>CP106721.1:57485737-60175737 GCA_025503065.1 Gossypium bickii | reverse complement strand
TAAAAAAAAGGAAGAAAAAGAAAAAGGAGAGGCGAAGGCGAAAACCCATAAAAGGACACTTTGAGACTAAAGGGGTTTTAAGTTGAAAACCCAAGAATGGAAAATTCAAATTTTGATCAATGGTGGGGTCATGCGGTATTCTTGTCTTCTCAGAATTAACAAGAAGGAAGGGTGCTACATCTTGGGGCATCAACAAAGTCTTCTAGGACTTCTAAACACGTATCAAGTTCAAAGGGTCCTCGAGAAGTTTTGTGCAAAGAAGCTCGTGCTACTATATCTAGGGCACCCATTTTCATCTTATTCATTTCGTATCTTAGCAAGATTTTATATCTTGATTAATATATTCATTTCGAGCTTTGCTCTCCATAAAATTCCATCTTGTCCATTGTGATAATCTTTTTCAAGCATTTTTCATTGAAATAACGATTAATGGACTGATAATATTCAAGCAAAAGGAGTTCTGCATATTACTCTAAAAGTGTAACACCCCTAATCCATATCTGTCACCAGATTAGGGTTAAAGGCATTACCAGACAGATCGAAAACTTTTACAAACATTTCATACAAGTATTCATCAATCGCAATCAAAGTGTCCCTTTCATAGGTCAACGAGATCTTATTCATACTTTAGAATAGGGTCGGGACTAAATTAAACACATACTAAAATTCTCAAAAATTTAAAAATTTTCTAAGTTTTAGAGACCACACACCCATGTGTGCAGGCCGTGTGCCTCTCACGGCTACTAGACACACCTATGTGTCCTGGCCGTACCAAATCAGAGCATGTATTCTGACTTCTCCACACGACCACCAGGCACGCCCGTGTGCCATGGCCGTGTAACATTAGGCTAGCTATCGACTTAACCGCGACGGTGCTGCAGCACGCGCGTGTACCACTACGCCGTAAAGTTAGTTAGGCTAGCTACTGACTTAACCACACGGCTACCAGGCACGCCCGTGTACCATGGCCGTGTAGGCAAAACAGGCCATTTGCAAGGCCAAAATGCCATCCACAATAGGATAATATCTACAAGCATTATACCAATTCATTTCTTACACAATTGACAATCAAAGACATGTCAAATAATCAACAAGTCTCCACATTCAATCCTATTTCCAATCATACCACTTTGGCCAAACATACATACTCTTAATGCTTTCATATACTTACCAAAATCTTGGCCATTTCATTAACTATCAAACCGTACCAAAACAAGCATCATATATCATAATCACTCATGCATATCATCAACATTTATCTAGCCACATCTTATGGCCATTTATACACATTTCAACCATAATCCAAAACAACTAGCCTATACATGCCATATTTAGCTATATACACATTTCAAAAGTACCAAAATGAATTTGAGTAGTGTGATGGCGATCCTCGGCGGTCCCTAAGCCTTCAGTAGCTTTGACGATCTATAAAACAAAGCAAACACACACACACACATAGTAAGCTTTCAAAAGCTTAATAAGCCATATACAAATAAACTTAACTTAAAATGCATATAACCATATTGATACAATGACAATAATGATTCTCATAGCAAACACAACACATATAGCATTTAGCTCATTTGCTTAGCCATAACTTACCACATTCTTCAACACAAATGTCACATATGCACATAACTCATTTAAGCATATTATTACATGTCATCTCATCATTCCATTACACATATTCATCTTAGTAAGTACACACTTAGTGTACATATCAAACGTACCTGAAACAGATATACAAATCACATAGTAGTTCGTATCTCGGATTTGCCCGTTGAACTGTTCGAAACTATTAAGATATGCAGAATGCTCGGAATAGTCATACAATGCCAACGTCCCAAACGTGGTCTTACATGTATTCAGATATTGATGCCACTGTCCCAGACAGGGTCTTACACGAATCAATACGATGCCAATGTCCCAGACATGGTCTTACACGACAACTCGAATCAATGCCAACATCCCAGACGTGGTCTTACATGATATCACGTAGCAGACACCTATGTCATTACATAGTTAATCCTATCTATTCCTAGGTTCGTACAGGACTTCTAGGAGGTTAGCAATGTGTCGATCTTATCTCAAATTTCATATATTCAACATCTCATATGCATTCATCATTATCAATAGTCATATGAACATTCATAATTCAATACAAACACATTTATTTGTATATCGACTTACCTCGAGTTTGGTTTAACGGAAACGTGCAGCTATTCAATGATTTTCGACTTCCCCCGATCTAAGTCTATTTTCTTCGGTTCTTGATCTAAACATAATCAAATTAAACCCTTTTTATTCACTAACTCATCCAATTCAATCCAAATACACATATTTAAGGCTATTTGCAACTTAGCCCTCACATTTGTACATTTTATCAATTTAGTCCATTTTTCTCAAAACATCAAATATACAAAATCACCATATACCCATGCTTAGCTGAATACTCATGTATCTCATACAAGTCCAAATATTTCATTTATTTTACAGTTTAGTCTTTCAAAATGCTATTTTCACAATTTAGCCCTAATTAGCTAAATTCACCAAAAATTCAAGAACAAAACATGTTCATTAAACACATATCTTTCATTTAACACTAATACTCATCATAAAGCTCACAATTTCATCAATGGCACATCTCATAAACATCATCAATTTTCAAAATTAAGACATGAGTTTTGAAGCATTCGAAGTAACGATTATGAAAACGTAAAAATTATCAAAAACCGATCGAAAACATACCTTGAATTTAAGTCCTCAAATGGCCGAACCCTAACTTGTATATTTTCTTCTTTTTCTTTGCTAGATTTTGGCACTAAAAGATGATAACCATCATCTTTCAAAAGTTTGTTTTATTTAATATACATATTAATGTCAATTTACAATATTAACCTTTCAATTAATCATGTAAAACATTTAAACTATGGACATGCTTGTCCATCCACCATCCACTATCCTTAAGAGTGGCCAAATTTCTATTTAAGGACTCCAAATTATGAAGACATCTACCATTTGATACTTTCACATTTTACCATCAATTTTTCATTTTATGTGATTAAGCCATTCTCAAATTAAGCATACAAATGAACAAATTAACTTATGGAACTTTAGTACATGCTTAATCACATATCATAGACAGAAAAAATAATATTAAAATATTTCACTAACTAGGATTCGTGGTTTTGAAACCACTATTCCGACTAGGGTCTAAACTGGATTGTTACAAAAAGCTTATAAATAGTACGAGGACCTGAAACAGGACTATTATTTAGAACTAACCAAACCTAAAGGTTGGAAACATTTGAGAAAGAATAGTCTAAATTTTGGCTATTTCTTCGGGTTTTCTGTCAAGGATACTAGCTGAACAAGAAGACAGGGTAACATAACAGTGATAGAACATTGATGAACAATGAGCAATGACAACCTAAGCATTACAAGGGATCATTATCGAAAAAAATGACATTTTGCATTCATGTAAATATCGTTCATACATATCTAGTTAAGAACAATTGATTTATTCTGATCATGACATCCTAATTGCTTGGCATAAAAAGGCCCATGAAATGAATTTTACAGGTCATGTTCTCCAGAGAATGGTGTAACGGATCAGATAAACTATAATGGTGTAACAGATTAGAGAAACCATAAATCCCATACCCCTGAAGTTGTAGTGGGATGGATTGAAGTCATTATGGCAAATCTTATCTCCCTAAAGTTGCAGTGGAGTAGATTGAAACCACTAGTTTTATCTCCATGAAGTAGCAGTGGAGCAGACTGAAGATAGCAAATCTGACTTCCATAAAATTGTAGTGGAGCAGATTGAAGCTACGAGTTGTGAATCCTACCCCCTTGAAGTTGAAGTGGAGCAAATTGAAGCCACAAATCCTATGCCCCTAAAGTTACAGTGGGAGGGATTGAAGTTATCATGGTAAATCTTATCTCCTTGAAGTTGTAGAGGAGCAGATTGAAGCCACTAATATCATATCCCGGAAGTTGCAGTGGGACGGATTGAATTATTATGGCGAATCTTATCTCCCTGAAGTTGTAGCGGAGTAGATTAAAGACACTAATATTATCTCCCTGAAGTTGCAGTGGAGCAGATTAAAAATAACAAGTCTTATCTCCCTGAAGTTACACTGGAGCAGGTTGAAGTTACAAGTCTTATCTCCCTGAAGTTGTAGTGGAGCAGATTGAAAATAGTAAATATTATCTCCCTGAAGTTGTAGTGGAGCAGATTGAAAATAGCAAATATTATTACCCTGAAGTTGCAGTGGAACAGATTAAAGCTACAAGTCACTAATCCTATACCCCTGAAATTGTAGTGGGATGGATTAAAGTTATCATGGAAAATCTTATCTCCTTGAAGTTGTAGTGGAGCAGATTGAAGCCACGAATCTTATCTTCCTGAAGTTGCAGTGGAGCAGATTGAAGCCACTAATCTTATCTCCCTGAAGTCGCAATAGAGCAGGTTGAAAATAAGTGAATCTTATTTCCCTAAAGTTACAGTGGAACAGATTAAAGCTATAAGTCCTATAACTCTGAATTTGTAGTAGGTCGGACCAAATCTACAAACCACAAATATTATCCCTTTGAAGTTACAGTGGAGCAGATTGAAAATGGTGAATTTTATCTCCCTAAAGTTGCAGTGGAGCATATTGAAGTCACTAATCTATCTCCCTGAAGTTGCAGTGGAGCAGATTGAAAATAAGCGAATCTTATTTCCCTAAAATTGCAGTGGAATAAATTAAAACTATAAGTCCTATACCTCTGAAGTTGCAGTAGGTCATACCAAATTTATAAACCACAAATCTTATCTTCCTGAAGCTGTAGCAGAGAAGATGGAAGATGTAACACCCCAAACCCGGCCCAAACGCTACGACCAGATCTGGTATGCTACGGGATTTAACGTTAAAAACTTCACTTGGATGATTTTTGGAAATTCAGTTTGTTTATTTAGGTATTCGCTAAAATAAGTGATATTTGAAGAAAACCTTTGCTTTTTCTTTGAACGTGTTTGAAAATCCCATATTATTACTTCTTATAGATAAGTCTTTGAACATAAAATTAAATTAAAAAAAAAATAAATAGAATAAAGACATTAACAATTATAATTTAAACCTAACTATGGAGCCTTATTACATAATAGTCCCAAAATTAAAAACTTAAAGGAAAACTGAAAATAGTTTATGAAAATATAAGACTTGATGGCCCCTCGAGTCCGCCTCGGTTCCCATGTCCATGATCTACTGCTCATCTGAAAAATCAGGGAAAATAAAGGGGTGAGTCACCAAGACTCAGTGTGCAAATCCCGAAAACACATTAAAGGCGTGAGGCCTATAAACACATTATGGGCCTTGGCCCATACACAATGGCAACAGAATATTTACGTGCAACATGGCCCAACCCAACCTAAAAGTCCATCTCTACACACACCCGCCCGTACCGGCCATCACACACCTCGGGATTTCTACAATCAACCCACCAACCGCTACACACCATATCGACAGTCATGCTGTCAGTTAAAATGCCGATCACCATGTGACCTTATAATCCACTGTGGCAGAGCCATCGATCACGTGTGACCTTATTATCAAGTGTGGTAGAGCCACCGATCACTATTGTAACCTAAATCAAGTGTGGCAGAGCCACCGATCACTATTGTGACCTAAATGTACATATCATGGTTTAACCACCGATCAGTAAATGACATTTTAACATGCTCTTCCCCTTCATCATATCAACCCCATCCCATGCATACATCCATGCAGAATCAAAATAGAATAATACCTAAAAGATCACAGGTTTTTACATACATCGATACACATATAGAAGTTTCTATGATTACGTACCTGGCATCCCTTCCCTACCCTTTTCGGGTAACACGACTATCCATACAGCCTTTTTCCGGCTTTTAGCCCATAACACATATATATATTACCGATTAAAATAGTGTGATAAAGATTTACACACCTAATTACAGACAAGACGAGACTTTCTATGTCGACACTATCAGAAATTGATACGACTGCTAACTGTCTAAGATTTTGTTTTGACGTCGGTCCACAACCCGGTGGCCAATCCCGAACCGCCGACACTGCTCGTTTCTTAAACTTAGGAATTGGGTTTACAGATCCAATCCCCTCCTTCGACTGATCGACATGTGATTCCATCAAAAGACCTTATCAGTTGCTACCATCACAACATATGGTTGTTAATCCATATCATAGGGTTAAGATTACAATTATGATAAACGAACCTAACAGAAATATAAAGAGAACCCCTTACCTTGAAATCCCGAAAAGAGATATGGGACTCAAAGACTAGCGATTTTCGGCTTTTGGAACCTAGATGATTCGATCTACTTCAATTCCCGAAATGTCATGAGAACATAGGAACAGTCAAAACGTTATTCAAAGGATAATCTTGCCACGCCAATTAGCCTTTCAGCTTTGGCCTCTAAAAACCAAAAGAGAAAGGTGGAACATAAAAGAAGTCGGCACTTACCTTAATACCAACAGATTCGACTACTCCTAACAGGTTTCGGCTTCTGCGAAGATTAAAAGAAAGATGGTGCACAGGGATCTATGGAGATTTGGCTTATTGAAGAAATCGGCAAAGAGAAAAGAATGAACAGGGGAACATTTGACTATTGCAATGGAAATAAGAATGGGGTTTAGGATTTCAGCTTTTAGAAAGAACTAATCGAGAGAAGAAGAGTAATATCAAACGTAAAGAAGTGATAGGAATGATATAGGAAAAAAAAAGAATTTCGGCAAGGCTAGGACAGATTCGGCTATGGCAGACAAATGTGAAAAGAAAGAATGCTTAAGGGAGTTTTCGGCTCTCATTCAGATAAGAAAGAAAAGAGAGAAGATGAGAACCCTAAATGCCGAAAATAAAGAAGAGAACCCTCACCTAACTATTTAAAATTTTGGCACTTATCACTCCAAAAGCTGAAATTTGCAACTAAAGGAAGGCACTGAGTCCTATGGCTAAAGAGAATTCGGTACACCCTTGCCCAAACCAAAATCGATTCCCCCTCGCCTTTTGAGTTTGAAAATCGGCCACCACTCAGCTTACCAGATAACTCCTAGATTTTCTCCCTTATCATTATCTGATCTCTTATCCACAAGTGGCCCAAATAACACCACATCTTCCTTCCTCTATCTGCCACATTATCCATATTATCCATTCAATTAATCTCCCTAATTTCAAGCATGCTAGCCGTCCCACTCTGCTCCCTTTCAATGCCAAAAATAATTAAAATTAAATAAGGGAATTGGGTTTCATGCGACTCGAACTTGGGCCTCCTCAGCTGACGTCACCTCCCTGCTCTCTAAGTGGCGCCACTTTGCCACTGGGCCACAAGCCTATTTGTGTCTTATAATCACAGATAACATCTTTTAAGCCCTATCTTATCAGGCTTTCCACTAGAGTGCCCAAACAGAAAATTCAATTAAGGCCTGGTCCCAACCCTGAGCCCATTCTGGACCCCTAACACTCACATTAAACATAACCACACATTAAACGCAAAGGCCCATTAGTTCAGGATGTTACAGAAGATGCGAGTCTCATCTCTCTGAAGTTGCAGTGGAGCAGAATGAAGCTACAAATCTTATCTCCCTGAAGTTATAGCGGGATGGATCAAGGCACTAATTCCTATACCCCTAAAGATGCAGTGGGATTAAATAAGACTGCTTGAAGAAAGGAAACACCAAAAGTCAAGATTCGGCAAGACCAGGCAAAATTGGCCCTTTTTAAAGTCTTTACTCCATTCTCGTTACACGACAACGAACAAAGAGGGGCAGCTATAATAGGCCAAATTTGGCCTGGGCCTAGCCCCCCAAAAAAAACAAAATAAACCAAAATAATAATAATAATCCAAAGCCCAAATGTCCATTTACAAACAGCCCAATTTACCAGGCCCTTGACCCAAAATACAAAAAACCCTAGTAGCCCAATATAGCCCAAAAACTAAACATTTTCAGCAGTAAAAAAAGAGATGGAAAAACCCTAGTCGCACTTAGGCTTGTCCTTCAGCTCCCGCTCCTGCCACGCACGTCACCACCGTCGCACGCCATCCTCCACGCGTCTAACACCTGCAAAACAAAATCAACACGCAAGACAGTAGAAACAAGCATAAACAAACAAAAAATAGAAAACCAACAATTTGTAATTTGTTTATAAAAGCCACAACGGCCATTTTGTTTTTTCCCCGGATTTGAATACAAAAAAAAAAAAGAAATCAAAGGGATTAAACAAAAAAATTAAGAAGAAGGTGATTTTCATTTTATTTTTATTATTTTAACAAAAAAATTAAGAAGAAGGTGATTTTCATTTTATTTTTATTATTTTACTTTTTTAAGTTTTTATATTTTATTTATTATTTTATATATGCAAAAATAAAAAATAAAAAAAGGGAAGAAAGGGCTCACCGGGGTCGCCCCATGACCTCGTCGCCGGAGGGCTCCTCTCCGTTGTCGCAATCGGACCTAAAAGAGAGGGGGTGAGGGTTTTTTCTTTCAGTTTTTTTTTTTGGGTTCGAGAAGGCAAGGCCTTCAAACACGTTTCAAGACGTGGCTAAAAATCCCATTTTGGGCATCGCCAACCACCAGCCACGATGGTGGTACAGCGGACGGGCGTCGGTGCCCTAGGGCCGGCCAAGGAGAGGGGTTAAGAGAATATGTGAGAGTGTTTTGTTTTTAGTTTTTTTTGAGTGAACGGCAGAATGTGTTTTAAACAAAATTGCTTTTATAAAAGATGTGAAACGACGTCGTTTGGGGCCTGTTTCTGTGGCCTCAAAACAACGCCGTATAAGGCCAACCGCGCGTCACCCGACCCTCTCCAGGGGGATCCGAGTGCTTTCGTTAAATGGGTTATTTACAACCCTAGTCCTTCTGCATTTCTGTTCTTTTTAATTTGGTCCTTTTGTTTATTTTTTTATTTTTTAAAATTTGACCATAAAATTTTGTTTGGTTTTCAATCGGGTCCCTGACCCACTAACGCGCTAGAAAATGGGCACGTGTCCAGGGATTGGGTTTTTTTACCTATTTGGTCCTTGGCCTTTTCGCGCCTTTTGATTTTAGTCCTCATTTGTTTATTTTATCATAGTTTTTACCTTTAATTTCATTTTTGTTCTAATTTAGTCCCAAATCTATTTGATCTCAATTTATTTTTGCAAACTTGTTATTTATTTATTTATTTTAAACCTTTTTTCTCATATATTATTTATTTTAAATTGTTTTATTATTATTTATTTTAAGTTTTTCACATATTATGTATTTTAAACTATTATCCATTTTAAATTTTTTGTACATTATTTATTTTAAACTATTATTTATTTTAAACTATTATCCATTTATTTTTGTATATATCATTTATTTTTAAACTGTTTTGTATATTGTTTATTTTAAATTTCTTTTTACATATTATTTATCTTAAACTTTTTTATATGTTATTTTAAATTGTCTTATATATTATTTATTTTAAATTTCTTTGTATATTATTCATTTTAAATTATTTTACATATTATTTATTTTAAATTGTTTTATACTCTTTACTTCAAATTGTTTTATATATTATTTTGTTTGGTTTTCTTTGATTGTTAATATTGATATTAAAGTGACATGTGTTGTGTGATTATTGCCATTATGTATATTATATTTCGTTTATTCGTATATTCATGTTACTGTGATTCATTAGTGTAACATTTTATTCGTAATTTATTACTCCATGTTGTATATTATCATTCCATCACATTTCATTAAAATCACTTCAAAGGTCGCGTTTAATTTTTTGCTTTATCCATGATAGGCCATTTTATTATATTTCAACTAAATAGCATGCATCTTTTAGGTTTTGTAATCGCTATTATTCAAAAAAAGAATTTTTAAAAATAAAGCAATGTTTTGTTTTTGAAAATTCGAGAAGTCGTACCCTAATTTACGGGGTTTCGATTTTCTGATTAAATCTAAACAACTGAACATCCTTCTAAATTTAAAATACCTCAGTTTTAAATAAAAATTAAAGGCAAGCTTAATCTCGAGGGTTCAAATGTCGCATCCTAACTTGCGGGATGTGGCATATTATTATCGTGGGATGAATGGGCCTTTGATGCTCGTTTCAATTTAATTCAAGCGTTATTAAAATTAACGTTAATAAAAGGAAGATCGTATTTTAAGTTCTTTCGAAATTTTCAGTTTTTGACATTTAGACATTAATTAATCAATTATGTACCAATTTTGGGCGTGACGATGGTGCTAATCCTTCCTCGCACGTAACCTACTCCCGAATCCGTTTTCTCAAATTTCGTAGACCAAAATTGCTGTTTTGATAAATCGAAATATTTTATTAAAACAACCAAATTACGAGGTGACCCGATCCCACCTCATTAAAAAAATTGGTTTGAGACTCCCGTTTTCATTTTAAATATAAAAGTCGACCCTTTTCAAAAAATGGTTTTGACATATGTAAAATGACAAATGAGGGTATAACACATTTTATTGATAAGTATTTATTTATTTATACTACTTTAATTTTTATTGGGTGAAATTATTGAAATAAAACACTATTATCAATGAATTAAGAAATTCATTATGGAAATTAATTAATGAATATCTTTTAAAATTGAAATAAACAAATTTCTTAAGTTTTTTTATTTGCAAATATTAAACTTGTGGAAATGGATAAATATTAATAATGTATCAGTATAATTATAAATATATTCTTAGTGATAATTATGTCATGTTCTTAGTATGTAAATTAGTGATAATTATGTCACACTCTGAATAAATTTTTTAAGTAGCATATTTTAATTAATATAAAGTTACATAAGAAATCATTGTACAAAAGTAAATTGAAAATAAACGCTAGTCGACACCAGTCAATGTTTGATCAATGGTGCGTCAAAATCAAAGGTGTTTTTTAATTTAAATTTATTTTTATTTTAAATAAACCTAATTGACAAGTAACATATTCTTATTAATGCCAAATGACAATAAACGTTTTTAACACCATTAGAAAAAAAGAAGGGCTAAATCGAGTAACAGAATAATAATTTATGTACCAATTTTGGACAAAAAAAAATTAGGTACCAAAGTGAGCATCAGGCCTATAATGAATAATAAATGGTATTCTCATCGGTTTAAAAGTTTCTCCAAGTTCATATATATTATAAATTATAGATATTTTGGGTTTAAATTGTCTTTTATAGATTTTATACAAAAATAAAATAAAAAATACTCACAGTAATATTTTCTATTTTTAAAAATGAACAATTTTTAAGTTTTTTAATTATATTGCCATTTTATTAACCCACGGTACTAATTCAACAAAGATTTAACAATAGTATATGTCGAAACCATTTTAATGTTTTGAAAAACGAGGTCGACTTTTTTAAAAATAAAAATAGGAGTCGTCACCAATCCCTTTTTGCTTAGGTGTGATTGAATCACCTTGTAAAACGTTTTATTTTAAAACATTTGATTTTGGTCCACGAAAAACAAGAAAACGAGTTTGGGAGTCGATTATGTATGAGGAAGGGTTAGCACCCTCATAACACCCAAAAATTGATACCTAATCGATAAAATCATGTCCAAATGTTTGTTTTAAAAACTTCGAGCCATTTAAGTTAAAACTTGAGATTTCTTTGTTCCGAGGGAATATAAACATCACATCCAGCATGTTAGGACACGATATTTTAAAACCTTCGTAATCAAAATCATCTCACGATTTACAAAATTTGTTAAAAGGATATTTAGTTATTTAGCCAAACGGAAAATCGCAACCCAGCACGTTAGGGCACTATTTCTCGAATTTCTAAATACCAAAACATTGCTTCATTTAAAAAAAAAAAACTTTTAGATAAAATATTGCAATTTTGCAAAAAATGGATTTTTTATTTTAAACCATGTGACAATATTGCAGTTATATGCTATCGAACATGAATAGTAAAAGCAATTATAATATACTAACATTTAAGATAGGCAATAATAATACAAAAGATGACAAATAATAATTTCTACACTAAAGCAATTGCAAATACATGATGAAATATAAACAAATACAATGAATAATAAAACAAATATGAACCTATTTCATGCAAGTTGTAAGTGCTCATGCAATGACATATAAAAACAATATACATATATATTAAGAAAATAACTATTTATGACTTCAAATATATTTATAATAATCTAATACATATAAAAAAATATTTTTTTTAAATAAATAATGTATTATTCAATATAAATAATTTTTGGAAAAATAAAAACTTTTTAACAAAAATAATATAAAATATAATGCTATATAATATACATTATTTTTAAAAAAATATGTGATATAATTACTAATATATAAATTAGAAATAATATATAATACAATAATCAAATCAAATAATAAATAATAATAATTTAAAATAAATAAGAAATATATATAATAATAAAAATATACAAGTTAAATTAATTTACAAATAATAAGAGTAATATAATATCCAAACAAAAATGATTAAAAAACAGTATTAGAATAAAATAAAATAAAATAAAGAAAGCAAGGTTAAAAAGTAAATAAAATAAACATAAAAGGATTAAATTGAATCTGGCGTTAAATTCCAGGGATTTATTGGGCAATTAAACCTTTTTCAAAACGGCGTCGTGGTAATCCTGGCCTTTAAAACAGTTTAAGGGACTTAATTAAAACAAAATGCAAATTTAGGGCCAATTTTATAAAAAATAAAATTTCCAATTGGGCTGAATTAAAACATATAAAACTGCGAAGGGGCTGGAATTGAAAATTCCCCATTTTTAAAAAAACATGCGGATCCTTATCGGGTCCTCGGGTCGGCGCGCAGATCCTGCTACTCAAAAATGACGCCGTTCTGTTTTACCCATAAAAGACAGTTTCAATTAAAAAAACTCATTTTTAAGTCTGATTTTAAAAAAAAAAAATTGAAATTCTCTGAAAGCTTCGTCCCCTCGCCTGAGCTTCGATCGCCGGGTTTCTAGGCCACGCGCCTCACGCGCCCACACTCGCCTCCGTGGCCAGTGGCCGATGGCCGGAGGCCTAAAACTTCTGTTTTTCCTCGTCTTCGAAAGGTAATTCCTTTTTCCTTTTATATTTTTTTCTTTAAAAAAGTGGTTATATATGCGCAAATATATATATATATAAATAAAAATAAACAGAATGAAGAGTCGCCTCTGAGAAATCAATGTCTTTTATTCCTCTGAACTTTTTGACAATATTTTGTGCCCACTGACTTTGTGCAAATCTGTGCTTTTTGCATATTCATATGTTTGTGTGTTTTTTCTTGTTGTCACTGTCCCATATTAAAAATTACTATGGGTTTTTATAACCCGAAGAATGAAACAAGAAAAGGAAAGAAAGATTTCATTTTATTTCTTTCCATATTTTCTGTGATTTGCTGCTGCTTTTTTTTTTCTTTCTGCTTTGGTGCTTTCCTTTTTTGCAGGTTGAAGGTGGAGAACATGGCGATGATGCAGGGATTCGCACATGCTGCGGCGCAACTGACAGCGTGACGATTGAGGCGTGATTGAAGGGCGAAGCTTGCGGCGCGACGGTTGGAATCTTGCTAGCACTCTTGCGTTGCCTAGGGTTTCAGAAAACCTAGGTTAAGAATCATTTGGGCCCTTTTGGGCAGATTTTGTTTTGGGTCTGAGGGATCAGAGTAATTGGGTTTGTTTGGGTTCTGGGTTAAGTGTAACAGGTTCTGATATTGGGTCAGAGGGTGTATTTTGGGCCTGAGATAGTGAGTCTAATCTGTTTTGGTTTGTAAACAAACTGGACTTTATTTTTATTTTTTTGGTTTTGTTTTATTTTACACTGGGCCGGGCAAAATGGGTTACTACAGCTGCCCCTCTTTGCTCATTGTTTTGAAACAAGAATAGAGCAAATACTATAAAATGACCAATTTTGCTCAGCCTTGGCGGAGCCTTGGCTTCTTGGTCTTCTTTAAATGGCTTCTAACTCCACTGCAACTTCAGGGAGATAAAGTTAAAAGTGCTTTTGATCTACTTCTTGCAACTTTAGGAAGATAAGATCTTCTGTCTTCAGTCTACTTCGCTGCAACTTAAGGGAGATAAGGTTGATGTGCTTTTAATCTGCTTCTTACAACTTCAGGAAGATAAGATCTTCTGTTTTCGATTTGCTCCACTGTAACTTCAGGGAGATAAAATCTTCTATCTTTAGTCTGCTCCGCTGCAACTTCAGGGAGATAAGACTGAAAGTGTCTTTTGATCTACTTCCTACAACTTCAGGAAGATAAGATCTTCTGTTTTTGATTTGCTCCGCTACAACTTTAGGGAGACAAGGTTGAAAGTATCTTCGATATGATTCCTGCAACTTCAGGAAGATAAGATCTTCTGTCTTTAGTCTATTCTACTACAACTTTAGGGAGACAAGACTAAAAGTGATTTTGATATGCTTCCTGCAACTTCAGGAAGATAAGATCTTCTTTCTTCAATCTACTCCACTGCAACTTCAGGGAGATAAAATCTTCTGTCTTCAGTCTACTCCACTGTAACTTCAGGGAGATAAGGCTAATAGTGCTTTTAATATGCTTCCTGCAACTTCAGTAAGATAAGATCTTCTATTTTCGATTTGCTCCACTGCAACTTCAAGGAGATAAAATCTTCTATCCTTAGTCTACTCCGCTGCAACTTCAGGGAGATAAGACTGAAAGTGTCTTTTGATCTGCTTCCTGCAACTTCAGGAAGATGAGATCTGAAAATTCACCGATATTGCTACACCATCTACTAAAGGACATGTCCTGTAGACTCGGTTCCATATGTTTATGTCACATGACTAAGATGCTATGATCAGAATGAATCAAATGCTTCTAGCTACATGTGTTATGAGTGACATGAATGCAACATGTCATGAAAATAATTCCTTTTAAAGGATTAGGATTAGAATGCAATGACTGGAATGGATCAAATGCACCTAATAAAATTTGCTATGATACAAAAAATGTTATGAGTATGATTCCTACTCTCGGTGTTATCACTCTTTATTTTTCATTCTTGTTCATCAATCACGTTTTGCTTAACAAGCTTGCCCCAATGTAATTTTCGAGTCAACTTCGCTTGGATCTTGAGAACACAAGGCTTGTACCATTCTACCACAGTGAGAGTTGAAACTCTTTCAATCCGACCCATCTACAAATTTTAGGGCCTAGGGTTTATTTCAAATTCAACCCATTCCACCACAATTCAGGGTTTCTTAGTTCATCACACCCCCCGAGTATTATGACCTGATGACATTACTTGCTTTCATCACATCAACTCATTATTTTATCCAATTATCAACTGGGCAAAAAATTCAGAGAAATGGTCTCTATCCAGACTCTTCTTTATCAAATATTTCTATGCACATGGAAATTCTAAATAATTGTCCTGTTTTGGCTACTTGTCTTATCTAGAAATTTCCAAAGTAATATGTAAAACTTCTTTTTGTGAAATTATTAATTCGTCAATCATTATTTCAATGCAACACATTTATGAATAATGGGTAACAAATAAATTGATCTCAAAAGAAAGATTAAAATTTGAATAAATTTGTAAAAAATACAAAGAAAAATTAACTGGAACATATCTTTGAGAAGAAAAAGAATCCAAAGATAGTAAAATGAATAAGACAAAAATCAGATGCCCTAGATATTGCCGATTGAGCTTCTATATACAAGCTTTATGAAGACTGCCTTGAGTTCAACATGTGTTTAGAAGACCCAAAGTATTTTGTTAATGCCCCAATATGCAGCATCCTTCCTTTCATTGTTGATTCAAGTGTAGCAAGATGACTGCGTGTCCATTAAGAATTTGAGCCGCCCTTTTCGGGTTTTCAAATCAAAACCCCTTTAGTCCCAATGCGCCTTTTGTAGGTTTTCGCCTTGGCCTCTCTATTTTTTTTAGAAACTCAAAACGCCCTTTGCGGGTTTTCACTTTGGCCTCTTCTCCTTTTCAAGCAAAATACTTTTTGACTGAGTCAGAGTTCACAGGGTTGGGTAAACTTTTCCCATCCATTTCGGTCAAGATCAGTGCTCCTCTAGAGAAAGCCTTCTTCACCACATATGGTCCTTCCCAATTCGGCATCCATTTTCCTCTGAAATCCTTTTGTATGGGAAGGATCTTTTTTCAATACAAGGTCCCCCTCATGAAACTCTCTTGGGCGGACTTTCTTATTATAGGCTCGTATCATTCTTTTTTGGTTCATCTGACCGTGACGAATAGCCCTTAGCCTCTTTTCTTCAATTAAGTTCAACTGGTTATACTAAGCCTGAATCCATTCAGTTTCATCCAGCTTTATTTCTGACAAAACCCGAAGAGAAGGTATTTCCACTTCAATGGGTAGAACAACCTCCATTCCATAGACTAACGAGAAAGGCGTTGCCCCAGTAGAGGTTCCGACGGACGTTTGATAAGCATAGAGTGCAAACGATAATTTCTCATGCCAATCCATATAAGCTTAGTCATCTTCCCCACTATCTTCTTGATGTTTTTGTTAGCAGCTTCCACTGCCCCATTCATTTTCGGACGATATGGAGACGAGTTATGGTGCTTGATTCCAAATTGGCTACAAATTTCTGCTATCGAGCGATTGTTCAAGTTCAGTGCGTTGTCTGATATGATCCTCTCGAGCATTCCGTATTGACAAATGATCTCCTTCTTCAAGAACTGACTAACTGCTGATTTGGTAACGTTAGCGTATGAAGCAGCTTCTAGCCATTTCGTGAAGTAGTCAATTACCACGAAGATGAACCGATGCCCATTCGAAGCTCTTGGTGAGATCGGCCCAATGACGTCCATACCCCACATGGAAAATGGCCATGGGGAAATCATAACGTGTAAAGGTGACAGAGGCACATGGATTTTGTCTCCGTAAATCTGACACTTATGACATCTCTTAGCATAATTGATACAATCACCTTCAATGGTGGACCAATAAGATCCAAATCTCATTATCTGTCTGGCCATTGTGAATCCATTAGCATGTGTTCCACAAACGCTCTCATGAACTTCTTCAAGGATTTGCTTAGCTTCAACAGCATCAACACATCTCAATAGTACTTGATCTTTTCTCTTTTTGTACAAGATATCCCCATCTAAAACATAGTTAGAGGCCAATCTTCTTAATGTCCTTTTCTCATTTTCAGTTGCATGCTCTGGGTATTCATGACTTTTTACATATCGTAATATATCCTAATACCAAGGGTGATCATCTTTTTCCTCCTCTTCCACATTATAACAATAAACTGGTACTTCAAAGATACTCATCTGAATAGGTCTCATGTCCTCTGGTCTGTTTACTTTGATCATAGAAGCCAGGGTCGCCAAAGCATCTGCCATCTGGTTTTCATCGCGTGGGAGATAATTGAAGGTAATGTTATCAAATTCCTCAATCAGTCCCAGAACTATTTTCCGATAATCAATCCGCTTGGGATCTCTTGTTTCCCATTCACCTTTGAGCTGATAAATCACTAGTGCAGAATCTCCATATACTTTTAACACTCTGATTTTACGCTCTATAGCTGCTCGAATGCCCATGATGCACGCTTCATACTCTGCCATATTGTTTGTGTAATCAAAATCCAATTTGCATGTAAATGGATAATTATCACCACTAGGGGATACCAAGATTGCCCTAATTTCATTTCCTACAACATTGGACGCTCCATCAAAATTTAACTTCCACGGGCCATCTTCAGTATTTACCACATACATCAACTCCTCATTTGGGAAATCGAAGCTTAATGGCTCGTAATCTTCTAAAGCACTATTAGCCAAAAATTCTGCTACTGCGCTACCTTTTATGGCCTTTTGATTCACATAGACTATATCAAACTTAGATAACAAAATCTGCCACCTAGCCATCCTCCCATTCAAAGCAGTGGATTCCATCATATATTTTAACGGATCAAGCTTCGAAATTAACCAAGTAGTATGATATAGCATGTACTGCCCCAACCTTCTAGTTGTCCAAATCAAGGCGCAACATAATTTCTCAATCAACGAATATCTCATTTCACAATCAGTGAACTTTTTATTGAGATAATATATCACCTTTTCTTTTCTTCCTGACTCATCGTGTTGACCAAGCACACATCCCGTGAAGTTATTGAACACTGACAAATATAGTATCAATGGTCTGTCTGGATTAGGTGGAGATAGTACTGGTGTATTTAACAGATACTGTTTGACTTTGTCAAAAGCTCTCTGGCATTCATCGTCCCACACACCTTGGTTGTGTTTCTTGAGAAGACGAAATATGGGATCACATTTCTCGATTAATTATGAAATAAACCAAGCAATGTAATTTAACCTTCCAAAAAAACCTCAGATTTCCTTCTGAGTGCGCGGTGGAGGCAATTCTTGTATAGCTTTAACCTTGTTTGAGTCAACTTCAATTCCTCTCTCGCTAACCACAAAACCTAGTAGTTTCCCTGACCGAGCTCTAAAAATACACTTTGCTAGGTTGAGCTTCAACTGTAATTTTCTCAACCTCAGAAACAACTTCTTCAAAACTTCAATGTGTTCCTTTTCTGTTCGTGATTTGGCAATCATGTCATCAAAATATACTTCAATCTCTTTATGCATCATGTAGTGAAATAATGTTACCATGGCCCTTTGATATGTTGCTCCAGTATTCTTTAATCCGAATGACATTACCTTATAGCAAAAGGTACCCCACAATGTTATGAAGGTAGTTTTCTCCATATCTTCAGGGTGCATCTTGATTTGATTGTATCCTGAAAATCCATCCATGAAAGAAAATAATGAAAATCCTATTGTATTATCCACCAATGTGTCGATATGCTGCAGAGGGAAATTGTCTTTTGGATTAGCTTTATTTAAGTCCTTATAGTCCATACACATCCAGACCTTTCCATTCTTCTTGGGTACAGGAACAATGTTGGCCACCCACTCTGAGTATTTGACCACTTGTAGAAAACCAGCATCAAACTGTTTCTGGACCTCTTCTTTTCTTTTCAATACTATATCAGGCCTCATCCTTCGTAGCTTTTGCTGAACTGGCTTGTATTCTTCTCTAATGGGAAAGCGATGTACCACAATATCAGTGCTTAGTCTGGGCATATCTTAGTACGACCATGCAAAGACATCCTTGAATTTTTGTAGTAATTCGACAAAATCTTGTTTCGTCTTCTTAGCTATGCTCGTCCCAATTTTCACAACCTTCCCTTCTTCCAAGGCTATGTTCTCTACCTCTTCCTCATGGGGTAAGATTTGTTTCTCCTCTTGCTTTACCATTCTTAACAGATCTGGAGATAAATCACAGTCTCGGTCACTTTCAAAATCCTGAGATTCCTCTAAACACATGTCTTGCTCAAAGTGGACCTTTAGATCTGTATTATCGTTGCTCATGTCATTGATATCTAGGGATCTGTGATGGGTACCAAAGAATGTACAAAGAACAAATGAATTCGATGACAACTATTCACATTATATGAATGAAAAAAAATATAAATTTGAATGAAATTAGAAAGTCAAAAGAATGAAATGAAAGGATATTTACTCAAATTAATTATCCAAACTGTATTTTTTTGAAATAATAATTTCTGAACATGCCTATTTCACAAAAGAATCTTATTGTTCTTAGGCTAAAAACAACAAGAGCGTTCTGAATATTACTCTGTATAATCTCTAAAAACTATAGGAAGTTCTTCTGCAGTCCAATTGTTCAAAACGCTTCCAGGTTCATAAGGGCGAATTCCCATCAGGTTTCTTTGTTCAATTCCTTCCTCATGTATGGCATTGATGTGAGGACTTTCCAATAACCCTCTCTCAGGGTGTGAATTCTCCCTCCAGAAAAAAAGGTTTGGGATATGTGTGGAAATGTCATTGATTCCCACTAGACTTCTTCTCCATTCAGTCGGGCCCTTCTTCTCTCCTGCTTCTTTTCTATTTCTTTCCTCTTTTGTTTAACATCGGGCTTAAAACCCAAGCCAAAATGATCTCTCTTCTTCTTCAGCATCGGTACTTGAATCTCCCTTTGGAGATACCTGCCCAATCCTTTTCCTGGCAAGGTTTCTTTTCCCACTATTATTTGCAGACCCATCCTCATGGTATTGGATATCTTGGGCACCAGAACTTCATTCCCTTCTGAAATGAATGTTGCGTTTACAAATTCCAAAGATCAGAAAGAACACTCAACGGCCTCCTCATCTATCTCTACATATGGTGTGTCATTAGTAACAGTCTCTATAATGTCTTCCTCTACATTTATAGTGACTAATCGACCATCCGTCACCAGCTTCAGTTTTTGATGAAGGGATGAGGGCACTGCCCCTACCGAATGAATCCAGGGCCTTCCCAGCAAGTAATTGTACGATGGCTTGATATCTATCACCAGAAAATCCACTTCATAAGTGTTTGGCCCAATCTGCAATGGTATATCAATTCTCCCCATTACTCTCCTCTCGGTGCCATCAAACGCTCTCACTATGTTTTGACAAGTCTTCATGTGAGAACTGTCTATAAGTAACCTCTTCAGTGTTGACAACGGTAAGACATTCAAGGCTGATTTATTGTCGATTAATACACTTGGCAGAGTGTATCTCTTGCATCGAGTGGTGATGTGCAAGGCTTTGGTTGATCCCATACCTCCAGGTGGAATTTCATCATCACTAAAGGAAATAAAGTTGTCAGCACTTATGTTACTAACTAATTGGTCAAGCTTATTAACTGATATGTCTTTGGTAACATAAGTCTCATTCAGCACCTTCATCAAAGCCCCACGATGAACTTCTGAACTTAAAAATAAGGCTAGCATTGAAATACGAGCCAGTTGTTTGCGCAACTGCTCCACTACGCTGTATTCACTATGCCTTAAGAATTTTAAAAATTCTTTAGCCTTTTCCTCCTTCACAGGTACGTTGATAAGGGTATCAAGTCCTTCCTCTGGTTCAGTTGGCACATCCATTGACTTTGCTGGTTCCGTTCTAACGTTTACCGAGTCATAACGCCTCCCATTTTGTGTGTAGAATCCCTCTCTTTGGACTTTCTTGGAAGTGTTAGTTGAGATTTCTACTCTCGATATTGTTACGTTACAATTGTAATTCCATGATACGATTTTGTTATCCTTGTAAGGAAAGGACACAGGTCTCTGAATTACCACTTCAGGAGCGATTTGTGCTCTGCCTTCTGCATTCCTCGGTCGGGAAATAATGACCCTCAGATAATTGACTTTTTGACTTGTCAACTCTCCTTCGATTGCATGTATGTGTCCTCCCTCTAAGCCTTCTATATAAAACTTCAACTCCTTATTATCCATAAGGCTCTGTATCAATGCCCTAAACTCAGCACACTTTTGGATTTTATGTCCATCATCTTCGTGGAACTCACAATAGTTCCTTGGTTCTTCACTTCTTCCCTCGAGACTTGATTTTATTAGCCCCCTTCTTGCCATTTCCCTCCAAATTATTCTTAACGGGGTCTTCACTTCCAAGATATCCCTCTTGGTCCTTCTTACAAGATTTTCCCCAATTGCGTTTACCCCATTATCTCCATGATCGGGTAATGGGTTCTCCGCACTGGGTGTATCATCAAGCTTAACAACTCCCAACTTGAGAAGCCTATCAACTACCTTTTTTAAGGCAGTACAGTTTTCTATTGAATGCCCGTTATTCCTGCATGGTAATCACATTGGGCGTTTGAGCGATGCCATTAGGATATGGGGGTTGTAACAGTTGTGGATAATACGGGGACACTACGCGTGCATCCAATAAAGTATGATACATTTCCTTGTACGTCATTGGGATTGGCGTAAATTGGATCTTTTCAGTATTTTGTTTAGGGCCTGATTCTTGTTTTGTCGACCCTTGTTGCCCAGCAGTAAGTACTTTCTGCTGATTAACAGTAGCTGCCTTTGAGTACCCTTTGTTGTACGTACTCGCATTGTTCACCTCGTTATCTTTTTTCCTAAGAGCAGATCTCCTAGTGGTTTCTCCGGCTTCGATCTTGCCACCCATTATGGCATTTTCTATCATTTCACCTGCCATGACTATATCCGCGAAGCTTTTAGTGGTGCTTCCTATCATATGGGTAATAAAAGGTGCCTTTAAAGTGTTGATAAACAGCATGGTGGTTTCCTTTTCTAAGAGAGGCGGTTGAACTTGCATGGCAACTTCCCTCCATCTTTGTGCATATTGCCTGAAACTCTCGTTTGATTTCTTTTCCATGTTTTGCAACATAATTCGGTCAAGCGTCATGTCTGTGACATGATTGTATTGCCTCATGAAGGCTTGAGCCAAGGCTCTCCAGGAGCTAATGTTAGCGCGGCTGAGCTGATTGTACCACCTAGATGTTGCCACCACCAAACTATCTTAGAAACAATGAATCAACAGTTGATCATTATTTACGTAACCAGTCATGCGCCTGCAGAACATAGTGATGTGGGCTTCAGGGCAACTAGTCTTATTGTACTTTTCAAATTTCAGCATCTTGAATTTATGAGGAAGCATCAGATCTGGGACCAAACTCAAATCCTTTGCATCAATACCAGCGTGATGGTCAGCATTTTCCAACACCTTGAATTTTTCTTCCAACCATCTACA
The DNA here is from genome assembly GCA_025503065.1 of Gossypium bickii. Lineage (NCBI taxonomy): Eukaryota > Viridiplantae > Streptophyta > Magnoliopsida > Malvales > Malvaceae > Gossypium > Gossypium bickii. Next base: position 60,153,149 of record CP106721.1, on the reverse strand, counting down.
TCGATCTTTCAACTGTCTTAAAGATTCACTTCTAATTCCTTCTCTCTCTGCTATGTCCAGATCAGGAATAATAGGATTAGCGGGATTATCCCCTGGGTTGGATCCTATGCCAACTTGAAAATTCATGGGCACTCCAGTATCAGCTTGTCCTTGCTAAGGCCTAATTGTGACAGGTGGCCTTCTGGGATATTCTTCAGGCTGTGTTTACACATGTGGTGGAGTGAATCCCCTAGGAAAGTTCTCGTTGTCTTCAGCATTAACTAGGGGACCCTTTCCCTTATCCATTATCCCACTCATCATCTGGGCCATTTGAGCCATCATGTTTTTCTGGGCTTCCAACATCTGGTCCTTCATTTCTTGTTGGAGTTTTGCCATCTGCTCTTGCATCTGGTCTTGCATGTCTCTTTGAAACTGCTCAAGTCTTTGGTCAATTTTCTTCGATTTAGCACGTGTACCATAAAGGTGTTCAGCTTCTAGATTTTCCTTTCCTTTTTCTTTCTTACCTCTCTCTCTATATAATCATGATGAAGCCAGCTCTCTAAAGTTCCATTTGCCATGAATTCCAAAACTATAGCCTTGAAATCATTGCCTTGGTAGTCCATGCTTGAGCAACAAGTTATTAGCTTCACTAGATTCCGATGCCGAACATTTCTTAAAGCCTCGCATTCAACTGTGAAACTCTTTATAGCCCTATGGTTTTGAAAGTTCAATACTTTGATTGCGACGGGGTTTTCTTGTTGATCAAGAAACCCTTTATAAACAGACCCGAAACTGCCCTTCCCAATGAAGTAAGAGGCTTCAAAACCATTAGTTGCTTGAACAAGTTCCTTGTACGAAACTTGCACAAAATTAACTTGCTGCAAAGCCAAAGGAATCATTTCCTTCCCTGAGCGTTTTCGCCAATAAAGTATAGCAATGAACGCAACTGAAACCGAGGCAAGCAAAAGGCTAATGACGATAATGATAATGGATTTGGTTGATAAACCATTTCTTTTTGCCTTTGCTGCCTGATTGAAGCATTTGGGAAGCTCTATTTCAGGAATTCCCCCGCAAAGGTTCTTGTTCCCAACAAGAGAGAATTGACTGGTATTATTGAAAACCCCTTCTTCTGGAACTTCACCTTCTAACTGGTTGAAAGAAAGGTTTAAACTCACCAAAAATGGAAACTTTTGAAGTTCAAGTGGTATGGTGCCAGTCAAATTGTTACCAGAGAGATCTAAGCTTTCAAGACCTCTTAAAGTGCCAAGAGCTTGAGGAATACTACCATGAAAGTAGTTTCCCTGCATGTGCAAGATACTTATTTCAGAAATCTCACCAAATCCCCCGGGAAGTTCACCTGAGAAATTGTTGTTATCAACGTATAACTCCACAAGATTCTTGGAGTTACTAATAGCTGATGGAAAGCTACCGTTGAAAGAGTTGTGAGACAAATTCAGAGTAATCAAACTTTGGAAAGCAGCAATCAGCTGATCCGGTATGGTGCCACCGAGTTTATTTTGCGAAAGATCCATCACTTGCATATCTTTGCATTTCCCGAGTGTCAATGGAATCCTTCCCTCAAAATTGTTACCATTTAAATAAAGGTACAACAATCGAGAAAGATTGCCAATGCAGGATGGAATTTCACCAGATAAACGATTCAAAGACAGGTCGAATCGCCCTATATTCCGAAGCTTTCCAATGGAAGTTGGAACTTCGCAAGTTTTCCCCTATATGAAGGTCTATGAGCTTATCAAGATTGCCAATCCCTTGAGGAACACTTCCAGAAATCTGATTTCCTCCCATGAAAAGATGTTCAAGCTGGGCTGATAAATTAGCTATAGAGTTTGGTAACACCCCGCCTAACCTGTTATGATGGATATCCAAATCTTTCAATAGGCTGCAGTTGGTTAAAGATGGAAGAAAATCCAAGTCTCCTTCTTTCCCAATCCCAAGATGGTTATAGTCAATATAAAACAACTCAAGATTCTGAAGTTCCCATATTTTCAGGAACTAATCCACTGAAACCATTTGAATAGATGTCGAACTCTTTCAAGCCAGAGATATTAGTTATTGATGCTGGAATTCTTCCGCTGAATTGGTTGTCTCCGAAATGCAGTATTTCAAGTTCCGGAAAAGCAAAACCCAGTTGAGATTCAAGACCACCATGTAACTTGTTTGAGGCCATCCCAACAAATCTCATGGCGGAAATTAAGGTTGTAAATGGAAGAAGGTATGGTTCCAGACAGATTATTTTGACTAAGAACAAGTGTTTTCAAGTTGTATAATCTGCCGATATCAAAGGGTATATCTCCTTCCAAGTGATTATTCCCAAGTTGGAGATAATCCCAGGACGAAAGCTTTCCTAATGAAGATGGGATTCTCCCAACGAAATCATTGCTAGCAAGAGAGAGTTTAATCATATTCTCCCCTGATTGAAAGGGAATTGTCCCAGAGAAACTGTTGTCCCTCAACATAAGAAACTGCAGGTTGGAGCAATTGTTGAGCTCTATAGGGATGTTACCTTGGAGATTGTTGTAACTTAGATTCAGTGAACGAAGCCGTTTCAAATGGCCAAATTCCCCAGGAATGGTACCTTTCAAGCTATTATTGGAGAAGTTAACCTCTCTCAGGAAACTTAAGTTCCCTATTGATGGAGATATGGAGCCACCAAGTTTCATGCTGGCCAGGCTTAAACCGATGACCCTTTGATGCTGCCCACCACATCGAACACCTTGCCACTCGCAAAAATGGAGTGAAGCATTCCATGAAAGTATACCACCGCCAACAAGCTCATCTTTCAAAGCAAGCAATACTAGTCTATCTGTTTCGTTCCCCAAGGCCGCCATCGCAAGCGTGAAGGGCATTGATACCAAGGTGATTACTGCAACAATGCAAAGCAGGAATTTAGTACGTGATTTCTGCATTGAACACGTACAGAGCTGATAGTGCAGTCGAGTGGTATGAGGCGTCAGAAAAAGAGAATGTACAAAAATTAAACAGTCGAGTAGTTGAGTGGTAACCAAGCCAACGTGTTCATTCTTTGTGAACATATAAAAAGTCAATCCTACAAAATATTTTTTTTTTTTACAAAAAGGAAATTATTACAAAGGAATTATTCAACATTGTGAACATTGTGAATTGGCCAGTGGGAAATTTCATCGGAGCTCAAAATCTAGATACAGTTGCAGAGTAATGTAAATTCAACACCGGATTCCGCCAAACGGGATCTACATCTTTGATTCCACATGAGTAAATTTTTTATAATAAATTGTTTGCATGCAATTTTATTATTTTGTGATTTATGTTTAAGATTTTAATTTTAAGTTTTAATTATAATTTAATTCATGATGTTTAAAGTTATTTATTATTTAAAATTTTATTATTAATAATGATGAAAAAAATCATATTTAAAACTTAATTTTAAAAACCAAACTCACTCTAAATATAACTAAATAAATATTTTAAAACTTAAAAAATTATACCAAATCTCAAAAGTTTCATATATTTTATAATATATATGATTTTTCAAAGAAGACATTTAAATAATTTCTTATAGTTAACTAATAATGAGTTTATTTATAATATTAACTCAATCAATAGAGTGAAAGGCATTGATAGATTTTCAAAGGGTGTGTTTAAATGGTCCATCTACGTCCAAAGTCAATCTAAAATTAAACCAGAAGTTGACTTACCATTACTGATATTAAAGATGTTTATGACCGGATAGTTTGTTAGACCCAAAGCTTGCATATATAAAATAATAAAGATGCTTATATTACATAATTTTCACAATCTAAAAAATTCCAATCTTCAAAATAAATTTTTTAAATTGGATTAATTTTCATAATTAGACTTACATACTTTTATAATATTAATATTATTTAAACTCCAAAAATTGTATTTCAAAAATTATCCATCTTAAATATAAGAAGTAATCCAATCTATAATGGTTATTTCCATTGACATTTTGACAGCCACATCAAAATCACTTGCGTCCATGGAACAAATTCTTAAAATTCTAATTTCTAGTAAAAATTGATCTAAGTGTGACATTCTCCCCTTTTTCATTGCTTTTCCAAGAGCTTGTAGCCAACAACACCACGACTAAATTTTAATGTGGCATTTCAAACACCAAACTTTTCGACTGGTATAGAGGAAGTGTATGAAAATGGAAGATGATTAATCTTGATGGTCTTGTTATGACAATGATCGGTTCGGATAAGTTCATATTTTTATTATAATATATTTTTAAAATATTATATTTTTGTAACATCCTATACCGATTTGGATGGAGGATTTGAATGCAGGATGTTATGTGGCACCTTATATTCGACTCAGTTGTTGGATCCAAATATAAAATGTTTCATTTTGTTGTCGAAGCAGCTCATTTTTTTCATTTTTTTTTGAAAAGGAAATGTTGTGGTTAAATTATTTTATAAAAATTTCGTCAGCATTTTTGCTTATTTTACATAAAACCCCCTATAAAATTTAGATTTCACAAAATATTTACGTTCGAATTATCTCTCAAATCAATTCCCAGCACTAGAATTTCTCAAAACATATCAATAAACTAGATTTCTACGCTTTACTATTTTATCAAAACATTAGTTATAAAATACTAGCTAAGAAAACATAATGAAAATATTTAAATTCAATTTACGACATAATATTATATATATATATATATATATATATATATATATATATATATATATATATATAAAAGCCTAGGTACATGCCATTTACATCAACTATAAAGTAAACTCTTCACCAACATTGTTTAAGCTGAACTTGGTTCTTCGGATGCTGCTGAAACGATCTAGCGAATCTAACTATCTGAGCATGGAAAAAATAGACAATGATGGCTCATAACTAGATATACGTATTCATCACCCCATGTTGTTTGGCAATGATGGCTATCAGAGTAATCCACGACCCTCTGGGAATTGAGACTGCCTATGACCATCTGGGAATTGGGGCTAACAATAATAACAACTGACCGACTTGGCCTTTTCTCCCTCGACCCACTGGTAATTGGAGAGATCTAAATTCTCTGATAAAAAGACTCTATGGCATGCCAACTATATCTAATTTAATCTAGCTTAGTGAAAACGGGGGTAAAAATCAAATTTCATGATCCATTTCAATTCCATTTTCATATAATTCTCATTTCAATTCCATTTCATGTTCAAATCACATATCTCCTAATGTAAAATTAGGCTTCCAATTCAAAACGTATTAATCATTTTCTTGCTCAATTATCTAAAATCATAATACTCAAATCTAAATCATAATCAAGAATTTGCTAATTGATTATACGAAAAATATAGTATTCTTCTCGAAACATAATTTTATAAAATGTTTGCTAAATCATTCAAATTCATCAAAACTCGTAAAAATAAAATAAAATAATATCAATATAACTAGTCATAATAAACTATATATTCTAAAGTTTTATATAATGAAAATAAGATATTAGCACAAAGCGAAGTTTTAATCGCTTTACTCATTTTTTTCGCCTTTTTCTTTTAAGATGTTCGCTTCGTTTTTACCTACAATAGGAGTAGTTCAATATAAAACATCATTTATCCATTCTAAAACTAAAACTAATAAAAACAAATTTAAATATGCATAATTATTCCTATTGGCAACTTAAGTTTTTTAGTCTGAAATTCACATATCTTTCAACTTGATTATCCGTTTTCAATTCCGTTTTCACCAGAGTACTCACTACTTCACAAGCTATCATTTAGCACCAATATTATACAAAGTGCCTAATGTTCTATACTTTCTTTTTTAACATGACCAAATATACCAAGTAAACTTTCTATCCATTTTTATTTCTTTCTTCACATTTCTAACAAGTTAGAATTCATCTTCTAATCATTTCCTATCCAAAAATATATCTACTTCACTTAAGTTTTCTAAGCTTCCATCAATGTCCTTTAATGACAATTTTCAAAATACTTGATAAAACAAAAAACTATTGATATATATATGTAAAATAAATTTCAAGGATTCAAAATATAAAAATTTTTTGAAGAAAAATCATACCTTACACTTGAATTTCAAGGAAAATAATGGAAGCAAATCCCCCCCCCCTTTTTACGTGGAAAAGAAAGAAAGATGAGAAAGATGAACATCTTTCTCTCTTTTTTATGTATTATAATATTAATTAATAAAATATTATTACTTAATAAAAAATAATTTAAAAGCCATTATGAATCGTTGAATTTTTAAGTAATGGTAAAATTGTCATTAAATCTTCTCCATCAAAATAAAAATAGGATAATTGCACTTTAGTCTCTTTACTTTTTTAACTTATTTAATTTAATTCCTAAACTTGATATCGAATTTTTACTTTAACCACATACTCCTACTAATAATCCTCTGTGTTTTCATGTCTGATGGTTTTCTCTAAAAACGATCACAATTTCTTATATTACTATTTATTTATAGATCACTTATTCAATGACTTCTACTATAAATATTCTTCTTCTTTTTTTTTAATAAAAAGTGGGGCTATTGAAGCAACTCAAACAAATAGACGATCAAGCAATGAAATAAAAAATTTAGGGATGGCAATGGCGTGGGGAAGGAGTAGATATTGCTAAATCCACCACCGTTCCATAGCTGACACACTCAGCTCCACCACCTACCCCATTCCACTATGGATATATAATCTTGAAAACCATTACCACTTCAATGGATGTTATATGCATCCATTCCCACTTGCCACACTCCACTTCAATTTAATTTTTTCTATACATCTTTAATATTTTTAATCTTTTTAAAGTCAAGTAAATACTTATACATAATTCTTCAGAAAATATTTAAACATAAAAATGAAATTTTCTATATTGTGTTATTACATTTTTACGTTTAAATGATATATAAGGGTAAAATGGTAATTTCAAAAAGTAGAGTGGGTTAGGGTGGGATAAGCAATTACCATAACCGTCACACCTAGAAATATTAAAGGATAAGTACATCAATAATTTTGGGCATCTAATTATAAAACTTTCTGTTTATGAGGGTTTTAGTATAAATTCGTAAATATTGCTAACTGATTTGGTGATTGGTTAGATTTCAACTATTCGTCTCATTACATTGGAAATGGGTATCTCTTCAGTGGGAAACATTACGAAGAGAAATATTAATATTGGATGCTAATGAATTGGTTTTGGTGAACGAGTGTGGGGAGATTTTATAGAAGATAAACATCATTCTTCAAGGAGTTCTCTCTTATTTTTGTACTAATTTTCTTCCTTCTATCTTCTTCTTCGGTTTATTTTGTAAGAGAAAAAAAATTTAAGGAGTAGTCTGCATGGGGGAGAAACTAGTTATTGGGGATCGACCTGTATAAACAATAGAAGAGAAAAGGTAAAAGAACAAACACAAATATTTTACGTGGAAAACCCTCAAAGAGGGAAAAACCACGAGCAAAGGAGGCTTCGACTTTTCACTAAATGAATAAACAAACGACAGTACAATATGGAGAAAATAAACCTAAATATACTAATCGTACACGACTGTACACTATCTCTAGCTCTGCATATTTGGCTTAAATTGAATTCCTGTGCAAGTCTTAACAAAAATGAGTTTGTTAGTTCAATGGTAATACTTTTGGGCTTCAGTTTACCTTTTGGTTTTATGTTCGAAACCATGTATGCACAAACGATAATTATTTTTGTTTTATTCTCTGGAGAGAATTCTGATAAGGGTAACTAATTAGAATTAGTGGGATGGAGTGGGGGGAAATGGGTAGTTTTAAATGATAATAATAGGGATTTTTAATTTTTATTTTATTATTATTTTCCCAAAATTTCCACGTTTCCCTCGCCCTTTGTTCACGTCAGTTTTTTCCCCTTTCTTTATTCCCTTTTCTTTACTTTACTTTTTCTTTGTTTGAGGTTTCTTTATTTCCTTTTGTTAATTCTTGTTGCCAGTGGTTCGTCATAGGCATTACGTTTGACTCTCTGTTATTGATCATAAGACAATAAGGACGTAAGTTTCGTTGATTATTTTTCTGTTATTGTTAGCTTTAACTCATTTATTGTTCAAGGTTGAGTTTTAGTTTTGGTTTTAGTTTTCATCCTATACTCGGTTAAGTGTTTTCTTGATTATGTTTAGGCGACGGTTGTGAAAATCAAATACTTCCAATGGTGTAAGTCTCGATTTGGATGCTGATTTTTGAGTGGTAAGAACTTAAATTTTGATTTAGAGGCTAGAACTTTGGCACAAGTGTGTTATTTTGAATGGGTTTTTGAGGATTAATTAGTGTGGTTTGATGAACGATTGTAGGATTTGTGTGCTCCTGTAGTGCGGTTGATCACATCATATGCGTGAAACTAACTCGAAGCCTGGCTCGAAACTCAAGAAAATTACAAAATAAGGGTTTTTTTTTTAAACTGCCCAGAGCTACACCACCGTGTGCCAAGCCATGTGATAGACCGTCTGCGCCACACGACTGTGTATGATTTTTATAGCCCATTTAGGTAAGTCATGTGGGGCATACAGCCATGTGAAATCTTGCAGCTTGTATGGGTAGGTTGTTTGAGGCACACAGTTGTGTGAAATATTGTAGCCTATGTAGGTAGGCAGTGTAAGGCACACGACTGTGTGAAATCTTGCAATGTAACTGTAACACCCCAAACCCGGTCAATACGCCATGACCGAATCTGGCATGCCACAGAGGAAAAACATTTTGAAAAGAATCGAATTTAACAGATAAATTTTTAGTGAGAAACACTTTGTAATTCTATATTTGTAGAAATCAGGTGTAAAATAAGTTAACACCGAAAATTTACTTGAAATTTCATAAATAAAAACTTTAAAACTTAGTCGATAAATCATAGGATAGAAAACATTTATATCTTTTAAGAAAAATCAGAATTATTACTTTGGAAACCGATTGCATTTGAGTATAGAAACTTGAATTTTGGAAATCACTTAAATTGCAGAAAACACTTAATTTATAATTTTTCCAATACACAATTTTGTATTACCCGATGGTAAGATTTTAAAACCATTGCGATTTTATAGTTTAGAAAACTTTGGGTTCAATTATTAAATTAACCAAGTAATTTATAAATCACATTTCAAAACATGTCCAAAACATATAAATAATCCAAAAACATAATTTAAAGAGGCCTTATTACAAATCCATAAAATATGAAAACCAAATAAAATAAGTACCCAAATGGAAGTTCATATAAAACCAACTTTTATTGCATGGCCTCTCGAGTTCATCCGCTCCTCGTCCGCAATCTCACGAATCACCAAACGATAAGGAGAAGGTGAGTCACCAAGACTCGATGCATAATCCCTCTCCGGGTAAATGCCACATACTTACACAAATTATAACAAAGCAACATATATGTATAATGCACCCAACCTAGCCATCCATAACTCCTTTTCTACCCAGTGTGGTACCAAACCCCTTTGGTGGTGCCAAACCACCGGTGTCTCAAAGACACAAATGTGATACCAAAATCATTGGTGACCGTAGTCACAAATAATCCATCTGTGGGGCCAACCCACGTGTGATACCAAATCACCGCGACGATCCCATATCTCAAAAGTGGGGTCAACCACAGTGGTTTTTAAACCACGAGGGCAAGTCGCTATGAGGTGCCAAACCTCCGGTGTTCAAGACACGAATGTGATACCAAATCACCTGGTGGTGCCAAACCACCGTGACCAGAAGTCACGAATCATCAAGTTGTGGGGCCAACCCACGTGTGATACCAAATCACTGGCGACGATCCCATATCTCAAAAGTGGGGCCAACCCACGGTGGTGTTAACCACAGGGACGAGTCGCTATGAGGTGCCAAACCTCTGGTGTCCGAAAACACAAATGTGATACCAAATCACTGGAGGTATCAAACCTCTGGTGTCCGAAGACACAATATCAATCTTCCCCCTCCTCTCATATTGCCCATACCAATGCAATAGATAGACAAATCATGTCAATATACTTTGATATAAATCACATAATGAAAATATCATAAATCGTAGATCATGATTTCAATCCACATATATCAACAACATATAGAAACGGACTTACCCGAATCCCCATTCATACCATCATGGTATCATATCAAGATCTCATCGTATTTCTCACTTTGTTAATATGATCAGTAAATTAATAATATTATAAGTACATATACAAAACCGAGTTATAAAGTGTGTAAGGTACACACCTTTCACCAAAAGCAAATACTAACGTCCGAAGATCCGATCTACCACACTAGATCACTTGTCCTACAATCGGCCAAATCACTATATTTTAAACAAAGGCCATTCGGCCAACATCATAACACTTTAATCCCAAAAACTTTAGTCTTTTCAAAAGAATGATGAATCGACAAGAATCCTTACCCCCTTGACTTACCAACCTTAGATTGCTAGAGAGATAGGGCTTAAATCGATTGCTTCCGAAATCCCAATGAGCCTAAATGAATAATCGAATCCTAAAAATGGTTAGAACCTTGCAACAAATGCCCATAGGTTCGGCCCTTGTCCGCAAGAAAATGACATAGAAAAGAGAGAAAAAAGAAGGAAAAACTGTTATGAACACTTACCCTTTTTATCCAAAATCGATTGAAGAAACCAAAGAGAGTCTACCCTTGAATAATCGGCCAAACTAAAACTAAAAGGAAGTAGAAGATTCGGCTATTTGGTTATGAGAGAAGAAAACAATTGATTTGAGTCTAATAGGATATGAAATACAAAAGTAGAAGAGAAGATAAAATGAGAGAGAGAATTCGATTTTTAGCAACAATAGAAGAAAGAAAAATGAGTTTGGAGAAGTGAGAGATTCAGCCAAAAGGAAGAAAAAGAATAAGAGAGAAAATGGGGTTGAGAGATTCGGCCAACTCCTTGTTTGCCAAAAAGAAAAGTGCACAAAATGACAAAATGAACTTTTGTTTTCAAAAGCAAAGATGAAAGAAAGGAAATAGCATTTTTGGTTCAACAAAATGAAGGCTAAAACAAAAGCAAAATTTGCACAAATTGCACAATATACATTCGGCCAAGGTGGAAGTTTTTGGAGAGGAAAAACAAAAATGTAAAAAGATGCACAAAAGAAAAATTGGCCAACTATTCCCCCAAGCTACCTATCAAAATTCGGCCACCTCCCTAGCCTTACATGCCGTCCACATACATGCTCTAAAGGCCTAGGAATACTTTCCAAAACATCCTCCTAAAACCAAGCCTTATGTCTCTCCAACCTTCCATAACTTTAAGATTCCTATCCCCAATTTCATGCTTTCCTTAAACCAACATTCAACTTACCAAAAGATGAAAGTCCAACCTATCATAAACATAGGTTGACCGTCCATAAATGCTATGAAGAAAAATAAAATCCTCAAAATGCTTTCCATGCTACTCGAACCACTAACCTCAAGCAACCCTTCAAGCATCCTAACCACCTTGCCACTAACTCCTCTTGTGCTTTAATTAACACTTAAATTAACTTAAATGCTAAGCTCACTTAATCCACTTCATTAAATAAATCATACTAAAAATTATTCTAACTTCCTAAATAAAATCAAGCCTTCACAAGACTATGCTAACACACAAAATTCATACCGAGCCAACACAAATGATACTCAAATTTTGGGATGTTACAGTAACACCCCCTAACCCCACACCGTCACCGAAATAGGGTTACGAGGCATTACCAGACATATCAGACAATTTACGATTAATTCGCAATTAAAATAACATACTTAGTATAATTTAATCATTAAGTCCCTATAATGGACCCTCGAGGCCCAAAACACATATTAGAGGTGGAACGGGACTTGTTCGGGTGCTCCGAAAATTTTTCTTTATTTTTTTTTGAGCTCAATATAACCCCTTTATAAAACTTTAACCTTCCGTGCAATTTCAAACTAAAACCAATTCCATTCCAATGTTTCAACCAATACATTTACATATTTAAACATACCTAAATCATGTGTACAACATTAATTTGATAATCACTATAGAAACATTCATTAATGGCATTTAAAATGATTATGTAATTTCATTCATTCCATTTGAACTTGATACCAAATTTCATATCATATATGTACTACTTCATAATATAACCTTTCATTAAACCAATTCAAACATTATTTGACAACATTTACAACCAAAATTATAAGTCATGTTTAAGTGACCCATACAACACCTAAGTACATGCCACCTTTACCAAAAGAGAGATTACATCACCAAATTTTCTTTGAAGTTGGGATTGATCTGGATGCTGAATTGGGACCTTTGACTTCATCGACTACGCACTTTAAACAACTGTGATACCGAGTATGTCTATACTCAGTGGTATTACCATAGTTCAAATTATAATAACAAATAAATAATTATAAGCACATAAGTATTAAACATATAATAATTTACTTAATATGCATTAATTCATACTTTAATTTCAATTTCTCCATAGTAACAATTTGTCAATTGATATCTTATATCATCAAATTGAAATCAATCATCTCATAAACCTTTGGTTCATGTCTTCATATTCAATCTCAATTTTAATTCACACTTCAATTCACATATTCAACTTTCTCATTTCTTTCAATAACTCAATCGATCAATTTCATTCGATTTATCATTTCATTTATTTACCCCTATTAACGATACTAGAACCTTGGCAGATACACGGATCCAACCAAACAAACCAGAATAATCCACCCAAACACACCAGAACGGCACTCAGTGCCTCATCAGCAAAGCCGAGAATCCCTGAACTTTTTCAATCCTATGGCATGCCAACTATATTCGACTCAGCCTGACTAGTTAATACGGTTTCCAAATCACTTTCCGATTTCAATTTCACTTTCAATTTAATCACAATTAATTTAATTTCATTTTTCATCAATATACAATTCAATACTAATATTTATCCATCACTTAATTCAATTTCCATTCAATTCAACAATAACACTTACCTCGTACTTCACTTACCATACACATAATTTAAATTGAACATTTAATAATAAATAATTTGAATTATAGTAATACAAACCCGAATTTTCTCGTTTCAGTCCTCAATAATCTTCTCTTTTCCCTTCTGTGCCAATGCCTCTGGTTCTTTGCTAGCTACGAAAATTAAAATAATTTACACTATTAATACAATACTAATTTATATTTAATAATTGAATTTCTATTCAATTTTCTACCTTAATTTCAATTTAATTCTAACTAAACCCATTCACTTTTCTATCTTAATTCATACTTTATTTCTCCTAAATTTTCTACCAAACTTAAACATAACTATCTAAATTTCATCATAAAACCCTAATTTTGAAAGTCTTGCAATTTAGTCCCTATATGTAAAACTTATATCTTCTTTTACAATTTAATCCTTTTATCAATTCTAACTAGATATTCTATCAATTAAACCCCTAATTCATCAATTTGTTCAACATGGCTCATGTCCAAAAATCTAAGAACTTCCAAAATTTCAACTCGATTTCAACAAAACTTTGTTCTAAAGCTTCTAAAACATCAAAATAAAAGAAAAAGACTTAATTGACTTACCAAAATAAGCTTAAAACATCAAAGCCCTAGTTTTCCCCTTTTTCTTTTTCCTTCTTTCTTTCTTTCCCCACTTTCGAATGCTTCTGTTCTTGTTCTTCTTTTTGTTTTCTTTTTACTTTGTTTTATTTCTTTTATTCTATACTTTATTATTATTATTATTATTATTATAATATAATAATTAATGTAAATATCTTTTAACTTCAAATTTAAGTAATTAAATAATTATAATACAAGTGTATATATACACATTATTACACATTTAAAATTTACTACCATACATTTGTCTTTCCTTTATTTATTTCTTAATATAATAATAATAATAATAATAATAATAATAATAATAATAATAATATATAAAAATCTAAGATTTTTATACATTATGCCGCCTCAACTTCCCAAATAGGCTTAACTGCCTATTTGGTCCTTGTTTTTCCTATTAGTTATAATTCAATTTTTACCCTTTATTCAATTTAGTCATTTTTCTTAATTACTCTTAATTAATCTAAATTCACTTTAAAACCTAATCAGACATACTACACTCATAAACATTTCTAATAAATTTTACGAACCCATTTCGCTAAGACGAAGGCCCGATAATGTACTTTTCTGATGCCTGTGAATTTTTGGGTCATTATATGCAACCTGTGTGGGTAGGCCATGTGGACCACATGGGCTAATTTTTTGAGTCGTGTGGGCCTTTGGGCCAATTTTGAGGCCCAATTAGAAGTCGGTTAAGGGACTCAAAAATTCGGTCCATGGGCATTATGTAGGCCCAAAAAACATAAAATTCAGTAAACAAACATGGGTAAGTGTAGGAGGTATGTTAAATAAGTTCCAATAAGTATAATAATGTGTAATGATTTGCTGTAAGTAGGTACTTGAGTTAAGGATGACTATTCTCTAAATCATGTGTGTCATACGTATTCTATTATCTGTCTTTATAAGCTATCAGATTCGACCATGTAATATGAACATATGTTATTATGATTATGAATGTGCATTGGGGTGGGTTATGGTATGATGGAGGAGGTGTTATATGATAGTTTTTACTGCAAATATATGGCGGGTAGACCGCAAATTTCTTTGTGGCAGCTCAGCTGCATATTTATAAGTGGCGTACTGCCACATGTTGGTGTGCTTGGGTGGATGGACTATTGTAGTCCTATTTGCTGTGATTGGTTGGTCAAAGTTGGTGTGTAGTAGATGGGGGTAGGACTTGTGTCTACATTTGTTCCGGTTTGACATGACATTCTGATATGATATATGTGCTTATGAAATATGAAATTATAAAAATTTCGTTCTGATATATGTTTATGAAATTTTGTAATATGATACGAAATTTTGATCTGATTATTGTATATGCAAAACTCATAAGAAAATTCTATTTGTGGGTTAAGTCACACACTGAGCATCAAGCTCACTCGTTTGTTTAATATATTTTAGGTAACCCTTTTGACTTAGGACCGGACGACATGCGGGAGCTCGGATTGGTTTCTCGGTTAATTAAGTATGATAGTTTTTTGTTATTAATCTTTCTAGACTTTTGGGGTTGTAATTTGTTTTTAAACTTTATTTTTTGGTTTTTGTTCTGTTCGTTGGTTGTTGGGTGTTTTAATGTAAAACCAGAAAATCACACAAGTTAACAAAATTGATTTCGGTTTTCAAAACTAAAATAAGCTAAGGATTTTCCGCTGCAAATTCAAAATGAGTTTTATGAAAATCTATAACGAATGTTTCAAAATATGCCAATTGGCGAACTGTACGTTTTCAGTTATTGAGATCATGTGTTTTTCTTTTTTTAATTAAATCTCTGAAATTTTCACTTAGAAACCAAATAAGTTATTAAGTGATTTTACCATAAGTTAAGTGTTTTTGAGCAAAAGATTAACCAAAATACATAAGAGTTTTGCCACACTTATGTTTTCAAAACAAGCTTTGGAAGCAAATGTTTTTAAACGTGTTCAAACTAAGGATTTCTCTCTGAAATAAGTTATGTGTGTAATTTCCAAAATAACACGTTAGTGTTTTGGCTGAAATGATATTTTCAGATTTCACGATTTCAAAAGTTATTATTAAACTTCTAAGTTTTTAAAACAATCTAATGTAATTTCTCCAGATTTAGCCTTAACGTTTAGATGGATTTGGAGTGTTACATGTACAAAAAGGGTGGAGGTTGCAAGTTAGTTGGTTATTGTGATGTTGACTATGTGGGAGACCATGATACCCGACGTTCAACTATCGGGTATGTGTTTATGTTTGGGTTTGGAGCAATTTCTTGGTGTAGCAAAAGACAACCAACAATGTCTTTGTCAACCACAGAAGAAAGTACCATGTAGCAGCTATGATAGCTCAATAGAGCACTTGGCTTTTGCAACTATAGGAGGACTTGCATCAACTAGTGGAGTGTCCAACTCCTTTATATTGTGACAACTTGTCAGCAATACACTTGATAGAGAATTCAGTCTTTCATGCAAGAACTAAACATATAGAGCTGCATAACCATTTTATTAGAGAAAAAGTCTTGCAAGAAGAAATCAAGTTGGAACATGTCAAGGCTAAAGACCAAGTTTAGACCTGTTCACAAAAGGCTTACATGGCAACAAGCTCGAAAGCTTTCTGTCATCTCGACATTGTGGAAGTTGGTGTCGAGGGGAAGTGTTGAATATTAACACCTACTAGTTAGAAAATATGTTCAGTTAATTTTTATTATTGTACAAAGTTTAGTTTTAGTATTAGTTTTTAGGTGCTAAATTTGAGTTAAGTATTTTGTAAATAAGAGAATGGATCCCAATACTTAGTACAAAAGGTAAAAAAAATTATGAGTTTATATAAAACCCCATTCTGCGTAGCAAAATAAAGGAAAGAGGACTTTGGATTTATTTAAACTCTTCCTATATTTTCTTATTTTGTACTGTTAAAAAGATATAGTAAAATATTATTTTTGTGGTGTCGTGGGCGTGCATGTTCTACCTCCTATAATGAATATTAAAATTCTTTTACCATGCAAATAGCATATATTATAACAATATTTTCATCCTCATGATCAGTTTTTCTCCACTTAACCAATTTCGTAATTACAACTGCAATAAATCTCATAAGAAACTATTTATTCTTTATTTTTTAGCGTAATGGTATTGTTTTTACATCATAATCACGCTTGTGATATATTTATGTACTTGCATTAATTTACATTCTACAAATTTCAATATATATTTATTTAAAAAATTCAATATATATTTATTTTAATATATATATTTTCCCCTCACCAATTTTCTCTTTCTTTCTTTTTTTTATTCACTCCACATGTCGTCTCTCTTTTTCGGTTTGCATATCTATTTTTTGACTCCTTGTCAATTTCTTAATTTATTTCTATTTTGAAAATATTTCAAAATAATAAATAATTTCACGAGTCGATTTAGACTCGCGTTGTATTAAGTTTTATATGTTTTTTGTTTGTTATTTCATTGTTTAATAAGTTTTTAGTTTTAGAAGTTTTTGTCTGCTCTTGTAGCACTGTTTTTAGTTTTGCTTATGCATGTAATCTTAGTTTTACAAGTGATTTTAGGGATGGTTTTGTTGTCGTCCTCTATAGTTAGGTGAATGCTTGATTCTTTTGTCGATTTTTGCTTGTCATTTTAGACAATTCGAGGTTGATTTTCTTATCGTGTTAAGTGCTTGCAATCACTCCAGATATGCCATACTTGAGTTGTGATAAAGCCTATTGTCAACGTGTAAGAAGGTTCTATTGATGCTGAGGCTAAAACCTTTGCTGTGTTGATGGAGCTTGTCTTTCTCCACCTAAGAAGAGTGTTTGATTTTTTCCTAAATTATATAATTTCATACATTGAATGAATTAATAAATTTACCTTTTAAAAAATATAATATATATGTATATTATTTATTTTTCGTAATTAATCTTGAAAGCTAACCTACAATTTTTCTTGACCACAGCTGACTGTCGTTTTCTAAATGGCGGTCTCCGCTAAAAAAGATGTGTAATTTATTCCTCCTAAAACATAGAAATTAAAGATACTTTTAATGTTAACTTTAAATGTCGTTTTCGTAAATAATCTTACTAACCTGTAATTTTTCATGATCAAAACTGTTGTTTTCTAAATGGCGGTCTCCCCTAAAATAAATGTGTAATTAATTCCTCCTAAAACGTAGAAATTAAAAATACCTTTAATGTTATTTATAGCCTTTTAGCCCAAGAAAAATCTTAGCTTGCAGTGTGAAATAATTTATTCTGTCCAGGGTCGTCTTTTTGCGGAGCCTAGCACATTTGACTTTCTCTAGATATATATTTGATGCAAGTACATTTAACCTTTTTTTTCTTTACCAACTTTTTCTATTTATTCCGACTTCTGAGCCCTTTTAGAAAATTATATCCTTACATCGATGGTTGAAAAGATATACTACACCGTTTCTTCTTTTAGAAAAAGTCCCACCTTAACCTTGGCTCCTTAAGTGCAGCGAAATAAAAAGAAAAAAAAGTAAAAAAAAATTGGATTTGAAACTTGATTTTCAAGAAATTTTACTAATCTCTTAAACGCTAGTATCTAATTTATATAAAATTCAAATTTATAACCTCTTAATTTTTGGGTGTTACATATTCAGTCAATAAGCTTTTATTTTTTTGGCATATACCTTTAATTTAACTTTTGAAACAACATGAAATAAAAATAAAAATGTGAATAAGAGATGAATTGAACCCAAGACTCAAAAATAAAATCACTAACATTTAACCATCTAACTTGTAAGGGTCATTGGGACAGTAAACACGAAATTCGGTATGAAAGATATATGTGTGGAAAGACTACAACCATGGTATATTTTGGAAATGGAGGATGAGCTGCATTTATCTAAGGGTTTCTACGTGTCCCAGGGGTGATGATGGGCAAACCTCAAGCGATACTGAGTTTAGGCAAATTCATATCACCAAACATGACAGTAATGTGTTGCCTTAGTAACAAACCAAATGAAGCCTTTGTGTCGTATTTTGCAAAGCCTTTGTGGGGGTATTCTGTGAAGACTTTGGGGTGTATTCTGTGAAGTCTTTGTGGCGTGGCAAAGTCTAGTTAACCACCTTTGTAACGAGATTTGGATAAAATTTGTGACTTCTTCATTAACTGGCTATATCATAAAGATCCGAGTAAGTTTGAAATATCTTTGTTTGGTTAATTTTGTGGTGAAAACTGAATAGGCTTGGAGATCATTCTTTAAAAGAGTTATCAACAACGTTTTTGAATAGAGAAATCGCCATAATAATACGCCAATATAGAGAGCTTAGCATATCCATAGTGGTAGGTGGTTTAAGTGTACGCTAGAATTGAGAGTGTCTATGCTACGTAAGCAAGGTATTCTAAGTCTATGTTATCCACCAAATCTAAATGTTCTCATGTCATGAATAGAAGTTATATGAAATCTAAGCAATCTGCCAATTTGGGCGTCCTCATGTTGTGGAACATGATTGTCTGGGATTCCTTAGGATAACTTAGAATGTTTCATCCATCAGAATAAGTTTTGGTTTGGTTCAATCTAAAATATGATATGGCTAGTAACCTGATAACTACCAAATTAAATATGAGAATCAGTCAAAGGTAGGATCCGTATGAGGCTCATTTTAAAAAAAATCAGTTAGTATAAGTATCTGCCAAGAGTAATATATGTGAGTACATCATCCTGTGCGAACAGTTCAACATCTGTCTAAATGGGGATTCATCAAATGTAAACTCTATTTGAATACTTTTCCGAGAAACGTGTATGTTTTCTGAAGAAAGAATGAGATCCACCTTGAAGGTGAAGTCTGTAATGTGTCTAATAAGTAAGTTCTGGTTATGGTGATCAAGTGTGAAAAGTGGTGTATATGTATGCGCCAAATTTTAGAAAAGTATTTGCCAAACATTTGAAAGAAGTTCGGAATCTACAAGTTGAGGAATTCAACAATAAACATTCAAAGGTAACTTGGGTTAAAATTCACTAAGTTTATTTGAACTTACGAGCGACTGTTTGTGATTGTAGGTTCTGATTATAAGTTGGTATGCTTGAAGGGACCAATCCAGGAAGGCGTTAGGGTAGCAGTTCAAGTTGCGATATTATGCATACATAGGGCTCCATAGGTGTATGACACTTAGTACTCTACGCCATGAAGAAGTTTGTTTTTAAGAAATTCTTAAGCTGTAATGCCATTTGTTGTTTTTGAAGCTTTGATGTACTCAGTTACACATTCTCTTTAATTAATCTTAACCTTTTATTAAAATAATTAAGTTTTGAGGTGATCCAATCACGTCTAATAAAAATGATTGATGGCGACTCCGTTTTCGTTTTAAAAATAAAAATTGAGTTTTTAAAAAAGATTTCGACATAACCAAAAGAGAAATTTATTAAAAAGTTAGAAAAAATGCATTGTAGGACGTGTTTTTAGTTTCTCTCTTGGTTTATTTCCTTAAATATCTTAGAAATCGACCCAAAAACTTAATTTATTTTTTAAAAACAACTTTTTTAGTCAAATTTAGCCTATAATTATATACTTGTATTAATTTACATTCTATAAATTTCAATATATATTTATTTTAAAAATTCAATATATATGTATATTATTTATTTTTCGTAACTAACCTTGAAATCTAACCTATAATTTTTCTTGACCAAAGCTGACTGTTGTTTTCTAAATGGCGGTCTCTACTAAAATAGATGTGTAATTAATTCCTCCTAAAACGTAGAATTTTTTTTTAGTGATAATAATAAAAAAAAAAACTAATTACAAAATAGTATTATGAAGATAAAGAACATTCTTATTCTTATCCAAATCCATTAACGTGAGCATCATCAGATGAGGATCATTGAACACTTGCAAATTATCAGCTCAGGACAAGGCTTGTTTAGCTAGACAGTCTGCAACTTGATTTTGAACTTTCGGAATGTACTGCAAGCACCACCGCTTTTCTTGAAATAAAATACTTTGGATGCGCCTAATTAACGCTAAATTCGCCTCAGTAAAGTTACTGTCAAGTATAGCATTGACAACTTCCAAACTGTTAGATTGAATGATGACTTCATCGTGACCCCTTTGTTGAATTAATCTGAGACCCTTCAGAATGCCCCATAATTCTGCATTAAAGATAGAACATTTTCCAAGGTGACGATTATACCCAAAGATCCAATATCCATTAGCATTACGAACAACTCCACCAGCAATAGCATTTCTAGATTCTATTTGCATTGCCCCATCCGTGTTAAGAAAAACGGATCTTCAAAAGATTCCTCTTCGATGGTAGATTTAAAACCACCCTTAACATTTACTTTAAGAACTGAGAAGAGCTGATTCACTCAACTTAAAGAAACTTGAATAATCTCTCTCGAGCTTCAAGATCTTCCTTGAAAAATGAATAGGTTGCGGTTCTTCGATAGGCGCCAAATAAGAAGTCCAATAGACAAGCCCAACTGGAACCTTCCTCGCGAACCAAGCTATTATCCTACAAATTAGCAAGAAGCCAATCTTGTGAATTAGAAGAAAAAAATTCGATAAACAATTACCTGGGAGAACTTGACTCTAGACTTCCTTAGCAACAGTGCAATATCTCAAAATATGAACAATATCCTCTGAATGGAAACCACAGATGTCACAAGAAGGATTAGTTGCAAGACCCCGTCTGGCCCGTTCCACGTTACTAAGGATCTTTTCTTGTAATGCAGTCCAAATAAAAAATCGAACCCGTTGAGTACCTGTCAACTTCCAAACACTCTTCTATTTCTCATCTTTCAGACTCCAATCACCTTCTTTTAACAACTTATAAGCTGATTTGACTGAAAAAACTCCAGTCGAAGTATGGCTCCAAGAGATTTTATCGATACCAGCAGATGGATAAGGAGGCAGAAGGCCCTTAATATATTGAATCATATCATTTGAAAGCCAAACTTGAAAAAGATCAATGTTCCATGAACTGTCTTCAATGAGCATCTCATTAAGGAGGCAATTCAAATCTTGAATAACATTATTCAGGATATGACGAAACAAAGGCCCCACACTTGGGATCCAGTTGTCCTTCCAGCAGCGAATTTTGTTTCCGTCTCCAACTGACTAGAAAAGATTCTCACGAAGTAACGGCCAAACTTTAAAAAAAGACCTCCAAAGAAAAGAACTTCTATCTCAGGCAATACAATCCGGCAAGTCATCCTTCAAATGATACTTCGACCAAAGCACACGAACCCATAACGCATCCTTGTTTGAAACAATATTGAAACCCAATTTCAAAAGAAAGGATATGTTTTGATCACAAAGTTTTCTTAACCCTAGACCGCCACACCACTTTGCTTGACAAATTGAGTCCCATCCCACAAGCGACATCTTCTTTTTGTTATCCGAAGAACCCTAAATAAACTGCTTCACCATACTTTCAATCTCATCATTAATTTTCCTAAGAATCATCATGGATCATAAATAGGGATAGTTAAAAGAATCGACTGAGCAAGAGTAACACACCCAGCAATTGAGAGTTTTTTGGAATCCTAACTGTGAAGCTTCTTCCGAACTTTTTCAACCACAAAATTAGAGTGCTGTTCATCACTCTCTGATGAAAAAGAGAAACCCTAAGGTAACGCCCTAGATCACTAACTTTTTTAAAGCCAAATAGAGAACTGATCGTAATAGCTGAAGAAACATCCACCCCTCTAGAGAAGAAAATGTTAGTCTTCCTTGCATTGATAAGATGGCCAGAAAAGCCACAGAAACGATCAAGATATATTTAATGATCCTGCCATGTACCAAGTCCGCTATTAAAAATAACGAGATCATCCGTAAAAAACAAATGAGAGATACGTGGCCCATGTCAAGAAAGTCGTATTGGGCTCCATCTACCTTTCGAAATAGCTGAATGAATCGAATGACCAAGCCATTCCATACAGAGAACAAAAAGATAGGGGGAGAGCAGACACACTTGTCTAATACATCTAGTAGGTCTAAATTTAGACATAGGTACGCCATTCCACAAAACCTGCATAGTAGAATTCGAAATGGAGGACATAATAACTTTAATGAGATACAAAGGAATACCTGCGGCATGGATAGAAACATGAATAAAAACCCATCTCACTCTATCATATGCTTTCTCCAAGTCGATTTTAATCGTTATCCACTTCCTATTTTCTAACACCTCATGGAGTGAATTAGCTTTTGGCTGATGATAATGATGTCGGTTATGTTTCTACCTGCAATAAAACTGACCTGTTCCTGCGCAATAATTTTTGGGAAAACATGCTTAAAACAGTTATCAATTACCTTCATTACTAACTTATAAAGGACAAAACAGAGGCTTATTGGATGAAACAGTCCAAAACCTTCTGGATTCGCCACCTTAGGAATGAGTACGATGAGGGTGTTATTCAAATCAGCCTCAATAGATCCTCCATTGAACACCTTTCTGACCCAATCACAAATAGCCCCTATTTTACTCCATTGTTTCTAGAAAAAGAGGGCATGGAACCCGTCACTTCCCGGAGCTTTAAGAGGAGCCATATCAAAAAGGTCATCCTTCATCTCTTCATTAGTAACCGGCTTCCCCAAGAAATTCACATCATCATACTCCAGTTGAGGAAATTACTAGAAGGAAAAGTACCAATAGTACTAGGGCGTTCCCCATAAAGCTTCTGGAAAAAAGAATTTGCCTCAGCCTCAATAGCCTCTGGGTCAAAAATCCACTCCCCATCATTATTCCAAATAGCGGTTATGCAGTTACTTTTCCTTCTTTGCAGAGTTCGAGTATGGAAGAACTTTGTGTTGCGATCTCCCAAATGTAGCCAATCACACATCGCTTTTTGCTTCTAAATGAGTTCTTCATGATGTAAAACATTCTCAAGCTCTTTTCTAAGACTCAAATCCACCTGGGCAAAAAGATTCGAACAAGAGAAATCCATTTTACTCTGAACATTAGTAATTTTATGAACAATGTGTCTCTTTTTGGTAGTGATATGCCCGTAAACCTGCTTATTCCACTCTTTTAAATTGAGAGTAAGCTTGGATAAGGAATCAGACATGTCTCTATTAAAAACCCAATTGTCATTCATAAAATCATCAAAAGCTGGGTGTTTAGTCCAACCTGCCAAAAATCGAAAGGGTCTTTTTCTAGGCAAAATGATCTCCGGATTTTGATTTAGAAGAAGAGGACGGTGATCGGATTTGATCTTAGGTAAGTGAGTAACCAAATTATTGGGGAAAATATGAATCCAGGCTTCATTACCCAAAACACGATCCAACCTCTCAAAAAGCGCACCCCTATGCCAAGTAAAAGGAGGTCCTCTAAAACCCAAGTCGTGCAACTCAGCTTTCTCCATAAAATCACCAAACTGAGGACATCTCCTTCCATTAGTATGACCACCAAACTTTTCAGAAGAAGATAAGATTGCATTGAAGTCACCAATAGCAATCCATGGGCTAAAAATGGGCGGAGCCGAAGACCTCAAGGCATCCCAAATATCTGAACGTTTTTGTTGATTAGGACTAGCATAGACAAAAGAGATAAAAAAACGGATGTGGAAAGGATCTTTGCCAAATTTTTGTCAGAATAAACTGGGGATGGCTACGGACCACCTCAACACGGATGGAGTCTTTCCAACTAAGCCAGATACATCCAGAGTAACCAATCGCCTCGACTCGGTGAGAGTACTGGAAACCTAACTTTGCAATAATGCTATTGGCTTTGGCTCCACTGACTCTTATCTCAAGCAAACAAACTAAATCGGGTTTGTGTTCCATATTATACTCTCAAAAAATTTGAGAAAATTTAAAAATGGCACAACCCTGGCAATTCCAAGAAAAAATAGTAAAATCCATAATGAATAACACAAAGGCTAGAAAACATACTTTTACTACTAAAGGACTAAATCCCCATCGATGGTTGGGCCTACGGCTCCCGAAGCATCAATACCATTAGGACTAGAAATACGAGTAGAAAGCATATTTGCCATCTCCTCCATGGACTCTATTAAAGGAACTCATGTACTACTAGAAGATTTAAAATAACTCCCACGTCCCAGTAAAACATTTGAGTTCTTATGGCTACCACGATTTTTTCTAGCGTCACCTTTTCTATTTATAATATCAGATTTTTCCACCTTTGAACCAGAAACTAAGTCCAAACCTGGCTTTGCCACTAATCGATTTCTAGATTTGACCTGTTGATCAGAAATATTATTTACCTTAAAAGACACCGCTGAATGTTTCCTAGGATCGAGAACACCATCAGAAATTTGGATTCCAACTCCTTTAGACACTTCAAAAGTTGGATTAAAATGAGCCTTAACCTTTCCTAAATTATCAGGAATAATATTCTTCGAATCACCAAAATTTAAAGAATTATGGTTTTCGCCTTCCATGCCCATGCTAATATTTTTTGAATTATCCTGCTCGGTACCTGCATGTTCCCGAGAGAAAGAAATAGTAGCATTAGAAATAAAAAATTGGTCCTCATTATTTTTACCATCAGCCACCAGTTTTACAGGCCTTTTGCCCATAAATTTGTACAGGCCAGAATTAGAATTCGGCCCAACTCTAAATATTTCAAGCTATCCAACTCAATGTTCTTCGCAGGCCCTAAAGAAACTCTTTGGCCCAAATCTCTCCCACGGCCTACTCCAGAAATAGACCCAGAAAACTTTTTAGCCCCCAAATTATCCTTGGCATTAAAACCCCCATCACCGACAGCCCCTCTCTCCCCCAAATTCTCCTGCGAAAAATCTCCATTAGTCACCCCCAAATCACTCCTCAAATCCCCCACCTGATTGAACACCGGAAATCTAGAACCAGAGGAAGTCTTTCCAGAATTTTTCGCGCCGATAGCCTTAAGAGCACGTTGGCCACGCCGAGCCTTGTGTTCCACCAGCATCCACGGCCCGAATTCGGGCCTCTTGACTCCGTCGGATCTGCCACCAGCACCTTGTTGTGTCTCAACCACTATGTTTACCGGTTGCTCCTGGTTTTGATCCACTATGACCGTCGGGCAAAGATCCTTAATGTGCTATATTTGCCGCATGTGAAACACACCGTTGGGTGAGCTTCATGCTCAACTTGTTGGACGATGCCATCTACCATCACCTGCGAAATCAACGATTTATTTAGATTAATAAAAATAGCCAGACGAGCGAACCGACCTCTGGTTCTATTATCGATTTGAAAATCTAATTTAACAACTTTCCCAATGAGTCCCCCAATTGCTTCTATAATTTTCCGATTATATAGGTATCCCGTGAGCCCCGGTAATCGGATCCACACTAAGACCACACTGGGACATGGCTGCAAAGGATTAAAATCCTTAGTCCACAGTTGAACGGTAAGATATTGCCCGTAGATAATCCAAGGTCCTTGGGTTAAAACTTTGTTATAATCTCCAATATCCTGAAACTTAACCAAAAAATACCCATTAACAGTATCCATAAGATGAAAAGATTTAGCAGGTTTCCAAAGGCTAAGTATACGGTTGTGGAGAGCTTTATAACCGATATTACGCCCTAAAGGCTTGAGAACAATCGTCAATTCCATTTCTTTGAAAAGAATATTTTTAATACGATTCGAGAAAGCAATAGTCGACATCCCGTCTACCATGGCTGTACTCACGTCCCCTTCCAAAAAATCAAAGTCATTTTCATGTCCCTCGGGGGAGCCATTTTGATCCGATGGGGAATAGGAAGCTTCACCCAAAAGCATGTCCTTCCACGACAATTTTGGAGACAAATCTGGATCTATAATCATCACAGCAGTCTCCTCTTCTGCTCCATCTTTGAATCTCACTTTCTTAGTGTATTCCCATCAGAACAAAGGAAACCATCACTATTGATATTAGAAACCTCCATCTTTTGAAACGAAAAAAGAAAAAAAAAAAACACGTAAAAATTAAAGACACCTTTAATGTTGCCTTTAAATATCGTTTTCGTAAATAATCTTGCTAACCTATAATTTTTCTTGACCAAAGTTGTCGTTTTCTAAATGGCAGTCTCTGCTAAAATAGATGTGTAATTAATTCCTCCTAAAACGTAGAAATTAAAGATGCCTTTAATGTTACTTATAGCCTTTTAACCCAAGAAAAATCTCAGCTTCCAATTTTATTTTATTTTTTGTTAATTATCTTAGCTTGCAATTTAAGTTATAGAAATAATTAAGTTTGAATTGCAGTGTGAAATAATTCATTCTGTCTAGGGTAGTTTTTTTTTTTCCAAGCCAACCACATGTGCCTAAATTAACGTTGATTAAATAATAATTAGATTATGATGATACTAATGAAAAATTCATGTAATAAAATTATAGAAAAAATATGTAAAAGTTAAATGTGATTTTGGTTGGAATATTAAAAAGAAGTTAATGAAGATATATGATGTTTTAATAAGATTTAAATTTTATGTATGATATTTATAGTTTATATAAAAATATAGAAATAAAAATATCATTAAAATAATATTTATTATTTTACAAAAGTAATAATATTTTGATAATTTCACAATTGAGTTGAGATTGATTGATGGGTGATATCAGTCAAACACTTAAATATGTATTAGACTTTGTTACACTTATGATGTGAGTAAAAATTGTACCTAACAAATTAAAAAATAGATATAATAATAAATAGTTTCGGTTGAAATAATAAAGTTAAAAAATAAAACAAATACAATATTTTAGGTTCAAATCTTATTATGAATACTTTTCTAGTTTTTATATAAAAATAAAATTACCCTAGAATAAAATTTTATTCTAAGAACATCAAATAATCTGTTACTTCTTAATTTATTCTGAAATAAATTGTTAACATTTAATTTATACCTGAGTAAACTATTAACATAAATTAACATTTCACTTGAGGCAAAAATTTATTTATCCGATTACCTTGCGGTGTTAAAACATATTATAATATTTTAGCAACAAAAAAGAGTTCCTTACTCTTTTACATATCAACGGACTATTCTATTTAATACGTTTATTTGATCCAAGTTATGATATAAAATTATCAAAAGAAAATAAAATTGAGGGGAAAACAGAAAAAACAAGAAGATATTTCATGAGAAATTGTGTGGTAAAATCCTTCAAAACTTGTATATAAAGGAGACCCTGTTGCCTTCTTTTTTCGACACTCAACTCAACCCTACAAAAATACCGTAGCTAATTCCACAATGAAGACTTCATTGCTTATTGTCAAACTAGTTGCTATCATTTCACTCCTCATTTTTATACTGACGAAATCTGCTGAAGCTCGGAATCCGCTGGGTCCAGCTCCACCAAGGGGCTGTCCTAGTCGATGGAGCGGAGGCGCTTGCACACCATCAAGGGGCTGTTCTAGTGGCGGTTGCACACCACCATGATACCTGCTTTTTCGTAAGATGCTCAACTATTAAGATTCAGGTGATAATATCGAATATGAATATATATTCTACGAATATATGTTTAAGATTTTAAAAATTTCCATGTATTTTGAGTTTTTCTGCCAGCAGTATTTTGAGCCTCTTTAGAAGCTGACATTTCCATATGTTTGAAAATATGATAAACAATGTATGATGCTGAAGTTTATGTTATTTAAATTTAAGTCTTGAGTCTTTAGTATAGATATATGTTTGATGCAAGTACATTTAACCTTTTTTTTTTTAACCAACTTTTTCTATGTATTCTGACTTCTGAGCCCTTTTAGAAAATTATATCCTCGTATCGATGGTTGAAAAAATATAGTACACCGTTTCTTCTTTTAGAAAAAGTCCCTATAACGTAGGCGGAAGACAAGAGGTTCCACGTTTTAGAATTCTGAAATTTTAATTACAGATGTCTTATTTTCAAATCCTACGTAAAAACAGAACGTGTTTGATTTATATTTATTTATATTCATTTTAGGATTTCCACACAGATGAACACAAAATCAAACCAACAAAATCTGAATTATAATTTCACTTGAATTGAGCAGTTATTAAAATTATTGTTAAACATTTATTTCATACAAGTTCGAATTGTATTACTCTCATTTTTTATATTTGAGATTGACTCGTATAAACAATAAATAAGTAAAAGTAGAAAAGAACGAACACAAATATTTTACATGGAAAACCTTCAAAGAGGAAAAAAAATCACAGGTAAAGTAGGCTTTTAACTTTTCACTAAATGAGTAAATAAACAAGAATACAATATGAAGAAAATAACTTAAATGTACAATATGTACATTATCCAAAACGTTGAATATAAAGCTCAAAATCTCGAAGAGCAAACTAATAAATAAAACCCTAAACCTCACAGGATAATTTTAATACCCCGAAAATATTTACAGTAAGATATTATCTTTGATATAGTAAAATAAAGAAATAAAACGACAAAAAGGGAAATTTTGGAGTTATGACAACATTGAGAAGAATATTTGTTGAAACCATTTTTTTATAGTGTTTCAAAAACGGGGATTGACTTTGAAAATGAAAATGGAGTCGCCACCGACCTTTTTCGAGGTATGATCGAATCACCTTGAAATTGATCGTTTTAATAAAATTTTAGTTTATTAAAACATATTTTGGTATACAAAAACTCGAGAAAACGAGTTCGAGAGTTGGTTACGTACGAGGAAGGGTTAGCGCCCTCGTAGCGCCCAAAATTGGTACCTAATTGATTATTTAATGTCTTAATGCTGAAAAATTGAAAATATTCTATATTACGATCCGTTTGCTTGAAATTCATTTGAACAAAATCATATTGGATGCCAAAACCCTCTTATTTCGAAGAAATAAAATGTCATACCCAGTGAGTTAGGGTACAACAACTTATATTCTCGAAACTGAATTTATTTTTTGATTTTTAAAACCCGCGTAATAAAGTTTGAAAAGGATATTCGATTATTTAGTCTTTATGAAAAATTAGAACCCAGTAAGTTAGGGCACAATTTCTCAAAATTCCCGAATACAGAATATTGCCCTCTTTTTTAGAAATTCTTACCTCGAGGTGATAAAATGTTACATCCAGTGAGTTAGGACGCAACATCTCAAATTCTCGAGAATAAGTTTTTATTTGAAATTTCTTTATCCATTTTGATTTAAAAAAGAAAAGATACTCAGTTGCTAGGATTTAATGAGAAAAATCGGAACCCAGCGAGTTAGGGCACGATTTTCTCGAAGCTTCCAAACATGAGCATTGCCTCATTTTAAACCGTTGAATAAAATAATTTTGAAACTTAAATGATATTGAACTCGATTTCTTTTTACAAATGAAATGCAATGGAATGATAGTATACAAAGCAAAGTAGCAATACAAACATCAAATATTACATTAATGAATCACAAATAATTAATGGTTACAAATTAAGAAATATACTCCATACAATAACAAAAAAATAAACACCTAATACATAGAAAATAGTATGCGTCAATTTAAATAATACACATGTAATAAAACTTGATATAAAATAAAAAAAATGATGAAATGTGAAAGCGTTTTGAATAAATAAATATATAATTTAAAATAGGGTCTTTCAAAGAGACAGATTATATACATAAATTTAAAAGAAAATGTGTATATATATATATATATACACGGGAATAAATTTAAAAGAAAATATTTACATAAAATAATACTAAATCAATAATATATATACAAAAAAAAATAATTTTATCATAAATTATAGATGTACGTATAAAATAACAATGTATAAGCATATTTAAATTAAACATTATTCAAATCTTTAAAACAAAGTAATATAAAAAAAAGAAATTTAAAAAAATAATAATAGTAAGATGAGTAAAGATATATAAATGAAAATATAAAATAACATATTAAAATAATGTAAAATTAGTAAAATATTTCCAAGTTCTATGTTAAAACAGTCTTTATTTAAGAAAATAATTAAATTATAAGGATAAAAACCTAAAGTTAAAACAAACTCAATTAAAATAAAAACAAAATCAAAAGAATAATGTTTAAACAAGTAAAAATAAAATTAAGGACTTAATTAAAATGTGCATAGACGAGGGAGGGTTAAAAACGCAATTGGGCCAAACCTTTATACACATCATTTAAGCGCAGATCAATTTGAAAAAACGCACAAATTACAGAGGTCAATTTAAAAAACAAAGAAAATGTAACATCCTGAAGTGGTGGGGCTTCGCATTTAATGTGCTGTGATGTATATGTTATGCTTGATGTGCTAGTTAGGGTGTTTAAGGGGTCAAGAATGGGCTCAGAGATTAGGCCGAGGCCTTAATTGAATGTTTTGTTTAGACACTGTAAGGGAGAACTAGGTGGAGTGGGCCTTAAGGGTACCTGAATGGAAAAGTTAACACAAAAAGCCTAGTTGGTAAAGTGGCAAGGAGGCGCCACTAAGGGCATAGGTGAGTGACGCCACAAGGGATTTGAAGGGAGTAGGTTCGAACCCCATGATAAGCAAAAGGAGTGTTTTTTTTATATATGCGCCTGAGGAGTGAGAGGTGGTTTCGGCTGGGACTCTAGAGGAGTAGGTGAGGATTGAGTCAAAAGATAGGAAGTTGAGGATAAGAGAAAAATGAGGGATAAGATAGAGGGGGAAGAGGTGGCCGAGTGTGGGACTGTGTGTAAGGGAAATCGGTTGAATGGCTAAAGGTAGGCCAAAATTCTCATTTGTTAAGGGTGTGCCGAATTTCATTATTTTTTTCTAAGAGCATAGTTTTTATTTTCTCCCCTCCTAATTTCGGCAACTAAGGGTTCTTCTTCTTCTCTTTTTCTGTCAAAAACTAAAAATCCCTAACTCTATTCTTCTAAAGCTGAAAACATCTAAGCCTCTTCTTATTCATCTCTTTTTTTTTTTGGATCTTTCCTAAAAGCCGAAAACTCCTAGATCTCGGTGGTGGCTTGGTTTTATTCAACGTTTCAATCTTCCTCTTTAATTGCCGAATCTTCTTGCAAGTGGTAGCCGAAATTTTCTGTAAAGGTAAGGGTCGACTTGTGCTATTATTTTTGTAATTTCTTTCAGTTTTTGAGACCATAGCCGAATGGCTAGTTGGTTGTTAGGCCATCTTTAGTTTGGCGTTTTCACTAATCTCGTGTTCTTTTTGGGCGGCATTCCGGGATTTGAAGGAGATCTAATCGCTTAAATATTTAAGCCAGAAATCGTTAACATTCGAACCCTATAATTACTTTCGGGATTTCAAGGTAAGGGTTCAATTCTCCTCATGTTGTTTAATCGGTTTCTTTTCGATTAATTGTGGCTTAACCTAATGTTTCGTTAAGCAACCATCGTTGCAAATATAGTACCTTCTGATCAAGATCATTCATGGACTCGAATGTCAGCAAATCGAAGGGAGGGGTTGGATTTGTAGTCCCAACCCCAAAGTTCAAGACACGCGCAGTGTCTGTTGTTTGAGATTGGCCACCGGGTTATGGACCGGCTTCTGAACAACACCTTAGGCAAATAGCGGTTGTGTCGGCTACGAATAGCGTCGACATAGGAAGTATCATCTTGTCAGTAATCAGGTGTGTAGATCTCTAACACACTAGTTAACTGTAATATATATATGTTATGGGCTAAAAAGCCGAAAAGAGGCTGTGTAGACAGTCGAATAAAACCCGAAAAGGGTTAGGCAAAGGATGTCAGGTACGTAATCATAGAAATCTCTCTATGGGTATCGATATTTATGAAAGCCTGTTTTCTTAAAGATGGTATGATGTTTTCAATTTTTCATGCGTGTATGCATGGGGGGGAGTATGATAATGAAGGGGAAGAGCATGATAGGTCACTTGGTGATCGGTGGTTAAACCATGAATTCAAATGTTAGGTCACATGGTGATCGGTGGTAAATCCAACTTAAATGATTCCTGATTAATAGGAATAGGCAGTACGACTGTGGATATGGTGTGTAGCGAATGGTGGGTTGATTGTAGAAATCCCCGAGGTGTGATGGTTGGTACGGGTTGATGTGTAGAGGATGGACTTTTAGGATGGGTTGGGCCATTTACCATTCATCATTTAATATGTATGTATGTTTGTTGACATAATGTATGGGCCAAGGCCCATAATGTGTTTGTGGGCCTAAAGTCATTGTGTGTTTCGGGATTTATACACTAAGTCTTGGTGACTCACCCTTTTATTTTTCTCTATTCTTTCAGATGAGCAGTAGATCGTGGACATGGGAGCTGAGGCGGACTCGAGGGGCCATCACGCCATTTAATTTCTTAAACTATTTTTTCGATTTCTTTACGTTTGAATTTGGGACTATTTTTGTAATAAGGCCTCTGTAGCTTAGGTTATCAATTTATTTGCGTTATGTTTATACTTTGAATTTTATTTTCACACGACTTACTTACCATAAGTAATGAAACGGGTATTTCAAACACATACTTAATGTAATGAAATGTTTTTGGAAAGAAAACCTAAGGTATTGAATATTTGGTTGATCAAACCGAGATTTTCCAAACCAACAAAGTTAAGTTTTCAAACAACATCGAAGAATTTTCAGAAGGGATACGTGCCCTATTAAAAGCAAATAAAGAGCTATGTTTTTAACATTAAACCTGTAACATGCCAGATCTGGTCGTAGTGTTTGGGCCGGGTTTGGGGTGTTACAGGAAATATACCAAGGATCTAATTAAAACAACGGCGCCAAGAAAAGGATTAAATGCGTAAATCTCCCTTCGTCGCAAATATGAGTGGATCCTGAGGGTGTCGGGTCGGACTGAATTGGGTCATGGCCTATACGGTGTCGTTTTAAGGCTATCGAAATGAGCCTAAATGGCGTCGTTTCTTTAATGAGCAATATTTTCCTTAAAAACAGATTAACAATCAGCCATCCCCTTTCTTCTAAAACACAAAACCCTAGCTGCCTTAGAAAAACAACCCCTCCCTCGCTATTCTTCCGATTCAGAGGACTACACCGTTCGACCACCAATTCACCATGGTAATTGGTGTATGATGGCACTTAGTGACGCCCTCCTACCCTCACTTAGAACAATGCCCAAGGAATCACCCATTTTTTGCTCGAAATCCCCATTCAAACTTCGATTTCGACGAAGCGAATAGGGATCCGACGGCGATATTAACAGATAAGTATTTCCTTTTTATTCATTTTGTTTTTTTAGCATGCAGTAAGTAAGAAACAGAGAGCATAGAATAGGGAAAAAAAAAATCAAAGAAAAACCAAATCTAAAAATCACCTTTCAATATTCTTTCTATTTTTGATTTTGTATATTTTTTGAGTATGAGTGCCTAAAAAAATTACAAGAGTTTGATGGCTTTTTATAGCTATCGAAATACAATTCTTTTATTTTTGTATATTTTGCTGTTTCTCTACTATTAGTGGCCTTGTTTGCAGGTACGAAAGGCGCAGACGTGGCGTACGGAGGTGCGTGGGGCGTGCGGAGGCACGAGCAGTGGCGTGCATGTGCAGAAGCTTGTGGCGTGAAAGAGAATCCCTAGGGTTTCTGTTCTGTTGAACATTTTGAGGCTATTCGGGCCGTGTAATTGGATTGGACTTATTTAGTTTGGGCTAAAATCGGGTTTGGATGTAATGGGCTATTTAATTGAAATTGGGCTGATGTAGTTTAATAGACTGTGATAAACTTTGAATTTTTGGCGTTTTATTTTATTTTGTTTATTTTGTGTTTAAGGCCCGGGCGATAATTGGGCTCTACAACTGCCCCTCTTTGCTCGTTGTCGTGTAACGAGAACAGAGCAAAGACTTTTAAGAAAGACTAATTTTGCCCGATCTTGTCGAATCTTTGACTTCTTTCGGTGCCTCTCTTCTTCGAGTAGCTTCATTCCATCCCACTGCGTCTTTAGGGGCATGAGAACTAGCGTTTCGATCCAATTCAAGGAATTTAGACTTGTAGCTTCAATCTGCTCCGTCACAACTTCAGGGAGATAAAATTTGCTATCTTCAGTCTGCTCCACTGTAATTTTTGGGGAGAAGAGATTTGTAGTTTCGATCTACTCCACTAGAATTTTACGGAGATAATAATCCAGAGAGAAGAGATTTGTAATCTCAATCTTTCCTACTGAAACTTCACGGAAATAAGTTTTGATCCTCAATATAATCTCAGGGAGAAGGGATTTGTAGCCTTAACCTTCTTCGTTGGGACTTCGAGGAGATAAGAATTTAGAGAGAAGAGATTTGTAGCTTCGATCTTCTCTGCTAAAACTTCAAGGAAATAAAGATTGATCCTCAATGTAATCTCAGGGAGGAGGGATTTGTAGCTTCAACCTACTCCGTTAGGACTTCGAGGAGATAAGAATTCAGAGAGAAGAGGTTTGTAGCTTTGGTCTTCTCTGCTGAAACTTCAAGGAAATAAAGATTGATCCTCAATGTAATCTCAGGGAGGAGGGATTTGTAGCTTCAAGTTACTTCATTGGGACTTCGAGGAGATAAGAATTCAGAGAGAAGAGACTTGTAACTTCAATCTTCTCTGCTAAAACTTCAAGGAAAATAAAAAATTGATCCTTAGTCTACTTCACTGCTACTCCAAGGAGACAGGATCTGTAAATTTGCTGATGTCGCCATATTGTCCTCAGCGGACACGACCTGTAGAATCGGTTTTATGTACTTATGCTTATGCAAAATGATTAGGATGCTATGATCAGAATGAATCAAATGCTCCTAACTGCCAGTGTTATGAATGATATATGCAAAATGTCATGAGAATGATCCTTTTTAATAACTTAGGGTACCATTGCTCGTATCCCGCTGTCTTTTGCTTGGCTGGTATTTTGGCCAAAAACCTGAAGAAACAATCATATTTTGCTCAACTGGTTTGCCCCCATTGTAACTTCAGGGTCCATTCTGTCATACCTCGAGGGCGCAAGGCTTGTATCATTGCACTACCACTCACTGTGACTCAGGTGTATAGGACCAAAATGATCTGCTACACCATTCTCTAAGTGTCAAGTATGGACACATAATTTCTTCTTTAAGAATGGTCTCCTTCTTATTGCATGTATGTTAAAGCCTCACCTCTGTCGTGATATTTTGATCGAAAATTTGAAGAGGTGTCACTATTTAGACCCCACCATTCCAGATGTTTCCAAACCTTAGGTCTGGTGAGTTTTAGACAATGGTCTTGTTTCAGGTTCTTGTATTATTCAGAAATCTCTCGAGTAATATACAGAACTTCTTCTGTGAAAGTATTATTAGTCTATCACACATTATTTCAATACAATCATGCTTACAGAAAGTAATAACAAAAGATGAGAATAAAGTTGGTGTGAAGTAAAGCTTAAGATAAATAAATTATCCAAAAGGAAACAAAAGAAATTAATTGAAAATGCACATCTTGAAAAGAACAAAGTATTCAAAGATAGCGCATTCAATGTGAATAAGGATGAACACTAGGTTCCCTAGATATCGCAGCCTGAGTTTCCCTGCACGAGCATCTGAAAGACCATTTTGAGTTTGACATGTGTTTAGGAGATCTCGAGTACTTTGTTGATGCCCCAAGATGCAACATACCCCTTCCTTGTTATCTCAGGTATAACAGGATCACCACATGTCAAAACTTGAGCCGCCCTTTTTGGGTTTTCAACTCAAATCCCCTTTGGTCTCAAGGCGCCCTTTTGCGAGTTTTCACCTTGGCCTCTCTTTTTTTTGAAGAAGGCCTGAAAGTGCCCTTTGCGGGTTTTCACTTTGTCTTCTTTAAGCATAATATTTTTTTACTGAATTCGAATTTACAGGATTGGGTAAGTCTTTTCCATCCATTTCGGCCAAGATCAGTGCTCCTCCAGAGAAAGCCTTCTTCACCACGTAAGGTCCTTCTCAGTTTGGCATCTATTTTCCTCTAACATCTCTCTGTATGGGAAGGATCTTTTTTAGCACAAGGTCCCCTTCATGAAACTCTCTTGGGCGAACCTTCTTGTCATAAGCTCACATTATACATTTTTGGTACATCTACCCATGATGAATAGCTCTTAACCTTTTTTCTTCAAAAATTCAACTGATCGTACCGATACTGAATCCATTCTGCTTCGTCTAACTTAAGCTCTGACAAAACCCGAAGGGAAAGTATCTCTACTTCAATTGGTAACACTGCCTCCATTCCATAGACCAATGAGAAAGGCGTTTCCCCAGTAGAAGTTCTGACAGATGTTCGATAATCATAAAGAGCAAATGGTAATTTCTCATGCCAATCTCTGTAAGTTTCAATCATTTTCCCCACGATCCTCTAAATGTTTTTATTGGCTGCTTCCACCGCACCATTCATTTTTGGACAATACGGTGACGAGTTGTGGTGCCTAATCTTGAACTAAATACAGACCTCTGCTATCGTGCTATTGTTCAGGTTGAGTGCATTGTCTAATATGATCTTCTCAGGCGTTCCATATCGACATATAATTTCATTCTTTAAGAATTTGCTAACTGCCAATTTAGTGACACTAGCGTATGAAGCAGCCTCCACCCACTTGGTGAAGTAATCAATGACCACAAAAATGAATCGATGCCCGTTGGAAGCTTTAGACGAAATTGGTCCAATGACATTCATGCCCCACATGGAGAAAGGCCATGAGGAATTCATAACATGCAGGGGTGAAGGAGGCACATGAATCTTGTCCCCATAAATCTAACATTTGTGACATCTCTTCGCATAGTTGATACAGTCTCCTTTCATGATAAACCAATAGTACCCGAATCTCATAATTTGTCTGGCCATTGTAAAGCCGTTAGCGTGTGTCCCACAAACATCCTCTTCTTCTAGAATTTTCTTAGCTTCAATAGCATCTACGCATCTCAAAAGTACCTAATCCTTTCTTCTTTTGTACAGGATCTCCCCATCTAAGATATCATCACAGGCTAACCTTCTCAATGTCCTTTTGTCATTCTCAGTTGCCTGATCAGGATATTCACAATTTCTCACATATCGCAATATATCGTGATACCAAGGGTGATTATCTCTTTCCTCTTCATCCACATTATAACAATGAGCTGGGGCCTCGTAGATACTCATTTGAATAGGTTTTACATCCTCCTGTTTGCCTACTTTGATCATGGAGGCCAAAGTGGCCAAAGCATCTGCCATCTGGTTTTCTTCTTATGGGAGATAACTAAAAGTTATATCATCAAACTCCTCAATTAACCCCATAACTATCCTTCGGTAATTGATCAATTTGGGGTCTCTTGTCTCCCATTCACCTCTTAATTAGTAGATCACTAGTGTAGAATCTCCATATACTTCTAGCACTTTGATTTCACGCTCCATGGCTGCCTGGAGTTCCATGATACATGCTTTATATTCTTCCATATTATTTGTACAATCGAAATCCAATTTGCAAGTGAATGGATAATGATCTCCATTTGGGGATACTAACACTGCCCCAATTCCATTACCGATAGCATTTGATGCTTCGTCGAAATTTAGCTTCCAAAGATGATCCTTTAGGGTGTCTTTCTTCACAGCCGCTATATACATTAGATCCTTATTGGGGAAATCAAAATTCAATGGCTCATAATCCCCTAAAGTTCTTCTAGCTATAAAATCTGCTATTGCGCTCCCTTTCACAACTTTTTGACTCACATAGACGATATCAAATTCAGAAAGCAGGATTTGCCATCTGACCATCCTTCCATTTAAAGTAGTTGAATCCATCATATACTTTAGAGGATCCAACTTTGATATCAACCAAGTCGTGTGGTACAACAGGTATTGTCTCAACCTCCGAGTTGTCCAAATCAAGGCGCAACACAATCTCTCAACCGGTGAGTATCTCATCTCACACTCAATGAATTTGTTACTGAGATAATATCTTGCTTTTTCTCTTCACCCTGACTCTTCATGTTGACCCAGCACACATCCCATAGAGTTGTTAAACACTGTCAAATACAATATTAATTGCCTATCTGGGCATGGAAGAGACAATACTAGAGGACTTGACAAATACTGTTTGACCCTATCAAAAGCATTCTGACATTCATCATCCCACACGCCTAGATTGTGTTTCTTCAGAAGACGAAATATAGGATTACATTTTTCAGTCAATTGTGAAATGAAACGAGCAATGTAATTTAACCTTCCCAAGAAACCTCAGACTTCTTTTTGAGTGCACGGTGGAGGCAATTCTTGTATAACTCGGACTTTGTTGGAGTCAATCTCGATTCCCTTCTTGCTGACTATGAAGCCCAGCAATTTTCCAGATCTAGCTCCGAAAGTACATTTCGTTGGATTGAGCTTTAACTGGAATTTTCTCAACCTCAGGAATAGTTTCCTCAACACTCAGATGTGTTCCTCTTCTATTCTAGACTTTGCAATCATATCATCAACATAAACTTCAATTTCTTTATGCATCATATAATGGAACAAAGTTACCATGGCCTTTTGGTATGTAGCTCCTGCGTTATTCAACCCAAATGACATCACTTTATAGCAAAACGTACCCCATAATGTTATAAAGGTAGTTTTTCCCATGTCCTGAGGATGCATCTTTATCTGATTGTACCCCGAGAATCCATCTATGAATGAAAACAGTGAATAGCCTGCCGTATTATCCACCAGAGTATCAATGTGGGGTAACGGAAAATTATCTTTTAGACTAGCCTTATTTAGGTCTCTATAATTTGCACTTTCCCATCTTTCTTAGGGATAGGCACGATGTTGGCTACTCATTCCGAATATTTGATCTCTTGCAAGAATCCAGCATCAAACTACTTTTTGACTTCCTCCTTTATTTTTAGCACAATATTCAGCCTCATCCTTCGGAGCTTCTGCTGAACTGGTTTGCAATCCTCTTTTATGGAAAGGCGGTGTACTACAATGTCGGTGCTTAAACCAGGCATATCTTGATATGACCATGCAAAGACATCTTTGAATTCTTGTAACAACTCAACGAGATCTCACTTCATTTCTTTAGCTATGCACGTTTCAATACTTACTACCTTCCCTTCCTCCGGTGTCACAGTTTCCACTGTTTCCCTATGAGGTAGAATTTGTTTTCTCTTCCTGTTCTACCATTCTTAACAAGTCCGAAGATAAGTCACAGTCTATGTTATTTTTAAAGTCCTGTGATCCTTCTAAACACATGTCTTGCTTAAAAGGGTATTCTGAGTCTCTAGCAGCATCACTTATATCATTGATATCCGGGGACCTATTGTAAGTTCAAAAGAATTATGGAAAGAATTAATGAATTTATGAATGGTTATTTGTATTATGAATAGTTGTGAAAGAATGATTTGAGGGGAATCACAGAATAAATAATCTGAAATAATATAAAAAGAATGAAAGAATGTTTGCTTCAAATGATAGCAAAGATGTACTTCATTAGCATAATGATGTTTAAACATGAGCCTATTTCACAAAAGAAATCTTATTGCTTCTAGGCTTAAAGCAACAAGTGCGTTTTGAACATTACTCTGAGTAAGCTCTAAATACTACAGGAATTTCTTCTACAGTCCAATTGTCCAAAACGCTTCCTGGTTCGTAGGGTCAGATATCTGATAAGGTCCTTTCTTCAATTGCCTCCTCAGATATGGGATTAATGTAGACATTGCCCAACATTGCTATGATGTCTTCTCCTTTTGGCGCCTTCTGATCAGCATGGATGACCCCTCCCGATGCAAAGGTTTTGGATATGTGTGGAATTATCATGGGTTCCCACTTGATAAATTGTAAAAGTAACATATTTTAAGCATACATTTAGTATGCTTTTGGATGATTTAAGCCTTGAATTGTGTAATTTGGTGCTCTTAATCCTTTGTTTTCATGTTTTATACTCAAGAGAGCACTGGATGACAAAAAGAACTGAAAACGGGCCTAAAACGAAATAAATGGGCCATATCACTAAATCCACATAGCCTGGACCCAAGACCACACGGCCGTGCCTCATTCAACAGCTTCGAACACGGCCTGGCCACGACTTACAAGGGCGTGTGCCATGGGCGTGCCCCTACCGTGGGAAAGAAGAGTTTCACTCGGATTTGGATACTTAGGGGCAAAGAAACATATTCAGAAGCCTATATAAACCCCCTAAGTATGACCAGAAAAGGGGGGAACCCAATGTTTTAGTCAAGGGGCGTCCAACTAGGCTAAAGAGGGCAGATTTGTGGGGATTTACTCGAAGATAGCCAGTTGATCCATCTCAAGAAGCTGGAGTTATACTCAAGACGGAGGATCTCTCCTTCAATTCCTTTAGGGGGTTTTAGGGATTTCTTATGTTTTGTTTTATCTTTTCTTCTGAGATTTTTTTCTTCTATTATTATGAACTAACCCCTCAGATACCTGAGGGGGATGAAACCTAAGATGAATCTTGTTATCGTTTGCTGAAATATATGATAAATATTTGACTTGTTCTTAATTCTTATATTAATATTTCCGGAATATTATTTTGAGTTGGATGTGCTTAGGTGGAGGAGCAAAACTCCCTTCCAAAGAGTAGATCTAGCATAATTAACTGGAGTTGATTACACGCCTAGAGATAGGGTGACGAGATTTTACCGGATTAGGGTGAAACCTAATCTGGGAGTCCATAGATCGAGTTAATGCAATTCTAGGGGTTATAATTAGAAAGAGATTTCAATTAATCAACCTAGGGTTAGACGTTAGTCACCTCGAGAGAGGGATTAATATAACCTAGGGAATCTTACGGATCAAGTCAAATGAATAAATCGTCTGGTTCAGAGTTAGATAACAAGTAAAGTCTAGGTGGATTCTTCCTTGGGTGTCGTCTTAATCGATTGGTTTTTCCTCAAACTTATTTTCCCAATTTCATTCTTCTTTGTCTTAGAGTCTTTAGTTTAGTAGTTAGTTAATTTTAGATTAGATAAACAATTCCCTTAATTTTTAGGCTAGATAATAAAAAGAGAGTTAGTATTAGTACTTTTAGTTCCTTTGGGTTCGACATTCTGGTCTTGCCTTAACTATACTACTGTTCGATAGGTGTGCTTGCCTCAAATCATTGTCATAGTTAGTTTCCAGTTTCGATCATTCTTTATATAAATTTTAAGATTTTGACATCGCATAAAACAACGATTGCCACTTGATTTCTTCACCACTTAAACGAGCCCTTCTTCTTTCTTGCCTTTTTTCCAACTCTTTCTTTCTTTGTTTTGCGTCTGGCCTAAATCCTAAGCCAAAGCGATCTTGCTTTTCTTTCAACATTGGTGCCACAACTCTCCCCTGGAGATCTTTTCCAAGCCCTTTTTCCCGGCAAAGCTCTTTTTCCTGTAGTCACCTACAATCCCATTCTTGTGGTTTTAGAGATTTTTGGTACCGAAACTCTGTTTCCTTCCGTAATG
The DNA here is from genome assembly GCA_025503065.1 of Gossypium bickii. Taxonomy (NCBI): domain Eukaryota; kingdom Viridiplantae; phylum Streptophyta; class Magnoliopsida; order Malvales; family Malvaceae; genus Gossypium; species Gossypium bickii. The sequence continues at coordinate 60,111,441 of CP106721.1, read as the reverse complement.
AAAGTGGCATTCACGAATCCCAAGGATTGAAAAGAGCACTCGATCGCCTCGTCGTTTGTCTCCAGATACGGTGCATCACTAGTTTCAGCTGCGATAATATCCTCTTCGGCATTTATTGTCACTAATCGGCCCTCTAATACTAGCTTCAGTTTCTGATGCAATGATGAAGGTATCGCCCCCGCTGAGTGGGTCCACAGTCTTCCCAATAAGTAGTTGTAGGAAGGTTTGATATCTATTACCAGGAAGTCCACCTCATATGTTGTCGGACCAATTAGCAGCGGTATTTCAATCCTTCCCATGACTCTTCTTTGCGTGCCATCAAATGCCTTCACTATGTTCTGACACTCTTTCATGTGTGAACTATCCACAGGTAATCTTTTTAATATGGATAAGGGTAATACGTTTAACGCCAACCCGTTGTCTATCAAGACCACTGGCAGTGTGTACCCTTTGCATCTAGTGGTAATATGCAAAGCCTTAGTGGATCCCCTGCCGCCTGGCAGAATTTCATCATCGTTGAAATAGATGAAATTGTCAGCACTTATGTTACCAATAAATCTATCCAATTTATTAACCGAGATATCATCGGCCACAGAAGTCTCATTCAAAACCTTCATCAATGCATTTTGGTGAACGTCTGAACTCAAGAGCAAAGCTAATACAGATATGCGTGCGAGCTGTTTATGCAACTATTCCACCACACTGTACTCGCTGTGTTTCAAAAATTTCAGAAACTCCTTAGCTTCTTCCTTCCTCACCGGTTCATTGACAAGCGACTCAGGCTCGCCTGATTTTTCCTTCTCTTATTCTACCATTTGAGCTTTCCCTTTTGCTGGTTCTGGTCATGTGTTTACCATATCGTAGCGTTTCCCACTACGAGTATGAGAACCTGTACCTTGATCTTCCTTTGAGACACTAGCTTTTCCTTGGATCGTCACATTACAATCATAGTTCCAAGGGACTCTCTTATTATCCCTGTACGGAAAAACTGCTGGCTTCTGAATGATTATCTTCGGTGTCGTCTGTACCCCTGCTTCATAGCTTTTGGGTTGCAAAATGATAACCACTGGATAGTTGACTTTTGAGCTCTTTGTTGTTGACTCTGACGCACATATGCTCCTCTCTTTTGCGCTTTTTTCACAAAACTTAATTTCTTTATTATTCATCAAATTTTCTACCAAAGTTCTGAATTCTATACAATTCTGAATCTCGTGCCCCATTTTATGATGGTACTCTCAATAATTTATCAACTTTCCATGACTCTCTTCTGTAACAATTAGTCTCTGTTTGACTATTTCTTTCCAGAATAATCTTAAAGGAGTCTTAACTTTCGCGATACTTGCTTTGATTCTTCTCTATGAATTTTCATTGATTGCATTGACCCTATTATTAGTATGATTTGGTAATGGATTTTCTGCATTTGGCGTGTCATCTAACTTCACAATACCCGTGTTGATGAATTTCTCCACCAATTTCTTGAAAGCAAGGCAATTTTCTATCGAATGCCCTGTGATCCCTGCGTGTTACTCACACTGGGCATTTGAGTCATACCATTTTAGGTATGGAGGTTGCATTGGTTTCAGGTAGTAGGGGGACACAACGTGCGCATCAAATAGACTTTGATACAACTCCCTATACATTATTGGGATCGACGTAAATTGGAGTTTTTCAGTGTTTTGCCTTGTGCCAGATTCTTTCCTTGATGAACCCTGATGCCCAGTAGTCACTGTTTTTGGCTGACTAACGGTAATCGAATTTGAGTACCCCATGCTTATATTATTCACTTCATTTTCTTTCCTCCTTATGGCCATTCTCTTGTTACTTTCTCCTGCCTCGATCTTTCCACTTTTTATGGCATTCTCAGTCATTTCTCTAGTCATTACAATGTCTGAGAAGCTCTTTGTAGTGCTTCCTATCATATGAATGATAAATAGGGCCTTCAGTGTATTAATAAAGTGAATTGTGGTCTCTTTCTCCAGAAGTGGTGGCTGGACTTGGATGGCAACCTTCCTCCACCTCTGTGCATATTGTCTAAAACTTTCATTCACATTTTTCTCGATGTTTTGAAGAGTAATTCTATCGGGAGTCATGTCTGTCACATGATTGTACTGTTTCATGAATGCTTGGGCCAAATCTCTCTATGAACCAATTCTGGCACGACTCAATTGGTTATACCATTTGGCTGCTGCTCCCACCAAGCTATCCTGGAAGCAATGGATCAACAGTTGGTCATTATTAATGTACCCCGTCATTCTTCTACAAAACATAGTGATATGAGCTTCGGGGCAACTTGTCCCATTATACTTATCAAATTCAGGCATTTTGAATTTGTATGAGAGCACCAAGTCTGGGACCAAGCTTAAATCTTTGGCATCAATTCCATAACAGTTATCAGCACTTTCGATCCCTTTAAACTTCTCCTCCAACCATTTACATCTATCTTCTAGCTGCTTTGGTAATTCTACTTTTGTATTCTCTCATTCATCTATTCCATCCAAATCAAGGACATTAGTAATGATTGGATTATCTCCTAAGCCTGAGCCAGTTTGGAGGTTCACTGAAGCACCAGCTTGGAATTGTTGAGGCCTGATCGTGACAGATGGCCTTTGTAAAGTTACTTCAGGTCGTGTTTACACATGTGGTGGAGTAAAACTAGGGGGACATTGAGGATACTCAGTATTCTCCTCAACATTAACCATGGGGCTCTTTCCTTTATCCATAAGCCCATTTAACAGCTGTGTCATCCGAGTAATTTGAGTCATCATATTCCTTTGAGATTCCATCATTTTGTCAATCATATCCTGCTGGATCTTAACCAGCTGCTCTTGCATTTGTGCTTGCATCTATTCTTACATCTCCTTCTGCATTTGTTCCAGCCTTTCTAGTCTTTTATCCATTGCTTTAGTCTTCGTTCATGTATCGTAAGGATGCGTGTTTGGTTGATTTTTGTCGGTTTCTAGATTATTGAAATAATTATTAATTAATGAGAAACTTTTAGTGAGCTTTAATGCATATGATGCAACGCAATGTAGATGCATAACATACAAAAGACGTTGATTCTGATTCAATTCCATTTAGAAAACTTTATTAAAAAACTAAGCTCTTTACATAAAACGATTACACATACGGCTTTGCCCTAATGCTCAGAGTTTTAATTTTCCTAAGCAACAAAGCTAGCTCCTGACCCCTATCTGATTCCAGCTCGCACTTCACACTTAGTGTGTCGTCCTGAACTACCAAGGTTTGCAGATAGTCAGCTACCTCCCGGATCTGAGCCACAGCTTCGCCCATAATGTAATCTCGGTCTCTAACTTGACTCTGAAAGTGATGAAGCTGTTCCTTCCAATGCTCCTCGTTTACTTCAAGAAGCTCTACCCGAAGCTCACAACTTTGCAAAGTAGACTCTAGCTTTTCTATTCTTCCTTTCATTTCTTTAATTTTGCTCAAACTTGCCCTTAGTTCGATTACAGAATTCCAATTTCTATGCTGGTAAAGTGCTTTTTCAAGCTCTGTCATTCTGGCCCTTAATTCCCTTTTGTCATTCTAGGCTTCTGATAGACTCCTTTCTAGAGCCTCTCTCTGAGCTTGAGCCTCTTGGAATCCTTTTTTCCACTGATCAGCTTTGGTCTTTTCCACTTGAATTTCCTGCTGCCATTGCTCTGAAGTTTTCCCCAATTTGGCAGTTCTCATCGATAGACGTAATTTCTTGTAATCCGTCTTCAAACTGTCCAAGTCCTCCTCGGTCTTATTTTTTTCCTTTCTTTTGCTTCTCGGCCTCTAACTTTTAGACGTCGGCATCTGACCTTAAATGCATCTTCTCTTCCTTTAATTGCTCTATCCTCTTCGCCAGCTCCCGATTCCTCTTTTCAAAATCTTGTTTTATTATCTCAAATTCTGATGGGACTGCCTGTAAGTATTCTTCTATCGGTCGAACGCCTTCCAGACTTGGCCCTGGGATGTTGTCATTAATCCTTCTACTGAACCATCCTCTATACTCGGGAGTAGTCATTAATCCTACCGTTAACTTTTTCATCCGACGAGTCTGATTCCAAGTAGTGGAAATCTCCTTGACTCTCTTCTTGTAATTATCTCCTTTATACGAGAACTCACATTGCGCTAGACCATGCGTTGCCGGTATAAACTGCCTTGATCCTTATTACCTTAGTACTAGTAAAGGAGCATAACCAATGGCTCCCCAAATTCTAAGCAAAGGGACCCAATCGAAACTCCCACATCGGAACAGGATCTCATTGGGCACCAACCAAGGAGCTCTTCATTCAATAACCTCTTCCTGAAGATTTTGGAGAAGTGCAACCCAATTCCCTTCTGACACGTCGTCTCTTTTTGGTGTTGCTACTATTTCTTTCAGTGGGAATAATTATCAGAGAAGACCCGATAAGAAATCTTATTTATATTCCATAAGTGGCTGTGAAACCAAACCAACAACAACTGAGTGTACCCTATGAACCTGCCCTCTCCGGATCTTCTACATGCATTCAATGACCTAAAAGTCTCGATCAAGATTGCAAGAACAGGCGTGACCCCTTTAATAAGTCGCTCGAAGAGATCTGTGACTGGTTCATCTACATACCCTAAAGCCCTAGGGAATAACATTAATCCGCAGATGCTTAATGCAAAGACATCAACTCTCTTTTTCATATCAGGATGAGCTAGGACTTGCTTATCTCATAGAGTGGTTTTGGCTCTGTTTTTTGTATCCCTAATTTTTGTTTGAAATACGTTTTCCACTCATATAATTCATCAGGTTGAACCTTTTGCTCCTCACGATCTATTCCTTTCTTGGCGTTGTATTCGAGATCAGGTTGAATTGTGCCCTTTTCTGGTGATTCCTGAAAAGAAGGGTGAATCGAATGGTTATCAATGGATTTTTCTTTCTTACCTTGGTCATTTGATGTCCTGGCTGAATCGAGAGCTTGAAGAGTAACTGCCTCACTACCTACAAAAAGTATGAATTCTCCTGTGGCAACATCAATTTTAGTCTTAGCAGTTGCTAGAAAAGGTTTTCCTAAAATTAAAGGAATCAAATTGTCCTCATCCATGTCTAAGACAACAAAGTCTACTAGAAAAACAAATTTATCAATTTTTACGAGAATATCTTTGATATGCCCCTAGGAATTCTAACAGTTTTATCAGCTAATTGAATACTCATCCTAGTTTGTTTGGGCTTCCCTAGACCTAGTCGTTTAAACAATGCATAAGGCATGACATTTATGCTTGCCCCTAAATTGGCTAAGGCATTATCAATAGTTAATATTCCAATTAAACATGGAATTGTAAAACTCCCTGGGTCTTTTAATTTCTATGGTAGTCTATTTTGTAAAAATGCTGAGCATTTTGCATTGAGTTCTACATGTGGCTCTTCATCTAATTTGCGTTTGTTTGTCAAGAGCTGTCATAAAAATTTCCTCGCGTCTGGCATCTGAAAAAGAGCTTTAAGAAGAGGTAAGTTAATGTGTAATTTCTCTAAAAGTTTAAGAAACTTACTAAACTATTCTTCTGAATAGTCTCTTTTTAATGCTTCGGGATAAGGAATGCGAGGTTGATATTCTTTGATTACCAATTTTGGCCTTTCCTGTGTTACCTCTACCTTTCCTTCATCTACCTTGTCTTCTTGTTGCGAAATAGGTTCGTCTATCTCTGCATTTTCCTGAGCTGCTATGGCTTGAATTTGCTCCTTTGGATTAATCTCGGTCTTACTTGGTAGACATCCTTGCGATCATTCTGACATGAGCTTTGCGAGTCGTTCGACTGCATTAGTAACATCCTTTACAGACTTAGTGATTTCCCCGATTCAGCTCTCGTTGTTTTTGATTATTCTCTCAGTTTCTTGGATACATTTTTCTATGTCTGCCGAAAATCTTGCCATTATCTCTTTGAGAGTTGGTTTCTTCTCTTGTGGATAGGGCTAATTTTGGAAGTTTTGAGGAGGTTGTTGCCTTTGATTACCTTGATTTCCCTGGCCTCCCCATGAAAAATTTGGGTGGTTCCTCCAACCTGGATTGTAAGTATTACTATATGGATTTTTATTGGATCTGAAATTGTTACCTATATAGTTCATCTGTTCACTCTCTGCTTCTGGTTGGTAGGGTGGGTACTCAGAATTCGCCACAGTTCCTCTTGCATCACACTGCATCACTGGATGCACCTGCGAAGAACACAAACTGTCAAGCTTTTTGTTCATTATCTCCATTTGTGTTGATAGCATGGTTACTGTGTCTATATTGAAGGCTCCTGCTGATTTTGTCTGTTTTGTCTTTGAAGCTTGCCACTGATAATTATTCAGTGACATCTCTTTAATGAACTCGTACGCTGCTTTAGGAGTTTTGTTATTTAAGGTTCCGCCGGCGGCTGAGTCGATCAGTTGCCTCATTGAGGGGTTTACACCGTTATAGAATATTTGGACTTGAAGCCACAAAGGTAAGCCATGGTGTGGACATCTCCTAAAGAGATCCTTGTATCTCTCCCATGCGTCGTATAATGTTTCAACATCCATCTGCACAAAAGAAGAGATATCATTCCGTAATTTGGCCGTTTTGGCCTGTGGGAAATATTTCTTTAAAAACTTTTCGGTCATTTGATCCCATGTAGTGATTGACCCTCATTGTAACGAGTTTAACCACTGTTTAGCTTATTTCTTAATGAAAAAGGGAATAACCGAAGATGTATGGCATCATCAGAAACGCCATTCATTTTGAAGGTATCACAAAACTCTAGGAAATTAGCTATATGAGTGTTTGGATCTTCGTCCTGCAAGCCATCAAATTGAACAAACTGTTGAATCATTTGTATTGTCTTAGGCTTTAATTCAAAATTATTAGCAGCTATAGCAGGCCTAACAATACTCGATTATGCTCCTGTTAAATGTGGTTTAGCATAGTCAAACATTGTACGTGGAGCGTTGCATTCCCCCACATCGTGTGGTGGTGGATTAGTCTTGCCCATCCCTTCAGTAGGATTGGATCTGTCTTCTTCCTCTCTTTCTGTATAGTTTAGGGCTGGCCTAATTTCTCGGTGATTCCTTCGAGCGGTAGCTTCAATGTCTCTGTCGTATACTAAAGGTCCTCTCGGGTTCCTTCTAGTCATAAACTAGAGGTACCTGGAAAGAAGAGAAAGAAAAAAATTAGCAAAATTAAAAATAAAATAAAATTACTAAGAATAAAAATAATGGCTAAAGTAATAAAAATAGAGTTTTCTTAATATTTTAGTTCCTCGGCAACGGCACCAAAAACTTGATCGCTGAAATTAGAGTTTTAAAATGTAAAATGAATGTGATCGAACCTGAAAACTAACTCTGACAACGATTAAAGGCAAGTGTACCTATCGAACAATAGTATAGCTTAGGCAAGACCGGATTATCAAACCCAAAGGAACCAAAAGTATTAATACTAACTTTTTTTATTATTATTTAGCCTTAAAAATAGAGTGAAGTTTGTTTTAATCTAAATAACGACAACTAGGCGGAGGACACTAAGACAAAAAGAACGAATTGGGGAATAACTTAAAGAAAAAACTCAATTGATCACAACGATACCCTTAGGAAGAATCCACCTAGACTTCACTTGTTATCTAACCCTGAATCATATGATTTATTTACTTAGCCTGATCCGTAGGACTCCCTAACCTATGCTAAATCCTCTCTCGAGGAAAATAACATCTAACCCTAGGTTAATTAGTGGAACTCTCGTTCTCTTATAATAACCCCTTAGAATATCAATAAATCGTTCTATGGATTCCCATATTAGGTTTCACCCAAATCTAGCAAAATCTCGTAACCCTATCTCTAGGCATTCGATCAACTCCGCTTAATTATGCTAGATCTACTCTTACGCAGGGTTTATTCCTCCTCCACCTAAGCACATCAGATTTGGATTAAGTATGCATAATTAAGAACAAACTAAGTAATTATTATAAAATTTAGAAATCAAATAAGAAGATTCATCTAGGTTTCATCCCCTTCAAGTATCTGAAGGGTTTAGTTCATAACTAAGAAAGAAAACATCTCAAGAGAAAGGATAAAATAAAACATCAGAAATTCCTAAAACTCCCTGAAGGAATTGAAGGAGACTTCCGCCGTCTTGAGTATAATTCGGGCTTCTTGGGATGGATCAACTGGCTAACTTCGAGCGATTCCTACAATTCTAACCTTTCCGGCTTGGCTCCTTGGCCTAGCTCGCTTCCTTCTCAAAGGTGGCACTTAGGGGATATATATAGGTTCTTTGGAATGTGATTGTTTCTCCCTAAGTATCCTTTTCCGACTGAAATTGCTTGTTCTGACGACAAAGGTACGGCTATGTAACACACCCGTGTGGATCGACTTCAAGCTGTGTTCGGATTCTTTAATGAGGCACGGCCGTGTGAATCGGGGGAGAGGCTGTGCTCTAGATGATCAGCGTGGCACGACCGTGTGGACTTTGGGTCAGGCCGTGTCAATTTCGTGCTAAGGCCCATTTTACTCTGTTTTGGGCCCGTTTTACGTTCTTTTCATCCTTGGGCGCTTTCCTGGGTATAAGACATGAAAAGAAAAGATTAAGAGCACTTTTTTATATAAATCAAGGGATAAATCATCCAAAAGTAGGATAAATGCGGGTTTAAAATATGTTATAATTACTGTTTATCAAATACCCCCACACTTAAGCTTTTGCTTGTCCTCAAGCAAAATTCTCAACTTACAATTAAAATGAGCTTTCCATGATTCATAATTCCTATCAACAATGTATTATCCTAATTCATAGATAATTTATATATGGATAATTCAATTCAAAGAGTCCTGAAGATTCAAACAAGATTAGTCATTCATTTGTAGCATGAAAACATAGGCGTTTCCCTTCATCTAAATAATTACCTTTAATTTAAAATCTACAAGGATGGACATCCTCACAAAAGATTCACTCAAATCACTCTAAAAGTGTTTAAGGGTTCAAAATTAAGCACTCATAAGTCGAACCTGAAATGTTAATCCCATAGGCTTGCTTGAAAATCAAATCTCCACCACTGAAAAATGAAATGATAAACTGATCAAAAGGTCTTTGTTAGGGTTGTAATGGGGCTAGGGTTAAAGGTAACAATTACATCAACTAAAATAATAATCCTACTAATACGAGTTTTCTTTTGGAAATAGACTTTGATTGTGTAAGCTCACTTTTCATAAAACTAATACTGAATATACTTTGAATTTTTTTTTAAGAACAAACTAAGTAAATACAATTTCAAATAATAATAATTCATAAAAACTTAGGGAACTAATCAAATCATATCTCGATTAAAGGGTAGTCTAAAAGAAGGGTGATAACAAATACAAAGGGTTTTGGGTTAAAATTAGTGGGTGAGTCAATAAAAAGGGTTGTTTGGCTCAACGGGGTTCACTAGGGGTTAATTATAAGGGTAGGCTTTTTAGTGGTGTAAGTGGGTTAAAACCTAGATGCCTTTATCATCTCGGTATATCAAATCATAACTGTGGTCTCAACATGTATAAACGAGGCAAGTTCTAGAATAATAGTTCATAGTTGACACACTCATAATCAATAAAGTAAGCACGAAAAAGAATTATGCTCTATAAGACTCAAAATCTCACAAAAATTATGGGTGTTATTGACATCAACCTCGTAAATTTCAAACTTCAAAGTAATATTCAAATTCAGGTTGACAACATAAAGTTTTAAATTTTTGAAAAAGAGACTTATCATGCTCGATTCTCTAGTATTCTTCAAATTCAATCATCAATGCACAATTAACTATGACTTATTCTAAAACATGTCAATAACAATCACAAATCATCAAAAATTTCATCTTAATTAGTAATATGAGAAAATTACTTTAAAACAAGATTAAATTCAGGGATTTGAGAACAATGCAGAAAGTTAGGCATTTTTATCCTCAGGGTTTGAGAATAATGAAAAAAATTAAGCATTTTCTCAGAATAACTATTCACCCCCCACACTTAAGATGTACATTGCCCTCAATGTACAAAGATAGATAATAACATTTAATGGATAAATCAAAAGAGAAGGGGAAGGAATTACTCCCTGAATTGTGGATGTCTTCCCGGATGAGTGTCTTTGGTGGCGGTGATGGTTATCCGGATGACGAACCTGTGCTAGATGAAGAAATTGGGTAGCGTAATGAGAAGTAGCCAGGATTTATTAAGACCTAATAAAAATAAACTAAATATAAAATTAAAGAAAAACAAACTAAAGGGAAGGAGACTAAGAAGAAAACTAAAATGAAAAGAAAATATTAATGGACTGTGAAGTCCTTATTGAAGGATGGTTCGCACGGTGGGAATCAATACTAAGGTTGGGGATGTGATGGCGGTGGCGAAAGTGAAGAGGTTATCGTGGTGGTCGGCGTGATTCCCAAGTAGCCTGGCGAACCTTACACTAAGAAACTAAATTAAGTTAAACTAAATTAAACATAAGATTATTAAAGAAAAGAAGAATGAAAGGAAAGAGAAATGAAAAATAAAAACTAAATGGTCTCAAAGACTGTTGGCCTGTTGTTTGGATGAAGCGGTCGGCATGAGCTTTTGTGTAGGGTCTCCGTTAGGGAGACTATGCTGGGTTGCTTCCGCTTCTTCGGCATGGTTCTTGCATTGCAAAAGAGTCTGGACACTTTTTCTAAGTAAAATAGAGAAATTTTTAAAGAGAACGAGGATGGGGAAGTTAGGGGGTAAAGGAAAAAGCTGTGGGGTTTAAATAGTGGTTGAATTCTGGCACGTCCTCACGGCCGTGGTCCAATCCCATTTCGGTTTACACGGCTACCTCGTACGGCCGTGTGTTGGAGTGTGTTGGTTTCCCATACCTGTGTTTTAGCCCACCATGCCTGTGTTTGTGAAGTCAGTACGTTGGCACGGTTGGGATGCACGAGTGTGTCTTGCCCGTGCTCGATAAGTCAGTAGCTTCACACGGTCGTGTGGCATGGCCGTGCTAATTTGTCAGTGCCCGTGGGGAGGGTGGTTGGATCCGTGACGTTGGAGGGTGGTTGGAATGAATTGCACGGCCTCTGCTCTGTCAGTGGGTGGTTCCGGTGGTCCACACGACCACGGACACGGCCGTGTGTAAGGCCGTGTAGCCTGGAAAACTGCACTTCTGGTTAGTTTAAAAAAGAAAAATAAAAAGGAAAAATAAAGTAAAATGAAAATAATTGCAAAATAAGTAAGGTTAGTACTCGGGTTGCCTCCTGAGAAGCGCTCGTTTATAGTTTTCAGCTAGACTTTCCTTGTGTTTTGAAAAATTCAGGGAGGTTTGAAGGTTTGAACATCTTTCCTCATATTATCCATTTGATGTTCATTACGTGGTTCAGATCAAGTGGCATTTATTTTGAGAGCATCAAAATTGGGATTGCTTACCTCGACTGTCTTGTGTGGAAGAGCGTCGATTACCTTAAAAAGAATTTCTTTGCTTGTGTCAGGGTCTGAAGGAGATAATCGTAGGTTTAACAATACCTGATCTTCACTTTTGGACTGGCTTATCTCGTAGAGTGGTTTTGGCTCTGTTTTTTATATCCCTAATTTTTCTTTGAAATGCGTTTTCCACTCATCTAATTCATCAGGTTGAACCTTTTGTTCCTCATGATCTATTCCTTTGTTGGCGTTGTATTCGAGATCAGGTTCAATTGTGCCCTTTTCTGGTGCTTCACGAAAAGAAGGGTTAATCGAATGGTTATCAATGGATTTTTCTTTCTTACCTTGGTCATTCGATGTCCTAGCTGAATCGAGAGCTTGAAGAGTAACTGCCTTATTACCTACACAAAGTATAAGTTCTCCTGTGGCAACATCAATTTTAGTCTTGGCAGTTGCTAGAAAAGGTCTTCCTAAAATTAAAGGAATCGAATTGTCCTCATCCATGTCTAAGACAACAAAGTCTACTGGAAAAACAAAATTATCAATTTTTACGAGAACATCTTCGATAATGCCCCTAGGAATTCTAACAGTTTTATCAGCTAATTGAATACTCATCCTAGTTTGTTTGGGCTTCCCTAGACCTAGTCGTTTAAACAATGTATAAGGCATGACATTTATGCTTGCCCCTAAATCGGCTAACGCATTATCAATACTTAAACTACCAATTAAACATGGAATTGTAAAACTCCCTAGGTCTTTTAATTTCTATGGTAGTCTATTTTGTAGAATTGCTGAGCACTTTGCGTTGAGTTCTACATGTGGCTCTTCATCTAATTTGCGTTTATTTGTCAAGAGCTGTCTTAAAAATTTCCTCGCGTCTGGCATCTGAAAAAGAGCTTCAAGAAGAGGTAGGTTAATGTGTAATTTCTTTAAAAGTTTAAGAAACTTACCAAACTGTTCTTCTGAATCGTCTCTTTTTAATGCTTCGGGATAAGGAATGCGAGGTTGGTATTCTTTGATTACCGGTTTTGGCCTTTCCTGTGTTACCTCTACATTTTCTTCGTCTACCTTGTTTTCTTGTTGCGAAATGGGTTCGTCTATCTCTGCATTTTCCTGAGCTGCTATGGCTTGAATTTACTTCTTTGGATTAATCTCGGTGTTACTTGGTAGACGTCCTTACGGTCGTTCTGACATGAGCTTTGCAAGTCATTCGACTGCATTAGTAACTTCCTTTACTGACTTAGTGATTTCCCCGATTCGGCGCTCGTTGCTTTTGATTGTTCTCTCAGTTTCTTGGATATGTTTTTCTATGTCTGCCAAAAATCTTGCCATTATCTCTTCGAGAGTTGGTTTCTTCTCTTGTGGATAGGGCTGATTTTGGAAGTTTTAAGGAGGTTATTGCCTTTGATTACCTTGATTTCCCTGGCCTCCCTATGAAAAATTTGGGTGGTTCCTCCAACCTAGATTGTAAGTATTACTATATGGATTTTTATTGGATCTGAAATTGTTACCTATATAGTTCATCTGTTCGCTCTTTGCTTCTGGTTGGTAGGGTGGGTACTTAGAATTCGCCACAGTTCCTCTTGCATCACACTGCATCACTGGATGTACCTTCGAAAAACACAAACTATCAAGCTTTTTATTCATTATCTCCATTTATGTTGATAGCATGGTTACTGTGTCTATGTTGAAGGTTCCTACTGATTTTTTCAGTTTTGTCCTTGAAGCTTGCCACTAATAATTATTTAGTGACATCTCTTCAATGAACTCGTACGCTACTTCAGGAGTTTTGTTGTTTAAGGTTCCGCCGGCGGCTGAGTCGATTAGTTACCTCGTTGTGGGGTTTACACCGTTATAGAATGTTTGGACTTGAAGCCACAAAGGTAAGCCATGGTGTGGACATCTCTTCAAGAGATCCTTGTATCTCTCCCATGCATCGTATAATGTTTCTACATCCATCTGCACAAAAGAAGAGATATCATTCCGTAATTTGGCCATTTTGGTCGGTGGGAAATAATTCATTAAAAACTTTTTGGTCATTTGATCCCATTTAGTGATTGACCCTCGTTGTAACGAGTTTAACCACTGTTTAGCTTTATTTCTTAATGAAAAAGGGAATAACCGAAGACGTATGGAATCATCAGAAACGCTATTTATTTTGAAGGTATCACAAAACTCTAGGAAATTAGCTATATGAGTGTTTGGATCTTCGTCCTGCAAACCATCAAATTGAACATGTAACACCCGAATTTAGGGGCTATGCATGTTGGGTATAATTCAAGTTCTAGTAGGTTTTGGGTATGCTTGGATGTGTTTTAGGGGTCTTGAGAACTTCTAAGGGTATTGGAATGCCTTAGAAAAATTTTAGTTTTAGGGGTTAAAAGGGGAGCTTGGATGAAGGGGGCTTTAAGAGTTTTATTTGGGAAAATAAAACACAAGGAATGGCTTGGCAAAGTGGCAAGGGAAGCGCCACTTAGAGCTTGGAGAGATGACGCCATTGGCGGGGAAGGGGTCTCGAGTTCGACTCAAGAGCAAAGCGCAGATGGGGCTTTATTTTTTTACGTCAACTTGGTAAGGTGTTGGATTCGGTTTGGGCACTTAAAAGATGGAGAAAGACTTGGTCTTTCCTTTTAAATTCGGCTAGGAGTGAGGTTTGACTCATTCAAACCTTTTTGAATGAGTGGCTAGGAGAAGAGTGGGTGGTTTTATTTTTTGAATTTATTTGAAGGGTTGGTGTAGAGTATTTTTAGGAGAGAATCAAGGGTTTGAGTGGAGGAAGAGGAGTGGGACGGCTAGGGGGTTTGGAGGGGTAACCAACTTCTATTTAAAGGGTGTGAGCTTCCTTCTTGCAAAAACTTTAGCTCTCTTTTCTTGTAGCCCTCACTTTTCCTTCCCATATGCTAAAACACCTCTTTTCCCTCACCAAAACTCCCCTTGGCCGAAACTTCAAGCCACCTTTCCTCCCATTCTCTTTTTATCTTCTTTGTTCCTAAACCGAAATCCCTCTCCTTTCTTGGCAATCGTTTGAAACCCAACAGCCTCCCATTTGTTCTTCAAAGCCGAATAGCCTCAGCCGAATCTCCTTGTGCCGATTTGAGTAGTATGGTAAGGTCTCTCTCTTTGATTTAAATCTTTTATTCTTGTTTTGGCTAGCCGAAACCTTGAAGTTAACCTTGTATTTTTGTATGACCAAACCCATTCAAGGCCTTGGATCCGTGACTCTTCTTGGAAGCCAGCGGTAGGAGGTAGGTGGTGTGGGGTCTTCGTGTTTTAAGGGTGTGTCGGAAGAGTTTTGGTCAAATAGTATTTCGGGATTTGATCGGTTGTGCTATTAAGGTGCGTAATCATCGCACTATTTCTCGGTTGATTGCTAACGTTTAAACCTGTGTGTAATGTGTGGTAGCCGGTTATAATGGCTTAAGTGATGTGAACCGATGATGGTAAGATTGGACCGTTATATATATTCTATATATGATTGATGTGGTATTGATTAATAATAAATACTCATTTTACATGATACTCTTGCATGATTTATTGAAACATGGGCATGGGATTGGATTGAAGAAGGAGGAAATGTACACTAGTTGTACGTGGTCTAATGATAGCTCCGCTACATTAGCGCTTGATGGCTAGCCGTGCTACCTCAAGGAGATGATGGCTAGGTGCCCATCTCGGCGGTTGATGGCTATGTGCATCACCAGTAGGCGGTTTACGATATTGGATCACTTGGGTTGATCGGTGGCTCACCACGGCCTTGTGCGATGAGTAGCCAAGGTAAGGTTTTGGATCACGATGTGATCGGTGGTGGTTTATCCACGGCCTTGGGCGTGGAGTCCGCTAAGGTTGGTGTTACGGTTGGAGTGGGTTGGGCTAAGATGCATATGTGCATGACTTGCTATGTGAATGGTTTGGTATGGGGCGAAGCCCATACGCGGAAATCTGTGTTTTGATTATGCATTGAGTCGAAGAGACTCACCCAATTATTTTCCTAACATTTCGGGTGATTCATGAGTTGGACCAGGGATCGGAGAGAGGACACAAGGTGGCCCATGCGAAGGAAGGAAGAGTTTAAATAATTTAAGCTTACTTATATTAATTATTTGGGTTTAAATAATGGTTGTAATAAAGGTTTTTTTACATTTTATTTACTCGGGTATTATTTTATTTTTATCTTTACTATGGTTTGTTTAAAGTGAAAACTATGTGAAGTGATTTATTTTAAATCAGCTTGTTTATATGCTAAAAGATTTATTTTTGGCACTTTAGAATATTTTTGTTTTGATATTAAAGATTTACTTATTTTTTTTTCCCAATAAACACTACACTCAAAAGTTAATATATTTTCGTGTTTTAAATTTTAAGTAAAGAAAAAAATATTTTCACTAACATAACCAGATTCGGTCGTAGTGAATGGGCCGGGTTTGGGGATGTTACAGTTTGGTATCAGAGCCCGGTTCAAAACTCGGCTTTGAGGGTTTTGGGCCCAAAAACATTTTCAAAATGGGCTTTTCAAAATATGGGGTTTTATGAAATATTTCGCAGGTTGTTCTGGCATGGCACCTGTGTCTCCGGCCCGAAGTCCACCAGGTAAGTGCTTCGAACTTTTAAATTGTTTTGTTTTGTTTGTATGAATTGATTTGGGCTTAGTTTGGGCTCGTAGAATGGAATAATAGGATCTGTTGGACTCTAGGATTAGTTTACTCAAACATTTGCATAAAACTTAAAGCTCTTAAACAAACCTGTGAAGTAAGTCGCCGAGTTAAGGTGTGGTAACCCCTGTACGCATGTCTAGGAGTGGAATCGGAAGAGCCTGGTACTTAAGCAGTCCGTGTGACTCACCTCCTCTTCGCAGGTATCCTACCTGGTGCGTAGCCTTGGTTCACCTTAACCAGGAGGACTTGTTCATAGGCTAAACCGATTAATAAAACCCGAAAGGGATGTGGCCTGATTGTTTTAAAATCCCCTGTTTTAAAATTTTCAAACTTACCCCTTTGACTTGTAAACCCTAAATCTAATTTTGAAAAACATTTTCTCGATTTACAAAATTACCAAAACGCCCCTGTATTGCAAAATTACTGTACTACCCTCAAATTTGGATAAAATGCTCTTTACTTTGCAAAATACTAAAATCAGAGTTTTGAAATATTAGGATACTCGATTTGTGGAAATTTACTGAAAATACCACTGGTTGACAAAATTAAGAAATGCCCTTGGTTTGAAATTTTCAAATTTCTCTCAACTTCTACTTTGAAATATTCCTACTTTACTAAATATCAAAAAATTCTATTTCGTAAAATGTTGTGATATCTCAATTTTGAGAATTTACGAGAATGCCCCTGATTTCCAAAATTACAAAAATAACTCTGTTTTCTGAAATTTGGCAACACACTTTGTTTGAAAAACAAAATTTTCAAGACGACCCCTGAGATTTTGTAAATTTTGAAGTTGGAAAAACTATTTTTTCAAAAAAAAAAAAATTGACCCTGAGTAATTACCGAAATACCCCTCTTTAGGAACAATGACGGAATTACCCCCGGGTAGGAAGGAAACTTGATTGCTCGAAAGAACTACTCTCGAAAACTTCATTGCATAAAATTGCTCGTGGATAAAACAGTGAAACAAGAATTTCTAACGCATAAAACTTTCTAAACAGACTAAATCGAAGCGCTAGATATGAGTTCTAGGGGGCGCGGTCGCAATACTCGTGGACGTGGTAGAGGCAGGATGTCAGTATCGGAACCGGTTGGGTCACGCCATGGGTCAGAAAGCGATGCACCACCACCAGCTGTTGAGGTTGAACAGCAGGATCAGACTGGAGGAGACGACGTGAGTGTCACAAAGGCTGTCTTTGCGGTACTCGAGCAGTGGCGAGGAGCCAATGTGGGCAATAGGAATCGGAGTCGGTGCAGAGACTTAGGGCGAATGGAGCCGAGGTTTTCAGAGGAGTGTCTGGGGTAGCTCCGAATGTGGCAGAGTACTGGCTGGAGGCAGTGGAAAGGATTATGGATGATCTCGACTTAACTGCGGAGGAGAAGCTTAAGGGTGTTGTTTCGTTCTTTGCGGGATGAGGCCTACCGGTGGTGGCTCATCGTTAAGGAAAGTACCCTGCGGATCGAGTGGATTGGGGTTACTTTAAGATCAAGTTTGAAGGAAGTATGTTGGAGCGAGCTATGTGGACCTTGCAGAGGAAGGCCTTCCTTAACTGGTGCAAGGTAGCAAGTCAATAGCAGAGCACGGCCGAAGTTTCTGCGTTTGAGCCGGTATGCTCGGGGCATCGTGGCAACGGATTATGAGAGATGCGTCAGATTTGAAGATGGTCTGCGGGATGAGTTGCGAGTTTTGATTGCTCCGCATAAGGAAAGAGACTTCGCCGTTTTAGTGGAGAAAGCTCGAATAGCTGAGGAGGTCAAGAAGGCTGAGAGGCTCAGTAGAGAAAGGAACCGTGATAAGAGAAGTGTTGGATCGCCAGAAATGTTTGAGAGGGTTCAGAAAAGACCGAGGGTTGAGACTCCTGTTCATATTGCTAAGCCAGCCGCCGGAAATCCAGATCGTCCATGTGCTCAATGTGGAAGGTACCATGTTGGCGAGTGCTGGAATCGTGTTCGGGAATGTTTTAGATGCAAGTCCAAGACTCATCTGATTAAGGATTGTCCCCAGAATCCAAATAGGACTCGGACAGAAGGTCAAGGTTATATGCAACCAGGCAGAGGTGGTCAGCAAGCGACGAGAGGTCGTGGTTCGAACCATGGAGGAAATGGTTCCGGACGAGGTCGTGGAGTAGTAGACCGCGGTAATGGTGGCACTGAGGCAAGATAGCCAGGTCTGGTTTATGCGGTCCGTCGGAGAGAGGATAATGATGTGCCTGATGTGTCAGCTGGTAAGTTTCTTAAGCCTGGAATATTCTGTATGGTTTTGTTCGCTATAGTGGCAGTTTGTTATGTTGCTTATAAAAGTACCTAGAACCTTGAGTATGATTGATACAGTGTCTGGAAATATGTTAGCTCTTTAAGATCAGAGTGCGCAGCTATAGCCTAGTGAGGTGAATTAAGGTGTACGACCGTTAGCCTAACCAAGTAATTTCGAGGACGAAATTTATTTGTTAGGAGGGTAGAATTGTAACACCCGAATTTAGGGGCTATGCATGTTGGGTATAATTCTAGTTCTAGTAGGTTTTGGGTATGCTTGGATGTGTTTTAGGGGTCTTGAGAACTTCTAAGGGTATTAGAATGCCTTAGAAAAATTTTAGTTTTAGGGGTTAAAAGGGGAGCTTGGATGAAGGGGGCTTTAAGAGTTTTATTTGGGAAAATAAAACACAAGGAATGGCTTGGCAAAGTGGCAAGGGAAGCGCCACTTAGAGCTTGGAGAGATGACGCCATTGGCAGGGGAAGGGGGTCTCAGGTTCGACTCGCAAGAGCAGCAGATGGGGCTTTATTTTTTTACGTCAACTTGGTAAGGTGTTGGATTCGGTTTGGGCACTTAAAAGATGGAGAAAGACTTGGTCTTTCCTTTTAAATTCGGCTAAGAGTGAGGTTTGACTCATTCAAACCTTTTTGAATGAGTGGCTAGGAGAAGAGTGGGTGGTTTTATTTTTTGAATTTATTTGAAGGGTTGGTGTAGAGTATTTTTAGGAGAGAATCAAGGGTTTGAGTGGAGGAAGAGGAGTGGGACGGCTAGGGGTTTGGAGGGTAACCAACTTCTATTTAAAGGGTGTGAGCTTCCTTCTTGCAAAAACTTTAGCTCTCTTTTCTTGTAGCCCTCACTTTTCCTTCCCATATGCTAAAACACCTCTTTTCCCTCACCAAAACTCCCTTGGCCGAAACTTCAAGCCACCTTTCCTCCCATTCTCTTTTTATCTTCTTTATTCCTAAACCGAAATCCTCTCCTTTCTTGGCAATCGTTTGAAACCCAATGACCTCCCATTTGTTCTTCAAAGCCGAATAGCCTCTGGCCGAATCTCCTTGTGCCGATTTTCGTGTAGTATGGTAAGGTCTCTCTCTTTGATTTAAATCTTTTATTCTTGTTTTGGCTAGCCGAAACCTTGAAGTTAACCTTGTATTTTTGTATGACCAAACCCATTCAAGGCCTTGGATCCGTGACTCTTCTTGGAAGCCAGCGGTAGGGAGGTAGCTGTGGGGTCTTCAGGTTTTAAGGGTGTGTCGGAAGAGTTTTGGTCAAATAGTATTTCGGGATTTGATCGGTTGTGCTATTAAGGTGCGTAATCATCGCACTATTTTCGGTTGATTGCTAACGTTTAAACCTGTGTGTAATGTGTGGTAGCCAGGTTATAATGGCTTAAGTGATGTGAACCGATGATGGTAAGATTGAGTGTTATATATATTCTATATATGATTGATGTGGTATTGATTAATAATAAATACTCATTTTACATGATACTCTTGCATGATTTATTGACACATGGGCATGGGATTGGATTGAAGAAGGAGGAAATGTACACTAGTTATGCGTGGTCTAATGATAGCTCAGGCTACATTAGCGCTTGATGGCTAACCGTGCTACCTCAAGGGAGATGATGGCTAGGTGCCCATCTCGGCGGTTGATGGCTATGTGCATCACCGTAGGCGGTTTACGATATTGGATCACTTGGGTTGATCGGTGGGCTCGACCACGGCCTTGTGCAGTGAGTAGCCAAGGTAAGGTTTTGGATCACGATGTGATCAGTGGTGGTTTATCCACGGCCTTGGGCAGGGAGTCTGCTAAGGTTGGTGTTACGGTTGGAGTGGGTTGGGCTAAGATGCATATGTGCATGACTTGCTATGTGAATGGTTTGGTATGGGGCCAAGCCCATACGCGGGAAATCTGTGTTTTGATTATGCACTGAGTCAGTGGACTCACCCAATTATTTTCCTAACATTTCAGGTGATTCATGAGTTGGACCGGGATCGGAGAGGACACAAGGTGGCCCATGCAGAAGGAAGAGTTTAAATAATTTAAGCTTACTTATATTAATTATTTGGGTTTAAATAATGGTTGTAATAAAGGTTTTTTTTCTGTTTTATTTACTCTGGGTATTATTTTATTTTTTATCTTTACTATGGTTTGTTTAAAGTGAAAACTATGTGAAGTGATTTATTTTAAATCAGCTTGTTTATATGCTAAAAGATTTATTTTTGGCACTTTAGAATATTTTTGTTTTGATATTAAAGATTTACTTTTTTTTTTCCCAATAAACACTACACTCAAAAGTTAGTATATTTTCGTGTTTTAAATTTTAAGTAAAGAAAAAAATATTTTCACTAACATAACCAGATTCGGTCGTAGTGAATGGGACGGGTTTGGGGATGTTACAAAACAAACTGTTGAATCATTTGTTTTGTCTTAGGCTTTAATTCAAAATTATTAGCAGTTATAGCAGGCCTAACAATACTCGATTCTGCTCCTGTTAAATGTGGTTTAGCATAATCAAACATTATACGTGGAGTGTTACGTTTCCCCGCATCGTGTGGCGGTGGATTAGTCTCGTCCATCCCTTCATTAGGATTGGATCTATCTTCTTCCTCTCTTTCTGTATAGTTTAGAGCTCGCCTGATTTCTCAGCGATTCCTTTGAGCGGTAGCTTCAATATCACTGTCGTATACTAAAGGTCCTCTCGGGTTCCTTCTAGTCATAAACTAGAGGTACCTGGAAAGAAGAGAAAAAAAAATTAGCAAAATTAAAAATAAAATAAAATTACTAAGAATAAAAATAATGGCTAAAGTAATAAAAATAGAGTTTTCTTAATATTTTAGTTCCCTGGCAACGGTGCCAAAAACGTGATCGCTGAAATCAGAGTTTTAAAATTTATAATGAATGTGATCGAACCTGGAAACTAACTCTGACAACGATTAAAGGCAAGTGTACCTATCAAACAGTAGTATAGCTTAGGCAAGACCGGATTATCGAACCCAAAGGAACCAAAAGTATTAATACTAACTTTCTTTTTATTATTTAGCCTTAAAAATAGAGTGAAGTTTGTTTTAATCTAAATTAATAACAACTAGGCTAAGGACACTAAGACAAAAAGAATGAATTGGGGAATAACTTAAAGAAAAAACTCAATTGATCACGACGATACCCTTAGGAAGAATCCACCTAGACTTCACTTGTTATCTAACCCTGAATCATATGATTTATTTACTTAGCCTGATCAGTAGGACTCCCTAACCTATGCTAAACCCTCTCTCGAGGCGAATAACGTTTAACCCTAGGTTAATTAGTGGAACTCTAGTTCTCTTATAATAACCCCCTAGAATAGCAGTAAATTGATCTATGGATTACCATATTAGGTTTCACCCTAATCCGGCAAAATCTCGTAACCCTATCTCTAGGCAGTCGATCAACTCCGCTTAATTATGCTAGATCTACTCTTAAATAGGGTTTATTCTTCCTCCACCTAAGCACATCAGATTTGGATTAAGTATGCATAATTAAGAACAAACTAAGTAATTATCATAAATTCAGAAATCAAATAACAAGATTCATCTAGGTTTCATCCCCTTTAGGTATCTGAAGGGTTTAGTTCATAACTAAGAAAGAAAACATCTCAAGAGAAAGGATAAAATAAAACATAAGAAATTCCTAAAACTCCCTAAAGGAATTGAAAGAGACTTCCGCCATCTTGAGTATAATTCCGGCTTCTTGGGATGGATCAACTGGCTAACTTCGAGCGATTCCCACAATTCTGACCTTTCCGCTTGGCTCCTTGGCCTAGCTCGCCTCCTTCTCAAAGGTGGCACTTAGGGGATATATATAGGCTCTTTGGAATGCGATTGTTTCTCCTTAAGTATCCTTTTCAGACTAAAATTCTCATTTTGACGACAGAGGCACGGCCATGTAACAAGCCCGTATAGATCGACTTCAGGCCGTGTTCGGATTCTTTAATGAGGTACGGCCGTGTAAATTGGGGGAGAGGCCGTGCTCTAGATGATCGGCGCAGCACGACCTTGTGAACTTTGGGCCAGGCCGTGTCGTTTTCATGCTAAGGCCCATTTTACTCCGTTTTGGGCCCGTTTTACGTTCTTTTCATCCTTGGGTGCTTTCTTGGGTATAAGACTTGAAAAGAAAGGATTAAGAGCACCTTTTTATATAAATCAAGGGATAAATCATCCAAAAGTAAGCTAAATGCGGATTTAAAATATGTTATAATTACGGTTTACCAAAAAGATTCTAGATTACGATCTGTTTGCTTGAAATTCATTTGAACAAAATCATACTAGATGCCAAAACCCTCTTATTTCGAATAAATAAAATGTCATACCTAGTGAGTTAGGGTACAGCAACTTATATTCTTGAAACTGAATTTATTTTTTTATTTTTAAAACCCGCGTAATAAAGTTTGAAAAGGATATTCGGTTATTTGGGCTTTATGAAAAATTAGAACCCAGTAAGTTAGGGCACAATTTCTCAAAATTCCCGAATACGAAATATTTCCCCCCTTTTTTAGAAATTCTTACCACGAGGTGATAAAATGTCACATCCAGTGAGTTAGGACACAACATCTCAAATTCTCGAGAATAAGTTTTTATTTGAAATTTCTTTAAACATTTTGATTTAAAGAAGAAAGGGATAGTCGGTTGCTAGGATTTAACGAGAAAAATCGGAACCTAGTGAGTTAGGGCACGATTTTCTCGAAGCTTCCAAACATGAGCATTTCCTTATTTTAAATCATTGAATAAAATAATTTTGAAACTTAAATGATATTGAACTCGATTTCTTTTTACAAATGAAATGCAATGGAATGATAGTTTACAAAGCAAAGTAGCAATACATACATCAAATATTACATTAATGAATCACAAGTAATTAAGGGTTACAAATTAAGAAATATACTCCTGATCGTTGTTTTATGCGATGTCAAAGTCTTAAAATTTATATAAAGAATGATCAAACCTGGAAACTAACTATGACAACAATTTGAGGCAAGCGCACCTATCAAACAGTAGTATAGTTAAGGCAAGACCGGAATGTCGAACCCAAAGGAACTAATAGTACTAATACTAACTCTCTTTTTATTATCTAACCTAAGAATTAAGAGAACAGTTTATCTATTCTAAAATTAACTAACAACTAATCTAAAGATGCAAAGACAAAGAAGAATGAAATTTGGGAAAATAACTTTTGGAAAAACCAATTGATTAAGATGACACCCAAGGAAGAATCCACCTAGATTTCACTTGTTATCTAACTCTGAACCAGACAATTTTATTCATTTGACTTAATCCGTAAGATTCTCTAAGTTATATTAATCCCTCTCTCGAGGCGGCTAACGTCTAACCCTAGGTTGATTAATGGAAATCTCTTTCAAATTAAAACCCCTAGAATTGCATTAACTCGATCTATGGACTCCCATATTAGGTTTCACCCTAATCCGGCAAAATCTCGTTACCCTATCTTTAAGCGTGCGATCAACTCCGCTTAATTATGCTAGATCTACTCTTAGGCAGGGACTTTTGCTCCTCCACCTAAGCACATCCAACTCGAATTAATATTCTAGAAATATTAACATAAGAATTAAGAACACATAATTAAGAACAAGTCAAATATTTATCATATAGTTCAACAAACGATAACAAGATTCATCTTAGGTTTCATCCCCCTCAGGTATCTGAGGGTTTAGTTCATAACTATAAAAGAAAACATCTTAGAAGTAAAGATAAAACAAAACATAAGAAATCCCTAAAACCCCTTGAAGGAATTGAAGGAGAGATCCTCCGTCTTGAGTATAACTCAGGCTTCTTGAGATGGATCAACTGGCTATCTTCGAGTAAATCCCCACAAATCTGCCCTCTTTGGCCTAGCTGGATGCCCCGGCTAAAGCCTTGGGTTCCCCCCTTTCTAGTCATACTTAGGGGGTTTATATAGGCTTCTGAATATGTTTCTTTGCCCCTAAGTATTCAAATCCGAGTGAAACTCTTCTTTCCTACGGCAGGGACACGCCCATGGCACACGCTCGTGTAAGTCATGGCCAGGCCGTGTTCGAAGCTGTTGAATGAGGCATGGCCTTGTGGTCTTAGGCCCAGGCCGTGTGGATTTCGTGATATGGCCCATTTACTCCGTTTTGGGCCCGTTTTCTGTTCTTTTTGTCATCCAGTGCTCTCCTGAGTGTAAAACATGAAAACAAAGGATTAAGAGCACCGAATTACACAATTTAAGGCTTAAATCATCCAAAAGCATACGAAATGTGGGCTTAAAATATGTTAGTTTTACAGTTTATCAAATACACCCACACTTAAGTTTTTGCTTGTCCTCAAGCAAAATTCTCAACTTATAATTAAAACGAACTTCCTTGATTCATAATATTCCTCAATAGTGTTTCATCATAATTCAAAGATAATTCATACATGGATAATTCAACTCGAAGAATCCTAAAGGTTCAAACAATCAAAGTAATACATTTGTAACACACACAAAAAAATAGGTGTTTTCCCCTCATCTAAATAATTACCTCTAATTTGAAATCGACAAGAGTTGACATCCTCACTAAAGATTCACTCAAATCACTCGAAGTGTTTAAGGTTCATAATTAAGCACTCAAAAGTCAAACATGAAAAGTTAATCCCATAGGCTTGCATGAAAATCCAATCTTTACCATTGTAATATGAAATGATACACAAATCAATAGGTCTTTAACAGGGTTGTCACGGGGCTTATGTTAAGGGTATGGATATAGGCTAAATTAGAAGGTTAGAATCGAGATTGACCTGACAATTTACCTAACTAGAATAATGAACTAATCCTAAATAATTACCTTAATTGAAAACTAATAATACTACGAGCTTTTTCTTAAGATTTGAGCTTTAAACGTGTAAGCTCGCTTAATTATAAAACTAATAAGGAATACACTTCGTTTTTTTTAAGAACAAGTCAAATAATAATAGGAAAGAACTTTTACAACTGAAATATATAACATAGTTAGGCAACTGCTCAAAATCAAATCTCGACAAAAAAGGGAGTCAAGGAATGGTGATAACAAATACAAAGGGTTTTGGGTTAATATTAGTGGGTGAGTCAATAAAAGGGTTGTTAGGATCAAAAGGGGTTCACTAGGGTTTAATTATGAAGGTGGACTTTTTAGTGGAGTAGGTGAGTTAAAACCTAGGTGCGTTTATCATCTTTGTATACCAAATCAAAGGTGTGGTCTTGACATGTATAATCGATGCAAGTTCTAGAATAACAAATCAATATTGACACACTCATAATAAATAAAGTGAGCAAAGAAAATAATATATGCTCTAAAAGGCTCAAAACCTCACAAAAATTATGGGTGTTTGATATCAACCTTGTAAATTTCAAACTTCAAAGTAATAATTAGATTCAGGTCGTCAACCTAGAAAAATTTTTAATTTTTGAAAAATAGACTTATCATGCTTGATTCTCTAGTGGTCTTCAAATTTAATCATCAATGCACAATTATCAATGACTTACTCTAAAACATATCAATAAAAAAAATCATAAATCAAAGGAAATTTCATTCTAATCATAATATGAGAAACTTACTTTAGAACAAGGCATAATTTAGGGATTTTCAAATAATACTATAGTTAACCCCCCCACACTTAAGATGTACATTGTCCTCAATGTACAAAGATAGATAATAACATATAGTAAGAAAATCAAATGAGAGGGAGGGGTGAAACTTCCTGAATTTGGATGGTTTCCTTGAGTTGGGAGTCCCGAGGTATGGTGGCTGCTACCAAGCTTTGCGCTAGATGAAGAAATTGGGAAGCTCGTAGAGAATTAGCCAGGAAATATTAAGACACAATTAAAATAAACTAAATATATAATTAAAGACAAGAAAGATAAAGAGAAAGGAAAAGAAATGCAAATAAAATAAAAATGAAAGATGAATGGGCCAAAGAGTCCTTATTGTTGGATGGTTCGCGAGGTGAGTGTGACTTCTAAGGCTGTAATGGGTTGGTGGCCATGGTTTCGGTGTGATTCCCTAGCAGCCTTTAGAACCTGACACTAAGAAACAAAATAAAATAAACTAAATTAAGCATAAGATAGTCAAAGAGGAGAAAAATAAAGGAGAAGAGTAAAGAAGAAGCAAAATTAAATGGCCTCAAAGATCCTTGGCTTGTCGAGTGGATGAAGCAGCCGGCATGAACTTATTTAGACTGGTCTCCCACAGGGAGACTGTGCTTGAATCCTTCCGCTTCTTCACCATGGCCATTAGAAGAATGATATGGGATGTTAGAGATTTGAAAAGGAGAAGAAAAATTATATGGAGGAAGGGAGATGGGGAGTAGGTTTGAAGAGGGGGTGGTTTAAATAGGAAATTGAGGTATGATATGTCCCACGCCCATGTACATTGGGCGTGTCGATTCACACGACCATGTACATGGTCGTGTTGTGCTTTTGTTCGTTTCTCCCACGCCCATGGGTAGGGTGCCACGCCCGTGTGTGATCTGAAAGTGTCGGTCACGGCCGCATCGTACGGCTATGGCGTGGTAGTTGGAGTCCGTGACTTGAAGATATGATTCGTTTTGACTCGCACCATCCCTGCCATATCAGTACAGAGATTCGGTGTACCCACACGGCCACGGCCACAGTCGTGTGCAAGGCCGTGTGGTTTATGAATCTGCATTTTTGGTCGGTTTACAGTTAGATGCTATATGGAAAGAATAAAATAAAATAAGGTAAAATAAAAATGGGAAGGTTAATGGGGTTAGTACTCGAGTTGCCTCTTGAGAAGCGCTCGTTTATAGTGTTAAGCTAGACTTACCTCTCATTCGCATATTCACGGTGGTTTGAGGAGTTGAAAGTCCTTCCTCATGCTAGCAGTTCCATTATCATGATAGAGTTTAAGACAGGTGGCATTTATTTTCAACGTGCCAAACATAGGGTTACTTACCTCGACAGATTCCGTACGGGAAAACATCGATTTCCTTGAAAGGGATTTCCTTACTGGTGTTAGGATCAGGAGGGGGCACTCGTGGATCTGCTTTATCTAGCAATACCTGATCTCCAATTTTGAACTTGTTTGTCTCGTAGGGTGGCCTTGGTTCTGCTTCGTGTATCCCTAATTATTCTTTAAGATGTGTCTTCCCCTCTTCTAGTTCATCGATCTGAATCCTTTGTTCCTCATGAGTTTTTTCTTTGTTGGCATAGGGTCTAGGATCAGACTCAGTTGTGTTCTTTTGTGGTGATTCCTGAAAAGAAGGGTTAACCGAATGGTTATCAATAGAATTTACTTTCTCACCTTGGTTATTCGATGTTGTAGTTGAATCGAGGGCTTGAAGAGTGACTGTCTCCTCACCTACACAAACTATGAGTTCGCCTGCATCAACATCGATTTTAGTTCTGGCAGTTGCTAAGAATGGTCTTCCTAAAATTTGGGGGATCGTGTTGTCCTCATCCATGTGTAAAACGACAAAGTCTACTGGGAATACGAATTTATCAATTTTCACGAGTACATCTTCGATTATAGCCCTAGGAATTTTAACAGTTTTATCAGCTAATTGAATGCTTATCCTAGTTTGTTTGAGTTTCCCTAGACCTAGTTGTTTAAACAATTTATAAGGCATGACATTTATGCTTGCCCCTAAATAAGCTAAAGCATTATCAATAGTTAAACTACCAATTAAGCATGGAATTGTAAAGCTCCCTGGATCATTTAATTTCAGTGGTAGTTTATAAATTGCAACATTGCTGAGCACACTGCGTTCAGTTCCACATGCGATTCCTCATCTATCTTCCGCTTATTTGTCAATAGATTTTTTAAAAATTTCCTCGAATCTGGGATTTGCGAAAGAGCTTTGAGGAATGGCAAGTTAATATGTAATTTCTTTAAAAGTTTAAGAAATTTACTGAACTGTTCCTCTGTTATCGCTTCGGGATATGGTATGCGAGGTTTGTACTCTTTGACTACCAGTTTTGATTTTACCTCAACCTTGCCTTCTTCTTCCGCTTTCTTTTGCTTCGAATTGAGCTCGTCTAACCTTTCACTATTTTAAGCTATTATTGCTTGAATTTTCTCCCTTGGGTTAGTTTTGGTGTTGCTTGGTAGTCTTCCCTGTGGTCTCTTAGAGATCTGCTTAGCAAGTTGTCTGATTTGATCTTTGAGCTCCTGTGTCGATGCCTCAATTTTTGTTTCTATCTTTTGGAAACATGTTTTTGTATCTTGGAAATGTTTTTCTGAGTTTGCTATAAATTTTGTCAGCATCTCCTCGAGGTTTGACTTCTTTTCCTGTGGGTAGGGCTGTTGTTGGAAGTTTTGGGATAGTTGTTGCCTTTAATTTCCTTGACCGCCCCATGAGAAATTGTGGTGGTTTTTCCAACCTGGATTATAAGTATTACTATAAGGGTTATTGTTAGATCGGAAATTATTACCCATATACTTCATTTATTCCCTCTCCGTGCCCTGTCCGTAAGGTGGGTATTCAGGATTCGCTACTCCTCCACTTGCGTCGCACTGCATTATGGGATGTGTCTACGAAGAACCATATAAACCATCAAAGTTTTTATGTAACAACTCTACCTGATGATAACACGGTTACTGCGTCGAGGTTGAAAACTCTGGCTGCTTTGGCTAACCTTGTCCTTGTAACTTGCCACTGATAGTTATTCAGTGACATCTCTTCTATAAACTCGTAGGCTGCTTCAGGAGTTTTGTTGTTCAGGATTCTGCCGGCGGCTGAATCGATTAGTTGTCTTGTTGAAAGGTTCACACCATTGAAAAAAGTTTGGACTTGTAGCCACAAAGATAATCCGTGGTGTGGGCACCTTCTCAGCAAATCCTTGTATCTTTCCCATGCATCGTAAAGGGTCTCTAAATCCATCTGCACAAAAGAAGAGATATCTTTCCTTAACCTGGCCGTTTTGGCCGGTGGAAAATATTTTAATAAAAATTTCTCGGTCATTTGATCCCATGTAGTGATGGACCCTCGTGGAAGAGAATGCAACCACTGTTTGGCTTTATTTCTCAGAGAAAAGGGAAATAACCGAAGACGAATGGCATCATCAGAACGCTATTTATCTTGAAGGTATCACAGGATCTAGAAAATTGGCTAAGTGTGTGTTAGGATCTTCATCCTGCAAACCATCAAACTGAACAAACTGTTGTATCATATGTATAGTGTTAGGTTTCAGTTCAAAATTGTTTGCAGCAATAGTAGGCCTAACAATACTAGACTTAGTTCATGTTAAACTAGGTTTAGCATAATCATACATAGTACGTGGAGCATGATGTTCGGCGATCTCTGGAGGTGGTGGATTATTCTCTACCATCTCTTCGATGGTATTTATTTCGGCTTCTTGCTCTTCTTTTATGTAGTTTAAGCTTCGCCTTATTTCTCTGTGATTTCTATGAACGGTACCTTCAATATCACTGTCATAAAGTAGGGGTCCTATCGGGTTCCTTCTAGTCATAAACTAGAGGTACCTGAAAGGAACAAAAGAAAGAAAATTTAGAAAAAACAAAAATAAGATTTAATTGCAAAAATAAAATAAATATGGCTAAAGTAAAAAAAATTAAGCGTTCTTAATATTTCAGTTCCCCAGCAACGACGCCAAAAACTTGATCGTTGTTATATGCGATGTCAAAGTCTTAAAATTTATATAAAGAATGATCGAACCTGGAAACTAACTATGACAATGATTTGAGGCAAGCGCACTTATCGAACAGTAGTATAGTTAAGGCAAGACCGGAATGTCGAACCCAAAGGAACTAAAAGTACTAATACTAACTCTCTTTTTAGTATCTAGCCTAAAAATTAAGGGAATTATTTATCTAATCTAAAATTAACTAACTACTAAACTAAAGACTCTAAGACAAAGAAGAATAAAATTGGGAAAATAAGTTCGAGGAAAAACCAATCGATTAAGACGACACCCAAGTAAGAATCCACCTAGACTTCACTTGTTATCTAACTCTGAACCAGACGATTTAATCATTTGACTTGATCCGTAAGATTCCCTAAGTTATATTAATCCCTCTCTAAAGGTGACTAACGTCTAACCCTAGGTTGATTAATTGAAATCTCTTTCTAATTAAAACCCCTAGAATTGCATTAACTCGATCTATGGACTCCCATTTAGGTTTCACCCTAATCCGGCAAATTCTCGTCACCCTATCTCTAGGCGTGCGATCAACTCCGCTTAATTATGCTAGATCTACTCTTAGGCAGGGACTTTTGCTCCTCTACCTAAGCACATCCAACTCGAATTAATATTCTGGAAATATTAACACAAGAATTAAGAACACATAATTAAGAACAAGTCAAATATTTATCATATAGTTCAACAAACGATAACAAGATTCATCTTAGGTTTCATCCCCCTCAGGTATTTGAGGGTTTAGTTCATAACTATAAAAGAATACATCTTAGAAGAAGAGATAAAACAAAACATAAGAAATCCCTAAAACCCCCTGAAGGAATTGAAGGAGAGATCCTCCGTCTTGAGTATAACTCTAGCTTCTTGAGATGGATCAACTAGCTATCTTCG
This sequence comes from Gossypium bickii, assembly GCA_025503065.1. NCBI lineage: Eukaryota > Viridiplantae > Streptophyta > Magnoliopsida > Malvales > Malvaceae > Gossypium > Gossypium bickii. The sequence goes on along the minus strand of CP106721.1, from coordinate 60,080,639 downwards.
ACTAAATCCCCACATATCTGCCCTCTTTGGCCTAGCTAGACGCCCCCTGACTAAAGCCTTGGGTTCCCCCCTTTCTGGTCATACTTAGGGGGTTTATATAGGCTTCTGAATATGTTTCTTTTCCCCTAAGCATCCAAATCCGAGTGAAACTCTTCTTTCCCACGGCAGGGACACGCCCATGGCACACGCCCGTGTAAGTCGTGGCCAGGCCGTCTTCGAAGCTGTTGAATGAGGCACGGCCATGTGGTCTTGGGCCCAGGCCGTGTGGATTTCGTGATATGGCCCATTTACTCCGTTTTGGGCCCGTTTTCTGTTCTTTTTGTCATCCAGTGCTCTCCTCAGTATAAAACATGAAAACAAAGCATTAAGAGCACCAAATTACACAATTCAAGGCTTAAATTATCTAAAAGCATACTAAATGTGGGCTTAAAATATGTTACTTGTACGGTTTATCAACTCCATACAATAACAAACAAATAAACACCTAATACATAGAAAATAGTATGCGTCAATTTAAATAATACACATGTAATAAAACCTGATATAAAATAAAAATAATGATGGCATGTGAAAGCGTTTTGAATAAATAAATATATAATTTTAAATAGGGTCTTTTAAAGAGACATATTTACGGGAATAAATTTAAAAGAAAATATTTACATAAAATAATACGAAATTAATAATATATATACAAAAAAAAATATCATAAATTATATATGTATGTATAAAATAACAATGTATAAGCATATTTAAATTAAACATTATTCAAATCTTTAAAACAAAGTAATATGAAAAAAAAGAAATTTTAAAAAAAATAAAATAAATCATAGTAAAATGAGTAAAGATATATAAATGAAAATATAAAATAACATATTAAAATAATGTAAAATTAGTAAAATATTTCCAAGTTCTATGTTAAAACAGTCTTTATTTAAGAAAATAATTAAATTATAAGGAATAAAAACCTAAAATTAAAACAAACTCAATTAAAATAAAAAAAATCAAAAGAATAATGTTTAAACAAGTAAAAATAAAATTAAGGACTTAATTAAAATGTGCATAGACGAGGGAGGGTTAAAAACGCAATTGGGCCAAACCTTTATATACATCATTTAAGCGCGGATCAATTTGAAATAACGCACAAATTACAGAGGTCAATTTAAAAAACAAAGGAAATATACCAAGGATCTAATTAAAACAACGGCGCCAAGAAAAGGATTAAATGCATAAATCTCCCTTCACCGCAAAAACACGCGGATCCTGAGGGTGTCGGGTCAGACTGAATTGGGTCATGGCCTATACAGCGTCGTTTTAAGGCTATCGAAATGAGCCTAAACGGAGTCGTTTCTTTAATGAGCAATATTTTCCTTAAAAATAGATTAACAATCAGCCATCCCCTTTCTTCTAAAACACAAAACCCTAGCCGCCTTAGAAAAAAAATCAAAACCCCTCTCTCGCTATTCTGCCGATTCAAATGACAGCGCCGTTCGACCACCAATTCACCATGGTAATCGGTGTATGGTGGCACTTAGTGACGCCCTCCTACCCTCACTTAGAACGATGCCCAAGGAATCGTCTATTTTCTGCTCGAAATCCCCATTCAAACTTCGATTTCAACGAAGCGAATAGGGATTCGACGACGATATTAACAGATAAGTATTTCCTTTTTATTCGTTTTGTTTTTTTCGCATGCAGTAAGTAAGAAACAGAGAGCATAGAATAGGGAAAAGAAAAATAAAAGAAAAACCAAATCTGAAAATCACCTTTCAATATTCTTTCTATTTTTGATTTCGTGTATTTTTTTTAGTATGAGTGCCTAAAAAAAGTACAAGAGTTTGATGGCTTTTTTATATCCATCAAAATACAACTCTTTTATTTTTTGTATATTTTTCTCTTTCTCTATTATTGGTGGCCTTGTTTGTAGGTACGGAAGGCGCGGACGTGGCGTACGGAGGCGCGTGGAGCGTTCGGAGGCATGAGTAGTGGCATGTGTGTGCAGAGGCTTGCGGCACGAAAGAGAATCCCTAGGGATTCTGTTCTGCTGAATGTTTAGGGGCTATTCGGGCCGTGTAATTGGATTGGGCTTATTTAGTTTGGGCTAAAATTGGGTTTGGATGTAATGGGCTATTTAATTGAAATTGGGCTGATGTAGTTTAATGGACTGTGATGAACTTTGAATTTTTGGTGTTTTATTTTATTTTGTTTATTTTGTGTTTAAGGCCCGGGCGATAATTGGGCTCTACAATATTTTGATACATTAATTCAAGAAAGCACTAAATGGTAAAAGTGAGAAAGTTTTGTTGCCTAAGAGTAAATATTCAAAACTTGAGGGGTTAAAGTGTAAATATGAAAAACTTGAAAGACCAATAGTGATTATATTTAAAGGGTGGAATGATCTAGAAACTAAGGAAAATGGATGAATTAGGACCAAATTGAATAGGTAAAGAATTACTAGGGACTAAATCATAATTTTACCAAATTATGCGATGATTCAAGGATGGAATTTTACAAGATCATAAAGTGAAAAATGGTCAATTGGAAGAGAGAGAAATCTAGAAAGTAATGATGATGTTGATGATATTTTATAATTATTTAATTAGATAAATATTATTTTATTAATATTTTAATGAAATATTTTATTATTATTTATTTAGTATATAAGGAAGGAAAGATGAAGAATTATCATCTTCTTTCCCATGCACCAATGTGAGAAGAAGAGAGAAAGAAAGAAAGTTTTTCTTTCTTTACATATTGGTCCTTTTACAAAAAATCCACCATTTTCACTTAGAATTCAAAAGAATTTCCATAGCCATCAAGAGAAAAAGATGACAAGGAGACTATGGGAAGCAAGAATATCAAGTTTGATTCAAGAAATAGAAACTGGAGAAGAGAGAAAATCAAGTTAAAGATTGAAATCAATAAGACAAGGTAAGAACATCAAGATTTGAATATATTTTTAAGTTTGATATTGTGGAAAAAGCATGGAAATGATGTTAATGTAGAGTTTTCTTATATAAGCTTTTATGTTCTTGATATGTTAGTGAAGGAAAATAAGAGAAAGTGATGGGAAATATTGTAGAGAAAGGAAATAAAGGTGTTATAAACTTGGTAATTAACATTTTGCACTAAAACAGTTTTGGACAGCAGCAGTAGTCTAACTTTGAAAAATCACCAAAAATTGTAGAAATCGAATTAGAGGATGAATAAAATATGGAATTAAATATTATTGAGTCTAGTTTCTTATATAATAAATTGTGTAAGTAATGGAATTGTAAATCATGCGATATAATAGGTTTTGTGAGACAAGATTAGAATGATTTCGGGTTCCCCTGTTCTGACTTTGGAAAATCATCAAAAATTGAATAAAAATAATTATGGGCTTAAATTTATATTTTTAAAATCATGAATGAGTATATTTTCAATAAAAATAAATGGAAACATCATCTGAATTCTGTACTAGGAGAAAATAAATTGTTAGTGAAGAAGGGTTGAAACTGTCAGACAGCAGAACAGAGATGAATTTAAAGAATAAAATGTACTTATTGGATAAACCAAAAATTCTGAAAATTTTATGGTAAGAAGATATGTGAGTCTAGTTTCTAAAACCTTAATCGAAAGTTAAATTGGAATTCTGTAGCGCAAGATATAAATAATTTAGTGACTATGATGCAAATGGATAGATTTGAATAAATTTATGAGTAAATAGTGAAATCATAGATAATGTTACTTATAAGCATGTTATATAAATTAAGGATGTGGAATAGAGGGGAGGAGGAGGAAAATATATATATGAATATTCAGCTAGCATGGCTAATTTGCTTGTTCTAGGCTCAGTGACTAAATTGAATAAAAGTAAAACTTTATAGGCAATTTTGTAAAAATGTCAGGAATGACCAAATTGAATGAAATGGATTGTTTTATTATTTAAATTATAAAATTAAATGAAATTATTAATTTAGATCAAGATCGGGTGAAAACATATTTTAGGGATTAAATTGAAAAGTGTTGAAATTATGGAAAATTTTGATATCTCATAGAATTCATGGGCTGTTATCAATATATATGAGAATAATTAGGCTTGAAATAAGGATTAAATTACAAGAATTTTATTTTTCTAAACCTAAGGCTGAAATCGTCATTAATTAAAAGCTTAGGGGCAAAATGGTAATTTTGCCTAGAGCGTTAATTGAATGTATCAGAATATGAAATGAATGAAAATGATGATCAAATTTATTTATAAAGATCCGGATGACTCAAATATGAGACTTGAGCGTGGAAAAGAAAAGACATCGGATTAGTGAAACTATAAACATGAACAAGCAACGAGGTAAGTTCGTGTAACTTGAATTATATTCTTAAATGCTTGAAATGTATGTTATTGATGTGAATATGATTTGAATGTTCATTGTATGAAAATTGATGAAACATTGATATATTTGATAAAAGGGGAAGAAATCCCGGTTGAATGAAAGGAAAATGTGATGGATATCTAGCCCGGACGGGTGATCCTATCCTGATATAGCCCTCCCAAAGTATATGTGGAAAATGGATTTAGCCCAGACGGGTAATCCGAATTAAGGTCTGAATTTAGCCTGGACTGGTAATTCAGATCCAAGCTCATTAGAGTAATTGTCGTTGCAGGGGATTTAGCCTGGATTGGTAATCCCGACAATACTCTGTGAGTTTATATTACAGGGGATTTAGCCTGGACTGGTAATCCTGCTGTAAGAAATGAGGTTCGTGGGAGTGTGCTCTCTCATAGGGGATTTAGCCTGGACTGGTAATCCTGCTGTAAGAAATGATGTTTGCAGGAGTGTGCTCTTTGGAAAAAGGGTATACCCATATGTGTACGAATTGACGGACCCGGGATTGTACACTATAAGTGTACTACTGGAAATCCATCGAAATTCTGAGAAATTCAACGGGATTAATATAGAAAATGGCAAGTACTTGAAATCATGAAATTAAACTTGAAATACATAGAAATGATACTTATTTGATATATTGAAATGTGACATGGAAAATACATGTATGTGAAACTTGCCTGATAATTATGCATATTCAAGATTATGAATTGCTACTGGAATAAATATACACTAAACTCATGAAAATGATGGTACATGAAATATTGTCATAATGAATTGAATAATTTATATTTATGAAGAAACAACAAGAGACTGATATGTATCATGACATGTAAATATGAGACTATCTTTGATACGTTGATACAAGGAAAATTATGTATATTAGGACAAGTAATCCATTCAAGTGAGACATGTCGAGAAAATAAGTTTGTCAATATTAAAGTATGCTAACCAATGTAGAAAAATTTTAGGATTTTGCGAAAAATTCCCTATGATCCCGGTTGGTTCCTAATGTATGTTTTGGGCTTCGAAGGCCCAATAGAGGGACGTTATGATTATTTTCAGAATATGAATAATACATGACTTGTAATTATTCGAAAATGTTCAGTAAACTATGGTAATGCCTCGTACCCTATTTCGGCAACGAATACGGGTAGGGGGTGTTACAATAATCATAGAAAGTGTATAGAATATTCTCCATAATTATAAAAAAAACTCTCACTAAAACTCGTTCATGGCTACATCTTGTTGCCTCCAAAAGAAAAGCCCTCATTGATTGGCACATAAAATCAGGAGAAAAATGGCCCCTTTAAATAGACTAAGGTTAGAGCTCTATTCATACTGAAAATATCCCTGGAATAATTAGAGTTTAACTAGGAAAAAATAGTAAGGTTTAACTGGGAGAAGAATACGGGGCACACCCCACATTCTACTCTTAATATCAAAAAATATATAAACAGACAAACATAAACAAAAATCAATTCATTAAATTCTATCTATCTAAATCGATGGTAATATGACACAATTACGTTATTTATATATTTTTCTTATTTAAATTCAAAGAAAAATTAATAATTTTCTATTAAATAGTAGGATAAATTATATTAATAGTCACTCAACTATTAGCGTGTTTCTGTTTTGACCACTCATGATTTAAAAAGTTCTACTTACTTACTGACATCTTCAAAATTTAATATTATGGTCACTCATCCGTTAAATACTAATGGAATGTTGGGATGATATTTTTTTATGGGCATAATAACAAATTTGGCCCTCCAATATTTATAAATTCTATCAAATCACTATTAATTCTAAAAAGTTCAAAAAAATTAGACCTCAATTTTATACATTCTATCAAATTTGTCTTGATCCTTAAAATTAAAAATTAAAGTTTAAAAATAAAAATATTTAAAAATTTATTTTTTTGATAAAAAAGATTTTATAAAAATATTTAAAAGTTTATTTTTTTGATAAAAAAGATTTTATAAAAGTAAATACACAATTATAAAAGTATTTAGAAATAAATGAATATTTATTTTTCTCTTTTTCTAGCATAAGTTAGATTTAATTCCTATTTTAATAATAATATTGAAAAATGTAATACGTATGTCGAAACCATTTTTTTTTTGAAAAACGGGGTCGACTTTTTTTTAAATGAAAATGAAAAGACGAGAGTCGCCACCAATCCTTTTTGATGAGGTGTGATTGAGTCACCTCGTAAAACGGTTGTTTTTAATAAACGGTTTAATTTATTAAAACAATGATTTTGGTCTACGAAATTCAAAAAATAGGTGGGGGAGTCGGTTACGTACGAAGAAGGATTAGCACTCTCGTAACGCCCAAAATTGGTACCTAGTTGATTAATTAAAGTCTTAGTGTTGAAAGTTGAAAACTTGAAGAGAGTTTAAAATACGATCCCTCTTTGTGGTAATGTTTTTACTTAAAAAAAATCATTTGGATAAATTAAAACGTATGTCAAAGACCTTCTCATCTCAAGGTAACAAAATGTCACATCCAGTAAGTTAGGACACAACACATCGACCCTTGGGGATAAGCTTGCATTTTATTTTTATTTTAAACTCATGTATTTTAGTTTTAAAAGGATATTCGGTTATTTAGGTTAAACGAGAAAAATCGAAACCCACTAAGTTAGGCACGGTTTCTCGAATTTCCAAATACAGAATATTGCCTTTATTAAAAAAAATCTTATCTCGAGGTGACAAAATGTCACATCCAATAAGTTAGGACACAACACCTCGAATCCTCGAAAATAAGCTTTTTTATTTAAAACTTATGTATTTTATTTTAAAAGGGATATTCAGTTATTGAGATTAAACGAGAAAAAATCTAAACCCAGTAAGTTAGGGCACGATTTCTCGAATTTCCAAATACGGAATATTGCCTTTATTTAAGAAAAATTCTTTTCTTGTGTCAGGTAAAGATTAATGTTAACATGAATTGGCAGTAAAATGTAAAAATAAATTGCGATGTTAATATTCATAACAGAATAAAAATGAAGATGATAATATAAATACGATAATAATATAACGAATAACATAAATTTTGAAGGTATATAAAGATATAAATAAATAAATAAATGTATATAATGAAATAATAATAATAAGGAAAAAATAATAAATAAAATAATAAAGGGAATAATAAATAAAAAAACAAATAAATATTAGTAAAAGTTTAATTAAAATCGAGAGTAAGCATATAAACATATAAATAAAGAAATATTAAGTAAAATGGTTTTAAAAATAAAAAAATAATAGTAATAATAATAATAATGTTAAATTAATTATTTTAATAATAAAATAGAAAAAAAACCAAGAAAAGGACTAAATTGAACTTAAAATGGAAATTTGGGGCAAATCAGAAATAAATAAAAAAGGACAGAACCAAGTTGAACGAACGAATAACAAGGAGGGACCAAAATGGGAAATAATCCCCACCCTCCAAAACACACAACTTTGGGAAAAATTATAGGGAAAAATTAAAAATAAAAAACTCAATTGCAAACTAATTAAAAAGCGGAAGGGCTAAAGGTACAATTAGCCCTTCCATTAAAACACGCGGATCCTAGGCCTGGAACGGGTCGGATCTCAGGTCGGAGGGGGCTAAACGACGTCGTTTTATGCCAGAGGGTGTTAAACCAAAACGACGCAATTTTATCCCACTATTTAAATCAAATTTTTGCCCAAAAAATTCATTTTGCCCCTTTCTTAAAAAAAAAAAAATTCAAAAAACTCTCAAAAAAATACTCTCCTCTTCTCGATTTTCAGCGATCGGATGGCCTGCCACCCGCAGTGTCGTTCGCCAGCGATGCCGTCGCCGATGGCCGGAGAGCCCAAAAGTCGCCTTTTCTCCCTTTTGCCCCATAGAACCCGAATCTTGGGTTATTTTCCTTAAAAATGGTAGAAAATCACCGAAATAGGCAAAGGGCCCTTCGGTTCCAAACTCCTCCGATCGCTAAAAAAAGGTAAACTTTTTACTTTTTTTCGATGTATATGTATATTAAACACTATTTAAAAAAAACATGAGAAGTAAAAAAAAAAAAGAAATAATAATACCTAAGTAAAAACAAATACAATCTTAACTTTCGATCTTCTTGTGTATTTGATTTTTGGTGTTTGAAAGTCTCTGTTTCTTTTGTATTAAAAAAATGTCCGAAATTAATACATTGTTCTTTGTGGCTTTATATAGCCGAATTTACAACTTGTATATCCTAATGATTACTTTTGCTTCTCTGCAGGTGCAAGTGGGAGGTGGAGCAGAGGCAGTGGCCAGTGGCGATGGCAGGCTAGGCAAACCTAGGTACGACGCACCTAGGGTTTAGTTTTTTTGTTTTTTCTGATTATTGGTTAGGGCTAGGGTTAGGTTTTGGGCCTGATTGTAATTGGGCTTTGGATTTTATATTTGGGTCTATAAAAACTTGGACTGTTAATTTATTGGGCCTGAGCTAAAATTAGGCTCCACAGCTGCCCCTTTTTGCATGTTGTCGTGTAACGAGAACAGAGCAAAGACTTTTAAGAAAGACTAATTTTGCCCGTTTTCACCGAATCTCGACTTCTCTGGTGTTCCTGTTTTCCAAGTAGCTTCATTCCAGTCCACTGTGTCTTGTTGCTTCGATCCACTCCACCGCAACTTCAGCGAGATAAGACTTGTAGCTTCAATCTACTCCGCTGCAACTTCAGGGAGATGAGATTTGTAGTTATGGTAGATTTAATCAGACCTACTGCAACTTCAGAGGTATAGGATTTGTCATTTTAATCTGCTCCACTGCAACTTCAGGGAGATAGGATTAGTAGCTTCAATCTGCTCCACTGCAACTTCTGAGAGATAAGATTGGTATCTTCAGTCTGCTCCACTGCAACTTTAGGGAGATAAGGCTTGTTTATTTTTAACTTGCTCCATTGCAACTTCAGGGAGATAAGGTTTGTGACTTTAATCTGCTCCATTGCAACTTCAGGGAGATAAGATTTGTAGCCTATCTTCAATCTGCCCCATTGCAACTTCAGGGAGATAAGATTAGTAGCTTCAATCTGCTCCATTGCAACTTCAGGGAGATAAGATTTGCTATCTTCAGTCTACTCCACTGCAACTTTAGGGAGATAAGACTTGAAATTTGTAGCTTTAATCTGTTTCACTATAACTTCAGGGAAATAAGATTTGTAGCCTGTCTTCAATCTGCTCCACGACAACTTCAAGGAGATAAGATTAGTGACTTCAACCTGCTCTACTGCAACTTTAGGGTGATAAGATTTGCTATCTTCAATCTACTCTATTCCAACTTCAGAGAGATAAGACTTGAAATTTGTAGCTTTAATCTGTTCCACTGCAACTTCAAGGAAATAAACTTTATAGCCTGTCTTCAATCTGCCCCACGTCAACTTTAGGGAGATAAGATTAGTGACTTCAACCTGCTCCACTGCAACTTCAGGGAGATAATGTTTGTAATTTTTAGCTTTAATCTGTTCCACTGCAACTTCAGGGAAATAAGATTCGCCATCTTCAGTCTGCTCTACTGCAACTTCAGAGAGATAAGGCTAGAGGCTTCAATCTGCTCCACTGCGACTTAAGGGAAATAAGATTTGCCATATTTGATCTACTCCACTACAACTTCAAGGAGATAAGATCTACGACTTCAATATGCTCTACTGCTATTTCAGGGAGATGAGATTTGTGGATTCATCGATCTTGCTACATAGTCCTCTGAGGGGTATAACCTGTAGAATCGATTTCATGGGCCTATGCTTATGCCAAATGATTAGGATGTCATGATCAGAATGAATCAAATGCTCCTAACTAGATGTGTATGAATGATATTTACATGAATGCAGAATGTCATAAGAATGACCCCTTTTTAATATATGGGTTGTCATTTTTCGTTTTTCATCAAGGTTCTATCATTGACGTGTTACCATGCTTCCTTTGTTCAACTAGTATCTTTGAAAAAAAAAATCTGAAGAAATAGTCACAATTTAGACTCTTCTTTCTCATATATTTCCAACCCTTAGGTTTGGTGAGTTCTAAATAATAGTCCTGCTGTAACACTTCTAACTCGTATCCGTCGCCGGATTAGGGTTACGAGGCATTATCGATCAAATTACAACTCAATACAGTCATTCAATTTAAAATCATGCACAAAGTTATATTAGCTCATTTACAATAAATTTTAAAATTCGAATAGTAACCATTTACTCAATCATATAAATCACATTCGGTCACATGAAACACAACCAACAAAATCAAAACATGCTTATTTAACTCTTTCACAAATTACAGGACATATTTAATAATTTATCTTACCAATGTCATTTATAAATTCACATTCCAAACCAAACTAACATACCGCAAAATAAAATCATCATTTTCCATCATGCATTTTACCTAAAAACCCAACCATTCAAGCATAATATATGTGTATACTTTGCCATTTCAAACCGAATCTACATAACCAATACTCAATCAAATACATTTCCATCACTTTATCTTATTACTAAACCAAATTATACCACTTTTCATACTTCCAAAATGAGTTAACTATAAAGCCGATTATACTTCAAACTTACCATATCTCATCATATAACCACATCACAAACATATTTACCATAAAACATACCTCTAAATTAAACTTAAGACATGACCGAATACACAATCATTAACATCATAATCAAGCCATTTTTTGCATGGCTATATATATATATATACAATTTCAAAACCAACCTTATCAAAACTAGTCTATACATGCCACGAAACCAAATCTCCAAGCATTTATTTACCGAAACAAAAATTGGATAGTGTGATGAGATCTCCTTCGACTTCCAACCCGAGCAAGTCTCCGAAACTCTATAAACATAGGAAAATTACACAAAGTAAGCTTTGAAATCTTAGTAATCCATAAGCGAAAAATTCACCATAGAAACATATATAATTCAATTCAAATAGGTCAAATTTAGTTAACCACATACACATATACAATCACTTTTCTCATATAATCCATGTTCCTCATTAAGTAACTTCACTTACCTTATTTTTCATTTAACAAATAAACCTTATACATACCTGAAGCATTTAGCTCAAATACGCAGCCAGCCACCAATTCATTCATGAAAATATCATAATCATGCATATATTCCATCTCATAATTTACATCTAATTCACTTACATACATTCCACATTCATTTCCATGTATTCTACATATCATTATTAGAAACATGCTTACTTTTCATCTCTGAATTTCATATACAATTCACACATACCTGAATCGGGTACTCATTCACATGCTCGTAAATTTCTCGATAATGTTCGTTGAACCATTCGGAATCAATAAGGATACTCAGATACTTGGAAGTCTCGTACAATGCCAACGTCCCAGACGTGGTCTTACATGTAATCACAAATCTATGCCACTTTCCCAGATAGGGTCTTACACGAATCAAATACATTGCCAATGTCCCAGACATGGTCTTACACGAATCAAATACTTTGCCAATGTCCCAGACATGGTCTTACACGTAAACCCAAGTCAATGCCAACGTCCCAGACTTGGTCTTACACGAAAACACGTATCGGAATCCTATGTCATGACATATGTATCCTAACTATTCCTATGGTTCGTACAGGGCTTTTTAGGTGTCATCATTCAATCAATTCGAGCTCGTAATTAGTTCTCCAATGCTTATTTCAATTCGGCACATACACATATATTTATTATAATTCAATTCAACACATATAACATATATACATTCGAATTTAACAGCATTTTATTTACTTATGAACTTACCTCAAGTCATAGATGATTATTCCACGACCTTCTCTTTTCCCCGATTTATAATCGATATATTTGTTTCACGATCAAAGCATAATAACAAATCAGTATATTAACTAACTCAAATATCAAATCAAGTTCAAACTGAAAGCATTCTATCATTTAATTACAATTAGTAGAAACATATTTATTCCTCACAAATGGTCAACACAAATACAACCATTATTCAATTCATTCCAATTTGGACAACATGAATACAGTAGGAATTTATATTAGTTCATGAAACTTACAGTCTCAAAGATTTACATATTTGGATGGCATTAGGATACTCTTTAATAAACAAAATTAATATACAAAAAATATGGCAGTATAATTAAGTACTTAATATCAATTTAGACAGCGTTCAAATCCTGTATTATAGAAGCCCAATTAATCCACTAAAACATACTTTAATAATAATTAACAGTTAAAGTATTGATGCAGTACATATTAATTACTAATTACACTATTCAATAGCTTAATCTGACATGAATTTAGGCAACATTAATTAACATTAATTAATAGTCCATAAACCGCCCAAACAATATAAACATACGGCTATTTAACACCATATAACTAACTCATTAACTAACACTTAAGAGATAAATTCTGTAGCATTAAACTGGTCTTTTATTACCTTCTCAGCTACATTAAAGACAACATCAAACACTCATTTTTCTCAAATTTCAGACATAATAAATACATCACTATCTATTCATTTGAAACTTCGACCATTATTAACATAATTTAAAGTCATTCAGACCACATTTATTGACATCTAAACAATAATTTACTGCTGCTTTAATACACCAAACAATAGTCCTTAAAACAACATAAATACAGTCATTTAGACAACATTAATTGATGACTAAACAACAATTTTTCTCCTGCATTAATATACCAAACAACAGTCCTTAAAACAGCATAAATACACCATTCTCTGAACATCATTAACAATGCAATATTCGAACAGCATCAATATCGCAATCGGACAGTATAAACAGAGCAGCAATTAACAATATTAATGAGGGTAAAATTTAGACAGCAATTTAAAATTTTTAGAAATTATCAAACACAAAAGAATAAAAAAAATTCAAGGAAAGCTTGCTAAAATTTCCCAACACCGAATATAACAATTCAATTTGTTCCTTCCCTCACACATTCGGTCAAAATTAAATCAACAATTTAACCAGAATTTATCAATAAAAAGCTATAGGTAATGGAGAGTTTAGAAGAGTTACCCTGTCAATTCAAAATTTTAGCTTCTAAATAAACAATTTCATTGTTTTTTTCCGCTGCATGCAGCCGTCCTCTTCTCTAGCTTCTATATTCTCCTTTTCTTACTTATTATCGGTCGAAGATAATGAAATTACCAAATTAACCTTTGTAATTTAATAACAAAACTTTTTAATGGTGGTCCATTACCGTCCACTTGCCTATATAGTGGCCAAATATCATTTTAAGGACTTATCAATTAATAAGCCATAGCAAATTAGTATTTTAACAAATAGAAAGTCACTTTTGCATTTTATGCTATTAAGTCCTTTTTATCAAATTAGACAACCAATCTGTAAAATTAATTCACGAAAATTTCACCCATGCATTCTAACATGCTGTAAACACATAAAATAATATTAAAATAATTTTATGACCTCGAATTTGTGGTTTCCAAACCACTGTTCTGACTAGGGTCTAAATTGGGTTGTTACACCTGTTTCAAGTTCTTGTACTATTTAGAAGCTTCTTGAGTAATATGCAAAACTCCTTTTATGAAAGTATTATTAGTCCATTAATCGTTATTTCAATGCAAAATGCTTGAAAAAGATAATAATGATGGACAAAACTGAAATTTATCAGGAACAAAATCTGAAAAGAATGGATTAATCAAAGAAAGCAAACATTGTTGGAATACAAAATAGGTGAGAGCAAAAATAGGTGCCCCAAATATCGCAGCCTGAGCTTCTCCGTACGAACTTCTTGAAGACCATTTTGAGCTCAACATGTGTTTAAGAGATCTAGAGTACTTTGTCGATGCCCCAAGACGTATCATCTCTCCTTCTTGTTAATTTAGAGAAAACAAGACTACCGCATGCCCCATTTTGATCAAAATTTGAATTACCCTTTACAGGTTTTCAATTCAAAACCCCTTTGGTCTCAAGGCGCCCTTTGTGGGTTTTCGCCTTGGCCTCTACTTTTTCTCTTTTATTATTATTATTATTTAAGTGTATTATTTTTTTGACTGAGTCTGAATTCACTGGATTAGGTAAAGTCTTGCCATCCATTTCAGTTAATATCAACACTCCTCCATAAAAGGCCATCTTTACCACAGAAGGTCCTTCCCAGTTTGACATCCATTTTCCTTTGAATTCCTTTTGTATGGGAAGGATCTTCTTAAATACCAAGTCCCTCTCATGAAATTCTCTAGGGAAAACCTTTTTATTGTAAGCTCGTATCATTCACTTTTGGTATATTTGACTATGACGGATAGCTTTCAACCTTTTCTCTTCAATCAAATTTAGCTGATCATATCAGGCTTGGATCCATTCTGCTTCATCTAACTTCAGCTCTAACAAGACTCGAAGGGAAAGAATCTCAACTTCGATGGGTAAAACTGCTTTTATTCCATAGACCAATGAGAAAGGAGTTGTCCCGGTAGAGGTCCTAACCGATGTTCGATAAGTATAAAGAGCAAATGGTAACTTCTCATGCCAATCTCTAAAAGTCTCAGTCATTTTTCCCACAATCCTCTTGATATTCTTATTAGCCGCCTCAACTGCACCATTCATTTTTGTGCGATATGGTGACGAGTTGTGGTGCTTAATTTTGAACTGACTGCAGACCTCTGCTATCGTGCTATTGTTCGAATTTAGTGCATTATTAGATATAATCCTCTCCCGCATTCCATGTAACATCTCGAAATTGGGCCTAGTAGGATTTGGCCCAATGGGCCTTGAGCGTAGTAGCGTTTAAATTTTTAGAGAACAAGAGATTGGCTTAAATGCAAGTTAGACCTATTAGATAAGTGATTTTGGAAGGTTAAAGGGCTTCTATGAAATCTCGGGATCAAATTTTGGCTTTAGGGAAATTTTAAGAATAAAATATGGAGAAAATATGGAGAAAAATGTGGAGAAAAATGACACAAGTGGAGTGTGTGGTGTAGTGGCAAAGTGACGCCACTTAGGGAGGCAAGGGGATGACGCCACAAGGAAGGAAGGAGGTCCAAGGTTCAAGTCTTAGCTCTTGCATTTTGGATTTCTTTTTACATGGACCTTAGAATTTGTCTATAGATTTATATTTAGTTGCACATGGTTTAAGACACAAGAGGAGCTTGTGGCCAAGTGGTTAGCAGCGTGGATTATACTATAGGGGAGCCTGGGTTCAAATCTCATGAAAAGCAAGGAAGTATTTATTTTGCGAATTGGACGGCAAGAGTTTGAGTTGGATTTAAACTCTACTGACGAAGGGATCCCACATCGGAAAGATACAAAGAAGGAAGGTGAGAAACTAGCTATATATAGAGCATTCTATGAGGAGAGTGAATACACATTGGAGGGCGTTTGGGCACAGGAGTGGTCGGAGCACGGATTAGCACCAGACTCCTATCAGGTGTGTAACTCTCTCTACTCTAGTTGTAGAGCGGCAAATGCCGAAGTGCCGGTCACGGCAATAGTAGCCACACGAGCGTACGAGCACACGTGTGGGGCTTCGACGCAATAGTTGAGGCCATCAGTAGTATTCTTGTGGGTTGAGGTCTTGGGCCACGATGGGCTGAAGTGGGCCCAATGGGCCCGTGGGCCCAATTGAATAAAATGTATAATGGTGTAGTATATAGTGAACTAGACTAGGTGAATCTCATGTACGTGCTTAGATTTGTGCTAGATGGGCAACATGAGTGTAACAACCCAAACCCGGCCCAAACGTTATGACCGAATTTGGTTTGCTACTTAGAAAATATTTGGAAAATTTTAAAACCAAACTAACTTTTTAGTAAAAAGTAGTCAGTTTGTTCAAACCTTTGAGTTGTGTAAAACCCTTATTTAGATCTTATTTGGAAAATATTTGTTAAGTCAAGTTAAGAATATATTTTAGAGGTACCCGATGGCACTTTAAAACTTTTACGATTGCTTTTAGAAACCAGTGAACCCATTTTATAAATAAATAGTTGAAACAAATATTCAAACATAAAATAAAATACTAGGAGGCCTTATTACAATTTGATCAAGATAAAATCAACAATCTGGATAAAATAAACCTGAAATTCAAAGTCTACTAAATTTAAATTCCACCGCATGGCCACCTCGAGTCCTCCGGCTTCATATCCGCGAGCCACGTATCACTGAAAAATAAAGGAGAAGGTGAATCACCAAGACTCGATGATGTAACCCTTCCCCGCTTTTAAACCAATTTCATACACAAATTATAACAATTAACATGCACGAGGTAGTGTACCCAACCTAGCCAACCAAACGCCTCGGTCTACCCCGTTGTGGTACCAAACCTTTGGTGGTGCCAAACCACTGGTGACATATAGTCACGATGTGATGCCAAATCATTTGGAGGTGCCAAACCTCGGTGTCCGCAGACACAAATCGGTTGATGGGGCCAACCCATCGTGGTGATACCAAATCACCGGCATCAATCAGTATTATCATCTATGGGGCCAACCCCCACGTGGTGCTAAGCCACGGGACGAGACGCTATGAGGTGCCAAACCCTGGAGGTACCAAACCTCGTGACCGTAGTCACTTTGTGTTACCAAAACACCGGTGTCCGTCGACACTAATACACGCGCCCCTCCTCTCATCAACCCATATTAAACAAATCATAACAGAGTTCATACATTTATCACATGTATCAAGTAAACCATGCTTCACAAAAGCATTATAATAATCTCATACAAACAGAGACTTCACGAGGGTCCTTGCTTGTACCTGTTAAGGTACTAAATCTGTATCTACATAAAAAAATGATTTACATACAATATGTGTTTAACACAGTTTTATTAATTGTTATAAGTGTGTATGTACACACCTGTCACCATGAGAAGTCTAAATCCCGAAAGAAGAGTCGGCCACCCTAGATCCACTTGCACCTATATTCGGCCAACTATGGGATTAGTACTATGGCCTTATTTGGCCAAATCAAATAAATCTAAAGGGGTTACCAATTGAACCCAAACCTTACCTATTTGCCTCTAAATACTCACTTCGGTACCCGGTTCACAGATCTGCTTTACTTCCTACAATCGGTCATCATCATTATTAGTAGCCCTTGGCTTAATCGAATACCAAAAAGAATAGATCCTTACCAAAACCGATTTACAAGGACTGAGGCTTGGATCGAATACTTGAAAATCTCGGGTACCTAAATAGATCCGATTCTATCACTGATTAGTCGCTAAAATAATTTAGCTTCTCTATTAACCAAGTCGACAGAGAGAATGGGACATGGAAAAGAGTTTCGGCATACTTACCCTTTCTTTGATATTCGGCCAAAGATACACCAAATGGGGAAAAGAGAGTTTCGGCACCAAGGTGTGGAGTACTTCGGCTAGAGAGAAAAATAATGAAGGAAGAAGGTGTTTAGAATTTTAAGCAAATGTAAGAGGAGGGTATTCGGCCAATAAAGAAAACAGGAGAAAGGAAAAAGAAGATGGAAAGAATCAATGGTGCATTCGATTTTGTTGAAGGTTGAAAAGAAATAGATTGAGGGTGAAGTGTAGGAGGTTCGGCCAAGATCTAAAAGAAAAAGGGTTTTTAGTTTTGAGAGAATAAAGAGAAGAAAATTAAAAGATGGAGCCTTAGCCGAAATAATGAAGAAAATAAAAAAGAAATTCGGTTCCTCCCCCTCCTCCTATGCTTGCCGTCCACTCTCCCTAGGGAGAGTTCAAATTTCGGCTAAACTCCCTTTGAAAGTATTCAAAATAATTTGAATACCCAAATGCCTATTTTTCCTCTGCCAACTCTAATTAATCCCATGATAATCCATAAATAAAATAGCCTCCTTATTATCCTTAAAATTGAACAAATAAAAATCTAATTTTAAATGCTCATATTATCTCTTAATGAAGTATGTAAAAAAAAAAAGTTTAAAGGGAGAAAAACTCTCCCATTGTGCCGTCCAACCATAATGCAAAAAGAAGGATTGTATTGACTCGAACCAAGGTTCTCCCTTGCTCCTTGGTGGCGTCACATGTAGTCCTCTAAGTGGCCTCACTTTTGCCACTTTACTAAGGGTTTTTTAGTGCCCAAATTCCTTCATTTATTCTTATAACACCCTCCTGCTAAGGCTCCCTACCTTTAAAGCCTAGAAATAATATTTTCTACCAAACCGAGCCTACTCAAAGCCTTTAACTAAGCCCTATTATTCCTTAAATAATATCACAGTGGTTCAAAAATAAGAAAAATAATTTAATTCTAAATAGCCCCATTTTTAGGATGTTACGATTTCTACCCCTTAAAATAAATTTTCGTCCCTAAATTACCCGATTAGAAGAGGTGGGGGTATTGCTGCCTCATCACATCCTCGGGTTCCCATGTAGCTTCCTCTGTACCATGGTTCCGCCATAGCACTTTCACTAAGGGCACTGACTTCCTTCGTAGAACCTTCACGTCTCGATCTAAGATCTGAACCGGTTCTTCTTCAAAAGATAAATCCGAGTTCACCTCAATCTCAGCCACTGGTACAATGTGTGATGGATCTGACCAATACCGTCTCAGCATCGATACATGAAATACGTCATGGATCTGATTCAGTTCTGCCGGTAACTCTAGCTGATAAGCTACCGGTCCTACTCGCTTTACAACTGTATATGGCCCGATGAACCTTGGCCCAGCTTCCCCTTTCGGCCAAATCTCAACACCTTTTTCCAAGGTGACACCTTCAGAAAAACCTTGTCTCCTACAGCATACTCCATTTCCTTGCGTTTTAAATCAGCATAGGATTTCTGTCTATCCGACGCATCCTTAAGACGAGATCGAATCACCTTGACTTTGTCCTCAGTTTCTGTTACCAACTCTGGACTCAAAACCTGCCGCTCACCCAACTCCTTCCAACACGTCGGAGTACGACATTTCCGTCCATACAGCGCTTCATATGGAGCCATCTGAATACTCGCTTGATAACTACTGTTATAAGCGAATTCCGCTAGTGGTAAGTACTCCTCCCAACTACCACTAAAGTCCAAGACACATCCTCTTAACATGTCTTCTAAGATCTGTATCACCCTTTCCGACTGTCCGTCAGACTGTGGATGGAAAGCTGTACTGAAATCCAACCATGTACCCAAAGCTTGATGTAACGCTTTCCAGAACCTTGACGTGAATCTGGGATCCCTATCCGAGATGATCGATACTGGAACACCATGCAACCTTACTATTTCTGGACACATACGCCTTAGCTAGCTTCGAGAGAAAAATCCACCCTTACCCGGTATGAAGTGAGCTGACTTAGTTAGACGGTCTACTATTACCCAAAGCTCGCGCCCTTCTTGCTAGGCATGGGGGTAGCCCATCGACGAAATCCATAGTGATCCGCTCCCACTTCCATTGAGGATCTTTCTCGGTGAAGTAGCCTCGATGGCAACCGATGTTCGGCCTTAACTGGCGACGACACGTCGGACACTTTCCCACAACCTCGTTACCTCACGCTTCAACCCCGCCACGTAATCGCTCTCCGTAGATCTCCATACATCTTGCTTCCTCCCGGATGCATAGCGTATGGGCTGCTATGTGCATCGGAGAAATTTTCCGCTTTTAATTCAGTATCCTTCGGCATACATGCTCGCTTCTTGAAAACATAGCACTCCATCACTAGACGGTGTACCTTCCAAACCACCACCCCGAACTTGTTCCCTCTTAGCGTTCAAGCCTTCATCCACTAACTGCTTTTCCTTAATCTCCTCAGTCCACGTTGGCTTAACTTGGAGTTCCGCCAAAAGACTCCCATCCTCATATAGACTCAACCGAGCGAACATTGCTCTTAAGTCCGCCACAACCTTCCGGCTCAACGCGTCAGCTACCACATTAGCCTTACCCGGATGGTACTCGATTGAACAATCGTAGTCCTTTAATAGTTCAATCCACCGACGTTGTCTCAGGTTTAGATCCTTCTGGGTCAGAAGATACCTCAAACTCTTATGATCCGTGTAGACTATCGACTTCTCCCCGTACAGATAATGTCTCCATATCTTTAGAGCGAAGACAACTGCTGCTAACTCCAAATCGTGTGTTGGGTAGTTAACCTCATGCGGTCTTAACTGACGAGATGCATAGGCTACTACCTTCCCTTCCTGCATCAGCACACATCCCAAACCAGTATGGGATGCATCACAATAGACGGTAAACAACTTTTCTGCTTCAAGCTGTACCAAAACCGGAGCTTTCGTCAGAATTTTCCTTAGCTTATCAAAGCTTTCTTGCTGCTTCTCCGTCCATACAAATGGAACACCTTTCCTTAGTAACTTAGTTAACGGCGCTGCGATTAAAGAGAATCCTTCCACGAATCTCTGATAGTACCCCACTAAACCCAGAAAACATCGTATTTCAGCCACCGACCTAGGTGGTTTCCAATCCAATACCGCTTCAATCTTGCGAGGGTCTACTCTGATTCCCTCAGCTGACACCACGTGTCCTAAGAAAGCCACCTCCCTAAGCCAAAATTCGCACTTACTGAATTTGGCATATAATTGCTTCTCCCTCAACACTTGTAGAACTATACGCAAATGCATATCATGCTCCTCCTCCGTCTTAGAATAAACTAATATGTCGTCTATGAACACCACGACAAATTGGTGTAAGTACTGCTGAAACACCCTATTCATCAAGTCCATGAATGCTGCCGGCGCATTGGTCAATCCAAATGGCATTACCAGAAACTCGTAATGCCCATACCGAGTTCTGAATGCTATCTTGTGAACATCAACTTCTTTCACCTTAAGTTGATGGTAACCCGACCTAAGGTCTATCTTCGAGAACACCGAGGCACCCTTCAGTTGATCGAACAAGTCGTCAATCCGAGGCAACGGATACTTGTTTTTGATCGTTAACTTGTTCAATTGGCGGTAGTCGATACACATCCGCATTGAACCGTCCTTCTTCTTGACAAACAACACCGGTGCTCCCCACGGAGATATGCTTGGTCGAATAAACCCTCTATCCAAAAGCTCCTGAATTTGAGCCTTAAGCTCCACCAATTCCTTTGGTGCCATTCGATATGGTGCTATAGACACCGGTGCTGTTCCGGGTAGCAGGTCTATACCGAACTCAACTTCCCGATCTGGAGGCAGACCTGGAAGCTCTTCTGGGAACACATCAGCTAATTACCCAACCGTTCGGACCCTTTCCACTACTGACTCTTTAGCTTCCAAAGCACAGATTCGAACCAAATACGCCTCACAACCCTTCTTGACCATCTTCTCCGCCTTCAAGGCAGACACTACATTGGATAGGTAATTCCTTCTATCACCTATCATAACCACTTCATCACCTTCAGCCGTCTTAAGAACCATGCGCTTAGCCGCGCAATCTAAATTCGCCTGATATTTAACCAGCTAGTCCATTCCAAGGATCAAATCGAACTCCCCAAACGGTAGTTCCATCAGATCAGCCACAAATACTACCCCTTGGAGTTCTAAGGATACGTCTCTATAAAGTTTATCTACGACTACAGAGTGACCTAGGGGGCTTAGTACAGTCATCTTTCTAGAAGTAGTCTCAGAGTCTAGGTCCGTAGTTCCTATCACACTACTAGCAATGTACGAGTGCATCGAACCCACATCAATTAATGCAACATAAGGAAGACCAAAAATTAGAAACGTACCGGTTATGACATCCGGTGCGTCACCCTCCTCGCGACGCCTCGCTGCGTAGACTAAGCCAGGCTGCCTAGCCTCTGTGTTGCCTAAACCTCTGCCCTGAGTTCCACAACCTCGGTTAGAACTGTTGTTTCCTCTGCCATTACCACGACCCCTCTGTGGTGTCCAACATTTTTGCCCTGAGCATGGTTCTGTCCCTCAGGCTGATTCTTAGCTAGTTTCCGGGGACAATCTCTGACCCGATGCTCCAAAGACCCACACTCAAAACATCCTCTATCGCCGGTCGAACAACCTCTCCAATGGGTCTTTCCACAGTGGTTACACTGAGTCGGTCTCTGATTAGTAGTCGTGGGCCTTACCGCCTGATTTGGCCCACTTGGCCTAGCCTTTTTCTGGACACTACCACTTGATCCAGCTGACCCAAATCCTCTCTCTTCGATTATTCCTACTATAACTTTGCCTCACAGCCTCCTTGATCCCCTCGGCTACCTTAGCCTTTTCCACTAGAGATGAGAACTCACACGAACTCTTTGTGGGGCAATCAAGAACCTCAAATCATCCCAGAGTCCAGTCCCTCAAAGCGGACACGGCGCTCGTGTTCGTGAGCCACGATGCCTCTAGCATACCTACTCGGCCTTAAAAACTCGCCTCATATTCCGCTCATCGACTTAGTTCCTTGCACTAGCCCTAGAAAGGCTTTCCTCACGAGCATCCGTATATTTGGTGCCCACATACTTCTTCTCGATAGGTGGTTTTGAAATGATCCCACGTTAGATCATCCGCCGTGGCTCCATCTCTCGGACCGTCACCACCACCTGTACGCTTCATCCTTTAGAAGCGACACGCCCCTTTCGGCTTTTTTCTCCTCGGTCAGTCAAGATCATCCATGATCCTTTCGATTGACTCTAGCCAAGACTCACGCACTAGGTGCCACTCCACGACACACCGGAATACCTCGGCTCCGTTAGATCGGAGTCGCTCGGGAACAGATTTCCGAGCTCCCAAATTTCCACCACCACCCCGACCACCATTTCCAAGACTCGCAGAAAGCGACTTGCGTCATGACTTCACCACCGGCCCGATCCTCGCTCCTCACTCACAAAAGTAGGAGGTGGTGGTGGCGGTGGTACTGCGTTTGAGAACCTTGACCCGACTGACGGGTTCGTGGACATCATCATCCTACCCCTACCGCGTCCACGGCGTCCACATCCTCTAGAACTCATTCTATCTACCGCGCTTTTAATCTGATTAAGAAAAATTTTTATGCATTAGCGTTGGTTCCACTTTATTATTCGCGAAGAAATTTTATGGATAGAGTTTTAATCAGAGATTCTTTCGAGCAAACAAGGTTTCAGTTTTCTATCCTAGTTCACACAAAGGAGTTCATGCATCCATTCCTTAATGCTTTCCATACCTATTCGCTCTTCGGACATTTCTGCCCATTTCTAACCCAGGGGTATTTTCGTCATTTTTCTACAGGGGTATTTTCGTAATAAAAGAAATTTTAAAACTTTAGTAAAGCAGGTCGTTTTGAAATTCCCAAAACTGGAGGGTTTTTCTGTAAAATTTGTGAAATTTAAAGATATGGCATCGTTTTGAAACCAGGGGTATTTTGGTAATTTTGTCATTCAGGGGCAATTTTGTAATTTTAATAAGTCAGGGATATTTTTAACAGTTGCAAAACTCAGGGGTTTCTTTCTGAAAATGTTCCTTTTCAAATAGTGATGTTTGTAAAGATTTCCAAAACCAGGGTCATTTCGGTGATTTTGCAACTTTAGGGCGTTTTCGTAATTTTCCAAAACTAGAATATTTTGTTGATGATTTTCAAAGCTAAGTTGTTGAATATTTGTAAAATAGTTGAAATTTTTGAGCAAAACCATTGAACTGATATTTTATGAGTCAGGGGCATTTTTGTAATTTTCCCCTAAGGGCATTTTTGTAATTTTTTCACAAATCAAGTTTTTCGAGAAAAATGTTGTAGAAGCGACGTTCTCCGATTTGAAAGAGTTATTGCAAAAGTTTTGAAAACATTAGGGTTGTTGTTGTTTCATTCTTTTTCGAAAGCATGGCTAATTCCCTTTTCGGGTTTTAATCATTATGTTTAGCCTATGACCGAGCCCTCTTGGTCAGGGTTAACCAAAGCTACGCACCAGGTAGGATTCGAGTGAAGAGGAGGTGGGTCACGCGGACCGCTTAAATACCAAGCTCCCACTGAACCTTTCTAGACATGCGCACAGAGGTTGCCACACCACTGAGCCCTCTGAGTTAGGATGAACCGAAGCTACGCACCAGGTAGGATACCTACGAAGAGGAGGTGAGTCACACGGACTGCTTAAATACCAGGCTCTTCCGGATCCACTCCTAGACATGCGTACAGGGGTTACCACACCCTAGCTCAGTGACTAAGTCATAGGTTGGTTTAGTTCATTAAGTTTTATGTTTGGTTTGTGTGTTTGAGTAGTCTAATCCTAGGGTTCAAATTCCTATAAGTATATCTACGTTCCATGCTTCCTACCCTTCTACAGAATATAATTCACAAAGAGGTTTAGATGTACTTACCTGGGCGGATCGGTGCTAGAGACTCGGGCCATGCTGTTCAAAAACCAAAAATCATTCCATAAGGCCTACCAAAACATTCTTGGGCCTTGGGCCCCCACAGCCGAGCTTTGAACCTGGCTCTGATACTAATTTTGTAACAACCCAAACCCGGCCCAAACGTTATGACCGAATTTGGTTTGCTACTTAGAAAATATTTGGAAAATTTTAAAACCAAACTAACTTTTTAGTAAAAAGTGGTCAGTTTGTTCAAACCTTTGAGTTGTGTAAAACCCTTATTTAGATCTTATTTGGAAAATATTTGTTAAGTCAAGTTAAGAATATATTTTAGAGGTACCCGATGGCACTTTAAAACTTTTACGATTGCTTTTAGAAACCAGGTGAACCCATTTTATAAATAAATAGTTGAAACAAATATTCAGCATAAAATAAAATACTAGGAGGCCTTATTACAATTTGATCAAGATAAAATCAACAACTGGATAAAATAAACTGAAATTCAAAGTCTACTAAATTTAAATTCCACTGCATGGCCACCTCGAGTCCCTCCGGCTCCATATCCATGAGCCACGTATCACCGAAAAATAAAGGAGAAGGTGAGTCACCAAGACTCAGTATGTAACCCTTCCCCCGGTTTAAACCAATTTCATACACAAATTATAACAATTAACATGCACGAGGTAGTGTACCCAACCTAGCCAACCAAACGCCTCAGTCTACCCCGTTGTGGTACCAAACCCTTTGGTGGTGCCAAACCACCGGTGACATATAGTCACAGATGTGATGCCAAATCACTGGAGGTGCCAAACCTCTGGTGTCCGCAGACACAAATCGGTTGATGGGGCCAACCCATCGTGTGATACCAAATCACTGGCATCAATCCCGTATTATCATCTATGGGGCCAACCCACTGTGGTGCTAAGCCACTGGGACGAGACGCTATGAGGTGCCAAACCTCTGGAGGTACCAAACCTCTGGTGACTGTAGTCACAGTGTGTTACCAAAACACTGGTGTCTGTCGACACTAATAATACTGCCCCCTCCTCTCATCAACCCATATTAAACAGTCATAACAGAGTTCATACATTTATCACATGTATCAAGTAAACCATGCTTCACAAAGGCATTATAATAATCTCATACAAACAGAGACTTACCGGGGTCCTTGCTTGTACCGTTAAGGTACTAAATCTGTATCTACATAAAACAGATTTACATACAATATGTGTTTAACACAGTTTTATTAATTGTTATAAGTGTGTATGTACACACCTGTCACCACGAGAAGTCTAAATCCCGAAAGAAGAGTCGGCCACCCTAGATCCACTTGCACCTATATTCGGCCAACTATGGGATTAGTACTATGGCCTTATTCGGCCAAATCAAATAAATCTAAAGGGGTTACCAATTGAACCCAAACCTTACCTATTTGCCTCTAAATACTCACTTCGGTACCCGGTTCACAGATCTGCTTTACTTCCTACAATCGGTCATCATCATTATTAGTAGCCCTTGGCTTAATCGAATACCAAAAAGAATAGATCCTTACCAAAACCGATTTACAAGGACTGAGGCTTGGATCGAATACTTGAAAATCTCGGGTACCTAAATAGATCCGATTCTATCACTGATTAGTCGCTAAAATAATTCAGCTTCTCTATTAACCAAGTCGACAGAGAGAATGGGACATGGAAAAAAGTTTCGGCATACTTACCCTTGCTTTGATATTCGGCCAAAGATACACCAAATGGGGAAAAGAGAGTTTCGGCACCAAGGTGTGGAGTACTTCGGCTAGAGAGAAAAATAATGAAGGAAGAAGGTGTTTAGAATTTCGGCAACAGAAGAGGAGGGTATTCGGCCAATAAAGAAAACAGGAGAAGGGAAAAAGAAGATGGAAAGAATCAATGGTGCATTCGATTTTGTTGAAGGTTGAAAAGAAATAGATGGAGGGTGAAGTGTAGGAGGTTCGGCCAAGATCTAAAAGAAAAAGGGTTTTTAGTTTTGAGAGAATAAAGAGAAGAAAATTAAAAGATGGAGCCTTAGCCGAAATAATGAAGAAAATAACAAAGAAATTCGGTTCCCCCCCTCCTCCTATGCTTGCCGTCCACTCTCCCTAGGGAGAGTTCAAATTTCGGCTAAACTCCTTTTGAAAGTATTCAAAATAATTTGAATACCCAAATGCCTATTTTTCCTCTGCCAACTCTAATTAATCCCATGATAATCCATAAATAAAATAGCCTCCTTATTATCCTTAAAATTGAACAAATAAAAATCTAATTTTAAATGCTCATATTATCTCTTAATGAAGTATGTAAAAAAAAAAAAGAGTTTAAAGGCAGAAAAACTCTCCCATTGTGCCGTCCAACCATAATGCAAAAAGAAGGATTGTAGTGACTCGAACCAAGGTTCTCCCGTGCTCCTTGGTGGCGTCACATGTAGTCCTCTAAGTGGCCTCACTTTTGCCACTTTACCAAGGGCTTTTGAGTGCCCAAATTCCTTCATTTATTCTTATAACACCCTCATGCTAAGGCTCCCTGCCTTTAAAGCCTAGAAATAATATTTTCTACCAAACCGAGCCTACTCAAAGCCTTTAACTAAGCCCTATTATTCTTTAAATAATATCACAGTGGTTCAAACATAAGAAAAATAATTTAATTCCAAATAGCCCCATTTTTAGGATGTTACAACGAGCGTGTGGGCTCGAACGGGCCAAAATCCAGTTTTAGGCCCAATAGTCCGGTACGACTGGAAATGGTAGTTGAGTCGTTCAAGGCGACATTAGGCCTTCGGAAAGGCCATTGTAGGTATGAAATTACTGAAATACCCTCGATTGGTGAAATACGAAAATAACCTTGGTAGGTAAAATTACTGTTATACCCTTAGAGGTTGATTGGCTTAATTATGTTATATTCTGTCTATCTGATTATGTTGGTAATTCATGTTATACGTTATATTTTATATATGTTTTGCATACATGACATACTGCATACACGAATTATTATGTCATATTGCATGG
Source organism: Gossypium bickii (assembly GCA_025503065.1). Lineage (NCBI taxonomy): Eukaryota > Viridiplantae > Streptophyta > Magnoliopsida > Malvales > Malvaceae > Gossypium > Gossypium bickii. The sequence goes on along the minus strand of CP106721.1, from coordinate 60,053,076 downwards.
GCTTGGGATATGATGCGAAAGGGGAAGTATTAGAGACTGTCACAGTGGTTTGGTACCACAAGTGGGTTGGCCTCACACATATATGATTCAGTGACCATGTCTCGGTGGCTTGGTGCTACGGTGGTTTAATACCATGTATATATATATGTCTATGATTCAGTGACTCGTCCCAGGGGTTTGGTACCACAGTGGGTTGGCCTCACATACATTCATCAGGGATTGTCACGGTGGTTTGGTACCACGGTGGGTTGGCCCTACGTATGTTAATAGTGACTCTGTCACAGTAATCTAGTATCACGGTGGTCAAGAACTACGAGTGGCTTGGTGCCACATATATGAGGTGTGTAGTGGATGGAGGGTTGATTGTAGAAATCCTCACGGTGTGATGGGCTGGTACGGGTGGTGTGTAGAGGATGGAAAAACTAGGTTGGGCTGGGACATATTGCATTCATATCTTTTGTATGCCATCTTGAGTGGGCTCAGGCCCAATGTGCATCTGTGGGCTTAAGGCCCAGATTGCGTTTATAGGGATTTACACAGTGAGTCTCGATGACTCACCCCTCTGCTTAATTTTACAGGTAATCCTTAGATCGTGGATTTAGGAGCCGAGGCAGACTTGTAGTGGTCATACAATGTTTTTCTCATAAACTCGTTCTCTTAGTTAAACTTATTTTTTTTATTGGGATTTTGTTATGTAATAAGGCCACTTTAACTGTATTTTTGGTATTTTATTTGGTTTAGCTTTTAATTTGATTACTTTCTATTATTATTAAATGTTTAATACGGGAATTTCCTAAACCCTTAATAACCGTTTTCCAAAATGTTAACAAAAGGATAACAGGTGAATAAATAATTAAACTCGAAATTTTTAACAAACGCGCAATTTTTAAACAGCCCTTTTATGTGATATGCCAGATCCGGTCATAACTTCTTGGCCGGGTTTGGGGTGTTACAAGATTTCTTTCTTTAAGAACCTACTGACTCCTGCCTTTGTGACATTGGCATATGAAGCAGCTTCTACCTACTTGGTGAAGTAGTCGATGACCACAAAGATGAATCGATGACCATCTGAAGCTTTTGGTGAGATCGGTCCAATGACATCCATGCCCCACATAGAGAAAGGCCATGTAGAAGTCATAACATGAAGAGGTGATGGAGGCACATGAATCTTATCCCCATAAATTTGACACTTATGGCACTTTTTGGCATAATTGATGCAATCCCCTTCCATTGTGGACCAATAATGCCTGAATCTCATGATTTGCCTAGCCATCGTAAAGCCATTAGCATGTGTTCTGCAGACACCTTCATGGACTTCCTCTAAGATTTTCTTAGCCTCAACAACATCCACACATCTTAATAGCACCTGATCCTTTCTTCTTTTATATAAGATTTCCCTATCTAGGACGTAGTCACTGGCCAGTCTTTTCAGGGTCCTTTTATCATTTTCAGTTGTTTGGTTAGGGTATTCACAATTTTTCACATATCGTAGTATATCGTGATACCAGGGGTGATCATCTCTTTCTTCTTCTTCGTCGATGTTGTAGTAATGGGCCGGAGCCTCGTAAATGCTCATCTGGATAGGTTTCTCATCCTTTTGTTTGTTTACTCTGATCATAGAAGCTAAAGTGGCCAGGGCATCAGCCATTTGATTTTCATCTCACGGGAGGTAACAGAAAGTGATATCATCAAACTCCTCAATTAACTCTAGGACTAGTTTTCTATAGTCAATTATCTTGGGATCTATTGTCTTTCATTCTCCTTTGAGTTGATAGATTACTAGCGTAGATCTCCATACACCTCCAACATTTTGATCTTGCGTTCTATGGCTGCACAAATTCCCATGATACATGCCTCGTATTTGGCCATATTGTCCGTGCAATCAAAATCCAATTTGCAAGTAAATGGATAATGATCTCTGTTTGGGGACACAAAGACTGCTTCAATTCTATTACCTACAACATTTGAAGCTCCGATGAAGTTTAGTTTCCAAGCATTGCCTTCTTGAATGTCTTCTTCAGCGGTTGAGACATACATTAGATCTTTATTTGGGAAGTCAAAGTTCAAAGGCTCATAATCTTCTAGAGCTTTATTGGCTAGAAAATCTGCTATTGCACTCCCTTTTACAGCCTTTTGATTCACATAAACTATGTCAAATTCAGAAAGTAGAATTTGCCATCGGGCCATCCTTCCATTCAGAGCGGTTGACTCCATCATGTACTTTAGAGGGTCTTATCTTGAGATTAGCCAAGTCGTATGGTACAACATGTATTGTTTTAGTCTTCGATTTGCCCAGATCAAGGTGCAACATAACTTTTCAATTGGCGAGTATCTTATTTCACCCTCAGTGAGTTTCTTACTGAGGTAGTATATCGCCTTTTCTTTCCTTTCTGATTCGTCGTGTTGGCCAAGCACACATCCCATAGAATTATCAAATACTGCCAAATACAGTATCAATGGCTTATCTAGACTAGGTGGTGTCAGAACTAGGGCATTGGACATGTATTGTTTTACCTTGTCAAAGGTTTTTTGGCATTCGTCATTCCATACACCTGGATTATGTTTCTTAAGAAGACGGAATATGGGGTCACATTTCTCAATTAGTTGTGAAATGAATCGGGCAATGTAACTTAGTCTTCCTAGGAAACCTCGAACTTCTTTTTGAGTGCGCGGCGAAGGCAATTCTTGTATATCCTTGACTTCGTCTGGGTCAATCTCAATCCCCTTTTCACTGACTACAAATCCTAGTAGTTTCCCCTATCTAGCCCCAAAGGTACATTTTGCTGGATTGAGCTTTAACTGAAATTTCCTTAACATCAAGAATAATTTCCTCAAGACTTACACATGCTCCTCTTTTGTTCTGGATTTGGCAATCATATTGTCGACATAAACTTCAATTTCTTTATGCATCATATCATGGAATAGGGTTACCATGGCTCTCTGGTATGTCACTTTCGTGCTTTTCATTCGAAATGGCATCACATTATAGCAAAATGTGCCCCACATGGTTACAAATGTGGTCTTATCCTGTCATCTTTATCTGGTTGTATCCTGAGAAGCCATGAGAACAGCGAGTAGCCCGCTGTATTATCTACTAAGGTGTCGATGTGAGGTAATGGGAAATTATCCTTTTAGCTGGCTTTGTTTAGGTCCTTGTAATCTACGCACATTCGTACTTTCCCATCTTTTTTAGGGATGGGGATGATATTGTCTACCCATTCTGAGTATTTAACCACTTGTAAGAAACCAGTACCGAATTGCTTCTTGACCTTTTCTTTTATTTTCAACAGAACATCTGGCCTCATCATTCAAAGTTTCTGTTGGATTGGCTTGCACTCTTCTTTTATGGGTAGCCGATGTACTATGATATCAGTATTTAGACCGGGCATATCTTGATATGAACATGTGAAAACATCTTTGAATTCTTGAAGTAACTCAATAAGGTCTCGCTTTGTTTCTTCGGTGATGCAAGCTCCAATCTTCACTTCTTTCTTTTCTTGACTGTCTACCAAGTTCACAATTTCTACTAACTTTTTGTGAGGTAGGATTTGTTTCTCTTCTTGTTTACCATCCTTAACAAATCTGATGACAAGTTACAGTCTTTGTCATCTTCAAAGTCTTGAGATCCCTCTAGACACATATCTCGCTTAAAATGAGATTCTGGGTGGGTAGCAGCGTCGCTCATGTTGTTGATATATGGAGATTTGTTGTAAGCACGAAGGAATATTTTAAAGAATAAATGAATCTAAGAATAATTGTTTGTATGGTATGAATATGAATAAAATGAAGGAATAAAAGAATATTTGCTCAGAATGAGACACAAAAAAGCATTTGTCATTGAAATAAAGATGTTGGCCAGAAGCCTATTTCACAAAAAGATTCTTATTGCTTCTAGGCTTAAAGAAATAAGCGTGTTTGGACATTACTCTGAATTAGCTCTAAAAACTACAGGAATCTCTTCCACAGTCCAATTGTTCAAAACACTTCCAAGCCTATAAGGGGGAATGCCTGACAAGTTTTCTCCTCCAATTCCCTCATCAGATATGGCGTTGATATTCAAATTTTCCATCATTTCTTCAACAATTTCTCTCCTTGTAATCCTCTGCTCAGAGTGAATTATTCCTCCTGACACAAATGTTCTGGATATATAGGGAAAGGTCATTGGTTCCTATTTGACCTCTGCCCCGCTTAATCGCGCTCTTCTCATCTCTTGCTTCTTTTCCAACTCCTTTTTTCTTTGTTTCGCATCTAGCTTATACCCCAAGCCAAAGCAATTCCGTTTGTCCGTCAAAATTGGTACCATGACTTGTCAATGGAGGAATTTCTCGAGTCTCCTTCCAGGTAATGCTCTTTTTCCAACGGTTAATTGTAAGCTCATCCTTGTGTCTTTGGATATTATGGGCATTGGGATCTTGTTTCCCTCGACAATGAAGGTTGCATTTACAAATTCTAGTGATTGAAAGAAATATTCTATTGTCTTATCATCAGCCTCTATGTATGGCACGTCACTGATAACAGATGCAATAATGTCTTTTTCTGTATTTATTGTTATTAATCGACCCTTCGTTACCAACTTTAGCTTTTGATGAAGTGATAATGGTACTGCCCCTGCTGAGTGAATCCAAGACCTCCTCAATAAGCAATTATAAGAAGGCTTGATGTCCATCACCAAGAAGTCTACCTCATATGTGTTTGAACCGATCAAAAGAGGTATCTCAATCCTTCCCATTACTTTTCTTTTGGTACCGTCGAATGCTCTCACTATGTTTTGGCATGCCTTCATATGAGAGCTATCCATGGGCAACTTGTTCAATGTGGATAGGGGCAAGACATTCAGTACAGATCTATTATCAATCAGTACCCCCGGCAATGTATACCACTTGCAGTGGGTGGTGATGTGCAGAGCCTTGGTGGATCCCATGCCTCCTGGCGGTATTTTGTCACCATTGAAAATGATGAAATTATTGGCGCTTATGTTATTAACAAGAAGTTTTAGCTTGTTCATAGATATATCATCAGCGACATAGGTTACATTTAGCACCTTCATCAGCGCGCTACGATGTTTCTCTGAGCTTAAGAGTAAAGGCAGTACCGATATGCGAGTTGGCTATTTGTGCAATTGTTCCACGACACTATACTCACTGTGTTTTAGAAATTGCAAGAATTCCTTAGCTTCTCTTTCTGTTATCGGTTCATTAACAGGCGGTTCAAGTCTAATCAACTTCTCTTTCTTTTTCTCGATCTCTGAGGATTTTCCTTTAATAAGTTCGGCTTTTGTATTTGGATTATCATAGCGCATTCTACTGTGCGTATAGAAACCAACATCTTGACCTTCTTTTGATGTATTTACCAGGTTCTCCTCTCCCGAGATTGTCATATTGCAGTTATAGTTCCAAGTTACCCTTTTGTTATCTTTATAAGAAAAAGCAACGGGTTTCTGGATTATGACCTTCGGTGCAACTTGTGCTCCAGCTTCATTAATTCTTGGTCATGAGATGATTACCACAAGATGATTGGCCCTATAGACCTTCTCTGTCAATCATCTTTCTGAGGCGCACACATATTCTCCTTCTGATTCTTTGGTATACTCAAAGAATTCTAGCTCATTATTGTCCATTAGACCTTGCACTAGGGCCCTGAATTCACTACTTTTTTTGGAATCTCATGATCCTCTTCATTATGGAACTCACAATAGTTCCTTCCTTCTCGGGATCTGTCCCCTGAGTCCTATGTGATTAAGCCTCTTTCTACCATTTTCTTTCAAACCTCTCTCAATGGGGTTTTCACTTCTGCAATATTCATCTTGGTTTCCTTCTCCGCCTTCTCAATTATCGCATTTACCCCCTTATCCGCATGGTTGGGTAACAAATTTTCTGTACCAAATGGATCATCAAATTTCACAATTCCAATTTTGATGAGCCTTTCGACTAACTTTTTAAAAGTAGTGCAGTTTTCTATCGAACGTCCCATGATCCTCGCATGGTATTCGCATTGGGCCTTTGCATCGTACCATTTGAGGTATGGGGGTTGCATAGGTTTAGGTAAAAAAGGGAATACTACATGTGCATCAAATAAATTTTGGTACAACTTCTTATACGTCATTGGAATGGGCTTAAACTAGAGTTTCTCCATATTTTACCTTTTTGTTTGACTTTTGTCTTGGTGGGCATTGATGACTAGTAGTTACCGTTCTCAGCTGGCTCACAGTAATTGGCTTTGAGTAACCCTTGTTATACGTACTCACATTATTCACCTCACTTTTCTTTTTTGTTGGGGTCAATATCTTGGCATTTTCCCGGCTTCTATTTTAGACGTCACTATATCCAAGAAACTCTTAGTTGCACTTCCTAGCATATGATTAATGAATGGAACCTTCAGGGTATAAATGAAGAGTATTGTCATTTCCTTTTCAAGTAGAGGCGGTTGGACTTGCGTGGTGACTTCCTTTCACCTTTGAGTGTATTGTCTAAAGCTCTCACTTGGCTTTTTCTCCATATTTTGCAGCGTGATTCTGTTAGGTGCCATATCTGTCACGTGGCCATATTGTTTCATGAAGGCCTACGCCAGGTCCTTCCATGAATTAATCTGGGCACGACTTAGCTGATTATACCATTTGGCCGCAGCCCCGGTCAGGCTGTCTTGGAAGCAATGTATCAACAATTGATCATTATTGATATATCTTGTCATCCTTCGGCAGAACATCGTAATGTGAGCTTCGAGGTAGTTGGTCCCATTATATTCTCAAACTCTAGAGTTTTAAACTTAGGCGGGAGCACTAGATTTGGACTAAGATCAGTTCTTTAGCATCAATTCCACAATGGTAATCAACGTTATCCAACATCTTGAATTTCTCTTCTAGCCATTTGTATCGGTCTTCAAGCTACTTTGGGAGCTCCACTCTCGCTTTTTCCATGTCTGCTATGTCATCAAGATCAGGGACAATAGGATTTACTGGATTGTCTCCTGGGTTGGATTCTGAACCCATCGAGAAGTTCACCAGCACCGAGGTATCGATCTGATATTAGGGTCTGATGTTGACAGACACCCTTTGTGGATATGTGTTTGGTTTTGCTTGGGTGTTTGTTGGGGTAAAGCCTGGAGGATAAGCGAGGTTCTCATTATTGTCCCCAGAATTAACCATAGGGCCCTTTCCTTTATAGAACCCTCTAGTCAGCAACTGGGTTGATTGGCTCATCATATTCCTTCGGGATTCTAGCATCTAATCCCTCATATCATGTTGAATTTTGGCCAGTTGTTCTTGCATTTTTATTTGCAGCTGATCTTGTATCTCTTTTTGCATTTGCTCTAATCTCTCCAACCTTTGGTCCATTGCTTTAGTTTTTCCTCGTGTACTGTAGCGATTTTCCAGGGTAACTATGTAATATCTAGGATTTAGGGGCTTTGCATCTTTTATGTTTTCTGCGTGTCGAGGTGTTATGCTTATTGGTTGGTTGTGTTTGGGGGCCTCGGGAAGGCTCGGGGCTAAGCCGAAGCCTTGGTAAAATTTTAGTTTTGGGCACCTAAGGGGGGATAGGCAGATGGGAGTAGGACTTAAGGGATTTTGGATTGCATGTGGTGTCATAAAAAGGTGCAGTGGAGGAGTGGCAAGGTGACGCCACTTAGCATGCAGGGAGGTGGCGTCACAAGGAGCTGAGAGGGAAGAGGTTCGAAACACTTAAGCAGCAAGGGAGTATTATTTTTGGCTCAGGCAAGGGAGGTGGTTGGACGACAATTAAACTCTGGAGGAGAGAGGTAAGATTTGGTCAAGCATTTCAAATGAGTGGGGGAGAGAAATTCTAGGAGTTTGGAATATTCAAGTTTGTTTGAATATTTGGAAGAGAGGAAAGCAGGGAGGGATTGTAGGGGCGGCATAATGTTTGATGGCTAGGGGAGTGTTAGCCGAATTTTTTTGAAGAGTTTGAGAGGAGGGGAGCTTTCGGTTTTGGCTTTGGGTAAGGGTGCCGAAATTTGGTGATCAGGTTGCTAGTATGTAGTGGTTTATTTTTCGGCATTAAGGTGTGTGCTTCACATTTTGTTTTAGTTTTTCCTCACATCCCCTCTTTTGCCGAAAATCATCTAAACATTTTCCACTTTTTTCCTCGTTTGACCTATAGCCGAAACTAGAAGACCAAGGTTGCACATCTCTTTCATTCTTCTTTTCTTCTCACTCTCAAAAGCTGAAATCACCACTTCTCCCTCCTTTTTCATTTTCTTTTCTTTTTTTTTGAAACTCCTTTCTAGCCGGATCTTCTTGATCTTCATTGTCTTGTTTTTGCTCTTTTTCTATTCATTAAAAGTCGGAACTACAACTTCATTTTCTTCTTAGCCGAAATCTCTAAGTCTCAGCATCATCCCATTTGTTTCTCTTTCCGAAGTATTCGCCATAGCCAAGTTCTCATTCCATATTCTGGTAAGTTCTTTATTGTTTCCTATTTCTTTTTCCTTTCCCCTCTTGGCCGAATCTTCTCTTAAAACCCTGTTAAGTTGCTTCATTTTTCTCCTCTTAGAAGCCGAACCCCTGATCATTTCGGTTGTCTACTCTTTTAGAGTGCCATTTTCAAGCTGAATCTTCACTACTGTGACTGCTTGTGCCGAACCCTGAAGAGAGTCAAAGGTAAGTAGATGATGTTAATATGTTTGGCCGAGTGGTGAGAGGGGGGCTCATGTTCCCTATTTGGCCGAAAGGCCACTTCTTTTAACCCACTCTCTTTTAGTCGAATCTCATCGGGTATTTGTATAGGTGCGATCAGCGTGTTAACCAAAGTCTGTTAACTCCGGGATTCAATCGATTTAGGTAAGAAGATAACTTCTAGTGGTTCTATTAATCGATTTATTGTTTATCTGTTGTCTTAACCTAGTTGGGTGGATATTCAAAATCATATATTTCGTAGTGAGTTTTGACAAGGCTTTTAATGAATGCAAGAAACATACAAGTTGGAGAGGGAAGCAAACCTTCGGGTTCTATCCCTAAGTTCAAGAAGATGGTTGTGTCTGCTGTTCGTGATTGGCCACCTGGGTGTGGGCCAGCTTCTGAGCAGAGTAGTAGGCAAATAGTCGTGATTCCATCCAGTGATAGTGACGACATAGATAGTATAGTGTTGCGTGTAGCCAGGTGTGTAACTCCTCACACCATCTATAATGCTGTGTTAATATGTTAATATATTCTGTTAAATGTCGAAAACTCAGTTTGGCTATTGAGATACCCTTGGAGGGTACAGGCGAGATGTCAGGTTAGTGATTTCTGTTATATTAACTAAATAGTTATGATGAGATGACATGATATTCGTTATGAGCATCCTATACATGCATGCCAAAACCTGTTGCATCTGTGCATTAAAATGATTATGTTTGCATGGGTTTGGGAATATGATATTGAAAGGGAAATGTTGTAGTGGCTCTGCCACGATCTGTTGTAGTGGCTCTGCCACAACCTGTTGTAGTGGCTCTGCCACGATCTGTTCTGGTGACTATATCACGAATCTGACGATGAGCATGACTGCCATCGATGGTGTGTAGCGGTGAGGGTTGATTGTAAAAATCCCCATTAGTGTGATTGGCTGGTACGTGTGGTGTGTAACGGATGGAAATCTAGGTTGGGTTGGGTTCTGCATCATTTTCTGTGTATGTAATATCTGCTATTCTATTTTGTAGGGCTAAGGCCCGGTTTGATGGTGCATGAGTGTTGCACACTGAGTCTTATGACTCACCCCGTTGTTTAAGGCCTTTTCAGGTAGCTCATAGTGTAATGGACTGGGCTGGAGAGGAGCACAAGTTGGCTATGCATGCTTTTGTTTCGTTTCAGTAAAGAACTTTACTATTTTTAATAACTGGTTTGGTTTTTACGTTGTAATAAGGCCATTGTTAATCGGTTTTAAACTTTGGATTTTAAGTTTTAGATACTCGAGTTAACGTTCAATTGAAATTATGATATGTTTTAAAAAGAAAGCACAAAGGCAACGAGGTTTTCATACGACTAAATTTTTATGTAAACTACTATCTTTTGCAACAGAACTTTCATAATTTAAACGAATAACATAGGTTTTAAAAGTCACTCGATTTTGAAATTCAGCAGATTAAACTCGGTTAACGTAAAATTACTAAGTTTTCTAAATAAACACTAAACACGAAATCCCAACAGAGGTTTTCCTTTAAAAACGCACTGTGTTTTACAAATTCTTCTTAGTGACATGCCAGATTCAGTCGTGATGGTTGGGCTGGGTTTGGGGTATTACAAATTGGTATCAGAGCCTGGTTCAAAAGCTCAAATTTGGGCTTTGGGTTCAAAACGTTTTCTAAGAATGGTTTCAAAACATAGTAAAATGAAATACGTGTTTTTAGCATGGCTCCTACGTCTCCGGCCCAAGTCTACCAGGTAAGTTTCTGATTAGTATAAATTGCATGTGCCATGTAAATATATTGCCATGGATGTTAGAACTTAGGAACTATACCTTAGAAATGGAAACTTTTTGGTTGCGTGTGGATCGTGGAAACTACTCGTAATTATACCTTAGAAATGCTAATACATAAAATTTCTAAATCAGATTAAGACAATACGATAGAGATGAGTAGTAGAGGACGTAGACGTATTGTGCGTGGACGCGGTAGAGGCAGGATGGCAATGTCGTAACCATAGGGTCTGGTCATAGGTCAGGGAACGAAATGCAGCTGCCGCCAGCCGCGAAAGCGAAGTATCAGGACCAAACGGGTGGAGACGATGTGGTGTCTCAGGCAATGTTACGGGTTTTAAAGAGAGTTGCTGGGGCAAGCATGGGTACTGGGACTCGAAAACCTGTGTCCGAACGACTTCAAGCCAACGGAACGGAAATGTTTAAGGGCGTTTCTGGTGTAGCCCCTAGTACAGCTAAGTATTGGTTAGAGACAAGTGGGCGCATAATGGATGATCTTGACTTCACGGTAGAGGAGAAGTTGAAAGGGGTGGTGTCTCTTCTTCGAGACGAGGCCTATCAGTGGTGGCTTACGGTGAAAAAGGGTACTTCAGCAGACTAGATTGACTGGGATTTCTTTAAGGTGTCATTTCAAAGAAAGTACATTGGGGCCAGCTATGTGGATGTCCAGAGGAAGGCATTTTTGAATTTGGTTCAGGGAAGCAAATCTGTGTCTGAATATGAGGCAGAATTTCTGCGTTTGAGCCGTTACGCTCGAGGTATTGTGGCGACTGACTATGAGCGCTCCGTATGATTCGAAGATGGATCGCGGGATGAGTTAAGAGTATTGATAGCACTGCAGTGAGAAAGAGACTTTGCCGTTCTGGTTGAGAAAGTTAAAATAGCTGAAGAGGTAAAGCAGACTGAGAAGCAGAATAAAGATAAGGATCGGAGTAAGAATAAGAGAAGTTTTGGGCCGTCAGGGTTATCTGGGGGTTTTCAAAAAAGGCCTAGGTTTGATGGGCCAACTCGTGTTTAGACATCTGCTGCAAGGGGTCAGTATCGACCATGTGCTTTGTATGGGAAGGTGCATTTTGGGGAGTGCAGGAGGAGAACCGGAGGATGTTTCAGGTGTGAATCTATAAATCATATGATTAAAGACTGTCCGCAGATGGATCAGGTACAGCCAGCTAGACGAGGTTCTGATCAGTTTAGGAGAGGTGGTCAGCCATTGCCAAGGGGTTGTGGCCCAGTCAGAGGAGGAAATGGGTTCAGTTGAGGCCGTGGAATATCGGGCAGAAGTGCTGGGAATACGGATGCAAGACAGCCCGGGTTGGTTTATGCAGCTAGGCGTCTAGAGGAGGGTGACGCACCGGACGTCATAACCGGTACGTTCTTAATCTATGGTTTGCCTTATACAGCCTTGGTTGATATTGGTTCGACGCACTCTTATGTTGCTAGTGGTATAGCGGGAACTTTGAACTTAGACTATGAGACTTCCTCTAGGGAGATGACTGTAGTTAGCCCTCTTGGACAAACTGTAGTAGTGAACAAACTATATAGGGATGTACCTCTGGAAGTTCAAGGGGTAGCTTTTCGGGCTGATCTGATGGAACTACCATTTGGGGAGTTCAATTTGATTTTAGGGATGGATTGGTTAGTGAAGGATCAAGCAAATCTAGACTGTGCAGCCAAGCGTGTGGTGTTAAGAACCGTAGAGGGTATCCGTTTTGAAGGCTGAGAGGATGGTGAGAAAGGGATGTAAGGCATTCATAGTTCATGTTTGTGCTTTGGAGGCCAAAGAATCAGTTGTGGGGGATGTTCGAACGGTGAAAGAATTTTCTGATGTGTTTCCAGAAGAGCTTCCGAGATTGCCTCCAGATCGCGAGGTGAAGTTTGGTATTGATCTTCTACCGGGAACAGCGCCAGTATCTATTGCCCCGTATAGAATGGCACCGAAGGAGTTAGTGGAGCTGAAAGTGCAGATTCAAGAGTTGTTAGACCGGAGTTTTATCCGACTGAGTGTATCGCCTTAGGGAGCACCCGTGCTTTTTGTTAAGAAGAAGGACGGATCAATGCGAATGTGCATTGATTACCGTCAGCTGAATAAGTTGACGGTTAAGAATAAGTATCCATTGCCGAGGATAGACGATCTGTTCGATCAACTTAAGGGAGCATCAGTCTTCTCGAAGATAGATTTGATGTCGGGGTATCACCAGCTTAAGGTCAAGGAGGCAGATATTCATAAGACGGCGTTTCGTACTCGCTATGGTCACTACGAATTCTTAGTGATGCCGTTTGGATTGACCAACGCGCCAGCAACATTTATGGATATGATGAATCGAGTTTTTCAACCATATCTGGATCGGTTCATCGTAGTGTTTATAGACGATATTCTAGTGTACTCGAAGTCCGAGGAAGAGCATGATTCGCATCTTCGAGTGGTTTTGCAAATTCTAAGGGAGAAGCAGCTGTTTGCAAAGTTTAGTAAGTGCGAGTTCTGGCTAAGGGAAGTTACCTTTTTGGGTTATGTGGTGTCAATTGAGGGGATTAGGGTAGACCCTCGGAAGATTGAAGCTGTATTGGACTGGAAACCACCTAAGTCTCTGGCGGAGATTCGGAGTTTCCTTGGTCTAGCTGGGTATTACAGAAGGGTGTGGAAGGGTTCTCTTTGATTGCAGCACCGTTAACCAAGTTGTTAAGGAAAGGGGTTCTGTTTGTGTGGTCTGACAAACAACAAGAAAGTTTTGAGAAGTTAAAGAGGATTTTGACAAAAGCTCCGGTGTTGATTCAGCCTGAAGCGGGGAAATAGTTTACTGTCTATTGTGATGCATCGCATACAGAGTTAGGATGTGTACTGATGCAAGAGGGGAAGGTAGTAGCATATGCTTCTCAATAATTGAGGCCTCACGAAGTGAATTATCTGACGCATGATCTGGAGCTAGCTGCGGTGGTTTTCGCCCTGAAAATCTAAAGACATTACTTGTATGGGGAGAAGTCTATTGTTTATACGGATCACAAGAGTTTGAAATACCTCCTTACCCAGAAGGAGTTGAATCTAAGACAACGAAGGTGGATCGAGCTGTTGAAGGACTATGACTGTTCGATCGAATATCATCTGGCTAAGGCTAACGTGGTGGCAGATGCGCTGAGTCGGAAGGTGATAGTGGATTTGAGGGCAATGTTAGCTCATCTCAGCCTGTATGAGGATGGCAGTTTATTAGTGAAACTCCAAGTGAAACCAATGTGGACAAGTCAGATTAAAGAGAAATAGTTGTTGGATGATGTTTTGAATGCTCGACTCCAGCAAGGGCAGAATGGTGAAATAGAGGGTTACAGCTTGAACAGTGATGGAGCTTTATGTTTCCGTGGAAAGATCTGCATGCCTAAAAATGTGGATTTGAGGCAGAAGATTCTTCAAGAAGCACATAGCAGTCCATACGCTATGCATCCTAGAGATAGTAAAATGTATCAGGATTTACGAGAATAGTTTTGGTGGCCGGGTTTAAAGCGAGAGGTAACCGAATTTGTGGGTAAGTGTTTGACGTGTCAACAGGTAAAGGTAGAACATCAGTTGCCTTCGAGATTGTTGCAACCGGTGAAGATTCTGCAGTGGAAGTGGGAAAGGATCACGATGGATTTTGTTAGTGGGCTACCCCTTACGTCTACTAAGAAGGATTCAGTTTGGGTAATAGTCGACCGTTTGACGAAGTCTGCTTATTTTATATTGGCACGGGTCGATTACTCTCTACAAAGGTTGGCTAAGTTGTATATAGCCGAGATCATAAGGTTGCACGGGGTACCGGTGTTTATCATCTCAGACAGGGACCTTATGTTCACGTCAAGATTTTGGAAAGCGTTGCATCAAGCTTTGGGTACAAAGTTGGATTTCAGTACAGCGTTTCATCCATAGTCTGATGGACAGTCGGAGAGAGTAATTTAGATTTTGGAGGATATGTTGAGGGGCTGTGTCTTAAACTTCAGGGGTAGTTGGGAAGAATTTCTACCGCTGGCGGAATTCGCGTATAACAATAGCTACCAGTCGAGTGTTCAGATGGTGCCGTATGAGGCACTGTATGGTCGGAAGTGTTGTACACCTACGTGTTGGACAGAGGTGAGTGAGCGTCAGTTGTTGGGTCCAGAGTTGGTTGTTGAAACGAAAGACAAGGTTAAGTTGATTCGAGCTCGATTGAAGGAAGCTTCAGACAGGAAAAAGTCCTATGCTGATCTAAAGCGGAAAGATATAGAATTTGTAGTGCGTGACAAAGTTTTCTTGAAGGTGTCGCCGCGGAAGAAAGTGCTAAGATTTGGTCGGAAGGGCAAGTTGTGTCCCAGGTTTATCAGGCCTTATCGGGTGTTGAAGCGTGTGGGACCAGTAGCCTATCAACTCGAGTTACCCTCAGAGTTTAGTTAGATCCATGATGTATTTCACATTTCTATGCTTAGACGCTATCATTCGGATCCATCTCATGTTGTTCCAGTAGAAGAAATTGAGATAAGCCCAAACTTATCTTTTGAGGAGGAACTAGTGCAGATATTAGATCGGGACGTCAAAGTATTGCATAGGAAATCGATTCCTTTGGTGAAGGTTCTGTGGCGAAATCATGGTTCAGAGGAAGCAACGTGGGAACCGGAGGACTTGATGTGGCAGCAATACCCTCAACTCTTTTGATCAGGTAATTTCGAGGCTGAAATTATTTTAAAGGGGGTAGAACTGCAACATCCGGGTTTTAGGGGCTTTGCATCTTTTATGTTTTCTGCGTGTCGAGGTGTTATGCTTGTTGGTTGGTTGTGTTTGGGGGCCTCGAGAAGGCTCGGGGCTAAGCCGAAGCCTTGGTAAAATTTTAGTTTTGGGCACCTAAGAGGGGATAGCCAGATGGGAGTAGGACTTAAAGGATTTCGGATTGCATGTGATGTCATAAAAAGGTGCAATGGAAGAGTGGCAAGGTGACGCCACTTAGCATGCAGGGAGGTGGCGTCACAAGAAGCTGAGAGGGAAAAGGTTCAAAACACTTAAGCAGCAAGGGAGTATTATTTTTGGCTCAGGCAAGGGAGGTGGTTGGACGACAATCAAACTCTGGAGGAGAGAGGTAAGATTTGGTCAAACATTTCAAATGAGTGGAGGAGAGAAATTCTAGGAGTTTGAAATATTCAAGTTTGTTTGAATATTTGGAAGAGAAGAAAGCAGGAAGGGATTGTAGGGACGGCATAGTGTTTGATGGCTAGGGGAGTGTTAGCCGAATTTTTTTGAGGAGTTTGAGAGGAGGGGAGCTTTCGGTTTTGGCTTTGGGTGAGGGTGCCGAAATTTGGTGATCAGGTTGCTAGTGTGTATTGGTTTATTTTTCGGCATTAAGGTGTGTGCTTCACATTTTGTTTTAGTTTTTCCTCTCATCCTCTCTTTTGCCAAAAATCATCTAAACATTTTCCACTCTTTTCCTCTTTTGACCTATAGCCTAAAATAGAAGACCAAGGTTGCACATCTCTTTCATTCTTCTTTTCTTCTCACTCTCAAAAGCCGAAATCACCACTTCTCCCTCCTTTTTAATTTTCTTTTCTTTTTTTTTTTTTGAAACTCCTTTCTAGCCGAATCTTCTTGATCTTCATTGTCTTGTTTTTGCTTTTTTTCTATTCACTAAAAGCCGAAACTACACCTTCATTTTCCTCTTAGTCGAAATCTCTAAGTCTCAGTATCATCCCATTTGTTTCTCTTTCCGAAGTATTCACCATAGTTGAGTTCTCATTCCATATTCTGGTAAGTTCTTTATTGTTTCCTGTTTCTTTTTCCTTTCCCCTCTTGGCCGAATCTTCTCTTAAAACCCTGTTAAGTTGCTTTATTTTTCTCCTCTTAGAAGCCGAACCCCTGATCATTTCGGTTGTCTATTCTTTTAGAGTGCCATCTTCAAGCCGAATCTTCACTGCTATGACTGCTTGTGCCGAACCCTGAAGAGAGTCGAAGGTAAGTAGATGATGTTAATATGTTTGGCCGAGTGGTGAGAGGGGGGCTCATGTTCCCTATTTGGCCGAAAGGCCACTTCCTTTAAACCACTCTCTTTTAGTCGAATCTCATCAGGTATTTGTATAGGTGTGATCAGCGTGTTCACCAAAGTTTGCTAACTCCGGGATTCAATCGGTTTAGGTAAGAAGATTCCTTCTTGTGGTTCTGTTAATCGATTTATTTTTTATCTGTTATCTTAACCTAGTTGGGTGGATATTCAAAATCATATCTTTCGTAGTGAGTTTTGACGAGGCTTTTAATGAATGCAAGAAACATACAAGTTGGAGAGGGAAGCAAACCTTCGGGTTCGATCCCTAAGTTCAAGAAGATGGTTGTGTCTGCTGTTCGTGATTGGCCACCTGGGTGTGGGCAGCTTCTGAGCAGAGTAGTAGGCAAATAGTCGTGATTCCAGCCAGTGATAGTGACGACATAGATAGTATAGTGTTGCGTGTAGCCAGGTGTGTAACTCCTCACACCATCTATAATGCTGTGTTAATATGTTAATATATTCTGTTAAATGCCGAAAACTCGGTTTGGCTATTGAGATACCCTTGGAGGGTAAATGCGAGATGTCAGGTTAGTGATTTCTATTATATTAACTATATGGTTATGATGAGATGACATGATATTCGCTATGAGCATCCTATACATGCATGCCAAAACCTGTTGCATCTGTACATTAAAATTATTATGTTTGCATGGGGTTGGGAATATGATATTAAAGGGGAAGTGTTGTAGTGGCTTTGCCACGATCTATTGTAGTGGCTTTGCCACGATCTGTTCTGGTGACTAAGTCGCGAATCTGACGATGAGCAGTATGACTGCCATCGATGGTGTGTAGCGGTGAGGATTGATCATAGAAATCCCCATTGGCGTGATTGGCTGGTACGGGTGGTGTGTAGCGAATGGAAATCTAGGTTGGGTTGGGTTCTGCATCATTTTCTGTGTATGTAATATCTGCTATTCTGTTCTGTAGGGCTAAGGCCTGGTTTGATGGTGCATGAGTGTTGCACACTGAGTCCTATGACTCACACCGTTGTTTAACACCTTTTCAGGTAGCTCATAGTGTAATGGACCGGGCTGGAGAGGAGCACAAGGTAGCCATGCATGCTTTTGTTTCGTTTCAGTAAAGAACTTTACTATTTTTAATAACAGGTTTGGTTTTTACGTTGTAATAAGGCCACTGTTAATCGGTTTTAAACTTTGGATTTTAAGTTTTAGATACTCGAGTTAACGTTCAATTGAAATTATGATATGTTTTAAAAAGAAAGCACAAAGGCAACGAGGTTTTCATACGACTAAATTATTAAGTAAACTACTATCTTTTGCCACAGAACTTTCATAACTTAAACGAATAACATGGGTTTTAAAAGTCACTCGATTTTGAAATTTGGCGGACTAAACTCGGTTAATGTAAAATTACTAAGTTTTCTAAATAAACACTAAACACGAAATCCCAACAGAGGTTTTCCTTTAAGAACGCACTGTGTTTTACAAATTCTTCTTAGTGACATGCCAGATTCGGTCATGGCGGTTGGGCCGGGTTTGGGGTGTTACAAACTACCATGATTTTAGGGTCTTTTGTGAGTTTTAATGCATATGATGCAATGCAATGCTAATGCATGAATGCAATGAATGCAACAAAATGGCATTGATTCTGATTCAATTTCATTAGAGTAACTTTTCTAGAAAATGAAATTTCTTTACATAAAACGGATTACAAATATGGCCTTACCCTAATACTTAAGGCATTGAGCTGCCTAAGAAGCCAAGCCAGCTCTCGGCCTTGATCTGACTCTAACTCGTATTTTAAACTCAGTACATCGGCCTGGACTGCTAGGGTTTGTAAGCGATCAGCCACTTCTCATACTTGAGCCAAAGCTGCACCCATAACGTAATCCTTATCCCTGACCTGATCTTGAGATTGATGAAGCTGCTCCCTCTACCACTCGTTATTCACTTCAAGAAGTTCAACTTGAAGTTCACAATTTTACAGCGCAGTTTCAAGTTATTTTATCTTCCCTTTTAACACTTCAATTTTGCTCAGACTAGCCTTCAACTCGATTACAGAGTTACGACTACGATACTGATACAAGGGTCTTTCTACCTCTGACACCCGAGTCTTTAATCCCTCCTTCTCGTTTTGACTTTCTACCAAACTCCTTTTTAGAGTATCTTCTCAAGCTTGAGCATCTCGAAATTTCTCTTCCCATTGGCTGGCTCAGCTTTTTTCCTCTTTAATTTCTTGTCGCCATTGTTCTAACATCTTTCCCAGATCATCGATTCTTATTGACGAGCGCAGCTTCTTATAGTCCGTTTTCATATTGTCCAAATCCCCTTCAGCCTTATTCATCCCCTTTCTCAGCTTTTCTGCTTCTAGTTTCTGGACGTCGACTTCTAGTCCCAGCTGCATTTTTCTCTTTCTCCAACTGCTCTTTCCTTTTTTCTAGTTCTAAACTCTTCTTCTCAAAATCCTGTTTGATGATCTCCAGCTCAGACGGGATCACCTGCAAGTGTTCTTCCATTGATCAGGTGTTTTCTTGGTTTGACGTGTCATCTAGTTGGTGGCAAACCTATTCATTCTACGAGTTCGGTCCCAAGCGCTTGATATTTCACGAACTTTCTTTTTGTAATTATCTCCTTTGTATACAAACTCACACTAAGGTAACCCTTGTGTTGCTAGTGTAAACTGTCTTGATTTGTACTACCTTAACACGAGCAGAGAAGCATACCCAATAGCTCCCCATATTCCAAGTAGGGGAACCCAATCAAAATCTCCACACCGATATAAAATCTCGTCAGGGACCATCCAAGGGGCTCTCCATTCGACGTCTTCATCTTGCAGATCTCAGAGAATCATCATCCACTTCTCTTCTGTAATATCATCCCATCTCGGTGTAACTACTAACTCTTTCAGCGAAGAATAGTTCTCGAAGAAGATTCGGTATGAGACCTTTTCTACCTTCCAAAAATGGTTGTGGAACCATGCTAGTAAGAGTTGTGTGCACCCGATAAATCTTCCTTCGCTCGCTCTTCGGCATGAGTTCAAGGATCTGAAAGTTTCAGCCAAAATTGCATGAACAGGTATGACCCTTTTATCCAGTCGGTTAAATAAATCGGAGACCGCTTCATCTATATACCCCGAAGCCTTGGGGAAGATCACCAATCCATAAATGCTTAACACAAAGACATCAACCCTTTTCTTCACGTCGGGATGTACTAGGATCAAATCTCTCAAATTTCTCCAAGGATGCACTTACAATCTTCTTTTTACTTAATCTAGGCTACAATCCACTGCTCGCTCATCCCTGTGATGTTCATTAGTTTTTTAAGAATGTCAGGACGTTGGCAGCTCTAAAATAAGCCTTGTCTATTTCAATCTTCAGGCAATGGAGCATGGTCATGAAACACCCCAAACCCGGCCCACGAGCCTTGACCGGATTTGGTATGTTCCTCGAAGAAAACCGGTTAAAAATCTTTTTATTACTTTGGAAATCTGTGGGTTTTGAGGATAGTTTGCTGATGGATTGGGCTCGAGTTGAAAACAAATTTATTTTGTATGGAAACCCATTTAATTTCATGTGACGAAATATTTAAATTTTATTTTAAATTAAAAATTTACTTAGTCTCTAATAAATAAAACTTTGTAACATAGCAATTAAAACAGAAAATAACATAATTCACTATGGCCTTATTACATCAAGTAAAATCCCAAAATAAAATTATAAAGTACTTAAAAGAAATAAAAGGTCCAATTTAAATAAAACTTCAAGATGAGCATGGACACCACAAGATATGCCGTCCCGGTCCATCACTGTTCATCACCTGAAACATGTTCCCACAACGGGGTAAGTCAACAGACTCAATGTGTACTACAACACTAAATCTGAACAACTTAGGCATACATAATCATATCACATAACAATTCTTATAACAGATCAAAATAATGATGCAATCCCGAACCCAAACCTAAAAGCCATCCGCTACACATCCCCGTACCAACCTGTACACCGTGGGGACTACTAAGTCAATCCTCCATCCACTACACACCATCGAAGGCAGTCGCTGCAGTCGACGTGCTCATCGCCCTTATGAGTATTCGTGGTCTTAGGTCACCACACTCAGATATCATGGTCTAAGGTCACCACATGCAGATTATCGTAGTCTTAGGTCACAACATTCAGATTATTGTGGTCTTAGGTCACCACGTTCAGATACAATGGTCTTAGGTCACCACATTCACTTCCCCTTTTTAATAACCCATATGCCCCAAATCATATATTATGTATTAATAAGCCAATTTTCACATTCTTATAACTTTTCACATGTTAAAAATAACATAGTTCATAATCCTAGTAGGAGTAGGAAACGTACCTGAGTACTTTGTACCATTCATGGTACCTTAGCCATATTCTTGCACATTCTTATAATCACATACAAATTAAATATTGCCATAAATATATTAAGAAATAGTGTGAAGTAGACACCTGATACACTTAGTAGCTCACTTAAATCCCGAAAAGCTTGATGTAATGCCTTAGATCTCAAGTCCCTACATTCGGCCAAACTTAAAAATTTAATAAAAAGCCATTCGGCCATAAATCCAAATCCTATTAGGATTGTATAACCCAAAACCTACCTTAGTGCCAAATTTCGAGATCTTTACTATACTCTTCTTGTATTCGGCCAAGCTTTAAATCACTTTAACAAATTAGTTTCGGCCTTTGCAAAAAAAAAAAAAAATAAGGAATAGATCTTAGTCAACAATTAAGGCCTTGGCCGAATGTACATATGGACTTACCTTGAAATTCTCAAATCCCGAAATCCGTGTATACCTCTGTCGAAATCCCTATAGACTTATATATATTAGATCTGATTTTCAATCACTTAAACATAAGAAATAACCTTAGACCGATTGACTCACCTTAGGTCTTTGAAAGTCCCGACAGATCTCCTCTTGTATTTGACAACCACTAAATCCTGAAAGAACCTTCATGATTTCGGCCAAAGATATTAAGGGAAGTTAGTCCCTTGATTTCGGTTAAAAGAAAAGGAATGAAAATCGATAACTACTAATCTTACCCTTAATCTTTGTAATCGACAGCACCTTTGTTTGAAGCCCTTCAAAGATTCGGCTATGAAGACTTGGAGCTTAGATGGCTATGGTCACTTATGTATTCGACTTCTGATGGATTGAAAAGAAAAGAAATCGGCTGATGGTGTATCTTGAATTTTTGGCTTTGACTAACAAAAAGAAAAAGAACAAGGCTCTAGGAAATTCGGCAAAGAGAGGAGAATTTGCTTAGGAAATTCGGCAAAGGAAGAGTGAATGAATGAATAGCCTCTTTTCCTCTAGTAGCTGAAATTACTAGCTAGAGTCCCTTAATTGGCCACCACTTTCCCTTATTTTGATAGCTTTATCCCTTGAATTATCACTTTATTAAAAGAATTTAATCCCACAATTATCTCTTGAAAATAATGATAAATAAAAATCTATTATTTATCCACCTATTTAGCCGAAATTTAAAGAGAATAAAACTCTTCTCCAAGTGCCTTGGTGCCGTCCAACTCCTCGCTTCTTGCAAAGACAAAATAAAAATTCTTTTATTTTGATTCCTATGGGACTCGAACCTTGGCCCCTTCCTCCTTGAACATGGCGTCACTTGCTAGGCCCTAAGTGATGCCTTGTAGCCATTTTACCAAGGCTATTTGTATGTCATATTTCACATACATTTTCTTTTAAGACCGCCTTGCCTTAGTTTCCCCTTTTTAAACTTTAAAACTTAACATTTCTATGACATTTCCTTACATTTCCAAGTTTCCAGAAATGTTCACTTTCCTCTTTTGAATCATTTCTAAATCATTTCCTTACATTTCCTAGTTTCCAAAAATGTTCACTTTCCTCTTTTAAACCTAACATTTCCATACATTTCCAGGTTTCCAAAAATGTTCATTTTCCTAACATTTCCATACATTTCCAGGTTTCCAAAAATGTTCAAAATATATTCATAACACATAAGACATGTCATTTCGTACAATTAAACCGAAAATGCATAGGCCCTTTTTAGGATGTTACAGTTCTACCCCTTTAAAATAATTTCGTCCTCGAAATTTCCTAGCTAAAATAATTGAGGGTATTGCTGTCGCATTGCCTCTTCTGGCTCCCACGAAGCTTCTTCCGATCCATGATTACGCCATAACACTTTGACTAGAGGAACTGACTTCCTCCGTAGCACTTTCACATCACGTTCCAATATCTGAATCAGCTCTTCCTCGTAGGATAAGTTTGGCCTTAGATCCACTTCTTCCACTGGTACTACATGAGATGGATCCGATCGGTAATGACGTAGCATGGATACATGGAATACATCGTGCATCTGCTGCAACTCTGGTGGCAACTCTAACTAATATGCCACTGGTCCAACTCGCTTCAACACTCGATAGGGCCCTATAAACCTTGGGCTTAACTTCCCTTTGTGACCAAACCTCATCACCTTCTTCCAAGGCGAGACTTTCAGAAATACTTGGTCTCCCCTTCAAACTCTATTTCCTTCCGCTTAAGGTCGGCGTACGACTTCTGCCTATTAGAGGCTTCCTTTAACCGTGCTCGGATTATCTTAACCTTCTCTTCAGTTTCTACCACTAACTCGGGACCTAAAACTCGACGTTCTCCTAACTCAATCCAACAAGTAGGAGTTCGACACTTCCGACCATACAATGCTTCATATGGTGCCATCCGGATACTAGCTTGATAGCTGTTGTTGTAGGCGAACTCTGCTAAAGGCAAGTAATCCTCCCAACTTTCTCGGAAATCTATCACACAGCCCCTCAGCATATCCTCCAACACTTGTATAACCCGTTTAGACTGCCTGTCTGATTGTGGATGAAAAGCCGTAGTGAAGTCTAACTTAGTGCCTAAAGCTTGATGAAGTGCCCTCCAAAACCGAGACGTAAACCTTGGGTCTCTATCGGAGATGATTGATACCGGCACTCCGTGTAACCTCACAATTTCCGCCACATATAACTTGGCCAACTTCTGAAGAGAATAATCCATTCTTACCGGAATGAAATGCGCGGACTTGGTCAAACGGTCCACTATTACCCATACCAAGTCCTTCTTAGTAGGCGTAAGGGGAAGCCCACTAACGAAGTCCATGGTAATTCTTTCCCACTTCCACTGCGGAATCTCGATTGGCTGAAGCAATGCCGATGGGACTTGGTGTTCAGCCTTAACTTGCTGACACGTCAGACATTTTCCTACGAAGTCAGTAACTTCTCGTTTAAGATCAGGCCACCAAAATTGTTCCCTTAGATCTCTGTACAGCTTAATGCCTCCGGGATGCATAGCGTAAGGGCTACTATGCGCTTCTCGAATAATTCTCTATCTTAACTCCTCGTCCCTCGGCATACAGACCTTTCTTTTGTAGCACAAAACTCCTTCATCATTAATGTCATAATCCTCTAACTCTCCGTTCTGTATTTGCTATAACTTAGCACTTAGGTCCTTTTCAGCCAACTGTCCTCTTTTCACCTCATTCAGCCATGTAGGCTTGACTTGCAACTCTGCCAACAGGCTTCCATCATCATACAAACTTAAGTGAGCGAACATAGCTCTTAGATCCAACACAACCTTCCGACTTAGGGCATCAGCCACTACATTCGCCTTGCCCGAGTGGTATTCTATCGAGCAATCATAATCCTTCAATAACTCCACCCACCTTCGCTGCCTCAAGTTCAACTCCTTCTGAGTCAACAGATACTTAAGGCTCTTGTGGTCTGTGTAGATCACTGACCTTTCTCCATAGAGGTAGCGCCTCCACACCTTAAGGGCGAAAATCGCTGCTGCCAATTCCAAGTCATGGCTTGGGTAGTTAACCTCATGAGGCCTTAGCTGCCGAGACGCATAAGCGACTACTTTTCCATCTTGCATTAGAACACACCCTAATCCCATGCACGAAGCATCACAGTACACCACAAAATCCTTCCCTGCCTCTGGCTGAATTAACACTGGAGCTTCTGTCAACACCCTTTTAAGCTTTTGAGCTCTCTCCTGCTTATCCGTCCATTCAAAGGGTACTTCCTTCCTTAGCAACTTTGTCAAAGGCGCGGGTATTAACGAGAACCCTTCCATGAACCTTCTGTAATAGCCTGCCAAACCTAAAAAACTTCGGATCTCAGCCACGGACCTAGGTGGTTTTCAATCCAACACTGCTTCGATCTTCCTAGGATCCACTTTTATTCCCTCTGCGGATACCACATGCCCTAAGAATGCCACCTCCTTAAGCCAAAATTCACACTTGCTAAATTTGGCATAGAGCTTCTTCTCCCTTAACACTTGCAGCACAACTCGGAGATGCTCATCATGCTCCTCTTCAGACTTGGAGTACACCAAGATATCGTCGATGAACACAACGATGAACCTATCCAAGTAGGGTTGAAATACTCGGTTCATCATATCCATGAACGCGGCTGGTGCGTTCGTCAATCTAAACGGCATTACTACAAATTCAAAGTGGCCGTATCTTGTCCTAAAAACAGTCTTATGCATATCTGCCTCCTTCACCTTCAACTGATGATAACCCGACCTTAAGTCTATCTTCGAGAACACCGCGGCCCCCTTTAGCTTATCGAACAAGTCATCGATCCTTGGCAAAGGATACTTGTTCTTAATGGTCAACTTATTCAACTGACGGTAATCTATGCACATCTGCATAGTTCCGTCCTTCTTCTCTTACGAATGAAGACCGGTGCTCCCCATGGAGACACACTCGGGTCGAATGAACCCACGATCCAGCAATTCTTGGATTTGGGCCTTGAGCTCAACTAACTCCTTCGGCGCCATCCGGTATGGAGCAATTGACACAGGAGCTGTTCTCGGTAGCAAGTCTATTCCAAATTCCACCTCCCTATCTAGGGGTATTCCTGGTAATTCCTCCGGAAATACGTCTTCAAAGTCCCTTATAGTTCTAACTCCACTGGCACCTTCTTCCTTTCCACCCAACGCACTTACGAAGGCTAAGAACGCCTTGCACCCTTTCCTAACCATTTTCTCAGCCTTCATTGTCGAAACTATGTTATGTGTAGTTTCTTCTTTTTCTCGATCATTACTACTACTTCATCCTTCGGAGTCCTTAGTTCCATTCATTTAGCCGCACAGTCCAACACGGCTCGGTGCTCTACTAACCAATCCATACCAAGTATGAGGTCAAATTCTCCGAAGGGTAACTCCATTAAGTCAGCCCGAAAGTTCACTCCCTGAATTTCTAGGGGTACACTCCGAAAGATCTTATCCACCACTACAGTTTGGCCTAATGGGCTTACTACAGTCATCTCCCTATCAAGAAAGTTCGAGTCTAGGCCTAGTGTTTTCACTACACTACATGCAACATATGAATGGGTCGAGCCCACATCAATAAGAGCAAAATAGGGCTTGCCATGAATAAGGAACGTACCAGTTATGACGTCTAGCGCGTCTCCATCCTCCCTCCAGCAAACCGCATAAACCAAACCCGATTGCCTTGCCTTAGCATTGACAGCACCTCTGCCCTGAGTTCCACGTCCCCTGCCAGCACCATTACCTCTATTATTCGAACCACGACCTCATTGAGGCTGTTGTACACCTCTACCAGCCTGACTAACATTCTGAGCTGCTGGCCGACTCTCCTCCGGTTTCTTTGGACAATCCTTAATCATGTGGTCCTTGGACCCACACCTGAAACATCCTCCTGTCCTCTTCCAACACTCTCCTAAGTGTCTCTTTCCACACAGATCACAAGGACGATGCTGTCCTCCTACACCAACTTGCTGACCTCGCGGCCCACCAACTCTGGGCCTTTTCTGCCCACTCCCAAACGATCTTGACGACCCATAACTCCTCTTGGGCCTATTCCTATCAGAGCTCTGCTTAACCGAGTCCTTGATTCTCTCGGCTACCTTAGCTTTTTTCACTAACGCGAAAAATTCCCGTTCCTGATGTGGGGCTATGAGTAACCTTAAATCATCCCTCAAACCGTCCTCAAATCGGACACACCGTTCATGCTCCGTAACCACCACACCTCGAGCATAACAGCTCAACCTCAGAAACTCAGCTTCATACTCTGCCACGGACTTGTTCCCTTGAACCAGCCCCATAAATGCTTTTCTTTGCTCATCAGTATACCGGGTACCGACATACTTCTTCTGATAAGCCGTCTTAACATAGTCCCATGTCAGATCCTCATCTGTGGCACCATCACGAACTGTGAGCCACCATTGGTACGCTTCATCGCGTAGGAATGCCACCATTCCTTTCAGCTTCTCCTCAGGAGTCAGATCTAGTTCATCCATAATCCGCTCAGTTGATTCCAACCAATACTCAGCGGTATTGGGTGCCACTCCTGACACTCCACGGAACACCTCAACTCCGTTTGCACGAAGTCGCTCAGGTACCGACTTCCGAGATCCTGAATTTCCTCCTGCACCTGCCACCAGCTCAAGAACTCGTAGCACAGCCTGCGACATAGCTTCATCCCCCGTCTAAGCTTACTGCTCAACACCAACAGCTGGGGGTGGTGGTGGTGGTGGTACCTCATTATCAGACCCTTGACCCGACCTTACGGGTTCTGACACGGTCATCCTACCCCTACCGCATCCTCATACGTTATGTCCACGTCCCCTAGATCTCATTTCTAACGTCGTGATCTGATTAAGAAGTTTTATGAATTAGTCCTTATTTCACTTGATTACCCGCGAAGAAGTTTTATGAAGAGAATTTTTAGGAGTGGTTCTTTCGTATTCATACATGCACACAGTCTTTTCATTCATACATCCATCAATCAATTATGAACTTTCGTTCATTCAGAGAAATGTTGTAGTTTTCATTGTTGTTGTTTTTCCACTACCCAAGGGTATTTTCGTAATTTGTCCTACAGGGGTATTTTCGTAATTTTTCAAAAGAAAAAGTTCCTTGGTGATTTTGTCATAAAGTATTTTGGTAATTTTAAATTCCCGGGGGTATTTTTTGGGAATTTTGAAATCCGAGGGTTTTTTCGGTAATTTTGAAACTCAGGGGTATTTTGGGTAATAAACCATGGTAAATTTGTAAAGTTTGATAATTTAGGGGTATTTCAAAATTTTTAAAACTTTGAGGGTTCTTTTTGAGAATTTGTTTTCCAAAACGGTGATGTTGCAAAAAATTTTGGAAATTAGGGTCATTTTGGTAATTTTGTAAGCTAGGGGCAATTTTGTAATTTTTCCAAAATCAAGGGTTTTTGATAGTTTGCAGATTAGGGTTTTTGAACATTTTATAAAGTAATGAAATTTTTGGTAAAACTTTTGGGTTGTTCGACATTTTATAAACCAAGGGTATTTTTTTGTAATTTTACTGCTAGGGGTATTTTTGTAATTTCATAAATCGGAAATTTTTCGGTAAATTTTTGTAAAGATAGTTTTCACAATTTAAAAAGGTAATTTTAAGAGTTTTAAAACTAGGGTTTCCATAAAAACACGGCTAGTTCCCTTTCGGGTTTTAGTTATTGTTTTTAGCCTATGACCGAGTCCTCTTGGTTAGGGTGAACCAAAGCTACGCACCAGGTAGGATTCGAGTGGAGAGGAGGTGAGTCACGCGGACTGCTTAAATACCAAGCTCCCACTGAAACCATTCCTAGACATACGCACAGAGGTTGCCACACCCACTAAGTCCTGCGGGTTAGGGTGAACCGAAGCTACGCAGGGTAGGATTCTGCAAGAGGAGGTGAGTCACTAGGATCGCTTAAATACCGGGATCTTAGGATCCAATCCTAGACATGCGCACAGGGGTTACCACACCCTAACTCAGCGACTTAGCCATAGGTTTGTTTAGGCATTTAAGTCTTATGTATTTGTGTTTGAGTAGACTAGACCAACGGTTCAAGTACCTAGCATACTATTCTACGTTCCATCTCATTCCTATCCTTCTATAATTCATAAAGCACACAGATGGTTAGAGGTACTTACCTGGTGGACTGCGGGTCGGAGACTCAGGTGCCATGCCAGAAAACCTGCTGATTTCATAACATATTTTTAGAAAACTTATTTGGGCTCGCTTTGAAAACGTTTTGGGCCTTAAACCTCAGGCCGAGAGTTTGAAACGGGCTCTGATACCAAACTGAAACACCCCAAACCCGGCCCACGAGCCTTGATCGGATTTGGTATATTCCTCGAAGAAAATCGGTTAAAAATCTTTTTATTACTTTGGAAATCTGTGGGTTTTGAGGATAGTTTGCTGATGGATTGGGCTCGAGTTGAAAACAAATTTATTTTGTATGGAAACCCATTTAATTTCATGTCACAAAATATTTAAAGTTTATTTTAAATTAAAAATTTACGTAGTCTCTAATAAATAAAACTTTGTAACATAGCAATTAAAACAGAAAATAACATAATTCACTATGGCCTTATTACATCAAGTAAAATCCCAAAATAAAATTATAAAGTACTTAAAAGAAATAAAAGGTCCAATTTAAATAAAACTTCAAGACGAGCATGGCCACCACAAGATCTGCCATCCCGGTCCATCACTGTTCATCACCTGAAACATGTTCCCACAACGGGGTGAGTCAACAGACTCAATGTGTACTACAACACTAAATCTTAACAACTTAGGCATACATAATCATATCACATAACAATTCTTATAACAGATCAAAATAATGATACAATCCTGAACCCAAACCTAAAAGCCATCCGCTACACATCCCCGTACCAACCTGTACACCGTGGGGACTACTATGTCAACCCTCCATCCGCTACACACCATCGAAGGCAGTCGCTGCAGTTGATGTGCTCATCGCCCTTATGAGTATTCGTAGTCTTAGGTCACCACACTCAGATATCGTGGTCTTAGGTCACCACATTCAGATTATCGTGGTCTTAGGTCACCACGTTCAGATACAGTGGTCTTAGGTCACCACATTCACTTCCCCTTTTTAATAACCCATATGCCCCAAATCATATATTATGCATTAATAAGCCAATTTTCACATTCTTATAACTTTTCACATGTTAAAAATAACATATTTCATAATCCTAGTAGGAGTAGGAAACGTACCTGAGTACTTTGTACCATTCATGCTACCTTAGCCATATTCTTGCACATTCTTATAATCACATACAAATTAAATATTGCCATAAATATATTAAGAAATAGTGTGAATGAAACACCCCACACCCGACCCACGAGCCTGAACCGGATCTGGTATGTTCCTAAAAAAAAAACCAGTTTCAAAGTTTTTTGTTACTTAGAGAAAATTTGTGTAATTTTAGAAAAATATTGATTTGAGTTGGGCTTAGATTGGAAAGCCCATTTATTTTATTTGAAAACCCAATTCATTAAGGTGACAAAACAGTCGAGGGTTTATTTTTAAAATAAATTTACTTGATCTTTACTTAATAAAAATTTGTAAACATAATAGTTAAAAAAAAAAAGAAATAGAGAAATCCAACTTGGGCCTTATGGCCTTATTACATCAAACAACTCCCAAACTTAAAGTTAAAGTACTTAGTAAAAATAAAAAGTCCAAATCTTTAGATTTCTCCTTGCTATGCATGGCCACCTTTAGCTCCTGCCGACCCGGTCCATTATTGCTCATCACGGAAAAATATTTCCCTCAACGGGGTGAGTTCAAACAGACTCAATGTGTACACGACACCAAATCGTAATAGAATCAGGCATACAATACATTCAAACATAAAATACAAGTTATGATGCATTCCCAAACCCGAACCTAGTTGTCCATCCGCTACACACCCCGTGCACCGCCAAACACACCGTGGGGACTACTAAGTCGACCCTCCTTCCGCTACACACCAAATTGCGGGCTTAAGTCACCGTGATCTCTGTGGTCTTAGGTCACCACTTTTCAGACATCGTGGTCTTAGGTCACCATTTTTCGATTCGTGGTCGTAAGTCACCATTTTTCAGGACATCGTGGTCTTAGGTCACCACTTTTCACTTCCCCTTTCAATATACAACCATATGCCCCATATATTAATATGCATAATATACCGAGTTCACAATCGTATAATATTCTCATGTTACGAATAACATATTTCATATTCCCAAGAAGGATAGGAAACGTGCACTGAGTACTTAGTACCATAACATGGTACCTTAGCCACGTTCATATTTCCATTAACACATATTTTAATACATATAACCATAATTCATATTACAAAGTAGTGCGGGGTACACACCTGATTCGTTTAACGAAGTCCTTGAATCTCGAAGAAACCGATCTATTGCTTTAGATCTTAATCCCTTGTTGTCGATTTTCCTATAACTCAAATCCCGAAACTTCAGAGAATCCTTCCCTTGCAATCGGCTAGGTACCCAAAACATGTAACTAATTAGTTTCCGGCTTTTAAATGAATAGGAAACAGATTTACATACCAGAATAGAGCCTTGGCCGATTAGATCTATGCACTTACCTTATGATTTCCAAATCCCGAAAGTATTCCTCCTTGTAATCGATCTAATCAAATCCCAAAAGGCCCTTCAAAGTTTCGGCCATGGAATCCTAAAGAAGTTAGATTCCTATATCTCGGTTAAAAGAAAAGAAAGATTGAAAATATCAGTTGATCTTACCTCTTTGGATGAAATCGGCAACACCCTTCTTTCACAACAACCAAGATTCGGCTTTGGCTTTAGTGAACAATTGACTAGGTTCCAACAAATACTTAGTTTTGGCTTGACAAATGAGGGAAAAATAAGAAGAAAAGAGGAAAAGAAAATTCAGCAGAGAGAGTTTGCTAGGGGATTTTCGGCAAACACTTAGAAAGATGAAAGAATAGCCTTAATTTTCCTCCTTTAGCCGAAATTATCAACAAGAGAGTCCCTTACTTGGCCACTACTCCTCATATGTGATAATATTATCTTTTAATTATCACCCTATTTAAATTAAAAGCATTTAATCCATCATTTATCTCTCAAAAAAAAATCCTTTATTTATCCTTATTAGCCGACTTTTAGAGAGAATAAAATTCCCTTTTTGAGAGCCTTGTTGCCGTCCATCCTTGTGCTTCTGGAAGCAAACATCTTCAGACCACTTTTCCAAGCCTGTTTGTGTGTCAAATTTCACCAACTTTTTTCTTTTAAGGCCACCTTGCCTTAATTTCCTATTTTAAACTTTAAAACTTGACATTTCTAAGTCATTTCTAAGTTTCCTAAAATTTT
This sequence comes from Gossypium bickii, assembly GCA_025503065.1. Taxonomy (NCBI): domain Eukaryota; kingdom Viridiplantae; phylum Streptophyta; class Magnoliopsida; order Malvales; family Malvaceae; genus Gossypium; species Gossypium bickii. The sequence continues at coordinate 60,021,506 of CP106721.1, read as the reverse complement.
CGATCGGCTCTGTAAACTTGCCATTTTCTTACATTTCCAAGTTTCCAGAAATGTTCACTTTCTATTTTTGAATCATTTCCTTACATTTCCTAGTTTCCAAAAATGTTCATGTCTATGCATTTCTAGGTTTCCAAAAATGTTCATGTTCATGCATTTCCAGGTTTCCAAAAATGTTCATTTCCATTTCACTTTCATACATAGAACATGTCACTTCGTACAATTAAGCCGAAAATGCATAGGCCCTTTCCAGGGTGTTACAGTGAAGTACACACCTGATACACTTAGTAGCTCACTTAAATCCCGAAAAGCTTGATCTAATGCCTTAGATCTCAAGTCCCTACATTCGGCCAAACTTAAAAATTTAATAAAAAGCCATTCGGCCATAAATCCAAATCCTATTAGGATTGTATAACCCAAAACCTACCTTGGTGCCAAATTCCGAGATCTTTATTATACTCTTCTTGTATTCGGCCAAGCTTTAAATCACTTTAACAAATTAGTTTCGGCCTTTGCAAAAAAAAAATAAGGAATAGATCTTAGTCAACAACTAAGGCCTTGGTCGAATGTACATATGGACTTACCTTGAAATTCTCAAATCCCGGAATCCCTGTATACCTCTGTCAAAATCCCTATAGACTTATATATATTAGATCTGATTTTCAATCACTTAAACATAAGAAATAACCTTAGACCGATTGACTCACCTTAGATCTTTGAAAGTCCCGACAGATCTCCTCTTATATTTGACAACCACTAAATCCCGAAAGAACCTTCATGATTTCGGCCAAAGATATTAAGGGAAATTAGTCCCTTGATTTCGGTTAAAAGAAAAGGAATGAAAATTGATAACTACTAATCTTACCCTTAATCTTTGTAATCGACAGCACCTTTGTTTGAAGCCCTTCAAAGATTCGGCTATGAAGACTTGGAGCTTAGATGGCTATGGTCACTTATATATTCGACTTCTGATGGATTGAAAAGAAAAGAAATCGGCTGATGGTGTATCTTGAATTTTTGGCTTTCACTAACAAAAAGAAGAAGAACAAGGCTCTAGGAAATTCGGCAAAGAGAGGAGAATTTGCTTAGGAAATTCGGCAAAGGAAGAGTGAATGAATGAATGGCCTCTTTTCCTCTAGTAGCTGAAATTACCAGCTAGAGTCCGTTACTTGGCCACCACTCTCCTTTATTTTGATAGCTTTATCCCTTGAATTATCACTTTATTAAAAGAATTTAATCCCACAATTATCTTTTTAAAATAATGATAAATAAAAATCTATTATTTATCCACCTATTTAGCCGAAATTTAAAGAGAATAAAACTCTTCTCCAAGTGCCTTGGTGCCGTCCAACTCCTCGCTTACTTGCAAGCAAAATAAAAATTCTTTTATTTTGATTCCTATGTGACTCAAACCTTGGCCCCTTCCTCCTTGAACATGGCGTCACTTGCTAGGCCCTAAGTGATGCCTTGTAGCCATTTTACCAAAGATATTTGTATGTCATATTTCACATACATTTTCTTTTAAGACCACCTTGCCTTAGTTTCCCCTTTTTAAACTTTAAAACTTAACATTTCTATGACATTTCCTTACATTTCCAAGTTTCCAAAAATTTTCGTTTCCCTCTTTAAACTTGACATTTCCTTACATTTCCAAGTTTCCAAAAATGTTCACTTTCCTCTTTTGAATCATGTCTAAATCATTTCCTTACATTTCTTAGTTTCCAAAAATGTTCACTTTCCTCTTTTAAACCTAACATTTCCATACATTTCCAGGTTTCCAAAAATGTTCAAAATATATTCATAACACATAAGACATGTCATTTCGTACAATTAAACCGAAAATGCATAGGCCCTTTTCAGGATGTTACAGGTCATGTACTCTTCTACGGTAGGTACCAAATCTACTTTTCCAAAAGTAAAACAACTATAAGCAGGGTTCCAATACTGGGCGAGAGCTCGTATAAGTGCTTGTCCACTTTGATATCGAGTAGATAGGGCAAATCACCGTAATTACAGTAGAATAGTTGTTTGATCTTGTCATCCCGCTAACCCTATATTTTTTTCATCTCTTGAAGATTATTTTGGGTTATGCTGATACGAGTGACATACCACAACTCCGACACGTACCCCTCTATAAGACTATCACCTTTCTCTTGCTGCGTTGTCTCAGCCCATTCCAGACGGCCGCATTATCCTCCACTTTATCCAGAAACCCCTTTTCCATGATAAGTTATCTGTTTAGCAACCGAATATGAATCAACACCTTTTTTGTGATGAAAATGCCATGAAACTACAATCAAAGTAAAGACAAAATAAGTCAGTATTTCATACACAGTTTAAAGCAATCAAGGAGTAATAAATAAAGCACCTACTCGGGTAACCACTAGGGTTTGGTGTAGCTTTAACTAAGGCGGGCTCCTAAGGCTCACTATATGTGGTTCGGTTCTAAAGTAAAGGTGCCTGAACCAACAGATTCCTCGATCCTCACCCTTTATAGGCTTATATGGACCGAGTTTAGTTCAAGGGAATACATTTCCCTATGGCTACACGGAGATGAAAATCTCACGAAGATATAGGTACGGATGTTTCTCGAAAGCAATCCATTGTCCTGCACGGAGGTAAAGACCTCATGAAGGAATAGTTTCTCACTCCCACTTAATAGGGTATAATCGAGCGGTCATGCAATGCAGTATGTGGAAATATATCAAAACTTAAACCAGTAAAGCAATTATAAGCCAAAATGACGAAGATCGTAACAAAGATGGGTGAAATGTAACGAAAGGATCGTAGATTTAAACCAAGTTTTCAATTTTTGAAAAAAGACAAAAAGAAATCAACTTGTGGCTTAACTCTCTTTTGTAAATCCCCAGTGGAGTCGCCACGCTGTCTTAATCATTTTTTTGGAAAATGGGGTCAACTTTTTTAAAAAAAATAAAAACGAAAAAATGGGAGTCGCCACCAATCCTTTTTGATAAGATGTGATCGGGTCACCTCGTAAAATGGTTGTTTTTAATAAATGGTTTAATTTATTAAAACAACAATTTTGGTCTACGAAATTCAAAAAATAGGTTCTGGATTCGGTTACGTACGAGGAAGGATTAGCACCCTCGTAACGCCCAAAATCGGTACCTAGTTGATTAATTAAAGTCTTAGTGCCGAAAGTTGAAAACTTGAAGAGAGTTTAAAATACGATCCCTCTTTGTGGTAATATTTTTACTTAAAAAAATCGTTTGGATAAATTAAAACGTATGTCAAAGACCTTATCATCTCAAGGTAACAAAATATCACATCTAGTAAGTTAGGACACAACATCTCGACCTTTGGGGATAAGCTTGCCTTTTATTTTTATTTGAAACTCATGTATTTTAGTTTTAAAATGATATTCAATTATTTAGGTTAAACGAGAAAAATTGAAACCCAGTAAGTTAGGGCACGATTTCTTGAATTTCCAAATACAGAATATTGCCATTATTTAAAAAAATTTTATCTCGATGTGACAAAATGTCACATCCAGTAAGTTAGGACACAACACCTCGAATCCTCGAGAATAAGCTTTTCTATTTAAAACTTATGTATTTTATTTTAAAAAGGATATTCGGTTATTTAGATTAAACGATAAAAAATCAAAATCTAGTAAGTTAGGGCACGATTTCTCAAATTTCTAAATACAGAATATTGCCTTTATTTTAAAAAAAAATCCCTTTTTTGTGTCGGGTAAAGATTAATGTAAAAACGATTTGGTAGTAAAATGTAAAAATAAATTGCGATGTTAATATGCATAACAGAATAAAAATGAAGATGATAATATAAATACGATAATAATATAACGAACAACATAAAATCTGAAGGTATATAAAGATATAAATAAATAAATAAATAAATAAATGCATATAATGAAATAATAAGAAGGAAAAAAATAATAAATAAAATAATAAAGAGGAATAATAAATAAAAAACAAATAAATATTAGTAAAAGTTTAATTAAAATCGAGAGTAAGCATATAAACATACAAATAAAGAAATATTAAGTAAAATGGTTTTAAAAATAATAATAATAGTAATAGTAATAATAATAATAATAATAATAATAATGTTAAATTAATTATTTTAATAATAAAATAGCAATAATAACCAAAGAGGGGACTAAATTGAACTTAAAACGGAAATTTGGAGCAAATCAGAAATAAATAAAAAAGGATAGGACCAAGTTGAACGCGCGAATAACAAGGAGGAACCAAAACGGGAAATAATCCCCACCCTCCAAAACGCACAGCTTCAAGGTAGACCAAATTGAAAACCGAAACAAATTATAGGGCAAAATTAAAAATAAAAATTAAAAAAATCAATTGTAAACTAATTAAAAAGTGGAAGGGCTAAAGGTTCAATTAGCCCTTCCACTAAAAACAGGCGGATCCTAGGCCTAGAGGGGGTCGGATCTCGGGTCGAAAGGGGCTAAACGACGTCATTTTATGCCAGAGGGTGTTAAACCAAAACGGCGCCGTTTTATCCCATTATTTAAATCAAATTTTTGCCCAAAAATTTCATTTTGCCCCTTTCTTAAAAAAAGCTTCAAAAAACTCTTAAAAAAACACTCTCCCCGTCCTCGATTTTCGGTCATCGGACGGCCTACCACTTGCCGTGTCATCCGCCGGCCACCGGCGACGGCGCCGCCATCCACGGTGGCCGGAGAGCCCAAAAGTCGCCCTTTTTTTCCCTTTTGCCTCCTAGAACCCGAATCTTGGGTTATTTCTTTAAAAATGGTAGAAAATCACCAAAATAGGCAAAGGGCCCTTCGATTCCAAACTCCTCCGATCGCCCAAAAAAGGTAAACTTTTTACTTTTTTTTTTTGATGTATATGTATATTAAACACTGTTTAAAAAAACATGCGAAGTAAAAAAAAGAAATAATAATACCTAAGTAAAAACAAATACGATCTTAACTTTCGATCTTCTTGTGTATTTGATTTTTGGTGTTTGAAAGTCTTTGTTTCTTTTGTATTAAAAAAAATGTCCGAAATTAATACATTGTTCTTTGTGGCTTTATATAGCCAAATCTACAACTTGTATATCATAATGATTACTCTTACTTCTCTGTAGGTGCAAGTGGGTGGTGGAGCAAAGGCAGTGGCCAGTGGCGGTGGCAGGATAGGCAGACCTAGGTGTAGTGCACCTAGGGTTTAATTTTTCTATTTTTTTTCTGATGATTGGTTTGGGCTAGGGTTAGGTTTGGGGCCTGATTGTAATTGGGCTTTCGATTTTTTATGTGGGTCTGTAGAAACTTGGACTGTTAATTTATTGGGCCCGGGATAAAATTGGGCTCCACAACGTATATGTTGACTAAAACTACAAGAAACCCTTTCCCTAATGTTAAAGGGAAAACAAAATTGTTTGATTTGATACTTAGTGATTTATGTGATATGCATAATACTCCTACATTAGGTGGAAAGAAATATATTGTTACTTTTATTGATGATTGTTCTAAATATTGCTATGTATAATTATTGCATTCAAAAGATGAAGCGCTTGATAAATTTAAAGTTTTTAAATCTGAAGTTGATATTCAGTGTGAATCATTTATCAAGTGCTTAAGATCGAATAGAGGTGGAGAATACTATAGTCCAAGTTATTTTGAATCCACTGGAATTGTCCATCAAGTTTTAGCCCCTTACACACCACAACAAAACCATGTAGCTGAAAGGAAAAATAGAGTCTTGACTGAAATGGTAAATTCAATGATATCATATCCAGGTATTAGACAAGGTCTTTGGAGAGAAGCTGTTCTAACAGCTTGTCATATATTGAATAGAGTTCCTAATAACAAAACTAAAATAACCTCCTATGAACAATGGAAGAAAAGGAAACCAAACCTTAATTATTTTAAGGTTTGGGGCTGTAGAGCTATTGTCAAAGTTCCAACACCTAAACATAAAAAGCTAGGTGAAAGAGGAATTGAATGCATATTTTTAAGATATGCACATAATAGCAAGGCATATAAGTTCATGGTAATTGAATCAAATGATTAATTTCAATTAATATTATTATTGAAGCAAGAGATGCTATTTTTGATGAAAATAGATTTAATTCTATTTCAAGATAATTACAACCACAACAATTGATTCATTCTTCAAATGAGAATGAGATTCCATTGGAACAAATTGGTAATAATGATGAATCTTGTCAAGAATTAAGAAGAAGTAAAATGATTAAAAAGCTCAAAAATTTTGGACCAGATTTCATTATGTTTCTTGTAAAAGGAAAATGTAAAAATATATGCAATAAGATACCTTATTGTTATAATACGAAATCTGATCCTATTACATTTGAAGAGACAATGAAATCTCAAGACTCTGCTTTTGGAAAGAAGCAATAAATGATGAGATGGATTCAATAATGGAAAATCAAAATTGGATCTTAGTTGATCTTCCACCGGGTTCCAAAACAATAGGTTGTAAATGGATCTTCAAAAAGAAAATGAAAGTTGATGGAACCATTGATAAATTTAAAGCAAGGTTGGTAGCCAAAGGTTTTACACAAAAACAAGGTATTTATTACTTTGATACTTATGCTCCAGTAGCAAGAATTGCTACAATTGGACTTTTAATATCACTTACCTCTATATATGATTTGGTTGTTCACAAATGGATGTTAAAACAATATTTTTAAATGATGAATTGGAAAAGGAAGTGTACATGGAACAACCAGAAGGATTTGTTATTTCAGGATAGGAGCATAAGGTATGTAAGCTTGTTAAATCTTTATATGGACTTAAACAAGCACCAAAACAATGGCACCAAAAGCTTGACAAGGTTGTTTTAGCTAATAGCTATAAAATAAATGAATTCGATAAGTGCATATATAGAAAATTTGAAAATGGAAAAGGTGTCATAATTTGCTTATATGTAGATGACTTGCTCATTTTTGGCACATATTTGGAACGAATAGAAAACACAAATAAATTCTTATCAAACAACTTTGCTATAAAGGATATGGGTGTAGCAGATGTTATTCTTAGGATTAAAATAACCCGAGATGAAAGCCCTATAGCTTTATCACCATCACATTACATTGAAAAGGTGCTTAAAAAGTTGACCTTTTCAATTGTATACCAACATCTACACACATGGATCCTTAAATAAAATTATTATCTAATGCTGGTAGGAAAATTGATCAATTGAAATATGCAAGTCTATTGGTTGTCTTACATACATAATGACTTGTACAATACCAGATATTGTATTTACTGTTGGGAAATTGAGTAGGTACACAAGTAATCCAAGTAGTTTGCATTGGCAAGCTTTGAATAGAGTATTTAGGTACTTAAAGAAAACTATTAACTATGGATTGTGTTATAATGGATATTGTAAGGCCCAATTTTAGCTAGGGGCCCAATAAACAAAAATAAATCCGAATAAAGTTAAATAGTCCAGTCTTTTTTACAAAGCCCAAATTAGAAAATCAAACAGCAGGCCCAATATTAACATCCCAATAAGCCTACAACATTATCATTTTCAGCAAAAAAAAAAAAAAAGAGATAGAAACCCTAATGTCGCCGCCTCCACCTCACCACGTCGACACCTCCATACTCCTCCACGCACCACCGCACGCCACATCAACCTCCGTACCTTCAAGGACAATAGCGCAACAGACACAAAGGCATAAACACAAAAAAATAGTAGCAAAAAACATTATATTTTCGGCTATAAAAGCAATGAATCATCAATGTAAATTTTTTACAAAGGCATACATCAGAGAATAAAAAAAAACAAATTTCTAATGTTTTTTTCTTCCTTCCTTTTATATTTTATGTTTTATATTTTATTTTCACTTCGTTTCTGTTTTATTTTTCATTTACAAAAAGAATAATAAACAATATACAAAGTAATAAAAAAAGAAAAATTGTCGTTGTGAGGGGAGTCGAGGTCGCCATCTCCAGTGAAAGATGGCATTTTGGGAGCGGATAAATCGAAAAGCTAAAAAAATGGCCTTTTTCAATTTTTCGGCAACCGTGGATGGCGGCATTGTCGCTGATGACCGGATTTTGGCCAGATTCCGAAAAAGGCGAGAGAGTTTGAAGAGAGTTTTTGTTGTTTTTTTAGGAGGAATGTTAAAATGAATTTTGAAGTAAAAAAAATTGATTTAAATAGTAGGTGTGCAACGGCACCGTTTCACTTAGGGTTTTTTAATGCCAAAACGGCGTCATTTTGGCTAAACACATCCGACCCGACCCACTCCAAAGGGAGGATCCGCGCATTTTTTAAAACTGGTCTTATTGCCAGTTTGATCCTTCCGCCTTTCTATTCTTTTGCAATCAAGTTTCTTTAGTCTTTAATTTCAGCCCTATAGTTTATTTCAGCTTTCAACTAGATCTACCTTGAAGCTGCGCGTTTTGGAGGGGGATTATTTCCCATTTTGGTCCCTCCTTGTTATTCACGCATTCGATCTGGTCCTTTTCTTTTATTTTATTTCAGATTTGCCCAAATTTCTGTTTGAAAGTTTAATTTAGTCCCTTCCTTTTGTTATTGTGCTATTCCATTATTAAATTAGCTAATTTAATATTATTGTCATTATTATCAAGTTTACATTTTCTCGTCATTATTATCACATTATCAAATTGTTTAGTTTTGCATTGTTATTATTATATTTCTTTTATATCTATTTACTTTAAGTTTTTTTTTATATATACATTTATTTTATTTTACCATTTATTTTTTTATATATCCTTTTATATAATTTTAAAACCATAGTTATTTATTTATTTATTATATTATTATTATTATTATTATTATTATCATCATCATCATTATTATTAATATTTATATTAATATTTATATTATCATTTTTTATTATTGTTACTTATATTATCATTTGCATCATTCTTATTATTGTTTATGCTTGTTAACATTATGGTTCGCTAATATTAATGCTATATATGTTATATTTTATTATGCATATTGTGTCATTGTTATTTCAAATGTATGTGCACTATTATTATCCGTGTATGACCCTTTTTACGTTTTAAACGATTTCTTTTTAAACATAATCAAATAAACTACACATATATCATTCTAAATATTTCATTATTTATTACCTAAATTCATAAAAAGAAATTTTGAAAATAATAAGGCAATGTTTCGAATTTTAAGGACTCGAGAAAATCGTTCCCAAACTTAAGGGGTTTCAATTTTTCTCGTTGAACCTAAATAGCCAAACATCCTTTCAAATTTCAAAATAGGTGAATTTTAAATAAAAATAAATGCGATGTTCCATGTTTAGAAACTCGAGAAGGTCGTGCCCTAACTTACGGGGTTTCGATTTTTTCTCGTTGGATCTAAACAACCGAACATCCTTTTAAAAGTCAAAGTGCAAATTTAAAAAAAAAAAAAAATTGAAAGGCAAGCTTATTTTCGAGGGTTCAAATGCCGTGTCCTAACTTACGGGATGTGGTATTTTGTTATCTCGAGACGAGAGGCCCTTTAATACTCGTTTCAATTTATTCAAGCAATTTTTAAATCAAAGTTAATAAAGAAAAGGATCGTATTTAGAATTCTTTTCGAGTTTTAAACTTTCGACATTAAGACATTAATTAACCAATTAGGTATCAATTTTGGGCATTACGAGGGTGCTGACCCTTCCTTGTACGTAACCGACTCTCAAACCCGTTTTCTCAAATTTCATAGACCAAAATTGTTGTTTTATTAAATCGAAACGTTTTATTAAAATGATCAATCACAAGATAACCCGACCACACCTAAAAAAAGGATCGGTGGCGACTCCCATTTTCGGCTTCAAAATATAAAGTCGACCGCTTTCAAAATAAAAAAATGGTTTCGACAGCTTGGCGACTCCACTGGGGAAAAAATAAGAGAGTCGAGCCATAAATTGATTAATTTAAGTCTTTTTGTCGAAAAATAAAAAATCTGTTTTAAATTTACGATTACTCCATTTTATTCGTCATATTTGGGGTTTTCATCATAATATGTTTGCTTTGTTGGTTTAAATCTGTTGATATGTCTTAGCATTTTTGCATTGCATAAGTCGGTTGATTGTACCCCTTTAAGTGGGAGCGAGAAACTATTCCTTCGTGAGGTCTTCACCTCCGTATAGGATAGTGGATTACTTTCGAGATACATCTGTACCAATGTCTTCGTAAGATTTTCATCTCCGTATCGCCATAGGGAAATGTATTCCCCTGAACTGAACTCGGTCCGCATGAGTTTATAATGGGTGAGGATCGAGGAATCTGCTGGTTCAGGTACCTTTACTCTAGAGCCAAACCCCATATAGCGAGCCTTAAGAGCCCACCTTAGGTAGAGCCGCGCCAAACCCTAGTGGTCACCTGAGTAGGTGCTTTACATATTATTCTTTGCTTACTTTAAACGGTGTATGAAGTACTGACTTGCTTTATTTTTTTGCTTTGATTGTAATTGCATGGTTTTCAAAAAAGGTGTTGATTTACATTCGGTTCCTAAATAGATAACATATCATGGAAAAGGGGTTTCTTGATAAAGTGGAGGATAATACGATCGTCCGGATTTGGGCCGAGACAGCACAACAAGAAAAGGGTGATAGTCTGACCGAGGGATACGTATCAAAGCTGTGGCATTTCACCCGCATCAGCGTGACTCAGAACAATCTTCAAGAATTAAAGGAGATATACGACCAGTGGAATGATGAGATCAAACAATTGTTTTACTGTAACCATGGAGATTTGCCCTATCTGCTCGATGTGAAGGTGGACAAGTACTTATTTCAAGCCCTCGCCTAGTTCTGGAATCCTGCCTATAGTTGTTTCACTTTTAGGAAGGTTGATTTGGTACCTACCGTGGAAGAGTATACCGCCTTACTTCATTGCCCAAATATCCAAGCCGACAAAGCATATTCAAGAGCCTCTAATGTCCCGACCTTTTTGAAGAAATTGATGAGCATCACCGGGATGAGTGAGCAGTGGGTCGCAACCCGGATCAAGCAAAAAGGAGATGGTAAGTGTATCCTTTGGAAAAACTTGAGTGATCTGATTCTAGCACATCCAGATATGAAGAAAAGGGTTGATGTTTTTGCTTTGAGTATCTACGGTTTGGTCGTCTTCTCCAAGGCATTAGGGCACGTAGATGAGGCAGTCTCAGATTTCTTTGATCGACTTTAACAAAAGGGTCACACCAGTTCCTGCGATTTTGGCCGAAACTTTCAGATCCTTGAACGCGTGTTGGAGAACGAGCGAGGGTAGATTTATAGGGTGTGCAAAACTTTTGTTAGCCTGGTTCTATGACCATTTTTGGAAAGTGGAAAAGGTCTCATATCGAATCTTCTCTGAAATTTATTCTCGCCTGAAAAAGATAGTGGCTAGCCGAGACGGGATGATATTACAGAGGAAAAGTGGATGATGATTCTCCAAAGTTTGCAAGAAGAAGACATCAAATGGAGAGCCCCTTGGATGGTCCCCGACGAGATCTTGTATCGATGTGGAGATTTTGATTGGGTTCCCCTACTTGGGATATGGGGAGTTGTCGGGTATGCTCCCCTACTCGTGTTAAGGCAGTACAGGTCAAGACAGTTCACACCAGCAACACTAGGGTTAGCTCAGTGCGAGTCCGTAAACAAGGGAGATAATTACAAAAAGAAAGTTTGTGAGACATCAAATGCCTGGAACCAAACTCGTAGAATGAAAAGGTTTGCTGCTAATCCAATGACTACCCCTGAGTAGGACCGGTGGTGGAGTCAGAGAATCAACGACAACATCCCTACGTCAAATCAAGAAAACATATGATCAATAGAAGAACACTTGCAGGTGGTCCCGGTTGAACTAGAGATCATCAAATAGGATTTTGATAAGAAAATTTCAGAACTAGGAAAAAGGATTAAGAAATTGGAGGAAGATAAAATGCAGCTGGGGTTATATGTCGATGTCCAGAAACTAGAAGTCGAGAAACTGAGGAAGGGAAAGAATAAGGCCGAAGAGGATTTTGACAGTTTGAAAATGAATTACAAGAAGCTGCGTATGTCAATAAGAACTTCTAGTTTGGGTAAAACGTCATAGCAATGGCGGTAAGATATCCAAGAAGAAAAGACTAGAGTTGATCAGTAGGAGAAGAAGTACCATGATACTCAAGTACGGGAGGACGCTTTAAAAAAGAGCTTGTTAGAGAGCCAAAATGAAAAGGAGAAGTTAAGAGCTTGGGTGGCAGAGTTAGAAAAGTCACTACACCAGCATCGTAGTCGTAACTCCGTAATCGAATTAAGGGCCAGCCTAAGTAAGATTGAGGAACTAAAAGGGAGGATAGAAGAACTTGAAACTGCGCTGCGAAACTGTGAACTCCGGGTTAAACTACTGGAAGCAAATAATGAACGTTGGAAAGAGCAACTTCATCGATCTCAAGACTAGGTCTGTAACACCCCTAACCCGTATCTGTCGTTCGATTAGGGTTACGAGGCATTACCAAACAAAACACATTTCAGAACAAATCATGCTTTATCGAACATTCTCTTATATGAACTATATTTCAATATTTAACCATTTCAATTACATTTGCTAATTCAAAACTTTCAAGCCAAGCCATCAAATATCAAAACCAATTTGTACATGTTTCATAATTACAAAAATTCAAGCCATATGGCCATCATTTCCATGACATTCGAATACCCAATTTATAATCAAACATATTTCATTTCATATACAGAGTATAAATCGAGACACCCATTTGTTTACATCTATTCCATAACAAATCAACGATCATACCATTTTATAAATCTAAGTACAATCGCATATTAAGTTGTTTCAACCCATATCATTAACTAAATAACAAACGTAACATTTAATGAACATTATACATGCACTTGTTAAACTAATTTGGCCCTATCTCATAGTTTAATAATCATTTACACATAAAACGTTAGGTAACTTTATACATGACCGACTATATTTTTAACATCATCCAACCATGCGCATAACACCCTAAAACCAAAAGCCATTTCTAAATACAATTACCAAATCATAGCATTTTAAACATAATAACCTTATGTACATTTTACTAAATCAAATTTAACCATTTTCAAGTACAAATGTCAAGTCATAAAAGATCTAATTTGCAAGCTAAATAACATATCTAACATGTTATATTCAACCACACACATGAACCACATACCTAATTCCCATGCTAATTATCATGCCTATAATTCATATACACAACTAATTAATTTATTTAATAATCTATCATCCAATTTAACTTCCATATAACAATTAGATCATATACATTCTAACAATTAGATCATATACATTCTTTGTCATTCAAAACCGAGCCTAAATAGTCAAATACCATAGCCGAACATATAACTGCTTATATATAACACATTATATAATCACTCATTGAATCAACAATTTGACCTTTTTAAAACAAACTACAAGCAAACATTAAATAGGCATATGTATTCATATCTCATATGTCCAACAATTTAAATAAACAACCTTTCGGTTGTCAAATTTAACTCAATAAATCATAACATTTCCATCACTCAATCTATATGCTAAACCTGTTATCTCAATTCTTAACATTAAAATAATATGTCATTTATAGTTATTCAAATGACCCTTTTACCAAACCATATTATACCACTTTCATGCTTCCAAAATGAGTTAATTAATAAGTCGAATATACACCCTACTTTCCACTCCTCATTGCCAAATCATATAACCAACATCACAACATATTTACCATAAAACATACCTCTCAATTAAGCTTATAACATGATCAAATATAACTATCAACATTTGCATCATGAACAAGCCATTTTCGCATGGCTATATACATATTAAAAATTTCAAAACCAAATATATCAAAACTAGCCTATACATGCCACATAACCAAATCTCAAAGTATTTATTTACTGAAACGAATACTGGATAGTGTGATGAGATCTCCCACAACTTCTAACACGAGTAAGTCTCTGAAACTCTATAAACATAGGAAAAACACATGGAGTAAGCTTTGAAAGCTTAGTAAGCTCGTATCTTAATAAACTTAACATAGCAAATAATTTCATTACAATGCCATAAGCATGATATGCTATCACACACAACTTTTCTAAATTTTATAACAAGTTCTCCTTTCGAATTATCATCATTCAATTTTATACTACATAACTAGCTAACTGTAGCTTTTACAAGCTTATTCAATTCAATTATCATATATCATTTAATTCACATTTTCATATAGCCAAATGAGCACATTATGGGAAATAACACATTCAATCATATATCTTTCTCATTTAAACCTCCTATCATCATTTATACTCAAATTGACCTTTCATTCATATAGTATTTGACAATTTCACATATGCAACTTTATAAATCACATCTTATACATTTGTTCATATTTCCTTTACACATATTCACATTTCATTTCCATATACATCACATAACATTCTTTGCACATATACTTACCTTTCATTTCCAAACATTGTATACCTTTCAACGTACCTGAATTGGAATGTCATTCACTTAATCACTTATTTCTCGGAATGCCCGTTGAACCGTTCGGAATCAATAAGGATACTCAGATAGCTCGAAAAGCTCATACAATGCCATCGTCCTAGACGTGGTCTTACATGTAATCAAATATCGATGCCACTGTCCCAGACAGGGTCTTACACAAAATCATATACGATGCCGATGTCCCAGACATGGTCTTACACGTAAATCACAAATCGATGTCAACTTCTCAGACGTGGTCTTACACGATAACACATATCAGAATCCTATGTCATGACATATGTATCCTAACTATTCTTATGGTTCGTATGGGGCTTTCAGATGTCATCACATTGTCGATGCTTTCTCGTATTCATATATTCTTCTTCTGAAACAATTTAATATCATAATAACATATATAACTTATTCAAATTACATATATATTTACATTACCATTCGGCATTAAATTCAATTACACAAATAATATGCATTTATAACATAATTTCGTAACGTCTATTAAAATACGAACTTACCTCATTCACTGTAAAGACGAATTAGGTCAACTATCCGATACTTTGATTTTCCTTCGATCTAGATCCAAATTCTGTTTTTCTCAATCTAGATAATATCAAAATTAACTAATTTATTCAACAATTCATTCAATTTCATCCAAGACACATAAATGGGCATTTTGCACTTTAGCCCTTCAAATTTCACATTTACGCACTATAGTCTTATTACACAAATACACAAAATTCACAAAATTACTTAAATACCCATGCTAGCCGAATTCTCTTTATTACTAAAACAACCCATTTTTCATTTATTTCATATTTCAACCTCATATTTTTCACATTTCACAAATTAGTCCAAAATTGACGTTTTCACTCAAAATCACTTTATTAAACATGATAATCAAACATCAAAGATTTATTTTTCATCATCAAACTACAAATTCATCACATTATCAACAATGGAAAATTTTAAATTCATCATCAATTCCGAAAATTAAAGCATGGGCTTGCTAGCACTCAAAGTAACAATCACAAAAACATAAAAATTATTAAAAACCAAACAAAAACAGGCTTACCAATAAGCTAAGAAGCTTGGCCGAATGCTTGAAGCATCCATGGCTGTTCATCTTTCTCATTTTTGGTGGAAGATAATGAATAGAAAGATGAAATTTGGCTTTATTATATTTTATTATCATTATTTACCTTTTTAATAAATTAACCTTTAAAATAAATCAAATTTACACAAATGCCAAACCCAATATCATCCACTAACTCACAATTGGATTAATTATCACATAAGGACCTTTCCTTTATTGTTCTATATCTATTTGACACTTTTAACTTATAGAACCCAACTTTTACGCTTTACGCGATTTAGTCCTTTTTACCGAACTAACCAATTAAACGATAAAATTTCTTTACGAAAATTTCACACAAATCTAATATCATGCTGTAAATATCAAAATAATAATAAAATATATTTTTCAATGTCTGATTGTGGTCCCAAAACCACTGTTCCGACTAGAGTCTAAACTAGGCTGTTACAACTCTCCCCCCTTAGGGATTTTCGTCCCCGAAAATCTTACCAGAAAGTAGGTTCAGGATTTGATTCCACACAATACATTTCAAATTCACACATAGCTTCGGATCTCAATACAACCTCTCAACTGAAATTCTGTTCTGACTTTCGCTGTACATTAACTCTAACTGAGACCGCTTGTAACTTTATTAAATTATTTTCACTTTCTACTCAATTTCTCTGACGATATTAATCCCGTGAATCATATTCTCACAAAGCTCGATACTGAAATAACGGAGTTCAGTAACTGCTTATAACAGCAACAGTCTTTCTTAGTTGTTTTGAAATTCTAAAACACAGTGACAAATAAATATTTCAAGAATTTGAATTGTTTTTTCCGATTTCAATGCAATTTTATACTCACAGATTACTGTAATATCTCTTAGAATTACCATATGAGTTTCAGGTTTCAATCCAAAACAATAATAACTAACACCATAGACAGATTTACCAACACCAAAATGAATAACTCAACTGTTTTATCAAAAGAGAAAATTTATACGTACAGAGAGATTTCTTCAAACAGTTAACCATATTTCAAATAATTTCATCTTTTTCAATGATAAAAATAATCCCGATACAAAATTCATCAACCCTCCATTTCTATAATCAACAAAGTCAGAAATATCACATTTCACACTCATCATCTATATCATATCTCAGTCTATTGTGCATCTTGTTAATCCCATATGAACACCACTGAGAGTTTCTTGTAGCAGTTGTTGTATATTTGTAGAACTTTTTAGTATATACACTCTATCTCGAAATAACAAATAATCATTAATACCACATCTGAGGTTCTGAATCAGAAATTAATTTATATTGAACCCCTTTTTAACTTATAATTCGCTGACACATTTATGAATTTCACGACTTCACTAGATAAACATTTATTTATCCTCTAATTCAACTAATAACTGTTCATTACCTGGTAAAATCAATCACATATTCATCGCCCAATCAAAATATTCGAAACTATAATCATTTTGCTCGGATAAGAATCACTTACAGACTCAAAAGTTTTTCGGCGATTGGAGCTAACCTTGCTGTTCCAAGTTCAGATCTTTCTCTGACATTAAACAGTTTAAACTCTTATAATCATCAAACATATCACATGACTCTTTTTATGCAGCTTTAACTGTATAGAATCATAAGATATCTCTGCACATTCTTGTACTAGAATACATTTCGAACCATTCATTAACATAAGGACAAAGATTGTAATCTCTTTATTGAACTTAGACTGAACCAGAACTGATATTTCGGTCGAAATTATCTTCGTGCAAAAGAAAACTTCAACAATCAAATTAACTTTAATTTATCACAACATTTCCCAGATAGAATCGTTCCTATAGATATAATTCGGTATCAAATCTTCAAGAATACAAATTCTTCTTCCAGACTATCCCTCAATTCACGCATGTACATTCAAAGTTTTTTTCCAGTCAGGTGGATAGATTCAGACACATATAACCCTATTATTATTATTATTATTATTATTATTATTATTATTATTATTATTATTATTATTATTATTATTATTTCAATCAAATTATTCAAATCAGACTAAACCATTAAATCAGTCTTTTCGAAGAAATCTTTTCTTTTCGTTAAAAAGGATAACCCAGACATATCGTTTCATAGATTTGCTCTTATTCTTCTATCACTTTTACTTTTATCAATGTCAGACCTTCACGAGAACTAGAAGAGGGTTTATAATGAAGCTATCTCTTATATTAATCATCAAAACTCTAAATTATACTGAAATCACCTTAACCAAATAGAAATAATTGGGCCTTAATAAGAACGATGTCTCAACCCTATAAATAGATATTATCCCAACTGTTAATGAAACATTTGAACACAGAGAAGAATCAAATATGATTTTAATAGTAACCTCTGCAGAAACATAACTTCTATAACTCTGAGGACAGTACCACTGTACTCTAACATTTCAAGACAGAAATTATAATTATAAATGATATAGCCATTTCCGTCAAATAGATATCTCTTACAGATAATCACATAGATTCACAAGAAAACCAGAATAGCGAAATTTCAACATTTGGAAATACACAGGATATCTGAAAATTACAATCCAGATAGAATGATATCAGTTTCGATGATATCCCAGAAAATGTCCAGAAAGAACAATGTCACTCATAAATATTGAAATCCATAGTAACAGAAGCAATATAATCTTCACGTATATTCAGCAGAGCAATAACGTAGAAACAGAGTATTATCCTCATACAGATTTTACCATCAATTTTCATATTCACACAAGGGAATAAATACCAAAGAAAGACATAGTAATATCGAACATAACCCAAATAGAACAACAATATTTTCATCTATATAATTGTTTAGCTAATATTCTCATGCGATAAGAATTCTTTCTAAAACTTAACAGTCACATATACTTCTAAGATTATTGTATACACAGAATGTCCAGAAGAAATCATAGTAACTACCCGACTATAACCATTGCATTCAACCATCAATACAATTCAATCATTATTCAACTGTCTAATTCTGTCATCAGAAATTTTCATTTTATCACTTCATTAACAGAAATAAATTTAAAAAAGCTTCCCCTTAATACTTTCATTAGATAACATACCTGAATACGTCATTTAGTTGGAATTAACTTCTTCTTTACCAGTTACTCTGCATAATCTGAATAGTCTTCAAAACTATCCAATATCCCTTTTAGTACTGTCTTCGTTTGCTGTTTCATTCTCTTTTCTGATGACATTACTAATATTTCAAACACGGACTTCTATAACTCCACACTCGTGGGCTTATTCAATCTAAATATTACATATTTCATTATAGAATTTCACTGATAAGGGGGTGAGGTTAGTAAAGCCTCAAATTTAACTTACACATACATGCATGTAACATAAACTATCACAAATAGCCAGTTTGTTTTTCAATTTCACATTCTCAAAACATTTAATAAACTTTTGCTTTTATTCTCAACACATTGTTCATATGTCAACTCAAATCACTAATTCACAACCATAGCATTTCAGATAGCAACCATAACTCAAGTATCATATCTCATATGCTCATATAATTACAACATTTATTAATAACAACATGTCATACTATTTGATCCTTACTTTTATGAGTCTCAACTCATCATCAACACATTTCCACTCAAGTATTTGAGTATTTACTTCTGTACTACCAGAATTAGCTCGGTTGGAAAACTTATCTATCTCATCAAAACAATTTTCGTCAAAGTTGGGAGATATCACACTATCACAGATTAAATATGGCATGTATAGCTAGACTCACATACGCTATGGTATTCCTAGAATCAACTAAACCATAGCTCTGATACGAATCAAATTGTAACACCCCTAACCCGTATCTGTCATTGGATTAGGGTTACGAGGCATTACCAAACAAAACACAGTTCGGAACAAACATTCTTTACAATTTATATGCCCAATAATGTATTCTCCTTTATAAATTTTTTCCAAAATAAATTAATAAACCAACCTCTTATTCATACAAGTCAAAATCATATATTTGAATCATATATCTAACCACACAAATCATGCTTTTTCGAACATTCTCTTATACGAACTATATTTCAATATTTAACTATTTCAATTACATTTGCTAATTCAAAACTTTCAAGCCAAGCCATCAAATATCAAAACCAATTTGTACATGTTTCATAATTACAAAAATTCAAGCCATATGGCCATCATTTCCATGACATTCAAATACCCAATTTGTAATCAAACATATTTCATTTCATATACCGAGCATAAATCGAGACACCCGTTTGTTTACATTTATTCCATAACAAATCAATGATCATACCGTTTTATAAATCTAAGTACAATCGCATATTAAGTTGTTTCAACCTATATCATTAACTAAATAACAAACGTAACATTTAATAAACATTATACATGCGCCTGTTAAACTAATTTGGCCATATCTCATAGTTTAATAATCATTTACACATAAAACGTTAGGTAAATACATGACCGACTATGTTTTTAACATCATCCAACCATGCACATAACACCCTAAAATCAAAAGCCATTTCTAAACACAATTACCAAATCATAGCATTTTAAACATTATAACCTTATGTGCATTTTACTAAATCAAATTTAACCATTTTCGGGTACAAATGTCAAGTCATAAAAGATCTAATTTGCAAGCTAAATAACATATCTAACATGTTATATTCAACCACACACATGAACCACATACCTAATTCGCAGGCTAATTATCATGCCTATAATTCATATACACAACTAATTAATTTATTCAATAATCTATCATCCAATTTAACTTCCATATAACAAGTAGATCATATACATTCTTTGTCATTCAAAATCGAGCCTAAATAGTCAAATACCATAGCCAAACATGTAACTGCTTATATATAACACATTTTATAATCACTAATTGAATCAACAATTTGACCTTTTTAAAACTGTAACGACCCGAATTTGGGCCTAGTAGAATTGGGCTCATTGGGCTTTGGGCACGGGAGCGTTTAAAAATTTTTGAGAACAAGAGAACGGCTTTAATGCAAGTTGGACCTATTAGGTGAGTGATTTTGGAAGGTTAGGGGGCTTCTATGAAGTCCCAATATCAAATTTAGGCTTTAGGAAAATTTTTGGTTTTAGGTGAATAAAACCCTGGGAGTTAGTAGGTAAGCTTTAAGAATAAAATGTGGAGAAAAATGACACAAAAGGAGTTGCGGTCTAGTGGCAAATGGCGCCACATGGGAGACAAGGGAGTGATGCCACAAGGAAGCAAGTGGGTCCAAGGTTCAAGCCTTGGCGCTAGCATTTCATTTTGATTTATTTTTAAGTGAACTTAGACTTTGGCCCATAGGTTTATATTTAGTTGCGCATACTTTAAGACACAAGAGGAGTTTGTGGCCTAGTGGCTAGCGGCGTAGATTATGCTACAGGGGGGCCTGGGTTTGAATTTCATGAGTAGCAAAAAGGGGATATTTATTTTGCTAAGTTGGGGCGGCAATAGTTTGTGTTGGATTTAAACTCTACTGAAGGAGGGATCCCACATCGGAAAGCTAGAAGGAGGGAAGGTGAGAAGCTGGCTATAAATGGAGCTGTCTATGAGGAGAGGAAGCATACTCGGTTGGCGTTGGGCATAGGAGCATTCGGATCGCGGATTAGCTTTAGATTTCTATCAGGTGTGTATTTCGCCCTACTCTAGCTGTAGAACGGCAAATTATCGAAATGCCGGTCAGACGACGATAGTAGCCACACGAGAGTGCGAGCGCACGTGTGGGGGCTTCGATGCGATAGTCGAGGCCACCATGAGTATTCTTGCGGGTTGTTGTTTGGGCCATGATCGGCCGAAAGGGGCCAAGTAGGCCCAATGGGCCCGCGGGCCTGTATGAATAAGTTGTATGATTGTAGATAGTGAACCAGTCTAGGTGAATCTCTTATATGTAGCTAGATTTGGGCTAAATAGGCCACACAGTGTGTGGGCCCATTTGGGTCGAGAATGGGCCCTAGGCCCATTCGCATCGTTATCTCTGCTTAGAATACCCTAATTTGTAAAATTACCAAAATACCCCTGATTTGTAAAATTATCGACATACCCCTAATTTGTGAAATTACCAAAATACCCCCGATTTGGAAAATTACTGAAATACCCCAATTTGTGAAATTACCCAAAATACCCCCAAATTTGCAAAATTACTGATATACCCCAGTTTGCGAAATTACCAAAATACCTTCGATTTGTGAAATTACCGAAATACACCAATTTGCAAAATTACCAAAATACATCTGTTTGTGAAATTACCAAAATACCCTTAGTTAGCGAAATTACCGAAATACCCCCAGTTTGTGAAATTACCGAAATACTCTCGATTTGAAAAATTACCGAAATACCCTCAATTTGTGAAATTACCGAAATACCCCCAGTTTGTGAAATTACCGTTTTACCCCTAAACGACAAAATGACCGTTGTACCTTCGTGGTAGTACTAGCGTTGTATGTGTTAATTGTATGGTTGTACGTTGTATGTGTTAATTGTATGGTTGATTATGTTTGAGATGCGCTGCATACATGGATTGGTTATGATTAGAATTACCGAAATACCCTTATAGGGTAAAATGACTGATTTGCCCTTGTAGGTAAATGATCGACTTGTGCAATGAGTGGACTCATTTGACTGTGGTTGTATGACTGATATGCTTTTACTACATGTTTAAATAATTGTTACTAAGCATGGCCATTTTGCATACACGTGTAATGATTGAGCATGACATACACGACATATTGCTTAGGGTTGGGATTATTAATACGGAGGAAGTGCTAATAGGATCGCATAGTCGCTTGACGACTGTGGATCCTCCGAAGGCTTTGTAGCCACCGTAGGCTTTCTAGCCACCGAGCGACCATCTTTGCCGATAACCGATAATGTTATCGGAGTGTGCCATTATTAATATGGGCTTCGTGCCGTAGTTATGGGCTTTGTGCCAATACCGAAGGCTTTATAGCCACCACAGGATTTTTAGGCACTAAGCAGCCATTCTGCACCGATAATGTTACCAAGGGCTGTGTGCCATTAATATGGGCTTCGTGCCATAATTATGGGGTTTGTGCCAATACCGAAAGCTTTATAGCCACCGTAGGCTTTTTAGCCACCGAGCAGCCATGTTGGACCGATAATGTTATCGAGGGCTGTGTGACATTAATATGGGCCTCGTGCCGTAATAATGGGCTTTATGCCAATACCGAAGGCTTTATAGCCACCGCAGGCTTTTTAGCCACCGAGCAGCCATGCTGCACCGATAATGTTACCGAGGGTTGTGTGCCATTAATATGGGCTTCGTGCCGTAATTATGGGCTTTGTGCCAATACCAAAGGCTTTTTAGCCACCGCAGGCTTTTTAGCAACCGAGCAGCTATGCTGCATCGATAAAGTTAGTGCCGTAACCGGTGCTACAAAAGGAGTGTAGGGATGGGTGGGTCGGTTAAATCCCCACATGAGTGTAGGGTTCGACAGGAGACGGAGTACAGGGTTGGTATGGGCATTAATGCATTGCATTCACATGTTCTGACTATGATGGGCTTAGGCCTGAATGAATATGATATGTGACTTTTGTTATGGGCTAAGGCCCAACTGAGGCTATTCTGGGCTAAGGCCCAATTGCCACCGTTATTGAAATGGGCTTCGGCCCGGATTGTTGTGATTCATGTTCTTACTGATGAGGGTTGTATACACTAAGTTTTCGTAAACTCACCCCCTCTTTTTAATTTTTCTTAGGAAATCCTCACTAGGCGATTCGACGTACAAAAGGACTCGGAGGTGGCCACACTACAAGCAGTTTTGGATTTTCGTATTCTACTTATTTTTATTTTATTTTGGGTTCATATTTTGTAACAAGGCCTCTCTTAAATTCCAGTTTCTAGTTTTGGATTTTTAGTTTATTTTGTTTTAAATCTGCTCAACATTGAATCGCGGTTTTCCCAAAACAATATCTGTTTTCAAAACACTCCGCTTTCACAACTAAGTTGTAAATATCACGTTTTCATAAGTCAATTGTTTTAAATTAAGCTTCCGCATCGAACAAGGTTTTGAAGGTAATGACTTCTTAATAAATGTCGATTATTAATAACAATCACAAACTGGGACTTTAGTTTTTGAATATCAAGAAGGGTTTTCAATGAAAACGCGATTTTCGAAAAAACACCTCAATGTGACACGCCAGATTTGGGCTTAACTTCTAGGCCGAGTTTGGTGTGTTACAAAAACAAACTACAAGCAAACATTAAATAGGCATATGTATTCATATCTCATATGTCCAACAATTTAAATAAACAACCTTTCAGTTATCAAATTTAACTCAATGAATCATAATATTTCCATCACTCAATCTATAAACTAAACATGTTATCTCAATTCTTAACATCAAAACAATATGTCATTTATAGTTATCCAAATTACCCTTTTACCAAACCATATTATACCACTTTTCATACTTCCAGAATGAGTTAATTAATAAGCCGAATATACACCCTACTTACCACTCCTCATTGGCAAATCATATAACCAACATCACAACATATTTACCATAAAACATACCTCTCAATTAAGCTTATAACATGACCAAATATAACTACCAACATTTGCATCATGAACAAGCCATTTTTGCATGGCTATATACATATACAAATTTCAAAACCAAATATATCAAAACTAGCCTATACATGCCACAAAACCAAATCTCAAAGCATTTATTTACTGAAACGAATACTGGATAGTGTGATGAGACCTCCCACGACTTCCAGCTCGAGTAAGTCTCTGAAACTGTAACATCCTAAATTAGGGGTTGTGCGTTTAGAGCATAACGCCAGTGTTAGTAGGCTTTAAGTGGGGTTGGTGATGTTTTAAGGGTTTTTAAAACTCTAGGATTAAAAGGGAGTGCATTGGAAATTTTTGAAATTTTTAGGTTAAAAGGGGAAATTGGGCTAAGGAGGCCTTAAAGAAAAATGGCAAGGTTTATGGACATGAAAATCGGATTGGTAAAGTGGCTCCCATGCGCCACTTAAGGGCCTGGAAGTAACGCCAGCAAGGGCCTGGGTTCGAAACACGGCGGCAGCAAGTGGGGATTTTATTTTTGTTTTTGGCATTAAAGAGGAAGGAACTAAGGAAGGAGGTCATAAAAGAAAATATGGCGGGTTTATGTCATAAAAATCGCCACGGCAGAGTGGCATGAGGCGTTGTTGCAGCTTGCTGGAGCAGGTCTGGAGTTCGAACCTTGGGGGCTGCAGGAGAGTGTTTTATTTTTTTGCATCCTGGCGTTAGGGGGAAGGAGTAATTGGACGGCACATGGGATCTTCAATTGAGATAAGGATAAGCTTGGTGTTTAGCTTTTAAATTCGGCAGGAAGAATGGATTATTATTATTTTATTTTGTATTTTAATTGAAGAGGTGATAATGGATAAAGGGTGGTTGTTATTTTATTTATTTTGAATGTTTGATAAGAGATAAATAAGGCTTATTTTATTTAGTTCAAGTGAGTGGTTAAGAGATAAAATAGGAGAGGAATTTGGGATATGATTAAAAAGGAATCAGTGGCCGACCAAGGGTCTTTTGGGTGGTGTTTGAATTTCGGTCATTTAGGGGATTAAGTGCTGAATTTTAATTGTTTATTTTTTTCTAGTGCCTCTTGCCGAATATTGTAGTCCTCTCTATCTTTTCTCTTTTCTTGAAACATTAAAACCGAATCTCCCTCTTTTGGTGCCGATTGTATCTTTTGTTGGAGCCAAATCATTCATTGAACTTCAAAGCCGAAGGTGGTAGTCTAGTTATTCTTCTTTCTTGTTCTTTTATATTATCATCTTTTCCCGGAAACTACTCTTTTCTTGTCACTCCCTTAAAGCCGAAGTAATTAGTCGGGATCATTCTCTCTTAGCCTCTTCAAACAACGTGTAGTGGTAAGTGGTTCTCTCCTAGTAATCGGTTAAGGGGTTTCCTTCCATTAAAGTGCCGAAATCAAGTGTTGAGGCCTTGATTTTTTTGGATGGCCGAATGTCCATTAAGCTATTTTATGTGTCTGATGTGTAGCCGATATTAAGGAGCAGTAAGGAGTTCTTCAGGATTCGAAAGCATCAAAGTAAAAGGTATGTGTTATTCGGCCTTAGGCCATTTTTGGGTATTTAAGTAGTTAACCGATTCTGTCCATGATGGATTAGGGGCTAATCGGCAAGCATAAGGGCAAGTTTTGGGATTCTAGATTGTGATAGATTCAATAGATCAGGATCTTGCTAAATAATCAGGTGCTTAGTTATCGCACTGGCTTTTGATCGTTTTAAATATATTAAAATGTATATGTGCTATGTTATGAATGATAGCCGAGATAAGGGCTATAATGGTGGATACCCCTGATGGGTAACCGATTAATAAGGTCGATGTTTTATGTTATTAAATGATTACCATGACTATGTGAAATGGAGATGAGCATGTTGTATATCTTTTATTAAATGATGTTTTATCATGATATATATATATGTGCATGAGGGCTTGGGATATGAATGTTGGAGGACAGGGTGTACATATTTATGTACGTGGTCTAATGTCAGCCTTGTGCTACATTAGCGCTTGATGTTAGCTATGTGCTTCATCAAGGGAGGTGTTGGCTAGGTGCCCATCTCGGCGGTTGATAGCTGTGTGCATCACCGTGGATTGATTGATATGTGGGATTCCTATGGGATCGGTGGCTCAGCCACGGCCTTGAGCAGCAAGTCTGCCAAGGTAGGATATGTGGATCACGATGTGATCGGTGGTGAATTCGCCACAGCCTAGGGCAAGGAGTCTGCTAAGGTGGGAGTAACGGATGGACCCTAGGTTGAGTTGGGCTTCATAATTGCATATTTATGTGTATGGACTGTGTAGATGTGGGCCAAGCCCATATGTATGGAGACATGTGCAATGGCTATGCACTGAGTCGGTTTGACTCACCCAATATTTTTATTAAACCTTACAGGTGACGCTTGAAGCTCGGACCGGGTTGGAGTGGATACAAGGTGACCCATGCAGCAGATATTTTAATTGATTACGTATTTATATTTCTTTTCAGAAATTCTAAGTATTTATTTATTGTAATAAGGGCCATTTGAGATATTTATGAATTTTGCTATGTTTTAAATTGGATTGTCGATTAAATTATTATTCGAGAAATGTTTTTAATTTTGGCCACTTATATATTAAAAGTATATAATAAAGTTTTAATTCGGATATTTTGTAACATCAAAGTCTTACATATAATTTTTAAATGGACATGGTTTTCAAAAGACGACAAATTTTAATGTTTTATCTTAAGTCAAAAATATTTTCAAACGTTTTCCGCAGTGGCATTTCAAATTCGGTTGTAACGAATGGGTTGGGTTTGGGGTGTTACAAATTGGTATCAGAGCCCGATTCAAAACTCGACTTTGAGGGTTTTGGGCCCAAAAACATTTTTTTTATGGGCTTTTCAAAGATTTGGGCTTTCATAAAATTTTTTTCAGGTTATTCTGGCATGGCACCTGTATCTCCGACCCGCAGTCCACCAGGTAAGTACCTTTATTTGTTGAAGTGATTTATATGTGAATATTATGGGATTTTATGGGAACGTAGATTAGTGAACTAGGATCTGTTGAACCCTAGGACTAGTCTACTCAAACACATGCATAAGACTTAAGGATTATTAAACAAACCTGTGCAGTAAGTCGCCGAGTTAAGGTGTGGCAACCATAGTGCACATGTCTAGGATTGGTATTCGGTGGGAGCTTGGTATTTAAGCAGTCCGCGTGACTCACCTCCTCTCCACTCGAATCCTACCTGGTGCGTAGCTACGGTTCACCTTAACCAAGAGGACTTACTCACGGGCTAAACCCGATAATTAAAACCCGAAAGGGGCTAGCCATGCAGTTTTATGAAATTCCTAGTTTTAAAGTTCCTAAATTAACCCTTTTAATTATAGTAAAAGATTATTGTGGAAATTTTTCCAAAATATCTCCAATTTGCAAAATTACGAAAATACCCATGTGTTGTAAATTACTAAAATATCCTTGATTGTAAAATTACCATACTACCCTCAACTTTTGTTAAAATAATCCTATTTTACAAAAATACCAAAATCTCTAGTTTTCAAAATATCAACATACTCTGATTTGGGGAAATTTACGAAAATACCCCTGGTTGGTAAAATTACCAAAATGCCCTTGGTTTCTAAAATTTTCATATTACCCTAGACTTTTATTTAAAATATTCTTACTTTACAAAAATATCAGAAAATTCTATTTTTGCAAAATGTAAAGATACCCTGTTTGGAAAATTACCGAATTACCCCTAAATTACAAAATTACCAAAATAACCCCGATTTTTGAAATTTCTGCAAAACCTTGATTTGGAAAATCTTTCTTTCAAAATACCCATGAGTTTGAAAAAAAAAATTTTGAAATGACTTTTGTGATTTTCAAATTGACCCTGATTTATTACCAACATACCCCTGTAGGACAAATGACGGAAATACCCCTGGGATAGAAACGGGCAGAAATGTCTGAATAGTGAATGCGGGTGGTGGATACCACTGAAAGAATGTGGCCTTGTTAAGAAATGAAGATATCTCCATTATGAATGCGATTGTGAAGGTGATTCTTTGAATTAGAACTCAAACTGAAAGCTTGATTGATCGAAAGAACAACTTTTGAAAACTTCATTTCATAAAATTTGCTCGTGGATAAATAGTGGAACAAAATTTCTAATGCATAAAATTTCTTAAATCAGACTAAATCGAGGCGCTAGAAATGAGTTCTAGAGGACATGGTCGTCGTGGACGTGGTCGAGGCAGAATGGCCGTATCGGAACCTGTTAGATCGGGCCAAGGGTCTGATAATGAGATGCCACCACCACCCCCAGCTTTTGGTGCTGAGCAGCAAGATCAGACGGGGGGTGATGCTGTGTCGCAGGCTGTGCTGCGAGTTTTGGAGTTAGTGGCTGGAGCAGGTGGAAATATGAGAGCTAGGAAGTCTGTACCCGAGCGACTCCGAGCTAATGGAGCTGAGGTATTTCGGGGCGTGTCAGGTGTGGCACCCAGTACGGCTGAATATTGGTTGGAAGCAACCGAGTGAATTATGGATGAGCTCGATCTGAGCCTTGAGGAGAAAGTGAAAGGAACGGTGGCGCTGCTTCGCGACGAGGCATATCAATGGTGGCTAACAGTTCGGGATAGTGCCCACGGTGAGGATCTCACTTGGGAGTATGTCAAGGCGGCATACCGTAAGAAGTATGTTAGAACTCATTACATTAATGCTCATAGGAAGGCATTTTTGGGGCTGGTTCAAGGGAACAAGTCCGTAACAGAATACGAGGCTGAATTCCTAAGGTTAAGCCAATATGCTCGAGGAGTAGTTGCTACGGAACATGAACGATGTGTCCGGTTTGAGGGACGGATTAAGGGACGACACTGAGATCGTTGATAGCTCCTCACCGAGAACGGAGTTCATTTGTGTTAGTCGAAAAAGCTAAGGTAGCCGAGGAATTAAGGACTCGCGTGAGGCGTAAGCAGAGATAAGGATAGGAACAGGGACGGGAGGAATTTTGGATCGTCTGAATCATCTGAGGGTCTTCAGAAAAGACCGAGGGTTGAAAATTTTGTTCGAGTTACTAAGCCAGCTACGGAAAATCCGGATCGTCCATGTGCTCAGTGTGGAAGGTATCATGTTGGCAAGTGCTAGAACCGGGAACAGGAATGTTTTAGGTGTAAGTCTAAGTCTCACCTGATCAAGGACTATCCTCAAGATCCAAATAGAGCTCGGACAATAGGATAGGGTTATGTACAGCCGGGTAGAGATGGTCAGCAAGAAACAAGAGGTCGTGGTCCAAACCATGGAGGAAATGGTTCAGGCCGGGGTTGTGGAGCACCAAACAGAGATGCTGAAGGTGCAGACGCAAGGCAGCCAAGGTTGGTTTATGCAGTTGGCCGTCATGAGGAGGAAAATGTGCCAAAGGTGACAACGGGTAAGTTTCTTACTTCCGAAATACCCTCAATTGTCTTGGTTGTGGTTAAGTTAGTTCGTTCTTATGTTGCTAGTAAAGTATATGAAACTTTGATTATGAACTTAGAGTATGATAGTTCTTTAAGATCAGAGTACGCAGCAGTAGCGTAGGGTGACGAGTTAAGGATACACGATTGATCGTAAGTAATTTCGAGGACGAAATTATTTTAAGGAGGGTAGAACTGTAACATCCTAAATTAGGGGTCGTGCGTTTAGAGCATAACGCAAGTGTTAGTAGGCTTTAAGTGGGGTTGGTGATGTTTTAAGGGTTTTTAAAACTCTAGGATTAAAAGGGAGTGCATTGGAAATTTTTGAAATTTTTAGGTTAAAAGGGGAAATTGGGCTAAGGAGGCCTTAAAGAAAAATGGCAAGGTTTATGGACATGAAAATCGGATTGGTAAAGTGGCTCCCATGCGCCACTTAAGGGCCTGGAAGTAACGCCAGCAAGGGCCTGGGTTCGAAACACGGCGGCAGCAAGTGGGGATTTTATTTTTGTTTTTGGCGTTAAAGAGGAAGGAACTAAGGAAGGAGGTCATAAAAGAAAATATGGCGGGTTTATGTCATAAAAATCGCCACGGCAGAGTGGCATGAGGCGTTGTTGCGACTTCTTGGGGCAGTGTCCTGAGTTCGAACCTTGGGAAATTTGCAGGAGTGTTTTATTTTTTTGCATCCTGACGTTAGGGGGAAGGAGTAATTGGACGGCACATTTGATCTTCAATTGAGATAAGGATAAGCTTGGTGTTTAGCTTTTAAATTCGGCAGGAAGAATGGATTATTATTATTTTATTTTGTATTTTAATTGAAGAGGTGATAATGGATAAAGGGTGGTTGTTATTTTATTTATTTTGAATGTTTGATAAGAGATAAATAAGGCTTATTTTATTTAGTTCAAGTGAGTGGTTAAGAGATAAAATAGGAGAGGAATTTGGGATATGATTAAAAAGAAATTAGTGGCCGGCCAAGGGTCTTTTGGGTGGTGTTTGAATTTCGGTCATTTAGGGGATTAAGTGCTGAATTTTAATTGTTTTTTTTTCTAGTGCCTCTTGCCGAATATTGTAGTCCTCTCTATCTTTTCTCTTTTCTTGAAACCTTAAAACCGAATCTCCCTCTTTTGGTGCCGATTGTATCTTTTGTTGGAGCCAAATCATTCATTGAACTTCAAAGCCGAAGGTGGTAGTCTAGTTATTCTTCTTTCTTGTTCTTTTATATTATCATCTTTTCCCGGAAACTACTCTTTTCTTGTCACTCCCTTAAAGCCGAAGTAATTAGTCGGGATCCATTCTCTCTTAGCCTCTTCAAACAACGTGTAGTGGTAAGTGGTTCTCTCCTAGTAATCGGTTAAGGGGTTTCCTTCCATTAAAGTGCCGAAATCAAGTGTTGAGGCCTTGATTTTTTTGGATGGCCGAATGTCCATTAAGCTATTTTATGTGTCTGATGTGTAGCCGATATTAAGGAGCAGTAAGGAGTTCTTCAGGATTCGAAAGCATCAAAGTAAAAGGTATGTGTTATTCGGCCTTAGGCCATTTTTGGGTATTTAAGTAGTTAACCGATTCTGTCCATGATGGATTAGGGGCTAATCGGCAAGCATAAGGGCAAGTTTTGGGATTCTAGATTGTGATAGATTCAATAGATCAGGATCTTGCTAAATAATCAGGTGCTTAGTTATCGCACTGGCTTTTGATCGTTTTAAATATATTAAAATGTATATGTGCTATGTTATGAATGATAGCCGAGATAAGGGCTATAATGGTGGATACCCCTGATGGGTAACCGATTAATAAGGTCAGTGTTTTATGTTATTAAATGATTACTGATGACTATGTGAAATGGAGATGAGCATGTTGTATATCTTTTATTAAATGATGTTTTATCATGATATATATATATGTGCATGAGGGCTTGGGATATGAATGTTGGAGGACAGGGTGTACATATTTATGTACGTGGTCTAATGTCAGCCTTGTGCTACATTAGCGCTTGATGTTAGCTATGTGCTTCATCAAGGGAGGTGTTGGCTAGGTGCCCATCTCGGCGGTTGATAGCTGTGTGCATCACCGTGGATTGATTGATATGTGGGATTCCTATGGGATCGGTGGCTCAGCCACGGCCTTGAGCAGCAAGTCTGCCAAGGTAGGATATGTGGATCACGATGTGATCGGTGGTGAATTCGCCACAGCCTAGGGCAAGGAGTCTGCTAAGGTGGGAGTAACGGATGGACCCTAGGTTGAGTTGGGCTTCATAATTGCATATTTATGTGTATGGACTGTGTAGATGTGGGCCAAGCCCATATGTATGGAGACATGTGCAATGGCTATGCACTGAGTCGGTTTGACTCACCCAATATTTTTATTAAACCTTACAGGTGACGCTTGAAGCTCGGACCGGGTTGGAGTGGATACAAGGTGACCCATGCAAGTGAGATATTTTAATTGATTACGTATTTATATTTCTTTTCAGAAATTCTAAGTATTTATTTATTGTAATAAGGGCCATTTGAGATATTTATGAATTTTGCTATGTTTTAAATTGGATTGTCGATTAAATTATTATTCGAGAAATGTTTTTAATTTTGGCCACTTATATATTAAAAGTATATAATAAAGTTTTAATTCGGATATTTTGTAACATCAAAGTCTTACATATAATTTTTAAATGGACATGGTTTTCAAAAGACGACAAATTTTAATGTTTTATCTTAAGTCAAAAATATTTTCAAACGTTTTCCGCAGTGGCATTTCAAATTCGGTTGTAACGAATGGGTTGGGTTTGGGGTGTTACAAATTGGTATCAGAGCCCGATTCAAAACTCGGCTTTGAGGGTTTTGGGCCCAAAAACATTTTTTTATGGGCTTTTCAAAGATTTGGGCTTTCATAAAATTTTTAAAATGTATATGTGCTATGTTATGAATGATAGCCGAGATAAGGGCTATAATGGTGGATACCCCTGATGGGTAACCGATTAATAAGGTCAGTGTTTTATGTTATTAAATGATTACTGATGACTATGTGAAATGGAGATGAGCATGTTGTATATCTTTTATTAAATGATGTTTTATCATGATATATATATATGTGCATGAGGGCTTGGGATATGAATGTTGGAGGACAGGGTGTACATATTTATGTACGTGGTCTAATGTCAGCCTTGTGCTACATTAGCGCCTGATGTTAGCTATGTGCTTCATCAAGGGAGGTGTTGGCTAGGTGCCCATCTTGGCGGTTGATAGCTGTGTGCATCACCATGGATTGATTAATATGTGGGATTCCTACGGGATCGGTGACTCAGCCACGGCCTTAAGCAGCAAGTCTGCCAAGGTAGGATATGTGGATCACGATGTGATCGGTGGTGGATTAGCCACGCCCTAGGGGAGGGAGTCTGCTAAGGTGGGAGTAACGGATGGACCCTAGGTTGGGTTGGGCTTCATAATTGCATATTTACGTGTATGGACTGTGTAGATGTGGGCCAAGCCCATATGTATGGAGACATGTGCAATGACTATGCACTGAGTCGGTTTGACTCACCCAATATATTTATTAAACCTTACAGGTGACGCTTGAAGCTCGGACCGGGTTGGAGTGGATACAAGGTGGCCCATGCAGCAGATATTTTAATTGATTACGTATTTATATTTCTTTTCAGAAATTCTAAGTATTTATTTATTGTAATAAGGGCCATTTGAGATATTTATGAATTTTGCTATGTTTTAAATTGGATTGTCGATTAAATTATTATTCGAGAAATGTTTTTAATTTCGGCCACTTATATATTAAAAGTATATAATAAAGTTTTAATTCAAATTTTTTGTAACATCAAAGTTTTACATATAATTTTTAAATGGACATGGTTTTCAAAAGACGGCAAATTTTAATGTTTTATCTTAAGTCAAAAATATTTTCAAACGTTTTCCGCAGTGGCATTTCAAATTCGGTCGTAACGAATGGGCCAGCTTTGGGGTGTTACAGAAACTCTATAAACATAGGAAAGCATATGGAGTAAGCTTTGAAAGCTTAGTAAGCTCGTATCATAATAAATTTAACATAGCAAATAATTTCATTACAATGCCATAAGCATGATATGCTATCACACATAACTTTCGAAATTTTATAACAAGTTCTCCTTTCGAATTATCATCATTCAATATTATACTACATAACTAGCTAACTGTAGCTTTCACAAGCTTATTCAATTCAATTCTCATATATCATTTAATTCACATTTTCATATAGCCAAATGAGCACATTATGGGAAATAACACATTCAATCATATATCATTCTCATTTAAATCTGCTATCATCATTTATACTCAAATTCACCTAATTCATATAGTATCTGACAATTTCACATAGCAACTTTATTAATCACATCTTATACATTTGTTCATATTTCTTTTACACATATTCACATTTCATTTCCATATACATCACATAACATTCTTTGCACATATACTTACCTTTCATTTCCAAACATTGTATATCTTTCAACGTACCCTAATCGGAATGTCATTCACTTAATCACTTATTTCTCAGAATTCCCGTTGAACCATTCAGAATCAATAAGGATACTCGGATAGCTCGAAAAGCTCATACAATGCCAACGTCCTAGACGTGGTCTTACATGTAATCAAATATCGATGCCACTGTCCCAAACAGGTTCTTACATGAAATCATATACGATGCTGATGTCCCAAACATGGTCTTACACGTAAATCACAAATCGATGCCAACTTCCCAGATGTGGTCTTACACAATAACACATATCGGAATCCTATACAAACAATCAAATATAAGCCTATCGAATCCAATTAAGGCTTTACTCGTAAAAATGCCAAAATTTACCCAAGGTAAGGCTTGAACTTGGGACCTCACACATATGCCCAGAACACTTAACCACTAAAGCAGATACATATTTGTGTCATAATACACGGAAACAAATATACAAATTTTAGGGCGTTATTGTAGAGGCTGCTTTATATGCCAATGTCACCAAGTCGACAGTCAGCAAGTTCTTAAAGATGGAGACTATATGCCGGTATAGAATTCCAGAAAGGATCATATGGGACAATGCATTGAACTTGAACAACAGTATGATAGCAGAGGTCTGCAGTCAGTTCAAAATTAAACACCACAACTCGTCACCATATCGTCCAAAAATGAATGGTGCAGTTGAGGCGGCTAATAAGAATATCAAGAAGATTGTGGGAAAGATGACTGAGACTTATGCTTATCGGACGTCAGTTAGGACTTCTACCGGGGCAACTCCTTTCTCATTGGTCTATGGAATGGAGGCAGTGTTACCCATCAAAGTTGAGATTCCTTCCCTTCGAGTCTTGTCAGAGCTGAAGTTGGATGAAGTAGAATAGATCCAATCCTGATATGATCAGCTAAATTTGATCGAAGAGAAGAAGCTGAAAGCTATCCATCATGGTCAAATGTACCAGAAACGACTGATGTGAGCTTACAACAAAAAGGTTCACCCTAGAGAATTCCATGAGGGGGACTTGGTATTGAAGAAGATCCTACCCCTACAAAAGGACTTCAGAGGAAAGTGGATGCCAAAATGGGAAGGACCTTATGTGGTAAAGAAGGCCTTTTCTGGAGGAGCGTTGATATTAACTAAAATGGATGGCAAGACTTTGCCTAATCCAGTGAATTCAGACTCAGTCAAGAAGTACTTTACTTAAAAGAAAAGAGAGAAAAGGAAAAGGAAAAGGAGAGGCCAAGGAGAAAACCAGCAAAGGGCGCTTTGAGACCAAAGGGGTTTTGAATTGAAAACTCGTGAAAGGGTAATTCAAATTTTGATCAAAGGTGGAGCATGCAGTAGTCTTGTTATGCCTGAATTAACGAAGAGGAGGTATGCTACATCTCGAGGCATCAAAAAAGTACTTTATATCTCCTAAACACATGTCGAACTCAAAGTGGTCCTCAATAAGTTTGTACAGTGAAGCTCAGGCTGCGATATCTAGGGCACCTATCTGTCCCCTCACCTATCTTGTATTCTAGCAATGTTTGCTTTCTTTAATTAATCCATTCTTTTCAGATTTTGTTCCTGATAAATTTTAGTTTCGTCCATCATTATGATCCTTTTTAAGCATTTTGCATTGAAATAACGATTAATGGACTAATAATACTTTCACAAAAAGAGTTCTGCATATTACTCTAAAAGCTTCTAAATAGTATAAGAACCTGAAATAGGACTATTATTTGAGAACGAAGAGTCTAAATTGTGACTATTCCTTTGGATTTTGTGTCAAAGATATCAGCTGAACAAGAAGATAGGATATTACGTCAGTAATACAACCTTGAGGAACAATGAGCAATGACAACCTAGACATTAAAAAGGGATCATTCTCATGACATTTTACATTCATACAAATATCATTCATAACACATCTAGTTAGGAGCATTTGATTCATTCTGATCATTTCATCCTAATCATTTGGAATAAGCATAGGCCCATGAAATTGATTCTACAAATCATGTCCCCCAGAGGACGGTGTAACAACATCAGTGAATCCCCAATCTCATCTCCCTGAAGTAGCAGTGGAGGAGATTAAAATCGTAGATCTTATCTCCTTGGAGTTTTAATGGAGTAGATCGAAGATGGCGGATCTTATCTTTTTAAAGTTGTAGTGAAGCAGATTGAAAATAGCGAATCTTATTTCCCTGAAGTTGCAGTGGAACAGAATAAAGAAATAAGTCACAAGTCCTATACCTCTGGAGTTGCAGTAGGTCAGATCAAATCTACCAAAACCAAACCTTATCTCCTTAAAGTTGCAGTGGAGCAGGTTGAAATTACCAATCCTTATCTCTCTAAAGTTGCAGTGGAGCAGATTGAAAATAGTGAATCTTATTTCCCTGAAGTTGCAGTGGAAAAGATTAAAGCTACAAGTCACAAATCCTATACCTCTGAAGTTGCGGTAGGTCGGATCAAATCTACCAGAACCAAACCTTATCTCCCTGAAGTTGTAGTGAAGCAGATTGAAAATAGCAAATCTTATTTCCCTGAAGTTGCAGTGGAAAAGATTAAAGCTACAAGTCACAAATCCTATACCTCTAAAGTTGCGGTAGGCCGAATCAAATTTACCAAAACCAAACCTTATCTCCCTAAAGTTGCAGTAGAGCAGACTGAGGATAGTAAATCTTATCTCCCTGAAGTTGCAGTGGAGTAGATTGAAGCTACAAGTCTAATCTCCCTGAAGTGGATCGAAGCATTAGTTCCTATGCCCCTGAAGAAGCAGTGGGATGGAATGAAGCTATTTGAAGAATAGAGGCACCAAAAGAAGTAAAAACTCTGTAAGATCAGGAAAAATTGGCCCATTTAAAATCTTTGCTTCGTTCCTATTACACGACAACGAGCAAAGAGGGGCAGCTGTAAGGCGCAATTTTAGCCCGGGGCCCAATAAACAAAAATAAATACAAATAAAATTAAACAGTCCAGTCTTTTTTACAAAGCCCAAATTACAAAACCAAACAGCAAGCCTAATATTAACAGCCCAATAAGCCCACGACCTTAACATTTTCAGTAAAAACAAAGACAGAAACCCTAATATCGTCGCCTCCAGCTCGCCACGTCAGCACCTTTGTATGCACCACCGCACGCCACATCAACCTCTGTACCTACAAGGACAATAGCGTAACAGACACAGAGGCAGAAACACAAAAAAATAGTAGCAAAAAAAATTGTATTTTCGACTATAAAAGCCATGAATCATCAATGTAAACTTTTTACGAATGCGTTATTTTCTGTTTTTTATTTTATTTTCACTTTGTTTCTGTTTTATATTTCATTTACAAAAAGAATAATAAACAAGATACCAAGTAATAAAAAAGGAGAAATCTGACCCTTTATTTTAAGTTTGCGTCATCGTGAGGGTAATCAAGGTCGCCATCTCCAGTGAAAGATGGCATTTTAGGAGCAGAGAAGTCGAAAAGCCAAAAAATGACCTTTTTTTTTATTTTTTGGCCACCGTGGACAGCGGCGCCATCTCCGGCGATCAGCGGTCGCCACGGTGGTCCGGCGACCGGAGTTTGGCTGGATTCCAAAAAGGGGGAGAGAGTTTGGAGAGAGTTTTTGTTGTTTCTTTTAGGAGGAAGGTTAAAATGAATTTTGAAGTAAAAAAATTGATTTAAGTAGTATGTGTGAAACGACGCCGTTTCATTTAGCTTTTTTAATGCCAAAACGGCTTCATTTTGGCTAAACAAATCGAACCCGACCTGCTCCAAAGGGAGGATCCGCGCGTTTTTTAAAACTGTTCTTATTACCAGTTTTTCCTTCCGCCTTTTTATTCTTTTGCAATCAAATTTCTTTAGTCTTTAATTTCGACCCTATAATTTATTTCGGCTTTCAACTAGATCCACCTTGAAGCTGCGCATTTTGGAGGGGGATTATTTCCTATTTTGGTCCCTCCTTGTTATTCGCGCATTCAATCTGGTCCTTTTCTTTTTTATTTATTTCAGATTTGCCCCAATTTCTGTTTGAAACTTTAATTTAGTCCCTTCTTTTTGTTATTGTGCTATTCCATTATTAAATTAGCTAATTTAATATTATTGCCATTATTATCATGTTTACATTTTCTCGTTATTATTATCACATTATCAAATTGTTTAGTTTTGCATTGTTATTATTATTATTATATTTCTTTTATATCTATTTACTTTAAGTTTTTTTATATATACATTTATTTAATTTTACCATTTATTTTTTATATATATCCTTTTATATAATTTTAAAACCATAGTTTATTTATTTATTTATTATATTATTATTAATATCATTATTATTATTATAATTTATATTATTATTTATATTATTATTGTTATTTATATTATCATTTGCATCATTCTTATTATTGTTTATGCTTGTTAACATTATGGTTCGCTAATATTAATGCTATATATGTTATATTTTATTATACATATTGTGTCATTGTTATTTCAAATGTATGTTGCACTATCATTATCCATGTATGACCTTTTTACGTTTTAAACGATTTCTTTTTAAACATAATCAAATAAACTACACATATATCATTCTAAATATTTCATTATTTTTTTACCTAAATTCATAAAAGAGAAATATACAAAATAATAAGGCAATGTTTTGAATTTTAGGGACTCGAGAAAATCGTGCCCTAACTTACGGGGTTTCAATTTTTCTCGTTGAACCTAAATAGCCAAACATCCTTTCAAATTTCAAAATAGGTGAATGTTAAATAAAAATAAAGGCGATGTTCCATGTTTAGAAACTCGAGAAGGTCGTGCCCTAACTTACGGGGTTTCAATTTTTTCTCGTTGGTTCTAAACAACCGAACATCCTTTTAAAAGTCATAGTGCAAATTTTAAAATAAAACAATTAAAAGGGAAGCTTATTTTCGAGGGTTCAAATGCCGTGTCCTAGCTTACGGGATGTGACATTTTGTTATCCCGAGACGAGAGGCCCTTTAATACTCGTTTCAATTTATTCAAGTGATTTTTAAATTAACATTAATAAAGAAAAGGATCGTATTTTGAATTCTTTTCGAGTTTTCAATTTTCGAAATTAAGACATTAATTAACCAATTAGGTACCAATTTTGGGCATTACGAGGGTGCTGAGCCTTCCTCGTACATAATCAACTCCTGAACCCGTTTCCTCAAATTTCATAGACCAAAATTGTTGTTTTAGTAAAGCGAAACGTTTTATTAAAACCATCAATCACAAGGTGACTCGATCACAGCTCAAAAAAAAAGGATCGGTGGCGACTCCCATTTTCGGCTTCAAAATATAAAGTTGTCTGTTTTCAAAATAAAAAAATGGTTTTGACAGATATCCTCCAGTTTTAGAAGGGTATTTGGATGCTAGTTGGATTACAAGTTTGTAAGGTCATGTATCTACTAGTGTCACGGGGCTAGACCTTTCGTCTCGCAATCCGTGCGGCCTTAGGCGATCCGCTCTTCAAAACTCGCTTAAGTCAGCCTTTACACCCCAAAAGTGAGGATTCCTTAAGAACTCCTCCAAGGCACTAATTTGTATAGCAGAAGCAATTGTGCCAAAAGAAGCTACAAATGAACAACAGAAAGCCAAAAGAAAGAATGCACACAAGGTGTTTGAGTAAATGCCTAAGAATTCTATTACTCTTAAGAATTCAACATACAATGGATGATTTACAAATGAGGGGGAGGCTCTCTATTTATAGTTGAGCTCCCCCAAAACTGAAGGTCAAGATCAAAATACATCAACGGATGAGATTAGTCATATCCTATAATTTAAGAGATTTTCAAGATATGCCATATCAAATCTAATCTAATTTTTACAAGATATGATTTATTCTATCTTCTAAGATTAGTTACCAAATTAGCCTAAGCCGCCATATATTCGTTATCGGGCCAACCAGGCTTCTATCTGAAAGGCTTCTCCAACAATTCTTGGAATCGGGCCAGTTCTTGTGGGCTAAATGATCCCCATCTTAACGGTAGACCTCCATGGGGTGCATCTTCTGCCATGGTTACGGGCTTTGCATTCTGACCCGTGACATTCTCCCCCACCCATGCTTGCAAAGCCTTGGTTGCGACTTTCGAATGGCACTGACTTGATTGACCTTGAATCCCTCTCGTTGCCTTGGCTTCCTCCCGACTTGCTTTCCGATCAGGTTGTCCCTTCTTTCGAAACTTTTGCCTCAGCGTCCGTTGCCTCTTATCTTGAACCGTTGCACTCGTTGGTACATCTCATTGGCAAGAAGTCTCCGCTCCACTCATTGGTACATCTCATTGGCAAGAAGTCTCCTCTCTAACTTGCCCCAATTTTGACTTGTTCCCATTGGAATCCCCTCGATTCTCACATGTTGGCTTCGTTCCACCCATAATCCCTCGGCATCCTTGCTTACGAACTTTGAAAGGGCCCCTACGACCTTGCCAAGCCAACAAGTCAAAATTCAAAACACTATCAGAGTGCTTGCAATGTACCTTACTCGCAGCATTTACTCGTTTCGGCTGCTTTTGCATCGCTTCTTTCCCCTCAAAGCCCGATGTACAATCAACCTTCCCCAAAGATGGTGTCTCCACAGTCGACTATATAGGTCTCATATCAAATACACGCTTCACTAACTTTTCCAAAAGAGCTTTCGTAGCACTCCGCTCTATCGAGTTAATGTTTTTCCTATACGAAACATCTTCGACTAGCTGGATTGATGACAACACCTTGGTCCCAGCCTTTATATCCCGATGCACTAGCACAACAATCTTCGATAACAGACCAGTGACAAAATGGATTTCATCGGCCCATGGAAACAAAACTGTCTGAATCCTGTCAAGGAATTTTAACCCAAGTAAAAAATCGTAATCATCTAATTGGATTACCTCAAAGTCTTCCTTGCCTTTCCACTCGTTGATTTGTAGCTCCACATTAGTGCTGCTCCCACAGTTGGGGCCTTATTAGAATTTACTGTCTTGATCTTCTTATTCAATTTCCTAATCAATAGACCAAGCTTCTTGGCAACCTTTTCTGATATGAACAAGTCCAATGCTCCCGTATCAATGAGAGCATTCAGCTTCTGACCCGCAATGTTGATGTCCACAAACATCAACCCTCTTTTACCATTCCTTTTTTCAGGAATGAGCACCATCGAATTTACCCTCGATGTCTTTCCCTTGATAGGCTTCGCCTCTTCCTTTGGCTCATCTTTCTTTTGGATAGCCGACATCATCAATCTCTTCGGACATTTTCGCAACATGTGTGGTCCTTGACAAAGGAAGCATTTTATCCTCTTCCTTTTATCCCTTGGGTTGTTGGATCCCTGCTTCATATCTCATGGTTTGTCATTGTCATTTGTGTTATCAGTACTATGGCCATCATCACTATGTCCCTCTTTATCTTCCTCATGGTTTCTCTCACCATTGCCCTTTCCATTGGGCTTAGACGACTCAAACTTGTCTTTCGTTGGAACAAGTTCAACAAAGGACTCTGCTTCGGACATGGCTATAGTAAGTTTGGTGATCCCTTGCCCACGGCTTTAACCCATCCTCGAACCAATAGAATGCTTCTTTCTCGCTCAAGTCAAAGATTTGAAGCATCAACTCGCTAAATGCCCGAACATACTCCCGGACAGTGCCTTGTTGAGTGAGGCGACGCAACTTAGCCTAAGCCTCCTTCTCGGTATACTATGGGTAAAGCTGCTTCTTTAACTCTCTTTGGAACTCCTCCCAAGTTTCACTTGCGTTCCCACCATGTTTCTCATCTGTGGACTTATGACGCCACCACAAGAGAGCCATATCAGTAAAATAGATTGAAGCAATGTTTACCTTAGTGGCATCATCTTCGATAGCCATTGCTCAAAAATTTTGCTCCATTTCCCACAAGAAGTTGTCCACGTCTCTTGCGGACCCTGCACCTTTGAACTTCTCCAGTTTGGGAACATCCATTGCTTGTTGCTTCAGCTTTGAAGACAACATCCCATTACTCAAAGCAGCTTTGTAAATAGTGAGCTCCCCCTTAAGCTCTTCAATTTCTTTCTTCATGGCTAACACCATTTCCTCGAGATTCTCATCCCTTTTTGCCAGCTTTTCTGTAGTGGAATTAACTAATTTGTTCATCTTTTTTCGCATTGGCACCGAGAGAATCCAACACAAAATCTCTGAGTTACTCTTTTATTGAGTCAAACCCATCTGTGCGTCCCTCTACCAACTCAAGCGTCTCCTTCATGTTCCCTAAAGACTCCTCGAGATTAACAACTTGATCTTCTAAAGCTGTCAGCATGTCCCTCGAGCGACTTGCTTTTCTGACCCTCCCACGGGTCTGCATTGGCTCATTCTGATCAAGAACTTCTTTTGAAATCCCAACAGTGCCTTCGAACCAATAGCTCTGATACCACTTGTCACGGGACTAGACCTTTCGTCTCATAATCCGTGTGGCCTTAGGCGATCCGCTCGTCAAAACTCGCCTTAGTTAGCCTTTACACCAAAAAGTGAGGATTCTTTAAGAACTCCTCCAAGGCACTAATTTGTATAGCGGAAGAGACTATGCCAAAAAAAGCTACAAATGAACAATAGAAAGCCAAAAGAAAGAATGCACACAATGTGTTTGAGTAAATGCCCAAGAATTCTATTACTTTTAATAATTCAACATACAATGGATGATTTATAAATGAGGGGGAGGCTCTCTATTTATAGTTGAGCTCCCCCAAAACCAATGGTCAAGATCAAAATACATCAACGGACGAGATTAGCCATATCCCTTAATTTAAGGGATTTTCAAGATATGCCATATCAAATCTAATCTAATCTTTACAAGATATGATTCCTTCTATCTTCTAAGATTAGTTACCAAATTAGCCTAAGTTGACATATCTTCGTTATCGGGCTAACCAGGCTTTCATCTGACAGGCTTCTCCAACAATTATTGGAATCGGGCTAGTTCTTGTGGGCTAAATGATCCCTATCTTATCGACAGACCTCCATGGGGAGCATCTTGTGCCATGGTCACGGGCTTTGCATTCTGACCCGTGACACTAGTGGATGGATATTCATTCTTGGTGGATGAGCCATTTCTTGGGGTTCCAAGAAACAAACATGTATTACTGATTCCACCATGGTGGCAGAATTTATTACATTAGCCGTTATATCTAAAGAAGCAGAATGGTTAAGAAATTTGCTTTGTGATATACCTTTATGGCCTAAGCCAATTTCACCTATTTCAATCCATTGTGATAGTAAGGCTACTCTAGCAAAAACATATAGCCAAGTATATAATGGAAAGTCTAGACACATTGAATTAAGACATAGCTATGTTCAACAGTTAATCTTTGATGGAATGATCACTATTAATTATGTGAGGTCAAGTGAAAATTTGGCGAATCCTTTGACAAAAAGTCTTCCTAGAGATGTATTAAAAAGGACTTCAAAAGGGATGGGACTCAAGCCCATTAAATAGAGTCACCCATGATAGAAACTCGACTCAATGTTTGGTATAACGTCAAGTCTTGAGTTCAATGAGACAAAATACATCATTAGTATGTGACTGTTAGCACTATAAATAAATCCATCCTA
This sequence comes from Gossypium bickii, assembly GCA_025503065.1. Classification (NCBI taxonomy): domain Eukaryota; kingdom Viridiplantae; phylum Streptophyta; class Magnoliopsida; order Malvales; family Malvaceae; genus Gossypium; species Gossypium bickii. The sequence continues at coordinate 59,977,871 of CP106721.1, read as the reverse complement.
AGATTAAAGTGCTAGGTACTCGTAACGTTAAGGGAAGGATGAGTAATGTACTCTTAATTGACCCATAACATAAATATGTTAGAGTGTTATAATTACGGGAATACTTTTGATGGGATCTACTTATGTGAGTAGAAGTGTGGCCGTTTCTAGGAGCTCAAGGGCTTGGCTTTGACAGCTGTAACACCCCTTACCCGAGATCGTTGCCGGAGTCGAGCATGAGGCATTACTAGACTTAACTACTAATTCGAGGCATAAAAATTGAAACTGTCCACCTGCGTCATGTTGACTAAATTGACTATAACTCGAGTTACGAAACTCAAAATTTGGATCCATAAATTTTCCTTGATACTAGACTTATATATCTTCTTACTTTAATTTTTCCAAAATTTTTCATTTGGCCAATTAGTACAGTATATTCATTAAAATTTCCCCTATTTCACTATTCGATGGTTCTAACCTATCCTTACAAAAACTTAGTTACCACATTGTACAGAATTCAATTAATGTTTTTGTTTATTCCAATAAAAAATAGACTCATTGAGGGTTCTAAGCATATAAACTATGCTCCATAAATAGTTTTGTACAATTTTTAGTAATTTTTCCAAGATAGAACAGGGGATCACGAAGTCATTCAGAACCAGTCTCACTAAAATTTAAATATCTCATAATATAAAATTCCTTTGCCTACTCTGTTTCTTTCATATAAAAATAGACACAATAAGATTTCATTCTATTTCCTATTCACTTTCTAATTCCATTTCTCCTATTTTTGGTGATTTTTTTCAAAATCACATCACTACTGCTGCCAACCAAAAACTGTTTCATTGCAAAATCATATAACCACATTACAAACATATTTACCATGAAACATACTTCCAAATTAAACTTAAGACAAGACCGAATACGCAACCATTAATATCATAATCAAGCCATTTTCACATGGCTATATATATAATTTCAAAACCAACCATGTCATAACTAGTCTATACATGCCACATAACCAAATCTTCAAGCATTTATTTACCGAAGCGAAAATTAGATAGTGTGATGAGATCTCCTTCGACTTCCAACCCGAGCAAGTCTCTGAAACTCTATAATCATAAGAAAAATACACAAAGTAAGCTTCAAAAGCTTAGTAAGTTATAAGCAATTTCATAACAATAATGCATTATAACACTACACTAGCAAAGTCAGAATAATATACTCACAACCAAGGTTTATAACCATGACTTTAGTTCATATCACCTTTCAAAATCTTTCTCGTTTCATATCCCAAAGGCCAAACTTCCAAACCTTCGATAATAGGTTTCACATGCATATATATATTTTACTTACCGAACTTATACTTGCACTTCAAACCCATATAAATTATATATTCAGAATTTAAAACTAATCAAATGAATTCTTTATACAAACTTCCACATGGCCGAATACAATATATAAAATTCATGTATAAATCAATGAGATTTTGTAAGTATTACTCCATGTCAACTCATATCAATTGAACTATAAAATTAATTGATACATTCCATCCAAACTAATTTATCACTCTTATTTGATTTCAATTAATATCATCTCATAATATCCACTTACCCAAAATTAAATCCAAGATATAAAAATTAATCGCACACTTAGTGCTCCTTGTCCGATTTCACACACTTAGTGCATAACGACCGATTTCGCACACTTAGTGCTCGGTATTTTAAAATTCACACACTTAGACTTCAAGATCTATACAATAGTCAAATAAACACACGAACAATAAGCTAATATAGCTTAGTAAGTTATAAGCAAAAGGAAATATATATACAACAAATCATTATACAATTTTAATCAATTCAACTTGATCATTAACCGGTTCGTATCAGCATTACATATAGCATTTTACTATACAAAAATATCATATTCATTAGATCTCCAAAACCGAATGATCACAAGCCCTATATCCATTTCAAACAAGCTCAAAGGTTAATGAATTTATCATATTTCCATAATTTAGTATACAAAAGCAACTTACCTCATTAGCACCACGTTATTCAATTTCCATGCATCACTTACCTACATGTCTATTTTGATTACATTCATTCATTGGTTCATGTCCTTGAGAGGTTCGATAATCTGCACACACATTGCAACTCATGTAACGTATCGCACACTTAGTGCCGTTACTTAATAATTCGCACACATAATGCCATCTTCCGGTACTGTATCGCACACTTAGTGCCATTACTCATTTTCCGCACATATAGTGCCATTCAACTGACTTCGCACACACAGTGCTCGGTGTTTAAGCTCACACACATAGTGTCATTCAACCGATTTCACACACACAGTGCTCGGTGTTTAAGCCCGCACACATAGTGCCTCTTATCCGAACCTTTCTTTATTTATACGAACACTTAAAATTTCATTCTCATACATACATACACAAATATTCAAATATCCAACAACAACTCAATTTCATTATGTCATAGCATTTAATTCTGCACAATTAATATACATGTGTATATGTATATATATATTTACATCCATCTATTCAAAACAAACATCTCTCTCATTTAATATTCACATTTAGCTACCTTTTTACTCATTCATATACTCACATTACTCCATGAACCAACACTTATACATTTATATATACACCAGTTTTACATTCGGCTAATTTATAAATATTTGATCCCATTCCATTTCACATTCGGCAAATGTATTTTACTATGCTTAATTCAATTATTCATACACGCATTAAATATATATTCAAATTTCATTTCATCCAATTGCTTAAAACTTACCTCTGAAATTGACGGTTTAGGTTTTCCGGCTATTCGTTCAACTTAGCTTTTCCCCGATCCAATCCCGTTTCTTTTTGTTCTTGATCTAATCATTTCAAAAATGGATTCATTCAACATTTTTATCATTCAATTTAATCCAACAACACATAATTGGGTAAATTATAATTTTACACTGACATTTAGAATTTTTACAATTTAGTCCCTATTGCATAAAACACAAAATATACAAAATTTAGACATTCTCCTTTAGGGCCGAATACTACCCATGCCCATACAAGACCATTCAATTTATTTATTTCACATTTTGACCCTTCAATTTACAATTTTCACAATTTAGTCCTAATTACTCAAAATTATCAAAATTTCCAATATAAAACATAATAATCTAAAACATATCTTTAAAACAAATCCATCAAACATCACAAAGCACAAGCCTTCTTAAATGGCCAAACATCACACATGCATTATTAACAAAAATTTTAACATGGGTCGAATACTATTCGAAGCAATGATCTCAAAAACGTAAAAATTATCAAAAACCGAGCTCAATTACTAACCTTAATCAAACTCCAAAGATGGCCGAACCTAAGGAGCTCTTATTTCTTCTTTCTTTTCTTTTTATTTGGTCATGCAAAAGTGAGAAAACCATGGCCTTGTTCCTTTATTATAATATGTTTTTATAATAAAACTTTATTAACCAAAATTATAAATATTTAATAAACCTTTATAAAATAATAATATAACATGTAATGGTTGTCTTTCACCGTACACTACAAGCTAATATGGGTAATTTGCCACTTAAAACCTTCAAATTGATAAAACAATCACTATTCGGCCCTTTCTACAAATAACTACTAAATTTTTATTTTACGCAATTAAGTCCTATTATTAAATTAAGCATACAAACAATCAAATTTTCATACGAAACTTTCACACATGAAATTTCACATATAATAAACACAAAAAATAATATTTAAAAATTTTTTAGACTCGGATTCATGGTCCGAAACCACCGTTCAGATTAGGGTGAAAATCGGGCTGTTACAACAGCGCTCATAAAAAGAGGACACAAACACATGGCCATAATAGTGTCCGTAGATACTATGCATTGACCGATGTTGAAATCATTGTTTGAGATGTGTTTGGTTAATCAAATGAAATAGTTGGTTCAAAGCTTAGTATACCATGCAATTTCGATTAACTTGAACATATTTTCACTAAGTGAAGGTTCAATCGTAAGACACATTCATTTATGCAAATTGATTTCCAAGTATATCAAAATCTAAAATATTTTTAAAATGGGGGGAGATTGTTGGAACATTTTCAAATATTTATAGTATTCCAATAACTATAAATGAATTGGTGTAATTAATCAAAAGGTAAATCTTTTGGTCATTGGTCAAAAGTTATATCATTTGATTTTTTTTAAAAAGAATTATAACTATTCAAACAATATTACTTGAATAGTTATAAAATTAAATGAATAATTATTATTATTTATTTATTCATAGACACTTATTGAAAGATGTCTCTATGAAGAGACATGAAAATTCCTATAAATAGGAATGAGATTTCATTTGGAAATCACACCAACAAGTTCTAAAAGTTCTTTCTATCCTTCCTCATTTTCTAATATTATTAGATTATTCTATAAAAAGTTATTGCATAAATTCTTTATAGAAATTGAATTTCTTGTTATACATTGCTTAGTGCTTAGTGGATTATTTTTGTCAGTGCAAAACACAAATAATCATTAGCTTCATTGTATCCTCGATGTTAATTTACTTGAAACTCATTTGCAGGGCGAATATAACCTTAAAGATAGTGGTTTGATATATGCTTTGGAGCCTTGTCCTATTTCTTATTTTTCTGTTCAAATTTCATTCGTGTGTTCGAGATTTTCCTCATCGGACATTTGTACTAACATGATTAACTAATCATTAAAATTTGTTCATAATCAGAGCTGAGTTTATCTATCCTCTATGTCTCCTCTACATTTTTACATAAAATTCTCCTGCGGTTCGAATGTCAAAATTAGTAAGAGACTCATATGTGTATTTCACACTTTTATTAATCAGTAATTACACCTCTCTCCTTTATTTGCTTTTTTTTCTTTTTCTTTTGTTCTCAAGTTTTTGACAGTCACTCTTTGACCAAATTCTCAAATTGAGCTGCAATCGATTTTAGCATTAACCCATTGGGTAGATCATGGATCTATAAGAAAAAGAACGTACCACAAGAGTAAATGGAGGTTGTAACCCTTTTTTTTTCAATAACTACCGCTCCAACTTTTTTCCCCTAAAGAAATGAACATTTTCGCTGTAACTCTTTATCTTTCTTGCCTCTCCTTTGTTATCATCATCCATCTCTTAAACAATATATGTCAAACTGCCATCAAGTTCCCCTACCCAGCCATTGGTAATTTTATTTTCTCTACCCTTATCTGCATCACCCTTGGCCTGCTTCCTGCTGAAAATGAAATTCCACTCCTCTTCGAGAAACATCCATACGCCTTATTTGCCTATATCAATCAACTTTTCATTAGCCGGTTCTTTCGTTGTGTCGATTATAGGATATAACTCTTAAGGGTTCAAGAAACTGCATACTGCAATAAATGTAGCCATGGATTTAGCTTTTATCAATTCTGGCTTATGCTTGTTTGTTTAATTTTTTCTAGTATTTTTCTCATTTTTCTTATAACTAGTTTTAACTCACCTGCACGTGAAGGATATCAACCTAATAAATATTTAAAAATTTAATATTGACGATATTTAATAAGATTAAATAATTTTCCGATAAAGGTATAGCATAAAATAATTTATATAATTTATAAAAATTTGAATCATTTTATATTAAAATAATTTTATCTTTATTTTAGAAAATAAGAGTCATAATGTAAAATTTACATTTAGCCCCTAATGTTTCATTTTATCACTTTGGCCTTATTTTTTGGATCATTTTAATTCTCAATTTTCAAAGTTAATTTGGTCAAATAATTTCTTTTAGTTAAAATTTTGACGACCTTAACATTGCAGTCTACATGATAGTTTACATGTACATCATTTCTAAAATAGATAATTTAAAGAAAATATATTTATAATTTTTTTAAAACTTGTTGAACTTTTTTTATTTTTTTATTAACTTAATTTTTTATGAAGAATATATGGACTGTCATGTTAGTGTAATTAAGTGTTAGCAATTAATTTAACTTTTTCATCTAAAGGAAAGTAATTTGATTAAAGTTGAAGATTAAGGGCAAAAGTTGTCCCAAAATAGAATTTGGGCCAAAGTGACAGAAGAAGTAAATATTAGGGGTTATCTTTATCATTATGCCAAAGCAAAAGGTCATAATTTCGAGGATTAAATTATAGTATATATTCAAATAATTAATTTAACATAATTTTAAACAAAAAAATTTGACATATAATAACGAAACATACAAATTTAATTTATATTTATGCAAGATATATAAGATTTAATACCTTAATTGTAATTTTCATAAGTGATTCCTTCACTGATACTACCTCTCCCAATGGATCAACAATGCTTTGAAAAGTTATGATATTTCAGGTGTGAGGATGTACTAACCCAATAGACATAAATTTCATACAGTTCAAATGTGACCATGATTATACTTTTTTTAACCATGTCAATACTTAATTACATTCCCACTTAAGAAACATTTCTCTTATCCCATCTGTTTTTTAGCCCTAAAGTAATTTATTAATAAAAGAAAACCCTAACAAAAAGGTAAAAAGGAGATTCAAAGACAAATCCTATAAAACAACCCTCACACCCAAACACGTCAAAAAGTGGCAGAAAACACGAAAATTCATCCACTCATAACAACCCAAAGCAACACCCCACACACTAATATTCAAGAAAAGAAATACAACCCTAAACTTTGGAAGCAAGAAATTAACAAAAAAAAAAAAAAAAAAGAAGACAACCCAATACTCAAATATCTCCAAAGTCTCCTTAATGATCACTCTATAACCCAACTCGACAACTTAACAACTGAAACTCAACATAGCTGTGGGCGCAACATGACCCAATATAAAAAAAAAAAAAAATCATCAAAACGTATTAAAGAAACATCCACCTCTCATCTCCTTGATCAACAAAATACACTAAATCTAAATAACATGTCAGAAAAGTATTGGTCAATAACATGTTGAAGCGTCAGCAGTCAGACGAAATATCGACACAATAAATTATCACCCCTCTAAACCTACTTGAAACGCAAGAAGAAATTTCTTGCCCGAGATTTTTCTTATATTTACGCTTTCCAATTTCTCCTCTTTAAATTTCTCTCAAACATCTAACTTTAAAAAAATTCATGTAGTAACAATCAATCATTTTCTACAATCTATCAATAGCTTTATTGACAAAATCAACAACCAATTTCTTAGATTCTGATAATATATTATCTTCAATACACCCATCACATTTCATGAGTATAGATTTTCTAGTAATATCTCTATTTGCTTAGTTTTTATGATCTAGTTTTGTACTTGACTAAAGATCTATTTGATAGAAAATGAAAAGTGTCGAAACCATTTTTGAAAACGAAAACGGGAATCGAATTTGGGTTTTGAAAGTAAAAATGGGAGTCGCCACTGATCTTTATTAGGTGCGATCGGATCACCTTTGTTTTAATAAAACGTTTTGATTTACTAAAACGGCGTTTGGTCTACGAGATTTTAGAAAATGGGTTCGGGAGTCGGTTACGTGCGAGGAAGGGTTAGCACCCTCGTCACGCCCAAAACTGGTACCAAAGTGATTAATTAATGTCCTTATGTCGAAAGTTGGAAATTATAAAAATATTTTAAAAAAGAACCGATCTCTTTCTGGAAATATTTGAGTTTTCTTGAATTGAATAGCAAGGTTTTCCTGTTCCGAAGGAATAAAACATCACATCCAATGCATAGGACACGATGATTTTAATCCTCTAATCCAAAGTCATCTTTAAATCCCCGAGACTCATGCATAAAACTTATCAAAAGGATATTCGATCTTTGGCGAGGCGGGAGAACCGAAACCCAACACATAGGGTACGATCTCTCGAATCTCCAAACATAGAATATCGCTTTATTTAAAAAAAATTTCGTTTTGAACAGTATCGAGTGCAACATGTAAAGGCATACATTTATTTGTTTGAAATAAAATAAAGTGATCTAAATTGGAGAAATATGTTAGGGTTTAATCCACGATACAATGATGTGAAATAGAATAGTAACATCATGGAGCAATAATTTGTGAACACCATATGATACATGTGAAAGGCGATGTCAAAAATGCGAACAAGAGAGATATGATATATATATGATGACAATAATCAAAACATACATCCTTTAAACATTAACCAAAGACAAAATAATCGAATAATATACCTAACAATTTTAAAAGAAATAATGTAAGGACAAATTAAAATTAACAAAATGTAAAACAATTTGAAGTAGATAATGATTCAAAACAATTCAAAGTAAAATAATAAAAAGATTTAAAATAAACCAAATAGAATATTTTAAATAGACAACATATAAAACAATTTATGCTAAGTGATATATATAAACATTTAAACTACATGATATATATATAAAAATTTGAAAATAAATAATATATATAAATTAAAAATAATGTATAAAAGGTAAAAAAACAAACAGTATATATAAACATTTGCAATAATAAAACAATTCAGAAACAAATGACGAGACAATTTTAAACGAATAATATAAAATTTTTAAAATAAAGTTATAAAGTTAAATCTATTAGTATGGAATAATTTAAACTATTAATATAAAAAAATTAAAATGAAAATATAGTGGTAATAATAATAGACGAATAATAATGGCAAAAAGTAATAGTAATAATAATACTACTAATAACAATAATAATACTAATAGTAATATACAAATAAATAAATAAATACAAAATAATAATAATATACAATAATATACAATAAAATAAATAAACGCTCAAAACAATAATAAAAATAATAAACAATAAATAATAAATAAACAATAAATATATTAAATTGAAGGAGGGACTGAAATAATAGGGAAGTGGAATTAAAAGGCTAAATTTAAAAATAAAATTATTAGGGACCGAACTGAGACGCGCAGGAACTAGCGGGGACTAGGTGGGGAAATATTCCCTTGAGGTCCTGCGCATGCTCAGCGTGACAACCCAAGGGATCAAATTAAAAAACACAGGGAATTTGAGGGCCAAATTTAAGAGAACAAATAAATCAGGCGACGGGGCCTAATTCGAGGAATAGCGAGCGACAGGGAGTACTCGCGTAAATATCCCTTTAAGGGATATGCATAGCTATCCCACGCAGTGAACGACGCCGTTTCACTATATGCATATAACCCCCAAATTCTTCTGAAATTCTTATTTCAAACCCTAAGATTTTTTACAAACATTAGCAGCCGACAGTCTCCCCCCCCCTTTTTGCTCCAGATATTCGGCCATTGGGCTCCCCTCGTCATTGTCGCGCCACCATAGTTGGGTGACCGAGGTTCGACTACGGAGAAGGAGGACCCCGAAGCCGCGATGAAGGGATCTCTGGTAAGCTTTCTTTCTCTTTGTTTTTGTTATTGATTTATTTGTAAAGATTCAAAACGTCAAAAATAAAAAATTAAAAATAGAAATAAAGCGACGGTGACGAATGCTAAAACCAAAAACGCAAAGATCTAGAATTAACCTTCAATTTTGCTTTCAATTTTTGATGTTTTTGTGTTTGTATTTCGTGCCCAAAAAAAAACCGAAGAAGCTACAACGGGTTTTGCTTCGGTTTTTATAACCGAAGCATAGATTTCATTTTTTTTTCTATTTTTGCTTTTCTTTTTTTTCTTCTTTTCTCTGTCATTGTTGTATTTTTCTTTGTCTCGTTGCTTGGTCTTCTCTTCTCCTTGCAGGTACCCGAGGCGCGTGCTGGTGCGGGTGATGGGCGAAGATGGTGGGAACCGACAGCAGCGTGCGTGGGTTCCTGATACGAGGCGCGCGAGGAGGAGTGCTGGTGGCCAGTGGCATGCGGCACAAGAGGAGGGAACCCTAGGGTTCCGAAAAATTTTAGGATCCTGGGCCACTGGGCTTTTGTAATTGGGCTGAGTTAGGCTTGCACATGGACTATTTTTATTATTGGGTCTTTGGGTTGAAAAATGGGCCGGGCAAATTATAGGTATTACAGCTGCCCCTCTTTGCTCATTGTTGTGTAATGAAAATAGAGCAAAGACTTTAAAAGACCTAAATTTGCCCGGTCTTGTCAAGCCTTGATCTCTTTGGGTGCTCTTCTTTGTAAGGTGGCTTCAAACTCCACTGCTACTTTTGAGAGAGAGGGCTTGTAGCTTCAATTCCCTTTACTGTCTCGTTATATCTTTAGGGAGATAACATTCGCGATTCTTAGCCTACCCCACTGCTGGTCAAGGTAACACGAATATGGCTTAGATCACGTTCCACCTTTGTTTAGAGACACAATGTTCGCCTTCGACCTCGTCTCACCACTGTTTATGGTGACAAAATCTACAATTTTCAACCTCTTCTACCGTTGGTTAGTGGCAATATAACGATCTTCAACTTCTTCCACCATTGGTTAGTGGCAATAGGACAATCTTCAACCCGTTCCACCGCTGTTTAGTGGCAACAGGACAATCTTCAACCTATTCCACCGCTGTTTAGTGGTAACAGGACATTCTTCAACCTATTCCACCGCTGTTTAGTGGTAACAGGACAATCTTCAACCCGTTCCACCGCTGTTTAGTGGTAACAGGACAATCTTCAACCTATTCCACCGCTATTTAGTAGTAACAGGACATTCTTTAACCCGTTCCACCGCTGTTTAGTGGTAACAGGACAATCTTCAACCCGTTCTATCGCTGTTTAGTGGTAACAGGACAATCTTCAACCTGTTCCACCGCTATTTAGTGGTAACAGGACAATCTTTAACCCGTTCCACCGCTGTTTAGTGGTAACAGGACAATCTTCAACCCGTTCCACCGCTATTTAGTGGTAACAGGACAATCTTCAACCCGTTCTACCGCTGTTTAGTGGTAACAGGTCCTCAGTCTTTAGTCTGCTCCTCTATCATCTCTAGGGAACAAGATTTGAACTTTTGGTTTGCTTCCTTACTATCTCTAAGAAGACTTCAATCTTCAGCCTGCCCCACTATCGTCTTTAGGGAACAGGATCTGAACTTGCTGCACTGTTCTTTGAGGAACCTGTCCTGTAGAACGTGCTTATGCTTAAATAAATGATGATGATGCTATGGTCGGAGTGACTCGAATGCTCCAAACTATTTGTATGAATGCAGAATGCCATAAGAATGGCCTTTTTTTTCAAAGATTAGGGTGTAATGATCAGGATGAATCGAATGCCCCTAAGTGAATGTGTATCATGAGAGTGATTTTGTACAATGATCAGGGTGCAATGATCAGAATGAATCGAATGCCCCTAACTAAATGTGTTTTGAATGAATGTAGAAATTCATGAGAATAATCCCCTTCTAACATGCATGAATGTAGAAATTCATAAGAATGATCCCCTTCTAACAGTTTAAGGTGGTCATCGCTGATGTCTTATGCTACGATTTTATTCGGCTGGTATTCATGATGGAAAATCCAAGAGAACAAATATCTTGCTCAACAAGTTTGCCCCACTGTAACTCCAGGGTTTAACTCATTGTGACCTGGGGGTATAGGATCTAAACCTTTCATTCGTCCCAAAGCAATTTCAAACCATAGGATTTGTTTCTTCTTCAACCTGTCTCATTGCTATTTGAGGGTACAAGATCTGTATTCTTCCATCTATTGATCACCCTTTGGGTGTCCCAACCAGACGTATATGCATGATGCTTGCGTAAATACAAAGCATCATTTTCCTTTGACAATACTTGGGTTCACAATGCCCATTTTCGTCGGGATTGTATTACTGGCGCAATCTTGTCGTTCTGTTCAATTGCAATTTTGACAAAGATCTGAAGAGATAAACTTAATTTGGACTCATGATGTTTCCAACCCATAAGCTTGGTGAATCTTAAACAATAGTCCCGTTTCAGCCTCCTGTATTGTTTTTAGAGGTTCCCAGAGTAATACGCAAAACTCCTTTCATGAAAGTATTATTAGTCCAGTAATCATTATATCAATGCAAAATGCTTGAAAAGGATCACGATGATGGACGAAATGGAAATTTATTGGGATCATAGCTCACAACAAACAAGTTAATCAAAACTAGCAAATGCAAAGAAATTTATTTAGAGTGTATTTTGAAAAGACAAAGATAGCAAACTCAAAATGGGTAGAGTAGAAGCTAGGTGCCCCAGATATCGTAGCCTGAGCTTCTCTGTTCAAACTTCTTGAGGATCATTTTAAACTCAATATGTGTTTAGGGGATCTAGAGTTCTTTGTCGATGCCCCAAGACGTAACATACCTCTTCATTGTTGCTTCAAGCATAGCGAGACTACTGTTTGCCCCATTTTCATCACAAATTTGAGCCGCCCTTTTCGGGTTTTCAACTCAAACCCACATTTGGTCCCAAGGCGCCCTATGCGGGTTTTCGCCTTTGGCCTCTCCTTTTTCTTTCTTCTTTTGCTGAAGATTTCCTTCTTGCTTGTTTTTTATTTTTGATTTTTTTATTTTTTTGAATTTTTTTTCTTTTTTGGCCTTTTTGAATTCTCCGGATTGGGCAAATCCTTGCCATCCATTTCGGTCGATATTAATGCTTTCTTAGGACAGGCCTTCTTTGCCGTATAAGATCCTTCCTAGTTTGGCATTCGCTTTCTTCTGAAGTCTCTTTTGTATGAGAGAATTTTTCTTTTAAAGCCCTTTCATGAAATTTTCTAAGGTGATCCCTTTTTGTTGAAAATTCGCATCATCTGATCGTGACAGATACTCTCCGCATTTTCTCTTCAAATTCACTTGATCACATTGGAATTGGATCCATTCTGCCTTATCCAATTTTGGCTCGGCCCGTGCCTAGGGAACAGAGGATTTTGACTTCACTAGGCGAAACCTAATGAGGAAGGTGTTGCCCCAGCAGAGGTCCTGACCGACGTTTAATGAGCATAAAGGGTAAACGTAACTTCTATATGCCAATATTCACAAGTTTAGGTCATGTTCCTAGCAATCTTTGTTTTGTTGCCCCCCCTTTTTTTTTAAACTATGATGTGGCACTTGCTCTTTGAAAAGACCGCAAACTTTTGACCTTGTGCGGTTAAATATGATCTTTTTTGGGGGGGTCTAACGGCTATCGACTTTGTAATATTGGCATACGAAGCGACCCTCACCCTCTTAGTGAAGAGATCGACATCCACAAAGATGAATTGATGTGGACCAGAAGCTTTCGAGGAGATTGGTTTGATAACGTCCAAGCCCCATGTGCAGAAAAATGGAAGAGGCACATAAGTTCCGTCCTCCTCGATTTGGCGTTTGATGCAACTTTCCTTTCTGGGTAGACCCGTAGCTCGAACCTCTTGATTGGCTTAGTCAGGGTAGAACCATCAGCATGTGATCTTCAAATATCCTTATGGACTTCTTCTGTGACTTCCTTAGCTTGGACAACATACTCGTGCCTTAGTGGTCCCGGCATGATCATACGAAAATATCTTTGAACTCTTGGAGATAACTCAATGATTCCTTGCCTTGTTCCTGCGGCAAGCTAAGCTTCCATATTCATCTCCCCTGTAGTGTTTGCTGACACTTCGTAGGATAGGATCTACCATTCTTAACAATAAGTTGTGGCCCCGGCCGTCTCCGCGGTCCTCCAATCCCTTTAGACACATATCTCGTTAAAAAGAGAGTCGGTAACAGCGTCACTCATGTCATTGATATCTGGGGGACCCGTTGTGGGTATGAAGGTGGAAAATTAGAAGTATGATATGAAAATGAAACGATGTAGAGTATGAAATGCGAAGAGTGAAAATGAAGGTGCATTTTATTAAAATAACAATTCTGGAAACAAGCCTATTTCACAAAAGGACTCCTGTTGCCTCTAGGCTTAAAGCAACAGGCATGTTTTGTCTATTACTCGAGATCAGCTAAAACACAGGGATCCCTTCCACAGTCCCATTGTTCAAAACACTCCCAAACATGCAAGGTCTTGGAAACTTTGATTCTTCGGTTTATTCTCCAGATACGTCATGCACGTTCCAATTCCTTGGTATCAGGTTTTGCACTGGAGCCCTGAATTGGATGTACTTCGGATCTCACACCCCCATTTATCACGGTACTCCAAATAGTTACCCTTTTAACAGCATGGTCGAGCAATGAATTTTCTGCATCAGAAGGGTCATCGAATCTTATAACTCCTATTTTGATGAGTTTTTCGACTAATTTCTTGAAAGCGGTGCAGTCTTTTGTCCAGTGACCCGCTATTCCGGCATGGTAGTCAAATTGAGCGTTCAGGTCATACCATTTGGGGTACGGGGGTTGGAACGGTTTCATATAGTGAGGAGACACCACATGTGCATCAAATAAATTTTGGTAGAGCTCCTTGTATGTCATTGGGATGGGTGTGAAGTGGAGCCTTTTCGTGTTAGGCTTTGGATTGGATTCTTGTCTAAAGGGACCTTGATGACTGGTAGTCGTTGTCCTTGGCTGTCTTATTGCCATTAGTTTTGGATAGCCCTCGTCATATTACTCATACTACCCGCTTCCTTTTCCTTCTTTGTCGGGGTCTTCGATGTCTGCTCCCTCTTTTCTTTTGCCTTTGCCTAAATAATCGATTTGACTCGATCATCCTTAGGGTTAAAACATGAGCCCGTTGGGAAGTTTGGCAGGGTCGAGGTATTGGTCTGGCATTGGGGTCCGATAATGATGGGCGCCCCTTGTGACTGTGTATCTAGTTGAATCAGGATATTCATCGGGGAATAAACGATTTCTTCGTCATCATCCGCACTGTTGACCCCTTGGCCACTCCCTTTTTCAAATCCTCCAGCTATTGACTGGGCTAGCTGACCTATCATATTCCTTTGCAATTCTTACATTTGTTCCCGCATCTTTTGTTGAATTTTGGTCAATTGCTCTTGCATCCGTATTTGCATTTTCTCAATTCTTTCCAGCCTTTGTTCCATGTCTCCTAGCTAACTGAAATAACTTAACTTAATTAGGGTCTTTCTACAAATTTTAATGCATGTGATACAATCAAATGCATGCAATGCAATGCAAATGCGTGGCATGAATGCAAAAAGAAAGAGAGGCGTTGATCATGAATTCAACTCCATTAGAAGAACTTTTCTAGGAAATAGAGCTCTTTACATAAAATGGATTACATAGACGGTTTTGTCTTCATAGTCCAAGCAAAACACCAATCCCTTCCTTTGTGACCAAATATCATGGCCATGTCTTGTGCACTTTCTTCGTAGATGCATATTCTGGTTCTTGGTGGCTTGGTTCAGACAGTATCTCTTCACTCGTTCATCCTCTGTGATTGTTTATAAGCTTCTTAACCCCAAAAGTCAAGATCTGACGACTCTTGAATAATTATTATTGGCTTGAATCATCGGGCAAAGTCTTGTACTCTTTCTTGGACTATACGCTTTCCCCTGTTGTTTACTTGGACTATTTTTGAGCAACCGTATTACAATCCATTTTATCAAGAAATTCATTTCCTTATGACAAACTCATCTATTGAGGAATCGAATATGAATCAGCACCTTCTTTCTATGATGATGCAATGCAATGCAATCAAGGCAGAGGAAAACACGTTAGCGTAGAAGTAATAATCGAAACAGAGCATTTATCCGGGTGGTCTCTAGGGTTCGACGTGGCTCTACCTACTATGGGCTCCTAGGTTTCACTATATATGGTTGGTCCTAAAGAAGGGTATCTAAACCAGCGAATTCCTTACTCCTCACCCATTATAGGCTCATACGGACCAAGTTCGGTTCAGGGGAACACATTTCCCTATGGCCATGCGGAGGTGAAAACCTCACGAAGCACATAGGTACAGATGTGTCCCGGAAGCAGTCTACTAGCCCATGCGGAGGTGAAAACCTCACGAAAGCTTAGTTTCTCACTCCTACTTAAAGGTGCGACCATGGCGGTCATGCAATATGATGCGCAATAGTGAACTAAGCGTGGTAAAAAAAAATCCATTCAACAAAATAAGTCAACATTTCACACAAGCAAGAGATAAAACCCCTACTCGGGTGACCACTACGGCTTGGCGCGGCTCCACCTAAGGTAGGCTCTTAAAGCTCGCTATATGAAGTTTAGTTCTAAAGAAAGGTACCCGAACCAGCCGATTCCTCGATCCTCACCCATTATAGGCTCACATAGACCGAGTTCAGTTCGGAGGAATACATTTCCCTATGGCTACACGGAGAAAAAAATCTCACGAAGACATGGGTACGGATGTATCCCGGAAGCGATCCACTATCTTGCACGGAGGTAAAAACCTCACAAAAGAGTAGCTTCTCACTCTCACTTAAGGGTGTGACCCAACGATCATGCAATGCAATGCCAGAATATTTTATAAGACTCAACGTCATTGGAACCATAATATCAGCAAATGCATTGAAGGAGACATGATTTTTCAAAATAAATTTCCAAATTTCGGCAAACGGACAAAGAATAATCAATTTTACGGCCTGACTCTCTTATTTTGGGTCCCCAGTGGAGTCGCCAAGCTGTCGAAACCATTTTTGAAAACGAAAACAGGAATTGAACTTGGGTTTTGAAAGTAAAAATGGGAGTCGCCACTGATCTTTATTAGGTGCGATCGGATCACCTTTGTTTTAATAAAACGTTTTGATTTACTAAAACAGCGTTTGGTCTACGAGATTTTAGAAAATGGGTTCGGGAGTCGATTACGTGCGAGGAAGGGTTAGTACCCTCGTCACGCCCAAAACTGGTACCAAAGTGATTAATTAATGTCCTTATGTCGAAAGTTGGAAATTATAAAAATATTTTAAAAAAGAACCGATCTCTTTCTGGAAATATTTGAGTTTTCTTGAATTGAATAGCAAGGTTTTCCTGTTCCGAAGGAATAAAACATCACATCCAATGCATAGGACACGATGATTTTAATCCTCGAATCCAAAGTCATCTTTAAATCCCCGAGACTCATGCATAAAACTTATCAAAAGGATATTCGATCTTTGGCGAGGCGGGAGAACCGAAACCCAACACATAGGGTACAATCTCTCGAATCTCCAAACATAGAATATCGCTTTATTAAAAAAAATTTCGTTTTAAACAGTATCGAGTGCAACATGTAAAGGCATACATTTATTTGTTTGAAATAAAATAAAGTGATCTAAATTGGAGAAATATGTTAGGGTTTAATCCACGATACAATGATGTGAAATAGAATAGTAACATCATGGAGCAATAATTTGTGAACACCGTATGATACATGTGAAAGGCGATGCCAAAAATGCGAACAAGAGAGATATGATATATATATATATGATGACAATAATCAAAACATACATCCTTTAAACATTAACCAAAGACAAAATAATCGAATAATATACCTAACAATTTTAAAAGAAATAATGTAAGGACAAATTAAAATTAACAAAATGTAAAACAATTTGAAGTAGATAATGATTCAAAACAATCCAAAGTAAAATAATAAAAAGATTTAAAATAAACCAAATAGAATATTTTAAATAGACAACATATAAAACAATTTATGCTAAGTGATATATATAAACATTTAAACTACATGATATATATATAAAAATTTGAAAATAAATAATATATATAAATTAAAAAATAATGTATAAAAGGTAAAAAAACAAACAGTATATATAAACATTTGCAATAATAAAACAATTCAGAAACAAATGACGAGACAATTTTAAACGAATAATATAAAATTTTTAAAATAAAGTTATAAAGTTAAATCTATTAGTATGGAATAATTTAAACTATTAATATAAAAAAATTAAAATGAAAATATAGTGGTAATAATAATAGACGAATAATAATGGCAAAAAGTAATAGTAATAATAATACTACTAATAACAATAATAATACTAATAGTAATATACAAATAAATAAATAAATACAAAATAATAATAATATACAATAATATACAATAAAATAAATAAACGCTCAAAACAATAATAAAAATAATAAACAATAAATAATAAAGAAACAATAAATATATTAAATTGAAGGAGGGACTGAAATAATAGGGAAGTGGAATTAAAAGGCTAAATTTAAAAATAAAATTATTAGGGACCGAATTGAGACGCGCAGGAACTAGCGGGGACTAGGTGGGGAAATATTCCCTTGAGGTCCTGCGCATGCTCAGCGTGACAACCCAAGGGATCAAATTAAAAAACACAGGGAATTTGAGGGCCAAATTTAAGAGAACAAATAAATCAGGTGACGGGTCCTAATTCGAGGAATCGCGAGCGACAGGGAGTACTCGCGTAAATATCCCTTTAAGGGATATGCGCAGCTATCCCACGCAGTGAACGACGCCGTTTCACTATATGCATATAACCCCCAAATTCTTCTGAAATTCTTATTTCAAACCCTAAGATTTTTTACAAACATTAGCAGCCGACAGTCTCCCCCCTTTTTGCTGCAGATATTCGGCCATTGGGCTCCCCTCGTCATCGTCGCGCCGCCATAGTTGGGTGACCGAGGTTCGACTACGGAGAAGGAGGACCCCGAAGCCGCGACGAAGGGATCTCTGGTAAGCTTTCTTTCTCTTTGTTTTTGTTATTGATTTATTTGTAAAGATTCGAAACGTCAAAAATAAAAAATCAAAAATAGAAATAAAGCGACAGTGATGAATGCTAAAACTGAAAACGCAAAGATCTGGAATTAACCTTCAATTTTGCTTTCATTTTTTTTGATGTTTTTGTGTTTGTATTTCGTGCCCAAAAAAAACTGAAGAAGCTACAACGGGTTTTGCTTCGGTTTTTATAACCGAAGCACAGATTTCATTTTTTTTTCTATTTCTGCTTTTCTTTTTTTCTTCTTTTCCCTGTCATTGTTGTTTTTTTCTTTGTCTCATTGCTCGGTCTTCTCTTCTCCTTGCAGGTACCCGAGGAGTGTGCTGGTGCGGGTGATGGGCGAAGATGGTGGGAATCGACAGCAGCTGCGTGGGTTCCTGATACGAGGCGCGCGGGGAGGAGTGCTGGTGGCCAGTGGCATGCGGCGCAAGAGGAGGGAACCCTAGGGTTCCGAAAAATTTTAGGATCCTGGGCCACTGGGCTTTTGTAATTGGGCTGAGTTAGGCTTGCACATGGACTATTTTTATTATTGGGTCTTTGGGTTGAAAAATGGGCCGGGCAAATTATAGGTATTACAAAAAGAAAAATCATTAAAAGGCTATTCCGAACTCTACCACTAGGCCATGAACTTGTTTACTCTCCACTCCAATTTGTCATAATTTTCACCTCATCAAATACAATGAAGAAACATGTATCACCAATTTCATTCTTAATAGTTCATTTCATTAGACAAAACCCACGACTTCATGGTCAAATGAAACGACAATATCCCCTTTTGTTAATAAATTCACGAACTTCTCTACATGAATAAATTTATTCAAGTTAAGCTCAATTGCAAAGCATCCACCACATCTTTTCTTTTTTTCTCATTTTTTATCAAAAACAACTAAGGCCACGTTTGGTTCGCTGTAATGGAATAGAGCTGTAATTGAATAGAGGTGTAATGGAATAGAGCTGTAATAAGTAATTCAACTGTTTGGTTGAATGGAATGGAATAGAGCTGTAATAGAATTCTTGTGTTTGGTTGAATGGAATGATGTTGTAATAGCATAAGAAAAAGAACTAAAATGACCAGAATACCCTTAGCAGAATTTTTTTTTAGGTAGATGATTATTGTTATTGTTATTAAATTTTAATAAGATTATTATTGAAAATAATTTAATAAAAATAATAAATAATTTAATCATATTTTAACATAATTATTATTAAATATAATTTAATAAAAATAATTTAATAACATTCTTAATATATTTATTATATGAATTAAAAAATCAAAATATATAATACTATAAAAATATATATAATCTATTTTATTATTTTTAAATTGTAATGCATATTTAATGTGCTAAAATATCATTATTGAAACAAATAATTTAATTATTCTACAATAAAAAAATATTAGAAGTAATAAATAACTTGAGAATTTATATTTTGCATAAACATAATATTCATATATTAACAAAAGGTTACATGAAACATATATAAGTAAGTTAATTTTAACTTATGCCATGCATCTTTAAAGGCTAATTTTAATCAAAATAGATGAACTCTGATCCTTGCTATGTATTAGTTAATTAATTTATGTGATTAAAGTACATGTCTTGCATGCTTTATATTATAGTATAGTATACATTTCTATTGCAATCCCTATAGTTTTTATATCTTGCTTTGTGCACCTTATCTAAGGATTGAAACATATTATTGACATGTTGATTTTTAGAAATAATTAGAAGAAATAGATTAATATAATACCAAGCTAAAACATACCGTCCCAAATATTACAAACACAAAAAGTTACCAAAATATCATATTAGTTATAAGTTTGGTGAAAATAAGATAATAAAGACTTGAAATAATTCTTACATTTATATATGAGTTCCACACCGCATCTTCAGCAACAACGAGCTGCCTATGCTCATCCCAACCAAAACCGCTATTGATTTTTCCATTAAGCATGTCATAAACGATTGACCAATCCCTTTTCAGTAGTCTAATCCTCGATTCAATATTAAGTTTAGCCTTCAACATTGAATTGGGTAAAACTTTTTCTAACATTCTTTCCAACTCATTTAAATAACCAGCTTTAAATCTCGTATCAGCATTAAAGGTTCCAAAAATGTGCAAGTCGAGCATACAAGAAACCAACGCAGCATCTTCTTCTGGAACCCATTTCCTTTTGGTTCCTCGAGAACTTTGAGAAGAAATATTTGATTCTGAAAAACCTGACATAATTATCTTAAGAAAAAAAAACAAATTAACATTTGACAACATTAAGACATAATAGGTAGCTAGATTTACAGCATTTAAATATGTATGTAAATACTTCAACTTGCAGCACTAAAATAATTCAATTTACAGCATTTAAACACTTCATTTTGCATCACTTTAACATCTCAATTAACAACATTTATACACCTCAATCACAACAATAAATCATCTTCAATTTACACCATTTAAACACGTCAACTTACAACACTTTTAACACCCCAATTAACAACATTTATACAACTCAAATATAGCCATAAGCATCTAAATTTCCAGCAACTAAACAGTTCAATTTGCAGTACTTAAAACAATTCAATTTGCAGCAGTCTTACACTTCAATTCACAGTATTTAAATACTTCAATTTGCAGCACTTTTACACTTCAATTTACAGCATTTAAACACTTCATTTTGCATCACTTTAACATCTCAATTAACAACATTTATACACCTCAATCACAGCAATAAATCATCTTCAATTTACACCATTTAAACACCTCAACTTACAACACTTTAACATCCCAATTAACAACATTTACACAACTCAAATACAACCATAAACATCTAAATTTCCAACATCTAAACAGTTCAATTTGCAGTACTTAAAACATTTCAATTTGCAGCAGTCTTACACTTCAAATTTCAATAATAGCATAATGCATAAAAGGCTGACTCAATCTAGGAAACATAGAAAACAGAATTATCACTATCATTAGGAACGATTGAATTTGAGAAAAACATAAAATATTCTGTAATAATGGTAAGCTTGAAATTTTAACAATTGCAAAGGAAAAAAAACATAACTTTAAATTCAAGAAGAGAATAAATTCAAGAAAGCCTAAAGAATTTAGAACACTGAAAATTTAGTTAACTTGGAGTCATTATATTTTAGGCATACCTTCTTCTCAACTGTCAACTTTAGCTTTTGTCAGAACTTATCTGTCAAAAAGAATACATACATGTAAACAAGAAAGTTGTAAGACTATATTTCAAAAAAAAAATAAAATGTAAGCCGTCCATTATTTTCCCAAAGTTGTTAGCTATTTTAACTAATTGATAAAATTATAGGGACCAAACTATGTTGGAAATTAAAACATAAAGATTAAATCTCAAATTTAGGTATATTAAAAGGACCAAAAACTGAAAAT
Source organism: Gossypium bickii (assembly GCA_025503065.1). NCBI lineage: Eukaryota > Viridiplantae > Streptophyta > Magnoliopsida > Malvales > Malvaceae > Gossypium > Gossypium bickii. The sequence continues at coordinate 59,955,973 of CP106721.1, read as the reverse complement.
CAATTATTTTTATAAAATGCAAAAAGATACATGATAAATGGGTATCACGTGTGACGTATCAGGAGGAAGATCGACTTTCTTTTTATTTATAGGTATATAAATACTTATTAATAAATTTTACAAATAAAAAAAAAGTAGTATTCAACAAATTAAAAAAAAAAACCATACTTTAAACAATAAGACTCTCCCATAAAGGTAATTTTTAGAAAAACTTAATCCTTAAAAGAAATTGTTGCTTGTGATTAGTTTAGTTAGGAAGCACATTGTAATCGACCTCGCCCTTGGGTGATTTATATTTCCAAAATTTCTCCTTCCCTAGTAGTAGCTGATGAGCAAGAGTATGTTATGTATTGAACAACTTTTTAAATTTATGTATAATAAAATATAGTTCCCCTTTCACAAAAACAGAGATATATAACTTGGAAAGATACTCCAAATACATGAAAGCACTTAGAAAAGACTCTAATTATATCTATACATACACGTATGGGACCCTCACAATAGCTTAGATTCTAGGTGTAATAACTTCATATCCGGATAACTATCACCGATATCATCCATTACATTATAAATCGTGATCGGAAATCCACACATAATGGAACTTCTAACTAAAAAAAGGGTATTTAGGTGTGATGAAACTCCAAGTTAAAGTCTCCAACTTCTTATATAATTAATGTTATTAAATGCAAAAACGGATTATATACCTGAAGCTACTGATGAATGTTAAGATTAAAAGCCAACCCAATTTTGCCGACAGCACTACTAAGGATATGAAGAAAACAACATTAAAAAGTTTATCACAAGACAGTGATCTATCAAAAAGAATTCCAGGTCGGTGATAAACATATTTATTTTCTTCGGAGATCTCATATTCCCTTCTTTTATGATGTAGGTAAACCACAAATTTGAATTTAGAGAATCAATTAATTTATTTTCACAATGCCGAAAGCCTGAAAATTTATACCCAAAGTGAACCTTTGATCATCTTCAAAGTCTTTCTCACAAAACCAATCCATAAGCCTATGGAAAAAAAAAAAGAAAAAGAAAAAAAGAACAAGCCTCTTTTACCTAAACAAACCCATTTCATCTAACTTTTCCCTATCTTCCAATCTAAAAGGAAATAAGTTTTACATGCAATACAATACCAATTGCTCCCAATTCTTAAAAAAAAAAAAAAAAAAAAAAAAATCCTAAATTCCCCAAAAAATAGAACAATCCAAGAACATAACTTCACAAAGAAAAAGACCCCCAATACTGTAAAAAGGAAGTACACAAACATGAATCAAGTGAATCAAACAGTGTCATTCAACAAATCGAACACCAAATCAAAGCAAAAAAAAAAAAAAAAAAAAAAAAGATAATTTAAAGATAACAAACATAAAAAAACATTTATAATTGCATTTTCTTATTTACTACAATCAGAGAGAAAAAAGAGAGAGATTACTGTCTAGATAAGTAGCAAGAGAAGTGGAGAGAAAGATATCATCAGGGCCAGCCCAAGACATTGAAAATCAATCTTCTTTGATACTTTTTTAAATCCCCAATTCTAAACAAATGGCATTGGATTTGTCCTCCACAATCGACACCCACCCAGTCACCGAAGTTTAAAGCTTTAAACCACTCTTCACCCACCCAAAAAAAAAAAAATGGAAACAAAATCAATTCGTTCCCCCCCCCCCAATTTATCTTCCTAATTAAGAATAGACCCAGAATAGATCATCACCTAAATTATAGGAAGCGTTTATGAAGATGAAAAAGAAAAGAAGAAAAGAGAAATCAGCCGTCGGAAGCACTTGCCTGAAACAGTAAATCGGGAGAGGGTGGAGCAGGTGGAGCCTGTGGGGTGGCTTTGCTGGTAGCTTCTGTTTGCTCTTGCTTTTAGAGCTCTGGGTTGGGAGGGTAAAAATTGGAAAGTAATAGCTAAACGGTGGTTTCAGAAGGGAATAAAAATCCCCCAGAAATCAACGAATTTTTCGCATGCACACGTAATGGAATAAGCCCGTAATATGCATTCCATTGAACCAAACGGAGGATTAAGTGGGCCCATGTATGCCATTACACCCAACCAAACATATCGTAAAGTCTTTAATATCTTGTCATATAATTTTCTACTCGTCCATCTCACATAATGCATACATATTGATCATAACTATTATTCTTGATTAGGGCTTTAAGCTCTAATATCTCGTCCGATAGTTATTTTATTTACCAATTTAACATATTGCATAAAATACAGGCCATTAAAATTTTAGAAATTCTTACACTCACATTCTTTGAATAATAGAAGTCACGCTCTTAATAATATTCAAATCCCTACAATCTCTCACCGAAAAAAATGAACAATCACTCTTGACCAAAATACATCTTCGATCTCTTCAAGAATTTTCACTTTTTTTGTTTTTAATTATGGACCATTATGATTTTTAATTCTTTTTGAGTCTGACAATCACTATTTGTTCCATTCATTCCAAAGCCATTGTATATATTTTCTTTCTCCAAAAATTTGGTCATAACCACATTGATTGCATTGGCTCAAGGAATATGTGCTCACCTTAATTGAAGAGGCCCAAGATTTATTATGGTCAAATGTTGGTATACTTAGTTTCCTTCATCTTCATTGATTGTTTCATGTTTCACAAGTTAATTTTACTACTTACATTCTCAATGTTCAATAAGAGATCGTCATTGTTTTGTAATCCAATATAAAAAGATTAATTTTGAAAAAAAGAAAAGAAAATATGTATATACTTTAAATCTTTGTTTTAAGATTATGTTTATTAATAATTAACAAGTCATCAAAATTTGTTCGTAATTAGATGAGTTTGTCTATCCTCTATGTCTCCTCTACATTTTTGCACAAAATTCTCTTATAGTTCGAATATCAAAATTAGTAAGAGATTCATATGTGTATTTCACAGTTTTGTTAATCAATAATTACACCTCTCTCCTTTGTTTGCTTTTTTTTTTCTTTTGTTCTCAAGTTTTTGACAATCACTCTTAACCAAAGTGCATTCTCAATCTCTTCAATAGCTTTAGCTTTCTTTGTTTTTACTTCAATTTTTTTTTGAGTTTGAGAATCACTATATGTTCCATTAATCTCAAGACTATTATATCTATTTTCGTTCTCCAAAAAATTGATTATAACCACATTAATTAAATCGATTCCAAGAATTTGTGCCCATATTAATTGAAAAAGTCCGTGAATTACTATTGTCCAATGTTGGTGTATTAATCTTCCTTCATATCCATTGATCATTTCACTTAATATTGTTTCTTGATAACTGCTTCCACATGGATACTCAATATCTACGCTTTACCGTACATGATCATGCTTGATATTATGCTCCTGTTTTTTATTGTTATGTTCAACATAAAAATTCCCAAAGTCAGTTCACTAAATGTGCACATCTTCTTTTTTATTATTTGTACCACTTACACAAACATGATCCTTTCTTTCCTAATTTTTTTTCTTTGATAAAGAAAGCCACTTGATTCAACATACAACGACATTCCCCTCTCAATATGACTCATAGTCATTTTATTGTAATCATAATTTTTTACGAGCGATTCTTTCATTTATACTATTTCTTCCCATAAATGAACAATGTTTCATATAGTCCAAATGCATTGATATTGAACCTCTTCAAAACAGCTCGATATCTAGTCCAATCCAATCCCCTCTTAAGAAACAATATTTCTTTAATCACATCCACTTGAAACTTAAGAAGAAATCGTGTGTATAATATTCTCCTTACAATGATACATTCCAATTTTTCATCTATAAACTTATCTCTCAAGCTACTATTATTTTGATATTTAAAAAAAATTAGCTCAGAAAAAAAAACCATTTATTATTTTTTTGTTTTCTTCATGTAGTTTGATTTTAATGATTGTGTTGTATTTCAATTGCTTGAATATAATTGTAAGTTCTATACGATGGTTTTTTGTCTTTTTTGAAAACATATTTATAGTGCATGATTTAAACATCTAACAAATATATATAAATTGTGTAGTAAATAAATGAGATAAATACAACAATTCAATTTTAGTTTGTTGCATTTTTTCAAAAAATAAATATATAATTTTGATTGGGAGGCTTTAACTACAAATAATGAAAAAAAAAGTGAAATATGTATAACAATTATCATACTTGCAGTGATTTGTATAACTAATATAAATTTGAGTAAATAAATGTAAATATGCGATCAAGCATCGAATCATAAATGTAGAGGCTCAAATTTTGCCTGGGCCCAATAACAAAAATAACAACAAAAATTAAATAGTTCACAATCCATTAGCAGCTCAAATGGTCCAACAATACAAAAAACCCTAAAGCCTAATTAGCCCAAAACACTTAAACATTTTCAGAAACCTTAGCCACCTAAAGCCTTGCTGCCGCTGTCGCTCCCCCACGTTAGCAAGCATGTGTCTGACACCTCTGCCACCGCCGCCATCGGCTACCCCGCTCCTCTGTCACCTGCAAGAAGCCAACAAGCAAACAAATAGCAAGAAAAAAAAAAGAAACTAAAGGTTGTAATTTCGGCTATAAACGAGCCACAAGCATCAATGTCTTCGTCTTCCTTTTTTACGAAACAAAAAAGAAATAACAGAGAAAAAGAGAACAATGAGATTCAAGCAACAATTTCAGATCAAAAAGTAAAATTTTTGTCATAGTTTCTTAAGGTATATTTTCATTTTTATTTATTTTCAGTATAACAGATATATATATATTTAAAATAAAAAATCTTACCTTTGTTGTAGACAGAACCAAAACGTTTCTCCCATTTTTTAAACTTTCGGTTGGGTTTTTGGGCATTTTCACCTTGGATCTGGACTCGGGAGATCAAAAAACTTAAAAAGGGGTCTTTTTAATTTTTTCGGCCACCGTGGACGACGGCGCCGTCGCCGGCGACCAGCGACTGCCACGGTGGTCTTGCGACCGGAACTCCCACCGGATTTCAGAGATCAAAAGGGGGAAAAGTGAATTTGAGAGTTTTATTTTTTTTGGTTTTTGGGGACGAAGAGAGAGAATGAATTTTTTTTAAAAATTTTTTGGTTTATATAATGATGCAAAACGGCACCGTTTTGGGCCTAAGCTTCAGGCGCCAAAAAGACATCGTTTTAGCCTCTGACCCGAGACCCGACCCATTTGCCCTCAAGATCCGCGTGTTTTTGCGGTGAATGGGCTATTTGCGTGGGCGGTCCCTCGGCTTTGTGATGCGTTGCAGTTTGGTCCTTTTTTGTTTTTTAAATTTTATCCTATAATTTTATTTGTCATTTTAGCCCTCGGATAAAACACTGCGCATAGAGGGCCAGGGATTTTTTCCCTTTCGCCTCCTCATGTTTTTAGCGCGTTACGAATTAGTCCGTTATTTCTCTTTTTATTTCGAATTCTTCCCCCAAATTTTATTTAGGTTTGAATTCAATCCTTTTTCATATCCTTACATTTATTTTATTTAAATTTAGATCCTAAATTTTAGTTTAACGACAATCAAGTCCTTATTCATTTAAATTTGGACTCTTTGAATTTCTTTTATTTTATTTTATTCTATTTTATTTATTTATTTATTTATCCATTTGTCTAGTTATTTATTTATCATTAAATTTTTATCTTTTTGCACTTTAAAATATAGATTATTTGCAATCCTTTAAGTACACATTTTCATTATTTTAGTACTTTTTTTTTTGTATTACTTCATTGTTCATTCATTTGTAAACTTTTTCATGTTTTTTTTTATCATGCCTTTACCATTTTATTGTCTTATTTATTTATTACCGCGACTTGATTATTAATATTATATTCATCTTTGTAATTACATCATTATTATTATAATATTTTATTATCTATTGTATGTTATTATTAAATATTACATTAATTTTTACCCAAACACGCAAAAAAAAAAAAGGAGGAAACATTCAAATAAGGCAATATTCCATATTTGGGGAATTCAAGAAATCGTACCCTAACTTATGGGGTTTTGATTTTCTTGTTGAACCTAAATAACCGAATATCCTTCTAAAATTAAAATACATGACATTTCAAATAAAAAATTAAAAGGCAAGCCTATTCTCGAGGGTTCAAATATCATATCCTAACTTACGGGATGTGACATTTTGTTATCTCGAAACGAGACAGCCTTTATTGCTCGTTCAATTTGTTCAAGTGTTTTTTAAAAATTAACATTAATAAAAAGGGATCGTATTTCAATTTTTTTTTTGAGTTTTCAACGTTCGACATTAAGACATTAATTAATCAATTAGGTACCGATTTTCGGCGTGACGAAGGTGCTAATCCTTCCTCGCACGTAATCGACTCCCAAACCTGTTTTCTCGAATTTCGTAGATCAAATTCGTTGTTTTAGTAAAATCAAAACATTTTATTAAAACGATCAACTTACGAGGTGACCTGATCACACCTCATAAAAAAGATCGGTGGCGACTCTCATTTTTCATTTTAAAATAAAAGTCGACCATTTCTTTCAAAAAAATGGTTTCAACAACTTGGCGACTCCACTGGGAAAAAATAAGAGAGCCGTAAATTGATTATTTTCTGTCTTTTTGTCGAAAAATTGGAAATCCAATTTAAAATTACAATCTTTTTGTTGCATTTCATCTGTCATTTTTTTGGTTTTGGTCATAAAATGTTTACTTTATTGATTTGAGGCTTTGGATATATCTCCACATATGGCATTGCATGATCGGTCAATTTTACCCTTTTAAGTGGGAGTGTGAAACTATTCCTTCGTGAGGTCTTCAACTCCGTATAGGATAGTGGATCGCTTTCGGGATACATTAGTACCTATGTCTTCGTGAGATTTTAGTCTCCGTATAGCCATAAGGAAATGTATTCCCCTGAACTGAACTCGGTCCGTATGAGCTTATAATGTGTAAGGATCGAGGAATCTGCCGGTTCAGGTACCTTTACTTTAGAACCAAACCGCATATAATCAGCCTTAAGAGCCTACCCTAGGTAGAGTCATACCAAACCCTAGTGGTCACCCAAATAGGTGCTCTATTTACTATTTTTTGCTTAATTTTGCTTTATACTAACTTGTTTCGTTTTGTTTTGGTTATGATTGCATTGCATTTTCATCATAGAAAAAAGGTGTTGATTCACATTCAATTGCTAAATAGAAAGCTTGTCATGGAAAATGGATTTCTTGATAAAGTGGAAGATAATGCGACCGAGAAGATGGAACGAGAGAAAGGTGATAGTTTGACAGAAGAGTACGTGTTAGAATTAGAATTTTGGGATTTCACGCACATCAGTGTGACTCAAAATAATCTCCAAGAGTTAAAAGAGCTGCTTTACTTTCGGGAAAGTAGATTTGGTGCCTACCGTAGATGAATACACGATTTTGCTTCGTTGCCCGAGGATTCAAGCTGACAAAGCTTATTTGAGAGCCGTCAACGTCCTGACTTTCTTAGAGAAGCTAATGAGCATCACAAGGATGAGTGAGCAATAGGTCACGACTCAGATCAAGCAAAAGGGAGATAGTTAATGCATCCCTTAGAAAAGTTTGCGGGATTTGATCTTAACATCCGGATATGAAGAAAATGGTCGATGTCATTGCTTTGAGTATTAGGACAAGGCCGTATATATATTCGTTTTATGTAAAGAGATTTGTTTTCTAGTAAAGTTGTTCTAATAGAATTGAATTAGAATCAATGCCTCTTTTTGCATTCATTCCATTCATTTGCATTGCATTTTATCATATGCATTAACTTTCACAAAAAGACCCTAATTAATTAAAAAATTTGAAATTCTTTGAAGAGGTCAAAGGCCCAGAAGGAATGTCGGGAAATCTGATCATTAACGCCGTATCCAAAGAAGGAACCGAGGAAAAGAATTTTTCAGGCATTTGCCCTTATATATTTGGGACTGTTTTGAACAATGGGACTGTAAAAGAGATCCTTATATTTTTTAGAGCTAATTCAGAGTAATTTTCAAAACACGCTTATTGCTTTAAGCCTAGGAGCAATAAGAATCCTTTTGTGAAATAGGCTTATGTCCAATATCTTTATTTCAAATAAAATGCATCTTTGTATCTCACTTGGAGCAAATATTCTTTTATTTATTCCATTTCATCCATAATCATACCACACAATATCTATTCCTAGATTCTTTTGTTCTTTGGGTCTTTTTTCATTCCTACAACAGGTCTCCAGATATCAATGATATGAGCGACACTGTTATTGACTCAGAACTTCCTTTTGAGCAAGATATGTGTCCAGAGGAACCTCAAGACTTTGAAGATAATCGAGACTGTAGCTTTTCTCCTGATTGGTTAAGGATGGTAGAACAAGATGAGAAACATATCGTACTTTACAAAGAATCAGTGGAAATTATGAGCTTAGGAGAAGAGAAAAAGGTAAAGATCGAAGCCTGTATCACCACAGAGACAAAGCGAGACCTCAGTGAGTTACTTCAAAATTCAAAAATTTCTTCGCATGGTCATATCAAGATATACTTGGGCTACTAAGATGTGTGAACGCTGCTGAGGCTAAGAAAATCTTGGAAGAGGTCCATAAAGGTGTTTGAGGAATACATGCTAATAGTTTTACAATGACCAAGCAAAACATAAGATTCAGGTACTGCTAGTCCACCATGAAAGGGGATTGCATCAGTTATACTAAGAAATGCCATAAGTGCCAAATTTATGGAGACAAGATTCATGTGCCTCCTTCATCTCTTCATGTTATGACTTCTCCATAGACTTTCTCTATGTGGGGCATGGATGTCAGATCTCGCCAAATGCTTCTAGCGGGCATCGATTCATCTTTATGGTCGTCTATTACTTCACTAAGTGGGTGGAAGCTGCTTCATATGCCAATGTCACAAAGTTGACAGTTAGCAAGTTCTTGAAAAAAAAAAAGAAATCATATGTCAGTATGAAATGCCAAAAAGGATTATATCTAACAATGCACTAAATTGGAACAACAGCACAATATCAGAATTTTGTAGACTGTTCAAGATCAAACACCATATCACGCCAAAATGAACAGTGCAGTGGAGGTAACAAAAAAAAAACAAAAAACAAAAAAAAAAAGAAAAAAAGATCGTGGGGAAAATGATTAAGACTCATAAAGATTGGCATGAAAAATTACCATCTATGCTTATCGAACGTCTATAAGACCTCCACTAGGCAACACATTTCACATTGGTTTATGGAATGGAAGCGATTTTGCCCATTGAAGTCAAGATTCCTTCTCTCCGAGTTTTGGCTGAGCTGAAATTGGATGAAGCAGAATGGATCCTATTTCGATATGATCAAGTGAACCTGATTGAAGAAAAGAGGTTGAAAGCTGTAATCACCAAATTTGCTCAGCCCATTAAAGCCCAATAAACAAAATAATAAGGCCCAAACAAAGTCAAACAAAATAAGCCCAAAAATAATAAAAAAATAGTCCATTTGAATGTCCAATTACAAAACCAACACCAGACCTAAATTTAATACAAATAACAGGGCCCGTTTACAAACCTTAACCCAAGCTAGCCCAAACCCGAATAACCCACTAAGCCCAATTCCAACCCCAAACCCAACAAGCCCAAATGCCCAGAAACCCTAACCCCTTTAGCCCAAACATTTTAACTAAACAGAACCCTAGGGTCCCTTTCCAGCGCCGCCGCGCGTCCCCACACGCGCGTCGCTCTAGCTTCCCCGAGCGTCCGCCACACTTGTGTCGCATCCCCCACACGCGCGCTTCGCCTCGTTTAGACCACCACGTGCATCGGTTCCTGTACCCACGCCCCTGACGGTTGAAGCCCGCAGCCCCCATGCGCGCACCAACTCTCGCACGCCTTCTCCTCGCCTATACCTGCAAGACATGAAAGAAAACAAATAGCAGAAGAATATGAAGCAAAACAATGGAATAAAAAATAGTTTGTATTCTTCGGCTATAAAGCCGCCTGAGAGACACTGTAAAGAGGGTTCTTTTTTTGGTTTTTAGGAACACTTCAAGAGCTATCAGCAAAAAAGTAGAACAAAAAAACATTCAAGGCAGGTCCCTCTCTTTTTACGCATTCAGAAATCGAAAACATGGATACCCATTTCAGAAGGTCATTTTATTTTCGTTTTTGATAGTATTTAGGGTTATCTTATTCTCGTTCTTATTTTACTGTTTAAAACCATTTCAAACCTAACAAATAAAGAAAAAAACAGTGAAAAGGAAGTGAGGGAACCTACCCGAACCTCAGGGCCAGATCTTGGCCATCACCGGCCATCGATTCGTTGGTGGTACAGTGGTGGCGCGATGGTGCGTCGGAGGGGGAAGTAGCCTGATCGTAGGGTATGAGAGAGAGGGAGAGAGAACGTTTTTTTGTATTTTGTTTTTTTGAAGAACGAAATCGGCAAATGAAATAAAAAAGGGAAATTTTGGGTTTTAAAACTGGAGGCCAAACGACGTCGTTTAGTCCCCCTTAGGTCCGCTCGTCGACCCGACCCATTTAAGGGATCCGCGTGTTTTCATCAAACGGTCTAATTACCATTCCGGTCCCTCCATGTTTTTTTTATTATTCTAAATCCCGTTCGATTTAAATTCTTTATTTTTAAGTTGGCCCCAAAAACTCGTGTGTCATTTCAATTCGATCCTATGGGTCTTTAACGGTTTAAACCAAAACGACCCCGTTTTAAAATTTAGTAAAATTTCCACTTTAACCCCTGTCATTTAACGCGCGTTTTATTTTAATCCTTCCAGCTCCTTTTTAATTATTATTTGACCCCCTTGCTTTTATTATTTATTTTACTTTTATCCTTTTTATTTGATTCTAATATTTCGTATTATATTTAAATGGTCTGTATTATTATCTGTATACTAGTATATTAATAGTATAAATATATGTGTATTTCTGTCATTATTATTTGTTACTTTATTTAGCTAAAAATTGTTTTCACTAGATATTTTTATATATTTTCAAATCGTATATTATACAATATTATATCATATATTATTTGTGGCTAAAATTTATTTATGTTATATAATATATTCTGCTTATATTGTTCTCATATGTAATTTTATGTATTTATTTAAAATCACTATATATTATGTTTATATTGACTCTGTCATGTACGTGTCTTCTCATCTATTGTCTAAGCATGCGTTAAATAAGGCCATATTTGTTTGTTGTTAATTGTATTTGTTTATGTTTCATCATGTATTTAACATATTTCATGTTATTATTGCTTTATTGCCTATTTTAAATGATAATACATCATAATTGCTTTTAAATAATTTTGTTCAATAATTTATAAAATACGAATATTGGCATGTAATTGTCGTTTAAAATAAAAATACCTTTTCGCAAAATCAATACCTTTAAAACATTTCTTAAAAATATAAGGCAATATTCGTGTGTTTAGAAGTTCGAAAGATCACATCCTAACGTGCTAGGTGTTGATTTTTTTTTGTTCGACTAAATATTCAAATACCCTTCTTCACGCGATTTGAAGATCAAAGATGGTCTCGACGTCAGAGTATAAAGGCGTCATATCCTAACGTGCTGGGTATGACAATCTTATTCCTTTGAAATGAGTTAATCTTGAGATTCAATCCTGATTTAATTAACCTATTCCTTTAATGCTTTTTACTCTAAATATTTTCAAGTTTTCAGCATTAGGACATTGATCAATCAATTTGGTACCGATTTTGGGCATTGCGAGGGTGCTGATCCTTCCTCGCATGTAACCGACTCCCGAACCTGTTTTCTCAAACACTCGTAGACCAAAAGCTCTGTTTTAATAAACCAAAATGTTTTTATTAAAACAAGGTGATCCGATCGCACCTCGAGTAAAAGATCGGTGGCGACTCCCTATTTTAAAAGTCGATTCCTATTTTTCAAAAATGGGTACGACAGCTTGGCGATTCCACTAGGGAACTCAAGAGTCAGGCCATGAATTGATTGATTTTTGTCCTTTTGAGTGAAAAGTTGGAAAATTATTTGGAAAAATCGTATGTCTTTTGATGCATTTGCTTGTGCTATAGTGTCGAGTCTTGTGAAATACTTTGGCATTGTATTGCATGACCTCTGTGATCGCACCTTTAAGTGGGAGTAAGAAACTAAGCTTTCGTGAGGTTTTCACCTCCGCATGGGCTAGTGGATTGTTCTGGGATACATCCGTACCTATGGCTTCGTGAGGTTTTCACCTACGCATGGCCATAGGGAAATGTATCCCCTGAACCGAACTCGGTCCACATGAGCCTATAATGGGTGAGGATTGAGGAATCTGCTGGTTTAGGTATCCTTCTTTAGGACCGAGCCCCATATAGAAGCCCTAGAGCCTACCCTAGGTAGAATGTCGAAATAGTTATCCAGATAAGTGTTTAATGATATTTTACTTGTTTTGATTATGCAATACTAACTTGTGTTGGTTTGTTCGATTTGCATGACATTCCATGTAGTAGAGGTGTCAATTTCTGTTCGGTTGCTGAAATAGGAAGTTTGCTATGGAAAATGACTTTCTTGATAAAATAGAGGACAATGCGGCTGTGCGCGCATGGTCAGAAAAGTTGCAGTTGGAAAAAGGAGATAGCTTAGCTGAAGGTCATGCGTCAGAGTTGAGGGACTTCACCCGTGTTAGCGTGACACAAAATGAGCTTCAAGAGTTGCGAGATATCTGGACCCATTGGGAAGATGAAGCTAAACAGATGTTCTACCACCGTTATGGTGATATCTCTCACTTATTGAATGTTAAGATAGATAAACATACATTTGGGCTATGGTCGATTTTGGAATTCGCATCTGATTGCTTCACTTTTGGGAAAGTGGACTTGGTGCCAACAATAGAAGAGTATACCACTTTACTTCGTATTCCCGAGATACAAGCTGATAAGGTTTATATTAGGCCTGCCTATGTCCCTCCTCTTGCGAAGAAATTGGTGAAAATTACGAGAATGAGTGAACAGTGGATCTCGACCAAGATTCAACAGAAAGGTGAAGAGAGATGTATTCCTTGGGTAAATTTAAGGGATCTGATTTTGACGCATCCTCATGTGAGGGGGAAAGTTGATATCTTCGCCTTAAGCCTCTATAGATTAGTCATCTTCCCAAAAGCCCTGAGACACATAGATGAAGCAGTGGTGGATCTATTTGACCGATTGGATAAACAAGTCACACCTGTTCCAGCAATTCTTGCGGAGACTTTTAGATCATTAAATGCATGAAGAAGAGCGGGAGAAGGAAGGTTTATCGGATGCGCACAACTATGGATGGTATGGTTTTATGGGCATCTTTGGAAGATGGATAGAATCTCTTATCGACTCTTTTATAAGGATTATTCACCGATAAAGGAGGAAGTGGCCGTGTCAAGACGAGAAGATATAATAGAAGAAGGATGGAGGACAATTCTTCAGAATCTTCAGGAGGAAAACATTAAGTGGAGAACTCCGTGGATGGTGCCTGGAAAGATCCTTTACAGATGCGGAGACTTTAATTGGGTCCCTCTACCCGGAGTTTAGGGAGTCATCGGATACACTCCTCTGCTAGCAGTAAGACAATACCAGTCTAGACAGTTCGTGCCAGCAACACATGGGTTGGATCGAAGCGAATTCTCTTATACAGGAGAAGGTTACAAGAAGAAGATTAAGGAAGTTGCAAATGCTTGGAAGCAAACTCATCGGATGAAGAGGTTGACTGTGGGCGAAACGATGACTTCTGAGTACAAAGCGTGGCTAAACAAAAGAATCAACGATAATATCCTGGGACCAAGTGCAGATAACGCTCAATCTATAGAGGAACAGTTGCAAATGATACCAACAGAATTGGAAATTATAAAGCGAGATTTTGTACAGCAAAGTTCAGAGCTTGAAAAGAGAATCGAGCAGTTGGAGGAGGAGAAGATGTTTTTGAAATTGGATGTAGAGATACAGAAATCAGAAGCAGAAAAGATAAAAAAAAGGAAATAGCAAAGCTGAAGAAGAGTTGGATAGCCTAAAGAGGGACTACAAAAAGATGCGTCTCTCAATGAGTACTGCGGGGCTAGGAAAGACCTCAGGTCAATGGCGGCAAGAGTTACAAGAAGAAAGAGCTAAGGCCGAGCAATGGGAAAAGAAATTTCAAGAAATGAAGGCTTAGAAGGAGATCCTAGAAAAGCAAGTGTTAGAAGGCCAAAATGGAATAAATGAGTTGAAGACTAGAGTGGTGGAGTTGGAAAGGTCTTTAAATCATTATCGAAATCGCAACTCGGTGATAGAATTAAAGGCAAGCTTAAGTAGAATCGAAGAAATGGAAAAGAAAACTGAAGAGTTAGAAGTGGCACTGTAGGATTGTCAGAATTGTATTGGGTACTTGAAAGAGAGTAGGGAGCAACGGGAGGAGGAGTTACATAAGGCTCAGAAGCAAATTGAAAATAGATACTATCTCATGAGAGAAGCCATAAATCAGATTCGAGAGGTGGCCGAGCACTTGCAAATTTTGGCAGCAGAGGCGGAAGTATTAAGTGTGCGGCACGAGTCACGGACAAGCCAAGAACAGGAGTTGGTTTCGTTACTCCAAAAGATTAGGGATCTAGGCGCTAAGGCCAAACCATATTTGTAATCTGTTTTATGTAAAGAGCTTTGTTTTCTAAGAAAGTTTCTTATGGGGAATTGAATCAGAGTTGACACCTTGTTGCATTTATACCATGCATTTGCATTACATTGCATGCATTAGTATCATATCACCTTAATCATTTACTAAGGCTAAAATCGTATAATCCACAGTTGCGACACTACGAATTTGGAATCACATCATCCTTATAGAACACGTCTAAGAGCTAGAGCTATGGATGCTGAACTAAACAAAAGAATTGAAAGGATGGAAAGAATCCAAAAGGAGTTACAAGAGCAGTTGGCCAGGTCACAGCAGGAAGCAAGGGATCTGATGGTGTGATCCCGAGAGGAATCGCTCGAGCAAAAAGATCAAATGGCCAAGATGATGGAGAAGATGACCGCTCTGGTCAAAGGAAAAGGACTCGCGCAGAGCCCTGATATTACAGAGCCCCATTCAAGGGTCAATCAGAGTCCACTCCATCCCCCAGGATACACTCCACCTCACGCCCATGCGATGCATGGAGGTTGGCCTCAAAGGGAATCAACAGGCCTAGAACAACCACCTACACCACCTGCTCGTCTAGGGTAAGGTATATTCGTATCGAACCTCAGAGCTAATAACGCTGATCCAATCGTTCTAGATTTGGATGATCCAGCAGAAATAGCCAAATTAAAAATGAAGGATCATGACGCTCAGGACAAGTATAAGAGTCTGGAAGAAAGACTCAAGGCATTAGAAGGTACTGGAGTCTTCTCTGCACTGAGCGCCAAGGAGCTCAGTTTGGTTACTGATCTAGTTCTGCCCCCAAAATTTAAAGTGCCAGATTTTGAAAAATATGATGGAACGAGATGTCCAAAGGCACATCTTATCATGTTTTGTCGGAAGATGGCTGGCTATGTGAATGAAGACAAATTGTTAATACATTGTTTTCAGGATAGCTTGATCGGATCAGCCCTCCGATGGTATAATCAACTCAGCACAGAGAGGATCCAATCATGGAAGGACCTAGCAACAGCATTCTGTGAACAGTACAAGCATGTCTCCGATATGGCGCATGATCGACTAACGTTGCAGATGATGGAAAAGAAGCCAATGGAGACTTTTAGACAATACGCTCAAAGATGGAGGGACATCTCAGCCCAAGTAGAACCCCCATTGACTAAAACGGAGGTAACGATCCTCTTTATCAACATATTGAAAGCGCCATTTTATGACAAGCTGGTGGGAAATGCCACAAAGGACTTCGCCGATATCGTACTGTCTGGGGAACTCATTGAAAATGGCATCAAGAGTGGAAGGATGGAAGGCCCTGAGAGCACGACAAGGGCAGTACCTATAAAGAAGAAGGAGGCTGAAACACATATGGTGGGGACTGAGAGCCACTACGCTTCTAATTCATACCCGACCCAATCACATCCCCGATATCGCCCACCTCCAAATTTCTATTTTCCTCCTCAAAACCCTTATTATCAAGCACCTCCTTCTTACCCTGTCTACAACATGAATAACCAACGACCATTCACCATGTTCCCACCTAATAACACGACTACTCCAAGCCAACCCAAACATGAACAAAGACCGGTGAGACCCAATCTTGAAAAACCTCGACTCACCCCTGTTCCCGTATCGTACGGAGAACTGTGCCCAAAATTGTTGGAAAAACAATTAATATCCCCGCATTATATGGCACCATTGAAACCGCCATACCCGAAATGGTACGATCCCAATACTAGTTGCATGTATCATGGGGGAAACCAAGGGCACTCCACAGAAAATTGTATAGCCTTCAAAAGGAGGGTGCAGGATCTCATTGATGCAGGGATTTTATGATTTGACGGTACTGGTAATGTGGCTGGAAACCAGCTCCCAAACCATACCGAGGGGAACGTAAGTGTAGTGACAAGGGAAGATATGTGGCAAGCTAAAAGCCGCGTTTCTGAAATAAGAACACCTTTGCGAAAGGTCTGGGAGGTGATGGTGGAAAATGGGTTGTTTTGTCATTCCAATAGAAGTTTTGAAGAAGAAAGTACGGAAGGTCAAAGTTTTTGTATCTTTCATGGTATCGAAGGGCATGACATCCAGTCTTGCGAAGAATTCAGGAAACTACTCCAAGACATGATGAACAACAAGGATGAAACACCCCAAACCTGGCCCACGAGCTTTGACCAGATTTGGTATGTTCCTCAAGTAAACCGGTTTCAAATTCTTTTGTTACTTAGAGAAAAACTTGTGTGATTAAAAAAAAATATTGTTTGGGTTGGGCTTGTGTTGAAAACAAACTGGATTTTTATATTAGAAAACCCCTTTTTAATATTAAGTGATAAAACATATAGAGTATATTTTAAAATAAAATACTTAGTCTTTAACTTAATCAAAATTTGTAACACAATAAAACAACAAGTAGAAATAAAATCGTTCATCATGGCCTTATGGCCTTATTACATCAAATAGTTTCCAAAATATTTCAAAGTACTAAAATAAATTCAAGAGTCCATAAAAATATAAACTTCATGTTGAGCATGGCCACCACAATCCGCTAGTCCTGGTCCATCACTGCATTCATCACACGAAACATGGTCCCACAGCAGGGTGAGTCAAAGCAGACTTAATGTGTACACGACACTAAATCATAATAGAATCGGGCATACAATAGTTACACATTCAAAACATAAAATACAAGTTATGATGCATTCCCAAACCCAAACCTAATTGTCCATCCGCTACACACCCCGCACCGCCGCGACCACACCGTGGGGACTACTAAGTCAACCCTCCTTCCGCTACACACCATCGAAGGCAGTCGCTGCAGTCGACGTGCTCATCGCCCATATAAATTCGTGGCATAGCCACCAGATAATTGTGTCATGAGACACCACATTCAGATAATGTAACCGAAGTTACCATCTGAATGTGACCGAAGTCACCACATTCAGATAATGTGACCGAAGTCACCACATTCAGATAGTGAAACCGAAGCCACCACATTCACTTCCCCTTTCTCATATAACCCGAATGCCCCTTATTATTCATATTATGCATATCATACTTAAATTCACATTCATGTCACTTTTCACATGTTAAATATAACATATTTCGTAATCCTAGTAGAAGTAGGAAACGTACCTGAGTACTTAGTACCATATCATGGTACTTTAGCCACTTTCATATACTTAATAACACATATATTAATAAACATAGCCATAATACATATTATAAAGTAGTGTGGGTACACACCGATTCGCTTAGCAAATTCCTTGAGATTTCAAATCGATCTACCGCTTAATTCCTTAATCCCTACATTTGATTAATCACTTACTAATTTAATAAAAAGCCATTCGGCCATAAATCCAAATCCTAGTAGGATTAGTATTCTTAAACTTACCTTGTTACTGAATTGATTTTAAGAATCAAGTGCCGGATCTTTGTATTCCTCCCTTATGAATTCTATTAAACACTATATTACTCCACGAGTTAGTTTAGAAACACGATAATAAATCTAAATATTTAAAATAGCCCTTGGCGAATATCTTAAACACATACCTTGTGATTTCCAAATCAAGAGGATTCCTTGCCTTATATGATCTGTCGAAATCCCTAATACTTCATGTTAGATTTAATCCAACATTAAAAACATAAATCGTAACCCTTAACCGTATATTCATATATCTTACCTTAGATCCTTGAATTCCGAAAGATTCCTCCTTGTATTAAATCGGTTGTAGAAAAGCCTAAAAGAATAAGAACCAAATCTAGATCTTACCTTTACTTGGTGAAATTGACAACTCCTTCTGTCACCACAATGATTCGGCTTTCATGAGAATTTGCTTGACAAATGAAAGAAAAGAGAAGAAGAAAAGAAAAGGGAAAAAGAGAATAATGGCAGAGAAAATTCTAAGCAGAGAGAATAGGAGAAACTTTAGAGAATTTAGTGCAGAGGTTTTCTTGAAGAGAAAAGAATGAATGAAGAATAGCCTTACTCTTCCTTTTATAGCCAAAATTACTAGCTAGAGTCCTTTATTTGGCCACCACTCTTCTATTTTGATAACTTTATCCTTTAATTATCATAAATAAAAGAGTTTAATCCAACATTTATCTCTTCTAAATAATCCAATTTAAAAATCCTTTATTTATCACCTTTTAATCGAATATTTATGAAAATAAAACACCTCCTTTCTAGAAGGCTTGTGCCGTCCACCTCGATCTTACGGAAACAAAAATAAAACTTTCTTTATTTGCTTCCCAAGTGACTCGAACTCGGGCCCATTCCTCTTGCATATGGCGCCATTTCCATAGAGCCCCTAAGTGGCATCTTTCCGCCACTTTTCCAAGCCTGTTTGTGTGTCAAATTTCACCAACTTTTTCTTTTAAGGCCTCCTTGCCCTAATATCCTATTTTAAACTTTAAAATTTGACATTTCTAGGTCATTTCCAAGTTTCCTAAAATTTTCGATCGGCTCTGTATACTTGCCATTTTCTTACATTTCCAAGTTTCCAGAAATGTTCACTTTCCATTTTTGAATCATTTCCTTACATTTCCTAGTTTCCATAAATGTTCACTTTCCTCTTTATTCCTTTACATTTTCAGGACATTTCCCTACATTTCCAAGACAAGACATTTCCTTACATTTCCTTGCATTTCCTTACATTTCCTTGCATTTCCTTACATTTCCTCACATTTCCTTACATTTCCTTACATTTCCATACATTTCCATACATTTTCTTACATTTCCCTACATTGCCTTACATTTCCATACATTTCCACACATTTCCATACATTTCCATACATTTCCCATACATTTCCATATATTTCCATACATTTCCTTTTTTCTAGAATTCACATAACACAAGGACTAATTCATAAAACATGCCATTTTACCATATGGTTCCTTGTGTCATGCTTCACACGGAGTTTCTTTTAAAGCCTCATTTACCTAGCTCCCCTATTTACTTAAAAACCAATAATTTTCCAAAGCTTTCTTCTTCCATCCTAGAATTCTAAAAACCCTTAATACACTTCCAACACTGCCAAAACCTACTAACTCATGAATTAGGCACGAACGCATAACCCCTAATCTAGGATGTTACAAAGGAAGTAGAGATCTTTGATAAAATGGATGAGGCCGAGGAAAGGGAAATATGTGCCTCTAATAACCAACCATCAGTCACCCGTTATAGTGCCGATCGGCCTCTGGTAATTTATTATGAGGCCAAGAAGAAGGAAGTCAAACCGACGGTGGTGATTAAAGTGCCTTTTCCTTTCCATTACAAGGACGATAAGGCGGTGCTATGGAAATACGATGTTAACATTGTCGCACCCGAAGTTGAAAAGCCAAAGGCTGTGGTTAGGGATATCAGCAGAGTAGGACACTTTACTCGCAGCGGGAGGTGCTATTCTCCGGAAATGACCGAACCAAAGAAAAAAGTCGTTGACTCGAATCAGAAAGAAAAGGCACCGATGCATGAGGCTGAGGTGGATGTTGAAGTACAGTCGGAACCAGAAATTAAAAGACCTGTGAATGAGGATGAAGCTCATGAATTCTTGAAGTTCATCAAGCACAGCGAACATAACGTCGTGAAGTAGTTAAACAAGCAGCCAACAAAAATCTCGGTGTTATCCCTACTGTTGAACTCAGAGTCACATCGGGATGCCTTGCTAAAAGTGCTCAATCAAGCTTACATAGAAAGCAATGTATTTGTAGAAAAGCTTGACAGATGAGTGAACAATCTAAATGCAGATAATTTCATCTCATTCAGTGATGATGATATACCATCAAACGATAGGGGCTCTGTGAAGGCATTACATATTACGACCAGTTGAAAGGGTTACATAGTACCGAACGTGCTCATCGACAATGGATCCGCACTCAATGTCATGCTTTTGGCCACACTCTCCAAGATGCCAGTTGATATGTCCTATCTAAGGCCTTGTCATTCCACAATAAGGGCATTTGACGGGACACGAAGAGAGGTTATGGGAAAGATTGAAGTCCCCCTAGAAGTGGGCCCATGCACGTATAACATAGAATTCCAGGTCATGGACATTACTCCGTCGTATAATTCCCTTTTAGGGAGGCCTTGGATCCACTCTGCTGGGGCAGTCCCTTCATCTCTCTATCAAAAAGTGAAGTTCATCATGGATAACCGCTTAATCATGGTCGCTGGTGAAGAAGACATCGTTGCATCTATTTCTGCTGTCACACCTTACATCGAAGTGAACAAAGATGCAATAGAATGTTCCTTTCGTTCCCTCGAATTTATCAATGCTTCATTTGTTGCTGAGGGAAAGAAGATTCCCACACTCAAACTATCAAGGAATGCCAAGATGGGAATTAAACTAACGGTGGGAAAAGGAGCCCGAGCGAGGAAGGGATTAGGAAGATACCAACAAGGGATAGCTAGAGCACTAAAACCAATACACCACAAGGCTCGATATGGGTTAGGGTTCAAGCCGGATGTGCGACAATGAAAGAAACAGCTACAGAAAGATCAGGAAAAGAGGATTGCAAGAGCTTCAGGTTGGGAAGTGGAATGGGAGCCCATAATGTATCCGCCCTTGTCGAAAACGTTTACATCTGCAGGAATGATGTACCCAGGAAGAGATAATTCATGAAACACGCTGTTATTGGTTGAAAGGGATTTTCAGAACTTCAGTATAAACGTTATTGACGAGATGGATGATACGATGGAAGACATTTCAATGATACGCCCTGGTCCTCCTGGATTTGTTTTGAGAAATTGGACTGCTGAGGATCTTATTGTAGTTTCTAGGGCCCCTCCAAAGTAATCCTCAATGTCAACTCTTTTATGCCCAAAGTTATTGGGGAAACTGTTATAAGAGTTTATGTCTACTATTTATCTTTTAAATGAACATTAATAGAGATGCATTTTTGTCATTGTCTCTTCATTCTCATTGGCTTCATATTTACTCTCTCTTCTCATAGCCTGTCTTTATATGTATCTCATATCATGCCATGGTATTATGTTTGTGCGTCCCAATACCTTGATACTCCTCTATAGTTTTCTTTTCCATTCACCTTTTAGGTGCTCAGATATCGACGACGCGAACAATCCCGTTACAAGTCCTAAAATCGATTTCGAGAAAGCTATTTGTTTAGGAGAATTCGAAGCCGAGGAAAACGCTGAAGATTATGTCTCGTCCCCTGACTTACTAAGGATGATAGAACAAGAAGATAAACAGATAATACCCCATCACGAATCTGTTGAGACGGTGAACTTAGGAAGTGAAGAAAAGAGGCAAGAAGTGAAGATCGGGACCACCATTTCAGAGAACACCAAGCATGATTTGATCGCCTTGCTTCATGAGTACAAAGATGTATTTGCATGGTCGTATCAAGACATGCCAGGTTTGAACGAGGATGTAGTGGTCCATAGACTCCCACTGAAACTAAAATGCAAGCCTATTCAGTAGAAGTTGAGACGAATGAGACCCGAAATGCTTTTAAAGATAAAAGAAGAAGTCAAGAAACAATTCGATGCTGGCTTCTTACAAGTCTCTAAATACCCACAATGGGTAGCTAATATAGTCCCAGTGCCAAAGAAAGACGGCAAGGTGTGAATGTGTATGGATTATCGCGATCTGAATCGAGCAAGCCCTAAGGATAATTTTCCCTTGCCGCACATCGATACATTGACGGATAACACGGTAAAACATTCATTATTTTCTTTCATGGATGGATTTTCGGGTTATAACCAGATAAAGATGGCTCCTGAGGATATAGAGAAAACTACATTTGTGACAATGTGGGGAACATTCTACTACAAGGTGATGCCATTCGGATTAAGGAATGCCGGGGCAACATATCAGAGGGCAATGGTGATATTATTCCACGACATTATGCATAAAGAAATAGAAGTCTACGTTGATGATATGATTGCCAAATCTTGGGGAGAAAGAGAGCATGTTGGAAACCTCAAGAAATTGTTTAAGAGACTGAGAAAGTTCCAGTTGAAGCTTAATCCAGCCAAGTGCACATTTGGAGCAACCTCGGGGAAATTACTGGGCTTCATCATCAGCGAGAGAGGTATTGAGGTTGATCCAGACAAGATAAAAGCCATACAAGAATTACCACCTCCACGAACACAAAAAGAAGTCAGAGGATTTCTAGGAAGGTTGAACTACATCGCTCGATTTATTGCTCAGCTTACCAACCAATGCGACCCAATATTTTGACTCCTTCGAAAACACAATCCTGGAAAATGGAACGAGGAGTGCCAGGTGGCTTTTGACAAGATAAACAATATTTGTCTAGCCCCCCGGTACTAGTATCGCCAACTCTCAGGAGACCCTTAATATTGTATCTAACTGTGTTCGATAACTCATTAGGTTGTGTACTGGGGCAGCATGACGAGTCAGGGAGAAAGAAAAGGGCAATTTACTACCTCAGCAAGAAATTCACCGAGTATGAAGCGAAGTACCCGTCAATTGAAAAATTTTGTTGTGCGTTGGTCTGGGTAGTTCGAAGGCTCAGACAATATATGTTGTATCATACGACATGGTTAATTTCAAAGCTGGACCCAATAAAGTACATGATGGAATCACCTACATTTTTAGGAAAAATGGCACGATGGCAGATTCTACTATCAGAGTACGATATCATCTATGTGAGTCAAAAGTTGATAAAAAGGAGCGCGATAGCCGACTTCTTGGCAACTTGAATGACAGAGGAATATGAGTCATTGAGATTTGATTTCCCTGATGAAGACTTAATGTGCATTACAGAAAGAGAATGTGAGTCGTCAAAAGAGAAATCATGGAAGATGAGCTTTGATGGCGCCTCAAATGCATTGGGGCATGGGGTTGGAGCAGTCTTAGTGTCACCAGAAGGGTATCATTACCCATTCACTGCTAGATTAAATTTCTTCTATACTAATAACGTAGCGAAATATGAGGCTTGCATCATGGGACTTCGTGCAGCTATTGAACGAGACATCGAAATCTTAGAGGTATACGGAGACTCAGCGCTGGTGATCTACCAAATCCATGGAGATTGGGAAGTGAGAGATTCAAAGCTGGTCAAATATCGTGATCTCGTGGCAGAGCTGATCAAAGAATTTGAAGAAGTAACTTTTAATTACTTCTCACGAGAAGAAAACCAATTGGCTTTAATGTTCAAAGCAAACCGAGAAACTAACAGAAATAATGCCCCTCCAGGTGAGCATATATGAGGCCCTTGCGTATTGTTTTAGCATTGAAAAAGAGGCAGATGGACAGCCATGGTTCCACAATATCCTAGAATATGTCAAGAATCAAAGGTATCCCGAACAAGCAAATGAGAACGAAAAAAGAACAATCAGAAGAATGGCTATGGGATTTGTTCTTGATGGGGACATCCTGTACAAAAGAGGAAAAGATCAAGTGCTCCTGAGATGCGTGGATAATATTGAAGCCAGAAAGATACTTGAAGAGGTCCATGAAGGAATTTGTGGAACGCATGCCAATGGTTTCACTATGGCTAGGAAGATTATGAGACTCGATTATTACTGGTTAACGATGGAAAGTGACTGCATTAGTTAAGCATGAAAGTGTCACAAATGTCAAGTTTACGGCGATAAAATTCATGCAGCACCTTCGCCCCTTCATGTCATGACTTCTCCGTGGCCTTTCTCTATGTGGGGCATAGATGTTATAGGGCCAATTTCTCCAAAAGCTTCTAATGGACATCGATATATTTTCGTAGTAATAGATTACTTCACAAAATGGGTAGAAGCCGCTTTGTTTGCTAATGTGACAAAGACCGCGGTTTGCAAGTTCTTAAAAAAGGAGATCATATGTCGTCTGCTTTGCTTCGAGAGAATCATTTCAGATAACGCCTTGAATCTGAACAACAAGATGATGAAAGAAGTGTGTGAGCAATTTCAAATAAAGCATCATAATTCCTCGCCTTATTGTCTGAAGATGAACGGAGCAGTAGAAGTTGCTAACAAAAATATTAAGAGGATTATTGGAAAAATGACCGAGACATATAAAGACTGGCACGATAAGCTACTATTTGCCCTATATGCATATCGCACATGCGTGCGGACCTCTACGGGGGCAACTCCTTTCTCTCTGGTCTATGGAATGGAAGCTGTACTGCCCATCGAAGTGGAAATCCCCTCTTTACGAATCTTACTAGAGTCAAAAGTAGAAGAATTAGAATGGGTTCAAGCTCGATATGACCAACTGAATCTGATCGAAGAAAAACGCTTGAAAGCAATCTGTCACAGACAGATGTACCAGAAGAGAACGATCACAGCCCATGACAAGAAGGTGCGACCAAGGGAATTCTGCGAAGGAGAACTCGTGTTGAGGAAGATTCTCCCTATACAAAAAAACTTTCGAGGAGAATGGGCACCGAATTGGGAAGGACCATATGTCGTAAAGAAGGCCTTCTCGGGTGGAGTCTGATTCTCACTGAGATGGATGGAAAAGAGGTACCAAATCTAGTAAATTCAGATGCGGTGAAGAAATACTACGCCTAAAAAAAAGAAGAAGAAGATCAGGATGAAAACCCGAAAAGGGCGTTTTGATAAACAAAAGGGCTCAGGATGAAAACCCGAAAGGGCGTCCCGAGGAAGAGGATTTGGGCTCAAAGAGCAAGGACGACTTAAACAGGGGGTCAAATGGTGAGATATTAATGTTTGAAGCAGTCTCGGAAGCTTAAAATCTTCTACACAAGAAGCCGTGCTCGAAAAAATCTAGGATCAAGAAACGTGGAGAAATTCATGCGTTGAATATCTAGGGCATTTGTGACAATTCAATTTGCTTTCCTTTCTTTATAATGCTTTCTTTATTGAACTCTTCCTTGTCAATTTTCTTTGCTTATTGCTTTTGGAAATAAATATGAACGTGAGGTATTTCTTCCGTACCTACTTTCTCATTTTCGCTCATCTCATGTTTGGTTCAATTAAATGATAAATAGTGAAATGACATACTCTAAATAAAAGGAATGTTGAGCATTACCTGGATGAGAATCTGGTAAGTACAAGAGCCTCAAAGCAAGGACAAAGTTCAACAGGGGGCAAGAGAGTGATAAACGAGAAACGCAGATTACTCGTAAAACTTAAGGATGGGTACAAAACATAAAAAGAGGATCAAGGATCGAAGCAATGAATACAGGTCATCCACGAAAGTCGTGATTTAAAAGAGATACAGGACAAACAAACCGGGGCACATTGCTTAATCATGTAGGCATAAAAGCATTTAGGACAAACACGTGCATTTCATGATAACATCGCGCATGACACATACAGATACACCAGTAAAGCAAGAAGTTCTGACGATAGCTGTACCGAACCAAGGAGAAAGGAAACATCCGAGTTGCACCGGATGATACGTTTTCAATTACTGTTTTTCAAAAAATGGGCCTCGGGTTATGCACGCTGAGGTATTTTTAATTTTTGTTTTTTAATTTCTGCTAAAATCGACTCATAATGCGAGAAGTGAGTTGGGCCTCGGGTTACGCACGTTGAGGTATTTTTAATTTCTATTTTTCAATTTCTGCTAAAATCAACTCATAATGTGAGAAGTGAATTGGGCCTCGGGTTACGCACGCTGAGGTATTTTTAATTTCTATTTTTCAGTTTCTGCTAAAATCAACTCATAATGCGAGAAGTGAGTTGGCCTCGGGTTACGCACGCTGAGGTATTTTTAATTTCTGTTTTTCAATTTCTGCGAAAATCAACTCATAATGCGAGAACTGAGTTGGGCCTCGGGTTACGCACACTGACGTATTTTTAATTTTTGCTTTTCAATTTCTGTTAAAATCAACTCATAATGCGAGAAGTGAGTTGGGCTCTCGATTTACGCACGAGGTATTTTTAATTTCTGTTTTTCAATTTCGTTAAAATCAACTCATAATGCGAAAGGTGAGTTGGGCTCTGTTAGGGTTCACATACGAGGTATCTTAACTTCTATTTTTCAATTTCTGTTAAAATCAACTCATCATGCGAAAGGTGAGTTGGGCCTCTAAGTTACGTCTGTTGAGGTATTTTAATTTCTATTTTTCAATTTCTGTTTTTCACTAAAAAAAAAACAACACCAACAAAAAGGAAAAGGGGGTCAACTCATATTGCGAGAATAAAGAAGCAGTTTGAAAAGTTCAGGTTCCATCGAAGTCCCAGTGGAGCAATTAGTAGGTCGAAGCTACGAATCTTTCCGTGTCCTAAAGACATATGGGAGCAAGTTAAAAAATAAACAAGATTGAGAAAAAGCGAATTGAAGCTACGAGTCATGTCTCGCAGAGGCAGCGGTGGAATGGATCAAAGCAACAGGTTACAGTAGAGTTTGAAGATGTTTGAGGAAGATGAGGACCGATCAGCCACGGCTTGGCCAAGACCGAGCAAAATTGGTTCTTCTATTGTCTTTGCTCTATCCTCGTTTCACGACAATTAGCAAAGAGGGGCAGCTGTAATAACCAAATTTGCCCGGCCCATTAAAGCCCAATAAACAAAATAATAAGGCCCAAACAAAGTCAAACAAAATAAGCCCAAAATAATAAAAAAACAGTCCATTTGAATGTCCAATTACAAAACCAACACCAGACCTAAATTTAATACAAATAACAGGGCCCGTTTACAAACCCTAACCCAAACCAGCCCAAACCCAAATGACCCACTAAGCCCAATTCCAATCCCAAACCCAACAAGCCCAAATGCCCAGAAACCCTAACCCTTTTAGCCCAAACATTTTAACTAAACAGAACCTTAGGGTCCCTTTCCAGCGCCGTCGTGCATCCCCACACGCGCGTCGCTCCAGCTTCCCCACGCGTTCGCCACACGCGCGTCATGTCCCCTACACGCGGAGACTATGTGGTGGCCATGCTGAATGTTTTCGGGATTTCAAACGGTTAAATTTGCGTTTGCTATTATTTTATTTTCGGGATTTATTTGGTATTTTTTTCAGTTGTAATAAGGCCACTACTTTGACATTTAAATTCTTATGCTTTAAGTTTTAACTTTTACTTAATAATCGGTATATGAATTAACCAAATGTTTTTCACAAAACTCTAAATGTTTTATCACCTAAGTAACTACGGTTTACAACTTAATAACCATTTCTAAAAATCAGCAACCCCACTTATTTTACAAAATGTAAAACAAACGTTTTCTTAAAAATACAAACTCGAATCACATTTCACTATTTCTACACGCTAAAATTTGTTTTAAAAATTGACATGCTTTAGCAAACACCAAATAATCACAGTTTTCCAAAATGCAAACAAGATTTAGTTAAAGTTTTTCCTAAGGAACATGTCAGATTCGATCAGGGCTCGTGGGCCGGGTTTGGGGTGCTTCAATTTGGTATCAGAGCCCAGTTTTAAACTCTCGGCCTTTGGTTTAAAGCCCATAACGTTTTCAAAATTAAGCCCAAATAAGTTTTGTGAAATTTTTTTTGAAATGAGCAGGTTTTCTAGCATGGCACCTAAGTCTCCGACCCGATGTCCGCCAGATAAGTACCCCTAACTGTTGTATGATTTATTGTATGATTTGTATGTGGGTATAATGGGAACATAGATTAGTATATTAAGTTATTAAACCCTAGGATTAGCTTACTTCAACACAGAATTACATAAAACTTTAAGGCCTAATTAAACAAACCTGTGAGTAAGTCGCCAAGTTAAGGTGTGGCAACCCTTGTGCGCATGTCTAGGATTGGATTCAGGGAGAGCCTGGTATTTAAGCAGTCCTAGTGACTCACCTCCTCTTCGCTCGAATCCTACCTGGTGCGTAGTAATGGTTCACCCTAACCAAGAGGACTCATTCACAAGCTAGACTCAATAATTAAAACCCGAAAGGGACTAGCCATATTTTTATAAAAACCTTAGTTTTAAAATCACCAAATTACCCCTTTGATTTGTAAACACTAAATTAGATTTTGAAAGACGTTTTTTTAAATTATTCTCGATTTACAAAATTACCTAAATACCCCTAGTTTGAAAAAAAAATTATTAAAATACCTTTGGTTTATAAAAATTTACCATACTACCCTCAAATTTTTACTAAGATTTTCTTACTTTACAAAAATACCAAAAACCCTTATTTAATGAAATATCAGGATACCCTGATTTGAAAATTTACCAAAATACCCCTATAGTCCAAACTACGAAAATACCCCTGGGTTTGGAACGAACGAAGATATTCGAGTGGTGAACGTGTGTAGTAGATATTATGGAATAAATGTGTTTCTCTGAATTAGGGTAGAAAACTTAAAACGAAAACCCTGAAATGATCGAAAGAACTACTACTAAACTCCTTTACATAAAATTTCTTTGTGGGTAATCAGTGGAACAAAGACTAATGCATAAAACTTTCTAAAATAGATTAAATCGCGATCGTAGACATGAGTTCTAGGGGACGTGGTTGTAATGTGCGAGGGAGTGGTAGAGGCAGGATGACTGTATCGGAACCCGTTAGGTCTGGTCAAGGGTCTAAAAATGAGGTACCACCACCCCCACCACCAGCGGTTGGAGTTGAGCATCGAGGATCGAGGCGGGGATGATGCGAGATTGCAGCGATCTTTGCGGAGTTCTTGAGATAGTGGCTGGAGCAGGTGGAGGTATGGGGGCTCGAAAATCTGTATCCGAGCGACTCCGAGCCAATGGAGCTGAGGTATTCCGTGGTGTATCTGGTGTGGCACCCAGTACGGCTGAGTATTGGTTGGAGGCGACCGAGCAAATTATGGATGATTTGGATCGATTGCGAGGAGGCGAAAGGAGTGGTGTCGCTACTTCGCGTTGAGTCATATCAATGGTGGCTCACAGTTCGGGATGGTGCCACAGCTGAGGATCTCACTTGGGAGTATTTTAAGACGGCGTATCAGAAGAAGTATGTTGGTACTAGTTATATGGATGCATAGAGAAAGGCATTTCTGGGGCTGGTTCAAGGGAATAAGTCTATAGTAGAGTACGAGGTGGAATTCTTAAGGTTGAGCCGGTATGCTCGAGGAATCGTGGCTACGGAGCATGAACGATATGTCCGGTTTGAGCACGGACTGAGGGATGACCTGAGGTTGTTGATAGCTCCACAGCAGGAGCGGGAGTTTGCTGTGTTGGTAGAGAAGGCTAAGGTAGCCGAAGGGATTAAGGAATCTATGAGACGGAATACAGATCGGAATAGGCAAAAGAGAAGTTTTGGATCGTCAGGGTCATCCGGGAATGTTTAAAAGAAACATAGAGTTGATGGGCCGCGGGGTTAGCAGGTTGTTACAGGAGGTCAGTATCGTACTTGTGCTCAGTGTAGAAAGATGCACCTAGGAGAGTGTTGGAAGAAGACAGGTGGATGTTTCAAGTGTGGTTCCAAGGAACACATGATTAGAGACTGTCCTATGAAAATGGATGGGAACCGACCAACAGGTCAGGGTTCAATCAGGCTGGAAGAGGTGGACAGCAGCCACCGCGGGGTCGTGGTCCGATTGGCAGAGGTAATGGTTCTGGAAGAGGACGGTGAACACCGGACAGAGGTGTTTGTAATACAGAGGCAAGACAGCCGGGTCTGGTGTATTCAGTTCGCTGGAGGAAGGATGGAGATGCACCGGACGTCATAACCGGTATGTTTCTTATAGCTGACAAGCCTTACTTTACTTTAATTGATGTTGGCTCGACCCACTCTTATGTTGCATGTAGAGTAGTTGAAACACTAGGCATAGCTTCTGAACTGTCTGATAGGGAAATGACTGTAGTAAGCCCGTTAGGTCAAACTGTAGTGGTGAATAGGATATTTCAGAATGTACCTTTAGAGATTCAGGGAGTGGTATTCCCTGCTGACTTGATGGAACTACCTTTTGGAGAATTTGATCTCATTATTGGCATGGACTGGCTAGTGGAACATCGGGCTATATTGGATTGTGCACCTAAGCGAATGGAGTTAAGAACCCCGGAAGATGAGGAGATAATTATGATTAGAGAAAGAAGAAATTACTTGTCTAACGTAGTTTCAGCATTAAGGGCTGATAAAATGGTTCGAAAAGGGTGCAAGGCATTTTTGACCTTCGTTAGTGCGTTGGATGCAAAAGAAGGGGGAGTTAGTGGAGTTAGAACAGTAAGGGAATTTGTGGATGTTTTTCCGGAGGAGTTACCTGGGATACCCCTAGACAAGGAGATGGAGTTCGGAATTGACTTACTGCCAGGTACAGCTCCTGTGTCAATTGCTCCGTACAAAATGGCACTAAAAGAATTAGTTGAGCTCAAGGCTCAGATTCAGGAGTTGCTTGATCGTGGGTTTATTCGACCCAGTGTGTCTCTATGGGGAGCACCGGTCTTGTTTGTGAAGAAGAAGGACGGGACAATGCTTATGTGCATAGATTATCGTCAATTGAATAAGCTGACCGTCAAGAATAAGTACCCGTTGCCAAGGATAGACGATTTGTTCGATCAGCTTAAGGGGGCCGCGGTATTCTTAAAGATAGATTTACGGTCTGGATATCATCAGCTTAAGGTGAAGGAAGCAGATATCCATAAGACAGCTTTTCAGACAAGATATGGCCATTATGAGTTCTTAGTAATGCCGTTCGGGTTGACGAACACCCCAGCCACGTTCATGGATATGATGAACCAGGTTTTTCAACCCTATTTGGACCGGTTCATCGTTGTGTTCATAGACAACATCCTAGTGTATTCCAAGTCTGAGGAAGAACATGATAAGCATCTCCGGATAGTATTACAAGTGTTAAGGGAGAAGAAGCTATATGCCAAATTCAGCAAGTGTGAATTTTGGCTTAAGGAGATTGCGTTCTTAGGGCATGTGGTGTCTGCGGAAGGGATAAGGGTGGATCCTAGGAAGATTGAGGCAGTGTTGGATTGGAAACCACCTCAGTCTGTGGCTGAGGTTCATAGTTTCTTGGGATTGACAGGCTACTACAGAAGATTCGTTGAAGGGTTCTCATCAATAGCCACACCTTTGACAAAGTTGTTGAGAAAGGAGGTACCTTTCGTATGGACAGATAAGCAACAGGAGAGCTTTAAGAAGCTTAAGAGGGTCTTGACTGAAGCTCCGGCCTTGATTCAACCTGAGGCAGGGAAGGATTTCGTGGTGTATTGTGACGCTTCTCATACAGGTTTGAGATGTGTATTCATGCAGGATGGGAAGGTAGTCGCTTATGCGTCTCGACAATTAAGGCCGCATGAGGTTAACTACCCGACGCATGATTTGGAGTTGGCGGTAGTGGTCTTTCCTCTTAAGGTATGGAGGCATTATCTATATGGAGAAAAGTCAGTGATCTACACAGACCACAAGAGCCTTAAGTATTTGCCGACTCAAAAAATGTTGAACCTGAGGCAGCGAAGGTGGATGGAGTTATTAAAGGACTACGATTGTTCCATAGAGTATCACCCGGGCAAGGCGAATATGGTAGTAGATGCCCTAAGTCAGAAAGTAGTGTCAGATCTGAGGGCGATGTTTGCACATCTTAGCTTGTATGATGACGGAAGTTTATTGGCAGAATTGCAAGTTAAGCTGACATGGCTGAAGGAGGTAAAAGAAAGTCAGTTGGTGGATGATGATTTAAGTGCTAAGCTACGGCAAGTGCAGAATGGAGAGTTGGAGGATTATGGTGTTAACAGCGATGGAGTATTGTGTTTCAAGGGTAAGGTCTGTATGCCGAAGAATGAGGAACTGAGGCAGAAGATTCTTTAGGAATCGCATAGTAGCCCTTATGCTATGCATCCTGGAGGTAGTAAGTTATACAGAGATTTACGGGAACAATTTTGGTGGCCTGGTCTTAAGTGGGAAGTTACAGAATTTGTAGGGAAGTGCTTAACGTGTCAGCAAGTTAAGGCTAAACACCAAGTTCCGTCAGGATTGCTTCAGCCGATAAAGATTCCGCAGTGGAAGTGGGAGAGAATCACCATGGACTTCATTAGTGGGCTTCCCCTTACGCCTACTAAGAAGGACTCGGTATGGGTGATAGTGGATCGATTGACAAAGTCCGCGCGTTTCATACCTGTGCGGGTTGACTATTCTCTGCAGAGGTTAGCAAGGTTGTATGTGGTAGAAATTGTGAGATTGCATGGAGTACCGGTGTCAATTATTTCAGATAGCGATCCAAGATTTACGTCTCGATTTTGGAAAGCACGACATCAGGCTCTGGGCACCAGACTAGATTTCACCACGGCATTTCTTCCACAGTCGGACGGTCAGTCGGAGCGAGTGATTCAGGTGTTAGAGGATATGTTGAGGGGCTGTGTGATAGACTTCAGAGGAAGTTGGGAAGAATATTTGTCTTTAGCGGAATTTACGTATAATAACAGCTATCAAGCCAGTATTCGAATGGCACCGTATGAAATGCTGTATGGACGGAAGTGTCGCACTCCTATGTGTTGGACAGAGTTGGGGGAACGTCAAGTTTTGGGTCCAGAGATTGTGGCAGAATCCGAAGAGAAGGTTAAGGTAATTCGGGCACGGTTAAAGGAGGCATCTGACAGGCAAAAGTCGTATGTGGATCTTAAGCAAAAGGAAATAGAGTTTGCTGTGGGAGATCAGGTGTTTCTTAAAGTTTCACCTTGGAAGAAGGTGATGAGATTTGGTCGCAAAGGGAAGTTAAGTCCCAGGTTTATAGGACCTTATCGGGTATTGAAGCGAGTTGGACCAGTGGCATACCAGTTAGAGTTGCCTCCGGAGTTGAAGTAGATGCACGATGTATTCTATGTTTCTATGCTACATCGTTATCGATCGGATCCATCTCACATAGTACCAGTTGAGGAAGTAGAGCTGAGATCAGATTTGTCTTATGAGGAAGAGCCGATTCAAATTTTGGAACGGGATGTGAAAGTATTACGTAGGAAATCAGTTCCTCTGCTCAAAGTGTTATGGCGTAACCATGGATCGGAAGAAGCTTCGTGGGAGCCGGAAAAAGCAATACAACGGCAATACCCTCACTTATTTTAGCCAGGTAATTTCGAGGTCGAAATTATTTTAAGGGGGTAGAATTGTAATATCCGAGATTTAGGGCTTGTGCATTTTTGCTTAAATATATGTGGAAGCATGCATATGTGTATTTTGAATGTGTTTTATGAATTTTGAGAACTTTAGAGTGTAGGTGAATGTCTTAGAAAATATTGTATTTTAAGTTTTAAAGAGGAGCTAGGCGAGTGAGGCCTTAAGGGAATTTGTAGGGGAAATTGGGCATACAAATGGGCTTGTTAAAGTGGCAAGGAGGCGCCACTTAAAGCCCTAGTAAGTGACGCCACAAGCAGTGAGCAGGGCTTAGGTTCGAGTAGCAAGGGAAGCAAAGGGGAGTTTTTATTTTGCAGCAAGGATGAATAGAGGTGGACGACATTGGGAGATTGAGGGGATGAGTTTTAGATGTGATTAAATTCCTTTTAAAATTCGGCTAAGGTAGGGAGATAATTATTGATTTATTTAAATTATTTTGAAAGGGTAAAGAGGGGAAGTTATAGGAGGAAAAGAAGGGATTAGATAGGGGGAAGAGAGTTGGCCGGCCAAGGGATTGTTTTGGTGGCATTTTCGATTTTGGGTGTTAATAGGATAGGTGTGTCGAAATTTAGCCCTTCTCTTCACTCTTTTCTTTTCCATACACGAACCACACCAAAAACGCCTCTCTTTCTCACTTGATCACCATTGCCGAAACTTCTAAGCCTCACACTCTTCCTCTCCATATTTTTGATAAAGGCCGAACCACAATACCATTCTTTCTTTCCCATTGAAGCCAAATCTTCATTTATCACCATTGCCGAATTACTCCATCATCAACCTTTCTCTTCTTCTTTTCACAATTTTACAAAAGCCAAAAGTAAGTTCTTCCTATGCCATAGCCGATTGTTCATTAAACCCCAAAAGCCGAAACCTATTGATCAACATCTAGCCTACATAGCTGAATCTCTCTGTGGGTTCAAGCAAGGGAGCAGTCGATTTCTGTAATAAGGGTAAGGATCAATTGTCATTCTTTTTTTTTTCTTTTTTCTTTTAGCCGAAAGTTGGAATCTAATCCCATTGATGTTCTTTGGCCGAAACTATGAAGGAGGTTTCGGGAATTCTATTGTAGCCGACTTTAAGAGGAGATCTTCGGGATTTCTAGATCTAAGGTAAGCAAGTGTGGTTTTAGGCCGAAGGCTATTTATTGTGTTTAATGTTAGAATTGGATCTAACATATGCCTATAGGAATTTCGACATCACCAAGAGCAAGGGTTAATTTTGGGATCTAGACAATCAAGGTAAGGGAATATGAATATTTGGCCAAGGCCGTATAGGTATTAGTGTCTAGCCGATTCTGACTTTGATTTTTAGGGAGGAGTATAAGCTGTTTTGGTAGACTTTCGGGATTCAGTGAACACGTTAATACGAGGTGTGTAGCCCTACACTAATTCCTAATAGATTAATGGTGTGGATATTATGTATGTGTTAATAGAAATATGAAAAATGTGGCTAAAGGTACCATTCAATGGTACAGTGGATTCAGGTACGTTATCCATTAATGCTCTGTTAACAATATTGTGAATATTGAACATGACACATATGAGAATTTGTTACGAATGTGAATTAAGGGAAATTGAATTATTTCTGTATGTTTGTGTGACGCATGGGCATATGAGGAATATTGAAAAGGGGAAGTGATCTGGTGGTTTTTACCACAATATCTGGTGACTCATGTCACATAATCTGAATGTGGTGACTTATGTCACATATTGTTATCTGGTGACTCTGTCACTTTATCAGGTGGCTCTGCCACAATTTATAAGGGCGATGTGCAAGTCGTCTGCAGTGACTGCCTTCGATGGTGTGTAGCGGATGGAGGGTCGATTTAGTAATCCCCACGGTGTTATTGGCTGGTACGGGTGATGTGTAGAGGATGGATATTTAGGTTTGGGTTCGGGATTGCATCATTGCTATAATTGTTATATGTATGAATTTGTTATGCCTAAATCGTTTGGGAGATTGTGTGGTTGTTACACATTGAGTCTGTTGACTCACCCCTTTGTGGGATATCTTTTCAGGTGATACTCAGTGACATGGACCGGGTCAGCGGAGACTATGTGGTGGCCATGCTGAATGTTTTCGGGATTTCAAACGGTTAAATTTGCGTTTGTTATTATTTTATTTTCGGGATTTATTTGGTAATTTTTTCAATTGTAATAAGGCCACTACTTTGACATTTAAATTCTTATGCTTTAAGTTTTAACTTTTATTTAATAATCGGTATATGAATTAACCAAATGTTTTTCACAAAACTCTAAATGTTTTATCACCTAAGTAACTACGGTTTACAACTTAATAACCATTTCTAAAAATCAGCAACCCCACTTATTTTACAAAATGTAAAACAAACGTTTTCTTAAAAATACAAACTCGATTCACATCTCACTATTTCAACACACCAAAATTTGTTTTAAAAACCGACATGCTTTAGCAAACATGAAATCATCACAGTTTTCCAAAATGCAAACAAGATTTAGTTAAAGTTTTTCCTAAGGAACATGTCAGATCCGGTCAGGGCTCGTGGGCCGGGTATGGGTGTTTCAAGCTCATTTTTAATTATTATTTGACCCCCCTGCTTTTATTGTTTATTTTACCTTTTTATTTGATTCTAATATTTTGTATTATATTTAAACGGTCCTTATTATTATCTGTGTACTAGTATATTAATAGTATAAATATATGTGTATTTCTGTCATTATTATTTGTTACTTTTATTTAGCTAAAAATTGTTTTCATTAGATATTTTTATATATTTTCAAATCGTATATTATACAATATTATATCATATATTATTTGTGGCTAAAATTTATTTATGTTATATAATATATTCTGCTTATATTGTTCTCATATGTAATTTTATGTATTTATTTAAAATCACTATATATTATGTTTATATTGACTCTGTCATGTATGTGTCTTCTCATCTATTGTCTAAGCATGCATTAAATAAGGTCATATTTGTTTGTTGTTAATTATATTTGTTTATGTTTCATCATGTATTTAACATATTTTGTGTTATTATTGCTTTATTGCCTATTTTAAATGATAATACGTCATAATTGCTTTTAAATAATTTTGTTCAATAATTTATAAAATACGAATATTGGCATGTATTGTCGTTTAAAATAAAAATACCTTTTCGCAAAATCAATACCTTTAAAACATTTCTTAAAAAAATAAGGCAATATTCGTGTGTTTAGAAGTTCGAAAGATCACATCCTAATGTGCTGGGTGTTGATTTTTTTTCGTTCGACTAAATATTCAAATACCCTTCTTCACGCGATTTGAAGATCAAAGATGATCTCGACGTCAGAGTATACAGGCGTCATACCCTAACGTGCTGGGTATGACAACCTTATTCCTTTGAAATGAGTTAATCTTGAGATTCAATCCCGATTTAATTAACCCATTCCTTTAATTCTTTTTACTCTAAATATTTTCAAGTTTTCAGCATTAGGACATTGATCAATCAATTTGGTACCGATTATGGGCATTGCAAGGGTGCTGATCCTTCCTCGCACGTAACCGACTCCCGAACCTATTTTCTCGAATACTCGTAGACCAAAAGCTCTGTTTTAATAAACCAAAATGTTTTTTTTAAACAAGGTGATCCGATCACACCCCGAGTAAAAGATCGGTGGCGACTCCCTATTTTAAAAGTCGATTCCCGTTTTTCAAAAATGGTTTCGACAAAAGCTATCCGTCATGGTCAGATGTACCAAAAACGAATGATGCGAGCTTACAACAAAAATGTTCGCCCTAGAGAATTCCACGAGGGAAACCTAGTATTGAATAAGATCCATCCTATACAAAAAGACTTCAGAAGAAAGTTGTAACAGCCCGATTACGACCCTAATAGAAATGGTGGTTTTGGGACCACGAATCCGAGTCAGAAAAATAATTTACTATTAATTTAAATGCTTAGAATGTGTGAATTAGTGTGTGTGAAATTTTCATGTTAAAATTTAATTGTTTTAGTGCATAATCATGAAAAAGGGTGTTAATTGCATATAAAAAAATTGGCGGTTGAATGTGTAAGCACCAATTTGGAGGTGGCTTCTTTAATTGAAGTATTAAGAGTGCAATTTAACCAAAAATATGGCTTAGTGCCTTTCATCATTTGCATGTAATAGTGATTGATATGTTTTATTTTATTTTAATATTAATGTATTATAATTTAATGATAAAACTACATATATTTTGTAATAATAATATTATAATAAAACAAAAGGAAAAAGAAAAAAGAATGGCATGTTCATCTTTTCTTCCACTTCACCGAAACTAAGAAGAAAAAATAGAGAGGAAGAGTTCTATAGGATTTCGGCATTTCTAAGGGTCAATTAAGATCAAGAACAAAAGGAAACGAGATTGGATCGGGGAAAAACAAAGCCGAACGAATAGCCGGAAAGCTTAATTTGACAACTATCGAGGTAAGTTTTAAGCAATTGGATTAATTTGAATTATCCCTATATTACAATGTACATGTTTGAGTGACATAAATAATTTTATTTTCAATTGCCGAATAAGGCATAGGAATTATTATAGGTGATAGCCGGATGTGAATTAGTAAATACATATGCATATGTATAACCATTAAACAATTGAGTTGGTCAAATATACGAAATTGTGGAAAGGGATAGATATATGTATTTATATATGGAAATGGGGTATTTGGATATGTGTGAATATATATATTCTTGATGATGCCAATTGTAATATGGTGATTGAATATACAATTATGTGTTTAATCGAGTGGCGCCGAGCATAATGGTAAATTATAGGAAGAAGAATTTGGTTTGAATATGCATATCTAAGTTTGATCATATTTATAAAATGTGAATATTTATATATGTTACGTGTAAGAGGAGAAAATTTTATAACTAGCACTATGTGTGCGAATAAGTTAGTAACGGCTCTATGTGAGCGATGCGTTACGAGAAATGTTGAGTAACGGCTCTATGTGAGCGATACGTTACGAAAAATGTTGAGTAACGGCTCCATGTGAGCAATACGTTACTAGAATATTTGGTATACGAAAATGTACGAGTATATTATGACAGGTCATGCATGAACGGTCAATGTTAGGAGAGGTAAGTAAACTTGAGGTATGTATTATACCTATTAATTTGAGATTTTTGGTAGCTTGAAATGTAAGTAAAGGATTTGGTAAGTATATGATATGTGTGTTAGTTAATTATTATGTGATGATGGTATACGGTAGGTTGTATAAGCATGTGATGTGGGTATGAATTCAACTTTTAAATTGGTTGGGATAGTTGGTATGGATGTTATCAATAAACTAGGTTTCGAAATTTTCAAACAAACATATGTATATATATATATATGAGTGTGAATTGCTTAAATCTTACTAAGCTCGGGAAGCTTATTTCGATTGTGGTTGCTTATGTATTGTAGATTTCTTTTGGATGCTCATCTCTTGCTCGAGGATCATAGTTGAACCTCGTCACACTATCGACAAAGTTTTGGTATTTCTTTCGTGTAATAATTAAGGTCTATGGCATGTATAAGCTAGCCTACGTTTTGGTAAATTTTAATGATGTATATAAGTAATAGCCATGCGAAAATGGCTTGTCTATCTTGTTAATCTTAGAATTTATATTTTGGCCTGATGAATATGTTTGGTTGTCATTTTGATTGATTTTGGTTTTAATATGTATAAGTATGGTTAATGTATGGAGTTTCAATGAAATGGAGTAATGATGATATAAACTAGTTAACCATACTTTGCAATGAAACAGTTTTTGGTTAACAACAGTAGCGTGATTTTGAAAAATCACCAAAAATAGGAGAAATGGAATTAGAGAGTGAGTAAGATATAGAATTAAAGCTTATTCTGTCTATTTTTATATGAAAGAAATATAGTAGGCAAAGGAATTTAACGTTATGAACTATTTAAACTTTAGTGAGACTGGTTCTGAGTGACTTCGTGATTTACTGTTCTATCTTGGAAAAATTATTATAAATTGTACAAAAATAATCATGGAGCATAGTTTATATTATTAGAATACTTAATGAGTCGATTTTTGATTGGAATAAACAAGAACATTATTGGAATTCTGTACAATGAGATAACTAAGTTTTTGTAAGGATAGGACAGAACCATTAAATAGTGAAATAGGGGAATATTTAATGAATAAACTGTACTAATTGGCCATATGAAAAATTCTGGAAAAATTTTGATAAGAAGATACATGAGTCTAGTTTCACGGAAAATTTACGGATCTAAATTTCGAGTCTCGTAACTCGAGTTATGGTCAATTTAGTCAACATAATGCAGTTGGACAGTTTAAATTTTTATGCCCCGAATTAGTAGTCAAGTCTAGTGATGCTTCATACTCGACTCCGGCAACGGTCTCAGGTAAGGGGTGTGAAACACCCCACACCCGGCCCACGAGCCTGAACCGGATCTGGTATGTTCCTTAAGAAAAACTGGTTTCAAAATTCTTTGTTACTTAGCGAAAATTCGTGAAATTTTCAAAGAAGTTATCAATTCGAGTTGGGCTTAGGTTGAAAAACCCATTAACTATGTTTGGAAATCCATTTATTTTAAGGTGACAAAATAATTGAGGGTTTACTTAAAAAAAAATATTTCTTACTTAAACTTAAAATATAAATTAATTCATAACATAGTGGTTAAAAGAAAATAAAAGTAACGAAATAGAAACTATGGCCTTTTCGGCCTTATTACATCAATAATTCCCAAACTTCAAAACTTAAAATGCTTAATAGAAATAAAGTCCCAAATAATAAAAATCCTTTCTTGCTGTGCATGGCCACCTTTAGCTCCGCCGACCCGGTCCATTATTGCTCATTACCTGAAAAATAGTCCCACAAGTACACAAACTAACAATCAACAATTCAGGCATACATGTTCATATCAAAGACATATTCATATAAAAATGATGCAACCCAAACCCAAGCCTAGTTATCCATCCGCTACACACCACCCGTACCTGCCAATCACACCGTGGGGACTACTAAGTCAACCCTCCATCCACTACACACCATCGAAGTCAGTCGCTGCAGTTGACGTGCTCATCGCCCATATAATTTGTGTCATTAGACACCATATTTAGATAATGTAACCGAAGTTACCAAATTCAGATAATGTAACCGAAGTTACCATATTCAAATTATGTGACCGTAGTCACCATATTCCGTTGGTGAGACCGAAGTCAACACTTTCTTCCCCTTTCACATATAGCCCAAAATGCCCCAAATATTACTATATCATGCATAACATACTTATTTCTCATTCATGTTACTATTCACATGTTCAAAATATATCATATTCGTAATCCTATCAGAAGTAGGAAACATACCTGAGTACTTTTTGTACCACATTAGGGCACGTAGCCACATTCACATTCTTATGCATATCATATAATTAATAATTGCCATATAACGTATTGAAGGTTAGTATGGGTACACACCTGATTCGCTTAATAGGTTCCTTGAAATCCCGATGAACGATCTACCGATCTAGATCTTTCACTCCTATATTCGGCCAATCATTAAAATATATTAACAAACCTATTTGGCTTAAAAACCAAATCCTAGTAGGATTTGCATTACTTACCTTGTTGCTTTAATTGGATGATTATTCAGATCCTAGAATAGATCCTTACTTCCTTGATGTTTGTCGAAAATCCTACAACCATATGTTAGATTTAATCTAACTCTAACACATAGAATATGGCCTTTAGCCGATTATCTGAGTTTCTTACCTTAAATCCTTGAGTTCCAGAAAATATTCCTTGTCTTGTATGTCCTGTCAAAACCCTTAGATCCTTGATCCTTGTATTCAATGATTAGAAAACTGATAGACCCCTTGTAGATTCGGTCATCACACAACAAGAGGATTAGTCTTTCTCTTTTATCAAATAGGAAGGAAAAGAACTTGAATATTGATAACCTTACCCTTAATGCTTAGTCGATCGCTTCCTTGCTTAGTCTCTCGAGGATTCGACTATTGTAGACTTAGACAGAGAAGAGGTTTCGTCTTGATGGATGAAGAAAAGAGAAGAAGAAAAGGGAGAAGAAAATTTCCATGAGAGAGTTTGTTTAGGAATTTCAGCAGAGCTTAGAAAAGATGAGAGAATAGCCTTTAGTTCTCCTTCTTTAGCCGAAATTATCAGGACAAGAGTCCTTGACTTGGCCACCACTCTTCCTTGTGATAATATCATCTATTTTATTTAAAATAAAATAGAGAAAAATCCTTATTATCTCTTCTAAATAATCCAAATTAAAAAGCTTTTTTTTATCACCTTATTAAGCAATATTAATGGAAATAAAACACCTCCCTTTTCTAGAAGCAATTGCCGTCCACCCCTTAGCCTGGGAAGCAAAAATAAAACTTCATTTATTTGATTCCCTTGTGACTCGAACTCAGGCCCAACACCTTGCATGTGGCGCCATTTCCATAGGCCCTAAGTGACATCTTCAGGCCACTTTTCCAAGCCTGTTTGTGTGTCAAATTTTACCAACTTTTTCTTTTAAGGCCCTCTTGCCTTAATCTCCCATTTTAAACTTTAAAACTCATAATTTTAGGGTCATTTCCAAGTTTCCTAAAATTTTCGATCGGCTCTGTTTACTTGCCATTTTCTTACATTTCCAAGTTTCCTAAAATGTATACTTTCCATTTTTGGATCATTTCCATTTTCATTTCTTAGTTTCCAAAAATGTGTACTTTCCATTTTTGAACCATTTCCTTACATTTC
This sequence comes from Gossypium bickii, assembly GCA_025503065.1. Lineage (NCBI taxonomy): Eukaryota > Viridiplantae > Streptophyta > Magnoliopsida > Malvales > Malvaceae > Gossypium > Gossypium bickii. Next base: position 59,913,776 of record CP106721.1, on the reverse strand, counting down.
TGGGTTTTCTAAAATGTTCATGTCCTAATGCATTTCAGTTTCCAAAAATGTTGAGTTTCCAAAATGTTCATTTCCATTTCCATGCATTTTCATACATTTTCGAGTTTCCAAAATATCAAAAATTTATTCATAATGCTTAAGACTTGTCATTTCATACAATTAAACCAGAAAATGCATAGGCCCTTTCCAGGATGTTCTGATTCTACCCCCTTAAACAAAATTTCGTCCTCAAAATTTCCTAACTAAACAACTGAGGGTATTGTTGTCGCATTGTCTCTTCAGACTCCCACGAAGCTTCTTCCGATCCATGGTTGCGCCATAACACCTTGACTAGAGGTACTGACTTTCTCCGTAGTACTTTCACATCACGTTCCAGGATCGAATCGGCTCTTCCTCGTAGGATAAGTCCGGCCTTAGCTCCACTTCTTCAACGGTACCACATGAGATGGATCCGATCGATAGCGACGTAGCATGGACACATGGAATACATCGTGCATTAGCTGCAACTCTGGTGGCAACTCCACTTGGTATGCCACCTTTGGTCCAACTCGCTTTAGTACTCGATAGGGGCCTATAAACCTTGGGCTTAACTTCCGCTGCGACCGAACCTCATTACCTTCTTCCAAGGTGAGACTTTCAGAACACTTGGTCTCCCACTTCAAACTCAATTTCCTTCCGCTTAAGGTCCGCATACGACTTACGCCTATCGAGGCTTCCTTCGGTGCGTGCGAATTAACTCAACTTTCTCTTGGTTTACGCCACTAACTCCGAGCCCAAAACTCGACGTTCTCCTAACTCGGTCCAACAAGTAGGAGTTCTACACTTCCGACCATACAATGCTTCATATGGTGCCATCGGATGTTGGCCGATAGCCGTTGTTGTAGGCAAACTCACTAAAGGCAAATAATCTTCCCAACTTCCTCGAAATCCATCACTGACCTCTCAAAGATATCTTCCAACACTTGTATAACCCGTTCGGTGCCTGTCGATTGTGGATGAAACGCCGTAGTGAAGTCCAACTTAGTGCCTAAGGCTTGATGAAGTGCCTTCCAAAATCGAGACGTAAACCTTGGGTCTCTATCGGAGATGATTGATACCGGAACTCCATGTAGCCTTACGATCTCCGCCACGTATAACTTGGCTAATTTCTGAAGAGAATAGTCGACTCTTATCGGAATAAAATGTGCAGACTTGGTCAAACGGTCCACTATCACCCATACCGAGTCCTTCTTAGTAGGCGTAAGGGGAAGCCCACTAACGAAGTCCATGGCAATTCTTTCCCACTTCCATTGGGGAACCTCAATTGATTGAAGCAATCTCGATGGAACTTGGTGTTCAGCCTTAACTTGCTGACACGTCAGACATTTCCCCACGAATTCCGTCACTTCCCGTTTAAGATCAGACCACCAAAATTGTTCCCTTAGATCCCTATACAGCTTAGTGCCTCCGGGATGCATAGCATAAGAGCTACCATGCGCTTCCCGAAGAATCCTTTGTCTTAACTACTGGTCCTTCGGTATACATACATTTCCTTTATAACACAATACTCCTTCTTTGTTGACGCCATAATCCCTTAATTGTCCGTTCTGGACTTGCTGTAACTTAACACTTAGATCCTTATCTGCCAACTGTCCCTCTTTCACCTCCTTTAGCCATGTGGGCTTGACTTGTAACTCTGCCAACAGGCTTCCATCATCATACAGACTTAAATGAGCGAACAAAGCCCTTAAATCTGACACAACCTTCCTACTCAGGGCATCGGCTACCACATTCGCCTTGCCCGGATGATATTCTATCGAACAATCGTAGTCTTTCAGTAATTCCACCCACTTTCGTTGCCTCAAGTTCAACTCCTTCTGAGTCAACAAATACTTAAGGCTCTTGTGGTCTGTGTAAATCACTGACCTTTCTCCATAAAGGTAGTGCCTCCAAACCTTAAGGGCGAAAACCACTGCTGCTAGTTCCAAGTCATGGGTTGGGTAGTTAACCTCATGCGGCCTCAGTTGTCGAGACGCATACGCGACCACTTTTCTTTCTTGCATTAGCACACAGCCCAAACCTGTGTGCGATGCGTCACAGTACACCACAAAATCCTTCCCTGCCTCCGGCTGAATTAACACCGGAGCTTCCGTCAGCACCTTCTTAAGCTTTTCAAAGCACTCCTGTTGCTCATCCGTCCACACAAAGGGTACTTCCTTCCTTAGTAACTTTGTCAAAGGCGTGGCTATTGACGAGAATCCTTCCACGAACCTTCTGTAATAGCCTGCCAACCCTAAGAAACTTCGGATTTTAGCCACAGACCTAGGTGGTTTCCAATCCAACACTGCTTCGATCTTCCTAAGGTCCACTCTTATTCCTTCTGTGGATACCACATGCCCTAGGAATGCCACCTCCTTAAGCCAAAATTCGCACTTGCTGAATTTGGCATAGAGCTTCTTCTCCCTTAACACTTCCAACACCATTCGGAGATGCTCATCATGCTCCTCTTCCGTCTTAGAATACACCAAAATATTGTCGATGAACACCACAACGAACCTGTCTAAATAGGGTTGGAAAACCCGATTCATCATGTCCATGAACGCGGCTGGAGCGTTCGTCAACCCAAACGGCATCACTACAAATTCAAAATGATCGTATCTTGTCCTAAAAACGGTCTTATAAATGTCAGCCTCCTTCACCTTCAACTGGTGATATCCCGACCTTAAGTCTATCTTCGAGAACACAATTTTGCTTCTTTTTCAATTTGGTCGAACAAGTCGTCTATCCTTGGCAAAGGATACTTGTTCTTGATGGTCAGTTTGTTCAACTGACGATAATTTATGCACATATGCATAGTTCCGTCCTTCTTCTTCACAAATAGGACCGGTGCTCTCCACGGAGACACACTGGGTCGGATGAACCCACGATCCAACAACTCTTGGGTTTGAGCCTTGAGTTCCACCAACTCTTTTGGTGCCATTCTGTATGGAGCAATTGACACAGGAGCTGTTCCCGGTAGGAAATCTATTCCAAATTCCACCTCCCTATCTGGGGGTATTCCTGGTAATTCTTCTAGAAACACATCTACAAAGTCCCTTACCGTCCTAACTCCATTAACACCTTCATCTTTTCCACCTAACGCACTTACGAAGGCTAAGAACGCCTCGCACCCTTTCTTAACCATTTTCTCAGCCTTCAGTGTCGAAACTACGTTAGACAAGTAGTTCCTCCTTTCTCCGATCATCACTACTACTTCATCCTCCGGGGTTCTTAGTTCCATACGTTTAGCCGCACAATCCAACACGGCTCGATGCTCTACTAGCCAATCCATTCCAAGTATAAGCTCAAACTCTCCGAAGGGTAACTCCATTAAGTCAGCCCGAAAGTTTACTCCTTGAGTCTCTAAGGGTACATTCCGAAAGATCTTATCTATCATCACTGTTTGGCCTAATGGGCTTACTACAATCATCTACCTATCAGAGAGTTCAGAGTCTAGGCCTAGTGTTTCCACTACACTACATGCAACATATGAATGGGTCGAGCCCACATCAATAAGAGCAAAATAGGGCTTGTCAAAAATAAAGAACGTACCGGTTATAACTTCCGACGCGTCTCCATCCTCCCTCCGGTGAATCGCATAAACCAAACCCGGTTGCCTTGCTTTCAGATAGCAGCACCTCGGCCCTGTGCACCACGGCCGCCCGGCACCATTACCTCTGTTGGCGAACCACGACCACTGAGAAATTGCTTTGTCGCCTCTACCCGGCGACTAGCATTTCCGAGTGCGCGGTCGGCTCGTCTGCGGTTGCTTAGGACAATCCTTAAGCATATGGTCCTTGGACCCACATTTGAAGTATCCTCCCGTCTTTCTCCAACATTCTCCCAAGTGCCTCTTTCCACAATGCTCACAAGGGCGTCGCCGGCCGCGTGCACAGCTTGTTGATTCCGTGGCCCGTCAACCCTAGGCCTCTTATGACCCTTTCCAGATGGCTCAAAACCTCTTTTGGGCTTATTCCTATCCACAGCCTGCTTGGTAGCATCCTTGATTCCCTCGGCCACCTTTGCCTTTTCCACCAAAGCAGAGAATTCCCGCTCCTGATGTGGTGCTATCAATAGTTTCAGATCGTCCCTCAGTCCGTCCTCAAAACGGACACAGCGTTCATCCTCAGTTGCCACTACCCCTCGAGCATAGCGACTCAACCTCAGAAATTCCGCCTCATATTCTGCAACAGACTTACTCCCTTGCACCAACCCCAGAAAGGCCTTTCTTTGTTCATCCGTATACCTGGTTCCCACATATTTCTTTTGGTACGCTTCCTTAACGTACTCCCAAGTCAGATCCTCAGCCGTGGCACCATCTCACACAGTTAACCACCATTGATACGCTTTATCGCGTAACAGTGCCACCATCCCCTTTAACTTCTCCTCAGAGGTCAAGTCAAGCTCATCCATGATACGTTCCGTCGCTTCCAACCAATACTCAGCTGTACTGGGTGCCACTCCCGACACTCCACGAAACATCTCGGCTCCATTAGCTCGGAGCCGTTTGGTTATGATTTTGTGTTCCTAAATTTCCACCCGCACTACCACCAATCCCAAAACTCACAAAGATAACTCGCGACACAAAGATCTTCCCCGTCTGAGCTTGCTGCTCAACATTAACAGCTGGGGGTGGTGGTAGCGGTGGTATTTCATTGTCGAACCCTTGACCCGATCTAACGGGTTCCGACACGGTCATCCTTCCCCTACCTCGTCCACGATGACCACGTCCTCTGGAGCTCATTTCTAGCGTCGAGATCTAATTAAAAAGTTTTATGAATTAGTCTTTGTTCCACTTATTTACCCGCGAAGGAGTTTTATGAAAAGAGTTTTAGGAGTGGTTCTTTCGTATTCACATAAGCACACAGTCTTTTATTCATTCATCCATCCATCAAACAATTATCAACTTTCGTTCATTCAGAGAAACGTTGTGATTTTCATCGTTGTTGTTTTTCCACTACCCAGGGGTATTTTCGTAATTTTGTCCTAAAAAGACATTTTCGTAAATTTTTCAAAATAAAAAGTTCCTTGGTGATTTTGACGAAAGTATTTTTAAAATCTCGGGGAAATTTTGGAAGAATTTTGAAATTCAGGGGTATTTCGGTAATTTTTGACCTCGGGGGTATTTTGGTAATTTTCCAAAAGCCAGGGTAAATTGGTAAAATTTAGTAAGTTAGGGATATTTCAGAAGTTGTAAAACTTTATGGGTTCTTTTTGTGAGTTTTATTTTCCAAAACGGTGATGTTGTAAAATTTTTCAAAAACCAGGGTCATTTTGGTCATTTTGTAAGTTAGGGGCAATTTTGTAATTTTTTTTCAAAATCAAGGTATTTTTGATAGTTTGCAATTTAGGGTTTTTGAACATTTATAAAATAATGAAGTTTTGGCAAAATCGTTGAGAAGTTTGACATTTTGGGAATCAAGGGCATTTTGGTAATTTTACCACTAAGGGTATTTTTGTAATTTTCACCAATCGAAAATTTTTTTGGAAAATTTTGTAAAGATAGTTTCCACAAATCAAAAGAGTGATTTTAAAGGTTTTAAAACTAGGGTTTTGTTGTTGTTTTTTTTTTCTTTAAAACAAAAACATGGCTAGTTCCCTTTCGGGTTTTAGTCATTATGTTTAGCCTATGACCGAGCCCTTTTTGGTCAAGGTGAACCAAAGCTACGCACCAGGCAGGATTCGAATGGAGAGGAGGTGAGTCACGCGAACTGCTTAAATACCAAGCTCCCATCGAAACCATTCCTAGACATGCGCACACAGGTTGCCACACCACCGAGCCCCGAGTTAGGGTGAGCAGAACGAAGCTACGCACTGTAGGATTCTGCGAAGAGGAGGTGAGTCACTAGGGACCGCTTAAATACCAGGCTCTTAGGATCCAATCCTAGACATGCGTCATGGGGGTTACCACACCTATCTCAGTGACTTAGCCATAGGTTTGTTAAGTTCATTAAGTCTTATGGGTTCTGTGTGTTTGAGTAGTCTAGTCCTAGGGTTCAAATTCCTATCATACTATTCTACGTTCCATACCTTTTCTACACTTCTAAAGTTCATAATATAATTCACATAATCACCCAAATAGTTAGGGGTACTTACCTGGTGGACTGCGAGTCGGAGACTTAGGTGCCATGTCAAAACACCTGCTTTATTTCAAAGAAAATCATTTGAGGTCGAATTACAAATGTTTTGGGCCTTAGCCCATAGGCCGAGAGTTGAAAACTGGGCTCTGATACCAAACTGAAACACCCCACACCCGGCCCACGAGCCTAAACCGGATCTGGTATGTTCCTTAAGAAAAATCGGTTTCAAAATTCTTTGTTACTTTGCGAAAATTCGTGAAATTTTCAAAGAAGTTATCAATTCGAGTTGGGCTTAGGTTGAAAAACCCATTAACTATGTTTGGAAATCCATTTATTTTAAGGTGACAAAATAATTGAGGGTTTACTTAAAAAAAAATATTTCTTACTTAAACTTAAAATATAAATTAATTCATAACATAGTGGTTAAAAGAAAATAAAAGTAACGAAATAGAAACTATGGCCTTTTCGGCCTTATTACATCAATAATTCCCAAACTTCAAAACTTAAAATACTTAATAGAAATAAAGTCCCAAATAATAAAAATCCTTTCTTCTTGTGCATGGCCACCTTTAGCTCCATGACCCGGTCCATTATTGCTCATTACGAAAAATAATCCCACAAAGGGTGAGTCAATGAGACTCAATGTGTACACAAACTAACAATCAACAATTCGAGCATACATGTTCATATCAAAGACATATTCATATAAAAATGATGCAACCCAAACCCAAGCCTAGTTATCCATCCGCTACACACCACCGTACACGCCAATCACACCGTGGGGACTACTAAGTCAACCTCCTCCATCCGCTACACACCATCGAAGGCGATCAGCTGCAGTTGACGTGCTCATCGCCCATATAATTTGTGTCATTAGACACCATATTCGAATAATGTAACCGGTTACCAAATTCGAGATAATGTAACCAAAGTTACCATATTCAAATTATGTGACCGTAGTCACCATATTCCGTTAGTGAGACCAAGTCAACACCTTCTCCCCCTTTCACATATAGCCCAAAATGCCCCAAATATTATTATATCATGCATAACATACTTATTTCTCATTCATGTTACTATTCACATGTTCAAAATATATCATATTCGTAATCCTATCAGAAGTAGGAAACATACCTGAGTACTTTTTGTACCACATTAGGGCACATAGCCACATTCACATTCTTATGCATATTCATATAATTAATAATTGCCATATAACGTATTGAAGGTTAGTATGGGTACACACCTGATTCGCTTAATAGGTTCTTTGAAATCCCGATGAACGATCTACCGATCTAGATCTTTCATTCCTATATTCGCCAATCATTAAAATATATTAACAAACCTATTTGGCTTAAAAACCAAATCCTAGTAGGATTTGTATTACTTACCTTGTTGCCGAATTGGATGATTATTCAGATCCTAGAATAGATCCTTACTTCCTTGATGTTTGTCGAAAATCCTACAACCATATGTTAGATTTAATCTAACTCTAACACATAAAATATGGCCTTTGGCCGATTATCTGAGTTTCTTACCTTAAATCCTTGAGTTCAGAAAATATTCCTTATCTTGTATGTCCTGTTCGAAAACCCTTAGATCCTTGATCCTTGTATTCAATGATTGTAGAAACTGATAGACCCCTTGTAGATTCGGCCATCACACAACAAAGAGGATTAATCTTTCTCTTTTATCAAATAGGAAGGAAAAGAACTTGAATATTGATAACCTTACCCTTAATGCTTAGTCGATTTGCTTCCTTGCTTAGTCTCTCGAGGATTCGACTATTGTAGACTTAGACAGAGAAGAGGTTTCATCTTGACAGATGAAGAAAAGAGAAGAAGAAAAGGGGAGAAGAAATTTCCGCAGAGAGAGTTTGCTTAGGGAATTTCAGTAGAGCTTAGAAAAGATGAGAGAATAGCCTTTAGTTCTCCTTCTTTAGCCGAAATTATCAGGCCAAGAGTCCTTGACTTGGCCACCACTCTTCCTTGTGATAATATCATCTATTTTATTTAAAATAAAATAGAGAAAAATCATTATTATCTCTTCTAAATAATCCAAATTAAAAAGCTTTTATTTATCACCTTATTAAGCAATATTAATGGAAATAAAACACCTCCCTTTTCTAGAAGCAATTGCCGTCTACCCCTTAGCCTGGGAAGCAAAAATAAAACTTCATTTATTTGCTTCCCTTGTGACTCGAACTCAGGCCCAACGCCTTGCATGTGGCGCCATTTCCATAGGCCCTAAGTGACATCTTCAGGCCACTTTTCCAAGCCTGTTTGTGTGTCAAATTTTACCAACTTTTTCTTTTAAGGCCCTCTTGCCTTAATCTCCCATTTTAAACTTTAAAACTCATAATTTTAGGGTCATTTCAAGTTTCCTAAAATTTTCGATCGGCTCATTTATTTGCCATTTTCTTACATTTCCAAGTTTCCTAAAATGTATACTTTCCATTTTTGGATCATTTCCATTTTCATTTCTTAGTTTCCAAAAATGTGTACTTTCCATTTTTGAACCATTTCTTACATTTCTGGTTTCCTAAAATGTTCATGTCCTAATAAATTTCGTGTTTCCAAAATGTTGAGTTTCCAAAATGTTCATTTCTATTTCCATGCATTTTCATACATTTCTGAGTTTCCAAAAATATCAAAAATTTATTCATAATGCTTAAGACTTGTCATTTCATACAATTAAACCGAAAATGCATAGGCCCTTTCCAGGATGTTACAGGGTGTTACATTTGATTGGTATCAGAGCTATGGTTTAGTCAATCCTCGGACTAACGTAGCGCGTGTGAGTCTAGCTATACATGCCATAATGTAGAATGTGATAGTGTGATGACTTCTGACAGTGAAATGTGCTTATTTCTTATATAGTAATGGATCCCGATCTCGAGCGAGCTGTAGTTAATGACGTTAAGAGTGTGGCGCCCGTTCCTACGCAGGAGACCGTTCTAGAGGGATCTCGATCGGTTACGAGTAATCCTAATGAGGGGGCGAGAAATGCCTTCTATAATATGATGAACGATTGGTTCAGTCATTACATACGAACCAATCCGGCTGTTCAACCACCCCAAAATCCGAATGTACCCCCTGTAGTGCCGATGGTACCTCCAATTGCAAATCCTAAAAGAATAGTTAAACCTCCTGTTGATCGCATTACGAAGCACGGAGCTCAGGAATTTAGGGCTGAGGATGACAATGATGCAGAGAGAGTCGAATTTTGGCTCGATAATACTGTTCGTGTCTTCGACGAACTGTCCTGCACACCCGATGAGTGTCTGAAGTGTGCTATATCATTTTTACGAGATTCTGCCTACTACTGGTGGAATACTCTCGTGTTAGTTGTCCCGAAGGAGAGGGTTACTTGGGACTTCTTTCAAATGAAATTTCGTAAGAAGTATGTAAGCCAGGGCTTTACAGACTCTAAGTGCAAAGAATTTCTTGAGCTTAAACAGGGTCGAATAATCGTATCCGAATATGAGCGCAAGTTTGTGCGACTTAGTCGCTATGCTCGTGAGTGTGTTCCATCGGAAGCTACTATGTGCCGGAGATTTGAAGATGGTTTAAATGAATATATAAAGCTTCTGGTTGGTATTCATGAGATTAACGAGTTCGTAGTATTAGTTGAACGAGCTTGTAAAGCTGAAGAGCTGGGAAGAGAGAAACGGAAAGCTGAACTTGAATCTGAAGATTTTCAGAAGAGATCTGCGAGAAAATTTTCACAGGTGGCAACAAAGAAGTTCAAGAATGATGGTAGTCGATCCAAAGCTAACATCGGGATTTTTATACGAGAACGACCACCAATGAGTTCTCGGGCTACTTTAGTTGCTAGTGTAGGTAATGAAAAATCATGCAAACCTGAGTGTCAACAGTGTGGCAGGTGACATTTCGGAGAGTGTTGGTGTAAATCCATTTTTCGCACTTGTTATAAGTGTGGCTCGCAGAATCATTTTATTCGAGATTGCCCGGAGACTGCTAAAAAAGGTACTGTTCAGAGGGCGAGACCGAGACGCACTACAGCTCGAGGTAGACCATCACGTTTTGGGGGGTAGGAGTGGTGTACAGAGGGGGCTACGGATGTAATTGTTCAATCAGATGCCCGTGTACCAGCTAGAGCTTACGCTATCCATGCCAGAGAGGAGGCCTTATCCCCAGATGTCATTACCGGTATTTTCACTCCTTTTGATACTAGTATAATTGCTTTGATTGACCTCGGTTCAACTCATTCATATGTGTGCGAGACATTAGTATCTAGTAAGACTCTACCTGTTGAGTTTACTGAATTTGTGATTCGAGTTTCGAACCCCCTGGGTCGGTGTGTGCTAGTTGAAAGGGTATGCAAGAATTGTCCTTTAATGATTCGAGACTCATGTTTTCTGGCTGATATGATGCTATTACCATTTGATGAGTTCGATATCATCCTTGGTATGGATTGGTTAATCGTACACAATGAAGTAGTAAATTACACACGAAAGATTATTAATCTGAGGTGTCAGAATAACGAGGTACTTCAGATGGAATCTGCGGATTTAAGTGGGTTACCGACTGTGATATCATTAATGTTGGTTCGGCAATATTTGAGAAAGGGTTGTGAAGCTTATCTTGCGTATGTGATTAACAACAAAGTAACAGAAAATAAGATTGAATCTGTGCCAGTTGTTGTGAGTATTTAGACGTGTTTTCGGAGGAATTGCCGGGATTACCACTTGTTCGTGAAGTAGAGTTTGGGGTCGAGCTAGTGCCAGGAACCACCCCAATTTTGATAGCTCCGTATAGAATGGCACCTACTGAATTAAAAGAATTGAAAGCTAAGTTGCAAGAATTGACAGATAGAGGTTTCGGCCGACTGAGTTTTTCTCATTGGGGTGCGCCCGTTCTATTTGTGAAGAAGAAAGATGAAACTCTGAGAATGTGCATCGACTATCGACAGCTCAATAAGGTGACCATAAAGAACAAATACCCATTGCCACGCATCGAGGATTTATTCGATTGACTTAAGGGAGCCTCGGTGTTCTCGAAAATTGATCTGAGGTCAGGATATTATCAACTGCGAGTTAGGGAATCAGACATACCGAAGACTACTTTTCGAATGAGATATGGTCACTATGAGTTCTTGGTGATGCCGTTTGGGCTCACTAATGCTCCTGCTGTTTTCATGGACTTGATGAATCGAGTATTCAGACCGTATCAAGATCAGTTTGTAGTTGTGTTTATAGAAGATATACTGATCTATTCCCAAGATGAAACTGAACATGCTGAACATTTGAGATTAGTGCTACAGATTTTGCGTGAAAAACAATTGTACGCAAAATTCAGTAAATGTGAGTTTTGGCTAAAAGAAGTTAGCTTTCTGGGGCATGTCATTTCAGCATCGGGTATGCGGGTTGACCCGAGTAAAATTTTAACTATACTTGACTGGAAACCTCCACGGAATGTTTCTGAGGTTCGTAGCTTTTTGGGACTTGCTGGATATTATAGACGCTTCGTGAAAGGGTTTTCTATGATAGCATCCCCAATGACAAAACTTTTACAGAAGGATGTGAAATTTGAATGGTCAAAAAGGTGTCAGAAAAGTTTTGATCAACTAAAGACCTTGTTAACAGAAACTCCAGTGCTCGTTCAACCAGAATCAGGTAAGGAGTTTGTTATTTTCAGTGATGCATCTTTAAATTGGCTGGGTTGCATATTGATGTAGGAGGGTAAAGTCGTAGCCTACGCCTTGAGACAGTTGAAATCGCATGAGAGAAATTATACGACGCACGATCTTGAGTTGGTTGCTATAGTCTTTGCTTTGAAGATATGGCATCACTATCTATTCGGTGAGAAATGCCACGTCTATTCGGATCATAAGAGTCTAAAGTATTTAATGACTCAAAAGGATCTAAATTTGAGACAGCGATGATGGTTAGAATTGTTGAAAGACTATGAGCTCATGATTGATTATCACCCGGGAAAGGCTAATGTGGTTGCAGATGCACTTAGCCGAAAGTCGTTATTTGCTCTACGCGCAATGAATACGGATATAGCTATGTCTGAGGATGGTGCGATCATTGTTGAGTTGAAAGTGAGACCATTGTTTGAGCAGCGGATTCGAGAAGCCCAAGAGGTTGATGATGATTTAAAAACAAAGAAAAGTCATTGTGGCTCGTGTGCGGATTCAGACTTTTAGATAGATGCTGCAGGATGCTTTGGGTACTAAATTACATTTTAGTACAGTTTTTCATCCTCAGTCAGATGGTCAATCCGAGCGTGTTATTCAAATACTCGAGGACATGTTGAGATGTTGTGTTCTTGAGTTTGAGGGTACGTGGGAACGATACTTACCTTTGATTTAATTTGCGTACAAGTATTAAAATGGCACCCTATGAAGCATTGTACGATCGAAAATGCCGTACACCTTTATATTGGACCGAGCTAAGTGAAGGCGAGATACACGGGGTTGATTTAATCAGAGAGACGGAACAGAAAGTTGAAGTAATCCAAGAAAGTTTGAAAGCCGCCTCAGATCGTCAGAAATCGTATGCGGACTTGAAACGAAAAAATATAGAATTTCAGGTGGGTGACAGAGTATTTTTGAAAGTCTCACCGTGGAAAAAGATAATGAGATTTGGTCGTAAAGGAAAGCTGAGTCCACGATTCATTGGGCCGTATGAAGTTATTGACCGAATTGGGCCGGCTGCGTATAGACTTATGTTACCATCTGAATTGGACAAGATTCACAATGTCTTTCATGTATCGATGCTTCAACAATATCGATCCAATCCTTCCTACGTGATCAACTCAGCAAAGATTGAAATTCAGCCCGATTTAACTTATGAGGAAGAACCGATTCGTATCTTAGCCTGTGAAGTAAAAAATTTACGAAATAAGAAAATATTGCTAGTTAAAGTGATGTGGCATAAACACAGGTTAGAGGAAGCAACTTGGGAGACTGAGGAATCAATGAAGGAACGTTATCCACATTTATTCGTTGGTAAGATTTTCGGGGACGAAAATTCCTTTAGGAGGGAGGAGTTGTAACAGCCCGATTACGACCCTAATCGAAATGGTGGTTTCTGGACCACGAATCTGAGTCAGAAAAATAATTTACTATTAATTTAAATGCTTAGAATGTGTGAATTAGTGTTGTGAAATTTTAATGTTAAAATTTAATTGTTTTAGTGCATAATTATGAAAAAGGGAGTTAATTGCATATTAAAAAAATTGGTGGTTGAATGTGTAAGCACCAATTTGGAGGTGGCTTCTTTAATTGAGGTATTAAGAGTGCAATTTAACCAAAAATATGGCTTAGTGCCTTTCATCATTTGCATGTAATAGTGATTGATATGTTTTATTTTATTTTAATATTAATGTATTATAATTTAATGATAAAACTACATATATTTTGTAATAATAATATTATAATAAAACAAAAGGAAAAAGAAAAAAGAATGGCATGTTCATCTTTTCTTCCACTTGACCGAAACTAAGAAGAAAAAATAGAGAGGAAGAGTTCTATAGGATTTCGGCATTTCTAAGGGTCAATTAAGATCAAGAATAAAAGGAAACGAGATTGGATCAGGGAAAAGCAAAGTCGAACAAATAGCCGGAAAGCTTAATTTGACAACTATCGCGGTAAGGTTTAAGCAATTGGATTAATTTGAATTATCCCTATATTACAATGTACATGTTTGAGTGACATAAATAATTTTATTTTCAATTGCCGAATAAGGCATAGGAATTATTATAGGTGATAGCCGGATGTGAATTAGTAAATACATGTGCATATGTATAACCATTAAACAATTGAGTTGGTCAAATATACGAAATTGTGGAAAGGGATAGATATATGTATTTATATATGGAAATGGGGTATTTGGATATGTGTGAATATATATATTCTTAATGATGCCAATTGTAATATGGTGATTGAATATACAATTATGTGTTTAATCGAGTGGCGCCGAGCATAATGGTAAATTATAGGAAGAAGAATTTGGTTTGAATATGCATATCTAGGTTTGATCATATTTAAAAAATGTGAATATTTATATATGTTACGTGTAAGAGGAGAAAATTTTATAACTAGCACTATGTGTGCGAATAAGTTAGTAACGACTCTATGTGAGCGATACGTTATGAGAAAAGTTGCGTAACGGCTCTATGTGAGCGATACGTTACGAGAAATGTTGAGTAACGGCTCTATGTGAGCGATACGTTACGAGAAATGTTGAGTAACGGCTCTATGTGAGCGATACGTTACTAGAATATTTGGTATACAAAAATGTACGAGTATATTATGGCAGGTCATGCATGAACGGTTAATGTTAGGAGAGGTAAGTAAACTTGAGGTATGTATTATACCTATTAATTTGAGATTTTTGGTAGCTTGAAATGTAAGTAAAGGATTTGGTAAGTATATGATATGTGTGTTAGTTAATTATTATGTGATGATGGTATACGGTAGGTTGTATAAGCATGTGATGTGGGTATGAATTCAACTTTTAAATTGGTTGGGATATTTGGTATGGATGTTATCAATAAACTAGGTTTCAAAATTTTCAAACAAACATATGTATATATATATATGAGTGTGAATCGCTTAAATCTTACTAAGCTCGGGAAGCTTATTTCGATTGAGGTTGCTTATGTATTGTATATTTCTTTTGGATGCTCATCTCTTGTTCGAGGATCATAGTTGAACCTCGTCACACTATCAACAAAGTTTTGGTATTTCTTTCGTGTAATAACTTAAGGTCTATGGCATGAATAAGCTAGCCTACGCTTTGGTAAATTTTAATGATGTATATAAGTAATAGCCATGCGAAAATGGCTTGTCTATCTTGTTAATCTTAGAATTTATATTTTGGCCTGATGAATATGTTTGGTTGTGGTTTTGATTGATTTTGGTTTTAATATGTATAAGTATGGTTAATGTATGGAGTTTCAATGAAATGGAGTAAGGATGTTATAAACTAGTTAACCATACTTTGCAATGAAACAGTTTTTGGTTAACAATAGTAGCGTTATTTTGAAAAATCACCAAAAATAGGAGAAATGGAATTAGAGAGTGAATAAGATATAGAATTAAAGCTTATTCTGTCTATTTTTATATGAAAGAAACATAGTAGGCAAAGGAATTTTAGGTTATGAGATATTTAAATTTTAGTGAGACTGGTTCTGAGTGACTTCGTGATTCACTGTTCTGTCTTGGAAAAATTGTTATAAATTGTAAAAAAATAATCATGGAGCATAGTTTATACTATTAGAATCCTTAAATGAGTCTATTTTTATTGGAATAAACAAGAACATTATTGGAATTCTGTACAATGAGATAACTGAGTTTTTGTAAGGATAGGTCAGAACCATCAAATAGTGAAATAGGGGAAATTTTAATGAATAAACTGTACTAATTGGCCATATGAAAAATTCTGGAAAACTTTTGGTAAAAAGATACATGAGTCTAGTTTCAAGAAAAATTTACGGATCTAAATTTCGAGTCTCGTAACTCGAGTTATGGTCAATTTAGTCAACATAACGCTGTTGGACAGTTTAAATTTTTATGCCCCGAATTAGTAGTCAAGTCCAGTGATGCCTCATACTTGACTCCGGCAACGGTCTCGGGTAAGGGGTGTTACAAAAGTGGATTCCAAACTGAGTGGGACCTTATGTGGTTAAGAAGGCCTTCTCTGGAGGAGCATCGATGCTGACCAAGATGGATGGCAAAGAACCTACTTAATCCTGTGAATCCTGATTCAATCAAGAAATACTTCACTTTTAAAAAAAATGAAAAAGAAAAGAAAAGAAAAATAATAAGAGAAAAAAAGAGAAAAAAAGAAAAATAAAAAGAAAAATGGAGAGGCCAAGGCAAAGACTCGTAAAAGGGAACCTTGAGACTAAAGGGGTTTTGAGTTGAAAACCCAAGAATGGGCAATTCATGTTTTTGATCAAAGGTGGGGCATTTGGTAGTCTTGTCCTCTCCTAATTAACAATAAGGAGGGATGCTACATCTTGAGGCATCAACAAAGTCTTCTAGGACTTCTATACAAATATCAAGTTCAAAAGGTCCTTGAGAAGTTTTGTGCGGAGAAGCTCATGCTACGATATTTGGGGCACCTATTTTTATCTTATTCATTTTCCATTTTATCAAATTTGCTACCTTGATTAATTTATTCATTTCGAGCTTTACTCCCAATAAAATTCTATCTTGTCCACTGTTACAATGTTTTTCAAGTATTTTTACATTGAAATAACGATTAATGGATTAGTATTATTCAAACAAAAGTTTTTTTTTTTTGTATATTACTCTGAAATGTTTCTAAATAGTACAAGGACCTGAAACAGGACCACTAGTTAGAACTAACCAAATTTAAGAGTTGGAAATATTTGTGGAAGAATAGCCCAAATTGTGATTATTTCTTTGAGTTTCCTATCAAAGATACCAGCTGAGCAAGAAGACAGCGTAATATGTTAGTGATAAAACCTCGATGAACAACGAGCAATGTCAACCCAATCATTAAAAATGGATCATTCTCGAAAAATGACATTCTGCATTCATGCAAATATCATGCATACACATCTAATTAGGAGCATTTGATCATTCTGATCATGACATCCTAATCATTTGGCATAAATAGGCCTATGAAATGGATTCTACAGGTCATGTTCCCCATAGAATGGTGTAACAGATCAGAGAAACCATAAATCCTATATCCCTGAAGTTGCAGTGGGATGGATTGAAATCATTATAGCGAATCTTATTTCCCTGAAGATGCAGTGGAGCAGATTGAAGCCACTAATCCTATACCATTGAAATTGCAGTGGGACAGATTTAAGTTATCTTGGAAAATCTTATCTCTCTGTAGTTGCAGTGGAGTAGATCGAAAATTAAAAATCTTATCTCTCTGAAGTTGCAGTAGAGGAGATTAAAGCTATAAACCTTATCTCTCTTAAGTTGTAGTAGAGCAGGTTGAAGTTACAGATCTTATCTCCCTGAAGTTACAGTGGAGCAGATTGAAGATAGCAAATCTTATCTCTCCGAAGTTGCAGTAGAGCAGATTAAAGCTATAAACCTTATCTCTCTTAAATTGCAGTAGAGCAGGTTGAAGTTACAGATCTTATCTCCATGAAGTTGTAGTGGAGCAGATTGAAGATAGCAAATCTTATCTCTTTGAAGTTGCAGTCGAGTAGATTAAATCTATAAACCTTATCTCCCTGGAGTTGCAGTGGAGCAGGTTGAAGTTACAAGTCTTATCTCCCTGAAGTTGCACTGGAGCAGACTGAAGATAGCAAATCTTATTTGCCTGAAGTTGCAGTGGAACAGATTAAAGCTATATCGTAACCATTTTGAAAAGTGGGTCGACTTTATATTTAAAATAGAAAAAATGGGAGTCGCCACCAATCCTTTTTGATGAGGTGTGATCGGGTCACCTCATAATTCAATCATTTTAATAAAAATTTAAATTTACTAAAACGACGATCTTTTTTAGTCTACGAAATACAGAAAACGGGTTCGAGAGTCGGTTACGCACGAGGAAGGTTAGGACCCTTATCGATTAATTAATGTCTAAATGTCAAAAATTGAAAATTCAAAAGACTTTTAAAATACGATCCCCTTTTTATCGATGTTTATTTTTTAAAAAATGCTTGAATTGAATTGAAACGAGCTTCAAAGGCCCATTCATCCTGAGATAACAAAATGCCACATCCCGTAAGTTAGGATACAGCCTTTAAAACCTCGAGGGCAAGCCTTTAATCTTTTCAAAATTTAATATTTTGAAATTGAAAAGGATATTTAGCTATTTCAGTTTAACATGAAAATCGAAACCCCGTAAGTTAGGGCACGATTTCTCGAATTCCCGAAATGCGAAATGTTACCTTTGTTTTTGAAGATTTTTCTTTTTAAAATGATAGCGGGTACAATATTTAAATGGCATGCATTATTTGTTTGGATTAAAAGAAAACATATTATTGAACAAGTGTAATGAGGCTAGATTCATGAGGCGATAATATAAAATAAAATATAATGATAAGTCTAGAACAATGATACATGAACACAACATTATACAAGTGAATAATTATAACACAAAAAATACGAAATAAGTGAATTAAAATACACACAATGGCAATAATCTCACAATATTCATCATTTAAATACTAATCATTTATAATCGAAGACAAATGAATTAAATTAGCAACTAAAAAAAATAGTATAAGGTTAATTAAAATAAAATGAATAAAATGTACAACATTTTAAAATAAAAATAGTGAGCTTAAAATAAATAATGTGAAAAAAAAGAAATTTAAAATACACAAAATGGTTAAAAGATGATATATTTATAAAAATTTAAAATAGATAACATATACATATAAATATAGGTATAAAATAAATAATATATTGTTAAAAACTTAAAACGAACAATAATAAAACACTTTGACAAACAAAAGAGCTTGAAATAAGATATATAAAAATCGATTTAAAGCGAAGCAATATATAGTTTTAAAATAGATGATATGTACAAAAAATTTAAAATAAATGATATATGAAGAAAATATTTACATGAATAATATATAAAATAGATTAAAATAAATAACAAATAGAAGCATGAAAATGATTTAAAATGAATAACATAAAAAAATTTTAATTAAATAATACACATAAAAGTTTTTTTTTAGGAAAACAGTATATAAAAATTTATAATAGTTGACAATTCAAAAATATATGTATAAAAAAGGGTTTAAAATAGATGAAATATAAAAAAACAAAACAGTTTAATAAAAGTAGTATATAAAAACTTAACATAAATAATACTAATAATAGTACAATTTTTAAAGAAAATAAATAAGAAATAAACCCATCAAATAGATCGAGGACTAGATTAAAAACGGACTGACTTTCAAGGTATAAATTTGAAATAAGGAAAAGTCAATTAAGGATCAAAGTGAAACGCGCAGAAGCTGGCGAGGACTAGATGGGGAAAATTCCCAACCTTCACGCGCATTGCTGCGCATAGGACTAAAATGGAACAGGATCAAAAGTCATGAGGTCGAATTAAAAATGCAAAAGAAAGACCACAAGGGTTGAATTGCAAATGAGTGACAAAGGGGAAGGACTCGCAACGCAAATAACCCCTTTTGAGGGAAAACACGCGGATCCTGGCTTTAGGATCGGGTCGGGTTCGGGTTCCCCCAAAACGACGCTGTTTTGGTGCCTGGGGGAACCCACTGAAACGCTGCCGTTTCGGTGGTTTATTTAAGCCCAAATTTTCACCTTTTTTTTCATTTCAGACCCTCCTTTCTTCAAAAAACTAAAAAAATGACAGCCCTTTCCCCCCATTTCTGTCTCGACCGATTGGGCTTCCTCCGGCCGCCCGTTGCACCACTACCGTATCTGGTGGCTGACGATGCGTGGAGATGGGCCTTAGTGCTCCGTTTGAGCCACGTTTGAAGCCCAGACCCTCGGCGTCTTAAAAAATCGAGAGAAGAAAACCCCTCCACTGTTTCGAGTTCGGTTTCGACGACGGAGAGGGGATTCCGACGTCGCGACCCCGGGGTTCAGGTAAGATTTCTTTTCTCCCCTTATTCTTATTGTTTTAGTTCATAATGATTTTTAAAACAAAAATAAATAATAAAAATAGCAGTATTAAATAACAGAAAATAAAAATGAAGGGACCAAAATCAACCTTCTCAAGTTTCTATTCGGTTTTCGATTGCTGATATTCATGAAAAACATACAAGAGATTTGTTTCGATTTTTATAACCAAGTTACAGAGTTCCATTTTTGTTTGTTTCCATTTTGTTTTCTCTGTTTTCCTCTTTGTTCTATTGTTGCATTCAATTTTTTGCAGGTGTCAGAGGCGTGTGATGCGTGGAGGAGCGACTGACGTGCAGCGCTGGCCAAGGCAGGCCTAGGCTGCGGCGTTAGGGTTTCCAGAAACCCTAGCTTTCTGAAAAATATTTTAATTTTTTGGGCCTGTTGGACCTGTTACATTTGGGTTGATGTAATTAGGTCGATTTTAAAAAAAACTTGGACTGTTTTAATTTTGGTTTCTGGTATTTGGTTTAGTCTGGGCCCGGGCAAATTTGATCATTTACAGCGCCCTTCTTTGCTCATTGTCGTGTAACAAGAATGGAGCAAATACTTTTAAGAAGGACCAATTTTGCCCAGTCTTACTGAGTCTTCGCTTCTTTGATGCTTCTGTTCTTTGAATTGCCTTATTCCATCCCACTGCATCTTTAAGGGCATAAGGATTGCTACTTTGATTCACTCCACTGTAACTTCAGGGAGACAAGAATCGTAACTTCAACTTGCGCCACTGCAACCTCAGGGGGATAAGGTTTGTGGCTTCAATTTGCTCTACTGCAACTTTAGAGAGATAATATTTGCTATCTTCAGTCTGCTCCACTGCAACTTCAGGGAGATAAGACTTGTATCTTCAACGTGCTCCACTGTAATTTCAGTGAGACAAGAATCGTAACTTCAACCTACCCCACTGCAACTTCAGTGGGATAAGGTTTGTGGCTTCAATTTGCTCTATTGCAACTTTAGAGAGATAAGATTTTCTATTTTCAGTCTGCTCCACTGCAACTTTAGGGAGATAAGACTTGTATCCTTAACCTGCTCCACTGCAACTGATCGTTGTTTTATGCAACGTCAAAGTCTTAAAATTTATATTAAGAATGATTGAACCTGGAAACTAACTATGACAATGATTTGAGGCAAGTGCACCTATCGAACAATAGTATAGTTAAGGCAAGACCAGAATGTCGAACCCAAAAGAACTAAAAGTACTAATACTAACTCTCTTTTTATTATCTAGCCTAAAAATTAAGGGAATTTTTTATCTAATCTAAAATTAACTAACTACTAAACTAAAGACTCTAAGACAAAGAAGAATAAAGTTGGGAAAATAAGTTCGAGGAAAAACCAATCGATTAAGACGACACCCAAGAAAGAATCCACCTAGACTTCACTTGTTATCTAACTCTGAACCAGACGATTTATTCATTTGACTTGATCTGTAGGATTCCATAAGTTATATTAATCCCTTTCTCGAGGTGACTAACGTCTAACCCTAGGTTGATTAATTGAAATCTCTTTCTAATTAAAACCCCTAGAATTGCATTAACTCGATCTATGGACTCCCATATTAGGTTTCACCCTAATCCGACAAAATCTCGTCACCCTATCTCTAGGCGTGCAATCAACTCCGCTTAATTATGCTAGATCTACTTTTAGGCAGGGACTTTTGCTCCTCCATCTAAGCACATCCAACTCGAATTAATATTCTGGAAATATTAACACAATAATTAAGAACACATAATCAAGAACAAGTCAAATATTTATCATATAGTTCAACAAACGATAACAAGATTCATCTTAGGTTTCATCCCCCTCAGGTATCTGAGGGTTTAGTTCATAAATATAAAAGAAAACATCTAAGAAGAAAAGACAAAACAAAACATAAGAAATCCCTAAAACCCCCTGAAGGAATTGAAGGAGAGATCCTCTGTCTTGAGTATAACTCCGGCTTCTTGAGATGGATCAACTGGCTATCTTCGAGTAAATCCCAACAAATCTGCACTCTTTGGCCTAGCTGGATGCCCCCTGACTAAAGCCTTGGGTTCCCCCTTTTCTGGTCATACTTAGGGGGTTTATATAGGCTTCTGAATATGTTTCTTTGCCTCTAAGTATGTAACATCCTAGATTAGGGGTTATGCGTTTGTGCATAATTCATGAGTTAGTAGGTTTTGGCAGTGTTGGAAGTGTATTAAGGGTTTTTAGAATTTTAGGATGGAAGAAGAAAGCTTTGGAAAATTATTGGTTTTTAAGTAAAAAGGGGAGCTAGGTAAATGAGGCTTTAAAAGAAACTCCGTGTGAAGCATGACACAAGGAACCATGTGGTAAAATGGCATGTTTTATGAATTATGAATGTGTTATGTGAATTCTAGAAATAAGGAAATGTATGGAAATATATGGAAATGTATGGAAGTGTATGGAAATGTGTGGAAATGTGTGGAAATGTATGGAAATGTAAGGCAATGTAGGGAAATGTAAGAAAATGTAAGGAAATGTAAGGAAAGGTATGGAAATGTATGGAAATGTAAGGAAATGTAAGGAAATGTGAGGAAATGTATGGAAATGTAAGGAAATGCAAGGAAATGTAAGGAAATGTCTTGTCTTGGAAATGTAGGGAAATGTCCTGAAAATGTAAAGGAATAAAGAGGAAAGTGAACATTTATGGAAACTAGGAAATGTAAGGAAATGATTCAAAAATGGAAAGTGAACATTTGGAAACTTGGAAATGTAAGAAAATGGCAAGTTTCTGAGCCGATCGAAAATTTTAGGAAACTTAGAAATGACTTAGAAATGTCAAGTTTTAAAGTTTAAAATAGGAAATTAAGGCAAGGTGGCCTTAAAAGAAAAAGTTGGTGAAATTTGACACACAAACAGGCTTGGAAAAGTGGCACTGAAAATGTCACTTAGGGCCTATGGAAATGGTGCCATATGCAAGAGGAACGGGCACAGGTTGAGTCACTTGGGAAGCAAATAAGGAGGTTTTATTTTTGCTTCCAGTAAGACCGAGGTGGGACGACACATGCTTCTAGAAAGGAGGTGTTTTATTTTCATAAATATTCGATTAAAAGGTGATAAATAAAGGATTTTTAAATTGGATTATTTTGAAGAGATAAATGTTGGATTAAACTCTTTTATTTATGATAATTAAAGGATAAAGTTATCAAAATAGAAGAGTGGTGGCCAAGTAAGGGACTCTAGCCTAGTAAATTTGGCTATAAAAGGAAAAGAGAGGCCATTCAGCATTATTTACTCTTCCTTGATAACCTCTCTGCGAATTTTCTTTGCAACCCCTATTCTTTTCTTCTTCATTCTTCTCCTCTCAATATTCCAAAAGCCGAAAGCTTGCTAAGATCAAGGCCATAGCCGAAGGTTGAAGTGAAGGTGCAATCGATTTCTTTAAATAAGGGTAAGATCCAAGTTTGGTTTCCATTCTTTTATACTTTAGACTTATCGAAATCTAGGGCTAATTCCATTAATGTTCATGGTTGCGAAACCTTGAAGAGATCTTTCGAGATTTACTAAGTGTCGACTACAAGGAAGGAGAAGTTCTTTTCAGAAGGTACACCATAAGCGCGTGTTCCCTAGTTATTCGGTGAATTTGGGATTTAAGAATCTAAGGTAAGTCATATTTAACAATCGGCTAAGGGTTATTTGTTGTGAATAAATGTTAGAAATTGATCTAACATGTAGTTATAGGGATTTCGATAGAGGATACAAGGATTTGGGATTTGAGAGTTTCAAGGTAAGTTTTAAGTATACTAATCCTACTAGGATTTGGATTTATAGCCGAATGGCTCTTTACTAAGTATTAAATGATTGAATGTAGAGAATTAAGATCTAAGGCATTAGATCAAGCTTTTCGGGATTTGGATTGGAAACCTTAAGCGAATCAGGTGTGTACCCACACTAACTCTCAATATATTACGGCAATTATTTTTATATATATATATATATAAATGTGCATGCGAATAAGAATGTGGCTAAGTGCCACAAATGTAGTAAAAGTACCAGTGCACGTTTCCTACTCCGATAGGATTACTGAATATGTTATATATATATATTTTGAATATGTAATATGAATGAGAAATAAGATATGTATAAATATTTGGGGCATATGGGATATTTGTAAAAGGGGAAGAGTAGGTGTTGACTTCGGTCTCACCAACGAAATATGGTGACTACGGTCACATTATTTGAATATGGTAACTTCGGTTACATTATTTGAAATTGGTAACCGGTTACATTATTTGAATATAGTGTCTAATGACACAAGCGTATATAGGCGATGAGCACGTCGTCGATTGCAATGACGCCTTCAATGGTGTGTAGCGGAAGGAGGGTTGACTTAGTAGTCCCCACGGTGTGATTGGCAGGTACGGGTGGTGTGTAGCGGATGGATAATTAGGCTTGGGTTTGTGTTGCATCATTTTGATATGTATATGATATGAATTGATTTGAACTTGTATGCCTGATTTATTGAATATTAGTACTGTGTGCACATTGAGTCTGTTGACTCACCCCGTTGGGGAATTATTTTTCGGTGATGAGCAATAATGGACCAAGGTCAGTGAGCTAAAGGTGGCCATGCATCACTTGAAGAATTTATTTAGAATTTGGACTTCACATTTTCTAAGTACTTTTAATTTTATTTTTGGGTTATTTGATGTAATAAGGCCCTAAGGCCCAAGAGGATTTCTATACTTTTACTTTACGTTTAATTATTATGTTACGAACTATGTTGTTTTAAAGTTAAGTAAAAATTTATTTCCTTAAAAATAAACCCTAAAATTATTTTGTCACCCTAGTTAAATTGGATTTAAAAAAGAATTGATTAAATGGGTTTCCAACCTAAGCCCAACCCAACCCAATAATTTTTTTTCTAAATTTTACAAATTTTTCTCTAAGTAACAAAGAATTTGAAAACCGGTTTACTCAAGGAACATACCAGATCCGGTTTAGGCTCGTGGGCCTGGTGTGGGGTGTTTCAAAGTATCCAAATCCGAGTGAAACTCTTCTTTCCCACAGCAAGGACACGCCTATGGCACACGCCTGTGTAAGTCATGGCCAGGTCGTGTTTGAAGCTGTTGAATGAGGCACAGCCGTGTGGTCTTGGGCCCAGGCTGTGTGGATTTCGTGATATGACCCATTTACTCTGTTTTGGGCTCGTTTTCTGTTCTTTTTGTCATCCGGTGCTCTCCTAAGTATAAAACATGAAAACAAAGGATTAAGAGCACCAAATTACACAATTCAAGGCTTAAGTCATCCAAAAGCATACTAAATGTGGGCTTAAAATATGTTACTTTTACGGTTTATCAAATACCCCCACACTTAAGCTTTTGCTTGTCCTCAAGCAAAATTCTCAACTCATAATTAAAACGAAATTCCTTGATTCATAATATTCCTCAATAGTGTTTCATCATAATTCAATGATAATTCATACATGGATAATTCAACTCGAAGAGTCCTAAAGATTCAAACAATCAAAGTCATACATTCGTAGCACACAAAAAAATAGGTGTTTTCCCCTCATCTAAATAATTACCTCTGATTCGAAATAGAAAAGAGTTGACATCCTTACTAACGATTCACTCAAATCACTCGAAGTGTTTAAGGTTCAGAATTAAGCACTCAAAAGTCGAACATGAAAAGTTAATCCCATAGGCTTGCATGAAAATCCAATCTCCACCACTGTAATATGAAATGATACACAAATCAAAAGGTCTTTAACAAGGTTGTAACGGGGCTTAGGTTAAGGGTATGGATATAGGCTGAATTAGAAGGTTAGAATCGAGATTGACCTGATAATTTACCTAATTAGAATAATGAACTAATCCTAGATAATTACCTTAATTGAAAACTAATAATACTACGAGCTTTTTCTTAAGATTTGAGCTTTAAACGTGTAAGCTCGCTTAATTATAAAACTAATAATGAATATACTTTGTTTTTCTTAAGAACAAGTCAACAAATAATAGGAAAGAACTTTTACAACTGAAATATATAACATAGTTAGGTAACTGCTCAAAATCAAATCTCAACAAAAAAGAGTCAAGGAATGGTGCTAACAAATACAAAGGGTTTTGGGTTAATATTAGTGGGTGAGTCAATAAAAGGGTTGTTAGGATAAAAAGGGGTTCAATAGGGGTTAATTATGAAGGTGGGCTTTTTAGTGGATCTTTGTATATCAAATCAAAGGTGTGGTCTTGACATGTATAATTGATGCAAGTTCTAGAATACCAAATCAATGTTGACACACTCATAATAAATAAAGTGAGCAAGGAAAAGAATATATGCTCTAAAAGGCTCAAAATCTCACAATAATTATGGGTGTTTGATATCAACCTTGTAAATTCCAAACTTTAAAGTAATAATTAGATTCAGGTAGACAACCTAGAAAAATTTTTAATTTCTGAAAAATAGACTTATCATGCTTAATTCTCTAGTAGTCTTCAAATTTAATCATCAATGCACAATTATCAATGACTTACTCTAAAACATATCAATAAAAAAATCATAAATCAAAGGAAATTTCATTCTAATCATAATATGAGAAACTTACTTTAGAACAAGGCATAATTTACGGATTTTCAAATAATACTATAGTTAACCCCCCACACTTAAGATGTACATTGTCCTCAATGTACAAGGATAGATAATAACACATTAATAATAAAATCATAAGATAGGGAGAGAAGTGAAACTTCTTGAATTATTGATGAAATCCTTGGTGGATGTTTCATGACGAATGTGATGACTAGGTATAAGTGATAATTTTGTTCCTTGAGTTGTATATTAATTTTATCTAATCTGCGAAGTCATCAATTAAATGTTTAGGGAGAAATATTTAATAAGAGTTGTTAGAGATACTCGAGGGTTAGATAGCCAGTGATAAAAGAAACTAAACTGTACTAAATAAAGGTTCTAACAAGACAAAATAAAAAATTTAATAACTGAAAATTAAACATAAATATATAAAAAAAAATAGAAAATAAAGATAAGAAAAAGGATTCAAAGGTCCTCGTCATCTACTGGGTCGCTGAGTGGTGGAGGCGGCGATATATGAAAGTGGTGACAAATCTACTGAAGCGTGGCCTCAATGCTATCAAATCGCCGAGCGGTATCATTGAATTGTTAAGTACAGTAGTGCTCAAACCAAGTGAGGCATGCAAAAATGTCCGAAAGTGAAGCGGCCGTATAAGATGGACGATTGCTTGGTGGTGGTGCTTCCTGTGGTGGGGGAACATCATCAGTAATGTCCTCAGGTTCCTCCTCGTCAATGGAAGGTTTAAGTCGATATTGAGGAGGATCAGTTCCACATCGGTGTTGGATCATCTTCATGTGTAACATAGTTTGGATACCTTGTGGGGACATCTGACCGATCAGGGTGAGTGAGGATGTCTGTGCGTCAGTGTTGAGGAGTCCAAAATGTCGAGCCAAGCTTGTGATGTATGGACCCATAGATATGACCCCTCTCTTGTGTTGCTCCATTTGGTGTTGAATAGCGCCGGCTATGAAATAGGCTAGGTCAAAAACGTGTCAGTTCCACATGCACCACAGGTAGTAGGCGTCGTGAGTATTGACGACGCCAGTGCTTTCTAGCCAACCTATAAGTGTATGGGCTAGAATAGCGTGTATGTACCTCAAGGGCGGGACAAGAGTCGTCGCCTTGAAGCGACTGGGGTCGTAATTGCCTCCGTTAGGGGCTATGTTGTACCAACAGCTTATGGGGGTGCGATGAATATAGCGGTGTAGCTCGAAGAGATCATTCTCTGCTACAAAGTCTTCCGTATAAAGTCTTAGTACTGCTCTAAACTGTGGTACGTTCAGCTATCGTATAGTGCCTCCGAGTCAGAATTGTATTGTACTTGGATCATCGTGTTACGCCATCACCGTCTGAAGTTAGAACGTTGAGCAGAACTCTAGAGTGAGCTCTAGGTATGTCGGCTCGATTATGTTGAAGAATTGGTCCCACGGATCAGTGGTTAAGAGAGCTCGTACATCATCGACAAAATGGACCTGTTCTGAAATGGCCCAATCGATACATCTCCCTGTGCCGGGGGATCATGTGCGGAGTATCATATAGTGGTCTTCTTGGGCCCCTGGGGGAAATCGTAGGAACGGGTGGCACACTTCAGTGGATACGCTTGAGGAGGATGAACCGGGTCCCTTTCACTTCTTAGAACTCGGGGCTGTCGTTTTCTTTCTTTGGGATGACGACATTGTAAACCTGAAAATTCAAGTAATTTTCTACCAAAATATATCAAGTACTTCGATCAATACCCAAAAATATTCAAAGACTAAATTCATAAGAAAATTTCAACCATGAGTAAGCATTCTGACAGTGATTGGTTCTTTCTAGTTCTAATCAACTATTAAACAATGACTAAAGTATTCAAGATCAAATTAGTGCTAAAATTCTAAATATTAACTTAATAAATAATAATAATAATAGTAAAAGAGACTTAACTAAATGAAATTTTACTCTTAGAATAATTAAATAGATGAAAATAAAATAGTGAGGGGTGACCAGTGCTGTTTTTGATCGTAGCAATGTGGATGGGCGGAGCACGGGCATGTAGATGTGAGGCACGGCCATGTTCTGTAAATAATCGAAGCGGCACGGCTGTGGAACACCTGTGGGGTGGGCGTGTATTGGTTTGACACGGACGTGGACCGGTTTTTTATGTGTATGTGTGAGAGAGATGGTGATAACGGATAGGGGAAGTTAAGGATGGGTGTTTCTTTGATAGTGGCTGGAGTGGGGTAAAGGGTTTTGAGGGAGAACGGCTAGGGTTAGAGTTTGGAGAAGAAATTTGGGGGAAAACGGGGGCTTTGTTCTTTAAATAGGGAAGGGGACACAAGCAGAGGCCAAGCCCGTGTGTTTGTTATTCGGCCCGTTTTTTTTCGCGATTTTCAAATTTAGGCACGTTTGAGACGTTTCCCACGCCCGTGTTCCCTGGGCGTGTGCTATTATGTTCGCTTCTCCCATGCCCGTGCATTAGGTCACCACACCCGTGTGTATATAGTTAGTGTCTCGCACGGTTGGTAGGCACGGGCGTGGCTCATACCCGTGCTTAGTTACTCAAGATAGACCATGGTTGCATCACACGGCCGTGATCCTGTTATCGCAGCCCATGTTTGGGAAAGTTTTTCTTCTTCATCTCGCACGATTACCTGCACGCCTGTTTTTCATCCCATGGCGTCCACACGGCTACGGGTACGCCCGTGTGCAAGGCCGTGTGGTGGGTAAACCTGCGCTTTGTTGAATTGGTTAGTTTGGAGTCGGATGTTAAAAATCATAAATATAATGTTAGTGAAGTCAGTGCTCGGGTTGCCTCCCGAGAAGCACTCGTTTAAAGTCTTAAGCTAGACTCACCCTATTTTCATTTCTAATTGAAGGTTCACGAAGCTGAAGCTCCTCTTTCAATTCCCTGAAATCTTCACCATTATAAAGTTTCAGTTGATGACCGTTTACCTTGAATGTTCCCTGAGTTGGATGGGTTACCTCGATTGTGCCGTAATGAAAAATAGTTTTGATCACAAATGGGCCTAACCACCTTGACTTCAGCTTTCCAGGAAACAGTTTGAGCCTTGAATTGTACAGCAGGACTAAGTCTCCTACTTCGAATTGCTTTGACTATTTGAAGCGAGCATCGTGGCGTCATTTTGTTGCCTCTTTATATAGTCATGAGTTTTCATAGGCTTCAGCTCGCCATTCATCTAGCTCATTCAACTGCATCATACTCTTCTCACCTGCGGTTTTAAGATCATAATTCAAGAATTTTATAGCCTGGTAAGCTTTATGCTCTAACTCGAAAGGTAGATGACAACTTTTTCCGTAGACAAGTTTGTATGGGGATGTTCCTAAAGGAGTTTTAAACACTATTCTGTAGGCCCATAATGCATCATCTACTTTTAATGCCCAATCTTTCCTGTTTGATTCAACTGTTTTCTCTAAGATCCGTTTAAGCTCTCTGTTTGCCACTTCCACTTGTCCACTAGTTTGAGGGTGATAAAGGGGTAGCTGTCCAGTGGTGTACTCCATACTTTTTTAAAACTTTATCAAATTGAGTATTACAAAAGTGTGTACCCCTATCACTAATAATTGCTCTGGGTGTTCCAAAATGAGAGAAGAGTTTCTTAAGAAACCTTACTACAGCTCTAGCATCGTTAGTAGGTAAAGCTTGGGCTTCCACCCATTTTGACATGTAATCTACTGATACTAAGATGTATTTATTTTCGAATGAGCTAGGGAACGGACCCATAAAGTCAATACTCCATACATCGAATATCTCACATGATAACATATATGTCTGAGGCATTTCATCACGTTTAGAAATATTACCTGTTCTTTGGCATTTATCACATGAAGCGGCATAGCTATTGGCATCTTTAAAAAGAGTTGACCAATAAAATCCTGATTCGAGCGTTTTGTGTGCTGCCTTAATCCCGCTGTAATGTCCTCCTGAAGGTCCTGAGTGGCAATGTTCTAGGATCTTATCGCTTCCGTCTTTGTAATGCATCTCTGAATTACTTGATCTGCACATATGCAGAAAAGAAAGGGAACCTCCCAAAAATAGTTTTTTGCATCAGCAAAGAATCGCTTCTTTTGATGGTGTGTTAACTTTTTTGGTAAGATGTTAGCAGCTAAATAATTTGCAATATTTGCAAACCATGGTACCTTGGAATTGGTTATAGAAAAGAGTTGTTCCTCGGGGAATGAATCGTTTATCTCACTTTCATTGAGCTCTTCGATATGTGGGTTCTCAAGCCTAGAGAGGTAGTCTGCTGCAAGATTTTCAGCTCCCTTCTTATCCTGAATTTCCAAATCAAATTCCTGTAAGAGTAAGATCCATCGAATGATTCGAGGTTTTGCATCAGATTTAGTAAGGAGATAACGAAGAGCTGAATGGTCAGTGTAAACGACAACTTTAGATAATATCAAATACTGTCTAAATTTGTCAAATGCAAAAACTACAGCTAGTAATTTTTTCTCTATTGTGGTGTAGTTTTCTTGTGCGGGCGTCAATGTTTTACTAGCATAATAGATTGGCTAAAAATGCTTGTCTCTTCGCTATCCCAAAACTGCACCTACTACAAAATCACTCGCATCACACATTAGTTCAAAGGGAAAATTCCAATCAGGTGCAATTATAATCGGGGCATTTATTAGATTATCTTTGAGGATATTAAATGCATCTAAACACTTTTGATCAAAATTGAAAGGAATATCTTTTTCTAGTAATTCTGTTAAAGGCTTAGCTATTTTAGAGAAATCTTTAATGAATCTTCTATGAATTCCAGCATGTCCTAAAAAGCTTCTAATAGCCTTAACTGAACTAGGGGGAGGTAATTTTTCTATGGTTTTAATCTTTGCTTTTTCTACCTCAATCCCTTTACTAGAAATCTTATGTCCTAACACAATCCCTTCTCTAACCATAAAGTGACATTCTTCCCAATTCAAGACAAGATTTGTTTCCTCACATCTTATTAGAACTCGTTCTAAATTTTTAAGGCAAAGGTGGAAAGAATTACCGAATACAGAGAAATCGTCCATAAATACCTCTATGATCTCTTCCACGAGTTCATCAAAGATGGCCAGCATACAGCGCTGAAAAGTAGCAGGAGCATTACATAATCCAAAAGGCATTCTACGATAAGCAAACATACCGTATGGACATGTAAATGTTGTCTTTTCTTGATATTTAAGAGCTATTGGGATTTGGAATTAGCCGGAGAGTCCGTCCAAAAAGCAGTAGTACATATGCCCAGATAATCTTTCTAACATCTGATCAGTAAAAGGCAAAAGGAAATGGTCTTTTCTGGTGGCGTCATTCAGCTTTCTGTAGTCAATACAGACCCTCCAACCTGTAATTGTTCTTGTTGGAATCAATTCATTCTTTTCATTGGCTACAACAGTCATGCCTCCTTTCTTTGGAACTACCTGCACCTAGAAGTTTAATTACCTCAGCTTTGGCAACTTCTTTCATATTGGGGTTCAAACGTTCTGAGGCTGCACACACGGTTTATATTCATCTTCCATTAAAATTTTGTGGGTACAAAATGATGGGCTTATTCCTTTAATATCAAACATTTTCCATGCTATGGCTCTTTTATGTTTCCTTAGTACCTTTAACAAGTCTTCTTTTTCTTTGGGTCCTAGTTCTGAAGAGATGATTACTGGTAGCGTAGAATTATCCCCTAGGAAAGCGTATTCTAAATGTTTTGGCAACTGTTTTAGTTCTAATTTGGGTGGTTCATCAACAGAGGATTTCTATTTTTGGTTGATTTCAATATCCTCTATTTTCATCTGTCTAGAGGATGATGTATTTGGATTTAATTCATCGATATTGTCACCTATCTCCTCTCCATGTGAATGACACAGTTCCATCGTGTCATTGTGTATGATTTCCTGGATCTTTCAATTTAGTTGGCAGCTTGTTGGCAGCTTCCTGGATCTTTCAATTTAGTTGGCAGCTTATTTTGGATGATAGTTGAGCATTCTTCATTAAGTTCCACTATTGAAATTTCCTCGAACTTCCTCTTATTTGTTAGAAGCTCCTTTAAAATTTTTGCATAAGTTGGCATCTGCGAAATAGCTTCAACAAAAGGTAAGTTAATATGTAGTTGTTTGAAAAGTTCAAGAAATTTACCATATTGTGCGGCTAAGCGGTCTTTCTTCAATTTTCCTGAATATGGGATTGTTGGTTTAATTTCCTCACGGGTCGGGGTTATCTTTGTCTTATTGGTTTCATGTGGTACCTCTTTCTTTGTTTCGATTAACTCTCTTCCACTTCTTAGCATCACTGCTTGTACCTACTCTTTTTCCCTAGGTGAGCTTTCTGATGGTGTTTCAAAACTAACTTAGTAAGCTGCCCGATCTGATCCTCGAACTCCTGTGTCAATGCCTCAAGTTTTGTTTCTATATTTTAGAAACATGTTTCTGTGTCTTGGAAACGTACTTTTGAGGCTGCTATAAATTTTGTCAGCATATCCTCGAGGTTTGACTTCTTTTCCTGTGGGTAAGGCTATTGTTAGAAGTTTTGGGATGGTTGTTGCCTTTAATTTCCTTGACCACCCCATGAGAAATTGGGGTGGTTCTTACCTGGATTATAAGTATTACTATAAGGGTTATTGTTAGATCAGAAATTATTACCCATATAGTTCATTTGTTCGCTCTCAATGCCCTGTCTATAGGGTGGGTACTCAGGATTCGCCACTCCTCCACTAGCGTTGCACTACATAACTGGATGTGCCTGCGAAGAACCATATAAACCATCAAATTTTTTATGTAACAACTCTACCTGATTTGATAGTGCTGTCACTGCATCGAGGTTGAAGATTCTGGCTGCTTTGGCTGGCGTTGTCCTTGTACCTTGCCACTGATAGTTATTAAGTGACATTTCTTCTATAAACTCGTAGGCTGCTTCAGGAGTTTTGTTATTCAAAGTTCCACCGGTAGCTGAATCAATTAGTTGCCTTGTTGAGGGGTTCACACCGTTGTAAAAAGTCTGCACCTATAGCCACAAAGGTAATCCGTGGTGTGGGCACCTCCTTAACAAATCTTTGTATCTCTCCCATGCATCGTAAAGTGTCTCGGAATCCATCTGCACAAAAGAAAAGATATCATTCCTCAATTTGGATGTTTTGGCCAGTGGGAAATATTTTAAAAAAAATTTCTACGTTATTTGGTCCCATGTAGTGATGGACCCTCGTGGAAGAGAATGCAACCACTATTTGGCTTTATTCCTCAGAGAAAAGGGAAATAATCAAATACGAATGGCATCTTCAAAAACGCCATTTATCTTGAAGGTATCACAGAATTCTAGAAAATTTGCTAAGTGTGTGTTAGGATCTTCATCCTGCAAACCATCAAACTGAACAAACTATTGTATCATCTGTATAGTGTTAGGTTTCAGTTCAAAATTGTTTGCAGCGACAGTAGGCCTAACAATACTAGACTCAGTTCCTAAGCATAATCATACATAGTACGTGGAGCATGATGTTCAGCTATCTCTAGAGGTGGTGGATTATTCTCTGCCATCTCTTTGATGGTATTTATTTCGGCTTCTTGCTCTTGTTCTATGTAGTTTAAGCTTCGCCTTATTTCTCTGCGATTTCTGCGAACGGTACCTTCAATATCACTGTTGTAAAGTAGGGGTCTTGTCAGGTTCCTTCTAATCATAAACTAGAGGTACCTGAAAGGAACAAAAGAAAGAAAATTTAGAAAAAACAAAAATAAGATTTAATTGCAAAAATAAAATAAATATGGCTAAAGTAATAAAAATTAAGCATTCTTAATATTTCAGTTCCCCGGCAACGGCGCCAAAAACTTGATCGTTGTTTTATGCGATGTCAAAGTCTTAAAATTTATATAAAGAATGATCGAACCTGGAAACTAACTATGACAACAATTTGAGGCAAACACACCTATCGAACAGTAGTATAGTTAAGGCAAGACCGGAATGTCGAATCCAAAGGAACTAAAAGTATTAATACTAACTCTCTTTTTATTATCTAGCCTAAAAATTAAGGGAATTGTTTATCTAATCTAAAATTAACTAACTACTAAACTAAAGACTCAACAAAGAAGAATAAGTTGGGAAAATAAGTTCGAGGAAAAACCAACCGATTAAGACGACACCCAAGGAAGAATCCACCTAGATTCACTTGTTATCTAACTCTGAACCAGACGATTTATTCATTTGGCTTGGTCCGTAGGATTCCTCGGTTATATTAATCCCTCTCTCGAGGTGACTAACGTCTAACCCTAGGTTGATTAATTGAAATCTCTTTCTAATATGGACTCCCATATTAGGTTTCACCCTAATCCGACAAAATATCGTCACCCTATCTCTAAGTGTGCGATCAACTCCGCTTAATTATGCTAGATCTACTCTTAGGCAGGGCTTTTGCTCCTCCACCTAAGCACATCCAACTCGAATTAATATTCCGAAAATATTAACACAAGAATTAAGAACACATAATTAAGAACAAGTCAAATATTTGTCATATAGTTCAACAAACGATAACAAGATTCATCTTAGGTTTCATCCCCCTCAGGTATCTGAGGGTTTAGTTCATAACAATAAAAGAAAAAATCTCAGAAGAAAAGATGAAACAAAACATAAGTGTAACACCCCAAACCCGGCCCAAACACTACAACCGGATCTGGTATGTCACTAAAGAGATTTTAGAAAGCATGTCGAATTTTTAAAAAAAACAATGTATCAGGTTTAAACATTTATACCGAAAAACTTAATAATTTAATAATTCATATATGAAGTAGGTTTTATAAAATGTGTTGGTAAATAAAAACTGAATTTGTTACATGCCTCAACTTGATTAAAGGAAAAATTTAATCGTCTAATAATAGTAAAAGCCCAAAATAAAACTGGAATAAAATAAAGCTAATGGCCCATGGCCTTATTACAAGGAACTTAAAACCCATTAATTAAAAATTAAACTTCTAAGTAAAGTCTTCTGCTGGACCAAATGTCTCTCTCGCATGGCCACCTTGTGCTCCTCTCCAGCCCGGTCCGATGCACTTGGTGCTACCTGAAAGATATTAAATAATAGGGTGAGTCGCGAGACTCAATGTGCAAGCCTCGTGCACCATTAGATTTGGGCCTTAACCCCACAGAACATATAACAGAATACAATATATAAAAATATATATGCAAAACCCAACCTAAATCCTAGGTTTTCATCCACTACACACCACCCTTACCTGCCAGTCACACCATTGGGGATTTCTACAGCCAACCCACACCGCTACACACCATTGATGGCAGTCATGCTGCTCATCGTCAGATCATGGCTGTAACCACTACAACAGGTCATGGCAAAAGCCACTACAACAGGTCACGGTAAAGGCACACAACAGTCATGGCAAAAGCCACTACAGCAGATCACGGCAAAGCCGCTACAATGAACACTTCCTTTTATCAAACCCAACCCCATGCGATCACAGAAATCAGCATACATATCACATATGTCATCTTAACAGGAACATTCACTTAGGAATGACAAAGATCACTAACCTGGTGATTCGCTTTTACCCTCCTTGGGTTTCACCCTTTGCCGGGATTTCG
Organism: Gossypium bickii; assembly: GCA_025503065.1. Taxonomy (NCBI): domain Eukaryota; kingdom Viridiplantae; phylum Streptophyta; class Magnoliopsida; order Malvales; family Malvaceae; genus Gossypium; species Gossypium bickii. The sequence goes on along the minus strand of CP106721.1, from coordinate 59,878,021 downwards.
ACATTTTACAGAATATTGCAGATTAATACAAATATTTTTAACAGACAATCTAAATGGTGTGGAAGTGTTACACACCTGATATAGCGTAGTTCTACTCCCTTAGTCAATATCCTTACTATCTAGATCTACAACCCTTAGTCTAAAACCTTGCTCAAAAGCCGGAAGAACATGAAGATTTGGGCTCCTCTACATTCGGCCAAGGGTTAATAAATACCCAAATTTACACATTTAAAATTAATAGATCTCCTTACCTTGAAATCTCGAAAGTAACACGATTCGTGTGTTACTGAACTCTGACTTAGAGATCTATGCGATTGACTCCTCTTCAAATCCCGGAATGCCAAAAATAAAAGAAAACACGAGATAAGCCAGCTATTTAGCCATTCAGCTATGGCCTCCAAAAGCCAAACAAAATTGAAAGAAAACACAAATCGATACTTACTTCTACAAAAGGTTTTGCCTATCCCTGTAGAAAGATCCGGCAATCACAGAAGAAGATCGAAGCGTAAAAGATTAAAGATCTAGGAGTTTCGGCTTTTTAAGGAAATCCCGAAAAGATGAACTAGATATGTTCTTCAGCTTTTAGAAGAATTGAATGGAGTTTTGATTTTGGCATAAGAAAAGTAAACAAAAGAAAGCCTTAGAAATTTCGGCTAGGAAGTAATTTCGACAGATGAAGAGAAAGAATAGAGAAGTTTCTACAACAGAGAAAACTAAAGGAAAGTTCTCAGGAAACTAATGAAATTTCGGCACACCCCCCTAGCCTATACTGAATCGATTTTCCCCCTCTCCTGTGTTTGATTTTCGGCCAACTCTGCATCCAAGAGATCACTCTTGTCATTCTACCCCTTATCCTTAACAGAGCACTCATCCAAAAGAGGCTTAATTATCTCCAACTCTTCCCTCCTTTATCAGCTTTAATTATCCACATAATTTAAAACATAAAACTCCTAAATAATAGCCTTGTTGCCGTCCCCTATAGCCCCTTCTTAAGTGCTGAATTTGGCCCTATAACTTGGGCTCCAAGCAGCCAAAATTTGGGCCCTCCTCATGCACTAGTGACGCCACCCTCTTCTTTCCCTGTGGCGCCACATAACCTTGGGCCCCAAGCCCAATTTGACATACTTAATCATAGATTCCTACCTTTAAACCTTATAATGCCCATTCCTAAGCCCAATTAGTATCTCGATCCAAGATTTGCACTGGTTCCTCCTCAAAAGATAAATCTGGCCTTACTTCAATCTCTTCCATAGGCACCACATGCGATGGATCAGAACGATAAAGTCTTATCATCGAAACATGGAACACATCATGTATCCGTTCTAACTCTAGCGGCAACTCCAATCGATATGCCACTGGCCCCATGCGTTCCAGTACCTGATAAGGCCCAATAAACCGAGGACTTAACTTACCCTTCCATCCAAACCTTATTACCTTCTTCCATGGAGATACTTTCAAAAAGACCTGATCTCCTACTGCAAATTCCATCTCCTTCCGCTTTAGATCCACATAAGACTTTTGCCGATCAGACGCTTTCTTCAATCGAGCCCATATCAACTTAACTTTCTCCTCCATTTCCGAAACTAGTTCTGGACCCAACACCTGACGTTCACCCAACTCTGTCCAACAAATTAGGGTGCGACATCTCCTTCCATATAACGCTTCATAAGGCGCCATCTGAATACTAGCTTGGTAACTGTTATTATATGCGAATTCTGCCAAAAGTAGATACTCCTACCAACTACCCCTAAAATCGATGATGCAACCCCTTATATCCTCCAAGATCTAAATTACCCTTTCAGACTGACCATCAGTCTGTGGGTGAAAAGCAGTACTAAAGTCTAACCTTGTTCCCATTGCTTGATGAAGAGCCTTCCAGAAACGTGACGTGAATCTAGGGTCCCTATCTAATATGATCGACACTGGTACACCATGTAGTCTCACGACCTCAGCCATGTACAACTTAGCCAACTTCTGCAGAGAATAGTCAACACGAACCGATATGAAGTGAGCAAACTTTGTGAGTCGATCCACGATCACCCAAATTGAATCCTTCTTAGCGGGCGTAAGGGGTAACCCACTAACAAAATCCATCGCGATTCTCTCCCATTTCCACTGCGAAATCTTCACCGGTTGCAACAACCCCGAAGGCAACTGGTGTTCCACTTTCACCTATTGGCACGTTAAGCACTTACCCACGAAATCCGTTACCTCTCGCTTCAGACCTGGCCACCAAAATTTCTCCTGCAAATCCTGATGCATCTTAACTCCTCTAGGATGCATAAGATATGGACTACTATGTGCCTCCCGCAAAATCATCTGTCTTAACTCCTCATCCTTTGGCATGCAGACTCTCCCTCGGAAACACAAAACTCCATCACAATTCAAGCTATAGTCCTCTACTTCACCATTCTGCACTTGTCGAATTCAAGTACTCAAGACATCATCCAGAAGTTGCTTTTCCTTGATTTGACTTGTCTACATGGGTCTTACTTGAAGTTCGGCTACCAGACTGCCATCCTCACACAGGCTAAGATGAGCGAACATCGTCCTTAAATTCGCTATCACCTTTCGACTCAACGCATCCGCCATCACGTTAACCTTACCCAGATGGTACTCAATCGAGTAGTCATAGTCCTTTAGCAGCTCGATCCACCTTCTCTGTCTTAGGTTCAACTCCTTCTGGGTAAGGATATACTTCAGGCTCTTATGGTCTGTATAAATAACCAACTTCTCCCCATACAGGTAGTGCCTCAAAATCTTTAGAGTGAACACTACCGCCGCCAATTCTAGATCATGCGTAGGGTAGTTCAACTCATGTGGTCTTAACTGTCGGGACGCATATGCAACCACCTTTCCATCTTGCATCAATACACAACCTAAACCTGTGTGTGACGTATTACAGTAGACGGTAAATTTTTTTCCCGCCTCTGCCTGGATTAACACCGGTGCTTCTGTCAAAATTCTCTTCAATTTCTCATAGCTCTCCTGCTATTTGTCGGTCCACACAAATGATACTCCCTTCCTCAACAACTTAGTTAAAGGTGCCGCTATCAATGAGAACCCTTCAACAAACCTTCTGTAATACCCAGCCAATCCCAAGAAACTTCAAACTTCTGCCACAGACTTCGGCGGTTTCCAATCCAATACAGCTTCTATCTTCCAAAATTCCCTCTACAGAAACCACATGTCCTAAGAAAGTTACTTCCCTTAGCCAGAACTCACACTTACTGAACTTTGCGACCAACTACTTCTCTCTCAAAGTTCGTAACACCACACGAAGGTGTTCATCATGTTCCTCTTCTGACTTCGAATAAACCAAGATATCATCGATGAACACCATGACGAACTGAACAAGATATGGTTGGAACACCCGGTTCATCATATCCATAAATGCTGCTGACACGTTCGTCAACTCAAACGACATCACAAAGAACTCATAATGATCGTACCGAGTCCGAAATGTCATCTTATGAATGTCCCCTTCCTTAACCCTTAACTGATGATACCTCCACCTTAAGTCAATCTTAGAAAAGACCGAAGCTCCTTTGAGCTGATCAAACAGATCATCGATTCTCAGCAGTGGGTACTTGTTCTTAATAGTCAACTTATTCAATTGACGATAATCCACACACATACGCATGGATCCGTCCTTCTTCTTTACGAATAGGACCGGCGCTCCCTATGGAGACACACTCGGCCGAATAAACCCTCGATCCAACAGTTCCTAGATCTGAGCTTTGACTTCCATCAACTCCTTCGGTGCCATTCGGTAAAGAGAAATGGACACCAAAGTCGTACCCGGAAGTAGCTCTATTCCAAACTCCACTTTGCGATCCGGGGGTAATCTTGGCAACTCCTCCGAAAAAACTTCTGCGAAGTCCCTGACTATTCGAACCTCATCGACAGTCACCTCCTTCGCATCCAAAGCACTGATATAAGCTAGAAATGCGTTACATCCCTTCCGAATCATCTTAACAGCTTTCAATGCCGAAACCACGTTGGACAAGTAATTCCTTCTTTCTCCTAACACAACCACCTCCCCTCTTTCTGGGGTACTCAACACCATACGCTTAATCCAACAATCCAACTTAGCACGATGCCCAGTCAACCAGTCCATTCCTAAGATAAGGTCAAACTCTCCAAACGGTAATTCCATTAAGTCTGCTGGAAACACTACCCCTTGTGTTTCTAAAGGTACATCCTTAAATAGTTTGTCCACTACCCTAGATTGTCCTAGGGGACTAACCACAGTCATCTTCCTAGTAGTTGTTTCAGAATCTATACTTAGGGTCTCAGATACTGAACATGCAACATAGGAGTGGGTTGACCCAATATCAATTAAGGCAAGAAAAGGTTTATCAACAATAACAAACATACCAGTTATAACATCCAGTGCGTCACCATCCTCCCGTCGGCGAGCTGCATAAACTAGACCCGGCTACCTCGCATCTACATTACCTGTACCCCTACCAGGTGCTCCACGACCCCGACCAGACCCATTTCCTCCTCTGGCTATGCCACGACCCCTTGGTCTCGGCTGATCACCTCTCCTAGTCTGATCATAACCTCGGCTCGTTGGCTGTACTTGATCCACTTGTAGACAATCCTTAATCAGATGCTCCGTGGATCCACACCTAAAGTATCCACCGGTTTTCCTTCTGCACTCCCTATAATGCGCCTTCCCACATGAAGGACATGATCGATTCTGGCCCGTCGGAGCACGAGCTGGCTCATCAGACCTAAGCCTTTTCTGAAAATTTTCGGATGATCCTAATGGCCCAAAACTTCTCTTATTCTTACCCTGATCCTTATCCCTTTCTTGTCTCTCAGTCTGCTTCACCTCCTCAGCTATCTTAACCTTCTCAACCAAAACAGCAAAATCTCCCTCTCTCTGCGGTGCTATCAAAACCCTTAACTCATTCCGCAGTCTATCCTTGAACCGTACACAACGTTCATATTCAGTTGCCAATATTCCTCGAGCATAGCGGCTCAAGCGTAGAAACTCTGCCTCATATTTAGATACGGACTTACTTCCCTGCACCAAATTCAGGAATGCCTTCCTCTGGCCATCCACATAGCTGGCCCCTACATACTTCCCTTGAAACATTTCCTTAAAATAATCCCAGTCAATCCGATCTACGGTAGTACCCTCCTTTCCCGTGAGCCACCACTGATAGGCCTCATCTCAGAGAAGAGACACGACCCCCTTCAACTTCACCTCCATCGTGAAATCTAAGTCATCCGTTATGCGCTCAATCGTTTCCAACCAATACTCCGCTGTGTTAGGGGCTACACCAGAAACACCCCTAAACATCTCCACTCCGTTGGCTCGGAGTCATTCAGACATAGATTTCTGAGCTCCTGAACCCGTACCTGCCCCAGCAACTCTCTCAAGAACCCGCAACATTGCCTGAGATACCACATCATCTCCGGCTGCCTGGTCCCGAAATTTTCCCTCTACAGCCGGCATATTCGGCATCTCGTTTCCTGACCCGTGGCCAGACCCTACTGGTCCGGACACAGTCATTCTGCCCCTACCGCGTTCACACGACGGACGTCCTCGACCCCTTGTACTCATTCTTCTGATTGGCGTTTATTTGATTAAGAATTTAATGAATCATTAATTCTTTCCACTTGATTAACCCCGAATTCGAACCTATCTACAGTTTCAATCTCAAGTTTACCTCCTAATTCTAGGAAGCACACACATTCAATCATCAAACATTAGCATATAAGTACATCCACGAACCTACATTCTTCGTGTACGGGTATTTTCGTCATTTCACTACCCAGGGGTATTTTCATAATTTTTCCTACAGGGGTGTTTTCATAATTTTTCAAAAAAATAGGGTTCCGTGGTGATTTCGTGAAATAGGGTTATTTTGGTAATTTTGCAATTCGGGGTATTCCAGTAATTTTGTAAATCGGGGGTGTTTTAGTCATTTTACAAATTAGGGGCAATTTGGTAATTTTACAAACCAGGGGTACTTTGGTCACTTTTCAAATCAGGGGTATTTTGGAAAATTTTTTTACAAATCAAGGGTATTTTCAAAAATTTTACAGAACTAAGGGGGTATTTTTAAAAAAAAATAGGGGTACCTTAGAGAATTTGATTTCAAAAGAATAATAGTGGCGTTCAAGTGTTTGTGGTTTTTGATTGATGTTGTGTGTTGTATTTTTTTTTAAAATCGTTGACTTTGTAAATCAGGGTATTTCTGTAAATCTGGGGGTATATTTGCAAATCATAGGTATCTTGGTAATTTTCAAAATAAGGATATTTTATCAATTTTGTGAAAATAGGGTGGCTGGTCCCTTTCGGGTTTTAGTTATGGATTTTGGCCCGTCAACAAATCCTCGCGGCTAGGGTGAACAGTCACTACGCACCAGGTAGGATTCCAGCAAAGAGGAGGTGAGTCACTAGGACTGCTTATGTACCAGCTCTTCCAGATCCAATCCTAAACATGCGCATGCCTGTTGCCACACCCTAGTCTTGCGACTCGTTCACAGGTTTGTTTAGTGAAATTAAGTCATATGAGATTTAGAAAGTTGTTTGAGCTAGGGCCAAAGTCCATCAGGTTCTAATCTAAGTAGTCTACGTCCCATACAGCCCATCAAGCCCACATTTATAAATCACACAGTGGTTCAGAATACTTACCTGGCGGACTTGGGCCGGAGACACAGGTGCCATGCCGAAAAAACCTCCTGTATGATTTAGAAATATACATGTTTCAAAAACCTATTTTTAGAAAACGTTTTGAGCCCAAAACCCCCAAAGTTGAGTTTTAAACCTGGCTCTGATACCAATTTGTAACACCCCAAACCCGACCCAAACACTACAACTGGATCTGGTATGTCACTAAAGAGATTTTAGAAAGCATGTCGCATTTTTAAAAAAAAACAATGTATCAGGTTTAAACATTTATATGAAAAACTTAATCATTTAATAATTCATATAAGAAGTAGGTTTTATAAAATGCATCGGTAAATAAAAACTGAATTTGTTACATGCCTCAACTTAATTAAAGGAAAAATTTAATCGTCTAATAATAGTAAAAGCCAAAAATAAAACCGGAATAAAATAAAGCTAATGGCCCATGGCCTTATTACAAGGAAACTTAAAACCCATTAATTAAAAATTAAACTTCTAAGTAAAGTCTTCTACTGGACCAAATGTCTCTCTCGCATGGCCACCTTGCGCTCCTCTCCAGCTCGGTCCGATGCACTAGATGCTACCTGAAAGATATTAAATAATAGGGTGAGTCACGAGACTCAGTGTGCAAGCCTCGTGCACCATTAGATTTGGGCCTTAACCCTAAAGAACATATAACAGAATACAATATATAAAAAGAATATATGCAAAACCCAACCCAAATCCTAGGTTTCCATCCGCTACACATCACCTTTACCTGCCAGTCACACCATTGGGGATTTCTACAATCAACCCACACCGCTACACATCATTGATGGCAGTCATGCTGCTCATTGTCAGATCATGGTCGTAGCCACTACAACAGGTCATGGCAAAAGCCACTACAACAGGTCACGGCAAAAGCCGCTACAACAGAACACTTCCCCTTTTATCAAACCCAACCCCATGCAATCACAAAAATCAGCATACATACCACATATGTCATCTTAACAGGAACATTCACTTAGGAATGACAAAGGTCACTAACCTGGTGATTCACTTTTACCCTCCTTGGGTTTCACCCGTTTGCCAGGATTTTGGCATTTTACAGAATATTGCAGATTAATACAAATATTTTTAACAGACAATCTAAATGGTGTGGAAGTGTTACACACCTGATATCACGTACTTCTACTCCCTTAGTCAATATCCTTACTATCTGGATCTACAACCCTTAGTCTAAAACCTTGCTCAAAAGCCGGAAAAACACGATGATTTGGGCTCCCCTACATTCGGCCAAGGGTTAATAAATACCCGAATTTACACATTTAAAATTAATAGATCTCCTTACCTTGAAATCCCGAAAGTAACACGATTCGTGTGTTACTGAACTCTGACTTAGAGATCTATGCGATTGACTCCTCTTCAAATCCCGGAATGCTGAAAATAAGAGAAAACACAAGATAAGCCAACTATTTAGCCATTCAGCTATGGCCTCCAAAAGCCGAAAAAAATTGAAAGAAAACCCAAATCGATACTTACCTCTACAGAAGGTTTCTGCTATCCCTGTAGAAAGATCCGGCAATCATAGAAGAAGATCGAAGCGTAGAAGTTTAAAGATCTAGGAGTTTCGGCTTTTTAAGGAAATCCCGGAAAGATGAACTAGATATGTTCTTTGGCTTTTAGAAGAATTGAATGGAGTTTTGAATTTGGCTTAAGAAAACTAAACAAAAGAAAGCCTTAGAAATTTCGGCTAGGAAGTAATTTCGACAGAAGAAGAGAAAGAATAAAGAAGTTTCTGCAACAGACAAAATTGAAGGAAAGTTCTCAGGAAATTAATGAAATTTTAGCACACCCCTAGCCTATACTGAATCGATTTTCCCCCTCTCCTGTGTTTGATTTTCAGCCAACTCTGTAATCAAGAGATCACTCTTATCATTCTACCCCTTATCCTTAGCAGAGCACTTATCCAAAAGAGGCTTAATTATCTCCAACTCTTCCCTCCTTTATCAACTTTAATTATCCACATAATTTAAAACATAAAACTCCTAAATAATAGCCTTGTTGCCATCCCCTATAGCCCCCTCTTAAGTGCCGAATTTGGCCCTATAACTTGGGCTCCAAGCAGCCAAAATTTGGGCCCTCCTCATGCACTAGTGACGCCACCCTCTTCCTTCCCTATGGCGCCACCTAACCTTGGGCCTCAAGCCCAATTTGGCATACTTAATCATAGATTCCTACCTTTAAACCTTATAATGCCTATTCCTGAGCCCAATTAGTATCTCAATACTCAATTTAACATTTTCAAACATACATTACATAAAATGCACAGGCCCCTAATTTCAGGATGTTACAATAAGAAATCCCTAAAACCCCCTGAAGGAATTGAAAGAGAGATCCTCCATCTTGAGTATAACTCCGGCTTCTGGAGATGGATCAACTGGATATCTTCGAGTAAATCCCCACAAATCTGCCCTCTTTGGCCTAGCTGGACGCCCCCTAACTAAAGCCTTGGGTTCCCCCTTTTCTGGTCATACTTAGGGGGTTTATATAGGCTTCTGAATATGTTTCTTTGCCCCTAAGCATCCAAATCTGAGTGAAACTCTTTTTTCCCATGGCAAGGACACGCCCATGGCACACGCCCGTGTAAGTCGTGGCTAGGCCGTGTTTGAAGCTGTTGAATGAGGCACGGCCGTGTGGTCTTGGGCCCAGGCCGTGTGGATTTCGTGATATGGCCCATTTACTCTGTTTTGGGCCCGTTTTCTATTCTTTTTGCCATCCGGTGCTCTCCTGAGTATAAAACATGCAAACAAGGATTAAGAGCACCAAATTACACAATTCAAGGCTTAAATCATCCAAAAGCATACTAAATGTAGGCTTAAAATATGTTACTTTTACGGGTTATCAGCAACTTCAGGGAGATAAGGTTAATGGCTTCCATCTACTCCACTACAACTTCAGGGAGATAAGATTCACCATGATAGATTTGATCTGACCCACTATAACTTCAGAGGTATAGGACTAATGGCTTCCATCTACTCCACTACAACTTCAGGGAGATAAGATTCGCCATGATAGATTTGATTCGACCCACAGTAACTTTTGAGGTATAGGACTTTAACTCGTAGCTTTAAATTGTTCCACTGCAAATTCTGGGACATAAGATTTGCCATCTTCAGTCTACTCCACTGCAACTTCAGGGAGATAAGACTTGTAACTTCAACCTGCTCCACTGCAACTTCAGGGAGATAAGGTTAATGGCTTAAATCTACTCCATTATTTCATGGAGATAAGACTTTTCATCTTCGATCTACTCCATTCCTACTTCATAGATATAAGATCTATGAATTCACCCATGTTACTACACCATCCTCTAGGGACATGATCTGTAGAATCGATTTCATGTATCTATGCTTATGCCAAATGACTAGGATGTTATGATCGAAAATGAATCAAATGCTCCTAATTAGATGTATTATGAATGATGAATGTAGGAATGCAAGAAATGTCATCTTTAGCATGACCCTTTTTTTTTAATGCTTAGGTTGTCATTGCTCGTTATTCATCAGGTTCTGTCACTAATGCATTACCCTGCCTTCTTGTTCGACTAGTATTCTTGACAGAAAATTCGAAGAAACAATCGCTATTTAGACTGTTCTTTCTAAATGTTTCCTTTTCTTAAGTTTGATTAGTTCTGACTAATGGTCCCGTTTCAGGTCCTTGTACTATTTTGAACTTTTAGAGTAATATGCAAAACCCCTTTTACTTGAATATTATTAGTCCATTAATCGTTATTTCAATGAAAAATGCTTGAAAAAGACTATCACAATGGGCAAGATGGAATTTTATTGAGATTAACGCTCGAAATAGATTAATCAACATAGAAAATTTGTTAGAAGAGAAAGAATAAGGTGAAAATAGATGCCCCAAATATCATAGCATGAGCTTTCCGTACGAACTGTAACACCCTTAACCCGTATCCGTCGCTGGATTAGGGTTATAAGGCATTACCAGACTTAACACATATCATAACTACTAGTTACTATCTATAAAGTCATAACCGAATGCATTAAAGATAATGATGTACTTTCATGACATGCTTTAAACATTAACTTACAAATCATAAATCTATATCATCAATTTCATATATACACAAATTTTGGTCAAATTGTAAAAGTACTATGCATTTGGTCATTTTGGTTACAATAGCCGAATATGCATATTTACTCTTGTTCAATTTACCAACAATGCACCCAACATTCTAAGACAATTATACAAATGCCAAAACTTTACCAAACCAAAACAAACATAGACCAATTACAATGTTAATTGCCGAAAGCCTTTAACTACGTTAGTGCTCAATTTCTTTTAAAAGACACCACCAAAATAATCAACACCTTACATTTCATATATATATGATCTAAATCATATAATATCAAATTCCATTCAAGAACTCACACATAATATATCCGAATATACATAACCCAAGAACATAACTCATAATGTCATTTACTCCCAATCATGTAACTATACTTACACATTCATACTTATATGCCATAATTGAGTCATTAACAAAAACATATCCAGTATTTAAATATATAGAACATAAGATAATCATTTCATAACTTAACATGCGGTACATATACATAAATAAGCATAAGTTCTTCCAACAATCAAAATATACTATATGTCCCACTCAAAACCATATTCATGCATTCATATATCACATATATAAAATATCAAGAAATGAACTTCCGAAATAAGCTTACAACAAAACCAAACATACACAAATATTAGTACCATGATCAAACATATTCAAATCAATCCCAAGCCTAGAAACATAGCCATTTTCGCATGGATTTTATATACATCTCGTTCATATTAAACTCAAAAGAGTAATACAGCCTATACATGCCATAGTTTCAAAAGTTCAACTTACAAAACGGGTACCAAAAGTAGTTCATAGTGTGATTGACTTGCTGATGATCCCCGAGCTCGAACTAAGACTTTAAAATCTATAAAATAGTTAAATAAACACGCACAAAGTAAGCTAATATAGCTTAATAAGTTATAAGCATTTATAAAGTATAAAGTTTAACATTATACAAACTTAAATCAGTTTACCATGAATATCAACGAAACTCATATCAATAGATATAAATCATGTTACCATTCATTATCTATCACATCTAGTAACCCCAAAACTGAATACTCATGCATTCCTCATTAAATTTCATATTAAACTATGCATCATTATTTCATCTCAAAACCAACTCAAAAACTATTAATCACATCTCATTTCTTTAGTTTCATAAGCAAATATAACTTACCACATTAGTACTAAACTTCCCAAATATCATGAATCACATACCTGTTTATTTCATTTTGTTTATCACAATTCACCAGTTGATATTCTTAGAAGATCCGCAAACCCGCACACTTAGTGCAAAACCATGTAACGTATCGCACACTTAGTGCCGCTACCTTTATAAAATGCACACTTAGTGCCAAATACTTGTAATGTATCGCACGCTTAGTGCCATTACATTATATTCCGCACACTTAGTGCCAAATGATAGATTTCGCACACACAGTGCTCGGCAATTAGATTCACACACATAGTACTTTACTTGAAGCTGTTGTTCGCTTAAATAAGCACATATATATACATATACATTCAATATAGCTTATTACATCTATATTCCAACAACACATTCGATTATACTATTAATATACAAATATGCATCACATTCAATCAATTTCATTTCCTAAAATCTATATCTCACATAGTTATCATTATCATATATGTATACATCTCATTCAACTAAATTCACCTTTCAACAATTATTGCATTCGGCCTTACCATATATTCCACATTTACTTCTATAAATATATAAGATTATTATAGATAGATATTCAAATCAACCTAATTGCTTATAAACTTACCTCGAGTATCGACGAACTTTGTTTTTCCGACTATTCAATTATTTTCTCATTTCCCCTATCCAATCACGATCCTTTTTGTTCTTGATCTAAATCAATTTCAAATTAAACTCATTCAACAATTTTCATTCAATTTAGTCCAAAAACACATAATCTAGCCAATTACGCTTTTACCCCTGATATTTACAATTTTTACAATTTAGTCCTTATTGCATGAAACACAAAACATGCAAAATTTGAACACACTCCTTTAGGGCCGAATGTTACTCATGTCCATACAAGTCCATACAATCCATTTATATCACATTTTGACCCTTCAATTTACAAATTTCACAATTTAGTCCTAATTACTCAAAATCATCAAAATTTCCAATACCAAACATGTAAAACTAAAACATATCTTTAATATATAGTCATCAAACATCATAAAACAAAAATTCTAGCATGGGTCGGATAGTATTCGAAGCAATGATCTCAAAAACGTAAAAATTATCAAAAACCGAGCTAAACACATACCTTTAATCAAGCTCTAAAGATGGCCGAACCTAAGGAACTCTTGTTTCTTCTTTCTTTTCTTTTTATTCGGTCATGCCAAAAAAAAATGAGAAAACCATGGCTTTGTTTTTATTATAATATGTTTTTATGTTATAAAACTTTATTAACCAAATTATATATTTAATAAACCTTTATAAAATAATAATAAAACATATAATGGTTGTCTTTCACCGTCCACTACAAACTGTCATGGGTAATTTACCACTTAAAGCCTCCAAATTAATAGAACAATCACTATTCGGCCCTTTTACAAATAACCACTAAATTTTCATTTTACACAATTAAGTCTTATTATTAAATTAAGCATACAAACAATCAAACTTTCATACGAAACTTTCACATATGCAATTTCACATATAATAAACACGAAAAATAATATTTAAATATATTTTGACTCGAATTCGTGGTCCTGAAACCACCGTTCCGATTAGGGCCAAAATCGGGCTGTTACACGAACTCCTCGAGGACCTTTTGAACTTGATGCTTGTTTAGAAGGTCTAGAAGACTTTGTGATGCCCCAATATGTAACATCTCTTCTCCTTACTACTACATGCCCTATCTTTGATCAAAATTTGAATTGCCCTTTTTTTCGGGTTTTCAACTCAAAACCCCTTTGATCTCAAGGCGCCCTTGCGGGTTTTCGCCTTGGCCTCTCATCTTTTTTTTTAGGTGAAGTACCTTTTGACTGAATTTGAATTCATAGGATTAGGCAGGTTTTGCAATCCATCTCTATCAAAATTAGCGCTCCTCCAGAAAAAGCCTTCTTCACTACATAAGGTCCCTCCCAGTTTGGCATCCATTTTCCTCTGAAGTCCTTCTGTATGGGGAGGATCTTTTTCAAAACAAGGTCTCATTCATGGAATTCTCTAGGGCGAACCTTCTTATTATAAGCCTGCATCATTCTCTTTTGGTACATTTGACCATGACAAATGATCTTCAGCCTTTTCTCTTCAATTAAGTTCAGCTGATCGTATCGAGACTGGATCCATTCTACTTCATCCAATTTTAGCTCTGAGAGAAGGAATCTCCACTTCAATGGGCAAAACCGCCTCTGTCCCATAAACCAAAGAAAACGGTGTTGCCCTAGTAGAGATTCTGACTGACGTTCGGTAGGCATGGAGAGCAAATGGTAATTTATCATGCCAATCTTTATAAGTCTGAGTCATTTTCCCCATGATCTTCTTGATGTTCTTATTTACCGCTTCCACTGCACCATTCATCTTTGGGCGATATGGTGATGAGTTGTGGTGTTTAATTTTGAATTGACTACAGACCTCTGCTATGGTATTATTGTTCAAGTTCAATGCGTTGTCAGATATGATCCTCTCCGGCATTCCATAACGACATATGATCTCCTTTTTCAATAATTTGTCGATCGCTGACTTGGTGACATTTGCATATGAAGTGGCTTCCACCCATTTGGTGAAGTAGTCGATGACCACAAAGATAAATCGATGCCCATTTGAAGCTTTTGGTGAGATTGGCCCAATGACGTCCATCCCTCACATAGAGAAAGGCCATGGAGAAGTCATGACATAAAGAGGTGAGGGAGGTACATGAATTTTTTCTCCATAAATTTGGCATTTGTGGCACTTCTTGGCATAGCTGATGCAATCCCCTTCTATAGTGGACCAATAATACCCGAATCTCATGATCTGTCTGGCCATTGTAAAACCATTAGCATGCATTCCACAGACACCCTCATGGACTTCTTCCAGGATTTTCTTAGCTTCAGTAGCATCAACGCATCTTAAAAGCACCTGATCCTTCCTTCTCTTATATAGGATCTCTCCATCTAAGACATAATCACTGGCCAGTTTTCTTAATGTCCTCTTACAATTCTCGGTTGCTTGGTTAGGGTATTCACGATTCTTCACATATTGCAATATATCGTGATACCAGGGGTGATCATCTTTTTTTCTTCTTCGTCGATGTTGTAGCAATGAGCCAGAGCCTCATAAATACTCATTTGGATAGGCTTCACGTCCTCTTGTCTGTTTACTCTAATCATGGAAGCTAAAGTACCCAAGGCGTCGGCCATTTGGTTTTCATCTCGCGGGAGGTAACAGAAAATGATGTCATCAAACTCCTTAATTAACTCCAAAACTAGCTTTCGATAATTAAACAATTTGGGATCTCTTATTTCCCATTCGCCTTTAAGCTGATAGATCACTAACGCGAAATCGCCATATACTTCTAGCACTTTGATTTTGCATTCAATGGCTACACAGATACCCATGATGCATGCTTCATGTTCGGTCTTGTTATTTGTGCAATCAAAATCCAATTTGCTAGTAAAAGGATAATGATCTCGGTTTGGGGATATCAGGACTACCCCGATTCCATTACCCATTGCGTTTGAAGCTCCGTCAAAGTTTAGTTTCCAAGGATGACCCTTCTTTTGAGCACCTTCTTTAGTGATTGCAACATACATCAGATCTTCATTTGGGAAATCAAAGTTTAGTGGCTCGTAATCTTCTAAAGCTCTGCTGGCTAGAAAGTCTGCTGTTGCACTCCCTTTTACACCCTTCTAGTTTACATAGACTATATCAAACTCAGAAAGTAGAATCTGCCATCAGGCCATTCTTCCATTCAGAGTAGTCGACTCCACCATGTACTTGAGAGGGTCCAGTTTTGAGATGAGCCAAGTTTTATGGTACAGCATGTACTGTCTCAGTATCCGGGTCGTCCAAATTAAAGCGCAACACAACTTCTCAATTGGTGAATATCTTGTCTCACATTCAGTAAACTTCTTGCTGAGATAGTATATCGCTCTTTCTTTTCTTCCCGACTCATTATTTTGGCCTAACACGCATCCCATGGAATTTTCAAATACCGACAAATACAATATCAGTGGCCTATTTGGGCAAGGTGGCATCAGTACTAGGGCTTTGGACAGGTAATGCTTGACCTTGTCAAAATCTTTCTAGCACTCCTCATCCCATACACCTGAGTTGTGTTTCCTAAGGAGACGGAATATGGGGACACATTTCTCTATTAGTTGTGCAATGAATCGGGCGATGTAATTTAGTCTTCCTAGGAAACCTTGAACTTCTTTTTGAGTATGCAGTGGAGATAGCTCCTATATTGCCTTTACTTTATCTGGGTCAATTTCAATTCCTTTTTCAATGACTATAAATCCTAGTAATTTTGCCGACCTAGCCCCGAAGGTGCATTTTGCTAGATTGAGCTTTAGTTGGAATTTCCTCAACCTTAGGAACAATTTCCTTAAGATCTGCACATGCTCCTTCTCAGTCCATATAAACTTCGATCTCCTTGTGATTCATATCATGGAAAAGGGTTACCATGGCTCTTTGATACAATGCTCCCACATTTCTCAGTCCAAATGACATTACCTTATAACAAAACGTTCCCCACATGGTTACGAATGTAGTCTTCTTCATATCTTCAGGGTGCATCTTAATCTGGTTGTACCCGAAGAAGCCATCCATGAAAGAGAAAAGTGAAAAAACAACCGTGTTATCCACTAAGGTATCAATTTGAGGCAACAAAAAGTTGTCTTTTGGGCTGGCCCTATTCAAATCCCTATAGTCCACACACATCCGCACCTTCCCATCCTTCTTAGGAATGGGTACTATATTGGCTATACTCTGAGTACTTAACCACTTGTAAGAAATTAGTATCAAACTGTTTCATGACCTCTTCTTTTATCTTTAACAAAGCATTAGGTCTCATCCTTCGGAGCTTCTGTTGAACTGGCCTATACTCCTCCTTTATGGGGAGTCGGTGTACCACGATATCCGTATTTAACTCGGGCATGTCCTGGTATGACTATGCGAAGACATCCTTGAATTCTTGGAGTAACTCAATGAGGTCTCGCTTTGTTTCTGTGGCAATGCCAGCTCTAATCTTCAACTATTTTCCTTCTCCTAAGCTCACAATTTCCACTGACTCTTTGTGAGGTAGGATTTGTTTCTCATCTTGCTCTACCATCCTTAACAAATCAAGAGATATGTTACGGTCCTGGTCATCTTCAAAATCCTAAGAATCCTCCATACCCACATCTTGCTGAAAAGGAGATTCTAAGTCAATAACAGCGTCACTCATATCGATATCTGGGGGCCTATTAGAAGGGCGAAGAAAGGTGTAAAAACAAAAGAATCTAAGAATGATTATCTGCATGATTGGTTATAAATGAAATGTAAAGAATATTTTGGTTATGAATAAAAAGAATAAAAAAATTTTATCGGAATGATACAAAATGATGCATTTTATTGAAATAAAGATATTTGGACATATGCCTATTTAACAAAAGGATTGTTATTGCTCCCAGGCTTAGAGCAACAAGTGTGTTTTGTACATTACTATAAATTAATTCTAAAGGCTACAGGAACCTCTTCCATGGTCCAATTGTTCAGAACACTTCTAGGAGTGTAAGGGAAAATTCCAGATAAATTTCTTTCTTCAGTTCCTTCCTCGGATATGGCGTTAATGCTCAAACTTTCTAACCTTTCCTTCGCTACTTCTCTTCTTGTCATCCTTTGTTTAAGGTATATGGTTCCTCCGGAAACAAATGTTTTAGATAAATGAGGAAAGGTCATTGGCTTCCATTTGACCTCCTCATCGCGTAAACATGCTCTTCTTCTCTCTTGCTTTTTTCTCTACCTCTTTCCTCTTTTGCTTCACATCTGCCTTGAATCCTAAGCTAAAGTGGTCTCATTTTTCCTTTAGCATCGGTACCTCGGTCTTTCCTTAAAGGTATTTACCGAGGCTCATTTCTCTACTGTCATTTGCAGGCCCACCTTTGTGGATTTGGATATTTTGGGCATAGGGATCTTGTTACCTTCTACGACGGATGTTGCGTTAACAAATTTCAATGATCGAAAGGAACATTCTATTGCTTCATCGTCTGCCCCTATGTATGGGGCGTCACTAGTAATAGATGCAGTGATGTCTTCCTCTGTATTTATTGTGACCAATCTACGTTCAGTTACCATTTTTAACTTTTGATGTAATGATGACAGCACTGCTCTTGCCACATAAATCTGAGGCGTCCCCAACAGGCAATTGTAGGAAGGCTTGATATCCGTCACCAAGAAGTCCACCTCATATGGATTTGGACCAATCTGAAGAGGTATCTCGATCCTTCCCATGACCTTCCTTTAAGTACCATCTAATGCTCTCACCATGTTTTGACATGTCTTCATGTGAGAACTATCTATAGGTAACCTATTCAGCATGGATAAAGGCAAGACATTCAATGCTGATCCGTTATCAATTAGCACACCCGGTAGTGTATATCCTTTGCAATGAGTAGTGATGTGTAGAGCCTTCGTAGATCCCATACCCTCCAGAGGTATCTCATCATCATTGAAGAAGATGAAGTTGTTGGCACTTATGTTGCTGACCAGACGATCCAGCTTGTTGACAGAGATATCATCCGTGACATAAGTTTCGTTTAACACTTTCATTAATACGTGATGATGCGTCTCTAAGCTTAAGAGTAGAGCCAGCACCGATATACAAGCCGGCTGCTTGTGCAGTTGTTCTACAATGCTATATTCACTGTGCTTTAGGAATTTAAAAAATTTTTTAGCCTCTTTCTCAGTCACCGGCTTGTTAATGGGTTATTCAACTCTAACTGTCTTTTCTTTTTCTAGCCCCACCGCCAAGGCCTTTCCTTTTACCGGTTCTGCTCTTGAATTCGCTGGATCGTAGCGTTTTCCACTATGCGTGTAGAAGCCTACATCTTTGCCCTCTTCTGAAGCGTTGATTGGGTTTTCCTCTTCTGGGATCGTTACGTTCCAGTCATAGTTCTAAGGAACCCTTTTGCTATCCTTATAAGGGAAGGATACAGGTTTCTGGATTATGATTCTCGATGCCATTTTTATTCCTGCTTCATTGTTTATGGGTCGTGAAATGATCACCACAGGGTATTAACTTTTTGGACCCTTTCTGTTGATCCTTCCTCTAAGGCGTAGGCCTCTCCTTCTTCTAATCCTTCGATCTCGTCATAAAATTCCATCTCTTTATTATCCATGAGATTTTGTACCATGGCCCTGAACTCAATGCATTCTTGGATGTCATGACCCTCCTCGGTATGGAACTCGCAGTATTTTCTGGCTCCTTTGGGCTTTTCTAACATCCCTATCTTGTAGCCGTCGCCGAATTAGGGTTAAGGGCATTACCTGACAGATCAGAAACTTTTTCATACAATTTCGTAAATTAAACCATCATTTACAACCATGGTGTCTCTTTAGTAGGTCATCGAGACCTAAATCATGCTTTAAATAGAGTCGGGACAAAATCGAAACACATACAGAAATTTTCAGGAATTTAAAACTTGTCAAAGTATCAGGGGTTACACGACCGTGTGGGCAGGCCATGTGCCTCCCACGGCTGCTAGACACGCCCATGTGTCTCCCCCGTGGTTGAATCTGACCTAACCCCACAGCCACCAAGCACTCCCGTGTACCTTGGTCGTGGTCAATTCTGACTTGGCTCCACGGCCACCAAGCACGCCCTCACACTTTGGCCGTGGTCGATCCTGTTGAAACCATACGGCTACGAGGCACGTCCGTGTACCAAGGCCGTGTACTCTTAGCTAGCTACTGACTTAGTCCCACGGTTACTAGGCACGCCCGTGTGCCACAACCGTGTGGCAAAATAGGCCATTTGCAAGGCCAAAAATGCCCCCAACATAGGGTCAAATCTACAAGTAAATACCAATACAATCCATGCACATATAGCAACCCTGAACATGCCAAAATAACCATCTAATCTTATGATAAACCGTAACAGTAACATATTGTAAGCCCACATTTAATATGCTTTTGGATTATTTATCCCTTGATTTGTGTAAAAAGGTGCTCTTAATCTTTTCTTTTCATGTCTTATACTCAGAAAAGCACCAAAGGTTGAAAAGAACGTAAAACGGGCTTAAAACGAAGCAAATGGGCCTGGGCCAAGGACCACACGGCCTGGGCCAAAGACCACACGGCCGTGTCTCGACGAACATCTAGAACACGGCCTAATCCCGATTTACACGGCCGTGCCTCATTAAAGATGTCTGAGCACGACCTCATCACCACCACACACGACCGTGCCATAAGTGAAATCCGAACACGGTTAGGTCTCGATTTGCACGGGCGTGCTACATGGCCGTGCCTCTGTCGCTGGAAAAAGCAATTTCAGTCAAAAAAGGATACTTAGGGAGAAAGAATCGAATTTCAAGAGCCTATAAATATCCCCCAAGTACCACCTTTGAGGGGGAGGGAAAGCTAGGCCAAGGAGCCAAGCCGAGAAGGTCAGAGTTAGGGAATAACGCAAGGATAGCCAGTTGATTCATCTCAAGAAGCCAGAGTTATACTCAAGACATCAGAATTCTCCTTCAATTCCCTTCAGGGAGTTTTAGGATTTTTTTATGTTTTGTTTTATCTTTTCTCTTGAAATGTTTTCTTGTTTAGTTATGAACTAAACCCTTCAGATACCTGAAGGGGAGGAAACCTAGACAGATTTTATTATTTGATTTTTAAGTTATATGATAAATTACTTAGTTTGTTCTTAATTATGTTGCTTAATCCAAATCTAATGTGCTTAGGTGGAGGAGGAATAGACCCTGCCTAAAAGAAGATCTAACATAATTAAGCGGAGTTGATCGGGCACCTAGAGATAGGGTTACGAGATTTTGCCGGATTAGGGTGAAACCTAATATGGGAGTCCATTGATCGATTTACTGCTTTCCTAGGGGGTTATTATAAGCTAACGAGAGTTCCATTAATTAACCTAGGATTAAACGTTATTCGCTTCGAGAGAGGGTTTAACATAGATTAGGGAGTCTCACGAATCAAGCTAAGTAAAAAAATCATATAATTTAGGGTTAGATAATAGGTGAAGTCTAGGTGGATTCTTCCTGAAGGTATCATAAAAATCAACTGAGTCTTTTTCAAGTTATCCCCAAATTCATATTTTTTGTCTTTGTGTCCTTAGTTTAGTCTTCGCCAATATAGTTTAAAGCAACTTCACTATATTTTTAAGGCTAAATAATAAAAAGAATGTTAGTATTAGTACTTTTAGTTCCTTTGGGTTCGATATTCGGTCTTGCCTAAGCTATACTACTGTTCAATAGGCACACTTGCCTTAAAATCGTTGTCAGAGTTAGTCTCCAGGTTTGATCATTCTTTTATAAATATTTAAAACTCTGATTTTACAGCGATCAAGTTTTTAGCGCCGTTGCCGGGGAAATAAAATATTAAGAAAGCTCTATTTTTATTATTTAGCCATTATTTTATTTGCAATTTATTTCTTTTTTTTTTCTTAGGTTAAATTTTAATTTTTCTAATTTTTATTTCTTTCTCTTTTCTAGGTACCTCTAGTTTATGACTAGAAGGAATCTGAGAGGACCTTTGGTATACGATAGTGATATCGAAGCAACCGCTCGTAGGAATCGCAGGGAACCCAAGCGAGCCCTAGATTACATAGAAAGAGAGGAAGAAGACAGATCCAATCCTACTGAAGGGATGGGCGAAAACAACCCACCACTACGCGATGTGGGAGATCACAATGCTCCACGTACAATGTTTGATTATGCGAAACCGCATTTAACAGGAGCAGAATATAGTATTGTTAGGCTTGCTATATCTGCTAACAATTTTGAATTAAAGCCTAACATAATACAAATGATTCAACAGTTTGTTCAATTTGATGGTTTGCAGGACGAAGATCCAAACATGCATATAGCTAACTTTTTGGAGTTCTGTGATACCTTCAAAATAAATGGCGTTTCTGATGATGCCATTCGTCTTCGGTTATTCCCTTTTTCATTGAGAAATAAAGCCAAACAGTGGTTAAAGTCATTACAACAAGAGTCAATCACTACATGGGATCAAATGACCGAAAAGTTTCTGATGAAATATTTTCCACCGGCCAAAACGACCAAATTACGTAACGATATCTCTTCCTTTGTGCAGATGGATTTAGAGACACTATACGACGCATGGGAGAGATATAAAGATCTCTTGAGGAGGTACCCACACCATGGCTTACCCTTGTGGCTGCAAGTCCAAACATTCTACAATGGTGTAAACCCCTCAACAAGACAACTGATTGATTCAGTCGACGGTGGAACCCTGAACAACAAAACTTCAGAAGCAGCCTACGAGTTCATTAAGGAGATGTCGATAAACAATTATCAATGGCAAGCTTCGAGGACTAAACCAACGAAATTGGCATGAGTCTTCAACGTCGACACCATGACCATGCTATCAACGTAGCTTAAGATGATGAATAAAAAGCTTGATAGTTTATGCTCTTCACAGATACATCCAGTCATGCAGTGCGACGCTAGTGGAACTGTGGCGAATCCTGAGTACTCACCCTACCAACCAGGGAACAGATGAACTATATAGGTAATAATTTCTGATCTAATAATAATCCTTATAGTAACACTTACAATCTAGGTTGGAGGAACCACCTAAATTTTTCATGGGGAGGACAAGGCAATCAAGGAAATCAAAGGCAACAACCCCCCTAGAACTTTCGAAATCAGCCTTATCCACAAGACAAGAAGCCAACCATCGAGGAACGCATCCGAGAAGCTGATAGAACAATCAAAAGCAATGAAAGCCGAATTGATGAAATTGCTAAGTCAGTCAAGGAAATGAGTAATGCTGTTGAACAACTTGCTAAGCTGATGTCTGAACGACAACAAGGACGCCTACCAAGTAACACCGAAATTAACCCTAAGGAGCAAATTCAAGCCATCACAGTCCAGGATAGCAAGGACTTAGATACACCCAACCCAACTCCAGAAAGTAAGGTAGGCGAAGGTACAACAGAGGTAGTACAAGAAAAGCCAAAACCGGTAGTCAAGGAGTACAAACCTCGCATACATTATCCCGCAGCATTACAAAGAGATGATTCAGAGGAGCAGTTTGGTAAGTTTCTTAAACTTTTAAAGAAATTACATATTAACTTACCTCTTCTTGAAGCTCTTTTTCAGATGCCAGACTCGAGGAAATTTTTAAGACAGCTCTTAACCAACAAACGCAAAATAGATGAAAAGCACCATGTGGAATTAAATGCAACATGGTCAGCAATGTTACAAAATAGACTACCACAGAAGCAAAAAGATCCAGTGAGTTTTACAATTCCATGTTTAATTGGTAGTTTAAATATTAAAAATGCGTTAGCTGATTTAGGGGCAAGCATAAATGTTATGCCGTATACATTGTTTAAGCGACTAGGTTTAGGGAAACCAAAACAAACTAAGATGAGCATTCAATTAGCTGATATAATTGTTAGAATTCCTAGGGCCAATATCGAAGATGTGCTTGTTAAAATCGATAAATTTGTTTTCCCAGTAGACTTTGTTGTTTTAGACATAGATGAGTGTAATAACCAAATTTGCCTGGCCCATTAAAACTCAATAAAAAATAAAGTCAAAAAATATGATAGTCCTTTTGATTGTCCATTTACAAAAAACTCAAAGCCCAATCAATAAAACAAAAGCCATTAAAAAAATCCAATAAAATAAAAAGTCCAGTCCAATTACAAAATCAATACCAAGCCCAAATTAAAACAAACAATCATGTCCAATTACAGTAAAAAATGGCCCAAAACCCGTCAGATCCACTTAACCTAACCCAAAACCCACGGCCCAAAAGGCCCAAGACCTTAACAGAATGGGAGACCTAGGGTTTCCCAGAAACCCTAGGCACCGCCGACCTTTTGGCTGCCACTCTTCGCACCTTGGTGACCGCGTCCTTCACACGCGCGCCTTGCATCATTTTAGCAACCCACGCACGCTGCTTTCAACCACCACCATCGCTCGCGCCTCGATCGATGCCTGCACGCCCCGCACCTCTGACATGGTCCACTTCACCCAGACGCCTCTAGCTTCCCACATCTCGGCAACCAACGTCTCGCACGCCGACGCCTTGCCCATGCCCTGCAAACAACACGCGACAAACAGAGAAACAGAGGTAACAATGACAGAACAACTCAGTGTAGGGGGATTTTTTTTTCCGTTTTCACGAACGCTGAAAAATCGAAAGCAAAGATAAAAGAGCAAAAACATTCAAAACAGACCCCTTTTTATGCGTTATCAGCGATCAGAAGCAAGAAACTTTGAAGATGGATTTAATTTTTGATCTTACTACCTACTGTCATCTTTCCATTTATTTTTATTTATTATTTTCAAGCTTTTTAAAACAATAATAAAAAGAAAAAAAAGAAATTACCTGAACCTCGGGATCTAGCCATCGGAGCTTCCACTCCGCCGTCGAAGCCGAACCAAAGGGCGATAACGTCCATATTTCACGCACCGTCGTTCGTCGTCGGGTGTTGGCACGATGGCGATGAGATTGAAGCCCAATCGTCGGAGAGAGGGGGCGAGCTTTGGGATTTTTTTTTCTGAAGCATGAAAAAAAGATTTCAAAAATGATTTTTTTATTATTTAAATAAAATTTGAAACGACGCCGTTTAGGGGGGTAGGATTCGCGCGTCAACCCACTCGTTGACCCGGATCCGCGCCCTTCCACGATAAAAGGATTATTTCGAAATCAGTCCCTATGCTTTCTGATCCGTGTGTAATTCAGTCCAGTTGGAATGCTGCGTTTGGACTAATAGGGATATTTACTGATTTGGTCCTTGTTAATTCATGCGTATTGTATTTTGCCCCTTTGATTGCACTTTTGATTTGTCGCCTTTTAGCCCCCCAATTTTGTTCTGATTTTCAATATAATCCTTGTAGTATTTAGTTAATTATCGATTTATCGGTTTCTCTAATTGTTCTTTTTAATTAATATTCAGTATAAAATATTTCAAATGTTTTAGCTATTTATTTTATTCACATATTATTTTTATTAGTTCTATATATATACTTTATATATATGTACGTTATTTTTGTTAAACTAGTTTTATGCACATATTTTGTATTATTTTATATACGTGTCTATTGTGCGTATAATTTGTTTTTAATTTGTATCTACTTATTCTACTCCTATTTATATATTTTTTATATATATTAAAATCGCCTTATTTCATATATCTATTTTTAGTTGCATAGTATTCTGGTGTATATATTTTTTCTTATAACCCTAATTTACTCATTTGTGTTTTTATATTATCGCTATACATATTGTTATTTTATTTCTACAATGATACTTTTGTTTTGTTATTGTATTGTGGATAAAATCTCCAACTTATTTATGAAGGATCATTCATCCAAGCAAACCAAACAAACACATTTTAAGTCCACTTTAAAATCGTTTATTTAAAAAGTTTTTTTTTTCAAAATAAGGCAATATTTGTGTGTTTAGAAGTTCGAAAGATCACATCCTAACCTGCTGGGTGTCGATTTTTTTTTGTCCAACTAAATAACCAAATATCCTTTTTATACGCTTTGAAGACCAAAGATGATCTCGGTGTCAGAGTATGAATGTGTTATACCCTGACGTGTTGGGTATGGTACTTTTATTCCTTTGAAATGAGTTAATCTTAAGATTCAATCCCAACTTACGTAACCCATTCCTAGTATTCTTTTTACCCTAAATATTTTCAAATTTTCAACATTGGGATAACATCAATCAATTTGGTACCAAGTTTGGGCGTTGCAAGGGAGCTAACCCTTCCTTACACGTAACCGACTCCCGAACCCCTTTTTTTAGATTTCGTAGACCAAAATTATTGTTTTAGTAAATCAAAATGTTTTATTAAAACAAAGGTGACCCGATCACACCTAAATAAAGATCGGTGGCGACTCCCTATTTTTAAAGTCGATTTCTATTTTTTTTTTAAATGGTTACGACAGCTTGGTGACTCCACTAGGGACGATGAGAGTCAGGCCATAAATTGATTGATTTTTGTCCTTTTGATTGAAAATTTGGAAAAATGTTTTGAAAAATCGTGTGTGTTTTTGATGCATTTGCCTGTGTTATAGTGTCGAGTCTCGTGAAATACTTT
This sequence comes from Gossypium bickii, assembly GCA_025503065.1. Lineage (NCBI taxonomy): Eukaryota > Viridiplantae > Streptophyta > Magnoliopsida > Malvales > Malvaceae > Gossypium > Gossypium bickii. Next base: position 59,851,968 of record CP106721.1, on the reverse strand, counting down.
GGCATTGCATTGCATGACCGATGTGGTCACACCTTTAAGTGGGAGTGAGAAACTAAGCTTTCGTGAGGTTTTCACCTCCGCATGGGCTAGTGGATTGCCTCCGGGATACATCCGTACCTATGTGCTTCGTGAGGTTTTCTCCTCCGCATGACTATAGGGAAATCTATCCCCCTGAATCGAACTCGATCCGTATGAGCCTATAAAGGGTGAGGATTGAGGGATCTGCTGGTTCAGGTATCCTTCTTTAGAACCAAGCCCCATATAGAAGCCCTAGAGCCTACCCTAGGTAGAATGTCGAAATAGTTACCCAGATAAGTGTTTGATGATATCTTACTTGTTTTGACTATGCGATATTGACTTGTGTGGATTTGTTTGATTTGCATGACATTCCATATAGTAGAGGTGTCAATTTCTACTCGGTTGCTGAGATAGGAAGTTTACTATGGAAAACAACTTTCTTGATAAAGTAGACGACAATGCGGCCGTGCGAGCATGGTCAGAAAAGTTGCAGTTGGAAAAATGAGATAGCTTAGTTGAAGGTCATACGTCAGAGCTGAGGGACTTCACCCGTGTTAGCGTGACACAAAATGAGCTTCAAGAGTTGCAAGATATCTGGACCTGTAACACCCCCTACCCATATTCGTTGTCAGAATAAGGTACGAGGCATTACCATAATTTTTGATTTTTTTTAAAACCGAGACCATTCCAATTCAACATATTTTCAAAATAATTCATACATATTTATAAGATAACTTTAACACATAAGCCATGCCAATGGCTGACCTACATTCATTTCATATTAACATTTATTTTATTAGCTTATACATGCAATTCATTTCCAAACTAAAGTTTCTTTAAATACCGAAATACTGGGGTTGATAGTGTGATGAGTCTCCCACCGATCCGACCTCCGAGCTCTTAACACTACAAAACAGGGAAAAAGGAAATAGGGTAAGCACTTTGTGCTTAGTAAGCCCATGTAACAAGAATTATACTTACCTAATATTTACAATACAAGCGATAAACATTCATATACCCATTCAATGCATTATTACCCCAACATTTATAAACTCAACATTCAAGCCAGTCCAATAATTTCCATATATCAATAATATATATTATGATTGATGAGCTCATCAATACCATGATTTCCATTTTTTTTTTTATCCCATTGAATTACTCGGAATTTCGATGGATTTTCAGAGGTACACTTTAGTGTACAAATTGGTCCATCAATTCATATTCATGTACGCACATTTCCATTTCAGAGAGCACACTCAAGAAACCTCATCTTTACTGGCGGGATTACAGTCGAGCTAAATCCTGTAATATAAACTCATAGAGTATTGTCGGGATTACAACAAAGCTAAATCCCTGCAATGACAATTACTCTAATGAGCTTGGATCCGAATTACACCCAAAGCTAAATTGGACCTAATTCGGATTACCCGGTCGGGCTAAATCCATTTTCCACATATTATTCGGAGGGCTATATCAAGATAGGATCACCCGTCAGGGCTAGATCCTTTTACCGCCAATTCCTTTTCAGAGATCCATCGAATTTTCCTTTCATTCAACGGGATTTCTTTCCTTTTATCAAATATATTAATGTATCATCAATCTTCATACAATGAACATTCAAATTATTTTCACACCAATAACATACATTTCAAGCATTTAAGAATATAATTCAAGTTACATGAACTTACCTCGATACTTGTTCGTACACAAAATCTACTAATCCGGGACTTTTTCCTTTCCTCGATCTAGCTTCGTATTTGATTTTTCTGAATCTAAATAAATAAATTCAATCATCAATTCAATACATTTCATGTTCACATGTAGCATTTTCTATAATTCTATTATTATTTTTAGTTCATTCAAAACTGTCTACTTGAGTCATAGTCACTAAATTATTTTTATCTTGAGCTACAGAACTTCAAATTTATATCCGTTAATTTTCCCTGAAACTAGACTCACATATCTTCTTCCCATAAAAGTTTTAGAATTTTTGGTTTAGCCAATAAGTACAGTTTATTCTTTAACTTTACCCCTATTCTGCTGTTTGACAGTTCTGACCCTTCTTCACTAAAAATTAATTATCTCTTCATACAGGATTCAGATGATGTTCTCGTTTATTTCTATTGAAAATAGGCTCATTAATAATTCTAAACATATAAATTTAAGCCCATAATTATTTTTATCCAATTTTTGATGATTTTCTAAAGTTAAAACAGGGGAACCCGAATTCATTCTAAACCAGTCTTACAAAAATCTAAATATCTCAAAATACAGAACTTCTTTTCTTTCCTTTTTCTTTCATATGAAAATAGACTTAATAAGCTTTAATTTCGTATCTCACTCAACTTCTAATTCCACTTCTACGATTTTTGGTGAATTTCCAAACTTACTCTACTGCTGCTGTCCCAAAACTGTTTTCTTATATCTTGTTTTGCAATTAAGTCCTTTATCCAATTCTAACTTCAAATTCTTTCAATTAAACCACTAATTCATCATTTTATTCATCATATACTATATTCAAAAACTCTAAAACTTCAAAAACTTCAACTTAAATTCATCAAAACTTTGTTCTAAAACTTATAAAGCATCAAAATTAAAAGAAAAGGACTGAATTAACTTACCAAATTAAACTCCAAGCTTCAAACTTTCTATTTTTCCTTTTTCTTCTTTCTTTTCTCTTTTTCTTTCTCTGTTTCATCTTTACTCTCTGTTTCTTTTCTGTTTCTAACTCTTTTTCCTTTAGTTTGTTTGTATATATATAATAATATAATAATATAATAATATAATAATATAATAATATAATATATAATATAATAATATAATAATATACTTAAAAAAAATCTCAGATTTTCATACTTAAAACCGCCTCAACTTTACAAAATAGTATAATTGCCATTTTGGTCCTTCATAATTTCTTTTAATCTATAATTTAACTTTTACTTTCATTTCAATCTAGTCCTTTTCATTTAATTTCCTACCCAAACGATAAAATTTTCTAACGAAAATTTAATACCACATTACTAACATTTTATAAATATTTATAAAAATATTTCCTATCATATAAATATTCATGCAAATATATTGAAATAAATTTCTATTTAAATCGGATTTATGGTTTATAAACCATTATTCCGATAACCTTGAATTTAGGCCATTACAACTCTCCCCCTTTTAAGGATTTTCGTCCTCGAAAATCTTACCAAGAAAGAGGTTTGGATATTGTTTCCTCATTGTCTCCTCCGGTTCCCATGTCGCTTCCTCAATCCGTGTTTTTGCCACAATACTTTCACCAAATTTATTTTTTTATTTCTAAGCTCCTTTGTTTCCCATGCCAATATCTTGATCGGTTCTTCATCAGTAACTCATATCTCGGTTGAATCTCCACTTCTATCTGAGAAATAACATGTGAAGGATCCGATTGATATCGTCGTAGCATAGACACATGAAAAACATTATGGATTCTATCAAGTTCGGTGGTAATGCCAACCGATAAGCGACCGGTCCAATTCTTTCTATGATCTCATATGGCGGTAAATCTTGGACTCAATTTACCCTTTCGACCGAATCGAGAACTTTCTTCCAAGGAGACACTTTCGAAATACCTTGTCACCAACCTGAAATTCAATCTCTTTTCGCTTAAGATCGGCATATGATTTTTGGCGATCGGAAGTCGCTTTAAACTATCCCGAATAACCTTCACTTTTTCTTCTCGCTTTCCTGATTAAATCAACCCCATGTATCTTCTTTTCACCGAGCTCTGCCCAATACAATGGTGTTCTACATTTTCTACCATACAAAGCTTCATATGGAGCCATTTTAGTACTGGATCGATAATCATATTGTAAGCAAATTCAATCAAAGGTAGATACCTCTCCCAATTACCTTTAAACTCTAGTGTACAACATCGGAGCATATCTTCCAATACTTGAATTACACGCATTTCATTGGCCATCCGTCTCGAGGATGAAATGCGATCAAATACAACCGAGTACCCAAAGCTTCTTGCAATTTATCCTAAACGAGATGTAAATCGGGGATCTCTATCTCGATATAATGGAGACAGCACTCCATGTAGCCCGACAATCTCGGATATGTACAATTCAAACGCTTTATCTAAAGAATAATCCATACGCACTCGAATAAAGTGTGCTGATTTTTTGTCGGTCGGTCAACAATCACCCAAATAGCATCCTTTTTCCTCAAGACAATGGTAACCCCGATACAAAATCCATAGTGATTCTTTCCCATTTCCATTTCGGTATAGTAATTGGTCAAGTAACCTCGAAGGTACACGATGTTCAAAGCTTTAACTTGTCGACATATTAAACATCTTGATACAAACTCATAGATATCACGTTTCATTCCCGCCACCAAGACATCTTTTCGAGATCATTATACATTTTATTACTTCCGGATGTATGGACATAGTACCACCGTGAGCCTCGTGTAAAATTTTTCAGATGAGCTACGAATTCTTGGGTACACATACCCTACCTCTCGAATAATAAACAATCATCAATCCCAACTTGAAATTCGTAATCGACTGACTCACATTGTGCCTGCGTTAACTCAGTAACTTCTCATCATTCTTCTGAGCTTCACATATTTGCTGTAGAAATGTTGGTTTAGCTCTCAATTCAGCTAAGATTGAACCATCATCAACCAAAGACAATTGAGCATTCATAGATCGCAAAGCAAACAGAGATTTTCGACTCAAAGCATTAGCCACAATATTAGCCTTACTCGGATGGTAATCAATAATCAAATCATAGTCCTTTATCAATTCAAGCCACCTGTGCTGTCTTAAATTCAGATCTTTCTGTGTCATCAAATACTTCAAGCTTTTATGATCAGTATAAATATGAAATTTCTCACCGTACAAGTAATGCCGCCATATCTTCAATGCAAAAACAATAACAGCTAACTCAAGATCATGTACCGGATAATTTCTTTCATGTGGTTTAAGTTGTCTTGAAGCATAGGCTATTACTTTACCTTCTTGCATCAAGACACAACCTAAACCATTTAATGAGGCATCATCAGTAAATAACAAATTCCTTACCCGATTCAGCCGCACTAATATCGGTGCTTTCATTAGTAGATCTTTCAATCGGTTGAAACTCACGACATTCATCACCCACTTAACTTTACATTTTTCTCGCAATAATCGAGTCATCTGAGAAGCTATCATAAAGAATCACCGCACAAATCTCCGATAATAACCAGCTAAACCCAAGAAACTTCTAACTTCGTGATATGATTTTGGTGGACTCCAATTGACAATAGCTGATATTTTACTTGGATCTACCCCGATGCCTTCAATGGATACAATATGTCCAAGAAAACCCACTTCTCAAGCCAAAATTCACATTTATCGAATTTAGCATATAATCTGCTTTCTCTCGCAGAATTTGCAACACAATTCTCAAATGTTCGTATGTTGTTTCTTCATCTCGAGAATAAACCAAAATATCATCAATGAATACTACCACAAATCTGTCTAAGCACGGTCCAATATTCGATTCATCGATCCATAAATACCGCAGTGCATTAGTCAACCCAAATGGCATAACCGTAAACTCATAATGCCCGTGCACTGTTCTCAAAGTCGTTTTTGGCACATCCGACTCCTTTACTCAGAATCGATAGTAACCCGATCGGAGATCAATCTTTGAAAATACCGTAGCACCTTTGGTGATCAAATAAATCATCAATCGGGCAACGAATACTTATTCTTTATAGTTACCTTATTGAGTCGCCGATAGTCAATACACAATCTCAAAGACCCATCTTTCTTTTTACAAACAAAACCGAGCACCCCAAGGTGATCGACTCGGTCGGACAAAACCTCTATCAACAAGTTCCTGTGAATCGTGTCTTTAATTCCTTTAATTTCAGCAGGAGCCATTGATGCGGAGCTATGGAAATCGGAGTAGTTCCCTAATCAAATCTATAGAAAATTCCACTTCCCTTCTCGTGGCAACCCCGGTAACTCTTTCCGAAACACATCGAAAATTCGAATACTCATCGCATCGCTTAAATCTTCGACTCGAGATACCTTGGTATCTAATACATAAGCAAGAAAAGCATCATACCCCTTTTTGACATACTCTGAGCAAAGAGTAATCGAAATCACATCGAGATAATCCTCTGTCTCGATCGATTTAACCCGAAGTAATTCACCATTCGACACTTCAACACAATATATTTTCACATAGATTTACTATCGCATCATGCCGAGTTAACCAATCCATGCCCAATATCATATCAAACTCATCAAATGGCAAGAACATCAAATCACCAAGAAACAATAACCTCTTACCATCAAGTGGACAATTTTTACAAATTTTATCCACCAAAATAGATTGGCCAAAGGGGTTCGAGACTTTAACCACAAATTCAGTGGTTCAACATATAAATCTTTAACGCATGCAAGTTTTACACATATATATGAATGCGTAGAATCGGGATCAATTAATGCAAGAATATCGGTTTCAAGTAAAGAAAATGTACCAAGAATAACATCGGTGTCAAGCATCTTCTGCAATGCACGAATGACATATGTCCTAGGAGGCGCTCGTGTCTCAGGCCTACTTGCAGTATCTTTTGTAGCTCCTCGGCTACTACTGACATTATCGGATGGTCGAGATAGTCTCACCCTCAAAGATGGATTACTTGGCTTCGATATATATTCAGCTTCTTTTTCACTTCTTTCTGGACAATCTCTGAGTCTTTTTCACTTTTTTCTGGACAATCTCTTAGAAAATGGTCAAAAGAACCACATCGGTAACAAGCCCCACTCTTAAATCGACATTCACCAAAATGAGCTTTATTACAATACTGGCATCTCGGCTTAGGGGTACCAACACTGCCAACACTGGTCACTGAGGGAGTGGAAGATCTTGAATTAGTGCGCTGTGAACCTCGCACTCTATCCGAATACCCAGTGGTTGAGGTAGAACGATCCTGGTACTTCTTCAATTTCTTTGGAGCATGAAACACCCCACACCCGGCCCACGAGCCTGAACCGGGTCTGGTGTGTTCCTTAAGAAAAATCGGTTTCAAAATTCTTTGTTACTTAGCGAAAATTCGTGAAATTTTCAAAGAAGTTATCAATTCAAGTTGGGCTTAGGTTGAAAAACCCATTAACTATGTTTGGAAATCCATTTATTTTAAGGTGACAAAATAATTGAGGTTTACTTAAAAAAATATTTCTTACTTAAACTTAAAATATAAATTAATTCATAACATAGTGGTTAAAAGAAAATAAAAGTAACGTAAAATAGTAAACTATGGCCTTTTCGGCCTTATTACATCAATAATTCCCAAACTTCAAAACTTAAAATGCTTAATAGAAATAAAGTCCCAAATAATAAAAATCCTTTCTTCTTTGTGCATGGCCACCTTTAGCTCCTGCCGACCCGGTCCATTATTGCTCATTACCTGAAAAATAGTCCCACAAGGGGTGAGTCAACAGACTCAATGTGTACACAAACTAACAATCAACAATTCAGGCATACATGTTCATATCAAAGACATATTCATATAAAAATGATGCAACCCAAACCCAAGCCTAGTTATCCATCCGCTACACACCACCCGTACCTGCCAATCACACCGTGGGGACTACTAAGTCGACCCTCCATCCGCTACACACCGAAGGCGTCATTTTGCAATGACGTGTGCTCATCGCCCATATAATTTGTGTCATTAGACACCATATTCAGATAATGTAACCGAAGTTACCAAATTCAGATAATGTAACCGAAGTTACCATATTCAAATTATGTGACCGTAGTCACCATATTCCGTTGGTGAGACCGAAGTCAACACCTTCTTCCCCTTTCACATATAGCCCAAAATGCCCCAAATATTATTATATCATGCATAACATACTTATTTCCCATTCATGTTACTTTTCACATGTTCAAAATATATCATATTCGTAATCCTATCAGAAGTAGGAAACGTACCTGAGTACTTTTTGTACCACATTAGGGCACATAGCCACATTCACATTCTTATGCATATTCATATAATTAATAATTGCCATATAACGTATTGAAGGTTAGTATGGGTACACACCTGATTCGCTTAATAGGTTCCTTGAAATCCCGATGAACGATCTACCGATCTAGATCTTTCACTCCTATATTCGGCCAATCATTAAAATATATTAACAAACCTATTTGGCATAAAAACCAAATCCTAGTAGGATTTGTATTACTTACCTTGTTGCCGAATTGGATGATTATTCAGATCCTAGAATAGATCCTTGCTTCCTTGATGTTTGTCGAAAATCCTATAACCATATGTTAGATTTAATCTAACTCTAACACATAGAATATGGCCTTTGGCCGATTATACAGGTTTCTTACCTTAAATCCTTGAGTTCCCGAAAATATTCCTTGTTTTGTATGTCTGTCGAAAACCCTTAGATCCTTGATCCTTGTATTCAACAGTTGTAGAAACTTGATAGACCCCTTGTAGATTCGGCCATCACACAACAGTAGGATTAGTCTTTCTCTTTTATCAAATAGGAAGGAAAAGAACTTGAATATTGATAACCTTACCCTTAATGCTTAGTCGACTGCTTCCTTGCTTAGTCTCTCAAGGATTCGACTATTGTAGACTTAAACAGAGAAGAGGTTTCGTCTTGACAGATGAAGAAAAGAGAAGAAGAAAAGGGGAGAAGAAATTTCCGCAGAGAGAGTTTGCTTAGGGAATTTCGGCAGAGCTTAGAAAAGATGAGAGAATAGCCTTTAGTTCTCCTTCTTTAGCCGAAACTGTCAGGCCAAGAGTCCTTGACTTGGCCACCACTCTTCCTTGTGATAATATCATCTATTTTATTTAAAATAAAATAGAGAAAAATCCTTATTATCTCTTCTATATAATCCAAATTAAAAAGCTTTTATTTATCACCTTATTAAGCAATATTAATGGAAATAAAACACCTCCCTTTTCTAGAAGCAATTGCCGTCCACCCATTAGCCTGGGAAGCAAAAATAAAACTTCATTTATTTGCTTCCTTTGTGACTCGAACTCAGGCCCAACACCTTGCATGTGGCGCCATTTCCATAGGCCCTAAGTGACATCTTCAGGCCACTTTTCCAAGCTTGTTTGTGTGTCAAATTTTACCAACTTTTTCTTTTAAGGCCCTTTTGCCTTAATCTCCCATTTTAAACTTTAAAACTCATAATTTTAGGGTCATTTCCAAGTTTCCTAAAATTTTCGATCACTCACATTTGCCATTTTCTTACATTTCCAAGTTTCCTAAAATGTATACTTTCCATTTTGGATCATTTCCATTTTCATTTCTTAGTTTCCAAAAATGTGTACTTTCCATTTTTGAACCATTTCTTACATTTTAGGTTTCCTAAAATGTTCATGTCCTAATGCATTTCGTGTTTCCAAAATGTTCATTTCCATTTCCAAAATGTTCATTTCCATTTCCATGCATTTTCATACATTTCGAAGTTTCCAAAAATATCAAAAACTTATTCATAATGCTTAAGACTTGTCATTTCATACAATTAAACCGAAAATGCATAGGCCCTTTCCAGGATGTTACAGAGCAGAAAACTGAGATTTTCCCATTGGTCTTTTACTAAAAATTCGAGCTTCCCTCTCAGCCTGTTTCTTTTCTTTGCTCCATTCTTCTACTTTATAAGCTCGCTCTGCTAGTGTAGCAAACTCTCGAATTTCAAGAACTCCAATAAGTAGCTTAATTTCTTCATTCAACCCTTCTTCGAATCGTTTGCACATTTCAGCTTCTGACTGTACCCATTCTCGAGCATATTTACTCAACCGAACAAATTCTCTTTCATACTCAGATACTGATCTATTACCCTGTTTCAGCTCAAGAAATTCTTTTCTTTTCTGATCAAGGAATCTCTGACTGATATATTTCTTTTTGAACTCGGTCTGGAAGAATTCCCATGTAATTTCTTCTTTCGGAACAACTGAAGCTTTAGTATTCCACCAATGGTAAGCTGTGTCTTTTAGCAGTGAGATGACACATTTCAAACATTCTTCTGGCGTGCAAGATAATTCCTCCAAAACCCAAGTAGTAATTTCTAACCAAAATTCAGCTCGTTCGGGATCATCATCAACTACTACTCGAAATTCTTCGGCCCCATATTTTCAGATTTTATCAACCGGAGCTTTTCCTTTTCTGACAGATTCAGTACCTGTACCCTGTGGAATCTCGGGAACCGGTGGAGAAACAGGAGGGGGAGCTTGAGTTTGCTGCACTGTAGGGTTAGTTCTTATGTACTGAGTAAACCATTCATTCATCATTTGAAAGAAGGCTATTTTTGCCTCCTCCCCTTGACCCTCTATACTAGGCCTTCTACTGCTAGTTTCTTCTCTTTGTACTGAAGCCAGAGCATGACTCCCAGCTTCCTCAGATTGAGCTCAGTCAGATGACATTACTATAAGGAAAACACAATTTAAATGGTCAGGAGATATCACACTATCAAAAATAATTTAAATAGCATGTATAGCTAATCCGTATTTGCTATATCGGTCCTAGAACCGACTAAACCGTAGCTCTGATACCAACAAATGTAACACCTCCTACCCATATTCGTTGTCAGAATAAGGTACGAGGCATTACCAGAATTTTTGAATTTTTTTTTAAAACCGAGACCATTCCAATTCAACATATTTTCAGAATAATTCATGCATATTTATAAGATAACTTTAACACATAAGCCATGCCAATGGCTGACCTACATTCATTTCATATTAACATTTATTTTATTAGCTTATACAAGCCATTCATTTCCAAACTAAAGTTTCTTTAAATACCGAAATACTGGGGTTGACAGTGTGATGAGTCTCCCACCGATCCGACTTCCGAGCTCTTAACACTACAAAACAGGGAAAAAGGAAATAGGGTAAGCACTTTGTGCTTAGTAAGCCCATGTAACAAGAATTATACTTACCTAATATTTACAATACAAGCGATAAACATTCATATACCCATTCAATGCATTATTACCCCAACATTTACAAACTCAACATTCAAGTCAGTCCAATAATTTCCATATATCAATAATATATATTATGATTGATGAGCTCATCAATACCATGATTTCCATTTTTTTTATTTATCCCATTGAATTACTCGGAATTTCGATGGATTTTCAGAGGTACACTTTAGTGTACAAATTTGGTCCGTTAATTCATATTCATGTACGCACATTTCCATTTTCAGAGAGCACACTCCATGAACCTCATCTTTACAAATGGGATTACAAATCCGAGCTAAATCCTCGTAATATAAACTCATAGAGTATTGTGTCGGGATTACACCAAAGCTAAATCCTCGCAACGACAATTACTCTAATGAGCTTGGATCCAATTACACCAAAGCTAAATTGGACTTAATTCGGATTACCCGTCCGGGCTAAATCCATTTTCCACATATTCTTCGGGAGGGCTATATCAAGATAGGATCACCCGTTCGGGCTAGATCCTTTTTACCGTCAATTCCTTTTCAGAGATCCATCGAATTTTCCTTTCATTCAACCGGGATTTCTTTCCCTTTTTATCAAATATATTAATGTATCATCAATCTTCATACAATGAACATTCAAATTATTTTCACACCAATAACATACATTTCAAGCATTTAAGAATATAATTCAAGTTACATGAACTTACATCGATACTTGTTCGTACACAAAATCTACTAATTCGGGACTTTTTCCTTTCCTCGATCTAGCTTCGTATTTGAGTTTTCTGAATCTAAATAAATAAATTCAATCATCAATTCAATACATTTCATGTTCACATGTAGCATTTTCTATAATTCTATTATTATTTTTAGTTCATTCAAAACTGTCTACTTGAGTCATAGTCACTAAATTATTTTTATCTTGAGGTACAGAACTTCAAATTTAGATCCGTTAATTTTCCCTGAAAATAGACTCACATATATTCTTCTCATAAAAATTTTAGAATTTTTGGTTTAGCCAATAAGTACAGTTTATTCTTTAAATTTACCCCTGTTCTGCTGTTTGACAGTTCTGACCCTTCTTCACTAAAAATTAATTATCTCTTCATACAGGATTCAGATGATGTTCCCGTTTATTTTTATTGAAAATAGGCTCATTAAGAATTCTAAACATTTAAATTTAAGCCCATAATTATTTTTATCCAATTTTTTATGATTTTATAAATTTAAAACAGGGGAACCCGAATTTATTCTGAACCAGTCTTACAAATATCTAAATATCTCAAAATTCAGAACTTCTTTTCTTTCCTTGTTTCTTTCATATGAAAATAGACTCAATAAGCTTTAATTTCATATCTTACTCAACTTCTAATTCCACTTATACGATTTTTGGTGAATTTTCAAACTTACTCTACTGCTGCTGTCCCAAAACTGTTTTCTTATAGCTTGTTTTGCAATTAAGTCCTTTATCCAATTCTAACTTCAAATTCTTTCAATTAAACCACTAATTCATCATTTTATTCATCATATACTATATTCAAAAACTCTAAAACTTCAAAAACTTCAACTTAAATTCATCAGAACTTTGTTCTAAAACTTATAAAGCATCAAAATTAAAAGAAAAGGACTAAATTAACTTACCAAATTAAACTCCAAGCTTCAAACTTTCTATTTTTCCTTTTTCTTCTTTCTTTTCTCTTTTTCTTTCTCTGTTTCGTCTTTACTCTCTGTTTCTTTTCTGTTTCTAACTCTTTTTCCTTTAGTTTGTTTGTATATATATAATAATATAATAATATAATAATATAATATATAATATAATAATATAATAATATACTTAAAAAAATCTCAGATTTTCATACTTAAAACCGCCTCAACTTTACAAAATAGTATAATTGCCATTTTGGTCCTTCATAATTTCTTTTAATCTATAATTTAACTTTTACTTTCATTTCAATCTAGTCCTTTTCATTTAATTTCCTACCCAAACGATAAAATTTTCTAACGAAAATTTAATACCACATTACTAACATTTTATAAATATTTATAAAAATATTTCCTATCATATAAATATTCATGCAAATATATTGAAATAAATTTCTATTTAAATCGGATTTATGGTTGCGAAACCATTATTCCGATAACCTTGAATTTAGGCCATTACAGGACCCATTGGGAAGATGAAGCTAAACAGATGTTCTACCATTGTTATGGTGATATCTCTCACTTATTGGATGTTAAGATAGATAAACACCTGTTTCGGGTTATAGTCCAGTTTTGGAATTCCGCATACAGTTACTTCACTTTTGGGAAAGTGGATTTGGTGCCAACAATAGAAGAATATACCACTTTACTCCATATTCCCGGGATACAAGCTGACAAGGTTTATATTAGGCCGGCCTATGTCCTTCCTCTTCCGAAGAAATTTTTGAGAATCACGGGAATGAGTGAACAGTAGATCTCGACCAAGATTCAACAGAAAGGTGAAGGGAGATGTATTCCTTGGGTAAATTTAAGGGATCTGATTTTGACGCATCCTAATGTGAGGAGGAAAGTTGATATCTTTGCCTTAAGCCTCTACGGATTAGTCATCTTCCCAAAAGCCTTAGGACACATAGATGAAGCAGTGGTGGATCTATTCGACCGATTGGATAAACAAGTCACACCTGTCCCAGCAGTTCTTGCAGAGACTTTCAAATCATTAAATACATGTAGAAGAGCGGGAGAAGGAAGGTTTATGGGATGCGCACAGCTATTGATGGTATGGTTTTATGGGCATTTTTGGAAGATGGATAAAGTCTCTTATCGACCTTTTTATAAGGATTATTCACCGATAAAGGAGGAAGTGGCCGTGTCAAGAAGAGAGGATATAACGGAAGATGGATGGAGGACAATTCTTCAGAATCTTTAGGAGGAAGACATTGAGTGGAGACCTCCATGGATGGTGCCTGGAGAGATCCTTTACAGATGCGGAGACTTTAATTGGGTCCCTCTACCCGGAATTTGGGGAGTCATCGGATATGCCCCCTGCTAGCAGCAAGACAATACCAGTCTAGACAGTTCGTGCCAACAACACATGGGTTGGATCGAAGCGAATTCTCTTAAACAGGAGAAAGTTATAAAAAGAAGATTAAGGAAGTTGCAAATGCTTGGAAGCAAACCCATCGGATGAAGAGGTTGACTGTGGGCGAAATGGCGACTTCTGAGTATAAAGCGTGGCTAAACAAAAGAATCAACGATAATATCCAGGACCAAGTTCAGATAATGCTCAATTTATGGAGGAACATTTGCAAATGATACCAACAGAACTAGAAATCATAAAGCAAGATTTTGTACAACGAAGTTCAGAGCTTGAGAAGAAAATTGAGCAGTTGGAGGAGGAGAAGATGTTTTTAAAATTGGATGTAGAGATACAGAAATCAGAATCAGAAAAGATAAGAAAAGGAAAGAGCAAAGCTGAAGAAGAGTTGGATAGCCTAATGAGGGACTACAAAAAGATGCGTCTCTCAATGAGAACTGCAGGGCTAGGAAAGACTTCAGGTCAATGGCGACAAGAGTTACAAGAAGAAAGAGCTAAGGCCGAGCAATGGGAAAAGAAATTTCAAGAAATGAAGGCTCAGAAGGAGATCCTAGAAAAGCAAGTGTCAGAAGACCAAAACGAAAGAAATGAATTGAAGACTAGAGTGGCGGAGTTGGAAAGGTCCTTAAATCATTATCGAAATCGTAACTCGGTGATAGAACTAAAGCCAAGCTTGAATAAAATCGAAGAAATGGAAAAGAAGATCGAAGAGTTAGAAGTGGCACTGCAGGATTGTCAGAATTATATTAGGTACTTGAAAGAGAGTAATGAGCAACAGAAGGAGGAGTTACATAAGGCCCAAAAGCAAATTGAAAATAGGGACTATCTCATGAGAGAGGCCATAAATCAGATTCGAGAGGTGCCCGAGCACTTTCAAATTTTGGTAGCGGAGGCGGAAGTATTAAGTGTGCGGCACGAGTCACGGACAAGCTGAGGATAGGAGTTGGCTTCGTTACTCCAAAAGATTAGGGATCTAGGCGCCAAGGCCAAACCATATCTGTAATCTGTTTTATGTAAAGAGCTTTGTTTTCTAAGAAAGTTTCCTATGGGGAATTGAATCAGAGTTGACACCTTTTTGCATCCATACCATGCATTTGCATTGCATTACACGCAATAGTATCACATCACCTTAATCATTTACTAAGGCTAAAATCATATAACCCACAGTTGTGACACTACGAATCTGGAATCACGTCATCCTTATAGGAAACGTCTAAGAGCTAGAGCTATGGATGCTGAACTCAACAAAAGAATCTAAAGAATGGAAAGAGTCCAAAGGGAGTTACAAGAGCAGTTGGCCAAGTCACAGCAGGAAGCAAGGGATCTGATGGTGAGATCCCGAGAGGAATCACTTGAGCAAAAAGATCAAATGGCCAAAATGATGGAGATGATGACTGCTCTGGTCAAAGGAAAAGGACTCACGCAGAGCCCTGATATTACAGAACCCCATTCAAGAGTCAATCAGAGTCCGCTCCATCCCCCAGGATACACTCCACCTCACACCCATGCGATGCACGGAGGTTGGCCTCAAGGGGAATCAGCGGGCCTAGAACAACCACCTGTACCGCCTGCTCATCTAGGGCAAGGTATATTCGTATCGAACCCCGGAGCTAATCCTGCTGATCCAATCATCCCAGATTTGGATGATCCTGTAGAAATAGCCAAGCTAAGAATGAAGGATCATGATGCTCAGGACAAGTATAAGAGTCTGGAAGAAAGACTCAAGGCGATAGAAGGCACTGAAGTCTTCTCTGCACTGAGCGCCAAAGAGCTCAGTTTGATGCCCGATCTGGTCCTGCCTGTGAAATTTAAAGTGCTAGATTTTGAAAAATATGATGGAACAAGATGTTCAAAGGCGCATCTCATCATGTTTTGTCTGAAGATGGCTGGCTATGTGAATGAAGACAAATTGTTAATACACTGTTTTCAAGACATCTTGATTGGATCAGCCCTCCGATGGTATAATCAACTCAGCAGAGAGAGGATCCACTCATGGAAGGACCTAGCATCTGCATTTTGTGAACAGTACAAGCATGTCTCTGATATGGCGCCTAATCGACTAACGCTGCAGATGATAGAAAAGAAGCCAATAGAGACTTTTAGACAATACGCTCAAAGGTGGAGGGATATCTCAGCCCAAGTAGAACCCCCACTGACTAAAGCTGAGATAACGTTCCTCTTTATCAACACTTTAAAAGTGCCATTTATGACAAGCTGGTGGGAAACGCCACAAAATACTTCACCGATATCGTAATGTCTAGGGAACTCATTGAAAATGGCATCAAGAGTGGAAGGATGGAAAGCCCCGAAAGCCCGAAAAAGGTAGTACCTATAAAGAATAAGGAGGTAGAAACACATATGGTGGGGACTGAGAGCCACTATGCTGCTAATTTATACCCGACCCAATCACATCCTCGATATCGCCCACCTCCAAATTTCTATTTTCCTCCCCAAAACCCTTACTATCAAGCACCTTCTTCTTACCCCGTCTACACCATATAACCAAAGGTCATTCACCATGTTCCCACCTAATAACACGCCTACTTCAAGCCAGCCCAAAAATGAACAAAGGTCGACAAGACCCAATCCTGAAAAACCGCAATTCACCCCTATTCCCGTGTCGTACGGAGAACTGTGCCCAAAATTATTAGAGAAACAATTAATATCCCCACATTATATGGCACCATTGAAGCCTCCATACCCAAGATGGTACGACCCTAATGCTAGTTACATGTATCATGCCGGAAACCAGGGGCATTCTACGGAAAATGTCTAGCCCTTAAAAAGAGTGTTCAGGGTCTTATTGATGGAGGGATTCTACGATTTGATGGTACCAGTAATGTGGCTGGAAATCCGCTCCCTAGCGATACTGAAGGGAACATGAGCGCAGTAACAAGGGAAGACATGCAGAGAGCCAAAACTTGCGTTTCTGAAATAAAAACACCTTTGCGAAAGTCTGAGAGGTGATGGTGGAAAATGGGTCATTTTGTTATTCCAATAGAAGTTTCAAAGAAGAAAGTACAAAAGGTCAAAGTTTTTGTGTCTTTCATGGTATCGAAGGGCATGACATTTAGTTTGTGAAGAATTCAGAAAACTACTTCAAGACATGATGAACAACAAGGAAGTCGAGATCTTTGGTAAAATGGATGAGTCCGAAGAAAGGGAAATATGCGCCTCTAATAATCAACCATCAGTCATCCATTATAGTGCCGATCGGCCTCTGGTGATTTATTATGAGGCCAAGAAGAAGGAAGTCAAACCGACAGTGGTGATTAAAGTGACTTCTCCTTTCTATTACAAGGACGATAAGGCGGTGCCATGGAAATACGACGTTAACATTGTTGCACCCGAAGTCGAAAAGCCAAAGGTTGTGACTAGAGATACCAGCAGAGTGGGACACTTTACCCCTAGCGGGAGGTGTTATTCTCCTGAAATGGCTGAACCAAAGAAAAAAGCCATTGGCTCGAGTCAGAAAGGAAAGGCACCGATGCATGAGGCTGAGGTGGATGTTGAAATACAGTCAGAGCCAGAAATTAAAAGACCTGCGAATGAGGATGAAGCACATGAATTCTTGAAGTTCATCAAGCATAGTGAATATAACATTGTGGAGCAGTTGAACAAGCAGCCGGCAAAAATCTCGGTGTCATCCCTACTGTTAAACTCAGAGTCACACCAGAATGCCTTGTTAAAAGTGTTAAATAAAGCTTACGCAGAAAGCAATGTATCTGTTGAAAAGCTTGATAGATGGGTAAACAATATAAATGCTGATAATTTCATCTCATTCAGTGATGATGAAATACCACCAACGGTAGGGGCTCCATGAAAGCATTGCATATTACAACCAGTTGTAAGGGTTACATAGTACCGAATGTGCTCATCGACAACGGATCCACACTCAATGTCATGCCTTTGGCCACACTTTCCAAGATGCCAGTTGATATGTCCTATTTAAGGCCTTGTCATTCCACAGTAAGGGCATTTGATGGGACGCGACGAGAGGTTATGAGAAAGATTGAAATCCCCCTAGAAGTGGGCCCATGCACATATAACATAGAATTCCAGGTCATGGACATCACTCCGTCGTATAATTGCCTTTTAGGGAGGCCTTGGATCCACTCTACTGGGGCAGTTCCTTTATCTCTCCATCAAAAAGTGAAGTTTGTCATGGACAACCGCTTGATCACGGTCGCTGGTGAAGAAGACATCGTTGCATCTATTTCTGCTGTCACACCTTACATCGAAGTGAACAAATATGCAGTAGAATGTTCCTTCCATTCCCTCGAATTTATTAATGCTACATTTGTTGCTGAAGGAAACAAGATCCCCACACCCAAACTATCAATGAATGCCAAGATGGGAATTAAACTGACAGTGGGAAAAGGAGCCCGAGCAAAGAAAGGCCTAGGAAGATACCAGCAAGGGATAGCTAGAGCGCTAAAACTGGTACACCACAAGGCTCGATACGGTTTAGGGTTCAAGCCAGATGTGCGACAAAGAAGGAAAGAGCTACAAAAAGATCAAGAAAAGAGGATCACAAGAGCCTCAGGACGGGAAGTGGAATGGGAGCCCATAATGTATCCGCCCTTGTCGAAAACATTTATATCTACAAGAATGATGTACCCGGGGAGAGATAATCCACAAAGCACGTTGTTATTGATTGAGAGGGTTCTTCAGAACGTCAGTATAAATGTTATTGACAAAAGGGATGATGCAAGTAAAGAAGTTTCAATGATACGCCCTTGTCCCCCGGAATTTATTTTGAGCAATTGGACTGCTGTGGATCTTCTTGCAGTTTCTAAGTCCTCTCCAGAGTAATACTCAGTGTTAACTCTCTTTCTATGTGCCCCTAAGTAATAATGGGATCCTTTTGTAAAAACTTATGTTTGCTATTTATCTTTTAAATGAACATTAATGGAGATGCATTTTGTCATAGCCTTTTCACTCCCATTGATTTCATACTTATTCCCTCTTCTCATAGCCTGTCCTTACATATATCTCATATCATGCCATGGTACTATGTTTGTGTGTCCCAACAC
The DNA here is from genome assembly GCA_025503065.1 of Gossypium bickii. Taxonomy (NCBI): domain Eukaryota; kingdom Viridiplantae; phylum Streptophyta; class Magnoliopsida; order Malvales; family Malvaceae; genus Gossypium; species Gossypium bickii. The sequence goes on along the minus strand of CP106721.1, from coordinate 59,832,872 downwards.
CTTGATACTCCTCTATAGTTTTCTTTTCCATTTACCTTTCAGGTGCTCAGATATTAACGATACGAATAATCCCGTTACAAGTCCTGAAATCGATTTTGAGAAAGCTATTTGTTTAGGAGAATTCGAAGCTGAGGGAAATGCTGAAGACTATGTTTTGTCTCCTGACTTATTGAGAATGATAGAACAAGAAGATAAACAAATCCTACCCCATCAAGAATCTGTTAAGACAGTGAACTTGGGAGATGAAGGAAAGAGGCAAAAAGTGAAGATTGGGACCTCCATTTCAGAAAATACCAGATGTGACTTGATCGCCTTGTTTCATGAGTACAAAGATGTATTTGCATGGTCGTATCAGGACATGCCAAGTTTGAACGAGGATGTAGAGGTCCATAGACTCCCACTAAAACCAGAATGCAAACCCATTCAACAGAAGTTAAGACGAATGAGGCCTGAAATGCTTTTAAAGATAAAAGAAGAAGTCAAGAAACAATTTGATGCTGGCTTCCTGCAAGTCTCTAAATATCCAGAATGGGTGGCTAATATAGTCCCGGTGCCGAAGAAAGATGATAAGGTGTGAATGTGCATAGATTATCGCGATCTAAATCGAGCAAGCCCTAAAGATAATTTTCCCTTGCCACACATCGATACGTTGGTTGATAACACGGCAAAACATTCGTTATTCTCCTTCATGGATGGATTTTCAGGCTATAATCAAATAAAGATGACTCCCAAGGATATGGAGAAAACTACATTCGTGATGATGTGGGGAACATTCTACTACAAGGTGATGCCATTTGGATTAAAAAATGCCGGGCAACATATCAAAGAGCCATAGTGACATTGTTCTATGACATGATGCATAAAGAAATAGAAGTCTACGTCGACGATATGATCGCCAAAACTCGGGAGGGAAGAGAGCATGTTGGGAACATCAGGAAATTGTTTGAAAGACTGAGGAAGTTCTGGCTGAAGCTCAGTCTAGCTAAATGTACGTTTGGGGCTACCTCGGGAAAATTACTAGGCTTCATTGTCAGTGAGAGAGGTATTGAGGTTGATCCGGATAAGATAAAAGCCATACAAGAATTACCACCTCCACAGACACAAAAAGAAGTCAGAGGATTTCTAGGGAGGTTGAACTACATCGCTCGATTTATTGCTCAGCTTACCAATCAATATGACCCAATTTTTCGACTCCTTCGAAAACACAATCCTAGAGAATGGAATGAGGAGTGTCAAGTGGCTTTCGACAAGATAAAATAGTATTTGTCTAACCCCCCAGTGCTAGTACCGCCAACTCCCGGGAGACCCTTGATATTGTACCTGACTGTGTTCGATAACTCACTGGGTTGTGTACTGGGGCAACATGATGAGTCAGGGAAAAGAGAAAGGGTGATTTACTACCTCAGCAAGAAATTCACAGAGTATGAAGCAAAGTACCCGTCAATTGAAAAATTCTGTTGTGCTTTGGTTTGGGTAGCTCGAAGGCTCAGACAATATATGTTGTATCATACGACATGGTTAATTTCAAAGCTGGACCCAATAAAGTACATGATGGAATCACCTGCACTCTCAGGAAGAATGGCACGATGGCAAATCCTACTATCGGAGTACGACATCATCTATATGAGTCAGAAGTCGATAAATGAGAGTGCAATAGCTGACTTCTTAGCAACTCGAACGACAGAGGAATATGAGCCATTGAGATTGGATTTCCCAGATGAAGACTTGATGTGCATTACAGAAAAAGAATGTGAGTCGTCAAAAGAGAAATCATGGAAGATGAGCTTTGATGGTGCATCAAATGCATTGGGGCATGGGATTGGAGCAGTCTTAGTGTCACCAAAAGGGAATCATTACCCATTCACCGCCAGATAAATTTCTTTTGTACCACTAACGTAGTGGAATATGAGGCTTGCATCATGGGACTTCGTGCAGCTATTGAACGAGACATCGAAATCTTAGAGGTATACAGAGACTCAGTACTAGTGATTTACCAAATCCGTGGAGATTGGGAAGTGAGAGATTCGAAGTTGGTCAAATATCACGATCTTGTGGCAGAGCTTATCAAAGAATTCAAAGAAGTAACTTTTAATTACTTCCCACGAGAAGAAAACCAATTGGCTAATGCCATAGCCGCTTTGGCTTCAATGTTCAAAGCAAACCAAGAAAAAGAAATAATGCCTCTCCAGATGAGCATATATGAGGCCCCTGCGCATTGTTTTAGCATTGAAAAAGAGGCATATGGACAGCCATGGTTCCATGATATCCTAGAATATGTCAAGAATCAAAGGTATCCCGAACAAGCAAACTAGAACGACAAAAAAACAATCAGGAGAATGGCGGTAGGATTTGTCCTTGATGGGGATATCCTATACAAAAGAGGAAAAGATCGAGTGCTTTTGAAATGCGTGGATGATGTTGAAGCCAGAAAGATACTTGAAGAGGTTCATGAAGGAATTTGTGGAACACATGCTAATGGTTTCACTATGGCTAGGCAGATTATGAGACTCGGTTATTACTGGCTAATGATGGAAAGCGACTGCATTAGTTACACACGAAAGTGCCACAAATGTCAAGTTTACGGTGATAAAATTCATGCAGCACCTTCGCCCCTTCATGTCATGACTTCTCCGTGGCCTTTTTCTATGTGGGGCATGGATGTTATAGGGCCAATTTCCCCAAAAGCCTCTAATGGACATCGATTCATTTTTGTGGTCATAGACTACTTTACCAAATGGGTAGAAGCTACTTCATTTGCTAATGTGGCAAAGACCGCAGTCTGCAGGTTCTTAAAAAAGGAGATCATATGTCAATATGGTTTGCCTGAGAAAATCATTTCGGATAACGCCTTGAATCTGAATAACAAGATGATGAAAGGAGTGTGCGAGCAACTCCAAATAAAGCATCATCATTCCTCACCTTATTGTCCGAAGATGAATGGAGCAGTAGAAGCGGCTAATAAAAATATTAAGAGGATTATTGGGAAAATGACCGAGACATATAGAGACTGGCACGAGAAGCTACCATTGGCTTTGTATGCATACCGCACATATGTGCGGACCTCTATAGGGGCAACTCCTTTCTCTCTGGTCTATGGAATGGAAGATGTACTGCCCATTGAAGTGGAGATCCCCTCTTTACGAGTCTTAATGGAGACAAAACTAGAAGAATCAGAATGGGTTCAAGCTCGATATGACCAACTAAATCTGATCAAAGAAAAATGCTTGAAAGCAATCTGTCACGGACAGATGTATCAGAAGAGAATGATCACAGCCCATGACAAGAAGGTGCGACCAAGGGAATTTCGCGAAGGAGAACTCGTGTTGAGAAAGATTCTCCCAATACAAAAAGACTTTCAAGGAAAATGGGCACCGAATTGAGAAGGACCATATGTCGTAAAGAAGGCTTTCTTGGGTGGAGCTTTGATTCTCACTTAGATGGATGGAAAAGAGGTACCAAATCCAGTGAACTCAGATGCCGTGAAGAAGTACTATGCCTAAAAAAAGAAGAACAAAAAATCACCATGACGAAAACCTGAAAAGGGAGTCTTGATGAAAAAAAAGAGGGAAAAAAAGAAAAAATTAAGATGAAAACCCGAAAAGGGCGTCTTGATAAACAAAAAGGTTTAGGATGAAAACCCGAAAGGGCGTCTTGAGGAATGAGATTTGGGCTCAAAGAGCAAGAGCGATTTAAACTGGGAGTCAAATGGCGAGATATTAATGATTGAAGTATACTCGGAAGCTTACAATCTTCTACACAAGAAGTTGTGCTCGAAAAGATCCAGGATCAAGAAATGTGGAGAAGTTTATGCGTTGAATATCTAGAACATTTGCGACATTTGAATCTGCTTTCCCTTCTTTATAATGCTTTCTTTATTGAACTATTCCTTGTCAATTTTCTTTGCTTACTGCTTTTGGAAATAAATATGAATGTGAGGTATTTCTTTCATACCTACTTTGCCATTTTCATGCATCTCATGTATGGTTCTTTTTAAATGATAAATAGTGAAATGACATTCTCTAAACAAAAGGAATGTTGAGCATTACCTGGATGAGAATCTGGTAAGTACAAGAGCCTCAAAGCAAGGACAAAGTTCAACAGGGGGCAAAAGGGCGATACACGAGAAATACAGATCACTCGTAAAGCTTGAGGACGAGTACAATACCTGAAAAGAAAGCCAAGAATCGAAGCAATGAATACAGGTCATCATGAAAGTCATAACGAAAAGACATATATGACCAAACAAACCCAGGGCGCTTGGCATAATCATATAGGCATAAAAGCATTTAAGACAAGCACGTGCATATCATGATAACATCACGCATGACACATACAGGCACGCCAGTAAAGCAAGAAGTTTTGACGATAACCATACCAAACCAAGAAGAAAGAAGATACGTTTTCAATTACTATTTTTCAAAAAAATCGACTCATAATACGATAGGTGAGTTGAGCCTCGGGTCGCACGCTGAGGTATCTTTAATTTTCGCTTTTCAATTCCTGTCAAAATCAACTCATAATACGAGAGGTGAGTTGAGCCTCGGACCACATGTCGAGGTATTATTAATTTCTAATTTTCAATTCCTATTTTTCAAAAATCAACTCATAATACGAGAGGTGAGTTGAGCCTCGGGTCGCACGCTGAGGTATTTTTAATTTTCACTTCTGTCAAAATCAACTCATAATACTAGAGGTGAGTTGAGCCCCAGGTCGCACACTGAGGTATTTTCAATTTCTGCTTTTCAATTCCTGTCAAAATCAACTCATAATACGAGAGGTGAGTTGAGCCTCAGGTCACACGCTGAGGTGTTTTTCAATTTTTGTTTTAAATTTCTGTTCAAATATCAACTCATAATACGAGAGGTAAGTTGAGCCTCGAGTCGCATGTTGAGGTATTTTCAATTTCTGCTTTTCAGTTTCTGTCAAAATCAACTCATAACACGAGAGGTGAGTTGAGCCTCAGGTTACACGCTGAGGTGTTTTTCAATTTATGTTTTCAATTTCTGTTCAAATATCAACTCATAATACGAGAGGTGAGTTGAGCCTCGGGTCGCACACTGAGGTATTTTCAATTTCTGCTTTTCAATTCCTGTCAAAATCAACTCATAATACGAGAGGTGAGTTGAGCCTCAGGTCACACGCTGAGGTGTTTTTCAATTTCTGTTTTCAATTTCTGTTCAAATATCAACTCATAATACGAGAGGTGAGTTGAGCCTCAAGTCACACGCTGAGGTGTTTTTCAATTTCTGTTTTCAATTTCTGTTCAAATATCAACTCATAATACGAGAGGTGAGTTGAGCCTCAAGTCACACGCTGAGGTGTTTTTCAATTTCTGTTTTCAATTTCTGTTTGCAAAAATCAACTCCTCAGGTCGCGTGCTGAGGTATTTTTAATTTCTGTTTTTCAATATCTATTTTTCAATTTCCGTTTTCAAAAAAAAATCAGTTCATATTACGAGAGGTGAGTTAAGCCCCGGGTCGCACGCTGAGCTATTTTCAATTTCTATTTTTCAATTTCTGTTTTTCAATTTCTGTTTGCAAAAATCAACTCCTCATGTCGCACGCTGAGGTATTTTCAATTTCTGTTTTTCAGTTTTTGTTTTCAAAAAAATCAGTTCATATTACGAGAGGTGAAGTATTTTCAATTTCTATTTTTCAATATCTGTCTTTCAAAAACATCTGCTCATATTGCGAAAGGTGAGTTGAGCCTCGGATCGCGAGCTGAGGTATTTTCAGTCTTCCTGAAGATAGTAAGAAAGCAAATCGAAAAGTCCAGATGTTGTTCCTTAAAGATGGCAATGGAACAAACTGAAAATTGAAGTCTTCTTGAAGATAGGGGGAAGCAGTTTGAAAAGTTCAGATTTATTCTCTCGAAGTCCCAGTGGAGCGGTTAGTAGATCAAAGCTACAAATCTCTTCGTGTCCTGAGGTCATATTGGACCAAGTTGAAAAAATAAACAAGATTGAGTAAAAGCAAATTGAAGCCACGGGTCATGTCTCGCAGAAGCAGCGGTGGAATGGATCAAAGCAACAGGTTATAGTAGAGTTTGAAGATGTGTGAGGAGGACGAGGACCAGTAAGTCAAGGCTTGGCCAAGACCGGGCAAAATTTGTTCTTCTATTGCCTTCGCTCTATTCTCGTTACACGGCAATGAGCAAAGAGGGGCAGCTGTAATAACCAAATTTGCCCGGCCCATTAAAACTCAATAAAAAATAAAGTCTAAAAATATGATAGTCCTTTTGAATGTCCATTTACAAAAAAACTCAAAGCCCAATCAATAAAACAAAAGCCATTAAAAAAATCCAATAAAATAAAAAGTCCAGTCCAATTACAAAATCAATACCAAGCCCAAATTAAAACAAACAATCATGTCCAATTACAGTAAAAATGGCCCAAAACCCGTCAGATCCACTTAACCTAACCCAAAACCCACGGCCCAAAAGGCCTAAGACCTTAACAGAATGGGAGACCTAGGGTTTCTGGGAAACCCTAGGCGCCGACGACCTTTCAGCTGCCACTCTCCGCACCTTGGCCACCACGTCCTTCACACGCGCACCTCGCATCGTTTCAGCAACCCACGCACGTTGTTGTCAGCCACCACCATCGCTCACGCCTCGATCGATGCTTGCACGCCCCGCCCCTCTGACATGGGCCACTTCCCCCAGACACCTCTGGCTTCCCACGTCTCGATAACCAACGTCTCGTACGCCGACGCCCTGCCCATGCCCTGCAAATAACACGCGACAAACAGAGAAACAGAGGCAACAATGACAGAACAACATGGAGCAAACAATAGAATAAGAAATAAGTTGTGTCTTTTGGCTATAAAGCCATTCGAAAACTCAGTGTAGGGGGCTTTTTTTTCCATTTTCACGAACGCTGAAAAATCGAAAGCAAAGATAAAAGAGCAAAAACATTCAAAACAGACCCCTTTTTACGCGTTATCAGCGATCAGAAGCAAGAAACTTTGAAGGTGGATTTAATTTTTGATCTTACTACCTACTGTCATCTTTCCATTTATTTTTATTTATTATTTTCAAGCTTTTTAAAACAATAATAAAAAGAAAAAAAGGAAATTACCTGAACCCCGGGATCTAGCCATCGGAGCTTCCCCTCCGTCGTCGAAGCCGAACCAAAGGGCGATAACGTCCATATTTCACGCACCATCGTTCATCGTCGGGTGTTGGCATGATGGTCGATGAGATTGAAGCCCAATCGTCGGAGAGAGGGGGCGAGCTTTGGGATTTTTTTTCTGAAGTATGAAAAAATGATTTCAAAAATGATTTTTTATTATTTAAATAAAATTTGAAACGACGCCGTTTAGGGGGGTAGGATCCGCGCGTTGACCCACTTGGTGACCCGAATCCGCACCCTTCCACGATAAAAAGATTATTTTGAAATCAGTCCCTATGCTTTCTGATCCGTGTGTAATTCAGTCCAGTTGGAATGCAGCGTTTGGAGTAACAAGGATATTTACTGATTTGGTCCTTGTTAATTCATGCGTATTGTATTTTGCCCCTTTGATTGCACTTTTGATTTGTCGCCTTTTAGCCCCCCAATTTTGTTCTAATTTTCGATATAATCCTTGTAGTATTTAGTTAATTATCGATGTATCTGTTTCTCTAATTATTCTTTTTAATTAATATTCAGTATAAAATATTTCAAATGTTTTAGCTATTTATTTTATTCACATATTATTTTTATTAGTTCTATATATATACTTTATATATATGTACGTTATTTTTATTAAACAAGTTTTATGTACATATTTTGTATTATTATATATACGTATCTATTGTGCGTATAATTTGTTTTTAAATTGTATCTACTTATTCTACTCCTATTTATATATTTTTTTTTATATATTAAAATCGCCTTATTTCATATATCTATGTTCAGTTGCATAGTATTCTGGTGTATATATTTTTTCTTATAACCCTAATTTACTCATTTGTGTTTTTATATTATCGCTATACATATTGTTATTTTATTTCTGGAATGATACTTTTGTTTTGTTATTGTATTGTGGATAAAATCTCCAACTTATTTATGAAGGATCATTCATCCAAGCAAACCAAACAAACACATTTTAAGTCCACTTTAAAATTGTTTATTTAAAAAGTTTTTTTTTTCAAAATAAAGCAATATTTGTGTGTTTAGAAGTTCGAAAGATCACATCCTAACGTGCTGGGTGTCGATTTTTTTTTGTCCAACTAAATAACCAAATATCCTTTTTATACGCTTTGAAGACCAAAGATGATCTCGGTGTCAGAGTATGTGTTATACCCTAACGTGTTGGGTATGGTACTTTTATTCCTTTGAAACGAGTTAATCTTGATATTCAATCCCAACTTAAGTAACCCATTCCTAATATTCTTTTTACCCTAAATATTTTCAAATTTTCAACATTGGGATAACATCAATCAATTTGGTACCAAGTTTGGGCGTTGCAAGGGTGCTAACCCTTTCTTACACGTAACTGACTCCCGACCCCGTTTTTTCAGATTTCGTAGACCAAAATTATTGTTTTAGTAAATCAAAATGTTTTATTAAAACAAAGGTGACCCGATCACACCTAAATAAAGATCGGTGGCGACTCTCTATTTTTAAAGTCAATTTTCGTTTTTTTCAAAAAATGGTTACGAAAATGAGGATAATTCAATCCCCTTAATTTTAGGAAGACCTTTTCTAGCAACTGCCAAGACTAAAATTGATGTTGCCACAGGTGAGCTTATACTTTGTGTAGGTGACGATTCAATTAGTCTTCAAGCCCTTGACTCAGCTAGGTCATCAAAGAATCAAGGTGAGAAAGAAAATTCTTTTGATAAAATTACACCTTCTTTTCAGGAACTTCCCAAAAGGGAACGATTGAACCAGATCCTCAGTTCAGTGCCAACAACGAAATTAACCATGAAAAACAAAGGACCCAAATCAATGACCTAGATGAGTGGAAAACACACTTCAAAGAGAAATTAGGGATACACGAGGAAGAGCCGGATCCACACAAAGTAAAACCAGAGGAACCACCAGAAGAGCTCGTGGGGACATCAAACCACTATAAAATAGGAGACCAGGTTCTGTTAGATAAAGCCAAGCCTCACATCACCATAATAAACCTGAAGGAAAAGGGAGAACTTCTTCTTAAGGTACACGATATCTTCCCACAAGGAATAGTCGAGGTAAGCAATCCAACATTTGGCATTTTCAACGTAAACGCTTCTCGACTTCAATTTTGTCATAAAACTAAAACTGTAGACATGAGGGAAGATATTCAAACTTTTAAACCTCCCTAAAATTTTCAAATATGAGGAAAGTCTAGCTTAAGACTATAAACGAGCACTTCTCGGGAGGCAACCCGAGTACTAACTCTATTTCTTTTTGCATTCTTTTACACTTTATTTTCTTTCCTCTTTTTCTTCTCCTTTTTAACTAACCAAAAGTGCATAATTACAGGCCACACGACCTTACAAACAGCCGTGGCCATGGCCGTGTGGACCACCAAAATCGCCACATTGACAGGGTAGAGGCCGTGCAGTCAGCCCAACCACCAAACCAACGTCACAGATCCAACCACTCTCGACATGGGCACCGACAGATATGGCACAGCCGTGGCACCAACCATGTGAGGCTCCTACTTCCATACCACGGATAGAACACGCCCATGCCAAAAACTGTGTGAAATTACTGAGGTTACTGACTTATCGAGCACGAGTAAGACACGCCCGTACCAGATGACCGTGCCAACAGAAAAACATCACGAGCACGGACGTAGAAGGATCAAGCACGGGCATAGGGTGACAACAACCTCTATAACAAGGCCGTGTGAAGAGGCCGTGTAATTTGACACACCCTGGACCACGGCCGTGGAGTAGCATAGCATATTAACATCTATTTAAACTCCTCACCTCTTCTCCTTTCCCCCATCTGATTTCATCCTTATTTTCTTTGTTTTTACTCCTCCATCTCAGATTCTCCACTTACTAAGGCTCTAGATCCTTGAGCAAGTGAACACCATGCCAAAGAAGCGTAAAAGGCCACATTCCGCAAAGGATAACGATCAACATGAGTTCATGCCGGCAGCTTCGTCTTAACAGCAAGCCAAGGATCTATGAGACCAATTAGTTTTTATTTTTTATTTCTCTTTCCTTTCATTCTGATTTTCTTTAATAATCTTATGCTTAAATTAGTTTAACTTAGTTTAGTTTCTTAGTGTCATGTTCTAAAGGCTGCTTGGGAATTACGCCACTTCCGCCACCACCAGCACCTCCGTCGCCTTAGAAGTCACACCCACCTCGCGAACCACCTACCAATAAGGATTCTCAAGCCCCTTTATCTCTTAGCCTTAGTCTATTTTCCTTCTTAGTCTCTTTCTCTTTCTCTTTCTTGTCTTTATTTATATATTTAGTTTATTTTTATTAGGTCTTAATAAAGCCTGGCTACTTCCCAAAGCGCTACCCAATTTCTTCATCTAGCGCAGGAATGTTATCCCGACTGACCATCACCGCCACCAAAGACACTTATTCGGGAAAACATCTACAAATCAAGGAGTAATTCTTCCCCCTTCTCTTTTGATTTATCTTTAAAATGTCATTATCTATCTTTGTACATTGAGGGAAATGTACATCTTAAGTGTGGGGGGTGAATAGTTATTCTGAGAAAATGCCTAATTTTTTTCATTATTCTCAAACCCTGAGGATAAAAATGCCTAACTTTCTACATTGTTCTCAAAACCCTAAATTTAATCTTGTTTTAAAGTAATTTTCTCATAATACTAATTAAGATGAAATTTTCGATGATTTATGATTTTTATTCATATGTTTTGGAATAAGTCATAGTTAATTGTGCATTGATAATTAAATTTGAAGAATACTAGGGAATCAAGCATGATAAGTCTAATTTTCTAAAAAAATTAAAATGTTAGGTTGTCAACCGGAATTTGAATATTATCTTGAAATTTGAGATTTACAAGGTTGATGTCAAAAATACCCATAATTTTTGTGAGATTTTGAGCCTTATAGAGCATACATTCTTTTTCATGCTCACTTCTTGATTATGAGTGTGTCAACTATGAACTGTTATTCTAGAACTTGCCTCAATTATACATGTCAAGACCACAGTTATGATTTGATATACCGAGATGATAAAGGCACCTAGATTTAACCCACTTACGCCACTAAAAAGCCTACCTTATAATTAACCCTTAGTGAACCCCGTTGAGCCTAACAGTCCTTTTTATTAACTTACCCGCTAATTTTAACCCAAAACCCTTTGTATTTGTTATCATCCTTTATTTTGACTACCCCTTAATCGAGATTTGATCTGAGCCAGTTATCTAAGTTTATTATTCTAGTAGTTAAATTTATCTTGTATTTAGTTTGTTCTTAAAAAAAAATCAAGTTTTCAATATTAGTAGTATGGAAAGTGAGCTTACACAATCAAAGACTAATTCCCAAAAGAAAAAGCTCATATTAGTAGGATTTTTATTATTTTCAGTTGATGTAATTATTATCTTAGAAATTTTTTTTAGGAAGGTAACTTATCAATTCAATCTCGATTCTAACCTTCTAATTTCAGCCTTTATCCATACCCCTAACCTAAGCCCCGTTACAACCCTGACAAAGACCTTTTGATCTGTTATCATTTCATTTTACAGTGGTGGAGATTTGATTTTCAGGCAAGCCTATGGGATTAACTTTTCATGTTCGACTTATGAGTGCTTAATTTTGACCCTTAAACACTCTTTTTGAGTGATTTGAGTGAATCTTTTGTGAGGATATCAATCCTTGTTGGTTTTGAATTAAAGGTAATTATTTAGATGAAGGGAAACACCTATGTTTTCGTGCTACAAATGTATGACTTATCTTGTTTGAATTTTTAGGAATCTTTGAGTTGAATTATCCATGTATAAATTATCTATGAATTAGGATAAGGCATTGTTGATAGAAATTATGAATCATGGAAAGTTAGTTTTAATTGTAAGTTGAGAATTTTGCTTGAGGACAAACAAAAGCTTAAGTGTGGGGGTATTTGATAAACTGTAAAAGTAACATACTTTAAGCCCATATTTAATATGCTTTTGGATGATTTATCCCTTGATTTGTGTAAAAAGGTGCTCTTAATCCTTTCTTTTCATGTCTTATACTCAGGAAAGCACCAAAGGATGAAAAGAACATAAAACGAGCTTAAAATGAAGCAAATGGGCCTTTCCACGAACTCGACACGGCCTGGGCCAAGGAACACACGGCCGTGTCTCAACGAACATCTAGAACATGGCCTAATCCCGATTTACACGGTCGTGTCTCATTAAAGAAGTCCGAGCACGGCCTCATCACCACCACACACGGCCGTGCCATAAGTGAAATTCGAACACGGTCAAGTCTCAATTTGCACGGGCATGCTACATGGCCGTGCCTCTGTCACTGGAAAGAGCAATTTCAGTCAAAAAAGGATACTTAGGGAGAAAGAATCGCATTCCAAGAGCCTATAAATATCCCCCAAGTACCACCTTTGAGGGGGAGGGAAAGCTAGGGCAAGGAGCCAAGCCGAGAAGGTCAGAGTTAGGGAATAACGCGAGGATAGCCAGTTGATTCATCTCAAGAAGCTGGAGTTATACTCAAGACTGCAGAATTCTCCTTCAATTTCTTCAGGGAGTTTTAGGATTTTCTTATGTTTTGTTTTATCTTTTCTCTTGAGATGTTTTCTTGTTTAGTTATGAGCTAAACCCTTCAGATACCTGAAGGAGATGAAACCTAGACAGATTTTATTATTTGATTTTTAAGTTATATGATAAATTACTTAGTTTGTTCTTAATTATGTTGCTTAATCCAAATCTAATGTGCTTAGGTGGAGGAGGAATAGACCCTGCCTAGGAGAAGATCTAACATAATTAAGCGGAGTTGATCAGGCGCCTAGAGATAGGGTTACGAGATTTTGCCGGATTAGGATGAAACCTAATATGGGAGTCCATTGATCGATTTACTGCTTTCCTAGGGGGTTATTATAAGCGAACGAGAGTTCCACTAATTAACCTAGGATTAAACGTTATTCGCTTTGAGAGAGGGTTTAACATAGTTTAGGGAGTCTCACGGATCAAGCTAAGTAAAGAAATCATATAATTTACGGTTAGATAATAGGTGAAGTCTAGGTGGATTCTTCCCGAAGGTATCATAAAAATCAACTGAGTCTTTTTCAAGTTATCCCCAAATTCATCTTTTTGGTCTTTGTGTCCTTAGTTTAGTCTTCGCCAATATAGTTTAAAGCAACTTCACTATATTTTTAAGGCTAAATAATAAAAAGAAAGTTAGTATTAGTACTTTTAGTTCCTTTGGGTTCGATATCCGGTCTTGCCTAAGCTATACTACTGTTCGATAGGTACACTTGCCTTAAAATCGTTGTCAGAGTTAGTCTCCAGGTTTGATCATTCTTTTATAAATATTTAAAACTCTGATTTTACAGCGACCACTCTACATTCAAATCCCATTCCATCCATACCAAATTTACAAGACTAAAGCTCATATAAACATAAGCATAATTCATCCATACTTGCCCAAAAACTTAACCATTTCAAATGTCATCTAACCATATCAAAAACATAATTCATATAACTTCTCCATAAAGGCAAAATATCAACTTATAATTAGCCACATCACATGGCTAAGTTCATATAACAAATTTATACCAAATACTAGCCTATACATGCCATATCTAGCTATAAACATTTCCAAAATGTACCAAAGCAAGTTGAGTAGTGTGATGATGATCCTCGACGGTCCCCGAGCCTTCAGTAGCTTTGACGATCTATAAAATAGAGAAAACACACACAGAGTAAGCTTTCCAAAAGCTTAGTAAGTCATATACAAATAAACTTAGCATGAAAGGCATATAAGCATTAGAAATATTGGCACAATTAACTTTCATAGTAAGATTATCACATGTATGCTTTGGTTCATGATCTTGGACACATTTTGCCACATTCCTCCATTCAAAAGTCTTATATACACATAGTTCTTTCATGCATACTTTCACATATCATATTATTGTTCCAATAAACATAATCATCATAGTAAGATCATATAGATACTTCCCTTGTATACACACTTAGTGTATAAATCAACGTACCTGAAATGGATTTACAATTCACATAAACATTCGTATCACAGACTTGCCCGTTAAACTATTAGTAACCTAATAGGATACTCAGAAAGCTCGAAATAGTTGTACAATGCCAATGTCCCAGACGAGGTCTTACATGTACTCAGATATCGATGCCACTGTCCCAGATAGGGTCTTACACGAATCAATACGATGCCGATGTCCCAGACATGGTCTTACACGTAAAGTTCATATCGATGCCAGCATCCCAGACGTGGTCTTACACGAAATCCCAAATCAATGCCAACGTCCTAGACGTGGTCTTACATGATAAAACAGAACAGATACCTATGTCATAACATAGCTAATCCTATTTATTCCTAGGTTCGTACAGGACTTCTCGGACATCATCACTAAGTCAACCTTATCTCAGAATTCATGTACAGATCATCTCATAAGCATTCATAGTTAATAAAAATCATATGAACATACACAATTTGATACAAATACGTTTATTTGCATAATGACTTACCTCGGATTCGATTTAACGGAAATGGAAACAGCTACTCGGTTACTTTCGCTTTCCCGCGGTCTAAGTCCGTTTCCTCGGTTCTTGATTTATACATATTCAGAATTAACCCTTTTATTCACTAACTCATTCAATTCAATCAAAGGACACACATTTAGGGCTATTTGCAAATTAACCCTCATATTTGCACAATTTATCAATTTAGTCCATTTTTCTCAAAACATCAAATTCACAAAACCATCTTTTAATCATGCTTAGCCGAATGTTCATACATCTCATACAAGCCCATATTTTCCATCAAATTTGTAATTTAGTCCCTCAAATTGCTATTTTCTCAATTTAGCCCTAATTAACTAAATTCATTAAAAATTCAAGAACAAAGTATATTCATCTAACACATATCTCTTATTTAACACCATAAATCATCATAAAACATATGAGTTCATCTAAGTCTCAACTCACAAACATCATAAATTCTCAAAATTGAAGCATGGGCTACATAGTTTACGAAGCAACGATTATGAAAACATAGAAATTATCAAAAACCAATCAAAAATGAACCTTGAATTAAGCTTGATAGTAGTCGAATATTTGAAGAGTTCAACACTTTCTTTTTCTTTCTTAAATCGGTGGAAGAACATAACATTATAGCTTATTATAAGCTTTTGTTTTATTAATAATATGATATTAACTCATTTACCATAATAACCTTCAAATATATATATATATAACATATAATTACAAGGTCATTTATGACCTTAGCTGTCCACTAACCATGGAAATGGCTTAATTGCCACCTAAGTCCTTACACTTATAAAGACATAACAAATAGGCATCTTTTCATAAAAATGCAAATTTGCATTTCAATGCAATTCAATCCTTTAATCAAATTAAACACATAAACGGACAAATTAGCATACAAAACTTTACCACATGCTTAATCACTTATTAAAGACACAGGAAATAATATTAAAATATTATTCAAACTTGGATTTGTGGTCCCAAAACCACTATTCTGACTAGGGTATAAACCAGACTGTTACAGCTTTTCCCCTGATTCTTGTGTGATTAATCCTCTATTTACCATTTGTTTCCAAACCCATCTCAGCAGGGTTTTTACTTTAGCCACGTCAGCCTTGATTCTTTTGCCTTCACTCTCAATTATCGCATTTACCCCTTTATCAGAATAATTGGGTAACGAATTTCCTGCTACGTTAGTTCTGGATGGGTCAACGAACTTTACTATCCCCATTTTGATGAATCTTTTGATCAACTTTTTGAACGCAGTACAATTCTCGATCGAGTGCCCCGTTATCCCCGCATGGTACTCACACTGGGCGTTTGCATCATACCATTTTGGGAATAGGGGTTGCATGGGTTTTATGTAGAATGGGGATACCACATGTGTGCCGAATAGGCTTTGATACAGCTCCCTATATGTTATTGGGATAGGCGTAAACTAGAGCCTTTCTGTATTTGGCCTTGTATTGGATTCCTGCCTCGGGGGGCTTTGGTGGCTAGTAGTTAACATCCTTGGCTGGCTTATAGTGATGGGTTTTGAATAGCCCTTGTTGTACGTGCTTACATTGTTCACTTCGTTATCCTTCTTTCTTGGGGCCGATCTTCTGGCGCTCTCCCCCGCGTCTATCTTTCCGCTCTTGATTGCGTTTTCTATCATCTCTCCAAACATCACTATGTCTGAAAAGCTCTTAGTAGCACTTCCAAGCATATGGTTGATGAATGGAGCCTTCAGAGTGTTGATAAAAAGCATGGTCGTTTTCTTCTCTAAAAGAAGGGGCTGGACATGTGTCGCTACCTCTCTGCACCTCTAGCCATACTATCTGAAGCTCTCACTCGGCTTCTTCTCCATATTTAGCAATGTAATTCTGTCTAGTGCTATGTTTATCACGTGGCCATATTGTTTCATAAAAGACTGTGCCAAATCTTTCCATGAATTAATTTGAGAATGACTTAGATGGTTGTACCACTTGGCTGCAGACCCGATCAAACTGTCTTAAAAGCAGTGAACTAACAGCTAATCATTATTGACATATCCTGTCATCTTCTGACAAAAACATCGTACTGTGAGCTTCAGGGAAGCTAGTCCCATTATATTTCTCAAACTCCAGAGTCTTAAACTTTGGGGCGAGTATTAGGTCTGGGACCAAGCTCAAGTCCTTAGCATTAACCCCGCTATGGTAGTCTGCATTCTCCATTGCCTTAAACTTCTCTTCCAGCCATCTATATCGGTCTTCAAGTTGTTTTGACACATCTACTCTCACCTTCTCTATTTCTGCTATACCATCGAGGTCAGGGACAACGAGATTAGTTGAATTATCCCCCAGACTGGAGCCTGAGCCTGTTGGAAAGTTCATCGGTATCGAAGCACCAGCCTGATACTGGGGTCTGATGGTAATAGGTACTCTTTGAGGATACACTTCTGGTTGTGCTTGAGTAATTACTGGGGTAAAACCCGGAGGATAGGCAGGCTCATCATTGTCATCACCAGGATTGGTTACGGGGCTCTTTCCTTTATCGGGCCCTCTATTCATCAGCCGAGCCAATTGGTCCATCATGTTTATTTGGGATTCCAGCATCTGATCCATCATGTCTTGTTGCATTTTAGCCAATATCTCTTGCATATCCCTTTGCATCTGTTCTAATCTTCCTAGTCTCTGATCCATTGCTTTCGTTTTGTAACGGGTATTGTAGCGATATGTAGTTGGTGGATTTTCGTTGGTTTCCAGGGTAACTGTCATAATTTTAATTAATTAGGGTCTTTTTATGTAATTTAATGCAAATGATGTAATGTAATGCAAATGAATGAGATGAATGCAAAAAGAGGCGTCGATTTTGATTCAATTTTATTGGATCAACTTTACTAGAAAACAAATTTCTTTACATAAAGCGGATAATTACATATACGACTTCTCCCTAATACCCAAAGCCTTGACTTTTCTAAGAAGCCAAGCTATGTTCCGGCCTCGATCTGATTCTGACTCGTATTTTAGATTTTATACATTAGTCTGAACTGCCAACATTTGCAAAAGGTCAGCCACCTCTTGCATTTGAGCCACTGCTTCGCCCATGATATAATATCTATATCTGATCTGATCTTGAGAGCGGTGGAGCTGCACTTTCCAATGTTCATTGTTTACTTCAAGAAGTTCAACTCGAAGTTCACCATTCCGCAGTACAGTCTCGAGCTTTTATATTCTTCCTTTCAGCTCTTCAATCTTGTTTTGGCTAGCTCTTAATTCGATTACGAAGTTACGGCTACGATGCTGATGTAACGATTTTTCTAATTCGGCTACTCGGGCTCGTAACCTCTCTTTTTCACTTTGACTTTCCAACAGACTCTTTTTCAAAGTGTCCTCCCGTATTCGAGCATCTTGGAACTTTTTCTCCCACTGATTGGCTCTAGTCTTTTCTTCCTTAATTACCTACCGCCATTGCTCTGGTGCCTTACCCAAACCAGCAGTTCTTATTAACATATGCAGCTTCTTGTAGTCCGTCTTCAAACTGTCCAAATTTTCTTCCGCCTTATTTTTTCCTTTCCTTAATTTCAAGGCCTCGAGTTTGTGGATGTCGACATCTAATCCTAACTGCATCTTTTCCTCTTCTAACAACTCTATTTTCTTTCCCAATTCCTGACTCCTTTTTATCAAAATCTTGTATGATGATCTCTAATTCAGACGGGATTACTTGTAATTGCTCTTCTATTGGCCAAGCGTTTCCTTGACTTGGCATTAGGATATTGTCGTTGATTTTTTTACCCCACCACCAATCATACTCGGGGGTCGTCATTGGTCCTGTGGCAAGTCCCTTCATTCTACGGGTTTGTTTCCATGCATTCGATATCTCGCGAACTCTCTTCTTATAATTATCACCATTGTATGAAAACTCACACTGAGCCAACCCTTGCGTCGCAGGTATGAACTACCTTGATCGATACTACCTCATCACAAGTAGTGGAGCATATCCAACGGCTCCTCATATCCTCAGTAAAGGGACCCAGTCAAAGTCTTCACACCGATACAAGATCTCGTCAAGGACCATCGATGGAGCTCTCCATTCAACGGCTTCAACTTGTAAATTCTAGAGAATCACTATCCATTTCACTTTAGAAAGGTCGTCCCTCCTCGGTGTAGCCACTAATTCCTTCAGTGGAGAGTAGTTCTCGAAAAAAAACTCGATATGAGACCTTTTCTGCCTTTAAAAAGGGGCTATGAAACCATGGTAGCAAAAGCTACGCACATCTTATGAACCTCCCCTCGCTCGCTCTCTGGCAAGCATTCAATGATCTGAAAGTTTCGGCTAAGATCGCAGGGACGGGTGTGACTCTTTTATCAAGTCTATCGAATAGGTCTAAGACTGCTTCCTCTACATGTCCTAATGCCTTGGGAAAGACGACCAAACCGTAGATGCTTAAAGCAAAAACGTCAACCCTCTTTTTTCATATCCAAATGTGCTAGAATTAGATCTCTCAAGTACTTCCAAGGAATAAATTTACTGTCTCTCTTTTGCTTAATCCAAGCTGTAACCCACTGCTCACTTATCCCCATGATATTCATCAATTTCTTTACAAAGGTCGGGACGTTAAGAGCTCCAGAATAGGCTTTGTCGGCTTTAATTCTCGGGCAACGAAGTAAGGCCATGTACTCCTCCATGGTAGGTACCAAATCGACTCTCCCAAAAATGAAGCAACTGTAAGCGGGATTCCAAAACTGATCAAGGGCTCGGAATAAATGTGTAATACCCCGGATCTGGCGTGTCACATAAAGAGGTTTGTTTAAAAGCTAAGCGTAAGTTGAAAGTGTCGCGTTTCTTTTAAACTTCGAGTTTCGATGTTAGTTAATAAAAACCTGGTTTATTTAATGTCCTCTTTTTAAAGTTACTAAAGTTTTAAGATTAAGATGGTTTCGCTGTGAAAATCAAACTTGGGTATTTGCGGGAATGTGATGTTTTGGGAAAAACGTTTCAAATGCTTTAAGAAAATCCCGAGTTTATGAAATCAATAATTATTAACGAAAACTTAAAAGAAAGTTTAACCAGAGGCCTTATTACAAAATATTAACCCACATATTAATAGAAATAATCTTGGAAATAAAGCAAAAAAGAAAATTTACTGAGGTTTTCAAGCGATGTCCCTAAAGTATGGCCTCCACCGAGTCATCCATGGCTCCAAGTCCCTACTGCTGGTCCTTACCTGCGAGGTTAAAGAGAGAGGGTTGAGTTACAAGAACTCAGTATGTAATCCCCTTATCGTCACCAACTGGGCCCGAACCCATATGACATCAAATTGGCTTAAGCGCATTAAACATAATAGTGCAAATAATGAATTAATGCAGCCCACCCCATCCATCCAACACACCCCCGACCAGCCAATTAGAACTGTGGGGATCAAGTCGACCCACCCCTCCGCTCACACCAAATATGCAGCCAAGCTGCTAAACATAGAGTATTTGTAGCTGAGCCACCGGAGTCATAATTACAAGTATATATATATTGTGGCAAAACCACCGGGCTACACTGCTCTTCAGTCATTATCCCGCCCCATGCAACATGATAAAAATGCAATGCATCATATGTACAACAATGTAAATAAAGCAGATACATAACAACCAACCATAATCAAGGGTATAACGGTAATTTACCCACTAGGGGTATTTCAGTAATTTATTACCCCTATAACGGCTTTTTCGAAGGTCTACTATCGCCTCGAGCGACACGGGTACCCTTTTTTATCGAGACGGTGCAATTGGGCCTAGGGCCCATTCTCGTCCCAAATAGGCCCACACGCTCGTGTGGCCTATTCAGCCCAAATCTAGCCACAAATATGAGATTCACATTGACCAATCCAATAACTACTATACAATCATACAATTTACTCATATGGGCCCACGGGCCCATCGTGGCCCAAGCAGCCTCAACCCACAAGAATTCTCATGGTGGCCTCAACTATCGC
Organism: Gossypium bickii; assembly: GCA_025503065.1. NCBI lineage: Eukaryota > Viridiplantae > Streptophyta > Magnoliopsida > Malvales > Malvaceae > Gossypium > Gossypium bickii. The sequence goes on along the minus strand of CP106721.1, from coordinate 59,812,286 downwards.
ATCGAAGCTCCCACACGTACACTCGCACACTCGTGTGGCTACCATTGTCGTATAACTGGCTTTTCGGCATTTACCGCTCTATAGTTAGAATAGGGCGAAATACACACCTGATAGGATTCTTGAGTTGATCCGCGCTCCGAACACTCCTATGCCCAAACGCCAACCCAGGTATGTTTACTCTCCTCCTAGATTGCTCTATTTAAAGCCAGCTTCTCACCTTCCCTCTTGCTATCTTTCCGATGTCGGATCCCTCCTTCAGTAGAGTTTAAATCTAACACAAACTCTTGCCGCCCCAACTTAGCAAAATAAATATCCCCTTTTTGCTACTCATGATATTCGAACCCCTGCTCCCCTGTAGCATAATCCACGCCGCTAGCCACTTTACCAACTAGCTCCTTTTGTGTCTTAAAGTATGCGCAACTAAATATAAACCTATGGGCCAAAGTCTAAGTTCACTTAAAAATAAATCAAAATGAAATGCAAGCGCCAAGACTTGAACCCAAGCACTCACTTATCCCCTTAATGACGCCTTGCCACTAGACCACTCCCTTCCTTGTGTCATTTTTCTCCACATTTTATTCTTAAAGCCTACTACTAAGTCCTAGGGTTTTATTCACCTAAAACCAAAATTTCCCTAAAGCCAAAGTTTGAACCCGGGACTTTATAGAAGCCCTCTAACCTTCCAAAATCACTTACCTAATAGGTCCAACTTGAATTAAAACAGTTCTCTTGTTCCCCAAAAATTTTAAACGCTCCCACGCCCAAAGCCCAATGGGCCCAATTCTACTAGGCCCAAATTCGGGTCGTTACAAAATGCTTGTCCACCTTTATATCGAGTAGATATGGTAAGTCACCGTAGTTATAATGAAATAGCTGTTTGATCTCGTCACCCTATGAGTCCCATATCTCATTAATTCTTACAGGTTATTTTGAGTCACACTAATGCGGGTGAAATCCCACAACTCTGATTCATATCCCTCGGTCAGACTATCTCCTTTCTCTCACTGTATCCTCTCGGACCATATTCAGACGGTCGTATTATCCTCCACTCTATCGAGAAACCCTTTTTCCATGCTAAGCTTTTCTATTTAGTAACCGAATGTGAATCAACACCCTTTTATGATGAAATGCCATGCAATAACAGCAAAACACAACAAGTCAGTATTATGTACAAAAAGAAGAATTGTAACACCCTAAACCCGGCCTAGACGTTATGACTGGATCTATCGTGTCACATCAAAATGATGTCTGAAAACTATGCTTTCATCGAAAACCCTTCTTTACAATTTAAAAACTTTCTACCATTTAAAACCTCAGATTTTGCTGCTTACTTTTAAAACACGATTTACACAAAAATATTCTCTCGCGGGATATTATTATTTTTAAAGCATTGTTTGTTACGGAGGTTTAATTCAAAACAGTTGCGAATACGTGATATTTTGAAAACAGTAGTTATTGTTTAAAAATCCCATGTTTAATAGACTATGAGGTTGAAATTTTAAATAAATACCACATAAAAGTTAAAAAAAATCCCAAATAGCCTTATTACAAATTATAAACCTAATAAATTAATCTAAAATAAAATGAAGTTGCTAGGTTTAACTTAAAAGCCAATTGGACGTGTGGCCACCTCCGAGTCCCTCGCAGCTCCAAATCCTCTAAGACTGGGGATTACATGCACATTTAAACAAAAGGGTGAGTTACAAGAACTCAGTGTGTAAACCCCTAATACAGTCACAGTCTGGGCCCGAGCCCATACGGTATCAGCCTGTACCTAAGCCCTATTTGGTAACAGTCTGGGCCTAAGCCCTTAATCATATCAATGCAAACAGACATGTAACCCAACCCTTAAAAACCAACTCACCAACCGTACTAACCATCTCTCCATATGGGGACCAAGTTGAACCACCCAGCCAACGCTCCGTTCGTACCAACCATTTCTGCATGTGGGGACCATGTCGACCCACCCAGCCAACTCTCCAATAATGCAGTCTAGCTGCTAACAACGATATACGTTGCTGAGCCACTAGGATTAGAGTACGTGGCGATGCCATTATAACGGTACTTCCTCCAAATCAGAAAACCCAACCCAATGCAGTGTCATGTCATAACTAAACCATGTATGTAGTGCATCTCAAACATAATCAATCAAACAATTAATACACATATAGCACTAGTACTACCACAAGGGTACAATGATCATTTAGTCAGTTAGGGGTAAAACGGTCATTTCACCCCATAGGGGTACTTCGGTAATTCTATCCATCGAGGGCATTTTGGTAATTTTACCCATAATAGGTATTTCGGTAATTTTTACCCCTATAACGGCCTTTTCCAAGGCCTACTTTTGCCCCGAGCAACAAGGATACCCTTTTTGATCGAAACGGTGCAATTGGGCCAAAGCCCAATTTCTGACCCAAGTGGGCCCACACACTTGTGTGGCCAATTCAGCCCATTTATGGCTATGGTTGTGCGAACCTCGCAGCCACAACTATTATCCGGCACTTTCCATGGATTTCGTCCATGTGGGCCCACTAGCCCATTGGGCCCACTCAGCCCATTATGGCCCAACAAGGCCTCTAACAGCCTAAGCCCACGTAAACATTGGTGGCACTCCCAACGATCTATTGCCAACGTTCGTGGCTCGGTGTATCACTACGAGCGCTTGCACACACGAGTAATACCAGATGTCAAGTTTCAGCTCATCGGTATTTCGGCTTTTAACTGTTTCACAAATCATCGGAGTGTAAATACACCCCTTCACTCATCGCGTTGACAGAACAAATAAGGGGGTGTAGGGTTACACACCTGCTTTGGGTTGTCAGATGAAGCTCCTAAGATTAGGCACCTATGAAAACAACAGTTCTTAATCAATTAGTTCCAACCCCTTAATAACACATATCCATAAGATTAAACCCGTCTAATCAACTAACGCTACTTACCACCAATCGAAAGATCTACTGCAAGGGAAGGGTATTCAGCCGACTCTTTGGTTATGCAAAACGAGCCCCTAGCAACGTTTGAACAAAGAGGAGGTGTTAGCTACACAATTCCCACGACCACAATTGAAAACAAAATAGCCTTTCGGCTCGAGAGGTATAGAATCGAGCATAGAAGAGAAGCTGACCAATAATCGGCTAGCATAACCACTTACCACAAAACTGAAGGGATTCAAAAAGACTAAAACAGGGAAGAAAATAGATTCGGCCTACACAGTCGGCTAGCTTTGCAAAGTGGAGAGAGGAGCAACAAGAAGGGAAATAGAGGTTGTGTTCAGCCAAAGAGAACCGAAAAAAGAAAAGAGATTTGGCAGCTAGCGAGCAGTAAACGCGAGATGACAAAGTAAGAAGGATAATGAGAAGAAGGAAGGAAGGAAGGTGAAAGTAAAGGCTTATCAATTCGGCACTTAGCAGGATAAATGAAGAAGGAAGAAAAGATGAAGACAAGGTGAATTCGGCAAAGGTCAATAATGAAAAGAAAGACCCAAAACGTCCAACGATACCAAAATGTAAACACTCTCGCAAAATAATCCAAAGAAAATTCGGCACTCTTACCCTAACTCAAAACCGAATATGCACTCCCTTAATGACAACCCTTGATTTCCTCTACCGAATCCTCCTTAAAACACTCTCAGCCTCCTATTCAAAATTCTTGACCAAGTCTTCAACTCCCCTTGTAGAGTTTGAACCAAACTCTACCTCTTACTCCCTCAAGACATAAAATAAAAGTCACCCTTTTTGCTACTCATGAGATTCGAACCCCACACCTCCCCTCTATCCCACTGACGCCACACCACCAAGACATAAGCTTCTCTTGTGTCACTTACACGCACACAAATATATTTAAGTCCTACAACTAACAACCCTCTTCACTTTAGGGCCAAAAACTAAAATTTTTCCAAGGCTCAGACTCGACCCCAGGCCTCCTTGGAACCCCCAAATACACTCGAATAGTTAGCCACTCAAGCATAACACGAATTTTAAGTGAAATTACAGCCCTTAATTTAGGATGTTACAACTCTACCCCCTTAAAGAAATTTCAGCCTTAAAATTTACCTGATCAGAAGAGGTGAGGGTATTGATGTCGCATTGCCTCATCAGGCTCCTACGTGGCTTCCTCTGAACCGTGATTACGCCATAGCACCTTGACTAATGGGACAGATTTTCTTCTTAACACTTTAACATCACAATCCAGTACTTGCACCGGTTCTTCCTCAAAAGTTAAATCAGGTCTTACCTCGATCTCCTCCACTGGCACTATATGAGAAGGATTAGAATGGTATCGCCTCAGCATAGAAACATGGAACACATTATGTATACGATTTAACTCAGGGGCAGCTCCAGCTGATAGGCAATCGGTCCTACGGGTTTTAATATCTGGTAAGGTCTGATGAATCTAGGGCTCAGCTTGCCTTTTCGCCCAAATCTCAGAATCTTCTTCCATGGTGAGACCTTTAAGAAAACATAATCTCCCACTACGAACTCAATCTCTTTACGCTTCATATCAGCATACGACTTCTGTCTATCAGATACTTCTTTTAACCAATTACGGATCAATTTCACTTTCTCCTCAGTTTCAGAAACTAGCTCTAGACCCAACAGTCACCGCTCACCCAATTCTGTCCAACAAGTAGGGGTACAACACCTATGACCATATAACGCCTCGTACGGTGGCATCTAAATACTGGATTTATAGTTGTTATTGTAAGAAAATTTCGCTAATGGCAAATAGTCTTCCCAACTACCTTTGAATTCAATCACACAGCTTCTTAGCATGTCTTCCAAAATCTGTATTACCCTCTTCAACTGCCCATCAGTCTGAGGATGAAATGCCGTGCTGAAATCTAACCTTGTACCCAAAGCTTCGTACAACACTCTCTAGAACAGTATTGTGAATCTAGGGTCCCTTTCTGAAATGATAGACACTGGTACCCCATGTAACCTCACAATTTTAGCCACATACAACTTGGCCAACTTCTGCAACGAGTAATCAGTACGAACCGGTATGAAGCGAGCGGACTTAGTCAGTCGATCAACAATAACCCATATCGTATCTTTCTTAGTAGGCATCAGGGGTAGCCCACTAACAAAATCCATGGTTACCCTCTCCCGCTTCCAGAGTGGAATTTTAACAGGTTGCAGTAATCCAGAAGGCAGCTGATGCTCAGCCCTCACTTGCTGGCATGTCAAACACTTACTCACAAAATCGGTAACCTCACGCTTAAGTCTTGGCCACCAGTACAGTTCACATAGATCTCGGTATAACTTGTTTCCACCAGGGTGCATAGGGTATGGGTTACTATACGCCTCCTGCAATATAGACTGCTTTAACTCCGAAACCCTTGGTACACAAATTCTCCCATGGAAGCATAATACTCCTTCACTATTCAGCCCAAAATCCACAGTCTCTCCCTTCTTCACCAGTTGAAAACGAGGATCCAACGATTCATCCAGCAACTACTTCTCCTTAATTTAACCAATCCAAGTTGGTTTCACCTGAAGTTCAGCTAACAGACTACCATCCTCAAATAGGCTGAGACGAGCAAACATTGCTCTTAAATCAAATACGACCTTACGACTCAGTGTATTCGCTACCACGTTAGCCTTTCCTGAATGGTACTCAATCAAGCAATCATAATCTTTAAGCAACTCTATCCATCTTCGCTGCCTAAGGTTCAACTCCTTCTGAGTAAGGAGATACTTGAGACTTTTATGGTCGGTATAAACGATCGACTTCTCCCCGTACAAGTAATGTCTCCTAATCTTTAATGTGAACACCAACGCAGCTAGTTCCAAGTCATGAGTAAAGTAATTCACCTCGTGCGGCCTAAGCTGACGAGACGCATAAGCCACCACCTTACCCTCCTGCACCAGCACACAACTCAAACCCGTGTGCGACGCATCACAGTAGACAATGAATTCTTTTCTAGCCTCTGGCTGTATTATTACCGGGGCTTCATTCAGAATCTTCTTCAGTTTCTCAAAACTCTCCTACTGTTTATTAGTAAAATTAAACGGTACCCCTTTTCGCAGTAACTTAGTCAGGGGTGCAGTAATTAGTCAAAACCCCTCAACGAACTGTCTGTAATACTCGGCCAGACCTAGAAAACTTTAAATCTCATATACCGTCTTTGGTGGCTTCCAGTCTAATACGACCTCAACTTTTCGAAGATCAATCCTAATCCCCTCGGCAAACATGACATGACCCAAAAATGTCACCTCTCATAGCCAAAACTCGCACTTGCTGAACTTGGCATAAAGTTGCTTCTCTCTCAATATTTCAAGAACAATCCGGAGATGTGAATCATGCTCCTCCTCGGTTCTTGAATACACCAAAATATCATCTATAAACACCACAATGAGTTGGTCCAAATAGGGTTGAAAAACCCGATTCATCACATCCATGAAAGCATCTGGTGCATTCGTTAACCCAAATGGCATGACCAGAAACTCGTAGTGCCCATAACGAGTCCTGAATGCAATCTTGTACACATCCACCTCCTTAACCCTTAGTTGATGGTATCCTGATCTAAGATCTATCTTAGAGAAAACTGAAGCTCCTCGCAGCTGATCGAATAGATCGTCTATCCTTGGTAATGGGTACTTGTTCTTAATCGTCAGTTTATTCAATTGACGATAATCAATACACATGCACATGGATCCATCCTTCTTCTTCACGAACAATACCGGTGCTCCCCACGAAGACACACTCGGTCGGATGAATCCTCCATCTAGTAGCTTTTGAATCTGAGCCTTTAATTCTACCAGCTCTTTTGATGCCATCCTATAAGGGGCGATGGACACCGGAGCTGTTCCCGGTAGGGGCTCAATGTCGAATTCAACCTCGTAGTTTGGAGGTAACCCCAGAAGCTCTTTAGGAAATACATCTAGAAACTCTTTTACTATCCTAACATCCCCAACAGACAAACCCTCAATCTAACATCCCCAAATAGGGGCTGTGTGTTTGAAGCTTATATTAGGTGTTAATAGGCCTTAAGAGTTGTTTTCATGTGTTCTAGGGGTTATTAAAGCTCGTGGATAAAAAGGGACTATTTTGGAAATTTTGAAAATTTTGGGTCAAAAGTGAAAATTTGGGTGAAGGGGGCCTTAAGAATAAAATTTGGTTGGGTTTTTGTCACGAAAGGATCAGAGGCCAAGTGGCTGAGGCGTGAGAAGCCTCCAAAGAGGTCTGGGGTTCGAAACCTGCAGGTAGCGCGTTAAGCGCGTTTATTTTTTGGTTTGGCGCTTGACAAAAGGAGCTAAGGAATAAGGGTTTAAAAGAATTTTCGGCGTGTTTGTTGGCATGAAATGAGCACTAGCCGAGTGGTTAAGCGCGCTGCAGCTTAGGGGGCCTCTCGAGGTCGGCGTTCGAGTTCCTTTGGGGCGCGAATACTTTTATTTTTGGTTCCTAGCATTATTAAAGTAGGAAGCCAACGAGGTAAGGTTTAATAGAATTTTTCGCACGGCTAATTGCATGAAACACGCACGGCGATGGGTGGGGCTTGAGAGTTCTCCCCAAGTCTCTGGTTCGAGACATGGAGGCAGCAAGCTTGGTTTTCCTTTTTGGATTCGGGCGTGAGAATTAAGGGGGGGCTGCATGGGCATTAAGTGCATGCACGCATGCAAAGACCCACGCATGAAGCAATTGGGGTGTTCCTTCTTTTTTTTATATTTTTGTTTTAGAAGCATGGGCTTCAAACCTTTTATTATTATTTGTGTTATTTTATTAAAGGATGGGTAGTATATATATTATTTTTATTATATTTTATTTTTTTATTAATTTATTTAGGGAAGCATGGTTTTATTTTATTATTATTATTATTATTATTTTTAACTTTTATTATTGTTATGCGTGGGATATATATATATGGGGACTTGCTTGGTTTTTATTTATTTTTGATAGTGGAATTAGCATGTTGGTGATGGTCGGCCTTGGTAAAAGAAAGGGCATGCCGTTGGGAGCATGGGAAGGTATTGGGAAGATTATTTTAATTGTTGGAGGAAGGATTTAGTGATGGGTTTTGTTTTAAACAAAGAATTATTTTATTTCCAATGGATGGGTTCTTGGCATAGGAAGTATGGCCGAATGAAGCATGGGGCTTGGGAGTTGTTGATCGGTTTTGAGAGCTTTGGAGGTGCCAAAATTTCTTAGTTGGTTCTACTATCCCTTCACGTTGTTTCTCTACCAAATTCTTTACCTTGTGATAGCCGAATGTGCATAGGAGGGGGAAAGCTAGAATCAGCAAGCTTGAAAGGTATTGCTCCTTTGCATTTTAATGTTAAGCCGAACGATTCCCTCTTGCTCTTCTTGAACTCGGAAGCCTAGCCAAACCTACTCCTCTTTAAACTCTTCAAAGCACGTAGATGGTAGGTATTCTTTTATCATTAATCGGGTTCCTTCCTACTCTTTTAGTATGCCGAAATCATTATTTTTAGCCTTGGTATTTGGGGTTGGCCGAACCTTAATAGGGCCTTGATTTCACGTTTTGTTCTTGTGTAGTCAAGGGGAGATAGCGTTAAAGGAGTAAGGGTTCTCTTGGGATTGGATACATCAAGGTAAGGGATATGTAATATTCGGCCAAGAGCCATCTTTTCTAAGATTTTGTTTAAAGCCGATTCTCTGTGGGTGCTTGTATAGTGGTAGGTATGCTTACTTTATCTACCGGTTTCTCCTTGGTATGCCATAATCGAATGTTGATCTTGGGTTTTAGGGATGGCCGAATAGGTATAAGGCCAAAGTGACGTGCTCTTTTTGTGTGTAGGAGCGTCTAAGGAGCCTTCGGGTTTTGAGTAATCAAGGGATTTCGATAACTTCGGGAGCGAGCAAATATTCAAGATAAGCAAGGTAGGTGGCTAATAGCATTCGGCCTTAGGCCTTTTAATTTGGTTTTTAAAGGGACTAATCGATTCTGTCCGTGATGGAGTAGGGGGTTAATCAAAAGAAGCACATAGTAGCCTCCGGGACTCAATTTGTTTTGGTAAGAAATATTTAGTAAGATTGGGTATGTTTAGATTATGACATCGGTTAATCGTTTGGTTCTGATTAAGTGTTATGATGGAGGCAAATACCAGTCAAGAAGATAAAGGGGTAGCCCCTATCCCAAAGTTTAAAAGGAGAGTTGTCTCAGCGGTTCGAGATTGGCCGTGGGGTGTGGGCGGCGTCAACAACAACAACGAGGCAAACAGCCGTAGTATCGCTTAAGGATAGCTTCGGGATTGAGGGCATAACGTTGGTTGTGATCAGGTGCGTAGTTATCGCACTGTTCTCTCGCTTGTTGTATGTATTATTTCTTGTAAATGTACACGTTGTGCATATTAGCCGAAATAAGGGCTAAGGTTGTGAATACCGTGGTGGGTGATTGGATACTCGTGTATGTAATTTACGGTATTAAATGATTATTGATTATTGTATAAAATGTGATGGCATGCGATGTATAGTTGTTTCGAGTAAAATGTTGCCATGGTACATATACATATGCATGGGATTTGGGATATGACTATTGGAGGAGGAGTGTACGCTATGTGCGTGGTCTAATGTTAGCCTCGTGCTACATTAGCGCTTGATGTTAGCTATGTGCTACATCAAGGGAGGTGTTGGTCGAGTGCTCATCATCTCGGCGGTTGATTCTTTGTATGCATCACCGTGGTCTGGATTGACCTATGGATCCCTATGGGATCGGTGACTTGGCCACAGCCTTGAGCAGTGCGTCTGCCAAGGTAAGTTATGCGGATCTTTGTGATCGGTGGCCTGGTCACGGTGGCTTAGCCATGGCCTTGAGCAGTGAGTCCGCCAAGGCAAGATATGTGGATCACTTTGTGATCGATGGCTAGTCACGGTGGATTAGCCACGGCCTTGAGCAGGGAGTCTGCTAAGGTAGGAGTATCGGATGGACTTAGGATGGGTTGGACTTCACTTTTGCATATTCATGTGCATGGACTGTGTGGATATGGGCCAGGCCCATACGTGGGGACATGTGTAATAGCTATGCATCGAGTCTTGGTGACTCACCCCCTTTTTCTATCATTCGGGTGAGTAGATCGCGGAGACGGTTTAAAAGGACTCGAGGCGCCATGCATATTCCTCGGTTTTGAGATTTTAATTCGTACCGTTAAAGTTAATATTTATTACATTTTGGTTTGATTTGTAATATGGCCGTCAGTTATTATTTTGTATGTTAAAATAGTTGTTTTTACCTTATTTCTATTGTATTACTAACGAACTTATAAACGGTTAAGCAAATCGGTAAAAGCAACGTTTTCAAAATAAGTACTCGTACGCGTTTTCAAAGACGTTACCATCGGGTAGCCAATTTTACCAAAGTCATTAATAACCCCGACATTTCTAAAAATCTAAATGATCAAATGGTTTCAAAGGAAAAGAAAAAGTTTTCAACTCCATCATGTTTATCAAACCAATCTATCTTAGTTTTAGCAAACATCGCTTTACAAATTCAACAATATTTTCAAGTTTCTACTGTTAACCCGAATCTTTCAAAACGTTTTCACTCCGTGACATACCAGATCCGGTCAAGGCTCGTGGGCCGGGTTTGGGGTGTTACACTCAACATCAGATGTGCTGACATAAGCTAGGAACGCCTCGCAACCTTTGCGAACCAACTTCTCGGCCCTTAGAGCTGAGATTACATTAGATAAATAATCCCTTCTCTCCTCTATCACGAACACCTCCTCAACCACCAAAGACTTCAATACCTTACGCTTAGCAGTGCAATCCAAATTTACACGGTGCTTCACTAACCAATCCATGACCAAAATGAGATCGAACTCGCCGAACGGCAGTTCCATCAAATCCGCCGGAAAGACAACCCCTTGGACCTCTAGGGGCACATCTCTAAACAGTTTATTCACTCTAACCGACTGTCCCAGTGGACTAATCACCGACATCTCTCTATCATTAATTTCAAACTGTATGCCTAATGTTCCAGACACAGTACATGTAACATACGAGTGCGTAGACCCAATATCAATTAAAGCGGTATATGGTACATTATGAATGAGGAACGTATCAGTTATGACGTCAGGAGCGTCGCCATCCTCTCGGCACCGAGCAACATACACCAACGCTGGCTGTCTCACCTCAGTAATACCAACACCTCTGCCCAGTGCTCCACGACCTTGTCCAAACCCATTTCCCTCTCAGGGTGGACCACGGCCTCTCGGTGGCTGCTGACCATCTCTTCCTGGCTGCACATAGCCCTGACCTGCCGCTTGCAAATGAACGGGGCCCCAAATGAGGTCTCCCACACTCAACACAAGGCTGCGGTCGACCAACAACAACTGGAACCCCAACTTGGGTTGGCCCATCAAACCTAGGCCTCTTCCTAGGCCCACCAGAAGAACATGAGGGCCCAAAATCCCTCTTATTTTTGCCCCTTTCCTTCTCACTGTTTTGACGCACAGAGCGTTTCACATCCTCAGCAATCTTTACCTTCTCAATCAGGGCAGCAAAGTCCCTCTCTCTCTCTGCGGTGCTATCAGTACCTGCAACTCATCCCGAAAACCATCTTCGAACCACACGCATCGCTCATACTCAGTCGCAACTATGCTCCTAGCATATCGGCTCAACCGTAGAAACTCTGCCTCATACTCTACTATAGACTTATTCCCCTGGACCAGACTCAAGAATTCCTTCCTCCGGGAATCCACATAACTCGCCCCAACATATTTTCTTTGGAAATTCGTCTTAAAGAAGTCCCATGACAAATGGTCGGCCTGCGTGCCTTCTTTTACAGTAAGCCACCATTGATATGCCTCATCCCGCAGTAAGGACACTGCTCCTTTCAATTTTTGCTCCACCGTACAATCGAGGTCATCCATTATTCACTGACAGCCTCCAACTAATATTCTGCCACATTCGGAGCTACACTAGAAACGCCTCTGAAAATTTCTGCCCCATTCAACCGTAGTCGTTCAGAGATTGACCCTCGGCCTACTAACCTAGTACTTGCTTCAGCAACCCTTTCCAGAACCCGTAACATCACTTGGGACAGGGCATCATCCCCACCGGCTCATTCATGAGACCCCGTCTTAGTCCCTGGGGAGGCTGGTGCTTCCCTGTCAGACATGTGTCCTGATGCTGACGATCCAGCCCTAGCACCACGGCCTTTACCACAGCCACGTGTACCCCTTCCGCAACCTATTGTGCTCATATTGATGTAGCATATTTATCTAATTTAAGAGTTTTATGCATCAACTTATAGTTCTCATAATTATTAACAAATATTTTATGAAAAACAGTAATTAGAGTCGTTTTCGCAGATCGAGTTTACTAAAATTTTTAGTCTCCTACAGTCTTAGTTTCCCTAACTAAGGAGTTTCAGTATACTACTACTATCCCTAGTAGTTTCTTAGTATAGTCATTTCAGTATGTAACAAAGCACAATATCAGAGAACTTACAGATTTGGTGTCGGAGACTCGGTGTACCACACTTTCAATAATATCATTACTTTCCAAACCAAAATTTAAATAGATCGAAAAATTTTAAAAACCCATTCCACAGCCGAGTTTTGCAATCTGGCTCTGATACCACTAAATGTAACACCCCAAACCTAGCCTAGACGTTATAACCGGATCTAGCGTGTCACATCAAAGTGATATCCGAAAACTATGCTTTCATCGAAAACCCTTCTTTACAATTTAAAAACTTTCTACCATTTAAAACCTCAGATTTCGTTGCTTACTTTTAAAACATGATTTACCAAAAACATTCTCTCACGGGATATTATTATTTTTAAAGCCTTGTTTGTTGCGGAGGTTTAATTCAAAACAATTACGAATACGTGATATTTTGAAAACAGTAGTTATTGTTTAAAAATCCCATGTTTAATAGACTTAAGGTTGAAATTTTAAAGAAACACCATATAAAAGTTTAAAAAAAATCCCAAATGGCCTTATTACAAAATTATAAACCCAATAAATTAATCTAAAATAAAATAAAGTTGCTAGGTTTAACTTAAAAGCCAATTGGACATGTGCCCACCTCCTAGTCCCTCGCAGCTCCAAATCCGACCCAAGTAGGCCCACATACTCGTATGGCCCATTCAGCCCATTTACGGCTATGGTTCTGCGAACCTCGTACCCACAACTATTATTCGGCACTTTTCATGGATTTCGCCCCTATGGGCCCATCAGCCCATTGGGCCCACTTGGCCCACTATGGCCCAACAAGACCTATTACGGCCTAAGCCTACGTAAACATTCGTGGCACTCCCAACGGTCTATCGCCAACGTTCGTGGCTCGGTGTATCACTATGAGCACTCACACGCACGAGTAATCCTAGATGTCAAGTTTAGGCTCATCGGTATTTCAGCTTTTAGCCATTTCACAAATCATCGGAGTGTGAATACACCCCTTCACTCATCGCGTTGACAAAACTAAAAAGGGGGTGTAGGGTTACACAACTGCTTTAGGTTGTCAGATGAAGCTCCCAAGATTAGGCACCTATGAAAACAACAATTCTTAATCAATTAGTTCCAACCCCTTAATAAAACATCTTCTTAAGATTAAACCCGTCTAATCAACTAACGTTACTTACCACCAACCGAAAGATCTACTAAGGAGGAGGTGTTATGCAACTGCAAGGGAAGGGTATTCAGTCGACTCCTTGGTTATGCAAAATGAGCCCCTAGCAACGTTTGAACAAAGAGGAGGTGTTAGCTACACAATACCCACGACCACAATTGAAAACAAAAGAGCCTTTCGGCTCGAGAGGTATAGAACCGAGCATAGAAGAGAAGCTGGCCAATAATCGGCTAACATAACCACTTACCACAAAATTAAAGGGATTTAGAAAGACTAAAACAAAGGAAGAAAATAGATTCGGCCTACACAGACGACTAGCTTTGCAAAGTGAAGAGAGGAGCAACAAGAGGGGAAAACAAAGGTTGTGTTCAGCCAAAGAGAACCAAAAAGAGAAAAGAGATTTGACAGCTAGCGAGCAGTAACCACTAGATGACAAAGTAAGAAGGATAATGAGAAGAAGGAAGGAAGGAAGGTGAAAGTAAAGGCTTATCGATTCGGCACTTAGCAGGATAAATGAATAAGGAAGAAAAGATGAAGACAAGGTGAATTCGGCAAAGGTCAATAATGAAAAGAAAGACCCAAAACGTTCAAAGATACCAAAACGTAAACACTCCCACAAAACAATCCAAAGAAAATTTGACACTCTCACCCTAACTCAAAACCGAATATGCACTCCCCCAATGACAACCCTTGGCCTAAATTCCCTATTCAACTTCCCCACATTCGGCCAACACTCCCTCACACATCCACCCCCTTGATTTCCTCCACCGAATCCTCCTTGAAACACTCTTAGCCTCCTATTCAAAATTCTTGACCAAGTCTTCAACTCCCCTTGTAGAGTTTGAACCAAACTCTACCTCTTGCTCCCTCAAGACATAAAATAAAAGTCACCATTTTTGCTACTTATGGGATTCGAACCTCATACCTCTCTACTATCCTACTAACGCCACACCACCAAGATATAAGCTTCTCTTGTGTCACTTTACATGCACACAAGTATACTTAAGTCCTACAGCTAACAACCCTCTTCACTTTAGGGCCAAAAACTAAAATTTCTCCAAGGCTCAGACTCGACCCCAGGCCTCCTTAGAACCCCCAAATACACTCGAATAGTTAGCCGCTCAAGCACAACACGAATTTTAAGCGAAATTACAGCCCCTAATTTGGGACGTTACAAGAACTCAAAACAAACAAGAAATAGTCAAGCACCTATTCGGGTAACCACTAGGGTTTGGCATAGTTCTACCTAAGGTAGGCTCTTAGGGCTCATTACATGTGGTTCGGTTCTAAAGTAAGGGTACCTAAACCGGCAGATTCCTCGATCCTCACCTATTATAGGCTCATGTGGACCGAGTTTAGTTCAGGGGAATACATTTCCCTATGGCTATAGGGAGATGAAAATCTCACGAAGACGCAGGTACGGATGTATCCCGGAAGCAATCCACCATCCTATATGGAGGTGAAAACCTCACGAATGAATAGTTTCTTACTCCCACTTAAGAGGGTAAAATTGACCAATTGATGAGATGGGATATGCAAAGATACACCAAGAGATTTAAACCACAGAACAGGCATATTATAAAGAAAACCATGAAAGTAAAGAATAACATGTAATGAAATAATCGTGATTTTAAACCAGATTTTCAAATTTCAACGAAAAGACAGAAATTAATCGATTTTTGGCTTGACTCTCTTATTTGTCCCCAGCGGAGTCGCCAAGTTGTCGTAACCATTTTGAAAAGTGGGTCGACTTTATATTTAAAATAGAAAAAAGGGGAATCGCCACCAATCCTTTTTGATGAGGTGTGATCGGGTCACCTCGTAATTCAATCATTGTAATAAAAATTTAAATTTACTAAAACGACGATCTTTTTTGGTCTACAAAATACAGAAAATGGGTTCGGGAGTCGGTTACGCACGAGGAAGGGTTAGCACCCTTGATACGCCCAAAATTGGTACCTAATCGATTAATTAATGTCTAAATGTCAAAAATTGAAAATTCGAAGTGACTTTTAAAATACGATCCCCTTTTTATCGATGTTTATTTTTTTAAAAATGCTTGAATTGAATTGAAACGAGCTTCAAAGGCCCACTCGTCCCGAGATAATAAAATGCCACAACCCGTAAGTTAGGATACGACCTTAAAAACCTCGAGGGCAAGCCTTTAAACTTTTCGAAATTTAATATTTTGAAATTGAAAAGGATATTTGGCTATTTCGGTTTAACAAGAAAATTGAAACCCCGTAAGTTAGGGCACGATTTCTCGAATTCTCGAAACGCGAAATATTACCTTTGTTTTTGAAGATTTTCCTTTTCAAAATGATAGCGGGTACAATATTTAAATGGCATGCATTATTTGTTTGGATTAAAAGAAAACATATTATTGAATAAATGTAATGAGGCTAGATTCATAAGGCGATGATATAAAATATAATATAATGATGAGTCTAGAACAATGATACTTGAACACAATATTATACGAATGAATAACTATAACATAAAAAATACGAAATAAGCGAATTAAAATACACACAATGGCAATAATCTCACAATATTCATCATTTAAATACTAATCATTAATAATCGAAGATAAATGAATTAAATTAGCAACTAAAAAAAATAGTATAAGGTTAATTAAAATAAAATGAATAAAATGTACAAGATTTTAAAATAAAAATAATGAGCTTGAAATAAATAATGTGAAAAAAAGAAATTTACAATACACAAAACGGTTAAAAGATGATATATTTATAAAAATTTAAAATAGATAACATATACATATAAATATAGGTATAAAATAAATAATATATTGTTAAAAACTTAAAACAAAAAATAATAAAACACTTTGACAAACAAAAGGGCTTGAAATAAGATATATAAAAACCGATTTAAAGCCAAGCAATATATAGTATTAAAATAGATGATATGTACAAAAAATTTAAAAGAAATGATATATGAAGAAAACATTTACATGAATAATATATAAAATAGATTAAAATAAATAACAAATAGAAGCATGAAAATGATTTAAAATGAATAAAATAAAAAAATTTTAAATAAATAATACACACAAAAGTTTCTTTTTTAGGAAAACAGTATATAAAAATTTATAATAGTTAACAATTCAAAAATATATGTATAAAAAAGGGTTTAAAATAAATGACATATAAAAAAATAAAACAGTTTAATAAAAGTAGTATATAAAAACTTAACATAAATAATAATAATAATAATAATAATAATAATAATAATAATAATAATAATACAATTTTTAAAGAAAATAAATAAGAAATAAACTCATCAAACAGATCGAGGACTAGATTAAAAACGGACTAACTTTCAAGGTATAAATTTGAAATAAGGAAAAGTCAATTAAGGATCAAAGTGAAACGCGCAGAAGCTGGCAGGGACTAGATGGGGAAAATTCCCAACCCTCGCGCGCATTGCTGCGCATAGGACTAAAATGGAATAGGATCAAAAGTCATGGGGTCGAATTAAAAATACAAAAGAAAGACCACAAGGGTCGAATTGCAAATGAGTGACAAAGGGGAAGGACTCACAGCGCAAATAACCCCTTTTGAAGGAAAACACGTGGATCCTGGCTTTAGGATCGGGTAGGGTTCGGGTTCCCCCAAAACGATGCCGTTTTGGCGCCTGGGGGAACCCACTAAAACGCTACCGTTTCGGTGGTGTATTTAAGCCCAAATTTTCACCCTTTTTTTCAATTTAGACCCCCCTTTCTTCAAAAAACCAAAAAAATGGCAGCCCTCTCCCCCCATTTCCATCCCGACTGATTGGACTTCCTCCAGCCGCCCGTCGCACCACCACCACATCTGGTGGTCGACGATGTGTGGAGATGGGCCTTAGTGCTCCGTTTGAGCCACGTTTGAAGCCCAGACCCTCGGCGCCTTAAAAAACCGAGAGAAGAAAGCCCCTCCTCCGTTTCGGGTTTGGCTCCGATGACGAAGAGGGGACTCCGACGTCGCGACCCCGGGGTTCAGGTAAGCTTTCTTTTCTCCCCTTATTCTTATTATTTTAGTTCGTAAAGATTTTTAAAAGAAAAATAAATAATAATAATAATAGCAGTATTAAATAACAGAAAATAAAAACGAAGGGACCAAAATCAACCTTCTCAAGTTTCTATTCAGTTTTCGATTGCTGATATTTTTAAAAAACATACAAGAGATTTGTTTCGGGTTTAATAACCGAGTTACAGAGATCCATTTTTGTCTGTTTCCATTTTGTTTTCTCTGTTTGTTCTTTGCCTTTTCCTCTTTGTTCTGTTGTTGCATTCAATTTTTGCAGGTGTAAGAGGTGTGCGATGCGTGGAGGAGCGACTGACGTGCGGCGCTGGCCAAGGCAGGCCTAGGCTGCGGTGCTAGGGTTTCCAGAAACCCTAGCTTTCTAAAAAAAAATTTTAATTTTTTTGGGCCTGTTGGGCCTGTAACATTTGGGTTGATATAATTGGGTCGGTTGTAAAAAAAAATAACTTGGACTGTTTTAATTTTGGTTTCTGGTATTTGGTTCAGTCTGGGCCTGGGCAAATTGGGTCATTTACAAGCTACAAATTACAAATCTTATCTCCCTAAAGTTGTAGTGGAGCAAATTGGAGTTATAGATTTTATCTCCCTGAATTTGTAGTGTAGTAGATCAAAGATAGCAAATTTTATCTCTTTGAAGTTGCAACCGATCAAGAAACAATATATAGAGAGAGTTGGATAAGTCCTTTAGGATTTGGTAAATTTCATTTTTTTTTTCTTTAAACTCCGAAGTAGAAATATAGAAAGAGTTAAGTGATTTTAGGATAGAAAGTTATTAATTTTATTTTCATTAATATTTAGTTTGACTAAAAAAAAAAACTATCATCTTTAAGGCATAATGATAATTTTAGCCCTCAACGTTTACATTATTTGTTAATTTGGCTCTTATTCATTTTTTAACTAAATTTAGCCATTAATCTTTCAAAAAATAGCCAAATCATTTTTTAACGAAAATGTTTATTAAAACATTAATTTGTTAATGATGCTGGCGTGGCACCTTTGTGTGCTTCATGCTAACATGACTTTGTTTGTCATGTATACCATGTCAACAATAATTTAATAATTATAAAAATATTCAAAAATAAAATAACTCAAAATTCAAAAAAATTATTGTGGAATATACGTGGATGGCCATGTAGGTTACCATATTTAAAATTTTAATACTTTAGTCAATATTTTCGTTAAAAAATAGCCATTCGACTCTTTTTAAAAAGTTGATAGTCAATTTTGACCCTCAATTTTTAAAACGTTGAGGGCCAAATCTAATGAAAAATCATAACAAGAGCTAAATTGACAAATATGTAAATGTTAAGGGGCAAATTTGTCATTATGCCTTTCTTTAATGTTTAGACAAAAAAGTACAATTACAAGTTTTTTTTATACAATTTGTCTAGAATTACCCATAACCCCTTCCTAACCCTTCAATAGGAGGATAAATGCACTTTAATTAGACCTGTCCATGGGTTGGGTCGGATTGGTCCCTAACAAAATTCTAGGCCCGTTTGATAGGCCCGAGCCTAACTAAAAAAAGGGCCTAAATTTTTGCCCAAGCCAAGCCTAGATTATATATGCTAAATTTGAGTCCAACCCATATAATTTTTTATTTTACTTTTTATATAAAAAAAAAGCAATACATCAAAAACATGAAAACATTGAAATGAATGTTCCCCATCAAATTCAAAATAAATTTAAAAAAGTCTTTATATTTAAATAAGACTAAGAAAAGTGCAACTTAACAAACAAATACCTATAAAATAATAGCAAAATTAACAATAAAATAATGTTAAATGACAACCTAGGATTCGGTTGGCCACAATTACAAATATTAATTAATAGAATTTCACATTAATAAAAAATTTGACGAAATAACAATAAATTTCATTAATATCTTAATTTAGTAAAATAATAAATTAATTACCATTTGAATATTTAATTTTAAAATTTATTTTGATATAAATTTAAAATTATTAAGTCGATAACTTTTTAAGTAAAAAAAAACCTAATTTAAATCATATTTACTATCAAAAGGGAAAGTATAATTAAAAATATTAAATAAATGAATTTTAATAAAAAAATACAATCAATAAGATTAATTAATATGTTACTTTAATAAAAATAGAATTAATTAAGTTTTGAAAATTTAAAAATTATCAATGATATAATTACGGTTTGAATACTTAATTGTAAAAAATATCAACAGCAAATATTTATAGATATGATATGGATAAATAATCAGAATTCATCATCTGTATTTCGAGCCCTTTTAAAATATCTTCCTATGAATGACGTTAAGATCTGCTATGTTTATCTAATTATATTATATTAAGTTGGAGCTGAAAACATTTCATCTGTTTGTTAAAATGCTTGACAGATTTTGGTTGTGTTTGGGCACTGCGGCTTAAGCTTTTATTGGAAAATATAGAAATTAAATATATAATAATGATAATTACATGTTATTATTTACTATCATGATAGGTTAGCCCAAATTAAAAGTGATCTAATTTAGTTAAAATTTTATTGGGCTTTAATTATTAAATAAAGTATGGGTCAAATATGTGTAGATACTCTAGTAATTAAATCAAATTCTAATTAATGATGGGCTAATTAGAATTTGATTAGAACTAATATGCTAAGGTTATAAATATTAGGGTTATGGTCCCCAAATTAGACACATGATATCGTTTCTAATATCCCATCATTAGAGAAGAGAGAGCAGATATTCTCTGAATTTCTTGTGTACTAATTTGGAAGATCAAATCCCAAAATCTAGTAAAACTTCAAGGAATTCATAGATTCAGGTACATTTCCGCATTTAATTTTATTCTTGATGATTTGGCATGATAGATCCTGATTCATTAAGTTTTATTTCAGATTTATTTTACAAAACTAACAAGTGGTATCAGAGTTTTGTCATGTTAAATCATTGAGAATGAATTGATTCTCTATTAATTTTGGATTGATTTGTTTTTCTTTTTTAATTTATGGATTTAATATTTTCATTATATATTATGTTGAATCTTTGATATTCTTGATAAATTTTTGGGTTTTGATTCTTTAAATAAAATTTTAAGGTTTTAAATAAAATTTTAAGGTTTTAATTTTCATATAACTGGAAAAATTTACAGTTTTAATTGAGAATTAAAAAACTGAAGATTTTATGTTGTTTATACAATTTTAATAAATATTTAAAAAACTCTGTAGGTTTGGGTTTCATTAAAAACTGTTTATGATATATATTTGATTATATCAATAGATGGATTATTAATCGCTAATTGTTTGTTTTATAATTTTACGATTATATATATATATATATATATATATATATATATATATATATATATATATTGTTTTGGAGACACTTAGTAATTATATTCAGGATTTTATTCATGTTTAATAGAGTTTCAGATAAGGCAGTAATATTTGGATTTTAATTTTTCCCTTTTTTTTTATATGGTTGGTAAAAGAAATTGCTCCAGGTAAAGTGTCTCTTATATACCGATTGTTTATCAATGAATTCGTTATATATATTGAATCCTTAAGGTTGATGGTAATATTTGTTAGTTTTAATTTTTTTTATCAATTCAATTTTAGGGTTTCATTATAATCGTTTTAATTCAAATCCGGTTCAAAAGTTGTACAATTGAATTCAATTTTTATAATCATTAATTCTTGAATTCAATATATAGTTGATAGAATATATTATTTATTATTGAGTTTATATGCTTATTCTTTTCATACTATTCAGTTTATGCATATACTTTGAATTTGGATTTACTTGAAATATGTAAGGCAAGTCGATCAGGGTTATATTTTTATGGTTTAAATAATTTGGTTTTAAGTTTGGTTCTATAATCTTAGTTTTTGGCATCTTATAGTTCCAAATATTTGGTTAAATTATGATGATATGTTTATTATATGAATTGTGAGATATGCCAACTATTATGATTTTATTTTTTTGAGATTTATTCGCTTGAAAACATTTTTCAAGTATTCATCTAAATATATGTTTAATCATAAATACAACTTTAGATTTACATGGTAAACTCAGGGTAAGTTTTTCTATTTGATTATGAATACATGTATATGCTTGAATTGCTTTGGTGTTTTTATCCATGCCAAAATTATGAATACATGTGCTTGTTAATTATTTGGCTTTGAACCACTACATTATTTCTATTTGGTTTTGATATATATGGTTTTGGAACCAAAAAAAAAAAAGGTCAAAAATTAAGGTTTTCGATTTTTTATTGCATTATTAAGACAACCTTATTTTGGGTTATTTCGGAGTCTATAAAGCAATAAAAAAATTGTTTTGACATCTGACTATTGGGGAAATTTTAAATTTGAATATTGGTATGTTTATGTATATTTTAAAATAACTTAATTGAAGTAAAAAAGTCACCAAAGTGATTTTTTTTATAAATTATTTTGTTTTAAAGTATAAAAAGATGTGTGCATGTAACTTAAGTTATGTTAATATTAATTGGCCCAAATGAAAGCTAATAATATTACATGTGCAACTATGGTAATAAACATGTGACAATTATTCAGTTTTACATGTGAGCAATAAATTGGCCCAAATGAATATTTATGGTTCGACATGTTCTTATTGTCAATGTTTGATTATTATACTTACAAGTTAATATTTTGTCTAAAGATGAAATTTTAATGGAGTGCCCGATATCTTGAGATGAGGTTTACCTTTATTCAAATTATTTTGGTTTAAATTTGAAGTCTTATATGAATTTGTTTATGGTTTATGATTTATTCAACTATTATTATATTTGCCAACATTATTGTATGTTGTTTTGGGATAAATATATACATATATATACTGTTATCTTTTAATTTGATTGAAAGATAAAATTAAGGCAAATATTTTGAAACAAATAAAATCATATTTTGGCTTTTAATTAAGGATGTCTAATATTCTAAATAAATTAGTTGAAACAAAATGCTGCCAAAGTGACCTCTTTTGTGTAGATTAGTTTATTTGAAATATTAAGATGATTATATGTTTTTGTGATTAATGCATTTATTAATTGACCCAAAGGTAAGTTAATATTTGGCAGAATTTCAACGACATCTGTGGTGATAAATGTGTGACAAC
Organism: Gossypium bickii; assembly: GCA_025503065.1. Lineage (NCBI taxonomy): Eukaryota > Viridiplantae > Streptophyta > Magnoliopsida > Malvales > Malvaceae > Gossypium > Gossypium bickii. The sequence goes on along the minus strand of CP106721.1, from coordinate 59,789,596 downwards.
TATAATGTATTTTATGTGAGCAATAAGTTAATCCAAAGATTAATTCATTGTTTGACATAATTTATTGTCAATGTTTGATTGTTACAACAAGAGTATCACTTACTGTTAATATTACTGTCCAAAGATTTGATATTAATATTGTGTTTGGTATCTTGAGATGATATTAGCCATTATCTTAAATTTATTTTTTACTTATAAATATTGATGTGAGCTTATTTTTATTTATTTTTTGTTCTATATTCAGTTAATTCATCTTCTACTACCACAATATCTGCTATTATAAATTCTATACCCATGCTTAATGGGACTAATTTCAATGAATGGAAAAGACACTTACTAATAGTGTTTGGTCGATGAATATAGACATTGCACCAAAGGAAGAACAACCTACACCTCTCACCGCAGAAAACACCCCTTATGTTAAAAAGGATTTTGAGAGGTGGGATAGTTCAATTTGTATGAGTCTAATGATCATGAAGTACAACATTTCAGAAGCCTTTAGGGGGCAAAGAATCTAAAAAGATTACTCAGGCCAAAGTTTCCTTGACGAAATTGAGAAACGTTTTGATAAAAACGATGATGTTGAAATGACATCACTTCTGATTTCTTTGATGTCTATAAAGTATAAGGGTCAAGGAAATTCTGAGCAATCTAAGGGCTATTAGGAATATTTTTGAGATAAGAATTGAAACATTCTTTTAGGATGTTGAGTTTGGAGGGAGAAATAAGGTTAGAGACACTGCTTTTAAGGAGAATTGAATTCTAACTCAGTCCTACTATCACTTTTGATGATGTTTAGGTTATCATCATTGATTAAGAAGTGAATCTAGAACCTCAATGAGACAATGTTGAACAATTCCTTATTCAAGATGAGGTAATTGTTCTAGAAGAACAAACTCAACAACCTCAAGAATGAATGTCATGAAAAAGGTCCACTAAAGAAATGGTTATAATGGCTTTAATGGAATGTTTTGATCTTGAGCTACATCAGATGAATATTAAGTTAATGGTTTCTCAATGGTAACATTGATCATACATTTATATGGTGCAATTAGAAAGTTTTGTGTCTAATGATGCAAAGTTAATGATTTGCAAAGAACTTCATCTATGGGCTTAAGCAAACTTCTCGTCAATAATATTACAAATTTTACCAAATGATTATCTCATTCGGTTTAGAGATGAATTTTATTGATAATCGTATATACCACAAGTTTAATGGGAGATAGGTTCTATATTTGGTATTATATGTTAATGACATACTGCTTGTCAATAATAAGTATAGCCTCAATCAATGCCCTACGAATGATTTTGAGATTACAAAAATGCATTAGATTTTTTACATTTTAGCGCTGGAAAGTCTAATGTACGTTCAGGTTTGTATACATTGGAATATTGTGTACACTATTGGGATGTTAGGCAGATATTTTAAGCAACCCTGGTTTGGACCATTGGATAGCATCCAAGAGGGTTATAAGGTATTTTCAAAGAACAAAAGATTACATGCTCACATATCGGAGGTCTAATCAGTTAGAGATTATCAGGTATATAGACTCCGATTTTGATGGAATATGGATATAAGATTTTGTCACTAAGGTGCAAATTGTGAAAACAAATTACAGTCTTTTATTCCAATAGCAATAGGAGCACATCAAAGTCAAAACACATAGACTTTAAGTTCATGGTTGTTAAAGTAAAAGTTCAGAGTGGTTAGGTGCCTATAAAGCATATTAGGACAAACTCTACGATTGCGGATCCGCGTACTAAAGAACTATTCCTAAGGTTTTATAAGAGCACATTGCTCATATGGGTGTAATGTCATTTAACGGATATTTGGTTTTAGTGGGAGTTTGTATTTTTAAATGTTTTTATGTTATAGACACATTTTCAGTTATTTCACTTTAAAGATATTAAGTTTATTTTCTGCAGAAATAAAGTTTATTTGGTTTATTCACACTCTGATTTTGGTAAGGTTTGATCTCACTAAAGAGGACCAGTAGGAAATAGACATGTTTAGATCATATTGCATGTAATTTCCATGCTAAACATCCATACTTGTCTATGTCATTTGGTTGTGTTAATATACGTGATCATGGATGGATTTAGTTACGATATATGTAACGAAAGTCGCCTTGGTTCTATGTTAACATAATTAATGGACGATATTGTTCGGAATACCTTTTGGATATGATAGTAAAATTTTGAGCTCATAAGGTTATATAATGACATGTAATTATAGAGTATTTATTATATATATGTGGTCCAAGTGGGAGATTGTTGGAAAATATGGACATCAAATATATAATAATGGTAATTACATATTATTATTTACTACCATGATAGGTTAGCCCAAATTAAAAGTGATCTAATTTGGTTAGAATTTTATTGGGCTTTAATTATTAAATAAGGTATGGGTCAAATATGTGTAGATACTCTAGTAATTAAATCAAACTCTAATTAATGATGGGCTAATTAGAATTTGATTAGAACTAATATGCCCAGGTTATAAATATTAGGGTTATGGTCCCCTAATTATACACAAGATATCCTTTCTAATATCCCATCATTAAGGAAGAGAGAGCAGATATTCTCTGAATTTCTTGTGTGCAAATTTGGAAGATCAAATCCCCAAAATCCAGTAAAACTTCAAGGAATTCATGGATTCAGGTACGTTTCTGCATTTAATTTTATTCTTGATTTATTCTTAATGATTTGACATGATATATCCCAGTTTATTAAATTTTATTTCAGATTTATCTTACAAATCTAACAGCTTTAATTGGCAATTGTATTTAGATCCTTGATGATGCGAGGCAACTCCATGATTGTAAGACTTTATTTTGGATTGGACAATTATGTTAGTACCTGGTTTAAATCCTTTTTATATGTGAAATTCAAGGTTGAATTGAAGAGTTAGATTAATTATTTAACTCTTATAACAATTAAACATATTACAATTTCTATTTTGCCTTAGATTAAAAGAGTGGGAATATCTTATTACGTTCATAATTCTAGTCTTTCCCCAATAGATTTTGCAGTTCTGGATTGCTTTGCATTGCTTTACATTGTCATATATTGTTTATGTTTTGGTGAATTACTATTCTTGAGACTCAATAGAAGCTACCTAGGAATAATCGGTGCTGCCTTATTGTGCATAAGATGAGTCATCTTCTGGAACTTAGTCTTCTGAGTGAATACAGTGATTTATATGAAACAAATCATAATAGCTGCGAAGCATACGAAACAAATAAGGCAAAAGGAGATTTACATTGGATATTCAACCATGTAGCTCAACATTAGAATCTCATCATTCTCATGCACAACACATCGATTTACACATATACACATTGTCGCTTTACTCGGCTTGGACTGTTGCTATCGATGCAATATAAGTTTTTTAGTGCGTAGAGTGCGCCTTGCTCCCTGGACAAAACAAGGTTAAGCTTCTAGTTCTTTAATCTCTTGCTGTGGATCAATTCGATTCCTTGCATGCAGTCTTGCCTTAATTGCATGCAATGCACTGACAGCATCTTCAATCTTCATTCTCTCAACAGGAACTTCAACAGAGCATGCAACACCCACATTAGTGAATGAAACCAAACAATCCAACATATTACAATCTATGTTCTGATCTCCTCTTATTTTTTGACTTTTCTCTTTGACTTGTTCAAGCAATCGAAAATCTAAAATCTCCTCCAATTTTTCTGGCAATGCCATCTTACAATAACTATGGAGGCTCATCTCATCATCAAACATATCATCTGTTGGCCTCTTTCTAGTGATCATCTCCAAGACGAGAATCCCGTAGCTATAGATATCGCCTTCAGGGGACGTCGAACCACCCATCCCATATTCTACAACGATACAATTACACAATACAAATAAAACATGAAAAGAACGTCTAAGAAACAAGTTAAATGATTAAAATGAAGTAAATATATGTTTTCACAGCATAAATACAACATAAGATCAAAAGATATGTATACCCGGGGCGAGATAGCCAATTGTCCCTTTAATGATTGAGGAAGTTGCTTCCTCATTATCCAAATTACTTGCAACATCAAAAAGGAATTTAGCCATGCCAAAGTCACCAACATGTGCAACCATGTCGTCATCAAGTAGAACATTGGTTGGCTTTAGATCACGATGAACTATTGGTGTTTGACAACGATGGTGAAGGTAATCTAATGCATTGGCCACATCTATAGCAATGTCTAACATTTGAGAAAAGTTAAGATGGTGTGATGAGTGATCTTGATCATGCTCATGATGAAGCCAGCTCTCTAGACTTCCGTTTGCCATGAATTCCAGCACTATAGCCTTGAAATCATTGCCTTGGTAATCTATGCTTGAGCAACAAGTTATCAACTTGACAAGATTCCGATGTCGAACATTTCTTAAAGCCTCGCATTCAACTGCAAAACTCTTTACAGCCCCAAGGTTTTGAAGATTCAAAACTTTGATTGCAACAGGGTTTTCTTGTTGATCAAGAAACCCTTTATAAACAGAACCAAAACTACCCTCGCCAATGATGTTCGAGGTTGCTAAACCATTCGTGGCTTGAACAAGTTCCCTGTAAGAAACTTGCATCAAGCTAACTGGCTCCAAAGTCAAAGGGGTCATCTTTTTTCCAAAGCGTTTTCGCCAACAAAGGATAGCAATGAATGCAACCAAAGCCAAGGCGAGCGAAAAGCTCACAACGATAACGATGATGGATTTGGTCGATAAACCATTTCGTTTTCCCTTTGCTGCCTGGTTCAAGCATTTTGGAAGTTCTATTTCAGGAATTCCCCCACAAAGATCCTTGTTTCCAACAATAGAGAATTGACTGATATTTTTGAAAACCCCTTCGTCTGGAACTTCACCCTCTAATAGGTTGAAAGAAAGGTTTAAACTCACCAAAAATGGAAGATTTTGAAGCTCAAGCGGTATTGTGTCAGACAAGTTGTTACTGGAGAGATCTAAGCTTTCGAGACCTCTTAGAGAGGCAAGAGATTGAGGAATGCTACCATGAAAATAGTTTCCCCGCATGTGCAAGATTCTTAGTTCAGAAATCTCACCGAATCTCTCTGGAATTTCGCCTGAGAAATCATTGTTATCAGCATATAACTCTACAAGATTCTTGGAGTTACTAACGCTTGATGGAAAGCTACCATTGAAAGAGTTGTGGGACAAATTCAATGTAACCAAAGGTTCAAAACCAGCAACCAGTTGATCCGGTATGCCACCACTGAGTTTATTGGTCGAAAGATCCATTATCTGCATGCTTTTGCATTTCTCGAGCGTCAACGGTATCCTTCCTACAAAACTGTTTCCATTTAAATAAAGATGAGACAAAAAAGACAGATTGCCAATACAGGATGGGATTTCACCGGATAAACGATTCAAAGAGAGGTCGAACCGTCCAACATTTCGAAGCTTTCCAATTGAAGTCGGAACTTCGCCTGTTAACAAGTTTTCCCCTACATGAATCTGTGTGAGTTTAACAAGATTGCCAATTCCTTCAGGAATATTTCCTGAAATCTGATTCCCTCCTATATAAAGAGTTTCAAGCTGAGTTGATAAATTTGCCATTGAATCTGGTAATACCCCACTTAGCTTATTCATATGGATGGCCAAAAGCTTCAATCGACTGCAGTTGGTTAAAGAAGAAAGGAAATCCAAGTCTCCTTCTTCCCCATTCCCAAGCTCGTTGTAATTAATGGAAAACAGTTCAAGATTCTGAAATTTTCCCATATCTCCAGGGACTAATCCACTGAAACCATTTGAATGGATATCAAACTGTTTCAAGCTAGAGATATTAGTCACTGATACTGGAATTCTCCCACTCAAGTGGTTGCCTCCGAGATGTAGTATCTCAAGTTCCGGAAAAGCAAAACCCAGTTCAGGTTCAAGGCCACCATGTATCTTATTTGTACTCATCCTAATATCTTTCATGGCGGAAAGATTGTAAAACGAAGGAGGTATAATTCCAGAGAGGTTATTTCGACTAAGAACAAGTATTTTCAAGTTTGATAATCTGCCTAGAGAAATGGGTATATTACCTTCCAAATGATTATTCCCAAGTTGGAGATAATCCAGAGATGAAAGGTTTCCTAACGAAGATGGGATTGTCCCAATAAAATCGTTGCCGGCAAGAGAGAGTTTAATCAGATTCTTCATAGTATCCCCCAATTGAAATGGAATTTTTCCGGAAAAACTGTTGTCACTTAAATTAAGAAATTGCAGGTTGGAGCAATTGTTGAGCTCTACAGGGATGTTACCTTGGAGATTATTGCGACTTAGATTCAGTGAACGAAGCTGTCTCAAATGGCCAAATTCCCTGGGAATATTGCCTTTCAAGTTATTGTTGAAAAGGTTTGCCTCTCTCAGGAAACTTAAGTTCCCTATTGATGGAGATATGGTGCCACCGAGTTTGAGACCAGGCAGGCTCAAACTGATGACCCTTTGCTGCTGCTGACCGCATCCAACACCTTGCCACTCGCAAAAATGGAGTGAAGCGTTCCATGAAAGTAGCGGACCACCGTGAGAGCCACCAAGAAGCTCATCTTTCAAAGCAAGCAATGCTAGTCTGTCTGTTTCGTTCCCCATGGCCGCCATTGCAGGTTTGAAGGACATAGACGCCAAGGTGATTGCTGCAACAAGGCAAAGTAGGAATTTGATACGTGATTTCTCCATTGAATACATATGAAACTGATTGTGCAGTCGAAAGTTAAACTCTCTAGTTGAATCGTAATCAAGCTAACGTGCTCCTTCTTTATAAACAAGGAAAAAAAGTCAATCCATCAAAATAATTAAAAGGAAAATTATTAGCAAGATATTTCGTCAGAGCTCAACATTTAGATGCAATTGCAGGGAACTGAAAATTCAGCACCTGATTCCATTAATCGTTAAAGTGTTAGGACAGGGGCAGCAATTCGAAGGCTATGTTTTGAATTGTTAAAGCGGTGGCCTAGTTGGTACATACTATTTTTTACTTACAACCTGAATTTGAAATGTGTGACACACATTCTTAAATTTTTAATGATTAATATGTAATTTACTCGTTAAATTTATTTAAAAATATTTTATTCTAATTTGAATTTATCTAAAAAAATTATATTTTTTTAAAAGATTTTTTTAAACTTATATCCATCACGTATCATACTAAAAAGTTAGTCACATATCACTATTAAATTAATTATCAGTGTCACGTCAACGCAAAGTAATAATACTAATGTGAAAATATCAACTTAAATAATAGAATATAAATTTAAGCACTAATTTTGTAATTTTGAACAAACATAACTACATATTAACCCATAAAACAATTAAAAACTATAAGTTCAATAATTAAACACTTATTAATAATATTAATATATAAATTCATCACCCTTCACCTACATACAATATATTTCTTTGGTCCATGGGACAAAACTGAGTATCCACATTGACATTGTGTTGGCATGAATTCAATATGAAACCATCTAATCTTCCTAACCTATAATTTTTGACCAACTTTTGCCTTTCTTGGTATAAGACAATCTGCCTTTTTTGAATAACGATCTTCTCTAAAATAAATGTTTTATTAATCCCCAAACATGCCCTTATTTTGAAAATATTTCATCCATTTTAAGAGAAATTACAATTTATGCTATAAAAAATAATTAAGTTTGAAACCTATAATTAAGTTTGAAACTTAATTACTACCTGAATTTGAAATATGTCTAACCATGTTAATTTTTTAGAGATTGATATATAATTTGTCCCTTGAATTTATCTAAAAATATTTAGTTGATACTTGAATTTGTTAAAAATATTATATTTTTTAAATTAATTTATATTTAAAAAATATTCTTTTCATTTATGTACACCATGTGTCATATTGAGAGACAGTCACATGTCACCATCAGATTAACCATTAATATCACGTCAGCATAAAACCAATGATATTATTACAGAGAACAGAGATATCAACTTGGGTAAAACAGAATACAAATTCAAATTCCAATTAAATACTTTTAACAAATCCAAAGAATAAACTACATATTAACTTATAAAATAATTAAAAATTATAAATCCAATAATTAAATATATTGATTAGTATTAATACACAAATCCATTACCTTCCCCTACATGAATATCATACAATATATTTCTTCCGTCCATATTGTGGATGGGACAAATTTGACTATCCACATAGTGTTGGCGTGAATTCAATATAAAACCATCTAAAGATGGTAATATCTTTACATAAATATCTAATATCAATAAATATTCATTCCAAGAAAAAAACTAAAAAATAAAAATCAATAAATTTACATGTTCACATGCTTCAATATATTAATCCAATAAATAAATTATTTAATATAAAAATAGAGTTTAAGTAACTTAAAAGTGATTTTTAAAAAATTTAACTTAAAAAAATACTCGTACTAATTAATTAATAAAATACTATTAGCTTCACAATATACTAATATTTAATTTATGTAGCATATCTAATGCTTGTTTCCTAGTAAATTTGCTTAGTAAAAGCGCATTACATATCGTGAAATTGTTTTACATTTGTAAACTTATTGAAATGGTTAAATTATTATAACTCGAACTTGACGATCGGATCAGATTTAAAAGTATTACAGTGATGGAATACAAATTTAAGTATTAATTAGATACTTTTGAATAAATTCAAAGAACAAACTACATATTAACTTGTAAAATAAATAAATAAAAAATATAAATTCAATAATTAAACATATTGATTATACAAAGCCATTACACTTACCCTACATGAATAGCATGCAATATATTTCTTTGGTCCATGGGACAAAATTGAGTATCCACATTGTGTTGGTGTGAATTCAATATGAAACCATCTAATCTTCCTAAATCCTAAGCTACAATTTTTGACAAAATCTGTCCTTTTGGTATAAGACAAAATCTGCCTTTTTGAGTAACGGTTTCTTACTAGGTAAATATTTCATCCATTTTAACAGAAAAAAGTCTTAGCGTGCAATTTAAGTTATTGAAAATAATTAGTTTGAAAATTATAATCTTGAATGTTGATCTTCACCTTTTTGAAACTATGCGTATTCTTTATGTTTTTACTTGCGTGTGGTTTGAAAATATTTTAATTTTTTTTAATCAGGTTACAATTATTATTTATAAAATAATAAAATATTTATATGTTTTATTTTTTAGTAAATAATATAAATAGTCATCTAGTTATGTTTTTAGTTCTATTTTGGTCCTTTAATTAGTATTTTTTTCGATTTAGTTATTAAATTTTTCGATATTAAATATTTTACTCACTCTCCTATTAGTTGTCATTAGGTAAGTGATAGAAAACTGACGTGAGCTTTTTTTATTGGTTAATGTAATGCCTCAAAATTTGAATATTTGTTTATTAAATTTTATCATAATTAAGTCTTTGTTTTTGTGGCTAAATGTTCTATTAATATGTTTGTGATCAAGAAGTCTTTTTTTTGGAAAATTTTGCTATTTTGTTTTTACTGAACCCTTATCCTTGAACTTGTGACTTAAGTCTTATTCTGTGTTAACTTATGTTAAGAATAAGTTTATTGGTTCAATGGTTAAGTATATATATATTCTTTGATATTGTGTTTGATTCTCTACATAAGCGAAGAGGAAATGTATTTTTAAACTACTCCGTAAAATTTGTTTATTTTAAATTAATTGAATTGTTTCTTTTTTTTCCCTCTCTTTTTATGTTTTTCTTTTTTATTGTTCTTGTTGTTTTCATTTCTTTTTCTGTTACTTTTCTTTTATTTCTTTTTGTTAATTCTTCTTGTTGTTCTATCGGGGGAATTGCATATCTCATTGTTTTTCGACTAAAAGGTTAATCGCGTAAGTATTGTTGTTGAATTTCTATTAATGTTCGTTTTCGTTCGTTTTTTTCAAAATTGGTTTTTCGCCTATGTTGTTCGATTTCTTTGTTTAAGGTTCTATTGGTTTTCTTTTAGGCAAAGATCTTAACAGTATCATCCCTCCAACGAGTTAGTTCTGCGTATTGTTGTTTCATACAAGGGTGAGTGGATGTTTTTCAAGTTGGGTTTTGCGTCAAATTTTTCAACATAGTTCGGTTTGAATGTTAAATTAATGTTTTAGTTCGATTAAATAATTTAATTGGACAATTGATTGTCGTTTTTAGGTTTCGAGATCATCTATGTTGCTTCTACGTCAAGCTCATACCAGGTTTGTAACGAAAACTTGAGATTCTACGAACAGCGAAAGACAGAATCCATGTTGACAATGACACACAGCCGTGTGGTAGGTCGTGTGAGCCACACGACCGTGTGGTAGGTCGTGTAAGCCACATGGTCGTGTGTCAAGCCATGTGGTAGACCGTGTAAGGCACTGTCTTGGGTTACACAGGCATATGACACGGTCATGTGCAAAAACCGTGTGAGAGACTGACTTGCTTCGAGTTACACGGGCGTGTCTCAGGCATACTGTGATAGGCCACACAGGTGTGTACCAAGCCCTGTAGACCATACAGGCCAGCCATCTAGGCCGTGTGGATCCACACGGACGTGTGAGCCAAAAATAAGAAATTTTCCCCTATGGCCGTAAATGTTGTTTGAATCGAACGTAAGCTTATCGTAGGGTTCGTATGATTTGAATTAGGCTATAAAACTTGTTATCTAATGATTTGTTACTGTATCATCTATTATCTAGGCATATATCTGATGTGAAATCTGATAAGAAAATATGATATGTTTTACCCGAGCATGATTTGAATTTATATCACTGTATACGCATATATGATATCTATTAATTTTGCATCTGCATTGGGGTAGGAATTGTGGTAAACGAGGAAATGTGGGCAGTTAATTATCTGTCGATTCTGGTGGCTAAGCCACATGCATATTTGATTCTGGCAATATATCTCACTTTGATCTAGCAGCTTGTCTACGACATTCTGAAATGTGACATATAGTCACTATGCGGTGTGTAGGGATGGATGGGTACTTGATACCCTATTTGGTGTGTAGGGATGGTTGGAGATGGTGTGTAGTGTATAGGGGTAGGATTCTGGATCTATATCTTATATGTTCTGTAATTGTATCTGTATCTGTATCTGTATCTGTATCTGTATCTGTATTTGATATGTTTCGTATCCGTTTTTCATTCTGATATCTGACTGAATAGGACCTGAAAGTAAGATTGAGATTGCTTTTACTTAATTGGTTTATAAGTTACACACTGAGTCGTTAGCTCATTTATTTTGTCTGTTTGAATTTCAAGGAACCCTTAGACTTGATTGAGTCAGCGAATTGGAAGCTCGGCCATTCCGCTTAACTAATTTATCGTGTTATCTGCATTTAAACTGTAACTACTTTTCCGAGATGGTTGTCTTTAAATACTGGATTTTATGTTCTGTTTATAAGCTTTTAAATGTTTTTGGATCTTTTGAATATTTGCTTATTAAAAATTAGATTTTTCTAAAATGATTAATGTAACTCTCCAAATTTGGCCATATCGTGTTACAGTCTAATAAAAAACTTAATTCTCCAATGTTTCTACATTCTTTCAATTTGATTCTAAATATAAAAAAATTGACAAATTTAGCCCTCAATGTTTAAAAATTTTGATATTTTAGTTCAAATTCTAAAATCATCAATTAATTTAGCTCTCAACATTTACAAAATTTTCAATTTAATTCTAATTCTAATTCTAAAAGGTTTAAAAAGATTAAATCATTTTTATCCCTTTTAACTCACCATTTGATTTTTTTGGGTGAGCTAAAATCAAAATTAAAGCAGGAAGCGTATAACCAAGGAACAAATCCATTCATATAAGTTTTGTATGCTTTTGACTTTTTTTTTTTTTGGGTAAACTACACCAACTATTCTTAAACTTTCTTTAAAATTACATTTCGATTACCCAACTTTCAAAAGTTACATAATAGTCACTAACTTTATCAAATTGTTACATTATTGTCACTTAGTTTTTACGATTCTGAATAATGAAAGTTGTATTGCAAGCTTAAATTTTGTTTCTTGAAAACTCTAGCAGTAACAATCGGTCTAATAGTGGAATTTGAATCTTGCATTGAGATGTATTTTGCTAGGGCTTTGAGAAAAAAAATAAAACAAAATAAAATTTACAAAGTAACTTCTAAGTAAAACAACATGAAGTTATTGATGTGATTGAAGATGTTCGACAACCCCGTGGAAATCAAATGAAATTTAGCTTAGAAATTTTAAGATTTGTTTGTATAATAAAAATTTGTAAGAAATGTTAGTTTAAAAAACTTAGTTTTAATTTAAAGAATTTTTTAGATTTATACATATTTATATATATTTTTTTAAAAAAATATGATTTTTAATTATTTTTATAGATTTTTTAAATAATTTTTAGTCTAAGATTTTTTTTTTATGTTTTTTATGATTATCGTTAAGAAAAATTTTAAAATATCAAAAATGAATTATTAACTATAGTTCATGGACCAAATTAGCTATTAATCCTTTAAATTAAAGTGCAATGTTACCTTTTTTTAATAGAAGTTAACAGCTGAGTGACAAAAATGTAACAATTTGACAACGTTAGTAACTATTATGTAACTTTTGAAAGTTAGATAACCGAAATATAATTTTAAACAAAGTTTAGGGATAGTTGGTGGAGTGTACCCCTTTTCTATCTCAATTTTTTTTCCCCTTTAAAGTTCCTGTATGATTCTGGTCACTTCTACTAATTTTTCGTATATAGAAATATTTTATTTACAATTTAGTTAGTTTGTTATTATTCTTTGAAACTTTTTATTTTTAAAATAAAAATTGAAATATTATTGGTTAACTAACATCCTTGAGGTCAAGACGGTGCTGCCGCCATTGATTTATCGTCGATGGTGTTGTATCGTCCCATATTCATTCATTGGCTAGTTGGGGCATGTTTATTTTCGAATTAGGGGAAAAAATGCTTCATTAGGTTTCTGTTGGTTAGCTTCAAAGGTTATAAATGGTGTTAAAACATCAAAGGGTGAGCTAAAAGGCTGAAAATAATTGCTTAATATTTATCTTCTTTTCTTTTCTTTTTAATTTTTAGAATTTGAACTAAAATAGAAAATTTTGTAAACATTAGGAGCTGAATTTGTTGACTTTTTTATATTTAGGATCAAATTAATAAAATATGTAAACATTAGAGAGCTAAATTTATTGTTTGACCAATAAAAAGTGTAACATCCCAAAAATCGGGTTAGAAGAGAGTGAGTTAGTGAAATCAAGAGTGGTTATCTATCGATTTTGAGTTAAGATTTTAAAAATCTTGCAAGTGAATTGATTTGATTTAGTGGCTAAGTGTTGTGTTTGTGTGTATGACGTTTTGGGTTCGAATCCCTTCTTTGAAATTTTTTCTATTTGATTTAACCTCTATCTTGGGACATTTGGATTATAAGTTATTTTTGATCAATTAATAATAAAAATGAGTCTATTGGTTTAGTGGTGAGGTGTTAATTTACCATTTGGTCTTGTATTTGAATCCCTACGTAAGCAATAAGGAAATGTGTTTTTTTAACTGCCTTATGAGGTAGTTTAATTTAGTTAATTAAACTTTTGCAAAAACTTACTCTGCTATTCACGTTCTTTTCCATTTTTATTTCTACCATTTTCTTCCCTACTTCCTTCCTTTTTGTTTTGATTTCTTCTCTTCAAATTACCTTTCCTTTTGTTATCTTGTGTTAAATTAATTCTGTACGAGGTCTAACTTCTCCTTTTTTTTGCTCAATTCGGTTGTCGATAAGTTTCGATTTGAGGTTTTATGTCAAAAGTTCTTTGACGTAACTTCGGTTTTAGAATGTTAGTTTTAGCAATTTGATTGTGAATTAATCATTTTTTTTTGGGCAATTGATTGTCGTATTTAGGTTCCAGGATCGTCTGTGTTGCTTCTACATCAAAATCGTATTAAGTGTGTGTCGAAAACCTAATTTTCTGTCAATTTCAAACGTCAGGAAACATGGTTGTCAATGCCACATGGCCCGTGTGGGCCACACGGTTGTGTGTTAGGCCATGTAACAGACCGTGTAACTTTCTATTTTAGAATTAAGGTCATACGAGCACTTTTTAAGCTACATGGACGTGTGCTAGGCCGTGTCACAAGTCGTGTGATACTTTAAGAGGGCCACACGGGCATGTGTTAAGCCATGTAGACCATATAGGCTAGACACTTAGGCCGTGTGAATCCACACAAATATGTGGGCCAAAATTCAGAATTTTTCTCTAAGGCCGTAAATGTCGTTCGAATTGAGTGTAGGCCTTCCGTAGGGTTCGTGTGATTTGAATTAAGCTATATAACTTGATATTTGATTATCTAATAATGAGAAACCTGTTATTAGTATGTGTATCTGATGTGATATCTACAACTTTTGTTTAGATGCGTTAAAGGTATGTGCGTTATTCAAGTATGATTCATGTTCTGTTAATTTGACGGTACGGTTCTGTGTTATTTTGTTGGGTGAGAACATGTGACATCTGATACGTTGATTTGATTGTTACTGATTCTGATATATGACCATGCATGTGACTTCATGGCAAATTTGATAAAAAAATTTCTACAAAGAGTGGGTTTCTATGCCTTTTGCTTCCATTATTATGCAACAGCATGTCCCACATACTTGCCATTTTGATTTCTGTATATGCATGCAATGACACAATGCATGGGGTTTGGGATAATGTGAAAAGAGAAAGTTTTTGGCAATTTAATGATCTACACTATTTGGTGGTTTATCCACAATTTAGATCCTGGCAGCTTGATTGCAACTTAGTGGCTTGACCACATTTATACCTGATATGGTAGTTTGACTGTAATTTGATAAGTCATTATTATCGGGCAACTTGGGGTGACCTATTTTGGTGTGTTCTGGTTGGATAAGTTCTGGGGAAATTTATCTTGGTGTGTAGCGGAGTTGGGTAGGATTTTTTGGGAAAAATCGGCACTCTGACTTTCTGGAAATTTTCACATTTGGCATAATTATACATTCTCCATTTTGTTTGTATGATCATTATAAAAATATCTTTGAAACTCTGATTTGTACAGTTTGTTTGTGTGAACATTTTGAAATTCTCCGCATTACTCTAATTTGTATATTGTGTTTTGTACGATCTCTATTTGAGTTAGTTATACACTGAGCCTTGTAGCTCACCCCTTTTTGTTTTGTCTTTGTCTGTTCAGGTAATCCTCTAACTTAAGATAGAACGGTGTATGGGAACTCGGATCGTTTTTGCACTGAATGTAAATATGTGATTTTCGTAATTGTTTGTTTTGATCTTTTGGGTCTGTAATCTATTATTCCGTTTTTTGGAACTCGTTTTGGATTTGTTAATTCGTCAATAACTGACATTTTTCAAACATGAAACCGCAAAATCACTTAAGTCGACAAAATGGATTCGATTTTCAAACCAAGACTCGGGAAAAGGTTTTTCCACTGCAAATCGAACAATGATTTGAGTGTTTTCAAAATGTTTTTTTTGGAATCAATTTTTCAACGGGTTAATGTAACCCCTCAAAATTCGACTACAGCATCTAAGTCGAGTTTGGGGTGTTACAAAAATCCTACTTTAGCGTTCCGCCACTCATCTATCCGTAAGTAATAGGAGAGTGACTAAAATATAAAATTTCAAAATGTTCAATGACTAAATCAAAAAAATTAATAGTTGAGTGACCAAAATAGAACAAAAGGCATGGTTGGGTGACTATTTTGTAGTTCACCCTTTATTTTTTGGATAAAATATTCATATGTTCTATAATTAAATACAATATTATATTAATATAATTTTAATAGGGTGAGTATTTAGTGCACCAACAATATTTTTTTTTATTCCACAAGCAACATTAAAAAATTACTATGTGTCTCTTTTTCTAAAATATTTATTTTTAATATCTTAGGGACACATTTCAACTCCTTGACCCTGCTTGTGGAGTCTAAAAACTTCATTGACAACGTATCAAATATTTTCCCATTTTATAATATAATTTCTATCGAGAATAATACAATTTTAGGTTGTTTAAATATCTCAGTGTTATTGTTTTAAATATAGAGTTCAATTTAACTGATTAATGTATAAATTTGTCCATGAATTGATTAGTGAATTTTTTTCTTTGGGTAAACTATATCATTTAGTCACTAAATTATGCGTAAGTTTTTGTTTTGGTCACTGAACTATTCAAAGTCATTGAGTTGTTAAAATCAATGCTATATGACTTTCTTTGTTCGCACTACCTGCACTAATCAAAATCCTTCTTCCCCTTCTCCTTAATAGTTTAGCTCTCTTTTTTTTATAAAACAACTTTGGATGAAACGAATATGGGAACCAAAATTCAAATAGCTTTTTCAAATAACTTTTATCTCTGATCTTCGACATTGATCATCAGATCAACTTGGATCTAAGGTATGTCCTTCTACTCGTCTATGGGTATCAACCTGTATAGCCCCAAATTATTTGTTTCCGCTTTTGTAAAATTTTAACACAAATATCTATCTGCTTCAGTGGTTTAGTGTTCTGGGTGTGTGTGTGAGGTCCCAAGTTCAAGTCTTACCTTTAGCAATTTTTTTTTTTACTTTTGGAATTAAGCTTTACCATTGGTGAATGGGTTTATATTTATTTGTTGTTGTTTAATGTCAGAATAGGCTTGTTAGTCTGGTGGTTAAGTTGAGTGTTAGTTTGTTGAAGGTCTTGTGTTTGAATCCCTGCGTAGGCAAAGGTATTATTTTTGCTCGGATGTTGGATAGAGTTTTAGTGGGGTTAAAATGCTGTAGTGTTTGAGATAGAGAGGTTAGTGGGAGATTTAAGGATTTATCAAAAAAGATTATTTTTTGACTTTATTTGGAAAATTTTGACTTTCTCTCTCTTTTCCCCAAATTTCTGACGCCATTCTTTTTCCCCTCTCTTTTGTTTCATTTTCAATTGTTGGCCTCCCTATTTTGTTCTTTCAGTTATTGCTTTTCGAAAACCCATTTCTCCACTTTCGTCGATAGTTGGTAAGTGGCTAAGTGTGGTAGTTTTAATTTCTAAGTTATCGATTGGAGGTGTATAATTTCTATTTTTGGTAGCAGAGAATTGAATTGAACGGGGCTTCCCTTGTGCTGCTTTGTAGTTGGAATCGTGTGTAGTTTCGAGGTAAGCGATAAGCGGTCATTTTAAACTTTTGTTGGTGCCGTGGTTTCAGATTAACCATAATTTACTGATTTTGGGGATTACTATGTTGATTTTTAAGTTCTTAAATGTTCGCGCTTGTAGTAGCTTTAAAACGATACCAGGTGTGTACCCGAAACGCAAAAAATGAGAATCGACGAAAGCTGAAAAGGCCACTATGATGTCACATGGGCGTGTGGCAGGTCGTGTGCGAGACACGACCGTGTGTTCAATGAAGGCCAAGCCGTGTGTAAGACATGGCTGTGTGATGGTAGGAGTATGGCCATGTGAGCCACACGGACTAGGCCAAATTGGGCGTATGGGCCACACAGACGTATGGGCCTACACGGGCAGTCTACACGGGCATGTGGATTTCTGGGCCAAGCCCTGTGATACACATGGACAAGGTCAATCTGGCGTGTCATGTGGGCCCACACGGGCATGTAGGCCCAAAATTTGAAATTTTTCCCTAGGGTTGCACGGGTTGTCCCAAACAACTATAGGGTCGGTAAAGGCTAAATAAACCCTAAACTGTATAATCTGATTGTCTAATTTTCTGATCTAGTTATGGTAATCTTATGCATGTTTGAATATTCTATTATCCGTATATACGTATGGTGAGCATGTATTATATATGTTATTTGCAACTATTATTTGGGGTGGGATGTTATTTACGGAGGAAGTGTTCTGAAAGGCGACTTTCGCCTATATTCTGGCAGCAAGGCTGTAATATATTTGTTATGTGCCGCACTGGTACTATATGGTGTGTAGGGCTGGGTGGGTGTTTTAAACCCCAAATGGTGTGTTGGGATGGTCGAAGATGGTGTGTAGAGGATAGGTTAGGATTTTTTATTTCTGATTTTCATATCTGTATCTCAAATGGGCTTAGGCCTGAATCTGTATCTGTCTGATGTTTGATAATATGTATGTTTGCATGCCTATCTCTGCTGGGTTACATACTGAGTTTACACAAACTCACCCATTTTGTCTGTTCTGCACAGGTAATCCACAGAGTTAAGCAGATCGGTGCAGCGGGGGACTCGACGGTAACCACTCATCAGTAAACTGTTAAAATTTGTTTTAAAATTTATTTAAGTTTCAGTATAAATTTTGAGGGTTGTAACTTCTGGACTTTTATATTTGTTTGACTTTAGTTTTGGGTTTGGTTTTAAATTGTCCATTAGTTTGTAATGGATTTAGCTAAGACAAGGTTTTCAAGAAATACAAGATGTTTTCCTGAAACACAATGATTTACCTAAGCTTTCGCTAAAAGATAAGTTTTTGAAGGTAACTCGACTAATTAAATAAACATTTTATAAAATAAATAAAAGCATGTAAGAGTTGATAATCTGAAATGGTTTTAATGAGGCAACTCATTTTTAAAACACCATTTCATGTGATGTCACCTAATTCAGCCATAACGTCTAGGCTGGGTTTGGGGTGTTACATTTAGTGGTATCAGAGCCAGGTAGTAAAACTCAACTGTGGATTTTGGGTTCTAAATTATGTTTTAAAGAACTAGTTTTCAAATAATTTTAAACACTCTGATTAAGTATATGGTACACCGTGTAACACCACTTACCTGTATTCGACGCTAGAACAGGATACGAGGCGTTACCGGACATAAACATATGCAATCAAACAAAATCGGGTCATAAACTTGTGTCCAATTTAAAACTTTTCAAATCTCATCTTAGAGTCTCTAATATGAGCCTACGGGGCCCAAAACATACTTTGGAAGTGGTTCGGGACTAAACCGAGAACTTTTGAAAATTTTCATGAAAAATAGGGGCACACGCCCGTGTGGATTGAGACATGCCTGTGTGGGTAGGTCGTGTGGTCACACATGCCTATGTCCCTAGCCCATGTGGAATTATTTTTCATTTCGAACCTACAGGGGTTTTCACACGGCCTAACACACGCCCGTGTCCATGGCCGTGTCCTTCACAAGATTGAGACACACGCCCATGTCTTTGCCCGTGTGCTCGAACCTGGGCATATGGCCGTGTGGCTGCTCGTGTGGTCACAAGTAAGGCTATTTACCAAGCCCTTTGCCATCCAAAAACACTTACACACTTATACCAACTTCAACAACACACAACATGACATTATTAGGTATCTAATTAGCCACAACAAAGCATCCACACAGCATTCATATGACACATTTATCATGCATAAATATCACACACTCATTCATCCACATATGCAAGCATACACATCCTTAGGATACTTTATCATATACTTACAATATAGCCAATATTAGCCAACATCAATTGGCCATATACAACAATGAGCTTTCAAATAACTTAGGCCAACATTTTAAGCCAACTCAAATATGACACTTAACAAAATGACCAAGTCCCCTATACATGCCATAAACTTAAAATATTTGAATTCATCAATACCCATTTTGAGAGCTTGGTAATGTGATAGGATCTCTGGCGATCTCCAACCCGAGCTAATCAATGACATTATAATCATAGAAAATAAACAGAATAAGCTAAATAGCTTGGTAAGCCCGTACGGAATTAATAAGTAATTGAAATCTATTACCCATTTCAACAATTTAAACACATAAGTATAAAAGTTGCTATAAAACTCGTATGAGTAAGATACTTTTTACCAATTCATTCACATTCTATATCATTTTATCTACAACAACTACCATACTTGTAATCGCCCAAATTCAATCATTCAATCATACACCATATCACATACTTATCATACCATAACTTACATATATTGCATATAGTAAACTATGGTGTAACAAATACCACATACGAACCTTTCACATGTTCAATACATAATCTCATAGGAAGTTATCAAGCTTCTTCATTTCAATATTCATATAGATTTCAAACATACTTGTATCATTTAACTCAATTGTACTCACATTCTCGATTTTACTATACCTGTTGGTACACTTAAACACCAATGAAAATACATTATTTCCATTCAACAGTCGATAATATCATTGGCTCATAATTCTTTCACATTCCATTCATACGCTAGACATGAATTTCCCAAATTTATTCCTTCCACTATTCATATGGATCATGAAATTTTTTTACGAATTCATTCACATTTACATATACATAAGCAATTTAAGATATTCCACATTCAATTTAATATCCAACACAAGTCTAAAATCAATTGAACTATACAATTTCTCATAGGCATTACTTAATCAACAATAACCTTACCAAGGTTTCATCACATATCGTGCGCTTTTCACAACTTTGAAATTTCCATTGAACATTCAGAATATTAATGGATACATCGGAAGTTTGCACATAAGTACCACACTTGTAGCCAAAGCTACTTCACATCACTTATCACATATAGGCTAATTATCAAGCTATTTACATTCTCGGATCTGCTCACACAAGCTATCGATCATACGTTGCTACTCAGTGCTGCTCACACAAGCTGTCAGGTATCCACAACACATGCCGGTATACCTAGTTACTGGTAGCACGTATTAGAATAGCACCCGGATTCACTTAGTCACAATTTTACATAATTTCATATAACGATGCCATAGCCCAGCTATGGTCTTACACGATTTCACTTAGAATCATGTATCGATGCCATAGCCTAGCTATGGTCTTACACGATTTCACATAGAATCACATATATTGATTCCATAGCCTAGCTATGGTCTTACACGATTTCACTTAGAATCATATATCGATGCCATAACCTAGCTATGGTCTTACATAATTTCACATTGAATCATATATATCGATGCCATAGCCTAGCTATGGTCTTACACGATTTCACATAGAATCACTTGTCGAAGCCATGGCCCAGCTATAGTCATACACGAAATCACCTATTCACACTTTGCCATGGTTCAACCATGGTCTTTTTCGTCAATTCGACTATTAGCACTGAGCAAAAGTTTTCAACCCTACGTATACTTACTTCGAACATTTAGATTTCGATATTCAATTGACAATATGAATAAATTCATAAGTCATTCATTAACTTAACAAATAAACATTAATGTTTAACGATACAAACTTACCTCGACATAAAATTGGCGAAAAAGACCAAATCGTCCAATACTCATTTTTCCCCTATTCTAAGTCCAAACCTTGTTTTTCTTGATTATTGAGCTTGAAAGCTTAAAAAACCTAGACATGGTGTCCATAGGGAGTTTCGGCCAAAGAAGGAAGATGGACACCATTTTTGGCTTGATTTTCCCTTTTTAATTCTTTTATTAACTAAATAACCAAATTGCCCCTCATTAAAAACTTTGATATTTTTTCTCTCCATGTCCATTTTCGTCCAAACTAATGTATAATGGTCTAATTACCATTTAAGGACCTCCAATCTAAAAACCCATTACAAATAAGTACCTTGGCTTTTAGAACTCACATTTTTCACCTATTGCAATTTAGTCCTAATTATCAAATTGGACATCCAAACAATAAAATTTCATAACGAAAATTTCATACGAGCATTCAATCACACAATAAACCTTAAAACTCAATCGAAATAATTTTTTCTACTTCAGATTCGTGGTTTCAAAACCACTACTCCATTTAGGCCCTAAATCTGGATGTTACACACCGAGTCTCCGTTACTGATCCTGTAAGTATTTCTGAAGCTTAATTAGAACTGCTCTGAAACATTATAGATAGTTACTCCAAAACCACTATAGTTAGTACTTTCTGAAACTGTAGTGAAATATTTAGAGACGGAAACATCTGAATACTTCTGATACTTTGTGCATAAAATATTGTTAATAGGAAACTGAAACTAATACATCAACTTGTTAATGTAGATAAAATCTGAATTAGAAAAAGAGCAGACGTAGTACTCGGGGTCGTGGTAGAGCCCGTAGAGGGGCTCAAGCTAAGTCTTCATTTTTGGGCAATATGTCGAATCTGGATACGAATGAGACGCTAATTTTGCCTGCCATTGAGACTGGGTCTTAAGACCGTACGCTGGGGACGACATATTGTCCCAAGCCATGCTGAGGATACTGGAGAGGGTCACTAGACCCAATTCTGGATTTAGGGGCCATGGGTCGATAACTAAACGACTTCAGTCTATTAGAGCTGAGTTATTTAGAGGTGTTGCCCTTCATGTGGCCGAGTATTGGTTGGAGGCCACTAAGAGAATTATGGATGATCTAGACTGTTCCCCCAAGCAGAAATTGAAGGGTGCAGTCCCCTTGCTTTGTGACGAAGCATATTAGTGGTGGTTAACGGTTAAGGAGGGAACTCAGCCTGATCGTCTACATTCAAGAAAAAAGTATGTAGGAGCAAGTTATGTTGATACTCATAGGCGTGAGTTCATAAACCTCACGCAGGGCAATAGATCTGTGGCCGAGTATGAGGTCGAATTTCTAAGACTGAGCAGCTACGCTTGAGGCATGGTGTCAGGAGTGTGTCAGGTTTGAGGAGGAACTGAGAGATAGCCTGAGGGTTTTGATAGCTCCGCGGAGGGAGCATGAGTTTTCTGTACTAGTTGAAAAGGCGAAGATCGCCGAAAATGTTAAACACATAGAGCGCCAGAACAAGGAACGAGAGAGGGGTAAGAACAAAAGGGATTCGGAGCCCTCGAGCTCTATATAGAGGCCTAAGAAAGAGGCCAAATCTGATGGGCCAATTAGAGTGGGAGCTCCTGTTGCTTCTACTAGGATCCTGCCTTGTGGAGACCGTGGTAGACACCATCCGAGCGAGTGCTGGAGGAGGATAGGGGCATGTTTGAGATGTGGGTCTTTGGAGCACCGCATTCGAGAGTTTCCATTGAGGGTTGATCAGGTGCAAGCTTCGGGACCAGGTTTCGTATAGCCTCAAAGGGTAGTTCAGCAACTACCTAGGGGCCGTAGATAGGCTAAGGGTGGTAATGGATTGGGCCGAGGATAGAGAGCACTGGGCAGAGGTGTTGGTTAGACTGAGGTGAGGTAGCTTGCATTAGTTTATGTTGCTCAATGCCGAGAGGATAGAGATGCTCCCAACGTCATCACCGGTATGTTCTTTATATTTGATGTACCTTACATTACTCTTATAGACATAAGGTCTACTTGTTCCTATATAGCCTGTTCTGTTTCTGAAAATCTGGGGATATCAGTTGAAGGTGCTTCTAGTAAGGTTACTGTGATAAGTCAATTGGAGCTACCTCCAGAACTAGATCGTATTTATGATGTGTTTCATGTTTCGATGTTAAGTCGTTACCGATTTAATCCATATCACATAGTCTCCGTCGAGGATATCAAGGTTAGACCGGATTTGACTTTTGAGGAGGAGCCAGTTCAGATTCTTGATCGAGATGTTAAAATTTTGAGGAAGAAATCCATATCGTTAGTGAAGGTTCTGTGGCAGAATCATGTCACTGAGGAAGCCACGTGGGAACCTGAGGACTCAATGCTTCAACAGTATCCTCATCTGGTCTGACCAGGTAAATTTCGAGGTTGAAATTTCTTTTAGGGGGTAGAGTTGTAATGCCCCAAATTATTTGTTTTTGCTTCTATAAAATTTTAACACAAATATCTGTCTGCTTCAGTGGTTTAGTGTTGTCGTGTGTGTGTGAGGTCCCAAGTTCAAGTCTTACCTTTAGCAATTTTTGTTACTTTTAGAATTAAGCCTTACCCTTGGTGAGTGAGTTTATATTTATTTGTTGCTGTTCGATGTCAGAATGGGCCTGCTAGTCTGGTGGTTATGTTGAGTGTTAGTTTGCTGAAGGTCTTGTGTTCGAATCTCTGTATAGGCAAGGGTATTATTTTTACTCAGATGTTGGACAGAGTTTTAGTGGGGTTAAAATTCTATAGTGGTTGAGATAGATGGGTTAGTGGTGGATTTAGGGAGTTATCAAAAAAGATTATTTTTTATTTTATTTGAAAAATTTTAGCTTTCTCTCTCTTTCCCCCTCAGATGTTGGACAGAGTTTTAGTGGGGTTAAAATTCTATAGTGGTTGAGACAGAGGGGTTAGTGGTGCATTTAGTGAGTTATCAAAAAAGATTATTTTTTAATTTTATTTGGAAAATTTCAACTTTCTCTCTCTTTCCCCCAAATTTCTGACGCCATTCTTCTTCCCCTATCTTTTGTTTCGTTTTCAATTGCTGGCCTCCCTATTTTGTTCTTTCGGTTATTGCTTTTCTGAAACCCGTTTCTCCACTTTCGTCGATAGTTGGTAAGTGGCTTAAGTGTGGTAGTTTTAATTTCTAAGTTATCAATTGGAGGTGTATAATTTCTATTTTTGGCAATAGAGAATTGAATTGAACGGGGCTTCCCTCGGGTTGGTTTGTAGTTGAAATCGTGCGTAGTTTCGAGGTAAGCAATGTAACACCCCAAACCCAGTCAATACACCACGACCGAATCTGGTATGTTACGGGGAGAATCGTGTTTGAGAGGTTAGGTTTTCAGTTTAAAGATTTGGTGGAAAACTCTTTGCTATAATTTATACTTGTCAAAAGCTTGAGCATGATTGTTTTAAAGCTGATAGTTTATTTTGAAAACCCGGGAATTTTGGAAACTTAGTTGGATCCATAAGTAAAACAAATTCATATCATTTAGAAATCTGAGAAAAATTCCTTGTGTTTGCTTAAAAACATTTTGAACGTAGTGTGAAGAAAATCTCAAGTTTGGAAAACAACTTGGGTGTATTCATTTTAAAGTTTTTGTGTGATACCCGATGGTAAAGTTTAAAACATATCGCTTTGTAGTTTTGAAAAAAAAAAACCCTTTTTCCTTCCAAGTTTTATCCAATATTAATCCAACAATCTATTAGAACATATTTGGAAACAAATCAAAGCATATAAGTAATCAAAACATAATCTGCAAAGGCCTTTTACAATCCCAACAAAACCAAAAAGAAATTTAAACGAAATAGAGTACCAAGTTTGAAATCAGTGCAAGTCTGAATTTATTTATGGCATGGTCACCTCGAGTCCACCCGGCTCCATGTCCGCGATCTAAGTGTCACCTGAAATGATAAGGGAGAAGGTGAGTCGCAAGACTCAGTGCATAAATCCCCCTCCCAATTAATGCAACATGCTAACACACATCATAGCAAAGCAATACCATTAATGCACCCCAATCCTAACCATCCATATCACCTTTTCTACCCCGTGTGGTACCAAACCACTGGTGGTGCCAAACCACTGGTGACCCAAAGTCACGATATCCATAAGTGTGGTGCCAAACCACAGGTGA
The DNA here is from genome assembly GCA_025503065.1 of Gossypium bickii. NCBI lineage: Eukaryota > Viridiplantae > Streptophyta > Magnoliopsida > Malvales > Malvaceae > Gossypium > Gossypium bickii. The sequence continues at coordinate 59,764,304 of CP106721.1, read as the reverse complement.
CCCAAAGTCACGAATAATCCAATGATGGGGCCAACCTATCGCGTGATACCAAATCACTGGCGTCAATCCCAGATCTCAAGCGTGGGGCCAACCCATCGTGGTACGGCCACCGGGACGAGACGCTATGAGGTGCCAAACCTCCGGTGTCCCAAAGACACAATGTGATACCAAATCCTTTGGTGACCGAAGTCACGAATCCAATGATGGGGCCAACCCATCGTGTGATACCAAATCACCGGCGTCAATCTCGTAATATCAACCGTGGGGCCAACCCACTGTGGTGCTAAGCCACTGGGACCCAAAGTCACAATAAATCCATCTATGGTACCAAACCACTGGAGGTGCCAAACCTCTGGTGTCCCAAAGACACGGATATCATATTCCCCCTCCTCTCATATCACCCAAGAACATCTCTCATCGATGCAAAATCATGCAACTCATGCAATCATACTAACATGTTTAATGCTGCATCTCATAGCACATATATCATAATCATGATATCAATATATATATAACAACAACATAGCTCGTAATGAAACGGACTTACCCGTATCCGTGCTCATACCCCACAGGGTATCATATCAATCACCTATACTGTATCGGCTTATTAACAATCAGGTTATTAACATATTACTAAGCAAGAGTGTGTTAGTTTACACACCTGTTAAACGCAAGCTTTTAAAGCCCAACGAATCGATCTAAGACCCTCAATGTCTTGCTCCTATAATCGGCCAAACATGAACATTATCCATCTATACCATTCGGCCAAAACCAATTAAACCAAAGGGGTTAATGCTTACCCCTTACCTTATTCTAAAGTTTTATTCTAAAGTCAAAAAAATTTTCGAACATTTTCCACAGTGACATACCGGATCCGATCAGGACTTGTGGGCCGGGTTTGGGGGTGTTACAAGCAATAAATGGTCGTTTTAGACATTTTTAAGTGTCGTGGTTTTAGATTAACCATAATTTAAGACTGATTTTGGGGATTATTGTGTCAATATTTAGGTTCTGGAGGGTTCGCACTTGCAGTAGCTTTAAAACGATACTAGGTGTGTACTTGAAACACAGAAAAATAAGAATCAGTAAAAGCCGAAAAAGGCCATTGTCGATGTCACATGGGCGTGTGGTAGGCCGTATGCGAGACACAATCGTGTGGCCGACAAAGGCCAAGTCGTGCGCAAGACACGGCTGTGCGATGGCCAGAGTGTGGCCGTATGAGCCACACGAGCTAGGCCAAATTGGGCATGTGAGCCCACACGAGCATTCCACATAGGTGTATGGGTATCTGGGCCAGGCCGTGTGATCCACCCGAGCAAGGCCAATCTGGGCGTTGTGCCCACAATGGCAAGCCACACAGGCATGTGGGCCCAAAATTATGAATTTTTCCCTAAGGTTACACAGGTCGTCCCAAACGACTGTGGGCTTACTGTAGGGTCTGTAAAGGCTAAATAAACCCTAAACTGTATGATCTGATTGTCTAATTTTCTGATCTGGTTATGGTAATCGTATGCATATTTGAATATTCTATTATCTGTATATACGCATGATGAGCATGTATTATATGTGTTATATGTATCTGTTGTAACAGCCCGGTTTAAACCCTAATCGGAATAGTGGTTTCGGGACAAAAAATCTGAGTCAGAAAAATATTTTAATATTATTTCCTGAGTCTATAGCATGTGAATTAATGTGTGTGAAATTTTTGTGAATTAATTTGTCCGTTTGTATGCTTAATTAGAGAAAATGATTAAATTGCATCAAATGCAAAATTAGCATGCTTTTTGTAAAGGTATCTATTTATTATGGCTTTTGTTATATGGAGTCCTTATGTTGTTATTAAACCATATGAATATTTGATGGACAAAAATGTCTTAAGGTAGTGGAATTCAAATGAAAATAAAAAGGCTAATGTGGTAATTGTTAAATAAAAGATAAATTAGTTAAAAAAAAAAACAAGATAATGGCCATTATGTGTTCATCCACTGATTGTGGAAGAAAGAAAATAGGTTTTGAATGTTTGGCCATTACTAAGCAAAATTAAGGTATGTTTTGGTTTCGGTTTTTGATAATTTCTACGTTTTTGTGATCGTTGATTCATGTTCTTTCAAACCCATGTCTTAATTTTGAAATTTGATGGAGAATTTGAAATGTACCATTGATGAATCCATGAGTTTTGTGATGTTTGAGGATGAAATAGGAAATATATGTGTTAGATTAATATAGTTTGTATTTGGATTTATGGTGAATTTGACTATTTTGGACTAAATTGTGAAAATGATAATTTGAGGGACTAAAATGTGAAATAAATGAAATATATGGACTTATATGAACTACATGAATATTCGGCCAAGCATAGGTAACATGAAATTTTGTGTATTTTGTGATTTTGTGAAATAAGGACTAAAATGTCGAAATGTGAAAATGTAAGGGCTAATTTGTAAATTTCCCTAAATATGTGTTTTTGGATTAAATTGAATGAATTGGTGAATAAATAGATTAAATTTGAATATGTATAGATCAAGAACCGAAGAAAACGGATTTAGACCGCGGAAAGTTGAAAGTGATCAAATAGTCGAATCCGTCTGTTTAACCAAATCTGAGGTAAGTATATATACAAATAAATTTACTTTGATTTAGTTTATTTATGTGCTTATGAAATTTAACTGAAATGAATGTGTTCGAAACAGTATATACTTAGAACCCGATAAAGAATTGATCGAGTGTCAATATCCCAAAAGTCTCGTACGAACCTAGGAATAGATAGGATAGGTTTCTGATATGTGACATCTTGTAAGGCCACGTCTGGGACGTTGGCATCGATTTGAGATTTACGTATAAGACCATGTCTGGGACATTGGCATCGTATTTAATTCGTGTAAGACCCTATCTGAGACAGTGGCATCGATATTTGGTTACATGTAAGACCACGTCTGGGACGTTGGCATTGTACAATTATTTCGAGTATCCTATTTAATTTCGAACGGTTCAACGGGCAAATCCGAGAAAGGAAAGACTATGTGAATTATATAACCGTTTCAGGTACGTTTGATGTGTATGCTTTATTTAAGCATGAAGGGTGAGTAAATATGTGCATAGATGCAATGAATAAAATGTGATATATGAGTGATTATGATATGAAGAGATGTTTTACGATATGATATGTTGGTAAGCAATGGCTAAGCAAATGAGTTCAAAGGGAAATTATGTACTTGAAATGAAGATATATAATAATGAACTTGTATTTGTTATGATTATAAATGTTTATATGTTAAGTTTATTTGTATATGACTTACTAAGCTTTTAGAAAGCTTACTCTGTGTGTGTTTATGTTGTTTTATAGATCGTTAAAGCTACGGAAGGCTCGGGGATCGTCGAAGATTGTCACCACAATATCAAACTCTATTTTGGTACCCTTTTTGAAGTGTATATACTAAAGTATGGCATGTATAGTCTAAAAAGTTTTGAAATATGTTTGGGATATATAAATAGCCATGTGATATGGCTAGATAATGATATGATGTGAATAAGTAGATAAGCTATATGCTATGGTTTGTTAATGGTTGAGCATATGGTAATATTGATCTATGTTTTGGTGATGTAAAGTTGGTATATTATTGATGGGATGATGCCATATTGTAGTGGTAAGTTTGTGAATGAATCTTGCTTAGAAATGCTTGTGATTTAGTTGAGCTAATTGGCATATAAGATGTTGCGTTTGAAATGTGCTTTAATGGTTAAAATAGATGGACAATTTGGTATGTTTTGGTTGCCATTGGCGTATGAGATGATGCTTGTATGTGCTTGTAGGATAGCCCAAAGTGTGGGTGGCATGTTGGCCTTACAAATGGCCTATAATTGCCCATGTAGTTGAGCACACGGGCGTGTGGCTCGACCGTATCCTTCGTGGTTGTATTTCAAAAACAAGTCAGACTCAACCACGGGCAAGACACACGGGCGTGTGACTGGCCGTGCGGATCAAGCCAGTAGCAACTATGAGTGAGGCACACAGGCGTGTCCATGGCTGTGTGGACAAGTCAATATGTATGCCCTGTTTTGACACGACTTAAACACACAGGCGTGTCTGAGGCCATGTGAGGCACACGGCCTGACCACACGGGCATGTGACCTCTGTAACTTTGCAAAATTTTTAAATTTATAAAAATTTTCGTATGTGTTCGGTTTAGTCCCGGCCCCTTTCTAAAGCATGTTTAAGGTCTCATAGACCTAATTAAAGGACACTTTGATTTGATTCATTAAATTATATTATGAAATGTCCGAAAAAGGTTTCGATTTGTCCGGTAATGCCTTTAACCCTAGACCAGCGATGGTTACGGGTTAAGGGTGTTACATCTGTCATTTGGAGTGGGTTGTTATTTACGGAGGAAGTGTTCTAAAAGGCGACTTTCGCATATATTCTGGCAGCAATAGTGCAATATATCTGTTATGTGCCGCATTGGTACTATATGGTGTGTCGGGCTAGGTGGGTGTTTTAAACCCCACATGGTGTGTTGGGATGGTCGGAGATGGTGTGTTGAGGATGGGGGTAGGATTTCTGATTTCTGATTTGCATATCTATATCTATATCTATATCTGAAATGGGCTTAGGCCCGAATCTGTAACTGTATTTGAAATGAGCTTAGGCCCGAATCTGTATATGTCTGATGTTTGATAATATGTATGTTTGCATGCCTATCTCTGCTGGGTTACACACTGAGTTTATGTAAACTCACCCCTTTTGTCTGTTCTGTATAGGTAATCCACAGATTTAGGCGAATCGGTGCAGCGGGGGACTGACGGTGACCACTCATCAGTAAACTGTTAAAATTTGTTTTAAATTTTATTTAAGTTTCGGCATTAAATTTTGAGGGTTGTAATTTCTGGACTTTTATATTGGTTTGACTTTGGTTTTGCATTTGGTTTTAAATTGTCCATTAGTTTACGATGGATTTAGCTAAAACAAGGTTTTCAAGAAATACGAGCTATTTTCCTAAAACACAATGATTTACCTAAGCTTCCGCTAAAAGATAAGTTTTGGGAGGCAACTCGACTAATTACATAAACATTTTATAAAATAGATAAAAGCATGTAAGAGTTGATAATCTGAAATGGTTTTAATGAGGCGACTAGTTTTTAAAACACCATTCCATGTGACACCACCTAATTCGGCCATAACATGTAGGCCGGGTTTGGGGTGTTACATAACCTACCATATCAATCATTGGATCATCTTTTGGAGCTTGTAGACAGAACTTTAAAAAAAAACACTTTACAACCCAGTGACTTAAATAAAAAATTTTGAATAGTTGATTAACTTAAATGAAAACTTTCGAATAGTCCATTGACCAAATTGTGACATTTTCCTAGTTAAGTTACCAAAACGAAAACCTACCCATAGTTTAGTGACTAATAGTGTAGTTTATCCTTTTTTCTTTTTTGCGTGGGCTTGTATTTTTTTGAAGAGTCCAAATTGATTGATTAAATATCGAAAATAAAATATTTTATATTAATATTAATATTTCATAATTAATTTAAATAATTAATTTAAATTTATTAACACCCTATTTCGTACAACAGATGTAAAAGAGGAGTGACGTATTAAATAATACTTAAGTATTAAATTAGATGTTATCATATTAAGGTGTAACAACATGATTTTCAGTGGTACAAAAAATGCAATTTTGAAACCCCATTTTCGTAATTTGAGCTCATAAATATTAGAGTTAGTATAAAAATATATTGCAGATTGATCGAGTAATTTTTTCAATTAAATTGTAAAAGTCCAATTGCTATAGAATTTTAATTGACAAAAGACTTGAGGGCTTATATGGCAAATAGCCAACGATCCAAAATGGTAATTAAACTATTTTTAAATATGTGGTAGTGGATGATGACGGAGAATTCCATTAAGTTGGATTAAAAGTTAATGATGCTAGTATAACATAATTTAATTAATTAATTAAGGTAATTAACATCTAATTGATGTTTAAATAGGAAAAGTTAGTGGAAATTCTCTCTTCTTTCTCTCATTCACCGTCCACCATTAATAGAATACCAAAGAAAGCTTGATTTAGCTAGTTATGTACCAATTTGATAAACAATTAAAGTTTTAGGAAGTTATCATTATTGATTAAGTGATGAATTAGGCTTGAGAGTGATAGATTTTAAGCTTAGATTATTGAAAAGTTAATCTAGCTTAATTGTTAATTTTGTTACATTAGATACCAAATTGAATAAATGTAAAATATTTCATTAAATTATGTTAGAAATAGAAAATATAAAGTCTCTGATAAGAACATGTGAAATCGGATTTTAATCCGTAGCTAGGAATCGAAAGTTATGTTTATCTCAAGTTCAATGACTAAATTGAATAAAATGTAAAATATGAGGGGAATAAAAATGGATTTATATAAGATTATGCATATCATGTCATATTATGAAAAATTTTGATATTGATTAGTTATATAAAATAGTTGTATAGATCAAGATTTGGATCAAAGTGGAGCTAATAGAGGAAAAGTTAAAATTACGGATTAGTTCATATGGAACTTACTATCTCACTTTGTGTTATATGTATACTTGTGTTTAATTTGATATACCTATGTTTGAGTATAGTGAATTATTTGTGAAATTGGTATATATGGCTAGTAATGGATTGAATTGAAACATTATGTGATGAATGACTAATATGTAATAGTACATGGTATAAATGTGAAAATACGAATGATTACATGATATGAAAAGTACAGGTATATGTGAACAATTACAGGGATGATATTGAAATATGTGAAATTGATGCCCATGTAAACTTAGTAAAATGTTAGGATACGATTGACATGCTAATAGGCTTATATGCGCGCTTATACAAAGATTATTATAGATTTTAACAAGATCCAACACTTGTTGTGGATCCTCGGGTACTATATGACACAAGTTTAACTCGGATGAGTAACATGATGTATGTGGTATAGGTTTAGCCCGGACAGGTAACTTGATCTAAATTCAACTCGGACGAACAACTTGGTGTGGTGTAGTTTACCCGTGTATTCAAGTTTGTTTTACAAGGGTTCCATTGAGCAAAACGATATAAATGAAATTGAAAACTTGAAAATGTGATAAAATGGATTTGATAATCAATTTGGTATATCACTGAGAGGATTTATATGTAAATGGTACATCCTTGTAAATTAATGATAGAATATGTGATTGGAATGAATTATGTATACTTGGTACAGTTTCATGAATTGCTTATCGAATATGTCATTGTGATAAGTTATGTGACAATAAAATCAATTGGTATGTTTTGATTTGTTTATAATGTCTATTGATCATGGATATATTTTTATATATAGTTGTATGCTCACCTTGTTGATGTTTTTAAGTGCCATGACGTAGCCAATCTTATGCAAAACTAAGGTAGCTATTAAGCTTAAACAAGAACAAGGTAAGCATAGTATTTTACATTTGAACTTACTAAGCATTTGTATGCTTACTCTAGTTGTTTTTCTTACTTGTAGGCCATCACTTTCTCTACTTGTAGATCATCACTTTGCGGAACTTGTCTAGCCAGATCAACGTGAAGCATACACTATCAACTAGATGATAGAGTTATACTTGTTTTGAGTCTAAATATTGTAGCATGTATGTAGGGACACCTTGGTGTGTAAATGGTCTTTTTTGGATGTTTAATCATAACTATTGTGATTATGGTTGATCTTATGTAATAAGTTTGCCTTGTGACTTTTTAATGCATGATTTTGTGGTTATGTATAATGCTAGCATGAATGATGATCTTAATTTTGTATGATTTGGCATGTTAAAGGTTCTAAAGTGAGGTAGTTTGGTTAACCAAGTGGATGAATGATTTGGGAATGGTATGTTTGAATGTTGTCCTTGAAATATAGTTAGTTTATTCTTTGTTTTGGTCCATGCTAAGGTTATGTGAGTTCTTAATACTAAAATTGCATAGGTATAAATGTCATAAGCTTGAATTGGTATAGATTGGTATGGAATGGTGCTGTTTTGATTGTGGATATATGGAAATGGTATTAGTTATGCATGAAAATAGCTTAGGTTGAATTGAGTTTGTATAATGAACTATCACAGGTGTGAGAAGGTCAAGTTGGGACCTTATAGCTAACCCTTGCATATCTTATGTTAGCTTGGAAATGTATGGAATTGGAACATAGTGGACTATTGTGAATGTCGCGACACTAGGCTATCTCATCACAATGTCCTCTAATTGATGTCTCGTCGTCGACTCTATAATGTTTGAAAGTTTTATAATTTTGTCCTCAGGTTGGGAAGTTGCTTATTGTCTTTAAGGTCGCGACACCACCGATTGGATTTCATGACACTAACTTTTGAAGTCATGACATTGAACTCCAAGGTCGCAAAGTCCGTCAGGTATAGTTTGTAAAACTTTGCAAAATGGTCCTTGAACTGTGAAGCTTGTATATTGTATTACAAGTCACGACATTGATCCCTTGATGTCGCGACATCAACTTGAAAACTTTTAAAAGGTTACATTTTAGTCTTGCAACAATCCTAGGTTAACAATAAAGCTTTTGTAAGCTCGTATAAACTTCAATTTATAATATGATATGATATAATGGTTCGATAATTGTATATTTGGAATAAATTATTGTATTTATGGAATATATGTTTTGTTTAACTGAAGTTGCTCAGATAACGGTTGTGACATCTCGGATCTGACTATTGGGTTGAGCAAAGGGTGTTACTCAAGGTGTTTGGTTGTATAAAATTGTGATATTTATTACTCTTGTTTCTTGTGTTTGGTAAGGATTACACACTTATTTATGAATGCACCATCTTAAAATTAAAATCTTTTAGTTTCATATTTATTTCATTGTTTTCACTATAATTATTATATTTTCTTAACAACACTATTATATTTATAAATTTTAAAAAATAATATATTTTATTATAATGTAGCTAAAATTGTATTTAACCAATGTAATCATTTTTTTTGCACAAAATAACAATAATTTGAAAATAAATCATAATTAAAATATATATAATTCAAAATAGTCCTAATAAAAAAAGAATGATTTACTTGGTCTCAACTAATGCTTATTAGTAAAATTACATTTACATTAAAAATATATTAATTAAAATAAAATCGTTATCCACATTACTTTTCAAATAACCAACCTAAAAATGGTAACATCTTTAAATAAATATCTAACATTAACAAATATTCATTCCAAAAAAAAATTAAATAAATTAATAAACTCTTATGTTCATATGCTTCAATATATTGATCCAATAAACAAACTATTTAATATAAAAATAGAATTTAAGAAACTTAGAAGTGGCTTTAAGAAAAAGTAACTTAAAAGTTATACATGTACTGATTAATAAGATAATATTAACTTAACAATATTCTAATATTTAACTTATGTAGCATATCTAATGCTAGTTTCTTAGCAAATTTGCTTAGCAAAAGCGCATTAAATATCACCCACCTATAAAAAAACAATACTTACGAAAAGATAACACAAAAGTTAGTTCATTTACTTAAAATTTTAGATAATTAATTTCCTTCGAATAACAATTCTCTCGCCCGCATCTCTTTTTGTTTATCTAGGATAGTGAAGAAAACGAGTATATTAATTGGATTACTAAGGATCTTCCTTATAGTAACAAGTTTTTCTACTTGGGGCAGTCTTATAATTTTTATCAACTCATCCCATAGTTGCAAAGACCTTTGAGTGATCAAGTTCTTCGTCCCTAAGCTCTTTTAAGAATACGGAGCATCATTCATACCAATTAGAACAAAACCTAAAATTTTATATTGAGTTTTAGATAAAATTATAAGATTAAAAAATTAAACCTAGAAACAGCAAAGAAAGGTCAACTCTTTGACAAAATAAACAAAACCCCCCAAAAAAATCAAAATCATAAAGCTATTAATGCAAGAAAAGTGACGTGAACATGCGATTTATCTAAAAAAAAACTAACGTGGACTATAGAGTTAACGTAACGCGCCCAAAAATTTGACTTTTGTTTGTTAAATTTTATTATTAATATGTATCTGTTTTAGTGGCTAAGTGTTTTGATTATATGTTTGAGATTAGTTGTTCAAGCCTCACTTTTAAGAATTTTGCTATTTGTTTTTACTTAACCTTTATCCTTGAACTTTCGGTTTAAGTAACTTTCGGTTTAAGTTTGATTCTATGTGAATTTATGTCAAGAATGAGTCTGTTGGTTCAATGGTTAAGTTTTAGTATACTCTTTGGTCTTGTGTTTGAGTCCTTGCGAAAGCCATACAAAATTATTTTTATGCTGCTTCTGTCTGATGGTTTGTAATTTTAGAGGTAAGATCTCGTCGTTCTTTTTAAGGTGTTTGTTGTTATTGTTGTTGGATGTTTGGGAATTTTGAACTTTCGGTAAAGTTGTGCTGAAATTCATTTTTCGTATTACTTATTTGATTCGATGCATTTTAGGAGAGGATCGAACGACACTTAACGTTCCTCCAGCGACTTAGGATTCGAGTAATTGTAGTTCAATTACCGACAAGCAAATAATTCTGATTTAGGGGAGTTACGTCAAAATTTTTCGACGTACATCAATTTTGAATGTTAATTTTAGCGTTTTGAGTTTAATTAAGTCGTGTATTTGGTCAACCGGTTGTCATTTTTAGGTTTTGGGATAGTCTTTGTTACTACTACGTCAAATCCATATTAGGTGTGTAACGAAACCAGAGAATTTTGCAAATGACGAAGTCAAAATCCATTGTTTTCGACCGTATGGTAAGTCGTGTAAGCCACACATCCGTGTGGTAGGCCGTGCAAGACACTGACTTGGGCCACACGGGCGTGTGTCTAGGCTGTGTGAGAGACTGTTTTGATTGTGAGTCACACGGGGGAATGACACGGCCGTATGCCTAAACCGTGTAACTCTCTGACTTGAGTCACACGGGTGTATACCAGGCTGTGTATCAGACCGTGTAACTCTCTTACTTGGGTCACGCGGTCGTGTGCTAGGTCGTACGCATGCCGCGTAAGGCATTAAGATGAGCCACACGGGCATGTGTTAGGCTGTGTGGGCTACACGAGCTAACTTGGTAGGCCGTGTGAATCCACACAGGCGTGTGGGACAAAAGTATGAATTTTTTTCTTAAGGTTGTAATCATCGTTCGAATCGAACTAAGGCCTTCTGTAGGGTCCATACTATCTAAATTAGGCTATATAACTTGATATTTGATGACCTGATGTTGAAAATTATGTTATCTGTATATATATCTAATTTCATATCTGCTAAATAAGTATGATCTACACTATCTGAATATGATCTGAATCTGTATCATTGTATATGCATTTTTTACATCTAATAGCTTTTTATCTACATAGGGTTGGGATTTGTGTAAAGGGGGAAGTGTTGAGTTTAATAATCTGGTGATTCTAGCAATTTATCGCATTTTAATCTAGCAGCTAGTCTACAATTATTCTGAAACGTGACATACAGTCACTATGCGGTGTGTATGGATAGATGGGTACTTGATACCTTGTTTAGTGTGTAAGGGTGGATGGAGATGATGTGTAGCAGTTGGGGGTAGGCTATGCATATGTATCTGATAAGCTCTGTATATGTATCTATATCTACCTCCGACATACTCCATTTTTGTTTTCGATAATAAATCGAAAAATTGTCTGAATAATAATATCCGAAAGCATGTCTTTCATTTCCGTTTAATTGATTAGATAGGTTGCACACTGAGTTGTAAATTTATTTTATCTATTTGCTTGAATTTTAGGAAATCCTCAAGCTTAGGCGGGTCAGTGTACTAGGAGCTTGATCATTCCGTTTAGACTTTTTAGTGTTTATTCTGGATTTATATTTTTGCAAACTTTGTGGATTGTTGTTTTTTAAACCTATGTTTGTTCAAGTGATTTAGATTGTTGGAATTTTAATTACAAAAGGTTGGAATTTTCAAAATAATTTCTTTTTAACTCTTCAGATTTGGCTATAACGTCTAGGTCAGGGTGTTACAGTTAAAATTAAAAAATACAAATGAGTTTTTTCGAAAATTAATTTATCTCATGAAAATAAACAAAATTAAAGTAAAGAAATGGGTTTGAGATTCCTTACCTTGTCTTGAATTGGGTTGAGAAAAGAAGAGCAGATGAGAAGTTGTAGGGATTTCTATTATATATTCAAAGCTCACACCAAAATTTCTCATGCTTTGGTGATAATTTTGAGTATTGGTGTTAGAAATGTTGTATAATCTAAGAGATTTTAGTAAATATGAGAAATTTCGGAAAGAGGATGAGAGTTGTAATTTTTTTAATTATATAAGGGTGTAATTGAAAAAAAAAATTGAATCAGCTCATAAAACACCTGCGTTAAATAAATACCACCTCTACATTAGTGATAAATATTACCTAACTTGTGTATAAAAAAATCTAATATATTAATTTACATTTCTACTAAAATATAATATTTGTAAATTACGTAATATTGACATAGTAAATAATATAATAAACGAGTATCAATTCAATCAAACAAGTCTTATGTTGTATTTGGAGCCAAGTTAGGCCGTATTATAAAAGACTTTGATCAGAAATTGGGACATAAGTCACTCCTACTTACCTAACCCTTTTGAAAAGTTTATACATCTTAAATTCAAAGTTTAGACTTTAGAGTTACAATCCTAATATTTATTTCTTCAAAAACAACCTAATAATTATTCTTTCAATACAGTTTAATTCAGTCAAAGTTTAATTCCAATGTAAGTGGAAAAAATTATATAACAAATGTGTTTAATAAAAATTTATACAAAAATTAAATATTTTTTTATTGAATTGATAAAGTTAAAGTTTAATATACAGATAAATATCTAAGTTCAAGTCCTTTCATGATATTATTTTATTATTTTATTTAAAAACTATAAAAAAAAACACCCGTGTATTAATAAATATTATTTTGTATATAAAACATTTTTTTAGTAATATCTCAACTAAATTGTGTCCAAATAACTTGTATCATCAACTCAGTTAAGGGTTTAATATTAGATAAATTAACTCTTTTTACTATTTTCAAATTACAACCTCTTCTTTATAGAAAGATTTAAAATTTTATTCTTGAAATACGAAATTTAACTAAATTATTTTTAAAAGATTAAAGTTAATTTATATATATAAATTAGTGGTAAAGGCTAATGAAGATTAAAGTTCAGTTTTATTGCCAGAAAATTAAAAAACATTTTAGGAACTCCAAACTATGGTTTTGTTCATAAAAATATTAAATAATAAATTATTAATGTTATTTTTGGTTTCTCGTACAATTAAGTCCACTTTAATATTTGTAATTTTTTTTCTCTATTTGGTATCTGAAATTAGCATCTTTTTTTCATTTCGATCATTGAACTAGGATTCCACTTGAAAATTAAATAAAATTTTAAATTTTAAAAATATTGTTTTTAAAAGCATAGTCACAAAAGTGTCGTGTCATTACACTTTCACGAAATCCAAGTTCAAATACCATAGTGAATTTAGTTGTCAAGTTTAAATACTAAAGCAGACATGCTTATGGGTTGGGTTATCCACTTAAGCCCGAAGGCTTATCCTAATTTTGTGAGGGTTTGGACAAAAATACTATACTTGAAAAATGGGTCTAAACAAAAAAATTAGAATGATTTAAAATATGGGTATGGTTTCAAATTCGAACATTCAACGCTCAAGCTTAGTTTGCCTCATTTTCTAATTTGTAATGCTTTTATATATTATGTAACTTATAAAATATAAAAATCAAATCTATAATAATATATAATATTACAATCTAAACATTTAAAAATGTTAAGATACTTATATATATGATTTTAATAATTAAAAATTATATAAAATTATTAAATATTAAAATAATAATATAAATATTCTTTCTAAAAAATAATAAAAATATTTTTCAATTTTTTTTAAAAGTAATATGAGCAAGACTTAAAATGGGTTTGAATTAATTATGTACAAAAATTAGCAAGCTTAGGTAAAATTTTAAGGTTACATTTTTTGTTAGGCCGAAATTGAAAAAGCATAAAGCATATTAATATCGTGCTTAAGTCTATTTGAACATGGTCCTTGTCTAGCTCAACTCATGAACACCTCTATATCAAAGTGAATCAAAAAAAAAAAACAATAACAAAGTAAATCTAGTTGTCAATTACATTAACACGTTTATTTAGAAGTCTTCTTCTTTTTCTTTACAAAAATGATTCAAACTCAAATTACTCTTGAAAAAAATGAACACTCGACCAATAAATTAAAATTTGGAGTTTAGGTCCTATATTTTTTTAACACCTAAATAGAATAATAAAATTTAAGATTTTTTTTAGTATTTTAGCAATAGAAAAGTCTTATTCTTTTACCATATGAACCAGACTATTCTAATGCATACGTTTATTCATCGAAGTCATGACATAAAATTATCAAAAAGAAAAAAAAAACCAAGAAAATGATGAGAAAATGTGTGGTATAATTGTAATCCAACTCCTTCGAAACTTGTATATAAGGGAGACGGTGCTGCCTTGTTTCTCAATCACCCAACTTAAGCCTACAAATATATCGTCCCTAATTCCCCATTTTTAGTGTTGTATAAAGGGCGACGACAATGAAAACTCCGTTGTGTATTGCCAAACTAGTTGTCATCATTTCAACCCTGTTGTTTATATTGACGAAGCCTCTTGAAGCTCGGCTGGGTCCGATGCCACCTATAGGTTGTCACTATCGTAGACTCTTTGATTTTGCCCCTTGTGAACCACCTCCATGAGCTTATCTTTATAGAATTTCATAATACGCTCGAGTTTATGTTATTAAGATTCGGATGTAAGTGTAGAATAAAAATTTAGTTTATGTTATTAAGATTCGGATGTAAGTGTAGAATAAAAATTTAGGGGCAAATTCAAAAGGGAGAGTAGAAGCCCTTACCCCTTAATAAAATAGGTATATTCCAATTTTAGACCCTCTTCTTATTAAGCAATACAATTTAATCTTTTTAGCATTAAACTTTTAAGTTCTCCAATAATTTATACTGTTATTATGTTCTTCAATCAAAATTTCTTGATTTCACCCTTGTTGTTATGGATATATTTAATTTGTAATTTTTTTTCTTTATATTTCGAGCTTCATTGGAAGCTCATTATTTAATATGAATGCTTGAAAATGTGTTTGAGAATACTTATATTAATTTAAATTTTTATTTGAAAAATATATTAATTGAAACTTAAGTGTGTGTTGACTGTAAACTTATATTTGACACAAGTACATTTGATTTTTTTTTTTTTATTTCTTTTTACCAACACACACGTCAGACACTGATATTTAAAACGAGAAGAAGTCTAAACAAGATTGGCCCGGAAGGATCCAATTCTTAGAACTTTAAAATTTTACTTTTTAGATACCTGACATAATTTATTTATCAAGTTAGATTTTCAATAACAATTTAAGATTTGTTTTGTTGGGTTAAATTCGATTAAATAACAAATAAGAAAAATAACAAAGAAAATGAAAAAATCGAATATAATTATTGTACGTGGAAAAACTTCTCCGAAGAGAATAAAAAATCACGGCCAAAGATAATTTCACTAAAACGGCAAAAACAAAGAGTACGAAAGATGGAGATAAAACTAAACTCTGAAACCCGAAAATAAGAATCTACAAAACGTAAACACAAAATTCTCTAAAAGCTTGTAAAAGCTAATACCTAAATATGTAATGGGTTATTTTTCTAGGGTGGAAAACTAAAGCTTGTAGGTCAAATAATATTAAAATAACCTACACTAATCAAAGTTTAAGGGGAAAACTAAAAATAGAGTTTAACTGAGAGAAGAAAAGTCTAAAAATACGAGGCATAACTCCACAAATCTCCACATTGACTCGTATTTCCACAACGCTTTCTTTGTCAAAACCCGCTACGAGCCTATATCGAACTATGCAGGGAATTTACTAAATAGAATTTTTGCTTGGAAGTTGGAAGACTTCTAGCCTTCGACTTGTGCGCTGCCAAATCAAAAATAAATCGGGTCTGATTTTCACGAACATAGTGCCCTAATTTTCCAAAACCTGCACTCAAAAGAGAACCTCTGTTCAACAAAACGGTCATACATTTTCCCCTCCTATGACTAAATTGCCTCTGCTCCCAACGAGTCTACTTCGACTCCATAACGAATAAGGGACGTCCGATTTCACCGGTCACCATAGAACCTTCCAAAACATAAAGACTATCAGTTCTTTTACCTTTCATCAAAACGAGAGCCTCACGAGATACCTTAATATCGTTTAACTCCGTGTTGATCCTATAACCTTTCGAGTCTAAAATACTCAATGAGATGAGATTCTTTCTTAAACCAGGTACATACCTGACATCTGACAGTGTTCTGATCGTCTCATCGTGCATCCTAATTTTGATAGTATTAGTACCAATAACCTTACTGGATGAATCGTTTCTCATGCGCATAACTCCACCTTCAACCAAATTTTAGGTAGAGAACTATTCTTTGTTGAGAGATATGTGGAAAAAGCATCTTGAATCTAGGATTGACTCGGACGTAAGCTCAAAGCTTTCACTTGTTGACACTAACAAGAAACCATCACCCCTTTCATCGGCTAAATTAGCATTAGCTACATTTTCTTCGTTGTTCTCAATAGCCTTCTTATGTTGTAGTTTATAACAATTTACATTGACATGACCTAACTTCTTACAATAGCGACATCGTTTTTCTCGCTTCCTTGATGCTACCAAAACGGAAACTTGCCTATCTGTCTTTCTATTCGAACCAAACTCATTATCAAGTTTATCTTTGCTCAACAAATAACCCTTCACATCCTCGAACGAGAGATTGTCTCTGCCATAAATCATGGTTTTCCTGAATGACTTGTATGAAGGGCGTAAAGAGCACGACAATAGTATAGTCTGATCCTCATCGTCAATCTGAACATCAACGTTATTTAAATCATTCAAAAGAGTAATGAATTGACTGATATGATCTCTAAGAAGCTCACATTTTTTTATATGGAACGTAAATAGACATTGTTTCAACAGTAAATGGTTAGCCAGAGACTTAGTTGCATAAAGAGTTTTTAACCTTTTCCACAAGGCGGATAAGGTTTTCTCCATTAATACCTCCTGCAATACCCTATTTGCAAGGCACAACTGGATTGCGGATAGAGTCTTTTTATCGAACTCTTTTCATCCTGTTTGATTTAGATTCTCAAGTTTTTTTCCTGGTAACGACCTTTTTTAAGCCGAATTAAACTAGAATTGTCATCATTCGAACTTGTCACAGATTAATTGCATAAAAAAAATGAAATTATTTATTGAAGGAGTTAGATCACACTTTATCAGGAATGAAACAGAACTGAAATTTATAAAAACTTTTACCAACACAAACTTTTACCAACACAAATTATAAATAGAGTCAATAAGTAGGCAAACACAAACATAAAAACTTGATTTATCTAAACATACGGCAGAAATACGATTTAAATCTTTAAACAACTAAAGAGAGGGTGCGTTGACATTATAGATGTGCCTTTATTATTAACAGTATGTTTCTACTACATTAGGTCAATTTTTTATTAAATTATAGAGTAAATATTTAAAAATTAAAATATAGTTTAAATAGTTTTTATACTTTTAGTTTTATAAATTTAGTCTCTCTATTTTTCGAATTTAGAAATTCAAATCTAATTGTTAATGCCATTAAATTTCTCTATTGAATTCATTAGTTTAACATTTTGAAATTTAAAAAAAAAAACATTCACTTAATATCCATATAATAAAATGTGGTATCGCAATGGACTTGAATTTAACAATGTTTACAACTGTAAAAAGTTACATAAGCATTTTATCAAAATAAAGTATTGGGCTAATCAATCACATTGTAAAAATTAAGGTACCAAAATTTGTCAAAAAAGTGAAGTATAAAGACCAAAATTGAAATTTTACTATTGCTATATAATCTAAAATTTGTGTGTAGCATGGGGATCAAAATTGAAATTTTTATATAATGCAAAGAAAAAAAAAAAGAAAAGAAAGGTTACCCACGTGTTTTATATATAGGATAGGGACCAAAATTAAAATTTTACCAATTTCCTAAACAGAGAGGTGACCCACGTGTAAATTATTATTATTATTATTATTATTATTATTATTATTATTATTATTATTATTTGTGGGTGGATTGGTTGGGAAGAGGGGGAAAAAGAGAAAGGAAAGAATAGAAAAAAATTGGAGAGAACAGAAAAGAAAATTAGAAAAAGTTTGTTTTTGTTTTAATCTTTATACTTTTAAATATTAATAATTTATTTTACATTCTTAATATGTTTGCATATTTGTATTGTATTCATATTATATCATTTATTTACTTAAGATATCAAAAATTTAGATTACTTAAATAATTTGTTATAGTGATCCAATTTAGAGAAAAATATTTTTTTATTTTATTCTATTTTTAAATGATATATTTAAATTAGTTGGTCCACATAATCAGTTGTGGATTAACTTAAGATTAAAACTGATCAATTAGGGTAGAAGTTAAAAATAAATCACTTACATAAGTAGCTAAACGGGAGTTGGATTTTGATTCAATGATTGAGGAAGTTGAGGAGTAAAGAAACGAAAAAGAAAAAAAGAGCGAAAGGAGTCGGCAATCGAGATATCCCCATGTTACCTGAAAGAAGAAAAACTAAGGTGTAAATAAATACCCTTCAAATCTTGCCTCGAAATTAGGAGTTAATGTCTTTCGATCTCTTCTTAGACTGTTTGATTGCCTCAGTTCAGAGGTATAGTGTTCTTCATAGTATTGGTGTCGAACCCACTGTCCAAAATTGGAAGGAGACTAGTACTGGAGGCTCTGGTCTTATTAAATGTGTTTCCTTTTATGTGTTTTATTTTCTTTTTATGTTTTTTCTCTGCTTTTTTTTCTTCTTGCTCTTTTTTGACTTATTTTCTTTTTTGTTTTTCAAACTTTCGATTTGGGGCTTTTTTATTTTTACTGAGTAACAGGGATTTGGTTTGTAAGGGTTTTGGGTATGGTTATTCAAAGGTGCACAATGGTATTGATGGGGTTATGTTTGGTTGGTTTATGGTGATTGTTATACGAGACAAGAAAGGTTGAGGCTCAAGGACAAATTTTGAGGTTTTCAAAGAAACAATGGGAAAGAAAAAACAATGTGGAATGTAACACCCTAAACCCGGCTTAGACGTTATGGCTGAATCTGGTGATGTCACATGATAGGGTTTTAAAAACAGAGTTGTTAAGTTAAATTGTACTAGTTCGTTAGTCTTTCGTGACTTTATCAATTTCAAAACTCTTGTCCAATTATTTGCTTAGAGGTAAACATATCCATAGCGGAAGCTTATAAAATCGTCGTGTTTTGAAAAAAAAAAACCGTCGAAATCTTTAGAAAATCTTGTTTTTGTAAAAATCGTTGTTACGGAGACAACATTTGATGAAGCATGCATAAAAACAAATAACAAAAACAAATCCCACAGTTAAAAGTCCATACAGTCTAAGAAATGACAACCCCCAAAATCAAATACCGAAAACTTGAATAAAATCATGGAACAAAATAACAGTTTTTAACCGAGTGGTCACCGAGAAGCTCCGCCTCACCGATCTGCCTAACTCTGAGGGTTACTTGCACATATCAAACAGAAAGAAGTGAGTTTACGTAAACTCAGTGTATAACTCCATAGAATTAAGCATGTACACAATCAGAAAATCAGAATCAGACTGATACAGATTCGGGCCGAAGCCCATGACAGATACAGATGCAGATTCGGGCCTAAGCACATCTCAGATACAGATACAAATATGCAGTCAGAATCAGAAATCAGATATCCTACCCCCTAACCTCTACACGCCATCTCTGACCATCCCTACACACCATGTAGGGTTTAAAACACCCACCCATCCCTACACACCATATTGTACTGAATGCAGCACATATCATATATAATGCAGCTGAGCTGCCAGGTAATGGGCGTAAACGCCCTTCAGAACACTTCCTCCAATTAACATCATCCCACCCCAAACACAGATACAAAATAATTAGATATGCTAATTAACATGCTTTTACTCGGATATCAAATAATCATATAAATCAGTATCAGTCATGCATAGTATTAACACATAATCAGATCATTAAATTATCAAATTAGAGGGTTTAGATAGCCTTTATCGACCCTACAGTAGGCCCACAGTCGTTTGGGATGACCCCGTGCAACCCTAGGAAAGTTTTCAAAATTCCCCCATGCCCGTGTGGCATGCCTGTGTGGCCCACACCCCCAAATTGGCCTTAGTTGTGTGGATCACACAACCTGGCCCTGATTCCATACGGCTGTGTGACGTGCTCGTATGGGCCCACATGCCCGTGTGGCCCACACGCCCAAATTGTCCTTGGCTGTGTCCCAGATTCCACAAGCCCGTGTGGTGTGCCCATGTGGGCCCACATGCCTGTATGGCCCACACGGCCCAATTTGGTCTAGCCTGTGTGGCTCACACGGCCACACCCAACCAAGGCACAGTCGTGCCACGCACACGGTCTAGCCTTCGACAGTTACACGGCTGTGTCATCGCACAAGGCCTACCACACGGACGACCACACGCCTGTGTGGTATCGATAGAATAGTTTTCAACTTTTGTCGAGACCTCGTTTTCTGTATTTTCGGGTACACACACCTAATTTTTTTTTTTTGCAACAAAATAAATTCGAACCCTTGGAAACCTAAGAAACACTAAAAACCCGATCAATTTTGATTATGGAAGCCTTTTTTACCATAAACCCCAAATGTATAACTCAAGAAATTAAGCCAAATGACGGTTCGAGTACTCACCAAGATGAACACGATAACCAGCAATCACCACACGCTGGAAAACTCGTTTTAAAACCTTTAAGCAGCACCTAAACGAGAGAAAATGCCACGTTACTAAACCCAAAATTAACTCACACTAACCAAACGTTAAGAAAACTTACCTACTAATGACGGAAGCGAAGAAACGGGTTTTAGAAAAGCAAAAACCCAAAGAACCGTAATAGGGAAAACAACAATTGAAACTGAGGCAAAAACAAATGAGGGAAAAAAGAGGAATGGCATCAGAAATTTGGGAAGAAAACGAGAGAGCTGAAA
Source organism: Gossypium bickii (assembly GCA_025503065.1). NCBI lineage: Eukaryota > Viridiplantae > Streptophyta > Magnoliopsida > Malvales > Malvaceae > Gossypium > Gossypium bickii. The sequence continues at coordinate 59,743,157 of CP106721.1, read as the reverse complement.
TTTTTGAGAAAATAAAGGAAAAGATAATCAAAAAAATAAAATTTGATAATATGAGAATCCCTCAAATTGCTCCCCACTAACCCCTCAATCTCAACCGCTACAGACTTTTAATTCCACTGAAACACTAACACAGAACCGAGCAAAAATATCACCTACGCTCGCGTAGGGATTCAAACATAGAATCTTCAGCAAACGAACACTCCGCTAAACCACCAGACCAGCAGGCCCATTCTGATGTATACTTACAAACAATTAAACTTAAGTCCACTGAGCAAGGGTAAGGCTTAAAACAGAAAAATACCAAAATTTTCCAAAGTTAGGGCTTGAACCCAAGACTTCTCAGACACTCTCAAAACATATAACCACTGAAGCAAACAGAAGTTTGTGACAAATTTTATAGAAATAGAAATAAAAGTTTTAGGGCGTTACAGCTCTACCCCTTAAAAGAAATTTTGTCCTCAAAATTTACCTAATCAGAACAGATGAGGATACTGCTGATTCATCGAGTCCTCAGGTTCCCACGTGGCTTCCTCAATGCTATGATTCTGCCACAGCACCTTCACTAATGGAATAGACTTTTTTCGCAGAACCTTAAAATCGTGATCCAGAATCTGAACCGGCTCCTCCTCAAAGGTCAGATTCGATCTAACCTCAATTTTCTTAACAGCACATGAGATGGATCATACCGATATCGCCTCAGCATCGAAGGATGGAACACATCGTGGATACGATCTAGTTCAGGGCTAACTTCAACTGATAAGCAACTGGTCTCACACATTTCAGAATCCGATACGTCCCAATAAACCTAAGGCTCAACTTACCCTTACGGCCAAACCTCAAAACCTTTTTCCACAAAGAGACCTTAAGAAGTACGAAGTCCCTCACAGAGTACTCAATCTTACGTCTCTTCAGATCTGTATATGATTTTTTCCTGTCAGAAGCTGCTTTCAAACGATCTCGAATCAATCTAACATTATCATCGGTCTCAGAAACCAAATCAAGACCCAAAACACGACGTTCACCTAACTCATTTTAACATAAGGGAGTGCGACACTTATGACCATACAGAGTCTCATAAGGTGCCATCTGAATGCTAGACTGGAAGCTGTTATTGTAGGCGAACTCAGCTAGCGGCAGGTAATCCTCCCAACCACCTCGAAAATCGAGCACACAACTCCGTATCCTCCAGTATCTGAATCTCCCTCTCAGATTGACCATTGGTCTAAGAATAGAACACAATACTGAAGTCCAATCTTGAACCTAGAGCCTCGTGCAGTTTCATCCAGAACCGAGACGTGAGGCGAAGATCCCTATCAGAAATAATCGAGATAGGTACCACATGCAGTCTTACTATCTTAGATATGTATAGCTTTGCTAATTTCTGCAGAGAAAAGTCTGTCAAGACCGGAATGAAATGAGCAGTCTTAGTCAATCGACCCACGATAACCCAAACAGAATCCTTCTTAGTGGGTGTCAAGGGTAACCTACTAACGAAGTCCGTCGTCACTCATTCTCATTTCCATAAAGGGATCTTAACCGGCTGCAGCAAACCCAAAGGTAACTGATGCTTAGTCTTAACCTTGTGACATGTTAGACAACAAGCAATGAAATCCGTAACCCCACGCTTCAACTCTGGCCACTAATACAACTCACAGAGATCACGATATATCTTATTTCCACCGGGGTGTATAACATAAGGGCTACTATGCGCCTCCCTCAGAATTGACTGTCTCAGATCCAAATCATTCGACTCACAAATCTGACCACGAAGACAGAGGACACCATCATTATTTAACCCAAAATCTGAAGTGCTACCACTCTCAATTTGATGAAACCGTAGACCCAGAGATTTATCCTCCAACTACTTATCTCGAATATGCTCAATCCAAGCCTGTTTGACTTGTAGCTCAGCCAAAAAACTTTCATCACCAAAAAAACTAAGTCGAGCAAACATTGCTCTTAGATCAGTCATCGCCCTACGGCTCAAAGCATCAGCCACCACAATGGCCTTACCAAGATGGTACTCAATCGTGCAGTCATAGTCTTTAAGCAACTCAATCCAATAACGCTACCTAAGGTTCGGTTCCTTCTGAGTGAGAAGATACTCGAGACTCTTGTGATCAGTGTAGATAACACACATCTCACCATACAGATAGTGCCTCCATATTTTCAATGCAAAGACCACAGCAGCTAGCTCGAGGTCATGCGTCGAATAGTTTTCCTCGTGCGCCCTAAGCTGATAGGACGCATAAGCCATAACCTTTCCACCATGTATCAACACGAGTCCCAAACCAACATGCTATGCATCACTAAATACCACAAACTCCTTGCTGAATTCAGGTTGTATCAGAATAGGAGCCTCAGTCAGAACTAACTAAAGCTTTTCAAAGCTCAATTGTTGTGCATCAGTCCAGACGAACGAAATACCATTTTGCAGAAGCTTAGTTAAAGGTGTAGCAATCAAGGAGAAACCCTCAACAAATCACCGATAATATCCTACCGAACTCTAAAAGCTACGAATTTCGGACACACTCTTAGGCTGTTTCGAATCGAGCACAGCCTCAATCTTTCTAAGATCGACTCGGATCCCCTCAGCAGAAACTATATGCCCCAGAAATGTTACCTCACGTAACCAAAATTTGCACTTACTTAGCTTAGCATACAGCTGTTTTTCTTGTAGTGTCTAAAGAACCACGCTAAAGTGCTCGTCATGCTCATCCTCAGTCTTAGATTATACCAATATATCATCGATGAAAACTACGACGAATCGATCCAGATATGGCTAAAATACTTAGTTCATCAGATCCATAAACGCTGCCGGAGCATTTGTCAGACCAAAGGGCATAACTAGGAACTCGTAATGTCCATAACGAGCCTTAAATGCAGTCTTATGTACATCAGTTTTCTTAACCCTCAACTGATGATACCCAGAACGAAATCTCCTCGGAACTGATTAAATAGGTCGTCGATCCTCGAAAGTGAATACTTATTCTTCACTGTTAGCTTATTCAATTGTCGATAGTCTATACACATCCTCATGGTCCCATCCTTCTTCTTAACAAATAGTACTAATGCTCCCCACGGAGACACACTAGAATGGATGAAACCACGGTCTAACAACTCCTAAAGTTGAGCCTTAAGTTCGGTAAGCTCCTTCGGTGTCGTACAATAGGGAGCGATGGACACTAGAGCTGTACCCGGAAGAAGCTCTATCCCAAACTCAACCTCTTGATTCGGTGGTAATCCTGGTAACTCATCAGGAAAGACGTCTGAAAAATCCCTCACAATTCTGATATCCCCAATAGCAGAATCCCTAGAATCTAAAATACTGACATCAGCTAAGTACGCCTCACACCCTTTTCAAACCAGTTTCTCAGCCACCAGCGCAGAGATTACGTTAGACAGATAATCTCGATGCTCCCCAATCACAACCACCTCATCATCCTCCTCAATTTTTAGAACGACCCTCTTAGTTGCATAGTTCAGACTAACTCAGTGTTTGACCAACCAGTCCATTTTCAAGATTAAGTCGAACTCTCTAAACGGAAGCTCCTCTACATCAGCTAAGTACGCCTCACACCCTTTTCAAACCAGTTTCTCAGCCACCAGCGCAGAGATTACGTTAGACAGATAATCTCGACGCTCCCCAATCATAACCACCTCATCATCCTCCTCAATTTTTAGAACGACCCTCTTAGTTGCATAGTTCAGACTAACTCAGTGTTTGACCAACCAGTCCATTTTCAAGATTAAGTCGAACTCTCTAAACGGAAGCTCCATTAAATCTACCAGAAAAACTGTCCCTTGTACCTCTAACGGAATGTCTCTATAGATTTTACTCACCCGGACAGACTACCCCAACGAACTAAGTACAATGATCTCACTCGTAGTGCTCTCAACCGATATCCCCAAGTTTTCAGATATAGAACTAGCTATTTAAGAGTGTGTAGACCCTATGTCTATCAAAGCAGTAAATGATACATCAAGGATTAAAAACGTATAGGTGATGATGTCAGGGGCATTCCTATCCTCTCGGAATCGAGTAGCATAAACCAATACAGGCTGCCTCGCCTCAGTCTGATCAACACCTTTACACGGTGCTCTCTACCCTCGACATATACCATTACCACCCCTAGCCTAGCCATGGCCCCTAGGTGGCTGCTGAACTACTCTTGGAAGTTGTACAGTACCTGATCCCGGAGCTTGCACCTGATCAACCCTCAGTGGACATTCCCGAATACGGTGCCTGTAACACCCCTAGCACATATTCAACGCCGGAATAGGTTCGGAGTATTACCTTAAACAAATCACATATTCTACATATATCACTCATAAACATTTATAAAGTCCCTAATATAAGCTCATGATGTTTGAATCATACGTTAGGAGCGATTTAGGACTAAACTGAGAACTTAAGAAACTTTTAGGACCCTTAGAAAAATTTTCTCAAAATAGGAGTTACATACCCGTGTGTCAACACACGCCCATGTCCCTAACCAGTATAACTCCCTGACTTGTAACCCATGAAGAAACTAAGGTCACACGGCCTTGGCACACGCCTTCAAAGACCCACATCTCAAACATGCCCCAAATCTCCTCCAACATTTACCCGGATGGTGTTTACTATAATTTTCGCAAGGCAGATTCCCAGTGGGAGCAACAGGGGCTCTTAATCTAACTGGCCCATCAAATCTGGCCTTTTTCTTAAGCCTCTGCACAGAACTCGAGGGCTCTGAATCTATCATATTCCTACCTCTCTCCCTATCTTTATTCTGGCGCTCAGCGCGCTTAACATCCTTGGCGATCTACACCTTTTCAACCAGAACAGAGAACTCGCTCTCCCTCTACGGTGCAAACAGAACCCTTAGATTATCCATTAGGTCATCCTCAAATCGAACATACCTCTCGTATTCAGATGCCACCATGCCTCAAGCATAGTGACTCAGTCTCAGAAATTCAGGCTCATACTCAGCCACAGATCGATCACCTTGCGTGAGATTCAGGAACTCACACCTACGAATGTCTACATAGCTTGATTCCATATATTTCCTCTAGAATAAAGTCTTGAAGAACTTCCAAGTCAGATGGTCAGGCTGAATGCCCTCCTTAACTGTTAACCACCATTGATATGCTTCGTTGCGAAGTAAAAGACTGCACCCTTCAATTTCTACTCAGGGGTACAGTCCAGATCATCCATAATCCTCTCAGTGGCCTCTAACCAATACGCAGCCACATTAGGGGTGACTCCATTGACACCTCTAAATAATTCAGCTCCATTGGACTGGAGTTGTTCTATTACCGACCCTCGGCCCCTAGATCCAGTATTGGGCCCAGTGACCCTCTCTAATATCCTCAGCATGGCATGGAACAATGCGTTGTCCCCATCCGATCGACTTTAAGACCCAGTCTCAGTAGTAGGTGACACTGGTGTCTCACTAGTATCCAAGTTTGGCATGCTGCCCAGAGATGATGACTCAGCTCGAGCCCCCTTACGGCCTCTACCACGGCCTCGAGTACCACGTCCGGGAATTTCATGAACACTCATTGTCTATTCGAATTTATCTACATTAAGAATTTTATGCATCAGTTCTAGTTTTTATTAACAAATGTTTTATGTCAAAAGTTTTAGAAGTTTAGAGTGTTTCAGTATCTAAATGTTTCACTACAATTTCAGAGAGTACTAACTATAGTGTTTTCAGAGTAACTATCTATAATATGTCAAAATAGTTTTATCTAAGTATAGAAAACTTACAGGATCAGCGCTTGAGACCCGACGTACCATATACTCAATCAGATGAAACCAATTCTTTAAAATCACAATTTTTGGAACCCAAAATTCATAGCCGAGTTTTGCAACCTGGCTCGATACCACTAAATGTAACACCCCAAACCCGGCTTAGACGTTATGGCCGAATTTGGCGATGTCACATGATAGGGTTTTGAAAACAGAATTGTTAAGTTAAACCGTACTAGTTCGTTAGTCCTTCGTGACTTTATCAATTTCAAAACTCTTGTCCAATTATTTGCTTAGAGGTAAACATATTCGTAGCGGAAGCTTATAAAACTGTCCTGTTTTGAAAAAAACTGTTCGAAATCTTTAGAAAACCTTGTTTTTGTAAAAACTATCATTTCAGAGAAAACATTTGATGAAGCATGCATAAAAACAAATAAAAAAAAATAAATCCCACATTTAAAAGTCCATACAATCCAAAAAATGACAACCCCTAAAATCAAATACCGAAACTTGAATAAAATCATGGAACTAAATACAGAAAAGAGTGAGTTAACGTAAACTCAGTGTGTAACCCCACAGAATTATGCATGCACACAATCAGAAAATTAGAATCAGACTGATACAGATTTGGGCCGAAGCCCATTATAGCTACAGATGCAGATTCGGGCCTAAGCCCATCCCAAATACAGATACAGATATGCAATCAGAATCAAAAATCAGATATCCTACCCCCTAACCTCTACACACCATCTCTGACCATCCTTACACACCATGTAGGGTTTAAAACACCTACACATCCCTACACACCATGTTGTGCGGAATACGGCAAATATCAGATATAATGCAACTGAGCTGCCAAATAATGGGCTTAAACGCCCTTCAGAACACTTTCTTCAATAAACATCATCCCACCCCAAACACAGATACAGAATAATCAGATATGCTAATTAACATGCTTTTACTCAGATATCAGATAATCATATAAATCAGTATCAGTCATGCATAGTATTAACACATTATCAGATCATCAAATTATCAAATTAGAGGGTTTAAATAGCCCTTACCGGCCCTACAGTAGGCCCACAGTCGTTTGCGACGACCTATGCAACCCTAGGAAAGTTTTCAGAATTTTGGACCCGCATGCCCGTATGGCCAACACGCCCAAATTGGCCTTCGCCGTGTGGATCACACGGCCTGGCCGAAATTCCATACGCCCATGTGGTATGCCTGTGTGGGCCTACACAGCCCAATTTGGTCTAGCCCGTGTGGCTCACACGGCCACACCCGACCAACGCACGGCCGTGCCTCCCATACGGCCTGACCTTCGATAGTCACACGGCTGTGTCGTCGCACACGACTTACCACACAAACGACCAGTCGACAGAATGATTTTCAGCTTTTGCCAAAACCTCATTTTTTGCGTTTTCAGATACACACACCTAATTTGTTTTTCATAACGAACTAAACCCGAACCCCCGAAAACCTAAGAATTACATCAAAAACCCAATCAATTCCGATTATAGAAGCCTTTGTTACCCTAAACCCCAAACGAATAACTCGAGAAATTAAGCCAAACGACGGTTCGAGTACTCACCAAGATGTACACGATAACCAGCAGTCACCACACGCTGGAAAATCCATTTTAAAACCTTTGAGCAGCACCTAAACGAGAGAAAACGCCACGTTACTAAAATCGAAATTAACTCACACTAACCAAACGTCAAGAAAACTTACGTGCTAACGACAGAAGTGGAGAAACGGGCTTTAGAAAAGTAAAAACCTAAAGAACCGGAATAAGGAAAACAACAATTGCTGAGGCAAAAACAAAAGAGGGGAAAAAGAGGAATGGCGTCAGAAATTTGGGGAGAAAAAGAAAAAGCCAAAATTTTTGAGAAAAGAAAGAAAAAGATAATCAAAAAATAAAATTTAATAATATGAGAATCCCTCAAATTCGTCCCCACTAACCCCTCAATCTCAACCACTACAGACTTTTAATTCCACTAAAACACTGACATAGAACCGAGTAAAAATATCACCTATGCTCACGCAGGGATTCGAACATAGAACCTTCAGCAAACTAACACTCCACTAAATCACTAGACCAACAAGCCCATTTTGATGTATACTTACAAAAAATTAAACTTAAGTCCACTGAGCAAGGGTAAGGCTACTGAAGCAGACAGATGTCTGTGACAAATTTTACAGAAACAAAAATAAAATTTTTGGGGCGTTACATGGAAAATGATTGAAGATAGCGATGATGATGGTGAACGATGGAAAGAAACAGTGGGGAAGAAGAAATTGTGAAAATTAGAAATTATATGCATTAAATAATTTTAATAAATTCATATTTCAAAAAATGATATAATAATTTTATACTTAAAAATAATAATTTTAAAATCATTTGCTGACATATAAGACAAAATAGAATCACGTCAGCATTTATTGCATTTGGACTGCCACATCAGCGCGATTAATGTTGACCATTAGTCAACTAATAGCCACGTCAGCATATTCGTTAAAAATAGACCAATTTAACCAAAAAAGGTTAAAGGTTAAAGTGCTTCAATAAATCATAAAGGACCAAAGTAACCAAACATATGTATTTGGAAGATTTTCTCATACATCCGTCTGTAGGTCGATTTAAAAATATGTATTTAAAATAGTTAGTTCACATATTCACTTCAACATAGATTGGTATTATCTATGTACAACCTACTTTTAGAAGAAAAAAAAAACAATTTAACTTGAGAGTCAATTTAAAAACAAGAGAATAACTTACACTAGAATGATTCTAAAAACTAAGGTTTTTAGGCAAATAAAATTTTGTCACATCATCAAATTTTAAAGACATAAAATTTTTATTATACACTCATCCATAGAAAAAAAAATTATGAACCATTTCCACCACATTATTCATGGTCCATTTCGGATTATTTAATAACATTTCAACAATTTTTTCCATGTGACTAACACATAATTTTGATAATTTTTTTACCCTGAATCTCAAACCCAAAACCATGAACATTAAATCTAGAATCTCGAACCCTGAACCCAAAATCCTAAATTTGAACAACAAACCTTAAACCTCGAACCCTTGAACCCTAAATTAGAACCTAAACCCAAACTCATAACCCATAACCTTAAAACCTTGAACCCTAAACTTGAATCTTGAACCCCAAACCCAGAACTCGAACTTTGAATCTTAAATATTGAACCAAAACCCTAAATCTTAGGGTTCAGGGTTTGAGTTCAAGGTTCGGGATTCATAGTAAAATAATTACCAAAATTATGTGTCAATGACATGAAAAATTGCACAAAAATTACTAATTTTTTTTTAAAATTGGTTGCAAAAAATAAAAAATATTAACTTTTGAAAAAAAAATGGTTAAAATTTGTAGAAGAAGAAAAGATGTTTGTTTATAATTTAAAAAATTAATTATTTTAAGTAAATTAAAGTTAAAAACAATATTTTGTACTAATTATAATAAATTTATTTTTTATTAAAAATTTAAATAAATATAATATTTAATAAACATTTAACTTAAAGATTATTTTTTAATTGTTTAATATTTTTTTTTATAAACCTACACGATGCTTCTCGATTTTACGGTTTGAGTTTAGTCTTGTTCGAACCTAAATAGTATTCAAGTAAAACTTCCCTCGTATTATCAACTTCAAAATTTGATTGTTTAATATTAATTAAATAAAATTAATTAGTGGTGCGTGCAATGAAAACACATACAACACTTCTAAATAGAAAACACAAATTCACATAGAAGATATATAAAAATTGCAATTAACATTTTAAAAATTCCTGGTACAACGGAGAGGCTTACTAGTAAATATAAAATTAGTATACATTTAATACATGATATGATTATTATATTTGTATTTAAAAATTTACATATATATTATATGATTGACGTGAAAAAGGTACCATACATGTCATACAAATTACAAAATCTTGGGCTATAGAATTTAACTACCTTTATGTCACTTGAAATAAATATCAAGTACACATTATTGTAACATAATCAAATATTAATTTTTTTTTTCGTATATTTAAAATATCATATCTTACACTTTTGATCAAATATATCACGAAAAATCTAAACATTTATTACTGTTATAAGTTGTTTACAAGCTAAGGGGAAAATAAATCAGATAGTAGTAAATATATAATACTAAATTATCATGTAATTATCAAGAAAACCACATTACAAATACAAAAGAAACGGCGATGGGGTTTAGAGACCACGACGTTCTCATTCAAAACACTTGGTATTATGAAAACTTGGAGGCCATAACAATGGAGACCTAACAGTGACTTTGCCACCATTCAAGTTTAGATATTTGCCGGCTCAAAGTTGGGGAAACTAAAGCTCAAGGGCTCCTGTAATTCGGGGTTGATCGGGAACAAGTTACACTGTCCATGTTGTGCCATCAACTGGTCCGCCAGAACCATTGCTACCATGGCTTCCACCATCGGCACAGCTGCATCGTCCAAATTAAACCAAAGACAAAGCAAACTGGAAATGAGATACATTGTTTGAAAATCATGTAAAAGATATGAAGATGAAATATGCTTAATACAGCTTTCAAATTCGATAAAGGCATTCATTGTAGTTTCCAAGGAATCCAGCCGTCTTTGGAAAATGGCAACCATGGGAAGATTCTAAACTAAAACTTACAGAGATGAGAACAAAGCAAAGGAAAACCATTGTCCAAATAAATACCTCGAGGGACAACACAAGGATCATGACGACCGCGAGCTAACAGTTCGATCTCTTCCTTTTCTCGAGTCACTGTATGCTGCTTTTTCTGCAGAAAATATCACAAAATGACACCAATCTTAACTGCATTAATAAGCCAAAATATACTTTGTTCTTTACAACAAAACTGTCATAGTTACTACATATTTTTTTAGTCATTCTCTGAGATTTTATTACGTAATGTTTTTCGAGTATGGTTGTCATTTTGTATAATCTTAAGAGGTTTTTTTTTATTTCTATGTCCTAAACATAGCTACTTTTTTTTCCCAAAAAAGAAAAATTTTGCTCCCAGCACTGGACCCAAAAGTTCTCATAAAATATGAAATGATATAGAAATGAGCAAAATTCAATTCGATTCGAGAAATCGAAAAAAATTCAAATTTCGAGTTAATAGAATTGAGTTGTTTAAGTTATTTGAGTAAACTCAAATAAGTGGTTTGAATCGAGTTAAATTTTACAATTTTAATAACAAATTATTGTAAATGCCTCTTTGGTCTCTCTATCAATTTTGAAAATGTGCAAATTGGTTTCTCTCTCAACAAAAATTTAAAAAAATCAAAATAATTTTTAAAATTTAAAATATTTATAAAAATTCCAAAATTTATATTTTTTAAAAAATTATAAAAATTAAAAAATATACAAAGTTAAAATTTTAACATTTTTCTAAAATAATAATTTTGGAAACTAAATAAGTTAATTATGATTAAGTTTATCATACTAAAATTTCTCTTCTTTTTTTTTTTTTTTTTTTTTTGCTTTGAAAAAGATTTCGTTTCAAATTTACATTGAATTAGTTATACTGTAACAAAATTTTAATTTGACATGTTTAATTTTTTTATCTAACTCAAACAATTTGACTCTATTCTACTTGACTCGAATTTCATTTTAGTCAACTCAATTCAAAAAAATTTCAAATCGAGTTAGAATGATAAAATAGACTCATCCACTTGATTAATTCAAAAAATTTTCACTCAATTCAATTGAACACTCACCCTACGATGATATATAAAACAAGTCATAATAGCCAGAAAGCATATAAGAAGGCAAAAGGAGATCAAACTTACACTGATAGTGGCTGTTGGCTTGAAAGCAACTCTCATATTTATAATTTCCCCATTGGATATTCCACCCTGTAAGTCAACATTACAATCTCACAATTCTCACACCCAACTCAGGGACTTAGCTCCCATATTACTTGGATTCAGGTATGAACGTTGGATATGTGTCCTACACGAGTCCGTTCAATTGTTGAAAGTTTTTTCATGTATTTGGAGGGTCATAACCACATATCCATGTCTGAATATTTGTCCGACATGAGTGCTTAAAGAATAATGAAGAGTCCGAGCAACACAGTTTACCCAACAATTAAAAATTTGAAGACTACAATTAAACAGGTAGTATTTGGTACGTTGGTGACAAAAGCCCAACAAAGTGCTATATTACCTGAACTCTTCATTTTCCTTAATCATGTCCAACACTTGTGCCCAACATATTCGGACATAGATATAGCACTATGTTCATATATATGAAAAAATTTTAAAAATTGCAAACACCCTTGTCGAGCACATACCCGTATCCAACACTCGACTCCAAGTAAGCATTACTAGGCAGACAGATAGACTGAGAATAACAGAGAAAATAACTACCTGTATCCCACCGGAGCGGTTTGTTCTAGTCCTTATTGTTCCATGTTCATCAGTAAAGAACTCGTCATTATGTTCACTGCCAGTTAGAAAAGTACCTGCAAGGATTTTACAGACCAGCAGTTATAACAAACTTGAAACAGAAGTAACCAAGAAATAACCTCGCAAGTAATAGCTTTAGAGCATACTTTCACCAATTGGCCAACTCAATTCAAGAGCATTTTATGAAATACAGCAGTAGCACCAAAAGTATAAAAATCTCTTAACCTGCAAATCCACTGCCAAATTCAAATCCTTTGGTTGCAGGTAATGACATTACAGCCTTAGCAAGCTCTGCTTCAAGCTTATCAAAAACTGGTGAACCAAGCCCCTGACACAAAAATACATATTTTCAGTTCTGCAGGAAACTTCTATTTGACTCCGGCTGCTACAAGTTAAAGCATTTCCATTATTTTAAGGTCAAAAGAAAACAGAAACTTCAAGAAAATTAATACCGGCCATGCACATGAAACACAAATATGAGAGAAAGGGTTCATACACGTGGGGCATTCCTCACTATGCATGTGACAACACCACCAATAGAATCTCCTCTCGTTCGAACAGCATCAATAGCAGCAATCATTTTCTCAGCATATTCAGGATGTGGGCACCTTACAATATTACTTTCTATCTGGCAACATTTAGTTGAAAATGGTTAAATAATGTCTATAATATAAATTGATCAGTATTGAAAGGGGAGTAGCAATCTAGACTAAGTACAACGGTGAAAGTAGATCAAAATGCATAATGTGTCTTGGAATGAATGCCTTTCAGAACTTCTGAAACCAAATCAGAGGAAATGGGGAACAAAAACTCTCATAACCAACCATAATTAGTTTGAAATCAAGACTAAAATAATTGAGCTGAGTTCAAACCTGATCAAGAGTTACAGTATCATGGTCAACTGAACCGTCTGGAAGCACAACCTGGTGAACTTGTGAGACATAAGCGAGAACCTGAAGAAAAAATGAACCATAATAAGAAACCAAAAAAAACAGAAAGATAAATCGACAAATATGACTCAATAATGGAAGCTAGAGTCGCTTGTACGATTTGAATCATGAAAAGTTAAAGCTGTGCTAAAGTGATTCTAAACATTTGACACAAGACAGATGTTTGCAGAATGGAACAAAGGGTCGGGGTCGGAATTAGCTTTTTTGTTCCCCCTTTTCCTTCATGACTTGTTAGTGTAAACCAGACATTAACCATTTGCAAGTGCAAACAAATTAAACAAATACCCTGCACCAAGTACAGGCATTATTATAAATTCATAGAACAAATGCAATGAATTATGATCACATATAAAAAGAAACAATAGAGATATCAATCCTCCAGCGTGAAACATACCTCAGTTCCTGAGAACTGCTTGAGGATTTTCTTAGCAATAGCTCCGGAGGCAACTCTTCCAATGGTTTCTCTGGCAGAAGATCTACCACCACCCTTCAGTTACAAGTTGAAATCAGATAAATTGGGTATAAACAAATCTGCATCTCTTAAAGAGATGGCAGAATCCATGGTACTGCAATGATGATAATAAAAGGCATTACCTGCACTGCTCTGACACCATATTTCATGTCATAAGTGGCATCAGCATGAGAGGGCCTATAAGCTATCGACATTTCCTTGTAATCCTGAAAGCAGAGTGACATCATTAAAGAATCCTTCTAGAGCCAAAAAAGCAAATAATTAATTCAAAATCGAGAACGTCCCTAACATATGCGATATGCTTGAAATTAGCTCACAGGTTAAAACCGTGATCCTAAACTGAAATTGTTCACTAGATTGCCTTGAAATTAGTACGCATGACTCTAATTGATGACTACTGTTTATATGGTTACATCATTGGTTTTATTAATGAGGTCTCATTCACTGTCCAGAAGCAGTATCAGCCCAAGAATTCCTCAATGAGGCTTGAGAGGTGCGAATTACATTATTAACTTCTAAAGATAATTCAAACTAGATTTTGATCATTTAAAATTCTATGCCAGAATTAAAACACTAACCAAAGGGTTGTTAAACCTCATTTTAGTTTTTCCATTTTAGACCCCCCAAGAAAATATTATAAGTATATACTCACATGACCTCTCTGATCAGTATTTGGTACAAAAACATGGATTGGTGTTCCAGTAGTCACTCCTGCAGATTGTCAACAAATGTCCATTTAAAGACAAAGAAAGGAGATAAGAAACATCAAATCTCCAGGGTTAAAAATATATATAACCTTCTGAAACTCCAGAATATATTCGGCATGTGTCAGTCTCTTTCCTAGGGGTAGTAATTCGGCTCTGACCTGGCCTCCTGCAAACAACTCTTGACAGTTAACCCACAATGATGAAGCAATTTGCATCAATTGAGATGAAAGCTATATGACTACAACTTATACTACTGCATTCTGTCATTTATAGGGAAACCCGATTCGCAAGAACTATCACTAGATCAACATGCAATGAAAATGAACAGAAAGATGCTACAAGGATGGACAAATCTTCATCTAAAGGTGAGCAATAGGATTAAAGCGATAATGCTAAGTTCTCATGATGAAGTACCTTCGGTCAAGATCAACTTGCAAATCAGATTCTGAGAGAGGAATCCTAGGAGGACATCCATCAACTATACAACCAACACCACCTCCATGAGATTCTCCAAATGTTGAAACACGGAAATAATTTCCAAATGTGCTCCCAGCTGCCTGTATCTCTGTTAGGCAACACATTTTGTCAGGCTTCACTCAATCCCAATGTTCTTTATGTAGAAATTATTTATAAATATTATAGGAATCAGAAAGACACAATAACGATGTGCAATGTCTAATAAATTTAAGCTTCTATCAGAACCTTAAAAGAACCACATCCTAAAAATATTGGTTTTTCAATGGTAGCAAACCAGTAATTCCTACACTTCGCATAAAGCTGATGCAAGCACAGAAGAATTACACAGTTTAGAGACACCCTAAGATGTTTTGACATAATGGGAACATGTTAGTGTTGATTTCAATGATGAAAATTCTCGAGTCAAATCAATTCACTAGTATGTAAAAGTATAGATTCCTACATGCATCTCAGCCTATAGTGTTTATTGATCTTAAAAATCTCCCGGGTCAAAACACATTAACATAACTTCTATTGCTACTACAGTCATCTAAACCTGAAATCAAGCTTCAGCCGAAATGTCGAATAGATGGATCAATGCTGACACAAAAATATCGCATAAAGTCGACCATGTGTGACTATTTATCTGTACATAACATTGTAAAATTGTATAGACATTCATGATTGTCTTTTTGCATGATGACAACAGAATTTCTGTAACAAAACATAAAATGACAGCAAACAATATATAAACTTGATGGCAATGCTCTATCAGTATTGCTCAAAATTCAAAACCGTAATTAACTTGAGTCCTAAGTTCAAAATACACACAAAACTTGAAGTTGATGATTTTTAAGAATTCAAATTCAACATTAAAAATCATTTTCTCTATTCCCAAACCAAATAATGCAATAAACTGCTAATTTCAACAGAAACAACTAAAAAAAAAAAAAGCAATACCCACAAAGAGAAACGAAGTTAAAAACAAAAGAAAAGAAAACCCCAATGTCAAAAACAAATCTTTAAAAAGAATACAGAAACCCAATTGAAATTGAAGATAAAAGAAGAAAACTTACGAAGCTTTTTGAGGGTTCTTGGTTTGATTGAGATATGAAGAGAGGCAAAAGAGAGTCTTTGAAGATCGGAAGAAAGAGAAGAGTTGGGTTTAGTAGCTCCAAGGAAAGGCTTAGATGTAATGGAAGAAGACATAACAGCTTTGAAAAATTAAACTAAGAGAAGAAAAGAAACAAATATAAAAAAAAGAGGGTAGAATTGGAAGGAAATGAAGAGATTTGAGCAAATAAAAATGGAAGATTCAATAGAAATAGAAGGCTTTTGGGGAAGGGAAGGGAGAGTGGGTTGGTAGGCTTTGGTGGTTGGATTTTATTCTCAACTACCCTCCATTTGAAAGAAAAAAAAAAGCAATTTTAATAAAAATGTTTAATTGTAAATTTGGCCATTAATTTTTACATATTTTTCAAAATGGTCCTAATTATAATTTTAAGCTTTTTTTTACCATCAATTTTTTTTTCACCTTACTTTTTTTAACAGATTTGATGAAAGTACCATTAATCGAGATGTGAAATTTCAAATGTGAAATATTTTTAATGATATGTAATTTTTTACTTAGATAACTTAATAAAATAATTACATGTAGAAAATAAATAAATAATTCATGAAGTTAAAAAAATAACTCTTAATTTAAATAAATAAACATAATTATTTTAAAAAATTGTTTCAAAATGAATGCACACTTTCAGCATTTTCGGTTTAATTTATTAATTATTACCTCTCAGTAAACAAACGTACGCATTCATTTTGAAAAAAAAAAAGTAGATAGTTAAGTTTATTTTCTTTAAATTGAAAATTATTTTTTAATTTCATGGTTGATTTATTTATTTATTATTTTTCACATGTAATTATTTTGTTGGGTTACTTAAGTAATAAATTACATCTTATTAAAAATATTTCACATCATCCTCGTTAAATTTTTTAGTGGTACTTTCATCAAATTTGTTAAAAAAAACAGCTTGAAAAAAAAAAGTTAATGGGCCAAAAAAAGCTCAAAAATATAATTAGGGTCATTTTAACAAAAATATGTAAACATTAGTGGTCAAATTTAACATTAAGCCATAAAAATATTAATTAATCTTTCTTAAATAAATTTAAGGTTGCAATTGATTGGAAAAGAAATTTTAGAAAATGATTTTTTAAAAGTGATTTGAATTTTTTTGGAGAAGTTAATATTTTCTAAGGTTTAGATTATTATATGTAAAATATTTTTTTATTTGATAATTTTTTAAATCATTTTCTAAAAAAAATTAATCAAATAAACACAATATTATTATATTTGTTATAAAATATTATACTAGAATTTCATTTTGAGAATTGAAATGTATTTTATAATAGGAATAATATTGTATAATATATAAACACTGTATATAAATTTAACAATAAATAATATCTAATTAAAACTTAATATAAATTACAGAGTGGATAGTGAAACATTAGAGTTAGACAGGATAAATGAAGCTAAGAATGATTTACTTAAATATTTATATTTATATAATTAAAATAATCATATTATAAAACATTTATTATTAAATATTTATAAATTGTAATATATATTTATTATTAAAAAATTAATATAAATATTTTCTATAATATATTAAGAATGTTGTTTTCAAATTTAAAATTGTTATTGTTAAAATTTATTATAAAATAAAATTGTAATATTAAATAAATTATTAAAATAATTATTTTTTAAATTTTATTAATAATTATTTATATTTAATAATATAAATAATTAAATATGTATGTATGTTTAGTATTTTTAATATTTTAAATGTTTTAAAAATTAAAATAAAAATATTATTAATATAATAATATTAGGCTTAATTCAAGTTAAATTTTATATAAAAATAAAAATTACTCTTAAATGAGCTTTGTTTTCTAAAAATAACCTGCACTTTTCGAAAGGGAAAGTCAATTTATAAGAAAATGAGTTTAATTTCTATCTATCTATAAGTTATTTTCTATTGGCCAAGTTATTTTCATTAAACAAATATATGAAAATGTAGAAAACATTTTCCGTAAATCAATTTTCATGAAACAAACACACCCTAAAAGTCTATATAATTATAATTCAACCGGTAAAATTTAAATTGAATTACACTCCATTGTAATTATTAAAAAATTGCAATTTACTACAATTTTAAATTGAATTTGAATGATAAGAATAGTTTCATATATATAAAAAATAGTTTTAATTTTGTAATAGAAATTTTTGGAAAATAATTTTTTTTTAAAATATGAATAATCTATAAATAGCTTCGCCACTCAGGTGGTTACTGATAATGAAATTTCAGTAACATTTTTCTAAAATTAAATTTAAAATATAAATATAAAATATTACGTAATTTAAGAAAAGAGAGAGAGAGAGAGAAATACCCAAAATAAATTCTTCCAGCTTTGAAAACAAACCTGCCTTTCTTCTATATTTCAAAAAACATGTTCTTTCTCCCACTTTGAAAAAAGTATATCTGAATTCATTTTACATGGGGAAGTTCTGTACCAATCAGTATTCATTATTTATCATTATTATTTATCTTTAAATTAATTTAATTTAATTAAGAGATAAATCAAGAAAATAATTTTTTTAGAACTCTTTTATTAAAATAATTGTATTTTTTATAAATTATTTTATATCAATTAATTTAAAATAATATGAGATCATGATAATTTAATAGAGTTTAATCCTTATAGATCACTCAAATGAAGAGGTTATACTTTCTTTTACTTGATTGATTGGAACTAGACCTGTGCATGAACAGGGCTACCCGTCCTGATCCAAAGACCTGTCTAAAATTCGAGAGGGTTTGAGTAAAAAATTAAGTCCGAAAAAAGGGCTTGAGCAAAAAAATTAGGCCCATTTAAAATATATTCAAGGCCCGAGCCCGACTCTAGTTTTAAGCTTATAATACTTTATAGTATGTTATTTTTATATATTATGTAATTTACAACATATTAAAAAAATAAATTTATACTAAATATATAATACTACTCTAATGTAAACATTAAAAAAATGTTAAGATAAGTATATAAAAATTTCAGTAAATAAAAAATGTATAAAATTGTTAACAATATAAATATTTTTTAAAAAAAGTAAAAAATATTATGTGTGGGCCTAAAATGGGTTTGGGTTAGTCTTTTGTAAATATGGGTAGATTTGAATAAAATTTTAGGTTGAGATTTTGGGTGGGGCCGAACTTAAACAAACATAAAATATGTTAAAATATCATGCTGAAACCCGACTCGACTCATAAACACATCTAATTTAAACTATAAAAAGAGGTCACCTCCATACCATTCAATACACCTTGACAATAGGAAATCTCAGAAAAACTCTCCAAGATGTTAAGAAAATTTTGAAGAAATTAAAAAAATTGAAGGAATCCTTAAAAACACCATAAGAGTTGTGAATAAAGTGGCATTCAAGTTGAATCTCAAAAGCCCTTAAAGAATTTAAATCTGTTAGTTATTATGGATTAGAAGAAAGCATTTTTGTAAATATAACTTTATAATTCTACTTGCCTCCGAAGAAGTTAAATCTACCAATTTTACCAGCCATTTTGAGATTTCTTTTTTATAATATTGCAGTTTAATCCATTTAATTTAAAATTAAGTTATAAAATTCTTGAAAAATATAACTTTTATTATAATAAAATTTTATTACTTTTAACAATTTGAGTTTTTTAAATCTTTTTAAAATTAAGTCAATATTTAGTTAATTCATGCACTAGCTTCGTAAAATTTTTTATAGAGTAGTTAGATTATAACATAACTACAATATGGGTGAAAAACTATTATAACAATTATATTTATAAAATAATTGAAAACAAATAAGAATTTGGTTAAAATGTTGGAGTTGATAATGTCTTATGTTTGAATTTTGTTATTTGTTGGTTCGAATTGAATTTTATTGATTTTATATAAAATATAGAAAGACAAAAAAAAAACTTTTATAATAATATTTATTTCTTTCCAAAAAAGGATTTTTAGCCTTTTCCTTTCAAGTTTGATGTTAATAGGACAACAAATTCAGTCAAGCATATATATATATATATATATATATATATATATATATATTACAAAATATAGATATAGATATTCCAAACTATTTTTTTTGTTTGGAAAACGGGGTCGACTTTAAAAACAAAAATGGAGTCGCCACCAATCTTTTTGAGGTGTGATTGGGTCACCTTGAGATTGATCGTTAAAACATTTTAATTTATTAAAACGATAGTTTTGGTCTACGAAATTTAGAAAAACGGGTTCGGGAGTCGATTACGCACGAGGAAGGATTAGCACCCTCGTGACGCCCAAAATTGGTATCTAATTGATTATTTGATGTCTTTATGACTAAAATTTGAAAAGATTTTAAAATGCGATTCTCTTTATTTAAAAAGAAAACTTGGATAGATTAAAATGATAAGACCCTCTTATTTTGAAGAAGTAAAATGTCACGCCCAGTGAGTTAGGGTATGACATTTCAAATTCCCGAAACTGAGCTTGTCTTTTGACTTTCAAAACTCGTATTTAAGTTTGAGGAGGATATTAGGTGATTTGGGTCAAATGAAAAACCGGAGCCCAGTAAGTTAGGGCACGATTTCTCGAAATTCTAAATACAGATTATTGCCTTAGTTTTTTAGAAACCCTTATCCCGAGATAACAAAACGTCACATCCAGTGAGTTAGGACACGACAATTTTGAATTATCGAGAATAAGTTTTTATTTAACTTTTATGTCTTGATTTTAAAAAGAAAATAATAGGTTCTTTAGACTCGATGAGAAAAATTGAAACTCAGTAAGTTAGGGTACGATTTCTTTCAAACCTTGGAACGCGGAGTATTTATTTATTTCAAAACGAAAATTGTAATGCCTCGAATAAAATGTGATATGGCCGTAATAAAATGGAAGACGAATTATAATACAAATACATGATAGAATAAAACAAGGGTAATAATGTCAATAACAAAAATAAAAGCAGAAATAAAATACAATAAAATAAAATTTAAAATCAACAATCTATATGAAATAATAAGAAAAAGAATAGATAAATAAAAGAAAATAATAGCCAAAATAAAAGCCAATGGTAAATCAATAAATATACAATAGCTTAAAGACAATAAAATAATAATAATAGTAGTAACAAAAAAATACAATAATAATAAATTATAATGAAAATATGTTAACAAGTAAATAAAAATAAAAATAAATAAATAAGAGTAATAATAATAATCATAATAATAATAAAAGTAATGAAAATAATAGTGGAAGTAATAGTAAAAAATAGTACTAGTACTAATAAAATAATAATATTTTTATTAAAATTAATAGTGATAAATAAAAAAATAATAGTAGTAAAAAATAAAAAATATTAGCAATAAAAAAATAATAGGAATAATAAAAATAACAATAATAATATTGATAATAATAATAAATATAATTATAGATAATAAAAAATAGGGGTACTAATAAAAATAATAATACTAATGAATATAATAATAATAAAGTTAAAAAAATAACAAAAAAATAATAGTAGTAGTAATATTAAAATAATAATTACAATATTAAAATTAATAGTAATAAATAAAAAATAATAGTAATGAAAATAGAAATAATAATACTAGTAATATTAAAAGTAATAATAATAAATACAATAATAATAATATTAAAAATAATAACAATAATGAAATAATGACAATAATAGCAAAAATAAGAAAAAGGACTAAATTAAACTTAAAAATAAAATTTCGGGGTAAATTTGGGAATAAAAAGAGAAAGGGAGGACCATATCGCAGTGCGTGAATGAAATGGAGGGACTGGAAAGGTAAATATCCCTTCCCTCCAAAACACGTCACTTTGTGCGCGACTAAATCGGAACAAAAGAAAAATTATAGGGCAGAATTGACAATAAAAAAAATTGTATTAAAAGATATAAAAATGCGAAAGGACTAAAAGCACAAATAGCCCTTCCGCAAGAAAACACGCGGATCTTGGGCTTAATCGGGTCGGGTCACGGGTCAGAGATCAAAACAACGTCGTTTTGGTCTCTAGCCCCAAACTCATAAACGGCGTTGTTTCCTTCTTCTATATAAACCAAAATTTAAAAAAAAAATCATTTCTCCCTTCCTCAAAAAAAAAATTGAAAATTTTCTCCTCTGTCCCTCTCTCCAGCCCGATTTCAGGCGAGGGCTCCGGCAGGGCCTCTAGCCGATTGTCGTTGTACCTCCGCCGCCAGCCACCGTGCCAAAAAAGTAAGTTTTTTTTTTATTTTTATTTTAATATGTATACACACAGTTAAAAAGAAAAAAGAACAATAAAAATAAATCTATTTATGTATGAACAGTTTCGAAAAATGATAACAATAAAGAAAAAGAAAACCTCTTTAAGAATCTATTCTCTGTATTCTCTTGTGTGTATTCCTAAAAAAAATAAGTTCTCCTGTACAATAGTTGCTTCGACCTTTTTATAGCCGAAATGAAAATCAAAAGTAAAAATACAATCTGTTTTCTCCATTCTTTCCGTGCCGTTTTTGTTGCTTTTCTGTTTTGCAGGTGGTTCGGAGGTGATGTGGCTGAGTGCACAAGCGTAGGGCTACTGGCGGCGGCTAGGTTTCTGTTTTAGGGTTTCTGCAAACTTTGAAAATTTTAGGCCGTTTGGGCCTTAATGTAATTGGGCCATTGTAAATGGACTATTTTAATAGACTTTTTTATTTTGGTTTTTTTTTCTTGTTTTGGTTAATTGGTATTGGGCCCGGGCTAAAATTGGGCCTTACACTAAAATTAACAGGTAAAAAGACTTCTCCAGTCTCTTTCAATTTTATATTGCGCAAATTGGTTCTTATTTAAAAAATGGAGTAATTTAATCCCCATTAATTTCAAAAGTGAACACCTAAAGACAATTAATCACAATATTAATATTTTTCGTCAATTTTACATGATTTTGATTGGTATAAAACAAATTTAGCCCTCAATATTTATACGTTTGTTTATTTTTATATATATTTTGAAACTAAAGTTAGTCTATATGTTCTTTTTTAATTTCTAACTTTTTTAAATCATGTGTATTTTTTCATATAATTTTTTTTTAGAATCAAGAACAAATTGAGAGAATATGTAGATATTGAGTGCTTGATTTGTTATTATACCAATCAAAATTATTTACAATTGATAAAAAAATATTAATTATTGTGATTAATTATCTTTATCTGCTCACTTTCAAATTTGAAAAGGATTAAAATTTTTTCTTTCTTTTTTTTTTTTTTTTTAGAAAGACCAATTTACTCAATACTAAAGTTGATTGAGACTAGAAATGTGCTTTTAACAAATAACACACTAGTGACATTTAAATGATCTAAGGCCCAATATATATTACTCCCCATGAGAACAATGCACTTGGGCTCTAAGGCCCAATTCAGAATCCCTAATCCAATTAACCATGTCTACATATCGTTTTTCTCTAAAACAATTTTGAGATATTTAAATCGCATTTGCCCTATTTAATTTTTACTCAAAATGATATAAAATATTGTAGTATTAAAATAAAATTTTCAAAAAATTTATTTATTTTTATTAAATAACATAGTTATATTTAGTATTTATTTTTTTATTAATTTTTCAAACAATTTCCTAAAACAAATTCAATTTTTATAAAATTTGGTTTTAAAATTTTAACATTTATTATCTTTTAATTTATCAAAAAATATTTTTTTATACAATGCCTAAAACTAGATGTTCGAACCCACATTTTCTGACACTGATAAAATCCATAAAATCTACCCTATTCCGTTCTTTAAAGATATTAATTTCATTGGCCAAATCTTTCAAGATCTTAATTATTCTCAATAAATATTTCCTATATAAAAAAATGGCATGCATGTGAAGTACAATAAACTTTATTTTAATTATAAAAAATTATAAGTGATTAGCTATTTTATTAATGAGAAAATCAATTTTTCAGACTAAAATACTAAAACAATTGTAACTATCTAAAATATATGGACATCGAAAAAGTGTGTTATCGGGCCTCCGTTTTAATAAACCGAGTTAGTAAATAATTATTAGGAGTAATTATGAGTCTAATAGTGTGTTTAATTAGATTTTTATTTAGTGAATTTAGCTTAATTTAAAGTAATTAGGAAAAAGGATCAAATTGAATAAAGAGTGAAAGTCTAATTATAGATTAAAAGAAAGTAAAAAGGGCTAAAATGGAAATTAAGCCATTTAGCATAGTTGAGGCGGCACAAAGAGAATAAAATCTAAGATTTTATTTGTTTTAATTATATAATTAATGATATTTAAATATAATTTATATTATATGAATTTATGATAATTAAATTATAATGATATTATATTATTAAATAAATCAAAATATGCTAATTGTATGGATATGATAAAATACACGTGTAATATATATATTTGTATATTTATAATATAATTGTATATTTTCTTAAATTTTAAGAAAAAGATATTTATTAATTAAATTATTATATTAAAAGATTTTTTATTTGATAAATTAGTTAGATTAAGACAAATGTAAGGTTATGATATTGTATAAATGTATTAATTATATGTGTTAATTGTTATTAAAATAGATATTTTATAATTATTAATTAACTTAAATATAAAATAAAGTAAATGAATAAAAAGAAAAGAAAACATAAAACAAAAGAAACAATGCTAAAAGTAACAGAAGCCATTTCGAAACAGAGCAGGAAAGAAAAAGGAAAGAAAGAAGAAAGGGAAAATTAAGGTTTTAAAGCTTGAAATTTAATTGGTAAGTTTAATCAAGTCATTTTCTTATAAATTTCATGTTTTTGAAATCCTAGAGTGAAATACTCTTGGACTTAAGTTGAAATTTTGAAAGTTAATAGATTTTTTAGTAGGGTTTATGTTGAACAAATGATGGAATTGGGGGTTTATTTGATAGAAATTTTGATTGGAATTGAATAAAGGATTGAATTGTAAACTAAGCTATAAGTTTTGAGTTTTAGGGATTAAATTGAAATAAATTCAAAATTATGAAAATGTGATAAAAATTAGATAGCTAAATGTGAGTTTGGCAAGAAATTGAGTAGCAAAAAGGTATGAATTGAGAAAGAAAAATATATAGGTTTAGTTAGGATTAAATTGGAATTAAAGTAAAAGTTAGATAAAAATTTCAGCAATTAAATTGTGTTGTGCTAATGATTGCGAAATTATTTTATTTGTTCGTAACTAATATCGAGCCTGAAGCATCGGCCCAAAAAGAAAAAGAAAGATCGTCGAGGATTAAATCCGAAGAGAGTTCTGGTTTTGTATCACTATAATCCAAACTTTATCATTATTATGTGTTTAATTTACTAATTATGTGTGGTAAGTATTTTAAGGTAAGTGTTTAGTAAAATGATAAATTTATGATTGGGTATTGAAATTGAGATTGATACTGAACTGAATTATAGAATACTGAATATTGTTTTGAGTACTGAATTGAATTGTGAAGTTACTGAATATTGTTATGTGTATTGCATTGAACTGTGAAATTACTGAAATAATGAATTACTGCAATATTGTGAAACTGATTGAAATAAGGAAATTATAATTGATAATGAACCAAGATGGAAATTGTACTGAAAAGTGAATTAAATACCCTATTAACTAGTCCGGCTAATCGGACATAGTTGCCATGCCATAGGATATGGAAAAGTATGGGTTTTTGCCGGCTTATTGATCAGTCACTTATGTGCTGACTATTGTTGCTGTTACCGTTACTGTTACCGATTCGACACTTTGTGTGTCGAATACTGTTACTGTTACTGTTACTACTATCGTTACTGATTACTATTTAGGTATTGTGTACCGTTAAGGCACAATATTTCGTACTAGTGTGTTGGTTGGAATCCGTGTATCCGCCGAGTCCGAGTCAAGTTAATAGGGACAAATGAAATAAATTTACTGATAAAATTAAATTTGAATGATATGGCATATGCGAAAGGTTAGAATTGAAATAAAGAAATAAGAATGGTATATATATATAATCAAATAATAACATAAAAAGATTGAATTGTTCATTAAGTGATGGTAATTGTAATGTAAAAGTATGTGTGTGATTTAATGTATTTAATTATAAATTGAATTATAGTGATACCATTGAGTATATATATGCATACTCAGCGTACGGTTGTTTCCGTGCGCAGGTTGTAGAAGTCAAGTACTGAACCAGCATCCAAAGCTAGACCCGACTTCAGCAGACTTTTGGTGATATATATTTTCTTTTGGTAATGTGGCATGTACATAGGATGTGTATAAAGGTTATTATGTTTTGAATATAAATGGTTAAAAATATTAGTATTACAAGTCTAAGAATTATAATGAAAGAAGTTTATCCATTTCAATTTAATTAGTACATTGATAAATTTAAATTGATATTATATTGATTGAGTTTGATTAGAAGGTATTTAAAATAGAAAATGAGTATGTGAAATGAATTGGTTGAATTGGTTATGTTTGAAATGGATACGGTTTTAATTGCAGGGGGTTTTATGTGAAAATAAGCAGAAATCCGGAGTACTTGAACGAGTCCCATTTCACCTTCATGTTTTAGACTTTGAGAGTTTATTATAGGGACTTAGTTATTCAATTATACTATGAATGTTATTTATTTATGAATTATTCGTAAGTTGTCTGATATGTTCAGGAATGCCTCGTAACCATGTTCCGGTGACGGTTCGGGGTTAGAGGGTGTTACAACAATTCTTTGAATTATTTCACTTTTATAGTAACTTTTCATATTTTATATTTATGTAAATTAATTCTTATTTTTTATTTGTATTCAAACTAGTCTTTATTTTAAATAAAAAAAATTGATTCAAACTAAAAACTTATTTAGATATATATAAATTAAAGGTCAAGGATTATTTTAATTTATTTTGATGCAAATTTGAGATGTTATAATTAAATGTAATAAAAACATAAATACTAGAGTTTCTTTAATTACTTTAATTTTTTTAAGAAAAAGAAAAGAGGAAAATACATTCTAATATTCCATGGCCTTTCCTGTTTAAGATCAGATAAACATTATCTGCATGTGAAATCAAAAGAAAAAAGTGATGAAAAGAAGAAAGAGGGGCTTAAAAATAAATTAAAATAATGCTTTTTGACCTATTCATGTTGAGTTACCCAATTATTGATATGACAGACAATTATATAATTGTGCCTGCCATAGCTCAAAAAGTAAAAGTCATAATAATCAACAAAAAGAAAAGGAAAAATAAAGGGTAATATTTCATAGAAAATGCATGTAAATTTACTTTTTGAAAACATGAAATCATGTTGGAAGCCCAAAATCTAATCTTTTGGTTAGTTTTGACTTTTCATTTATCAATTTTTTAAATATAATATTATTTTTTTAATATTTATTTCTAAGATAGTTTGAAGAAATATTACTAAAAGATAATTTTAGTCTAAAATTAAAATACAAAACATTTCCTTACAATGATTTTATGTATATTTAATGTTCTTGAGTTTAGTTAAAATCAATTGAGAATGTTTTAAATTCATTTTAGACATTTTCATATAGAAGAGATTAAATCATTAAACACAATATCAATCATGGAAATCAATAGTTAAATGAGGTTTTGAAAAGGGCGAAAAATTGTTGGTTTTTTTGTCTTGGAAAGATAGATGTCCATATCAAAATTTAACAATCAAAATTGATTTTTTTTTTTTTTCATTTCAATACATTTATTTACATATAAAGTATACATTTAAATAGGAAAATTTTACCAATTGTAACTTGACAAGTTGGTATGTCTAGGTACATAGGATTACTCTTTGACTAATTTTTGTCTAATCAGCACTGTTTAAGTTAACCTATCAAATTAAAGATAAATAAAATAAACAGCTTTTCTAAACAAGTTGACAACTTGTTAGCTTGTATTAAAAGCTTTGTGATAGTTCGCGGTTAGCTTGTCCACCACTTTGGCTTGTACTTAAACTGTCTCTCGCTTTGGCTTATACTTGGACTGTCTACCATTCTGGCTTGTACTTGGGTTGTTCACCAAATAGTTCGCCAAGATCTGTATGCTCGATAGTTCGCCAACTTGACGGTTTATCATTCTTCTCGCATTTAACCATTTCACCAAATGTGCGAACTGTTGCATGAATGACCATCTCGCAACACTCCTCATTGCCCTTCATGCAGCGAACACCAGTTTCATTTCTCAGCTTCTCAAACCTCGTTTTTCCAAGAGGCTTGATTAGAATGTTTGCCAGCTGGCTTTCTGTACTGTAATGAACTAGAGTGACTTATTCGCTCTATTCGATTTCCCTCACAAAATGGTACTTGATCTTGAAATGTTTTGTCTTTTCATAGAAGATAAGATTCTTAGCAATTGCAACAAGAGATTGATTATTGCAGAAAATTTGTATTGCTTCAACCTGTACAAGATTCAAGTCACTTAAAAGTTTTCTTAACCAAATTGATTGGTTGATTGTTGCTGCTGCTGCCATATACTCTTGCCTCAACTGTTGATTGCACAGTAGTTGGTTGCTTATTTGAACTCTAAGAGAAGACGCCAAACCTTAATGAGAAAAAAAATTCAGAGGTATTTCGATATCATCTACTGATCATGCCCAATCACTATCAAAGTACTCAACAAGCTTCAATAAGTTCACTTTCGCAAACCAAACCCAAAATTGACAGTTCCTTTGGTATATCTTAGCATTTCTTAGTAGCCTTAAAATGTGTCATATTGCAACATTACATGAACCTTGACAGTAAACCTACTACATGCATTATATCATGTCGACTTACTGTCAAATACAACAAGCAACCAATGAGACTTTTGTAATTCCTCTCATCGAGCTCTAAAAGTCTTATTTGCTGCTAAGCTTTTCATCAAATGCCACAGGCGTGCTTGATGATTTGCACCTTTCCATGCAAAACCTTTCCAAGATTTTCGAGGCAAAGCTTCGCTGACTGATGAATATACCTTCTTGAACTTGTTCCATTTCCATGCCCGAAAAGTATTTCATTTTTTTGAGGTTTGATATCGCAAGCATTTTCTCCATTTGCAGCTTGAATTCTTTCACCAAATCATCACACTTCTAACTACCAGCAGGTTATCAACATACAAAGAGGCTATCAATGATGTGACTTTTTCAAGCTTTTTTACATAGAGAATTGGCTCGCTAAGGCTTTTCTCAAATCCAAACTTCTACAAGTAATTATCAATCCTTGCATACCAGGCCCTTGTAACCTGTTTTAACCCGTATAAAGCTTTTTTAAGCTTATATACCTTATCTTCTTTTTCTTTAACGATGAATCCAAGAGTCATCCACATTAATTTTTTCTTTCAAGAAACCGTCCAGAAATGCTGACTTAACATCCAGCTGATGGATTTTCCATCCCTTATGTGCGGCTAAAGCTATCAGCAGTCTAATCATATCCAGCCTTGCTACTGGTGCAAATGTCTCCAAGTAATTAATTACATATTTTTGATTGAAACCTTTCACAATCAACCTTACCTTGAGTCTTTTGAGCGAACCATCGACATTGAGTTTGGTTCTGAACACCCATTTGACGCCAATAACCTTTTTGTATGATGGCCTATCAACAAGCTCCCAAGTCTGATTCTTGCAAATCATATTCAACTAAGCTTGCATGGCTTCTTTTAAACCATTTTGTTGTTTCAGCTTCTTCAAAGTTTGCAAGTTCAAGAACTGTTACTTCTACTCTTTGATAAATTTCAACAATTAGTTGTGTACCTCTAACCGGTATGTCATCGAAGTATTCTTCTTCAACTTCATTATCCACAGGTTGCAACCCCAACTCAAGCTTTCATTGCTTAAACATTTCAGCTTCAGTAACATCTCATTTCCATGTTCTTTCTTCATCAAACATGACATCCTTGCTTACAACAATCTTCTTGGAGAATGGATCATAAATTCCATATCCCTTCTTATTACTATTATAACCAAGGAAAATCCCAAATTGCAATCTCCTATCCAGTTTGCTTCTTTTCACTTGAGGCACATGAACAAAATATAGCCAAATACTTTCAGGTGAGAAACAAAAGGTTTATACCCGTACCAAACTTTAAATGGAGTCTTCTCCTTCATAACCTTGGTTGGCAGCCTGTTTAACAAATAGACTGAAGTGTTTACCGCTTCAACCCAAAAATCTTTCGGCAACTTACTTCTGAACAACAAGCACCTCGCCATGTCC
Organism: Gossypium bickii; assembly: GCA_025503065.1. Classification (NCBI taxonomy): domain Eukaryota; kingdom Viridiplantae; phylum Streptophyta; class Magnoliopsida; order Malvales; family Malvaceae; genus Gossypium; species Gossypium bickii. The sequence continues at coordinate 59,713,108 of CP106721.1, read as the reverse complement.
ATTGCAGTCATGTTTTTCTTCTCACACATTCCATTTTGTTACGAAGTGTAAATGTTAATGAATTGGCGATGAATCCCAACTTCTTCATAATAGCTTTCAAACTTATCTGAAGTGTACTTGGTTCCATTATTAGATCTGATCATTTTCAGCTTGTTGTTACTCTAGTTTTCAATTTGTACTTTAAACTTCCAATCTTCTATGCCAAAGTTTTGTTTCATCAACTGAACTGGTATAAGCTCTTGAGTATTCGCCAGGCTCTGGTCCAATACAAAACTCCTATCTTTCATTGAGATTGTAATAACTTCTTGTCCCAACAAGTCTAATATAGTGTAGTCACTATATTTGAAAACAACACTATAATTTTTCTCAAGCAGTTGACCAATGCTAAGGAGATTATAATCTATTTCAGACACTATAAGAACATCTGAAATTATTTTAGTACCTGATGGCGTATTGATCAGTACATCACATTTGCCTTTGGCTTGTATGAGTTCTCTATTTCCAACCCTCACTTTTGAAATACAGCTTCTATCAACCTTTTTGAAAATGCATTCATCTGTGGTCATGTAATGGCCTAAATTCGAGATTATCAGAATAATGGTTTCGCAACCATAAATCCGATTTAAATAGAAATTTATTTCAATATGTTTGCATGAGTCTTTATATGATAGAAAATATTTTTATAAATATTTATAAAATGTTAGTAATGTGGTATTAAACTTTCGTTAGAAAATTTTAACGTTTGGGTAGGTAATTAAATGAAAAGGACTAAATTGAAATGAAAGTAAAAGTTTAATTATAGATTAAAAGAAAGTATAAAGGACCAAAATGGCAATTAAGCCATTTTGTCTAGATTAATGGTGAATTGAAGAAAAATTTGAGATTTTTAGTTTATTATTATATTATTATATTATTATATTATTATATTATTATAAATATATATATATATATATAAAGAAAAGAGAAAAGAAACAAAAGAGATAGAAACAGAAAAGAAACAGAGAGCAAACGTGAAAGAAGAAAGAAAAAGAGAAAAGAAAGAAGAAAAGGGAAAATTAAAAGTTTGAAGCCTGGAGTTTAATTTGGTAAGCTAATTTAGTCCTTTTCTTTTAATTTTCATGCTTTATAAGTTTTAGAACAAAGTTTTGATGAATTTAAGTTGAAATTTTTGAAGTTTCAGAGTTTTTGAATATAGCATATGATGAATAAAATGATGAATTAGTGGTTTAATTGAAAGAATTTGAAGTTAGAATTGGGTAAAGGATTTAATTGTAAAAAAATAAGCTATAACAAAACTGTTTTGGACAGCAGCAGTAGAGTAAGTTTGAAAAATCACTAAAAATCGTAGAAGTGGAATTAGAAGTTGAATGAGATATGAAATTAAAGCTTATTGAGTCTATTTTCATATGAAAGAAACATGGAAAGCAAAGGAATTCTTTAATTTGAGATATTTATATTTTTGTAAGACTGGTTCAGAGGGATTTTGGGATCCCCTGTTCTGACTTTGAAAAATCATAAAAAAATTGGAGAAAAATAATTAGGGGCTTAACTTTATATGTTTAGAATCTTGAATGAGTCTATTTTCAAATGAAATAAATAAGAAGGTCATATGAATTCTGTACGAATAGTAATTTGATTCGTAGTGAAGAGAGGTCAGAACAGTCAAACAGTAAAACAGGGGAAACTTTAAGAATAATCTGGTATTGATTGGCCATACCAAAAATTCTGAAAATGTTATGGGAAGAAGATATGTGAGTCTAGTTTCAGGGAAAATTAACGGTTCTTCATTTGGAGCTCTGTAGCTCGAGAAATAAATAATTTAGTGACTGTGACTCAAGTAGACAGCTTTGAATAAGCTAAAAATAATAATAGAATTATAGAAAATGCTACATGTGAACATGAAATGTATTGAATTGATGATTGAATTTATTTATTTAGATCCAAAAAACTCAAATACAAAGCTAGATCGAGGAAAGGAAAAAGTCCCGGATTAGTAGATTTTATAAACGAACTAGTATCGAGGTAAGTTCGTGTAACTTGAATTATACTCTTAAATGCTTGAAATGTATGTTATTGATGTGAATATAACTTGAATATTCATTGTATGAAAGTTGACGAAACATTGATATATTTGATAAAAAGGGGAAAGAAATCCCGGTTGAATGAACGGAAAATTCGATGGATCTCTGAAAAGGAATTGACGGTAAAAAAGGATCTAGCCAGACGGGTGATCCTATCTCGATATAGCCCTCCGAAGAATATGTGGAAAATGGATTTAGCCGGACGGGTAATCCGAATTAGGGTTCGAATTTGCTCGGGTGGTAATTCAGATCCAAGCTCATTAGAGTAATTGTCGCCGTTAGGATTTAGCTCGGGTGGTAATCCCGACAATACTCTATGAGTTTATATTGCGTGATTTAGCTCGGTCGTAATCCCATTGTAAAGATGAGGTTCGCGGGAGTGTGCTCTCAAATGAAAATGTGCGCACATGAATATGAATTGACGGACCGGATTTGTACACTAAGGTGTACCTCTGAAAATCCATCGAAATTTCGAGTAATTCAACGGGATAAATATAGAAAAATAACAAGGAAATGGAAATCATGATATTGATGAGCTCATCAATCATGGCGTGTATATTATTGATATATGGAAATTAATCGACTAACTTGGATGTTGAGTTTGTGAATGTTAGGGTAATAATGCATTGAGTGAGTATATGAATGTTTATTGCTTGTATTGATTATACTAGGTAAGTATAATTCTTGTTACATGGGCTTACTAAGCACAAAGTGCTTACCCTATTTCCTTTTTCCCTGTTTTGTAGTGTTAAGAGCTCGGAGGTCGGATCGGTGGGAGACTCATCACACTATCAACCCCAGTATTTCGGTATTTTAAGAAACTTATTTTGGAAATCAATGGCATGTATAAGCTAATAAAATAAATGTTAATATGAAATGAATATAAGGTTAGCCACTGATGTGGCTTATGTGTTGAAGTTATTTTATAAATATGCATGAATTTTATTTTGAAAATATGTTGAATTAGAATGGTTTTGGTTTCAAAAAAAAAAAATAAACTCCGGTAATGCCCCGTACCTTATTCTGACAACGAATACGGGTAGGGGGTGTTACAGGTCATATGGTTGGTGCATCCACTGTCGATTAACCAACCTTTTGTGACTTTACTTTTAGGTGCAAAATAAGAATCTGCAAACACTTGCTCCTCCTGAGCATGATTTTCTTCAGCTACCTAAGACTGGATATTCTGGTGTGGTTATGGCTGTTGAGTTTGCACCTTATTTTTGCAAACCTTCTCTATGTGTCCAAACTGTTTGGAGGACTTGCATTGTATGTTTGGTTTGAACCAAAAATACTTCTTCAAATGAATAGTCCTTTTATAGTGAGAGCATTATGGATATTTCTTTTTTCCACACGCTCTTATCAACTTCTCTATTTTATCCGACCATGTTTTTTCCTTTTGTTATTTGAGGAACCCAAATCTTCCCTTTTTTTTTTTTACTTGAAAAGCTCCTTCAACATGCTCTTCCTGCCTTATAGCTCTCATCTGTTTTTAAGCCTACATAGCAATTATCATCTCTGGTAGAGAGATAGCAAATAGGTCTCTCAAGTCTTCAAGAGATATTTTTGATTCGTACCTCTTAGGAAGTGTAATGATCACCTTATCGACTACCCTGCTATCAGGAAACTAATCTCCAAGCAATCTTATGTTGTTTAAAACATCCATGGTTCTGTCAGAATACTGTTTAACAATTTTAGACTCTTTCATCTTTAGCTTCTCAAATTCAAGTTGATAATTTGCTGCTACCTTGTCCTTAGTTTATCCCAAGCTTGCTTTGGAGTCTCACAGGCCATAATTCTGGTGAAATTTACATCAAAAACACCATTTTGAAGACATGACATTGCATTGAATTTTTTAGCACAATCATTACTATGTTGCCTGATCTGTGCTATTGTCTGATTGGCTCTCAACGGTGGTGGCTCTACATCTGTATTCACAACCTCTCATAAGTCATAAGGCTTGTAGGTAGGTCTTCATTTTAACAACCCAAATATGGTAGTTTTCACCATTAAAAACTGGTGGTGGAGAAGGTGTAAAGCTAGCTAAAGACATTATAGCAAAAATAACAAGAAAACAGATGTTGTTCTTTCTTTCTTAACAACTTAAAGGCCTTCAAAGACAACTGGCTCTAGATACCAATTGTTGGTTCTTTTTTTTTTTAAGAAAGAAAAGATGGATAGATCAAAATTTAGCAATCAAATTTGACTTGCTGTTTTTTTTCATTCTAATATATTTGTTTACATACAAAGTATATACTTAAATAGGAAAATTTTACCAACTGCAACTTGACAAATTTGTAACACCCCTTACCCGTATTCGACACCGAAATAGGGTACGAGGCATTACCGGAATTACAAATTTATTTATCAAAAATTTTATATCATTTAACATTTATTTTTGAAACCAATCAAAAATCAAACATATTATCCCTTAAAACATATTTATTTTTCTTATTTCATGACTTACTTGAATTTATTTCTCGTCTCAACATATTTAATTACCTTTTATTTACATATTACAGATAATCACATATTGACATGTCATGATAAATATCATTCTCTTGCCGTTTATTCATAAACATATATTAGTTAATTCATTATATCAATATTTCACGTGCTATCAACTTATATTTCCTTATATCACATATTTAAAGTTACACGAACTTACTCAAGCTAAATTTGCGAAATACCAAGATTCAAGGGCATTTTGGTAATTTCCCATTTTCATCGATTTTTCAACCGATCTTAATCTAATTAATAATTTCATTCAATTTAGCAATTTTAAATAATAAAATAATCCATTCCATGTAAATTGGTCATCTCCAACATTTATACAAAACTAATCATAAACTTTTACTTTTATTCAATTTAGTCCCTGAGCCTAAAACATTACAAATTAGCCATGCTAGCTGAATATTCATACATATTTTTCCTCCTCCTCCTCTCCATTCCACATCCTTAATGTATATAACATGCTATAAGTAACATTGTAAATAAGTTCATTATTTACTCATAAGTATATTCAAAACTGCCCATTTGAGTCATAGTCACTAAATTATTTATTTCCAGAGCTACAGAACTCCAAATGAAGAACCGTTAATTTTTCCTGAAACTAGACTCACATATATTCTTGCCATAAAATTTTCAGAATTTTTGGTTTAGCCAATTAGTACAGTTTATTCTTTAAAGTCACCCCTGTTCTGCTGTCTGGCAGTTCCGACCCTTCTTCACTAAAAATTAATTATCTTTTATATAGAATTCATATGATGTTATGGTTTATTTCTTATAAAACTAGACTCATTAAGGAATCTAACCATATAAATTATGTTCCCAAATTATTTTTATACAAATTTTAGTGAATTTCTAAAGTAAGAACAGGGGATCACGAAGTTGTTCTAAACCAGTCTTACAAAAATACAAATATCTCAAATTACAAAATTCCTTTGCTTTCTCTGTTTCTTTTATATGAAAATAGACTCAATAAGCTTTAATTCCATATCTCACTTGACTTCTAATTCTATTTATACAATTTTTGGTGATTTTTCAAAGTTAGACAACTGCTGCTGTCTAAAACTGCTTTAGTGTAACATGTTGATTTCTATTTTGTCCCTAATTCCACAATTCCTACAATTCAGTCCTTGCTGAATTAACCCCTCAATTGAGTTAATTTTCTCATTTAATACTTTTATCTATCATTTTAAAACTCCTTCATAACCTTTGAAATTAGAATTTTAACACTAGGCCTTAATTTCAGCTATTTCACAATTAGGTCCTAAAACCAATTTCCATCAATTTCACTTGATTAAATCATCATATAACAAAATTAAAAACTCCAAATCAAGATTTATTCATCATATTCTTCCAACACTAATCCACATAAACTTTAAAATTTAGCCATAGAATCAAAAACTAATGAATTAATAAATTGGACCCAATTGTAAAAGTCCAAAACATAGAAATTTCAAGGAGAAAGCAAGAATTAAACTTACATGATGCTTGAGTATAAAAACTAGCTTGAACTCTCTCCCATGGCTATTTTTCAGCTGAAGAAAATAAAGAGAAATGAAGAGAATTCTCCATATATTTCAATTTGATCCCCTTTTATTTAGCTAATTTTGAAAATTTTCCAATTTTCCCCTTTTTTTTCTTCTCTTCTCTTCTCTTCTTCTTTCTTTCCTGCTCTCTGCTTCTTCGTTTGGGTTTCTGTTCTCTATTCTATTCTCCTCCTTTTTTTCTTTTGTTTGTATATATATAATAATATAATAATATAATAATATAATATTATAATAATATACCTTAAAAATCTCAGATTTTTCTATGTTATGCCGCCTCAACTATACAAAATGGTATAATTTCCATTTTGATCCTTCATAATTTCTTTTAATCTATAATTTAACTTTTACTTTCATTTCAGTTTAGTCCTTTTCATTTAATTTCCTACCCAAACGTTAAAATTTTCTAACGAAAGTTTAATAATAACTTAATGACATTCCATAAATATTTTTGGAAATATTTGTGGCTCACTTTATGAATTCGAGGTCTCAATACCTCGCTTTTGGCCTAATTTTTCTAATTAATTCTTTGATTCACAAAATTCACTAATTTTAAAATATTTCTAAAATCACACTTAACTTATAACTATCGATTAACAAAATTTTCTAACTTTTCGTCAGATTTAGTGATCTCGAATCACTGTTCCGACACTATTAAAATTGGGCTGTTACAAAATTGGCATGTCTAGGTACATGAGATCACTCATTGGTTGATTTTTGTCTAATCAACAGCGTTTAAGTTAACCTATCAAATTAAAGATGAATAAAATAATCTAAACAACTTGATGACTTGTTTTAACCTATCAAAAGCTTTGTGCCAGTTCGTGGTTAGACTATCCGCCACTTTGACTTCCACTCGGACTGTTCGCCATGTTGGCTTGTACATAGACCATCCACCACTTTGGCTTGTACTTAGGTTGTTCGCCACTTTAGACTGTCCGCCAAATAGTTCACCAAGACCTGTCTGCTCAATAGTTCACCAACTTGACAGTTCGCCATTCTTCTCGCATTTAACCTGTTCGCCAAATGTGCGAGCTATTGTATGAATGACCATCTTGCAACAAAAATCGAAGCCTCGTTCAATTCTCTATATTTAAGGTTCGTTCTTTTTTTCTGCAATTCTAAAATACAAACTTATACATTTTTAATGGTTGTTCTACATCCCCAACTACTATACACAGTTAAAAACTTTTTTTTTTTGTATAAATACACTTAAAAAATACTCAAATAAGTAAGAGTTCAACATACAAGTGAAAATATAAGCAGAGAGCTTAACTTTATCACTTAGCGAGTTTAAACCTAGTGGTTTTCTTTACTTACTCATTTCATATCTTTGTAAAACTAGAATAAATGGTTTCTATCTAAGCCATGGAAGATAGGGAGTGTTGAAATAACCATTCAAGTGCAGTGAAATGGATTTTTTTTTTTGGTTAAATTGGGTTAAAATAGACAACATAAACAATTAAGATTGAACTTTTATAAATTAATATTTTTAGCAAAAATAATTTTATTATTAATTCACCCCTTGATAAAATCTGATCGATAAGTAAAAAATATTTTTCATTTGAAAAGAATTAAATTGATTTAATTTATATTATTTTAAAAATATTATTTAAATTTGATTATAAAATATATTAATATATTTTGCTACTTCAGAATCCCAAGTCATATTGGACCGAAAAGTTCAAATTATCTCTGGCATTTTAAGGTAAAACTCTCGGCATTTCTTGAATTAATATAAAATTATTTTTTTAAATGATAATTTTATGTTTCTCTTATTTGACAAAAATCAAAACTATTAATAATAAGCGAATATAATAATCGATTAAATGATGAGTTTAATATATATATATATATATAATTATTACTCTCTAGCTCTGGTCATCATAAAAAACAAAAGATGAATGAAATCATGAAAAGAATAAAATATCTAGTAAATTGAGACCTCCTTAAAATGGTCCCTAAGATTATGCCTGACCCAAATCACCTTTTTGACTTACTTTGACAGTATAGCTATATTCCCTACTGACCAATCACAAACCAAACACTTTGAAACTGGCTCCACTAAAACAAATCATACCACCAAAAAGTAATTAAATATATTATATTATACCACATAACATTCACAATTATATCTTAACATTTTTTTAATATATCATTTACCAGTTTTAAAGGGAAAAAAAAAAAAAAAAAAAAAAAACGTAAAGGGCTGTATATCTCATGTATTAGATTCCCTTTACTGCTTATGCTTTGCTTTTTAACTTTTGCCAAACCCTAGAATGTCCATTTTTTTTTTTTACCAAAAAGAATAAAGAGAGTGCCCCATTATTATTCTTTCACTTTTTTTTTTTTAATCTCCGGCCAGACGTTAAACACTATTTATTTTTTTATATAAAAAAAAGAAGATAAAAAGGAAAAAGGAAATACTTTGGTTTCATCATTTTCTTTTTCTTTTCAGAAAGGTTTCATCATTTCCTTTGTTTGAAAAGGAACAAGAAAGGAATAAAGATGACTAATAGATTTTTACATTTACTTATTTTGCATTCCCCCGAATCACTGTTCATGTAATAGATTGTTTCTTTCTTTGAGGCTTTTTCCAACTTTAGGCATTGGGAGTATGGATACTTTCATAGTTGATCAGATTGGAAATTTTAATAAAAGTTTTCTTTAAAAAAAAAAATCACTTTTGTTAAGCACTTCAAATTTTTCTTTAATATATTTGAAGATATATCAACAAATATTTCATGAGAAGCTTGCTCTTATAGAAAAGTAAAATATGGTATAAGTATGGTCGTCACTAAATATATATATTATTTATATAACTTATTTTCAGTCATACAAACCTAAATTTAATATAAATAATATAAGAAAAAATGAATGAAATGAATAAACCCATGTTTTATCTCTAAGAATTTTTTCTGTTTTTACTTGTAAATTTTGCTAAGCTTAATGGCGTGATCCTGGTAGAGAAACTTTTGTTAAGTAAAGAAATTTTTATTTGTTTAAGGAGTATATATAATAAAAGCTTTACTTATTCTTAATTTAATAAAAAAATACTCTAGTAAGTATAAAAATAAATTTTTAGCTCATATTAACGGGTAACATTTAGTCTGCTTTTAATTACATAAAAATGATACTATTACCAGAGGTCAAATAAAAGGTCCTTCAGACAAGAGTAGAGTACTAAATAACAAATTATAAAAACGATAAGACAACTTATGTTTTATGTAACTTCCATATTGTCAGGAACAGTTACTTTTTTTTTTTAAAAATAATTAGATACGATTCCCACTGTAATTAAGCTACAGATTTTCTTACAAAAGCGGCGTAATTTGATATTAAGCTCATAATATTTACATGGAAACTTGGTAATTAATGAAAAAAAGAAATCAAAATCTTCCCAAAAGGTCTTTAATGTTTTTATTCTCTGCAAAAAATTCGAGAAAATGTGAGAAGAAACCCTAAAAACAGATGTAATGATTAAAGAAGATGATGATGTAACTTTTGATTCTTAGAGAAGTAGGGGAAAAATAGAAGACCAGAAAAATGGTGTCCTTCAGGCCGGAAAGCAAGCAAAGGAGTAAAGAAAAGCCTGCAAAAGAAGAATATTCATAGATATACATACATATATGTATATCATATATATGTGTAAAATACATGGAATACATATATAAATATGAAATACATAGAATACATGCATGGCTCCTCATACGCCATTCACGGAGGCTATCGAAGTTCAATGGGCTCTGCAAATGGCATACAGGGAGCCAGGCACATACATACATGGATGTCATGTTGATGATGATGTAACAAATATGCATGGTAGCATGTCATGGTATTATGTTTTGAATGAAGAAAAATGGATGGAGAGTGCAATGCTTTGGGATGATGATGATCATCAGAATCACCATCGTCTTCTTCTTCATCTTCAAACCCTTTAACTAAAAGGTTAGAAATATAGCATTTGGTGAATAAGGATGGATGGGGAGAAAGGGAAAGGGAGGTATTTATGGGGAAATCTCAAGCCAAAAAAACCAAGGTTCAATGTCATAATCAAATAACATGGAGAGGGAAAGGGAAAAAAACGGTGGGTTTTTTCAAACATTTCAAAAGAAGAAGAAAACCCCTTTGAATTGGCATAAAAACAAAGAAAAAAGTGACTGAGAGTTAGGGCAAAGAGGGAGAGGGTAACCTAAAATCTATGGGGTTTCTTGAGGGTGGGAAAGAAGGAAGAGTTAGGGTTGAAGTTGAAACCTCCCCAATCTTTGGCCCCTAAATATAGACACTATAGGCAAAGTGGGATGGCTTAGGATTTAGTTAATTAAGGTATTAATAAAAAAAATATGTACCCATATTGTGTTGATTTATAATCAAGTTTAAGATACTAATTAATTTTCATATCTTTTTTTAATGGAAATAATTTTAATATATTTTAATGGAAGGGTGGGTTAGGTTATGAAGCAAGCAAATTCCTAAGCTAACCTTTTTAAGTTTTGAAACCCCCTTTTTCAAGGTCTTAAAGCAAAGGTTGCTTTTCAATTCTGAACCTCATTTTGTCTTAAAGTAGTTGGAAATACTTGGATTCCTCTATCTCTCCATTCTTTTTTATCATATTAAAAAATGAAAAAAAATATAAAATAATTTATCAACTTTTTCTTCTTTTTATAAAAAAATAATTACAACTTTAACTTTATTTTCATGCCATCATTTTTTTATATGGCTAATTGATTACACTACCTACAACAGTTATAATTGTCCATAATGAACTGAGATTCTCATTTGACCGTGTGTTTTCCTTTTTAGAATACTTTCGGAACACTATTATTCCATGTTATTTTGCTACCTAATTCTCCTCTTTCATTGTGTCCCTTCACCTAAATATATCCCTATCAATACATGTGATGTAAGCTATATATATATATATATATATATATATAATTACTATTAGAAAACTCTTGTTTCTTATCGTTTAGAGTGTATATGTTTTGGGAAAATCATGTGAACATGTAATATGGTGCCTAATATATTAGTCAAATTCCACCTTTAATTCTGTTTTGTTATGTAATTACGTTTAAATATTCGCAATGATTTATTTTTGTTACCATATTAACTATGGTAAACTTATGTAATTGATGTGGTAACGAAGTTTCATTTAACAGTTGCGATGAGAGAAAAAAATAAAAATGGAGAATGGGATTTGTTCACGTCGTTTGGTTCAACAACTTGCTTCTATGTGATTTGTTGACGATTGCTGCTGCAAGAATGAAAGAACTGGAATTATTGAAATTCCTTTTTATATTGAGGCTTTTCACAAGAGAGAAACAAGTAAATATGGAAACCCTAATCTCTCTTTTACTCATTGTTGTAAAAAATAAGGGATTTTTTTTTATATATTTCCTTGAAATATGTGGCAATAAGACTCTTAAACAACTTAGACTCCTTATTTGAGTCAAATATGCGGTGATAGATATCCCCAAAAGTGATATTATCAAAAATAAATCAAAGTAATCGACAATAATTGATTATGCATAAGTAACATCACTAATAGGATTTTAGTGTGCTCCACAAGTGTCACGTTTTGGCTTACAACGAAATAACCTAAGATCTCCAAATCTCTTCAAATCAAGATTATTTGTAAATTCGTCTTTGAGTTGATTTTAAGTGGAAATATATTTAAAATCAACATGTTCTCGAATAAAATGATGTTTTATATTGATATGTTTAGATCGAGAAAATATGTAAGTTCCCCAACCATATTAATTTAAAATTTAGATTTCATCAAGTGAACCAAATCTTCCCTTATTAAAATTGAAATGAAACAAAAAATAATATTGCCCACATAAAATTAGATTGTCGTGAAGTTATCTTAATAAAAATTGTCTTATCAATACTACCATGAACATAACCTTATTGACATAAGAAATCTAACAAATGTTCATACTATGCCCCTAGAGCTTGTTTTAGGCTATATAAAGCTTTAGAAAGCTTGTAGGCGATTTGGATGGTGTGAATCAACAAACCTTTTTGATTGTTTAACATAAACTTCTTCATTAAGAAATTCTTTAAGCAATGTGCTTTTTATGTCCATTTGGTAAAGTTTTATGTCAAGGTAACAAGCCATAGTAAGAAGCAATTTGCAACAAAAGCAAATCTCTTGTCGAAATCAATATCCTTAACTTGTGTATAACCTTGAGCGACAAGTTTCGCCTTATTTCTCGTGATTTTTCTATGTTCATCGCATTTGTTCTTGAAAATCCACCTAGTTAAATTATTTGTATATTGAACAAGAGTCTAAACATCATTTCACATAAATGTCCTATGCTCACCTTGTATTGCATTAATCCAATGTTTGTTTTACAATTCTTCTTCAATTTCGGTCTAATGATTAAAGTGCTACAACCCATCCCAATCATCTCAAGGTAGTTAACCTTGGATTTACCTTAGGTTCTCGCTCCTTTAGAAATATCACCAATATGAAGATCAATAGATTGATTCTTTTAAATTCTGATTGAAGGTTTAAGTGCATAAGTGGACTATTCTATTGGAGACAAATCTTTTTTTTTTCCAATAAGAGATTCGTTTTCCATTATTTCTTCTTTTAGTTTAGCAAGTTCTACTCTTACAGCATCGTCAATCATTACATTAACTGATTCTAATGCTTTTTATCCTCCCATTATACTTTCTGTAGGCACGACAATTTGTAAAGTAGCCAATAAAAATATCATCATCGCTCCTTAGATCAAATTTCCCTTGTTGTTTATGATCTCGAGAATGTAGGAAGGGATTCCAAAAATATAAAAGTACCCAAAGGATGGCTTCTTCATTTTCCAAATGTCATATGAAGTCATTCTATAATTGAGGTCGCAAAAGAGATCTATTTACAAAGTAGCAAGCCTTGTTATGACTTTAGCCTATAAATGATGAATGAGATTTTACATAAGCCATTTATTGTAGTATGTGGTTCTTTCTTTTAGTGACTCCATTTTGTTGAGGAATCTTTAGGCTTGAAAACTCAAGAAAGATGCCTTTTTGATTACAAAAATTAGAGAAATCATTATTATCAAATTCTTTGTCATAGTCACTTCAAATTCTCATGATATTATTTATTCTTTAACTTTTCTCGTTCATAAGCTTAGTGCATAATATCTTGAAAGCTCCAATTGTCTCACCAAATTTTCTTTTAAAAAATCAACCCAAGTAAAACATGATAAATCTTTAACACATGCAAATTCATACCTTTTACCTCCAAAGCTTTCATTTTGCATCAACCTTATGAGATCCATATATAGGAGTTCTAAGAGTCTAGATGTATCTAAGTGTTGCAATGTTTAATGTGACAAGTAATGTTGCTAATTTTTAACACAACCACTATATGGACTCAAGGTGACTTCATTTAATATAGGCAACCCACAAATGGATCCATATCTAATAAGCCTTTGAAGGCTTCTATAGTTGACAAGCTCAAGCTTTTTAGTGTTGTAGCCCCAACTAATCTCATCAACAGTCCTATAACAATTATCAAAAGACCTAACACATTTCATTAGAAGTTAATTTTAGATTTTATGTTACACCCCCACTCGACTAGTTCACCAGATCCAGGTACGGTCATCACAATAGAACCGAATTATCATTCATACTAAAATCTTACTCAGTAAAAAATTAACAACCAGATTGTATTACCTATTTACAAAAATTACAACAAATACAAACGTTCTAAAAATAATGTTCATTATTTCAACTCTGGATCTTAAAGAAGCTACATTAATACATTATATTCGCCATCACATTGAATATCCTAAAGGTACCCCCTTCCTATGTGCATGTGTCATGGGTTACGCATAGGAGCCCGCAACCATGACACATTTGTGCGATCCATCAAGTGGGAAGGAGGTCATTTGGCCGGATCGGACTGGCCCGTTGCTTGAAGAGATTGAAGGTCTATCTACAAGCTTGACACATATAGAAACATAATCTTCGAGGATATGCAATCTTAGATATGATATGTAATCTTAGAGATTTGATTTGTAGATACCTTTTAATCTTAACTATTGATGAGTTCTTGATCTGTACCGTTGGATTTGGGGAGGCTCAACTATAAATAGAGGCCTCTCCCCTCATTGTAAATTGCTTGAGTTTTGAGCAATAAGAATTCTTGAGAGCATTCACTCAAATTTCTCTCTTTTGTGTTCTTATTTTTCTGTGGCTTGTTCTTATTTTGTTCTTTGTTCATCCTCGTTTGGCTTTAAGTTGTTTTAGTTTGAGTTGGTTTTTGTGGAGGAGTTCTGTTGAATCTTCATGTTGTGAGAGTTAGGCTGACTTAGGCATTTTTGGAGTAAGAAACTGCCTAAGGCTGCACGGATTGTGAGGCAAAAATTCTAAGTCTGTGACAGTTGGTATCCAAGCCAGGTTTGCAAAAGCACTGTTGAAGGATGTCGAAAGAAGTGGGTGAGAATGAGCCAATGGAGACCTGTAGGAGGGCCAGAAAGGTTAGTCGACGAGGGACATGCTGTCGAGCTTGGAAAATCGAGTGGTCAATCTCGAGGAATCTTTTGGTAACATGAATGAGACACTCGAAGTGGTTTTGATCTATATGAAGGAATTGAGGGAAGATAGAAAAGAATTTGTGTTGGGCGCTCTCAGATCCACTTCAGACAAATTGACGGCCAGGGACGAAGCTCTTGAGGCTCTGGTACCTGCTATGAAAGAGAAGATTGCTGAGCTTAAAGGGGAGCTCACTATATATAAGGCTACCCTGGAAAGTAGGATGTTGGCTTCAGGATCGAAGCAACGTCATGTGAATGTTCCAAAACCCGAAAATTTTCAAAGGGGCTAGGTCCGCGAGAGAAGTGAATAACTTCCTGTGGGAATTGGAATAATATTTTCGAGCAATAGACATTGAGAAGGATGCCACAAAGGTAAACACTGCTTCGATTTACTTTACTGATGTTGCTTTCTTGTGGCGACGACGTAGGTCCACGGATGATAAACGTGGAGGAACAACTATTGGGACTTGGAAGGAGTTTCAAAGAGAGTTGAAGAAGCAGTTTTATCCGCAGCATGCTGAAAAGGCCCGTGTTAAGTTGCGTCGGCTTACGCAACAAGGCACCATTCGAGATTATGTTTGGGAATTTAGTGAGTTGATGCTTCAAATCTTAGATTTGAACGAGAAGGAAGCATTTTATTGGTTTAAAGATGGGCTAAAAATGTGGGCTAAGTAAGAGTTGCGTCACCTAGGTATCACTGAATTGACCGTAGCCATGGCTAAGGCAGAAAACTTCTACGATGTTGGGGGGAGAAAGTTTGATAATAGTGAGTCTTCCAAGCCCAAGTCGAGACCCAAAGCCAATGGTGGAGGAGACAAGGATCAAGTAGAAAAGAATGCGAAGGCCCAAGGACTAGTCAAGGTAAGCATTGGGATAAGAAAGGGCCAATGAGATGATACCTTTGTCAAGGCCCATAAAGGATGAGTGTCTGTCAGAAGAAAGCCACTTTTCATGCCATGGAGGCACGCGAGGAAGCCGAAGACAACACCAAAAGTCTTAGTTCGATATTGGGTGGTGTCAAAGATAAGGTAAGTAATAGGCTGATGTTTGTTGACATCATCGTAGTTGGCAGAGGATTGAATGCACTTGTCGATACTGGTGTACTCGATTTATTCATGTCTGAAAAAATAATGAAGGAACTTGACCTCAAAATTAAGGAAGATTCAGGTCGAATCAAAACGGTTAACTCAGAAAGCATTCCCATAACGGGTGTAGGAAAAGGGGTAAAACTCAAACTAGGCGAGTGGATTGGCAAAGCAACTATTAAGGTAATTCCACTTGATGATTATGATTTTGTAGTTAGATTAAGCTTACTTGACCGAGTTAATGCGTGTATTCATCCTTTTGAGAATTATATAACGATCTCCGGTCCAAACCATCAATATATGGTGCGAATGAAAAGAAAATGAAGCATAGAGAGAAAAACATTATCGGCAATCCAATTTGCCAAAGAAGTACGTAAAAATGAAGTCTCCTATTTAGCCACCTTGAGGGACAATGTGGATGAGAAATCTGAGGGGGAAATTTCAAAGGAAGGGAAACAGTTGTTGAAGTCATCTCAAGATGTAATGCACATGAAGTTACCCAAAAAGTTGCTATATAATAGGAAGGTGGATCACAAGATTGAGTTGTTGCCCAATACTGAACCGCCAGTAAGGGCACCATATCAGATGTCTCCACTCGAGTTGGAGGAATTGCGAAAGCAGTTGATTGAGCGTTTAGATATTGGGTTCATTAAACTATCTAAAGCCCCATTTGGTGCGCCAGTGTTGTTCCAAAAGAAGCATGATGGGTCCTTGAGATTGCGCATCGACTGTAGAGCCTTAAACAATACCACTGTAAATAACCGGTATCCCATCCCTCTTATTGTAGATTTGTTCGATCAACTTGGTAGCACAAGATGGTTTACTAAGTTGGATTTGTGGTCGAGGACCACCAATGAAAGGATAGAAAGGGATGAGTCCAAGACAACCTGTGTAACTTGATACAGGTCTTTTGAATTTCTTGTGATATTGTTCGGGTTGGAAAATGCTCCAACCACGTTTTGCACCCTAATGAATAAGGCATTACAACCCTTCTTAGATCGTTTTGTGGTTGTTTATCTTGATGACATTATGGTGTATAGTAAGACGCTTGAGGAGCATGTGAGACATTTGAGGGAGGTGTTCCAAACCCCACGAGAAAATGAGTTATATGTCAAAGAGGAGAAATGCTCATTTGCATAATGAAAGGTGTCATTTCTAGGCTATATTGTGGGAGGTGGCACGATTCGAATGAATGCAAGCAAAGTTCGAGCAATTACCGATTGAAAACTACCAATCAAGGTGACGGAGTTGCGGTCTTTCCTTAGGTTAGCAAATTACTACCGTCACTTTATTGAAGGCTATTCCAAGATCACTGCACCCTTGACGGACTTGTTGAAAAAGGGTAAAGTGTGGGATTAGAACCCTCAGTGTGAGAAAGCCTTCAACTAAGTGAAGCAAGCAATGATGAGTGAGTCTGTACTTTTTTTACTAGACTTTTCAAATGCGTATGAGGTACGCACGAATGTTTTAGATTATACGATTGGGGGAGTATTGATGCAAGATGGGAATCTAATTGCTTTCGAGAGTCGAAAGCTTAATGAGACGGAACGAAGATACAAGGTCCAAGAAAAAGAGATAACTGTTGTGGTACATTGTTTACACACATGGAGGCACTATTTACTAGTTTCCAGGTTCGTGGTATTCACTGATAATGTTGCAAATAGTTATTTCTTAACTCAAAAAACATTGTCCTCCAAGTAGGCTCGTTGGCAGGTTTTCCTAGCGGAGTTTTATTTTAGCATGGAATACAAGCTGGGGAATGTCAACACTGTGCCAACCCTGTAGTCCCTTATTGGAACGCATTCAAGAAGGATTGTCCTACAATCTCACAACTAAGAATTTGATTAAACTTGCTAAAGATGGAAAAACGAGGGGTTTTGGCTCGAGGGAGAATTGCTATACACTCAGTGGCAACGTCTATATGTGCCTCAACATGGGAATTTATGAAAGGAAGTCATGAAGAAATGTCATGATTCAAAATGGGCTGGTCATCCAGGTATGCACCGCACTTTGGCTCTCTTGGAGGATTGGTTTTATTGGCCTCACATGGGTGATGATGTGGAGACCTATGTGAAAACTTGTTTAGTGTGCCAACAAGATAAGGTCGAGTTGAAGGCTCCTCCCAGTTTGTTATAACCTTTTCCCATTCTGGAGCGCCCATGGGAAAGTTTATCCATGGAATTTATTGTGGGTTTGCCTAAATCTGATGGATTTGCAAGTATTTTTGTTGTGGTGGATAGGTTCTCGAAGTATGCCATTTTTATCCCCACGACCAAGGAGTGTCTTGTTGAGTAGGTAGCTCGTTTGCTCCTTAGACATGTAGTGAAATATTGGGGAGTACCACAGTCTATCATTAGCGATAAAGATAGACGATTCACGGGCCGTTTTTGGACGGAGTTGTTCAAGTTAATGGGCTTAGACTTGAACTTTTCCACTAGCATGCATTTACAAACTGATGGGCAAACCGAACGAGTGAATGCATTGCTGGAGACGTATATTCGACACTATGTAAGTGCGACCTAAATGGACTGGCCAAAGTTGTTGGATGTGACTCAATTTTTGTATAACTTAAAACGAAGTGGGGCGACAAACTAGAGTCTATTCGAGATAGTGACGGGGCAACAACCACTTACACCCAATGCTGTTGCAACTCATTATGCGGGACAGAATCCAGTAGCTTATCGATTTGTGAGAGATTGGCAAGAGTAAAATGATCTAGCTAGAGCTTGTCTACACAAGGCAAGTAAGCGCAATAAGAAGTGAGTGGATCAGAATCGAAGCGATGTACAATTTCAGGTTAGTGACTTAGTCTCTGCTAAACTACATTTGATTTTGCGACATAATGGTTTGCATAAGGGGCTTGTACGACGATATGATGGGTCATTTTGAGTTGTGAAGAATGTAGGCAATGTGGCCTATAAGCTAGAGTTGCCTGAAAAGCTCAAAGTCTATCAAGTATTCCATGTAAGTATGCTTAAGCCATTCTATGAAGATGGAGAATACCCAAATCGAAGCAAGTTCAAACGAGCACCAATGGGGGTAAAAGTTGCCTATGATCGATAGGTTGAAAACATTGAGGTGAATCATGTGATTAGACAGAAGTACTATCGACCGCGACATGAGTACCTAGTCTGATGGAAGGGATTTTGCGATAGTGAGACAAGTTGGGAACCCATTAAAGCCTCATGGCAATTCCAAGACAAGATAGATTGGTACCATACGGAGGACACGACGAAGGTGTCGCTAGAATCGGTGGGGAGATTGTCATGGGTTACGCATGGGAGCCCGCAACTATGACACATTTGTGCGATCCATCAAGTTGGAAGTAGGTTATTTGGCCCGATCAAATTGGCCCGTTGCTTGAAGAGATTGAAGGTCTATTTACAAGCTTGACACATATGGAAACATAATCTTTGAGGATATGCAATCTTAGATATGATATGTAATCTTAGAAGATATGATTTTGTAATCTTAGAGATTTGATTTGTAAATGCCTTTTAATCTTAGCCGTTGATGTACTTGATCTGTACCGTTGGATTTGGGGAGGCTCAACTATAAATAGAGGCCTCTCCCCTCATTGTAAATCACTTGAGTTTTGAGCAGCAAGAATTCTTGAGAGCATTTACTCAAATTTCTCTCTCTCTTGTGTTCTTATTTTTTTGTGGCTCGTTCTTATTTCGTTCTTCGTTCATCCTCGTTTGTCTTTGAGTTGCTTTAGTTTGAGTTGGTTTTTATGGAAGAGTTCTGTTGAATCCTCATATTGTAACGACCCAAAATCCGTGGGCACCGAAAAAGTGTGTTATCGGGCCTCTGTCTTAGTAAATCGAGTTAGTAAATAATTATTAGGAGTAATTATGAGTCTAATAGTGTGTTTAATTAGATTTTTATTTAGTGAATTTAGTTTAATTTAAAGTAATTAGGAAAAAGGATCAAATTGATTAAAGAGTGAAAGTCTAATTATAGATTAAAAGAAAATAAAAAGGGCTAAAATGGCAATTAAGCCATTTAGCATAAGTTGAGGCGGCATATGAGATAAAAAAATCTAAGATTTTTACTTAGATTTTAATTATAAAATATATATATTAGTAATAAATTATATTAAATTAATTTAAAGTAATTATTATATATTATATTATTATAACATAAAGTAAATAGAATAAAAGAAATAAGAAAAGAAACAAAACAAAGAAACAGAAAAAGAAACAGAGAGCATTTCGACGCAGGGGAAAGAAAAGAAAGAAAGAAGAGAAAAAGGAGAAATTAGGGATTTGAAGCTTTAAGCTTTAAAAGGTAAGTCAATTTAGCCATTTTCTCTTAATTTTGATATTTTAGAAGCTTTAAAGCAAGATTTTGATGAAACTAAGTTGATATTTTGAGAGTTTTTAGGTTTTTAAATATAGTTGATGTTGAAGAAAAAGATGAATTATGGATTAAATTAAATGAAATCTAAGTTAGAATTAGTAAAAGGATTAAATTGTAAGGTAAGCTATAAGTTTTCTACTATAGGGATTAATTTGGAAGAAATTATAAATTAGGGTTTTATTATGAAAATTATATAATCAAGTTGAATATGGAAGGAATTTAAGTAGAATCAAAGCATTAATTAAGTTAAGAAAATAAGTAAACTTAACTAGGATTTAATTGCAAAATAAGTCATAAGAAAACAGCTTTAGGACAGCAGCAGAAGAGTAAATTTGAAAATTCACTAAAAATGGTAGAAATGGAATTATAAGTTGAGTGAGATATGAGATTAAAGATTATTGAGTCTATTTTCATATGAAAGAAACATAGAAAGCAAAAAAATTCTGTATCTTGAGATATTTAGATTTTTATGAGACTGGTTCAGAGTGATTTCGAGATCCCCTGTTCTGACTTGGAAAAATCATTAAAAATTGTACAAAACTAATTTGGGGACATAATTTACATGGTTAGATTCCTTAATGAGTCTATTTTTATAAGAAACAAACTAGAACATCATTTGAATTCTTTACAAAAAGATAATTAAATTTTAGCAAAGAGTTGTCGAAACTGTCAAACAACAAAACAGGGGTGATTTCAAAGAATAAACTGTACTTATTGGATAAATCAAAAATTATGAAAATTTTGTGGCAAGAAGATATATGAGTCTAGTTTCATATAAAATTTACGGATCTTAATTTGGAATTTTGTAACTCAGGATATAGATAATTTAGTGACAATGACTTAGGTAGACAGCTTTGAAAGAACTTATAAGTAAATAATAGAATTGTGTATAAAGAATGTGGAATGAAGAGGAAGAGTAGAAATTGAATAAAATTCAATTATTTATTGTAATTTAATATTGTAATTAATAATGTAAATTATTATTATTTTCGTAGCTAAAAAGGAACTCGAGGCATCAACCCACAAAGGAAAGGAGAAGGTTACCGAGGAATAATCAAGCAAATTCGGGTTTGTATTACTATAATTCAAATTATTTATTTATTCATTAAATGATAAATTAATTTATGTATATGGTAAGTAAATTATAAGGTAAGTTTTTTTATTAAATTGAATGGAAATTGAGTTGAATGATGAATATGTATTGAAATTGAATTGTATGTGGATTGAAATGGAAAAGTGTAATTGATATTGATATTGAATTTGTTATGGAAATGAAAATGAAATTGAGAACCGAAATTCTCTATTAACTAGTCGGGCTAAGTCGGATATAATTGGCATGCCATAGGATTTGGAAGAGTACGGGATTTATCGGCTTTGCCGATCAGGCACTTTATGTGTCGTAAATCAGGCACTTTATGTGTCGTATTTTAGGCACCTCGTGTGTCGTATCAGGCATCTCGTGTGTCGTTTCAGGCACTTATGTGTCGTATACTGATCAGATACTATGTACCGTTTTAGGCATAATGTGCCATACTGGTGTGTTTGGGTTGGAATCCGTGTATCCGTTAAAGTCCGAGTCTGTTAATAGGGGTAAATAAGGAAAAAGTGAAATTGAATAAAATGAAATGGTTGAGCCATTGGAAGAAATGCGAAAATAGAACATGAACTGAAAAATGTGATTGGAATATGAGTATGAGAATGGAAAGTATGAACCGTTGGTTCAAGAAATGGATAGTGGCTCAACATGATTGTGTATTATTTCAATTGTTGAATAGCTAAAATTGAATTGTATGAATATATTGAGAAAGACAAACTTATATGAAAGTTATGTTTGAATTGGTTTAGTAAAATTAAAGTTATATGATTTAATGATATGATTTTTATGTTTATAATTTGAATTATGGTAATACCACTAAGTATATGTATACTCAGCGTACGGTTGTTTCCGTGCGCGAGTTGTAGAAGTCAAACATTGAACCAAAGATCCGAAGCGGACCGACTTCAAGAAACTTTTGGTGATGTATATTTCCTTTTGATAATGTGGCATGTACGTAGGTTGTGTATAAAGGTTATTATGTTTTGAATGTAAATGGTTAAAAATGTTAGTATTACAAGTTTAAGAATTATAATGAAAGAAGTATATTTATTTTAATCTAACTAATATTTTGATAAATTTAAGTTGATATTATATTGATTGAGTTTGATTAGAAGGTATTTAGAATAGAAAATGAATATATGAAATGAATCTGGTTGAATTGGTTATGATTGAAATGAATACGGTTTAATTTTCTGAGGGTTTTATATGATAATAAGTGTAAGGCACGAAATTTATATTAAACAAAATATATTAGAAATACTTAAACGAGTCCCATTTCACTTTTAATACAGACTTTAGACTTTGAAAGTTCATAATAGGGATTAGTTATTAAAATTATACTATGAATGTTATTTTTTTTAGAATTATTTGCAAATTGTCTGATATGTCCGGTAATTCCTCGTAACCCTGTTTCGGCGATGGTTCGGGGTTAGGGGTGTTACACATATTGTGGGAGTTAGGCTGACTTAGGCATTTTTGGAGCAAGAAACTGCCTAAGGTTACACGAACTGTGAGGCAAAAATTCTAAGCTCGTGACACATAACTCTACTAAAAATTGCCTATTTGATGACACACTATCTAGCCTGGTCCCTCATCAAGTTTCTTATCTCAAAAATCTTGAAATCATAAATCAGCTATCGTAAATTCAAACAAACTTAGTGAGTTTCTTTAATACATAACACATACCCCACCTTACTGAGGATTCATATAAATAATAATATTAATAATAACATTAAATACAATAAACTCCCTACTCGTCTTAAGAACTTCTCTATTAACTGTCATAGCAAATTTCATCTTAACTCTGATCTTATCCGCTGTCAGATAGATCATTGAGCAATTTCTTTTCGACCATTCTATCTACCTACAATTAGCCTTGGCAATTCCTCTAAATGTCTTACCAACTCTACAGACTCTATCTTTTCTTTTACTTCTCCCAGTCTGGATTTCTTCTTCTTACCATTATGCCCTATCAATGTGGCATTCCAACTTACTTTTCTAAAGGCCTTTGGTGAGTACTCTCAATCTATTTAGTCTGTGGCGGAATCTTTCATTGTCTTAATCCCGTGTAATTAGAACACATTATATCCTATGATATGACTAACAAGGTCCCACACCACCCTGGTGAACTAAATCATCCTTAAATTATATAGAGGTCATATTACTTCTTTGTAATCCGCTTTAGTCGAATCACCATATCTATAAGCATAACACGACTTTCTCCTATGACCCACTATGGCCCTTATTACACTGCCAACTATAATTTAGTGGCCTTTTTGGCTCATGGTTTCTCTTTCATTCGACATCCCCGCTTAACTAGCCATTTGGTTGATACTTACTCCATGGTTTTCCCTTAAAGAGAGATATTCTTAACAAACATATTTGTCACCCTATATATTCCTCTTTGTCAATGGTTTCTAAGTAACCCCTTTTTCTTGTAGACCAAACTCACATATCTTGTCTCACATCACTACCCTATAGGGTTTCTTTGAGCCACCTCTGATAGTTCTTAATGGTTGATCATTATCTACGATCCTTGGTAAAACCATTTTGTTCATTTGTTTGTACACTTGCACCACTGGTATGTCAACTACAATGACTACTTCCTGCTAGATTAACATCCTTAAGCCCTACAAGATTACACAACTATTAATCCCGCAGTCATTTCTCAATTCTATTACGTTCTCATTCATGGGCAGATTCCTTCGACCTGTTGTTCATTGTTGCATGTTCATGCTTCTATTTTTCCTTCCAACCATTTTTCTTGTTAGCGGGTTGTCCCACGTTTTTTGTTTTGATTTTCCAGCCATTTTTATTATCCCGACAGACTATCTATGTTGCCATAGTCAAGCTATAGACTTACACTACACACCTTATGCTTGATACCCTAGCTGACTCCATTGGTTGCCATAGTTTAACTATGATCCTATGCCTCAGGATTCATGTATTTACAGTCCCGGTGGATCACCCCATGTTTAATGTCTCATCAGACTATCTTGTGTTTAACATCCCATCAGGCTATGGTAAATACTGGTTACCATAGCCCAGCTATGGTCTTACACCTTCAAATTTCTCGTGCTTACTTTCCCGATGGACTGCCTATGTTTAATGTCTCGTTGGACTAACTATGATGACATAACATCTTTCAGATATGGTCTTACACAATATAACCTAAGGTTTACTATCTCAGTGAATTATCAAATGATGCCATAACGTCTTTCAACCATGGTCTTCAACCTAGTTGTCGTTCTAGTGCGCTTCCATATGATGCCATAGCGTCTTTTAGTTATAATCTTACTTATTTCTATCATGATGCCATAACATCTTTTAATTAGGGTCTTACTCATTTTAATCATGATGTCATAACGTTTTTCAGCTATGGTCTTACTTCTTTAGACGTACAGCCTCCGATCAGATCATGGCTTAGCCATGATATTTTATTTACTTTTCACGTTGCCTTTCATCCATTCCTCCATTCTCTATCTTATACATTAATGCTCAAACATCGTAATGGCCCCTCCGCAAGGCCCGGATCATTGTAAATCATTGGTGCATATTCAACATCGTATGGCGGTATCTAACAAAATCATCTAATTTTTCTTTCCTAACTTTGCCTAAACCCGACAATGTTACCCTTACATGCATTACATGCATTTCATAGATGCATTACCATAGAATTATAGTTAATTCATGTTTACTGAACTATCATGGTGAATATTCAAAGACCCATGCAACCTTGCAACATACTTAGCATTTTAGGGGTTGAGTAACAAAAACTCACTTGATACTTCTTCGCCCTGTCCGCATAGCTTTTCTGCACATCGGAGCTTCCCTTCTTCTGACAACAGCTCATTGAATTATCTACCTTTCCTACTAAAATCCCACGATCATCGCTCAATGCAGAGCTTTTCTTAACCATTGCTTCCTCAGAGCAACCCAAGGAAGATGATGATGAAGAAACCGAAATAGATTTGGAGAAAAAGTCTCTCAATAAGTTACTCTCCTACTATTTATAACCCTTCTTGCTCGACCGTATAAAATCCACCTGTTTTCAATCATTTTGTCCCCCATTGAGGGACTGGTTGGTTCTAATCCAATTGAACCAGATTTGGATTTCAACATTGTCCAATATCATTTCTAACTTTTCCTGTTTTCCCAATAGAGACTACCAACTTATAGCCTTTTTCAATTTATCCTTTAATGTTCCTAATTTCTCGAATTAAAAGGAAATCTGAGTGTGGCTGTTTAATACCTAAAACATTTCTTTAAAAGATTCACATGGAACCCTTGATCACAAAATTGGCTAATATTTATCAAATTAGCTTTAAGCCCTTCAAGTAACAAGACGTTCTTCAACTTTGGAATCCCATCAATGTTTAAGATGTCTTTACTAAAAATTATTCCTTGCTTACCATTGAAAAATGTAACATTATTTGCATCATAACTTAGTAAGTTTTTTTAGAAATGACTTCTCACATATCTTGTTTTTAGAGCACCTATTATTGAAATATCAAATTTTATCCATGTTGACTTTTAAAAAGAAATTTGCAACAAGTAGACAACTTTCACCTTTTTTTACTCAAATTTGCTTATGATGATTTACTGACAAATTGGATTTTGCAACATATAGTTGAATTGCTCTTATTTTTCTAATTTTCAAGTCATTCATCGTTTTGTAACAATATGACCTAATATGTCTCATTTTTCCATAATAGTAACACATGGGTTTTTTAAATCTCCTTTTTCTTGTATATAAAGAAACAACATGATTTTTAGCCTTAAAAAATAATAGAGGCATTAGATCCTTCACCAATACATCCCAGATCATAGTGGCTAGATTTGATACTTCTAGTGGCTAAAATTTTGTCAAGCATGTCATTTTGAGTACCAAGCCTCTTGAGAATCCTTTTTGTAGCATCAAGCTCCTTCAAAACTATGTTAAGTTTTGCTTCATTCTGGGCAAGTTCACAATCTTTTTATTTAGAAGCAACAAGAAGCTTTTGGTTTTCTTCCTTGAGAACAATATTTTCATCTTTCAAAGCATGATTTAATTGAATCAGAAGTCTCATTTGCTCATCATCTTCTTATAGGCCTTTTCAATGCTACCAAAAGAATAATCACAATCACTTTTAAAATAATCCTTACCAACAAACACAAACAATGTTGTATCATGGTAAACCAAAAGTAGTTTTAAAGCCCACATAGTTATTAACGTGATCCTCATCCTTAGAGTCTTCACCTCTTGATTCTTCATCACTTCAATTTACTATGAATTATTTCTTCTTCTTCTTTAAAGTGTTACCACACTAAGATTGAATTTGATCAAACCCCTCGCATTCATCATTGAATACCCTTCTATTTAACACAAGGTTCTTCATCTTTTAACAATTGTCTTCAATTGGTTCTTTGAGAAATTTTTTTGCCAACGTCATTGCTATTTTTCTTGGATTCCCTTCTGAATGCTTAGTTAATGTGTTTTTGACAAAATTGCCATTTTTTTTTCCAAATATTCTAAAGTGGTAGCAAATAAAACTAATGTTACAACAAGTTGAACAATAAAGGCAATATTTTCCTCAGCTTTTACCCTTTCTCATTTAGTCTCCTCTGTTCACTTCAAATGTTCTAAGAGAATCCACAAGCTCACCTAGTTGCATGGTTGCAATGTCCTTGGCTTCTTTGATCACGGTCACTTTTATGGAAAACCCTTTCAATAACAACCGAAACATCGTTTGCACCAGTTTTACATTAAAAAAAAATGTTCACTAAGAGGAAAAAAAACTTCATTAGAAATCTCACATATATGAGCATAAAATTCAAAAATATTTTCATCTTCATTCATTTTCAAAATATTGAATCTAATATTAAGTATTTGAAGCTTTGACAGTTTGACAGAAGTTATTCCTTCAACTTGATTTTCCAAGATAGTCCATACTTCCCTCACTAATTCACATATTAAGATTATCTTGAATGGTCAAATGTCAACACCATTAACAATGACATTATGTACCTTCAAATTCTTGGCATTTGGTAACCTTTCTTCTTCTTTTTCTTCAGTAATGTAGTTGCTCTTTGCTTTTAGTGACACAACCCTATCTTTATCAATCATTATGGCCTTTGTCTGACCATCCAAGCTCTCTCAGTAATGAATTTAACAAAGTTATTTTGGCTTTTCAATAAGTGCAATTTGTAGTGCTAATCAACAAAGGTGGTCTAGCGATAGAACTTTCTTTTCTTAAATCCTCCATAGTTTAGTAGATTTTAAGATCTCACTAGATACATTTGATATGTGGCTATAATACCAATTGAAAGTTGACAAGTTTGGTAAAAAAATGGTTTAGTTAACACATGCAAATTGATGTTGAAATATAAGTCTTGCTTGGCAGTTGCAGCTAGGGAATAAAACTACAAGATAACTAAAAATATAGAGATTAAGGATAGCTATAGAGGCATGTAGCATAACTATAGAGAGCCAAAACTTACTTTAGTAAATCTTCAAATAGTCTTCCACAATTTGATAATAATTTATTTCCAAATAAAAGCCTGAATTATCTCTTCATCAAATTCAAATGATAAACACAAAAGGAAATAAGAAATATCATAATTTAAAAACTCTCATATCT
This sequence comes from Gossypium bickii, assembly GCA_025503065.1. Taxonomy (NCBI): domain Eukaryota; kingdom Viridiplantae; phylum Streptophyta; class Magnoliopsida; order Malvales; family Malvaceae; genus Gossypium; species Gossypium bickii. Next base: position 59,685,269 of record CP106721.1, on the reverse strand, counting down.
CCACAATTATTCTAGCTTTCTCTTACATAAAAACTAGGAAAAAAATGTTTAAGCTTAGACGTAAATAGCAAATAGACAACATGTTACAACATACTTTGTGTCTCCAAAGTATGGTAGACATAGTCCTAGCAAATCGAAAAGAATTGAAAAACCTTGGACCCTAATAATGGTAAATTTTAAATTTAGCATGCATAAAGTTTTTAATGTTATAGTTAATACAATGATAAATCTCACCCAAACTTTTAATTCAACTATGACACCTAGAAAAAATATTACCCCTAAAAGAATTTTTTTGGCTTTACCCTTGATTGAAAACACCTAACATTAATAGGAAATTGATGGATCCCGCAATATAAAGTGGAGTATATTTTATATGTGAATTAGTTTCTCTATTATTAAATATATTAATTTAGCCCATATATTATATAAAAAAAGAATCAAATACACTAAATTTCAATAAAGTTAATATTTACTGTTTAAAAAATATCATTTACTATTTAATAGAGTTATATTTTAAAAGCTTTTTACAGTTCTGTAAATGAAATATTTTGTTGGGAGTTGAATTGCAAATGAAAAATAATCATTTTCATGTCATTTTTTAAGTAATAATTATTAATTCAATTACAATTTTATCTTATTTGATTCCTTCTACTAATAAATGTTAACCAATGAATTTTTTTTATTAAAACCAATGAAAAATTTTAGTTAATTACATTTTTGAATTTAATGAAGATAATGGATTAGAATAAAAAAACTTTTATTTCTAAATTATAGATAGATAACAGTTAATAGATGAATATATATTATTATCTTTAAATAATAAAAATATAATGAGTGCACTTGGGAAACAAATAAAAGAACAGAGAATGTATAGAGAGAAACAAAGAAAGGAAATGTCTCCAAAAAGAAGAAGCTGAACTGACACAAGGATTCCCATACTTGTTGCTTCCAACACTCCTTTCAAATCACAATAAATTTTACATTGAAATTTTAAATAAAAATATTTTTATAATTTTTATACAAAAATATTAATACATATAATTGATAAATTATTTTTAACTCCGTATAAATAATGTAATAAATAGTTCCATCCAGGGGATTGCTATTTTTTTTTTTTAGTTTTATCTAATTCATATATTCAAATTTTTAAAAAAATATATTAAAATATTATCCAAATCATTCAAACAAATAATACAATCTTCAATAAAATTACTACAGACAATCTGACCAAAAAAAAAAAAAAAAAAGAAATTAGTATAAACAAAAGTGAGCATTTTATACAAGGAAAGCAAATTCCCTTTCATTTGCAGCTTTTTCATTTTCATGGTTTTATTTACCAGTTGTTCTTTTTCTACTTTGTATTTCCTTTCCATTTCTTCAGTTGATCAAGGCATTGTTGGGTTTTATTATTATTATTATCCCCATGGATTTTTAACTTTTCCTCATGGTTTTATGTACATAAGAAGCATGTAGAAAGATTGTTCCTATTCCATTCTTTCATCTGCCTTTTTATGTAACTAAATGACAACAGCCTTGGGAGTTGGTTTTTTATTTTCTTAGTCTTCAATAATATAATATAATATTTGCTTTGCCTTTTCAACTAACTTTTGAACTACCAATTCAAAACTTACCTTGCTTCATTTGCCAATACTAACTCCAAAAAAAATGAATATTTTTATATCATTTTAAATTAGATTATGATATACTCATATTGTGAATAGAATATTTATAAAAAGTTATTACTAAAAATAAATGGGAGTTTAGTTGAATTTGTAAAGTTAAGATCTTGAAAATCATAATAATTTGTGTTCAAATTTTACTATTCGATAATTTTATAATTTTTATATAAAATAATAGGAATACACTTAAAATAATATTTATTACTTGGTAAGAATTTTAGTCAATTTTCCAATGAGACCAATTCAATCAGATAATTATATATATTATATTAAATTAAAAATAATTTTTTAGTATAATGTTTCGTGGAGTTTCTGAAATTCAGAATTGTAGTTATAAAAGTCACGTGTGATTCTAAGAAATAGTGCAAAAAATTGAAAAATAAAATTAAATATATAAAAATGAATATACAATATATGTTTTAACATTCTATGTCTTTTACTGCTACCAATATATTAAATACATAAAAAATTTATTTACACAAAATATAAATGCATGTATATATATATATATGTATTCATACTATTTCTTTAGGGTTAACATTTCTGTTAGTAAAAAAAATTTAAATTTAAATTTCATTTTAAATATCACCAGGTGTTTTTTTAAACTTAATTGAGTCTAGATTTTCTATTAAAAACGTGTCAAATAAATTTTCAATAAGGCGAGATCATTGAAATATTAATCATATGAAAGGGTGTACAAATATATAAAAAGAAATCATTTTACACCTTTTATATATTTCTGTATGATTAATATTTTAATAATTTAACTATTGAATTTATTGATATAATTGTATTTTTCATGCATATAAATTTTCGAGTCAATCTATTATCTTTATCATATCAATAAAAATAATGTATATATATATTAATATTTATTGAACAGTTTAGAGTTTTAATTTTTTTTATTTTTCTTACTCAACTCTAGGCTCAACACAAATAATTATTTATGTTCATGTTAGAATATTTTCATAAATCTGAGGGAAATATTTGATTATTTTTTAAAATTTAAAATTAAAGAAATCCAAAAAAGTAAAAAGAAAAGATTGTGAAATTAAAGAAAAAGTAAAAATGGATAAGAAAAGAGAAATAATAATGGTAAAAAGGAATGGTCCCCTAATTACATGATTGTGTAAATGCTATGAACATTTATAATGATTTGGATCAACGAACATTGCTGATTTAAGTCTATTAACCTTTTCTTTCCATCTTGACAGTCAAAGTACCAATCTTTTTCTTTAAGCATTTACTACTGTAAGGGGGAAAAACACAATGATGAAACAACCCAAAAAGAAGAAAAATGGGGTCATTTCCCCATCAATGTTCTTTATAAAAAATATTTAATATTATAGCTAAATAAGAACATAAATATTCATATTCACATTACAATTTTCCCACTTTATGTTTGTTTTTATTTTGGATGCATCTCTCTTTTTCTCGTTGATTTCAATTTATTTTTAAGTTTTTGCTTAAATTTATTTTCTTTAATTTTTTATATATTAAATATAAAAATTATTTTAAATAAATTATATTCTTATTTTAAAATTTTACTTAATTAAATTAAATTTTAAGATTATAATTTTAAAATAACGTAATATCAAAATTGTTTAGGTTAAAATATTAATTAAAAAAGACACAAATTAATAATATTAATCAAATTAAATTTATATTTTCAAATATAATAAGAGTTAATTGGATTCAATGATTAACGTTGAGAAAAAAATATAAAAAAAATTGAATATTAACATTAAAGTAAAATAACTTAATAATATATAAAAATTATAACTTATAAAAAATTATTAATAATATTATTTAAGTTATGATAAATTAATATTAAATATTTTTAAAATTAAATTAAAAACTAATTTTATAAAAAAACATTATAAAATTAAAATACATATCTGATTCATACATCGCACAAAAACATAAACTAATATGAATAATAATAGTGTTAATTCCACATCTCATCTAATTCTAAACTTTTTATTTTTATTTTCATTTATAGGTTTTTTTATTTCTTGAATATTATAAAAGTGTAATTAAAATCTTGAATATTTTTTAAGAAATAATATAAATAAAGTTGTGTTATTTCTTGAAGAACAAGTTAAAAAAATCTTCCACTTTTATGAGTAAGTCAAGATTTGTAATAGTAAGTAAGATTATTAATTGTTTTTAATTTTCAAAAAACTGCATAAAAAATTGCTATGTATAATAATTGTTTTTGAAAAAAGAAAAATTCGAAATGATTATTAAAAAGTTACTTATTATATAAACACGATTAATTTTAATTTATTTATTGCCTCGAACTTGGGAAATTCAAAAAGAAACATACATTTATCTGTTTTTGAGAAATATGAAATGAAGATGAAGTCTTGTGTGGCAGAAAGCCATGTGCGCTGCATTTTATTTTTTATTTTTATCTTACATTTTGTTGCAAATAACATGTCATTTTGAAGTCAAGTGTGCATGGTTAAACTAGGTTGGATTTCAAGAGGACTGTATGCTTAACTCCATCATCCTTAAAACCTTTCAATCTTTCAATTTTTACATTGTCTGAATTATATTTTATGTAAATATATATAATACATTTATTATAATTATAAAACAAAAATTAGAAATAGAATAAATACTTATTCATGTGTTATTGAGTTTTATGTCTTTGTACCCCTTTTCGTCACTCAACTCTAAAAATTTTCAATTTAGGTATCAATATTTGACATTAAATTGATAACGGGAAGCCTTATCTTAGCTGATCTAATAACACACTTAGTCCTCACTACTTACATATACGATCATTTTTATCCTAATTTTAAATAACTCAATAAGTTTACCCTTTCACATTTACAAATTCCATCAACTTGATCTTCTAACTTTCTAACCAAAGCTCTCAAATTTTAAAAATAGGTATTTTATGTCTATTAATTGTTTTATTTATGGTTGAAATTATCCGATTCGGTACATAACCCTTTCTATTTTTTATTTTAAAAAGTTCGTGTTAGAAATTAACTAAACACCACTAAAAAATAGAAAATACAAATGTTAGAAATATAATATATAATGAAATTATATAAATAATTTAATATTTGTAAAAAATAAATTTTCACTATAACTAACATAATTTTAATTTTTAATTAATTTGGTAAATGATTTGACACTAAATCAGATCATTAATGTACATATTGCTTATGGATTTAAACATTTAAAAAAATAGAGCACATGATAATATCTTAATCAGTTTATAAAATTAAAAAAAAAAAACGTTATCAATGTAACAAAAGGAAATTCAATTATTTTTTCACATTTATTTTTTATGAAAAAATAATTATTGATTGAACAATTGGATTTTTCAAAGCCATATTTTTTAACTCTAGATTTAATTTCCAACTTCGAGGGCTATTTTTACATGCCTTGAAAGAAATATCATATTGTTTTTTTAAGGCTACATGAAATATCATATTGTTAACAACAAGAGTAACTCTAAAGTGTTTTTTTTTTAAGGTTTTCTCATTTTCTTTAGCCAAAATTTTATTAATCAAACGGTTATAAAAAAAGGAAAAGAAAATTTCAAGATAAACTCATTGGTATAGGAAATGGATTGAAAAATGACTCATTAGTTAAGAGGAGTTTTTTTTTTTTGCCCCTTTTTTGGGTTTTACAAATTTATAAACATAAAATGCCTTTGTTCTAAAAGTTGAAAGCTTTGATTAAGAAGTTTGAGGATCAAATTAATAGAATTTATAAATATAAAGGATTAAATTTATCAAATTATGTAGAATTAGGATCAAATTGATGGGATATATAAGTATTGATGACTAAATATGTTATTATACTAGTTAGAAAAAGGCTTTCCGTTATTAATTTAAGGACAAGTGACTAAAATAGAAACAAATTCAAACATTAATGTCTAAATTAATTTTTTTAAAAAATTAAGTGAATAAAATAAGAACGCGAGCATAATTAGGTGACTATTTATTTAGTTTACCTTATTGAATTTAGCTAAACATAAAATATGGTCCAAATGTTGAAACAGAGCCTTACCAAATCAGTGAGCTGATCCATTTCAACATATTGGGGATTTTAAGCGTTTCAAGCCAAAAGCCCAACTTCTATTTTTGGACTAATTTAAGTACGGTTTATATTTGACTAAAATATAACTTTTTAAAGCTCCAATGGCAGTAAGTCAGGTTATGTCACTTTTTAATAAATAAATATTTATTTCCAAGGACTTCTAAGATTTTATATTTGCCTACTAATTGGTGATGTGTTTTGGTTACGACTTTTGTAATTGATATTTTATTTCAGTATAACGTTTTATAGTGTCAATAAATCACATCATGTGACTTCTTTTATTTATTTTAAAGGAAATTAAAATTTTATATTATAAATTTAATGATATTTATTTCTAAAAATATTCAAAGTTGTTTATTTACACAAAGTAATGTCATTGGCTGATAATGTATACTTTTCTTGTTGAAAAAAAAAACCTTTGATTACTGGAATAACAACACAAAGTAAGATACATAACTACTCCTCCTGTGTGTTGCCTAATAAAAGACGATGAAAGCAAACAGGAGGGTTAGAACAAACATAAAGAAAATTCGAAACATTTAAGTTCATCAAATAGTAATCTTGCTACCCAAACAAGCTAGAGCACATGTACACTTGCTTCGTGTTGGAAGACATGTCTCCAACAACTATACCTCATAGAACAGAAAAGAATCTTGTACTCATTAATCAGAGGAGATAACAGAGTGTTTCGATTAGTAGTAAATTGCATGAAATAAATGTTATGGTCCAAAATAAAAATGATACCCCGTAATAAATAGGACATGCAAACGAGAATAAAAAATTGCATGGGCACAGGTGTAGTGCATACCTAACTGGTTCTATGATCGCCCCTGCTGCTGCCATAAACACAACAAAAGTCACCCATATTTTCTAACATTTATGAACTTATCATGTACACTCTTAAAACAACAACAAAAATATGTCAATTTGTTACCTCCACTCTTTCAAGATGAAGCCTAGTCATAATACTGTCCATTTTGAATTTGGATTTGGAAAGAAAGGGTGGAATTTTCAATGGTCTTTTTACGCAAGTGGGCAGAATATTTTTCAAATTTACTTTTTTATGGAGACCAATCTGCCGCTTAGGTTTCTTAATACTCAAAGTGCATTTGTTGGATATCTGCCCATATTTGGGGCACAATCGTAGGTTGCTCTAAGAGCTAACAATCAACTACTCCTGCTCCACGGGGTCATCATGTCCCAACTGGCTTTGGGAGCAAATAATCAGCTGCTCCTGCTCCATGGGATCATCATGCCCCAACGGATCCTTATAATCCATCTACTATTGTTGCTACCCCGTGGGGTCATCATGCCCCAACTGATGATCTTGCTGCTCTAAGTTCTCTACACAAATTTAAATAACTTAAATCTAATAAGTAATATTAGATAGAGAATTTGGTTTGGAAAATATCTAACGAACATTACCAAGAGAGAGCAAGTTGTAATGAGAGTCCCCATGTCTCTCATTGTTTGCATCTTTTGCTCTTGTCAATAAAAAAAATACCAATATGACATTCCAAACAATTTAGAATACAAAGGAAGCAACAAACAAGAAAAAACAAGGGGGACCGGGGGGATTATACAAACATTGCCAACGATAATTCCAGACTGAAATGAAATTTTCATGTACCAATCCCCTATGTTTATTTTTATCATATTTATCATGTCTATCATGAATAGAATAGATATGAACCCTTAAGAGGATCAGATGCATGTAGCTGCTTTTGCTCCGAGACAGTAGGATCATAGAGAATTACCTTCTCTTGAGATATAAGAGATGTCAAAGCACGTTCCAGGGCAACTTGACCATTATATGGAGAAGGCAAGAAATTTTCCAGTAGCCTAGCATATGGGTCCATTCAACCTGTTTGAAACATTGAAATATGAAAGACTAAAAAATAAGAGTGTCATTTGAAAGAGTTAAAAAATAAATCATTAGAAAGAAGAAAATGACTTCGCTTACTCTAGCTGGCTTTAACTTTTTTGAAATACTTAGCAAATTCAAAAACTTTTTTGCAATTTTTTTCTTGGATGGTATAATCAACCTTTCATGCCATCCAACTAGCAAAAGGAAGTCGTTTGGACGATTTTGCAAATCTTCAGCTATGACAATTAAAGATATTTTTCAACGGAAGGATGGAGCAACCGAGACGCAACCCACAGTATATGCTCCAATATAAACACCTACAACAAAGAGACAAACTACTAAACAAATGAAACTATAAATATAACTTCTATCCTCACCGCAGTAACAAAATGAAAATTGCCATATAAACTTTGTCTGTTTTTTTTGTGGTCCTCTATGCTCCTATGCGGAGTTGCTAGCATGGCTGCACCCCATGCATACCTTCCAATTTTATCAACATTCCTAAAAAATGTGAGAAAAAATGGAGACACTACATGAGCAGTAGAAGGGAGTACAATAGACCTAATAATGTAGAGCACCATCGCCCAAACATAGCGGTTAAGCTCTTGCCCCTCAAGAACAAGATCATCCCAATGCCCATAAGTATTTTTAAGCCAATACAGACTAATTCCACTTTTTTTTTGGGGAGGCTTAGGCACTCATCTGTGCCAAAACACTCTATACATAAGTCATTTAAATTCACAACTATCTCATTTCCTATAACTAGCCAACCACATATCGGTAGGCCAGTAGTCCTTAAAACATCTCCTAATACCTAATCTAATCTACTTTACTTTAGCCAATAACTTATTCTAATATTTAAACCCAAGTTGTTATCCACTTAAATTTTTAAAATTTTTTATATCCAAATATAACTTGGATTCATGTTAAGATATTATTGGTATTAAAGCTAAATATTATTATTCAAATATGGGCAATACTCATTTATTTAGTATTAGAGTGACTATAGTAGTCATATAATTTTTACTAAATTTTTCAATAATTCCAATTAGTTCTTACCTTATTTTAGCCGATCTTAATATTAGTAACTTTTTTATGAATTGTCATTTTAAGTATTATTTTTATTAGACATCTTATGTCAAGATACGAATCAAATAATAAACATTCTTTTTTAGGTGGTTTGCCAGTTGTTGCTCAATTAATTTAGTAAAGAAATACCATTAACTTTATGTATTCTATCAATATCTCTATGTGCGATTCGTTCAAATAAAAACTTTTATTTTCCGTATTCCTTTCGTTCTAGAAAATAAATTGAATGGATTGAATAGATATTTTTGTTTTTTATTATCCTTCATTCAGGTTGATGAACTAAATAATTATTTACAAAATATGTTGGAAAAATTGCTTTTATGGGAACTTTGAGGCATATTCTCAATAGGTAAAGGTGGAGAGTTTGAATCATAAAATTATGGTTTCATGTTCTACTCCATGAGACCTTTACAACAATATATCATATGCTCAAAATGATTGAGTGATGAATGAGAACTTGATGCTCAAAGTAAGCTACTTGGAAATATTTTTGAGGAAAAAATAAAAGCTTAGATCCCACATTGGTTAAATACAAATGTGAGATGTGTTTATATATGTGAACTCTCTTGAAAGGTAATTGAATGACTAAGTTTGTAACCTTGCCTCACGTGTAGAGGGGTGCAGGTCCAAATCTGATTGGGTTGGGGTGCATCCGCATGACGTGTGTGACGCAAAATGTCCAGACAAGTCGGGTAGGCCAAATAGGCCTGTGGATATTTTTTAGCCCACAAAATCTGCTTAAATATGATATTTTTTATTTGAACGAATCGCACATAGAGATATTGATAGAATACATAAAGTTAATGGTATTTCTTTACTAAATTAATTGAGCAACAACTGGCAAACCACCTAAAAAAGAATGTTTATTATTTGATTCGTATCTTGACATAAGATGTCTAATAAAAATAATACTTAAAATGACAATTCATTTTATTCCAAATTTTGTTTTATTTCTAAAAATGAGTAAAATAAAATTTGTTTTGAGATTGATTCCCGCTGTTCAACAGTTTTATTCAAATTTTGTTTTATTTCCAAAAACGAGTAAAATAAAATCTGTTTCGGGATTGATTCCCGCCATTCAACGGATTTATTACATTTTGATTTTGTTGGCAAAAATGAGAAATTAAATAAATAAAATCTGTTTCGGAATTTATTCCCTCCGTTTAATAAGATTTTATTTGATTTTATTTTGTTTCCAAATTAGAATAGAATTAAATCAAATCTAGTTCAAGATTTATTCCCGCTATCTAACAATATTTTATTTGATTTTATTTTGTTTCCAAATTTGAATTAAATTAAATAAAACATGTTTTGGGATTTATTTCTGCATTTTAACATTTATTCGATATTGTTTTGTTTCCAGACAAAGACGTAATCAAATAATTCTGTTTCGGAATCTATTCCTACCGTTTAACAGATTTTATTTTGATTTAATGATATAATTTTGTTCCGGTATTTAATCCTGCTGTTAAATAAATTTATTTTTTGATTTCATTTCAGAATTTTTATTCTACCGTTTAACAAATCAAAGGGAAAATTTTCTGTTTATGGTAGCCTTAATTGTGGCTTTAAATTGAATTAAAAGAAATTTATCACCGGTGAATTAAAAAGGCAATATGAGAATGCATGTTTAGGATTGGTTCCTTGAAAGTCTTGGTATTTAAGCGTGCTGAGTGCACTACCTCTCTTTTATGGTTACCTACCTGGTGCATTATTTTATTGTATTTTCTATTAGACTGTTTAAATTTTGTTTCAGATTTTATTATATTCCCGTCGTCTAATAAAAGTTGATAAGCTTTCTAATTCTAGATTTGTTACTTAACAGAAAAATGGAAACTCCCACCAATTCAATCAATTCGTAATCTGAAGTTTTGGTTCAAACGCAATCTTCGATCCAAAACTCAGTATTGCCAGTGGTGGCTGTTGTAAGCCACAACAAGAAAACCTGCAAAATTTTCGGGACAAATTTTCAAGACTTGGCAACAAAAATGATGTTTTATTTAACCATGTTGAACTTGGCCAAAATTTTGAAAGATGACCCACCTACTGTTAAAGAGGGCGAGGTAGATGAAGTTGTCGCTTTCACTACTATTGAAGCTTGGAAACATTTAGATTTCCTATGCCGAAAGTACATTCTGAATGGTTTGTCGAATGCACTGTACGAAGTGTATAGTGTTAAGAAAACAACTAATGAATTATGGATATTGTTGGACCATAAATACAAAGCCAAAGATGCTAGAACTAAAAAGTTCTTAGTTGCTAAATTCTTGAATTTTGTAATGGTTGATTCTAAATTAGTTGTGAATCAAGTGCAAGAACTTCAACTGATCATTCACAGAATTCTTTCTGAAGGGACGATAATAAGTGAATCCTTCCAAGTGGCAGCCATTATTGAGAAGTTACCTCGTACTTGGAATGACTTCAAGAATTACCTAAAGCACAAAAGAAAGGAAATGTCAGTGGAAGACCTAATTGTCAAACTTCAGATTGAAGAAGACAATAGGGCTATGGAAAAGAGGTTCAACAAAATAGCAAATGACAATGTTACTAAGGAAAACGTCGTAGAAGTTAAGAAAAACTTCAAGAAAGGAAAACAATAGTAGAATGAGTCTAAACTGGGACCAAAATGTGGTGTTCCCAAGAAGCAAAAATTTCAAGGAAAGTGCTTCAATTGCAACAAGATGGGGCACAAGTCATCCGACTATTCTAAAGAAAGCTAGAGCTAACGAGGCTAATGCTGTGGAAGAAATTTCCAAGGAAGTGTCCGATATGGAATTATGTGCCTAACTATGAATAAGAATGTTGTTCTTTTTCTGTTTATATGCTTAAGTCATTTAATTTATGGCATAGTAGGCTGAGATATGTTAATTATGATACTTTACGTACATTAATTAACTCAGAGCACATTCCTTCGTTTCACAATAATTATAATTATAAATGTGAAACATGTGTTGAGGTAAATTAATAAAGGTAAAAAAAAAACTTGATCTAATACACAACAATGCTTATAAGTATTGTTTAAACGAGAGGAATGAATAAAAATGTTTATTACCTTCATTGCTATAAGTTAAGACCAAGAGAATTTATTCTCTATAAGTAAGAAGTTGAAAACCAACTTAATAAAAAGATTAATTAACCGTGGTGGTGGATATATTGAATCATTTCAATAACACCACTATAATTTCTTCAAATAGAGTAATCGAGCCACTACAGCAAAAGAGACTTTTAGCGGCTTTTTTTTAGGCCTTTAGTATTTGCGGCGCTTCTCCCACAAACGTCGCTAAAGGTCATGACTTTTAGCGGTGCTTTTCCCACAAATGCTGCTAAAGGTCATGACTTTTAGCGGCGCTTTTCCCACAAACGCTGCTAAATGTCATGACCTTTAGCAGCGCTTCTCCAAAAAACGCCGCTAAATGTCATGACTTTTAGCGGCGCTTTTCCTAAAAAGACATTTAGTGGCGCTTTTCCCACAAACGCCGCTAAAGGTCATGACTTTTAGTGGCGCTTTTCTCACAAACGCCGCTAATTTGTACAGATTTGCAATGTACAATTTGTCCAATATCATACCCCTCCTGCACTAAAACCAACTAATAATAGCAAATATAGCATATAATTCTAACCCAAAACAGCAAATGTAGCATAAAAATCACACGAAATGCATTAATTCTAAATGATACTTGAAATTCAATAAAATATATATGATATAAATTAATAAATGAATTATAACTAAAAATATTCTTACAATAATGTTAAATGTAATAATGCTAAAAATAATCTTACAACGAGAAACTAAATGTCTAATATGGCGGCTTCTGCGATTGCTGAAACATTTGCATCATATGCTGAAGCTGTAGCTGGAGCTCATCGTACTTTCTGTTCTGCTCTGCTAGCATCGAAGCTGCCTATGCCTCCCTCGCTGCTGCCGCTTCCGCATCCGCTCTAGGCTGTTGCTGGAGTTCTTCATATTTTCTTTGAACATTAGCAATTTGCTTAATCGTGCTCGCTTGCATCTGAGCTATCTGATCTTTTAGCCTCTGAACTTCAGCTTGAGATTGACTCCCGGAAGGCATGTATTGCTGGGAGCCGGATCCAAAATATTGGGTCAGGGTAACACCAGATCTTTGAAATCGAACCTGACCATACCTTTCAAGACCCAAAACATCGGTAATAATTCTGTTATCAATATCCTTAAGATTAATAGAACTATTAGTTGAAGCAGCCGCTTCATACCCCGCCTTCTTCTCCTTTAGTTTCTCCTAATAAATCAATGAAAAAGTTAGAAACGAAATATATAATAAGAAGGAATGCAACATAACTTAACATTATAATTTTAAAACTACAAACGATGAATTAAACTATTATAATTAAACATTATAAATATTTATAATAAATCAAATTTTATTAAGTAAATATACCATAATTTACGCAGCTTCGGATGTCATCGGAGATCCATCCTTCTTCCTATGTGTAATGTTAAAAAGCTGAAGGCGTCTAACTTTTTGACCAGACGAGACTTCCTACATTGTAGCAGTAAAAATATAATTTAATAGTATAAAGTCATTAATATTTGACAAAATTAATAAATTATAATACATTGGCCTCAGCTACACAAGCAAAACTTCTGGACCCTGCCGTGTGCGTAAATTTTTGTTTCTATCTACTGCTTGTTCCAACTCGCTCACGGTCCTACATAATGAAATTTGTATTACGTATATAGTAAATACTATAAACCGAAAAATTTATAAGACTTTAGAAGTACGTAATACCTCTCCTTTCTTTGAATTCCAGAATCTAACTTGATCTTTCCATTGGTACCTCAACATTCCCGGCGGGACATTTCTTAATTTTTCGTCGAGGCTTATGTCTTTCTTAAAATATTATTTTTTCAAAGTGCTTTTATGGTCTCTCTATTTTTTACCCAATGTCTTCTTGACATAGTCATCGGAGACCTCTAAAGCAAATCTCTCCTGAAAAAACATAAGTTTAAAAAGTAAATATAAATGAAAGTTAAACCAAAGTATTATAAATTACATTCAAGTTTTGTTACCTTAATATTATCGAGAGCCTAATTTTTGTTGGCATCAGGCATGTGATGCCATGATTCGTAGTTAATGGGAAATATATTGGCATTTCGTGCTATAATACCCAAATAGCTTGCTAACAGTCAAGCTTCAGATCCAACAGGCTGGCCATGACTGTTTCTCCTTACTTTAACATGCTCGACAGGATTTAGTCGTAGAAATCTTTAAGCAGTGTACGTCCCCGACCTCTTCGCGTCCCACCACCTTCAACTGAAAATGATATATTATTATATTAAAATTGAAAAATGAATCAATAATAAAAGTCAACATGCATGTAAAATAAACTTAACATTACTACTCAAATTTGCGCAGCTCGTCATCTATGTCCGGCAGCACACTAGAAGATCCAACAACTTTGTTTCTTTGTTCACTATTTGCTTCTTTCGAATTTGGAGTATTGTGGACAATACTTAATTCTCGTAATCGTCTTTTAGGCATTTTTCCTGCAATACACATAAAATAGTGTAAAATTTTAGTAACAAATAACAACAATAATAGTACATTTAAAATAGTTAAATTATATAACATGACCAATATTAAAATTATAATATTACATATAAATAAAAAATTGTAAAATCTTACTACATCATATTTCGGTAAATATCTTCGTCCACATCCTGACGAACCCATTGAAATTGTTGACTAGTACTAGGATATTTTCATTTAAGTTTTGTTCTGGAAAAGGCAAAGTTTCTGATCTTTCGACTATGTCATCTCTACTTCCATTGCCCATGTCAAACAAGTCTCTAAGGGTGTTCCGGAGTACAACGTACCAACCCTCATCAGTTGGATCTTTTGAGTAAAAAACTTGTTTCACTTGAGAAGAAAATAGATACGGCTCATCCATCAATTGTTCTCCAGTGTGATTCAATCGAGAGAAATTCACCATTGTAAAACCATATTGATCGTTTTTAATTCCGCGAGCCGTATTCACATCAGCCCAATCTCCTCGAAATAAGACAACTTTCCATCTGCCATAATAATCCAACTCAATTATGTCAGTAAGAAGTTCGAGATACTCCACATTCCCCTCGATAGGATTATTGTCCCTAGCACTAGCATAACTTGTAATTGAAGAATTAACAACAATTCCACAATTTTGGGTTCTCCTTAATCTCTCGCGGTCTTTTTGTGAAAAATCAATCCATTGATGAGGAAGGCACTATATCTTTTCACTATTCTATTTGGACCTTGTGAAAGCCATTTAACTTCATCATTTACTTCATTCCGGCTCCAAACCTATTGAATAGAAAGTAAATTGAGTAATTATAAATGTTATGAGAAAACATTATTACTTGTCAATGAAAACTTCAATTGCATACCATTTGGCTTAACCATTCATGAAATGATTCTGTGAACAACTTATTAATTTCTCGTTGTTGTAATCTTCGGGACCATGAACGAGCTCTCAATATTTGTTTGTACTCATTATGTTAAAAAAAGGTTTACTTTGTTAGAGGACAGACAAATTATAATTGATGAATATTTATCAAATTCTACAACTTACTTGTGTAATGGTTCCATTGAATCATGATGAAAAAGAACATATCGATGTGCTTGGACCCACGATCTATCATCTAATTCTGTAATTTCGACTTTGCCGATTGGTTCTCCGAAACTTTGAAATAAATAAGTTTCGGCCAAGTTATGATCTGTGAGCCCAGCATTTCTACTTGGTCTGTTCATTCTTGTTTCAACATCTTCCAAATACCTTGAACAGAAAGTCATACATTCCTCTGCCAAGTAGCCTTCAGCAATTGATCCTTCCGGATAATGTTTATTACGGCAGTGAGACTTCAATTTGGATAGGAACCTAAACACGGTATAGAACATTAGGTGAATGAAGGAATAATTTACAAATAAATTAAGACCTTTCTATGGGATACATCCATCGATAGAAAATGAGTCTACCAAGTATTGCTTCACCATAATTGTGAAGAACGAAGGCGGGAAGATCTTCTTCAGATTGCATAAAGTCAATATGGCTCGATCTTGTAGTGTCTCAAGTTGGTGAACATCCAAAACTTTGCCACAAATGCCTTTCATTATATTGGACAGTTCAATTACACAAGATGTCACTTTTTTCGACAAATAACACCGTATAACAACTGATAACAAGTCTTGCATCAAGATGTGATAGTCATGTGATTTTAAGGCATATAGTCTTTGATCTTTAAGACTCACACATCGAGATATATTTGATGCATACGCATCCGGAACCTTTATATCCTTCAACACCATACAGAACACTTCTTTCTCCGTCTTCGATATTGAAAAAATAGCAGGCGGCAACTGATATTTCATATTCGGAAGTGCTTGGGGATGAAGCTCACGCCGAATTCCCATGTGGACTAAATTAAGTCGACTCTGAAGATTATCTTTTGATTTTCCATCGACATTCAAAATAGTCCCAATGATATTCTTGTAGACATTTTTCTCAATTTTCATGACATTAAGATTATATCATAAAATCTGATGCTCCCAATAAGGCAACTAAAAAAAAATACTTCTTTTTTTCCACAAGTCGGCCTCATTAGGATCATCCTCTTCATCAGATTCATCATTAGGTTCATCCCTTGATCTTCTATTTCTTTGCGTGTTGGCCGGTTGATTCATCTTCCCATAAATGAAATTCATATCTTTCAACATGAACAATATTTCAGATCCACCGGTCTGCGAAGGAGCTTCTCTGAACTCTTCAGTACTCTGAAATCTAAATCTATGATTTTCCGGTAACCACCGGCGATGCCCTATGTAAGAGAACTTCTTCCCATTATATAACCATTGCGAACATGTTTGCGCAGCACAATAAGGACAAGCATAATGTCCCTGGGTACTCCAACCAGATAAATTGGCATAGGCTGGGAAGTCATTAATAGTCCACATCAAAGCTACACGTAAATTGAAGTTCTCCTTTCTCAGCACATTGTATGTCTCAACACCAGCCCATAATTGTTTTAAATCTTCAATAAGTGGCTGCAAATATATGTCAATATCATTCCCGAGCCCTTTCTCTCCAGGGATAATCATAGATAAGATAAAGGATTATTATTTCATGCAAACCCATGGAGGCAAATTGTAAGGAACAAGCACCACAGGCCAAGTACTGTACGCAGTGCTCATGATTTTGTAAAGGTTAAATCCATAAGATGCTAGCCCAAGCCTCACACTTCGAGGATCGCTTGCAAAGCTTAGAAATTTGGAGTCAAATGATTTTCAAGCTAAAGAATCTGAAGGATGCCTTAACAATCCATTATCGGTTCGTCCATCATGGTGCCACGTCATTGACTCGGTTGTCTTCGATGACATAAAAAGCCTTTGAAGCCTTGGTATTAGCGAAAAATACCACAAAATCTTAACTGGCGTCTTCCTTGACTGTGCATCGTTTTCATCCTCGTTACCATCTTTTGTATTTCTATTCATCTAACGGGATTGACCGCATACATGACAGCACTGTTAGTTTTTCCGGTCGCCCCAATACAACATGCAATTATTTGGGCAACTATGAATTTTGTTGTAGCCAAGGCCTAAATCCTTTATCAGTTTCTTCATGTCTTTGGAAGATTGAGGGATTTTCGTAAACGAGAACATTTCTTGCAAAAACTCTAACAGCATTGTCAAAGAGTTTCCGGTCTACCCTCCCAAACATTTTAATTGAAAAAAGACGAATACAGAAAGACAATTTGAAAATTTTGATCCCTCATATAGTTTTTCGTTCATTTCACCAAGTAACGTGTAGAAATTCGCCGCTTCTTCATTTGGCTTATCATCAAGTACACTTCTTCCCCTTTCGGTGAAAGTATTTCCACCAAAATTATAATCATCGGTTGCATCCAAGTCAGGTGGAAATGATTGCAAACCATCACCGCGCATATTAAATGCATCCCGCAACATGCCATCCAGATCATCTTCTCTAAAATTCTGATTGTAAGCACTATGAGGATAACCCAGATTCATCGATGAAGAGGCTCCACTAGATGTACACTTTCTATGGAAAATCCATTTTTTATACCCCTGAACAAAGCCATCAACAACTAGATGTTAGTAGACAACTTCACGATAATGCTAATTGATATTGCAACACTTCTTACACGGGCAAAGAATCATATTCTCTTGGCTTGCATTTTGAAATGCAAAATTTAGAAAAGTTTCTACTCCATATCGATAGCCGTTGCTTACTCTTGACAAATTCATCCAAGTTCTATCCATTTCGTAGTTGTTGAAGTCTAAAGTTGGCAATAAATTACACGGGTAAGTTGTTTATTTTTAATTTATGTAAGTAATGATATGATATATATTTATGTACTATGAAAGTAATGTAAATTATGTAAGTTATGAAGTTTGATCTTAAAATTATGTAAGTTATGAAGTTTGATCTTAAAATTATGTAAGTTATGAAGTTTAATCCTAAAATTATGTAAGTTATGTATTATGTAAATTATGAAGTTTAATCTTAAAATTGGGGAAGAAGAACGTGGGGAAAATGGGAAATTAGGGGGAATTTCAGAAATTGGGAAATTGGGAAATTAGGAAATCTGAATTGGAGATTTTCGGGGCTACAAAAACGACTTGTGTAAGTTAAATTTTGTGGCGCTTTACACAAAACGCCACTAAATACAAAGTATAAAAAGACGTCATTTTTAAAAAAAAAAATTCACATTCGCGGCGTTTTAGGCGAAACGCCACTAATAACAAGGATATAAACGACGTCGTTTTGCATTCTCTTAATATATTTTTGTGGTGTTTTAAGTAAAAACGCCGGTAATTCATACCTTTTGCGGCGTTTTATAAAAAGCGCCACTAATAACAAATAAAAAACGGTGTCGTTTAAACATTTAATAATTTTTTGCGGCGTTTTTGTTGAAAACGCCACTAAATATGCAACATAAAACAACGCCGTTTTTGTGTGCCTTTTATTATTGTATTGTTATTAGATGATTTTTATTTTTATGTGAAAATATATTATATGATTATTATTGAAACTATCAACAAATAAAAACAAAGTATAATGCAGTGAATAAACTATGATATTTTAAAAAATTACTATTAGTATTATTATGTACTTCAATATTTGTATCTGTAATATACATACATTAGTCGGCATGTAATTAAGGGTAATGTATTTGCATCTTTTTTATTCATTTTAATACTTATTTTATTTTAGTTAAAATTCACCTCAAGTTTTTAAATAACTTAAATTAAATTATTAATTTAAAAAAACAAAGTTGAACTGTTGTTTTTTAAACGGAAATAATGACTAAAACTTTTTAAGTTTTTAAACATAACAACTTATATGACAATTCACATGTATTTCATTTTTTTTATAAACTTTTTATTTTTTTATTTTTACTTTTTCTTTATTTTTAGAATATTTTAAAAAATTTCATCATTTAACAAATCCCAAGTAAACCTTAAATCCTAAACCATTTCATATATATTCTAGATGTGAAATTTTAATTGTGGTTTAAATGTATAGTTGAAACTTTAATTTTGATTTAAGCATACACATTATTTTAAAATATAAATACATCAATATATTTTTATATTGAATAAATATAAATTTTATGTATGAAATATATAAATAAAAAATGATGTTAATTATATCAATAATTGTGCTAATATTTTACAAGATCTGGATCAAATTAAAGTTCATGTATACAATTGCACACTAAACCATTGTTCATGTATGCTTTTGGGATTTAATCCATTTTGATATATATTTTTTTAAAATAATAATTTATATTTATCTTATTTTGATTTATATTCTAAAAAATCCAAGATTAATCCCTAAATCATAAACTTTAGACCCTAAATATTATACCCTAAACCACAAACACCAAACACTAAACCCCAAACTTAAAAACCCCAACCCATAAATCCTAGACCATAAAACCCGAACCCTAAACTCTAAACCGCAAACCTTGAACCATAATCCGAGACCAAATTTTTGGGAATTCATGTGGCCAATGTTAGTGTAGTACAAAACATATATTTTATATTCTTATATTAAATAATATGGGTATAGTACAAAATGGCATGAACCTTAGTAAATTCCAAATGTTTTTCAGTTTTCAAACAGTATCCTTAAACTTTAAACCCCAAACCCTAACTATAAAACCCTAAACTCTAAACTATAAAACATAAACCCTTAACCCAAAATAATAAACATTATATCATAAACCCTAAAACTCTAAACCATAAACATTAAACCTTAAGTTCTAAACCATAAACCCTAAAATAAAATATTTTTTTGCGGCGTTTTTATAAAAAAGGCCACTATAGCTTACCTTTTGCGGCGTTTTCCTAAAAGCGCCACTAAAGCTCAAAAATTAAACGACATTGTTTTGCTCAAAGTTTTGTGGCGTTTTTATAAAAGCGCCGCTAATGCTCAGATCTATAGCGGCGTTTGGGCAAAAAATGCCGCTATTGCTCCTTTTTAGTGGCGTTTTCTTTCAAACGCTGCTAATGTATAATATTTGCGATGTTTTTTTAGTAAAACGCCACTAAAAACACTGCTAAAAGTCTGTTTTGGTGTAGTGAGCAAAAAATCATATTCTTAAGGAAAAGATGAACGCACTGTTAAAAAGCTCTGGGTTATCACATGAGATGTGGGGGGAGCGTTTCTTATGAGTAAATTACATTTTAAATAAGGTACCTATAACACCCGTCACCCGTATTCAATGCAGGAATAGGGTTACGAAACATTACCAGACTTATAAAATAATTAAACATTCATTTCACATACATTTTCAAAATTTCATGCAATCATCACTCAAACTAAATCACATTGTCCCTAATACGAGCCTATGAGGCCCTGAACATGCTTTAGATGTGGTTCGGGACTAAACTGATAGCTCAAGCAATTTTTGAAACACTTAGAAAATTTTCCAAAATACAGGGGACACACGCTCGTGTGGACATTCAAAATGGGATCACATGGTCGTGTCCCAGCCCATGTCCAACCTCGTGTAACTCTCTGACTTGGGTCACACAGCCAACACACACACCCGTGAGACTAGCCCTTATGCCCTAGAAATGGCCACACACACCTGTGTGTCAGGTCGTGTGCTAGGCCGTGCCAAACCTATAGGGTATGTTGACTTAGGCCACACTGCCAAGTCACAGGCCCGTGTGCTGAGCCGTGTGGAGCATATTGACTTGATTTTAATTACAACACCAGTGGACACACGGCCGTATAACCTGACCGTGGACACACGGCCGTATAACCTGACCATGTGTCACACACGGTTGAGACACATGCTCGTGTCTCTTCTATGTGGACAAAAATAGGCTATTTAGCAAGCCATTTTGCCACACAATTTGCATATACCTACATTAAACCAAATGACACCATTCATGGCATAAAAATAGGCATTCTTTTAACCTCATTCAAGCATATTTCATACCATTTTAACACCAACCATTACAAAACGCATCAATACAACAATATGCCATTCCAATTCATATCTATTTTCACTATCTCAAATCATCAACATGGTCATTTTCCAAACATACATCGTTTACCTAATTTCACCAACATATCAAACTTAAATTTATACCATTTGATATTCACAATGCTATTTATCAACAATCATCACAAAGCCATTTTCAAGCACACATCATAAGCCATATGCACATATATATACATACACAACTAAACCAACCAAATTAAGCCGATTCTCATGGCTATATATAAAACCAAACTTTAGACATTTACAAGACAATTTAAATGGCTAAATTTCATTATTAAAACATATATCAAAATGACCCAAAATCGCTATACATGCCATATACTCAAAATACTTAAGTTTAAAAGTACCAAGGTGATAGTTGGATAGTGTGACGAAGTGTCCGACAATCCCTGAATCCGAGCTAGCTTGGATTTCACTATAAAACACAGAAAAATAAATGATGTAAGCTATAACGCTTAGTAAGCTCGTATGCAATTAATAAGCAAAACTCACCAATTAATTACCATTCAAAATATGCATATAACATATCACAAAATATTTATCCACAATGTTAACATGTATTCAATCATCTATTTAACCATGAATTCAAATATTTCATATGTTCAATGCATATACAGTTTCCTTACATACTAGTACTGATACGTATCTATTTCTCACCATTTCATATCTTCGATTTACCCGTTGAACCATTTGGACTAAAATCGGATACTTGGGGAAACTCGCACCCTAAGTGCCAATACATAGCCGAAGCTATCTCAATGGATTTCGCACATGAAGTGCTAATGCATAGTCGAAGCTATCTCAATGATGCTCACTCTCGAGCTATAACGGGTCTGCTCACATAAGTTGACGGTCATGACGTAGCTACACGGTGTTGCTCACACAAGTTTACGGTCATGACATAGCTACATGGTGCTGTTCACACAAGATGACAAGAATCTGCAACACATACCGAATAACTCAACCACCGATAGGACGTACGGACCAACACCCAAATCAATAGTAACCCTTAATGACATGTCATTCATATCCTAATCTATTCCTAAGGTTCAACCGGGACTTCACACTTGTCGAATTGTCATTGAGCGTATCCTTAAGGTCGTATTGACAAGTTAGGCTATATCAAAGCATTTAAAACACAATTATAACAATGCTTATTACATATGAACTTACCTCGGATACAAAAACGATGAATTAAGTCGATTAATCCGAAACTTTGTTCTTTCCCCGATCTAAATCCGTATTTCGCCTTTTTTGATCTAAATGTAATCAAAATTAACTTATTTAATTATCACTCTATTCAATTTAGTCCAAAATACACTTTAAAGCCACTTTACACTTTTACCTCTAATATTTCACATTTTTGCAATTTAGTCCTTATTTCATAAAATCACATTTTCATGTAATTCAACCACAACCCATGTTATCCGAATTTTAATTAGGTCCCTAGCAGCCCATATTTTTCATTTATTTCACAATTTAACTACCAAATTTCAACATTTCACAAATTAATCCCTAATTGGACATTTTACTAAAAATCACTTTACAAATATTGTTTATCTAACAACAACCATGCATTTTATACCATTAAACATCAAAAATATCAACATTCATCAATGGTAAAACCCTAAACCTTTAACATTTTTAAAAATTAGTCACTGGGCTAGCTAGATTAAGCTGCAACGATTTCAAAAACATAGAAATCATTAAAAAAGGAACAAGAACAACTTACAATGTAAAGAAAATAGCTTGGCCGAACCCTATCTATGGCTTTCTTGACTATTTTGGCTATGGATGACAAAATGAAGAAGATGGACACATTTTTCTTAAGTTATTTTAACATTATTTACTAAATTACAAAATTAACATTAAGTTAAAACATTAAAATTTACCTAACCATGTTCATCTTTGTCCACTAACTTTATATATGGGCTAATTGCCACTTAAGGACCTTTACTATAGTATTCCATAGCTATTTGACACCTTTAACTATTAGAACATAAATTTTACACTTTACGTGATTTTTTTTTATCAAATTAAGCATTCAAATGATAAAATTTCTTAACGAAATTTTCACACATTCATACTATCATACTGTAGACATTAAAATAATAATAAAATAATTATTTTGACTTCAGATTTGTGGTCCTGAAACTACTATTTCGATTTGACTAAAAACGGGCTGTTACAGTACCTCACAATAAAAGGGACAAGACACCACTTGAGTTATGGAAAGGTAGAAAACCATCCTACAACTGCTTGAAAGTGTAGGGGGCGTCTTTCTAGCATAATGTATAATGGTATGTTGAGACATATGCGTCGTCGACATAATATCGTTAAACAAATGATCTCAAACGGAGTTATCTATATTGATTTTGAAAAATAAAAAGATAACATTGCGAATTCGTTAACTAAAGGCTTAAAACGAGATAATGTTGTTAAAACATCAAAAGGAATGTGACTAAAGCTCATGAAAATAAAAGGCGCTATGTGAAGGAAAACCCTACCTAGTTGACTGGAGATCCTAAGATATAGGTTCAAAGGATCAACCTAATTGCATAGACCTTGTAAGGTCACTATGGGGGGTACTTGTCCTAAGTTCGTTCCTATGATGTAAACAGTGACTAAAATTGTAATAGGTTAAGCAATGCTTTTAATGACCATTGTGTGTTTCGGTGAGCCGAACAACATAAGTCACCTATGTAAGAGTGAAGTGGGACCACTTCAAGGAGACTATTGGGGCATAGTTCTCTCAAAATCTTGCAGAATCGTGAGATGTTCATGGTTATATAAACATAACCATGAGAACTAAAACCTTTCCAGAGAGGAAGTTGTGTGAGGTATATCATCGTTTACACAAAAAAGCAGAACAGTTCAAGGACATCTTGTCTACTGGTCAGCTAGTAAAGTAAATATACTTTCGCAAGGGAAGGTCCAAGGGTGGATACCTACCTATCCTATGCAACTATCGATTGTAGATTCTATCACCACATCGAGTCAATGTTTTTCGATAAAACTATTAATTTTCATTCATGTGGGGATTGTTGGAAAATTTACTTTTATGGGAACTTTAAGGCATATTCTCAATAGGTAAAGGTGGAGAGTTGAATCATAAAATTATGGTGTCATATTCTACCCCATGGGACCTTTAATATGCTTAAAAGGGTTGAGTAATGAATAAGAAATTGATGCTCAAAGTAAGCTACTTGGAAATATTGTTGAGGAAAAAGTAAAAGCTTAAATACCACATTTGTTAAATACCAAATGTGAGATGTGTTTATATATGTGAACTCTCTTGAAAGGTAACTTAATGACTAAGCATGTAACATTGCCTCGCGCATAGGGGGTGTAGGTCCAAACCCGATGGGGTTAGGGCACACCCGTACGACATGGGCGACGCAAAATGTCTGGATTGGTCAGGCCCAACATGAATTTATTTTCCTCAACAGACAAAATCTACTTATATATGGAAACTTTTCTTATTGATTTGATTCAAATAAATCTGATTAAAATTTTAAATCAAATTGATTTAATAACATATTTTGTGAATATTTTTTTCCAAAATTCTAACACTCTCCATGCCTATAAAAGGCCATGACTTCTGAAGGGTTTTTACATAGTCATACTCTCTGATAACTTCTCTTGCCGAAACTCTATTACTCTCAAAACTCTTTATTTTTCTCTTTTGTGTTTTTCAAACATTTCGGTGATAGAAAAAGACATTGTTCGTTCGTTTGTTGATAATGGTAAAGGTGCTACTACTTTGATCACTGCTGTTGTTGTATCCTGAGAGACATTCGACCAACGTTACTCCAAGTATCGTAGGAGCGGCCGAATCTACCTTAAGGAAATTGTGTTTCACAGGCCTCAGCGTTTCGTAAAATCACTATTCTTCTTTATTTCAACTTTTTATTATGGTTTATTTTATTTTCGTATTTGATAAATTAATTATAAATCATTCTATTTATATTTTATTTCATGTGTTTATCTATAATTAATTATATATTCGCTAACTTGTGTTTTGTCCAACAAAATACTCAAATATACTAAATATCTAAATTTAGTAAATAAAAAATTAAATTAAATTAAATTTCAAAAAGTAAAATAGATAATAAATTCATATTAAAAAAAATCTGAATTTGAGCTATCGATATGTAAAGCCGCCACTTAGTTCCAAAAACTTTTCAAGCCTAGGCTTGTTTTTTTGTCGGATTTGGCCCAAAAGCTTGTTTCATTATTCAAAATATATTTTATATTAATATTAATATTAATATTTTATAATTAAATTTAAAAATAATAGATTTGTATTTTTTTTGTATTGTGCTATATTTTATATTATGTTTCTTTCAAAATTATATAACACTGTTGTATTTAAATTTTCTTTTATCTGATCAAAATATTTAAAATTAATAATTAATAAATCTTAGTTGAAGTTTGTTAAGTTTCTTAGCCAAATCGTAAACGTAGCTTAACCCGCTAATGAAGGAAACTAGTTTTCATGGAAAATTTTGTGGTCGTAAGAGTCCGTGATTTTTGTGTGAAAATCACAGCCCGCTAATGAAGGAAACAAGTTTTCATGGAAAATTTTGTGGACGTAAGAGTCCGTAATTTTTGTGTGAAAATCACAGCGGGTTAGGTAAGTCAGTCCCTTTGCACTATTACAAGCTCAAAAGATTCAAACTTCCAACTTCATAATTCAAAGGTGATCAAGCCTATTAAAATTTAGGGAAAATTTAAACTTGTGTGTTGGCCTGATGGTAAGAGTGTTCACCACTTTAAATATGACCTGAATTTAAGTTGCATTATTAAGATTTTGCCATCCTCTTATAATTTATCTAAAAAGAAAAAAGAAAAATTCATCAAAACATTAAAACTTAAATAATTGGTATTGAAATTAACAATGAAGACATTTTAATAGTTTAATAAATGGTCAAACATTCAATAAAGGTATGAAAGTAAAAAAATTAAATAATAGTCAAACATCATAAAACATAAACATAGCTATAGCAAATAAAAGTAACTTAAACAAATTCCATAACGCATATCTTAATGTCCAAAAAAATTAAAAAAAATTTATAACTCTTCTTCGTTTTCATCTTAAGCCATCAAACTCTAATCTCAAGATAAATTGATAAAAACATAGTTTGCTTCTCTTTATTAAACAGTAACTTCCATATGAAAAAAAGTAAAGTTGACTAATTTTTGGAACTTCTTTCAACAAACTTTCTAGAATTTTGATAACTTGTGGAATACCATATAGATCCATCTTAGGAGATAGTGTAACACTCGTAACCCATATCTGTCGCCGGAATAGGGTTACGGAGCACTATCAGAAACTTTTAACTTAAAATATTCGATTACAATCATTTATAAAAAAACATGCATAACGTCCCTTTTTCGAGCTCTCGACGCCTTAGAAACACTTTAGAAATAATTCGGGACTAAGTCAAAAATATTTAAAACTTCATGGAATAAAGTGGAAAAATTTACATTGCAGGGGTCACACGGTCATGTGGTCAGGCCGTGTGACTCACACGGCTGAGACACACGACTGTGTTTTAGGTCGTGTGGATAAGAAATAGGTCATTCTCAAGCCATTTCTTTAACCCAAAATATGCTCATACATAGGGGTGAGCATTCGATCGAATCGAATCGAATCGAGTCAAAAATTTTCGAGTTAATCGAGTTTTCGAATCGTATTTTATCATCCTAACTTAATTTGAAATTTCTTTGAATCGAGTCGAGCGAGACAAAATTCGAATCGAATATATTTGTTCGAGTTAAGTTTCAAAAAAATGACTTTAGTGTTTTTTATTTTTATGTAATTTTTCAAAAAAAAAATTCTTTAAAGTTTTTAAACATGATCATACAACAAAAAATTGAAGTAAATAAGTGAATAAACAAAAGCAACACAACATCAACCTAAATTAACCAACAACAATTGCTAATGATGACCAATAATTGATTTAAAATCAAACTTAATAACATTTATGCTTTAATTCATTTTCTGAACCAAAGTTATCATTCAACCAAATTTTTACAATATTAAATCAAGTACTTGTTATACAAAGGAATATCTCAAATTTTTAATAAAAGAATTAGACTCACTCCATATATATTTTTTATTGAAAGAAAATGGGTACAAAACAGATTTGGGTGAAGCACTATTGGATTGACACTAATATAGCAAATGTAGATGCAGGTCAAGAAAAATCTGCATTTTACGGCCCAACATATTTCTAGTAATTAACCAACAACACTAATATTTCTAGCAATTAACCAATCAAACTTTGTTGTTAACAAAACATAACACAAATCATCACGTCCAACATTGCTTAACAAAACATATTTTTTATTGTTATTGTTGTTGGTTAATTATTGTTCTTAAATGGCATATTAATTATTGTTCTTTCAAACAAGTGATAAATTTATTATCTTTATAGGATTAAATCCCGAATTACTGCGAAGTAAAAAAAATAATGAAATTGTGGAAGTAAAAAAAACAATGAAATTATGTAATTCAATACATAAGAAAAGGGAGGACGGCTAGAACTTCAGTATATTGAAATAAAATTAATAAATAGTTAAAAATCTTAAATGAATAAATATGTCATGTTTTAAACATCACTTTTAACGTACTATTTTTGTATTTATTTAAAATATTAAATTAAGAGTAATTCATTTTACTATTATAAAACTACAATGATTTCACATCTTCTCATAATTTTCTAATATTTTTATTATATTAATTTAAAAATAGATTTTATTGCTAATTTTTTTATATAAAACATACTTGAGCATAAAATATAATCATTGAATTATTAAACTATTAATTATATAAAAAAATATAGAAGGAAAAACCACTTTACTTTACATCAATTTAAGAGAACCCCTTCACTTAAAATTTAATCTCTTTAATTTGTCAAGAATTTATTCTCTTATCTTAAAAAATTGAAAAAATAGTCCAATTGAATAACATTAATAAACCACATTTTACATGTTAAAAACAAAAATTAATAATTAAAAATATATATACAAAATAAATTAACAAAAATCAACTGTTAAAATTTACCCTCAAAACCATCTTCTCAATTTATGAAAAATACAAGCATATTCTAACAAGCTCAATTAAGAATACTATCATCTTAGTTCCCCTAAAGTATAAGGATGAAATTCAAAATTATACCAAATTTCTACATTCCAAAATTTCTATATTCCCATATTGAATCATACCGGGGAAAAGAAACAAATCAAAGTTTAGACTAACAAAATTTAAAACCTTAAAGTAAACTTTGAAAATCATACCTCTACTCAGAGATAAGACATGTTACCACTTACAGAGAAAGGTGCAGCTACTGAGAGTCAGAATAGAGAAGAAAAAAAATTAAATTGGGGGATTGGAGAAGAAGAATCTGCAGCAATGCACGATTGGAGAAGACGAGAAGTAGAGCTAGGAAAGAATCTACAGTGCACGATTGGAGAAGAAGAGAAGTAAAGTTGGGGCTTGGGGGTTTGATTTGGGGGGGGAGGAATCGGGTGGGAAGGGAGGCGGGATTTGGGAAAAAAATTAGGGCTGAGTTTTTATTATTCCAAAAATATTAAATTTATAATAGAATAAATTTAAAAAAAAGGCTTGGTGGACTGGAAATAGCCAAATGGGTCAGAAATAAAAAGGCTAATAGAATAATTATTTGAATAATAAAAAGGCTTGGGGGAAATGGATTAGTAAAAGCCCAAAATTTTAAAAAAAAAAATATATATATAATTTATATTCCGTTTATTCGAGTTATTCGAATTCGAAAATTCAACTCGATTCGAACTCAAAATTCGAAACTCAAAATTCGAGTTGACTCGATTAACTCGATTCGAATAATTCGAAATTCGAATTTTTTTTCGATTTTTTCGAATCGAATCGAGTTTTGCTCACCCCTACTCATACATACAAGCCATTTGCACCTATTTCAAGCATTCAAAAATGTACTTAAAACATGCATAACAAAACTAGATCAATATGGTATTTATCCATACAACCAATATGCCCAAAAGACACCTCAAAAGCAAGAACTCAACTTAACAACACATATGCATAATTCATCACCTTGCTACCATTTTAAAACATACCATACTTAACTTATACCTTGTCATTAGAACTTATAATTTGGACCATTGTTTTCATGCATCCCAAATACATATATATCTAACTTATATATATTTGACCATATTTCATCCATATTTATTTAGCTTAATTCCATACCAAGTTATACCATAATTGACCACAAGTCAAATTCACATTCAAACATACCAAATGGGTCATAATTCAACTAATTATACTTGACTAAATTTTGTATCAAATCATACCCTATATGATCATTTTGCAAACATGCCAACACTTACTACTTTGGCAATAAAACCATGCATCAATTTGATCATATAAACACCAACCATTAAACATCAAAGTGCCAAAAACACACCAACCATCAAGGCATCAAAATAACATAAATTTCACAAATTCAAAGCAACATTACATGCCAATATGATTATCTAAACATTAGACATAGTCCACCTATACATGCCATTATAACCACGACGAAAGCATCAAAATCTACCGATAAAATCGATGGATAGTGTGCTGGATCTCCAGCTAGCTTCCAACCCGATCGAGCTTCCGATAATCTGTAACATAAAGGAAAATATCTACGTAAGCAATGTATGCTTAGTAAGCTCGAATAAACTTTAAACATAATATTCCATTTCAATAATAAACTTTATAGAATAAACATAAATCAATGCCAATGCCATAAGATTCATAAATCGATAAGATCATCAACTCACAAATGAGTAAGTTCATTAATGTCACTTATATTTATCATTCATAACATGATAGGATTTTATAAATCATTATACCCATCATTAACTTTTTCATCACATCACATTTCAATAATGAACTTACCGTTTCATTACCTTTTCTTACTCATTTCATTTGTATAATACCAGATATAAGCATAAACATCAATCATAATCTCAAGCTTGACATAAGCCTAATCACCATCATCAATACACAAGTTAGTGCATTTATGTATATAACTTGTCGAAACCATTTTTTTGAAATCGACTTTTATTTTAAAAAAACAAAAAATGGGAGTCACCACCAATCCTTTTTATATGAGGTGTGATCGGGTCACCTCGAAACTTAAGCTTTTTAATAAAAGGTTTAATTTATTAAAGCAATATTTTTCAGTCTACAAAAATCCAAAAAACGAGTTTGGGAGTCGGTTACGCATGAGGAAGGATTAGCACCCTCGTGACGCCCAAAATTGGTACCTAGTTGATTACCTAATGTCTTGGTGTCGAAAATTGAGAACTCGTAAAGAATTTAAAATACAATCCCTCTTTATATTGTGTTATTTTTAATTAAAATTACTCAAATAAATCAAAATGTGTAAAATGCCTCCTTATCTCGAAGTAACAAAATGTCACATCCCGTAAGTTAAGACACGACACCTCATATTCTTGAGAATAAGCTTGCATTTTATTTTTTATATATATAAATATCATTCATTTTAGTTTTAAAAGGATATTCGGTGATTTAGGTTCAATGAGAAAATCGAAACCCCGTAAGTTAAGATACGACTATTCGAATTTACAAATATAGAACATTGCCTTATTTTGAAAAATTCCCCCTTTTTTTTGAATAATAACAAAAATAATATTTAAACGACGTGTATTTCTTTTATTCGGGATATAATATAAAAGCGACCTATTATGCTTGAATTAGCCATGTGGTAGTAATGATGAAATAATATAATGGCTATATAGGGATAATATATAAAACAAATAAATAAGTGAATGTTATAATAAAATCATTATAATTATAAAATATTAATTCGTAATATTAATAATAAAATAAATAAAGTAATAAAAGAAATAAAATACGAGATGCCTTAAGAGTATATAAAGACGATAAAGAAATGATAAAGTAGTAAAAAAAAATTGAGACATGAAGATATATACATATAAAAAAGGTAAAATGTAAAAATATAACAATCTTTGAATATATAAAAAAGAAACAAGCGATAAATAAATAAATAATAGTAGTGAGAAAATAGTACGAACAACAAATATTTAAATAAAGAAAATATAAACATTAAAATTTTTAACATATATAAAGAGTATAAGATAACAAATAGATAAATAAACACTACACATAAAATATATTAAATAATTAAATAACCAAGGGTTAGATTGCAATTTAAACAAAACTTTGGGATAGATTTTAAAATAAAGAAAGGAAAGGGCAGTTTGAAGGGCTGAAACAAAACGCGCGTAAAGGTGCAGGGACTAGATGGAAAATTATTCCCAGTCCTCAGAGTGCACCGTTTCAATGTGGACCAAAATGAAACAAAGATAAAATTATGTGGAAAAATTAAAAAATAAAAAAACTAAATTGCAACGCGTCGTAAAAGCGGAAGGACTGCACGCGCAAATAACCCATTCGTCCAAAACACGCGGATCCTCTGAGCAGGTCGGGTCGGCACGCGAATCCTATGGGTGAAATGACGTCATTTTAGGGCTATTGTGGCCTGCCCTAAACGAAGTCGTTTAATGGGCCTATAAAAGTCAATTTTTTTTAAAAAAAAAATTTCATTCTCTTCCAACCCTTTCAAAAAACAAAAAAAGCAAAAAGACTTTCTCAAACTCTCTCACCCTCTCTCTTTCTTCGGCCATGGCTCCGGCCGTCAACCACTGTGGCGGCCACCGGTCACCGGCGACGGCGCCGCCGTCCACGATGGCTGAGAATACGAAAAGAGGTCTTTTTGACCGTTTCGCTCCCCTCGACCCCGATCTGAGATCAAAAAGCTTGAAAGCCTTCTAGAAAATCGGAAAGAGTCAAAAGAACTCTTCGGTTCCGTCTTCTCCGACCACAAGAAAGGTAAAAAAAATTTCATATTTTTTAATATATATGTATGTATGTATACTATATTTGAAATAAACATGCGAAAAAAAATGAAAATATACCTATGTAAGAAACTATAGTCTTTTTATCTTTTTGATTGCTTTTTGTATTTCTCTGTTATTTCTATTCCAAAAAACCTCCATTTTACAATCTGTTTTGAGGCTTTTTATAGCCGTTTTACAATATTTTTTATTTTTCTAGTGTTTTAACTACTCCTTCTTGCGTGTTCTTGATGTCCTTGCAAGTGGTGGTTGGCGGTGGCAGGCAGTTGGTGGTGGCAGGCTAAGGTGCAGAGGTGGCTAGGGTTTTCTACCTCTTTTTTTTTGCTGAAAATAGTTTAGGTTGTGGGCCATTTGGGCTTTATGTTTTTTTTGTTAATTTTAGGCTGTTTGTAATTTTTGGGTTTGGGTTTGTAATTTATTTTTGGTTTTGTTTAGGGCCCGGACAAAATTGGGCCCTTACATAACTCATCTGGGGTCCATCACATGATAAACTATTTTATAAGAAAATACACCTTTGAATCTTACCACTTTTTCATGAACATAAGCATATTTCCATTTGGCCACTTACTATGTCAATGTATATCATTAATATTAGACATGACATAATGCAACCATAAACTTAGCACAAACCTAAGCATCATCCACAATCTCAATTGATGAATTTATTTATGTTCAGATCAATATTCAATAAATAAAAAAATCTATCAAATTCATTAAACAACTAACTTACCAAGATTTTTCATTCGAATAACGACTTACGGATAAGAGTACATCGTCAACAGAAGTTCATAAGAGCTGGTCCTCCTGAACACGCCAACAGAAGCTCATAAGAGCTTAACAGAAGCTCAAAAGAGCTGATCCATCCGAATCTCGCCAAACAGAAAGTATAACACGAGAGTTCGCAACAAATGCTGAACCTCGGTTTACTTGGGTAATATACAGATATCTCCCTCCAATACCATCTCCACTCCAAAGCCCCGTAATATACCAAAGCACGAATGTACTCTAATCCCGCGTTCAATCTAAACCGATTATCAAAATCAATAATATATCTCAATTTACTATTCATTATCCACAATTAAAAATAAATATATAAATTGTTCAATGATAATCTACTCAATAATTCATATTGATATTAAATTCTAAACCTTACGAACTTACCTAGACTGAATTGTAAAAATTGTAGAAGTTCAGGGACTATCCCGTTATTTTTCCTTATCTTGATCTAAAATGTAAAATTCTTTACTTATTAGCATACATTTCATATTCCATTTTATTTTACAATTAATAGCCTTTAATTTTTTAAATTTACATAATTACCCCAAACTTTTATAATTTTTGCAATTTAGTCTATTAACTCGAAATTCATCGAATTAACCATTTTTCTCCAGTCAATATTTTATCCAAATATACTAGGCCCTCAAAAAGTCCCTAATAAACATAAAATTTATTATAAACCCTGCAATTTTGACATTTTCACAGTTTAATCCTAAAATCAAAATCTAATAAAAATCACTTTACAAATCCATCAAATAGCATAATCAAAACTCCAAATACATGATATTAATTAAAAAAAATCAATATTCATCAATGGAAACTTCCAAAATTCTTAACAGAATCAAAAACAAAAGTACGGGCTAGCTGGACCTAATTGCAAGACCTAGTTGCAACGATCTCAAAAACATAAAAATTACAAGAAGTAAAATTAAAACCGACTTACATGAAAACTTCTTATGCTAGCCGGAACTTCTCCTCACCCTAGCTATGGCTTTCGGCCATTGAAGAAGAAAAATGAATAGGAAAACTTTTAATTTCAATTTGTTTTACTTTAATTTCAACTAATTTACAATTATGCCATTATCATTAAATTTTCTATCATTTTTAACTTTAATTGCCGTACCACTCATATTTAAGGCTTAATTATCACTTAAGTCCTTCCTTTAACTATTAATTAAATCATTTCATCACTTAATTGTTTTAATTTGTAAGTTTTACACCTTTTATAATTTAATCATTTTTCTTTAATTAACTACCAAAACGTTAAAATTTTTCAATGGAACTTTAATACTAGCTTAATGACACTTCGTAAATATTTATAAAAATATTTACGACTCGGTTTATAGAAATGAGGTCCTAATACCTCATTTTCTAAAACCACTTGACTTTAGGGTCAAACCACTTGAACTTAATAAATCACTTATATAACATAAATTATCAAATCAAAAACCTTTTTAAAACTATATTTGATTCGTGAATTCATAAATATTAAATAATAATATTTATGAACTTACTCGTCGAATTTGGTGGCCTCAAAACTACTATTTCTGACACCACTAAAAAACGGACTGTTACAAGTAAACTAGATGTGATTTGATTCATATTGTTAGTTACATAGCATAATTTATCAATTTGACCAGATAATTTTGTAGCCCCTCCAATTGGCTTAAAAGGATTTTTTTCTTGCTGGTCTTAATATAAGAAGATCCGGTCTCCATGGATTTAGTTGCTACACGTGTTCTTGAGGTTGAGGTTGAAGTTCACAAGTTTGAAGATTTCCATCTATGTCATGTCCTACATCACCCAACATGAGAACATCTTTTATTGCATTTCCCTCTTCAGTTTCTTAGGTTTTGCATTATTGTCATCCTCAAAGTAAACTGCTATGGAGTATACCTAAAAAAAGTGTCCAAGTTTTATCATCGTTGACAACTATCTCTATGGACATTTTGTTTGACTTTCCTTCTAATTCAAAATTAGTACATATTTTAAATCTCGTAATTTTACGCACAATTTGCACATAAAGTAACGATTTAGTAAAAAATTAAGAGTCTCATTAATTAAAAAAATAATAACAATTTAGTCTACTCTCCCACCAATCTTATGAGGCATTCACCGTTCTTTTTATAATATTCCATCTTAAACCAGAATGTTTTCCTTTAAGTTTTTTTAACAAATTCCACCTATTTTTGAATTGTTTTTTAATACATGTCTTTCCCGTTTCATTTTCAAAATTGGTCACTATTCTTAGTCATCCTTCTCTTTTGAAATGAGTACTTGATCTATTGTCGTTACAATACAAATATCACAAAATATCATTGTCATCCTCCTATCTTATGTTGCTTTTGTCTTTTCACCTTTGGAGATCCCAACGAGCATAACATTTTTCATCTACCATATATGACCAAAAAGAAGTCAATAACATCACCCAAAAGAAAAAAAAAAAAAAAAAAAGTAACACCAAAACCCAGCTACGAAAATAAGATCACTACGTTCAAGAGAAATGAACAAATACCTTTCTATCTGATTTTCGAAACTGGTCTTTCTTGCTTTAGGTCTGGAGCTTCTTTGTTCTAAAAAGTAACATAATAGAACAGGGGATTTGGTTGTTTCAGAATAGTGAGTTGCATTAAAATCCAACATGTCGTTGGGAAGAAGACAATCAAATGGAATTCTTTTGGTAATCTTATTACCCAAACATCAAAAGCAAAAACTAAAAGCTGGATTACATCAGCTTTTGGGTTTGAGTCTAAAAGCACTTATATACAACTATTTTTTTCTCCAAACACAGTGTGCTCTCCATTGCTTCTGCTGTGGGCAACCGACAACGCCTCCTTAGGGTGCGTTTGGTATATTTTTAACGAGTATTTTTAGGACAAATATTTCTAAACAAGTTGGTTTTTTAGAAAAAAAAATACTTCTCCTAAGCTTAGAAAAAAGGGCCCAAAAGCACTTCTATCATAAGCTGAATTTAAACTTCTCTAAAAATGTTTTTTTTTCCAAAAACATTTTTGAGAAACACTCCTAGGCCTTAATTTATTAGGTGCAACTAAAGTGAATAGGAATGTGCAAAAATGAAATTAAATCGAAAAAATTGATCAAATAAATTTTTTTGCATTTAATTCAGTTATTTTCGTTACCTAGTCCAGTTTAAATAGTTAAATCAATTCGATTTCAATTTTAAGATCCAAACTGAAATTACGAAATAAATCAAATTTTGTTTTTAAATTAATAAACTGATTTTATACACAATTCAATAATATCATCTTACTTAACCCAATAAATACTTTTATATCCAATCCAGCCCAAGTACCCAACTCCAAAAAATAAATATAAACCCAACTCAACCCAACCTAACTTAATAATTAATTTAACTATAAAATTAAATTAAATTACTTAAAAAATTAAATCTAAAAACATAAGAAAAAAATGGTGTCTCATGAAAGTTGCAGAACTAGTAAAGCTGAAGGCCAAGCTCGAGTAATAATTGTAAGATTTGTAAAACAAATCTAAAATTAAATTAAATAAACCAGGATCTATCATGTCAAATCATCAAGATAAATGAAGAATAAAACTAAATGCGAAAGCATACCTGAATCCATGAATTCCTTTAGAGTTTTACCAGATTTTGGGGATTTGATCTTCCAAATTAGCACACAAGAAATTCAAAAAATATTTGCTCTCTCTTTCCTAATGATGGGATATTAGAAAAGATATCTTGTGTATAATTTGGGGATCATAACCCTAATATTTATATCCTTGGTATATTAGTTCTAATCAAATTCTGATTAGCCCATCAGTAATTAGAATTTGATTAGAAGAGTAACTACACATATTTGACACATACTTTATTTAATAATTAAAAGCCCAATAAAATTCTAAACAAATTAGATCACTTTTAATTTGGGCTAACCTATCATGATAATAAATAATAACATGTAATTATCCTTATTATATATGTGATGTCCAAATTTTCCAACAATCTCCCACTTGGACCACATATATATACTAATTACTTTATAATTACATGTCATTATATAACCTTATGAGCTCAAAATTTTACTATCATATCCAAAAGGTATTCCGAACAATCTCGTCCATTAATTATGTTAACATAGAACCAAGGCGACTTTTGTTACATATATCGTAACTAAATCCATCCATGATCACGTATATTAACACAACCAAATGACATAGATCAAGTATAGATGTGTAGCATAGAAATTACATGCAATATGATCTAAACATGTCTAGTTCCAACTGGTCCTCCTTAGTGAGATCAAACCTTACCAAAATCAGAGTGTGAATAAACCAAATAAACTTTATTTCTGCAGAAAATAAACTTAATATCTTTAAACTGAAATAACTGAAAATGTGTCATAACATAAAAGCATTTAAAAATACAAACTCCCACTAAAACCAAATATCCTTTAAATGACATTACACCTATATGAGTAGTGTGCTCTTATAAAACCTTAGGTGTAGTTCCTTAGTAAGAGGATCTCCAATCATGGAGTTTGTCCTAATATGCTTTTGTCCTAATATGCTTTATAAGCACCTAACCACTTTGAACTTTTACTTTAACAACCAGGAACTTAAAGTCTATGTGTTTTTACTTTGATGTGCTCTCGTTGCTATTGGAATAAAAGATTGCAATTTATTTTCACAATTTGCACCTTAGCTAAAAAATCTTATATCCATATTCCATCAAAATTGGAGTCTATATACCTAATGATCTCTAACTGATTAGACCTCCGATATGTGAGCATGTAATCTTTTGTTCTCTGAAAATACCTTATAACCCTCTTGGATGCTCTCCAATGGTCCAAATCAGGGTTGCTTAAAATATCTGCCTAACATCCTAATAGTGTACACAATATTCCAATATATACAAACCTGAACGTACATTAGACTTTTCACTGCTAAAATGTAAAAAATCTAATGTATTTTTGTAATTTCAAAATCATTCTTAGGGTATTGATTAAGGTTATACTTATTATTAACAAGCAGTATGTCATTAATATATAAAACCAGAAATATGTACTTACTCCCATTGAATTTGTGATACACACAATCATCAACAATATTCATCTCAAAACCAAACGAAACAATTATTTGATGAAACTTATAATGCCATTGACGGGAAGCTTGTTTGAGTCCATTAATGGATTTTGTCAATTTGCAAACCATATTCTTTTAGTCTTCCGACTCAAAACTTTGTGGTTGCACCATATAAATTGTTTCTTCAATGTCGCCATTAAGAAACACATTCTTAACATCCATCTGATGTAACTCAAGATCAAAATGAGAAACAAGCACCATGATATTATCCTGAAGGAGTCTTTCGATGAAAATAGAGAGAAAGTCTTTGTAAAATCAAAACATTCTTTCTGAGTTTATCCTTTAGCTACAAGACGCGCCTTATACCTTTCCAAATTACCATTTACATCCCTTTTTGGTTTTAAATATCCACTTACAACCAATTGGTTTTGCACCTTTAGGTAATGGGACAAGTTCCCAAACTTTATTGTCTCACATAAACTTATACTCATCTTTCATGGCATCAATCCACTTTTGAGAATTAGAACTTTTCATGGCCTGATGAAAGTTGATTAGATCATCTTCCATTATTCCATTATCATCCTCATGTTCTTGGAGAAATACAATATAATCATCTGGAATAGCATTTCTCCTTTCTCTTGTGGACCTCCTTAATGGCACTTGTTCTTGAGGTTGTTGAGTTTGTTCTTCTGGAACAATTATCTCATTTTGAATGGGGAGATGTTCAACATTGTCTTGCAGAGGTTCTAGATTCACTTCTTGATCAATGGTAGGTATAAGAACCTGAACATCATCAAAAGTGATAGTAGGATGTCGTAACCATTTTTGACAAAATGGAATTGACTTTAAAAAATAGGGAGTCGCCACCGATCTTTTATTAGGTGTGATCGGATCACCTTTGTTTTAATAAAACATTTTGATTTACTAAAACGATGGTTTTGGTCTACACGAAATTTGAGAAAACGGGTTGGAAGTCGGTTACGTGCGAGGAAGGGTTAGCACCCTCGTCACGCCCAAAATTGGTACCAAATTGATTAATTAACGTCCCAATGTTGAAATTTTAAAAGAATTTAAAAAAATTGATCTCTTTTGGAAATATTTGAATTTTCTCGAATTGAACATCAAGATTTTCTTGTTCCGAAGGAATAAAATATCACATCCAATTACATAGGACACAACAATTTTAATCCTTGGATCCAAGGTCATCTCTTAATCCCCGAGACTCATGCATAAAAATATTAAAAGGGTATTCGATCTTTGGCGAAGCGAGAGAACCGAAACCCAACACATAGAGTACGATCTCTCGAATTTCCAAATATAGAATATTGCCTTATTTGGAAACCTTTAATTTTGGATGAAATTTATAAGGGATTTTAGGTTAAGTTTTAAAGAAACATATTTCAAAACGGGAATGAGGTTATGCGATGAAGAGGATGCTAATGTAACATAAATTTGGCGTCAATAATAATACATATAATACATAAATTTTGGAATCATTAATCTAAAATATTTATATGCATGAATAATAACATTGATAATAAAACAATAATATAAACAATAATGACGACGATAATATCAAAGATTCGTAAATATGAATAAACAAATCATAATGCATGCGAGAACGAATATCACATAACTTACATTATTTGAACATCAAAATTAATAGTCAAAAAAAAGGAATCAACCAATTTTAAAAGAAATAGCACATGAAATAAGTTAAAATAATTTACAAAATAATTTTAAGTAAGGAATACATAAAAAATAATATATGAGACAATTTTAAAACGGTGCCAACAAGGAACTAAAAATTAAAATTAAAATAACAATACATAGTTTAATAAAGATAATACACAAAAAAAACTGAAGACAAATAATAATAATAATAATAATAATAATAATAATAATAATAATAATAATATAGTGATAATAAATATGTACAATATAATAATAATGTAAGTATAGTAATAATAGTAATAATAATAATAGTGATAATAATAATATGTAAAGTGAATTAAAACAAATAACGGAAAACAGTTAAATATAAATAATATATAAAATAAGTGTCATATGAAATGTTTACAAGAATAAATAATATATGCAGAACAGTAAAAGAGTGAGTAAATAATAAATTTTTTTAAAAAAAATTGGAATAATACTAATTAGGGACTAAATCAGAATGAATAACGAAATTAAGGGTACAAATAAATAACAAAATAAATAGGTGACAGCCATGCTAAAATCGGAATAAAAAAAAAAAAACTAAACTACGATAAATCAAAAAGAACAGGAGCAAGGACTAGATCAAAACGCGACAGAAATAATGAGGCAAAATTAAAAAATAAAGAAATGCGATTGGGGGCCTGATTAAATAACTTCACAAAAGGAGGGGGACTAAGCGCGCAATTATCCCTTTTTAAGGGATATGCGCATATTCCTGGACTGAATGGCGCCTAATTCACTTGTGTCCTAAAAAGGAACCACCCTTTTTTGTCTTATTCCAACCTTAAGTCGAGAGAGAAAAAAACTCAAAAATCTAAGGCTTCTCCCTTCTCTCCTTTTTAAAACTTGATTTGCAGTGTCTTAGTATTCTAAGCCTTAAAGACCGCCCCTACTTCCGATTTCTTGAGAGAGAAAGACAGTCCGTGGTTCATTTTGAAGGTAAGTTCACATTTTTTTGTTATTATTATGGGTGAAAAAGTTTTTAAAGAGAACGATGTAAGTAAAAAGAATGGAAAAGTATGAAACAATTTTGAGCAAGAGAGAACACGAAAAAAAAGCAGATAAAGGAAACACCTTCTAAAATTTTTCTATTTTGATTTCTTGAATGCCTCCTTCCAAAAAAGGGAAGAGAACCTTAAAATCTCTGTTCTTTGATTTCTAAACACCGCCTTTTGCTTTCCATTCTTCGTAAAAAAAGTCTGTTTGCTTCCGCTTATATAGCGAATTTTACATGTATTTTTCTATTATTCCTTGGGCTCTTTCTTTGTGGTGTTCCTTGTTTTTCGCACATCACGGGGCATGGGTGATGGTCTTTGGTGGAGACGGAGGCCGAGATAGTGGGCGATGGAGGCGTGCGAGGATCGAAGAGGCTTGCGCGTAGGGAC
Organism: Gossypium bickii; assembly: GCA_025503065.1. Lineage (NCBI taxonomy): Eukaryota > Viridiplantae > Streptophyta > Magnoliopsida > Malvales > Malvaceae > Gossypium > Gossypium bickii. The sequence goes on along the minus strand of CP106721.1, from coordinate 59,644,118 downwards.
CAAAGCGCGGGCGCGAGGCACGACGACCAAGGCGCGAGGCGTGCTGGCGCGCGCCAAAGAGGCCTAGGGTTTCTCTCTGCCAGAAAGTCTTTGATTGATTTTTTTTTGTTTTTGATTTTTTTATTGGGCCCTTGGGCTACTGTAAATTTGGGCTAGGGATTGGGCTTGTAAGTGGGTTTGGACTGTTATATTTTTATTGGGTGTTTAATGGGCTTTTATAATAATATTTTGGGTTTTTTTTTGTTTTTTTATTTTTTTTGAGGTTTGTTTTGCAATTGGGCTCGAGTTCGATTTTTAACAGAGGCCCGGGGCAAAATTTGGTTATTACAGCTGCCCCTCTTTGCTCATTGTCGTGAAACGAGAATAGAGCAAAGACAATAGAAGAACCAATTTTGCCCGGTCTTGGCCAAGCCTTGACTTATTGGTCCTCGTCTTCCTCAAACATCTTCAATCTCTGCTGTAACCTGTTGCTTTGATCCACTCCCCTGTTGCTTCTGCGTGACATGACCCGTCGATTCAATTTGCTTTTCCTCAATTTTGTTCATTTTTGAACTTGCTCCGTCATGACTTTACGACACAAAGAGATTTGTAGCTTCAATCTATCAACCGCTCTACTGGGACTTTGAGGAAATAAATCTGAACTTTTCGAACTGCTTCCCCTTCTTCTTCTTCTTTTTGACAGGAATTAAATACCTCGGCGTATACCGGGGCTCAACTCACTTCTCGTATTATGAGTCGATTTTTGAACAGAAATTGAAAGACAGAAATTAAATACCTCGGCGTGTCCCGAGGCCCCAACTCACCTCTCGCGTTATGAGTTGATTTTTGAACAGAAATTTAGAGACAGCAATTAAATACCTCGGCGTGTCCCGAGGCCTAACTCATTTCTCGCATTATGAGTTGATTTTGAACAGAAATTTAAGGACAGAAATTAAATACCTCGGCGTGTCCCGAGGCCCAACTCATTTCTCGCATTATGAGTCGATTTTTGAACAGAAATTTAGATACATCGATTAAATACCTCGGCGTGCCCTGAGGCCCAACCCACCTCTCGCATTATGAGTTGATATTGAAAGCAGATTTTCGAAACTTATCATCTGGTGGAATTCGGATTTCTTTTTTTTCTCGATTTGGTACAACAATCAAGATTTCTTGCTTTATTGGTGTACCTGTATGTGTTATGCTGGATGTTATCACGATATGCATGTATTTGTCTTAAATGCTCTTATGCCTACATGATTATGCCATGCACTCTAGGCTTGTTTGTCATGTATCTTTCGTTATGACTTTCATGATGACTCGTATTCACTGCTTCGATTCTTGACTTTTCTTTCGGGTTTTGTACTCGTCCTTAAGTTTTACGAGTAGTCACCCCTTTTGTCCCCTCGTTGAACCTTTGTCCCTGCTTGAGGCTTTTGTACTTACCAGGTTCGCATCCAGGTAATGCTCAATGTTTCTTTTGTTTAGAGTATGTAATTTCACTATTTACCATTTAAATGAATCAAACACGAGATGCATGATGATGGCCAAGTAGGTGTGAAAGGGACGCGTTACGTTCGTATTTATTTCAAAGTAATAAGGAAAGAAAATTGACAAGGAATGATTCAATATAAAAAGAAAGTAGATTCAATTGCCACTAATGCCCTAACGCGCGAACTTCTCCATTTTCCTTCACCCTGAACCCCTTCGAGTGAAGCTCCTTGCGTAGAAGACCCTGAGCTTCTGAGTCCGCTTCAAATATTATAATCTCGCCCCTTGACTTCCCGTTCAAACTGTTCTTGCTCTTTACGTGCAAATCTCCTTCATTAGGACGCCTTTTTAGGTTTTCATCCCAATTTTGTTTATCAAGACGCCCTTTTCGGGTTTTCATCCTGATTTTTTTCTTTTTTTTTTAGGCGTAGTACTTCTTCACGGCATCTGAGTTTACTGGATTTGATATCTCTTTCCCATCCATTTTTGTGAGAATTAAAGCTCCACCAGAGAAAGCCTTTTTTACGACGTAGGGTCCTTCCCAATTCGGTGCCCATTTCCCTCGGAAGTCTTTTTGTATTGGGAGGATCTTTCTCAACACGAGCTCTCCTTCGCGAAATTCCCTTAGCCGTACCTTCTTGTCATGGGCCGTGATCATTCTCTTTTGATACATCTGTCCATGACAGATTGCTTTCAAGCGCCTTTCTTCGATCAGATTCAGTTGGTCGTATTGAGCTTGTACCCATTCTGACTCTTCTAGTTTTGACTCCATCAAGACTCGTAAAGAAGGGATTTCTACTTCGATGGGCAGTACAGCTTCCATTCCATATACCAGAGAGAAAGGAGTTGCCCCTGTAGAGGTCCGCACACACATGCAGTATGCGTATAGGGCGAATGGTAGCTTCTCATGCCAGTCTTTATACGTTTTGGTCATCTTTCCAATAATTCTCTTAATGTTTTTGTTGGCGGCCTCTACTGCTCCGTTCATCTTTGGGCGATAGGGTGAGGAATTGTGATGCTTTATTTTAAATTGTTCTCTCACTTCCTTCATCATCCTATTGTTCAGATTCAAGGAATTATCTGAGATGATTTTCTCAGGTAATCCATATCGACATATAATCTCCTTTTTCAAGAACTTGCAAACCGCGGTTTTTGTCACATTTGCAAACGAAGCGGCCTCAACCCATTGTGGGAAGTAATCTATGACCACGAAGATGAATCGATGGCCATTAGAAGCTTTTGGGGAAATTGGCCCTATAACATCCATGCCCCACATGGAAAAAGGCCACGGAGATGTCATAACGTGGAGGGGCGAAGATGCTGCATGAATTTTGTCGCCATAAATCTGGCATTTGTGACACTTTCGTGCGTAGCTGATGCAGTCACTTTCCATCGTCAACCAGTAATAACCGAGTCTCATAATTTTCCTGGCCGTAGTGAAACCATTGGCATGCGTTCCACAGGTTCCTTCATGGACCTCTTCAAGTATTTTTCTGGCTTCGACATCATCCACGCATCTTAGGAGCACTTGATCTTTTCCTCTTTTGTACAGGATGTCCCCATCAAGAACAAATCCCGCTGCCATTCTTCTCATTGTTCTTTTGTCGTTCTCGTTTGCTTGCTCCGGATACCTTTGATACTTAACATATTCCACGATATCATGGAACCATGGTCGTCCATCCGCCTCTTTTTCAATGCTAAAACAATGCGTCGGGGCCTCATATATGCTCATCTGGAGAGGCATTATTTCCGCTTCTCGATTCGCTTTGAACATAGAAGCTAAGGTGGCCAGGGCATCAGCCAATCGGTTTTCTTCCCGTGGGAAGTAATTAAAGGTTACTTCTTCGAATTCTTTAACCAGATCCATAACAAGATCGTGATATTTGACCAGCTTTGAATCTCTTACTTCCCAATCTCCACGGATTTGGTAAATCACCAATGCTGAATCCCCTGATACCTTTAGGATTTTGATGTCTCGTTCAATAGCTGCGCGGAGCCCCATGATGCAAGCTTCAGATTCGCTATGTTGTTGGTGCGAGAAGAAGTTTAATCGGGCGGTGAATGGATAATGATTCCTTCGGTGATACCAAGATCGCGCTCCGATCCGTGCCCTAATGCATTTGATGCCCCATCAAAACTCATTTCCCATGGCTCTTCTTTTGACGATTCACATTCCTTTTCTGTGATGCACATCAAATCTTCATCTGGGAAGTCAAATCTTAATGGCTCGTATTCTTCTGTAGTTCGGGCTGCTAGGAAGTCACCTATGCGCTCCCTTTTATCGACTTTTGGCTCACATAGGTGATGTCGCGTACTCGATAGCGATATCGCCATCGCGCCATTCTTCCTGAGAGTTCGGGTGATTCCATCATGTACTTTATTGGGTCCAATTTTGAGATTAGCCACATCGTATGATACAGCATATACTGTCTGAGCCTTCGAGTTGCCCAAACCAGAGCACAACAGAATTTTTCAATTGACGGGTATTTTGCTTCATACTCTGTGAACTTCTTGCTGGGGTAATAGATCGCCTGCTCTCTTCTTCCTGATTCATCATGTTGCCCCAGTACACATCCCATTGAAAATACCGTCAGGTACAGTATTAATGGTCTCCCGGGGGTTGGTGGTACTAACACAGGGGGGTTAGACAAATATTGTTTTATCTTGTCGAAGGCAGCTTGGCATTCCTCGTTCCATTCCCCAGGATTATGTTTTCGCAAGAGTCGGAAGATTGGGTCGCATTGGTTGGTAAGCTGAGCGATGAACCGAGCGATGTAGTTTAATCTTCCTAAAAACCCTCTGACTTCCTTTTGTGTCTGCGGAGGTGGTAAGTCTTGTATGGCCCTTATTTTGTTCGGATCAACCTCGATACCCCTCTCACTGACGATGAAGCCCAGTAGCTTTCCCGAGGTCGCTCCGAATGTGCACTTAGCCGGATTAAGCTTCAGTTGAAACTTTCTTAGTCTTTCAAATAATTTCCTGAGGTTTTCAACATGCTCTCTTTCTCCCCGAGATTTGGCAATCATATCGTCGACATAAACTTCTATCTCTTTGTGCATCATGTCGTGAAACAACATCACCATTGCCCTTTGATATATTGCTCCAGCGTTTTTTAATCCGAATGGCATCACTTTGTAGCAGAACGTTCCCCACATTGTCACGAATGTAGTCTTCTCCATATCCTCGGAAGCCATCTTTATCTGGTTATAACCCGAAAATCCATCCATAAAAGAGAATAATGAATGTTTTGCCGTGTTATCAACCAACGTGTCGATGTGCGGCAGGGGAAAATTATCCTTGGGGCTTGCTCGATTCAGATCACGGTAGTCCACACACATCCGCACCTTGCCGTCTTTCTTTGGCACTGGGACAATATTAGCCACCCATTCCGGATATTTGGAGACTTGTAAGAAACCAGCATCGAACTGTTTTTTGACCTCTTCTTTTATTTTTAAGAGCATTTCGGGTCTCATCCGTCTTAGCTTCTGCTGGATTGGCTTGCATTCTGGTTTCACTGGGAGCCTGTGGACCACTACATCCTCGTTTAATCCTGGCAAGTCCTGATATGACCATGCAAATACGTCTTTGTATTTATGAAGCAAGGTGACCAAGTCGTGTTTGGTGGGCTCTGAGATGGAGGTCCCAACTTTCACCTCTTGCCTCTTTTCTTCGTTTCCCAGGTTCACCGTCTCAACAGATTCTTGGTAGGGGAGTATTTATCTATCTTCCTGTTATATCATCCTTAACAAGTCAGGGGTTGAGACATAATCTTCAGCGTTTTCGTCAGCTTCGGATTCTCCTAAACAAGCAGCTTGCTCAAAGTCGATTTTAGGATCAGTAGCAGGATTGTTCACGTCGTCGTTATCTGAGCACCTGACAAGTAAATGGAAAAGAAACTATAGGGGAATGTCGAGGTATTGGAACCAAAAATGTGATCTCATGAGATGAATATATATATGAAGACAGGCTATGAGAAAAGGGAATAAATATGAAGCTAATGAATGACAACATGCATCTTCATTGATTGTTCATTAAAAGTTAAACAGCTGATACAAACTCTTATAACAAATTCCCCTTTAACTTAGAGAAATACAGAAAGTTGTCATTGAGAATTACTTTGGAGGGATCCTAGAAACTACAAGAAGGTCTTCAGCGGTCCAATTGTTCAACACATGAGGACTAGGGTGTATCTTTGAAGAACCTTTCATCGTATCGTCCGCTTTGTCGATGACGTTTATGTGGAAGTTCTGGAGATCCCTCTCAACCCATAGTAGTGTGTTTTGTGAATCACCTCCCTCTGGGTATATCATCTGTAAAAACCCAAACCCGGCCCAAACACTATGGCCGAATCTAGTTGTTACAGGAAAAATATTTTTTTGAAAACCCGTTTGGAAAACCAACTTAAGTTTTGAAAACTCTTCATTTAAGTGGGCTTGTTAAAACCATACTTAGATTTTAATTTAGAAATTTAATTAAGTAAAATTATTATAAAATTTCAAGTGCGCCCGATGGCATATTAAAACAATTTTTCGTGTTCATTGGGAAAACATGTGACTTTGATATGATATTAATAATCAAGTTTAAAACTAAGTATTCAACATATGAGGAATAATAAAAGAAAATATCAGGAGGCCTTATTACATCCGAACAAAATATAAACCGAAAATAATAATAGAAATATCATAACTTAAAATCAAAGTTCTTCTAAATTTAATCCTTTGCATGGCCACCTCGAGTCCACCCGGCCCACATCCGCGATCTATGTGTCACCTGAAAAATGTAAAGGAGAAGGTGAGTCACCAAGACTCGATGATGTAGCCCTTCCCCGGTGTTAAACACTTTCATACACAACCATATAGCAAATAATATGCAAATCGTTATGTGTCCCAACCTAGCTGACCATACGCCACTGTCTACCCCATTGTGGTACCAAACCACTTTGGTGGTGCCAAACCACCTTTGGTGACATATAGTCACAATGTGTTACCAAAACACCGGTGTCCGTGAGACACAAATTGGGTGATGGGGCCAACCCATCGTGTGATACCAAATCACCGCGCGACGATCCCATATCTCAAGTGGGGCCAACCCACGGTGGTGTTAACCACAGGGACAAGTCGCTTTGAGGTACCAAACCTCTGGAGGTACCAAACCTCTGGTGACCGTAGTCACAGTGTGTTACCAAAACACTGGTGCCCGTCGGCATGAATATACTGCCCCCTCCACTCAATCAACCCACATAATCAACAATCATAAGCAGATTTATTATATGTATTAACACGACATGCTTCCCAAAAGCATCATAATAATTTCATATAAATAGAGACTTACCGAGGTCCTCGCTTGTACCATTTAAGGTACTAAATCCGTATCTACATCAAGCAGGTTTACATACAACATACATTTATCACATATATTAACTGCTATAAGTGTGTATGTACACACCTGTCACCAACGAGGAGTCTAAATCCCGAAAGAAGAGTCGGCCACCCTAGATCTACTTGCACCTATATTCGGCCAACTGTGGGATTAGTACTATGGCCTATTCGGCCAAACCAAATTATTAGAAGGGGTTCCTTATGACCCCGAAATCTTACCTTCCTCCGGTTGGATGCTAATCGCAACACCAAACTCCCGAATCTGCTTCTGAATCCATGAATCGGCACTCAATAAGTTAGTAGCCTTCGGCTAAAAACGAATATCAACTGACTAACTAAGGTAGATCTTACCGTTACTTACCCAAAAATCGAATACTAGAGATCGGGTTGTGAGTCGACTGCTTTACTCTCCTAAGTACCTAGCAGAAATCGGTTACTACTCGTTTAGAAGCGTTAAAATCATTGCCGAAATCGGCACTTTCCCTTGTAGAAATCGACAGAATATAAAAGAGAAGGCCCATAGGTATTCGGCCAACCTTACTTACCTTCACAATCGAGAAAATCCTGAAGCCTCAATGCCTCTGTGATATTCGGCCAAAGGCTGCCCCAAAAGAAAAGAATTTCGGCACTTCAAGAGGGGTATTCGGCTATTATAAAAGAAAGGAAAATAATGGAGAGGAGAGGTGCTAAGAGTTTCGGCTTGAAGGGATTTGAGAGGGTGGAGAAAATACAAGAACAGAAGAGGGTTAGGGAATTCGGCACTTAGCAAAATGAAGAAAAGAAAAACAAAGGGTCAACTACTGCTTTTATAGGCACTTAGTACCCTTGCCCGTCCACCCCTTTGAATTAATTCAAATTAATTTGAATTAATCCCCAATAATCCCTTAATAATCTTAATAATCTAGATAATATCCCTATTAATAACCATTAATCCTTTTAATCAAATAATTCCTTAATTATCTTATATTATCTTATTATCAAAATAAAACTAATATTATCCCAATTATCCTCAGAATTAAACCAATAAAAATCCAATTTAAAATACTCATATTATCCTTATTATTTTAAGAATTAAAATTGAGTAATTCTTTGTCTCTCTTGCCGTCCAAAAATAAGGAACAAAAGGGGATTCCATGATTCGAACCAAGGCTCTCCCTTATCCCCTTTGTGGCGTCACATGAAGCTCCCAAGAGGCCCTCCTCTTGCCACTTTACCAATGGCTCTTTTGTGTCAAATTATCCACATTTAATCTTATAACACCCTTCTGCTAAGGCTCCCTACCTTTTAAATTAAAAAATGAAATTTTCTACCAAACCGTGCCAACTCAAAGTCTTAAATTAAGCTCTATTATTCATAAATAACCTTACAGCAGTTCATACATAAAAAAAATAATTAACTTCCAACTAGCCCCATTTTTGGGATGTTACATCATCCCTGCGGACGTAAAAGTCTTCGACAAGGGTGGGTACGTCATGGGCTCCCATTTTACCTCCTGACCTGAGGCTCTTGCAACCCTCCTTTCCTGGTTCTTCTGTAGTTGTTCCCTTCTTTGTCGTTCGTCAGGTTTGAACCCTAAGCCGTATTGAGCCTTGTGGTGTACCGGGTTTAACGCTCTAGCCATCCTTTGTTGGTGTCTCCCTAAACCTTTCCGTGCTTAGGCTCCTTTTCCTACCGTCAGTTTGATTCCCATTTTGGTGTTTCTAGATAGTTTGGGTGTGGGAACCTTGTTCCCTTCGGCGACAAACATTGCGTTGATAAATTCAAAGGAACGGAAGGAGCATTCTGGCGCATTATTGTTGGGCTCGATGTAGGGTGCATCGGTAGAGAGTGATGCGACTATATCCTCTTCACTTCACCGATTGTGATCAGCGATTATCCATAATAAGCTTTATTTTACGATGGAGATGAGGGGATTGCTCGTGAGTGGATCCAGGGCCTTTCTAAGAGACAATTATATGAAGGGGCGATGTCCATGACCTGGAATTCGACATTATATGTGCACGGGCCCACCTCCAAAGGGATCTCAATTTTTCCCATAACTTCCCGCCGTGTTCCATCGAATGCCCTTACCGCAGAATGACAAGGCTCGAGATAGGACATATCGACGGGCATCCTAGACAGCGTAGCCAACGGCATGACATTGAGCGCGGACCCATTGTCAATAAGCACGTGTGGTATTATATATCCTTTGCACCCAGTTGTGATGTGCAATGCTTTAACAGAGCCCCTACCATTTGGTGGTATTTCATCGTCGCTGAAGGAGATGAAATTATCCGCGTTTAAATTGTTCACCCACCTATCGAGTTTTTCAATGGGTACATCGCTTGGTACATACGCTTGGTTTAACACCTTGATGAGGCGTTGCGATGTGGCTCGAGTTCAAACAACGAGGATAATATCGAGATTTTTGCGGTTGTTTATTTATTGCTCCACGACATTGTATTCGCTGTGCTTAATAAACTTTAAGAACTCCTGTGCTTCATCCTCGTTCACCGATTCCTTAGTTCCTTGTTTAGATTGTACCTCAACCTCATCCTCGGCCTCGAGTACTGGTGCCTTCCCTTTCTGACTCGTGCCGACGGCTTTCTTCTTCGTCTCAACCACCTCAGGGGAATAGCACCTCCCACTGCGGGTAAAATGCCCCACCTCACTGATGTTTCCAGTTGTAGCCTCAGGTATGGTGATGTTGACATCATATTTCTACGGCACCGCTTTGCTATCCTTGTAAGGGAACGGGGAAGGTACTTGGATTATCATTTTTGGTTTTCTCTCTTCCTTCTTGGTCTTGTAGTAGATTACTAGAGGCCGATCAGCGCTGTAGGGAGGACCTAATGATTGGCCCTCAGAAGCACATATATCCTTTCCATCAGTCTCTTCTATCTTATTGCAGATTTCCACCTCTTTATTGTCCATCATACTTTGAAGCAGCTCTTTGAACTCCTCACAAGATTGGATGTGGTGTCCTTCTATGCCGTGAAAGACGCAGCAACTTGGACTTTTCATGCTTTCCTCATTGAAATTCTTGTCGAGCATGCCCTTCTCAATCATTACTTCCCAGACTTTCTCCAAAGGTGTCCTTATCCTAGCGACGCAACCTCTGGCTCGCCACCTATCTTCCGGTGTCACCATGTTCACGTTCCCTGTGGCATGGTTAGGGGAATGATTTCTCGCTATATTGTCGATCAGTCAAATCGCAAGAGATCCGGCGTCGATAAGGCCTTGAACTCTTCTCTTAAAGGCTAACGATTATATCGTAGAGTGCCCACGATTCCGGCATGATACATGCAATTAGCGTTGGGATCGTACCACTTTGGGAATGGGGGCTTTAATGGTGCCATGTAATGTGGTGAGATTAGCTGCTTTTTCCAATAGCCGGGCATAGTTCTCGTATGACACGGGAATGGGGGTGAATTGGGGTCTATCGGGATTGGGCTTTCTTGGTCTTTGTTCGTTTTTGGGTGACTTTGGGTAGGCATGGTATTTAGCGGGACTATGGTGAATGGTCTTTGATTGTCGGCGGCATAGACGGGGTAGGGAGGAGGTGCTTGATAGTAAGGGTTTTGTGGAGGAAAGTATAAATTTGGCGGTGGGCGAAACTGAGGTCGTGGTTGGGTCGGATATGAAATAGGAGCATAGTGGCTCTCGGTCCCCACCATATGGGCTTCGGGATCTTTTTTCTTTACAGGTGTGGGTTTCTTCGAGCTCTCAGGGCCCTCCATTCTTCCACTTTTGATGCCGTTTTCGATGAGTTCGCCAGATATCACGAGGTCGGCAAAATCTTTTGTGGCATTTCCTACCAGTTTGTCGTAGAATGGCGCCCTCAAAGTATTGATAAAAAGGACTGTTATCTCACTTTTGGTTAGTGGGGGCTCGACTTGGACTGAGAGGTCCCTCCATCGCTGAGCATATTGTCTGAAGGTCTCTGTTGGCTTCTTTTCCAACATTTGTAGTGTCAGCCGGTCGGGAGCCACGTCAAAAACATGCTTATATTGCTCGCAGAATGCAGTTGCCAGGTCCTTCCATGAACGGATCCTTTCTGTGCTAAGCTGGTCATACCATCGGAGGGCTGATCTAATCAAGCTATCCTGGAAATAGTGTATTAACAGCTTGTCTTCATTCAAGTGCCCAGCCATCTTTCGACAGAACATAATAAGATGTGCCTTCGGACATCTCGTTCCTTCATACTTTTCAAAATCTGGCACCTTAAACTTTGGAGGTAGAACCAGATCGGGCACCAAACTAAGGTCTTTGGCACTTAATGCAGATAGGACTCCAGTACCTTCCACTGCCTTGAGTCTTTCCTCTAGACTCTTATATTTTTCTTCAGCATCATGGTCATCCCTCTTTAACTTGGCTATTTCTATCGGATTATCTAAATCTGGAACAATCGGATTAGCAGAATTATCTCTAGCGTTTGATACGTATATACCTTGCCCCAGACGGGTAGGTGGGATGGGTTGTTGTTCCAGGCCTACAGGGTTCCCTTGAGGATATCCTCTTTGCGTTGCATGAGCGTGGGGTGGAGTGAATCCTGGGGGATAGAGCGGATCTTAATTATCCCTCGAGTGGGGCTCCGTAATGTCAGGACTTTGCGCGAGTCCTTTTCCTTTGGACATAGCTGTCAACATCTCCAACATTCTATCCATTTGATCCTTATGTTCTCGTGATTCCTCGCGGGATCTCATCATCAGGTCCTTTGCTTCTTGTTGTGACTTGGTTAAGCTCGTTTCTTGCAACTCTTTCAGGTTCTTTCCATCCTTTCAATCCTCTCATTGAGTTCGACGTCCATAGCTCTAGTTCTTAAGCGTGTCCTATAGGGATGATGTGTTTCCAGGTTCGTAATGTCGTAACTGCGGATTATGTGATTTTAAGTTTAGCGAATAGTTTAAGGTGATATGATGCTAATGTATGTAATGCAATGCCGATGCATGGTATGGATGCGAAAAGGTGTTGATTTAATTCAATTTCATTAGATAAACTTTACTAGAAAACAAATTTCCTTTCATAGAACGGACGATTACATATACGACTTAGCTCTAATGCCTAAGTCCTTAACTTTCTTAAGAAGCCAAGCTAAACTTTGGCCTCGTTCCGATCCCGACTCGTACATCAGACTTAATGCATCAGCCCGCACTGCTAAGGTTTGTAAATGATCAGCCACCTCTCGGATTTGAGCCACAGCTTCGTCCATCACATAGTCTCTATTTCTGATCTGTTCTTGGGAATGATGGAGCTGCTCCCTCCAATGTTCATTGTTTGCTTCAAGGAGCTCCACTCGGTTCTGTTATCTTGTAATGCGATCTCGAGCTCCCTATCTTTCCTCTCATCTCCTCAACTTTGTTTCGAGTGGCTCTTAATTCGACTCTCTTGAGTTATGACTACGGTGCGACGCAGTGATGATTTTTCTAGTCTCGCTACTTGGGCGCGCAACCTCTCCTTTTCGCTTTGGCTTTCTAATGAGGTTCTTTCTCAAAGCGTCTTTCGTGCGAGCCTCTTGAAATTTCCTCTCCCACCGATCGGTCTTAGATTTTTCTTCTTCAATTTCTTGCCGCCATTGCTCCGATGTCTTACCTAGCCTCGTAGTTCTTATAGACATGCGCAGCTTCTTGTAGTCCGTCTTTAAGCTATCCAAGTCTTCTTCGGCTTTGTTCTTTCCCTTTTTAAATTTTTCAGCCTCGAACTTATGGACGTCAACATCTAATCCTAACTGCATCTTTTCTTCTTCTAGCTGCTATATCCTCTTACCCAATTCCCGGCTTTTTCTCTCGAAATCTTGCTTGATAATTTCTAATTCAATTGGGATCACTTGCAGCTGTTCTTCTATTGGTCGAGTATTTCCTTGGATTGGCCTTGGGATATTGTCATTGATTTTTTTGGCCCACCATTGATTGTACTCAAGGGTCACCATGGGCCCTATGGCGAGTCTCTTCATTTTTCGAGTTTGGGTCCATGCATCCGATATTTCGCGAACTCTCTTCTTATAGTTGTCATCTTTGTACGAAAATTCGCATTGGGCTAGTCCATGTGTTACAGGTGTGAACTGCCTCGATCGATACTGCCTCATTACTAGTAACGGGGCATACCCAGCAGCTCCCCATATTCCGAGTAGAGGAACCCAGTCGAACCCCCCACACCGATACAAGATCTCGTCGGTGACCATCCATGGAGTTTTCCACACTACATCTTTGACTTGTAAGTTTTAGAGAATCGCCATCCACTTCTCTCCTGATAAATCGTTTCGCCTTGGTGTACTTGCTAATTCCTCTAGGGGAGAGTAGTTCTCGAAAAAGACTTTGCATGAGGCTTTTTCTTTTTTCCAAAAATGGCAATGAAACCAGGGTAACAACAACTGTGCACAACCCACGAACCTCCCTTCACCCGCTCTTCGGCAAGCGTTCAGTGATCTGAAGGTCTCAGCTAAAATCGCGGGGACAGGCGTAATTCCCTTGTTAAGTTTATCAAATAGGTCTGAAACCGCATCCTCTACATGCCCTAATGCTTTGGGGAAGATGACCAAACCATAGATGCTTAGAGCGAAGACGTCGACCCTCTTCTCCTTATCAGGGTGCGCCAAGATTAAGTCTCTCAAGTGTTTCCAAGGAATACACTTACAATCCCCCTTTTGCTTGATCCGGGCCGTGGTCCATTGCTCGCTCATTCCTGTAATGTTCATCAGCCTTTTTGAGAATGCTGGCACATGAGCGAACCTTGAATACGCCTTATCAGTTTGGAATCTCGGGCATCGAAACAAAGCTGTATACTCCTCTATGGTAGGCACCAAATCCACCTCTCCAAAAGTGAAGCAACTGTAGGCGGGGTTCCAGAACTGGGTAATAGCTCGGAGTAGGTACTCGTCTACCTTGATATCGAGCAGATAGGGCAGATCGCCGTAGTTATAATAGAGTAGTTGTTTGTCCTCGTTTCCCCATGAGTTCCATATTTCCTTTAATTCTCGCAGATCATTTTGAGCCGCTGTTGTCTGGTGAAATCCCATAACTCGATTCATGCCCCCTTTGTCAAACTATCCCCTTTTCTTCTTTGTATTCTTTCGGACCACACTGGCTATCGCATTATCCTCCACTCTATTGAGAAATCCCTTTTCCATGTTAAGCTTTTTGTTTAGTGCTTGAATGTAGATCAACACCTTTTTATGATGAAATGCCATGCAATAAAAAGTAAAACACGACGAGTTAGTATCAAGTATAAAAAGAAACTTAAAACAAACAGAAATGATCAAACTACTATTTTAAGGTAACGACTAATATTCCCACAGTTCTACCTACAGCGGGCTCCTAGGTCTCCCTATATGTGGTTTGGTTCTAAAGCAAGGGTACCTGAACTAGCAGATTCCTCGATCCTCACCCATTATAGGCTCATATAGACCGAGTTCAGTTCAAGGGGATACATTTCCCTATGGCTGCACGGAGATAGAAATCTCACAAAGACATAGGTACGGACGTATCCCGAAAGTGATCCACTATCTTGCACGGAGGTAAAAACCTCACGAAAGAGTAGCTTCTCACTCCCACTTAAGGGTGTGACCGCAATGGTCATGCAATGCAATGCCAAAATATTTCACGAGACTCAACACTGTAGCACAAGCAAATGCATCAAAGAGAAACACAATTTTTTTTCAAAACAATTTTCCAAATTTTCGACAAAAAGACAAAAATCAATCAATCAATTTATGGCCTGACTCTCACTCCCCAGTGGAGTCGCCAAGCTGTCGTAACCATTTTTGACAAAACGGAATCGACTTTAAAAAATAGGGAGTCGCCACCGATCTTTTATTAGGTGTGATCGGATCACCTTTGTTTTAATAAAACATTTTGATTTACTAAAACAGTGGTTTTGGTCTACAAAATTTGAGAAAACGGGTTCGGAAGTCGGTTACGTGTGAGGAAGGGTTAGCACCCTCGTCACGCCCAAAATTGGTACCAAATTGATTAATTAACGTCCCAATGTTGAAATTTTAAAAGAATTTAAAAAAATTGATCTCTTTTGGAAATATTTGAATTTTCTCGAATTGAACATCAAGATTTTCTTGTTCCGAAGGAATAAAATATCACATCCAGTACATAGGACACAACAATTTTAATCCTTGGATCCAAGGTCATCTCTTAATCCCCGAGACTCATGCATAAAAATATTAAAAGGGTATTCGATCTTTGGCGAAGCGAGAGAACCGAAACCCAACACATAGAGTACGATCTCTCGAATTTCCAAATATAGAATATTGCCTTATTTGGAAACCTTTAATTTTGGATGAAATTTATAAGGGATTTTAGGTTAAGTTTTAAAGAAACATATTTCAAAACGGGAATGAGGTTATGCGATGAAGAGGATGATAATGTAACATAAATGGCGTCAATAATAATACATATAATACGTAAATTTTGGAATCATTAATCTAAAATATTTATATGCATGAATAATAACATTGATAATAAAACAATAATATAAACAATAATGACGCAGCGATAATATCAAAGATTAGTAAATATGAATAAACAAATCATAATGCATGCGAAACGAATATCACATAACTTACATTATTTGAACATCAAAATTAATAGTCAAAAAAAAGGAATCAACCAATTTTAAAAGAAATAGCACATGAAATAAGTTAAAATAATTTACAAAATAATTTTAAGTAAGGAATACATAAAAAATAATATATGAGACAATTTTAAAACGGTGCCAACAAGGAACTAAAAATTAAAATTAAAATAACAATACATAGTTTAATAAAGATAATACACAAAAAAAACTTAAGACAAATAATAATAATAATAATAATAATAATAATAATAATAATAATAATAATAATAATAATAATAATAATAATAATAATATAGTGATAATAAATATGTACAATATAATAATAATGTAAGTATAGTAATAATAGTAATAATAATAATAGTGATAATAATAATATGTAAAGTGAATTAAAACAAATAACGCAAAACAGTTAAATATAAATAATATATAAAATAAGTGTCATATGAAATATTTACAAGAATAAATAATATATGCAGAACAGTAAAAGAGTGAGTAAATAATAAATTTTTTTTAAAAAAATTGGAATAATACTAATTAGGGACTAAATCAGAATGAACAAAGAAATTAAGGGTACAAATAAATAACAAAATAAATAGGTGAGGGCCATGCTGAAATCGGAATAAAAAAAAAAACTAAACTACGATAAATCAAAAAGAACAGGAGCAAGGACTAGATCAAAACGCGACAGAAATAATGAGGAGAAATTAAAAAATAAAGAAATGCGATTGGGGGCCTGATTAAATAACTTTACAAAAGGAGGGGGACTAAGAGTGCAATTATCCCTTTTTAAGGGATATGCGCATATTCCTGGACTGAATGGCGCCTAATTCACTTGTGTCCTAAAAAGGAACTACCCTTTTTTGTCTTATTCCAACCTTAAGTCAGAGGGAAAAAAAAACTCAAAAATCTAAGGCTTCTCCCTTCTCCCCTTTTTTAAAACTTGATTTGCAGTGTCTTAGTATTCTAAGCCTTAAAGACCGTCCCTACTTCCGATTTTGAGAGAGAAAGACAGTCCAGCGGTTCATTTTGAAGGTAAGTTCATTTTTTTTTTTTTGTTATTATTATGGGTGAAAAAGTTTTAAAGAGAACGATAAGTAAAAAGAATGGAAAAGTATGAAACAATTTTGAGCAGTGAGAGAAACACGAAAAAAGCAGATAAAGGAAACACCTTCTAAAATTTTTCTATTTTGATTTCTTGAATGCCTCCTTCCAAAAAAGGGAAGAGAACCTTAAAATCTCTGTTCTTTGATTTCTAAACACCGCCTTTTGCTTTCCATTCTTCAAAAAAAAAGTGCATTTGCTTCCGCTTATATAGCGAATTTTACATGTATTTTTTCTATTATTCCTTGGGCTCTTTCTTTGTGGTGTTCCTTGTTTTTCGCATCACACAGGGCATGGGTGATGGTCTTTGGAGTGGAGAGGGAGTAGAGATAGTGGGCGATGGGCGTGCGAATCTGAAGAGGCTTGCTGGCGTGGGGACCAAAGCGCGGGGCGCGAGGCACGACGACCAAAGCGCGAGGCGTGCGCGCGCGCCAAAGAGGCCTAGGGGTTTCTCTCTGCCGAAAGTCTTTGATTGATTTTTTTGTTTTTCATTTTTTTATTGGGCCCTTGGGCTCTTGTAAATTTGGGCTAGGGATTGGGCTTGTAAGTGGGTTTGGGTCATTATATTTTTATTGGGTGTTTAATGGGCTTTTATAATAATATTTTGGGTTTTTTTTTTTTTTTTTTTTTTTGAGGTTTGTTTTGCAATTGGGCTCGAGTTCGATTTTTAACAGAGGCCCGGGGCAAAATTTGGTTATTACATAGGAACTGAGTTAGAATCCAATTCCCCTTCAAAAGCAACGTCTCTAACCTTATTTCTCCCTCAAACTCAACATCCTCAAAAAATGTTGCAGTTCCCGTCTCAAAAATATTCTTTATTATGGGATCATAAAACTCATAGCCCTTAGATCGCTTAGAATTTCCTTAACTCTTAACTTTATAGACATCAAATAAGTCAGAAGTGATGTCATTTCAACTTTATCGTTTTTAGCAAAATGTTTCTTAATTTCGTCAAGGAAACCTTGGTCTGAGTAATATTTTCAAATTCTATGCCCTAAAGACTTTTGAAATATTGTGCCTCATGATCATTAGACTCTTGCAATTTGAACGATCTCACCTCTCAAAATCCCTTTTAATATAGGGGGTGCTTTCCGCAGTGAGAGGTGCAAGTATTTCTTCCCTTAGTGTAAGGTCTATGTTCATACAGCCAAGCGCTATAAATAAGTACCTTTTCCATTCATTTAGTCACATTAAGCATGGGTATAGAATTTATATTAGCAGATATTGTGGAAGTAGAATATAAATTAGCTGAATATAGAACAAAAAATAAATAAAAATAAGCTCACATCAATATTCATAAGTAAACAATAAATTTAGGATAATGGCTAATCCCATCTCAAGATACCAAACACAACATTATTATCAAGTCTTTGGACAGTAATATTAACGGTTAGCGGTACTCTTGTTGTAGCAATCAAACATTGACAACAAATTATGTCAAACAATTAATTAATCTTTGGACTAACTTATTGCTCACATAAAATACCTTATAATTGTCCCACATTTATCACCACAGATGTCGTTGAAATTCTGCCAAATATTAACTTACCTTTGGGTCAATTAATAAATGCATGAATCACAAAAACATATAATCATTTTAATATTTCAAATAAACTAATCTACACAAAAGAGTCACTTTGGCGACATTTTGTTTCAACTAATTTATTTAAAATATTAGACATCCTTAATTAAAAGCCAAAATATGAATTTATTTGTTTCGAAATATCTATTTTAATTTCATCTTTCAATCAAATTAAAAGATAATAGTATATATATGTATATATATTTATCTCAAAACAACATACAATGATGTTGGCAAATAAAATAATAGATGAATAAATCATAAACCATAAATAACCTCACATAAGACTTCAAATTTAAACCAAAATAATTTGAATAAAGGTAAACCTCATCTCAAGATATTGGACACTCCATTAATATTTTATCTTTGGACAAAATATTAACTTGTAAGTGATATATTGATGTAATAATCAAACATTGACAATAAGAACATGTCGAACCATAAATCTTCTTTTGGGCCAATTTATTGCTCACATGTAAAACCGAATAATTGTCACATGTTTATTACCATAATTGCACATGTAATATTATTAACTTTCATTTGGGCAGATCAAAATTAACATAACTTAAGTTACATGCACACAACTTTTTATATTTTAAAACAAAATAATTTATAAAAAAAAAAATCACTTTGGTGACTTATTGCTTCAATTAAGTTGTTTTAATATATATATATATATATATATATATATAAATATACCAATATTCAAATTTAAAAATTACCCAATAGTCAAATGTGAAAACTATTTTTTATTACTTTATAGACTCCAAAATAACCTAAAATAAGGTTGTCTCAATAATGCAATAAAAAAAACGAAAACCTTAATTTTTGACCCTTTTTTTTTTCAAAAACCATATATATCAAAACCAAACAGAAATAATATAGTGGTTCAAAACCAAATAATTAACAAACACATGTATTCATAATTTTGGTATGGATAAAAAATACCAAAGCAATTCACGCATATACATGTATTCATAATCAAATAGAAAAATTTATCCTGAATTTACCATATAAATCTAAAATTGTATTTATGATTAAACAAATATTCACATGAATATTTAAAAATATTTTTAAGCCAATACATCTCAAAAACCAAAATCATAATAGTTGGCATATCTCACAATTCATACAATAAATCATCATAATTTAACCAAATATTTGGAATAATAAGATGCCAAAACTTAAGATTATAGAACCAAACTTAAAACCAAATTATTTAAACACATATTATGATTAACATCAATTTGCATCAAAATCTAATTTCATCATAATTAAACCATAAAAATATAACCCTGATTGACTTGCCTTACATAGCCCAAGTAAATCCAAATTCAAAATATATGCTTAAACTGAATAGTATGAGAAGAATAAGCATATAAACTCAATAATAAATAATATATTCTATCAACTATATATTGAATTCAAGAATTAATGATTATAAAAATTGAATTCAATTGTACAATTGTTGAATCGGATTTGACGATTAAAAAAAACGATTATAATGAAACCCTAAAATTGAATTGATAAAAAGAAAATTAAAACTAACAAATATTACCATCAATCTTAAGGATTCAATATATATAATGAATTCATTGATAAACAATCGGTATATAAGAGACACTTTACTTGAAGCAATTTCTTTTACCAACCATATATCATCATGTAAAATCTTGAATATAATTACTAAAGTGTCTCCACAACAATATATATAATTGTAAAACTGTAAAACAAGCGATTAGCAATTAACAATCCATCTATTGATATAATCAAATATATATCATAAAAAGTTTCTAATGAACCCAAACTTACACAGCTTTTTAAATATTTATTAAAATTGTATAAACAGCATAAAATCCTAAAAAAAAAAAAATTTAATCCTCGATTAAAACTGTAAATTTTTCCAGTTATACGAAAATTAAAACCTTAAAACTTTATTTAAAACTTTAAAATTTTATTGAAAGAATCAAAACCCAAAAATTTATCAAGAATATTAAAGATTCAACATAATATATAATTAAAATATCAAATCTATAAAATTAAAAAAGAAAAACGAATCAATCCAAAAATAGTAAAAAATTAATTCATTTTCAATGATTTATCATAACAAAGCTCTGATACCACTTGTAAGATTTGTAAAATAAATCTAAAATTAAATTAAATAAACCAGGATCTATCATATTAAATCATCAAGAATAAATTAAGAATAAACTAAATGCGGAAGCGTACCTGAATCCATGAATTTCTTTAGAATTTTACCAGATTTTGGGGATTTGATCTTCCAAATTAGCACACAAGAAATTCAAAAAATATTTGCTCTCTCTTTCCTAATGATGGGATATTAGAAAAGATATCTTGTGTATAATTTGAGGACCATAATCCTAATATTTATAACCTTGGCATATTAGTTCTAATCAAATTCTGATTAGTCCATCATTAATTAGAATTTGATTAGAAGAGTATCTACACATATTTTACTCATACTTTATTTAATAATTAAAAGCCCAATAAAATTCTAACAAAATTAGATCACTTTTAATTTGGGCTAACCTATCATGATAATAAATAATAACATGTAATTATCCTTATTATATATGTGATGTCCAAATTTTCCAACAATAACATTATAAATTACCACTTTCGTCCTTCCAATTTCTTTTCCATTATCAAATTTTATTTAACATTATATTTTCCTAATTCAAATATATTATAGGAAAAGGGTGAGCAAATGCAGGAGAGCATGAAGAACAAAGCAGAAGACAATGGAGACAACTGAAGCTGTAAACGACAAGAGCAGAGGAGTCGCAGAATCGACCTACGACAAGACAAAACAGATGGCGGGTTCTGCCAAAGGGAAAGCGGTGGAAACCAAGGAGAAAACCGACCAGATTTTGGTCAACTCTAAAAACAAATTTACCTTTTTGCTGGTTTTTGAGCTGCTGCTATTATACGGTTATTTGGAGCTCTTTTGGATTGCTGCAAAATATGTTCAAATAGGAAGGAGGAACAAAAGGTGAAAATCGATAAACCGAACCGAGCTTATTCAGTTGGGTTATTTCGGTTCTAGTACTTAAATTAATCCAGTTATTTTGGTTTATCTCTAATCAGTTAATTCAATTATTATTTTATAAAAATTGAATCGATCTGAATATTATCTGATCACATATTACTAAATGATATTTAATTAAATTAATAAACACTTTTAATAAGGAAAAAAAGGTTGAAATATGACTTTCTTTCATGTAAACATACAAAAAAATAAAAATATGTATATCATAATATTTTATTACATCATCTTTATTTGAAATGATCTTTTATATTATATTATTTTAATTCTCCATTCTTTTTTAGATATTTTTAAGGGCAAAAATCCCATATATACAAAAAAAAACAAAAATTACGGAAATATACCAGTTTGAAAAATATTTACCGGAATGTACCAGTTTCCCCAAAAACGCGTCCACGTCAGCGCGTTTTTTGGGGAAAAATGGCTAAAGTGCATCCTGAGGGCGCGCTTTGCTAGCAGTGTGCTGATCAATTTTTTTGACCATTAGGGGCCCAACGGTCAAAAAAAAAGTATAAAACCCCCCCAACCCTTTATTTTTTTCACACTTCAATCTTTTCTCATTTTTCTCTCAATTTTCTCTCAAAGTCCTTAAAATTTACGCTCAAATTTCAAAATAATCCTTTACTATTTATGAAAAAGCTCTTTATAATTTTTTTAATATATCTATTTTTTGGAAAATTTTAAAATTTTTTATCAGATTACAATGGCCGGGGAATAACGTCGCCTAGACAACAAGCACATTGCCGTCCAGCAAATGAAAATGGTAAGTTTTAATGTTAATTTTTTAATATTATTAAATTTTTTTTAATTATGCAATTTTAATTAATTTTGAATTTTATAATTTTTTAAATAGTCTGTAGATCGGGTGTTGGAATGTTATATTCGCAACATGCCGGTCCCCATCGTAGATTGATCGAGAATTACTGCGGAAGCGGGTTTTTGGCACGTGGCCACGATAGGCCGGGGGTTCAAGTTGGAGCCGCCTTTGATCAGCGCGTTGATAGAGAGGTGGAGACCCGAGACGTACACTTTCTATCTGCCATGCGGAGAGTGTACTATCATCCTAGAAGATGTGCAGTTGCAGTTGGGATTACCGGTGGACGGGTCGGTAGTCACCGGGTTCGCAACATCTATCGATTGGATGGCCGTATGCTACGAGCTTCTGGGTGCCATTCCGGATAGAATTCAAGGAGCTCGGATCGATATGGCCTGGTTACGAGACGCATTCCCGCAGCCGAACGAGAGTTCGATCGAAGAAGAAAGAATACGGTATGCTCGGGCATACATTCTTCAGATAATTGGAGACTATCTGATGCAGGACCTCTCTAGAAACCTCGTCCACCTGAGATGGCTCCTGAAACTTGTTGATTTCAGAGCAGCCGGTGAATTGAGTTGGGGGTCTGCCGTGCTATCGAGGTGTACTGGGAGATGTGCGGGGCGACGCGGCCGAGTAAAGCAAAAATCGAAAGTTGCCTATCACTACTGCAGTCATGGGCATGGTTTTGATTTCCATTTTTACGTCCTCGACTCGACCAGCCATATTCATTCCCACTGATAACGAGGTAAATTTAATATTATATTTTACAATTATTTCGTAGATTTATAGTATAATTGCATGCTAAAAGTTTATTTAATTAGGTGGAACCATTCGGCGAGTCATGTTGGAATACATAAGTCGCTTGAGGATATACGGCTCCTATTGGAACAACGGTCGAAATCACAAGTAAGTTTCGAATTTCGTTATTATAATTTAGTATTTCGTATGTAGTGTCTAGTATTATGTATATAACTAATCTTTTGGTAATGTTAATATAGTTTCAATGGACACCGTATGAGGATCTCGAAATTCGGGCAGTAATTCCGGAGGAGTTCCTCCAAAATCCGAACAGTTGGCACGTTAAGGTCCCAGTAATCACCTACGCGACCGTGGAGATGCACCAGTCAGATTGGGTGCTGCGGCAATTTGGATTCTGAAAACCGATTCCCGTGCCACCTGAGGTGCTCGATGATGAGCACACAGTGGACTTACGACAGCCACACACGGATTGGCCAAGATTTTGGTCAGGTCATATCGAGACGTGGGAGAACCGGTATGACTTTTTACCTAAACAGGAACCGATCATCGTTCCTGAGTTAGCGTGCGTGCCGGAATACATGCCATGGTTTAGAATCCATGGCAAGCCGTATCTATTGTTGGATGAAGAGAGGTGACGGCAAATTCGCGAGCGAAGGGAACGTCGGGCCCCTTTACATCCAAGAAGAAGAGGTGATGAGACGGGGCCATCAACAAAGACCTACTCGATCCACGGGCCAAACAACGGCGCTACACGGTCACCCAAGCCCATCGATTCGACCGACAACACCGACATCACAGCGTCCACCGTTTATGTCAGGTGCGTACCCTACTCTTTATATGTATTCTCCTAACCCATATATGTTTCCTTTTCCTAGTCCCACCCGAGGTTGAAATGCATGGCCGGGTTTGAGCCCGTTCCCAACTACTCCTGATAGCCAGTCGATCGTGAGACCGACGTCGCATGTGGGATTAGAGGAGGCGCCGTCAGGGAGCAGTTCTTCTACCAGACTCTTTCGCCGTACGGGATGCAGTCACCCCCGCCGTGGTTTCTGCAAACACCTCCGGGGTCATTATTTTATCAAGGTGGGTCATCATCGCAACACCCAGAACCAGACCCACTACCGGAGGAACCCGATTCCCCGCCCAAGGTTCCATGACCCCGCCAGAAGCTAGAAGAAGGAGGAATCCAGCGCGTAGCCGCCGATTGCCCCCGTGTGGCATTGGTTCCCACCGGCATCAGTCCTAAACCGTAATTTAGTTTTGTAATTTAATTATGTTTACATTTGATAAAATTTGAGTTTAATTTTATTTCTTTTATAATTTAATTTTTTTTGTAATTTAGCTTTAATATATTTGATAAAATAGAAATGGTTTAATTTTTATTTTTTGTAATTTAATTATGTTTATATTTGATAAAATTTGAGTTTAATTTTATTTCTTTTGTAATTTAATTTTTTTTGTAATTTAATTTTAATATCTTTGATAAAATAGAAATGGTTTAATTTTTATTTTTTGCAATTTAATTTTTTTATATTTAATACATTTTGAGTCTAATTTTATTTCTTTTGTAATTTAATTTTTTAATTTAATATTAATATCTTTGATAAAATAGAAATGGTTTAATTTTTATTTTATGCAATTTAATTTTTTTATATTTAATAAAATTTGAGTTTAATTTTATTTCTTTTGTAATTTAATTTTTTATTTAATATTAATATCTTTGATAAAATAGAAATGGTTTAATTTTTATTTTTTGCAATTTAATTTTTTTATATTTAATAAAATTTGAGTTTAATTTTATTTCTTTTGTAATTTAATTTTTTTAATTTAATATTAATATCTTTAATTAAATAGAAATGGTTTAATTTTTATTTTATGCAATTTAATTTTTTATATTTAATAAAATTTGAGTTTAATTTTATTTCTTTTGTAATTTAATTTTTTTATTTAATATTAATATATTTGATAAAATAGAAATGGTTTGATTTTTATTTTTTGCAATTCAATTTTTTTTATATTTAATAAAATTTGAGTTATTTTACAAAAGTTCACCGTTTTCCTCCAAAAAAATAGAAATTACATAGCCAGCAGGAGACAAACAAGCTAAGAACACGGTCAACTATTCTGATTTGGACACGAGCGAGATGTATGGCCCGAGTTCCTACACCACCCGCACCACCGACTTTGGTTGGTCGGTTCTCGGATATCCATATTGTTACGTATTCTAGTCGAGCAAGGTCGACCTTTTGGTTTGCGCCTCAATTATCTATCCCGCAACAGCTTATACGGTGCAAGCGATATCGATGGCCACTTACGTTCATCTGGGACTGGTGGGAATACGTGTCTCCACACGTTCTACATGTTTTCTAATTTATACACTTCGTCGACATAGCTCATAGGATCAAGACGAATATTATGACAAGCCGCAAGTACATGAGCACATGGGTAACGAAGTGCATCAAATATCCCACAGTCGTATATCTTATTTGTTAAGTGTACACGATAATGCCAGCCAACAATACCTTGGTTCGGTCTGTCAAACTCCGTGACACGAAATCATAGGCTGTCGCGGTCGTGACACACTATGTGCATTGTGTTTGCCCGTGCCTTCCCACGGTTAATTTCTTGCAAGACCTTCGGGCTCCATACATGGCCTCCTTACATCTGCCCTCGATAACTCGCTGCTCTCTTCGGAAATAGTGCCGCTAAACGAAAATATGTCTCCCGCACAACCGCTGTAATCGGCAGATACGGGTTCCTTTTAGCACAGAATTTATGCATTCGGCCAGTTTTGTGGTCATATGACCATATCATAGGCCGCCGTCATATGCTTTTATCTACTGTTCAAAAGGAATATTGCACAGGTACTCTGCGCCTTCGGCGTTATCTGCGCGCAAACTGGCCAACATCTCGTGAAAACTGTCTTTATTGATCTCGTACCCTGCCAATATACATTGATAGCGAATATTACATACCACTCTTCAATTGCGAATAAATTGAATTTTTCAAAAGAAATTATATTAATAGATATTTCATACCCATATCGGTCACTTGTCGTTTCTGTCTTTTAGATCGATGTTGCCCATAGTAGTTGGATGAAGCATGCCTCAGGCAATATCGATGGTGTGTGCGATGCCACATGCTTCCCTGGCATTCTATTGCCGCAAGTATTTTAGGGCCTCGATCTGATATAACGCATATGTCAGGTTGAGGGCAGACATGCCTCCTTAACCTAGATAGGAAGAAGTCGCAGTCATCAGCTGACTCCCCTGGTGTTATTGCGAACGTAATCGGAAGGATTCTCCCACAACCGTCTTGTGCCACAGCTAGCAATAGCCGATGCGTATATCTACCATACATTAAAGTACCGTCAATTTGTACCAATGGCTTGCAGTATGTAAAAGCATCTCGGCATTTTTTAAATGTTCAGAACAGACGCTTGAACACTGCGCATCCACGGAGCAGACGATCGTTGTAGTACGCCGGTTCCGTTTCAAGGTGCTGTTGTCTTTGCACAGGACATACCTCTCCGAAGACACGACACCACCGCCACACTTTATTATATGAAGGCCCCACCGATGCAGTGCAACTTTTCCAACGCTTCTCCTTGGCTATCCAAGCCTTTCAGAAGAGGCGTGTACCCCAATTGGCTACGAATATTGCCAATTAAGGCCGGCACTGTAGTTTTGGGATCGGCCTTCACCGTCGGGATTATTAAATCAGCCAACATGTCTGAATCCATATTCGGATGATCTTGTGTTACACCTGTTAACGAAGTACGTTAAATAATACAACATTACATAATATTAGTGTTATTTGAAATCATTGAACACATAGTGGTACTGCACCGGTAAGACATTTATGCGGACCTTTATACTTTTTCACCTCCCACAACCCTGTCCTTTTCCTTAACGACGCCATGATTTTCCATTAACATGTGCCGTCTTACACTGCACACTTCGCCTTTTACTTATCCAGCCTGGATTTAACCACATTGTAGTGAACCCCGTTGTTGATGCTGTATTGTTTCAATGCAGCAAAAAAAGTATTCTTGTTAGAAAACTGGTTACCAACTTCTAATTAGTCCGAATTCAATAAATAATTTGTACAGTCACGCGTCCAGTGTGGTAGTTCAGGAAACTCCAATGCATCATCTTGAGATAGATCGACATTATGCATATGGGCTGGAGGTGAGTATGCCCTGAATAGCGGATCTTCTTCTTCGTCTGAACCGCCCTCAGCGTCTTCAGGTACAATTGGAACGGGCTCTGGTTCAGAAAATAATCCAACTTCTACACCGTCAGGTCTTGGCTCCCGAGGTGGATCCACATCAGATTCATCGTCCGACCTTTCATAACCTGCAACAAACGAGGGCCCCTCGCTGGTGGATGTCGTCGGGAGTACATCATCCCTCCTTAAACATCTTTCGTAAAGATCCCAATCATATGTGGATTGCCAACCACTAGAAGTTGATGACGTTTGCCCAATACGTATTTCTATCATCGGACGTCGAATGACGGATATGCATGTCCCATCCACCAACCTACTACTATCGCACACAGGCACTTCTGTGTTTTGCCTCCCACTTACAGAGTGTCGGTTTGGGGTCGTGTAATCCCCTCGAACGATAGTAGATGTTGAGGTCGTAGAAAGATCACTTGGAGATGAAAATTCTACATATACCTCGATATAGGTTGAACCACTGGCAAGATGAGTCTCCACCATTGCCTTAAGGCTCGAAGGACCTTTGATGTTGAATGAGTCATATCTCACCGGATCAACGGAAGCGCAAAATCTATACTTAATAGACTGAACTTTCATTAGCGTTGTTTCGAATATTTTACGCCCAATTCTTTTGCGAAGTTCTACCAAATCGACGTTCTGATTAAAACTCAATCGCGCTGTGTTCTCTGATAAGAAAACAACACCATTTTCGGTGTCACGAACTTCACCATCGTAGTAAATAGCAGCATTAATACGTTTACTCATTTTCAATTTTTTTTTCTTTTGCCTGAATTTGCCTTCTGCAACCTGAGAATGAAATTTGGCTGATTTATAGCCTAAGTTTACCGGAGCCCACTGTAGCAAAAGAGCGTCCACATGGGAGCGTTTTTGGCCACTGTTTGTTCAAAAACGTCTCCTCAAAATTATTTTGCCGGAGACTACTGGCTAAAAACTCAATTCATTTTTCACATTGCAAGTGGACGGGAAGGAACCCCAAAAACGCGTCCACGTCAGTGCATTTTTGGGGAAACTGGTACATTCCGGTAAATATTTTTCAAACTGGTATATTTCCGTAATTTTTTTTTTTTTTTGAGATATATGGGATTTTTGCCCTATTTTTAACTTTTTAATAGTAATAATCCTTATTTTTTTTGTAGTGATTTTCTTTTAATACTACTTGATTGAAAACATTTAACTATTAAATGTTATCCATAGAACTAAATTTTATTTTAATTAATATATAAATCTAATAAAATTAAATAATAATAAATATAAATCAACTATACTTTATTATATATAAAATAAAAAATGTATTTTAAAAATATAAAACCAAATAAAATTAGCTATTACCATATATGAATTACTTAAATAATATTAAATGAGGTTAATTTAAGAATAATAAAAATCTGAGTTTGCTCCTTGGCACGATGTTTCTTCCATACTGAATGTCACTTTACCAGTTTCCTTTTGTCTTTCTTTCATTTCTTTCCTTGCTTTTTCGTTTGTTTGCTAACGACTTGGGTGGGTTTTTAGAGGTTCTCGCTGTTCAATGCTAATATGGAACAAGATCTGGCTGCTCTCAAACTTGCGAAATCTGAGGATGATGAAATTCAATTTGTGGGGGCTTCGACTCCAACAAGACCTCTCTATGATTTATGCTTACTGGGTTGTTTCGCTACGGCCAGTGTGGTTCATTTCCCAGCCATGCGCACAACTTTGGCTAATCTTTGACAACCTTTGGAGGGTATTCAAATTTTTGATTTGAGGGATAAACAGTTTCTCTTCCGGTTCTTCCATCGCGTTGACATTGATCGAGTGGTAAATGGTGCCCTGTGAACTGTCAATAATCACCTATTAGTGTTCCACTGTTTGCAACCGAATGAAGACCCGATGTTTGTGCCACTGATCTACTCTTATTTTTGGGTTTAGGTTCATGGTTTGCCACCAGGTTTGTTCTCGGAAATTGTTGCTAGGCAATTGGGCAATTTTATTGGTGTTTTTTAGGAATATGATGCTAAACAGATTAATAGTTGCACTCTTTCCTATTTACGTATTAATAGTAGCACTCTTTCCTATTTACGTCTATGGGTTCGCCTTGATATCTGGGCTCCTTTAAAGTGTAGGAAGAAAATTTTGCTATGTGCGATTATGTTATGTGAAATTGACTTTGTTTTGCTACTTGTGTAGATGTTTGGGGCACAGCGATAGTTTCTGTCCTATTCGACTGAGGAGGGATGTTACTGATTCCGATATGGGATGGGATGCTTCCCTACGGGTTGTGAGTTGGAGGGCCACTGTGGTCGATAATATTTGGTTGCGCAAGGAAATTGTTGGGGGATCGTCCGTTGGTGTTTCTTTAGAGGGTGCTTCTACTGACACCATTCAACCTTCTTTTTTTTTAAACCTTCTTCGGGTTCTATTGATCCTGTGTTAGGTTTTAACTTAAAAGGAACTGCTTCCGTTAGTCGTAATGGAGTTCTAGGCGTGGCGGAACTTTCGCCGATGACTCATGTTTTAGAATCCATGCCTTTGGTTAGCGTTGAGGGTAAGAAACGTTGTTGGTGGCCCTAGTTTGGTTTTTGAGAGTCCAGATTTTGTTAGGGTTTTAGATGAGTGTGTTCCCACTTATCCCATTTTTTTATAGGCGACAGTCAAGGGGCAGTTCATGGGCTGTGTGACAACTTCGACATCTACTGAAGCTGTATAATCCCCACATTGTCTTCTTGCTGGAGACAAAACTGGATTCGGTTTGTATAGAGGGTGTTCTTAGGAGGAGTGAATTTCTACATGATGTTGAGGTTGGGACGGATGGGACACGAAGAGGTCTCTGTTCAAGTCGGTGTTCGGATGTGAAACTGGAATTGCGCACTTTCTCTCTCTTTCATATTAATGTTGCAGTTCAGGAATCAGCTGGCATTGACCGTTGGCGCTTCACGGATTTCTATGGCTCTCCTAATACCCGATTTCGTATCAACGCTTGGAATTTCTTGAGAACTTTGGGACAGGATTAGAGTCTTCATTGGTTGGTCTGTGGGGATTTCAACGAAACTCTTTATTCTTATGAGAAGAAAGACGTGATGGTCAGAACGGAAGGGCGTATGGAGGAATTTCGAATTATTTTATCAAACTGTCTTCTAGAGGACTTGGGTTATGAGAGTCCGTGGTTCACTTGGGAATTGTGTAGATTGACTATGAATAATATTCATGAAAGGCTTGATGGGGGGGTTACAAATTCAACTTGGTGGGATCGGTTCTCGTCGTTTTCTTTAAAGAATTTGCCTCATTCGATATCAGGCCATCGCCATATTTTGATAAATACAAAATGAACTTTCTGACATAAGTTGCATTCTTTTCGTTTCAAATCGTGGTGGATTTTGGAGGATTTCTTGTAAAAATGAGATTCGTCAGCTTTAGGATAGTTTTGAGGGTTGTGTTCCCCAACGGTTGGCACTACTTTGTCAGGGGCTGACGACATGGGCTGCTAGGCTATGGGGTGGTCGGGATGGGTGGACTCGGAACCTGTGCACTCAACTTTAGCCACTTGATTTGGCAGAATAAACGGATGAGAATTTGATAGACCTGCTGACCACCCGTCTGGAGTTGAATTTGGAAATTGATAAGACAAAACTATCATGGCAATAGTGGGCTCGAGCAAATTGATTGAGAATGGGAGACCGAAACACGAGGTTTTTCATCGATTTGCTGCTCAACGATGGAAAATTAATAGAGTTCACTGCTTGATTCGGGATGTTGGCACTTTGGTCTGTGAGGATGATTGGTTTTGTGTGGTTGCCACTAACTATTTTTAGCAATTGTTCACATATCAAGGATTGGGGGATCTATGATGCATTCTCGAGGGGGTTGTTCCGTGTGTTACAGATGTTACGAATGCATCCTTATGGGAGTTTTTTTTTATGTCTGATGACATTTTAGGGGCGTTGCAAGGCATGGCACCGACAAAAGCTTCAGGGTCGGATAGTCTTTCAACGCATTTTTATCAAAAGTACTTCCATATTATTGGTGAGAATGTTAGCGCATACTGTTTGGCTATTTTGCATGGTGGTGCATCTCTTGCTGACATAAATAAAATAAACATTGTACTTATTCCAAAGACTCCGAATCCTACACGAATGACTCAATGTCACCCTATTAGCCTTTATTCCATCCTTTATAAGATTATTTCAAAGGTCGTGATCAATTGGTTTCAGTCTGTTTTACATTGGTGTGTAGATAAAGTATAGAGCGCTTTTATTCCTAGTCGTCTGATTACGGATAACATTTTGGTTTACGAGATTCTTGAGAAGTTTCGACGAAAGAAGAGGGGTCGGATAGGATACTTTGCACTGAAACTTGATATGAGCAAGGCCTATGACCGTGTTGAGTGGAGATTTTTGGAGGCTATGATGTTGTATTTGATGTTTTCACGAGCTTAAGTGGATCTTATCCTGCATTGTGTTACTTCGGTCTTTTATTCGATACTTTTGAATGAGGATATAGGGAGACCCTCTTATCCCGTATTTGTTTCTTCTCTATTGCGAGAGGTTATCTTTTCTTATGTGCTTAACACTTCGAGATGGGTTAGTAGAATGGGCCACTATTAGTCGCGGGGGTCCTCATATTTTCCATATCTTGTTTACGGATGATTGCATCCTCTTTGGGAAGGCGACCAAATAGGGGCTTTGGTATTGAAATAGATTTTGGTAGAATATGGGGGTTCCTCTAAGTAATGTGTGAATTTTGATAAGTCAGATATCTACTTTAGCTCTAATATTGATGTGTCCTTCGGGGTACGGATTGCGACCTTTTTGGGGGTCTGTATTTCTACTGAGTCGAAGAAGTATTTGGGTTTGTCGAATATTATTGGGAGAAATAAGAAGTAGGCGTTTCAGTATTTAAAAGACCACTTACGCAATAGGATTGAGAATTGGTGTGTCCGACCTTTATCTTAGGGTGGGAGGGAGATCTTTATTAAGAGTGTTTTGTAGGCTATTTTCACTTTTGCTATGTTATGTTTTCTTATTACCCGTTTTTTTTTTTTTTTTTTGGTTTAGATTTAGAGAGGATTATCGGTTGGTTTTGGTGGCAGAACCATGGTAAGCGTGGGGGCATCCATTAGTGTGATTGGCTATCTTTGTGTTTATCTAAAGACTTGGGTGGGATGAGTTTCTGACAGTTAGCTCAGTTTAATATTGCTCCCAAGTAAGGTTGGCGCTTTATTAGTAATCTGAATTCATTGGTTGCGCATGTGCTTAAGCAAAAATACTATATGCATTGTGATTTTTTGCATTCTGAGTTGAGAACTTACCTTTCTTACCTTTGAAAAGCATTTGGGTCGTGAAGGGTCTGTTGAATTTGGGGCTAAGCTAGCGTGTGGGATCGGGCTATTGTATCCGTGTCCAGGACGATATTTGGATCCCCGGGCTACCTGGTCGCAGATTACTATTACATGAGAATTATTCACTTGATAAGCTACTTGCCAATCTTATCAATTGAAACCCTAGGTAATGGAATGAGAGCCTACTTACCACTGTGATGGATAGTGATACTGTGAAAAAGGTCCTCTGCATTCCTCTTGCTCGAGAGGCTTATGACAATGCTTTGGTTTAGGGAGAGGAAGAATCGTGTAAGTACTCAGTCCGCAGTGCCTATCACCTACTTCATCGCTCTAGTTCATCTCCTGTTTATGAAATTTACAAGCCATTTTTTTACAAGATTATGGAATTTACGATTACCCTCTAAAATCAATATTACAATTTAGCATATTTTTCGCAATTTTATCCCTAGTTTCTCTAATCTATATAATCGTCGACATGCTTGTAAGATTGGTTGTTTTACCTTTCTCATGTATACCCAATTGTAGTTTTTAGGAAGTTTGTGTGTGCTTTATGGTTTATATGGTATGCCAAGAATCGACAAGTACATGATAAAGTTATCACACAAATGCACGTTTTAATTAAGTAGGTTGATTCTTACTTTTTAGAACTGGACGCGGTACAGGTGAAGCTTCCTGGGTGCCAGATTGGTGTCAAACAATGGAAATCCCCGAATGGCTGCTGTCTAAATATTAACTTTGATGCGACTTTTCATTTCCCCTTTAGAACTTCCTACACAAGAATGGTTATAAAAAGTCGTCATGGGACTGTTTTGGGTTTGAATGTGATGGTTTGTAGGCATATACCTTTGGCGTTTGTAGCTAAGGTCGCTGCTTGTCTTCATGCGGTCCGTTTGGGACTATCTCTTGGCTTCTCTAATGTTATTATTAAAAGCGATTCCTTCACAGTTCTCCGCAAGGTCCAATATCTCCGGACTGACCCTTTGGTCCTCTCCGGACTGACCCTTTGGTCCTCAGTACGTATATTCGCAACATTAAACATTGGGCAGCATGCTATTGTAGGTGTGATTTTCAGCATGTCCTTCGTAGGGGTAATACAGTGCTGATTTATTGGCAAATGATGGATTGACGATGGGAATGGGCTCCTATATGTGTAATGGTGTTCTTGATTTTGCGAAACCAGCAGTGGAATGTGATCGGTGGTCAAGTTTGGGTGGCGTTTTAGGGTCTTGGGTGGGGGATTGATGGCACTTCCCATAGGTACGTTTGTTTTTCCTTGAAGCGTGCTTGGGGGTTTCGGTGTTGCTTTCCGATGGTTTCGTCTACTTCAGGCGACGCCCTTTTGCCTTCTGTTTCACCGTGGCCTTTCTGTGCTCAACGTCATTCAACATGCCTGTCTGCTGGTCTTCCCGAAGGTTTACAGGCCTTCCAGCTATTTCTGCTACCTAAGCTTTTGTTTCTGCTCACCTTTGTTACTAGGGTTTATTTGCTGTGTGGGCCTTGTCTTGGGCTTTATTTCTTTAAGTTTTTCTTGTGTTTGTTTTCTTTCTTTACTTTGGTTCTGTTTGTTTGGTTTGGTTTTTTTTTACTTGATTATTATTAAAGAACTTATGTACCAAAATGGTATGTCACTGGAATTATATACCAAAAGGTTATGCTCCTACAAGTGGAGGGTGATACATAAGCTGCATCACCCTAAATTTCTAAAACCAGAATTAAAAAAAAAAACTAGAAATGGCATGTAAATAGGCGACATCAAAGAAATACGTGTCAAATACGACCAGTATACCACTAAAACTCAACCCAACCTCGACCTTGACATTAAGGTGACAACACCACAGGTGAAGCCAAACTCATAGGCGGCACCGTAGATGATAGCACAATATGTGAAGCCCAACAGGTTGGCGACACCGAATTGGTGAAGCCAAACTCATAGACGGCACCAGTCCTACGAATTGCAGTGGCCTATAGCAGTGGCAGCGATGAGACGGGACCATCACCGGTCTCGTGACTTGTGTTTTGATGACCTTATAATGGTTCCCAATGCCATTTTGATTTGAATGAAAAAAAACAGTTTAGAAGAAGAGAACAGGAATGAAAAAAGAAAAAAAGAAAGAAAAGTAGAATAGGTAAAGAGAGGAGAAGGAGAAGGAAAGGAAAATAGGTTGTGATTAGGGTTTGAAAAAAAAATTTGGGTTGTGTTTAGGGTTTGAAAAAAAAAATTGGAATTGTGTTTAAGGTTTGAAAAAAAAAAAGAGATTGTATTTGGGGTTACAAGGATTTAGTGTTTAAAAAAATCATAATAAAAGGCATTTTTTTTAATTTAGTAGTTTTTTTGTTATAAATGTTAATTTTTTGTGTTGTTTTTTTATTTTAGAATTTATTTTTATTTTTATTTTTGTAAGGTATTATTTCGTTAAAAAGAGATATTATTTTGGTAAGGTATGTTTCTATTTTATATTTTCATTGGTAAGTTTTTTTTATGTTTTTTTTATTATATATAAATAACAACATTCGTATTTATGTAGATTCCTCTATGTTTTGCTTTTTATGTAATTTATTTGTCATGTGTGTTTTAATTTTATTATGTTTATTTAAATAAAATAATAATAATAATATTTATTTGATTTATTATGTTGAGATAGTTTATGTTATGTTTCTATTATATTTTTTTACTGACATGTTATTTTTATTATTTTAACATATATATTTTTATTTTTTATGTAGGTAAAAGATGAGAACATTGAGAAGGAATTTATGATATATTTTTATTTTGTTAATTATATATTGCAATTGTATAGCAAAAAAATATGATGTGCACAGAACTGTTTGGTATTTTTGTAATGAAATTTTTGTACTGTATTTATTGTAAAATTTATCGTATCATATTTAGGTATTTTGATAAATATTTAAAATGGATCAAACTTAGAAATTATTTATCGAAATTTGTTTTAAAATTGTAGGTATTGAAATGGGTTCTTTAATTAATAACGATGGTCACATATCAAGCACAGTTAATAAGATGGTAATATATTGTTATTTGTTATTCACTGGTTCCTTATAAAAAGTTACAAGTTATTTACGAAATTAAATTATGTTATAATAACTATTTTTTTTGTAATTTAATAGTGTCAGGGCCTGTATCGCGCATTGAGGGGTCGGGTGAATTTCTAGGATATCCTCCAGATGAACGACTGATGTCATACTTGGAGTTAGCTGGATTCGGATTAGCAGCATTGATCCGGGCATTTAATTTGCGGTACGACTTAATATTCGCCCTGGCTGAACGTTGGCGCTTGGAGACCCATACTTTTCATTTGTCGTGTGGGGAGTACACTGTCACTTTAAAGGATGTTGCACTGCAACTTGGGCTCCCAACTGACGATAGTGCGGTAAGACGGGAGTGCGGTAACGGGTGTAAGTACGATCTCTAAGTCAACCACTCTTTGTTATAACCTACTAGGAGTCTCGCCTAGTGGTGCTGAGTCGAAATTTACGGGTTTGAGATTTTCATGGTTGAAAGTTAATTTTGAGCATTTATCAATTAACGTCACTGAGCGAGAGGTGATGTGCGCGGCTCGAGTGTACATTATGCACATTATAGGAGGTGTGCTCATGCCGGATGCAAACAACAACAAGGTTCATTTGATGTATTTAACCCTATTAACTAATTTGCAGAATGTCTGCTCGTATAGTTGGGGTTTTACAGTACTGGTTATGTTGTACCGTGAGCTTTGTCAGACGATAAAGCCTTCTGCCGTGGACATAGGCGGATGCCTCATATTGCTGCAGTCTTAGGCTCTTTACCAGATGCCATTCTTGGCATCAGTTAGTCACCAAGCATATGTATTTCCACTGGTGAATAAGTGACAAAATTTTACCTGTTATAACAATTAATTGACATATTTTTTTTTCTAATGTACTATTCTAACATGTTGTTTGTTTTCGTAGATGAGTACTAATCCAGGTATCGGGAGGTCATACACTGTTCTGATATACCGTCTGATTATTGAACAACATGCCGGGGAAGCGGTAAGCTATTCCAATATTTGTGACATATAATTACTTTGTATATCATACTCGAAATGTGTTAGAATTTAACAGTGTTATTAATTGGGCAATTCATCTGAATGCCCATTAGAGATCGAAAATTACGGCTATTATTCTTTTGTCTGCCCACATTCACTCACACTTGTAGTGCATTAACGCACCAATTATCAATTTTCAGACAGTGAAGTGGTATAACGAGGATCGAGTACCCTGGCAGTTTGGTTGCATATAGTATATCCCGGCTCCGGATCTTTTACAATCCAATTTGGAAATTCTCTATATTAAATTCTGAATTCTCTTCAAATTCATCTTCTACAGTCCAATTTGAAAATTCCTCAAGATCTTCTTTCTCTTCAATCTTTATAACAGCTATTGAATAAATTCTCTTGGTAATTTCCTAACAACTAATTTATCCATCCATGGCATGTCAAACACAATTTGCTTCCCAGTCAACTTTCGCGAACCTACACTTTGTCTCGCTATTTTCCTTGCTCCATAAGAGATTTTAAACTTCACAAGTTATATAACTATATTCCAATAGGTTTGTGGTACCAATATCTTCCAAAGTTAGTCTAAAATGATTTGATGCTCCTATTCTATTAATGTCCCTCTAAGGGTCAAGTATTGCTTTTTATTCTTTCTAATCAATTCATGACTCTTCCATAACACTTCTTGCATCTTTTGATTTACAGTTGTATAAGCCCAATTTTGTTCAGGCCCAAACAAATCAAACCAAATCAAATATAAAAAAAAACAGTTCATATCAAACCTAAATTACAAAGCCCAAAAAAATTAAAACCCTAATTGCCCAAATGGCCCAAAAGCATAAACATTTTTAGTAAAACAAAAGAAACCCTAGCCTCCCTTGCGTCGTTTCTCCACGTTGGCAGGCATGTCACTGCTGCTCCTCTACCACCATCGCCATCAACCACTCTTTTGCCACTATCGCCTGCAAGAAAAAGAAAAAACAGCAACAACAAGCAATGGCAGCAAGAACAGTAGAAAAATAGATAAAAATAATAGTGTAATCTAGCTATAAAAAAGCATGAAAACCCATTGTAAAGGGGTTCCCTTTTTGAAAAAACAGAGAAAATACATTAAAAAAAACATCAAATTTCAAACAAAAGGTAGCATTTTATTTCATTTATTTTATTTTCAAAGTAAAAAAAGGGAAAAGGGTTAAAAAAAACATACCTGACTCTTCATCTTTCGCCACCGTGAGTGGCCGAGGTCGTCACCACCGATGAAAGGTGACTCCTTTCTGACGGATTTTTTTTTTAAAACCATAAAATCGAAAGGTCTTATCTCTTTTTTGAATTTTTGGCTTTAGTTTCGATAGTTTCAATTCTAAATCGGAGTTCTACACGAAGAGGCGAGAAAAAGGGGGTATCTTGGTTTTTTCGGCCACCGGGGATGGCGGTCGCCGTCGCCGACGACCAATGGTCACGGCGGCTCCCTTTGCTAGATTCTGGGACCCCTTTTCAAAGAAATAAGAGAGAAAAGAAAGTTCTTTTTTTTTTAAAAAGTTTAAAATGATTTTTTTGAAACTTTTTTTAACTTAAATAAGCCCCCAAAAACGACGTCATTTTGGGCTTAGCTTCTACCGCCCAAAACGGCGTCGTTTCAAGGCCGACCCGTTCTGACCCGAACCACCCTACTTCAGGATCCGTGTGTTTTCGCGATGAAGGTCTAATTTCTATTCTGGTCCTTTCGCTTTTTACATTTTTTCAATACAGTCCTATTTTATTTTTTGTATTTTTAAAATTTACCCCGTTGAATTTTAATTCTTTTTATTTTGGTCCCTTCAAACAGTGTGCATAAGGAAGTCTGGGATATTTTCCCTTTCACCCCCTATTCTTTCTTAGCGTGTTACACCTTAGTCCTTTGTTCAGGAATATTTTTCTATTCAGTCCTTTACCTTTTTTAGTGCATTACATACTAGTCTTTGTTAGTTTATTTACTTATTTTTATAATTTATACCCTTAATTTCATTTCAATTCCAATTGACTCTTTTATTTATTTAATTTCAACTTTTCATTTTATTATTTAATTTATTATTTATTTGCCTTTATTTTATTTTCATAATGTTTGCACTTCCATCTTATTACACATTATTATTATTATTTATGTTAATATTATGATGGTTACGAGTATAATTATTGTTATTATTATTAAATTTTTATTATTTATTTATTTATTCTATCATCATTATAGTCCATTATCATCATTTACTAGCATAATATTTTCGTTTTATTGATTTATCCACTTGTTATTTCATCTTTTCTATCCGTTATTTTATATTGTACTAATACTTGTGCTAAGTTTTACATTTAAACATATTTGTCCATTTTTACACCATACCCGAATAAACTAAAATACTAATTTAAGTGTTACGTTAACTTTTGCGTGATGCATAAAATTTTTTTTTAAATTAAGACAATGTTCCGTATTTGGAGATTCAAAAGGTCATGCCCTAACTTACGAGGTTTGATTTTCTCTTTGAACCAAGATAACCGAACATTCCTCTTAAAATTTAAACATATGAGAATTAAATAATAAAATAAAATGCGAGTTTATTTTTGAGAATTCGAGACGTCGTGTCCTAACTTACGGGACATGACCTTTTTTCGTTATCTCGAAATAAGAAGGCTTTTTACATAAGTTTTGATTTAACTAAATTATTTAAATAAAAAAAACATGCAAAGTGAGGTCGTGATTTAAACTCTTTTCAAAATTTCAATTTCTCGGCACTAAAGACATCAAGTAATTAATTAGGTACCAATTTTGGGCGTAATGAGGGTGCTAATCCTTCCTCATGCGTAACCGACTCCCAAACCTATTTTTCTAGATTTCGTAGACCGAAAAACATTGTTTTAGCGGATTAAATCTCTTATTAAAATGATTAAATTTCGAGGTAACCCGATCACACCTCTTAAAAGTGATTGGTGGCGACTCTATTTTTTTAAAATAAAAAGTCGATTTCAAAAATGGTTTCAACAGCTGGGCGACTC
This sequence comes from Gossypium bickii, assembly GCA_025503065.1. Taxonomy (NCBI): domain Eukaryota; kingdom Viridiplantae; phylum Streptophyta; class Magnoliopsida; order Malvales; family Malvaceae; genus Gossypium; species Gossypium bickii. Next base: position 59,604,765 of record CP106721.1, on the reverse strand, counting down.
CGCTAGGGATAAAATAAAAGAGTCAAGCCTCTAGTTGATTACTTTTGTTCTTTTTTGTCAAAAATTGATAATTTGGTTTAAATTTACGACCCCTTTGTTGTATTTCATCCTTAATGTTTTGATATCTCGGGTTGTATAGCGATCTAGTACATTCTTTATTGGTTCAAAAGTTTCTTTTGTGTGTTTATCGCATGTTGCATTGCATAATCGCTCGATTTTACCCTTCTTAAGTGCGAGTGAGAAACTATTCCTTCATGAGGTCTTCACCTCCGTATAGGATAGTGAATCGCTTTTAGGATACATCCGTACCTATGTCTTCATGAGATTTTCATCTCCGTATAGCCATAGGGAAATGTATTCCACTAAACTGAACTCGGTCCGTATGAGCCTATAATGGGTGAGGATCGAGGAATCTACCGGTTCAAGTACCATTTCTTTATAACCGAACCATATATAATGAGCCCTAAAAGCCCACCTTAGGTGGGACCATACCAAACCCTAGCAGTCACCCGAATAGGTGGTTTATTTATTATTTCTTGCTTGCTTTAAATTGTAGCTTTGTATGAAGTATACTGACTTATTTCATTTTGTTTTTACTGTGATTGCATTTTATTTTCATCATAGAAAAGGGTGTTGATTCACGTTCGGTTGCTAAATAGAGAGCTTTTCATGGACTTGATAAAGTAGAAGACAACACCGTCGCACGAATATGGTCCGAGAAAAGGCAACAAAAGAAAGGTGACAGCTTGTGAGAGGGGCAGGTCAGAGATATTGACCACGTTATGAGTGAAACTTTGGTCCGAGTACGAGAAGTGCTTGACCACTTGCAAACCCCAGTTGTTCAAAGTCTAAAATCCGAATCAGAGTTGGATCGGGGCCGAGAATTAGCTTTGTTTCTTGGGAAAGTTAAGGTTTTGAGTGTGAAAGCAATGTCGTTTATGTATCCGCTTTATGTAAAGAAACTTGTTTTCGAATAAAGTTGTTCTAATGGAATTGAAATAGAAACAACACCTTTTTGCATGCATCTTTTCCATTAATTAACATTACATTTCATTGCATGCAATAAGTTTCATGAAATCCAAAAATGCGTTGAGTTCAGAACTATAGTACAAAGCCTGATGGATAAAAAAGAGTTGAAATTCTTTGAAAATATTGAGGGTTTGGAAAGGGAACTAAAAAATATATCAAGAATTTGTCCAGAAATCCTTGGGAGTGTTCTGAACAACTGGATATGGAGGAGATCCCTGTAGTTTTTAGGACCATTTCAGAGTAATGTTCAAAGCATACTTATTGCTCTAAGCCTGGGAGCAATAGGAATCCTTTTGTGAAAAAGGCATATGTGCATTATTTATATTTCAATAAAATGCATCTTCGTGTCTTGTTTTGGCAAACATTCTTTTGTTCTTTCCATTTCATTCATACTCATACCACACAAATAGTTATTCTTAGGTTCATTTGTTATTTAGGTCTTCCTTCGTTCCTATAACAAGTCTCCAGATATCAATGATAAGAGCGACATCGCTACTGATTCAGAATCTCCTTTTGAGCAAGATATGTGTTTAGAGGAACCTTAGGACTTTGAATGTGATCGAGATTGTAGCCTATCTCCTAATTTGTTAAGAATGGTAGAATAAGAGGAGAAACAGATTCTACCTTACAAAGAGTCAATGGAAGTTGTGAGATTAGGAGACGAACAAGAAAAGAAAGAGGTGAAGATCAGAGCTTGCATCACTGTAGAGACAAAGTGAGACCTCATTGAGTTACTCCAAGAATTCAAAAATGTCTTTGCCTAGTCGTATCAAGACATGCCTAGGCTAAGTACTAATATCGTGATACATCGGCTCCCTATAAAGGAAAAATGCAAGCCAGTCCAACAGAATCTTCGAAGGATCAGGCCTGACGTCCTATTGAAATAAAAGAAAATGTCAAGAACCAATTTGACGCTAGTTTCCTTCTAGTGGTTAAAAACTCGGAGTGGGTAGCTAATATAGTCCTCATCCCTAAGAAAGATGGGAAAGTACAAATGTGTGTAGACTATAGGGATTTAAACAAAGCCAACCCGAAGGACAATTTCCGGCTGCCTCACATCGACACCTTAATGGACAACACAACAGGTTATTCATTGTTCTACTTCATGGATGGTTTCTCTGAATACAACCAAATTAAAATGAATCTTGAAGATATGGAAAAGACGACATTCATAACCATATAGGGGACATTTTATTACAAAGTGATATCATTCGGACTGAAAATGCGGGAGAGACATATCAAAGAGCCATGGTAACTTTGTTTCATGATATGATGCACAAAAAAATCGAGATTTATGTCAACGATATGATTGCAAAGTACCGAACAGAAAAAGAGCATGTACGAGTCTTGAGGAAATTATTCTTGAGATTGAGAAAATTCTAGCTGAAGCTCAATCCAGCAAAATGTACCTTCAGGGCTAGGTCGGGAAAATTGCTAGGATTTGTAGTTAGTGAAAAGGGGATCGAGATTGATCTAGATAAAGTTAAAACTATACAGGAGTTGCCTCCGCCACGTACTCAAAAAGAGGTTCGAGGTTTCCTAGGAAGACTAAATTACACCGCTCGGTTCATTTCACAACTAACTAAGAAATGCGACTCCATATTCCGTCTACTTAAGAAACACAATCCATGTGTTTTAGATGAGGAGTGCCAGAAGACTTTCGGCAAGGTCAAACATTACTTGTCCAATGCCCAGTACTGATGCCACATAGCCTAGATAAGCCACTGATACTGTAGTTGGCAGTATTTGGAAATTCCATGGGATGGATGCTTGGCCAACATGATGGGTTAGGGAGAAAAGAAAGAGCAATATACTACATTAGCAAGAAATTCACTGAATGTGAGACAAGATACTCGCTGATTGAAAAGTTGTGTTGTGCTTTAATCTAGACAACCTGAAGATTGAGACAGTACATGTTGTACCACACAACTTATCTCATCTCAAAAATAGACCCTTTAAGGTACATGACAGAGTCAACTACTTTGAATAGAAGGATGACCAGATGGCAAATTTTACTTTTCAAGTTTGATGTAGTCTATAGGAACCAGAAGGTAATAAAATAGAGTGGAATGGCAGATTTTCTAGCTAGTAGAACTCTAGAAGATTACAAGCCTCTAAATTTCAATCTCCCAAATGAAGATCTGATTTATATTACGACTTCCAAAAAAGATGCTCAAGAAGAACATCCTTGGAAGCTAAATTTTGATGGGGCTTCAAATGCTGTGGGTAACGGAATTGAGGCAGTCCTAGTATCCCCAAATGGAGATCATTATCACTTTACTAGTAAATTGGATTTTGATTGCACAAACAACATGGCAAAATACGAAGCATGCATCATGGGTAACCATGCAGCCATAGAACGCAAGATCAAGGTAGTGGAGGTATACGGGAATTCTGCACTAATGATCCATCAACCTAAAGGTGAATGGGAGACAAGAGACCCCAAATTGATCAATTGTCGAAAGCTAGTTTTTAAGTTAATTGAAGAGTTTGATGACATCACCTTCTACTACCTCCCGCGAGATGAAAATCAGATAGCTGGCACCTTTGCTACTTTAGCTTCCATGATCAAAGTGAACAAACAAGAGATGTAAAACCTATCTAGATGAGTATTTATGAGGCTCTTGCCCATTGTTGTAACATCAAGGAAGAAGAAAAGGATGACTACGCTAGGTACCATGATATAATGCAATATGTGAAGAATCATGAATACCCCGATCAAGCAACCAAAAATGATAAAAGGACGTTGAGAATACTAGCCAGTGACTATGTATTAGACAGGGAGATCCTATATAAAAGAAGAAAGGATCAAGTGCTACTAAAATGTGTGGACGCTGTTGAGGCCAAAAAAATCTTAGAAGAGGTTCATGAAGGTGTTTGTGGAACATATGCAAATAGTTTTACAATGGTCAGGCAAATCATGAGATTCAGGTATTATTGGTCCACCATAGAAGGGAATTGTATTAATTATGCCAAGAGATGTCGTAAGTGTCAAATTTAAAGAGACAAAATTCATGCGCATCCTTCACATCTTCATGTCATGACTTCTACACGGCCTTTCTCTATGTGGGGCATGGACATTATTGGGCTGATCTCGCCAAAATCTTTCAATTGGCATTGATTCATTTTCGTATTCATTGGTTACTTCACCAAGTGCGTAGAGGCCGCTTTATATGCCAACATCACAAAATTGACGGTCAGCAAATTCTTAAAGAAAGATATCATATATCGGTATAGGATGCCAGAAATGATCATATTTGACAATGCATTGAATTTGAACAATAGCACGAATTAGAAGTCTGCAGTCAGTTCAAAATCAAACACCACAATTCGTCACCATATCGCCCAAAAATGAATGGTACAATTGAGACAACCAATAAGAACATTAAGAAGATCGTGGGGAAAATGGCTGAGACTTATAAAAATTGGCATGAGAAGTTATCGTTTGCCCTCTACACTTATCGAACGTATGTCAGGATCTCCACCGGGGCAATGCCTTTCTCATTGGTTTATGGAATAGAGGCGATTTTGCCCATTGAAGTCGAGATTCTTTCTCTTCAAGTTTTGTCAAAGCTGAAGTTAGATGGATTCAATCTCATATGATCAGCTAAACTTGATTGAAGAGAAGAGGCAGAAAGCTATGTAATACCCCGAAAATTACTACAGTAAGAAAGTAAGATATTATCCTTGATATAGTTAAGTAAGGAAATAAAGTGACAAAAAGGAGAATTTTGGATTATGTCAACATTGAGAAGTATATTATGATATATTGCATTATTAATTCAAGAAAGGACTAAATTGTAAAAGTAAGAAAAATTTTGCTGCCCAAGAATAAATACTCAAAATTTGAGGGTTAAAGTGCAAATATGAAAAAGTTGAAGGACCAATAGTTTAAATATTTTAGGGGTGGAATAATCTAGAAACTAAGGAAAATGGATGAATTAGTACCAAATTGAATAGGTGAAGAATTATGAGGGACTAAATTGTAATTTTTCCAAATTAAGTGATGATTCAATGATGGAATTTTTAAAGATCATGAAGGGTGAAATGGTCAATTAGTAAGAGAGAGAATTCTAGAATGTAATGATTATGTTGATGATATTTTAAATTAATTAATTAGATGAATATTATTTTATTAATATTTTAATAAGATATTTATTATTATTTTATTATTTTATTTAGTATATATATATGTGTGTGGGGGGGGGGAATAAAGAAGAGAACACACCATTCATCTTTCCCATGCACCAACGTGAGAAGAAGAGAAAGAAAGAAGTTTTGTTTTCTTTACAATTTGGTCTTTTTACTAAAAATCCACCATTTTTACTTAAAATTCAAAAGAATTTCCATAGCCATCAAGGGAGAAAGATGACAAGGAGACTATGGGGAGCAAGAATATCAAGTTAGATTCAAGAAATAGAAGCTAGAGGAGAGAGAAAATCAAGTTAGAGATTGAAATCAATAAAACAAGGTAAGAACATTAAGTTTTCAATATATTTTTAAGTTTGATATTGTGGAAAAAGCATGCAAATGATGTTAATGTAGAGTTTTCTTATACAAGGTTTTATGTTCTTGATATGTTAGTGAAGAGAAATAAGAGAAAGTGGTGGGAAATATTGTAGAGAAAGGAAATAAAGGTGTTATAAACTTGGTAATTAACATTTTGCACTAAAACAGTTTTGGACAGCAGCAGTAGTCTAAATTTAGAAAATCACCAAATATTGTATAAATCGAATTAGAGGATGAATAAAATATGAAATTAAATCTTATTGAGTCTAGTTTCTTACAAAATAAACGGTGTAAGTAATGGAATTGTAAATCATGAGATATAATAGGTTTTGTGAGGAAAGGTCAGAATGATTTTGGGTTCCCCTGTTCTGATTTTGTAAAATCATCAAAAATTGGATAAAAGTAATTAGAGGCTTAAATTTATATTTTTAAAATCCTTAATGAGTCTATTTTCAATAGAAACAAAGAGAAACATCATCCAAATCCCGATGAGGAGATAATTATTTTTTAGTGAAGAAATGTTGGAACTGTCAGACAGCAAAACATGGGTGAATTTAAAGAATAAACTGTACTTATTGGATAAACCAAAAATTCTGAAAATTTTATGGTAAGAAGATATATGAGTCTAGTTTCAGGGAAAATTAGCAGATCTTAAATTGGAATTCTGTAGCTCAAGATATAAATAATTTAGTGACTATGACGCAATTGGACAGCTTTAAATAAATTTATGAGTAAATAGTGAAATCATAGATAATGTTTCTTGTAAGCATGTTATATAAATTAAGGATGTGGAATGGAGTGGAGGAGGAGGAAAATACATATGAATATTCAACTAGCATGGCTAATTTGCATGTTCTAAGCTCAGGGACTAAATTGAATAAAAGTAAAATTTTATGGGTAATTTTGTAAAAATGTCAAGAAATGACCAAATTGCATGAAATCGATTATTTTATTATTTAAATTATAAACAAGATCGGGTGAAAATATGTTTTAGGGATTAAATTGAAAAGTGTTGAAATTATGGAAAATTTTGATTTTCATAGAATTCATGGGCTATTATCAATATATATGAGAATAATTAGGCTTGAAACAAGGATTAAATTACAAGAATTTTATTTTTCTGAACCTAAGGATGAAATCGTCATTAATTAAAAGCTTAGGGGCAAAATGATAATTTTGCCTAAAGCATTAACTAAATGTATCAGAATATGAAATGAATGAAAATGATGATCAGATTTATTTATAAAGATCCAGATAACTCAAATACAAGACTTGAACATGGAAAAGAAAAGTCATCGGATTAGTGAAACTATAAACATGAATAAGCAACGAGGTAAGTTCATGTAACTTGAATTATATACTTAAATGCTTGAAATGTATATTATTGATGTGAATATAATTTGAATGTTAATTGTATGAAGATTGATGAAACATTGATATATTTGATAAAAAGGGGAAGAAGTCCCTTTTGAATGAAAGGAAAACTCGATGGATCTCTGAAAAGGAATTGATGGTAAAAAAAGGATCTAGCCCGGACGGGTGATCCTATCCTGATATAACCCTCCCGAAGAATATATGGAAAATGGATTTAACCCGGACGGGTAATCCGAATTAGGGTCTGAATTTAGCCTGGACTGGTAATTCGGATCCAAGCTCATTAGAGTAATTGTTGTTGCAGGGGATTTAGCCTGAACTGGTAATCCTATTGTAAAGATGAGGTTCGCGGGAGTGTGCTATCTGAAATGGAAATGTGCGCACATGAATATGAATTGACGGACCCGGAATTGTACACTATAAGTGTACTACTGGAAAATCCATCGAAATTTCGAGAAATTCAACGGGATAAGTATAAAAAATGGCAAGTACTTGAAATCATGAAATTAAACTTGAAATACATAGAAATGATAATTATTTGATATATTGAAATATGACATGGAAAATACATGTATGTGAAATTTGCCAGATAATTATGCATATTCAAGATTATGAACTACTACTAGAATAAATATATACTAAACTCATGAAAATGATAGTACATGAAATATTGTTATAATAAATTGAATAATTTATATATATGAAGAAATAGAAAAAGAATGATATGTATCATGACATGTAAATATAGGACTATTTTTGATACGTTGATACAAGGAAAATTATGTATATTAGGACAAGTAATAAATTCAAGAGAGATATGTCGGGAAAATAAGTTTGTTAATATTAAAGTATGCCAACCAGTATAGGAAAATTTTAGAATTTTGCGAAAAATTCCCTATAATCCTAATTTAATCCCGGTTGGTTCCTAATGTATGTTTTGGGCTTTGAGGGCCCAATAGAGACATTATGATTATTTTCAGAATATGAATAATAAATGACTCAGAATTATTCAAAAATATTCAGTAAACTCAGGTAATGCCTCGTACCCTATTCCGGCATCGGATACGGGTAGGGGGTGTTACAAGTTATCCGTCATGGTCAGATGTACCAAAAACGAATGATGCAAGCTTGTGACAAAAAGGTTCGCCCTAGAGAATCCTTGAGGGGGACCTGGTATTGAAGAAGATATTTCCCATACAAAAGGACTTTAGAGGAAAGTGGATGCCAAACTGGGAGGGACCTTATGTGGTAAAGAAGGTCTTTTGTAAAGGAGCTCTGATTTTGACAGAGATGGATGACAAAAATTTTCCTAATCCTGTGAATTCAGACTCAGTCCAGAAATATTTCACTTGAAAAAAAAAAGAGAGACCAAGGTGAAAACCCGCAAAGGGAGCCTTTAGACCAAAGGGGTTTTGAGTTGAAAACCCAAGAAAAGGCAACTCAAATTTTAATCGAAGATGGGGCATGTGGTAGTCTTGTCCCCTCAGAATTAACAAGGAGGAGAAACGTTACATCTTGGGGCATCAACAAAGTACTCTAGATCTCATAAACACATATCAGGCTCAAAATGGTCCTCAAGAAGTTTGTGCAAAGAAGCTCATTCTACGATATTTAGGGCACCTAATTTCATGTTATTCATTTTTTATTTTAGTAACATTTGCTATTTTGATCAATCCATTCATTTCAAGCATTGCTCCTGATAAATTTCAATCTTGTCCATTGTTAAAATATTTTTCAAGCATTTTTCATTGAAATAACGATTAATGGACTAATAATATTCAAGTAAAATGATTTCTTGCATATTTCTCTAAAAGGTTCTAAATAGTAGAAGGACTTGAAACAGAACCACTAGTCAGAACTAACCAAATCTAAGAGTTGAAAATAACAAATAGTTTAAATTGTGATTATTTCTTCGAGTTTTCTGTCAAAGATACTAGCTGAACAAAAAGGTAGGGTAATGCGTCAGTGATAGAAACTTGATGAACAATGAGCAATGTCAACCTAAGCACTAAAAAGGGGATCATTCTCGAAAAATGACATTATGCGTTCATGCAAATATCATTAACACACATCTAGTTGGGAGCATTTGATTAATTCTGATCATAATATCCTAATCGCTTAGCATAAATATAGCCCCATGAAATGGATTCTACATGTCACGCTCCCCAGAGAACGGTGTAATAGATTAGTGAAACCACAAATCCTATACCCCTGAAGTTGTAGTACGACGGATTGAAATTGTAATAACCAATTTTCGCTCAGCCCATTTTTACAAACCAAACCCAAAAGCCCAATTACAAGACCCAATTCACAATTACCTTAGCCCAAAATCTGACAAGCCCAATACCAAAAAAAAAAAACAAAACAAAACAAAATAAAAATTGGAACCCTAGCCACCACCCCACTTTGCCCTGGTTTTCAGCCATTATTTGCCACCTACTATCCACTTGCACCACCCATCCACCTGCAAAGAAGAAGACAAAACAAAGAACAATAAAAAATTATGTATGAATGGCTATAATGCCAAGCAAAAAATTGTAAACAAGGACTTTTTTTTTGGAATCAATGGAAGGAGAATACAAGAAATAATTTGCAAATATTAGTGTTTAGATTCTAACCGTTATCAGAGAAATAGTCGTCTAAAAAAATCAAAAAGAACAACAAAAACAGATCGGCAAGGAGGTGATTTTATTTTTAATTTCTAATTTTTCTTTTATTATTTCACTTCGAATCATTTCCTTCTTATTTGCACAAACATATATATATATTATTTATTATTATTATATTTACTATTATTATTATTACTAACTTTATTATTATTATCATTATTATTATTATTTACTTTATTTCTCTTTTATGTTAATATTTCCATTGTCCTTATTATTGTATTATTACTTGTATATATATACTTACTATTATTATTATTATAATTATTATTATTACATCTACTATTACTATTATTATATTTATTATATTTATATTATTATATTGTACATACTTCGTATCATTATTATTATCTTAGTATTATTAATATACTATTATTATTACTAATTATTATTATTATTATTATTATTATTATTATTATGTGGTACATATTATTATTATTATTAATTTACTATGGTATCATTATTATTATTGTTATTATTATTATATTTATATTATCATATTATATATACGTTGCATATTAGTATTATTATCTCATTATTATTGTTATATTTGTATTGGCATCTTGTACATATTTCGTGTCCGTACTATTATTATCTTCTTCTTACTATTATTATTATTATTATTATTATATTTATGCTATCATATTGTATATACTTTTTATTATCTCGATCTTTACTAATACCTTCAACCCTTTTTTTATTATTATTCTTTTACCTTTTTACATTTTTATATTTTTGTACCTTTTGTTACCAGTATTGTTGATTTCGTATTTTTGTCGTTTCATGTGGATCAATGGTTTTAAGTCGCAATCCGACGTTTTTTTAATTCATACAAAAGAGGTAATATTCGTGTGTTTAGAAGGCCGAAAAATTACATCCTAACGTGTTGGATGTCGATCTTTTCGTTCGACTAAATATTCAGATATCCTTTTCTTGTCAAAGATGATCTCGGTGTCGAAATATAAGGGTGTTATATCCTAACGTGTTGGGTATGATACTTTTATTCCTTTGACGCGAGATAATCTTAAGATTTAATCCCGAATGGACGAATTTTATTCTTTGCAATTTTTACCCTAAATATTTTCAAGTTTTCAACATTAGGACAACATCAATCAATTTGGTACCAACTTTGGGCGTTACAAGGGTGCTAACCCTTCCTTATGTACGTGAATCGACTCGAACTCGTTTTCTCGATTTCGTAGACCAAAATTATTGTTTTAATAAACCAAAATATTTTATTAAAACAAAGGTGACCTGATCACACCTAATAAAGATCGGTGGCGACTCCTGTGTTCTTTATTTTCAAAACCAAAGTTGATTCCCGTTTTGTCAAAAAATGGTTACGACAGCTTGGCGACTCCACTGGGGACTTTGAGAGTCAGGCCATAAATTGATTGATTTTTGTCCTTTTGATTGAAAACTTGAAAACTTGTTTTTTTTTTAAAAAAATCATGTTTCGTTTGATGCATCTGTTTATGTGTTAATTACAATAATGTCGAGTCCTATAATTCTTACACTTGTATTACATGACCGTTGTGGTCGCACCTTTTAAGTGGAGTAAGAAACTAAGCCTTCGTAAGGTTTTCACCTCCGCATGGGCTAGTGGATTGCTTCTGGGCTACATCCATACCTATGTGCTCCGTGAGGTCTTCACCTCCGCATGGCCATAGGGAAATGTATCCCCCTGAATCGAACTTGGTCCGTATGAGCCTATAATGGGTAAGGATTGAGGAATCTGCTGGTTCAGGTACCCCTCTCTAGAACCAGACCCCATGTAGAAGCCTTAGAGCCTACCCTAGGTAGAACGTCGAAATAGTTGCCCAGATAAGTGTGTGATGATATTTTGCTTGTTTTGATTATGCAATACTGACTCGTGTTGATTTGTTTGACTTGCATGACATTCCATATAGTAGAGGTGTCAATTTCTGTTCGATTGCTGATATAGGAAGTTTGCTATGGAAAATGACTTTCTTGATAAAGTAGAGGACAATGCGGCTGTGCGCGCATGGTTAGAAAAGTTACAGTTGGAAAAAGGAGATAGCTTAATTGAAAGTCATACGTCGGAGCTGAGGGACTTCACCCGTGTCAGTGTGACACAAAATGAGCTTGAGTTACGAGATATCTGGACCCATTGGGAAGATGAAGCTAAACAGATGTTCCGCCACCGTTACGGCGACATCTCTCACTTATTGGATGTTAAGATAGATAAACACCTGTTTCGGGCTATGGTCCAGTTTTGGAATTTTGCATACAGTTGCTTCACTTTTGGGAAAGTGGATTTGGTGCCGACAATAGAAGAATATACCACTTTACTTTGTATTCCCGGAATACAAGTTGACAAGGTTTATATTAGGCCTGCCTATGTCCCTCCTTTGGCGAAGAAGTTGATGAAAATTACGGGAATGAGTGAACAGTAGATCTCGACCAAGATTCAACAGAAAGGTGAAGGGAGATGTATTCCTTGGGTAAATTTAAGGGATCTGATTTTAACGCATCCTGATGTGAGAAGGAAAGTTGATATCTTCGCCTTAGGCCTCTACGGGTTAGTCGTCTTCCCAAAAGCCCTGAGACACATAGATGAAGCAGTAGTGGATCTATTCGACCGATTGGATAAACAAGTCATACCTGTCCCGGCAATTCTTGCGGAGACTTTCAGATCATTAAATGCATGCAGAAGAGCAGGAGAAGGAAGGTTTATCGGATGCGCAGCTATTGATGGTATGGTTACATGGACATCTTTGGAAGATGGATAAAGTCTCTTGTCGACCCTTTTATAAGAATTATTCACCGATAAAAGAGGAAGTAGCCGTGTCAAGACGAGAAGATATAACGGAAGAAGGATGGAGGACAATTCGTCAGAATCTTCAGGAAGGAGACATTGAGTGGAGAGCTCCATGGATGGTGTCTGGAGAGATCCTTTACAGATGCAGAGACTTTAGTTGGGTCCCTCTACTTGGAATTTGGGGAGTCATCGGGTATGCCCCTTTGTTAGTAGCAAGACAATACCAGTCTAGACAGTTCATGCCAGCAACACATGGGTTGGATCGAAGCGAATTCTTTTATACAGGAGAAGGTTATAAGAAGAAGATTAAGGAAATTGCAAATGCTTGGAAGCAAACCTACCGGATGAAGAGGTTGACTATGGGTGAAATGACGACTTCTAAGTATACAGTGTGGCTAAACAAAAGAATCAACGACAATATCTCGAGACCTAGTTCAGATAATGCTCAATCTACGGAGGAATGGTTGCAAATGATACCAACAGAGCTAGAAATTATAAAGCAAGATTTTGTACGGCGGGGTTCAGAGTTCGAGAAGATAATTGAAAAGTTAGAGGAGGAGAGGATGCTCTTGAAATTGGAAGTAGAGATACAGAAATCAGAAGCAGAAAAGATAAGGAAAGGGAAGGACAAAACTGAAGAAGAGTTGGATAGCATAAAGAGTGACTACAAAAAGATGCGTCTCTCAATGAGAACTGCGGGACTAGGAAAGACTCCAAATCAATGGCGACAAGAGTTACAAGAGGAAAGAGCTAGGACTGAGAAATGGGAAAGGAAATTCCAAGAAATGAAGGCCCAGAAAGAGATCTTAGAAAAGCAAGTGTCGGAAGGCCAAAATAGAAGAAATGAGTTGAAGACTAGAGTGGCGGAGGTGGAAAGGTCTTTAAATCATTATCGAAACCGCGACTCAGTGATAGAATTAAAGGCAAGCTTGAGCAGAATCGAAGAAATGGGAAAAAAGACCGAAGAGTTAGAAGTGGCACTACAGGATTGTCAGGATTATATTGCGTACTTGAAAGAGAGTAGAGAGCAACGGGAGGAGGAGTTACATAAGGCTCAGAAGCAAATCGAAAATAGAGACTATCTCATAAGAGAAGCCATAAATCAGATTCGAGAGGTGGCCGAGCACTTACAAATTTTGGCAGCAGAAGCAGAAGTATTAAGCATGCGGCATGAGTCACGGACAAGCCAAGGACCGGAGTTGGTTTCTTTACTCCAAAAGATTAGGGATCTAGGCACTAAGGCCAAACCATATCTGTAATCTATTTTATGTAAAGAGCTTTGTTATCTAAGGAAGTTTCCTATAAGGAATTGAATCAGAATTGACACCTTTTTGCATTCATACCATACAACAGCATCGTATCACCCCAATCATCCACTAAGACTAAAAATCGTATAACTTACAGTTCGACATTACGGATCTGGAATCGCGTCACCTTTATAGGACCCGATTAAGAACTAGAGCCATGGATGCTGAACTCAACGAAAGAATCGAAAGAATGGAAAGAATCCAGGGCGATTGCAAGAGAGCGATTGGCCGATCCACAAAGAAGAAACAAGGGACCTGATGGTGAAATCCAGGGAAGAATCACTTGAGCAAAAGGACCAAATGGCCAAGCTAATGGAGATGGTGACGACCCTGGTCAAAGGAAAAGGACCTGTGCAGAGTCTTAATATTACAGAACCCCATTCGAGAGTCAATCAGAGTCCACTCCATCCCCCAGGATTTACTCCACCTCACACCCATACAGTACCAGGAGATTGGCCTCAAAGGGAATCTACAGGCCTAGAACAACCATTATACCACCACCTGCTCATCTAGGACCAGGCATATTCGTATCAAACCCCGGAGCTAACCCTGCTGACTCTGTTGTCCCAGATTTGGATGATCCTATTGAAATAGCCAAGCTAAGAATGAGGGATCATGATGCTCAGGACAAGTATAAGAGTCTGGAAGAAAGACTCAGGGCGATAGAGGGAACTAGAGTCTCCTCTGCAATGAGCGCCAAAGAGCTCAGTTTGGTTCCTGATCTGGTCTTGCCTCCGAAAATTAAAGCGCCAGACTTCGAAAATTTTGATGGAACAAGGTGTCCAAAGGCGCATCTATCATGTTTTGTCGAAAAATGGCTGGTTATGTGAATGAAGACAAATTGTTAATACACTGCTTTCAAGATAGCTTGATCGGGTCAGCCCTCCGGTGGTATAATCAGCTCAGCAGAGAGAGGATCCAACCATGGAATGACTTAGCTTCAGCGTTCTATGAGCAATACAAGCATGTCTCCGATATGGCGCCCGATCGACTAACGCTACAGATGATGGAAAAGAAGCCATCAGAGACTTTTAGACAATACGCTCAAAGGTGTAGGGATATCTCAGTTCAAGTAGAACCCCCACTGACTAAAACTGAAATAACGGTCCTTTTTATTAACACTTTGAAGGCACCATTTTATGACAAGTTAGTGGGAAATGCCACAAAAGACTTCGCTGATATCGTAATATCAGGGGAACTCATTGGGAATGGCATCAAGAGTGGAAGGATGGAAGGTTTCGAGAGCTCGAAAAGGCCAGCACCTATAAAGAAGAAAGAGCCTGAAACCCATATGGTGGGGACTGGGAACCACTACGCTTCCAATCCATACCCAATCCAACCACGACCTCAATTCCGCCCACCCCCTAATTTCTATTTTCCACCTCAAAACCTCTACAATCAAACACCCCCTCCTTACCCCGTCTATGCCGCTGATAACCAAAGACTGTAAACCATATCCCCGCCAAATACCACGCCCGCTCAAAGTCAGCCTAAAAATGAACAGAAACCAATAAGACCCAATCCTGTAAAACCTCAATTCACCCCTATTCCCGTATTGTACGGAGAATTGTGCCCGAAATGATTAAAAAATAATTAATATCCCCACATTACATGGCACCGCTGAAGCCTCCATACCCAAAGTGGTACGATCCTAATGCTAATTGCATGTATCATGCTGGAAATCAGGGGCATTCTACAGACAATTGTATAGCCTTTAAAAGAAGGGTTCAAGGTCTTATCGAGGCGAGGATTTTACGATTTGACGGCACCGGTAATGTGGCTGGAAATCTGCTCTCTAACCATCCCGTAGGGAACGTGAGTGTGGTGACACAAGAGGATAGGTGGCAAGCCAAAAGTTGTGTCTCCGAGATAAGGACACCTTTGAGGAAAGTGTGGGAAATAATGACTGAAAACGGTTTGCTCGGTAGAAGTTTCAAGGAGGAAAGCATGGAAGGTCAAAGTTTTTGCGTTTTTCATGGCATAGAAGGACATCACATCCAATCTTGTGAGAAATTCAAAGAATTACTTCAAGGTATGATGAACAATAAGGAGGTTGAGATCTGTAATAAGAAGGAAGAGATCGCCGAAAAGGATATATGTGTTTCTAAGGGTCAATCATCAGGTCCCCCTTATAGCGCTGACCGACCCTTGGTAATCTACTACGAAGCAAAGAAAGAAGAGGTGAAACCAAAGATGATAATCAAAGTACCTTCTCCCTTCCCTTACAATGACAGCAAGGCGGTGCCGTAGAAATATGTTGTCAGCATTACCATGCCCGAAGCTACGACTGATGATATTAGCGAGGTGGGGCATTTCACTCGTAGCGGGAGATGTTATTCTCCCAAAATGGTTGAACCAAAAAAGAAAGCCATCGACTCGAGTCAGAAAGGAAAGGCACCAATACATAAGGCCGATGTCGAGGTTGAAATACAATCCGAACAAGAAACTAAAAGGCCCGTGAATGAGGATGAAGCACATGAATTCTTGAAGTTCATCAAACATAGTGAATATAACATCGTGGAACAATTGAACAAGCAGCCGGCAAGAATCTCGGTGTTATCCCCGCTATTGAACTCTGAGGCACATCGGAACGCCTTGCTAAAAGTGCTGAATCAAGCTTATGTGGAAAGTAATGTATCTCTGGAAAAGCTTGACAGGTGGGCAAACAACTTAAACGCGGACAATTTCATCTTTTTCAGCGATGATGAAATACCACCAAACGGTAGAGGCTCTATCAAAGCATTACATATTACGACCTATTGTAAAGGATACATAGTACCGAGTGTACTCATCGACAATGGATCCGCACTCAATGTCATGCATTTGGCCACGCTTTTCAGGATGTCAGTTGATATGTCTATCTAAGGCCTTGTCATTCCACAGTAAGAGCATTCGATAGGACACGACGAGAGGTCATGGGAAAGATCGAGATTCCTTTAGATGTGGGCTCGTGTACATATGACATAGAATTCCAGGTCATAGATATCTCGCCTTCGTATAATTGTCTCTTAGGGAGGCCTTGGATCCATTCTGCTAGGGCAGTCCCTTCATCTCTCCACCAAAAAGTAAAGTTTGTCATGGGTAATTGCTTGATCATGGTCGCTGGTGAGGAAGACATCGTCACGTCCATCTCTACTGATGCACCCTACATCGAGGTGAACAAAGATGCAGTAGAATGTTCCTTCCATTCCTTCGAATTCATCAATGCTACTTTTATTGCTGAAGGAAGCAAAGCCCCACGCCCAAGCTGTCAAGGAATACCAAGATGGGAATCAAGTTGACTGTAGGCAAAGGAGCCAGAGCGAAGAAAAGTTTGGGAAAATACCAGCAAGGAATAGTCAGAGCACTAAAACCAGTACACGATAAGGCTCGATGTGGTTTAGGATTCAAGCCTGACGCGCGGCAAAGAAGGAAACAGTTACAGAAAGAGCAAGAAAGGAGGATTGCAAGAGCCTCAGGTCGGGAATTAGAATGGGAGCCCATAATGTATCCGCCTTTATCGAAAACATTTACATCGGCAGAAATTACATACCCGGGAAGAGATGATCCACAAAGTATGATGTTATGGATTGAAAGGGGCCTACAGGACTTCAGTATAAACGTCATTAACAAAGGGAATAATGCAGTGGTAGATATTTCAGCGATACCCCTTGGATTCACTCCGAACAATTGGACTGCCGTGGATCTCCTCATAATTTCCAAGTCTCCTCCAAAGTAATGCTCAATGCTGACTTTTTGTATGCCCCTAAGCTGTAGGGGAATCTGTTATGAGAGTTTATGTTGTCTATTTAACTTTTAAATGAAACATGAATAAAGATGCATTTTGTCATGGTCTTTTTATTCTCATCGGTTTCATATTTATTTCCTTTTTTTATAACCTGTCCCTATATATCTCGTATCATCGTATCACGTTTATAGGATCTGGTACCTTGATACCCCTCTATAGTTTCTTTTCCATTTACCTTTCAGGTGCTCAGATATCAATGACACGAACAATCCTGTTACAAGTCCTAAAATCAACTTCGAGAAAGCCATTTGTGTGGGAGAATTCGAGGCTGAAGAAAATGCTGAAGATTATGTCTCCTCCCCAAACTTACTAAGAATGGTAGAACAAGAGGATGAAAAGATTCTGCCCTATCGAGAATCTGTCGAGACAGTGAATTTGGGAAGCGAAGAAAAAAGGCAAGAGGTAAAAGTTGGAACCTCCATGTCAGAGGACACCAAACATGATCTGATTGCCTTGCTTCATGAATACAAAGACGTGTTCGCATGGTCGTATCAAGATATGCCAGGTTTGAACGAAGATGTAGTGGTCCATAGACTTCCATTGAAACCAGAATGCAAGTCTATCCAACAGAAGTTAAGGCAGATGAGGCCTGAAATGCTCTTAAAGATAAAGGAAGAAGTAAAGAAACAATTTAATGCTGGCTTCCTACAAATCTCTAGATATCCAGAATGGGTGGCTAATATAGTCCCAGTACCGAAGAAAGATGGCAAATTGCGAATGTGCGTGGATTACCATGATTTGAATTGAGCAAGCCCTAAAGATAATTTCCCGTTGCCACACATCGATACATTGGTAGATAACACGGCAAAACATTCATTTTTCTCCTTCATGGATGGACTTTCGGGCTACAATCAAATCAAGATGGCTCCCGAAGATATGGAGAAAACTACATTCATGACAATGTGGGGGACATTCTGCTACAAAGTGATGTCGTTCGGACTAAAGAATGCCGGGGCAACATACCAGAGAGCCATGGTAACATTGTTTCATGACATGATGCACAAGGAAATAGAAGTCTATGTCGACAACATGATCGCCAAATCTCGAGGGGAAAGAGAGCATGTTGAAAACCTCCGGAAGTTGTTTGAAAGACTGAAAAAATTCCAACTGAAGCTTAACCCAGCCAAATGTACCTTCGGGGCTACCTTTGGAAAATTATTGGGGTTCATCGTTAGCGAGAAAGGTATCGAGGTTGATCCGAGCAAAATAAAGGCCATACAAGAACTATCGCCCCGCGCACACAAAAGGAAGTCAGAGGATTTCTAGGGAGGCTGAACTACATCGCTCGATTCATTGCTCAACTCATCAAGCAGTGTGATCCGATTTTTCGACTCCTTCGAAAACACAATCTTGGAAAATGGAACGAGGAGTGTCAAATAGTTTTTGACAAGATAAAATAGTATTTGTTTAACCCCCCGGTGCTAGTACCGCCAACGTCCGGGAGACTGCTAATATTGTATTTGACAGTATTCGAAAACTCAATGGGTTGCGTACTGGGGCAACATGATGAGTCAGGGAAAAGAGAAAGGGCGATTTACTACCTCAGCAAGAAGTTTACAGAGTATGAGGCAAAGTACCCGTCAATTGAGAAATTCGGTTGTGCTTTAGTCTGGGCAAGCCGAAGGCTCAGACAATATATGTTGTATCACACGACATGGTTAATTTCAAAGCTGGACCCAATAAAGTACATGATGGAATCACCTGCACTCTCAGGAAGAATGGCACGATGGCAGATCCTACTATCGGAATATGACATCATCTACGTGAATTAAAAGTCGATAAAAGGGAGCGCAATAGCTGATTTCTTAGCAACTCGAACAACAAAGGAGTACGAGCCGTTGAAATTTGACTTCCCAGATGAAGACTTGATGTGCATTACAGAAAAAGAATGTGAGTCGTCAAAAGAGAAACCATGGAAGATGAGCTTTGATGGTGCCTCAAATGCATTGGGGCATGGGATTGGAGCAGTCTTAGTGTCACCAGAAGGGAATCATTACCCATTCACTGCCAGATTAAATTTCTTCTGTACCAATAATGTAGCGGAATATGAGGCTTGTGTTATGGGACTTCGTGCCGCTATTGAATGAGACATCAGAATTTTAGAAGTATACGGAGACTCAGCGCTAGTGATTTACCAAATCTATGGAGATTGGGAAGTGAGAGATTCGAAGTTGGTCAAATATCGTGATCTCGTGGCAGAGCTGATCAAAGAATTCAAAGAAGTAACTTTTAATTACTTCCCATGGGAAGAAAACCAATTGGCTTACGCCCTGGCCACCTTAGCTTCAATGTTCAAAGCAAACCGAGAAACAGAAATAATACCTCTCCAGATGAACATATATGAGGCCCCTGCGCATTGTTTTAGCATTGAAAACGAAGCAGATGGACAACCATGGTTACATGATATCTTAGAATATGTCAAGAATCAAAGATATCCCGAGCAAGCAAACAAGAACGACAAAAGAACGATCAGAAGATTGGCAGCGAGATTTGTTCTCGATAGGGACATCCTATACAAAAGAGGGAAAGATCAAATGCTCCTGAGATGTCCATGAAGGAGTTTGTGGAACGCACGCCAATGGCTTCACTATGGCCAGGCAGATTATGAGGCTCGGTTATTACTGGTTGACAATGGAAAGCGACTGCATTAGTTACGCACGAAAGTGTCACAAATGTCAAGTTTATGGCGATAAAATTCATGCAGCACCTTCGCCCCTTCACGTCATGACTTCTCCGTGGCCTTTTTCTATGTGGGGCATGGATGTTATAGGGCCAATTTCACCAAAAGCTTCTAATGGACATCGATTCATTTTTGGGGTCATAGACTACTTCACAAAATGGATAGAAGCTGCTTCGTTTGCTAATGTGACAAGGGCAGCAGTGTACAGATTCTTAAAAAAAGAGATCATATGTCGATACGGTTTGCCTGAGAGAATTATCTCAGATAATGTTTTAAATCTGAACAACAAGATGATGAAAGAAGTGTGCGAGCGGTTCCAAATAAAGCATCATAATTCCTCACCCTATCGCCTAAAGATGAACGGAGCAGTAGAAGCTGCTAACAAAAATATTAAGAGAATTATTGGGAAAATGACCGAAACGTATAAGGATTGGCACGAGAAACTACCATTTGCTTTGTATGCATATCGCACATGTGTGCGGACCTCTACAGGGGCCACTCCCTTCTCTCTGGTCTATGGAATGGAAGCTGTGCTGCCCATCGAAGTTGAGATCCCCTCTCTACGGGTCTTAATGGAGTCAAAGCTAGAAGAATCAGAATGGGTTCAAGCTCGATATGACCAACTAAATCTGATCGAAGAAAAATGCTTGAAAGCAATCTATCATGGACAGATGTACCAGAAGAGAATGATCACGGCCCATGACAAGAAGGTGCGACCAAGGGAATTTTGCGAAGGAGAACTCGTCTTGAGAAAGATTCTCCCGATACAAAAAGACTTCTGAGGAAAATAGGCACTGAATTAGGAAGGACCATACGTCGTAAAGAGAGCTTTCTCAGGTGGAGCTTTGATTTTCACTGAAATGGATGGGAAAGAGTTACCAAATCAGGTAAACTCAGATGCCGTGAAGAAATATTACGCCTAAAAAAAATCAAGATGAAAACCCGAAAAGGGCATCCTGATAAACAAAGAAGGTTTAGGATGAAAACCCGAAAGGGCATCCTAAGCAAGCTAATTTGGGCCGAAAAAGCAAGAATGGTTTGAACAGGAAGTCAAACGGTGAGATTATAGTATTGAAGCGGACTCTGAAGCTCAAGAATCTTCTACACGAAAAGCCTTGCTCGAAAAGATTCAGGATGAAGAAACATGGAGAAGTTCATGCGTCGAATATCTAGAGCACTTACGACAACTGAACTTATTTTCCTTTTATAATGCTTTCTTGATCAAGTTATTCCTTGTCAATTTTCTTTGCTTGTTGCTTTTGAAATAAATATAGATATGAGGAATCCCTTTCATGCCTACTTTGCCATTTTCATGCATTTTATTTATGTTTCATTTTAGAAATAAATAGTGAAATTACACACTCTAAATGAAGAGAATATTGAGCATTACCTGGATGAGAATTGGGTAAGTACGAGGGCCTCAAAGCAAGTACAAAGTTCAACAGGGGGCAAAAAAAAGGGATATAGGAGAAACACGGATTACTCATAGAACTTGAAGACGGGTACAAGACCTGAGAAAAGTCAAGAATCGAAGCAATGAAGATGGGTCATCATGAGAGTCATAATGAGAGACATAGGACAAACCCAGGATGCATGGCATAGTCATGTAGGCATAAAAACATTTAAGACAAACACGTGCATATCATGATGACATCACGCATGACACATACAGGTACGCCAGCAAAGCAAGAAGTCTTGACGATAGTTGTACCAAACCAAGGAAAAGAAAACATCCGAGATGATATATTTTGAGATTCCGGTTGCATAAATCAACTCATATTGCGAGAAGTGAATTGAGCCTCGGGTCGCACGCCGAGGTATTTTTAATCCCCGGTTGTAACTCCTCAGGTCGCACGCTGAGGTATTTTTAATTTCTATTTCTGTTAACAACTCCTCAGGTCGCACGCTGAGATATTTTTTTAATTTCTATTTTTTAATTTCTGTTTGCAAAAATCCACTCCTCAAGTCGCACGATGAGGTATTTTCAATTTCTGTTTTTCAATCAACTCCTTAGGTCGCACGCTGAGGTATTTTCAATATCTGTTTTTCAATTTCCGTTTGCAAAAATCAACTCCTCAGGTCGCACGCTAAGGTATTTTCAATATCTGTTCTTCAATTTCTGTTTGCGAAAATCAACTCCTCGGATCGCATATATTGAGGCATTTTTAATTTCATTTTTCAATTTCTCGCTTGCAAAAAAATCAACTCCTCAGTCGCATATTTGAGGTATTTTTAAATTTTCAATTTCTGTTTGAATCAACTCCTCAGTCGCACGAGGCATTTAATTTCGATTTTTAATTTACGTTGTAAAAATCAACTCCTCAAAGTCATATGTTATTGAGGTATTTTCAATTTCGCTTTTTCAATTTTCGTTTGCAAAAAAATCAACTCTTCAGTCATGCACTGAGGTATTTTTAATTTACTTTTTTCAATTTACGCTTGCAAAAATCAACTCCTCAGTCGCACGAGGTATTTTTAATTTCATTTTTAATTTCTGTTGGTTCAAAAAATCAACTCATATTACGAGTGGGGGGTTGAGCCTCGGGTCACACGCGGAGATACTTACAGACGGAAAATTGAAGTCGCCTGGAGCGAATTGGACAAAGAAGTTCCAGTGGACAAAGAAGATAGGGCAAGAGCAAAATAAAGCTACTGAGCCATATCTCTCGAAGTAGCATTGAGTAGATCGAAGATCGAAGCCTCCAGAAGATAGCAGGAAGCAGTTTGAAAAGTTTAGACTTATTTCCTTGAAATCCCGATGGAGTAGATCAAAGATGAGAATCTCTTCTCCCTGAAATCACATCAAAGCCGATCAAGGCGCTAATCACTGCGCCCTTGAAGAAGCAATGGAACAGGGAAATTTATCTCCCCTGAGATCTGACGAAACTTGATGAAGCGGATCAAAGTAACAAGTTCTGATGAGAGTTGAAGCTACTTGGCAGAGAAAAGCACTCGAAGAATCAGAGCTTGGCCGAGACCGGGCAAAATTGGTTCTTCTATTGTCTTTGCTCTATTGTTTCACGACAACGAGCAAAGAGGGGCAGCTGTAATAACCAATTTTCGCCCGGCCCATTTTTACAAACCAAACCCAAAAGCCCAATTACAAGACCCAATTCACAATTACCTTAGCCCAAAATCTGACAAGCCCAATACCAAAAAAAAAAACAAAATAAAAATTGGAACCCTAGCCACCGCCCCACTTTGCCCCAGTTTTCAGCCATTATTTGCCACCTACTATCCACTTACACCACCCATCCACCTGCAAAGAAGAAGACAAAACAAAGAACAATAAAAAATTATGTATGAATGGCTGTAAAGCCAAGCAAAAAATTGTAAACAATGACTTTTTTTTTGGAATCAATGGAAGGAGAATACAAGAAATAATTTGCAAATATTAGTGTTTAGATTCTAAACGTTATCGGAGAAATAGTCGTCTAAATAAATCAAAAAGAACAACAAAAACAGATCGGCAATGAGGTGATTTTATTTTTAATTTCTAATTTTTCTTTTATTATTTCACTTCGAATCATTTCCTTCTTATTTGCACAAACATATAAATATATATATAATAATAATTATTATTATTATTATTATTATTATTATTATTATTACTAACTTTATTATTATTATCATTATTATTATTTACTTTATTTCTCTTTTATGTTAATATTTCCATTGTCCTCATTATTGTATTATTACTTGTATATATATACTTACTATTATTATTATTATTATTATTATAATTATTATTACATCTACTATTACTATTATTATATTTATTATATTTATATTATTATATTGTACATACTTCGTATCATTATTATTATCTTAGTATTATTAATATACTATTATTATTATTATTATTATTAATTTACTATGGTATCATTATTATTATATTTATATTATCATATTATATATACGTTGCATATTAGTATTATTATCTCATTATTATTGTTATATTTGTATTGGCATGTTGTACATATTTCGTGTCCGTACTATTATTATCTTCTTCTTACTATTATTATTATTATTATTATATTTATACTATCATATTGTATATACTTTTTATTATCTCGATCTTTACTAATACCTTTAACCCTTTTTTTATTATTATTTCAAAGCCGTCTTTTACCTTTTTACATTTTTATATTTTTGTACCTTTTGTTACCAGTATTGTTGATTTCATATTTTTGTCGTTTCATGTGGATCAATGGTTTTATTTCGCAATCCGACGTTTTTTTAATTCATACAAATGAGGTAATATTCGTGTGTTTAGAAGGCCGAAAAATTACATCATAACGTGTTGGGTGTCGATCTTTTCGTTCGACTAAATATTCAAATATCCTTTTCTTGTCAAAGATGATCTTGGTGTCGAAATATAAGGGTGTTATATCCTAACGTGTTGGGTATGATACTTTTATTCCTTTGAAGCGAGATAATCTTAAGATTTAATCCCGAATGGACGAATTTTATTCTTTGCAATTTTTACCCTAAATATTTTCAAGTTTTCAACATTAGGACAACATCAATCAATTTGGTACCAACTTTGGGCGTTACAAGGGTGCTAACCCTTCCTTGTACGTAACCGACTCCCGAACTCGTTTTCTCAGATTTCGTAGACCAAAATTATTGTCTTAATAAACCAAAATATTTTATTAAAACAAAGGTGACCCGATCACACTTAATAAAGATCGGTGGCGACTCCCGTGTTCTTTATTTTCAAAACCAAAGTCGATTCTCATTTTGTCAAAAAATGGTTACGACAGAAATTATCATGGCGAATCTTATTTTTCTAAAGTTGTAGTGGAACAGATTAAAGCTACAAGTTACAAGTCTTATCTCCCTGAAGTTGTAGTAGAGCAGATTGAAAATAGTAAATCTTATCTATCTGAAGTTGCAGTAGAGTAGATTAAAGCTATAAACCTTATCTCCCTGAAGTTGTAGTGGAGCAGGTTGAAAGTCTTATCTCCCTGAAGTTGCAGCGGAGCAGATTGAAGATAGCGAATCTTATTTCCCTGAAGTTGCAATAGAACAGATTAAAGCTACAAGTTACAAATTTTATCTACCTGAAGTTACAGTGGAGTAGATTAAAGACAGTTAATCTTATTTCCCTGAAGTTTCAGTGGAACAGATTAAAGCTACAAGTTACAAATCTTATCTCCCTAAAGTTGCAGTAGAGCAGATTGAAGATAGCAAATCTTGTTTCCCTGAAGTTGCAGTGAACAAATTAAAGCTATAAGTTGCAAATCTTATCTCCCTGAAGTTGCAGTGAAGTAGATTAAAGATAGCGAACTTATTTCATTGAAGTTTCAGTGGAACAGATTAAAGCTACAAGTAACAAATCTTATCTCCCTGAAGTTGCAGTGGAGTAGATTGAATATAGCAAATCTTATTTCCCTAAAGTTGCAGTGGAACAGATTAAAGCTATAAGTTACAAATCTTATCTCCTTGAAGTTGCAATAGAGTAGATTGAAACTAAATCATATACCTCTAAAGTTGTAGTAGGTTGGATTAAATCTACCGTAGCAAATCTTATCTCCCTGAAGTTATAGTGGAGCAGATTGAAACGATAAGTCCTATACCTCTGAAGTTGCAATAGGTCGGATTAAATCTACTATAGCAAGTCATAACTCTCTGAAGTTATAGTGGAATAGACTAAAGCTACAAGTTATAAATCTTATCTCATTGAAGTTGCAATGGAGTGGATTGAAGTTACAAATCTTATCTTCCTAAAATTGCAGTCGAGCAGGTTGAAGTCACAAGTCTTATCTCCCTAAAGTTACAATGGAGTAGATTGAAGTTACTGTAGTGAACCATATCTCTCTGAAGTTGTAGTGGAGCAAATTAAAGCTATAAACCTTATCTTTCTAAAGTTGCAGTGCAGTAAATTGAAGTTAAAAATCTTATCTCCCTGAAATTTATCTTTCTAAAGTTACAGTGCAGTAGATTGAAGTTAAAAATCTTATCTCCCTGAAATTACAATGGAGCGGATTGAAGCTATAAACCTTATCTCCTTTAAGTTGCAGTGGAGCATTTTGAAGTTACACAAGTCTTATCTCCCTAAAGTTGTAGTGGAGCAGATTTAAAATAAAGAATCTTATTTCCCTAAAGTAGTAGTAGAACAGATTAAAACTACAAGTTACAAATTTTATCTACCTGAAGTTGCAGTGGAGCAGATTAGAGATAGTGAATCTTATTTCCCTAAAGTTTCAGTGGAACAGATTAAAGCTACAAGTTAAAAATCTTATCTCTCTGAAGTTGCAGTGGAGCAGATTGAAGATAGCAAATCTTATTTCCCTGAAGTTGCAGTGAACAAATTAAAGCTACAAATTACAAATCTTATCTCCCTGAAGTTGCAGTGAAGCAGATTAAAGATAGCGAACTTATTTCCTTGGAGTTTCAGTGGAATAGATTAAAGCTACAAGTTACAAATCTTATCTCCCTGAAGTTACAGTGGAATAGATTGAATATAGCAAATCTTATTTCCTTAAAGTTGCAGTGGAACAGATTAAAGCTATAAGTTACGAATCTTATCTCCTTAAAGTTGCAATAGAGTAGATTGAAACTAAATCCTATACCTCTTAAGTTGTAGTAGGTTAGATTCAATCTACCGTAGCGAATCTTATCTCCTTGAAGATGCAGTGGAGCAGATTGAAACGATAAGTCCTATACCTCTGAAGTTGCAGTAGGTCGAATTAAATCTATCATTGCAAGTCTTATCTCTCTGAAGTTACAGTGGAATAGACTAAAGCTACAAGTTATAAATCTTATCTCCTTGAAGTTGCAATGGAGTGGATTGAAGTTACAAATCTTATCTCCCTAAAGTTGCAGTGGAGCAGGTTGAAGTCACAAGTCTTATCTCCCTGAAGTTGCATGGAGTAGATTGAAGTTACTGTAGTGAACCTTATCTCCCTAAAGTTGTAGTGGAGCAAATTAAAGCTATAAACATTATCTCTTTGAAGTTCCAGTGGAGTAGATTGAAGTTACAAATCTTATCTCCTTGAAGTTGTAGTGGAGCGGATTGAAGTTACAAATCTTATCTCTCTAAAGTTGCAGTGGAGCAAGTTGAAATTACAAATCTTATCTTCTTGAAGTTGCAGTAGAGTAGATTGAAGTTACTGTGGTGAATCTTCTCTCTCTAAAGTTGCAGTGGAGCAGATTAAAGCCAAAACTCTTATCTCCCTGAAGTTGCAGTGGAACAGATTAAAGTTACAGTAGAGCAGATTAAAGCTATAAACCTTATCTCTTTAAAGTTGCAGTGGAGTAGATTTAGGTTACAAATCTTATCTCTCTGAAGTTGCAGTGGAGCGGATTGAAGTTAAAAATATTATCTCCCTAAAGTTGCAGTGGAGCATGTTGAAGTTACAAGTTTTATCTCCCTAAAGTTGCAGTAGAGCGGATTGAAGTTATAAATCTTATCTCTCTGAAGTTGTAATAGAGTAGATTGAAACTAAATCCTACACCTCTGAAGTTGTAGTAGGTTGGATTAAATCTACCGTAGAAATCTTATCTCCCTGAAGTTGCAATGGAGCAGATTGAAGCGATAAGTCCTAAACCTATGAAGTTGCAATAGGTCGGATTGAATCTACCATAGCAAGTCTTATCTCTCTGAAGTTACAGTGGAATAGACTAAAGCTACAAGTTATAAATCTTATCTCCTTGAAGTTACAATGGAGTGGATTGAAGTTACAAACCTTATCTCCCTAAAATTGCAGTGCAGCAGGTTGAAGTCACAAGTCTTATCTCCCTGAAGTTGCAGTGGAGCAGATTAAAGCTCTAAACCTTATCTCTCTGAAGTTGCAGTGGAGTAAATTGGAGTTACAAATCTTATCTCCCTAAAGTTGCAGTGGAGCGGATTGAAGTTACAAATCTTATCTCCCTAAAGTTGCAGTGGAGTATGTTGAAGCTACAAGTTTTATTCCCCTGAAGTTGCAGTGAAGTAGATTGAAGTTACTGTGGTGAATCTTATCTCTCTAAAGTTTCAGTGGAGTAGATTAAAGCCACAACTCTTATCTCCCTGAAGTTGCAGTGGAACATATTGAAGTACAGTAGAGCAGATTAAAGCTATAAACTTTATCTCTCTGAAGTTGCATTGGAATAGATTGAAGTTACAAATCTTATCTCCCTAAAGTTGCAGTAGAGCGGATTGAAGTTATAAATCTTATCTCCATGAAGTTGCAATAGAGTAGATTGAAACTAAATCCTATATCTCTTAAGTTGTAGTAGGTTGGATTAAATCTACCGCAGCGAATCTTATCTTCCTGAAGTTGCAGTAGAGCAGATTGAAACGATAAGTCCTATACCTCTGAAGTTGCACTAGGTCGGATTAAATCTACCATAGCAAGTCTTATCTCTCTGAAGTTACATTGAAATAGACTAAAGCTACAAGTTATAAATCTTATCTCCTTGAAGTTGCAATGGAGTGGATTGAAGTTACAAATCTTATCTCCCTAAAGTTGCAGTGGAGCAGGTTGAAGTCAAAAGTATTATCTCCCTAAAGTTACAGTGGTGTAGATTGAAGTTATTGTAGTGAACCTTATCTCCCTGAAGTTGCAGTAGAGCAGATTAAAGCTATAAACCTTATCTCTCTGAAGTTGCAGAAGAGTAGATTGAAGTTACAAATCTTATCTCTCTGAAGTTGCAGTGAAGCGGATTGAAGTTACAAATCTTATCTCTCTAAAGTTGCAGTGGAGCATGTTGAAGTTACAAGTCTTATCTTCCTGAAGTTGTGGTGGAGTAGATTGAAGTTACTGTGGTGAATCTTATCTCTCTAAAGTTGCAGTGGAGCAGATTAAAGCTACAACTCTTATCTCCTTGAATTTACAGTAGAACAGATTGAAAATAGAAAATCTTATCTATTTGAAGTTACAGTGGAGCGGATTAAAGCTATAAACCTTATCTCTCTGAAGTTGCAGTGGAATAGATTGAAGTTACAAATCTTATCTTCCTAAAGTTGCAGTAGAGCGGATTGAAGTTATAAATCGTATCTCCCTGAAGTTGCAGTGGAGCAGATTGAAGTTTCAAATCTCATCTTTCTAAAGTTGCAGTGAAGAAGATTGAAAATACAAGTCTTATCTCCCTGAAGTTGCGGTGGAGCAGATTAAAGCTACAAGTCTAATCTCCCTGAAGTTGTAGTGGAATAGATTGAAGCAACAAATCATATACCTCTGAAGTTGCAGTGGGTTAGAATGAAGCTACTTCAAAATAAGAGCACCAAAGACCTCGAGATTCAGCAAGACAGGCAAAATTGGCCTTTCTTAAAGTCTTTGCTCAATTCTTGTTACACGACAACGAGCAAAGAGGGGCAGCTGTAGAAGCCCAATTTTGTTTGGGCCCAAACAAATCAAACCAAACCAAATATAAAAAAAAACAGTTCATATCAAACCTAAATTACAAAGCCCAAAAAAATTAAAACGCTAATTGCCCAAATGGCCTAAAAGCCTAAGCATTTTTAGTAAAACAAAAGAAACCCTAACCTCCCTTGCGGCGTTTCTCCACGTTGGCAGGCGTGCCACTGCTACTCCTCTGCCACTGTAGCCATCAACCACTCCTCTACCACTATCGCCTGCAAGAAAAAGAAAAAACAGCAACAATACGCAATGGCAACAAGAATAGTAGAAAAATAGATAAAAATAATATTGTAATCTAGCTAAAAAAAAAGCCTGAAAATCGATTGTAAAGGGGTTCCCTTTTTGAAAAAACAGAGAAAATACATATAAAAAAAAGCATCAAATTTCAAACAAAATGTAGCATTTTATTTTATTTATTTTATTTTTGAAGTACAAAAAAAAAACAGGGGAAAGGGTTAAAAAAAACATACCTGACTCTTCATCTTTTACCACCGTGAGTGGCCGAGGTCATCACCACCGATGAAAGGTGATCCTTTCTAATGGAATGTTTTTTTAAAACCTTAAAATCGAAAGGTCTTATCTCTTTTTTGAATTTTTGGCTTTAGTTTAGGTAGTTTAAATTCTAAATTGGAGTTCTACACGAAAAGGCGAGAAAAAAGGGAGCATTTTGATTTTTCAGGCCACCGGGGACGGCGGTCGTGATCATGCGACGATTGATGGCATGGCTCCTTGGCCGACTGCAGGACCCCTTTTCAGAGTAAGAAGAGAGAAAAGAAAGTTTTTTTTTAAAAAAAAAAATAGTTTAAAATGATTTTTTTAAAACTTTTTTTAACTTAAATAAGCCCCCCAAAACGACATTGTTTTGGGCTTGGCTTCTGATGCCCAAAACGGCTTCGTTCCAAGGCTGACCCGAACCATCCTACCTCAGGATCCGCGTGTTTTCGCGGTGAAGGTCTAATTTCTATTCTGGTCCTTCCGCTTTTTACATTTTTTCAATACAATCTTATTTCTTTTTTTTTGTATTTTTAAAATTTACCCCGTTTAATTTAATTCTTTTTATTTTGGTCCCTTCAAAAAGTGTGCACAAGGAAGTCTGAGATATTTTCCCTTTTTTAGTGCGTTACATTCTAGTCTTTGTTAGTTTATTTACTTATTTTTATAATTTATACCCTTAATTTCATTTCAATTCCAATTGACTCCTTTATTTATTTAATTTCAACTTTTCATTTTATTATTTTATTTATTAATTCTGTGCCTTTATTTTATTTTCATAATGTTTGCACTTCCATCTTATTACACATTATTATTATTACTATTATTATTATTATTATTATTATTATTATTATTTATGTTAATATTATGATGGTTACTAGTATAATTATTGTTATTATTATTAAATTGTTATTATTTATTTATTTATTCTATCATCATTATAGTCCATTATCATCATTTACTAGCATAATATTTTCGTTTTATTGATTTATCCACTTGTTATGTCATCTTTTTTATCCGTTATTTTATATTGTACTAATACTTGTGCTAATTGTTACATTTAAACATATTTGTCCATTTTTACACCATACCCGAATAAACTAAAATACTAATTTAAGTGTTACGTTAACTTTTGCACGATGCATAAAAAGAAAATTTTAAATTAAGATAATGTTCCGTATTTGGAGATTCGAAAGGTCATGCCCTAACTTACGGGGTTCGTGTAACGACCTGAAATTTACGGTTATTGGAAAAGTGCATTTCCGGGTCATTGTTCTTGTAAAACGGATTCGTAAATATTTATTAAAAATATTTACGAAGTTAATTGTGAGGTTAATTAGGTTTTGGCTAGGTGAATTAGTTTGAATTAAGGTTAATTTAGTGTAAGGATTAAATTGAATAAAGTGTGAAAGTTTAATTGTAAAATAAAGAAAAGATGAGGGACTAAATTAGCAATTAAGCCATAGGTGCCAAGTGTATGGTAAAAATAAAATACACGTGTATTAAATAATATACATACATTTGAAATAAATACATGTATTTACTTATATTTTATGAAATAATTATTAAGTTAATATAATATAATATAAAATTAAATAAAGAAATAAAGAAACAAAGTTAGAAAAGAAACAGAATAGCCAAACGAAAAGCAGGGGAGAAGGAAGGAAAGAAAGAAAAGAATGAAAGAAAGGGGAAATAGGGATTTTAAGGTTTAAAGCTTGATTGGTAAGTTAATTTAGTTCATTTTTTTATAGTTTTGATGTTTTTGGAATCCTAGAACAAGATACTACTTGATATAAGTGGAAATTTTGAAAGTTAGTTGATTTTTAGATGTGGTTTATGTTGAATTATTTGAAGAATTTGAGTTATAATTGATAGAATTTGTAAGTTAGAATTGAGAAAAGGATTGAATTGTAAGTTAAATCATAAGTTTTTATGTAGTAGGGACTAAATTGAGAAAATTCAAAATTAAGGATTTAGGATGAAATTGAGGATTGAAGTTAGTTTTAAGTGAGAATTGAATGAAAATATGAAATAGTTTTGGAAAGAATAAAACTAATATTGATTTAAGGATTAAATTGGAATTTAGACAAAAGTTGTGTATAAATTGAATTAATTAATATAAAATTGTATTGTATTGATAATTTTTAATTGTTTCAATTCCGTAGCTAGCGTTGAGCCGGAGACCTCGACTAGGAAAGGAAAGGAAAAAGTTGACGGGGAATAATTCGGGAAAATTATGATTTGTATTTCTATAATCCGAAAACTAAAATTATTTGTTGTATTTATTATTATGTATGGTAAGTGAAATTGAGGTGAGTTTGATATATTGATATTGAATTGAATTATTTTGTGAACATATGTGTATGATTGAAAAGTGTATTGAATTAGAATTGATTGAAATTGTATATTGATTTGAAATTGAATTATGAATTGAAATACCCTATTAACAATGTCAGGTTAAGTCGGATATAGTTGGCATGCCATAGGATTGGAAGTGTTCAGGGATACTTCGACTTCGAGTCGATGAGGCACTATAAGTGTCTTTTTACTGTTATTACTTTGAAAAAAATCCGATGAGGTACAGAGTGTCGTACTGGTGTGTTGGTTGGATTCGTGCATCCGTAGAAGTTCGAGTCGTGTTAATAGGGATAAGTAAATGAATTGGTTAAATTGATTGATACTGAATGATATTGAAATCAAATTGAATACATTCTGGTGAAATGCTATTGAATAGCATCTATGAAACTAAAATAGAAGATGTGATAATTGAAAGTGTTATGAATGATGTGTATTGTGAAATTGATTAATTATGAATGGATTTGTTATGTATAAAAATATATTTGAACTTTATAAATTTTTATTTAATAAGTATTCGGATTATAGAAATACCACTGAGTTATATACTCAGCGTATGGTTTGTTTCTGTGCGTAGGTTAGATCAAAGTCAGACTGTTGAATCAGCATCCATAGCCGATCCCAAACTCAAATACGTGGTGAAGTATTTTCTCTTTTGAAATGGCATGTACCGAGGTTGTCTTTTTATGTCCTTTTGAGATGTGTTTATTATAATGTATAAGATAACATTGTTTGATAAAAATATAAATATAAGTCTTATAATATAGTCATTTACATAGTTATGGTTTGAATTGGTTGAATGATATATAAATGATTTGTTTAGATAATTTATGTTAGACATCTATGAATATATGAATTAGATTATTACAATGATAGTTCTGATATGTTTTAGAAGTATTTAATTGTGTTTTGGACTGGTTGAAAGATTGAATTTTGAGTTACTTGTCGTTCAAGAATTGCAGGGTTGGTAAACTTGTAAAAGGCTCATTTTAAGTCCACACGGCCTGGCACACGGGCGTATGACCAGATCGTGTGATACACACGGCTTACACATAGGCGTGTGGGTAGACCGTGTGTCCCCTGCAACTTAAAATTTTAGAAACAGAATGCACATGTATTTCCACACAGGCGTGTGCCTTAGCTGTGTGAGGTACACGACCCAACACACGGGCATGTGCTTGGCCGTGTAAAAACTGCACCTAAAATTTGAAAAATAAATTGACCATACAGCCTAGCACACGGACGTGTGGCTTGGCCGTGTGAAGCAAGTCAGAGAGTTACATGGGGTAGGACACAGCCTGAAACACGGACATGTTTTAGGGTTACACGGGCGTGTCCTTAAACCACACGAGCGTGTGAGCCCTATACATAGGAAAAATCTTGAAATTTCATGTAAAATCCTCAGAGTTAACGATTAAGTCTCGAATTGTTTCTAACGTACATTTTGGGCCTCGAAGACCCATAAAAGGGACAACATGATTAATTTTTTATTTGAATGTTAATTATTTCTGTATTATTTGTATTAAAAATGTATTGACTGGTAATACTCCGTAACTCTGTTCTGGTGACGGATAAGGGTTAAGGGGTGTTACAGTTAGACTTTCTCTTTGAACCAAGATAACCTAACATTCCTCTTAAAATTTAAACATACGGGAATTAAATAATAAAATAAAAAGCGAGCTTATTTTTGAGAATTCGAGACGTTGTGTCCTAACTTACAGGACATGGCCTTTTTTCGTTATCTCGAAATAAGAAGGCTTCTTACATAAGTTTTGATTTAACTAAATGATTTAAATAATAAAAAAATGCAAAGTGAGATCGTGTTTTAAACTCTTTTCAAAATTTCAATTTCTCGAGACTAAAGACATCAAGTAATTAATTAGGTACCGATTTTGGGTGTAACGAGGGTGCTAATCCTTCCTCGTGCTTAACCGACTCCCGAACCTATTTTTCTGGATTTCAAAGACTGAAAAATATTGTTTTAGCAGATTAAATCTCTAATTAAAACGATCAAATTTCGAGGTAACCCGATCACACCTCTTAAAAGTGATTGGTGGTGACTCCATTTTTTTAAAAATAGAAAGTCGATTTCAAAAATGGCTTCGACAACAGTAATAAGGTGTTAAACGATGGCTTCTTCTGGTTTCATTCTGTAATGTTGCAATTCTCCCATCAAGCAATATTAGATTTATTACTATCTCTACCAATATTTATGACAGAAAATAATTTTTTTTCGATTTTCAGTACTTATCTATTTTTCTCTTGTGTCATCACTAACTAACAATTAGTTTATAATAGTTACTAACAAAATAACTTTTAAATATATTAGAAAATATTAAAAGATTACAGTCATAACATAATAAATTACAATAAACCCTAAACAAACAATTAACCTACTCACAAAACTTACTAACAAAATAACTTTAAAATAAATTAAAAACAACATAAAAATAATAATAAACAAACTACACAACACTAACAAAATAATTTATCCTTATCATAATTCATTCTATTTAAAAAAAATAAAAATACATTATCCTTCTTTTTTCTTCTCCCTCTCTTCTTCCTTCTTTGCTATCTTTTTTTTTTTTTAGCCTACTTATATTCTTCAATGAGACCATTAAATAGGATGATAAAACTGATGTCACCTATCAGATAGGGGTCACCTATCAGATAGGGGTCACCACTGTCGTCTATTAGATAAGCACCATCTCTATACACTACATCCGTATATGTACACTGACACATACTAGACTCGAAACATGTATACAAAGTGATGCCACCTATCAAGTAGGTGCCATTAATATAATAATATTTTAGAAAAATAAAAGATATAAATTTTAGGAAAAAAAATAATAGTGCTACTTATAAGGTAGGCATCACATACCATTTTGGTACATAATTTCAGGTACATTATTTTAGTGCATAATTTTTTTTTTTTTATAATAATCAAGTAAAAACAGCCTTTGGTTTGCTTATGTATTGGTCCTCCTTTCGTTTAATACAAGCCCAGTTTATTTTGAAAAGGATAATAGAAATCTAAGGGAAAATTTAAAATGTAATAAAATCAACCGTATGAATTTTTAAATAAAATGAGATTAATTAAGCATTGGATTCTGATTCGAAATTTAAAATCAATAAAAAAGTATGAATATCGTAATTTTTTTAATTATCAATAATTTTATATTTAGACATTTTTTCGTGATATAACTCTATTCTATCCCATGTTAAAAAAATTATCACAACCTTCTTTTTGTTATATATTTTATGTAAAAAGTTATTATAATTATTTTTAATTATAAAAAATTTATGTTTAAACTTCTTTTCATGTCAAAAAAATATTACTATTGCAAAAAATTTTTCTTTATTTATTTGGACTAAATTCATACTTTTATATATATATATATATATTATAAATTATAAATATAGAAATAAAAATCAACTTATGAGATCATTAAAAAATATAAAAATAAAAATGAAATGAAAATGGGATTAGAATTTACAAATCCATTATTTGTATAAACAATACTAATTTGAAATATGAATTTGGATATTGGATATAAATTAAAATTAAAGGAAATCCAAATATTTGAATTTACAGAAGAGAAAAGAAATAGAATAATATCAAACATCCAATTTTGACTAACCATTGCTGGTTAACAAATATCATATGGAAGCTTATCTTCTTTTAACTCTCAACAAATGAAAAAAAGGAAGGAATATGCAGTACTTACAATCTCTTGCACTCTACACATTACAAAGCAAAATAAAACCCAAAAAGAAAATTGAAAAGTATGAATCATTGAATAATACAAATAATCTTAGCTTTCAGACATACCCCATTATTAATATGAATTTTCATGACAAGATTAGTTCACACTTGACAATTTGCTCTAATGAACTTACCACATTTTTCATGCTTGGTCTTTCACTGGGATTTTCCTTCAACAAAAGCTCAGCCAAATCTGCCAGTTTAAGCAACGGTTCCACATTTCTCGGTAGAGCGATGTTGCGGTCGATAATGGCTGCCGCCTTTCCTCGCCTTATTAGAGGTAATGCCCACTCAACAATCCCTGGAGGTGTGCAGTCTCTATCATAAGCTTTCCTTCCACTTAATATCTCCAGTAGAACAATTCCGAAATTGTAAACATCATCCTCCATGTTCCCACTTAAATCGTTGTCTGTAGTGGCACTTACTATGCGGAAATCGGCTATCCTTGCACCCCATTCGGAGTCCAAAAGTATATTTGAAGGCTTCACATCTCTATGAATGATGGGAGGACTGACTTCATTATGAAGATACTCAAGTCCTCTCGAAGCCTGAAATGCGATCTTCAACCGGAGGTCCCAACCTAACGGCGAGAGGTCGCCGTGAATGTGGTCATGAAGTGTACCGTGAGGCATATATTCATATACGAGTAATCTTTCCCCCATTTCAGCACAATAGCCTAATAAGTTCACAATATTGGTATGCTTTACATTGCATAGTATTTCTAACTCTGCTTCAAAATCCCGGCTGTTGGTGTGAATTATCGTAGCAGCATTAGCTCGCTTGACTGCTACTTGCCTTCCATCAGGAAGAACAGCTTTGTATACGAAACCGAAGCTCCCTCGTCCGAGCTCACTGAATTCTTTAAATCCATGAGTAGCATCTTTCAGTTCTGAAAGCCGATAAACTTGGGTCTCTCCAACATACGTTGTTAAAGATAAAGGCGGAAGTGGATTCGAATTGGGATCAGCCTCCGCAACTGGTTTGCCTATGCAAAAACCGCACTGGATGCTTCCTTTTCCTTCACTTCTCGCTTTGATGATTCGGGGGAAAACACAAGCAGCAACAAAAATTAGTAAGCAACCCAATACAGAAGATCCAATAATGACCACCAACTTTTTTATCTCTTGCTGGTCTTGCTGCTGAGACTCGGACGAAGACAGAACTCCGCATACATCCCAGCAAGAGCTGCTCTGGCAAAGAGAGCAAGGAGTGCATATTCGATCAGCATTGGCAGTGCATGTACTTGAAGGGAAGTACCCCATGGAACAATTCGTTCCACAAGGCAAGCATATTTTCAACTCATTCTGAGCACATAAACTTGTCAACTCCGGCTCATTAAGGATACTTGCATTGAAAGCAAACTTTCCATCGGCACATGAGCTCGGAGAGCATACACCAGGGCTACATAGCTGCAAAGGCGGACTATAGTCCAGTGAAGACTGTTCGTTTGCGCCCCAACAATTAAGAACCAAGTCAACTTCTCGAACCCCACAAGTCATGGAATCTGATGAAGCAATAGCCAAGAAACCAGAAGCCTTTGGAACTGAAGAAACATTAATGTTCCTTCCCCAGCATTCTATTTCATGATCATCTTCATGGATGCCGCAAAAACGCTGTCCACCAGCCGATAAACTAACGAATGGAGTCCCATGGGGAGGGAGGCCAAACTCACTTGAATCACCCCAACATTCAACTTCACCAGACATCTCAGAGATCCCACAAATTGAATTTTTCCCAGAAGCTAAAACCTCAAACTCACTAGACACATTAAAGATTCCTAAGTTGCCGGATTTTGGACCCCAACAAAAGATCAAACCAGTTTCCTTAGCAATCCCACAACTAAAACCATCCCCAGAAACAATGTTCTTAACAATAACATTGTTAACATAATGATCACTAAAAGAACTCGTAGTAAAATTACTTTTACCAAGTGATCGATCAAGTTCCCAGCAATCCACATTACCGAAATCATTAGAACTTGAAAAATAAGACCCTTTGATAGCACAAACATGAGATTTCCCAGCAGCAATTTGGGAGTAAGAATTATATCTAAAAGCTTTAGGAACAAGATTTATACCAAAATCCAATAAATCCCAACAAAACGCCTGCGAATTGTTCGCAGTAATGCCGCAGAGAAATCCTTCACCACCAGAGAGAGAAGCCATGGAAGGAACAAAATCGAAAGTGGGAACCGAAGATGTCTTGTTGGTTTTATCCCAACAAATGATCTGTTGTTCCCCACCAGCATCAATGGCACAAAAAAACCCATTTTCTCCAAAAGCCGCCGCGATCGGGCCCGGTGATCCATAACCAAAAGCCGTAACAAAGAGCAAGGAAGAAACGACAATGAAGAAAGATGAAATGGGTGGCAGAAAATAGCACTTTTGGAGTGGCATGTGTTATGGTTTTGGGGGTTTTCTTTTTTGTAAGTGAAGCTTTTGGAAAAGTGAGGTGTTAAATGGTGGAGTTGAAACTGGAAGGAACAAGAATGGATTCAGGCTTTGAACCCATTTTTATTTACAGTGTTTTTTTTTTTTCCTTTGAAAAGTGTAAAGATTCGGAATTCAGACAGTTAAGTTGAAAGTCAAAACTTGGAAGCATTTGACCTTTGGGAAAATAGTTAATTCGTTATTGATCTTGACATTTAAGATTCAGATCTGATGTAGACCTGAGGTATGCTTAGTACGGAACTTTTCTTCCCTTTTTATATTATATTAAGGGTAAATTGCACCTATAGTCACCCAACTTTAGAGTAACTGATAAAACAGTCATTTAAATTTTATTTTAGTCACTTAACTTTCGAAAAGTTACAAAACAGTCACTAATTAACAGTTTCCGTTAGCTGTTAACTGAATTACTGACGTGGCAAGTCAACCAGCCATGTTGGTGAAGCAACTTCTTCTTCTTCTTCTTCTTCTTCTTCTTCGTTACTTGCCCACCCCTTTCCCCTTCTTCTTCTTCTTCTTCTTCTTTAATTGCCCATCCCTTTCCCCTTCTTCTTCTTCTTCTTCTTCGTTACTTGCCCATCCCTTTCCCCTTACAGACCACCATATACCCCAACTTCTTCAAAAGACCAGAATCATCATCGACCCATCCAAATATATAAAAAAAGAAGTTGTGTTTTAGTGACTCCAAAGAACCCCCGAGCGCAGCCAAATGTTCCTCACCTATCGTCGTTATGATCGACGCATCAAGTTCCGAACTAGAAATAACATTCGTAGCATCCCTAGCACCCCCTAAACCAGCCTGTCTCGTTACAATCAAACCAAACAAGAAAAAAAAGGAACAGTAAGTCCAACATGAAGGCAAACACAACTGCTTGTGCCCCGCAAGCGCATACACACCCAAAGGTGCTGTAAAGAAGATTCATTAGGCAAATAAAAGCCACCTCTATGATTGCAATATCCACATTCTCTTGAGCAAATAAAGCGAATGCCACCGCAGTAAGAACCTGAAAAAAAACATGTTAGCTTATATCCAACAAAAAGATATTAATAGATACGAAAAATCTCAATATGTACAAACCTCAAAGTGACTAAGACATCCATTTTCGAGCACAATAGCTTCGTTGAGACTTCGTTTAATACTATGGAAGAGGCAATTCAATGCACTGGAAGACACTGGCTTCCCCATTTTTCCTACTGACATACGTTCTCTTATACTAAGCATATGCGGACTGCTTAAAAACAAAACATATATAAATTACAGTGCTGCAATATCATCCAAAACGACAACCAAATATGAAGACAGCAAACATAAAACGCACCTAGTATAACAACCAACAGAATAACCTTCAGAGCGTAAGATGTTCGATGAATAAGCTGCAGTGGATCCTTTTCCCTTTGTCCCAGCAATATGAACACTCTATATAATCATTTCATATATATATATATTGTCAGCACTGATTTGAAAATGGAAGAAAAGGAACATAATTTATTGAAAAGGAAGAGAACGGACCTTGAAGTTGGATAGCGGGTTGCCAAGTCGGGTCATAAGGCGTTTCATTCGGCCCAAATCGAACCCATCATCGGAATCGATACCGGCGTCTTTAGGGAAGGGTCGATGATGATTCTGGTCTTTTGAAGAAGTTGGGGTATATGGTGGCCTGTAAGGGGAAGAAGAAGAAGCTGCTTCACCAAAGTCGTTGGTTGACTAGCCACATCAGCTGGTTGACTTGCCACGTCAGCAATTTCGTTAACAGTTAACGGAAATTGTTAATTAGTGACTGTTTTGTAACTTTTCAAAAGTTGAGTGACCGAAATAAAATCTAGGTGACTGTTTTGTCAGTTACTCCAAAGTTAGGTGACTGTTGGTGTAATTTACCCTTATATTAAAGCTGAATTTAAGATTAAATGGCTCCATTTTGGATATAATTTTAATTATTTCAAATCAATTATATTTTTTATAACTTAATTAGGAAACCATATAAATAATAATATAGAATAAAATTTTAACTTCTTAATATTATTTTAAATATTGAATGGATTTTCAGATTTGAATATTATAATCAATTATCTATAAAAGCAAACTAGATTCAAATTTTAATTTTTTTTTCTTTTTACAAAAACAAGGATTAAACCATAGCTAAATTAGGTAATTTATTGTGCTCAACCATATAAAAAATTTGTAATAAATTTTTAATGGCTCGTGTCACAGCTTAAAAATATTGATCAGCTACATTTACTTGAATCACTTGAACAGCTTTAACACATCCATCTCAGGAATTACTTGTTTCACCCGATATTCTAGACTACTTGGAGACCTTCCAGTGCACCCAAAGTTCAGCATTGAGAATGAAACAACAACTAATATTCCTTGAGAAACCAGAAATCTGCATCCCATGTTGGTCGTGGATTAATCCACCTACTGAAGCATTCTCAAATACCTTGCAGACGGCATCATAAGTATTTATCTTATACCATCAATTTGCAAGTTTTAGCTTTTGTATGCCTTAAGGAACCCATCAATCCCTGGTTTGATTAAAGGTAAATTTCTCTCCTACGGTAATTTTTCTCCGATTAAAAAGCTAATTGTCATGTCCACTTTAAATTCATTGCAAATAATAACTAAAATATATAAATTTAAATATTCATTTTTATATTGAGTAATTTATAATATTAAAATTAACAGTAAAAAAAGTAAATATCCATAAATATGAAATTGGACATCTTGAAATGCACGAAAATAACCAGATCAATTATGTTTATTTTAACTAATTTTTTTATAAAAAAAAAACCCCGAAAACTGGTCCGTTTTAGCTTAGAAGAAGTAATTAAACAATATAAATTCATAAAGGTTCTTTTTTATTTTATGAAGTTATGACACAGTTGCAATAAATAACAGGAAACCAAGGTTCAGAGCACATATACATGATTTAGTTTTATTGGAATCCAAAATGGAATTAATTTGAAAAAAAAAAAAACAACCACATCTGCACTCAACTTCCTAAATTCTTACACTTAGAACATGGTAAAATATAGATTTAGTTAAAAAACATAAACACATGAAAATATTTTAATTTCTGTCGAAATTGTAATATGGTATTAAAATAATGAAGTTTTTAGCTTTTATATTTTTGGCATTCAACAATGTAAAATACAAGAAAGGGGTGGTAGTATAGGAAAGAAATTAGAAACAAAAGTTGAGAACACAACAGGTTGTATTTGTATGTAATGGAGGTAACATAGGCTTATGTAGGCCCAATTTGATTATGATTTTGTCTCCATGTCTCCTCAGCCTAGTTGCATTTAAAAAAAAACCAATCTCCATATGAAAAAGTTGCATTATATTTATAAGGTTATAGTCAATTTTAATCCGAAAGTCTCACCATTTTGGTTCATAAAAAGTCCTTCCCTATATATCATACCAAATATTAAGTTTCTTAATATGGGATTTGGAAGTTATTGTAGTATACTCGAATTTTAAATTCATGTTTCCAAACCAAACATTAACAAATATATTTTTTTAGGGTAAATTGTTAAAATAGTCACTTTTGTTTCTTTCATGTTACATTTTAGTCACTAAGTGTTAATTGCCATTAACGATGTAACGATAAGTTGACGTGGCACGTTAAACCATCATCTCAAATAAAAATTTTAGGTTAAATTATACAATTGGTCCCTATTTTTTTTGAAAAATTTAATTTTTTTTCTTTTTTACATTAAAAGAGATGGAGAAGGGAGAAAAATAGAGGGAGAAGCAGAAGAGAATGAAAAAAGAACATAAAAAAATTGCTCAAAATGAAAAAATATGGAGACCAATTGTATAATTTAACTTCATTTTTTTTTTTTGAAATGGTGATTTAATGTGCTATATCAGTTTATCGTTATACCATTAACGGCTCAGTGACTAAAATGTTACAATATATTAACGTAAATGACCAAAACGTAACATTTCTCAAATATAAATGAATAAAATGTAATTTAATAGAAATAAAAGTAACTATTTTAATAATTCACTTTCTGTATAGGTACATTTGTAGTCTATCTAAGGCCAGAATCAATCGTTTAAAATAGCTTATCAACACAAATTTATGGCCAAACATGAAAGAGGAATTTAAAACCTTCCAATTTTATTTTCAATAATTTGGTAAATAAATAGAGATATAAGAAACAGAGCAGAAAATGATATAAGGAACATGGGGTGCTTCATAGCTGTTTCCTAACTTCCTCTTCCTTTCACATTGGGCAAATCCCATGCAAAAAAATCCAAATATTAAATTAAAATTATAACTTACACTTAACATAATAAACTTGAGATCTTCCCAAGATCTCATATATACAAGAAACCCATTTTTTCTAGATTTAAATCTCGAATTTATATAAACTAGGGTTTTTTGGTTTACATTGATTGCTATTGGATTAATCAAAGCTCTTTTTGTCATTATTAATTTGTTCCATTATGTCTCAATTCATCATAGGGAAAGGTAAAAGAATCAACCAAAATTTAAAAAAGAGAGAATAATATCTAGAAGTAATGATTTATATAAATAATTGAAGGAATAACATCTCAATTTTGAACCTATAATTGTATTTAACGTTGTAATTTCATGTAGCTTTAATATATATATATATAAAAATGCGATATTGGATTTAGTCAATGGAAACATAAGGCACATAATTTGGTATTGATTGATAAAAATAACTTACAACTTGTTGATTTCGTTTTTGCTTTTAATTCTTTATTCATACTATCCCTGCATCTGCACATTCATTGCCCCACTTACTCTTATCACATTCATTTTACATTGGGATTTTTCATTTCATCAGGGACGTCTACTTCCCAAATATCCAGCTTTGAGTTGCTTTTTATTAAATTCCGACTGTCCGACGCAATTTGGGTTATCTTTCAATAATAATAAAAATATTTATATCATTATTTAAAAAGTTGATGTTACTCCCTATTAAATTTAATTACAGAATTATTAAAAACTTATTTTTTATAATACGAAGATTTTTTTTATTTTATATTTCATGTAAAATTTTAAAAAATATGCATGATTAGATTTGAAATTAAAATATCATTATATTCTAGATAATTATTTGATATATCGGTGTTTTAGATTTTATCAGTGGATTGAGAGAGTAACAAGTGTCATTTTTTTATTACATCCTATAATACTCTTATCAAACATTCAACTCTCTTATGTTTAATTTTTTCTTTTATTTCAATCAAAATATCATTTATTCACTCTGATAAATTTATTATTATTTTTAATAGTACAACGTATGCATGAATAATGGACGTGAAAATTTTCATCATGTTTACTCATACAATATTATATAATAAATATTTAAAAATGGGTAAACTACGCTTAAAGTCATTAAATTATTAGTAATTCTACGTTTTGATAACTCGACTTTAAAAAATTACAAAATATTCATTTAACTATTAGAAAGTTTTATTTAAGTTATTAACTATTCGAAAGTTTTTTATTTAAATCATTGGGTTGTTAAAGGCTTTTTAAGTTCGACTAATGAACTCCAAACAACGATTCGACAATTGACATGATGAATTAGTACGCATAAACAAATAAAAGAATTATTGGATATCAGAGAAGAAAATTATTGAATTTTTTTTTTTCACAAATTCATGATATTCAAAGTTGTTTACTGAAAAAAAAAAACTAAACAGTTGAATAAAAAAGGAAGAGAACTTTCGATTGGTATAAATGGTACAAATGGAGAAGACTATACAATAATGATTTCAATAGCATAATAACTTAAATAAAAACTTTCAAATAATTTAATGATAATTTTATAACATTTTAGATATGAGTGGCCCAATAATCACCTTTGAGTGTAGTCTACCCTAGAAAATATGCTAAATAATTTATAGTTAAACTTAATAAAAGGAAATTATTAAATTACTAAAAATAAATTAAAAATCATTTTAGATAATATATATATAATATAATATAAATCGATTTAAACAAGCTTGGACCATCCTGGGCTCTATTGAGGCCTAAATAGGTTTGGATAAATATCTACCATGTCAATATCATGCGTAAAAGCTCAAAATCCAATTAACAATTCCATATTGCAGTACATAACATACATATTTATTCAAGTTTCTCTGTGTTTCTTTTGTAACAATGTATAAAATTGAATCGGATAGTAAACCCGAATGTACATTGATTGAGGCCACTGCTGTTGAACTCCGAATTATATTGCTCTTACCTCGGAGCTTTATCGACAAATTCAACCCCAAAAACGACATGCTGGCCTCCG
Source organism: Gossypium bickii (assembly GCA_025503065.1). NCBI lineage: Eukaryota > Viridiplantae > Streptophyta > Magnoliopsida > Malvales > Malvaceae > Gossypium > Gossypium bickii. The sequence continues at coordinate 59,559,930 of CP106721.1, read as the reverse complement.
AAGAAGGGGCTCTACATATCAGCTCTCATACGCTTTTCCACCAAAATATTGTTCTTGTACCATTTTTTTGTAATCTGGAAAACAAGGGAAAGTTCATAGTGAATCTGTTAGCAATATAGTTAAGTTTCATAGCATTGCAAAACTTGATTTGTTGCTTTAACTGTGCAGTCAATCAATTCGGTTCAAAGAGGAAACCTAGCACTGACTTAAAAAAGACCTAATTTTTTTTACCTTCTTTATTGTTCCACAGTGCTGCGGCATAGGTGTTGAGCGGACTCTCCGGATTTGGCTTTGCACGTAAGAAAGTTCATAAACAATTAGTGGAACTAAGAGTCCATCAGTTTTATAGGTCAAACCTATGTTACTCTAACTCTCTTCATTTTCACGAAGCACTAGTGTCCATTATCCGTTCCAACACATCCGTATATATGTATGGAGGAAAAACTTCTAAAAGAAGTGAGCATTTCCATGTTGGATACATACCCGTATCCAGCATTCATACCCGAGTCCGAGTAACATAGAATCAAACTAGTAGGGAAGAGCTAGCAGACCTCCTAGTAAACTTTGAATTGACAAAAGAGTGGTTCTACAATCATAAGCTGAAGACCACTTATCCTGTAATTATATAAACAGAATTTGAGAGTATCACAAAAACATCAGTAAACATGAAAGTAAAAGAGACGGAAACTGGAAATATTCTTTTGTCTTAATCTCATCATACAATCATTGGCATCATATAGTTTTACAATATACACAAAGTCGAAATGATACCTGAAGAATGTCAAGGCAAATATTACCAAACTGGTCAACATTGGGATGAAAGCACATTGTCTCAAACTTTACTTGAGGTGCCTTGAAAGGATATTCTGACGTGAAATGCAAGGAAAGCTTGTATGATAAACCTTCGTACATAGTTCCCTTTCCACCCTCAATTGTGCCAATCCATGTGAAAATGCTTTCGCCTTCTGGAAATGCCGACACTCCAAGATCACCTCCACACATCTGCAGCAAAAGACAATATCATATGTTACTTGGACACGGGTTTACTGTGTGCTAGTAACTTGAAGTTTGATAGGTTTTTGTCTGTGAGTCATTTGACACTCTCTATTCTCTAATTAACTTGAATCTATCTTACTCTAACTTGGAATGTGAATGTCAGACACGGGTATATCTATTTCTTTTAAAGATTAACATGTATTGTGAGAGTCCTTAGAGAATCATATCCTCATACCCATGCACAGATACTTCAAGAAAAATAAAAAGGCAGAGCAACATAGAATCAAATGCATTTGCATGCTTCTGAATACATGCATACTTGAAAATGTACATGTGTGCTCAGGTGCACATCAGCATCCACTCAAGTAAGTCAACCATTGTAACCTAAAACATCAAAACCACATACGATCACATAAAAAAATACTCATTTCAAGTTAGGCAGGTCTATTTTCTAGAAATATGCCGCAGGCACAATACACGATATAGAATGAAACATACGAAACTCTTAGACAGAGCTAAGGTTTACACATTGTATTATACCACCAGCTTAATCGGTAACCAAACATTTCCTCCATAAACGATATTCCCGAGTTCAAATTTCCCATCCCCCAATGGCCAATCCAGAGAAAACTAAGCTACTAATCTTCAAAATTAGGTGCCTTTATCCTTGTATAGATCATTTAAACATACCAAAGACCAAGACCTATATAATACGAACACTAATATGTCCAAATCTATATATTACGAATTATTCATTTATTAAAATATATAAAAATGAAATATCTTAAACATGATTATGATATAATAAAATATACAAAAACAAAATAGTTTTGAATATAAAAGCAGTAGAAAAGATTCACATACCATGAGAGCCATCAGCTCCTTTTGAAGCCTGCAAAAATATTAATTGCAGTAAACCCTTATAAGATGAATTCAATTAAATTTAAAAATTAAAAGAATCATTAAAAAATATTATTATTTATATTCTTAACTTTTCCATAAATTTCTAGGCAACCAAACAATTACCTGATAAATGAATAAAATTTTCCATAAAAAGAAAAAATTTAAACCTTTACAAGTTAAATTCCAAACTTTCTATTGTTTTACAGCCTGAAACTAAAAAAATAAAAACAAACAAAAGGCCATCCAGTTACTACGCTAAAACAGAGTTAAGACACTACTACACCGAGTTAAACATGAAAGAAACTAAAGCCAAGAAAACAAATAGAAACAAATTTTCCCGGACAATGAAAACAGAAAAAGGAAACCCAAGAAAGAAACGAGTTCATTTCATTTCCAATATTTTCTATATAATCAAAAAGAAAACCCAAGATTATTTTTTAAAATTCCTTTTGTTCTTTCTTATTCCTTCGTCATATTTTCGCGGGAACCAAACAGAAAATGTAAAAAAAAAAAAAAAAAAAAAGACACTTCTGTACCTTTGAGTAACGGAAGTGGTGTCAACGGCGTTGGTAGTGAAAACGGGTTGTTTAGATGAAGCGGCAGCTGCATGGCGTTGATACTGTTGCGGCGTGGTCGGCGAATTGTCCACCGTTTGATTGGATCGGACTTCCATCAAACAAAGATTGAAAAGAGAACAAATGAAATCAACGGTCAGAATTCAATGATCGGGTTTCAAAATAAAATAAATCAATCAATTTCAAGATTAGCAGTTAGAGATTTTGCTTTCCTTCTATTTTATTTTACTTTTATCCGAATGGGTATCATGCTGCCACCACTATGATTTTCTTGTTTAATATTTATAATTAAAAATAAATTATTTTTATTCTAATTATTAATTTATTATAATAATTTTGTACAATATTTAAATTTCTATTAAATTCTGCTATTAGCCTTTTACTTTATGAAAGTTTTGGATTTAATAATTGTATTTTATTTTGATCAATTTTAATTCTTATATTTTTTGAAATACTCAATTTTAGTCTTTGTACTTTTGAAATTTTAAATTTTTAGTCATGACTCAAACAATAACAGTTAAATTCAATCATATTCCAAGTCCGGATACTTTTCGAATTTTGAAATTTCAATATTGATGAAAACTTATAGTCATTAATTCATTAACTAAATTTTTATTCACTAATATGTAGAAATAACAAATTAACATAGTATTACATATATGTTAATATGTTTACCTAATTAAATTTTAAAAACAACCAAATGAAATTGAATGAAATTAATTGGTATCATTTGGTAAGATTGAAATTTTAAATTTTGCAAAGTATAAGAGCTAAAAATGATCAAATTAAAAGATGACTAGATCCACAACTTTCACAAAGTACATAGACTAGCAGTAGAATTTAACCTAAAATTTTTCAAAATTTGAAATTAAAATTTATTATAATATTTGATATTTGTAGTTCAAAAGTGTTTTATAAAAAATAAAATAATAAAAATATAAAACACACTTGTGGAATTAAAAAAGAAGGGCACATTCCATAAACCAAATAGTAACTATTATATTTACTACTTTTTAATTTTAAAAATGACTATTTACTAAAATTTATATTAATTTTTTAACTTAATTATTATATAGTAGTATTTCTTCTTCTTCTTCTTCCTTTTTTTTTTTGAAAAATATGAATGTTTTGGGATTAATTTGCAAAATGAGTTTTGTTTTTTATATATAAAGTATATGAATCATTAAAAAGTATTAAATATTGATTTTAAAAATTACTGCTGCTTTTATAGATTTTATATTTTTAATAAATTTCTATAATTTCTAAAAATTAATTAAACGATTGCAAAATAATTAAAACTTTTCCCACTACTCCAATTTCCCGCACCTTCTCAATTCACTCCACCAATCGACTGACATATTCTTAATTTTGTGGTTGCTTTGTCTTGAGATTATAAAGTAGAGGGATTAAAATTACAATTAAACTGAATAAAGTTAGTGTAATAGTGGCTTTGAGTTACGTAAGGCCATCTGTCATTCTTCTCTCTCAAGGCTCTTTGTCCCTTATCGGCCTCACGATCTCTCATTTTCTCGGCCCGTACAGATTTTCTTTCCAAACAAACACTAAGAGTTTCCAAGAATATTCACTCTTCGATTTTTCCGATTAAAACAGAAAAAGCTGTTTCCGGAGCCGGAGACCACCACCGTTTGAACGCAGTTGGATCCAGTTCACTGACACTCGAAATCCAGTGAGGTAATTTTCACTTGTAAAATGGCTATATGTTTACTTCGTGGCTGTTCCATTTTGATTTCTGGAAGTGAGAAGCCATAGTTAGAACCACTAGATATCTTTCTTTTTTGTTTCTGGTTATGGAAAAAGTGCTCGGCTTTTCAGGGTATGGTATTATGGAGAAAAAGACACACTGGCATTTTGTTGGGAACTGCTGCCTCATGCGATTTGATGCCACCAGAACCGTTGCATTGGGATCGCGAGGACTATTACAAGGAGAATTATCTGGACGGGTCCTTTAGAGAATTCACTCGTTGGGGCTCCGCTGACTTCCGTCGTCCTCCCGGTATTTCCTTTCCTTCGTTTTACACCGTTTGTTTCACTGATATTTGAAAGTTAGGATTGTATCATCATGAGCTTTGCATGGTAGGTTTATTTATTTATTTATTTATTTTATTTGTGGGGACTAAGGATTGGTTAGATTCTGGGGATTTTTAGATTTAACTTATTGGCAGTATCTGTTGTTCCTTTCTTTTGTTTCATTCTAGACACACTTTCATTTTAGTTAATGAGGTTTTTTCTTTTCCATATTCCCCCTTCTTTTCCTTTTCTTAATAAATCAAAATTTGCTTTCTGGGTTGTTTTTTTTTTTTTTTTTCCTATTTTTCTTTCTCTATCATTTCCACAGGACGTTAACTTCGCTTTTGATACATGGGTTTAGTATTTTAGTGTTCTACTTTTCCATTTTGAAGGAATGATTGTTTTTGGGGTTTCTATACTATTCTCTTTCTTTTATTTTTCAGTGTTTTCATTTGATATACCTTTTCTAGTAAGAAAGGATAATATCAAACTCTATACTTCTCAATATTTGAGCATTCAACGACAAACATTGACCATAAGGAAATCATGCATATTGACCAATAAAAAATTACATATTTTGTAGATAAACTAGACCACACTTTAGAGTTTCCTACTATCTTAAGTTTTATATATTGTATATACACATAAACTTGCAAAAACTCACACATCTACATATTGCGCATTACTTAACTTAGGCTACTGCTTTTTTCCACCTTATGCTTGAGGCAATATAAGAGTTCTAGTGCCTAGAAGGCGTCTTGCACCCTTGACAACACTCAAGTTCATGACCTTGTGAAAATGTAATTTTTAGTTTTGTGATCCTATGGGTTTCATTGTAGGTGATTTTTAGAATTGACATTTACCAAAACAATACGTATAAGCAATTTTCAAAATATAACATAAGCGGTCGCTCTTATACGTGATCTTTAGAATTGCCATTCGCCAAAACTTTAAACATAGGGGTTTTTTATAATATAACATAGATGATTGTTCTCAGATAGGTGATCCTTAGAATTGCCTTCCACCAAAACATTAAACATAGGTGGTCTTCAAAATGTAACAGAGGCTATCATTCTCAAATATAACATAAGCGATATTCAAAAAACAATATATTAAAATTATGTTACAATGTGCATATTGAGAATCAAAACCCAATCAATAACGTGGAAAGATACTATGGCACAACTTCACCAAATGCAATCTTATATATATTCAACTCATTTCCTTATATATGTACACTCCTTTCTTGAGTTAATATTTTTGTCTTCCCTTTGGTTGTTTAAATATCTTATGCAGGTAATGGTAAGCAGGGTGGTTGGCGTCTGTTTGCCAAGGAAAATGGTGGTCATGGATTTATGCCATCACATTCAGGTGACAAGATCTTAGGTGATGAGAGCTGCCATCAGTCAGTTTCTTGTGTATATGTGAATAATGAATGGTTTCGGTAGATGATATGCTATTATACACTTCTTATACTCTGACTTTGAAAACACATCAGAGCAACTTCAAAAGGACCTACATGATAATAAGACTAGTGGTGTCAATGGGTTAGGCACAGGACAAAGATGTGAGAGAGGGAATTCTGTAGGTCCGATTAATTGGAAGCCTCTTAAGTGGAGCTGCTCTAGAAGCTTGTCTTCGTGGGGTTCAGGGTTTAGCCATTCAAGTAGCTCAAAGGGCTTAGGAGGTATTGATTCTGGAGAATGGAAGCCTGAGTTACAACAAAAAACTTTGATCCCAATCCAGTCACATTCTGGGGACACAGCAGCCTGTGTCATATCTGCTGCATCTTCTGGCGAGACAACACCAAGAAAGAAGCCATGCCTTAGATGGGGTCAGGGTCTAGCAAAATATGAAAAAAAGGAAGTTGAATGTCCTGATAAAAGCATGAACAGAGTTGAGGCTACAACTTCTGCTGGTAGTACGGAATCCAGCAATTCTATGAGTTCTAACTTGGCTGACAAGAGCCCTAGAGTTCTTGGGTTTTCTGATTGTTCTTCTTCTGCAAGTCCCTCATCTGTTGATTTTGGTTCCTCACCAGGTAAATACTTAGATTTTCTTATAAATTAAGTGTTAAGCAAATGTATCTAAGACAGGTGTAATATCAATGGCTATTTTATTGAAGTCCTGTCTGGTTAATTGGAAAGCTGTATAGAAGTGGTCTTTGAATTATAAAATATATGTGCTTTTTCTGACCATTCCCTTTTATGCCCTGCCATAACATTTTTGTGACTTATTATCAGCATGACCTTTGTTTGATCATATGTTCTTGACTCCCCACTTCTCCTCCCTGGCCATTCTTAGTAACTTGTAAGTCTTGTATTATTGATGTTTAGGACTAGTCTTGGTATTCTTCTAAATCTATATGCCTTTATTTTCCCCTACGATCTTTAACTGGCTCTTATTTCACAGTTATGGGACTCTTGTCACTGCCATGACGATTTGCTTGTTTCAAATGCCCAAATAAGTACTTTTTGATTACATATCCATCATCGACTCTCCCTTTCCCTTTAAAGCAAACGCTATATCAGTAGTCTTCTTTATGAAGTGATAGCTCTTTTCCTTTTGTCAATTCCTAGGTTCCATCGCTCTATGGGGTAGAGCTAGAGCCAAACTCTGGAGAATTCGTGTCCTATTTTAAATGGTAAAACTTCAAAAAATTTTCAAGATTTGTTGTTCCTAGTTAAGAATTTAACCTATGTTGTAAATAGTTGTTTTCTTCTTTAAGTTTCTTGTAGCTTCCAGATCATGTTTGAAGGAGTTTTTTTTTTTTTTTTTTTAATTGAAAATGTCAAATTGCAAAATCATAAATGATACCATTTCTCCCTTTGTCCGTTTTCTATATTGATTGTATTAATGACTTATGAGTATGCTTTCTCATTTGTTGCCAAAATATTCCTGGTTGTTATAGGTGTGGAAGATAAATCATTTTGCCAAGCTGCAAATATTGATAATGATATTAGTAACTTATGTAGTTCTCCAAGTCTTAGGTCTCAAAATCATCCGGGAGGGTCAGCTTTTAGTTTTGAGAAATTGGATACCAATTCAGTTATTTATTGGGGTTCTTCACTTATTGATTTACTTCAGTCTGATGATCCTAGTACGGTGATTTTGTTTGGTCTACTGCAATAAATAAGTTTTTACCATGTAAAGGTGATGTTTTGAGGGCATTGGAGATGATTGAAACTGAAATTAATTCACTTGAAAATGAACTTAAGTTGTTCAAAGGTGACTCTGGAAGCAGATGTCAATTGCCAGCAACATCTAGTTCTCTTCCTGATGAGGAAAATGGGAAAACTTGTGAGGAACAAAAGATTGTATCTGTTATGGTCCATCAACCTACTTCCTTGAAAATTGATAATTGTGGTAATGTTCTTAGGGAAAAGCTTCCCCTTTGTAATGGTGTCCTGCAAGAAGTTAATGCTGATGTAAAAGATGGGGATATTGATAGTAGTTTCTAAATTTGTGGAACCATTGTCTTTGGAGAAACTAGTTTCTGCATCAGATAATTTGGATACCAGTCAATTGACAACAATGGAGGAGGTGGTTTTAGTGACTGCTTCAAGTAATGAAGGGAGTGGTACACCCATTTCTGGGGAAGGCAGCATGATCAAAAAGATTGATGACAATGCACATGTTCCTGGATCTTTAAACTATGATGCTGGTAGAGAAAATATAGTATATGTTTAAATACTGACCCCTTATAAGGAATTGGCAAATGGAGATTGTAAAGTATTTAATAACCTATTGCCAAAAGACCGGTATAGGATTAAGATTTCTGATATTCACAATGCAGCAAGCTGCCAGACTGATTCCTCAATCAGGAAAAGGATTGCAATGCAGAAGCAGTACTTAAGATTTAAGGAGAGAATTTTGTCGCTTAAGTTTAAGGCATTTCACCATGCATGGAGTGAAGATATGTGTTTACTGTCAGTGAGAAAATGCCATGCAAAGTCTCAGAAGAAGTATGAATTTAGTTTATGTTCAACAGATGGTGGCTACCAAAAGCATTGCTCCTCCATTCTTTCTTAACTCACTTCTAGTAATTGTTTGAGCCTCCTGCTTTAGAGTAGCTTTATGTGTTGCTAGTTTTGTTGTGATTTTGCATATTGTTGAATGACCTTTATTTCAAGTATGTTAAACTTCATTGTTTCTGCTTGGCTTTTGTCTTTTTTCTTGTGATCATTTTTTTCTAAACTTGAATGCATGTGAGGTATAATGTTGAAGGATTAAATCTTATAAAATTAAATTGTGGATCATATTAACAGTTTACATCCTTATCAACTTTAATGGACTCGAAATTATTATAGAAGTGTCGCTGAAGATTACCATGTGAAATAGGGGAATTTTCTCTGGAAGAAAGTAGAACTACAAGCTAGAAATTTTAAATATATATATATAGACAAGAGGGTAATCTAGGTTCAGTTCTTTCAAGCTAAGATTTGAAGTTTATTTGATTTTAAATCAAATAGTAATCAATGATATCATGGTAAACAAATATTTCTATGACAATTTGATTTGGCATGGAATTGAATAGATTAACATGCTGGATGCTAGGGTCCTTGCAAAGAGATGATTGTTCTAGCTGAACCTTTACTTGTTTATAGGTGGAAGATGCAGCAGTTTAGAGGATATGAAGTTCAACTTATCTCCTAGTTTCAAGGTGCTTTTCTATATGTTGTGGTCAGTCATTCATATTATTAGATATATTGTGTTTTTGTCTGTGAATATCTGGTAGTAAGTGGAATACATAGAAAGTAACAGTTTATTGCCTTTCAACTGGTGAAATTCATTGCATGTAAAAGTCTATTTATGATTTCTTGGAAATTTCTTATTTTGATGCTAGAGAGAGGCTTGAGGTTAATAACACTAGTATACTACATTCCCTTTAATGCTGATATTTGATGAATATAGGGTAGGGTTGGATACATTGGGGTGCATCTTCCTCAATGACTCGTGCACTAGTATGATCGGTAGTACAGATTGCTTAGTTGCAAGACTATTTCTGTAGAAAATTTTCTGTTTGATCCTACTTGGGAGTTGGGAGAATGTCATTTAATATTTGATTTGGCTTAAGTTTATGCTGCTGTAAATGTCGGATTGTTAAATATCTGCAATGTATATTCTAAAACCATTCAAGCTATCATGATTTCTAGGAAATATTTGGGATTGCTTGTGAGGGTGCTCAAAACTTGGGGTTTTTGAGTAATTTAACTGGGATTTGCTTTATGACTTTAGTTTTCCTGCTGAAAATTGTAAAACACTTGGAGCCTCTATTTTCCTTCATATTTTTCACTTGAATGCTTTCATCTGTACAAATGTTGTTTCTATGCTTGTTACTGTTTTAGTGTTATTTCTTTTTAGTACCAAGTGAATGTATTAAGCTGCTCACTTTCAACTTGGATTTGCCTTAATCAGTGTTGCTGATATTTTTTGTTTTCTTTAAATGTCTATCTATTTTGGTTCTATTTTTCTAGAAGATTGTTTATTTAAGGACTTGCTTTTATAGATTCTGATGCATATAATTACTTTCTGGGGTTGTTTTTGCAGCACGAAATTTGATCCTGGAACCTAGTACAGTGATGATTAGTATTGCAAGCAAACTGCTTCTAGATTCCAATGGCAGGCTTTACAGGAATGCTTTGAAGATGCCAGCATTAGTTTTGGATGAGAAAGAGAAGCAGGTTTCTAGGTTTATCTCTAGTAACGAACTGGTTGAAGACCCATGTGCTGCTGAGAAGGAAAGAGCTTTGATCAATCCTTCGACATCTGAAGAAAAGGAAATTTTTATAGATAAGTTGGCTGCCTTTGGGAAGGACTTCAGAAAGATTGCCTCTTTTCTTGATCACAAGACAACTGCAGATTGTGTCAAGTTCTATTACAAAAACCTCAAGTCTGAATGTTTTGAGAGAAAAAAGAAGCTTGATTTTAGTAAGCAAGGGAAGTCTTTTATGAAATTGTTGACATCTAGGAAAAAGTGGAGCCGTGAATTTAAGGCTGCATCCCTTGATGTTCTGGGTGCAGCTTCAGTTATAACAGCTCATGCAGAAAATGCCATGCAAAATCAGAAAACATCTTCAGGTAGGATCTTTTTTGAAAGCCACTGCAATTCTAGAACATCTCAATTTGATGATAGCATTGCTAAAAGGTCAAGCAGTTCTGATATTATTTGGAAGGATGAAGTAGCTGTAGCTGCTGATGTTTTAGCAGGTATCTGTGGTTCTTTGTCTTCCAAGGCAATGAGTTCTTGCATCATTGGTTCTGTTGACCCTGGAAAAATCTGTCTTTATACAGGCCATCTTGCCTTATGGTAAGGATTTTGGAATGATCTCACAATCTGTTGGGACAAGATCCAGGGATCAATGCAAGGTTTTCTTTAGCAAAGCTCGCAAATGCCTTGGACTGGACTTGATACATCCAAGAACTAGAAGCATTGGAACACCCAAAAGTGATGATGCAATTGGTGATGGCAGTGATACGGGAGATGCTTGTGTCCTGGAGAGCTCAGTTGTTTGCAGCAAAAAGTTGGTGTCCAAAATGGAGGACTTACCTTCCTCTATTGTGAGCATGGACTTTGATGAATCTGATATTAACAGGGAAGTGAGTTTGCAAACTGACCTGAACTTATCAGATGAAAAATATGGTAGGCTAATAAATCATAGAGATTCTGAGGCAGTGGAAGCTATGGTTTCTGATGTGTGCCAGACTCAGCCAATTTCTGAAGGTGGTGGTGATGATATTGTTGTTGATAGCAGCAAGGCTGAGTCGGTTTATGTTCATAGAACTGTTGCTTTGGCCAATCTAAATGCCATAAGAAATCACTTTGCTGAACAGGGACCACGTGTTTCTATTGCAGTATCAGGATCACTTGGGGAGGTTGTTGATCCTTGCGTTTCTAGATTAGATACTGTGCTTGAGCCCAAATCTGATGCTGGTTCGGGAAATGGTTTGGAGGCAAGGGAAACTTCATTGTCCAAAGATGGTCTGGATGAACATCATACAAAATGTAGTGCAGACACTAGCAGCTGAAGTATCTGTAGGCTAGATTCAAATAAAGCCAATGACGAGTGCATTAATAGAAATTCTTCTTCAGGTTTTAGCTTCAGCTCTAAAGATCCACATCAGGGTCCTCCAGATTTGAATTCAACTTCAGAGTCATCTGGCACAGTAGTGCAAAAGGAACAGTTTTCCGCTAAAAATTCTGCATTTTGTGATTCTGATGCGTTTCAATGCGAGAAAACATGCAACCAAGACAGATTGTCATCAACACTTGATTATGAGAAGAATGAAAACAAACGAGGTCAGCCAAGATGAGTCTGACCGTTTATCTGGAAAGCCCTTAGCGGATCTTGCTGATTCCTACCAAATTCTAAGGGGTTATCTGTTGCAAATTTCTTCTTTCAAAGAAACGAATGGTAATGTCAGCTGTAGTCAGCTTCCTGAAGTTAAAAGCCTTTTGACATCTGAAAGGGGTTCTACCGGTCCATTTTTGGCTCAACATTGATATCTTCGGAATTGCAGCGGTTCAGAATCAGCCCTGAGCTTCCACACCCTTTGCAAAACTTTGAAAAAGCAAGTATTCATCAGAAATCCCATTCTCGTAGTCTGTCAGATAAAGAAAAACCTTCCAGGAATGGTAATGTGATGCCATTTGGCTAGATATTTAATTCTAGTTCCCGAAACAATGACAAGGTAGCTCATTTTTCAAAACAAAGCTCGAAAACATTAAATTCAAAGTTCACAAGCCATGACAATGATGGTGGAGATGCATCTTTGCCTGACTCAGCTATGTTGGCTAAATATCCTGCTGCATTTGTTAATTATCCTGCATCCTCATCTCAAGTTCACCAGCAAGCACTGCAGACTCTTGTCCGGAGCACTGAACGAAACATCAATGGTGTTCCAGTTTATTCCCTTAGGGAAATAAGCAGCACTTGGGTGGATTATCTCGTGTACAGGGGCCATCATTGCATGAAGGTTGCACCATTTACTATCAATATGAAGCAGCAACATGAAATGTTCCCCTGGATGCAAAGGCGTAACTGATTCTATGCAATCCCGAATTTACAGCAGCGGGGAAGGGGGATGGTTGGAACTATTGTTGTAGGTAGGGTAGGACTTCTTTCTGATTCGTTAGCAGTACTTAGAATGCAGTATTCGAAAACTAAGAACCCAAATGGCGGACAGAATGAGAGCATCATCAGGGAAGAAGATTTATGGGATAGGTAAGGGGGACATAGGCAGATAGTAGAAAGCAAATCTTTCTTTGCTGCACACAATACGATAGATTTTGGTACTGTGTGCGTTTTAACGACACTTGATGACGGTGCAGTGTACAGTTAATTAAGTCCAGGCTTTTGGTAGTGTATGTGTGTGTTTTAGGTGATTTGTAATGTTCCAGTATCCTTGTATATGTTGTATTTGATGGAAAATACACACAAAATAATAATAATAATAATAATCCATAAAAGTTAAAAGGAAGTCATTTGAATGGGATTGGATTATTCTTTTACCTTAATTCAATATAATCCATGCATAGTCGATTTTCTTATTATCACTCTTTCTTAAGAATGGTCTTTCTTATTATCACTACATCCAACATGGGTTTGATGGTTGTTTTCTTTTCTTTTAATTAATTCAATTTAATTATATTATCGAGCTGCCGTGATTGCTTTGAAGAAAAACTCGTTCAAAACTCAATGAGCTTGAATTATTGATCTCTGTTAATCCTAAAACAAAGCATGTCTTGTATTAAATAACTAAATCTAGTTTAAATTTTGACATTATGAAGTAATTTGGGTTTCTGCATCTTTTATTAAGTCCATGATTTTTTGCCAAAACAAAAACATTGATGTCTAGGTTCAACAAAGGAACACTACAAAACATAAATAGAAACAAGCAGTCCACGACTTTGGACTTCTCCGTTTAAACACATTAAGAATTACTCTCTTATGCAGAAACGGCAGTCTCTTTAAAGATATTATTAGCAAAACACATCTGTGGATGAAGAGGGCCTTGCCATTGCCACCTGTATGGAAACTGGCTCCCATTCCACCACATCTTTCCTGCAATCACTGTTCTTAACTGCAACGATGTCCAACTGATTCGCACCACCCACAGAAACCGATGATTCCTCCATACCTAATCGCTTCGCTGCTACTGCTTTCAGTCGATATCGTTCGGCCCTAGATCCGATAACCTGTCCTAATACAGACGCTGCAATGGTAAATGCCATAGCTGTCTTTGGCATCAACACTGATTTCCGGAGCATGGCTATGAATGGAACAGCTGCATGGATAGCCACAAACCAAGATGGTGAGAATTTTTCAGTGTGTTCCCGCCATATCCCTAACGGAACATTTGCTGCCATGCCTAACATCCCGATCACCAGTACTTTTGTGGGTAAGGATTGCGGGCGGAGATTCTTGGCAAATGCGGTTTGTGCTAGTGCTGCCCGGGCTGCAACAACTGCAGGTGGGCACTTGTATTTCATCCCCGGTGGCGGCCGCAAAACCTTCGCAACTAGTGGCAAAACACCGCTGACCGCCCTATATGACTTTGCAATCGGACAGTTCCCGTTTTGCAGCCATTCATTGCCCATAGCTTCGTGATTCGATTTTCCTCCCTGAAAATTAGCATAAAATGATGTCAAAATAATAATCCAAAATCGTCAAGACATTTTTCCAAACTACTACCCGCAAATCATCAGACACGGTCAATGATCAGATGTTAGATTACCTGTGAAGAAGACTCATTCTTGGACGATTTTCCTTTCCCTTTTCCTTTCTGATTGTTCCACTTATTAGAAAATGCATCAAAACTGAAAGGCCCTCCCGGTCCAAAGGATGAGAGACTAATGGTGGCTGCCTTTGCAGCCAAAGGATTGAACTTCGGTGGGGCTGCTTCGGTCTCAGCTTTCTCAATACGCAAGGATGATCGTCCAGATAGCGGAACTACTCCGTCATGTCCATGGAAAAGCCTGAATGCCATGTCGAAATTGGGTCCATCTTCAAATATTGGACCTTTGGCTCCTCGTACCTTGGGCCAAGAAAGAAGGAAAGGAAAAAAACTATCAAATAAAACCCACATCCCACGAAGCATATCACTCATGACCAACACAAAAACTTACCGGCATGGGGAAAGGCAATGCAGACGAGAAGGAAAAGTTAGTTGGCTCGTTAATGTTTCTCAAAAATGGACATCTAAGAATGTCCATTTGGGAAGATGAAAAATCCTCATTTAGGCCTCTGAAGAAAAAATCCATTTCCAACGTAACCTGCACAAAAACGTAAAACGGTTACAAAAAAATCTTAATGTGCTAAGGGTAATCTGATTCACCATGTGTTAAACAAGTTCACAATCAAGATCAAAAAGATCAAACTCTATGTATATCGACAGTTATATGTTAATAATCATAAAACAAGGGCCATATAAGGAACCAAGATCAATTGACCATAGAATAAAATCAAACATGTTGATCAGATCAACAGAATGAAAATAAGAACAGAAGCTTTCAAACTGCAGGTGGAAAACATTCAAAAGGACTTCCAACCTCAACTCTCTTATACGTATGGAATTTACAAAATCACTCGTGAATGAAATATCGAAGCTCAAAAACTACCCCATGAATCAATACAAGCCAATCTTAAACCAAAATCAAACAAGTTTTATCGAGTCAAAGCAAGTCAAGAATGAAAGCTGAAGCTTTTAAACAGCAGACTATGGAAAACATTACCAAACCAAACGCATGGATTTTACTAAATCAGTCTTGAAAGAATATCAGAGCTTGAAAATTACCAACAAATCGCTATCAAAGCTTGAAAATTACACAATAAATTGATATAAGTAAATCTTAAACCAAAATAAAATACGTTATATCAAAGTCAAAGCAGTCAAGAACAAAGGCGGAAGCTTTTAAACAGCAGATTACAGAAAAAATTACCACAATTCTAACATGAAATGTTATCAAGCACATGCAATTTATTAAATCATCCATGAATGAATACCAAAGCTCGAAAAATAGAGAACAAATCGATATGAATCAATCTTAAACCAAACAAAACATGTTTAATCCACTCAAAGCAGTTAAGAAAAAAGGCTAAAGTTTATAGACAGCAGATTTAACATTACTCGTTCAAAGACTCGAATTCAATAAAATAATTACCATGAAAACCAAAGAAATATGATCGGTAAATATATAATTGAAATCTTAAAAAAAAATCCAATTAAAAAGAGACTTTTAAGTAAAAATAATAATAATAATAACCATTAATTTCCTCAGAAAAATAATACTCTCGTTGAGCCTAGAAAAACCTCAAAAATTACTAAAAACCAAAAATCCTAGATTACTCTACAGATCCCTAACATACGATAGCTAAGCCATTAGAATTTCACATATAAAACCTAAATAAATAAATAAATTTAAATTAATCGCCAAAAAACAGTATAAAACATGAAAAAAAGGGGGAACAATCCATCAGAGCTAAGAAAACCAAAAATCTAAACATCCGTCTAAGAATTTGAAAAGACTACGCGATTAAAATCAAAAGGGAACTAAAAAACGGATTAAAAGCAATAGAATTAAGGAAAATCTATCAAAAAAAAAAAAACCAAGAACAATCTAAATAAAAATCGTACCTTTTTGCAGCTAGCAACGATCAAGGAGAGGAAAAATAAAGAAAACTGAAAAAAAAAATGATTTTGGGAGAGAATTTAATTGAAACAAAGAAAGCAATCAAACAAGAGTTAGGTGACAAAGGGGAGAATTCAGTATAAAACAAGACGTTTTGTTCATTTTAGTTGCAATCACAATCACAATAACAATAAAATAAACAAATAAATAAAAATAATTTCTGAAGAGTAGAAAACGGCAACGTTTTGAGCACACGCCTGTCAAGAAAGGGGAGTGGGTCAACCTTTAGCGTGTGGCGGCCATAATTGAAGTGTTTGAGTCGAAATTAATTTATGAATTATTATTAATTTAATATAAATAATAATATAAAAGAAAAAAAGAGGAAAAAATGGCTTCCTTTTATAAAAATAATATTAAAAAAATAATTAGTTATAGAAAGAGGGTAGGGAACAAATTAATTACGAAAATAAAGTTTTTATACAGTAATGTTGGGTGTCGTTGATACATTCGCGGCACCAATAAATTTAAAAAAATATATATTGACAAAAAAAAAAAGAAAAAAGAAGTGAACAAAAGTTTTTTAAAATAAAAAAGTTATTATTTTAGAGATTAAATGCAGAGAAAAGAAATTAAATTTAGGGAAAAAATTATTTTTACTTTTCAATATTTTAAAAAGTGGTGTTATCAATTTTTATAATTAATTTGTTTTCACCTTATTTTTGTAATTAATTAATCTTTTTAATATTATTTTTATAAAAAGACCGAAAAAATATTTATTTTTTATCTCATATACAATTATAAAATGGATTATAGTGTTTTTAAGTGAAATATGAATGAAAATTTCAGAATAATATCAAAAATTATTTCTAAAAAAAAGAGAATTTTGATAAATTATTACATTTTGCAGATATATTCACTTATTATTGAACGAAATGTTAATTAATTTTTGAAGCACATTCATCCAAACTATTTTTTTAAATAATGGATTTAAAAGTCTAGAGAGAAAATAATAACTTAATAATTTTATTAATGATGTAATGTAACTCTTATGTAAGATTTTTATATATATATTTGACTTAAGAAAATTGGAAGTGGTATGTTTCATGTTTTCCATGATGATATTTACAGATGGCCTATAATGCATACATTTAATATATAAAATATTAAAGTGACTTTTTTTTAAAACAATAAAAGAATGAAAGTTTCTTAAAATTTAAAGAATTGATATCAAATAAAAACGAATAATTAGTTATAGTAGTGAAATAAAAAAATAATACGCAATTGAATTTAGATGTTGACATATTTTCTTATCATATATTAAAAAGTAAAAAAAAAAAAAAACAAAAAAACAGAAAAATGAGCATGTCAATATTTTTAATCTTCCCCTAGTGGAGAATAGATAGTTACTTATTATCTATAATATATATATAAATTCGAGTTTGAAAAAAAATTAAATTAATGAAAATCTTATTTTTCTATATTATTAAAATTATATTTAAAAATAATTATAATATTTAATTTAGAATTATCCCTTAAAGAAAGTTGAAATAAAATAGAAATTGTGATAATTATACATTTAAAAATAATTATTTGTGATAATTACATATTTAAAAACAATTACAATTACAATTATTAATTAAAAAAGTATACTAATTTTAAAATAGAGTTACTTTAAGAATAAAATAGAGGAAAAAAAAATTGTGATAATTATAATTTACCATTATTAATTAAAATTTGACATAAACAAAAATTATGCTAATTTTATTGATGTAAAATAGAGCTATTGTTTGAATAGAATTCTAAGCATATTAATTATTACTTAATGATTATTTTGAATAATGTTACTTTGCATTAATTATGTAAAGTAAAATTATATTATATATTGAATATGTTAATAAATGTTTTAATTATTATTTGAAAATATTCTATTATAATGATAAGTTAATATATTTTAATTATATTCAATAATTTAAATAAAAATATTATTTTATGCTAATTACTTTAATTAAAAAGTATAATATTTAAAAAACTAATTAAATATTAACGAGTAGCGCGTATGACATTAAAAGCTAACCTATTATATATATATCAACAATTCATATTAAATATATTTAAAAAAAATTATCATATGTGTAAATTATTTATATTTAGGATGTAACATCCAATTAACTTATGTGAGATGAAATAACATTATAATACCGAGTACAGCTGTTTAAATTATTGTATTTTTTAATAACTTCTATATACTCTAAAAAAGGTCAACAATTACACCATAGAAAGTGGAAAATACAGATTTCCCACTTTTATTATTCATTGAGGAAGGATTAGGTAGTTTTGGTTGCCGTTAGTTCACCAGAAAGCTCATCTCTTTTCACGCGTGGACCTTAGGTTTAGGTATGAATAAATATCATACATAATGTATTTGTATTGTGTTCATAAAATTTACCTATTATAATCATATTTAAAATATTGACACATTAATAATCATGTTATTTTATAACGTAAAATAATATCATACTTCCTATACACTTAATATAAACTCATATTTTCATACGTTATCGTGGGCCAACTAATATAACTAAAAGTAGAAAGTTATATATCCCTACAAGGAAATCCACCAGCTAATGAAGTAGTTCCATACAATCCAATATTTGCTTAGGACACACAAAAACATACCAAAATGATGAAACTTTGCTATTTTCAGCAAATTCTTCAAGACATGCAATAGTTTAAATTATCCTTCACAAATTCGTATACACATTGCTTACATTTGATCCGCCAACGAGTTTGAGCCATTGCTCCCAGTAGAGCTTTGCTTCCTCTCGGCTTGAAGTGATCGGCACAACGATTCAAGCTTTTCTTTCTGATTCTTTGTCTTCTCCAGTTGTTTTTTCATCCGCTCGCGCTACTCGAGCAAAGACAAGGGTAAGCGTTTGAGACAAGATCATTATCAATGTTTATGAAACCAGTTTGGACGGAACATTGATTCCAGGTTCAACCAATTGATCCGGTCTGGTTTTTTAACACTGATTATAATTCTGAAAAATGAAAGCTTAAAATGATATTTCAAAACTATTTACCTCTTCCACAAGTTCTATGAGAGTAAAATCTGATTTGTCACATTTGCTCTTCAAGAACACATTTTCTTTCCTGAGTTCTTTGATTGATTTTGCCATCTAAATGTATATACAAAAGGAAAAAAATGTTGGTAACTTTGAAATCATAACACTACGTGCAATTGCCTATGCTACACAGACTCAAGTGTGAGTATCAGATATACAGCCCACATGGGCATATCAATGTTTTTCCAAGTTTCCCAATGTATTTGGAGGATCCTTAGAAGGTCATCTCCCTATACCAATGTTCAGATATGAGTTAGATACGGGTGTCGAACATGATTACTTCAAAAACAATGAAAAGTTGTAGCAACATGGTGCCTATAATGCTCCAACTCTTCAATTTTCTTAAAATGCCTGTGTTTGACACTGTATTTGACATGGATATAGGGATAACCCTTCAATCCTTCAAATGCATGGGAAAACTTGGAAAAAAAAAATTAAGAATACCTTTGTCAGACACATAGTCGCGTCCAACACTCCACCTTCGAATCCAAGTAACATAAGACAATCACAACCAGCTATAGTAAAATGGGTCAATAGGAAAAGCTGAAAAGTAGAGCTTTGAGGAAAATGATTCTGTCAAAGAAAAAAGGCACGTACCTTCTCAATCTCTTGCTTAAATGTTTCAAACACCTCATTGCTCTTTGACAATGCATCCTGAAAATTAAGTAGGAATTCAAACATCGATGGAACAACAAAAGGACAAGGAAATACAAACCAGACTTCAACATTGCTACTTCTCAGGCTAAGATTCTCAGCAGTCAAAATGAAGAGGATGCTGGATGAGTGAAGTGCATTCAATGGTAAGATCCAAGCATACTCAAAAGGAAAACACCTCAAACATGGAAGACATATCACTCTATGTTACTCCGGCTCTTCATTTTTCATGAAGTACCTATGTCCGACATATATTAGGACATGGGTATAGGAGTCTCTCGAAAAACATAGAAAGATAGAACATACCCATGTCAAACAGATACCCACATTTGACACTCATCCCTTGGTCCGGGTAACATAGAGATCACTTCTTAATCGCCTAGAAAGGCATTGCACCATTATTTTGTCAATAATAGTACTTCGAATAAGCTTTCACTACTTTTCTGTTGACAAAAGACCTTTCAGTCGACGGACCCAAGGTCCAGCCATTCAGAGACAAATGATACATGCACTCAAATACTTAATATTTTATTCATCAACGTAAAAGCACAAAGTTCGGAATGAAACCAAGATGATAAATGACTCAGAAAGAATTTGACCTGAAACTGTTGGAATTTTTCTCCATCAGCTGTCAACTGCATGCGTAAATTCTTTTCAGTCACTAATAACTGTGACACTTGTTCTGCGTATACTTTCATCTGTGCTTGTTCCTGGATTAATTTCTCTTCATGTTGCTTGATTTTCAGATCCGAAAGCTGTAGTTCTAGTGTTTTTTGCTTTAGCTGCGCAAAAAATATCCGAAACATAAGAGTAAAGCTCACAGTCTTCAATAATAGAATTTATTAGGATTACAACATAGAAAACCTTAGATATACCGGGATGTCAAACCCATACCTTCTGCGCATATTGTTGTTCAGAGAGGGCATATTGGTCAGCAAGCTCCTTCAACTTATTTCTTAACCTATATATGATGAATTCCAAAAAATATTATGAATAACAAAAAGGCTGGCACTAAAACAACAAAGCACCGGACAGGGCAAGCATCTGGTTCCTGATTAAAACAAACCAGCCAGTCCAATTGGGCTTTTTCATCCTTCGACAGGTATCAAAGGAGGAAAAGAATATAACAATTAGATATGCATTTCTGGTCTCTTACATCTCATTCTCCTTTAGTTGAGATAGGCAATCATCCTTCTGCTCTTCGAGCTTATTGCTCACATCCTATAAGAGGGAAAAAGGATTGAAACCAGTTGTAGAATATACAAGAAATGAAGAAAAGAAACTAAAGAACAGATATCAACATTAAATTTCCGAAAGTTATCCGGAAGTTGAAGAAACATTTACATTTTATACATGCCAAAACTGGAGTCACAAAGCAAATGCAGACACATTCCCATTGTTCAAATACGCAAATATAGGGAGAGTGAGGGTCTGTTCAAAAATTTCTAAGGTTTTCCACAAGTGACCTAGAAGGGTCATATGCCTATACCCATGTTCGGAAATGCATTAGACATGGATGTCAGACATGAGTACTTCAAGAAAAAAATGAAGAGTCAGAGAAACATAAGTTCTTATGAAGTAACATAACAAGAGATAGCCAGGCTAGCCAGCATGGAAGGTAGCCCATCTACACGGACAGTCAGACACTTCAAAAATCAAAACAGGAACATCAAACCTTGATTGCATCTTGGAACCTGGTTGATAAATCTAATCTTAAGTTTTGCCCTTCTATTGATACTCGTTTACATTCATCCTGCGAATTCATGAACAAGCCATCAGCACTTTTGTTAAAGAAAGTCCGACAAATAACTCAAAGATGAACAAAGACCACTTTGTCATGGAGGTTGAAGATTTTGCAGAGATTATGTTCAGACATGAACAACAAGCAATCTCTTTAATATAAAAAATAAAAATTGTATAATGTACATTACTAACAGTAAAGACTGAAGGAAGTTGCTTTAACTTAGTTATGGAGATCCACATTAGCTAGATCAAGTGCATGCCAAGCAATTTTGGAAGAAACCAAAGGTTCACAGAAAGTTCATCACAGCATTATTCTAAACACAATTTACTTCTAGAAAAATGAAGGATATTAAAAGGAGACAAATTTCAAGGTCAATCTGCAACTCATAACATTATTCAAATGTCAAACAAATTAAAAACAAAATGCAGCAAGAACAAATACAAAATGCAGCAAGAACAAATACTAACTGTTGTATGCAATCAATCAAAAGAAAAGAAATGATAAAGTATTCCAAGAAGATCATACCATTAACATTTTGTTTTGACGTTGTAACTCCCTACAAAGTGATTCGAGTTTATCTCGAACAGCAATAGCTGCAAAAGAAGGAAAAAAAAAAAAAAAAAAGGGGATCTTAGAAATAGCTACCTCCAATTACATCCACGGAACATCAAAGTGACCAATTAAACCAACTGATTTCATTTTTGACCTTTGACACTCAAGTCTTAAGTAAAAGAAGAAATAATCTAGGGTAATATAAATTTTAACTTTGCAAGCCCCAAACACATAGAAAGTAGATACTACGTGCATCCCACCTATATCATCTAGCAGAATAAAAATCAGTGTTAAAACTTAACAGATAACTGCCATTCTAGCAACATAAAAGTAGCTTCATATCTATTATAAAAAATAAAAGCTTCATTTCTATGTGACTATGTCACTAGGATGCAGATGTGACTTGAATACAGGTATGTATCTGACACGGGCATGTTCAAGTTTTTAAAGTTTTTCCATGTATTTGGAGGGTCCTTGACAGTTCATATATTTGGGTCTGTTTGGGACCTTTACTTCTAGAAAATTGAAGAGTCAGAGTAACATAGCTTCACACCAAAATATTCATGATGAACTGATAAAATTTGATGGAGAATCAGTAAATTAGACTAATATACTCTTTAGATCACATGATGGTGACCTTTTAGACATCAAAAATGTTATTTCAACTTACCGGTATCTCTTTCTGCAAGAACTTGTTGATATTTCAAAGAGAACTCAAGGAACTCCTTTTCTGATTTGGATGTACGTTTTGCAGTCTTGCGTTTGGTTTCAGTGGTTTCCTGATGATAAATAGTCCAATTAAGACTAAAATGAGTTCATTTAGATGGAACTGATGTAAGATAAGCATAAGTAAATAACTCAGGATAAACAGAACCTAACTCAACAGACAGACTGTAATATTTTTGAAAATGCAACTCAGCATGGCTACAAACTATTACTGTTGCAACTCGAGAGATCTTCCAATCATGCAAAGGAATTGAAAAGGAAAATGGAGATATACCAAAACACTTTGAGAAATAACCACAAAGTGAAACATTCAGATTTTATAATTCTTAAAATCAATTAATCAACAAACACAAAATTCTTTTTTCTCCAAAATGAATATTACTTTGATCATCATGGGTTGCAATAAAGATTGTCATCGAGACAAAGTATGTGACAAGTAAAAAATATAGAAATGGCAGAGAGAAAAAATTTTAAAATATGCTTTCCTTATAATCAATAAATAACTATGACCACTTCTTTAAACCTTAAAAACTAATAATCATTACTCAACTCAAGACAAAGTGAAACTACAGAAAGATGCATAATTGTACATGAGTATTAGGATATGACCCTTCAAATACATGCAAAAACTTCAAAAGGTCAATCATACACATGTCAAACACATCCATATCAGATAACCACAACCGAATTTGAGTAATATCAACTATTACTTCTTTGAACATTAAAGTAAAATCATTGATAAACTGATTAATTGCTGATGCTCGTACTGAACCCTACCTAGAACTACAAGCATAAAAATTCCAGTGAACTTAGTCAAGTAATCTACTTTTAGTAAAAGCAAAGAAAGTACTATGATCTACTAACTGGTTTTTTATTCTTTGGCAAATCTATGCTTTCGGATGAAGACGATTCCTTCAAAGCAGTCAAGTTCGTTTCAGATCCTCCTCCAATGCCTGAGAAAAAACTACCACCAATGAGCACTAAAACCCTAAAAAATACCCCAAGTTTCATAAATGAAATTTAAAACAAAAACATTGTGAAACAAATTCAGAAGTAAGAAAAATTACATGTTTCTGTACTTTCACACTTCCCTTTAACTTCCTTCACCTCACTGCATTCAGCAGTCTCGGGAACCGAATTGCTCAACTCGGGACAGACTAATTTACCTTCTACATAGTCTGATGAGCCCTCAAAACCATCTGCCTCAGACAATGGCACAGGGAACGTTCTTTGTTTTTGGCCATTGTTTGCTCCAAACTCACTGGAGACTAAATCATCTTCTTTACAATCAGGTTGCAAAGGTTTTTCTTCTTTAGAAATTGGGGTTTTTGGAGCCAAAATCTCTGAAGGGCTCTCAACAAAGCCATCTGGCAATGAGTCCACTTCAGGAAGCTGATTTGATTCTGGGTTTTCCATTTACTACCCAAAAAAAGTAAAAAAGTGAGAAGCGTTCACATCAGATATCCATTAAACATAAAATAGATAAACCCCAGATCAAAATAAAATCTGGGTTTTCATAATAAGTAGGTAAAAGTTCAATCTTTATATTTCCCAGTCTATTCAAACATTTTCAACAAGGGGGACAAAAAGAACTTCAAAAAAAAAAGAAGAAGAAAATAGATTACCAGATATGAAGATGAAGAGAAGAAGAAGCTTTGCCGTTAGTTTTCAGTGTTTATATTTTATTTTTCGTGTGAACTGAAAGTAGGAAGCAGCAAAATGATCTAACAAATCACTTTGTTGTTGTTTTTTTCTTTTTCCGATTTTTTTTTTTTTTTTTTTTTTTTTTGTTAAATGTCACTTTGCTGTCTTTTTCCTTCTTATTTTTAAGGAAGTTTTAGTAAAATTTTGGTTGAAATCTTCTCCACGCCCCTTTACTCTCGTATATATTGAAGGTAGTCCTATTTTTTATTTTCAAATTTATTTAAAAATCTATTAAAATTATTTTATTAAATTCAATTACATTACAACAACATTTACTTTTTTATTACATGGTTATCAAGTGAGTAATTGTTTATTTCACACTAACAAATTTAACATAAGAATTTTAACCATGTTAATGATTCAACTTGATTTTTTTTCCTTAAAAAAACAAATGAAATCATTTTAAATTAAGAAAAAATCTCAAAATCAAATTTAGAAAAGTTTTACTATAATGATATGTCGAGAAGGGTTGAGAAAATAAAAATGAGATTAACTCTGTTGTTGCTGGTTTCTAGTAGAGAGAGCAAAAAGAAGAGAAAAGGATTTATTGGTTGAGCTGACTGAACATGACTAAGGTGAAAAGCATGGGAGGGATGGGGTTTAGAGACCAAAATCTGTTTAATATCTCACTGTTGGCTGAGCAATGACGGAAGTTGTTGCAGAATCCTAAAGCTCTTTGGGCAAGGGTGCTGAAGGGGGAATATTTTCCTAAAGGTGCTTTCTTAAATGCTAAGCAAGGGTCTAGAGCTTCTTGGGTATGGGCAAGCTTACTGCAAGGTAGAGAGTTTCTTAAAAAAAAGGTGCAGTGGCAGGTTCTTGATGGATTGGATATCAACATATGGGGAGACTAGTGGATTCCAGGGGTTGTGTTGGAGAAGCTAACTGATGACAATCATGATTTGCCTCAGAAAGTTGCAGAATTGATGGATAAGGAAACTAATTGCTGGAAGCTGAACCAAATTAGAAGATATATCTCAGAGGACCAAGTAAAAGCTATTTAGAGTTTACCAGCTTACGGTAGAGGCCGAGACAAAATGGCGTGGACAGGTTCAAAAGATGGGAATATATCGTAAAAAAAGGATGTCATGAATTGAAGGAGAAAGTGATGAAGGAAGTGGAAAGGAGAGCTTCACCATCTCATAATGTGAATGGGAAAGTTTGGAAGTGGATTTGGAGCATTTCACTTCCCCAGAAGATCAAACATTCCCTTTGGAGGGCTGTTGGGAACCTGGTGGCCATAAATGGTAATCTGGTGAAAAGGAGAATTAAAATGTCCGAGTTGTGCCCTGTTTGTTTGAAAGAAGCTGAGACAGTTGAACATACTCTTCTCTTGTGTGATTGGGCTCAGTGTGTATGGTATGGTGGAGCTTTGGGCTTTAAAGTTAATTGTCATAGAATTACTACATTGGATCAATGGTTATTGCAGTGTTTGACGTGGTTTTAATAGGTAAGAAAAACAAAGAATGGATGGAGATGATCATTGCTTTTACATACTGGCATGTTTGGAAAAGTAGATGTTCAAAAGTTTTTAAGGGGCGACAGTGTGATCCTCGGAAATGTATTGAAAGAAACTCAGCAAGGATGGGAGAGGCCCCTGAATGGTTGGATTAAAGTTAATTGTGATAGGGCTTTTATTGACAAGGGAGACGTTGTTATTGGGGTGATTGTGAGAAATGAGAATGCGAACTTGGTTGTAGGCATAGCTAAAAAAAGTTAATATTGATGCTGGGGAGGAAGCTGAAGCTTTTGGCAGTTATGGCAGGGGTGAAATGGGTTGTGCATCAATGGTGGAATAGTGTTATTGTTGAAACTGATTCAGATATTGTGTATAGAAAGTTCAAAGGGGATAGTGCTTGTAAATACTGGAAAATTCAACCATACATACAATATTTGCTAAAACAGAAAGGTAATTTTGTTGATTTTGATTTCAAGAAAGTTGGTAAAGAAGCAAATAAGGCGGCAGACTGGTGTGCTCACCTTGCCGTGAAGGGGATGTGCTTTGATGATAGGGTTAGTGAACCCCCATCCTCACAGGTGAAAGTTTTAAGAAGTGATGGCCTTCCTGCTACAAGAGAAAGAAGAGGAAAATATAAATACTTTTACAGCAATAGATATGAAAATAGTTCATATTCCTATTTTTCTTACTACATCTAGTAGAAATTCTAGAAATACTAGAATGGAAGATATACAATCCTTAATAGATAATAATTTTCAATCACAAAAAAATACATATATTTAAATTACATTACATAATAAAGAATACAAATCATATTCTTTACATGCTTTATTAGACACAGGTGCTACAACCAGTAGCTGTAAAAAGAATGTTATTCCTGTAGAAAATTGAAAACCTGTAAAAAAGACAATAAAAATTAATGGAATAGATGATAATAAAACTACTATTTATTATAAAGTAAAAAATATACCAATCTACATAAATAATGTTAGATTTATAATTCCAAAAATATTACGTTTTCCTGATATATATATGGAGATATTTTATTAGAAAATAATTTTATAAATTAATATTTACCATTTTCTATTAATAAAAAATCAGTTATGTTATCTATAGAAAAAGCTTCTATAGAAATACTACTAGTAGAAAATCTTAAATTTATTTATACTAATGATTACTGATTTTCTTAGCAGGCCTTATGGATAGAAGTAAAAAACCTCTAGAAAAAGTTGGAGAATGGACAACTGTCCATAAAAAACCCAACAAAAGGAAAACAGTAAGTCCTAAACAAGGATTTATTACTATACTTGCTCAAGTAACATTTTATCCTAATCAGGGATTTTGTGTACCATATCCAATGGTAAGCTAACCATTTGGAACACAATCACCAAATCCGGTAAATGATTTTACTTGGTCTCAAGATTCTCATTCAGTATATCAAAAAAGTTATGCTGAGATTATAAAAGAAACAGAAAATTTGTTGAAACAACAACAAATTCCTGAAATAAAAGATTTTTATAATCCGGGAATACCCCTGGAATATTATAATTTTATAAACAAAATATAGAAAACCCATATTACTGAGCAAAGAGAAAACTTTAGAAGAGCTCTTACACAATTTTTAAATTTCTTAGTTGAAAAAACAACTAAAGAAAATGAATCCCATGATTTATTACTTAAATCTATTTTATACAAAGATTGGGATGAAATATTAATAGAATATATGGATATTAAGGAGATAAATAATCTTCTTGATATATTACAATATTTTATTAATAAAGTGACAAACAGTTCTATTATTAATAAAATGTTTAGAATATGTCTATATAATAAATGTAGACAAATTCTACCACCAGATTTTTTTCAAAAATAAATAGAGCTATTTGCAACCAACAAGCTCAATTTACAGAAATTTTTTCAAAATACTTTTTACAAGCTTATATTTTTACTAATAATATAGGAGAACAATTTCCTACTATCAAATTTAGGCTTGATCATGAACCATTTGATATAACTAGTATTGAATGGGGATTTCTTAAAGAAATAACAGTCCAAAATCTTTCTTTTCATTTATTAAAAGATTTTCCTGCTATAGTAAAATCTAGATTAATAAATTTTACTAATATAGACTATTTTGTCTATTATTTTCATATAGAAATAAATAGTTTTATTGGTATTGCTTAGAAAGAAAAATTTTATCAGCCATATCAAATTTGGAATATTCATACTATGCTTTGGGGAAGATCCCTCTCAGCAGTTGATGAAGATAAACAACACTTGGCAAAAACCATGACAGGTGTTATCATGATTTTTCTAATTATCAAATCCAAGCCGGAATTGATTTAATGACCAAGGCCCAGTATTTACTTCAACAAAATACTTATATGTTCTGGATCGATGGCAAAAGAATTCTAGCCTATGACACTGGAAAAATCCAGGAAGAAAGAAATTAAGAATCTGTTCAGTTATTAAAAAATATAGCTGATATGGAAATCGGTGATTATCCGATACCAACGGAAATCAAAGAAGCGTGGGAAAGCTGGAATACACCAGTTCCTTCACCAGAGTCATTGCACCTTGATGAAATCGAGGAAATGAATCTCAGAAATATCCAATAAGGATAAGGACAAAACACAACACGTGGAAAAATGACATCCGAGAAAGGAGCATTCAATTTTGGAGGTGACGTGAAAAGAAGGCAATCAATCACCATCCATAAATGAATAAGACAAAGATTATGCAAGCATGATGAAAACAACCATTAATGCATGGGAAACGTGGAAACAACTACAACAATTTTGATAAAATCAAGAAGGCTACGTGGAAGTAACCATCAGGCCAACATTAAAGTCATCCTTATCAGGATACTGTTCGGATTTGAATTGTAGATAAATTAGAGTTTAGAATTTGTATTATAAATAGGCATTGTTGTAGCCTAAATAAGGCATCGATTTGTGGATCTAGATTTTGCAATATACAAACTCTCTTGTATACTTGCTTTGAAAAATCTTGATCATCCTTGTAAATTATCTTTGTAAATTATCTACTTTCCTTTTGTGAAATAAAACTCTACGATATTAAAAATAGCCTTTCGTTTTGTGCATATATCCCCTCCTCCCCCTGTAATTGGTATTAGAGGAGCCCTGGAGTAACGATTTCTGGAGTTATAATATCGTAGTACTCATTGTAAGTTTCTATCTTTTATCTCCAAATCTGTTTATTTCACTGTTGTTTATCTTAAAACCCATATATCTGTGATTCTGTCTTCTTGTTGCCGTTGAAGTCCGAGTGGGACGTTTTAGGTGTTTGAGTGAAGACATTAAAGATAACAGATGGTTTTAGGTACCACAGATAAATAACATGGAAAAAATGGATTGTTTATATAAAGATAAAACTTGTAATCATACTATGCATATTGACTCTAAGAATGAAAATAATGTTTCGGCTCTTAGTAAAGGTATCAATAGTTTAATAGATATGACTTTTATATATTTTAATAAATTATATAATAAAGTTAGTAAAATAGAAGAAAAAGTAGATAATATAGGAGAAGTAACTGATTTAGATTTAAACAACAAATCTAAAGAACTCTTATCAGATGTTAATAATAAATTAGATCAAGTTATTACTAATAAAAATATAGAATCAGATATAGATTTAGGTCCTTTATATTATGGTAATAGTAATGTAATATTAACTTTATCAGATGAAGACTCTTAGGAAGAATCTTCTTCTTATAATAAAAAAGAAAAAAAAGAGAAAAATTTAAAAAAATAAGAAAAATATGATTTCCAATCCTATAAAACACTTATAGAACATTGGAAAGAAAAATTTTCTAAAACAGAAGATAAATATAAAAGAATAGAATATTTAAAATTAATAGAATAACTTTATGAAAAACATAAAGATCTATTCACAAAATATAATTATCACTATATGTTAAAATATGATATTACAGAAAGTAGTAGTAGTTCTAATAATTCTAATGTAGATATTAATGTTACTAGTCATAATTCTGATGAAGAAAACACTTCAACAGAAGAGGATGAAAATATAGAAATTCTGAACCCATGGATCTTGAACAAAGCAGATCCATATGATTATGAAATACCAAAATCTAGGAAATTGATAAGCAAGATCCTTATGATAAAAGAAAAATAGATACAGATCTTCAAAAAGATGATTATCTAAGATCTATTAATAAAAATTATAAAAATGTTGAAAACACAACAAGAATATTAGGAAACCAAATAGAAACTATAGCTACTAATTAAATAAAACTTGAAAACCCAGGTGAATCTAGTCAACCTGCACCTATACCATATAAGGTAGATGATTTAAATAAAAGAAATGTTGCTCAAGGAGGAATATATTTAGACCTAACTAATATTCCTTTATCAGACTATGAAAAAACTATAGATGATTGGGCACAATCTATGACTATTGTTGTAAACAACAACAATACTACTTGGTCAAAAGAAAAATTTTTAAATTACTTTGTTGGACCATTTTAAGGAGATGTTCTACAATTTCTTAGACGATGGGAAGAATCAGAAAAAGGAAATGAACAAGCCATCGGTTTGGTTAATAAGTTGACCCTTTTGTTCATTTCCTTTTTCTAATTCTTCCCATTGTCTAAGAAATTGTAGAACATCTCCTTGAAATGTTCCGACAAAGTAATTTAAAAATTTTTCTTTTGACCAAATAGTATTGTTGTTGTTTACAACAATAGTCTTAGATTGTGCCCAATCATCTATAGTTTTTTCATAGTCTGATAAAGGAATATTAGTTAGGTCTAAATATATTCCTACTTGAGCAACATTTATTTTATTTAAACCATCTACCTTATATGGTATAGGTGCAGGTTGACTAGATTCACCTGGGTTTTCAAGTTTTATTTCATTAGTAGCTATAGTTTCTATTTGGTTTCCTAATATTCTTGTTGTGTTTTCAACATTTTCATAATTTTTATTAATAGATCTTAGATAATCATCTTTTTGAAGATCTCAATCTATTTTTCTTTTATTATAAGGATCTTGTTTATCATTTCCCTAGATTTTGGTATTTCATAATCATATGGATCTGTTTGTTTAGTATCCATGGGTTCAGAATTTTTATATTTTCATCCTCTTCTCGTTGAAGTGTTTTCTTCATCGTAATTATGACTAGTAACATTAATATCTACATTAGAATTATTAGAACTACTACTACTTTCTGTAGTATCATATTTTAACATATAGTGATAATTATATTTTGTGAATAGATCTTTATATTTTTCATAAAGTTCTTCTATTAATTTTAAATATTCTATTCTTTCATATTTATCTTCTGTTTTGGAAAATTTTTCTTTCCAATGTTCTATAAAAGTTTTATAGGATTGAAAGTCATATTTTTCTTATTTTTTAATATTTTCTCTTTTTTTGGTTTTTCCTTTTTATTATAAGTAGAAGATTTTTCTGAAGAATCATCTTCATCAGATAAAGTTAATATAACATTACTATTACCATAGTATAAAGGACCTAAATCTAAATCTGATTCTATATTTTTATTAGTAATAACTTGATCTAATTTATTATTAACATCTGATAAAAGTTCTTTAGATTTGTTGTTCAAATCTAAATCAGTTACTTCTCCTATATTATCTACTTTTTTTTCTATTTTACTAACTTTATTATATAATTTATTAAAATATATAGAAGTCATATCTATTAAACTATTGATACCTTTACTAAGAGCCGAAATATTATTTTCATCCTTAGAGTCAATATGCATAGTATGATTACAAGTTTTATCTTTATATAAACAATCCATTTCTTCTATGTTAATTTATCTCTGGTAACTAAAACCGTCTGTTATCTTTAATGTCTTCACACAAACGCCTACAACGTCCCACTCGAACTTAAACGGCAACAAGAAGATAGAATCATAGATATATTGGTTTTAAGATAAACAACAAATAAGTAAATGTAATTGAAGATAAAAGATAGAAACTTACAATGAGTACTACGATATTATAACTCCGTAAATCGTAACTCGGGTTCCTCGATACCACCATGTGGGGAGGGATATATGCAGAATCGGAAGGCTATTTTTAATATCGTAGAGTTATATTTCACAAAAGGAAAGTAGATAATTTACAAAGATAATTTACAACGATAATCAAGATTTTACAAAGCAAGTATACAAGAGAGTTTGTATATTGCAAAATCTAGATCTAAAACCGATGCCTTGTTTAGGCTACAACAATGCCTATTTATAATACAAAATCTAAATTCTAATTTATCTACAATTCATGAAACACCCCGAACCCTACCCATGAGCTTTGACCAGGATCTCGTATGTTCCTCGATGTAAACCAGTTCAAAGTTCTTTTGTCACTTTGGCAAAGTATGTATTTTGAATGAAAGATTGTTTTTGGGTTGAGCTTGAGTTGAAAACAAGTTTATTTTATATTGAAAATATTTTAATTTAGGTGACAAAACATTTAGGGTTTATTTTAAATTAAATTGACTTAA
This sequence comes from Gossypium bickii, assembly GCA_025503065.1. Classification (NCBI taxonomy): domain Eukaryota; kingdom Viridiplantae; phylum Streptophyta; class Magnoliopsida; order Malvales; family Malvaceae; genus Gossypium; species Gossypium bickii. Next base: position 59,527,323 of record CP106721.1, on the reverse strand, counting down.
TCCTTAATAATTAAAATTTCGTAACATAATAAATAAAACAGAAATAAAATAGTTCACTATGGCCTTATTACATCAAATTAAAACCCAAAATAAAATTCAAAGTGCTTAAAAATAAAAGTCCACATAAAACAAATTCCTTGATGAGCATGGCCACCTCTAAGCTCCTGCCGACCCGGTCCATCACTGTTCGTCACCTGAAAAATGTTCCCACAACGGGGTGAGTCAACAGACTCAATGTGTAACCACAACACTAAGTCCCAAACGATTTAGGCAAAACAAATTCATACATGTATCAGATATAACAGTGATGCAATCCCGAACCCAGCCTAAATGCCATCCGCTACACATCACCCGTACCAACCTGCACACCGTGGGGACTACTAAGTCAACCCTCCATCCGCTACACATCATCGAAGGCAGTCGCTGCAGTCGGCGTGCTCATCGCCCTTATATATATTGTGGCAAAGCCACCAGATAATAGCACGTGACATAAGTCACCTCATTCAGATGTCGTGGTAAAAACCACCAGATCACTTCCCCTTTTACATATCACCCATATGCTCCATGTCATACAAAACATGCAAATATTATGTCTTATACTTTATTCACATTCTTATAGTTGCACTTATGTGCCATAACAGATATTTATCACAATATACTCATAGTAAGAGTAGGTAAACATACCTGATTACTTCGCACCATTACATGGTACTTTAGCCATATTCTTACACTTCCATATTAACACATACAAGATAGAATTTAAAGCCAGTAAATCTATTAAGATTTAGTGTGGGGTACACACTGATTAACTTAGCGGTTCACTTTAAATCAGTAAAACTTGATCTAATGCCTTAGATCCTAAATCCTTGGTGCCGATTTCACTTTGCTAACCCAAATTCCGAAATCTTTGTTGTACTTTTCTTGTATTCGGCCAAGCATCAAATCACTTTAACAAATTAGTTTCAGCTTTTGGAAAATAAGAAATAGATCTTAATCAACAAATACGGCCTTGGCCGAATATTCTTTAGTCACTTACCTTGCCAATCCAAATCCCGTAATTAATCCCTTGGCTATGAAGATGTCGTAAAACCTTGATTGCTTTGAATCTCGAAGACTTCCTCCTTCAAGTTTCGGCCAAAGAACATGAATAGAAATAGTCTCTAAGTTTTGGCTATGGCTTTTTGAGGAGATGGGATATTCAGTTTCGGGCAAAGGAAATAGGAAGAAAGAAAAATGCACAAAATGCACCTATGGCTATGTCATCAATCGGTTTTGGCTTCAAAGAAAAGAGAGGGAAAGAATGAATTTGCTTGACTAAAATTTTCAGCAATGAAGACTAGAGAAGAAAATAAATAATTTCGGCACTCTTTCCCTTTCACTTGGCCGAATATTGCCTACCCAAGGGACCCAAAATTTTCATTATCACATCATTTAAAAATTAATAAACACATGCCACTCTTTTCTCTACATCACTTACTCCAAATAAAATAATACAACAAACAATTATCCCTTAACAACCCATTCAAGATAATAAAATAAAATCACCACTATCCTTTATGGCCGTTTATGCTAAACTAATTCCCACAAAACATGCAGCCAAATTTTTGGCAATAGCCACTTAAATACTTTATCCTTCACGGTGGAGCTAGGGACAAACAATAAAACATTCTTTATGTGTTATCCTTGAAGAGCTCAAGAATGTGGCTGAATTTTAAATAAATAAATAAAACTTGATGGGAGCTAGCTTGAAATTAAATAATCAAGTGTGTGAGAGATAAAAAAAAATAAAGGAAGCATGGGAATTTTAATTAGCTTGGCCGAACATGGGGAACAAGTCTTCATGGTTTCCTTAAATTATTCAAGCATGGGGTGGCTAAAGGGATGCATGAAGTAATAAAATAAAAAAAAAAATGCAATAGCTTAGTGGATCATAAGCTTGGACGGCAATAGTAGACAAAACCCTTGATATTTTCTTTTATTCCTAGAGTTTTAAGAACCCCTAATCTAGGATATTACAGTTCCACCCTCCTTAAAAATAATTTCGTCCTCGAAATTACTTGGCTGAAATAGGTGAGGGTATTGCCGTCGCATTGCTTCTTCCGGCTCCCATGAAGCTTCTTCCGATCCATGGTTTCGCCACAACACTTTGACTAGGGGAACTGATTTCTTCCGTAACACTTTCACATCACGTTCTAAAATCGAATAGGCTCTTCCTCGTAGGATAGATCCGCCTTAGCTCCACTTCTTCAATCGGGCATTTCACGTGAGATGGATCCGATCTATATCGACGTAGCATGGAAACATGGAATACGTCGTGCATCCGCTTTAATTCTCGTGGCAACCCAACCGATAAGCCACTGGTCCAACTCGCTTCAAAACCTTATAGGGGCCTATAAACCTTGGACTTAACTTCCCTTTTCGACCAAAGCGCATCACCTTCTTCCAGGGCGACACTTTAAGAAACACTTGGTCTCCCACATCAAATTCTATCTCCTTTCATTTGAGATCCGCATATGACTTCGCCTATCGATGCTTCCTTCAACCGCGGTGCGAATTATTTCAACCTTCTCTTCAAATTTTTCCGCCACTAATTCTCGGCCCAAAACTCAACGTTTCCTTAATTCCGCCCAACACGTAGGTGTTCGACACTTCCGCCCATACAAATTGCTTCATACGGTGCCATCCGAATACTAGCTTGATAATTTGTTATTATAAGCAAATTCTCGCTAGAGGCAAATATTCTTCCCAACTTCCTCTCAAGTCTATCACACATCCTCTTAGCATATCCTCTAACACTTGGATTACTCACTCGCATCGCCCATCCGATCGTGGATGGAATGCCGTAGTGAAATCCAATTTGGTGCCTAAAGCTTGATGTAGAGCTTTCCAAAAACGAGAAGTAAACCTTGGGTCCCTATCTGAGATGATTGACACCGGTACACCATGCAACCTTACAATTTCCGCCACATATAACTTTGCCAACTTTTGCAAAGAATAGTCGACCAAGACTTTGGAATGATATGCGTGGACTTTGTCAAACGATCCACTATTATCCATACCGAGTCCTTTTTAGTAGGCGTAAGGGAAGCCCACTAACGAAGTCCATGGTAATTCTCTCCCACTTCCACTACGGAATCATTATCGGTTGAAGTAATCCTGACGGAACTTGGTGTTCAGCCTTAACTTGCTGACACGTTAAACACTTGCCAACAAATTCAGTAACTTCTCTCTTAAGTCCGTGCCACCAAAATCGTTTCTCTTAAATTTTTGGTACAACTTAGTGCCTCCGGGATGCATTGCGTAAGGGCTTTATGCGACTCTCAAGAATCCTCCGCCTTAACTCCCGATCCTTAGGCATACAGATCTTACCCTTGAAGCACAATATTCCTCGTCATTGATTCTATAATCCTCTATCTCTTCATTCCGCACTTGTCGTAGCCTAGCATTTAATTCTTCATCAACCAACTGTCTCTCTTTCACTTCATTCAACCACGTCGGCTTAACTTGCAGCTCTGCTAGCAGACTTCCATCATCATACAAGCTCAGATGTGCGAACATCGCCCTCAGATCCGATACAACCTTCCGACTTAGGGCGTCTGCCACTACGTTCGCCTTGTCCGGATGATACTCTATAGAACAGTCATAATCCTTCAGCAATTCCACTCACCTTCGCTGTCTCAAGTTCAACTCTTTCTGAGTCAACAAGTACTTAAGACTCTTGTGATCTGTGTAAATTACCGACTTTTCTCCATACAGATAGTGCCTCCACACCTTAAGAGCAAAGACCACTGCCGCCAATTCCAAATCATAAGTCGGGTAGTTAGCCTCATGTGACTTTAGTTACCGAGACGCATACGCGACTACTTTCCCGTCTTGCATCAGTACGCATCCCAATCCTGTATAAGAAGTGTCACAGTACACCACAAAATCCTTTCCCGCCTCAGGCTGAATCAACACTGGAGCTTCCATCAATACTTTCTTAAGCTTCTCAAAGCTCTCCTGTTGCTTATCCGTCCATACGAAAGGTACTTCCTTCCTCAATAACTTTGTCAATGGTGCGACGATCGATGAGAATCCTTCCACAAACCTTCTGTAGTAACCTGCCAATCCCAAGAAACTACGAACCTCAGCCACAGACTTAGGTGGTTTCCAATCTAACACCGCCTCAATCTTTTTAGGATCCACCCTTATTCCTTCTGCAGACACCACATGTCCTAAAAACGCAACTTCCTTAAGCCAAAATTCACACTTGCTGAATTTGGCATAGAGCTTATTTTCTCTTAACACTTGCAACACAATCCGTAGATGCTCATCATGTTCCTCCTCCGACTTGGAGTACACCAGGATGTCATCGATGAATACAACGACGAACCGGTCCAAGTAGGTTGGAAAACCCGGTTCATCATATCCATGAACGTAGCTGGGGCGTTCGTCAACCCGAACGGCATCACTAAGAACTCATAATGCCTGTACCTTGTCCGAAAAGCTGTCTTATGGATATCTGCCTCCTTCACCTTAAGCTGATGATATCCAGACCTTAGATCGATCTTTGAGAACACTGCCGCTCCCTTAAGCTGATCGAACAAGTCGTTAATCCTTGGCAAAGGATACTTGTTCTTGATGGTAAGCTTATTCAATTGGCGATAGTCTATGCACATACGCATAGTTCCGTCCTTCTTCTTCACAAACAATAATTGGTGCTCCCTATGGAGACACACTGGGTTGAATAAACCCACGATCCAAAGAACTCTTGAATTTGAGCCTTGAGCTCAACCAACTCCTTTGGTGCCATTCTCAGTATGTGGGGCAATAGACACGTGAGCGCATGCACTGCAATAGATCAATTCCAAACTCCACCTCCCTATCAGGGGGTAATCTGTAATTCCTCGGAAAGACATCCACAAAGTCCCTCACTGTCAGTACTCCATTAACTCCTCTTCTTTCTCATTCAATGCACTAACAAAGGCCAAGAACGCCTTGCATCCTTTCCGAACCATCTTATCAGCCTTTAAAGCAGAAACTATGTTAGACAAGTAGTTTCTTCTTTCTCCTATCATAATGACCACTTCATCCTCCGGGGTCCTTAATTCCATTCGCTTAGCTGCACAGTCTAACACAGCCTGATGTTTCACTAGCCAGTCCATACCAAGTATGAGATCGAATTCTCCGAAGGGAAGTTCCATCAAGTCGGCAGAAAATACTACTCCTTGACTTTCTAGAGGTACACTCCGAAAGATTTTATTCACCACTATAGTTTGACCTAGTGGGCTTACTACAGTCATCTCCCTATCAGATAGTTCAGAGGCTATGTCTAGAGTTTCAACTACTCTACATGCAACATACGAATGGGTCGAACCCACATCAATCAAAGCAAGGTAAGGCTTGCCAAATATAAGGAACGTACCGGTTATGACGTCCGGCGCGTCTCCATCTTCCCTCCGGCGAACTGCATAAACCAAACCCGGTTTCCTTGCCTCAGTATTATTATTAGCACCTCTGCCAGGTGTTCCATGTCCTCTCTACGGTGCCATTACCTCGGCCATTCGGACCACGATCTTGCCGAGGCTACTGCCCACCTCTACCAGCCTGATTAACATTCGGGTTCTTTGGTTGATTCCCATCCGGCCTCTTAGGACAATCCTTAATCATATGGTCCTTAGACCCACACTTAAAGCATCCTCCTGTCTTCCTCCAACACTCTCCTAAGTGTTTCTTCCCACACTGATCACAAGTACGATATTGCCCTCAGCATCACAAACTTTGCGACCTCGCGACCCATCAACTCTAGGCCTTTTCTGAGTATTCCCAGATAATTCTGACGAGCCAAATCCTCTCTTCTCGCTTATTTCGATCAGAGTGTCGCTTACTGAGTCCTTAATCCCTTCACTATCTTAGCCTTCTCTACTAACGCAGTAAAACTCCCGCTCTTGATGTGGAGCGACCAACAACCTCAGTCATCTCTTAGTTCGTCCTCAAACCGGACACACCGCTCATGCTCATTAGCCACTACTCCACGAGCATACCGGCTCAGTCTCAGAAATTCAACTTCATACTCCGCTACGGACTTGTTCCCTTGAACCAGCCCCAGAAAAGCCTTTCTCTGCTCATCAATATACCGTGTCCGACACTTTTTTTACGACACGCCGCTTTAACATAGTCCCACGTCAGATTCTCAGCTGTGGTACCATCATGAATTGTGAGCCACCACTGATACGCTTCATCACGTAGCAGCGCCACCATTCCTTTCAGTTTTTCCTCAGGGGTCAGATCCAACTCATCCATAATCCGTTCCGTTGCTTCCAACCAATATTCAGCTGTACTGGGTGCTACACTAGATACTCCACGGAACACTTCAGCTCCATTAGCTCGGAGCCGCTCAGGTATAGATTTCCGAGCCCCATATTCCCACCTGCGCCAGCCACCATTTCAAGAACTCGCAAAGACACCGCTGCGACACGATCATCCCCTATCTAATCTTGTCGCTCAACACCAACAGCTGGAGGTGGTGGTAGCGGTGGTACCTCATTGTCAGACCCTTGACCCGATCTAACGGGTTCTAAATCATCATTCTCGCTCTACCGCGTCCCACGGCGACCCACGCCCTCTAGAACTCATATCTAACGTTGCGCTTTAATCGATTAAGAAATTTTATGAATTAGTCTTTGTTCACTGATTATTCGCGAAGAATTTTATGGAAAGAGCTTAATAGAGATTCTTTCGATCATTCAAAGTTTCAAGTTTTTCTATCTTAATTCACAGAAAAGCACATCCATTCCATAGTATCTCGCATACACATTCACTATTCAGACATTTTCGTCTGCTTCTATTCCAGTGGTATTTTCAGTAAATAATTGAGGTCAATTTGAAAATTACAAATTCACTTGAAATTTTCCAAACTCATGAGTATTTTGTAAGAAAAATTTTCCAAATCACAGGTATGGCCAAATTTTCGAAAAGCAGGGTCATTTGGTAATTTTTCGGTAAATCAGGGGCAATTTCGTAATTTTCCAAATCAGGGTATTTTGGACTTTTGCAAAACAGGATTTTTTTAAATACTTTTTACAAAATAAGGAAATTTTATTGAAATCGGGGGTGATATGGTAAATTTTGAAACCAAGGGCATTTTTCGTAATTTTGCGAATAGGGTATTTTAAAAATTTTCATAAATCAAGAAATATTTGTAAAAGTTTTATGGAATAGCTTTTATAAATCAAAAGGGTAATTTAGTAGTTTTGAAACTCGGGTTTCCATAAAAATACGGCTAGTCCTTTCGGATTTTTTAGTTATTGGGTTTAGCCCAGTGAATAAGCCCTCATGATTAAGGTGAATCTGTAGCTACGCACACTGTAGGATTACGTGAAGAGGAGGTGAGTCACTAGGATCGCTTAAATACTGTGCTCTTAGGATCCAATCCTAGACATGCGCACAATGGTTGCCACACCCTAACTCTGCGACTTAATCACGAGTTTGTTTAATGGTCCTTAAGTCTTATGCACTTGTGTTGGAGTAAACTAGTCCTAGGGTTCAATAGCCCTATTTTACTAATCTACGTTCCCTTAATAGCACATCTGAGTTCACATAAACAAATCACTTCAATAATTAGAAGTACTTACGGTGGACTTGTGTCTGAGACTTAGGTGCCATGCCGTAAAAACCTGCGATTTCATAAAAATATTTTTAGAAAACTTATTTGGGCTCGATTCGAAAACGTGTTGGGCCTTAAACCCTGTGCCGAGAGTTTAAATTTGGGCTCGATACAAGTGAAACACCCCGAACCCGCCCATGAGCTTTGACCGGATCCGTATGTTCCTCGATGTAAACCAGTTCAAAGTTCTTTTGTCACTTTGGCAAAGTATGTATTTTGAAAGAAAGATTGTTTTTGGTTGAGCTTGAGTTGAAAACAAGTTTATTTTATATTGAAAATATTTTAATTTAGGTGACAAAACATTTAGGGTTTATTTTAAATTAAATTGACTTAATCCTTAATAATTAAAATTTCAGTAACATAATAAATAAAGCAGAAATAAAATAGTTCACTATGGCCTTATTACATCAAATTAAAACCCAAAATAAAATTCAAAGTGCTTAAAAATAAAAGTCCACATAAAACAAATTCCTTGATGAGCATGGCCACCTCTAAGCTCCCTGCGACCCGGTCCATCATCATTCGTCACACGAAAAATGTTCCCACAGCGGGGTGAGTCAACAGACTCAATGTGTAACCACAACACTAAGTCCCAAACGATTTAGGCAAAACAAATTCATACATGTATCAGATATAACAGTGATGCAATCCCGAACCCAGCCTAAATGCCATCCGCTACACATCACCCGTACCAACTCGCACACCGTGGGGACTACTAAGTCAACCTCCATCCGCTACACACATCATCGAAGCGATCATTTGCGATCGGCGTGCTCATCGCCCTTATATATATTGTGGCAAAGCCACCAGATAATAGCACGTGACATAAGTCACCTCATTCAGATGTCGTGGTAAAAACCACCAGATCACTTCCCCTTTTACATATCACCCATATGCTCCATGTCATACAAAACATGCAAATATTATGTCTTATACTTTATTCACATTCTTATAGTTGCACTTATGTGCCATAACAGATATTTATCACAATATACTCATAGTAAGAGTAGGTAAACATACCTGATTACTTCGCACCATTACATGGTACTTTAGCCATATTCTTACACTTCCATATTAACACATACAGTAAATTTAAAGCCGTAAATCTATTAAGATTTAGTGTGGGGTACACACCTGATTAACTTAGCGGTTCACTTTAAATCCCGTAAAACTTGATCTAATGCCTTAGATCCTAAATCCCTTGGTGCCGATTTCACTGCTAACCCAAATTCCGAAATCTTTGTTGTACTTTTCTTGTATTCGGCCAAGCATCAAATCACTTTAACAAATTAGTTTCAGCTTTTGGAAAATAAGAAATAGATCTTAATCAACAAATACGGCCTTGGCCGAATATTCTTTAGTCACTTACCTTGCCAATCCAAATCCCGTAATTAATCCCTTGGCTATGAAGATGTCGTAAAACCTTGATTGCTTTGAATCTCGAAGACTTCCTCCTTCAAGTTTCGGCCAAAGAACATGAATAGAAATAGTCCCTAAGTTTCGGCTATGGCTTTTTGAGGAGATGGGATATTCAGCTTCGGGCAAAGGAAATAGGAAGAAAGAAAAATGCACAAAATGCACCTATGGCTATGTCATCAATCGGTTTTGGCTTCAAAGAAAAGAGAGGGAAAGAATGAATTTGCTTGACTAAAATTTTCAGCAATGAAGACTAGAGAAGAAAATAAATAATTTCGGCACTCTTTCCCTTTCACTTGGCCGAATATTGCCTACCCAAGGGACCCAAAATTTTCATTATCACATCATTTAAAAATTAATAAACACATGCCACTCTTTTCTCTACATCACTTACTCCAAATAAAATAATACAACAAACAATTATCCCTTAACAACCCATTCAAGATAATAAAATAAAATCACCACTATCCTTTATGGCCGTTTATGCTAAACTAATTCCCACAAAACATGCGACCAAATTTTTGGCAATAGCCACTTAAATACTTTATCCTTCACGGTGGAGCTAGGGACAAACAATAAAACATTCTTTATGTGTTATCCTTGAAGAGCTCAAGAATGTGGCTGAATTTTAAATAAATAAATAAAACTTGATGGGAGCTAGCTTGAAATTAAATAATCAAGTGTGTGAGAGATAAAAAAAAAATAAAGGAAGCATGGGAATTTTAATTAGCTTGGCCGAACATGGGGAACAAGTCTTCATGGTTTCCTTAAATTATTCAAGCATGGGGTGGCTAAAGGGATGCATGAAGTAATAAAATAAATAAAAAAATGCAATAGCTTAGTGGATCATAAGCTTGGACGGCAATAGTAGACAAAACCCTTGATATTTTCTTTTATTCCTAGAGTTTTAAGAACCCCTAATCTAGGATATTACAGTTCCACCCTCCTTAAAAATAATTTCGTCCTCGAAATTACTTGGCTGAAATAGGTGAGGGTATTGCCGTCGCATTGCTTCTTCCGGCTCCCATGAAGCTTCTTCCGATCCATGGTTTCGCCACAACACTTTGACTAGGGGAACTGATTTCTTCCGTAACACTTTCACATCACGTTCTAAAATCTGAATAGGCTCTTCCTCGTAGGATAGATCTGGCCTTAGCTCCACTTCTTCAATCGGTACTATGTGAGATGGATCCGATCTATATCGACGTAGCATGGAAACATGGAATACGTCGTGCATCTGCTTTAATTCCTGTGGCAACTCCAACTGATAAGCCACTGGTCCAACTCGCTTCAAAACCTTATAGGGCCTATAAACCTTGGACTTAACTTCCTTTTCGACCAAAGCGCATCACCTTCTTCCGGCGACACTTTAAGAAACACTTGGTCTCCCACATCAAATTCTATCTCCTTTCATTTGAGATCGCATATGACTTCGCCTATCGATGCTTCCTTCAACCGCGTGCGAATTATTTTAACCTTCTCTTCGCCTTCACGCCACTAATTTCGGGCCCAAAACTCAACGTTCCTTAATTCCGCCCAACACGTAGGTGTTCGACACTTCCGATCCATACTGATTGCTTCATCGGTGCCATCCGAATACTAGCTTGATAGCTGTTATTATAAGCAAATTCTGCTAGAGGCAAATATTCTTCCCAACTTCCTCTGAAGTCTATCACACATCCTCTTAGCATATCCTCTAACACTTGGATTACTCACTCAGACTGCCCATCCGACTGTGGATGGAATGCCGTAGTGAAATCCAATTTGGTGCCTAAAGCTTGATGTAGAGCTTTCCAAAAATGAGAAGTAAACCTTGGGTCCCTATCTGAGATGATTGACACCGGTACACCATGCAACCTTACAATTTCTGCCACATATAACTTTGCCAACTTTTGCAAAGAATAGTCGACCCGCACTGGAATGATATGCGTGGACTTTGTCAAACGATCCACTATTACCCATACCGAGTCCTTTTTAGTAGGCGTAAGGGGAAGCCCACTAACGAAGTCCATGGTAATTCTCTCCCACTTCCACTACGGAATCATTATCGGTTGAAGTAATCCTGACGGAACTTGGTGTTCAGCCTTAACTTGCTGACACGTTAAACACTTGCCAACAAATTCAGTAACTTCTCTCTTAAGTCCAGGCCACCAAAACTGTTCTCTTAAATTTCGGTACAACTTAGTGCCTCCAGGATGCATTGCGTAAGGGCTTCTATGCGACTCCTGAAGAATCCTCCGCCTTAACTCCTGATCCTTAGGCATACAGATCTTACCCTTGAAGTACAATATTCCCTCGTCATTGATTCTATAATCCTCTATCTCCTCATTCCGTACTTGCTGTAGCCTAGCATTTAATTCTTCATCAACCAACTGTCTCTCTTTCACTTCATTCAACCACGTCGGCTTAACTTTGCTCGCTGCTAGCAGACTTCCATCATCATACAAGCTCGGATGTGCGAAACATCGCCTCGATCCGATACAACCTTCCGACTTAGGGCGCCTCGCCACTACGTTCGCCTTTGTCCGGATGATACTCTATAAACGATCATAATCCTTCAAAGAATTCCACTCACCTTCATTGTCTCAAGTTCAACTCTTTTCTCGAGTCAACAAGTACTTAAGACTCTTGTGATCTGTGTAAATTACCGACTTTTCTCCATACAGATAGAGCCTCCACACCTTAAGAGCAAAGACCACTGCCGCCAATTCCAAATCATAAGTCGGGTAGTTAGCCTCATGTGACCTTAGTTACCGAGACGCGCATCTGCGACTACTTTCCCAAAATCTTGCATCGACGCGCATCCAATCTCGTATAAGAAGTGTCACAGTACACCACAAAATCCTTTCCCGCCTCAGGCTGAATCAACACTGGAGCTTCCATCAATACTTTCTTAAGCTTCTCAAAGCTCTCCTGTTGCTTATCCGTCCATACGAAAAGGTACTTCCTTCCTCAATAACTTTGTCAATGGTGCGACGATCGATGAGAATCCTTCCACAAACCTTCTGTAGTAACCTGCCAATCCCAAGAAACTACGAACCTCAGCCACAGACTTAGGTGGTTTCCAATCTAACACCGCTCAATCTTTTTAGGATCCACCCTTATTCCTTCTTGCAGACACCACATGTCCTAAAAACGCAACTTCCTTAAGCCAAAATTCACACTTGCTGAATTTGGCATAGAGCTTCTTTTCTCTTAACACTTGCAACACAATCCGTAGATGCTCATCATGTTCCTCCTCCGACTTGGAGTACACCAGGATGTCATCGATGAATACAACGACGAACCGGTCCAAGTAGGTTGGAAAACCCGGTTCATCATATCCATGAACGTAGCTGGGGCGTTCGTCAACCCGAACGGCATCACTAAGAACTCATAATGCCTGTACCTTGTCCGAAAAGCTGTCTTATGGATATCTGCCTCCTTCACCTTAAGCTGATGATATCCAGACCTTAGATCGATCTTTGAGAATACTGCCGCTCCCTTAAGCTGATCGAACAAGTCGTTAATCCTTGGCAAAGGATACTTGTTCTTGGTGGTAAGCTTATTCAATTGACGATAGTCTATGCACATACGCATAGTTCCGTCCTTCTTCTTCACAAACAATACTGGTGCTCCCTATGGAGACACACTGGGTTGAATAAACCCACGATCCAGCAACTCTTGAATTTGAGCCTTGAGCTCAACCAACTCCTTTGATGCCATTCTGTATGGGGCAATAGACACGGGAGCATGCACTGTGCAATAGATCAATTCCAAACTCCACCTCCCTATCCGGGGGTAATCCAGGTAATTCCTCCGGAAAGACATCCACAAAGTCCCTTACTGTTCGTACTCCATTAACTCCCTCTTCTTTCTCATTCAATGCACTAACAAAGGCCAAGAACGCCTTGCATCCTTTCCGAACCATCTTATCAGCCTTTAAAGCAGAAACTACGTTAGACAAGTAGTTTCTTCTTTCTCCTATCATAATGACCACTTCATCCTCCGGGGTCCTTAATTCCATTCGCTTAGTGCGCATGGCCTAAACACGGCCCGATGTTTCACTAGCAGTCCATACCAAGTATGAGATCGAATTCTCCGAAGGGAAGTTCCATCAAGTCGGCAGAAAATACTACTCCTTGACTTTCTAGCGGTACACTCCGAAAGATTTTATTCACCACTATAGTTTGACCTAGTGGGCTTACTACAGTCATCTCCCTATCAGATAGTTCAGAGGCTATGTCTAGAGTTTCAACTACTCTACATGCAACATACGAATGGGTCGAACCCACATCAATCAAAGTAAGGTAAGGCTTGCCAAATATAAGGAACGTACCGGTTATGACGTCCGGCGCGTCTCCATCTTCCCTCCGGCGAACTGCATAAACCAAACCCGGTTTCCTTGCCTCAGTATTATTATTAGCACCTCTGCCAGGTGTTCCACGTCCTCTACCAGTGCCATTACCTCGGCCATTCGGACCACGATCTTTGCCGAGGCTATCGCGTCACCTCTACGGCTGATTAACATTCCGGGTTCTTGGTTGATTCCCATCCAAACCTCTTAGGACAATCCTTAATCATATGGTCCTTGGACCCACACTTAAAGCATCCTCCTGTCTTCCTCCAACACTCTCCTAAGTGTTTCTTCCCACACTGATCACAAGTACGATATTGCCCTCCAGTACCAGCTTGCTGACCTCGCGACCCATCAACTCTAGGCCTTTTCTGAGTATTCCCAGATAATTCTGACGAGCCAAATCCCCTCTTCTGCTTATTTCGATCAGAGTGCTGCCTTACAGAGTCCTTAATCCCTTCAGCTATCTTAGCCTTCTCTACTAACGCAGAAAACTCCCGCTCTTGATGTGGAGCGACCAACAACCTCAGGTCATCTCTTAGTTCGTCCTCAAACCGGACACACCGCTCATGCTCATTAGCCACTACTCCACGAGCATACCGGCTCAGTCTCAGAAATTCAACTTCATACTCCGCTACGGACTTGTTCCTTGAACCACCCAGAAAAGCCTTTTCTCGCTCATCAATATACCGTGTGCTGACATACTTTTTCTGATACACCGCCTTAACATAGTCCCACGTCAGATTCTCAGCTGTGGTACCATCATGAATTGTGAGCCACCACTGATACGCTTCATCACGTAGCAGCGCCACCATTCCTTTCAGTTTTTCCTCAGGGGTCAGATCCAACTCATCCATAATCCGTTCCGTTGCTTCCAACCAATATTCAGCTGTACTGGGTGCTACACTAGATACTCCACGGAACACTTCAGCTCCATTAGCTCGGAGCCGCTCAGGTATAGATTTCCGAGCCCCCATATTCCCACCTGCGCCAGCCACCATTTCAAGAACTCGCAGCACAGCCTGCGATACAGTATCATCCCCTGTCTAATCTTGTCGCTCAACACCAACAGTTGGAGGTGGTGGTAGCGGTGGTACCTCATTGTCAGACCCTTGACCCGATCTAACGGGTTCTAAATCTGTATTCGCGCTCTACGCGCCCACGACGACCACGCGTCCTCTAGAACTCATATCTAACGTTGCGCTTTAATCTGATTAAGAAATTTTATGAATTAGTCTTTGTTCACTGATTATTCGCGAAGAATTTTATGGAAAGAGCTTAATAGAGATTCTTTCGATCATTCAAAGTTTCAAGTTTTTCTATCTTAATTCACGTAAAAGCACATCCATTCCATAGTATCTCCCATACACATTCACTATTCGGACATTTCGTCTGCTCTATTCCAGGGTATTTTCAGTAAATAATTGGGGTCAATTTGAAAATTACAAATTCACTTGAAATTTTCCAAACTCATGAGTATTTTGTAAGAAAAATTTTCCAAATCATGTGTATGGCCAAATTTTCAAAAGCGAGGTCATTTGGTAATTTTTCTAAGAATCGAGGGCAATTTAGTAATTTTCAAAATCAGGTATTTTGGAATTTTACAAAACAGGATTTTTTTAAATACTTTTTTTACAAAATAAGGAAATTTTATTGAAATCGGGGTGATATGGTAAATTTTGAAACCAAGGGCATTTTTCGTAATTTTCATGAATAGGGTATTTTAAAAATTTTCATAAATCAAGAAATATTTCAGAAAAGTTTTATGGAATAGCTTTTATAAATCAAAAGGGTAATTTAGTAGTTTTGAAACTCGGGTTTCCATAAAAATACGGCTAGTCCCTTTCGGATTTTAGTTATTGGGTTTTAGCAGTGAATAAGCCCTCATGATTAAGGTGAATCAGTAGCTACGCACTGTAGGATTACAAACAAGAGGAGGTGAGTCACTAGGACTGCTTAAATACCAGGCTCTTCCGGATCCAATCCTAGACATGCGCACAATGGTTGCCACACCCTAACTCTGCGACTTAATCACAGGTTTGTTTAATGGTCCTTAAGTCTTATGCACTTGTGTTGGAGTAAACTAGTCCTAGGGTTCAATAGCCCTATTTTACTAATCTACGTTCCTTAATAGCACATCTGAGTTCACATAAACAAATCACTTCAATAATTAGAAGTACTTACCTGGTGGACTTCGGGTCGGAGACTTAGGTGCCATGCCAGAAAACCTGCTGATTTCATAAAAATATTTTTAGAAAACTTATTTGGGCTCGATTCGAAAACGTGTTGGGCCTTAAACCCCAGGCCGAGAGTTTAAATTCTGGGCTCTGATACCAAGCTGAAACACCCCGAACCCGGCCCATGAGCTTTGACCGGATCTGGTATGTTCCTCGATGTAAACCAGTTCAAAGTTCTTTTGTCACTTTGGCAAAGTATGTATTTTGAAAGAAAGATTGTTTTTGGGTTGAGCTTGAGTTGAAAACAAGTTTATTTTATATTGAAAATATTTTAATTTAGGTGACAAAACATTTAGGGTTTATTTTAAATTAAATTGACTTAATCCTTAATAATTAAAATTTCGTAACATAATAAATAAAACAGAAATAAAATAGTTCACTATGGCCTTATTACATCAAATTAAAACCCAAAATAAAATTCAAAGTGCTTAAAAATAAAAGTCCACATAAAACAAATTCCTTGATGAGCATGGCCACCTCTAAGCTCCTGCCGACCCGGTCCATCACTGTTCGTCACCTGAAAAATGTTCCCACAACGGGGTGAGTCAACAGACTCAATGTGTAACCACAACACTAAGTCCCAAACGATTTAGGCAAAACAAATTCATACATGTATCAGATATAACAGTGATGCAATCCCGAACCCAGCCTAAATGCCATCCGCTACACATCACCCGTACCAACCTGCACACCGTGGGGACTACTAAGTCAACCCTCCATCCGCTACACATCATCGTCGCTGCAGTCGACGTGCTCATCGCCCTTATATATATTGTGGCAAAGCCACCAGATAATAGCACGTGACATAAGTCACCTCATTCAGATGTCGTGGTAAAAACCACCAGATCACTTCCCCTTTTACATATCACCCATATGCCCCATGTCATACAAAACATGCAAATATTATGTCTTATACTTTATTCACATTCTTATAGTTGCACTTATGTGCCATAATGAGATATTTATCACAATATACTCATAGTAAGAGTAGGTAAACATACTGATTACTCAGCACCATTACATGGTACTTTAGCCATATTCTTACACTTCCATATTAACACATACAGTAAATTTAAAGCCGTAAATCTATTAAGATTTAGTGTGGGGTACACACCTGATTAACTTAGCGATTCACTTTAAATCCCGTAAAACTTGATCTAATGCTTTAGATCCTAAATCCCTTGGTGCCGATTTCACTGCTAACCCAAATTCCGAAATCTTTGTTGTACTTTTCTTGTATTTGGCCAAGCATCAAATCACTTTAACAAATTAGTTTCAGCTTTTGGAAAATAAGAAATAGATCTTAATCAACAAATAGGGCCTTGGCTGAATATTCTTTAGTCACTTACCTTGCTAATCCAAATCCCGTAATTAATCCCTTGGCTATGAAGATGTCGTAAAACCTTGATTGCTTTGAATCCCGAAGACTTCCTCCTTCAAGTTTCGACCAAAGAACATGAATAGAAATAGTCCCTAAGTTTCGGCTATGGCTTTTTGAGGAGATGGGATATTCAGCTTCGGGCAAAGGAAATAGGAAGAAAGAAAAATGCACAAAATGCACCTATGGCTATGTCAACAATCGGTTTTGGCTTCAAAGAAAAGAGAGGGAAAGAATGAATTTGCTTGACTAAAATTTTCAGCAATGAAGACTAGAGAAGAAAATAAATAATTTTAAGACTCTTTCCTTTTCACTTGGCCGAATATTGCCTACCCAAGGGACCCAAAATTTTCATTATCACATCATTTAAAAATTAATAAACACATGCCACTCTTTTCTCTACATCACTTACTCCAAATAAAATAATACAACAAACAATTATCCCTACATCACTTACTCCAAATCTGTTTATTTCACTATTGTTTATCTTAAAACCCATATATCTGTGATTCTGTCTTCTTGTTGCCGTTGAAGTCCGAGTGGGACGTTTTAGGTGTTTGAGTGAAGACATTAAAGATAACAGACGGTTTTAGGTACCACAGATAAATAACATGGAAAAAATGGATTGTTTATATAAAGATAAAACTTGTAATCATACTATGCATATTGACTCTAAGAATGAAAATAATGTTTCGGCTCTTAGTAAAGGTATCAATAGTTTAATAGATATGACTTTTATATATTTTAATAAATTATATAATAAAGTTAGTAAAATAGAAGAAAAAGTAGATAATATAGGAGAAGTAACTGATTTAGATTTAAACAACAAATCTAAAGAACTCTTATCAGATGTTAATAATAAATTAGATCAAGTTATTACTAATAAAAATATAGAATCAGATATAGATTTAGGTCCTTTATATTTGTAAGAGTATGCCCAAAGACCAATCATGAGATGGTTGTAATAACATACTTAATTTACCATGTTTATTAATATAAAGCGTTGTCATTATTATTTCAGTTTTTCTTTTCGTGTGTATAAATAAAACTGCTTTATAATAATGTCCTAAGAATAATATGATTATTCTTAAAAGATCCTTAGTCGAGTATTATTGTTGACTAGGACAACAATAATGCATTAAGACTAACATGTAGTTGATTGATGATAAAGAGTTGTCATTGATGTGGATCATCAAAATCAATGCATGAATATGTGTGTTAGAGAACAACATATTGGGTGACCCGTTATGAGTATGTTTATTGGATTATTATGTAATTGTCACAACATTACTCATAGTGATTAATATGTATATGATCCTCGGACTTGAGATAATTATTATCTCAACATCGTGAGTTGTATATTTTGATCTGATCAAACGTACACCGTAATTGGTTGTTCTATAAAGATCGATGTTGGATATACCACAATCTATGTAGAGGATATGGTTGATCAATATAGGATAAGTCCCTCCTACATAATGGGAGTAATATCTTAGGCCACTTGATTGAGTGAGACTAGAAATGCATGGCCATGCTCAAATAAGTTGACATGAGATGTCATACTAATTTGTATATCATAGTCTACTCAAGATATCAAGAAACATGGGATGGACTATACAAGTGTGACTATTCCATGACTTGTGTCCATTCAGAGATAAAGGACTTAAGGATTAATGTATGAAAGGTTAATCACAAAAGGTTATGTGGAATCATGACTTCTTGTAACTTAGGTAGCAATGATGCATTGCTAGATGCCACTCATTGTTTGTGACATTAGAATCGTTCTATTATTATCGCTAACGTTGCAAGAACCTACTGTGGTCACACCTATGGTTTAAATGAACGGAATAAAATATAATTGGTATTATTTTTAGTTGTCACATGAATTAAATTAATTAAAGAATTAATTTAATTGGGCAATCAAATATTGAACATATTATATGTACAAGGATGTTGTACACATAATGACAACATAATTCTATTAATATATGAATTTGATTCATATATAAATTTAAATAAATATAGTTTACCGAAATCCTTATTATAATTAATGTAATTATAATTTTGGATATAATTAATGTAATTATAATTTTGGTTAAAAACTTTATTGTATTTATTTAATCTTATGATACATTGAAGAGATACCAATTATAAAAGGGTATTAAAAGGATACCAAATAATGGGCCCAATGAAAAAGATACCCATTATAAAAGGCCCAATTAAAAGGATATACAATATAAAAGGTATTTAAAAGAGGCAAAGCTTATGAAAAAAAAAAACCCTAATAGATTGCTTGTTAGGTCTAGCAGCCGTCAAGCAAATAAACCTCCAAAATAGTTTTGGAGATTTCTTCCGTTCATAGTCAAACCGGTGGATCACGTAGAGAGCCGACATCGGAAAAGGTTGTGGCTTGATTCGACGAGAGATCAAAACTCTTGTTGTCAAGGCGTCATTGTCTACTCAGATTGAAGTTTTGGTAATTTCAAACCTTTATTTCACCCCGATTCGTTCCTCACACATGGATCCATGGTTTGGATCGCCGGATCTAATTTTATTCTGCTGCGCCATGGGGTATCGGCGTTCCAACAATATTATGGTAATAGTAATGTAATATTAACTTTATCAGATGAAGACTCTTAGGAAGAATCTTCTTCTTATAATAAAAAAGAAAAAAAAGAGAAAAATTTAAAAAAATAAGAAAAATATGATTTCCAATCCTATAAAACACTTATAGAACATTGGAAAGAAAAATTTTCTAAAACAGAAGATAAATATAAAAGAATAGAATATTTAAAATTAATAGAATAACTTTATGAAAAACATAAAGATCTATTCACAAAATATAATTATCACTATATGTTAAAATATGATATTACAGAAAGTAGTAGTAGTTCTAATAATTCTAATGTAGATATTAATGTTACTAGTCATAGTTGATGATGAAAAAACTTCTGTGAAGAGGATGAAAATATAGAAATTCCTGAACCCATGGATACTGAACAAACAGATCCATATGATTATGAAATACCAAAATCTAGGGAAATTGATAAGCAAGATCCTTATGATAAAAGAAAAATAGATACAGATCTTCAAAAAGATGATTATCTAAGATCTATTAATAAAAATTATGAAAATGTTGAAAACACAACAAGAATATTAGGAAACCAAATAGAAACTATAGCTACTAATGAAATAAAACTTGAAAACCCAGGTGAATCTAGTCAACCTGCACCTATACCATATAAGGTAGATGATTTAAATAAAAGAAATGTTGCTCAAGGAGGAATATATTTAGACCTAACTAATATTCCTTTATCAGACTATGAAAAAACTATAGATGATTGGGCACAATCTATGACTATTGTTGTAAACAACAACAATACTACTTGGTCAAAAGAAAAATTTTTAAATTACTTTGTTGGACCATTTCAAGGAGATGTTCTACAATTTCTAGAGGCGATGGGAAAGAATCGAGAAAAAGGAAATGAACAAGCCATCGGTTTGGTTAATAAGTTGACCCTTTTGTTCATTTCCTTTTTCTAATTCTTCCCATTGTCTAAGAAATTGTAGAACATCTCCTTGAAATGTTCCGACAAAGTAATTTAAAAATTTTTCTTTTGACCAAATAGTATTGTTGTTGTTTACAACAATAGTCTTAGATTGTGCCCAATCATCTATAGTTTTTTCATAGTCTGATAAAGGAATATTAGTTAGGTCTAAATATATTCTTACTTGAGCAACATTTATTTTATTTAAACCATCTACCTTATATGGTATAGGTGCAGGTTGACTAGATTCACCTGGGTTTTCAAGTTTTATTTCATTAGTAGCTATAGTTTCTATTTGGTTTCCTAATATTCTTGTTGTGTTTTCAACATTTTCATAATTTTTATTAATAGATCTTAGATAATCATCTTTTTGAAGATCTGAATCTATTTTTCTTTTATTATAAGGATCTTGTTTATCAATTTCCCTAGATTTTGGTATTTCATAATCATATGGATCTGTTTGTTTAGTATCCATGGGTTCAGGAATTTTTATATTTTCATCCTCTTCTGTTGAAGTGTTTTCTTCATCAGAATTATGACTAGTAACATTAATATCTACATTAGAATTATTAGAACTACTACTACTTTCTGTAGTATCATATTTTAACATATAGTGATAATTATATTTTGTGAATAGATCTTTATATTTTTCATAAAGTTCTTCTATTAATTTTAAATATTCTATTCTTTCATATTTATCTTCTGTTTTGGAAAATTTTTCTTTCCAATGTTCTATAAAGGTTTTATAGGATTGAAAGTCATATTTTTCTTATTTTTTAATATTTTCTCTTTTTTTGGTTTTTCCTTTTTATTATAAGTAGAAGATTTTTCTGAAGAATCATCTTCATCAGATAAAGTTAATATAACATTACTATTACCATAGTATAAAGGACCTAAATCTAAATCTGATTCTATATTTTTATTAGTAATAACTTGATCTAATTTATTATTAACATCGATAAAGTTCTTTAGATTTGTTGTTCAAATCTAAATCAGTTACTTCTCCTATATTATCTACTTTTTTTTCTATTTTACTAACTTTATTATATAATTTATTAAAATATATAGAAGTCATATCTATTAAACTATTGATACCTTTACTAAGAGCCGAAATATTATTTTCATCCTTAGAGTCAATATGCATAGTATGATTACAAGTTTTATCTTTATATAAACAATCCATTTCTTCTATGTTAATTTATCTCTGGTAACTAAAACCGTCTGTTATCTTTAATGTCTTCACACAAACGCCTACAACGTCCCACTCGAACTTAAACGGCAACAAGAAGATAGAATCATAGATATATTGGTTTTAAGATAAACAACAGCGAAGTAAACAGAATTGAAGATAAAAGATAGAAACTTACAATGAGTACTACGATATTATAACTCCAGAAATCGTAACTCCGGGGTTCCTCTGATACCAATTACAGGGGGGAGGGGATATATGCAGAATCGGAAGGCTATTTTTAATATCGTAGAGTTATATTTCACAAAAGGAAAGTAGATAATTTACAAAGATAATTTACAACGATAATCAAGATTTTACAAAGCAAGTATACAAGAGAGTTTGTATATTGCAAAATCTAGATCTAAAACCGATGCCTTGTTTAGGCTACAACAATGCCTATTTATAATACAAAATCTAAATTCTAATTTATCTACAATTCATGAAACACCCCGAACCCGGCCCATGAGCTTTGACCGGATCTGGTATGTTCCTCGATGTAAACCAGTTCAAAGTTCTTTTGTCACTTTGGCAAAGTATGTATTTTGAAAGAAAGATTGTTTTTGGGTTGAGCTTGAGTTGAAAACAAGTTTATTTTATATTGAAAATATTTTAATTTAGGTGACAAAACATTTAGGGTTTATTTTAAATTAAATTGACTTAATCCTTAATAATTAAAATTTCGTAACATAATAAATAAAACAGAAATAAAATAGTTCACTATGGCCTTATTACATCAAATTAAAACCCAAAATAAAATTCAAAGTGCTTAAAAATAAAAGTCCACATAAAACAAATTCCTTGATGAGCATGGCCACCTCTAAGCTCCTGCCGACCCGGTCCATCACTGTTCGTCACCTGAAAAATGTTCCCACAACGGGGTGAGTCAACAGACTCAATGTGTAACCACAACACTAAGTCCCAAACGATTTAGGCAAAACAAATTCATACATGTATCAGATATAACAGTGATGCAATCCCGAACCCAGCCTAAATGCCATCCGCTACACATCACCCGTACCAACCTGCACACCGTGGGGACTACTAAGTCAACCTCCATCCGCTACACATCATCGAAAGCGATCATTGCGATGGGCGTGCTCATCGCCCTTATATATATTGTGGCAAAGCCACCGGATAATAAGCACGTGACATAAGTCACCTCATTCGATGTCGTGGTAAAAACCACCGGATCACTTCCCCTTTACATATCACCCATATGCCCCATGTCATACAAAACATGCAAATATTATGTCTTATACTTTATTCACATTCTTATAGTTGCACTTATGTGCCATAATGAGATATTTATCACAATATACTCATAGTAAGAGTAGGTAAACATACTGATTACTTCGCACCATTACATGGTACTTTAGCCATATTCTTACACTTCCATATTAACACATCTGAGAAATTTAAAGTCGTAAATCTATTAAGATTTAGTGTGGGGTACACACCTGATTAACTTAGCGATTCACTTTAAATCCGTAGAAAACTTGATCTAATGCTTTAGATCCTAAATCCCTTGGTGCCGATTTCACTGCTAACCCAAATTCCGAAATCTTTGTTGTACTTTTCTTGTATTTGGCCAAGCATCAAATCACTTTAACAAATTAGTTTCAGCTTTTGGAAAATAAGAAATAGATCTTAATCAACAAATAGGGCCTTGGCTGAATATTCTTAATCACTTACCTTGCTAATCCAAATCCCGTAATTAATCCCTTGGCTATGAAGATGTCGTAAAACCTTGATTGCTTTGAATCCCGAAGACTTCCTCCTTCAAGTTTCGACCAAAGAACATGAATAGAAATAGTCCCTAAGTTTCGGCTATGGCTTTTTGAGGAGATGGGATATTCAGCTTCGGGCAAAGGAAATAGGAAGAAAGAAAAATGCACAAAATGCACCTATGGCTATGTCAACAATCGGTTTTGGCTTCAAAGAAAAGAGAGGGAAAGAATGAATTTGCTTGACTAAAATTTTCAGCAATGAAGACTAGAGAAGAAAATAAATAATTTCGGCACTCTTTCCTTTTCACTTGGCCGAATATTGCCTACCCAAGGGACCCAAAATTTTCATTATCACATCATTTAAAAATTAATAAACACATGCCACTCTTTTCTCTACATCACTTACTCCAAATAAAATAATACAACAAACAATTATCCCTTAACAACCCATTCAAGATAATAAAATAAAATCACCACTATCCTTTATGGCCGTTTATGCTAAACTAATTCCCACAAAACATGCAGCCAAATTTTTGGCAATAGCCACTTAAATACTTTATCCTTCACGGTGGAGCTGGGGACAAACAATAAAACATTCTTTATGTGTTATCCTTGAAGAGCTCAAGAATGTGGCTGAATTTTAAATAAATAAATAAATAAAACTTGATGGGAGCTAGCTTGAAATTAAATAATCAAGTGTGTGAGAGATAAAAAAAAATAAAGGAAGCATGGGAATTTTAATTAGCTTGGCCGAACATGGGGAACAAGTCTTCATGGTTTCCTTAAATTATTCAAGCATGGGGTGGCTAAAGGGATGCATGAAGTAATAAAATAAATAAAAAAATGCAATAGCTTAGTGGATCATAAGCTTGGACGGCAATAGTAGACAAAACCCTTGATATTTTCTTTTATTCCTAGAGTTTTAAGAACCCCTAATCTAGGATATTACAATTCAAGTCCGCACATTATCTTGATAAGGATGACTTTAATATTAGCCTGATTGTTGCTTCCACGTAGCCTTCTTGATTTAATCAAAATTGTTGTAGTTGTGTCCACGTCTCCCATGCATTAATGGTTGCTTTCATCATACTTGCATTATCTTTGTCTTATTCATTTATGGATGGTGATAGATTGCCTTCTTTTCACGTCACCTCCAAAATTGAATGCTCCTTTCTTGGATGTCATTCTTCCACGTGTTGTGTTTTGTCTTTATCCTTATTGGATATTTCTGAGATTCATTTCCTCTATTTCATCAAGGTGTAATGACTCTGGTGAAAGAACTGGTGTATTCCAGCTTTCCCACGTTTATTTGATTTCCATTGCTATTAGATAATCATCAATTTCCATATTAGCTATCTTTTTTAACAACTGAACAGATTCTTCATTTCTTTCTTCCTAGATTTTTCCAGTGTCATAAGTTAGAATTCTCTTGCCGTCGGTCCAGAATATATAAGTATTTTGTTGAAGTAGATACTGGGCATTGGTCATTAAATCAATTCCAGCTTGGATTTGATAATTAGAAAATTCATTATAACACTTGTCAATGATTTTTGCCAAATGTTGTTAATCTTCATCAACTGCTGAGAGGGATCTTCCCCAAAGCATAGTACGAATATTCCAAATTTGATATGGCTGATAAAATTTTTCTTTCTCAGCAATACCAATGAAACTATTTATTTCTATATGAAAATAGTAGACAAAATCGTCTATATTAGTAAAATTTATTAATCTAGATTTTACTATAGCGGGAAAATCTTTTAATAAATGAAAAGAAAGATTTTGGACTGTTATTTCTTTAACAAATCCCCATTCAATACTGGTTATATCAAATGGTTCATGATCAAGCCTAAATTTGATAGTAGGAAATTGTTCTCCTATATCATTAGTAAAAACATAAGCTTGTAAAAAGTATTTTGAAAAAGTTTCTGTAAATTGAGCTTGCTGGTTGCAAATAGCTCTATTTATTTTTGAAAAAATATCTGGTGGTAGAATTTGTCTACATTTATTATATAGACATATTCTAAACATTTTATTAATAATAGGATTGTTTATCTCTTTATTAATAAAATATTGGAATATATCAAGAAGATTATTTATCTCCTTAATATATGGATATTTCATCCCAATCTCTGTATAAAATAAATTTAAGTAATAAATATGGGATTCATTTTCTTTAGTTGTTTTTTCAACTAAGAAATTTGAAAATTGTGTAAGAGCTCTTCTAAAGTTTACTCTTTGCTCAGTAATATGGGTTTTCCATATTTTGTTTATAAAATTATAATATTCCAGGGGTATTCCTAGATTATAAAAATCTTTTATTTCAGGAATTTGTTGTTGTTTCAACAAATTTTCTGTTTCTTTTATAATCTCAGCATAACTTTTTTGATATACTGAATAAAGATATTGAGACCAAGTAAAATCATTCACCGGGTTTGGTGATTGTGTTCCAAATGGTTGACTTACCATTGGATATGGTACATAATATCCTTGATTAGGATAAAATGGTACTTGAGCAGGTACACTAATAAATCCTTGTTAAGGACTTATTGTTTTCCCTTTGTTGGGTTTTTTATGGATAGTTGTCCATTCTCCAACTTTTTCCAGAGGTTTTTTTACCTCTATCCATAAGGCCTGCTAAGAAAATCAGCAATTATTAGTACAAATAAATTTAGGATTTTCTACTAATGGTATTTCTATAGAAGTTTTTCTATAGATAACCTAACTGATTTTTTATGAATAGAAAATGGTAAATATTGATTTATAAAATTATTTCCTAATAAAATATCACCATACATATCAGGTAAACATAGTAATTTTGGAATTATAAATTTAACATTATTAATGTAAATTGGTATATTTTTTGCTTTGTAATAAATAGTAGTTTTATTACCATTTTTTCCATTAATTTTTATTGTCTTTTTAACAGGTTTTCTATTTTCTTCAAGAATGGCATTCTTTTTACAACTACTGGTTGTAGCTCCTATATCTAGTAAAGTATGTAAAGGATATGATTTATAATATTTATTATGTAATGTAATTTCAATATATATATTATTATTTCTTGATTGAAAATTAATAATATCTTCTATTGAAGATTGTATATCTTCCATTTTAGTGTTTCTAGAATTTCTACTAGGTGTAGTAGGAAAAAATAGGAATATGAACTCTCTATTATTAGTTTTAATAAATTGTTGATTATGCATGTAACTTATAGGCTTGAGATGAGCTATGCTTGAGTCTGTTGTGTTAATAGACTATAGTTTTAGATGAGTTTCTGATTTTACTGGTGAGTTTTTTTTATAACGATGTTAAGTGTCTTTACATTTAATGACTGATGTCTTTCTGAAAAAAAAAAACTTAAACTTAAACTTTAATTCTAATTTTAATTTTTAATTAAAGTCTAAATTTTACACCTAAATATTAAGCCCTAAACAATAAACTATAAATCTTAATTCTTAAATCTTGTTTTATCATTACTATTGGTTTATTTTGTTTAATTAATGAACTTGAAAAATTCAAAATAATTAAACTTAAAGGAGAATTTACGAGACAGTAATTAATTTTTTTCTTAAAAAATAATTTATTTTTTGTAAAATTAAAAATGACTTTTAAGATTATAAGAAAGAAGTTTTTGTAGAAAGTTATAGAAAAAGTGAAAAAGATTTGTTTAACTTAATTTAATAGTAATTGCATGTAATAGTTTTTTTAATGAAAAGAAGCAGAGTAGTGATTTTTTAGTTCTTTAAAGAAAATAAATAATAAATATAACTCCATTAATGTTTTTAAATAAAAACTCATGAAAAATAAATAAATATACAATACTTTTTCATGTTATCCTACAAAACTGAAAAGTAGAATCCTTTAGCCAATGGGCTCAATATAAAAGAAACTTTGCTTAAAGCCCAAAGTTTGAGAGAAATGAAAAATTAACACAGTTTTGGGGCATTCCGAGAATTGAACTCGGGACCTCTCGCACCCTAAGCGAGAATCATACCACTAGACCAAATGCCCTGGTTGATTTCTGTATTTTAAAAATTTATTCTAAAATATATGATTTGATATATGGTAACAAAGCACTGAGTTTTACTTTTTAATTCATAGCTTTGAAAACTAAGGCACTTTATATATATATACACTTCTGAGTTTCATTGATCCAAGTATGGTGGGGAAAGGAAGGATTGAAGGAGTGCTTGCGTTATTGCATGACATGTTAAGGCCACTTTGGCATTATTTTTCAATGAGGAAAATGTTTTTAAAAAATTGTATTTGGAAAAAGTGGTGTTATGAGAAAAATGAAGTTTGTTAATTTTAGATGTTTGATATTTCTATAAAAAATTATGATTGAAAGTAAAAATGTTCATATTATACAATATACTATTTTTCTTGTTGAGGATGCTTTCTGAATAGGTAAATGACCAACCACAAAATATGCTGCATTCCCATCCATGCAACTATGCACATTTTTTTAAATATTAATCTCATTATAGATTATTATCATATTTGCTATTTTTGACATAATACTTAGAACTACTCGTATCACTTCTCAACCTTTCAACAGGTTTCAAGAGAATAATGGACTTCAGCGCACTCGACTCCACCTCCTCCTGCACTGACAATAATTTTAATGTTAATCAAACTAATACTTAATCGACATCTATGCAATTTAAATATTACAATAATACGTCATAATGATATTTATGTAATTTAATTGAAGTATATAAGAAATATTTAACTTGACTTTGTACTTAAGTAGATAATAAAAATTTTAATAAGGGTTAAATGGTAATTTCACATCCAAACCCCAGAAGCCACAAGCCACGACTTCTCAATTTAAGTTCAAAAGCAAGTACTTTTGATTACAAAAATTGCCTGTTAGGAATGCTTTTGCTGCCAATAAGCACGTTTAGCACCCCAAACTCATTCCTCAATGCAGCCTAATTTGATTCTATCAATCTAATTTGATTTGTTTTGTTTATAGATTTGACATTGAATTTCAACTAGCAACTGGTTTCTATTTTGCCCCTATTTATCTTCTGTTTATTTAATATTTTTTTATTTAATATTAGTTTAAACTCAAACATAAATAATTATTTTTGAAGTTGAGTATGAGAATTCAACTTTCGCTTTTTGTCAATGAATGAGGAGCATATATCTCCAATGGAATTTCAAGCTTTACAAATGAAGCTTTATATTCAAACTTCAACCCTTAAATTTCAATCATGTTTCAATTTTCTTACTGTTTGAACTTAACTCTATTTGATTTCATTGATATATATTATTAGATATACTCAATTAAACAATGCACTTCAAAAAAAAAAAAAAAAACAAAGCCATAGCTTTGCCATCCTACGGGCTCCACTCAACATAAATAATTCCCATCATTCATACTCCCTACCATTACATCACATTGCCAACCTAACCAAAAAAAACCTATAAAGTGAGGCTCTAGTAATAGCCCACTAATTAGAGGAGCACATGTAACCTACAAACATCTCCCATGCCTCTTTCAACTCAATCAAACTAGCACTCTAAAAAATTAAAGGGTTTTTATAAAATATGAGGTCTAAAAAATAATTTTATGTAAAAATTAAGGCCCGTTTTCCATAAGAATTTTATCTTGGGTAAGATTTTTTTGGCCCGTCCCAAATATATTATATTAATTATATATGTTAAATAATAACTATATATATTTATATTTATATTAAACAACTAATCTAATAACAGTTAAACTTATTACCCAAAACCTAAAAGAAAATTTACCCAAATAAATAATATAAAATTTTAAAAATTATATTTAATACAATAATATATTTATTATATTTATTTATATTGTAACAACCCATTTTTAGTCAAATAAAAACAGTGATTTTGGGACCAAAAATCTGAGGTCGAAATAATTATTTTATTATTATTTTAAAGTTTACAGCATGATAGTATCATTGTGTGAAAGTTTCATTAAGAAATTTTATCGTTTAAGTGTTTAATTTGATAAAAAGGACTAAATCGCGTAAAGTAAAAAATTGGAGTTCTATAAGCTAAAAGGATATAATAGCTATGAAATTAAATGTTTGAAGGGTTTATGTTGTAATTAGACCATTAATAGCATGAGTGAACAATTATGAACATAAATTTGATGATTTATGATGTTTTTATTAAAGGTTAAAAAGGTAATTTAGTGAAATAATAAGTAAAATAATAAAACAACAAGGTTATCATCTTTGTTTAGACTCTTCCACCTAAATTTAAGAAGAAAGAAACTCCATGGATGCATGTATATTCGGCCAAGCTTCCTAGCTCATTAGGTGAGTTAATTTTGTCCCATTTTTAATGATTTCTATGTTTTTGAGATCATTGTAGCTTAATCTAGCTAGCCCAAGGACTATTTTGTAAAAAATTTAGAGGTTTAGGGTTTTTCCATTGATGAATGTTGATGTATTTTAATGTTTAATAGTAGAAAATGCTTGCTTGTTGTTAGATAAACAACATTTGTAAAGTGATTTTTGACAAAATTGTCAATTAGGGGTTAAATTATAAAATGTGTAAATTTTGTAGTTAAATTGTGAAATAAATGAAAAATATGGACTGCTAAGGACCTAATTGAAATTTAGCTAGTATGGGTTTTGGTTGAATTGCATGAATTTGTAATTTTATGAAATAAGAACTAAATTGTAAAAATGTTGAAATGTTAGGGGCAAAATTGTAAGTTTAACTTAATGTGTGTTTTGGATTAAATTGAATATAGAGATTATTAAATAAGTTAATTTTGATTACATTTAGATCAAGAAAAGCGAAATACAGATTTAGATCGGGGAAAGAACAAGATTTGGGATTAATAGACTTAATTCGCCGTTTGTGCATCCGAGGTAAGTTTGTATGTAATAAGCATTGTTATAATTGTGTTTTAAATGCTTTGATATTGCATAAATTGTAAATACGACCTTACGGACACGTTCGACAACAATTCGGCAAGTGTGAAGTCCCGATTGAACCTTAGGAATAGTTTAGGATACAAATGACATGTCATTAGGGGTTATGTGATTTGGGTGCTGGTTCGTACGTCCTACCAGTGGCTGAGTTATCCGGCATGTGTTGCGGATACTCGTTAGCTTGTGTGAGCAGGACCGTGTAGCTTCGTCATGACCGTCAGCTTGCGTGAGCAGACCCGTTGATAACTCTAGTGTGAGCATTATATGTGATACGAGATTGAGATAGCTTCGGCTATGTATGTGGCACTTAGGGTGCGAGATTCCCGAGTATCCGATAGTATTCCGAATTGTAACAGCCCGATTTAGACCCTATTCGGAACGATAGTTTCGGAACCACGAATCTGAGTTAGAAAAATATTTTAAAATTATATTCTGCGTTTATGTGTGAATTTAATTGTGTGAAATTTTCGTACTTTAATTTTGTCGTCTGAGTGTCCGATTAAATAAAAGGATTAAATTGCGTAAAATGAAAATTTAGTGGTTATTTTTAGAAGAGCCTAATAGTGGTTGTTCTTTTAATATGGAGGTTTTATGTTGCAATTATTCCATTGAATAAATGAGTGGACGGCACTAGGCTTATATTATATAGTTTTCATATTAATTATAAAGGTTATAATAATAAATAATATATTATAATGTTATTATAATAAAACAAACATAAAATAATTAAAGCCATGTTCATCTTTTTTTTTTCTTATGACCGAAACAAAAAGAAAAGAAAAAGAAATAAAGAATCTTAGGGTTTGGCACTTTTGAAGCTTGATTCAATGTGAGTTCTAGCTCGGTTTTTGATAACTTTTACGTTTTTGAGATCGTTGCTAAGTTATCTACAAGACCCATGCTTGAATTTTTTATTTTGGTGAATATTTTAAGTTATGCTATTATTGAAAGCTTGTGATTTTTGTTGTTTGATGGTAGAAAATAAAAGATATGTGTTAGATTAACATGTTTTATCTTTGGATTTTTGATGAATTTGAGTAATTTGGACTAAATTGTGAAAATAATATTTTGAGGGACTAAAATGTGAAATAAATGAAATGTGTGGACTTAGATGAGCTATAGGAAGATTCGGCCAAGCATGGGTAAATTCAAATTTTTGTGTATTTTGTGTTTTATGCAATAGAGGCTAAATTGCAAAAAAGTGTAAAATGTCAAGGGCAAAATGGTAATTTGCCCATTTATGTGTTTTTAGATTAAATTGAATGAATGTGTGGTTAAATTAGCTAAATTTGAATTTATTTAGATCAAGAATGGAAGAAAACGGAATTAGATCAGGGGAAATTGAAAGTAGTCGAATAGTCGATTATACTGTCCATCGACGTCCGAGGTAAGTCTATAAGCATTTAAATGTTATTAAATTTGAGAATGTGTAAATGTTATGTGATGAATTGAATTGTTCAATTATATATGTGCTTTGGCCGAATGTGATTTAGAGATAGGGAATTATGTTTCGAGTTCGATTCAATCGAGATTCAATATCCGAAAGTCCCGTACGAACCCTAGGAATAGTTAGGATACATATGTCATGACATAGGATTCCGATATGTGTTTTCGTGTAAGACCACGTCTGAGATGTTGACATCGACTTGTGTTTACGTGTAAGACCCTGTCTGGGACAGTGGCAACGATATGTGATTACATGTAAGACCACGTCTGGGACGTTGGCATTGTATGAGCTTTCCGACTATCCGAGTATCCTTTTTAATTCTGAACGGCTCAACTGGCAATGATAAGTTAAGATCGAGTGTAA
Organism: Gossypium bickii; assembly: GCA_025503065.1. Classification (NCBI taxonomy): domain Eukaryota; kingdom Viridiplantae; phylum Streptophyta; class Magnoliopsida; order Malvales; family Malvaceae; genus Gossypium; species Gossypium bickii. Next base: position 59,495,069 of record CP106721.1, on the reverse strand, counting down.
ATCAAGTTAGAAACGCTCAGGTATGTACTTATACCAATTTGTGAAAATAAGGTAAGTTGGATGTTGAATTGATTGTATAAATGTTAAAGTTATAAATGTGAACTATGTGTATGCATATGTAATTGTGTATATTCGGCCAAATGAGGTATATGTGATATTAATAGTGAGATTTATATATGTTCAAGTGTATTTTTGCATTTAGCTATATGATATATGTATGTAAGATTAAATGATAACTTTGTATTTGAGAACATGTATATTCAGCCTTGTTAACTTAGTGTTAATATACTATCGTTGATATATATATAAATATTTGCTTATGACTTACTAAGCTTAAATAGCTTACTGTGTGTGTTCTTGTTTACCCCTGTTTTATATATTTTGGAGTCAAGTTACGAGCTCGGGGATCGTCAGAGAAATTCGTCACACTATCGACTCTTTTTGGTATTTTGTTAAGTCTGAATTCGATCTTATGGCATGTATATAGTATAGATGAAATGTTTGATTTTGGGATGTGTATATATATAGCCATACGAAAATGGCTTGATCATTATGTTTAAGTTCGGTTTTATGTGTTCTTGGTTAAGTGCTTGATATGGTTGGTTTCAACAATTTCGCCTTGGCTTATTATATGCCAAACTTGGTTACTATGTTTATGTTTGTGTGTATGATCTCGGTCAAGGTGAGTTTATGTGTTACTTGTTTAATATGCTTTGCTAATGATAGTTGAATTAAGTCATGTGTTTTGGCAATAAGGTAAATGATATATGCTTGATGTATTTAGTAAGAATAAATAATGTTAAGTTTAAGTGATTTTGGCTGTGTGATATTTATATATATATATAATGAAGTATGTATATGAAGGTTGGAAGCAAAAGCTATCTATGATTTAGTTTAGTAATATGATAAATGGATAATTATATGTTCGAATGTGTATAGAATATTTTGATTTGGTTTGTAATGACGATGTATGCGCCTTTATTATGTTTGATTGGTTGGCTCTATAGGTTTCGTTGCTATTGGTAAGTAATGAATATGTTTCATGATTGTTTAGGTATGAATACAAATGGCAAATGAAATAGTATGGTTTGGTTACGATATTTGGTTCATTATGATATGCGTATAATCTTGATAATGATATGACCAAATCAATGATTGGTTAATAGGATAAAATGTGAAGTTTAGGTATACTAATATATACATGCGAATTTGGTGTACATTGAAATGCTATTTATGTGCAAATGTTAAATGTGACTTTTGTTTATAGGGTAAAGTGCTCATTACATTTATATATAAACATCAATAGTATGTTTGGTCATGATGTAATGTTCTTATGTTTGTATATACATTTGATTATTAAATGGTATAAAATGATTCAGTTGTCAGCTTATGTTATATTTGTTTTGATTTATGTTCAATATATGTTATATAATAATATATGTTGGGATATGTTTTAAATGTATAAATGCCATTAATGGTTAAGTCATATGGTTCGGACATTTTTATGTATTAAGTACTTGTAATATAACTTTTTGCATATTGTTTAATTGAATATGTTGTAATGTTATATGAATAAAAAAAATTAGTAGAAAAGATCATATTGCTTTGTGCTTGAATTCAAATGAATGTCTGTTTTGAATTGTGTTTTGTTCGGTAATGACTCATAACCCTAATCCGGCGACGGATACGGGTTAGGGGTGTTACATGAATTGCTCAACGGGTATGTCAAAGATGTGGATAAGTATGAGTTTGATAAGAGATAGTATAGATATGTACATGAATCGAGCAATACATTGAAATGAGGAAAATTTATGAAAGTTACATCTAACTTGTGAATGCAAATGTGGTAGGTTGGTGATTCATCATAAGATATGTTCTGTTCTGTTATGTTTTATTTGCTTAATTTGAGCATATATGATAAGTTGATTTAAATGCTATACGAACTTACTAAGCTTTATAGCTTATTTTGTTTAATTTTTCGTGTTTTATAGTGAAATCAAAGCTAGCTCGGATTCGGGATTGTCAAAGACTTCATCACACTATCCAACTATCACCTTGGTACTTTTGAATTTAAGTATTTTGAGTATATGGCATGTATAGGAACTTTGGTCATTTTGGTGTATGTGTTGTTAATAGATTTATTCATTTGAAATGGCTTGTAAATATTAAGAGTTTGGTTTTGTATATAGCCATGAGAGTTGGCTTAATTTGTTTGGTTTGGTTGTGTATATATATATGTGTGTATGGCTTGTGTTGTGAGTTTCTATTGATGGATATATGATGCTTGTGGGTTATAGGTATGGTGGATGTCAAATGGTTGATATTGGAGAAGTTATATGCTTGTGAGTTTGAGCATAATGATGCATGTTTGAAAGTGTCTAATTAGTTGAATTGTATATGTGAATTTGGTATAAATGGAATGACCTATTTTGCGACTTGTGTGTATTGTGGATAATGGTATTGAGTCAGCATGAATTAGGCTTAATTTAGTTGGTTTGAATGCCTATATATGCTATGTTTTGGTGCCAATTGAGTTGATGTAGGTGTAAGCAAGTTTGGGTGGCAAATTGACTTGGTAAATAGCCTATTTTTGTCTACACGAGCAGAGACACAGGCGTGTGTCTCAGCCGTGTGTGACGCACGGTCAGGTTACACGGTTGTGTGTCCCCTGGTGTTGAATTAAAAATCAAGTCAGTATGCTCCACACGACTCAGCACACGGGCGTGTGATTGGCCGTGTGGCCTAAGTCAGTATACCCTACAGGTTTGACACGGCCTAGCACACGGCCTGGTACACGGGCGTGTGAGGCCATTTCGAAAGGGCACGCGGGTTGGTCACACGGGCGTGTGGTTAGCCGTGTGACCCAAGTTAGGGAGTTACACGGGGTCGGACATGAGCTAGGACAGCCATGTGATCCCATTTCAAATGTCCACACGGCCTGTTACACATGCGTGTCTCTCACACAGCCGGACCATACAGGCGTGTGACCCTTGTAGTTTGAAAAATTTTCTAAGTGTTTCAAAAATTTCTTGAGCTATCGGTTTAGTTCCGAACCACTCCTAAAGCATGTTTAGGGCCTCGTAGGTTCGTATTAGGGACAAAGTGATTGAGGTTGAATGATGATTGTATGAGATTTGAAAATGTATATGAAATGAATGTTTAATTATTTTATAAGTCTAGTAATGCTCTGCAACCCTATTCTGGCATTGAATACTAGTGAAGAGTGTTACATATATTTTTTTAATATAACGAAATATTTATTATATTTACGGTAATGTTTTTTAATATAAATACTTTTTAATGTATTTTTAGTGTGTTAGAAAACTTTTATTTTAGCATTTTTAGTGCATTTAGTATATTATATTTAAAAAAAATTATTTGTAAATAAAAACTAATCTAAAAAATATCAAATATGAGCAGGCCGAATCGAGTTCAGATTTTCCTTTCTTAAATTGGGCCAAACTTGGGTTAAAAAGTAAACCAATTTTTAAATTGAACTCGAACTTAAAAAATTGGTCTAAATATCTTACATAAACCCGACCTAATCTAACCCATGAACACCTCTACTATAAACCTCTCTTGGCCTATGGAGTGAGTTTACTCTCCAGCCTTCTTGTCTTTTTTAACATCAACATATATGAGATGCAAACTTATAACTTACACAAATTAAAGTCATGTGGCCACTTTTCTTATTGTATCAAATTAAGGGTGAGCGTTCGATCGAATGGAGTGAAAAGATTTCGAGTTAAACGAATTGACGAATCTTATTTTATCATCTTAACTCGATTTGAAATGTTTTGAACTGAGTTGAGTGAAATGAAATTTGAATTAAGTCGAATCGAGTAAAATTATTCGAATCAAATTAAACATGTCAAATTAAAGTCTTGTTACAGTATAACTAATTCCATGTTAGAGTACATAAATTTGAAATCATATATATTTGAAAACTTTTTCAAAGTAAAATGAATGATAAACTTGAATTATTTATTAACTTATTTAGGTCCAAAAATATTATCCTAATTTTTTAATTTTTTTAACTTTATTTTATATATTTTTTAGAATTTTTTTAGAATTTTTAAAAAATATAAATATTGGAAGTTTTATAAATATTTTGAATTTTAAAAGTTATTTTGAATTATTTTGTAATTTTTATTAAGAGAGGGGCCAATTTGCTCATTTTCAAACTTGACAGGAGCCAAAAGCGTATTTATATCAATCTACTATTTGAATTCTTTGAGTAATTATGAATTGTAAAATTCAACTCGACTCGAACTCGAAAATCAAATAACTCAATGCGATTAACTCGAAATTCAAAAAATAAAAATAATTTTTTCGAATCAAATCTAGTTTTGCTCACCCGTATACCAAATAACACATAACTTCTGAATTGATTTAAGCAAAAATTATTCAAGTCTAACATTCTTTTCTTATTTGCATTAACTTGATATAATTCAAATTAATATTTTACGATAAATTAATTATAAAAATATATGGGCATTAACATAATTTTATTTAATATTTTTTTTGAATGATGAAATTGACTACTGAATTATTCAATCCAATTTTGAGTGAAAAACTTCAAATAAATTTAATATGAAATTCCACTCAATTCATGAATCAACCTAATTAAGTTTTTATTTTTTTATTAGTATTTTTTAGATACTAAAACGGTTCACTTTTGGTTAAACTTTTTTGATCGTATGCTCTAAAAATGGCAATACCAACCTTTATTTTCTTTTTATTTCCCATTTTCTCTATTTCTCAAGCTTTTTTCCATTCTCTCTCTCTCTCTCTCTCTCTCTCTCTCCTTTATTTGTTTTCTCTTTTCTTTTGTTATGGATAAAAGGAGAGAGAAAATCCCAATATTTTAAAAGAGATCTGGGATTTTATGTTTTCAAGGACAGGTATTGAAACATTTTCAACTTTCTTTTTTCTTTGACACATTCCTTGATTTCTTTTTCATAATTGATTTGAATTTGAAAACTTTAATATGAGTTTTTCATTTTCTGTTTTAATAACCATCTTTCATTCTTTTTCTTGGTTATACTAGATTGATTGAATTTTAATTTCTGTTGAACATCAGATTTAAATATTTATTTTATTTAAACCATTTGTGTAATAATATTATCTTAAAAGATTTATATTTAAAATTTAGTATGAATAGATCATGAAATTAAATTAAAATCGTAGATAAATTCTTGATCATATCATATTTATTGCAACCCTGGATATATCAATTACAATGAAGAAAAATTAAAACTGTAAAAATTTAAATCATTATTTTTTTTTTTCAATATTTGTTTGAACCACTTTTGACTCAATGGGAACTGAGATATTCCATGGTTTTTCTCTGGTTGTGAAGAGGAATTGTTGACAGATGGGCAAAAAAAGAGATTGGTTTTGGTTTGTGAAGAAAGCTTTGACCCCTGAGTCCAAGAAAGATCAGGTAAAAGGTTTGCCCAATTTAAGATTTTTTATAATTAAAAAAAATATTTACGAGAATGGACGGTTTTAAACAGTATAATACAATATTATCGATTTATTAGATAATATAATCTATAAAGTTAATATTTTATTTTAAAAATGGGTGACGCCCAAAATGTCAAAGGCAACATTCTTTTTCACCCAACTTTTACTCTCTTTTCTTTTTTAAAATTCTATATAGTTTAGTTTTATAATTTTACAGGTATGGGTGTGGTATAATTTTGAATTTCATACCTCTATTTTACGAAACTTAGAAGTTAATTCATTTATTTTAATTTATCATATTTTAATCTTTATATGTTTTGGGATTTAGAAAGTTAATCAAATTATTTAATACTATTAAACTACATCATCAAATTACTTATCTTAATCAACAGTTCATCAAATTCATATAAAAAAATTAATAAAATCATTAATTTAACAAATTATGTGGCAAATTAGAAAACGACCCATTCTCATAAATAATCTATTTTCCATTTTATTTTTCATAATTATTTTTTTTTCGTATTTTTAATGTAAAAAGGCCCATAATTTAATTCCTAAATTTCATTACGTAATATCAACTTATTTTGCATTATTCTCCATATATGGATTAAAACTACACAATTTGGTTCTAATGACATTTAAAAATTTTGGTTTAATTAATTTACAAAAATTAAAAAAATTAGTCTTCCTATTTTAATTTGTCAAAATATAATCTTCATGCTTTATTAAAATTGAGAAATTATTAGTTTAATTGATAGTACACATATGAATTTAAATTGTTGATTTATTTTATAATTTGTTATCTAAAAATTGACTAACTATTTAATTTTATAAATTTTATATATATAAATTACTCAACAATTAGGTTACTTTTTATGTCAATAGTTTAAATACGAGGATAATGCGTTTTAGCATACTTAATCTCAAGTTGAATGGGCAATTAATGATATGATTTAATAGTGTTACTCAACTAAATTTATGATAAAATAGGATAAATTAAAGTAGAGGATTAATTTGATGAAAATGATTATGGGACCACATTTTGGGTATTGCATCGTATCCGAGTTATGTTTTTGTTCATTTACTTGGTTTGCTTCTTGGCTTGTAATTTGTGATTTAAATTTTGGTGAATTTTTGGTTCAGAAGGAAAGTTCAAAATCAAAGAAAAAATGGCAAAGCAAAACCAAGGATTCGGGGCCTGCAGTTCCTTTGCCTCAAGATACTGAAACGGAAACAAAAACTGAAGAGCCTGAACCTTCTCCCCCTGAAGATGCCAAACCAGCGGAAGCTGAAAATGAGCCTAAAAAACACACCTACTTCGTCGCTCTTGCCACCGCTATGGCTGCCGCCGCCGCGGTCGCAGCTTCTAAGGCGACTGCTGAGGCTGTTCGCGTCGCTTCTTTACAACGCATATTGTCGGAGAGAACGGCTGCTACCAAGATTGAAACTGCATTTCGCGGATACTTGGTATGAGATCCCTCCTTTTTATTTATTTATTTTTTATGGTAAGCTCTAATTATTTCTTGCATACCTGAGATCAATTGAAAATTCATGAAACTATCTAAAAAGTTCTAATGTTAAAAATTCCAAGTTCTTTTATCAATTAAACAAATAAAAATATTAATTTATGTTATTCTTAATTTTTTTTAAGTATCCGTGTTTGATTTATATTTATGATGATCTAATTTTCTAAAGATATTTATCTAAAAAAATTTAATGAAAGTTAAACATTAATGAAAATTTCAATCATGGGAGAAGGAAGTAATTCCATTTGAGTTTATCAAGCAAAGAGTGCATTGCGAGATTTAAAGTTTTAGGTATACTTGTATATAAGTTTACAATCATAAATTCAATCGAACATCCCATTGATGAGCAAATTAGTTGCATTTATGCAAATGAATTTATGGCATAGCATATGCAAGCTTTGAGAAAGATACAGATACTTGTGTTTAACATATCTCTCACATCCAAACAACATAGTTTGCCATCACAACTTCAATGAAACTTCCCATTCATGAACAGTGAGTTGTAATTATACGCAATTGGAGTGCAAAAGTTGTTTATTGGCATCCTATACCAGTATTTGAATGTAATGTGAACTTTTCTAGAAGATCAAAGATACTCGTATTAGATATATATTAATGTCAATGAAACATCCCATTCATCATGAGTCATCAGTTGTATTTTATGCAAAGGAAGTGATTGCATTTGAGTGGTATGTCAGGCTCGGAGGGCATTGCCAGAATTGAGAAGGTCGGAGAGATTGAAATCAATGATAGAAGGGCAATCCGTGAAAGAGCAAGCGAAAACTGCATTAAGATGCATGCAAACAAAGGGTGGAGTGCAGTCCCGGATTCGTGGAATGAGGCTTAGAATGTTGGAAGAGAACCAAATTCTTCATCACCACCTTCAACAAAAACGCCACAAAGAGCATGACAAGTTTAATGCCTCTGTATGTGCCTACCTAAAGCTTCCCACATTTTTTGATTATTATGCTTGTTTACATGATATATTGTTATTTCCTTAGAGTTATTCCGCATGCTAATTGTGGGGATATAAACAGAAGGGAGGAGAGTGGCATGATGGTAGAAAGTCGAAGGAGCAATCTGAAGCAATAAAGCAGTACAAGCAAGAAGCTGCTATGCGAAGGGAAAGAGCTTTAGCTTATGCCTTCACTCGCCAGGTATTATTTGACACTCCCCCCCCAAAAAAAAAAAAAAAAAAAAACCCCTTTCTGCTTTTAAGTTGAGCATTACTTTTAAAGCTACAAGTTTTGGATAAAATACAAAAGGGATAATGATAAATTTAGCCTCTATCATTTACCTATTTTATCACTTTCACCATTATTTTTTTTTCGGATCATTTTGGTCTTCAACCTTCAACATTTAGTCAAATTATTTTTTTTGGACGGAACAATCGACTAAACTATAAAAAATTTAAAGGTATTGACATTTCCACTTGCATGGTAATCCATGTATAATTTATAAAAATTTAACAAATTAATAAAAATATCTGAAAGTTCAACAATTTAAAAAAAAGTTCATAAAAAGTTTTAGAAAAATTATTCAAGTTAGCAGTGAAGTATATGTAGATTGCTACGTGAGCTGTCGAGTCAATGCCATTAAAATTTTAATAGTTTAATAATTTTTTTTGTAAAAAAGAAAGTAATTTGACTAAACTTTAAAGGTTGAGAACCAAAGTGATCTAAAAAAGAATAGGGTAAAGTACACAATTGATCATCCAATTTTCATATGTTTTTATTTTGGGCACTAAAAAAAAAATGCATATTGAGCATTGTCGTTAGCAACCATTTTCATCTTTATCACCCAATTTTAATAAGTTTTCATTTCGGCCATTACCGTTTAATTCAATATTATTTTACACTCATTTTAATCACTCAACTTTAATAATTTTTTTTAGCCACTCATTTTATCTTTTTCAAAATTAATTTTTTTCCAAAAATAACAGGAAATTGAGTTATTCAACTGTGAAGATAAAATCCAAATTTTTATCTGTAACTTAAATCTTTGTAAAAATTTAGAACTTTCCTTGAAGCTGAAAAAACTAAAAATCAATTCTAAAAAAATAAACAAAATTAAAAAGATAAAAAGCTTTTTTTCACTTTTAAAACCCAAAGTACTTTTTGTTGAAAAGCCTTAGGTTTTTCCCTTGAAAAACTAAAATTAATTTTAGAAAAGAAAAATTAAAGAAAATTAAAAAATAATTAAATTTTCCTGCTAATAATCTAAATATTTTTATAAAAACCCAAGTAATTTCTTATAAAAAACCCTAATTTTTCCTTTTTACTTGAAAAAAAATTAAAATTAATTCTAAAAAATAGAAAAAATAAAATTTACTTTTTAAAAGCTAAAATGAGTGACCAAAATAAAGGCTTGATAAAGTTAGGTGACTAAAAAGTGAGTAAAATAATATTGAATTAACTATGGGTGGCCAAAATTAAAATTTAATAAAGTTGGGTAATTAAAATGAAAATAGTTGTTAATGACAGTGCTCAATTTATATTTTTTTTTCATTTTCAGTATCCAAAATAAGAAGTTATGAAAGTTGGGTGACCAAGTGTCAATTTACCTAAAAGAATAAGGGTCAAAATGACAAAATAAATAAATATTAAAAACTAAATTTGTCTTTATACTAAATCAAAAATATTTGAGCTCATTAAACTATAAAAAATAAAGGATTAGTATTTAATGCACTAACAATGTAATCAATATTTTTCCAAAAATAAGTTCAATTGCCGCGTTCAACCCTTAAATTAAGTTATTAATATTTAGGATAAATATCAAAATTACACATGAACTTTGATTCTATGTGTAATTTAATACATAGACTTTAATTTTATGTAGTTATATACACGAAACTTTGATTGTTGTTTGAATGTATATATAAAAAATTAAGCACAACAATTTGGCCCACTTGGAACGTTTGAAGCCGAGGTGGGTAAAAGTATTATGCAGGGGCGAAGCCAGGGGGCTAGCATGGGCCCCGGCCCCCCTAAAATGTAAAATTGCTATTTAGGTTCTTAAAATTTTTAAAAAAATTTTAAATTAATAAAGGTAAAATTACACTTTAGCCCCCTAAAATTATAAAAATTCAATTTAATCCTTTACAATATAAAGATATAAACTATAAAAAATTAAAATTTTATCCTGCTCCCTAAAAAATTGTTCTGTCTTCGCCCCTGGTATTATGGAGCCCTTATATTAAGATTTAAATTGTATTTCACTCCTCTACTTAAAAATTAGGTTAATTAATTCGTGTATGTTAGATTAAAAATAAATTAATCATTCTGTTGAAAATTTTTTCTACTCTTATATGCCACGTATAATTGTCTAATTATTATTTGTTCAAAAAAAAATAATTGTCTACTTATTTATCAACTATTTTTTTTTTAAAATTAATTTACTTTTAAATTTTAGTAATTTTTAATAAAAAAGACAAATGATGGAGTTCAATTCTAGTTATTTCTAGTATATTTATTTTCGGTGCTAAAAATACTAACTTAAATGGCCTTTTGGGGAAATAAAAAACAGCGATCATGGAAGGTCTCTTCAAAAGCAGCGAATCAAACATTAATGGATCAAAATACTCCCCATTGGGGATGGAGTTGGTTAGAGCGATGGATGGCAGCTCGACCGTGGGATATCCCATGCTCATCACCTAACAACGCCTCCGTCAACACCTTGGCCTCCTCTTCCATCTCTAACAACGATAATAAGCCATCTCCAACACCCTCAAAACCAACCCCTCCTCCTCCGTCCAAGATACCTTCCTTTTCATCACTTTCCAGTCAAATTAGACAGCCAAGTCCAAGGTGGACACGACCAGGAGTCGACGAGTGCTCGACACCGGATCGTGACCGGAGACGACAAAGCAGCATTGGAGGTTTTTCATCGGCGAAAGATGATAAGAGCGTCGGAAGCTCGGCGGAGAAGGCGCCGTCGTGGATGAAGCAAGTCAGGACGTCCCAGTTGTCGAGTTCTTTGAGGCATGACAGGATACCGGAGAAGGGAGTGGCCGGCACTGCGAAGAAGCGGCTTTCGTTCCCTACAACGGCAGGTAAGGTAAGAATATAAAACCGTCATGTGCTCGAATGGCGGATGATAATGCCCTGCTTAAGACACAAAGATGAGAAACGGAGGAATGGAGGAGAGAGTGGTAGTAGCGGTAGAAAAGAGCTGTAACATAAAGAAGACTGAATAGAATGGTGGCTGCGACGGTGGTGGTGAAGTGGTAAATAAAAACGAACAGAGATTTGAGCGGCCATTGGAGCTTTTTTCTTTAAAAAATATTATTTGTACATTAAACACAATATATAATGGATGGTATTTTGTTATATATATTCATAAATCTTACTCGTATTTTAATATTTAAGTATAAGTAATTTTTTTTAATATTTATATTTTTTTGTCAATTTAATTTTTATTCTTTGTTTAAGTTAAATTTAAATCTTTTAAAAAAAGTCAAATTTAATTATCAACATTTTGAAAAAGAGTTAAATTGATTTTTCTTTAACCAAAACAATATTAGCATTAGTATGCAAGTTGCCAAACCAATAACATTAAAATTAAACTAAAAAAATAATTTAACTATTTTCTTTTAAAAAATTAAGAACTAAATTTAATTAAAAAAAGTTAAATTCAAAAAAAATAATAAAAACATTGAGATGATTTTATTATTATGCCTAACTTTTAAATTCAAAACTTTCAAAAATATGAAGTTGTTTAAGAATATGTTATCTTCCTTTGTTTACCTTGCTACTCATTTATGTTTTAAAAACAAGTAAAATTCTTTTAAAATTTTTTAAAAATATATTATATATTTTGTTGATGATATGTATTTAAAGATCTCATTAAAATTATATTCTTTTAAATTAATGATTAAAATAAAAAAATAAATATCAATTTACATCACTTAAAAGTCACATGCAGTATCAGCTAAAATTTTTAGCTTTTGAAAATAACTTTTTTTCAAGCACTTTTGGGACATTTTCTACTTCTGAAGAGTATTTTTTCTCTCCAAAACATTTTATCTCAAAAGAAATATTTCTTAGAAACATTGCTAAACTAAATTTTAATCACGTGGCATAATAGGAGTGCAGAGCAGTGAGACCAGTAACATTAGAAAACTTTAGATACTAAAGTAACGAAAAGTATCTTTTGATACCGAAATGATAATTAAGGCTTTGTTTGTTTCACTGAACATGGCTTTCGAAAAATGATTTCTAAAAAATAATTTACTTTTCTGAAAAAAGATAATAATTCCTAGTATTTGGATGAATCTGTGTAAAATATTTTCTATTATATGGCAGATTTCCTGAAAATATTTCATAAAAGTTGTTTTCAATAAAATAAACATACATTTGAGATTTTATTATCTTTTTATTGTTTAATTGAGTTTATTTCATAAAGCTTATTTATATTTTAATTAATCATGGTTTAGTTTTAATCAATCTTAATTTACTTAATTAAGCTTAATTGTTAATTCCATACATTAGGGAATATAAATTTATGTTTAATTAAGTTAAAAGTGGTAAATATTTATTTTGGATATTATTTGGATGTAGAGGTGCTCGTGGTCGGGCTGGGCCAAGCTCAACTAAAAAATCATGCCCATTTATTAGGCTCAGGCCCGGGTCCGACCCGAAAAATGGGCCTAAAATTTTGCCCAAACCCGACCTGATAAAAATGCTAAAACTCGGGCTCGACTTGGGCCACCCGTATTAATTTTTATATTATTTTTAAATATATATAATACATCAAAATGAATATTTCCCAACAAATTGAAAATAAATTTTAAAAAATATGCAGTCTTAAATAACACTAAGATAAATGCAACTTAATAAGCAAATACCTCTAAAATAATAGAAAAATTAATAAATGCCTTTAAAATAATAACAACATTAACAATAAAATAAGTTTTATACAATATCCAAATAATAAAAACAAAATAGTAGCAACATAATAATAAAATGGTAGCAAAATAGGGAGAAAACAACAAGAAAATAACATTAAAAAAAAAAAAGAGAGAACATATTTTTTTATCCTTTAGTGAATTCGGGCCGGGTCGTGCCGAAAATGCCTCACCCGAGGCCCAGTCTATTTTTTAAACGGGTCTTATTTTTTTGTCCAAGCCCATTTTTCGGGCATATATTTTTGCCCAAACCCTCCTACATTTCGGGCGGGTATTCGGGTCAGGCCACCATGATCAGGTCTACTCCCAACAAGTGAGTAATGCTTAAACATTAGTTCATACGTCCATAGTGCCATAACCCAGTTATGATTTTATCATTAGAATGCCATAGCCCAGCTATAGTCTTAAATACTTCAATTTTTTTAAATTTCTTTTCCTTTTGCTATGAATTAATTATTTTGTTGGAATTATGTGTAGATAGGTTTTCTTTTATTTTTTATTATGCTAGAAAATTAAGTGGAAAAAAAAAGCAAAAAAAAAAAAGCAATAATGTATATATCATAATTATTTTTCTTATGCTAGAAATTTATGTTATTCATATTATTTTCATGTCTAATCAATATTTTTTTTTCTTATCTTGTGATAGAAAATGAAGTGATAAAAGAAGCAAAAGAAAATCAAGAATACATGAAGAAGTTCCTGATACCGGAGTCGATCTCAGTGTCTGTGTCTCTCGAACTGTCATCATTTATCACATGGGAAAAACTGGGAGAATCAATGAAGCAAAAATATGAACAACCATTGCATTATCTAACCCAAATTTATTGAAACAATGGGATGAATCAAGTGGCAATAGCATCAACAACAACAACATTGAAGTGATGATAATGAAGAAGCAACCTATTGGCAATGTTATTGATCCACGCACAGTTGAAGCAATTGTGCGGGTTATTAAAAATTTCAATAGACAATTTGTCTCTCATCATTACATTACTAAAATCTAGCTTTCTAATCTAAATTATCATCATTTGGTTGATGATTTTCAAAATTACTCATCCTTTAATTAGTGTTGAAAACTCAATTTTTATTAAAATTTTCAATAAAATGTTGTTTTTGTTCTGAGTTTAATTCTTATAATTTTGATATATTGAACAATTGGGTTTGTCATCTTATTCAAGATTTTGAGAACAAATTGTTAATTTGTGATAAAGATGACTTATTCTATAACATTTTAAGTATGATTAAAAAGGAAAATAAATTTGCTCATTGAGAATGGAAAAATATATGCATATATATCTTAATAGAGTATAATATCAAATTAAATAAATATCATATAAAAGTTGTATAATTTTATACTCATTCGAACGTTATTTTTTTTTTCAAATCAAGCTTAAAATAATTTAGGACATATATGGGAAAATCTACATTAGAAAAAAAAAACCATAATGACAATTAAAGAAAGAAATGGGTAAGAAAATGTAACATTTCACAAATAGTGACCCAAATTTAAAATAAAATACAATAAAAGAAAAGAAAAGAAAAAAGGATGGATTCACCCATGGTCAATGCCAGCTCAGAGTCAATTAATTGCTAAATATTTTTTTGTCAATAAATACTTTTAAGTTGTTACCTTAAAAAGATGTGCATATACCATAAATGGCTCTATGTTTAATGTTTTAAACAAAAAAGCTTTTAATCATTTCTAAAAATTGTAAATTTTATTTTTGCTGATCGGATATCTACACAAATGGTAATGAGAATCCGTTTGGATTTATTAGATGTATATCAGCAATAATAATATGTCCATATTTGGACAAGAACTATAACGGTTTTTTAATATCTTGGTTAATTTCAATTTAAATCCAATAATTTAAACTCCTTTTTCTATTAAGTCCCTCCAAATATGTGTTACTCCTTAATTAACATCCACTTCCACTTTTTTTAACTTGTTGTCCATGTTTTAAAATAGCTTTTTGGGAAATTCTACAAGAACTACTTATTTTTATGGGAAATTTATTAAGATTTTTTTAAAAAAAATTAAATACAACTATTATACAATTTAAGTGTATAGATTTCTATATTGATAACACATAACGAAACATATAATGATTCATTTACTTAAAATTTAATTCATCTACTACTAGACTAATTGCTCTGAATACATTGCATAAAGATTTTAATAGTTTGTCCTTGTCTTTTTAAACAAAAAAAAAATTTAATTCATAATGCAATTGTTTAATCAATACTTTTATCTCTTTCTGATGCTTAAGTTAAAAACCAAAAGTTAAAAAAAAATGTGTGCAAATTTTAAAATTAAAAAAAAAGCACGTGGTACACAATTTTATGCAACCTACGTAATTTTATTCATGCATGCACGTTGCAGTCCAAATTGAGATAGGGGTATATCAATAAAAAACTATGCTTCCTCAACCAAATTATTGAATAATAGCTTAAATAAAAGAAATGAAACAACCTACTAGGACTAATTTAAAAACAAGAGAAAAATTAAGAGCAAAAACTGCAAAATCCTAAAAAAAGAGAAGCACACCAACCCTCTAAAGGCCTATAAATAGTGAAAAAAAAAAACACTAGGCAACAACACATTTATAAACATTTTAGCATTAGCATTTTAGTGGTCATGACTTCAAGTAGTGAGTCAAGCTCAAGAAGAAATGCAACAACGGCAGATGCCGATAATCACTTTGCAGAATGTAAAAGATCGGCCTCATCAAAAGAGCAACACGAAGCTACCAGGAGGCACTGTAAGGTATTTTGACAATAACAACCCCCGCTATGGTTGGCTGCTGGATGGTTGGTTGGCTGAAGAGCGTTGTGTGCCGTCAGGCAAGCTCTACAGGGTAAAACCTTTGATAACCCATACATAAATACATACAAACATATATGATTCCATATATACATGCACATAAATTTTATAGATCTTTTAGTTTTATTTTGTCAAGCAAATAATATTTCTATGTTGTTTGGATTGTTAAAATACAACATCTCAACTTAAAAAATACATAGAAAATGGGGAAAAACAACTAGTCTTCTATCATTTTTATCTTATTTTATGTGGTTGGTTTCAAATTTTAATACTAAATTATATCAAATTCATATAGATTGATACAAAATTTTGATATTTTATGTAAATTTTTTATTTTTCTTTAATTATTTTTTATAATTCTATTAAAAATATATTTGTTAAAGTAAGTTATTGAACTTAATAATTTTAAAATTTATATGCATGTATATGTATTTATATTATGTAATTGAGATATATTTGCATCTATGATATGTATTTTATTGAAAAAATTAAACTACAAATATATGTGTGTGAAAAATACTTGAAAATACGAATAAATCTGAAATAATAAATTAAGATACATTAGTACTATCAATAAGGCCTTGGTGGCCTTGGCATTGTTGTAAAAGGTTGTGGCCCTAGGCCTTGAAGGCTTGGGTTTCAGTCCCATCATCTACATGTGTGATATGTAGGTTTGTCCCCTACCTTATGCATATGACTTGTGTGGATTTTGTTTAGATTGTTATTGTTGAAGATACACCATTTTGTATGTTTTACAATAAATAAATATATAATGAAAATTTTATATTAATAAGAAATGGTTGATGATGATGATGGGTGCAGTATTATTATGACCTAGTTGGGCATCAATACCGCACAAAAACTAAAGTGTTGTGTGCATGGGAAAAAATGGGTGTAATTTTCATTCATCCTTGATTAATATTCATGTAAAATAAATTACATTTTTTTTTCTAAAAAATGAACATCTTTTATTAATCATCTCTTTTAATATTTTTTTGATCGTTATTTTTATCTCTAATACATGGTGTAATGTTTTTAATTTGCAGGATTGAATAAATTTTCTGAAGCAGTAGTTAAGCAATTGTAAATTTTAGGAAGAAATTTGATCTTCTATATGAGAATTGGGAGCACAATGATGGACTTTTTTTGTTTAACTTCTTGGTTGTCATTTATATTTCTGTAGTTAAATTTATAATAAACTTATCTTTAAATTGCACAGTTAAGTAATATCTGCTAATTCTCTTAGATAAAAGCTTATTATTATTTGAATTAATCCGTTTAAGGGTCAAATCTAATTCCTCTCAATATTTAAGATTTGAATCATGGTTAAATCAATAGAGGAGAATGTCCTTTGTATTGCTTATGGAAAGAAGAAGAATTGCCGCTGATGTCGTGTTTTATTTGAGAGACGACCTAGAAGCTTCAATGGAGTCAAGCATTAACAACTAGTATTGAATTCAATATTCGGTCGTATGAATCAATTGCTCAAGCTATCTTAAAGTGGATTTAGAAGTCAATAGCGATCATCACACGTAATGAGAATCCATTTAGATTTATTAGATGTATATTAGCAATAATAATATGTCTGTATTTGGACTAGAACTACAAAGTTTTTTAATATCTTAGTTACTTTCAATTTAAATCCAATAAATTAAACTTTTTTTTATTAAATCCCTCCAAATATGTGCTACTCCTTAATTAACATCCACTTCCACTTCTTTAACTTGTAATCAATGTTCTAAAATAGTTTTTTTTTTTTTTTTTTTTTTTTGCTATTTTTGAGAAATTGTATATCAAGAAAAACGAGAACGGCGGATGCCAAGCCAAAGCAGTTGTTGTCTCTATCGGTGACCAATTTACATATGGTACTTAACAGTGGGGATAATGGGTAGTTTTTTTTTTTTTTTTTAATTAATTATCCCACCATCTTCCCACTCTCACGTTCCTCTCTCCCACTTACCCATCTTTTACCCATCTTTAGTGTCAAAGAAAAGTTTTCTGATATTATCTTTACAAAATTTGTCGTTCTTCTTCTGTATCTTTCTTTATTCGTTTCTTTTCGTCTTTGTCGCCCTCCCATCTTTGGGCTATTATTCTGACTTGAGTTATCGCTCCACTGGTCTTCTGTTATTAGCAGTTAGTAATCGTAGTTCGTAATTTATGTGTTTCTCGGGGGTAAGTGGATTGTTTTCCTTTTGGGTAGTGTTATTTGTTGTTTCACCTCTTTTTCTGTCGCCTGAAAGGTAAGGGAACTGTTGAGTTTGGTAGTGGATGTTAGTCAAATTTCTTAATGTGTTTCGCTAGGTGAAGCACTTGTGGCGCGGAACTCTCTTCCAGCAAATTGAGATTATCGTCATCTCTCTCCTTGGGTAAGGGACTGATTTCATTCATCTAGGTCGTATTCAATGGCGGATTTTTGAGCATAGAGGTGCCCCTTTCTGATAACCCTGTTAATACTTGACTTATTCCAGATGCATCCTTGACCTTTTTTTTATTCTATCCTGCTGATTTGACATCATCGGTAATGGCCACACAACCAGACATGCCAACTTTCAACTACCTTGGGCAAGATTGCATATGTTTCGCGAAATGGCGGAGTCTGTTATCGACTTATCATATCACCCAAACACTTGTGCCCTCGTAATTGAACTTGTAAAGAAAATACGGCTCTTTAGAGGAAAATCGCTCCCTTACATCCTCGTATGCGGCCTTTGAATACAAAGTTCGGCGAATAGATAAGAACTACCCCTTTCCTGCCGATCGGTACGCGTATGTCGGCCTTCCTGACTTTCAGCGTTTAAATAACCCAAGAAGGTAATCCATTAGGCAGATGGACCAAGCGAGCAATCCTCTTCATTTTTGAGTTCTTGGCTGACTTCACGGAACAGTCCGTCTTTGGTGAACCTTCCTCACAAGATAATCCTCAGCGGTTTTCCGCATAAGATAGTCCCTAGCCGATTCTCCGGTATAGATAGTTACTGGCGGAATCTCCTATATATATAGTCTCTTTTATTTAACTTCTTGGTTGTGATTTCGCATGAACTTATGAAAAATAAATTTAAAACAAACTTATCTTTAAATTGCACAGTTAAGTAATATGTGTTTATTTGAATTAATCTGTTTAAGGGTAAAATCTAAATTCCTCTCAATATTTAAGGTTTGAATAATGGTTAAATCATTATTTGAGGTCTGCACTTAATAACTTTTTTTATATTAAGGCTTAATTTTTTTTTTTTTTGTCTAAGTTATGCTCTGAACTTAATAATTATTTTTATATCGGGTCTAAAATTAGTAATTGCAATATTCAAGCTCCAATATTATCAACCCATAGTTTACATATCTTATTGTCTTACGTGATGATCAATTAATCTTATTCTAAAGTTTAAAATTAAGAAGTTATGATGATAATAAATCAAATAATTTTTCGATATTATCTAATACTCCAAGTAAAGTTTATAGTAGTCTTTGCATTAGATTGCTTAGATTTTCACCCTTTCACTAAAAAACTGTGCAATTAAATGAAAGAACATATTTGTTCATATACGTTAAATGAAAGAACAAATAATCACTTAATTAAAATTGTGTAATTAAATTCTTGTTTTGATTTTTTTATAAATAAAGCATAATAATAAATTTAGCACTCAACCTTAATAGTTTTGTTCAATTTTACCTCTAAAATTTGTGTTTTTAAATATTTATTTAGTGTTTTATATAAAAGTTATAGTAATAAATTTAGTCACCATCAACCTTTATTTATAACTTTATTCAATTTGACTCTTTTTTTATGTAACACAATTTTTTCTTATGTTTCACTAAATTTAGTCACCATCAACCTTTATTTATAACTTTATTCAAAATTTATGAAAAAAAATTTGTCACATCCCAAAAAATTGGGTTACTAGAACTAAGAGAGGTTACGTTTGGCTTTTGAATTTAGGTTGTGAAAATTTTATAAAGTGAAGTGATTTGATTAGTGGTTAAGTATTGTGCTTGTGTGAGAATTTTTGGGTTCTAATCTTTCTCTTGTATTTTTTTTTATTTTTGTTCCAACCCCTATCTTTAAACATATGGCCTATATATTATTTTTACTCAATAAATGATAAGAATGAATTTATTAATTCAGTAGTAAGGTTTTAACTAATTTAAAGATTATGTGTTCGAATTCTTATGTGTGTGAAAAGTTAAAATTATTTTAATCTTTTAAGCTTTGGGGAAAATTTAATAGGATAACTAATCAGATTTAGTGGGTGTAATGGGTTGTTTTTTAAAATTTAATTAAAAGATTTATTTTCCCTATTTTTCTCCCACTTGTTTCACATTACCCCACTTCTCTCCCCTCACACACACTCTATCTTTTATTGTTTCACGTTAGTCCAATAAAGTTGTCCAATTTTTCTTTTCTGTTTTCTTTCTTTTCCTTTTCCAATCTTCTTTTTTCTTCTTCATTGTTATTTACTGAGCTATTCAAAATTCGATAATGGGTGTTGTTATTCTGTCGTTTACATCTCGATTTTTGCATAAGTATCGTTTAATCTTTTCAGCTTTCGGGGATTTCTGTTACCTTTTGCTAACTAGGGATTTATGTGTAGTTATGTTTCATATCTTTGATTGTGTGGGTTCTTTAGGTGGAGACTGCGAGGCAATTAATCCTTCGAAAAATTAAGACTTGTGGGGGTGCTGATTTCATTCTAGGGCCAGTGTTTTAACGCCAATTTGGGGTTGTTGTGGCTATTTGAGTTTATCGTATCTTGGTTTGATTAGTATTTTAGGAAAATCAAGGACCATATCCTCTTAATTGATTCTCTTCCATGGGCTAATTCGTTAAGTGAATGAAGTTTTTAGGTAATGGAATACTTGATTCTTGAATCTACATCGAAATTTGACCAAATGTGTGACTCAAACTTATAAAAACGGCGATCAACAAAAAATCGACAAACTCACTATCGGAGTCATACGACAATGTGGTAGACCATGTGATAGGCCGTGTGGGACCATGTGACCCACATGGGCTAGGCTATTTGGGCCATGTGGGCCACACGAGCGTGTGTTAGGTTGTGTGGGCTATACGAGCAGGCTAGTTGGGCGTGTGGGCCCATTTTCTAGAAAAATTGTCACTTAGGGCCATTTTGATCTGTGATTCATAATTAGATTCTTCGTAGGGTCGGATCTGCTTATTAAGACTTGAAAACAAGGTATATGTTAAAATGCTTATGTATATGATGTGTTCAAGGTATGTGAATTATGTATGTGTGATCTGTGTTTTGTCAATTCTGATGGGATGTTTCCGTTTTGTTATGTTGTGGTTGAGCATATGATGTCTAAAAATGTTAAATTCTATGCCTCTGAATTTTTTATATGACTACACATGTGACGTTACGGCAAATCTGATTTGTATTGGTTGTGAATGTGACATCTTCTTTGTGAAGCGTGGAGTTCCATGCCTTCTGACTTCTGTTATTGTACAACTGCATGTTTTACATGCTTTTTATTCTGATTCAATATATGCATGCCATGTCTCATTACATGGGGTTTGGGATAATGTCTAAAGGAGGAAGTTCTGGCAGTTTAATAATCTACACTATCTGGTGATTTATCCGTATTTCTATCTGGCATCTTGGCTGTAATATAGTGGCTTTACCACATATCAAATCTGACAGTTTTAATTGCAACTCTGGTGGCATTAACCACAATTATTTGTTGGTGTGATTGGATGGACAAGTTCTAGAAAACTTTATTTGGTGTGAAGCAGAGTTGGGAAAGAAGTTTCTGCAAAATCTACATTATGTTTTTTGAAAAGTAATGCATTGGCATAAGCATGCATTCTTAGTTTTGCTCAATTGATTGATATGAAATTCTCTGCGATTCTATGATTTGATTGTTGTGTTGTTTGTGTTCTCTGTTTGAGTTTGGTTATACACTGAGCTTTATAGCTCACCCTTCTGTATTTTACTTCTCAGGTAATCGACAATCTTAGAAGTGGACAGCTTGCAGGAGCTCGGATTTGTTTTCCCACTTAAGATGGTTTCAATTATTATTAATTAAGTTTCTGGACATTTGGTTTCTGGACTAAGTTTTTGGATTTAATTTTGATTTTGAGTATTGTTATTTAGTTAAAGTTTTCCTGCATGGTTTCTGTTGATAAACAATCAATGCTGGGTTTCAAAATTAAACAAACTAAGATTTTTCCATTGCAAGAATTTAAATTGGGTTTTACGAAAGTTAACAACGTAAGTTTTTGAATATGCAAATCGAAAAAAATATACGATTTCAATTGTAGAAATCACGGTTTTCAAATATTAACCCCAAAATTTTATGCTGTTTTTCTAAATAAATGATTAAGTGATTACGTTGTGAAATAAGTGTTTTCAAGCTTGAGATTTTCTAAAACTCGTATGAGGTCAGCTAAAATTTAAGATTTTTTCATTACACGATTTCTAAGATCGATTTTAAATTGGTTTTTCAAACATATTGATGTAATTTCACCAAATTAAACCATAACATCTAGTCCTAGTTTTATATTTAATACAAATATATTTTTGAAGTTCTATTTTTCTTCATATATTTGATGGACTACACTTTTATATTTAATCTATATACTAAATCGAAATGGAAAATTTTGTCACGTGGCACATTCGAAGCTCACTTTACTTTTTTTCTTTTACTATAGATTATTAGATTTTAGTTTTGTTCCCTCTAATATATTTTGATTTTGAAATTCAATATTTATAATTCAATTTCTAACATAATTTGATCCTAATTTATAAGATGTCATTAATTAATCTCAATTATTAATATCATCAACTTTTGAATTAAAATATTATATAATTTGAATACTCTAATAACTTTATAGATTAATAAGTGGTTTCCCCTCTCTTTTAGTTTTGTCTTACTCTTTTTAACAATGATTAATTTCAAATTTAACTCCTAAACTATTTTTAAACTTAAAATTTAATTTACATACTTTAATTTTCGACATAATTTAATCCCTTTTCTTCTACAATGTTATAAATTAATTTAAATAGTTAATCCTGTCAACTTTAAAAAAAAAATACTTAATGTTTTTTGGTAATTAACCTTAAAAAAATATTTGACAAGTGTTTCTAAAAAATTAATTTCAAAACAACAGTCACATAATACATGCTGACTTGGAGTTGACTCAAATTTCTACACAAATGGCAATGAGAATCCATTTAGATTTATTAGCAATAATAATATGTCTGTATTTGGACAAGAGCTATAAAGTTTTTTCTTTTATATCTTCGTTAATTTCAATTTAAATCCAATAATTTAAACTCTTTTTCTATTAAGTCCCTCCTAATATGTGCTACTTAATTAACATCCACTTCCAATTTTTTAACTTGTAATCAATTTTCTAAAATAGCTTTCTGGGAAATTGTATATCAAGAAAGGCGAGAACGACGAATGCTGAACCAAAGCAGTTAGCACCTCTATCGGTGGCCACTTTGGAGATATTAAAAGATCGGCCTCATCAAAAGAGCAATAGGAAGCTACATGGAGGTGCTGTTAGGCACTTTGACAACAACGACCCCCGGCTATAGTTGGTTGTTCGCTGCTTGCTTGGCTGATGAGCGCTTTGTGCTGTCAAGCAAGCTTTACAGGGTAAAACCTTTGATAATCTATACATGTATACATACAAAAATTATGATATATGCTTCCATATATACATGCATATAGATTTTATAGATCTTTTAGTTTTATTTTTTCAAGCAAATGAAATGGTAGTGAGATTTCAACAGTCAAATCAAAGGTATCTTCTTTTTTTTGAGAGTTTATAAGTACAAATATAATACAATACATGCACAAACAATTACAAATAAAATCAAACCAATAAAAAACACAAACAAATTAGATAGAACCCACACGTAACAATTGTATATGATAGAACTATAGACTCACATATAACAATTATACATAGTAAAACACGACCCATAACTTTGAACTTTACTGATAATACTAAAGCTTCCTTGACAACAAGTAGTATATAGACTAGAATTTGGATAGCTGCTTTGCTCTTTTTTTCTTAAATTATCTATAATTAACTAACCCTTTTGTATGTTTTGTAGTAAATAAATATATAATGAACATTTTACACTAATAAGAAATGACTGATGACGATGATGGGTGCAGTATTATTATGACCTAGTTGGGCATCAGTACCGCACAAAAACTGAAGTACTGTGTGCATGGGAAAAAATGGGCTTCATCTTCATTCATCCTTGATTAATTCAGGTAAAATAAATTATACATTTTTCTAAAAAAAAGAACATTTTTTTATTAATCATCTCTTTTAACATTTTCCTTATCATTATTTTTATCTTTAATTCATGGTGTAATGTTTTTAATTTTTTATCAATCTATATGAATTTGCTAGAATCTAGTATTAAAATTTGAATCCAACCACATAGAATAGGATAAAAATTATAGAAGACTAGCTGTTTTTCCCCATTTTCTAAGTATTTTTCAGTTGAGATGTTGTATTTTTAAGAATCCAAACAACATAGAAATATCATTTGCTTGACAAAATAAAACTAAAAGATCTATATGCATGCATATATGAAAGCTTATATCATATATCTTTGTATGTGTAGATGTTTAGACTATCAAAGGTTTTACCTTGTAGAGCTTGCCTGATGGCACACGACGCTCTTCAACCAACCAACCAACCAGCAAACAACTATAGAGGGGGTCGCTATTGTCAGAGTGTCTAACAGTACCTCCTGGTAGCTTCCTATTGCTCTTTTGATGAGGCCAACCTTTTACTATCTACAAAGTGGCCATCGATAGCGACGACAACTGCTTATGTTCGGCATTCGTCGTTCTTGCCTTGCTTGACAAACAATTTCCCATAAAGCTATTTTAAAACATTTGATTATAAGTTAAAGAAGTGGAAGTGGATATTTTTTTTTCCTTAGTCAATATAAAGATAAGAAAAATAGAAGGAAATTGGCGAAATCCAACCTCTTTCAAAGACGACAAGATTACAAAACATCCATAGTACTCTTACACTTTAAAGAACAGCCCGACATGAAGCAATCAACTACAACTCAATCAATCTCAAAAAACGCCATTAGGCTTTAAATAGCGAAGATCTCCTTATACTTGTTTTTGCCAGAGCATTATCCATACAATTGGCGTGCCGAAGTATAATTATGAATTTAACACGCAACAGCTGATTAATACCACAGTCAATACCAATGCATAGACTCCGCAGCATCCACGGTCTATAGCTCCTATCCAACAACCACTTTAAAACAACACACAAGCTAAATTCAATAACTAAAGGAATTTCTGTTGGAACATTTTCAAATATTTATAGTGTTCCAATAACTATAAATGAATGGTGTAATTAATTAAAAGACAAATCTTTTGATCATTGGTCAAAAAATATCATTTGATTTTGAAAAAGAATCATAACTACTCAAACAATATTACTTGAATAGTTTTAAAATTAAATGAATAATTATATTTTTTTAAATATATTATGTAACATCCATATCCTGTTCTGTTATTAGAATAGGGTTACGGAGTGTTATGTACAAGTCAGAACATTTCACTTCAATTAGCACCCAATCATAAAAATAATTCCATAAATTCAGATAAGATTTAACATGAAATAAATCAAACATTTACGGGTCTTAAATTGAGCCTTTGAAGCACTAAAAATAAGTTACAAACATCCAGGGATTTAATCGAAACAAATTAGAATATTCAGGGAAAGTTTTAAAAAAATTCAAAACAAGGGTTATACAGCCGTGTGCCACTACCTAAGCCGTGTGGTGTAGGGACATGGTCATGTGGCCAACTATATCCCAAACCGTGTATCATTCGAAATGAACCCACACGGTTGTGTCGCAGGCCGTGTGCTAGCCCGTGTAACAATCAAAATACCCTCACACGGTTGTGTCTCAGACCATGTGGATACTACAATTAAACACGCTTAGGGCACATGCCCTTGTGTGACACTCGGTTATGTGATAGCTCGTGTCCCAGGTCGTGTGTATCCAAAATTAACCCAAAACATGCTCTTTTCTTCTCCCATATGCATACATACCTAAACATACTCAAACATACAATCAAATAGGTCATTTGACACCTTCAATATCAATCTACTCATATAATATAATCAATCCTAAACCTAACCAATATGTC
Organism: Gossypium bickii; assembly: GCA_025503065.1. NCBI lineage: Eukaryota > Viridiplantae > Streptophyta > Magnoliopsida > Malvales > Malvaceae > Gossypium > Gossypium bickii. The sequence goes on along the minus strand of CP106721.1, from coordinate 59,469,175 downwards.
ATCATAGACACCTCAATATTTCATTTCAATTCACTTCCATATTTTCATATACAAAGCACAACTAACACATCAAAATCTTACATCTATATCATTTCATATCATTAGTAATCATAGTGTCATTGTAGTTCATTCTTAATCAACAAATTCTACCTAAGTAAAACATGCATACCTACATAGGTTATCCAAACACAAAAACACAAGTTAAAGGTATAATTTGCACAAACCAAGTACTTATACATCATATCCAGAAGGAGTCCTATTACATGCCATATACCAAAACAAAATCTAAGTCTACCAAAAATTCCCGAATAATATGATTCTTCGAGCTGATTCGATCTCCCGATCCATAAAAAGTATCTACAAGAAACAAAACAAATAATACAAGCAAGCTTTCATAAAGCTTTGTAAGTTTGTCGATTGAACAATAAAGCTTACCGAATCAACTTTATAAGAATTCAATTAAAAGATTAATGAACAGATTTCTTGTCAACGAGGTTATTATCAAAATTCCTGTCAATCACAGCTCCCAACTAGAGGTGCTCATGGGTTGGGTTGGGTCGGGTCGGGCTCAATTAAAAATTCAGGCCCATTTACTAGGCCCGAGCCGGACCCGAAAAATGAGCCTAAAATTTTGGCCAAGCTCAACCCGAATAAAAATGCTAAAACTCTGGCCTGACCCGTATTAATTTTTTATATTATTTTTATATAATTTTTAAATATATATAATAAATCAAAAAATACTAAAAACATCAAAATAAATATTTCCCAAAAAATTAAAAATAAATTTTAAAAAATATGTAGACTTAAATAACACTGAAATAAAGGCAACTTAACAAGCAAATACCTCTAAAATAATAACAAAATTAATAAATACCTTTAAAATAATAACAAAATTAACAATAAAATCAGTTTTATATAATATCCAAACAATAACAACAAAATAGTAGCAACATACTAATAAAATGGTAGCAAAATAGAGAGAAAACAACAGAAAATTAGCATTCAAACAAAAAAACAAGAGCAGATTTTTTTTGTCAGTAAATTCGAGCCAAGCCGGGTCGGGCCCAAGCCGAAAATGCATTACCCGAGGTTCGACTCGTTTTTTAAACAGGACTTATTTTTTTGTCCAAGCCCATTTTTCGGACCTATATTTTTGCCCAAACTCTCACATTTCCGACGGGCCTTCGGGCCGGGCCAGGCCAGGTGACCCCACCCATGATCAGGTCTATTTGGATGAGTAAGTTGAAAAATGATTTAATTTGATAACTTGAAGTAATGACTAAATAGTAAAATTTGTAAATTTTTGAATTCTAAGAATCTTAGTAGCAAAATCTAAAACATTAATGTAGTAACTAAATTATATAATTATGAAATATGAAAATTTAAAAAGTTGAACATAAAATAGTAAAGTTAGAAACTATAAGAATTAAATTGTAAAAATTTAAAAACTTGAGTTTTAGAGTTAATTAACATTACTTGAGAATGTACAATTAACTGTTCAAAAATCAAGGTCTAATAAAATTTAAACTTCAAGGATTAAATCATACAAAATATAAAATTAGAATATAAAAAATTGTTTTCTTTGACAATGAAGAGAGATTTCCTTTGTTACTATGAAAGCTTAACTTCCCATTTCTGTTTCTTTGACAATGAAAACAGTGAACAAAAACTTACAAAATCTTAATTTTATCTTTTTATTTAGAAAATGACATGAAATCTAAAATCTAAAATATAGGTTAACCAAGAAATTTTAAGAAATCAGTGATCTTGAATTCTATTAAATTCGACTGGGTGAGACTTAAAAATCGAATCATTATCATCATAATCAGCAAGTACTATTCTGTTCATGATAACACCAAACAAAATGGGTTCATAAGACAACATATATAATAATCGACCAAACAAAATTTTAGATTTGAAACCAAAAACAGAACACAGTTTGAGTTGAATATCTGAAATCCTTCATTACAAAATCCCAAACACTAGGTTTTTATATAAATAACAAAGATTAAGTGAACCATTAAAAGTAAATTTCTTTTAAGACCTTGGCTTCTCCTTCTTCTCTTTGAAAAGAGCTAGAAGAGACACACCCGAAACCTTAACAACCTTGAACCGAACTCCGGGAATATCTCCCACAGCATGCCCCTTTCGTCCAAATCCAGCAATCAATACCTCATCCTGCACCAAATCGAAACCATGCATCACACTTAGATTACTCAACACCGAAAATCAAAACCCTGTCATCCTAGAACAAGCTTTGCACAATGTTGTCTAATAAAGAAATCGTGCTGGTGAACACAACATGATGACAACCAAGAAACAATAAACATGAACCAATGACATTCAACTCAAAATGTGAATATAGCACTATTAACTTACATTTTCCTCAATGTAGTTTAAGCAACCGTCATTGGGTACAAAAGCAGCAATTTTCTTTCCATTCTTGATCAACTGAACACGAGCACATTTTCGGATAGCAGAGTTAGGCTGCTTAGCTTCAATGCCACTGCAAAAGACAGTTACCAAATGGTAAAGTTCAGAATCTAATTCAAGCACAATCTGCTAACATAAATACCCTTAAAAAACATCATAAAGATGCAAAATATAGTTCTTACATTTTCTCAAGAACTATGCCCTTGGCATGTGATGATCCAGCAAAAGGTTTCTTCCATTCATTTCCGAGATTTGACTTCTTATATGACTTGTCGGCCCACCTCTGCCTTCTACGGTGGGTTCTCAGCTTACGACCAGCTCCCATTCCACGAGTCTTCCTGCACAAAACTTCAATTTTTTCAGCACATTTCCATAAAATACAACATAGACCACCCTAAGATGGATTACCGAACCAAATACCATATACAACTGAACTGATCCAACCAGAAATCCACACTTCAGTCCATTGGTTTATTAATTTAAATTATATTTTCTTTCTCTATAGCATTTTGAAGTTTTTTTTCACCAATTTAGAAATAAAATATTTATTTTCTATATTGTAGACAATTAAATACTACGAAATATTTAAAAAAGTATAAAATTTAGTTCGATTAGAATAATTGCGATTTTCCAACTTATGAACCAAAACCAGAACCAATCACTAAGGTTCGAATAAGTTCTAGATTTTCTCAGAACCAACCCCAAATCACCAAAACGAAAATGCAATTTCCCTAGAACAACAGCAATCTTCAAGATAAGGAAGTATCACATAAATAAAATCTAAAAGATACCCATTGATGTAGAAGGTCATCAATCATTTTTTAACAAGTTTAAAATCATGACCAACAGCCATAACCCCACACACGACCCTAATTTTTCACATACCAGTCATTCTTCCACAGTTTTCCCATCAACCAAAGAGGTACATAAAGACAGTTTCACCCACAAATTCCACAGTTCCATCACCAACCAAAACACCCAGAAGCATATAGGAAAAGAAATCATTGACCCACAAATCATCTAATCATATAAACCGAATCTTAGGTACTACTTTACTGGAATAAACAAACGGCGATCGCAAAAATGATTCACAAAGCTATCCTAGTTCAAATGCAAGTAGTAAATGGAAACGAACAAAGAATAACGTTTTGTAAGAAAAAAAAAAGTTTAGAAAGGAAAACTAACCCCATTTTGGCTGGCGCTAAAAAAGCTTTACTGAGACTGAAATCTGAAAGTAAGGGATTAGGGAAGAGAGGAAGTGCCGGCTAGTGTTGCAAATTGGAAACCCTAACAGCCACAATTGAATTGCATTTATATAGATAAATTTTAGGGTTTTGGATGGTTTTTAAGGATTTGTTAGATCAACGGTTGAGAGTTGAAGTAGGCTTTGAGGAGGGCTTGTTGCTTACACTTGTCCTATATGGTGACTAGACTGTCCAATGTCGGGCTATCCCCCAACCCGAGCTTTGATTTCTTTCTTTGGCTTAATTTAATAGTTGGCCCTCAAACTATGAGCTTAGTTTGAGTTAAGTAATTAATTATTTTTTATAGTATCAAATAATAAAAAAATATTTAATTTTTTATTCATGCAGCTTTAGTTTCTAATATTGCATTTACTTTTCATTTTCATGCAATTTTTTTTTTTAAAATTGAGAGTATATAAAAAAAATAAGTTAGATTTATAAAAAATAATTATTGATTCAAAAGGGAGAAATAAATATTTTTTTAAAAGAAATTAGGGAACGTTTGGTTTAGATATTTTCATATTACTTTTGGTTAAACCACTTTCATTTGAACCAATAATGGAAATTTATCAATAATATAGAAATTTGGTAATGTGAGGAATAACATCAATGTCATGTTTTTGTCAAATTAGAAGTAAAGGATTTATTTCTTCAAAAGAAAAATTAGTGATTCAAAACCAAGTTTTAAATATTTGAGTAAATACACATGACCCCTTTTACACAAACGTGCTCCATTTCAATTGGTTAACGAGATTTTGAACACAAAAACAGAGATTAAATAATATAGATTTAGATTTTTTATATGGCTTGTATTGAAGCAGCGCATTCTCATCAATATGGAGCGAGCTAAACAGGGTATAAGACATGATACTTCTTGTGGCATGTGCGGATATCATTCTGAAGATATCCTGTACATTATCAGAGACTGCTCAGGAGATAGAGAAGTTTGGTTGCAAGTCATTCCAGTTGAGAACCATCTGAGCTTTTTTTTGCAGGAAATCTTAATGAATGGTTAGAGTCTAATGTACACACTTATTCTTCAACTTTTCATGAGGTGAGTTGAACAAGTTTATTTGGTTTGCTTATATGGAGACCTTGGAAACTCTTCCTTTTTGGGGGAGCTATATGGAGTGTAACTGAGATTGTTAAGGTTTCATATATCTCGGCCAAACAATTTGCACTTTCCATCAAAGTGACTAGTTTAGGCAACAAGTATCAAGGTTAATAACCTTAGTGCTGGATAAATGGTTGTAGCTATGTAATGATTAAGGCTGATTTGGGTTCTGCTGCAGTTGGGGGATTTTTAAAGAATGAGAATGGGGAATGGATAATGGATTTTAACATATTTTTGGGAGAATGCTCAGTCTTTGACGCGAAAATGTAGGGAATTTTTGATGGGTTGTCTCTTATCCATGTTAGCAGCTTTACGAGGGTTATGATGCAAACGGATAGTCTAGAGGTAGTCAAAGCTATACAGGAAACTTCCTCATTAGTTTCGAACTTTGCCTTAATTAGAAGTATTCACAATATTTTGGAGAACATAGGGCCTTGGGCTATTCAACACATTCTCAGGGAGTTTAATAGTGTTGTGGATTGTATTGTAACAGTCCGGTTTAGACCCTAGTCGGAATAGTAGTTTCAGGACTACAAATCCGAGTCAAAAAAATATTTTAATATTATTTTCTGTGCTTACAGTATGTGATTAAGCATGTGTGAAAGTTTCGTGAATTAATTTTATTATTTGTGTGCTTAATTTGAGAAAAGGACTTAATCGCAGAAAGTGTAAAAGTGGCCTTCCAATTGATTAAGTGCTGAATTGATGTGTCTTTATTAATGTGAAGTCCTTATGATGTTATTATGCCATTAGTATGGTAGATGGACGGTTATGGGCTTATATTGTACGGTTTTATGATTAAAATTACAAAGGTTAATTTTGTAATCTATATATTAATTAGTAATTAAATAAAACAAAAGCATGAAATTAGCCATTATTCATCATCTTTGTGCCGAAAATTCAAAGAAAATAAAATAAAAAGAACAAGCTTCATTCGGCTAGGTTTAAGCTTGATTAAGGTATGTTTTGGTTCCGGTTTTTGATAATTTCTACGTTTTTGAGATCGTTGCTTAGTTTACTATCAAGCTCATGCCTTAATTTTAGAATTTGATGAAGATGTTGAGATATGCCATTGATGATTTTGTAAGTTTTGTAATGTTAGTTGATGAAATATGAAATATATGTGTTAGATTAACATGTTTTGTCTTTGGATTTTTGATGAATTTGAGTAATTTGGGCTAAATTGAGAAAATAGTAAATTGAAGGACTAAAATGAAAAAAATGAAATTTATGGACTTGTATGATCATGATGATCATTCGGCTAAGCATGGGTACAAAGAAATTAAGTGTATTTTGTGATTTTGTGAAATAGGGACTTAAATGTCAAAATGTGAAAATGTGAGGGCTAATTTATAAAATGCCCTAAATGTGTGTTTTTGGATTGAATTGAATGATTTGGTGAATAAAATAATTAAATTTGAATATGTATAGATCAAGAACCAAAGAAAACGGATTTAGACCGAGGAAAGTTGAAAGTGATCAAGTAGTTGATTCAATCTGTTTATTTAGAATACGAGATAAGTCTATATACAAATAAATGTATTTGAATTGATTTACTTATGTTCATATGAAATTGAATTATGATGAACGACTACAGAGATACACACATGAAATCCAAGAAAGTATCGACAATGTGTCAATGTCCAAAAAGTCTCGTATGAACCTTAGGAATAGATAGGATTCATATATCATGACATAGGGTTTCGACATGTGATATCGTGTAAGACCACGTCTGGGATGTTGGCGTCGATTTGACAATTACGTACAAGACCATGTCTAGGATATTGTCATCGTATATGATTTCACGTAAGACCCTGCCTGGGACAGTGGCATCGATATTTGATTACATGTAAGACCACGTCTGGGACGTTTGCATTGTACGAGTATTCCAAGTTATCTGAGTATCCTATTTGATTCCGAATGGTTCAACGAGCATTCCGAGAAATGAATGACCAGGTGAAATGTGTATCCGATACAGGTACGTTTGAAATGTATATCATGTTTGATTATGAAAGGTAAGTATATGTGAAATTGCAAAAGTGAGATATGTGCATAAAATTGTTGGGACAAAATGTGATATATGTATGAATGTGCTATGATCAAATGAAATACATGGAAATGTGATTTGTTGACAAGCAAATGGTTAAACAATTGAGCCAAAGAAATATGAATTTTGCATTTGAGATATGCTAATGATCTTGTATTTGATATGGTTATATATGTTATATGATAAGTTTATTTGTATATGGCTTATTAAGCTTTTGAAAGCTTACTTTGTGTGTGTTTGCTTTGTTTTATATATCATCAAAGTTACTGAAGGCTCGGGGGTCGTCGAGGATTGTCACCACACTATCAAACTTTATTTTGGTACCTTTTGAATGTGTACATAATTAAGTATGGCATGTATAGTCTAGTTCAATTAGATGATGTTTTGAGTTGTATATATAAGCTATGTGATATGGCTTGTAAATGGGATGTGAATATGGTAAATGTCATTTATGTTTTGTGATGCAAAGTTAGTATATCATTGATGAATGGTTAGTATATTGAAGTGGTAAGTTTTTGGATGGTTTTTGCATAGAAATGTTTAAAGATAGAATGAGATAAATGGTGCATAAGTTGATATGTTTAATATGCATTTGAATGGTTAGAAAAGATGGACATTATTGGTATGATTTGGTTGCATTTTGAGGGTATGAAATGTATTTGTTTGTGCTTGTAGGTTTGTACCCTAAATAGGTGGCAAATTGGCCTTGCAAATAGCCCATATTTGCCCACACGGTTGAGCACACGGGCGTGTGACTCGACTGTGTCGCTTAAAATTGTAATTCGATTCAAGTCAGGCTCGCACACGGGCTGGACACACGAGCATGTGACTGTCCGTGTGAAACAAGTCAGTGTCGACCACAGGTGAAGCACACGGCGTGTCCTCGGCGGTGTGGACAAGTCAGTATGTATGCCCTGTTTTGCCACGGCTTGGACACACAAGTGCTTCTGAGGCCGTGTGAGGCACACGGCCTGACCACACAGGCGTATGACCTTTGTAACTTTGAAAAATATTAAGTTTTCAAAAAATTTTGTACGTGTTCGGTTTAGTCCCAACCCCTTCCTAACGCATGTTTAAGGTCTCGTAGACCTCATTAAGGGACTATATGCTTGTATTTTGCTATGATATGACGATGATATACTTTGTGATGTGAAATGTTCGTAAAAGTTTCGATTTGTCAGGTAATGCCTCTTAACCTTAGACCGGCGATGGTTACAGGTTAGGGTTGTTACATGTATTTCCAAATTGGCCTTTGATACAAGACATAATTTGAAGGTTTTAACAAGTATTAGCAATTCTCAGGGAGATCCATAGGGAAGTATTAGCAATATCTCCTGTTGTTTTAACAAGTGGTAATCTTGCTTATGGAATTTCTGTTGTAATCTAATTTGTTATCAGGCTCAGCCTTGGGGATAATTTGGGAGTGCGGCCGCCCAAGGCTGGAAAAGGCCACAAAAAAATTTATTCAGCTTTTAATGTGAATAAAAAGTCTTCAACCTTTTAAGTTTTTTGATGAGCGCTTCATTACAGGAAGGAAAAAAAAAAGAGGCCTAGATTTTTTATTTTATTATATTATAATTTATATTTTTTAAAAAAGATCCCAATTTATTATTTCACCTTTGACCCATAAAAATATTAAGAACCAACTTGTCTATTATTGTTTGTTTTTCTTTTTACCAAACAAAAAATATAAGCACAAATAAAAAATGTGGGTCAAAAGCCACTAAAACAAAGCCCACGTACGAAGACCAGCAAGAGCTTAGAGGTTCATAACATTGATCTTTCGAAGCGAATTTATCCAATTGAATGGCATGTTTGACCCTCTCTAATCTCGCTTTCTTCTTTTGAGCTTTAAACCTATCCACTTTCTTTAACTTGAGAAGGCTAGTCATATCTCGGTTCTTGTTAATCGTCCTTTCTTCCCAAAGAGTGAAGAGAGATTGATCTGAGCATGGCTTAGTGACATCATCACAATGGTCTCTTCCGTCTAGTTGCCAGGGAAGGCTTCCACCACTTTAATCTTGTCTAGGCTAGAATAGTGATTTTGGGCTTTTTAATGGCTACCAAAAGTGGTGGATATAAACTCCTTTAGACAGAATCACAAGCCATAGAAATTTATGGTCTGACTTCCATCCTTCCTTGGGCTTTGGAAGAGAACTTCTTGTTAAAAGGTTTAACATACCCGTTGTTTGCTCAAACTTAGCTCAAAGCCAGGGCCCGTATAAGCTTTCAATCTCTCGAAAGAGACATTCTTTGCTTCCATGGCTTAGCCTACCAAGCTGGTAAGAAAAGTTGGACATATATTCATAGGGAAATTTGGCATCAATGAAATCTTTATCATTTCTCTTAAACTTAAACTCCTGTAAGCATGAATAACGATTTGCAATATAGAGCAACGGAAATAATCGAATATAAATATCTTTTGTTATTGCCTAAATCAAATGTCAAAATTTAAATTATTGTAATATCACTGTCGAACACATCAAATCACTGACGAGCACATTAAATTTAGCTGTACAAAAAGCTACAAACCATTAAAGTTTTCTAAGCACTTAAAAACCTTACTAGAAAGTGTTCTTTTTTGTTTTTGATTTTTCGGTGCTTGAGAAGCTTATGCTAGTTGATATTTATAGTGGTGGTTCCTCATAAAAAGCCCACCAACTACATATTCCCTATCACACATACAAAGGTATGAAAATGATGAGTAAAAAATTGTGAGCATACGGGAGCAACCTCAGGAAATGTGGGAACGTGCGAGGCCTTCCCACCAATCACTTCCAACATTATCATCATAAAACACAACTTTTGGACGAAGTACTTGATTCCATTTGACATCAGTCTCAACCAATTTGGGACACAAATTTCCTATTCTAATACCATTTTCCCTAGACAGAAAGTTTAACAGTAGCAGGGGCGAAGCTAGAACAATTTTTTAATGGGGCGGGATGAAATTTTAATTTTTTATAGTTTATATCTTTATAATTTGTAAATGATTAAATCAAATTTTTATAATTTTAGAGGGGCTAAAGTACAATTTTACCTTTATTAATTTAAAATTTTTAAAAAATTTTAAAGACCTATATAGTAATTTTACATTTTAGGGGGCGTTGGAAACTTCGATACAGAATTCTAATTTTTCAAAGTTGAGTTCCTCCATAACCGCTCACTCTATGGCCAATCCTTGAGGCACAAATGCTTATCCATAATGAACCAGGGGCATTGGATTTCCAGTCTTTTTTGTCATCTTCTTCACTAAACATAAAGAGAAAAATATTTCTCTCCAGTTTGAAAATGTTCACCAAGTAGTTTGAAGGCCAAGCTTTAAGGAGAATAGCTTTAATGGAACCAAGTTTTGGAAATTTTCAAAGATTACCTTTCTAATGAGAGAATGTTTGTTTTTTTTTTATATGGAAAGGAGGCTAACACCTTAGCCTAATGACAAAGCTGCTTAACAAACTACTCATTAGCTCTTATAACGCTTTCATCCAGCAGCAACGCTCTAATTGTAACAGGAGCTTCACGAAGGAAACAAAGGGCATTAGAGCTTTCAGTCCCCATATGCACCAGTGAATCTGCCACAACACTTCCTTCTCTAAATACATGGCTGATGCAACAACTCCACAACGATCCAACAACCCCCAAATGCTGCAAATAACATTTCCTTTTTCTACTTGCATCTTCAACTTTTGCAAGTTGTTCGGTAGATCGGTCCGACTCAGAGTTATAGTTCTCCATAATAAAGGCTTGACCAATCTTCATTAAACTCTCGACAACAGTTTTACAAACATGAGATAAAAAAACAAAGAAAATGCACCAGAGTCTCTAAAGAATAGGAAAAAAACAACACTTAACATCAATACCACTTATGTTTTAGGTAAACTTAACAATAATATGAGTAACATGACAAAGTTGCTCCCAATTTTCAATGACATTGCATCTTTAATCTAGTCTCCTTAGAATATCGATAAATTAGGGAGTATGACTTACTATTATATTTTGGTTATGGTTTAAGGAAAATATAATAACAAATTAACAATAAGTCAAACTTTATAGTTTGTCGATATTCTAAGTAGGTTTACGTGTTCTTAGCTCGGTTGGCATCGATATTATTGTTATTGTGGAAAGACGTAAGTTTGAGGTCGTTGAATAGCGTTATTTTCCTATTTAAGCCTATTTAAGGGCTGGGAAAGACTATGAGCAATTCTAGGCATTATATAAAAAATGATAAATTAAATATTCAAAATTAAGTACTAAATTGAAATTATAAATTATGTTTGATATGTTACTTAAAATTAAATACCGAATATAATTAGATTATTTGAAAATTATAATATTTAAAAGCTTAAAAGCACAAAATGACCCAAAGTATATTTCTTTTCCACTTTAGTACCAAACTTTTTTTTTTTTTTTTTTTACTTGGATCGGCTCTTAAAGCTACATTTTGTTAACTAGTTGAATGATTAACGGTGTTAAAAACCTAGCTTACATGTGATCATCCAATTACTACGCAATATGTTGCTTCCTTGCATTCTTCAAATTTTCAAGAAAATCCAAAAAAAAATCTAGATAAAAAGAAAAAAAAATGAAAGTTATCTTATTTGCTTTAAAAAATGAAAGTTTTTTTAAAAAATAGAAAATTGTAAAGTATATCAATATCATTTTTAAAAAATAAAAAAATATATATAAAAATAAAATTGTAGTTAAATTAAAATTTAGTTAAATGTTTAGAAAATTTTAAAAATAAAAAAATAGAAAAATATATAAAGATTTGACAATTTTTAGTTAAACTTTATAAATTTCCAAGAAAATGTAAAATTTATTAAACTTTATAAATTTCCAAGAAAATGTAATATATATATGTATATATAAATTCTAGAAAATTGCAATAATTAAAAAAAATATTTAGAAAAAAGATATATAAAAAATTCAAAAAATATAGTTAAATTAAGAAAAATAATTAGAATATGAGAATTTTAAATATATAATCTTTTTAAAATATTCAAAAATATATGTATAATTTTTTACCTGACAATGCACGAATTTAATTGTATGTATTAATTAAAATATATTAAATTTATTTTATAATTTTGTATAGATTTATTTATAAATAATTTTTTTTCCTTTCAAATCTAATGTTTAGGTACAAAAAAGTTTGTGCAAAGTAATAACAATATTTGTTTCAAATAGATTTTGTAAAAAAAAAAATTGTTTATTATTATCTCTTCTTGATTTGTGAACTCCATCTTATTGTTGCAGTCATAGTCTTATCTCTATATTCAAAATATTATTGTAAGTTTCCACTCCTACAAATGATTTTTTCCTCCTTTTTTTTTTACATTTTTATTATTCATTATATAAATTTTGTTGGTATAATGTACAAAAAAAGGAAGAGGACAAAGAGGAGCAAGGAGGAGATCGCGATGGTACAATAGAGGTCAGTTCACCTAAGGAGGCCAAGACCCAAAACAAGGAAAGCCTCCTCCAAAGGTAGGGTACAATTCAACCAAAACCCCTTTTAGAGGTAAAGGGTCCATTACTCTTCTTGTGGGAAGTCAGGAGAAAAATGTTATTAATCTCGTTGCTTTTCCTGCTGCTATTTCTATGCAAATGGTGTCTGTTGGTCAACAAGATTCTTTTGAAGCTCCACTAGGTAAATGATCTTTTATTATTATGTGAATATTTTTGAATGGTCATAAAATGTGATGTTTGTGCCCAGGTTTTGAAGATCTCTTCAAAGGAATAAAGGCTACTGTTGATATGTCTATGCAGACTATAATAGATTTGCATGGCTCATCTAGTGCAACTGTGTTGAGGTTATCAGCAACAAAGTTAAAAAAAATATTAGTGAAAAGAAGATAAAACATAAGCAATAATGAAGAACAAAATGAATTCACCATCATTTTTCATTTAGAACGGATTACTTAAATTAAAAACCAAGAATACCAAACTTGCAACAACTCCCATTAACATTGGGAATTACATTACATTACTTGCATACTTGTATAAGATGAATTATTAGCTAAATCATCATCTAAACACTTGTCAGATCAACTAACTAGCTTACTTACATCAACAAAACAAATTACAATGAAACTAGATTAGTTTTTTTGTTACAAAAGCTTCAACACTAAAGTTGTGCACCAAAAAGAACTTCTTGCTGTTGCATTGTTGGTCAACATTCAACACTCTTCATTGGCCTTTATGTAGCAGACACCAATGCTTCTTCTCAAACTCTCAAACCTCGTAGCACTAAGGGGCTTAGTTAAAATGTCAGCAAACTGGACTTATGAATTGCAATGGATCAAGTTGACTTCCTTTGATTGTTTAACTTCCCTTACAAAATGATATCTGACTTTGAAGTGTTTCGTTGTGCTATGAACAACAGGACTTTTTGCAATAGCAACAGCTGATTGGTTATCTACATTGATTTTAGTTGCATTCTCTTGACTTGCATTCAAATCACACAAAAGTTTTCTAAGCCAAATGACTTGATTAACAGTTGCAGCAACTGCAATATACTCTGCTTCTACTGTTGGTTGTGCCACGATTTGTTGCTTCTTTGAACTCTAACAAAAAACTCCTGAGCCTAAAGTGAAAAAATATGTAACATCCTGAATTGTTGGGCCTATGCGTTTAATGGGTGAATATGTTTAATATGTTAATTTAAGTAATAGGGGTCCAAATTGGGCTCAGAATTAGGCAAAGGCCTTGATTAAAATTATCTGTTTGGGCATTATAGGGTTTAAAAGGTAGTATCTATGTTTAAAATACCAAAGTGGGCTTGTGGCCCAATCTTAGGAGGTGACGCCACATAAGGGAGTAAGGGGCCCAAATTTAAGTTTTATGGAGCCCAATTCTTTTAATTTAAGTTAGCTAAATTTTGGGCATTAGGATTAGGTGGAGTGGATCTCAACAAGGCTAAAATTTAGGGATTTTAATGATTAAAATATGTGGATAATATGCTGATAAAGGAGGGAGGAGTTAGAGATAATTAAGTCTCTTTTAGATGAGCTAGTAGATTAAGATAAATGAGAAAAGATAGGATTTATCTGCAAGGTTAGGTAAGTGCCCGAAATTTCTATAAATAGGGGAATATCTCTTCAATTTCGGCATTTAGGTTTTTCTCTCATTCTTTTCTCTTCTTCTCTGAGTAAAAGCCGAAAAATCCTAAAGTTCCATCTTCTTCATTCTCTGCAAAAGCCGAAATCTCTAAGCCTAATCCCTCATCCTCACTTTGATTCAAAAGCCGAAACTCTTTCCATTCTTTTTCTTCCTAGCCGAAATCTTCAAGTCTCTTCCTTGTTTTCTTATCTTCTTCTCTTTTCCTGTCAGAAGCTGAAACTCTTCACTCAAGTATTTTAAAAGCCAAAGACACATCAGCCTTCTCTTGTTCATTCTTTTTTCGGGATTTTCCTAAAAGCCGAAATCCCTAGGAACTCACTTCCTGAAGTTACCGAATTCTCTTCAAAGGAGTTTGCTTGTGCCGAATCTTGAAGGAAACAATAGGTAAGTATTGATCTCGGGATTTCAATGTTCTTTCGGCTTTTCAAAAGTCCTTAACCAAATGGCTATTAGAAGCTAATCTCTTATTTCACTCTTCTTTTCGGCATTCTAGAATTTGAAGAAGAAGGCCAATCGCATAGATCTCTAAGTTATAGAATCGTGTTACTTTCGGGATTTCAAGGTAAGAGGATTTGTTTATTTATATATAAAATCGGGTAAAATACTAACCATGGCCGAATATAGGAGAGGCCTATTTTCACAATTTTTTCGGCTTTTGAGCAAGGCTATAGATTGAGGATAATAGATCCGGATAGCAAGGACATCGACAAGAATATTGGATTTCACGATATCAGGTGTGTAACTCTCCACACCATCTAGATCTATTTGTTAAATATATGATTATAAGTCTTATATGTTCTGTTAAATGCCGAAATCCCTGCACAACGTTTGAAACCCAAAGAGGGTAAAGCAAATCACCAGGTTAGTGATCCCTGTCGTTCTAAATGAATGTTCTGATTAAATGATATGAGTATGCCGATTTTCTATAATTGCATGGGTTGGGTTTGATGAAAGGAGGAAGTTATACATTGTAGCAGTTTTTACCGTGATCTGTTGTAGCGGTTCCTTACCGTGATCTGTTGTAGCGGCTTTTGCCGTGATCTGTTGTAGTGGCTACGGCCATGATCTAATGATGAGCAGCACGACTGCCATCAAGGCGTGTAGCGGTGTGGGTTGATTGTAGAAATCCCCAATGGTGTGTATGGCTGGTACGGGTGGCGTGTAGCGGATGGAAACCTAGGACTTGGGTTGGGCTTTGCATAATTTCTGTTATATTATATTCTGTTATATATTCTGTGGGGCTAAGGCCCAAAATCTAATGGTGCACGAGGGTTGCACGTTGAGTCTCGCGACTCACCCTTTTATTTTAACAATTTCAGGTGACACTTAGCGTGTCGGACCGGGCTGGAGAGAAGAGCAAGGTGGCCATGCAAAAGAACACTTGGATTCAGCAAAAAGACTTTAGTTTATTATTTTATATTTTTATTTAATGGGTTTAAAATCTCGTTTTAATAAGGCCATGGGCCACTAGACTATTGTTTATGTTTTTGGGTTTATGTTGGGTTTTATTATTAGACATTTTTAAATTATGTTTTAAAAATTAAACTAAGACATGTACAAGATTTCAGTTTTTATTTAAAATTCACCAAGGCAATTTATAACTTTATATCTTATATAACTTAATAAACTATTAAATTTTCGGTATTAACGATTAAACCTAGTAATTGTTTTCCAAAACGCGACATGTTTTGTAAAATCACTCAAGTGACATACCAGATCCGGTCGTAACGTATGGGCCGGGTTTGTGGTGTTACAAAATAACCCGATGTGCTCTTCATATCATCAACAAAGCCTACCCAGTCACTATCTGAGCATCCAATTAGCTTGAGCTCTTCAATTTTCACAAAATTTACCCTAAAGTTAAGAGTTACTTTGACATATCTTAGGACCCTTTTAGCTACCTTGAAATGAGTAACATTACAGCAGTGCATGAACCTAGATAGAAGGCAAACATAATGTCAGGCCTTGATGCTGTCAAATAAACTGGACAACCTACAAGGCTTCTATACCCTTTCTCATCTACCTTTTCATAGTCACCTTTGCTAGAGAGCTTCTCACCTTATGCCACTAGAGTGCTAGTAGGTTTGCAATTTACCATGTAGAATTTACTCAAAATCTTCAAAGCAAATGCTTGCTGACTTATAAAAATGGCATATTGAGTCTGGTTTATCTCCATGCCAAGAAAGTAAATCATCTCCCCTAAGTTAGTCATCTCAAACACATCTTGCATTTGCTTCTTGAACTCTTCAATCATCTTCTTTCTGCTACCAGCTACTAGCAAATCATCCACATATAATGACATAATCAGCAAGGTCTCATTTTCAGATTTCTTTATATAAAGTGTATGCTCACTAGTACTCTTTTCAAACCCAAAATTTGATAGATAGGCATTAATTCTATCATACCAAGCCATTGGAGCCTGTTTTAGGCCATACAAGGTATTCTTAAGCTTATAAACTTTGGATTTTTCACCATCACTTTGAACCCTTCTAGTTGTTCAATAAAAAATTCCTCCTTGAGAAAACTATTCAAAAAAGCATATTTTACATCCAACTGATGTATTTCCATTGCTTTGGAGTTGTTAGAGCAAATAGGAGTCTTATAGTGTCCAACCTTGCACCAGATGCAAAGGTTTCTAAAAAATTAACACCTTGTTGTTAGTTGTATCCCTTCACAACAAGTCTTGCTTTGTGCTTATTCAGTGACCCATCTGTATTGTATTAGGTCCTGAATACCCATTTTACACAAATATCTCTTTTCTAGACTGGCCTATCAACCAGTTCCCATATGTCATTCTTGTGTATCATTTCTTTTTTCTACTTGCATTACTTATTTCCAATAGTTTTCTTTAGTAGCTTCATCAAAGCTTGAAGGTTCCAGAATGGCCAAATTATGCTTTTGATAAATGTCAGTGATAGATCTTGTACCCCTGACAGGTATATCATCAAACCCTTCTTCAATGTGAACTCCATCTTCAACTGGTTGTAGATCACTTCCTTACTGATCTTGTTTAAGCAAGCTTGCATCAGTGCCATCCCATTTCCATCCACTACTTTCATTGAACTTTATATCTATACTCACAACAATCTTCTTGATTGAAGGGTCAAAAACCATGTACCCTTTCTTTGTGTTGCTTTCCAAGCATTGACTTTCACTCTAACTTGCTTCTCTTCTCAACTGGGACAACTGCATAGCATATGCAACCAAACACTCTCAAATGTGAAACAGATGGATTGTGTCCAAACCAAGCTTCAAAATGTGTTTTTCTCTTTATTGCATTTGTTGGCAGTTTGTTGAGTAGATACACTAAGGTATTCACTACCTCAGCTCAAAAGTTGTTTGGCAATTTGCTCTCAAACAACAAACATCTAGCCATATCAAGCACTATTTGATTCTTCCTTTCACAAACTGTAACACCCCTAACCTGTATCCATCACCGAACTAGGGTTACGAGGTATTACTGGTCAAATCATAACATTTAAACAACCATTACTCACACATCAACATATCATAGTTAATTAATAACACAAAGTCCCTTTAGAAGGTCTACGAGACCTTAAACATGGTTTAGAAGTGGTTTAGGACTGAACCGATCACATTTAAAACTTTTACGAAACTTTAAATTTTTTCTTCAAAACAGGACACACGCCCATATGGCTAGGTCGTGTGCCTCACATGGCTATGCCTTAGACCATGTATTACCCCGTGTATAACATTGACTTGGGTCACACGGCTTGTCACATGCCTGTGTGTCTGGCTCGTGTGCAACACTGACTTAAATCACACTGCCTGTCACACGCCCGTGTGTCTGGCCCGTGTGCAAGTCTGACTTGCTTAGAGTTGGGATATTGAAGGACATGGTCGAGACACACGCCCGTGTGCTCAACCATGTGGGCAATTATAGGCCATTTACAAGGCCAAATTGCCACCCATTTTGGGTCATTCCTACAAGCATCACTCTATACTCAATTCATGCCAATTTCATGAACCAATTCCATACCAAAAGCATATGATTCACATCTCATTTCAAACCATTTCAAACATGCAACATATTCACCATCTCAACTATCAAATCAAGTATGAAACATACTATTTCTATTTCACTAGAGCATACTATAATGGCCATTCACACAAGACCATATATACACATCACATACACCATTTTCACATAGCAAAACATATACCAAAGTCAATCCAAAGTCTCATCCATTATCAAGCCATATCACATGGCAATATTTATACATCTCAAAACATTCCACAACCTCACTAGCCTATACATGTCATATACCATAAATACAACTTTCAAAAGGTACCAAAATAGATGTCCGATAGTGTGATTGAGTCGCTAACGATTCCTGGATCCGAGCTAGCTTTAAATACTACTGTAAATAGAGAAAAACTTCACACAGTAAGCTTTAAAGCTTAGTAAGTTCGTAATATAACACAATTAACTCAACAATTCAAATTCAATATGTAAAATTAACTAACACTTAGTTCAATAATCTCATCCGTGGCTATTACTCACTTTCATACCATAACTATAGGTTCATATACAAGCATTTATAATGCGACTCAATCCAACTCTTTTTATCATTCATTCACATAATCTTCCATCTATCTCATACACAATATCATCAACCACATAGGTTCTGTACATACCTGTACCATCACATATTTATCCATCTATCTCATACACAATATCATCAATCACATAGGTTCTGTACATACCTATACCATCACGTATTTATCTATCACATTTACCACTTCAATGCTCGATGCCATAATTCATTCAATCCTCTTTAAACTTTCGATGAACTTGCACACTTAGTGACAATTAATTAGCCGAAGCTATAATAATATTGCACACTTAGTGCCATCACATTAAACTGAATTTGTCTCGGTATCTCACACGTAGTGCCAAATAATACAGCTGATGCTTTCTTTATCTCGTACACTTAGTGCTATTCATCACTATAACAATTCTATTTACGCACACTTAGTGCCACATATCTTCGAACTCACATTTCACATTACCAAACTCCACAATCACATTTCCATTCATTTAATCACATATGAACATTGTTTAAACAATACGTATTATACACGAACTTACTTCAGACTTAGAAACGACGAGATTAGTCGATCAATCGAACACTTTGTTTTTGCCTCGATCTAGGTTCAAATTTCTACTTTCTTGATCTATATAATATCAAATTCAACTCATTCAATCACATTTTCACTCAATTTAGTCCACAACACATAATTAGGGCATTTTACACATTAGCTCCTTAATTTCCATATTTTTATCAATTTAGTCTTTTTTGCATAAAATCACAAATTCAATAAATTTCTTAGCAACCCATGCTAGTCGAATTTATCACATGCTACTAGCAGCCCATAACTTTCATTTATTACACATTTTAGCCCCTCAATTTCTCATTTTCACAAATTAATCCTTAACAGGCAATTTCATCAAAAATCATTATACAAAACATGTATATCAACCATCAAACACTTAATTTTCATCATCAAACATTACAAAACTCAACTTTTAACAATGGTACTTCGCAAAATCATCATAAATTTTTAAAAATTAAGGTATGGGCTAGCTAGTACTCAAAGAAACGATCACAAAAACATAAAAATTATAAAAAATCAAGCTCAAAACATACCTCAGTCAAGCTCAACAAGTGTCGAATGCTCAAAGCTCATAAACCCTATCTACTTCTTCAATTTTCGGTGATGAATGCATGAAAAAGATGAGTATTTGGCTTTGTTTAATAATAATATCATGATTTATCAATTACCAAAATTAACCTTTCATAATCACATTAAAAATCCACTAATACAAACCCATTTTTGTCCATCCAAGCTATTAATGGTCTAATAACAACATAAAGACGTCTCATTTAATAAGACATAGCATTTAATCACTTTTAACTACTAGCATACAACTTTTGCATTTTCTGCGATTAAATCCTTTTATCAAATCGGCATACAAACGATAAAATTTTTATACGAAATTTTCACACATATCAATTCACATACTATAAACATAGAAAATAATATTAAAATATTTTTTGACTCGAATTTGTGGTCCCGAGACCACTATTCTGACTAGGGTATAAACCAGGCTGTTACACAAACACCATTTTGTTGAGGTGTATAAATTGTGGTTTGTTGATGTTGAATTCCAACTTCTTTACAAAGCTTTTGAAACTTTTCTGAAAAGTACTCAGTGCCATTGTCTGATCTCAAGGCCATAAGCTTGGAGTTGCTTGATTTTCAACTAAGGTGTAAACTTGCAAAAGAAATCAGCTACCTTTGATTTTTGCTTCAGGAAATTCACCTAACAAAACCTTGTGCAGTCACTTAGAAACAGTATAAAGTACCTGCTGTCACTTGGGGAAGAGGTATTCATAGGTCCACAAATATCAGTATGGACCAATTGAAGCTTGTCATGATCTTTCAATGCTTTGTTGACTAAAAATGGCACTCTGACCTTCTTCCCAAGCTGACAGACGTCACAAACTTCATCCTTAACATCAACCTTAGACATGTCTTCAACCAATCCAACTTGTGCAGCAAACTAAATGATTTGTAATTAATATGCCCTAATATTTTGTACCATAAGCATGACTCATCAGCTAGACTAGCATAAGCCTTCACATCTAACTCATTTACATCCAAAATAAAGTATCTATCATTCATAGCCATTGTCACTAGCTCTTGACCAAATAAGTCATCAATCACACAAGATTTGTTCTAAAAACCAAGAGAATAACCTTTCTTTATCAACTGGCCAACACTAAGCAAATGTTGGTCAATTTCAGGTACAAAAAGGACATCTGAGGTTGTCTTGTTACTTGAGTGAGTATTGATATCAACCTTTCATCTATCTTTGGCTTCAATAAAGTTTCCATTCCCAATTCTGACTTTTGAAACAAAATTGGTGTCCCATTCTGTGAACATTATTTCATCTAATGCCATATGATATATACAACCACTATCAATTAGCGAATCCTTTTTGACCCTACTAGAGGTAGTAAAATAGGATGCAGTGAAAACATGCTCCTCTAGAGCTTGATTATCATCAACAGCTTGAGCTTGAACTTGATTTTGCTACTGTTGTTGTGGCTTTGCCTTATTTTTACAAACTTTCTCCATATGGCTTAGTTGTTTGCAACTTTTGCATTGGATGTTAGGTCTATACCAGTAATATCTTTCCTAGTGTGTGGACTTTTTGCAGTAAGTGCATAGTGGGAACTTATTATTTCCACCATCCTTCTTTGGTTTCTCCTTTTTATCTAACCAATGTTTCTTTCCTTTATAAATTAAGCTTGAGTCTTCCTTGCTTCTAGCCTGAAAAGCTCATTCAAGATACTCCTCTAATCTGTTAGCCCTTCTTTTCTTTTGTGCATAAAGAGCATTTATCAACTCTGACAATGAGATAGTTGATAAATCTCTCAAGTCCTCTAATGAAGAGATCTTTGACTCATACTACTCTAGAAGAGTTGTAATAGTTTTCTCAATAATTCTTCTATCATTGAAGTCATCTCCCAACAGTCTAATGCTATTGACTATGGCCATTATCCTATCAGAGTACTACTTGATAGATTCAGACTCTTTCATCTTCAAATTTTCAAAGTCTCTCATCAAGTTGATAAACTATTGTTGCCTTGTTTTATTAGACCCCTGAAACTCTTCCTTCAGCTTTTCCCAAGCTTGCTTTGGAGAGTCACATGTCATTATTCTGGTGAAGATCACATCTAAGACTCTATTTTGTAGGTAAGCCATTGCCTTGTATTTCTTAGCACAGTCCTCATTATGTTGTCTAATTTGAGCTATGGTGGGATTAGCTCTCAATAGAAGTGGCTTTGAATCAGTTTCAACCACATTCTACAAATCATAAGCTTACAAATAAGTTTTCATTTTCACTACCCATATGTGGTAGTTTTCACCAGCAAAAATGGTGGTGGTGGTGAAAAACTCATGTTTTTACAACAACAAAAACAACTTTTGTTTCTTTCTTTTCAAACAAACAACAAGGAACAAAACAACAAAGAACAAAGGCCCTCAAAAATGATAGGCTCTCAATACCATTTGTTGAGGTTATCAGTAACAAAGTTAAAAAAATGATATTAAAAAGAAGAGAAAACAAAAGCAATAATAGAGAACAAAATTAATTCATCTTCATTTTTTATTTAGAACCGATTACTTAAATTACAAATCAAGAATACCAAACTTACAACAACTCCCACTAACATTGGGAATTATATTACATTACTTGCGCACTTGTTTAAGTTGAGTTATCAGCTAAATCATCACCTAAACACTTGCCAGATCAACTAACTAGCTTACTTACATAAGCAAAACACATTACAATGAAACTAGATTAATTTTCTTGTTACAAAAGCTTCAACAATAAAGTTGTGCACCAAAAAGAACTTCTTGTTACTACATTACTGATGCGTCGTTGAATGCACCAAAATATATCCTACTCCCTGACAAATAATGAAAATAACAGTAAAGGGTAAGTAGGGTCGAATCCACAGGGATCGGATTATAAAATGCCTGTCTTTCAAATCTCGCGCAGAATCGTGCCCAAGAAATTCTCAAGGTTCTGCAAAAATAAAAAAATAGAATTAATAAATTCGATTTAGGATAGAAATGAATATTAAATAAATTGAAATCGTAAAAGTAATTAAGTAAAATAAAAATTAAGAGAGTTCAAAGGAGACGAGTTTTCTTATTTAGCGAGATTCTAGCCTCCGGTTGTCTCGTTCCTCCTTGGTTCCGTCTTGGCTTTTGGATGACCCTTTCTCGCCCAAGTAAGCGCTTATAGTGGAAGAGGACGCCACGACCACCAACTCGTGAATTTTGCCTTACGAATTTAGGGAGCCCGACTCTAGCCTCGCTGTTGCTCTTGTAGAGTCTTTTACGCTAGATCAACATTTCCCAATGGCGAATCCCACGCCATTTTGTCTCTTGGGCTCGCTAACCTCTCGACGCGCATAAGCTCACGAACCGACAGTGCAATCCTCCCAAAAACACACAAAGCGCCGCTTTGCATACGTTGAAAGGGTTGCTTTTAAAGGGACCCGACGGAAGCGCCACCAGTAATGCGGAGAAATGATGAATACTTGGGTGAAAAAGTTGATTGCAGGTTCTAAGCCTCAAGAACCTTTTTCTGGGGAATTCGACAACCTTCGGCTAGGTGGAATTTTAGTGGCTCATATTTGTAATCGAAAAGGAAAATAGATATAAAAGTATGAAAGAAAAGAGTTTTTATTGAAGGAAAAGAAATAAAGGACAAAAGACTTGTGGGGGAGGAGTGTACAGAGAAAAAAATCAACCAAATGAACTACTCCATCCCCTATTTATAGTGCTTAGAGTAGATAGCCTAATTCTATTCAAACTCTCAATGATAATTATAATTTAACTAGAGATAAATAAATAAAGAAATCAAAATAATCCTAGATAATTATCCTAAAAATTAATTATCCTAATTTAAAATAGAGTTTGATAAAGCAAAGTCTCCTCTTTTGCACTTCATCCCTCCGCCTCCATGTTTACACTTTTGGCACCATCTTTCCCTTTTGTCGCACATTGGTCCACTTTTGTCTTTAATTTCATGATTTTGGCCCTTAATTTGCATTGGTCTCCGATTTAGTCCCTACGCGATAAAAGTCCATAAAATAGCTCAATTTAGTATAGTCTCATTCGAAATTAATATATACTTAACACATAAAAACATGTCGCTTTAAAGTGTTATCAAATTCCCCTACTTAGCCCATGCTTGCCCTCAAGTATGGTTCCTATCCATCGTGAAAATTAGATCCAAAAAAAAAAAAAAAAATTCTACTCCAAAGTTTTATAAAGATTAGTCAAAAATGCATATGAAAAATAAAGAGAACTTCTAAGCTTGCTTTAAGTAAAGCAGAAAAAGTTTCCTAATTAAACACATACAAAGAAAAATCGTCTTGAATTATTTCATGACAATTAGGTGATTCACCAAACCTACCGAGTCACTCCTCTTATTCCCACTTTTAGTCCTTTTCAAGTTTTATTATTTATTTTTTTTTTTTTTTTTTTTTTTTATAATGTAACTATATCGAGCCTTTTACGCGAAGAGAGATGACAACCCAAGCACCCCACCCTGGTTACTCAACTCAACATACTCCTCAATTTTTTATTTTTATTTTTATTATTATTATATTTTTTTATTTCCGGTCAATGAGTTTTACTCGTCACGTCGCACAATCTTTTACGCCAAGTAGAATGACAACCCAAGCACCCTACCCCGGTTACTCAATCGGCCACGTTCGAGCCATACTCATAACCTTGGCGTGAGTTTTTACCTATTAAGTCACAAAACCTTTTGACGCCAAGTAGAATGACAACCCAAGCACCCTACTCCTAAGCTACTCATCGATACCACGTTAAGTTTGACTCATAACCTTGGAAATATTTATTAATCACAATTTTCGCGAAATATAAACTTCAAGAGGACCTAAGAGAAATAATCAAGTGTCAAGAATAAGTTTTAGTATCCAAAGCTAATAGTCATGAACACAACTTAGGCATGCAAATATATTAAGTGTCCACTTGACATTAAACTTGATCGCTTTTTACTTAAAAGCAAGATAGAGTTAACTTATTAATCATAAATATTATTGGCCTAATAAGAATAAAACAACGGAGATAAAATCAAGCATGCATAATCGAATTAACTCGGTGGCCAAGAATCATGCACGTGGGTCAAAAAAAAGAGCAAGTCGTGGGCAAATTCTTGGGCATGATTCGCGATGTAATGTTTAAAAAAAAAATATGGGCAATCCTAAAGACCTCTGACAGCAAACAAAAATCTCAGCAGAATATAACAGTAATACGAAGAGTACCTCCCCCCTACTTAAAACACATTGTCCTCAATGTGGACGCAAAAGAAATAAATAGGAAGAAAAGTTTAGAAAAACTCCCCGTTAGGCTACTGAGCTACTATCGATTGCGGATGAGAGTGATTAGTTCGGTGAGCTGCTCACAAACAGTGTCGAGTCGAGCCTCAATACGCTGTAAACGTTGTTCAACAGTCGTTGGTGGTTGGATCGAGCGTCACGATGCGTCAAAGTTGTTGTCGGTGTCGAAAGACGCGTGCTCGATTGTGTAGAGCGAACACCCGGGGGAACAAAGTGGAAGGAGGTCGGAGTGCCAAGTAGTAGTCCCATGGAGTCGAGGCAACGGGCATCTAAAGGATCTGCCTGACAAGCAACATGTAAATCTGAAATAGGGGCGTTAGAACCATGCAATGAAAACAACAGTTGTGTAATAAGAGAACCTAAAATGAGAGGTCGTTTAGCTTTGATAACATGCTCGAATTGTAGTGCAAACCAATAACCCAAATTAACCGGACGACCGGTATACATACACCATAAGAAGAAGAGCTCTGTCTTTGAGACGTTTGCCGGAGCATCTCGACGGCCTGAAAAATTATAAGCTAAATAACGGTGTATGTAACATAAAGCAGGGTCGCGAAACCATAAATCCTTCGATGTTTTTGGGCTATATGTGGTTTCGACATTATTAGTTAACAAAGAAAAAGCCTCAACAGTTTTGAAAGCAAAGAGGAAATGCGCACAAACTGCTTTTGAAAATCTGAGACATAGCATACTCTTTGATTTACAAAAGATAAAGCAATATTAAAATCAATAAGAGATAAACTATGCATCGTATCTAATAAATTAAATTTGACAACACCGTGTGTGTCAATCAAACAGATTACGTTGATTAAATTGAAAGGTGGAATAGAATTCAAAAACGAGCTCATAATATGCAGAATAAGGGACATCAAAATTTCCAACCCAGCCAATATTCTTGAAATAATCATTCACAGCAGTTTCAATATTCAATGCAACTGTAAGCAGAGTCGGTGACACTTACAAGGCACAATCGCTTTATGGCGAAGGAAATCATACCTGTTCCGAGCAGTAGAGGTTGTGAAGGAAAGGTTACCGTGCAAATGGCCCTCCGGAGGTAAAATGTTAACGCGAGAACGGTATGTTCGGCCACGAGAAGGTATTGCGTGGTGTTCGCCGGTTTGAACGGACGAGTGGGGCGCGATTGCCGAGAGGAAGAAGCCGGCCGCCATTGTTCTTTGGTTCGGTCGACGCCGTGGTCGTTGGGGTTTGCGGGCGAGTCGGCGGGCGGCGAGCTGATGTCGTGGGTCCCGATCGTCTTTGCGCGCGCGGTGGTGCGCGGCGCCGCGCCTAGTCTCTGGTGCGTCGTTTGGTGGTGGTTCTGGAAGGGGCCGCATGTGCCGTGCGTCGTGGTGTGAGTCTCCTGACAGTTGCGGTTCGTTGTTGGCGGTTGGAGAAGACGCCGATTGGTGCGATGGTGGCGCCGAGGGCGAGCTTCGGAGGGAGACCGACGGCGGGTCGAGCATGGGTGCGGCCGGAGCGATTGGGTCCGTGATATCCGTGTTGTGTTGGGAGGGGGTGGTGTTTCGGCGGCATGGTGTTCGGCCATAGAAGATGAGGAGGGGGAAGAAGGAGAAGAAAGGGGAGAAGAGGAGGAGATGGGGGCGTCGGCCGGCGGTGGTGTTGAGGAAGACGAAGTGGCGTTAGTGAGGTCAAAGGCTTGGGGCGCGGATAGACGGCGACGGCGCGAGTTGACAGTGAACGTGGGTTCGGCGGCGGCGCGACTCCGGGTGCGTACCATCGTGGTCGGTCGGCGTTCAAGCTTGTAGGTTGAACGGTGGTTGGGAGGGTGGAGAAGAAAGCTTGCGGCGGCTAAGCAAATGGGGGAAAAAAAAAATGAAAAATGTTTGGGTTTTGGGGTTTTAATTAGCTGATATGAGGTGTTTGGCTGCAGGGTTAAGGGGTTCTAAGCTGGGATAAGCCTGCTTGGTCTGCAGGATATGGAATTCGAACAGAATAAGACACGGAATGAAAAGTCGTTTGGAAACTTGGATAGGGCTGTTTGGATCTGTTTTATCCCCCTTTTCTTCGCCGAATTTTTTTCTCCGTTCAGCCTGATAAAAGAAGAGAATTTTTATTAAAATAAATGAAACATAAATTAAAAACAGAAGAAAAGAAAATAAAATAAAAAGAAAAATGAATATTGGGTTGCCTCCCAACAAGCGCTTTATTTTACGTCATTAGCTCGATTTAATCAAATGGTTTTACTGAGGTTCCAAATAGATTTTTTCGATTGAATGAGCTGAAAATTCTCGTAAAATGGTTTTAGTCGCTGGCCATTGACTATGAATCGCCGCCCTGACTCTTCACTTTCTACTTCAACGGCACCATGAGGGAACACTTCAGTAACAACGAAAGGTCCTTGCCATCGTGATCGAAGCTTTCCGAAACAATTTCAACACGAGTTATAAAGTAAAACCCGTTGTCCCATCGAGAAATGCTTTTGAGCTATCTTCCCCGTCATGAAACAATTTGGTCTTGTCTTTATAAATACAAGCGTTCTCATAAGCATCGCTATGATTCCTCTAATTCTTGAATATCTAATTTTTCGCCTCTCAAAGTGAGGTCTAGCTCCATATTACACTGTCGAACCGCCCAATAGGCTTTATGCTCTAACTCCATTTGGAAGATGGCAAGCTTTTCCAAAGACGAGCTCTGTATGGGGTCATTCCAATTGGTCCTTTATATGCCGTCCGATAAGCCCATAGTAAGCGTCATTAAGCCGAAGACTCCAATCTTTTCGGTTGGGTCGAATCGTTTTTCCAAAATGGCTTTTATCTCTCTATTTGAGACCTCGGCTTGTCCATTCGCTTGAGGATGGTATGTCAGTAGCTAGACGGTGATGGACTCCATATTTCGCCAACAAATTGCTTTCATGATTTTATTGCAAAAGTGGGTGCCGCGATCACTAATCGTGGCTCGAGGTGTGTGCAACTCCGCAAAAGATAGTTCGCTTTAGAAACTCCACAACGGTTTTTGCATTATCATTGCGGGTAGGCTTTGCTTCAATCCATTTAGAAACATAGTCCACTCGCGCAAGAATTATATACATATTGTTAAACGAAGAAATAAATGGGCCCATGAAGTCGATGCCCCAAACATCAAATATTTCGCATACATGAATCGGGGACAAGGGCATCTGATTTCGTTTAGTGATGTTACCTGTACGTTGGCATCTTTCGCAAGACTTACAGAAGTTGTAAGCATCTCGAAAAATGGTGGGCCAATATAGTCCACATTCGAGCACCTTATGGGCGGTCCGCTTAGGCCAAAATGTCCTCCACAAGCTTCAAAGATGGCAAAAATTAAGGATAGAGATTACCTCATTTTTTGGGACACATCGTCGAATCATCTCGTCCGAACAGTGCTTCCACAAGTATGGATCATCCCAAATGTAGTACCGAGCTTCTCGCTTAAGCTTATCTTTCATGGAACGTGTTAACTCAGTGGGTAACGAGCCTGTGGCTAGAAAATTTACCATATCTGCATACCATGGGAGATGTGCTTCAGTGGAGAATAGACTTTCATCAGGGAACTCTTCCTTAATGGGTACGTCGTCTAAAGGCACTTTAATTTCCGCTCAAGTGGTCAGCCACTACATTCTCACATCCTCTTTTGTCTCGAATCTCAATGTCAAATTCTTGGAGCAGCAGAATCCACCTAATAAGCCTTGGTTTCGTATCCTTCTTTGCGATCAAATACCGAGTCTTTCGCATGATCGAGAAAATAATTATTTTAGATCCCAATAAATAAGGTCGAAACTTGTCTAAAGCAAATACTACACCAAAAGTTCCTTTCGGTAGTGGTGTAGTTGCTCTGTCTTCGCATCCAAGGTTTTTGAGGCATAGCAAATAACATGGGGTTCCTTATCTATTCTTTGTCCTAACACGCTCCTACACTTCTTTCGCTTATGCGCGCATATAATTTCAAATGGATACTTCCAATTTGGCTACTGCACTATAGGAGCGGAGACCAACTTCGCTTAAGTGTATCAAAAGCCTCCTTACATTTTTGGTTAAACTCGAATCGCTTATCTTTCTCGCAACAATTCACAAAGTGGTTCCGCTTATTTTGAAAATTTTTTTATAAAACGCTCTGTAGAAACTCGCATGGCCAAGAAAGGAGCGAATTTCCCTAACAGTAGAGGGATAAGGTAAAGAATTTATAACGTCAATTTTGGCCTTATCGACCTCAATTCCTCTAGAAGAAACTGTGTGCCCTAGAATTAAACCCTTGTCTACCATAAAATGACACTTTTCATAATTTAAGACAAGATTGAATTCTATACACCGCTCAAAATTATCGTTAAGTTTTTAAGGCACTCATCAAAACAATTCCCATAAACCGTAAAATCATCCATAAAAACTTCAATAATCTTTTCCACATATTCAGAAAATATACTCATCATGCATCTCTGGAAAGTAAGCTGGTGCATTGCAAAGTCCAAACGGCATCCTCCTATACGCAAATGTACCAAAAGGGCATGTAAAAGTGGTCTTCTCTTGGTCCTCTGGTGCAACCTGGTATTTGAAAGAAACACGAATATCCATCAAGACAACAAAAGTGAGTTTTTCCGGCTAACCTTTCAAGCATTTGGTCAATAAAGGGAGGGGAAAATGATCTTTTTAGTGTGGAGTTCAACTTCCTGTAATCTATGCGAGACACGCCACCCATTTTGCACTCGGGTTGGCACCAAATCGCCTCGGCATTTTTTCATGTCACGCCTTTCTTTGGGCACGACTTGTACCGGATTTTACCCATCCGCTATCCGAAATGGGGTAGATTATGTCAAGCATCCAAAAGTTTGATTATTTCCTTTTTACTACCTCCATTATATTCGGATTTAGCCGCTCTCGCGCTTCTCGCCTTGGTTTCGTGCCCTCCTCCATGTAGATCCCGTGTGTGTGCATGTCAATGGGCTTATTCCCTTTAAATCGCAATGCTCCAACCAATTGCTTCCTTGTGACTTTTCAACACACGAACCAGACTTTCCTCCTCATGGGAAGAGAGCCGATTGGAGACTATGACTCGTAAGGTATCACTGTCACCTAAAAATGCATACTTCAAATGTTCAGGTAGCGGCTTCAATTCCACTCGTGCTGCATAACAGAGAGGGCAAAAGCTTAGTACTGCGCAGATAACAACTCATTAACGGATTCAAATTTATCAAAATCAGAATTAAAATCATAAATGAATTCAAAATTTTCTTCTACTAATGAGTCGATTATATCGACACAATTCACGCTCAAAATTTCACTGGGGTGGCTAATGGCATCGTAGACGTTAAATTTCACGATCTCCCCATCGAACTCCATCGTGAGAGTTCCACTTCGAACGTCAATTTTAGTACTAGCTGTACTAAGGAAGGGTCGTCCCAACAAGAGATCTGAAGATCCCGGAGTACTGTCCTCCTCCATTTTTATCACGTAGAAATCTGCAGGAAAAATAAGTTCGTTGACTTTTACCAACACGTCTTCAAGGACTCCTTCGGGGTGTACAATGGACCTGTCTGCCAACTGAATAATAACACCTGTTTTTGTCAAAAAACCTGCGTTAAGTGATTCAAAAATAGAATAGGGCATTACATTTATGGAAGCTCCTAGATCACACATAGCCTTTTTTATTCCTAAATGTCCTATTTTGCATGGTATCGCAAACATACCCCTATCCTTACATTTTGCCGGCATTTTCCGTTGTAATACTGCAGATACGTTTTCTCCAACATTCACCCTTTCGTTACCCGTTAATTTTCGTTTGTTGGTGCATAGTTCTTTAAGGAATTTGGCGTACCTGGGTATTTGTCTGATGGCATCTAATAATTGGAATGTTAATTTCGACGCTCCTAAAAGTTTCGAGGATCTCCTTATCCTCCCTACCTTTTCGACACTGGTTGAAACGTTCTGGAAAGGGAGGTTGAATTTTAGGCAATGGAGGCCTTGGTCGAACCTGTTCGTCTCTCTCAGATTTTTCCTGGGTGGTTTCTTGGGCACGATTCTCGCCGGGAATCGGTTCAAAGATCTTTTCCACTTCGCGCAGTCACATCGAATTCGCGTTTTGCCTCTGATTTGGCTCTCTTTTGTGGCGACTTCCCTTGAGAACTTATTTTCTCTATTGATGTGGTCAACTCCCTTATGGACGCCTCGGTTTCTTCTCTTGAAACTCAAGAACGTTAGTCTGCTAATTTATTGACAAGAGCCTCTAGATTATTACACCGGTTTTTGTGGTCGTTGTAGAGGGTCGATTTTGGTATGGTTGATTGTACCGTGGATTTGCCCCATAACTCAGATTAGGATGATCCTCCACCCCGGGTTGTAGGTATTAGCGTAAGGGTCGTCGTATCGCCTCTGTGGTGGACCGGGGAAAATTACCCACTGCATCCAAATGAGCCATCGTGTCATCATTTAAACTAGGACATACATCAGTTGTGTGCTCGAGTGTAGCACATAGTCCACATAACCGGGCTGGTTTAGCTTTTTCTGCAACAAGAGAACTCACAATATTAGTAAGTCTATCAAGCCTATCCTCTAAGGAAGAATTACTTAGCTGATGAACCCTTCTGGGAGGTTCAGGGTTGGCTCAAATCGCCGAGAATTAGCGACCATTGTAGAAATTAAGTCCCGCTTGCTTTGGGGGTCATGTTGACCAACGC
Source organism: Gossypium bickii (assembly GCA_025503065.1). Lineage (NCBI taxonomy): Eukaryota > Viridiplantae > Streptophyta > Magnoliopsida > Malvales > Malvaceae > Gossypium > Gossypium bickii. The sequence goes on along the minus strand of CP106721.1, from coordinate 59,437,593 downwards.
TCCTCCACTAGCAGCGTCTACCATGTTCATCTCCATCGGTTTCAAACCTTCATAAAAGTACTGAAGGAGAGATTGCTCAGTTATACCGTGTTGCGGGCAGCTTGCACATAACTTCTTGAACCGCTCCCAATAATCATATAGAGTTTCTGCTTCTTTCTGCCTTATCCCAACGATCTCCCTTCTTAGCTCAGCTGCTCTTGATGCTGGGAAAAACCTGTTGAGGAACAAACGAGAAAGATCAGCCCATGTAGTTATAGATCCATGAGGTAAATAAAATAACCAATCCCTAGCTGAATCTGCAGCAGGAGAAAGAAAGCGCGCAATTTAATCGATCCTCGGTTACGCCTTGAGGTTTCATACTCGGACAAACCATATGAAACTCCTTTAAGTGTTTATGGGGTTTTCATTCAGAACCCTCGAAATGTTGGTAGCAATCTGAATCAACCCCGATTTCACTCAAAATCGGTATCCATGGTAGGATATGCGATGCACATGGATGTTGTTCCACGTCGGAGCTTCGCTAGTTGCCGAATCGTTTGAGCCATTGGTTCTTGTACTAAATTAGGTTTTCGTCAACCCTAGCGTTGAACACTTCTTCCAATGGATCGACTTCTTTCGCTTTACTTTCAAGCGTTTGAGTAGGGTTTTCGTTAACCCTAGATTCCGCTTCGTCGTCGGCCCTAACTTACGGTGGTGGATTGCTTCTAGTCACTACCACCACTGATCGCTTTTTCTCAACTTAGTTTCTTTTCGATTAGCTTTTGATCTTTTCAATCTCCGAATCAAACGCAAGAATGCCCGGAGCAGATCCGGTCATAGAAAACAAAAATCGGGATTAGTACGTTATCGATCCCAACAATGGCGCCAAAATTTGATGCGTCGTTGAATGCACCAAAATATATCCTACTCTCGACAAATAATGAAAAAATAATAAGTAAAGGGTAAGTAGGGTCGAATCCATGAGGATCGGATTATAAAATGCCTCGTTTTTCGAAATCTCGCGAGAATCGTGCCCAAGAAATTTCTGCGTTCTCGCAAAAACAAAAAAAGAATTAATAAATTCGATTTAGGATAGAAAGAATATTAAAAAAATTGAAATCGTAAAAGTAATTGCGAAAATAAAAAATTAAGAGAGTTCAAAGGAGACGAGTTTTCTTATTTAGCGAGATTCTAGCCTCGGTTGTCTCGCTCCTCCTTGGTTCCGTCTTCGGCTTTTGGATGACCCTTCTCCGCCCAAGTAAGCCGCTTATAGTGGAAGAGGACGCCACGACCACCAACTCTGTGAATTTTGCCTTACGAATTTAGGGAGCCCGACTTCAGCTGCTTTGTTGCTCTTGTAGAGTCTTTTACGCTAGATCAACATTTCCCAATGGCGAATCCCACGCCATTTTGTCTCTTGGGCTCGCTAACCTCGACGCAAGAAGCTCACGAACCGAGCGGTGCAATCCTCCCAAAAACACACAAAGCGGCCGCCTTTGCATACGTTGAAAGGGTTGCTTTTAAAGGGACCTGGACGGAAGCGTCAGCCCCGTAATGCGGAGAAATGATGAATACTTAGGTGAAAAAGTTGATTGCAGGTTCTAAGCCTCAAGAACCTTTTTCTGGGGAATTCGACAACCTTCGGCTAGGTGGAATTTTAGTGGCTCATATTTGTAATCGAAAAGGAAAATAGATATAAAAGTATGAAAGAAAAGAGTTTTTATTGAAGGAAAAGAAATAAAGGACAAAAGACTTGTGGGGGAGGAGTGTACAGAGAAAAAATCAACTAAATGAACTACTCCATCCCCTATTTATAGTGCTTAGAGTAGATAGCCTAATTCTATTCAAACTCTCAAAGATAATTATAATTTAACTAGAGATAAATAAATAAAGAAATCAAAATAATCCTAGATAATTATCCTAAAAATTAATTATCCTAATTTAAAATAGAGTTTGATAAAGCAAAGTCTCCTCTTTTTGCACTTCAATCCTCTCTCGCCTCCATGTTTACACTTTTGGCACCATCTTTCCTTTTTTGTCGCACATTGGTCCACTTTTGTCTTTAATTTCATGATTTTGGCCCTTAATTTGCATTGGTCTCCGATTTAGTCCCTACGAGATAAAAGTCCATAAAATAGCTCAATTTAGTATAGTCTCATTCGAAATTAATATATACTTAACACATAAAAACATGTCGTTTTAAAGTGTTATCAATTACTGGTTAACATTTAACAAACTGATGCAAGGATTAAGGCTGTTGAGGAGAAGGCCAAAACTACGGTGGAAAAGCTTAAGGTTGCTGAAAAAAAGATGCGCAATGATGTTAAGTTTTAGAGGGGCCAGGCTGAAAAGTATATGATTGAGGAGATTCTTCTGAATCATCAATGGCTTGGAAGGAAGAGGAGTGTAGGTAGAGCAACAAGATCATATCCTTACCAAGTCCCAACTTGAGAAAAATATGACTGATGCCTTCTACTTGGGCTTGAAGAAAGTTATCTTGGGGATGCAACTACACTATGGCCCTTTTTACATTTACAACTTGGACCTCAATCGATGATATCATGAGTTATGAGGAAAAAAACCTAGGGTTTGATGTCTTTGACCCTAATAGTCCTAAAATAGAAGAATATGCCGGAAGGATTAGGCATCTATGTATAAGTGTTGTTCTTGAGGAAAGAGCTCAGAGGTCCTAGATGGTGTAGTGAAATGGGAGACCAATGTTTCTGGTGATGCTGAGGATCCTTCCGTTAAGGAGTCTACTGAGGATGTTGGAGGGGTATCAACATTGTAAATTGGTTGATATTTGCAATTTGTTCTGACATTAATAAAAAATTCTATTTTTTTCTCAAAGTCTTGGTTTTTATTGCTTTTGTTGTTTATTTCTCTTGACATGCATTATGGGTGATATTCAGCATAACTCTACATAATCATAAGTTTTATTTGTTTCTTCACAAATTTCGAATATCCCATGTCTTGATTTATTTTTTTAAATGCCATTGACCATTCATTCATGTTGTTTTCTCTAAATGTTTATTGCAGATTGTACTAAGTATGGGAATATTGTCTTTCATAGAAATAATAACCTTGCTCCCAAATGCATGGGGGAAGAATTGTAGAAGGTAAAATAATAACATTACTCTGAGATACATGTAGGGAGGCTTATGGAAGGTAGAATGATAACCCTACTCTTAAACGTATGGGGGAAGCTTGCGAAAGGTAAAATAATAACCTCGTTCCTAGACGTATGAGAGGAAACTTACGAAAAGTAGTAAATAATAACCCTACTCTTAGACGTATAGGGGAGGCTTATGGAAGGTAGAGTAATAGCCTTGCTCCCATATACATGAGGGGAGACTTACAGAAGGTAGAATAATAACCCTACTCCCAAATACATGAGGAGGCTTACAGAAGGCTCAATGTCTCGAGACATGAACCTTAATGTCTCAAGACATCAAACATGAAAGTTAAGGATCTGAAATAAGGGAATCATGGGAATCATGTCTGGAGACATGGCTCTTAATGTCTTGAGACACTCAGTTGAATTTTGATAATTGAGTTTGGATTTGAGTCTTGACTCAATAGTTGACCCCAAGTAACCCCAAGATATGTTAAATAAGATTGTTAAACATCTATAATGCATGATTATATTCATAAATGGAAATGTTTTAAATTATACCATGATTATATGCTTAAATTATTTTACAATTTATTTGAGATAGTTTGCGTTGCTTCAATAATGTACTGTGACATCATGCATGACCATGTTAAGTGCGGTGTGTCACAGTGCTAATTATTTGAGCTAACTAATGACACAACTCTTGTTTCTCTCTGATAATGGTAATTGCAATTTTGATCCCTCTATTACGCTCGCATTTGGGATTTAGTTTTTATATTTTAATTTGACATAGATTGGTCCTTTTCTTTTACAATGGCCTTAGTTAGTACAATTTTGATCCCTCTACTATGCTCTTAGTTGGAGTTTAGTGTTTATATTTCAATTTGAATGATTTAATTATTTACTTTTAACGACATTATATTTAATTATTCTAATTAAAATAATGATGTTTCCTACTTTAAATTTTGGGTGTTGCTGAACCCAAGTATTTAGATGTTACGAGAAATAAATTTGTTGTAGTTAATTGTGACCAATAGTATCGGGGAGGACTTTGTTGAACCCATTTCTTATGCGAGAAGTTGGGACGGTTTTAATTTCGAATTAACTCTATAGCAAATTTCGCATATTATAAATCATTGATGGAATATGAATATGGACACTAAATCAATAGCATGGTGGCCGGTCAACTAGTTGTAGTAAAATGACTTAGTTAAAGTAATTTTTTTTAGAACTTAACTAGACAGTTAGATGGGGATAGAATCATGGTGTTTGTGTGTAATGAAATAAAATAATATATATTATATAGTAATAGATAGTGGAAGTGTGTGTGCATGTCTCACGGTTGGTGGCCGGCTAAGATTTGTTGATTGGCTAAATTTCATTTTATGATGGGTAAAGGGTGGGGAAATGATCAACAAAAATATCACATTTAGATTTCTTTCACTTTTCAGTGTCTCAAACGTCAAATTCTTATGAAAATGGCTTCTCTCTGTGGAAACTCTGATCTTGGAAACTCGAGTACTGAGGAATTGTCTCCAAAAAAGGTTAGATTCCGAGAAGAAGAAGGAGATCGGAATAGCGATATGATGGTTGATTTGACATCGGAGCAAACCACTTCGTGGAAAGACAAACTTGTAGGTCAACCACTAAAAGATGATCTCAACAGCTCGAAAAGAGATGAAGGCTTTGATATACTAGATGGAGATATTCAAAAGTCAATTGTGGATGGAGTTCCTTTTATAAACTTTTCAGATAGGATCTTCCAATTTCTTATTCAAGGTATGGAGAATACAGTAATCTTAAAATTGCTTGGTCGTAATATTGGCTTCTCAGTTTTGCAGAATAAACTATATAACCTGTGGCGACCTTCAGCAACTCTTCATATGATGGATATTGAAAATGGATATTTTCTAGTCAAATTTCAGAATAAATTGGACTGCGAAAAAGCCCTTTCTGAAGGACCCTGGATCATCTTTGGCCAATACCTGACGGTTCAACCATGGACGATTTCTTTCGACTCCGCACAGGCCTTTCCAAGTGTTGTGATGGCATGGATCAGATTCCCGAGATTGCCTGGCTACTTATACAACCACAAAATTATTACAGAAATAGGAGGAATGGTTGGGAAGGTGGTCAAACTGGATATGAACACCGACAATAAAGCTAGGGGGCGATTTGCCAGAATGGCAGTTTATGTCGATTTGGAAAAGCCTTTGGTTTCCCAAATTTTGATCAATGGCCGAAAACAAAATGTGGAATACGAATCCCTATCAACAATATGTTTTCAGTGCGGACACTATGGACATGTAGAAAATTCATGTCCACTTAGAAACACTGATCCCATCAGAGAAAAGGTTGTTAACCAGCACGAAGAGGTAACAGAGAACCAAAGTACACCCATAGATAGATCGAGGAAGAAGACCGACAACTTTGGCCCTTGGATGATCGTGGAAAAGAAATCAAGGCGGAAATTCAGGGAGTATGGACAAAATACTTTTACAAACAATAAATGACAAGATGGGTCCCGCTTTAGAATTCTTAATACAAAGGAGTATAAAAAAGGTAATAGTGGAGACATAACTGATTCTGGAAAAGCAAAAGGGGAAGAATATTATAATGGGAGTATTGGCAAAGCACATGCAGGAACAAGTCCCAATGGACACATTAAACAAATAGAAAAAAACTTGCTGGAACATGAGGTTCGTGGGGGGCATGATTGCATGGAAAACGAAGGGCTAAAAATGGTCTCCATGCCCAAGACGCATAAAAATAATAAAAAATTACCTAGCCCCAACACGCAGACCAGCATTGTTGGACTAGGGGACATGGCAATAGATCAAGGCCAAGTGGAAATACTCCAACTTGGAACGACTTCCGCGGCCCAGCAAAATTCTGCTACTGCTGGTAGTTACAGTCAGTCTTTCGTGGAAGAAGATGAAGGCTCCATTCGGATGGATCCGGTGCAAGACGAACATGGAAGAAAAGAAATACAAGTGGAAGTGGGGTGCTTAAACTCCGAAAAACACTCGGCGGTGGTGTTCCATGAAAGAGAAAACCGAAACAGTACAAACTCCCTTTTAAGCAGCAAGATGAGTCCTTCTCCGGCAGCTAACTCTGACACCAGGAGAGGCTTTAACAATAAAGGCAAGGGGCTAGTCAAAAAAAAGCAACAAATTTTTACAAAGACAAAGTACACGCTTCAAAATTAATGGTGTACAAAAGGTGCCTTTGAAAGATTCAATGGAGCAAATAGCCAAAAGCTTATCAGAATTCTCAAAACCAAATTTGGACTTGGTTTTGTCTAATAATTTGGATGGGCAAAAAGAGGAAGTTAACCTTCCTAGGCAGTAAGTTATCTTTTAAGTGCTTCTTTTATTTTGACAACTTACTTACTATTGTTGAAAATTTTTAATAAGCTTAGGCCGTTTAACTATTTTATTATGGGATTAAACCTTAAAATATTTACGTGGAACTGCCAAGGGTGTTTTAGTAGGAATTTTCTTCGTGCTTTTCGGGTTTATAATGAGGAACATAGACCGGATATTATTTGTTTGGTGGAACCAAGGGTAAGTAGTAACAAGGCTAATACTATTATAGGAAAACTAGGTTTTAATTACTCTCATCGGGTTGAAGCTGTGGGTTTTTCTGGAGGTATATGGGTGGGGTGGAAGGATTTTATACAGATTAGTATTATTCAAAATCATCCTCAATTTATTTTTTTACGTGTTGATAATTATATTCCCAACAAAAGGTTTTTTATTTCATTTGTGTATGGTAGTCCAGATAGATCCAAAAGGAAAATTCTTTGGGAAGGCTTACGATCTGTGGCTCCTAATAGTTACACTCCGTCGCTAATTATAGGAGATTTCAATGCCATTCTATCCCCTGCCGATAAAAAGAGCCCTTCTATAGCCGGTAAGCGGTGTAATTTATTTGGAAATTTTGTTGACTCTTCTGATTTACAAGATTTGGGGTTTAACGGGCCTCCATTCACGTGGCAAAGAGGTGAAACCTTAGTTAGGTTAGATCGAGCTTTAGTAAATGATGCTTGGATGAACATTTTCCTACAAAGTCTTATCCATCATCTCACACGCATCAAGTCGGACCATCGTCCCCTCTTACTATTCACAAGACCGAACACTATCAACTCTAAAGGAAGACCCTTCAGATTTTTAGCAGGCTGGACGTTACATAATAACTTCTCCAACTTCGTCAAAGGTAATTGGGATTTTAATGGTAATATGACTAACTGTTTAGATAACTTTACTGCTCTTGTTAAAGATTGGAACAGGGATGTATACGGCTTCTTGAGAAACCGAAAAAGGAAGCTAATGAGATCCCTATATAGAATTCAGAAGGCCTTAGAACGCTCTACCTCTACTTACCTTCTTAAAAAAGAGAGAGAAGCTAGGGATGATTTGGAAAACGTCCTTGAACATTAAGATCTTATTTGGAGACAAAAAGCTCGATGTGATTGGTTACATCTGGGAGACCGTAATACTAATTTTTTCCATAGTCGTACGATTAAAAGAAGGAAATTCAACCGTATTACGACTCTCCGAGTTGGCAATAGAGAATGGTGTTCTGACCAAAACACACTGCAAAATAAGGCGGTGGAATTTTTTGAACAACTTTATGGTGAAATTCCGACCGTTTTGAGAAGCACTCAAAATAATGGCTATCCTCGCCTCAATCCTTCAGAGATTAGGTCTTTAGAAACTGCTATTTCTAATGAAGAGATCAAGAGGGAGATGTTTGATATGGCGCCATTAAAAGCCCCTGGAAGCGACGGATTCCATGCACTCTTCTTTCAAAGTCAGTGGGATATTCTTGGAAATGATGTTTGCCAGTGGGTTAAAGGTATATTTGAAGGTAAATCGATTGAGCCTGAGTTGAATAATACTTTGCTTGTACTTATCCCAAAAAAAGAAAGTCCTGATGACTTTAATCATTTTCGACCAATTAGCCTATGTTCAGTTCTTTACAAGCTAGTGATGAAAGTGATTGCAAACCGTTTTAAGATCATATTTCCCAAGTTGATTTCTCAGGAGCAAGCTAGCTTCATCGCGGGGCGTAACATCTTTGATAACATTATATTAGCTCAAGAAGTTATCCACTCTATGAGGCGTAACCAGAAAGGAAGACAGTGGATGGCTGTTAAGCTGGATTTGGAGAAAGCATATGATAGAATTAGTTGGGAGTTTATCAAAGCTTCATTAACCGCAGCCGGGATTCCGTTATTCTTGCGCAACGTGATCGTATCAGCCATCTCTTCATCTACTATGCAAATCCTATGGAATGGGGTCCCTACGCAGAAATTTAAACCAAATCGAGGAATACGACAGGGATGTCCTCTCTCTCCCTATCTTTTTATGCTCTGCATGGAATGGTTAGGGCATTTCATTCACTCTGCAATGGGAGTTGGTACTTGGGAGCCTATACGTCTACCTCGATCAGGACCCCCAGTATCCCACCTATTCTTTGCTGATGATTTGGTGGTCTTCTGCAAAGCGAACATCGACCAAGCTCGACTATTGGATAGCATCCTTTCTCTTTTTTGTGAAATATCGGGTCATAAAATTAGTGCTAGAAAGAGCAACATCTTCTTTTCCAAGAACACCAGTGAAGATATTCGTAATCAAATAAGTCATCTGTTTGGTTTTCAAGAAGTTTAGAATCTCGGCACTTACCTCGGTGTTCCTTTTCTACATGATAGGGTCACTAAGAGCACCCTAAACTTCGTTGTGGACAAGATTAGAAGGAAGCTGCAAAGCTGGGATGCCAGAAAATTGTCCTTTGCAGGAAGAGTTACCTTAGCCCAATCAGTCCTAATTTCCATCCCTAATTATTTCATGCAAATAATGATGATTCCGAAGGGAGTTTGTGATGATATAGAAAGATTGGTCAGAAAATTCATCTGGGGGTATACTGAGGGACACTCCAAAATGTCCTTAGTAAAATGGGATACTATTTGTCAACTGAGGGCTCAGGGAGGTCTTGGAATCAGGCACCTGAACGACCAGAATTCGTCTTTCTTCATGAAGATTGGATTCAACCTGGCTACCAAAAGAGATATGCTTTGGGTTCGGGTCCTTAGATCCAAATATAGCTGGAAAGACCATATCCCAGAATCAATTACAAGAAGTCAAGGATCACACTTATGGAAATCGCTCGCCAAGCTATGGCCTCTTATCCGTGAAAACTTAATATGGTCTATAGGGGACGGAGCCAGTGTTCGTTGTTGGAAAGACCCTTAGATCCCAGGTATGGGCCCTCTAATTTATAAAATCTCATCCTTTACTAACCTTGACTTAGATTATTGTGTTAAGGAGATGGTTAATATGGATGGAAGCTGGAATTTAGACTTACTTCAGGTATGGGTTTCTGAAGAGGTGATTAGTAGAATTACTAGTATTCCTCCTCCACATCCAAACTCCGGAGATGATAGAGTAATATGGGCCCGTTCAGAAACAGGAATTTTTTCAATCCGTAGTGCTTATTGGTCTTTGAAAAAGGATACATGGGACCCACAGGAGGAGTATTGGAAGATACCATAGAAATATCAGGGTCCGCAATGAGTAAGATTCTTTCTTTGGTTGACCTTCAGACAAAGAATTCTCACCAATTCCGAACGTGACAGACGGGGACTCAGTCATAACAGCTCCTGTACCGCTTGTGGACATATCTTTGAGGACTTAGAGCATATTCTTCGAAATTGCCTTACTGCGAAAGATGTGTGGATGCTTGTGCTTCCGGATCAGCTAAAACAAAGGTTTTTTTCTATTTCTTTTCGTAATTGGTTTATTACTAACCTTAATTTTCATGATAAATTACAGGGAAGTGGAATCACTTGGTCTTGTCTGTTTGGATTAATAACGTGGCGATTATGGAAAAATAGAAACTTACTCAACTTCCAGCATATATCCTGGACAGCTACCGAAGTAGTGAAAGTCTCTAATTGTTGGGCCCGACAATATGAATCACATCGAGGTCTCTATAGGAATAATAAGCAAAACTCAAGCCTCACTAATACCTTAGCTGACAACTGGATCTACCTATTTACGGATGGGGCGGTCAGCAGAAAGTCTGGGGATGCTGCAGTAGGAGGTGTGGCTCGGGACCATGAAGGAAATTGGTTAATAGGCTTTAACCGATTCCTTGGGAGTTGCTCGCCTTTTGAAGCTGAAATGTGGGGTATTATGGATGGGATCCTTATCCTATTAAACAAAGGCTACAGACGGATTGTCATCGTGACCGATAACCTAGAAGTCGCCCAGAACTTAGCCACTCTAGGTACGGGAGATCCCAGGATTGCTACCCTTAGAAGAACTCTGTGCATTATACAAACAGAAGGGGAATGGAAGATCAAGCATGTCCCAAGGAATATGAACACGGTAGCAAATTACCTTGCCAAATCGAGTCTGAATTGGAAGACAAGTCTACAAATCATTACAGAGGCTCCTAAAGAAATTTCAGATTTACTTCAAGCTGACAAAGCTAATTGATATTTTATGTAGTTGATTGTTATCTTTTCTTTTCACCAAAAAAAAAAAAGGGTAGGGAAATGGACGGAAAGTAAGAAAGAAAGACTTCAACTTTTATTTTTCTATCTTGCTTCCTTGTCTCTTTCAAATGAAGCTAGAGAGGAGAGGCCGGCTGTATGTAGTGGAAAACCATGAAATTTGTTTGCTTAGAAGTTGAAATTTTCCAAGTAGAAGGGTAACTCTTCTAAGCTCTCCCTTGCCCATAGCTTTTCGTTGACAAATTCTTGTTGCATTGTTGAATTGAGCTTGACCGAATGTGTGGGAGAAGAGAAGAGTTTCTTTTCTAGTTGTAAATGTTGCATGTCTAGTAGATGAAGAGTTTCTCACTTGTGTTAAAAGACTTTAGTGAATGCTTGTGTTGTTATATTTTGTAACTTTGGGGTTGATTGTATTTAGCTAACAAGGTGGGAGAAGGCTGTAGCCGAAAAGGGAAGGAGCAAATTCAATAGGTAGAATCGGTGTTGGGAACCCTAGTGAGTTTTCCCTAAACTTTTATTTTCTTGTGTTTGATAATTGTTGAAACTGTTAAATTGCTGTCCGAATTTTACCTTGTTGGTATTGTTAATTGCTGCCCTGTTTATGCTGTCTGATTGTGGTATTGATGCTGTTTGAATATTGCGTTGTTAATGATGTCTAAATATTGTATTATTGATGCTGTCCGAATCAGCCTCCGAATGTGATATGTTACAGCAATTAAGCCAAGTGTTGCGAGTCCTCTTAGGCTGCCCACAACGCAACCTTTCAATACTAATGTTACCATGAATTAACCTTCAATTGATGGTGTGGTGTATGATATATGTTAGGCCAACCCCTTTTTGGTTGCATGTTTGAGTAATTACATAATAGTTGGTGAGTGTGATTGAATGAAGGATGTATCTTCTTGTGATGGTAAACCCTGAGATCTTAAAATTCGAAAGGGAATGTAAAGTCCTCTTTGTTAAGCCTTCCTTGGTGCTACTGAACCACGTTAAAGAGGATAAATGGAGGGATGTATTTTAAAGTAAAATGGCTTTGCGGAGGGATGTAATTAGGAGTGTTACAGCTGATGTGATTTTTTAAAAAAAAAAACCCCTTTCTAGCATGCACATACAAACACAAAAAAAACTAATTTTGGAATGAATATTTAAAAAAAAATTGACCTTATGAAGGGGTTAATTATTTGAACTAATTAATGATATTATAAAAGTACTAGAATCATATTTTGTTAAATTAAAGTATAGATATTAAATTTTAAATTTAAACATAGTAGTGGGACCATAATCATAATTTGACCTAAAATAATTTGTCTAACATAGATGTGTCCATAGGTCAGGTTGTGCTTAAGTATGATATTAAGTATTAAAACTTTGTGCTTACCAAGCCTGACCTAACTTGACCCGAAATATGAGCTTACAATTTTGCTCAAGCTCATTCATATTTATAAACTGCTAACTCATATTTATAAACTTAAAAAATAATTTAGACTTGGACCTTAAATGTTCAAACTCGAGCCTAACCCATATTTTAAGTAGACATTTTTTCTCAAGTCTATTTTTCGGGCATAATATTTTGCCCAAACCTTTTCAAAATTTGGATAAACCTTCAAACTTGGGCAAGTAGCTTGACCCATTAGCATGTCTAATCTAATACAATTATTTATCATTTGATTTAATAAAAAATTTGATTTTTTTTTAGAAAAATTCAACAATATTAACAATTAAATTTTAGTTTTAAATACAGAAAATAAAAAACTCCATTTTTAAAAATAAAAAGTATGGACTAAATTTCAAATGAATTAAGAATATATGAATTAAAAACATTTTTAATTAATAATGTAATCCAAAATTATCCTATATATTCTCCATGGCTTGGTATCAATTATAAAATGAAAGAAAGAAAAGAGCTCGAGAAGTAGGCCCATTAATCGAAAGAGAGTTCACTCGTACACATTATTAAAGTTTGATCCACAAATTCGCTTGTGTGTGAGTTTAAAACTATATTGCATAAAAAAAATCCAAAATTAAGTAAGGGCATCCATACTAGTTAAAAAGTAATAATAATGCTAACTTAAGAGAGATAATCTAGTAATAATTTTTTTAAAAAAACCCATAGGATATGGGCAATCAATTAAAAACTACATGGTTTTATTACATTTTTTTCGCTAATGGTTCAAAGGACTCAAACTTAGATGTTAAATAAATAAAAGAGAACGAAAGAATTTTATCAAACATCTAAGAATAAAAATATTAATAAAATAAATATTACTTAAATACATATTGAAAAAAAAGGGGAAAAAATCAGAGAATAATGTCGCTGCCAGATTTCCATCTTTCTTCACCCAACCTTCTTAAAACATTCACCGGCTCCTCCAATTGTACCTATTTGGCAAGTAAATAAATGAATATATAAATGGTATCCATAATTTCATTAAAAAAGAAATACAATTTATATTGAGAAAAACAATTAATTTCATAAACAAAATTAACACGACAACATGGACTCTTTCAGATATGTTTAAAGAAATTTATGTCAATGTTAATATTTATACACTTTAAAAATTAGGGACAGATAATATTTATAAATATTAAGACAAATTGAACAACAATTTGGTTCAAAAAAATTAAACCCCAACACCCTAGCACATGGGTTCCCTCAAAGAGCCAGTTGGGCAGTGGGGTTTTCTCACATGACACAATGATTTATTTCCGTAAGGCCTCACACTTAATTTAGAAAATAATTAAAATGAAAAGGTGAAGGTAAGCCATGTTACCATGTGAGTCACCATTATGGAGGATCAATGGGTGTTACCTGAACTAGGAGCAATTGCTGATGGGCCATGCTGTTGGTGATGGGAAGGTGTGTGCGGCTGATGCCGGTGATGATGGAAATCCCAATGTTTGTGATTGATGGTAGTGATAAAAAGGGTACACTGGCATCAATGTGTTTGCACCTACAATAGCTTGCCCTGCTGGATATACTTGAGACAAATGCCCATTCATGTAGGATCCTCCATTGTAGCTTAGCTTCTGTTTGCACCAATCATACACCACATTTTATTAAGACTATGTAAAAAAAAAAAAAAAAAAAAAAACAATAAGTTTTGGCAAATTTATGTTGTGGTACAAATATCAATAATGTTTTTTTCTTAAAAAAACTATTCATTTGGAAGGATGATATTTTTTTATACCTTCATTGGTCGACTTAGTTCTGTGGATATTATAAGAAATAATAATAATACGCTAAGAACTAGTGATAGATGGTGAGAATTAGACATGTTAACATGTTTTTACTATTTGAATAAGTGACTCGTATTAGATCCAATTTAATTAAATTTTAAAATTTTGAGAGAAATTGATATGATTTGCATTTGCATTTGCATTACGATTTGGTTAATAAAAATATATTTTTATATTTAAATCTAACAATATATAAATATCAATATGAAAATTATTTTTATATTTTTATATATTTCAAAAGGTATTTATTTGATATAGTTTTCCAATTTCAATATATATATGAGCACTTACATGGTTGTAGCTGATGTTCGTGGCAACGTAGGTAGGAGAGTACCTGAAAAGCGTTAAAAAAGGGAAAATAAAAGGTAAGGAAAAATCCACCTTTCTTACCATGCAGCTTCAATAAAGTCAATGTATCAATAGCATACCCGTAAAAAGGAACGGCCTGATGGGGAAACGGCGGTGCTGATGCCCCAGCCGGGTAATACCACTGCACCTGATTGGCTGGTGCAACTGGCGTGGCCCTCGGTCCAACGTTTGATCCTTCATTGTCAATACCCCAAAGATTAGAACCCCATGATGCTCATATTTACAAAAAATGCCATCACTATATTTTTCCAAATACCATTTGTTGTTCTCTTGATACATCACATACCTATATGTTTAATTTTTTAAATATATAATTACTGTTTAATAGTTGATTTTTATTTAAATTTAATTGAAAATATATAAACATAATAATAATTATTTTTTATAAGAGTAAAAGGGTTATCTAGAAATCGTATACAAAATTAACATAATTAAGACTTAAGTACAAGTTTCTTTTATCACTTCAGATGTGATTGGATGAACATATATATATATATAGATATAATTATAAATATTTTTCAATATTTGAGTAAAATATATTTATTTCAATATATTGTTATTTAATAAATAATGATCCGTATATAAAAAATAATAATGATCCGGTTTGTTCAAAAAAATACCTTGTTGCGGCGGAGGAGCAGAGGAGGCGGACCTCGGGCGGCGAGCACCTAGGGAGGCGATGTTACAGTTGGCACGACGGCCGTTAATGATAGGAGCAGCGTCCTCGCAAGCCTTCTTTGCAGCTTCAGCATCCTTAAAAGTAACCTTTTAAGAACAAAAACGGAAAACAAAATTAAAAGGAGAGGAATCGGTAGAAATCAAGAGTAACGAGTGCATTGCGATTGAACGAAAAAGAGGAACTTACGAATCCATAACCTTTGGATCTGCCAGTGATTTTATCAGAAATAATGACAGCTTCAAGGATCTCACCATATTTCTTAAAATGCTCTCTCATGGCTTCTTGAGGAGTTTCCCACGCTAAACCTCCCACGAAAACTTTGGTTAATGTTGTATCACCGAATTGCCCTACATTATTACTCATTTTCATCGCCGCTTTCCCCTCAACTTATAAAAAAAAAAAAAAAAAATCTTAAATGAACAAAAAAACAGCGAAAATATACGAGGTTTTTGCAGCGTAAAAACGAGGGGAAAAGAAATAAGAACAGAATAGGGTGGGAAAGGGGAGAATATAAAGAGGAAGAAGATAGCCTGCTCATGTCCAGGCCGTAAGGTTCCATTTATTATTAAAAAAAAAGTAAAAGGTTAAAATTTACTATTAGTCCATGTACTGTACGTAAGATGTTGATTTAGTACATGTCCTTTAATTGATATTTTTTAATAGGTGTAATGATGAATTTAGCCTTCAAAATTTACATCTTTCGTCAATTTGGTCATTATTCTTTTTCTTTTTAAGCTAAATTTGACCTTTAACCTTTCAAAAAGAGTCAAATTACTTTTTTTAAATAAAAATATTGACTAAAATATTAAATTTTTAATGATGTTGGCTTGACAGTCATGTGACAATTTATGTGTACTTCATGTTGACATGACATTATTGTTATATATATCACTTCAATTAAAAATTATAAAATATTTTAAAAAATAAAAATTAAAAACATATATAAATAGTTCATAAAAATTCAAAGAAAAGTATGAACTACACATCAATTGCTATGCAGGCTATCATATTTAAAAATTTAACATTTTAGTCAGTATTCCCATTAAAAAAAACAACAATTAACTCTTTTTGAAAGGTTTATAGTCAAATTTGATTCTTTTTAAAATGTTTAGTGCCAAATTTAGCTCAAAAAAAGGAATAAGGATCAAATTGACAAAAAAGTATAAACATTTAGGACTAATTTTATCATTATGCAATTTTAATATTTATACTTATTAAATTTTAAAAATTCAGTCTTTAATGACAGTTGAAATTATTATAATTTTTTAAAATGAAATTATTCGAAAATAGAAGACAATATATATGTGAAATTCAAAGTTTTATCTTAGATCAAATGGGTAAAGATTGAATCATTGAATAATGCAAATAATCCAATTTTGAAAAGAGTTAAAATAGGAATGAAATAACAAAATAAAGCGAAACACATGAAGACAGTGAAGCAAAGGCAAGGTCATACTACGTTATCAGTGTCACACATTCATGCACTAATTCACCTTAAGATTACAAATATATTTGTGTAATAATTTAATTCATTTTCTTTTATTATTTTTATTAAATAAAAATATTTCAATTTTATCCATTTTAAAAAATTTAAAATTCCTTAAGATTACAAATATATTTGTGTAACAATTTTAATTCATTTTCTTTTAATATTTTTATTAAATAAAAATATTTCAATTTTATCCATTTTAAAAAATTAATAATTCGATTAAAGCTATTTTAATATTTTTTTTTTTACTTTACCCCTCAAAATTTTTAAAATTTTATTCTGACCTCTCTCACAACGGTAACTTATCTTCTAGATAAATATTTGCAAATATCTTTATTCACAATTATTTTTATACGATGAATCAGGTAAGTTAGATTCATTCCTAAATCATAAAAACTATACGTCATATATATGTAATAATAGTATTTTATATTACGAATAATAAATAAAATATATTTTATTTGAATTAAAAAAAAAAAACTATGAACGACATCAATGCAGAAAATCACGTGGGGACCCACTCCTTTCCAAAATGGCAAAATTCCCTCCCAATTAAATCTTAGCTGTCAATTTGTCAAAGTCCTGAAATTGCAGTTATAAGAGACAAAATCACGTATGTCCTAATATAGCTCTAAAAACGTTTAATGTTTGGTTGAATTTACTTCTGTAAAAATTGTGGTTTAATATATGTATTTTAATTTAATCAATTTTAAGGGGTTTGATAAACCATTGAAAATTAAAAATTTTAATATTTTATATTTTAAATGTGTTTGATAATCATTTGAAATTTTACTTAATATAAATTTTTCAATAAAAAATATTGAATAAGATAAGTAAGTAGGTAGCTACTTATCACTTGATGTAGAAAACATTAACTCAATTTTTTTTTGTTGAAGAATAAAATAAAATACCTTTTCTTAAATGAGATATTCAAATTATCATATTTATCTTTCATCCAAAACTATCTAAAATAATATTAAAAATATATTAATAAGATTATAATTAAAGATAAATATCCTTTTAAAAAATAATATTTACTTTTATTAATCAACATAATTATACTCTGTACTTATATTTATAAATTTTTCAAACAATTTTCTAATATAAATTTGGCAGTTATAAAATTTAGTAGTAAAAATTTAGTATTTAATTTTTCAGCACTTAAATTTTCAGTTTATCAAACACACATTTAGTTCATATACTTTTTCAATTGATCAATTTTAGTCTCTTACTTTTTGAATTTTAAAATTCTAATCCTAGTCCAAATGTCGCAGTTAAATTTATTTAGTTAAATTTAATTACTAGGCTTGTACAATACGTACAATAATAGATTTAGTCTATATTCTCCATTTGTATCATTCAAAGCCTTATACATTTCAAAATTTGAAATTTCAATCTTGATGCTATCAGAATCATTAATCCATTAACTGATTTTTTAGTGGGTAATATGTGAAAATAATAAGTTGACATGTCATTACATATATGATAATATGTTTACCACATTAGATTTTGGAAATAGCAAAAGTTAACTTGCTAAATTTAATAGTTATTGTTTGGTGAGGATTAAAATTTTAAAATTTGAAAAGCACATGAACTAAAAATAATCAAATTAAAATATATGAATTAAATCTTAACTTTTGTAAAGTATAGGTACTAATAGTAGAATTTAACCTGAAGATTATCATCCTATATCCACAGTAAAAAAAAAAACTATAAATGAATCTAAGATTATACCATATGTTTTTAGCATAGTTGTTTATATCGGATCGGATCGATCAATCAAATCGAAAATCGATCAGGTATCAATTCAGAGAGAGGTATTAAATTGGTTGAATGAGAACTGGTATGAGCCAGTTGAACTAAGTAGTTGAACCAACTTTTTTATGAATTTTTAATAATTTATTTAATTAAATCAGACTAACCGATTGGACCGATAAATCTATGACAAGAACTTTTTAATCATAGGTTGAATTATGAAAGCATTGAATTTAGAATGTAATAAAAAATAAAACTCAAATGTATTCTAGAATCGCTTATGAAAACATTGATTATAGAATGACATAAGCGCAAATAAGATAAATGAAAATATATGGACACAATACAAATATATGCATTTATTATGATAGGTTTTTGTAAAATTTATTTTTTAAAATACACTTTTAAGATTATATTGAGTTTAGTTGTTTATATTGAATAGTATATGCAAAATTTATTATCTAATTATTTTGTGATAATGAAATGATATTCCTATGAACTCGACACTTATAAATGTCGAGATTTTAATAATCACTTTTCAAGATTTCTTTTAGAATCTTGTACTTTGCTTCTACGAGTAGGTATTTGATGTCATGAAATAGGAAGTCGACTTCTATAGGTGTTAAATTCAAACATTTTGTAACTACGAAAGTTAAGTGAGATGGCAAGAATCTTTCCTACCTTAACTAATGGTTGAGGGTTTGATTCTCACATTAAGTATGGAATAACTTTAAAACTTGCGACCAATACATACTTTATAACTCTCTCAAACCAATCTATTCCCTAATCCTCGCAAAATCATTCCAACCACATGCAAAGTTATTTAGTTAAGTGCTTTTTTTCCCTATAATTCATGAATTAAAAGTATAATTTGTATGTTTGTTTAAACTTTCTCATATTTTGAGCGAATATTCGAGTTTGGGTAAATAATTTGATCCTTGAATAATTTTAGTTATAAACAATTTTATTGGAAAAAAACTGAATTACAAAAGAAAAAAAAAAGTAAATTGCAAAAAAAAAAAAAAAAAGAAAGAAAGGCTTCCACGATGTTTGAATTACTAGCCTCTAAATATGATGATACACACATCGCCAGCTAAGCTAAAGACAAATATTAGAACATAAACTTATCTATATCAATTTGTTATATCCCCGAATAAGCACATGTGGTAGATTGGAAGGTCGCAAATCGGAAGGATGTGGAAGGCCACTGAAGGGATATATTCCACCTGTTACCAAGTAAAAGGTCTCCAAAAGTTCCATATTCCGTCTTAGCCACTTGGGCAAGCGGGGGCTAAGATAGGAGGTAACCATTCAAGAAAACTATCCACCCATCTCTTATGGCACCCGATTTTCTATTAACAACGTGATCCATTTTTTTAAGAAAGCTCCATATTCCGTCTTAATTCATATATATGTTTTTTCAAGCACACTTTTTAATTTAATATTTTAGTATAAACTTTTTTATATATCTAACAAGATGACAAGATTAAACAAATAGTTTAACCCTCAGACAAATCAAATTCAAGTATTATTATTATTATTATTATTTTATAAAGTATATTATAATATTTTAAAGAAGCTTAAATGATAAATTTGTACCTAAACTATATACCTTTTTTTTCATTAGAAGTGTTACCTATACCATTTTATGATCATATTAATACCGTCATCAATCAACCATTGGTGAATAACAATGTCACTCAATCATATAACATGTGGCATGAAAGTGTAAGCACTACCTTTTGATCAAGTGTAGACGGATCAATCCCGATCAACTTTTAATTCGAGTAATTTTTTCCCTTCAGACAAAACTTGTCAAAGCTTCAAAAATGATTGGGCTTTTCCATTGTTTGTATTTGCTTTAGGCTTTGTTTATTAGTGCTTAAAAAATATATTTTTGACTTTAAAAGTATTTTTGAAAGAAAAGCTATGCTAAACAAATTGTTTTTGGCTGAAATTTTGACTTTTTTCAAAAGCACCTTCGAAAAACACTCTTAAAAAGGAGAAGTTAAAATTTTTAACTTTCCTTTTTCCAAAAACACTGTAATACCCAAATTTTGTCCGGGCCTATTGAACCAAACCCATTAAAAACCCAATAAAAAAATAATAAATAACAGTCCAATTACAAACAGACCCGGGCTAACAAGCCCAATTACCAAGACCCAAATAGAACAAAACTCAGCCCAAACTAATTACCCTAAACCCAATAACTAAACCTAGCCCTAAGACCTGACCGGCCCAATATGAAACCCTAGGGTTCCTTCCCCACCAGCTGCCTCCACACCTCTCGGCCACTCCCCATGCGTGGCTCTTCGACATCGCGTGCACCGCGCACGGCGGCGACGCCGACCTACCAGACGCTCTCCTCACACGCGCCGGGCTCCCTCCTGCGTCGTCCCAAAGTGCCCACGTGCGTTGTTCCCCACGCCTGCACTTCCCAACAGCCGCACGCGTGCCTTCGACATCACCCATACCCTGCAGACGAAGAACAAAGAAAGCAGCAGCAAAGTATGGGGCAAAAACGATGGAATACTAAAAAAAACAATCGAAATGAACTTGTAAATCGGTTATAAAAACCGAAATGAGACCCAATAGGGGGGTCCTTTTTCTTTTGACGAAAAATACGAGGACACTATCAGCAATCAAAGACAATATCAAAAAACTTAAGGTTGATTTTGTTTTCGTTTTTATTTACTGTCGCTTTACTTTATTTTTATTTTTACTATTTCGAAGCTTCACGAATAATAATAACGAGTAAAAAAGGGGGGATCAATATTACCGGCCTTCTCATCTTTCTCCATCGCACGGTCGTCGATTCATCTCCCATCTGATACTGCGAACATACGAAAACCTAAGAATCGGTACGAGTTCCAGCGAAGGTTTCGAGAGGCAGTATAGGAAGCCTTCATACATATTTTCTTCTGTTTTGAAACTAAGCGTTTCTTATGTAACAATAAAAGAGGGAAGACGATAAGCTTACCTTCGTGAATGTACCGTCGGAAGCTTCCTCCCGTGGTTGGGCGCGAAGCAGAGGGCGAAAGCGGCCCTCTTGCTTTCGGTTTGCGGGCTTTAAGAGTCCTGCCTTCGGACTCATTCGGAAGGAAGCCCCAAAACCCCTTGATCTGTAGGGTTGGTCACCGTTTGTGGCGGGCGGATGGACGGATGATGTCCCTTTGGCTGGAAGAAGAGTGGAGAGGAGAGAAGGAAAGCTGCTTTTTTTTAAAGGTTTTTAGGGCTAAACTTTTTTTTTTCAGCAAACTTGGATATAAATACCCTTAGAAACGGCGTCGTTTGGTGCACACGGTTATTGCGCATATCGTTTAAAGGGAATAATTTCGCTTTTGGTCCCTCCCTCTTCCGACGCTGTTCAATCGAGCCCTCATTCGTGTTTCGTTTTATTTTAATTTTACCCAAATATTTACATCGTGCTTCAATTAAACCCTCGTTTGTCTTCTTTTAGATATTTATAATTTCGGCCTTTAATTTGACTTTTCGCTTGATTTAGTCCTTTTACATCCTTTTGTTAATTTAACCAGTTTTATTATTATTATTATTAGTATTATTATTATTATTATTATTTTATTATTATTGTCATATTTTCTATATTACTATTATTATTATTGTATCATCACTTGTAAATACTAACTTTATTACTATTATAATGATGTTATGTTAGTATGTTATACATATTTTGTATTATTATCGTTATTATCCTATTATTACTATACCACTATTTTATTATTATCATATTTACTATTATCATATTATACATATTATTATTATTATATTATCATATCGTAAACACTTTGCATATTAGTACTATCATCTCATTATTATTATTATATTTATATTAGCATGTTGTACATATTTCGTGTCTACACTATTATTATCTTATTATTATTATTATTATTATTGTTGTTGTTGTTGTTATTATTATGCTTATACTATCATACTGTATATATTTTTATTGTCTCGATTTTTACTAATACCCTTAACTCTTTTTTTATTATTATTTCAAAGACGTCTTTTACCTTTTATTATTGTATCTTTGGTTACCAGTGTTGTTAATTTCTCGTTCTTATCATTTCGCGTGGGTCAACAATTTTAAATCGCAACTCGACATTTTCCATTCATACAAAAAGAGGTAATATTTGTGTGTTTAGAAGGCCGAAAAATTACATCCTAACGTGTTGGGTGTCGATCTTTCCGTTCGACTAAATACTCAAATATCCTTTTCTTTTACATGCTTTGAAGATCAAAGATGATCTCGGTGTCAAAAGATAAGAGTGTTACATCCTAACGTGTTGGGTGTGATACTTTTATTCCTTTGAAGCGAGTTAATCTTGAGATTCAATCCTAACCCAATTAATCGTTTTATCTTCTTCAAAGTTTTACCCTAAATATTTTCAAGTTTTCGATATTAGGACAACATTAATCAGTTTGGTACCAACCTTGGGCGTTGCAAGGGTGCTAACCCTTCCTTGTACGTAACCGACTCCCGAACCCGTTTTTTCGAATTTCGCAAACCAAAATATTTTTATAGGTGACCCGGTCACACCTAAATAAAAAGGATCGGTAGCGACTCCATATTTTTTAGTTGATCCCCACTTTTTCAAAACTCAAAAAAAATGGTTTCGACAACTTGGTGACTCCACTGGGGACTTCGAGAGTCAGGCCATAAATTGATTGATTTTTGTCCTTCTGATTGAAAATTTGAAAAATCGTGTTTCTTTTGATGTATTTGCTTGTGCTATAGTGTCGAGCCTCGTGAAATACTTTGGCATTGCATTGCATGACCGTTGGTCACACCTTTAATGGATTGCTTCCGGGATACATCCATACCTATGTGCTTCGTGAGGTTTTCACCTCTGCATGGCCATAGGGAAACGTATCCCCCTGAACTGAACTCGGTCTATATGAGCCTATAATGGGTGAGGATCGAGGAATCTGTTGGTTCAGGTACCCTCGCTTTAGAACCAAACCACATATAGAGAAACCTAAGAGCCTAACCTAGGTGGAGCACGCCAAACCCTAGCGGTTACCTGAGTAGGTGATTTACTTCTTGCTTGCTTTAAGCTTTGTTTGGAATACATACTTGTTTCATTTTGATCGAATGACATTTTCATCACCCTTAATGTATTTTTGCGCATCATATGGCATGACCATCGTGGTCGCACCTTTAAGTGGGAGTGAGAAACTAAGCTTTCGTGAGGTTTTCACCTTCGCATGGGCTAGTGGACTACTTCCGGGGCACATCTGTATCTATGCACTTCGTGAGGTTTTCACCTCCGCATGGCCATAGGGAAATGTGTTCCCCTGAACTGAACTCGATCCGTATGAGCCTATAATGGGTGAGGATTGAGGAATCTGTTGGTTCAGGTACCATTCTTTAGAACCAAACCTCATATTGTGAGCCTTAAGAGCCCGCCTTAGGTAGAGTCACGCCAAACCCTAGTGGTCACCCGGATAGGTATTTTGTTTATTACTCCTGTACTAATGTGTTTTCTTCTATTTTGATTGCATTGCATTGCATTACATTATCATAGAAAGGAGGTGCTGATTAATATTCGATTGCTAAATAGAGGAGTTTATCATAAGGAACTAAATTTCTTGATAAAGTGGATTATAATACGGTGGCTCAAATATAGTCCAAATAAATAATGAGAGAAGGCTAACAGTCCACAGAAGAGTACAAGACCTCGCTCGATGATTCAAGCCAACAAGGATTATTCAAAAGGATAGACGAGTGAAGAGGTACGATCCGAACCAAGCCCCAAAGAGCTAGAAGAGGCATCTACGAAGAAAGTTCACGAGACATGACCATGATATCCGGTCACGAAGGAAAAAATTGGTGTTTTGTTTGGACTATGAGGACAAAATCGTATATGTAATCCGTTTTATGTAAAGAGCTTTATTTTCTAAAAAAGTTCTTCTAATGGAATTGAATTCATAATCAGCGCCTCTCTTTTCTTGCATTCATTCCATGCATTTGCATTGCATTGCATCATCTTAGAAAGGAGGTGTTGATTCGCGTTTGATTGCTAAATGAAAGAATTTGTTACAAGAAAATGTGCTACTTGATAAAGTGGAATACGATACGGTCGTCTGAACATGGCCTAGGTAAACAACAAGACAAGACATTACTTGAAGATCGAAGTTGACAAGGATTGTTCGGGAGCCATCCGAAGATTATGAGCACCATGGAGGACACGTGAGTGATGAGGTACGACCTAGATAAAGCAACGAACAGCTAGAAGAAACATCTACCAAGGAAATTTATAGGATATAACCATAACATCCGAATACGAAGAAGGGGATTTGTCTGAAGATTCAAGCCGACAAGGATTGTTCAGGAGTCATCAGAAGATTATGAGCATCGCAAAAGGTAAGTGAGTGATGAGGTACGACCTAGATCAAGTAAAAGAGTTAGAAGAGACGGGACGCGACCATAATATTCGGAACGAAGAAGAGGATTGGTGTTTTCGCCTGAACTATGAGGAAGAGGCTGTATAGGCGGTCCATTTTATCAAAGGAACGTATTTTCTAAACAAGTTCTTCTAATAGGTGTTGAATTCATAATCAATGCCTCTCTTTCTTTTTGCATTCATTTCATGTATTTTGCATTGCATTTCATGCGTTGGTATTACATCATGTTGCGTGCATCAAAACTTGTAGAAAAATTCTAATTAGGTGAAATTATTCCAGTTAACCTAGAAGATATGGAACGAAGGTTGGAGAGATTAGGGCAAAGGCAAATATTGATGCAAGAACAGTTGGCCAAAATTCAGCAGGATATGCAAGATCAAATGAATATGATGCGCCGCGATTAACCCAACTGAAAAAAGAAGTGCCCCAAATTGTAATGATGCGGATGATGATGAACAAATTGTTTATTCCCCGAAAAATACCCCGACTCAACCAGATGCACAGTTGCATGGGGTACCCGTCATTATCAAACCCCAATGTCAGATTAATACCCCGGCACTGTTGAATCTCCCGATGGGCTCATGTTTTAACCCTAATAATGATCAAGCCAAACTGATTGTCCAAGCGAAGACAAAGGAAAGGAGAGAGCGGACATTAAGGGCCCCGAAGAAGAAGGGAAAGAAAGTGAGTAGTACAAGTAAGCATGACAGGTGCCGTTCAGAGCTGATTTCAGTAAGCCAGCTAAGGATGGTGACTACCAACCCTTAAGGCCATCTTAAGCAGGATTCTGACCCAAAGCCTAACACTAGAAGACTCCACTTCACACCCATCTCGATGACATACAAAGAGCTCTATCAGAATTTATTTGATGTACATGTGGTGTCCCCTTACTATTTGAAGCCATTACAGCCCCTATAATCCTAAATGGTATGATCCGAACGTTCAATGCGACTACCATGCAAGAGTAATGGGTCACTCAATAGAAAATTGCACTGCCTTTAAAAAAGTAGTTGAAAGGCTCATCAAGATAGGAATCTTGAAGCTCGATGATACACCTAGTACGGAGAACCCATTACCCGACTATGCCATCAAAAGGGTAAAAATTGTGAGTACCATGATGAACGGAGCCATGAGATCAAAAGTGCATCAAGTCCGAGACTCTAGGGCAAAGCCTAATACTAGAGCATTAATGACGAGTGAACCGAAGAATCAAAGTTTCCAATGCCTTGCAGGTTTGGGAGTGTTTTAAACAATGGGACTGTGGAAGGGATCCCTGTATTTTTTAGAGCTAACTTCGAGTAATGACCAAAACGCGCTTATTGCTCTAAAGCCTAGGAGCAGTAAGAATCTTTTGTGAAATAGGCTTGTGTGGAATTGTTATTTCAATAAAATGCATCTTTCTAAGTAAATATTTTCATGCTTTACACTTTCTTTTCATTTTTCATTCATATCCATATCATACATATAATCATCTTTAGAATCATTTGTTCTTTAGATTTTCTATCTTACACCCACAATGGGTCCCCAGATATCAATGACATGAGCGACGCCGTTACTGACTCAGAGTCTACGTTTGAGTAAGATATGTGTCTAGAGGGATCTCAGGGCTTTGGAGACGATAGAGATTGTAACCTATATCCTGATTTGTTAAGGACGATAGAGCAAGAAGAAAAACAAATACTACATTATAAAGCGTCGTTGTGAGCCTAGGAGAAGAGAGAAAGGTGAATATTGAAGCCTAGCTCACCGCAAAGACAAAGCGAGACATCATCAACTTATTCCCAATTCAAGGATGTTTTCACGTGACACACCTGGGCTACTGAAATGTGGGGTGCTGTTAAGACCAAGGAAGTCCTAGAAGAGGTTCATCAGGGAATTTAAAGATCACATGCTAATGATTTTACGAGAGCCAAGCTAATCATGAATTTCAGATTCTGTTGGTCCATCATAGAAAGAGATTGCATCAGTTATGCCGTAAATGCCAAAACATGATTCATATGCCTCATAAACTTTATTTGTATGAGGCATAGAGTTTATTGGGACGATTTCGTCGGAAGCTTTTAGCAAACAATAATTCACTAAAAGGGTGGAAGTAGCTTCGTAGGCCAATATTGCAAAGTCAATGGTCATTAGAAAAAAGAAAGAAAGGATGCTGACAATAAAAATGTCAGAAAGATTACATTTAACCGCACAATGTCAAAAGTTTGTGGTCTGTCCAAAGATCAAATACCGCGTCATAGTGTAAAAAAAAAAAGGGGGGGAGGGCAACAAAACAAGGATTGTTAGGAAGATGACCTAGACTTGTAAAGATTGGCATATAGAAGTTACGTTTACCCTTTATGCTCATTAAACATCGGCCAGGACCTCTGCCGGGGTAACGCCTTAGGTGTTGCCTATTGAAGTCAAAATCCCCTCTTCCCGGGGCGCGGGCCAAACCGAAATTGAATGAGGCAGAAAAGATCTAATCCCGATGTGATCAAGTGAATTTAAAGAGAAAATGTTGAGAGTTACCTGTCACGATCAGATGATGCGAGTTTACAACAAAAAGGATCGCCTTAGAAAAGTTCATGATAGGGCTTTGAAAGAAATTTCTCCCATGCAAAAGGGACTTCAGAAGGAAGTGAACGCCAAACTAGAAAGGACCTTATGCAGCAAAGAAGGCCTGTTCTATGGAAGCATGGATATGGAAGGAGATGGATGGCAAGGACCCGTCCAATTCGGTAAATTCAGATTTGACCTAAAAAAGGGGATAAAAAAAAAAAAAAAAAAAAAAAAACAAAACAACAACAAAAAGAAAAAATTCTCAAAAAAAAAAGAAGAAGAAGAAAGAAAAAGGAGAGGCCAAAGGCAAAAACCCGTAAAGGGCGCTTTGAGACCAAATGTGGGTTTGAGTTGAAAACCCAAAAAGGGCGGCTCAAATTTTGATAAAAAATAGGGCGTACAGTAGTCTCGTCATGCCTGAAGTAACAGTGAAGGGGTATGTTACGTCTTGGGGCATCGCCAAAGTACTCCGGATCCCCTAAACACATATTGAGCTTAAAATGATCCTCGAGAAGTTGGAACGAAGAAGCTCATGCTGCGATATTTGGGGCACCTAATTTCGATTTTGAGTCTACTATCTTTGCTTTTTCAAAAAAAAAAAAAATTTTCATTGCGTTTCCTAGCTTTGACTAACTTGTTTGTTAGAGCTATGCTCTCAATAAATTTCCATTTCGACCATCATTACGATCTTTTCAAGCATTTTGCATTAAAATAATGATTTGTGGACTAATAATACTTTCATGAAAGGAGTTTTGCATATTACTCTAGAAACCTCTAAATAATACAGGAATCTGAAATAGGATTGTTGTTTAGAATCCACCAAGCTTAAGGGTTGGAAACATCGGAATCCAAATTGAGGTCATCTCCTTAGATTTTTGCCAAAAATGGT
Organism: Gossypium bickii; assembly: GCA_025503065.1. NCBI lineage: Eukaryota > Viridiplantae > Streptophyta > Magnoliopsida > Malvales > Malvaceae > Gossypium > Gossypium bickii. The sequence continues at coordinate 59,409,592 of CP106721.1, read as the reverse complement.
GATTGAACAAAATGATAAGGTATTGCGTCAGTGATACAATCCTGACGAGAAATGGGCATTGTTAACCCAAGTGCAAAACTGGAATCATTCTCGAAAGAAAGTGATATTCTGCATTCACGCGAGCCTCATGCATATACATCTGGTTGAGGCACCCGAAGAATGATCAATAGATGGAAGCTGATCCTATAATAGCGACAGGATGGGTTGAAGAAGTTGCAAATGCTATAACTCCGAGTCGTAGTGGGATGGATTGAAAATGATGCGAATTCTATACCCTTGACATTGAAGTTACATTGGGGCAAGTCATTTGAGCAAAATATGACTATTCATACAAATGGCATCCTGCATTCATACAAATGTCATCCATAAGACATATCTACTTAGGGGCATTCAATTCATTCTGATCATTGCATCCTAACCATTCTCATGACATTCTGCATTCAGGTAAATGTCGTCCATAACACACGTAGTTAAGAGGTCATGAGTTGTTTCGATCATAACATCCTCATCATTTGCATAGGCATAAGCACATTCTACAGGACAGGTTCCTCAAAGAACAGTGTAGCAATAACGAAGCTCAGATTTTGTTCCCTAGAGGATAGTGGAGCAGACTGGAAATTGAAGTTTTCCTGAAGATAGTAAGGCAGCAAATTAAAACGTTCAGATGTTGTTCCCTAGGATAGTGGAGCGGACTGAAGATTGAAGTTTTCCTGAAGAAGCAAAGAAGAAAGCAAGTCTGGCATCCTGATGTTTCAGGAGCAGATTGAAGAAAGCAAGTCTGGCATCCTGATATTTCAGGAGCAGTTGAAGACAGTAAATCTGGCATTCCTGAGCTTTGCAAGAAGCAGATTGAAGACAGAAGATTTGGCATTCCTGAGCTTTGCAGGAAGCAGATTGAAGACAGAAGATCTGGCATTCCTGAGCTTTGCAGGAAGTAGATTGATAAACATATTCTCGAGAATTCGAAATGTCGTTTCCTAAAGTATTGGATGTGATGTTTTGTTATTTCGTGATAAAATTTTCAAAATAAGGCAATGTTCTGTGTTTGGAAGTTTGAGAGATCATGCTCTATGTGTTGGGTTTCGGTTCTCTCGCTTGGCCAAACAATCAGATATCCTTTTGATATTTTAACGCGCGAGTCTCGAGAATTAAGAGACGATCTCGGATTTGAAGATTAAAATCATCATGTCCTATGTACTGGATGTGATATTTTATTCCTCCGAAACGAGAAAATCTTGATTTCCAAAAAGACAGCAAATCTGGCATTCCTGAACTTTGCAGGAAGCAGATTGAAGACAGAAGATCTGGCATTCCTGAGCTTTGCAGGAAACAGATTGAAGACAGATCTTCCTGAGCTTTGCAGGAAGCAGATTGAAGACAGAAGATCTGGCATTCCTGAGCTTTGTAGGAAGTAGATTGAAGACAGAAGATCTGTCATTCCTGAGCTTTACAGGAAGCAGATTGAAGACAGAAGATCTGCCATTCCTGAGCTTTGCAGGAAGCAGATTGAAGATAGAAGATTTGACATTCCTGAGCTTTGCAGGAAGCAGATTGAAGTCAGTAGTTGTCTTTCAAGGTTGCAGTGAAAGGAATTAAAGAAACCATGGATCCAAAACGAGGCTACTAGAGGAAAAAGAGCACTAAAAAGTCAAGACTCAGTGGGTCCCGACAAATTTAGGCCTTCTTTATGTCTTTGCTCTATTCTCGTTACACGACAATGAGCAAAGAGGGGCAGCTGTAATACCGAAATTTTGTCCGGGCCTATTGAACCAAACCCATTAAAAACCCAATAAAAAAATAATAAATAACAGTCCAATTACAAACAGACCCAGGCTAACAAGCCCAATTACCAAGACCCAAATAGAACAAAACTCAGCCCAAACTAATTACCCTAAACCCAATAACTAAACCTAGCCCTAAGACCTGACCGGCCTAATATGAAACCCTAGGGTTCCTTCCCCACCAGCCGCCTCCACACCTCTCGGCCACTCCCCATGTGTGGCTCTTCGGCTACCGCGTGCACCGCACACGCGACGCACAGCTTCTCGCACGCTCTCCACACACGCCCCTCGGGCTCCCCGCGTCGTTCCCAGTGCCCATGTGCGTTGTTCCCCACGCCTGCACTTCCCAATAGCCGCACGCGCGCCTTCGACATCGCCCATACCCTGCAGACGAAGAACAAAGAAAGCAGCAGCAAAGTATGGGGCAAAAACGATGGAATACTAAAAAAAAACCGAAATGAACTTGTAAATCGGTTATAAAAACCGAAATGAGACCCAGTAGGGGGGTCCTTTTTCTTTTGACGAAAAATACGATGACACTATCAGCAATCAAAGACAATATCAAAAAACTTAAGGTTGATTTTGTTTTCGTTTTTATTTACTGTAGCTTTACTTTATTTTTATTTTTACTATTTCGAAGCTTCACGAATAATAATAATAACGAGTAAAAAAGGGGGGATCAATATTACCGGCCTTCTCATCTTTCTCCGTCGCACGGTCATCGATTCATCTCCCATCTGATATTGCGAACATACGAAAACCTAGGAATCGGTACGGGTTCCAGCGAAGGTTTCGAGAGGCAGTATAGGGAGCCTTCATACATATTTTCTTCTGTTTTGAAACTAAGCGTTTCTTATGTAACAATAAAAGAGGGAAGACGATAAGCTTACCTTCATGAACGTACCGTCGGAGGCTTCCTCCCGTGGTCGGGCGCGAAGCAGAGGGCGAAAGCGGCCCTCTTGCTTTCGGTTTGCGGGCTTTAAGAGTCCTGCCTTCGGACTCATTCGGAAGGAAACCCCAAAACCCCTTGATCTGTAGGGTTGGTCACCGTTTGTGGCGGGCGGACGGACGGATGATGTCCCTTTGGCCGGAAGAAGAGTGGAGAGGAGAGAAGGAAAGCTGCTTTTTTTTAAAGGTTTTTAGGGCTAAACTTTTTTTTTTTCCAGCAAACTTGGGTATAAAGACCCTTAGAAACGGCGTCATTTGGTGCACACAGTTCATCGCGCATATCGTTTAAAGGAATAATTTCGCTCGGTCCTCCCCTTCCGACGCTGTTCAATCGAGCCCTCATTCATGTTTCGTTTTATTTTAATTTTACCCAAATATTTACATCGTGCTTCAATTAAACCCTCGTCCGTCTTCTTTTAGATATTTATAATTTCGGCCTTTAATTTGACTTTTCTCTTGATTTAGTCCTTTTACATCCTTTTGTTAATTTAACCAGTTTTATTATTATTATTAGTATTATTATTATTATTTTATTATTATTGCTATATTATTATTATTATTATTATTATTATTATCATATTTTCTATATTACTATTATTATTGTATCATCACTTGTAAATACTAACTTTATTACTATTATAATGATGTTATATTAGTATGTTGTACATATTTTGTATTATTATCGTTATTATCCTATTATTATTACTATACCACTATTTTATTATTATCATATTTACTATTATTATATTATACATATTATTATTATATTATCATATCGTAAACACTTTGCACATTAGTACTATCATCTCATTATTATTATATTTATATTAGCATGTTGTACATATTTCTTGTCTACACTATTATTATTATTATTATTATTATTATTTTTATTATTATGCTTATACTATCATACTGTATATATTTTTATTGTCTCGATTTTTACTAATACCCTTAACTCTTTTTTTATTATTATTTCAAAGACGTCTTTTACCTTTTATTATTGTATCTTTGGTTACCAGTGTTGTTAATTTCTCGTTCTTATCATTTCGCGTGGGTCAACAATTTTAAATCGCAACTCGACATTTTCCATTCATACAAAAAGAGGTAATATTTGTGTGTTTAGAAGGCCGGAAAATTACATCCTAACGTGTTGGGTGTCGATCTTTCCGTTCGACTAAATACTCAAATATCCTTTTCTTTTACATGCTTTGAAGATCAAAGATGATCTCGGTGTCAAAATATAAGAGTGTTACATTCTAACATGTTGGGTGTGATACTTTTATTCCTTTGAAGCGAGTTAATCTTGAGATTCAATCCTAACCCAATTAACCGTTTTATCTTCTTCGAAGTTTTACCCTAAATATTTTCAAGTTTTCGATATTAGGACAACATTAATCAGTTTGGTACCAACCTTGGGCGTTGCAAGGGTGCTAACCATTCCTTGCACATAACCAACTCCCGAACCCATTTTCTCGAAGTTCGCAAACCAAAATATTTTTATAGGTGACCCGATCACACCTAAATAAAAAGGATCGGTGGCGACTCCATATTTTTTAGTCGATCCCCACTTTTTCAAAACTCAAAAAAAATAGTTTCGACAAACACTTTTGGTGTTTAATTAATTTTTTACCCCTCTAATAACATAATATTTTTTTCTTCTTCTAATTTTTTTGGTGCTTAATTACAAATATGTTAAAATCACTAATTAAAAATAAAAAATATTTTTAAAAAATACAAATGCGTTAATATTTAATTACAAATATTTAATGGTTATATTTTAATATTTAAAATATAATTTATATATTCTAATTAAATTTTATAAGTAATTAATATTTAAAATTTGTATTTCATATATTAAAATATTCACAACAAGTTATAATAAAATTTTTTTATATTTTTACTAAAATATAATAATATTAATTAATTTAAACATTATTTAAATGCATATTTGTAATTCGATAATAACATCTAAAATGGACTTTTTATTTCTCAAAAATACTTTTTGACAGTAATGTTAAAAATGTTAAACTATAATTTTTTAAAAATATTCTCAAAATCACTTTTTCACATCACTTTTCAAAAATAGTTTTCTTTTTACAACTCTCATATGGCAAATGGCAATAAACATTACAACAATGATTTAAACAAGAGTTATAAGAAGTTAACTATAATGAAGAGAAACAAAGATGAAATCGAATTGTATGGAAGAATAATAACCCAGAAATTCAGCAATGTGTTTGAAATAGAGGTGAGCATGGTCGGGCCACTTGGCCCTGTCAGAACGCCCGCTTGAAATATGAGAGGGTTTGCGTAAAAATATAGGCCCGAAAAATGGATTTGAATAAAAAAAAAAAACGGATCAGGCCTCGAGTAAGACATTTTTGGCCCGAGCCCGGCCCGGCCCGGCCTGCCTGAATTCACTAAAGGACAAAAAAATATGATTTTTAAAATATGATTTTCTTGTTATTTTCTCCCTATTTTTCTACCATTTTATTATTATGTTGCTACTATTTTGTTGTTATTTTATTTTATTGTTAATTTTATTATTATTTTAAAGATATTTGTTAATTTTGTTATTATTTTAGAGACATTTGCTTGTTAAGTTGCATTATACATATTTTTTTAAATTTATTTTTAATTTATTGGGAAATATTTATTTTAATATTTTTAGTATTTTTTGATGCATTATATATATTAAAATTATATAAAAATAATATAAAAATTAATATGGGCGGACTGGGTCGGGCTCGAATTTTAGTATTTTTATCCGGGTCGGGCTTGGGTAAAATTTTAGGCCCATTTTTTGGGCTAGGCCAAGCTTGGGCCTAAATTTTTAGTCAAGCTCAACCCGAGCCTGGCCTGACCCGTCCTTGAAATGACATTTTTCATCTCAACCATATATTTTGTATTTTATGATTATATCCGGTCTGAATAACATAACAAAGTCTTCCATAAAAAGGGCTTGCAAGGTCTTCACTCTTTAGTGGCTGATATTTACGACAAAAAGGAACATGCTCCCTGTTGCTTTCATAATCCAAGATTTTAATTAGACATTCAATCTCTTGCTGAAGGCAGTAGAAGGGCTGCTCAAGCTCTATGTTAGCTCCGATAAAGAACATGAATAACTAGCAATTATATATAACAGAATGCAAGTGATGAGCTAGGCCTGTGTTAGCTCCATGTTGCTTCATTTCTTAATTTTCTCCAAATCTCTGTGTTTAACAGCTTAAGCATATTTGGACATTAGTACGAGAATATGATCTTTTTAAAGGATTATGTAAATGTATGGAATTCTTTAAAAAAATAAAAAAACATGTATATTCGGGTGAGGGACATACCTGTACTGACACCCAAATACCAGCGTCAGGACATTTTCTTTTCTCACTCACTGCCCCTTCTATATGATGAGTTGACCGTCAATTTCAATGACAGGGATGTGGGAAATGTTGGCCAATCTTGGCCTTTCTATTTTTCACAACGTTCCTCCAGCAAAGGGCATTTCTTAATACACAAACGAGAAAGAGAGGGAGGGAGCATGTTTAGGGGCATGGATTGGAGGTTGGAACAGTTGTAGATAGACAAATTGCAAAGAGAGGTGAGGTGTTGAAAACCCTTATATTCCAACCTCTTTAGATTTGGAAGATTAAATATGTTGAGAGATGTAAGAGAAGAGGGAAGCAGATGTTCATCTGGAAAACACTCCATCTCTACTTCTAAATATGAGATATAGAAAGATGTAAGAGAAGGGAGTGTATGCAAACTCCATTCTCTTTTCCTAATCAACATCTCAATTAGTTTATCACTCCTTGAGATTCTAATTTCAATATCCTTAATCACCATCATGGGAAATGAAAACCACAATCTGCACAAACCATCCGAACGAAGATCAATATCCTTAATCACCAAGCCAGCTTTTTCCATATCATTCGCGATTAACTTCAAACATGAAACAAAACATACGGACGTCATGAGACGCTGAATTCCTCCAAATTAGCTGCAACCTAATGACGAACTTTTTAGTTTGCTAGTTTTTAGAACCAACATATAGCAACTTGTTTCGTTAAATGACTCGAGAGTGATCCTGGGACTCCCTCAACTAACTTCAAATTAAACCCACAACAGGGAGATTTAAACACTTCTATCAGATACTGTTAATGAATTTACAAATAAGATGCATGAAGTTGATCACCATATCTGTGAGCTGATACCAAAACTCTACAAGTATACTCCTTTTGGCAGCTACGTTAAGAACATAAAAAAGGGAGGGGGTTATACATCCAAATGCATCTGTAGGACTTGAGTAGGAAGTATACCTGAATCTATGTTACTCAAGTATCAGATATAGGATGTGGTCTATATAGATGTGTTCAGCTTTTTTCTCTTAAGTTTTCCATAAACTTGGGTGTAAGAATGTTTTCTTAAAATTTTTCTGTGTATTTGAATGATGATATATTATATGTAAATGAAACTCATTAAATGAAAAAAATAAAAAGATGATGCCTCAAAATGGACACCTCCATGTTTGGAACCGGAGAACCCATCAAATTTAAATCCTGAGAATGGCAGATGAAGTTTATGGAATGGGAAAAGATTATTTAATGACCCTCCAAAAATTTTCGAATAAATGAAAAAAAAACTTAAAAATATTCATAAAACAGATTCACATCCGAAACTCACATTTCACTCTGAAAAATAAATATATCCTATAACTTCATATGTTCTTAAAAGCTCCGATTACATACGGTACTTTGAGGAGACAAATTTAGGCAAAAGTTTACAAGAAATTAATATGAAATAGGGAATGAAATTGTAAGTAAATTTTTGTATGGAACAAGAACCCAGAATTTATAACAGACATCTGAATTCAATCACAAAGCAATTCAGTTTCAAATTCTGCAATATGCAATGTGTTTGAAATGGACTTTCTTCCACCCTTTTCTTGTCTTTCCATGTAGATAAAGAACATATTCGTATTTGACATTCATGTTAGAATCACAGTAATATAGCTCTTTAACTTTAATGTTTGAGGAAGAATTTATTGTCACCAGCATGGCCTTCAGATGGTGGGTGGCAGTTGTTGACCTCTGCTTGTTGCAACGAAAACAAAATCGATGTTCGAATCATTCACTAGTATGAAGAGTATGAACAATGTAAGATCATCCTCCATGTTGCTTTCACAATCCATAATCTTGATGAACTTGTTACAGAAACATTGCTGAAGCCAGTGGAATACCGGTTGAAATTTTCATGGTGGAGAATCTTGAAGAAACCAAGCTTCTATGTTAGCTCCAATGAGAACCCTAAATAACCAGCAACAACACACTCAATTTGCAATACATGTACGGCATACCTCCGATCTACATTACTTCAATTCTTCACTCTTCTTATTATCTGTGTCTGACATCTGATGTATATCTGGATATGAGTATGAGAATATAATCCACCAAGCATTCTCTACATACATGGAAATCTTAAAAAAAAAAACAAAAAAGAGAGCATACCCGTGTCAGATGCATTCTTGTATTCACACCGGAGTCTGAATCATATAGGGAAAATTGCACAAGTCAACCTTACTATTATCATTTAAATTCAAAAGAAAAACATACTAATATCAAAATTCACATGAAGCAGAGGATAATGTAAAGAGAAACAAAGGGATGATTGAATTATCTTAAGATCATCCTCGAAGTAGTGTACTTCAAGATGATTGAATTAATGTTCAAAAACATTAGTCTTGAAATAAAATTATTCCTGCCATTTCAAGATTCATTAAAACCTCGAATTTTCATGGAATCTAGAGAGCTTCAAACTTTGTTATTACATCTCAATAACTTGAAAACCTCGGAAAGGATCATAAGAACAATATTAAGGAAAAACAAGTAATTCAAAGTCTCCATTGATAGGGACTAATACATAATTTCTACTATAATCGAAATCCGAATCTATCTTCTAAGAGTAGCCACTGATTCCATAACTGTAATAAGAGGAGTTGAAAACCTTATTCTTTATACAGTTCAAAGTTAAGCACATGGTAAATCCAAATTCCATACCATGTACGAGGTGCTTGATGCCAAACCTTCAAAGTAATCAAAATTGTTAGACAGATGATTTAGGGATGAACCATGAGGTTCTGCATGAACTAAATCTGCAATTGATATTAAAAAAGATCAACAGAGTCCCATGTCTTAAAATGGAAACTGCTTACATCCTTAGTTTCCACGTTGCTTTATCAGAGGATAGTTTCGACGAACCTGTTACAAAGACATTCAATGTCTTGTTGAACCAGTTGAACTTTTCATGGAGGATAATCTTGAAAAGAACAAGCTTCTATGTTAGCTCGAATACAGACCATAAATAATCAGCAATAATATACTCAAGTTTACAACGATGTCTTACATGTAACAGGAAGCAAGTGATATGGTACACCTCAAATCTACGTTGCTTCAATTCTCCATTTTTCTTTTAAGTATCTGTGTCCAACATCTGAAGCACATCCAAACATAAGAATGGGAATATAATTTTCCAAGGATTCTAAGTACATGAAAATCTAAGAAAAAAATTGAGCTTACATGTGTCGGGTACATCTCAGTACTCATACCCTCGGCCAAGTCATATAGGTAGTACAAACATGCCAGTATTTGAAAGAGAAATGACCTGAAACTTCAAAGTTCAAGTTCTTCATTCTCTTCAAACCTGTATCTTAGTTGTAGATATAACTGTATTGAAAAGGGATAAATGCACAAGCCAAGCTTTGTATTATCATATAAATTCACAAGAAAAAATAAACTAAATGTCTGAATTCACATGGAGCAAAAGATAATGTTAAAAGTTAACAGAGAGATGATTGTGAATATGAACACCATGTAAAGCATTGACACAGAAAATTTCTTGATCCATTATGAAACTTGGAAATGAAGTAAAAAACTTTACCAGGTTTTCCTCTATTTGAAAAACACAGCTTCTCCTCGTCAACTTTTTAGCTTAGAATAATATACGAAATGCACTGGCAGAAGAGGCTAACAAGTCTTCAGAAATTTGAAGTTGATGCCATGATTGTGGATCATGGTAGCTAACACAAGATTGTCAGAAGAAATTTGAGGCTGGTGTCTGGATCATCATTTGTCGGAAGGAAGTCATTTTTAGTATGGAAGCTCTCACAAAGGAATATTTCGAACATCGTATCTGTTAAGAGTGTGTTCAAAAACATTTAAGAGAAATAGTATAAGTTGCGAGTAAACTTGGGCGTTAGTTGAAAGCCAAAATGATTAGACTAAAAACCCCTTTACAACAAAGTTTAAGCTAATTGCTTCATGTTTATGTCTGAGCAATGCATATGAGGTTGATAAAAGCAACAACTTGTGTACAAATGATGAACTAAATGAGCTTTTAACATAAACAGTTCCTCAAGACGCAGCCAAATCAGATTCCATGATCTCTAACTCACACAAAGCAAGAACTTGTGTACAAATGATGAATAAAATGAGCTTTAAATTAACATAAACAGGATTCTAAGATGATCGAATTAATGTCCAAAGAAAAACCTTCATTTGGATGACCATTATGCATGAACTACAACTTGCGACCAGATAGAAGCAGGATGATGGAATGCTATAAAAACAAGTTTCCATAAGTTAAAACATATTTTGCAGATCTAATTCTATTTAAAAAAAGAAGAAGCAGAAGAAGCAGAAATACATTTGTCATGAAAGTAAAAAATGAATGGAAATACCTGGGTCAGAACATTTGTTTTCTCAGTCACTGCCCCTCCTATATGATGAGTTGATCATCAATTACAATGACCGGGATGTGGGAAATGCTGGGCCAATATTTACCTTTATCCTTTTCACAATGTTCCTCCAGCTTCTTCGGATGGATAAAAAAGAAAGATAGTAAGGGAGTATCTTTGTTGGCATGGATTGGAGCTTGTGACGATGGTAGACAGACAAACGAGAAAGAGAGGGAAGGAACATGTTTGGGGGCATGGATTGGAGGTTGGGACAATGTGAGATATACAAATTGCAAAGTGAGGTGAGGTGTTGAAACCCCTTATACTCCAAGCTCTTTAGATTTGGAAGATCAAAGATCCTGAGAGTTATAAGTGAAGAGGGAAGTAGATGTTCATCTGGAAAAGACTCCATCTCTACTCCTGAATATGAGAAATAAAAGGATGTAAGAGAAGGGAGTGTATGCAAACTCCATTCCCTTTTCCTAATCAAGCTCTCAATTAGTTTATCACTCCAGATGATTGTAATTTCTTTTAATTTGGAGGGCAAACCCTCTTTTGGAACTCTCTCTATTTCTGGACAACTATATATTGCCAAATGCTCGAGAGATGGAAAGACAGATTGCATTTGCTCTGGCAATGACTTTAGACTTTTGCAATCCCTAAGGTCAAGTTCGGTTAAATTGGTGAAAGGTAATCCATCTTCAATTTGAAAAGATATCAAATTTCGGCACCTCTTTATATTCAAAGAATTGAGACATGTTAGATGCTGGTGGTGACAGCCATCTAAAGCAGCACTAATAAACTTCAATTCTTCATATTCCGAAATAGCAACATGCTTTAGCATAGGAAACGATCCTAATGGGAAAGATTCCAGTTGAAGACATTTCCAACTTGGTATATCCAAGAATTCAATGGATGTATACAAGAAGATATTGGAATAATCCAAGTTTTCACAACAACTGATCTTCAATCGCTTCAGCGTGATGGGCACCCTAACTTCAGGAAGGGATCTAATTTCTGAACAATTCAACAAACATAACTTTTCAAGAAGTTTGCATCGTTGCAACATTTGTTCCAATACTGAATCATCCATATTCGAATTTCTAATGACCAACTCCCGAATCCCACAAGCCAATGGCTCCAACTGCAATACATCGCACTTGTTTAACTCAAGTTCCAAAATGCTTGGTGCCGTTGGAAGCAAGCCTCCAAGCTTTTCACAGTCTTCAATCTTTAGTTTCTTTAAACAAGGGAGGTGTTTGGGCAGACACTTGGTTAGCTTCGGACAACTTCTAATGTACAGCTCTTGTAGAAGAGGGAAAGCTTCATCGCTCCAACAATACCATTCCTCCCAATCTGCCATATTCTCAAACCTTAGCATTTCAAGAGATACGAATGGTTTAGCCGAAGCTTGCCCATACCCGTAGAACTCATCACCAACTATTAACACTCCACTCAACCCAAAAATGGAGAGAGATTTCAAAGATGATAATTGGCCAAGTGGCGGCAAGGATATACAAAATTTACAATCATGTAACCTCAAAGATACTATATTTGAGAAGGAAGAATGCCCTACCCATTTTGAAAATCTTGTGCCTTTATAACTTCTAATAACAAGATACTCCAAATTTGTACGAGGCTCTAGCTGTTCAAGTACTTCTCTATCATGCTTTGAATCACCATCAATAGTATCATTTTCACCCCATATCAATTTCAACTCCTTAAGATTCACCTTATCCTTCAAATTGGCATCTTTGGCATCCATAACACATGCAACCTTTTGTAATCCCGAAATGGCAAGTCCTTCACGTAGATGTTTGAGCTTTCCCAACTCATTAAAGCTTGATCCAGTTTGATCGCCTAAAACAAAATCTGTTAAGATTCGAATATCTTTCAACTTACCCATTCCTTCCGGCATCCTAGTTAACTCTGCTCCCCTAATATCAAGATAAAGCATGTTGATCAATCTCCCCATGTCTCTCGGCAACTCAACAAGGCAACGGCATCTACGCAATGTCAATGCTTGCAAATTATACAGTGTACACAAAGAGTTTGGCAACCTTTTGATTGAAGTTCTTGAGAGATTCAAACTTCGTAGATGCTTCAAATTACCAATATCTTCCGGTAGTTCGTTGATACTTATATACCCAGCCAAAGAAAGCACTCGTAAACTTGATTTCACCACCAAATCATGCATTAGCACATTGCTAACATGAAATCGAAGGAAAGAAGACTTCACGTTTATGAAAGTACGAAGACCTTTTGCTTTAGGTAGACTTCGAAATTTTTGTCGCACATCATATCGTTCTTGGACATTGGACAAATGACGGGTCTTTTCAGTTATTACACAAGAACCACCACTCCCTTCCAATCTGCAGATGAATTCTCCGGTGACAGATTTAGCCAAGTCACTAATTAGATCATGCATGACAAAACAAGATTCCTTTCCTTTTGATTGTTGAAAAAAGGACCTCAATCTCAAATCTTTGAAGCAGTCGTTACCCAGTTCTTCAGGATCTCCATTACCTTTCGAAAGCTGTAAAAGTCCTTCAGCCATCCATAATTGAATAAGTTCTTCCTTTTCGAATTTGTAATCTTTAGGAAAAATTGAACAATAAGCAAAACATCGCTTTAAATGTGAAGGAAGATAATGATAACTTAATGTTAGCGCTGGAAGAATATTACTTGCAGTATTTGGTATGTCCCAAAAATTGCTATGCAATATTTTGTTCCATTCATCAGCGTCTAGTTTACAGCGAAGGAGACCTCCAAGTGTTTTTGCAGCCAAAGGAAGACCGTTACACCTTTTGACAATTGCTTCACCGATTACCTTCAGATCCGGATGCGTGCTTGGGGTTGTACCAACGAATGCATGCTTTGCGAATAGCTTCCAACAGTCATCATTTGATAAGGTCTTCAGATGATAACTTGGAATAGTCCTCATAATGTCGGCAACACTTTCATTACGTGTGGTTACAATAATCTTGCTATTTTGTGCCCCAAATTTGAAAGGAATTCTTAGCTGGTCCCACACATCATAGTTTTCATTCCAAACATCATCCAAAATGATTAGATATTTCTTTCCTGACAGCTGCTCTTTGAGTTCAAGTTGAAGCTGATTTAAGTTCTGGTTTCCATCACAGCTACATTTCATTTCTTCAAGAATGGTTTTGGTTACCTTGAAAGCATCGAATTCCTCTGAAACACACACCCATGCTTTGGGGTGAAACCATTTATCCACTCTGGGGTCATTGTAGATCAATTGGGCAAGGGTAGTTTTGCCAAGCCCGCCCATACCCACAATGGGAATCACATCTATCTGATTTTCAGACAGATTTTGAGGATCCAACAACTTTATTATTTCTTCTTTTTCATCATCTCTGCCACAAACATCAGACTCGTCCACCAAAGAAGTTGCAGGCGTTCTTTGAAATGCCTTTTCCCCTTTATGGTTTTCTTTCAGACCCAGAATCTGTTTTTGGTTGAGTAGGCAGTCTAGTCTCCCAAGGATATCCTCCAGCTTTGACTGCATCCCATCTTTGAAAGGATAGAAAGAAGAGAAAAAGCTACTAACCTGTTTCATAGGAGTAGTTTGATATTCGGATTCGATCTTGTTCCGAAGAGCTTCAGTAGAGATCTCGTCCAGGAGGTCCTCGGCATCATAAACGGCATCTTTGAGCTCATCAGTCCAACTTTTGACATTTGGGTTGGTGATCTGCTTATTTTCAGCATCATCCAACACTGCTTTCACCGACATCAAGGTTGGCTTCAGTTTCTTCAGGATCACAGCTTCAAGTTGCCTTCCCTTGGTAAGGCTCTCAATATCCCCGGAAACAATCTTATTAAGCAGCACTTCAATGGAAGCCGCGAGAAAAGCTTCACCCACCAAAGCCATGTTTTTTTTTTTTCTAGTAAAGAAATGGTTTGGAAAAGGAAGTGATTTGCAGACCAAGTGAAATGAAAGAGTTGAGGAGCTGCTTTCGAGAAGAAGAAGAATAGATAGAATAAGTTTAGAAATTGATTTTATTGAGCAACCATTAAAGTTGAGTTGAATATTATTATAATATCATAATATGGATTAAAATGTATGCAGCATGTTCATCGGCCAACTTCATAAAAAAATGAGTAATGCATTATCCAGCAAATGTTTTTCAGAATGGAGATGGTGGTTCATGTGCTTCATGAATTCAGCGTCTCCATCAACATTAGCTGGCGTCTGCTGAAACTTCAAAATTTGGATTTGAAGAATCTTGTGAGTGCAATTTTATATATATATATGAAATTACATATTACTTTCCCTCTGAGTCTCACAAATCGAGATTTCAACCAAGAACAAAAAAACAAAAAAACAAAAAAAAACTGATAAATTGAGATGATGGGAAGCGATGTGCATAAATTAAATTTTTATTACTTTGATATTTTTTCAATAAGAAAATTTATTCATACATACATATCATTACAATTAAACACAAGGTCGCAATAACATCAACATATTAAACTAGAAAATTATTTTATGTTATTAAATATGGTTAATATTAATTATATTAATTTTTTACATATTTATCATGTTGATTATTTAAAATGTACATTTTTTATTATATAAAAGTGTTAACTCTAAGATTGCAATATGCTTTTTACAATTAAGTATTCAAAACATAATTATGCTATTGATAATTTTTAAATATTCAAACTTTAATTATTTTTATTTTTATTAAATTAAAACATCAATTAATTTTATAGATTGTATTATTTTATTAAAATTCTTATTAAAGTAAAATTATTTTATTTAATATTATTACACTTTCCCTTTTGAAGGTACATATGAATTAATTAGATTTTTTTTTTTACTTTAAAAATTTTGGACTTAATTATTTTAAATTTTATATCAAAATAATTTTTAAAATTAAATATTTAAATTGTAAAAAAATATTTTTATTATATTAAATATTAATTTAGTTTATTGGTGGTATTATTTTCATTACATTTTTTATTAATGTGAAATTCTTTTAATTAATGTTTTTAATTGTATCAAATTTAGTTTTAATGTTTACATTTTTATATCAATTTGGCTCTTCCAATCTAAATCTCAGTTGTAGAACAATTGGATACACAAGTCATATGAATTCACAAGAACAAACATAATATCAAAATTCACATACAGCAGAGGATAAGGTTAAGAGTTAACAAAAGGATGATTGTGGATAAAAACACCGGCGTTAATGATGTATGATAATATATTATTGACAGATAAAATTTCTTAAAATCCATAATGAAAGCTGAAATTGAAATATAAAAAAAAAGGTAGGCTAGCAAATACTTCAAACTCAGAATAATACAAGAAATGCATTGACAGAATAGGCTAGCAAGTCTTCAGAAAAATTCCAAGAAATTTGAGGTTGATGCACGACATGATTGTGGATCGCAGTAGCTAAAAAAAACCAAATTTGGCAACAACAGTGAATACAAATTAATTATATGAAAGAAAGTTGAAGAAGATGCAATTGAAGTGAAAGTTAACTTACAAGCTTGATTGAAAGCGCAAAATGAGTATTATCAAGTGAAGTTTGTCCATTATCTTGAAAGTTGAACAACTCCTGTCAATTCAACATTTGTTCTTCAATTTCTGCGAGGATGAGTGTAGTCATTAAAGCATTCAATGGTACTCAGTTCAAGACTAATTATATAAAAACAATCCATGTATTTGATTGTAAATTTATAGACAGAAGCAGGGTGGTGGAATGTAGTAAAAACCAAATTGAACATAAGTTGCTGATCTAATTCTATCAGAAAAACAAAAGAATTCTGTTATGAAAGTAGATGAATAAGTAAATAAATAATAAAGAATGGAATACCTGCATCAAGACATTCTTTTTCGTGTCACTGCCCCTATTATAATAATGAGTTGTTCATCAATTAGAATGAGAGGGAGGTGGCAAATGTTGGGCTAATCTTTACCTTTCTCCTGTTCACAACGTTCCCTGAGCAAAGGGCATTTTTTAATGTCCAAACGAGAAAGAGAGGGAGGGAGCATGTTTGGGGGCATGGATTGGCGGTTGGGACGGCGTGAGATATACAAACTGCAAAGAGAGGTGAGGTGCTGAAACCCCTTATACTCCAAACTCTTAAGATTTGGAAAACCATGGATGGAGAGAGATGTAAGAGTAGAGAGAAGCAAATGTTCATCTGGAAAACATTCCATCTCTAATTCTGAATATAAGATATAGACAGATATAAGAGAAAGGAGTGTCTGCAAACTCCACTCCCTTTCCCTAATCAAGCTCTCAATTAGTTTATCACTCCTTGATATTGTAATATCTTTTAATTTGGAGGGCAGACCCTCTTTTGGAACTGACTCTATTTCCGGACAACTTCCTATTTCCAAATATTCAAGGGATGGAAAGACGTACAACATTTGCTCTGGCAATGATTTTAGACTCTTGCAATCCCAAAGCTTAAGTTTGGTTAAATTGGTAATACATAATCCATCTTCAATTTGAAAAGATATCAAATTTTGGCACGACTATATATTTTTGAAGAATTGAGACATGCTAGATGCTGTGGTGAGAGCCCTCTTTAGCGGCACATATAAACTTCAAGTCTTCACATCCTGAAATACCAACAAGATTTAGCATAGGAAACGATCCTAATGGGAATGATTCCAGTCGATGACATTTCCTACTATATATCTCCAAGGATTCAAGGGATGTATACAAGAAGATCTTGGAATAATCCAAGTTTGTACACAAAGAGATACTCAACCACTTCAGCGTGATAGGCACCCTAACTTCAGGAAGGGATTTGATATGAGAACAATCCCACATACCTAAGCTTTTGAGATCAGGGCATTGTTGCAACATCTGTTCCGATATGGAATAGTTGATATTCGAATTTCCAATTACCAACTCTTGAAGCCCACATGACAATGGCACCATCTGCAATGCATCGCAATTCCATAGCTTAAGCTCGCAAATGCTTGGTGCTGTTGGATGCAGGCCTCCAAGCTTCTCACAATTTGCAATCTTCAGTTTCTTTAAACAAGGAAGGTGTTTGGGTGGAGACTTAGTTAGCTTCGGACAACATCTAATGTTCAGTTCTTGCAGAAGAGGGAAAGCTTCATCACTCCTACATAACCATTCCTCCCACTCTGCCATATCGGAAAAGCTCAGGGTTTCAAGACATCCAAATGGTTTAATCAAAGCATGTCCATTCTCGTAAAACTCATCACCCACTTTTTCTATTGCACTGAATCCAGAAATGGAGAGAGATTTCAAAGATGATAGTTGCCTGAGTGGTGGCATCGAGATGCAAAATTTACAGTTCTTTAACTCCAAAGAGATTACATTTGAGAAGGAAAATTGCCCCACCCATTTAGGAAATCTCGTGCCATTACCTCTAATAACAAGATGCTCCAAGTTTGTATGAGGCTCCAGTTGTTCAAGTACTTCTCTATCATGCTTGGAATTACCATCAATACCATCTTTATTAGTGAGCAACATCATGTTATCAACATTTTCGCCCCATATCAACCCCAACTCTTTGAGATTCACCTTTTCCTTCAATTTGGCATCCTTGGCATTTGAGGCCCATGCAACATATTTTAGTCTTGAAACGGTAAGCCTTCCATGTATACGCTTGAGTTTTCCTAACTCATTAATGCTTGAACCAGTTTGGTCACCTAAAACAAACTCTGTTAATGTTCGAAGATCTTTCAACTTACCCATTCCTTCTGGCATCCTTACTAAGCTTGTTCCCCTAATATCAAGATAAAGCATGTTGAGCAATCTCCCCATGTCTCTCGGCAACTCAACAAGGCCTCTGCATCCACACAAGGTTAATGCTTGCAAATTGTACAATGCACACAAAGAGTCTGGCAATCTTTTAATTGAAGTAGCCGAGAGATTCAAATCTCGTAAATGCTTCAAGTTACCAATTTCTTCTGGCAATTCATTAATATTTTTATACCCAACCAAAGAAAGCACTCGTAAACTAGATTTCACCAACAAATCTTGCATTAACATATTTGTAACATATGATGGCCTCAGTGATGACTCTGTGTTTAGGAAGGTATGCAGACCTTTCGCTTTAGGTAACTTCTGAAATTTCTTTCGAACATCATAGAATTTTTGAACATTGGAAAAATGACAGGTCCTTTCAGTTATTTCACTGGAATCACCACTACCTTCCAATCTACAAATGAATTCTCCGGTGACAGATTTAGCTAAGTCACTAATTAGATCATGCATGACAAAACCAGATTTCTTCCCTTTTGATTTTTTGAAAAAATGACCTCGATCTCAAATCTTTGAAGTAATCATTACACCGTTCTTCCACATCATCATTGTCTTTGGAAAGCTCTAAAAGACCTTCAGTCATCCATAATTGAATAAGTTCTTCCTTCTGAAATTCATAATCCTTAGGAACAATTGAACAATAATCAAAACATCGCTTCAAATGTGAAGAAAGATAATAATAACTCAGTCTCAATGCTGGAAGAATATAATTACTTGCATCATTTGGAATGTCCCAAAAAATGCTATGTAAAATTTTGTTCCATTCAGCAGCATCTAGTTTACAACGCAGAAGACCTCCAAGAGTTTTTGCAGCCAAAGGGAGGCCGCCACATCTTTTGACAATTGCTTCACCGATTACCATCAAATTTGGATGCTTATTTGGGGTTGTATCAACAAATGCATGCTTTGCAAATAGTTTCCAGCAATCATCATTTGATAAGGTCTGTAAAGGATAACTTGGAACAGTCCTCATAATGGAGGCAACACTTTCATTGCGTGTTGTTACAATAATCTTACTGTTCTGAGCCCCAAAACTGAAAGGAATTCTGAGCTCTTCCCAGGCCATAGGATTTTCATTCCAAACATCGTCTAAAACCAATAAAAATTTCTTTCTAGACAACTTGTCCTTGAGTTTAAGTTGAAGCTGATTTAAGCTTTGGCTAGCATCACAGCTGGAAGTAAGCTCTTCAATAATGGTTTTGGTTACTCTAAAAGAATCAAATTCCTAAGAAACACACACCCATGCTTCTAGTTCAAACCATTCAACCACTCTCGGATCATTGAAGAGTAACTGGTAAAAGGGTGGATTTGCCAAGCCCACCCATGCCTACAATGGGAATTACATCTATCTGATGTTCAGATACATTTTGAGGATCCAACAGCTTCATTATTTCCTCTTTTTCACCATATCTGCCATAAACTCCAGACTCATCCACCAAAGAAGTGGCAGGGGATCTTTGAAATGCCATTTCTCCCTTACAATTTTCTTTCAAACCCAGGATGTGTTTTTGGTTTAGGAACTCTAGTCTCCTAAGGATGTCCTCCAGCTTTGACTCCCTACCATCTTTGGAAGGAATGAGAGAAGAGAAAAAGTGACTAACCTTGCTTGCAGAACTAGTTTGACCCTCGGATTCCATCTTCTTTCGCAGAGCTTCAGTAGCGATATCATCAAGGAGATCCTCCGCATCATAAACAGCATCTTTGAGCTTATTAATCCAGTTTCTAACATAGTGACATTTCGATTGGTAAACTGCTTATTTCCAGCATCATCCAGCACGGCTTCAACCGACATTAGGGTTGGCTTCAGTTTCTTCAGCAGCACGGCTTCAAGTTGCTTGCCTTTGATAAGGCTTAGAACATCCCCAGAAACAATCTTATCAAGCAGCACCTCGATGACAGCAGATGGAAAAGCTTCACCCACCATAGCCACGTTTTCTTTTTTGGTAAAGAAAGTTAAAAAAGGAAGATGGTAATTGCAAATATTGGAAGAGAAGAGTGCTTGAACTCAAGTGAAAGAAAGTTACAGAGATGAAGGGTTTGAAACAGATGAAAGAAGGAAAGTGTAAAGCCATTTTTTTTGGTGAATTACAATAATAGATTAGCCATTAGCACGACTCGAAACCAGGCGTCAGGGTGATCAACACCCTTAGCATCATTTAAAAGTTGCATTTAAATGAAAGCTGAAAAGGGTATGATTGGTGACGTCTAAACTAAACAAATTGCATTTCGTGATTTTTGCATTACAATTGTTTATTTATTTATTTAACAATACATTTACTACTATTTATTTTTTACAATATAACCATCATTTAAAAGTTTAATATAATATTTGCCATCTGCACTTCACATTTTTTTTTAATTTGATATTTAAATTTTAGTTACCTAATTCAATATCTAAATTTGACATTTTTCCTAAATTGATATCTAAATTTTTTTGAACTTAATTTGTTACTTGAATTTAGCATTTTTTTTCTTAATTTGATACTTAAGTTTTTTTTATGTTCAATTTAGTACCTAAATTTATTAAATGTTATATAAATTAGGCAAAAAAACTAACGGTGTTAAAAAAAATTTGTTATGCTACAAAAATATTGTCAATATTATGAGAAATTCATGTTAAAAAAATAGTTATTGAGCTATACTTAACGAATTAATATTAAATAAGAAAAAAAATTAAAACTTAAATTAAAAGAAATTCATTAATTTTAATTAATAAAATAATTAATTAAACAAATAAAACTAAAAGTAATTTAACATATAAAATACAAAAAAAGAAGAAGAAAGTATAATATCATCTATCACATGTTGACCATACACAAAAAAATAACATTGTTAATATAGTGTAATAATTTGTAAATGTTAGAATTAAGTGACCCAAATTCTTATTCAAATAAAATAAAAGAAGAATCCCTATAGAATTACACTTCTTTTATTTTATTTTAAATAAGGTTTTTTAAACCTTATTAAACTCTATTTATTTGATATTGATTAGAATAAGGAGTTTCAATCTTACTGCACTCCTATTAGAATATGGCTTTATAAGCCTATAAATAGACATGGTCTATTCCTCTTGTAATCGATTCGAATTCGACATAGTGAATTTTCTTCTCCTCTGCCCGTGGTTTTTTCTTGAAAGGGTTTCCACATAAAATCTGTGTGTTTTTTATTTTTATTTCTCTTTTTTTTTTGCGATATATTGTCATTACCGATGTTAATTTTTTTCACAAATTGGTATCTGAGCTTTCGAATTTTTTTTCATCTTGATCACAGTAATGACGTCTTTAAAGTATGAAATTTCGCTGTTGGATCGCAACACCAGATTTGCATTGTGGCAAATAAAGATGCAGGCAGTTCTTGCACAGATGGATTTAGAGGAAGCCCTGTTAGTGGTAGATAAGATGCCTTCGACATTGACGGAAGAAGAGAAAAAGCGCAAGGATCGAAAGGCGTTAACACAATTACATCTGCATTTATCTAATGAAATTTTGCAGGATGTGATGAAGGAGAAGACCGCCGCTGCATTATGTAAAAGGCTAGAACAAATATGTATGTCGAAAACTCTAACTAGCAAGTTGCATATGAAGCAACGTCTTTATGCTCATCGTTTGGAGGAAGGTGCGTCTGTGTACGAACACTTAACAGTGTTTAAAGAAATTCTCTCAAACTTAGAGACCATGGAGGTTCAGTATGATAAGGAAGATTTAGGGTTGATTCTACTTTGTTCGTTGCCCTCGTCTTATTCAACCTTTAGAGACACGATTTTATATAGCCGCGAGTCTCTCACAGTTGATGAGGTTTATGATTCTTTGACCTCATATGATAAGATGAAACATCTTGTGGTTAAACTGACTCTTCGGGAGAGGGTCTCATTGTTTGTGGGAGACAAGATCGGAATGCTGATGATGATCGTGGAAGGACACAGGATCGGAATCCTCACTGTAAATCTAAGGGTAGATCGAAGTCTTCAAACATAGGTAAAACTTGTAACTTCTGCAAGAAGAAAGGGCACATTAAATCTGAGTGTTATAAACTACAGAACAAGTGTAACACCCCAAACCCGGCCCAAACGCTACAACCGGATCTGGTATGTCACTTGAGTGATTTTATAAAACATTTAGCACTTAAGAAAACAATTGTCAGGTTTAAATGCTAAAACTGAAAACTTAGTGATTTATTAGTAAGTATAAAATATAAAGTTATAAAGTGCATTGGTGGACTTTAAAATAAAAGCCCAATAATTATCCATGTCTTAATGTATTTTAAACATAAAACCTTAAAGCCCAATATTAGTAGCCCAACATAAAACCCAAAACAAAATAATAATCTAGTGGCCAACCATATTTAGAACCCATTAAAAAAATATAAAACATTAAATTAAAAGCCTCTTTGCTGGATCTAATAGCTCTTATGCATGGCCACCTCGCGTTCCTCTCCGGCCCGGTCCGTTGCACTAAGTGTCACTTGAGATAGTTAAAATAAAAGGGTAAGTCGGGAGACTCAGTGTGCAACCCTTATGCACCACTAGATTTGAGCTTTAGCCCCATTAAACAAAATAATAAATTCATGTATAAATATAACAGATATTATGCAAGGCCCAACCCAATTTCCTAGGTTTCCATCCGCTACACGCCCCCGTACCAGCCTTTCACACCATTGGGGATTTCTACAATCAACCCTCACCGCTACACGCCTTGATGGCAGTCGTGCTGCTCATCAGATCACGGCCGTAACCACTACAACAGATCACGGTAAGGAACCGCTACAACAAATCACAGTAAGGAACCGGTTTCACAACAGATCATGTTAAAAACCGCTACAACATATAACTTCCTCCTTTCATCAAACCCAACCCATGCAATCACATAAAATCAATAGTCTTATAACATTTAATCAAAACATTCATTGACCTGGTGATTTGCTTTTACCCTCTTTGGGTTTCCGTCATTATGCCGGGATTTTGGCATTTATCATAACATATAAAACTTATAAACATATACTTAACAATCAGATCTAGATGGTGTGGAAGTGTTACACACCTGATATCATGAAATCCAATATTCTTAGTCGATGTCCTTGTTATCCGAATCTATTATCCTCAATCTACAGCCTTGCTCAAAAGCCGGAAAATACACAAAGATTTAGCCCCTTCAACAATCGGCCAAGGTTAAATAAGTCCCAAATCACACGTTTAAAACTAATAGATCTCTTACCTTAGAATCCCGAAAATAACACGACTCAAAGGTTACTGAACCTTGACTTTAAAGATCTAGGCGTTGGACTCCTTTTCAGATCCCAAAATACCAAAAAATAAGAAAAACCTTTGATTAGTCACTTGAATAGCCATTCGGCTAGAGACTTTGAAAAGCCGAAAAACATTGAAATCCCGAAATCAACACTTACTTATTGTTTCCTTCAAAATTTGGCACAAGTAGTCTTCACTGAAGAAAATTTGGCAACTTCAGAAGGTGAGATCTTAGTGATTTCGGCTTTTTATGAAAATCCCGAAAGGATGAACTGATATGGTTTCGGTTAAAAAGAAAAGTGAAAAGAGAGCAAGAAGATGCTTGAAGATTCGGCTAACTGAAGAAAAAGAGAAGAGAGAAAGAATAGAGTAGAAATTTCAGCAAAGAAAAGAGAAAGATGAGAGCTTTAGCAGCAAATTTTGGCACACCCCCTCTTTATATAGAAAATCGATTCCTCCCTTTAGCAGAGATTGATTTTCGGCCAACACTGCCAGACATGATAGCTCCTATCCCTTTTCCCTTATCTTAATCTGTTATCTCCTCAAAAATAGCCTTCATCTGCTTATTATCCTTAAAGACTAAATCCCTAAATAATAGCCTTTATCTGCTTGTTATCCACATAAAATAAATATAATAAAATTCCCCAAAAAATAGCATTGTGCCGTCCCCTTCTTACTCAATTAAGTGCCGAATTTTAGCTCTAAAGCTTGGGCTTCAAGCTGCCAAAATTTGGGCCTTCATCATGCACAAGTGACGCCAACTCCTCTTCCTCCTAGTGGCACCATTTCCTCTGGGCTACAAGCCCAATATGCCAATTAAACTACTAAACTTCAATTTAAGCCCTTAGAGTGTATAAACAAAATATTTAAAACAAGGCCTCAGCCCAATTTGAGCCTCAATTGTACCTCAAATCCTTAAATTAATATTTTAAGCATACATTACACAAAATGCACAAGCCCTAAAATTCAGGATGTTACTGTTCTACCCTCCTTAAAGAAATTCCGTCCTCGAAATTTTCAACTAACTAGTAATCGTACTTCCTAAGTCTCACCACTGTGCTTTCGCTGCGTACTCTAATTCTAGAGCCAAAATAAACACTTAGAATACTGTGGTAGAGTACACACCAGAATTCACATCTAAAGCGTCCTCGTCCCTCTAGTGACGTGCTGCATAGACCAAAGCTGGCTGCTTCACCTCAGCATAACCTGCACCTCCGCGACCATGTCCTGTGCCATTGCCACCATTGATTTGACCACGGCCCCTTTCAACTTCTCCTCCACCGTGAAATCTAAGTCATCCATTATGCGCTCAGTCGCTTCCATCCAATACTCAGCTGTGTTAGGGGCTACGCCAGAAACTCCCCTAAACACTTATGCTCCATTGGCCTTAAGCAGCTCCGGCACAGACTTCCGAGCTCCTGTGCCTATGCCTACTCCAGCAACCCTTTCTAAAACCCTCAACATCGTCTGAGATACAGCACCATCTTCGGTCGCCTGATCCCGTAATTCTCCCTCCATAGCTGGCGGATCCGGCATCTCATTTCCTGATCCGTGGCCAGACCCTACTAGCTCAGACAAGGTCATCCTACCCCTACCGCGTCCACGCGGCGGATGTCCTCGACCCCTTGTACTCATTCTTCCGATTGGCATTTATCTGATTAAGAATTTTATGAATCATTAATTCTTTCCACTGATTTACCGCTAACAGTCTTATGAATAATAGTTTTAAAAGTAGTTCTTTTGAATTCGAAGTTATCTGCAGTTTCAGTCTCAAGTTTACCTCCTAATTCTAGAGGCCACGTACATTCATCAATCATACAAACAACATCCATACACCCATTTTCAACACATAGGGGTATTTCTGTCATTCCACTACCCAGGGGTATATTTGTAATTTTATCCTACAGGGGTATTTTCATAATTTTTTCAAAATAAGGTTCCTTGGTGATTTTGTAAAATAAAGGTATTTTGGTAATTTTACAATCTAGGTGTATTTCGGTAATTTTGAAATTCAGGGGTATTTCGGTAATTTTAACATCCGGGGGTATTTTGGTAATGTTGAAATCTAGGAGTATTTCGGTAATTTTAAAATTTGGGGGTATTTCTATAATTTTGACATCTCGGGTATTTCGATAATTTTGGAATCTGAAAGTATTTCAGTAATTTTGAAATCTGTGGGTATTTTGGTAATTTTAAATTTTGAGGTGTTTCAAAAATTTTACAATCCAGGGGTATTTCAGTAATTCGGCAAATCAAGGGTAATTTGGTAATTTTACAAATCAGGGTCATTTTGGTCATTTTGCAAAACAAGGGTAATTTGGTAATTTTACCAACCATGGATAGTTTGTTGTTGTTTTTTTTACAAGGGTACTTTTGGTAAATCTAGTTTCGTAGTCCGGGTTACTCTTGTAAACATATGGTTGTTCGGGTAAAGTTTTCAAAACATGGTTGATTGGAAATTTTTCATAAATCAAAGGTATTTTGAAAATTTTACAAAACTTGGGAAAATTTTTTTCAAAATAGGGTGGCTGGTCTCTTTCGGGTTTTAATTATAAGGTTTAGCCCATCAACAAGTCCTCATAACTAGGGTGAATAGTCACTACGCACCAGGTAAGATTCTAGTGAAGAGGAGGTGAGTCGCTAGGACTGCTTAAGTACCAAGCTCTCCCTGAATTCCCTCCTAGACATGCGTATGCCCATTGCCACACCCTAACTTGTCTAAGGTGAACAGTCACTACGCACCAGGTAGGATTTTAGTGAGAGGAGGTGAGTCACTAGGATTGCTTAAATACCAAGCTCTTCCTGAATCCAATCCTAGACATGCGTATGCTTGTTACCACACCCTAGTCCTGCGGCTTGTTCACGGGTTTGTTTAGTGAAATTAAGTCTTATGAGTTTGTAGGAGTTGTTTCAACTAGGCCTAAAGTCCATCGAGTTCTAATCTAACTATTCTACGTCCCATGAAGCCCCTCAAGCCCACATATCTAAATATCACACAATGGTTTCGAGTACTTACCTGGCGGACTTGGGCCGGAGACGCAGGTGCCATGCTGAGCTAACAAACCTGTTATCTTTTAAAAAAAAAAACATACATATTTCAAAAGCCCATTTTTTTAGAAAACGTTTTGAGCCTAAAAACCCCAGAGCCGAGTTTTGAACCGGGCTTTGATACCAATTTGTAACACCCTAAACCCGGCCCAAACGCTACAACCGGATCTGGTATGTCACTTGAGTGATTTTATAAAACATGTAGCACTTAAGAAAACAATTGTCAAGTTTAAATGCTAAAACTGAAAACTTAGTGATTTATTAGTAAGTATAAAATATAAAGTTATAAAGTGCATTGGTGGACTTTAAAATAAAAGCCCAATAATTATCCATGTTTTAACGTATTTTAAACATAAAACCTTAAAGCCCAATATTAGTAGCCCAACATAAAACCCAAAACAAAATAATAATCTAGTGGCCCGCGGCCTTATTACAACCATATTTAGAACCCATTAAAAAAATATAAAACATTAAATTAAAAGCCTCTTTGCTGGATCCAATAGCTCTTATACATGGCTACCTCGCGTTCCTCTCCGGCCCGGTCCGTTGCTCTAAGTGTCACCTGAGATTGTTAAAATAAAAGGGTGAGTCGTGAGACTCAGTGTGCAACCCTTATGCACCACTAGATTTGGGCTTTAGCCCCATTAAACAAAATAATAAATTCATGTATAAATATAACAGATATTATGCAAGGCCCAACCCAATTACCTAGGTTTCCATCCGCTACACGCCCCTGTACCAGCCGTTCACACCATTGGGGATTTCTACAATCAACCCTCACCGCTACACGCCTTAATGGCAGTTGTGCTGCTCATCATCAGATCATGGCCGTAGCCACTACAACAGATCACGGTAAGGAACCGCTACAACAGATCACAGTAAGAAACTGGTTCCACAACAGATTACGGTAAAAACCGCTACAACATGTAACTTCCTCCTTTCATCAAACCCAACCCATGCAATCACATAAAATCAATAGTCTTATAACATTTAATCAAAACATTCACTGACCTGGTGATTTGCTTTTACCCTCTTTGGGTTTCCGTCATTATGCCGGGATTTCAGCATTTATCATAACATATAAAACTTATAAACATATACTTAACAATCAGATCTAGATGGTGTGGAAATGTTACACACCTGATATCGCGAAATCCAGTATTCTTAGTCGATGTCCTTGTTATTCGGATCTATTATCCTCAATCTACAGCCTTGCTCAAAAGCCGAAAAATACACAAAGATTTAGCCCCTTCAACAATCGACCAAGGTTAAATAAGTCCCAAATCACACGTTTAAAACTATTAGATCTCTTACCTTGGAATCTCGAAAATAACACGACTTAAAGGTTACTGAACCTTGACTTTAAAGATCTAGGCATTGGACTCCTTTTCAGATCCCAAAATACCGAAAAATAAGAAAAACCTTTGATTAGTCACTTGAATAGCCATTCGACTAGAGACTTTGAAAAGCCAAAAAACATTGAAATCCCGAAATCAACACTTACCTATTGTTTCCTTCAAAATTCAGCACAAGTAGTCTCCACTGAAGAAAATTTGGCAACTTCAGAAGGTGAGATCTTAGTGATTCCGGCTTTTTATGAAAATCTCGGAAGGATGAACTGATATGGTTTCGGTAAAAAAGAAAAGTGAAAAGAGAGCAAGAAGAGGCTTGAAGATTCGGCTAACTAAAGAAAAAGGGAAGAGAGAAAGAATAGAGTAGAAATTTCGGCAAAGAAAAGAGAAAGATGAGAGCTTTAGCAGCAAATTTCGGCACACCCCCTCTTTATATAGAAAATAGACTCCTCCCTTTAGCAGAGATTGATTTTCGGCCAACACTGCCACACATGATAGCTACTATCCCTTTTCCCTTATCTTAATCTGTTATCTCCTCAAAAATAACCTTTATCTGCTTATTATCATTAAAGACTAAATCCCTAAATAATAGCCTTTATCTTCTTGTTATCCACATAAAATAAATATAATAAAATTCCCCCAAAAAATAGCCTTGTGCCGTCCCCTCTTACTCAATTAAGTGCCAAATTTTAGCCCTAAAGCTTAGACTTCAATGTAACACCACCTACCCATATTCTTTGCCAGAATAGGGTATGAGGCATTACCTAAGTTTAACGAGTTAATATTATTTTTATTATGAATTCAATATAGTCCCTTTATAAATATCCAATCTTCCCTGCAATTTTAAAACCAACCAATCCAGTCCAATTCAATCCAATTTGATACCAAATCATACTTCTACTATAATTATATTATTTAGCATATTCATCACTGTTTACTTTAATACATACTCATTAAACAAGTTTTAGTATTTATATAATCATCAAACATGTACATGCCATATAAATCAAAAAAGAAATTTACAAAAGCTACCGGAGATAATCGTGATAGTGTGATCCTCAGTGTTGATCCGATCCTCCGTATATTTATACGTCAATCTACATGAGACATTGAATACACTCAAGTAAGTTTATAGAAACTTAGTAAGTTCGTAGGCATAAAATATAAATCATACCAAACATTCATACACTCATACATTATGTACAATTACTAAGTTCACCTGTCAACCACAATTTGGTGAGTGCTCTTGTATAACCTCACTACCATTTATCCATTTACTTTAACTCTTTTGGGCCCCCCTTTTTTTATCACTTACCATCCTTAATCAAATTAGAGAACGGTTACGGGAAATTGAGTACTTCACTTCCACTTTGCCATAGTATAACTATGGTTTTATATATGATCACTTATCACTGATCAGATAAGCGTAGCTAAAGCTACCACTTATCAGTTGTCACTTGTAGCCAAAGTTAGCACTATTCACTGATCAGGTAGCCGGAGCTACCACTTTTAATTTTCACTTGTCACTGATCAGAAGTACTCAAATCCAATGTTCCGCTCGATTTGATCATTTTATTTGGTTTTCGCATTGTTGCTTTATTCTCAATTCATCAATACATATACCTCATCATACATTGTATAATTCATGAAATTAACATTTAATCATTAAATTTTCAGCCATATGAACTTACCTGAGTCGATTTGCAAAATTTGAGAAAATTCAGGGACTATTCAGCTACTTTTTCTTTTCCTCGACTTGCTTCGGGTTCTCGATCTATCATTGTAAAATCATTCACTTATCAGTATTGATTTCACCTTTACTCTATTTCATATCCTTAATGATTACAACCCACGTATAAGTAACATTGTCTATAATTTAACTATTTACTTATATGGATATTCAAGCTGTCCATCCGTGTCACAGTCACTAAATTATTTTTATCTTGAGCTACAGAACTTCAATTTAAGATCCGCTAATTTTCCCTGAAACTAGATTCACATATCTTCTTACCATAAAATTTTCAGAATTTTTGGTTTAGCCAATAAGTACAGTTTATTCTTTAAAGTTACCCCTGTTCTGCTGTCTGACAGTTCCGACCCTTCTTCACTAAAAATTAATTATCTCCTTGTACAGGATTCGAATGATGTTACCGTTTATTTCTATTGAAAATAGACTCATTCAGTATTTTAAGAATATAAATTTAAGACCATAATTATTTTTATACAATTTTTTATGATTTTTCAAAGTTAGACTACTGCTGCTGTCCAAAACTATTTTAGTGCAAAGTGTTGATTTCCATTTTGCCCCAAACTTCACAGTTCATACAATTCAGTCCTTGATCAATTAACCCTTCAATTAAGATAATTTTTTCTAAATTAATACTTTACCTAGTCATTATAAGTTATTTCAAATCTATTGGAATTCAGAATTTCCACATAAAAACCCTAACTTCAAATTCTTTTAAAATTAGGTCCAAACATTTACTTTCTATTCAATTCTTTCAATAAAATCAGCATATAAACAATTTAAAGTTAAAATTCCATGCTAAATTATCATATACTTCCAGAACATATTCATAACAACTTCCAACTTCATTCATAAAATCTAAAACTAATGAATTCAACAAGTGGATCTAGTTGTAAAAGTCACAAAAACACATAAACTTCAAGAAATAATCAAGAATTGAACTTACTTGCAGTAAAAATATGAAAAACCAGCTTAGGGAAAACCCTTCTATGGTGTTTTGCTGATGAGAATGCAGAAAAATAAAGAGAAATCTAGATAATTCCATTTTAGTCCTAGCTTTATTAAGTAAATTTTGTAATATTCCAATTTTGCCCTTAATTCTCCTTATTTTCTGTCTGATTTCATGCCCTTGCCGTCCAGCCCAAATAGACCTTGGGTCTATTTACCTTTTAAGCCCTCTTTCTTTTATCATTTAAGATATTTAATCATTTCTCATAACTTTGCATTTGTTACAACTTAGTCCTTTTTGTTCAATTAATTATCGGAACTTTAAAATTTCTTGACAAAACTTTAATACTAACATATTAACACTCCATAAATATTTATAAAACATTTATGGCTAGATTAAAAATCTCCGAGGTCTCGATACCTCATTTTTTATTCTAATTATTTTTTTTTCTAATACACTATTTACTATTTCAATTTTTTTTAACTTCACATTTAACTTGTACTCACTAAATTAATAATATTTTTTACTCACTTGTCGGATTTAGTGACCTCGAATCACCGTTCCGACACTACTGAAAACTTAGGCTATTACATTCAAGCTGCCAAAATTTGGGCCTTCATCATGCACAAGTAACGCCGACTCCTTTTCCTCCTAGTGGCACCATTTCCTCTGGGCCACAAGCCCAATATGCCAATTAAACTACTAAAACTTCAATTTAAGCCCTTAGAGTGTCTAAACAAAATATTTAAAACAAGGCCTCAGCCCAATTTGAGCCCCGATTGTACCTCAAATCCTTAAATTAATATTTTAAGCATACATTACACAAAATGCACAAGCCCTGAAATTCAGGATGTTACAACAAGATTAAAAGGGAGGCTGTGAATCAAAAGGGAAAACAACCAGAAAATTCCGGTGAAGCTAATGTTGTAGAAGACTACAGCGATGGTGAACTTCTAGTCGCTTCTGTCAACAACTCTAATGTGAGCGAGGAGTGGATACTTGATTCAGGTTGCACTTTCCACATGTGTCCCAATCGGGATTGGTTTACAAATTATGAAACAGTGTCTGAAGGTGTTGTTTTGATGGGAAATAATGCTTCGTGTAAAATCGCAGGTGTCGGAACAATTAAAGTTAAGATGTTTGATGGAGTTGTCAGAACACTTAGTGACGTACGACATGTTCCAGAATTGAAGATAAATTTAATTTCATTGAGTACTATTGATTCAAAAGGGTACAAATACACAGCTGAAAGTGGGATTTTGAAGATTTCTAAAGGTTCCTTCGTTGTGATAAAAGGGCAGAGAAAGACTGCCAAGTTATATGTTTTGCAGGGTTCTACTATTATTGGTGATGCAGCTTTCGCTTCCTCTTCCTTGTCAGATGATGATATTACTAAACTTTGGCATATGCGCTTAGGGCATATGAGTGACAATGGCATGGCAGAATTGAGCAAAAGAGGACTTCTTGATGGGCAAGGAATTTGCAAACTGAAGTTCTGTGAGCAGTGCGTTTTTGGGAAGCAAAAGAGAGTTCGATTCACAAGAGGAATCCATAACACGAAGTGAACGTTGGAGTATATTCATTCTGATCTGTGAGGGCCATCAAGAGTGCCTTCGAGAGGTGGAGTAATTATATGCTAACTTTTATTGATGATTTTTCCAGAAAAGTTTGAGCATTCTTCCTGAAGTAGAAAAGCGATGTGTTTTCTGCATTTAAATCTTGGAAAACTATGATTGAAAAACAGACAGGAAAATAAATAAAATACCTCCTCACAGACAATGGCTTAGATTTTTTGTTCTGATGAGTTTAATAAACTGTGCAAGTCAGAAGTTTCAATGTATGTTGCCAAATGCCAACTTACCAAAGTCGTTTTGGGCCGAAGCAGCCTTTACTGCATGTTTTTTGATCAACTGATCTCCATCCATTGCCATTGAGAAAAAGACTCCACAAGAGGTATGGTCTGGTAATCCTGCTAATTATTCTAATTAAAAAGATCTGGGTGTCTCTGCGATGCTCATGTTGATAATGAAAAATTGGAACCGAGATCCATTAAATGTGTTTTTCTTTGTTATAAAGCTGGTGTAAAAGGGTATAAGTTATGGTGTCCTGAAAATAGAAAAGTTGTGATTAGCAGAGATGTTGTTTTTGACGAAACTGCTATGCTACCTAGCTTATCTCTTAAAGGCTCTTCAAATAATGAAAATCAAAAGCAGGTGGAGCATCAGATTAATACAGAGTTGACTCCTCAAGCTAGTACAAAAATTGAGAATAGAGTTGCTTCTTCACCACAATACTCTATCGCCAAAAACAAAACTAGAAGTGAAATTAAACCTCCAAAGAAGTATGCCGAGGCTGATCTAGTTGTTTATGCTTTAAATGTGGCTGAAGATATAGATGCAAACCAAGAGCCGTCTAATTATTCTGAGGCGGTTAGCTGTGAAGACTCGGAAAAATGGATGTTTGCTATGCAAGAGGAGATAGAATCACTCCATAAAAATAGAACATGGGATCTTGTAAAACTTCCTAAAGGTACAAAGGTTGTTCGCTGTAAATGGGTGTTTAAAAAGAAAGAAGGGACTCTAGGAGTTGAAGAATCTAGATATAAAGCAAGGCTTGTTGCAAAGGTTACAGTCAAATTCCAAGAGTGGACTTCACAGATGTGTTCTCCCCAATTGTGAAGCATAGTTTGATTCGAGCTTTGCTTGGTGTTGTGGTTATGCATGATTTGGAGCTTGATCAGTTTGATGTAAAAACTGCATTTTTGCATAGAGAACTTGAGGAAGATATTT
This sequence comes from Gossypium bickii, assembly GCA_025503065.1. NCBI lineage: Eukaryota > Viridiplantae > Streptophyta > Magnoliopsida > Malvales > Malvaceae > Gossypium > Gossypium bickii. The sequence continues at coordinate 59,376,220 of CP106721.1, read as the reverse complement.
ATATGCAACAACCAGAGGGTTTTACAGTCTCAGAAAAAGAGGACTATGTTTGGTTGCTGAAAAAGTCCCTTTACGGTTTGAAACAGTCACCAAGACAGTGGTACAAGAGGTTTGATTCTTTTATGACTTCTCATGATTTTAAAAGAAGTAATTTTGACAGTTGTTTTTACTTTAAGAAAAACAGTGATGGTTCTTTTGTGTATCTACTTCTTTATGTTGATGACATGTTAATAGCAGCAAAAGATAAATGAGAGATAAGAAAGGTCAAAGTCCAACTAAGTGAAGAATTTGAGATGAAAGATTTGGGACTAGCAAATAAGATACTTGGCATGGAGATTCTCAGAGATAGAAAAGCAAGTAAATTGTACCTAAGTCAGAAGGGGTACATTGAGAAAGTTCTTTGCAGGTTCAATATGCAGAGTGCTAAGCCTGTTAGTACTCCATTAACAGCCCATTTCAGACTTTCATCGGCTTTGTCTCCACAATCAGATGATGAGATGAGTACATGTCATATGTTCCATACTCCAGTGCAGTGGGATCTCTCATGTATGCTATGGTTTGTTCACGTCCAAACTTATCATATGCGGTCAGTGTAGTTAGCAGATACATGGTGAATCCTGGTAAAGAACATTAGAAAGCATTTCAGTGGATTTTAAGATACTTACGAGGTACTACTGATGTTTGCTTACAGTTTGGAAGAAATAGAGATGAAGTCATTGGGTATGTTGATGCTAATTTTGCTGGAGACCTTGATAGAAGAAGATCTCTTACTGGTTATGTCTCTACAATCGGAGGTTGAGCAAAATTAGTACTCATGAAAATCCTACAGATATGATGACTAAGTCACTTCCTATAACCAAGTTTGAGCATTGCTTAAACTTGGTTGGTGTTCATTGTTGAAGTTAAACCCTTAAGGGGTTTTATGGAAGAGGTGGAGAACTTGTTCGTTGAGAGTTCGCGATGAAGAACTTGTTCATTGAGAATTCGTGTCAAGGTGGAGATTGTTAGAATTAAGTGACCTAAATTCTTATTCAAATAAAATAAAAGAAGAATCCCTATAGAATTACACTTCTTTTATTTTATTTTAAATAAGGTTTTTCAAACCATATTAAACTCTATCCATTTGATATTGATTAGAATAAGAAGTTTCAATCTTACTACACTCCTATTAGAATATGGATTTATAAGCCTATAAATAGACATGGTCTATTCCTCTTGTAATCGATTCGAATTCGACATAGTGAATTTTCTTCTCCTCTACCCGTGGTTTTTTTTCGGAAAGGGTTTCCACATAAAATCTGTGTGTTCTTTATTTTTATTTCTCTTTTTCTTTGCGATATATTATCATTACTGACGTTAATTTTTTTCACAGTAAAACATTTGATAAGTTTAAATACCAAATCAAAAAAAAAAAAAATAGGTGCCAAATTAGAAAAAAGAGTTAAATTTAAATATTAAATTAGACCTCAAAAAAGATTAGGTGCCAACTAAAGAAAAATGTAAGTTTAAGTAGTAAATTGGAGTAAAAAAGTTTAGATATAAGTATCAAATGTTGTATTAATCCTTATTTAAAGAGTAGTGATTGAATTAGCATCGTCTGTGGTGCGTTTATTGGATAAGGAGGGGTGATTCGGTTTGCCCTTTTGTATTTGGCTACGAAATCAACACCTAGTATTTACGTTTTCGTATTGTTTACAGATGTCTCATGTTTGGTATCATTTTTTCTTTTTCCTTCTTCACGTGAAGGATATATTAATTTATGTTTTAAATAATAAATATTAAAATATATAAAATATTTAATAAAATAAAATAATCTATGTTTTTGAATTCCTTAATGCTAAAATAATTCTATCTTTACTCCAAAAAGCAGAAAAAAACTATCATTTGAATAATTAATAAATCTTATATATTCAAATAACTAATTAATTAATCTCACAATTTTCATTCAACTCTTTCAATTTATTGATATACTCATTGAATCATTTGGAATAATATCGGATACTCGGGAATCTTGCACTCTAAGTACCAATGCGTGGTCGAAACCATCTCAATCTCATATCTCATATAAATGCTCACTCTTGAGCTATGAACGGGTCTGCTCACACAAGCTGATGGTCAAGACGTAACTACACGGTGCTGCTCACACAAGCTGGTGAGAATCCGCAACACATGCCGGAAAACTCAACCACCGGTAGAATGTACGGACCAACACCCTAACACAATAACCCTTAATGACACGTCATTTGTATCCTATCTATTTCTAAAGTTCAACCGGGATTTCACATTACTGAATCTTCGTCGAACATTTCCGTAAAGCCGTAATCATTAACAATACAATTATAAAGCATTTAAAACACAATTACATTAATGCTTATTAACATACGAACTTTCCTCAAATTTTTACGGAGAGAAACGAGCTATCAATTCACTATTTTGTTTTTCCCACGATCTAATTTTGAACTTCGCTTTTCTTTATCTATATATAATCAAATTTAACTTATTTAATTATCATTTTATTCAATTTAACCCAAAATCATATTATGAAAAAATTACACTTTGCCCCTAATATTTCTACATCTTTACAATTTAGTCCTTAGTTCATAAAAATGCATTTCATGCAATTAAGTCCACACCATGCTAGCTGAATTTCCCTTATACTCATAGTAGCCCATAGTTTTCATTATTTCACACATTTCTCAATTTAATCCTTAATTGACAATTTTATCAAAAATCACTTAACAAATTTTGTTTATCTAACAACAACCATTCATTTTCTATCATCAAACATCAAGATACACACATGTTCATCAATGGTAAAATCCTAAACCTTTAATAGTTTTGAAAATTAGTCTCTGGCTAGCTAGATTAAGCTACAACAATTTCGAAAACATAGAAATCATTAAAAAACCGAGTCAAAAATCACTTACATGCACACACCAAGGTTGGTTGAATGTTCGGATGGTCTTTAATGGCTTCCTAGTCTAAATTTCGGTTGAAAAAATGAAGAAGAAAGATGATAGCTTTCTTTTTCTTACTTTAATTTCGGTTGGCTGAATGTTTGGATGGTCTTTAATGGCTTCCTAGTCTAAATTTCAGTTGAAGAAATGAAGAAGAAAGATGATAGCTTTCTTTTTCTTACTTTAATTTTGATTTATTTTGTTATTTACAAAATTAACCTTATTATAAAATCATTTAAAACATCCATTTTATGTCCATAAATGTCCATTCACTATAAAAATGGTCTAATTACCACATAAGGACCTCCAGTTTAAAGTTCTATACCTATTAGACACCTTTAGCTAATAGAACACAATTTTTACACTTTACGTGATTTAGTCCTTTTTATCAAATTAAGCATTCAAATGATAAAATTTCTTAACGAAATTTTCATAAAATCATGTTGTCATGATGTAGACCTCAAAATAATAATAAATTAAATATTTCAACCTATAATTTATGGTCCCAAAACCGCTGTTCTGATTTGACTAAAGACGGGTTGTTGCATTTCATCAGGTATTTAAAAATGTAAACCATGTACGTTAAGTATAGTTGTATTCAAACTCATACCCTATAGTATATATAACATTTTTGAAATCCAACTTCAAAACCCAAAATGCAAAGCTTGATGTAAAACCTTAGAATCATTGTTGGGGATAAACCCAATTAAGCAACAAACAAATAAAAAATAAATAAATTGAAAAGATCGAACATAAATATTTTACATTGAAAAACCTCTTCGAAGAGGATAAAAAAACACGGGAAAAGATAATTTCACTATAACGGAAAAAAATAAAGACTACAAAAGATGGAGATAAAATTAAACCCTAAAACCCGAAATAAGAACCCTCAAAACGTAAACACAAAATTCTTTAAAATCTTGTAAAAGTTCATACCTAAATGTGTAATGGGTTATCTTTCTAGGGTGGAAAAAAGAGTTTATTTATAGGCTAAAAAAGAGAGTTTATTTATAGGCTAAATTCTTAGGTTAAATAATATTAAAATAATCTACACTAATCAGAGTTTAAATGGGAACTAACGTTAAAATAACTACATTAATCAGAGTTTTAAGTGTAAAACTAAAAGCAAAGTTTAACTGGGAGAAGAAAAGCAGAAAAATGTGAAACATAACTCCACAAATCTCCATGTTGACTCGTATTTTCACATGCCTTCTTTGCCAAAGCCCACCACAGGCTTATCTCGAACTATGTAGGATATTTAACTAAGTTGAAGCTATGCTAGGAAGCTAAAAGACTTCTAGTCTTTGACTTGTTCACAACCAAATCAAAACTAACTCGAGCCTAATTTTCACGAATGCAATGCCATATCTTTTCAGAATCCGCATCTAAAAGAGAACCTCTCTTATACGAAACGATCATGCCTTTTTCTCTCCTATGATCAAGTTGTCTTCGCTTCAAACGAGTCGACTTTGACTCCTTAACAAACGAGGGATGTCCTATTTCATCGGTCACCATTGATCCTTCCAGAACATAAATATTGCAAATATTTTTACCTTTCATCAAAATTTAATACCGCTTGACTCGTTGTTAATTCTATAAACTTTCGAGTTTAAAATTCCTAAGGAGATGAACATGTAGGCACATTTCTAACATCTGATAGTGCCCTAATTGTCCCATCGTGCATCCTGATCTAAACTGTACCAATACCAGTTACCTTACTGGATGAACCATTCCCCATGTGCACAACTCCACCTTTAACTAAACTGTATGTGGAGAACCAGTCCCTGTTGGGACATATGTGGAAAGAACACCCCGAATCCAGAATCCACTCGGACATAAGCTCGAAGCCTTCACTTTTTGATACCAATAAGAAAATATCACCCTTTTCATTGGCCAAATTAGTACCAGCTAAATCTTCCTCACTGCTCTCAACAACCCTTTTATTTCGCAGTTTGTAATAATTTTCCTTGACGTGACATAACTTTTTATAATAACGATATATTTTGTCTCGCTTCTTTGATGCTACCAAAACCAAGGCTTGCCTATCTGACTTGCTATTCAAACCAAACTCATTGTCGAGTTTGCCTTTACTCAATAGATGACCCTTCACATTCTTGGATGAGAGATTATCTCTACCATAAATTAGGGTTTTCCTGAAAGACTTGTATAAATGGGGTAAATAGCATAGCCTGATCTTCATCATCAATCTAAACCTAAAAATTATTTAAATCATTCAAAAGAGTAATAAGTTGACTAATGTGATCTTTAAGGTACTCATTGTTTATGTGAAACATGTACAACCATTGTTTCAGCACTAATCAATTAGCCAAAGACTTTTTCACGTAAAGAGTTTCTAACATTTTTTATAAGGTGAATGTTATTTTCTCCATTAAAACCTCCTGCAACACATTACTTGTCAGATATAATTGAATCGTGGATAAAGTCTTTTATATAACCTATCCCATTCTGACTTATGCATGTCTGCAGGCTTCTTCTCTATGAAGACCTTCTTAAGATCGCCTTAAATCAGATTGACATCATCCGAACTCACCACAAATTAAAATTTTTTATGTCATCGAACTTATCAATATCAAACCTTGTTTTTGTCATCTCTGAATGAGTTGAATGCGAAAATCAAATTAGCTCTGATACCAGTTTATTGCGAATAAACCCAGTTAAGTAACAAATAAGTAAAATAGCAAAGAACTTAAAAAGATTGAACACAAATATTTGACGTGGAAAAGCCTCTTTGAAATGGACAAAGATAATTTCACTATAATGGAAAAAACAAAAAGTACAAAATGTAATAACCAATTTTGCCCGGGCCCAATACAGATTAGAGGCCCAAGTGATAAAACAAAAAATATTAAGCCCAAAATAATAATAACAGTCCAATTACAAAATTAGTACCAAGCCCAAATTTAATACAAATGATCCAGTCCATTTACAATGCAAATTCAGAGCCCAATTGCAAAACCAATAAATAAACCCAAAAAACAAAGTCAAAAATAAATGACCCAAGCACAAAATCAACACCAGACCCAAATTAAAACAAACAACATGTCCATTTTACCTAAAGCCCAACAACCCGAACGACCTAATGGCCCAAAATCTAAATAGAAGCCCTAGGGTTCCCTTTTCTCCAGCGCCGCAGTGCGCCCCCACACGCGCGTACCTCTCCAGCCTCCTCGCTCATCGCTCCAGCTCCCCATGTGTGTCGTGCCCCGTGCCCACGCCCCTGACGCTTCGAGTACCCCCAGGCACCTTGGTCTCGCACACCTCGGCCCCTTCAGCGCCTCCTGACCACTGCAACTCCCCGCACCTCGGTCGACGCCCACGTATGCATCGCCCCATACCCTGCAAGGAAAATACACAGCAACAGAGAGAACAAAGCAAAGGGGGAAAACCTGTAAATCAGTTATAAGAGGGGAGGAAAACGTTTCGGATTCCCTCTCTTCCGGCCCTCGAATGCATTACCAAAAAGAAATACAAAAAAAGCAGAAATCTCTGTAAATTCGATTCTAATCAAATCGGAGCAAATCTTGTAACAGGGGTTCCTCCTTCGGTTGCGAAACTTCAATAACAAAAGAGTTTAACAAAAAAAGGCATTCAGAAGTCGAAAATAGAACACGAAAAAATTTAGAAGATTGATTTTATTGTTGTTGTTATATACGGTTTTTTATTTGTTTTTCCATTTTTATTTCTTTTTTTTTGAAGATTTTATTAAAAAAAAAACTAAATCAAAAAGAAAAAGGGATTCTTACCTGGATTCCGAGACGCCGCGTCGGAGGCCCCTCTCCATCGCGAAGGCCAAATCAAAACCCCAAGATGGGGTTTTCTTCTCTCGAGTGTTGGAGATCTGAGGCTTGGCTCGCACGAGTTCTGAAACGGAGCCGAAGTCCCATCTGCACGAGTTATCGACCACCAGATATAGCGTGGTGGCTCGAACGCCGATTGAGGAGACCCAATCTACAGCGCGATGAGGGGTTATGTAAACCCTAGCAGAGCATCGGGGGGGAGGGGTCTGTTTATTTTTGGGAAAAGGAACCAAATGGTAAAAAAAAAGAGAAAGCTTTATAAAACTAGTAAAACGATGCCGTCTAGAAGGGGAGGGACCCGCGCGTCAATCCGCTTGCGACCTGAAGGATCCGCGTGTTTGGTTCAAAAGGGCTATTTACTACATTAGTCCTTCCCTGTTTATTTTATTCGCAATCTTGTTTTATTTGATTTTAATTTAGCTCTTAAACTTCGTTCCGTTTCCATTTTAGTCCCCTCAAAGCGCAGCGTTTAACTCACTGGGAAAATTGCCCTTTCGACCCCCACCTTTCACACGCATGTTTTTCCTAGCCCCCGAACCTCTACTTTATTTACAAATTGGCCCAAAAGTTTTATTTCAATACAATCTAACTCATTTTCAATCATTTTGCAATTTTATTTTATTTCTTTCTTTTTCTGCTTTATTTAATTTTTCTTATTATTAATTATTTATTATTATTTTATCATTACCCTGTTATATTGTCATTAATCTCACCACTATATTATTATATCCTACGTATTCGTGCACTTTGTATGCTCATATTATGTTATCTATTTTTAATCATGTTATTATTATTATGTTTTTATATTATATATATGCATGTATCTTGTTAGCTTATATCATTATTTCATTTATTTATTTCATTTGTGTTATTATTACTATACTATCTACTATTACTATTATTATTGTTATTATTATTATCATGTCGTACATATTTTGGATCATTATTATTATCACTACTAAGTTCATATTTGTTTGTTGTTAATTATATGTGTTTATGTGTCGTCGTGTGTTCACAATTATCTTAGCGTAGGAATTATCATCTATCACATGTTGTGTTATTATCGCTTTACTGCCTACTTCGAATGTTAATATATCATAATCGCTTTTTAAATAATCTTGTTCAATAATTTGTAAAATACAAATATTGGCATATAATTGTCATTCAAGATAAAAACACATTTTCGCAAAATCAACATCTTTTAAACATTCTAAAAAATAAGGCAATATTTGCACGTTTAGAAGTTCAAAAGATCACATCCTAATGTGTTGGGTGTCACTTTTTCGTTCGACTAAATAACCAAATACCCTTTTCATATATTTTGAAAGTCAAATATGATCTCGATGCCAAGGTATAAACGTGTTGTATCCTAACATGCTGGGTACGATATTTTTATTCCTTTGAAACGAGCCAATCTTGAGATTCAACCCGGATTTAATTAACTTTCTTTCAATTTTCTACCATGAATATTTTCAAATTTTCGACATTGGGACAACATCAATCAATTTGGTACCAATTTTGGGCGTTGCGAGGGTGCTGATCCTTCCTTGCACGTAACCGACTCCCAAACTCGTTTTCTCAACTTTTCGTAGACCAAAAACACTGTTTTAGTAAATCAAAATGTTTTATTAAAACAAAGGTGATCCGATCACACCTAACAAAGATCGGTGGCGACTCCCTATTTTTAAAAGTCGATTCCCATTTTGACAAAAAATGGTTACGACAGCTTGGCGACTCCACTAGGGAATCTCGAGAGTCAGGCCATAAATTGATTGATTTTTGTCCTTTTGATTGAAAACTTGAAAAATTATTGTTATATATATATTTTTTAAAAAAACCATGCTTCTTTTAAAGCATTTGTTTGTGCTATAATTGAAATAATGTCGAGTCTCATAATTCATGCACTTGCATCGCATGACCGCTGTGGTCACACCTTTAAGTGGGAGTGAGAAACTAAGCTTTCGTGAGGTTTTCACCTCCGAATGAGCTAGTGGACTACTTCCGGGATACATCCGTACCTATGTGCTTCGTGAGGTTTTCACCTCCGCATGGCCATTGGGAAATGTATCCCCCTGAACCAAACTCGGTCCGTATGAGCCTATAATAGGCGAAGATTGAGGAATCTGTTGGTTCAGGTACCCCTCTTTAGAACCGAACCTCATATCGTGAGCCTTAAGAGCCCACCCTAGGTAAAACCACGCCAAACTCTAGCGGTCACCTGGATAGGTGTTCTGTGTTGGTTTATTTCTCTTGCACTAACCTGTTTTCTTTTGTGATTGCTTATCTCTTCTGTGCTAACGTGTTTTCTTCCTCCTTGACTATATTGCACTGCATCATCTAAAAGAAAGGAAGTGTTGATTCATAGTCGGTTGCTAAATGGAAGAGTTTGTCATAAGGAAATGTGTTACTTGATAAAGTGGATTATAATACGGTCGTACGAACACGAGGACATGGCTGTGTATGCGATTCGTTTTATGTAAAGAAACGTATCTTCTAGAAAAATTTAATAGAATCGAATTCATGATCAACACCTCTCTTTTTGCATTCATTTCATACATTTACATTGCATTGCATACAGCAGCATCATATCACCTTAATTATTCACTAAGGCTAAAATCGTATAATCCGCAGCTACGACACTACGAATCTGGAATCACGTCATCCCTATAGGACACGTCTAAGAACTAGAGCTATGGACGCCGAACTCAATGAGAGGATCAAAAGGATGGAAAGAATCCAGAAAGAGCTGCAAGAACAGTTAGCCAAGTCACAGCAAGAAGCAAGGGATCTGATGGTAAGATCCCGAGAGGAGTCACTAGAGCAAAAGGATCAAATGGCCAAAATGATGGAGATGATGGCAGCTCTGGCCAAAAAAAAAGAACCGCGCGGAGCCCTGACCTCACAGAGCCCCAGTCAAGAGTTAATCAGGATCCGCTCTATCCCTCGAAATTCACTTCGCCTCACGCCCATGCAACGCAAAGAGGGTATCTCAAGTGGAACTGGTAGGCCTAGAGCCACGATCCGTACCATCTGCTCACCTAGGGCAATGTATATTTGTATCAAACTCCGGAGATAATTCTGCTAACCCAATAGTTCCAGATTTGGATGATCCAGTTGGAATAGCCAGGTTGAAAATGGAAGATCATGATGCTTAGGACAAGTATAAGAGTCTGAAAGAAAGACTCCAGGCGATAAAAGGTACTGAAGTCTTCTCTGCATTAAGCGCCAAAGAGCTCAGCTTGGTGCCCGACCTGGTTTTGCCTCCGAAATTTAAAGTGCCAGATTTGGAAAAATATGATGGGATGAGATGTCCGAAGGCGTATCTTATCATGTTTTATCAGAAGATGGCTGGTTATGTGAATGAAGACCAATTGTTAATACACTGTTTCCAAGATAGCTTGGTCGGATCAGCCCTCCGATGGTATAATCAACTCGGCAGAGAGAGGATCCGATCATGGAAGGACCTAGCATTAGCATTTTGTAAACAATACAAGTATGTCTCCGACATGGTGCCCGATCGACTAACACTACAGATGATGGAAAAGAAACCAACAGAGACTTTTAGACAATACGCTCAAAGGTGGAGGGATATCTCGGCCCAAGTAAAACCCCCACTAACTAAAACTGAGATAACGGTCCTCTTTATCAACATCTTAAAAGGGCCATTTTATGACAAACTGGTAGGAAATGCCACAAAGGACTTCGCCGATGTCGTAATATCTGGGGAACTCATTGAAAATGGCATCAAGAGCGGAAGGATGGAAGGTTCCGAGAGCTTGAAAAGGTACCTATAAAGAAGAAAGAGCCTGAAACCCATATGGTGGGGACTGGGAACCACTACGCTTCCAATCCATACCCAATCCAACCACGACCTCAATTTCGCCCACCTCCAAATTTCTATTTTCCTCCTCAAAACCTCTACTATCAAACACCCCTTCCTTACCCCGTCTATACCTTTGATAACCAAAGACCATTCACCCTGCCAAGTACGACGCCTGCTTAAAGTCAGACTAAAAATGAACAAAGACCAACATGACCCCACCCTGAAAGACCCCAATTTACCCATATTCCCGTGTCGTATGGAGATCTGTGCCCGAAATTATTGAAAAAACAATTAATATCCCCATATTACATGGCACCGTTGAAGCCTCCATACCCAAAGTGGTACGATCCTAATGCTAATTGCATGTATCATGCTGGGAACCAGGGGCATTCTACAGACAATTGTATAGCATTTAAAAGGAGAGTTCAAGGCCTTATCGACGCAGGGATTTTACGATTTGACGGTACCGTAATATGGCTGGAAATATGCTCCCTAACCATACCGTAGGGAACATGAATATGGTGACACAGGAAGATAGGTGGCGAGCCAAAAGTTGTGTCTCCGAGATAAGGACATCTTTGAGGAAGGTCTGGGAAATAATGACTGAGAAGGGTATGCTCGACAAAAGTTTCAAGGAGGAAAGCATGAAGAGTCCAAGTTTTTGCGTCTTCCACGGCATAGAAGGACATCACATCCAATCTTGTGAGAAATTCAAAGAGCTACTTCAAGATATGATGAACAATAAGGAGGTTGAGATTTGCAATAAGATGGAAGAGACTGATGAAAAGGATATATGTGCCTCTGAGGGTCAATCATCAGGCCCCCTTATAGAGCTGATCGACCTTTGGTGATCTACTACGAGGCAAAGAAGGAAGAGGTGAAACCAAAAATGATAATCCAAGTACCTTCTCCTTTCCCTTACAAGGACAGCAAGGCGGTGCTGTGGAAATATGATGTCAGCATTACCATGCCCGAAGCCACGACTGGCAATGTTAGCGAGGTGGGGCATTTTACCCGTAGCGGAAGATATTATTCTCCCAAGGTGGTTGAGCTAAGGAAAAAAGTCGTCGACTACAGTCAGAAAGGAAAGGCACCAATACATGAGGCCGAGGTTGAGGTTGAAATACAATCTGAGCAAGAAGCTAAAAGGCCCGTGAATGAGGATGAAGCGCATGAATTCTTGAAGTTCATCGAACACAGTAAATATAATGTCGTGGAACAATTGAACAAACAGCCAGCAAAAATCTCAGTGTTATCTTTGCTATTGAACTCCGAGGCACATCGGAACGCCTTGCTAAAAGTGCTGAATCAAGCTTACGTGGAAAGTAATGTATCTCTAGAAAAGCTTGACAGGTGGGTAAATAACTTAGACGCGGACAATTTCATCTCTTTCAGCGATGATGAAATACCACCAAACGGTAGGGGTTCTGTAAAAGCATTGCACATCACAACCGATTGCAAGGGCTCTATAATACCAAATGTGATTATCGATAACAGGTCTGCACTTAATGTCATGCCTTTGGCCACACTATCCAGAATGCCTGTAGATATGTCTTATCTGAGGCCCTGTCACTCTACAGTAAGAGCATTTGATGGGACACGATGAGAGGTCATGAGGAAGACTGAAATTCCTCTAGATGTGGGCCCGTGTACATATGACATAGAATTCCAGGTCATGGATATCTCGCCTTCGTATAATTGCCTCTTAGGGAGGCCTTGGATCCATTCTGCTGGGGTAGTCCCTTCATCTCTCCACCAGAAAGTAAAGTTTGTCATGGATAATCGCTTGATCACGGTCGCTGGTGAGGAAGACATCGTTGCGTCCATCTCTACTGATGCACCCTACATCGAGGTGAACAAAGACGCAATAGAGTGTTCTTTCTGTTCTCTCGAATTTCTCAATGCTACTTTTGTCGCTGAAGGAAGCAAAGCCCCCATGCCCAAGCTGTCAAGGAATACTAAGATAGGAATCAAGCTGACCATGGGGAAGGGAGCCCGAGCAAAGAGAGGCTTGGGAAAATACCAGCAAGGAATAGTCAGAGCACTAAAGCCAGTACACCACAAGGCTCGTTACGATTTAGGATTCAAGCCCGACGCATGGTAAAGAGGGAAACAGTTACAGAAGGAGTAAGAAAGGAGGATTGCAAGAGCCTCAGGTCGGGAAGTGGAATGGGAGCCCATCATGTATCCGCCTTTGTCGAAAACATTTACATCGGCAGGAATGACATACCCAGGAAGAGATGATCCACAAAAGATGTTGTTATGGGTTGAAAGGGGCCTACATGACTTCAGTATAAATGTCATTAACAAAGGGAACAATGCAACGGAAGATATTTCAGCAATACGCCCTTGTCCCCCTAGATTTGTTTTGAATAACTAGATTGCCGAGGACCTTCTCATAGTTTCTAAATCTTCCCCGAAGTAATGCTCAATACTCACTTCTTGTATGCCCCTAAGTTGTGGGGGAATCTATTATAAGAGTTTATGTTGGCTATTTAGCTTTTAAATGAACAGTAATGAAAATGCATTTTGTCATGGTCTCTTATTCTCATCGGCTTCACATTTATTCCTTCCTCTCATAACCTGTCTTTATATATACCTCATATTATGCCATAGTATCGCATTTGTAGGTTCCATTACCTCGATGCTCCTCTATAGTTTCTTTTCCATTTACATTTCAGGTGCTTAGATATCGACGATGTGAACAATTCCGTTACAGATTCTAAAATCAACTTTGAGCAAGCTGTTTGTTTAGGAGAATCCGAAGCTGACGAAAATGCTGAAGATTATGTCTCAACCCCCGACTTACTGAGAATGATAGAACAAGAAGATAAATAGATTCTATCCCATGAAGAATCTGTTGAGGCAGTGAACTTGGGAAACGAAGAAAAGAGGCAAGAAGTGACAATTGGGACCTCCATCTCAGAGTACACCAAATATGATTTGATCGCCCTGCTTCATGAGTACAGAGATGTGTTTGCATGGTCATATCAGGACATGCCAGGTTTGAACGAGGATGTAGTGGTCCATTGACTCCCGCTAAAGCCAGAATGCAAACCCATTCAACAAAAGCTAAGACAGATGAGACCTGAAATGTTGCTAAAGATAAAAGAAGAAGTAAGAAAACAATTTGATGTTGGCTTCTTACAAGTCTCTAAATATCCAGAATGGGTGGCTAATATAGTCCCAGTACCGAAGAAAGAAGGTAAGGTGCGAATGTGCGTGGATTATCGCGACCTGAATCGAGCGAGCGCAAAAGATAATTTTCCCCTGCCACACATAGATACATTGGTAGACAACACAGCAAGACATTCATTATTTTCTTTTATGGATGGATTCTCAGGCTATAATCAGATAAAGATGGCTCCCGAGGATATAGAGAAAACTACCTTTGTGACGATGTGGGGAACATTCTGCTACAAGGTAATGCCATTCGGACTAAAGAACGCCGGGGCAACATATCAGAGGGCAATGGTGATGCTGTTTCATGACATGATGCACAAAGAGATAGAAGTCTATGTCAATGATATGATTGCCAAATCTCGAGGGGAAAAGGAGTATATCGAGAGCCTCAGAAAGTTGTTCGAAAGACTGAGAAAATTCCAGTTAAAGCTCAACCCAGCCAAGTGTACCTTCAAGGCTACCTCTAGAAAATTACTGGGTTTTATCGTCAGTGAGAGAAGTATCGAGGTTGACCCAGACAAGATAAAAGCCATACGGGAACTACCGCCTCCACGAACACAAAAAGAAGTCAGAGGGTTCTTAGGGAGGTTGAACTACATCACCCGATTTATTGCTCAGCTTACCAACCAATGCGACCCAATTTTCTGACTCCTCCGAAAACACAATCCTGGAGAATGGAATGAGGAGTGCCAAATGGCTTTCGACAAGATAAAACAATATTTCTCTAATCCTCTGGTGCTAGTACCGCCAACTCCCGGGAGACCGTTAATATTATATCTGACTGTGTTCGAAAATTCCATGGGTTGTGTACTGGGGCAACATGATGAGTCTGGAAAAAGGGAACAGGCGATTTACTATCTCAGCAAGAAGTTCACAGAATGGGAAGCAAGGTACCCGTCAATTGAAAAATTTTGTTGTGCTCTGGTCTGGGCAACTCGAAGGCTCAGACAATACATGCTGTATCATACGACGTGGTTGATGTCAAAGCTGGACCGAATAAAATACATGATGGAATCACCTGCGCTCTCTAGAAGAATGGCACAATGGCAGATCCTACTATCGGAATACGACATTGTGTATGTAAGCCAAAAATCGATAAAAGGGAGTGCAATAGCTGATTTCTTAGCAACTTGAACAACAGAGGAATATGAGCCATTAAGATTTGACTTCCCAGATGAAGATTTGATGTGCATTACGGTAAAAGAATGTGAATCGTCAAAAGAGAAATCATGGAAGATGAGCTTTGATGGTGCATCAAATTTATTGGGGCACGGGATTAGAGCAGTCTTAGTGTCACCAGAAGGGAATCATTACCCATTCACTACCAGATTAAATTTCTTCTGTACCAACAACATAGCGGAATACGAGGCTTGCATTATGAGACTTCGCGCAGCTATTGAACGAGACATCAAAATCTTAAAGGTATCCGGGGATTCGGCATTGGTGATTTATCAAATCCGTAGAGATTGGGAAGTGAGAGACTCGAAGTTAGTTAAATATCGCGATCTCGTGACAGAGCTGATCAAAGAATTAGAAGAAATAACCTTTAATTACTTCCCACGAGAAGAAAACCAATTGGCTGATGCCCTAGCCACCTTGGCTTCAATGTTCAAAGCAAATCAAGAAACGAAAATAATGCCTCTCCAGATGAGCATATATGAGGTCCCAGCGCATTATTTTAGCATTAAAAAAGAGGCGGATGGACAACCATGGTTCCACGACATCTTAGAATATGTCAAGAATCAAAGATATCCTGAGCAAGCAAATGAGAATGACAAAAGAATGATCAGAAGAATAGCAATGGAATTTGTTCTTGATGGGAACATCCTATACAAAAAGGGAAAGGATCAAGTGCTCCTGAGATGCATGGATACTGTTGAAGCCAGAAAGATACTTGAAGATGTCCATGAAGGAATTTGCGGAACGCATGCCAACGGTTTCACTATGGCTAGGCAAATTATGAGGCTCAGTTATTACTGGCTGACGATGGAAAGCGACAGCATTAGTTACGTACAAAAATGCCACAAATGTCAAGTTTACAGTGATAAAATTCATGCAGCACCTTCGCCCCTTCACGTCATGACTTCTCCGTGGCCTTTTTCTATGTGGGGCATGGATGTCATAGGGCCAATTTCCCCAAAGGCTTCTAACAGACATCGGTTCATTTTTATGGTCATAGATTATTTCACGAAATGGGTGAAAGCCACTTCTTTTGCTAATGTGACAAGGACCGCAGTTTGCAAGTTCTTAAAAAAGGAGATCATATGTCGATACGGTTTGCCTGAGAGAATCATCTCAGATAATGTTTTAAATCTGAACAACAAGATGATGAAGGAAGTATGTGAGCAATTTCAAATAAAGCATCATAATTCCTCACCCTATCGTCCAAAGATGAACGGAGCAGTAGAAGATGCTAACAAGAACATTAAGAAAATTATTGGGAAAATGACTGAGATGTATAAAGACTGGCACGAGAAGCTACCATTTGCTCTATATGCATATCGCACGTGTGTGTGGACCTCTACGGGAGCAACTCCTTTCTCTCTAGTCTTTGGAATGGAAGCTGTGCTACCCATTGAAGTTGAGATCCCCTCCTTGCGGGTCCTAATGGAGTCAGAACTAGAAGAATCGAAATGGGTTCGAGCTAGATATGACCAGCTAAATCTTATCGAGGAAAAACGCTTGAAGGCAATTTGTCATGGACAAATGTACCAGAAGAGAATGATCAACGCCCATAACAAGAGGGTGTGGCCAAGAGAACTTCGTGAAGGAGAACTCGTACTGAGGAAGATTCTCCCCATACAAAAAGACTTTAGAGGAAAATTGGCACCTAATTGGGAAGGGCCATACGTCGTGAAGAAAGCTTTCTCTGGTGAAGCTTTGATCCTCACTGAAATGGATGGGAAGGAGTTACCAAATCCGGTAAACTCAGATGCCGTGAAGAAGTACTATGCCTAAAAAAAAAGTGATCAAGATGAAAACCCAGAAAGGGCGTCTTGATAAACAAAAAGGTTTAGGATGAAACCCTGAAAGGGCGTCCTAAGGAAGCTGATTTGGGCTCAAAGAGCTAAGACGACTTATGCAGAAGGTCAAAGGGCAAAATATTAATGTTTGAAGCAGTCTCGGAAGCTTAAAATCTTCTACACAAGAAGCTGTGCTCGAAAAGATCTAGGATCGAGAAATTTGGAAAAGTTCACACGTTGAATATCTAGAGCATTTGACGATTGAACTTGCTTTCCTTTTTCTTTATAATGCTTTCTTTATTGAACTATTCCTTGTCAATTTTCTTTGCTTATTGCTTTCGCAAATAAATATGAATGTGAGGTGTTTCCTTCGTACCTACTTTTCCATTTTCACACTCTCATGTTTGGGTCAATTAAATGATAAATAGTGAAATGACATACTCCAAACAAAAGGAATGTTGAGCATTACTTGGATGGAAATTTGGTAAATACAAGAACCCCAAAGAAAAGACAAAGTTCAACAGGGGCAAAAGGGCAATATACGAGAAACATGGATTATTCGTAAAACCTGAGGATGGGTACAAAACCTAAGAGGAAAGTCAAGAATCGAAGCAATGAATGCAGGTCATCATGAAAGCCGTGACGAAAAGATATATGATAAACAAACCCAGGGCGCATGGCATAATCATGTAGGCATAAAAGCATTTAAGATAAACACGTGCATATCATAATAACATCACGCATGATACATACAGGTACTCAGTAAAGCAAGAAGTTTTGACGATAGCTGTACTGAACCAAGGAGAAAGAAGACATCCGAGTTCCACCAGATGATACGTTTTCAATTATTGCTTTTCAAAAAAATTAACTCATAATACGAGAGGTGAGTTAAGCCTTAGGTCACACGCTAAGGTATTTTTAATTTCTGTTTTTTAATTTCTATTTGCAAAAATCAACTCCTCAGGCCTCATGCTGAGGTATTTTTAATTTCTGTTTTTCAGTTTCTGTTTGCAAAAATCAACTCTCAGGCCGCACGTTGAGGTATTTTTAATTTCTGTTTGCAAAAATCAATTCCTCAGGCCGCACGCTGAGGTATTTTCAATTTCTGTTTTTCAATTTCTGTTTGCAAAAATCAAGTCCTCGGGTCGCACACTGAGGTATTTTTAATTTTTGTTTTGCAATTTCCGTTTGCAACTCCCCGGGTCGCATGTCGAGGTACTTTTAATTTCTATTTTTCAATTTTCGTTTGCAACTCCTCATGTCACACGCTGAGGTATTTTTAATTTCTACTTTTTTAATTTTCGTTTTCAACTCCCCAGATCGCACGCTGAGGTATTTTAGCGTCTGTTTTTCAATTTCTCTTTTTGAATTTGTAACACCCCCTACCTGTATTCGTTGTCAGAATAAGGTACGAGGCATTACCAGGGTTTACAATTTTTTTTTAAACCGAGACCAGTCTAATTCAACATATTTTCAAAATAATTTACGCATATTTATAAGATAACTTTAACACATAGGCCATACCAATGGCTGACCTTACATTCATTTCATATTAACATCTATTTTATTAGCTTATACATGCCATTGATTTCTAAAATAAAGTTTCTTAAAATACCGAAATCTTGGGGTTGATAGTGTGATATGTCTCTGACTGAAACCGACCTCCGAGCTCTCAACACTACAAAACAGGGAAAAAGGAAATAGGGTAAGCACTTTGTGCTTAGTAAGCCCATGTAACAAGAATTATACTTACCTAATATTTTCAATATAATGCAATAAACATTCATATATCCATTCAATGCATTATTACCCTAAAATCACAAACTCAACATTCAAGTTAGTCCATTAATTTCCATATACACACCATGATTGATGAGCTCATCAATATCATGATTTCCATTTCCTTGTTATTTTTCCTTATTTATCACGTTGAATTACTCGGAATTTCGATGGATTTTCAGAGGTACACTTTAGTGTACAAATTCGGGTCCATCAATTCATATTCATGTGCGTACATTTTCATTTCAGAGAGCACACTCCCGCGAACCTCATCTTTACAAATGGATTACCACCCCAGCTAAATCCTGTAATATAAACTCATAGAGTATTGTCGGGATTACCACCAAAGCTAAATCCTCGCAACGACAATTACTTTAATAAGCTTGGATCCGAATTACTACCCAAAGCTAAATTGCACCTAATTCGGGGATTACCCGTCCGAGCTAAATCCATTTTCCACATATTCTTCGGGAGGGCTATATCAGGATAGGATCACCATCCGGGCTAGATCCTTTTTATCGTCAATTCCTTTTCAGAGATCCATCGAATTTTCCTTTCATTCAACCGGGATTTCTTCCCCTTTTTACCAAATATATCAATGTTTCATCAATTTTCATACAATGAACATTCAAATTATATTCACATCGATAACATACATTTCAAGCATTTGAGAATATAATTCAAGTTACACGAACTTACCTCGATACTTGTTCGTACACAAAATCTACTACTCCGGGACTTTTTCCTTTCCTTGATCTAGCTTTGTATTTGAGTTTTCCGGATCTAAATAAATAAATTCAATCATCCATTCAATACTTTTCATGTTCACGTGTTAGCATTCACTATAATTTTATTATTATTTATAGTTTATTCAAATCTGTCTACTTGAGTCATAGTCACTAAATTATTTATTTCTCGAGCTACAAAACTCCAAATGAAGAACTATTAATTTTCCCTGAAACTAGACTCACATATCTTCTTTCCATAAAAGTTTCATAATTTTTGGTTTAGCCAGTAAGTACAATTTATTCATCAAAGTCACCCCTATTCTTCTATCTAGTAGTTTTGACCCTTCTTCACTAAAAATTAATTATCTCTTTATACAAGATTCAGATGATGTTATTGTTTATTCCTATTGAAAATAGACTCATTCAGGATTCTAAACATATAAATTTAAGCCCCTAATTATTTTTCTTCAATTTTTGATGATTTTCTAAAGTCAAAACAGAGGAACCCGAATTCATTCTGAACCAGTCTTACAAAAATCTAAATATCTAAAAATAAAGAACTTCTTTTCTTTCCTTGTTTCTTTCATATGAAAATAGACTCAATAAGCTTTAATTTCATATCTCACTCAACTTCTAATTCCACTTCTACGATTTTTGGAGAATTTTCAAACTTACTCTACTGCTGCTGTCCCAAAACTGTTTTCTTATAGCTTGTTTTACAATTAAGCCCTCTATCCAATTCTAACTTCAAATTCTTTCAATTAAACCACTAATTCATCATTTTATTCATCATATGCTATATTCAAAAACTCTAAAACTTCAAAAACTTCAACTTAAATTGATCAAAACTTTGTTCTAAAACTTATAAAGCATCAAAATTAAAAGAAAAGGACTAAATTAACTTACCAAATTAAACTCCAAGCTTTAAAAACTCTATTATCTCTTTTCTTCTTTCTTTTCTCTTTTTCTTTCTTCCCTTCACGTTTGCTCTCTGTTCTTCTTTTTGTTTTTTTGTTTTGTTTCTTTTCTCCTTTCTTTATATATATAATAATATAATAATATAATAATATACTTTAAAAAAATCTCAGATTTTCATCAATACACCGCCTCAACTTTACAAAATAGCATAATTGCCATTTTGGTCCTTCATAATTTCTTTTAATCTATAATTTAACTTTTACTTTCATTTCAATTTAGTCCTTTTCATTTAATTTCCTACCCAAACGTTAAAATTTTCTAACGAAAGTTTAATACCACATTACTAACATTTTATAAATATTTAGAAAAATATTTCCTATCATATAAATACTCATGCAATTATATTGAAATAAATTTCTATCTAAATCGGATTTATGGTTGCGAAACCATTACTCCGATAATATTGAATTTAGGCCATTACAGAATTTCTGTTTCTCAAAAAAAAAAAAAAAGAAGAAAGAAAGAAAAGGTCAATGCATATTACGAAAATAAAGAAGTAGTTTGAAGAGTTCAGATTCATTTCATCGAAGTCCTAGTGGAGCAATTACTAGATCGAAGCTACAAATCTCTTTGTCGTGAAGTCACATTGGAGCAAGCAGATCTCACCCTTAGAGGAAAAGCAAATTGAAGCTACGGGTCATCTCGCGGAAGCAGTGGTGGAATGGATCAAAGTAATAGGGTTTGAAGACGTTTGAGGAAGACAAGGACCATTAAGCTGAGGCTTGACCAAGACCGGGCTAAATTGGTTCTTCTTTTGTCTTTGCTCTATTCTCGTTTCACGATAATGAGCAAAGAGGGGTAGTTGTAACAACCAATTTTGCCCGGGCCTAATACAGATTAGAGGACCAAGTGATAAAACAAAAAATATTAAGCCCAAAAATAATAATAACAGTCCAATTACAAAATTAGTACCAAGCCCAAATTTAATACAAATGATCCAGTCCATTTACAATGCAAATTCAGAGCCCAATTGCAAAACCAATAAATAAACCCAAAAAAACAGTCCAAAAATAACAGTCCAAGCACAAAATCAACACCAGACCCAAATTAAAACAAACAACATGTCCATTTTACCCAAAGCCCAACAACCCGAACGGCCCAATGGCCCCAAATCTAAAGAAGCCCTAGGGTTCCCTTCTCTCCAGCGCCGCCGCGCGTCCCCCACATGCGCGCACCTCTCCAGCCTCTCCGCACGTCGCTCCAGCTCCCCACACGCGTTGTGCCCCGTGCCCACGCCCCTGACGCTTCGAGTACCTCCAAACACCTCGGTCTCGCACGCCTTGGCCCCTTCAGCGCCTCCTGACGACTGCAACTCCTACGCATGCATCGCCCCATACCCTGCAAGGAGAATACATAGCAATAGAGAGAACAAAACAAAGGGGGAAAACCTACAAATCGGTTATAAGAGGGGAGGAAAACATTTCGGATTCCCTCTCTTCTGGCCCCCGAATGCATTACCAAAAAAAAATACAAAAAAAAACAGAAATCTCTGTAAATTCGATTCTAATCAAATCAGAGCAAATCTTGTAACAGGGGTTCCCCCTTCGGTTACGAAACTTCAATAACAAAAGAGAAAAACAAAAAAAGGCATTCAGAAGTCAAAAACAGAACATGAAAAAATTTAGAAGGTTGATTTCATTGCTGTTATTATATACGGTTTTTTATTTGTTTTTCCGTTTTTATTTCTTTTTTTTTGAAGATTTTTTTTAAAAAAACTAAATCAAAAAGAAAAAGGGATTCTTACCTGGACTCCGAGACGCCGCGTCAGAGGCCCCTCTCCGTCGCGAAGGCCGAATCGAAACCCCAAGATGGGGTTTTTTTCTCTCGAGTGTTGGAGATCTGAGGCTTGGCTCGCACGAGTTCTGAAACGGAGCCGAAGACCCATCTACGCGCGTTATCGACCACCAGATATAGCGTGGTGGCTCGAACGCCAATTGAGGAGACCCAATCGACGGCCCGATGAGGGGTTATGTAAACCCTAGCAGAGCATCGGGGGGGGAGGGGTCTGTTTATTTTTGGGAAAAAGAACCAAATGGTAAAAAAAAAGAGAAAGCTTTATAAAACTAGTAAAACGACACCGTCTAGAAGGGGAGGGACCCGCGCGTCAACCCGCTTGCGACCCGGAGGATCCGCGTGTTTGGTTGAAAAGGGCTATTTACTACATTAGTCCTTCCCTATTTATTTTATTCGCAATCTTGTTTTATTTGATTTTAATTTAGCTCTTAAACTTCGTTCCGTTTCCATTTTAGTCCCCTCAAAGTGCAGCGTTTAACTCACTGGGAAAATTGCCCTTTCGACCCCCACTTTCACACGCATGTTTTTCCTAGCCCCCCCGAACCTCTACTTTATTTACAAATTGGCCCAAAAGTTTTATTTCAATACAATCTAACTCATTTTCAATCATTTTGCAATTTCATTTTATTTCTTTCTTTTTCTGCTTTATTTAATTTTTCTTATTATTAATTATTTATTATTATTTTATCATTACCCTGTTATATTGTCATTAATCTCACCACTATATTATTATATCCTACGTATTCGTGCACTTTGTATGCTCATATTATGTTATCTATTTTTAATCATGTTATTATTATTGTAACATCCCGAAATTGGGCCTAGTAGGATTGGGCCCATTGGACCTTGAGCATAGAAGCGTTTTAAAATTTTTGAGAATATGAGAACGGAATTATTACAATTTGGACTTATTAGGAATGTGACTTTGGAAAGTTATGGGATTTCTATGAAGTCTCGGGTTCGAATTAGGCCATAGCAAGAATTTTCATTTTTGGCCTTTTAGTGGAAAGGAGTGATGGAAGTAGGACTTAAGAATAAGTGGGTGCATTTAGGAGACACAAGGGAGCTTGTGGCTTGGTGGCAAGTGGTGTGTTGAGCTATTGAAGGGAGCAAGGGTTTGAATCTCATGACAAGCAACAAGAGAGTTCTATTTTTGCTCAAAGAAGAAAAGAGGTGGAGTGGGGACAAATGGAGCAAAACATGGAGCAAAACATGGAGTGGGGACAAATGGAGGAAAACATGGACAAAACATGGAGGAAAACATGGAGCAAAAAAAAGGGAGAGAATTATGGAAAGTGGGGTTGGTGGCACAAAAAAAGGGAGAGTGTTATGGAAAGTGTAGTTGGCAAATTTTGGCTTTTAGGGGAAAGAATATGGACGGTTTTGTGTGTAGGAGAGGTAGCTTTATTTTTCTTGGTCTTTTGGTAAAGCTTTAGTGCTTGTTTTGGTCAAAATTTCTATAGCATCAATTGTGTCATTTTCTCCAAATTTCTATTTTCTTTACCGAAACCTCCTAGCACATTTGTACATTTTTCTTCTCTATTGTTTGGTCAAAACATTCATCTCTTGTTCATCTTCTTTAATAGCTGAAACTACCAGAACACTTTCCCCATCCATTCTCTTCTATTGACCATTTCATCAACCTTTTCTTCTTCTTTAATCAACATCACTTTGTAATCACATCTTTTTGTTTGATTTTCTCTATAGTCGAACCCATTATCATCCTATGTCTTCATCATTTCGTTCTCTATCGTGTGGGAAAACCTCATCTTGATCGAATCGGATTTTTAACAAGGTGAAGGAGCACAAGTGAATGGTACTAATCAATCGTTATAAATCGACTCGTCAAGTAAGTGGGGTAAGAGCGTTGTTATAAGATTTGTTTTGGCCAAAGGTGGGATAATTGCTAACAACTCTCTCACTCACCAAATATTGTTAGGACGGGATTTCAGTAGCCAAAGGGTAGGATCGAGGGAGATCACATTCGTGGTGTTGAAATCGGTGGAAAGCACAACTCGTTATTAAGGTGTGTAATCCCATACCTTTCGTATATATGATTGAAATGGTGTGTAATATCACACTTCTCTGAAAGTTTGTATGAAATATGCTGTTAATCGGTGGAAATACCAAATAAAACTAAAAACCGGCATCCGTAATCACTCGGGTGTGCGTATGATCGTAGTGGTAATCGTATTTCGTAATAAAACAGTTTCGGTTAGAAGCAGTGATGTATTTTTGAAAAATCACGAAAAATAGGATAAAATGAATTAGAAAGTGAGTAAGATACCAAATTAAAGCTTACTGTGTCTATTTTGATATGGAAGAAACAGAGAAGGAAAAGGAATTTTATATTCTGAGATATCTTGATTTTAGTGAGACTGGTTCTGATTAACTTCGGGGTTCACTGTTCTGTTTTGGAAAAATCATATAAAATTGTACAAAATGAATTATGGGTTATAATTTATATGTATGGATTCCTTAGTGAGCCTATTTTCAAGGGAAACATGTTGGAATGGTATATGAAAACCGTACAGTGAGATATTTGAAATTAAGCTAAGAGAGGTCAGAATCATTGGATAGTGAAACAAGGGAAACTTTAAGAAATAAACTGTACTAAATGGCTAGGCCAAAAATTCTGGAAAAATTATAGTAAGAAGATACATGAGTCTAGTTTCAAGGAAATTTTACGGATCTAGATTTCGAGTTTTCTAACTCGAGTTATAGCCAATTTAGTCAGTATGACGCAAATGGACAGTTTAAATTTGTATGCCCAAAATTACTAGTTAAGTTTTAGTTGCGAAATTACCCCGTTTGGGCCTAAAATGGATTTGGACCCAATAGTTCCGTAGAGACCGAAATAGAGTTCTGTATCACTTGAGGCGATAGTGAATCTTCGGAAACACCGTTAAATATGAAATTACCGAATTACTTTGGGTTGCGAAAATTACCAAATTACCTTTGGAGGGTAAATTACCGAATTACCCTTGTAGGGTAAATTGCCGAATTACCCTTAGAAGATAAATTACTGAAATTACCCTTGGTAGGTAAAACTACCGAATTACCCTTAGAGGGTAATTACCGAATTACCCTTAGAGGGTAAATTACAAAGAAATACCCTTGGGTTGTAAAATTACCAAAATGCCCTTGGAGGGTAAATTACCAAAATACCCTTGGGTTGTAAAAAAAATTAATTACCAAAATGCCCTTGGAGGGTAAATTACCAAAATACCCCTGGGTTGCGAAATTACCAAAATGCCCTTGGAGGGTAAATTACCAAAATACCCCTGGGTTGCGAAATTATCGAAATACCCTTGGAGGGTAAGTTACCAAAATACCTTTGGGTTTCGAAATTTATTGAAATACCCTGGAGGGTAAATTACCGAAATACCCATCGGTTGTAAAATTACCAAAATACCCTTAGAGGGTAAATTACTGAAATACCTTTGGGTTTCGAAATTTATTGAAATACCTGTGGAGGGTAAATTACCAAAATACCCCTCGGTTGTAAAATTACCAAAATACCTTTAGAAGGTAAATTACTGAAATACCTTTGGATTGCTAAAATTACCGAATTACCCTTGGTAGGTAAAATTTCTGAATTACCCTTAGAGAGTAAATTACCGAATTACCCTTAGTGGGTACGATTACTGAATTATGAAAATGCCCTTACGGCCCGAGTTACGAAAATGCCCCTAATGGGCTGAATTACGAAATGTCCCTATGGACCAAACTACGAAAATACCCTTTATGGGCCAAAATGTTATATTTGCTATATGGGCCAATTCGTTATATGGGCCAAATGTTATATTTTCTAGATCGATTAATGGGCCAAATTTGCTAGATCGTTTAATGGGCCAGATTTGCTAGATCGTTTAATGGCCAAATTTGCTAGATCGATTAATGGGCCAAATTTGCTAGATTGCTTAATGGGCCAACTTGTGTTATGGGCCTTATGTTGAAATTATTCTATAAATATTATTATGCTTTGTATATGCATACATGACTGCATGGGTTGGGATAAATGACGAAGAGAAGAAAGGCCTGTTGCCAAAATCTAGTTTGGTGGCTTTGCCACAAATATTTTAAATGGCCTGTTGCCAAAATATTTTAAATGGCCTGTTGCCAAAAATCTAGTTCGGTGGCTTTGCCACAAATATTTTAAATGGCCTGTTGCCAAAATATTTTAAATGGCCTGTTGCCAAAAATCTAGTTCGGTGGCTTTGCCACAAATATTTTAAAAATCTAGTTCGGTGGCTTTGCCACAAATATTTTAAATGGCCTGTTGCCAAAAATCTAGTTCGGTGGCTTTGCCACAAATATTTTAAATGGCCTGTTGCCAAAATATTTTAAATGGCCTGTTGCCAAAAATCTAGTTCGGTGGCTCTGCCACAAATATTTTAAATGGCCTGTTGCCAAAAATCTAGTTCGGTGGCTCTGCCACAAATATTTTAAATGGCCTTTTGCCAAAATATTTTAAATGGCCTATTGCCAAAATCCAGTTCGGTGGCTCTGCCACAAATATTTTAAATGGCTTAATGCCTCTAGTTCGGTGACTCTGTCACAATCTAGTTCGGTGACTCTGTCACACTCTAGTTCGGTGGCTCTGCCACATTAAATGACTTTATGCCTGCGATTGGTGTGTTGGCGGGGTGGGTTGACTTGATCCCCACAGGTGTCTTTGGTTGGTGTGGTGGTGCGTAGCGGATGGAAATTAGGTTTCGTTTGGGATTTGCATATCATATGCATATTATATACATGTTATTATGTTATAATTGTAAATGGGCTTAGGCCCAAAATATTGCTATGTGTGTTCTGACCCAGTGGATGATGGTAAGGGGATTACACACTGAGTTCTTGTAACTCACCCCCCTTTTTCTTAACCTTTTCAGGTAATGCTCAGTGACGTGGACTTGGGCCTTGGATGACTTGGTGGAGACCATACTTCAGAAATGGTTTATTTGGACTTTAGACTTCTTTCTCGTTTATTTTATTACTTTACTATTTTGGGTTAAATGTTGTAATAAGGCCTCGAATTTTCTTTCAAAATGCTTCTGCAACTCTATTCCCAAACATCCCATTTTTGTGAATTGTTTATTTCAAATATGTTTTCACAACAAAAAAGGTTATTAAAGATAATTACGTTTTCAAGTAGATAACAATTGAGTGTTTTGGGTTTTAACAAAGAGGCTGTAATTCTCACACAAGTTTTTAACAATATCAAAGATGGTTTGGAAAAAAAAAAATTTCCATGTGACACGCTAGATTCGGGCTTAACGTCTAGGCCGGGTTTGGGGTGTTACAATTATTATGTTTTTATATCATATATATGCATGCATCTTGTTAGCTTATATCATTATTTCATTTATTTATTTCATTTGTGTTATTATTACTATATTATCTACTATTACTATTATTATTGTTATTATTATTATCATGTCGTACATATTTTGTATCATTATTATTATCACTACCAAGTTCATATTTGTTTGTTGTTAATTATATATGTTTATGTGTCGTCGTGTGTTCACAATTATCTTAGTGTAGGAATTATCATCTATCACATGTTGCGTTATTATCGCTTTACTACCTACTTCAAATGTTAATATATCGTAATCGCTTTTTAAATAATCTTGTTCAATAATTTGTAAAATACAAATATTGGCATATAATCGTCATCCAAGATAAAAACACATTTTCGCAAAATCAACATCTTTTAAACATTCTAAAAAATAAGGCAATATTTGCGCGTTTAGAAGTTTGAAAGATCACATCCTAACGTGTTGGGTGTCACTTTTTTCGTTCGACTAAATAACCAAATACCCTTTTCATATATTTTGAAAGTCAAAGATGATCTCGATGCCAAGGTATAAACGTGTTGTATCCTAACGTGCTGGGTACGATATTTTTATTCCTTTGAAACGAGCCAATCTTGAGATTCAACCCGGATTTAATTAACTTTCTTTCAATTTTCTACCATGAATATTTTCAAATTTTCGACATTGGGACAACATCAATCAATTTGGTACCAATTTTGGGCATTGCGAGGGTGCTGATCCTTCCTTGCACGTAACTGACTCCCGAACTCGTTTTCTCAACTTTTCGTAGACCAAAAACGCTGTTTTAGTAAATCAAAATGTTTTATTAAAACAAAGGTGATCCGATCACACCTAACAAAGATCGGTGGTGACTCCCTATTTTTAAAAGTTGATTCCCGTTTTGACAAAAAATGGTTACGACACAAAAGATGGAGATAAAACTAAACCCCAAAACCCAAAGTAAGAACCCTTAAGATGCAAATACAAATGATAAAGAAAGAGGCAGATAAATGCGGAAGCGGATCGTAAAATTTGTTAAAGTCGCAAATTTGACTAAGGGCTCTAGACTTTTGGAAATAAACTTGGATTTTTACACAACCTAAAACAAAATCAAATCCAAGTCAGATAAAACAATTAAAATAAATAACTAGAATAAAATAATAAATCAAATATTAGAATAATAAGGAAGCAAATAAAGAAGATAAATCGAAAGATAGAACGTGGTGTGTAGAAGTCCTAAGAAACCTTTGAAACACGAATAATCCACAACCCCCTTCAAGCGGCTCTAATTTTCCCTCCAAGATAGAAACATTGGCAAGAAAAAGTTTGAAGATGGTTCCTACAATCTAAAAAGATTGTTAAAACTCTTCTAAAAGAAACTCAAGAGAAATTCTTAAAAAAAGAAAACTCAAAAAGAATTTATAAACTCAAAAGAGAAGTTGAATAATAATGAATTGAATGAATTGTGTACAATGTAAAGGTCTATACATAAGCTAGCTAAATAAATCTAAATAAAACTCTTAAGTATACTAGAACTCTAATTTAATCTAAATAAGAAGTAGTTTTAAACTAAATTTCTTTATTAACATAAAACTCCTAAATAACTTAAAATACTTAATAATTATAAAAAATTTGGAATAAAATAATAATAAAATAATAAGAGCTGATAAATATAATATTAGGCTCATATATAATAAAAATTAAGCTTAAAAGCCGAAACCAAAATGATTTAGACTTGAATTAAAAGCCCGAAAATCGTAATTCTCATCATAATCTCGTTCAAAAATTCTGCTCGCGCAGTCTTCACTAAAATGGTTATAACTTGAGTTACCGAACTCAAAATTTAGTGATTCAAAATATGTTTCGAAGCTAAGAGATATATCTTTAAACACCATAAATGCCAAGATCCCATCCAAAAATTCTTCGCAAGTATGTTGATTTCCCGAACCTGAAAATTGACAGCTTTGGTGATTAAAATTTAATAATTTTCACCCCATCCGTGCATGTATCAACCAAAATTCTCTGAAAGCTTGTAAAAGCTAATACCTAAATGTGTAATGGGTTATAATTCTAGGGTGGAAAAAATGGCCTATTTATAGGCTAAATTCGTAGGTCAAATAATATTAAAATAACCTACACTAATTAGAGTTTAAGTGGGAAACTAAAAGTAGAGTTTAACTAGGAGAAGGAAAATCTAAAAATGCAAGGCATAACTCCACAAACATTGAAAACTTTCATGCAAATAATTCTGGGATTGGAAAATTGAGGTACTGCAGTACTAGGTTAAATAAATCTTGTAAAATTTTCGCTTTAATTTTACTTTTTAATTCTACTTGTTTTTCTATTTTGGTATCTAAATTTTATAAATTCATTTTTTTTCATTTTTATAAAAGAATTTACTTTTAATTTTTAAGAATCAAGACTAAATTGAAAAAAGGTGTAAAGTTTAGGGAATTTGTTGAATTTTTTATAATTAGAACCAAATTGATAGAATATGTAAATATTGATAGACTAAATTTGTTATTATGCTAATAAAAAAGTCGGGTCAGCATTTCCTTAATGATTTAATGGAAAAGTGACCAAAATACCAAATGTCGATAATGTAAGTGACTAAAACAATTCCTTAAACATGAATGATCAAAACAAAGCAAACTAATAGTTGGGTGACTGCTTGTGAAATTTACCTTTTTTATATTTTACAATGTTATTGTTGAGCTATGTTTTCATTGCTTATATTGATAGTTTTTGTTTTTGTTTTTGTAAAGAAGATTTTTTGAAGAAAAAAAAACTTAAGTATTTATCGTTGGATAATAATAAAGTTTGTGTCCCTTCAGCCACTTAAACGATAAGTTATTGTCGTTCATTATTGTGTAAGTGTTTTAGCATTTTTGGAAGCTGAATATGGGTATTTTTATCAAATATTCGATTTTGTTTTTGTATAATCATTACTGATTTAAGCGTGTTAAATGACAAATTAAGGTTTTGAAAGTTTTGTGGTGGCTTTTACATCGAAATCAAATCAGGTGTGTAACGAAAAATAGCGAACGGCCAAAGCCAAAAAACTACACAGTCGAGACCACATGGCCGTGTGGTAGGCCGTCTGTGACACATGGTTGTGTGTTGGACTGTGTGCTAGATTGTGTGAGACACACGGTTTGGGCTATTTGGGCCATGTGGGCCCAATATTTAAATTTTCCCTAGGGCTGTAAGTATCATTTGGATCAAACGTTGGCCTACCATAGGGTCGGTTTCTTATAATTAAGCTATAAAACATGAATCCTGGTCATTCGTTTGCATGAAATTTGATATAAATATGCCTGTTTGTAATGTTATAAAATATGTAAAAATTGTAACATGATATGTATAATCTGAAAAATGTTATATATGTTCTGCATCAGTTATTCTGAGCTTGTACATTGTAAATATATCTTATATCTGTTAGTACTACATTTGCATATGGGTTGAGAATTAATATTGGAGGAAATGTGGGTAGTGTAATAACCTGCCGTATTTGGTGGCTCAGCCACATATATCAACAGGTCGTTTTTGTTCAAATAGGAACAGTGGTTTTAGGACCACAAAATTCGAAGTTAAAAATATTATTTTATTATTATATTAATGTTTACATTATGATATTATGTTGGTTTGAAAATTTTGTCAAGAAATTTTATCTTCTGGGTTAGTCAATTTGATGAAAAGGACTAAATCGCGTAAAGTGTAAAAGTGGAGTTTCATTAGCTAAAGGTATCTAATAGCTATGGAATTTTAATTTAGAGGTCCTTATGTGTAAATATACCATTAGTAGCATGAGTAGACAATTTTGGACAACCATTATGTGTTTTTAATGGCTTAATATTAAGGTTATTTTGGTAAATGATTATTTAAAGGTTAATTATAATAAATCAAAATTTAAGTATCATCTCCCACTATCATATTAGTAACCAAAATTGAGAAAGAATGACAGCCATGGGGGTTTGAAGTTTCAACAACTTTGATTTCTTTGATTAGGTATGTAATTTTAATCCGTTTTTGATGATTCCTATGTTTTTGAGATCGTTGCATCTAGTACTAGCTAGCCCAGGGACTAATTTGCAAAACTGTTAAAGATTTTGAATGTTACCATCGATGAATATGTGTGAGTTTTGATGATTGATGACAAATTTTGAATGTTTATTGATAGTTAAACAAGTTTTGTAAAGTGATTTTGAGTAAAAATACAAAATAAGGATTTATTTGTGAAAATGTGTGGTTAAATGTGTGAATAAATGATAAATATGGGCTGATATGTGCATTAGGAAAATTTGGCTAGCTTGGGAAGGCATTAAATTGCATGAATTTGTGATTTTGTGAAATAAGGATTAAATTAGCTAAAATGTATAATTTGGATTGAGTTGAATAAATAGATGATTAAATAAGTCAATTTTTGAATATATTTAGATCAAGAAAGGAGAAATACGAACTTAGATCATGGAAAGAATAAAGTTACGAAACAGTTAGCTCAATTCGTTGTTTTAGCAATTGAGGTAAGTTCGTATATTATAAGTTTTAATACAAATTTATTTCATATGCCTTGATATTGTATAATTGTGAATACGGGACTATAGATATGATCGATAGTGATTCGACGACAATTCAACAATAATTCAATGGTATTTGGCATTCGAAATCCCGGTTGAACTTTAGGAATAGTTTAGGATACTAGTGACATGTCATTAGGGATTGCAGTTAGTTGGCTTCGGGCCATGATATAACACTTTGTGTGCGATACAAACTGATTTGGCTTCAGGCCATGCATATCGGCTGATTTGGCTTCGGGCCATGATATTAGTACTTCGGATAAGTTACCCTGATTTGGCTTCAGGCCATGGTATAGGTATTTATTGTGTGAGATCCTTCAGTATCTGACATCTATTCAGAATAGTTCAATGGGTAAACAAAAGATGTGATTGAGTATGAGAATGATATGAGATGGTACAGGTACGTACGTAACATGTATAAGTTTTGATTCGAAGAAACTTGTGAAGAATGTGATTAATATCATAATTATGTATATGGAAGGTTTGTTAGCTAATATATGCTAAATGTTAATATATATATTCAAATTGTTGAATTAAAATCTTGAGATTGAATTAAGTTTACTTTGTACGAGCTTACTAAGCTTTATAGTTTACTTTGTGTATTTTCACGTGTTTTATAGTGATATTGAAGCTAGCTCGGATTCGGGAATTGTCAGAGATCATTTCACACTATCCACCTATATTTTGGTATCTATGAACTTTGGTAATTTTGAGTATATGGCATTTATAGGGACTTTGATCATGTTGGTTATGTTTCGGTAATGATTTTGGCCATTTGATTTGGCTTATAAATGTATATGTCTTGATTTGTATCTAATAGCCATGAGAGTTGGCTTAAATTGAGCTAATTTGCTTGGTATATGTATATGTGCTTATAATCATTGTTTGTAAATTGAGGTCAGTTATGTGTTTATATGTACTTATATGGTTGATTTTGAGTTCATGACTAGATATGTGAATGACCATATTATGAAGTTTGTGGAATTGGTAGCATGCTTGTGAATTGGTACAAAATGAGGTATATTAGGTAAAGGTTTGACTAGATGATTGGTATATGTATTTTAGTAGGTTTTGGTTGAGTAAAACTTGAGTTATAAGCATGTTGGTTGCTAGTATTGGAATTGGTATGAATTAGCCTTGTTTGTGGCTATATTGGATGCTTGGTGCCATTTTGGATATTTAGGTGAGCATAAATGTGGGTGGCAAATTGGCTTGGTAAATAGCGTATTTTTGTCTAACGGGCAGAGACACGGGCGTGTGTCTTAGCCATGTGTGACACACGGTCATGTTACACGGTCGTGTGTCCCCTGGTGTTGAAATTGAAATGAAGTCAGTATGCTCCACACGGTCTCACACACGGGCATGTGATCGACCGTGTCGTACAAGTCAGTATACCCCCTAATTGGCACACGGCCTAGGATACGGGCGTGTGAGTTGGCCATGTTGCATAAGTCAGTATACCTTACAGGTTTGGCATGGCCTAGCACACGGCATGGCACATAGGCGTGTGTGGCCACTTCGAAGGGCATACAGGCGTGTGGTTGGCCGTATGACCCAAGGTAGTAACCTCACTTGTTTTGACACGGGCTGCGACACGACCATGTGCTCCCAATTCAAATGTCCACACAGCCTGTGACACAGGCGTGTCTGGTGGCCGTGGTCACATGAGCGTGTGTCCCTTGTTTTGAGAAAAATTTTCTAAGTGTCCAAATGTTTTAAAAGTTATCGGTTTAGTCCCAAACCAATATTAAAGCATGTTTAGGGCTTAGTAGGCTCGTATTAGGGACTTTATGATTAAATGTGAATAGTTTTAATTTCAACGCAAATTTATGACTCGATTTGTATGATTGATTGTGATGAAAGTTCAGTAATGCCTAGAGCCCTGTTCAGGCATTGAATATGGGTAAGGGGTGTTACATATCTGATTTTGTAATCGGTGATAAATCGCCTAATGTACTGGTAACTT
Organism: Gossypium bickii; assembly: GCA_025503065.1. Classification (NCBI taxonomy): domain Eukaryota; kingdom Viridiplantae; phylum Streptophyta; class Magnoliopsida; order Malvales; family Malvaceae; genus Gossypium; species Gossypium bickii. Next base: position 59,342,339 of record CP106721.1, on the reverse strand, counting down.
TGTTGCAAATAGTCTGAACAGTGTCATACTGTACACTAAGTGGTGTGTGGGGCTAGATGGGTATTTACTACCCTATATGGTAAGGATGGTCGGAGATGGTGTGTAGCAAATGATGGCAGGATTGTAAAATTACATCTGATTCTGATTTTGTGTATGATATGTATTTTGTATATGCGCTACTATGTTATAAACCTGAAATTAAATCAATAATTCTGTTCAGTTTAAAGTTACACAGAAAACTCATTTTCTATCTATCTGTCACTTTCAAGTAACCCTCAAACTTAGGCGGGTTGGTGTGATGGGAGCTCGGTTATAACCACACTTTCATAAATTTGATTTATTTGAATTGGGTTTTGTATTTTTGGATTGTTTGAACATTTTATACTGTTTTGGGTTTTTAGACTTTTTTTTCCGTATTTTGCATAATATTGTTTAAACATTTTATTGACAAAATTCACATTTCTACAAAGATATATGGTTTTAGAAAACATAAACAAACAATATTTTCAATAAAAACAACTAAGTAAGATATGTTTTTCATAAACTGGGTTTTCGTTTAATGGACAAGAATCACCACAATTTTAAGAGAAAGTAGAGTGTACTGAAACTAAAATCATCACATATTTTAGAAAACAAATAGTGGAGTGAAACTAAAAACTAAATAAAAAATAAACAAAATTATTGAAATAACTATGACCGACAACTAACCCTAAAGTCGATGCTGTCGCCCACAAGACGAATGTAAACCATGTATGTTAAGTATTTTTATATTCAAACTCACACTTGTATATGTAACATTTCAAAATCCAACTTCAAAACCAAAAAATGCAAAGCTTGATGCAAAACCTTAGAAGCGTTGCAGACTTTCTTACTCAAGCAAAACCTTAGAAGCATTGTCATGCAAATAATTCTGGGATTATCGAAGTAATTGAATTTGCAACTGATTAAAACTACATCTAAAAATGACTTAAAACTATTCTAACGTGATCTCAAATTACTATGGAATGGAAAATATGAGAATGACGAATAGCGTGCAATGTATATTCAACGAATTTAAACTTAATTAGTTGCTAACAAATATGCTGACACTACCTCTATAACTTAATGCTCACCTCTAACTCACAGCTTTCGCTAATTTTAGTTAGCATACATCAACTCTTTTCATACCAATACTTGATGTGCTTGGTAAGTTAGCCAATTAGGGTCAACTCTTGTTTATTCCCTAAATTTAACAATCTCAAATAATATTAAGCACACCTAGACTAATAAATACAACGCATTCATGGTCCACCTATAAACATTAGATCACATCACATACACATATTGTAACACCCCCAAACCCGGCCCACGAGTCTAGACCGGATCCTGGTTCACATCATGAGAAGTGGTGGAAAATCTTTGACTTTAGTTTAAAACGTGAAAATTTGTTAACTCGAAAATCATGTCCTTTTAAAAATTAATAGATAATATAAACTTGATATAAAATATCCGAATTAAAACTTTATTATATGATTTAAGATATAGTTTTAAAATAAACCGATTTCAAAACAATAATTTAATCGTCATTTTGATTTAACATAATATAAATACTCAAATAATTAATTGGGCCTTATTACAATAAAACTTATTCAAATACTTAAAGTAATCGAAAGTGATAAATTCTATTAAATAAGGAAACAATTTCAGTGATTTAAAATCGCCTCTGCATGGCCACCTTTGTATCCACTCCAACCCGATCCGATCATCATGTCACCGCGATGTTTTAAAAGTTGGGTGAGTCATACAGACTCGGTGTGTGTAATTTAGCCACCGATATCCACCCACATATTAGCCACAATCAACCCAATTATTAAAGGCAACAAGTAATATATATTCATCTTAACAATTACTACAACTGGGCTTGGCCCACATTCAATTCACATTCAAATACGGGGCTAGGCCCATTTCCACGTATGTTCCCAAAACATACCTATCCACATGTCATATTGGGCTTGGCCCATTTCCATATTATTACAAAAATAATGCAACATGATACCCAACCCAAACCTAGGGTCCATCCGCTACACACCCCCGATCCATTTTTACCACACACCTGGGGACTATTGAGTCACCCTCTCCTTTTCCCTCCAAAAAGGCAACCAATGCCATCCACGATGGAGCACATAGCAATCCATCAAGCCACGATATGGCATCAAGCCGATATCAATCAAGGTAACCACGCGAACTAAATCGCAAAGATCCACAACGCGACCTCTCGCCGGCGCCAATCCACGATGTAGCACAAAGTCGACATCAACCACGCACTCAAGTACACACCGCATCTTCTTTTCATAACCCACCCATGCACATGCCACATAAAATATAATCATGATAATGCATGCACATGCTTATTAATATTCATAAACATACTCATATACAAACAAATAATCACATTGCAACAGTCCGATACTAACTCGATCATCGCTATACCTTTTAGGATATACATGGCACACTTATTATCGCACTTGTTAGTAAAACATATAACACATAAAACCCGAATCGGTGGGTTAGTTACACACCTTATAACTCAAGTTCTAAACCCTCGATTTCGATGCTATCGCTTAGTGAGACTACAACTATCGCCTATCGTTTTCTGCTGCACGCCCACACCCGGTGGCCAATCCCGAATCGCCGAGAGGCGGCTTTTCTTAAACTTAATAGGGACCTTCCTTTCCCCTCTTTGATCGGTATTGGCCTCCATCAAAAAGCTTAATCGTAATCACACGATTAATCAATCAAAGCCACAATCTACTCTTAACAAATCTAAGTTACTTACTAACATCCTTACCGAAATAATCCGAGATCCCGAAGGCCTTCCTTTGCTTTCGCCGATTTGCCCTTGATGAGTAAATCGAATTCAAACAGTTCCTAAGTGCTCCCTCGCGCTAGCCTTAAAACTAAATGGAGATGAACCGAGGAGATCACCCTTGCGATATTCGCCAACCACACTAGGATGCCAACGATTTCGACAATGGTGCACAATAATAAAGGAGTTTTGGCCTAGTCTAAAGGTTAAAGAACCGAAGTTGAAGGAAATAAAAAGGTATAGAAAGGAAGAGAGTGAAAGGAATTCAAGCAATGAATTGGTTGACTACAACTTTCGCAAAACTAAAAGAAATAAAATAAAAGAATAGGAGAGGAGTAGAAGAAAAATTTGGCACAAGCAATTAAAATGAGAGACTAAAAAAATATGCAAAAGGGTGTTTCTATTTATAAAATTCGCCACTAACCGAATGAAGAACCCAAGATTCGCCATCCTCCTACTAATTCAAATTGAATTGGTCCAATTCAAAAACAATTTGAATTGCTCCACCATTATCCCACTTATTAGATAAAATAATAATAATCCTATATTTAATATAACTAAGTAGATAAAATAGCAACTTTATCCAATATCACCACTTAAATCAAAGTAAAAGACCACCCTTGGCGGCCACCACTTTTTTTTTTTTTTTTTTTAATTCTAAACCAATTTCCTTTCCTATCTTAAACTCTTATTTTATCACCTCATAAAAAAACAATCTAATAATAATTATCCTACAATTATCCTACCACTAAAATAAAAAAACAAAAGAATAAACTCATAATTATCTCCTCATTAATTTAAAACAAAATTAATCCTAATCTTATCCTATTTGAAGCCCCCATGTGCCGCCCAATACCCCAATCGGCGGAAAAATAAAAACCAACCCACCTACAAATTTCTGAGATTCGAACACAGACTCGGGGGGAACCCTCGTCGCTAAGTAGCGCCTGTGCCACTGGGCCACTTTGATTTTTATGCTAAAACCCCAGCAATTATTCTTAACACCTACCTCTCTTCAGCCCATCACCCAAAAAGCAAAATAAAAACGCCCAAATGCACGGCTCATTTCTCGAACCCGTGCTCCCTTCTCCTCCAGCGCCTAAGTAGCGCCTAGAGCCACTCCGCCACTGGACTTTCATGTCCATCAAACCCGCCCTTTATTTATAAGACCTACTTAGCCCAGTCCCCTTAACGCAAAAAAATAAATCAAGAAATTGTGCCGCTGGACTCGAACCCAAGCCCTTAGGCGCCACCTTCCAAAGCCCCAAGCAGCGCAAGATAACCACTTTGCCAATGCCTTTTATGTGCCTAAAACGCCCAATTAATTCTTTTAAAGCCTCTAAAGCCCAGCTCCATTCCTAACCCCAAAAATTAAAATTTTTCCTAAGCCATCCCTTGCCTTCTAGGGTTCTCCAAAACCCCCAAAATTCCTCCAACAGGACCTTAAGCCTACTAAATGCTCGGGTCATGCTCCAAACACATAACCCCTAAACCAGGGTGTTACACATATCAATCATTAACCACTTGAAAGATTTACTGTTTGATAAATTAAAAAATTAAATGTTAAAAAAATATTTTAATGAAATATTCAAAAAATGATTATAAGAACCTAAGTATAAAATAAATAGAATCATATCTCCAAATCTAGAAAAACAACTTCTAAAAATATTTGAAAAAGTCTATTTAAATAAATGAGTAATTCTTATAATAATAATAATAATAATAATAATAATAATAAGGATTGAACAGATGAAATTTATAACTTTTGCAGGACCAATGGATCACTGCAAACAATTAATAAATACTCGGACTAGCATAAATCCCAATCAATGAGTACGAACAATGTAAGCCTTAGCTCGAAAATCCTTATTCTTTGTAAAGTTAACATTTAACAACTTCATCATTGTACCTCTTCGGAACTAAGTACATAAAGCTCGACGCCAAACCTTCGAAGCATTGAAAACTTTTATGCGGGTAATTCTGGGACGAAAAATGATGAGTTCTTGCATTGTCATGTAAAAGGAACTTCATTTGCAGGGGAATTGTGAATTAAATTTGCAAATGAAGTGTGCAGTCAGGCTAGAAAACAACTTGAAGGAAAATTTGCAGAAGATTCAAAGATATACATAGTTGCATCAACATCACAAATCCCAAAGCGATATGAGAACACTGCAAAAAAAAAAAAAAAAACCCTCATGGTTCTCTTTGAATTACAATTATCCACAGAAAGCAGTCATTTTTGGAGGCAGATTAAAACACCACAGCTACTGACACTAGATATTGGGAACTTCTTGATGAGGTAGCTGTCAGAGATCGACTCGATTAAGTAACAAATAAATACAAATAGCAGAAGAAATTGAACACACAAATTTAACGTAGAAAAACCTCTTAAAAAAAGATAAAAAGACATGAGCAAAAATAATTTTACTATAATGACAAAAGAATGTAGAATATTAAAGATGGAGATAAAAACTAAACCCCGAAAATTCAAAATGATTATAAAAGAGTTAATTTATAGACTAAATTTATAGGTCAAATAATAATAAAATAATATAAACTAATCAAAATTTGATTATATAGAGGCCCAATTTTATCCGGCCCAAACAAACCAAAAGACAAAAAAAAAAAAAAACAAATAAATAAAAACAAACTCATTAATTAAAAGTTCAGTCCATTTACAAACCCTAGCCCAAAACCCACTATCCTAAACCTAAATTGAAAAAAGAAAAAACCCTAATCCCTCCAGTCGTCGTCTCTACCACGTCAGCAAGCATGCCTCCTCTACCCTCCTTTCACTGAAATGACAAAGTGTGGCTCCCCAGCACCATTGACCTTGCCACGGACACCTGCAAAAAAGAAGAAGAAAAAAACAAAAACAAAAGTAGAGAACAGGAAAAGAAAAACAAAAAACAATAATATTTTATAATATATTTCGATTTTAAAAATCGAAACCATGTAACGTAATGAAAAAAAGAAGAAAAAATTGAATACAAAAGAAAAAAAAACTAAGTTGTTCGTCTTTTTTTTTTTTTTGCTTTTTATTTCGAAAAATATAAGAAAATAAAATAAAATTTTAAATCTTACCCGTTCATCGCCACTGGAAGGCCCTCCTCTACTTTTAAAGGTCTCCGAACCCCTTAGGGTTCATCGACAGCCACATCGGAGAAGAGAAATCGAAAGGTCTCTTGGCTTCCAATCGAATTTTAAATGGGTTTTCGGAGGATATATCACCAAATCCACGATCTACGTAAGAAAAGGGGCTCAGGGGAAATTTTTTGATTTTTCAGTCACCGAAGGCTACAGTCACCGTCGCTGATGACCGGTGGCCATGGCAGAGACTCGCTAGCCTTGTGACTGGAGAGAAGGGGTATTGAGAGAAAAAAAAAAAAGAAGAAAGGAAGAATGGTTTTTTTAACAAGTTTTAACATGATTTTTTAAAATATTTTTTAACCTATATAGGTTTAATGAAACTACATCGTTTTGGTCTAGCTTCAGAAGCCCCAAAACGACATCGTTTTGACGCTGACTTGAAGATCCGAACCAAATAGTCTTAGGATCCGCGTGTTTTTTGAAGGTTGGGAAAATTTCTTAGTCCCTTTCGCTTTTTTTCCTTTTCTAATTTCATCCTATACTCCTTTTTATTTATTTCATTTTTACCCTTTTATTTTATATTCTTACATTTTGGTCCTTTGACCCACTATTGACCTAAGGGAATGGCATGGGGTTGGGATAATTACCTAGTCGGCCCTTACATCTTTTGCATGTTTTGATTTAACCATTTTTGTTTTTTTTTTAATTTATACTTTGAAATTCATTTAGATTTCAATTTAATCATTTGCCTACTTATTTTTTTATTTTTATTATCATTATTTTATTATTTATTTTATTATTTCTGACACTTTTATGTCATTCACGTTTATCCCTTTTAATTATGCATCTTTTATTTTTATTTTGAATTATCATGTTTATTTTATTATTAAATATGGTATTATGATTATTATTGTTATTATTATCATTGATCAACGTTGTTATTATTATTATCATTATAGTTATATTATTAATATTGTACTATCATTACCATTGCTACTATTATTTTGTTCCTTTATTATTTATTTATAATATTATTTTATTTATACTTATGTAGCAATTTCATTTTTGCTAAATATTTCTATTACACTCGCACGTAATCATACAATACCCCAATAAATTAATTGCACATCACATTAAATATTATATTCGTTTTTACCTGACGCATAGGAAATAATTAGAACCAAGACGATATTCTTTAATTAGGCTTTTTTTTATAAGGACCTTCTCAAGGTTGCCCTGAATCAGACTGCTGTCATCTGAACTTACCACAGATTAAAATCTTTGATGCCATCAAACTTATCAATATCAAACCTTGTTGTTGTCATTTTTGAACTAGTTGAATACAGAAATCGAACTAGCTCTGATACCAGTTTGTTGGAGATAAACCTGATTAAGCAACAAACAAGTAAAATAGCAAAGAAATTAAAAAGATCGAACACAAATATTTTATGTGGAAAAACTATGGACAAAGATAATTTCACTATAACGGCAAAAACGAAGAGTACAAAAGATGAAGATAAAACTAAATCTCAAAACTCAAAATAAAAACCCTTAAAACATAAACACAAAATTCTCTGAAAGCTTGTAAAAGCTAATACCTAAATGTGTAATAAGTTATCTTTCTAGGGTGGAAAAAAGGGTCTATTTATAGGCTAAATTTGTAGATCAAATAATATTAAAATAACCTATACTAATTAGAGTTTAAGTGGGAAACTAAAAAAAGAGTTTAACTGGTAGAAGAAAAGTTGAGAAATGCAAGGCATAACTCCACAAATATTGAAAACTTTCATGCAAATAATTCAGGGATTGAAAATTGAGGTATTGCATTACCAGGTTAAATAAATCTTGTAAAATTTTGGCTTCAATTTTACTTCTTAATTATACTTGTTTTTCTATTTTGTATCTAAATTTTATAAATTCATTTTTTTCATATTTATAAAAAATGTACTTTTAATTTTATTTTTTTAATTTTTAAAAATCAAGACTAAATTGACATAATGTGTAAAGTTGAAGGAATTTGTTGAATTTTTTATAGTTAGAACCAAACTGATAGAATCTGTAAGTGACTAAAACAATTCTTTAAACATGGATGATTTGGGTGACTGCTTGTGAAATTTACCTTTTTTATATTTTTCAATATTATTGTTGAGCTATGTTTTCATTGCTTAAATTGATTGTTTTTGTTAACTTTTTTTTTTGGTAAAGAAGAATTTTTGAAGGAAAAAAAAAAACCTTAAGTACTTATCTTTAAAGGAGCTATGAACAATGTATAAATATAAATATGACACTTTGTGCATACAATACATAAAATACTATAGGTTTATGTACAAATGTCACTATCGGTAGAAAAAGCCCAAATAAAGGAGAAAAATAAATTGCCAGTAACCACAACACTGGAAATATCAAAAGTAATTCAGATATGAATCACCTTGATCAAGATGCAAATATTTACATCCTAATTTTGCCATCATCAAAACTCCTTAGAGATTCACTGCATTATATACACAAAAAGCTAAGACTCAAATGGACTATCTTTCTTTACATCTTAGAGTCTAATTTGGCGACTGCTCCCCTAACGAGGTTTTTGAGTTCCCAATAGATTTAATAGCGTCCTTGCTTGGTAAATCTCATATATACGCCAGAATATGGCTAGAGCAAAACTGTAACACTTCGAAAGTGTAAATATCTGATTTGTCAAGTTGTGAATAAATGTTTGCTACAGTGGTTGAGGGTTTGGAATGTGTGATACGGTTCTAGGTTCAAAATCCTACGGAGGTATTTTTGCTAGTTTGTAACACCCCAAACCGGCCCAAACATTACGACCGAATTTGGTTTGCTACAGAGAAAACATTTTGAAAACCATTTTTAAACCGATTTAAGTTTTGTCAAAAATCTTTCATTTTCAAGTCTCTTGGTAAAAACCATACTTAGTGTTGTTTAAAAATATTTATTAAGTCGAGTTGTTTATAGATTTCAAATGTACCCGATGGTACTTTAAAACATTTTTCGTTTGATTTGGAAAAACATGTGAACTCATTATTAACATAATTAAATAGTTTAACCAAATATTCAAAGCATGTAACAATAATAAAAATAATTCTAGGAGGCCTTATTACAACTCAATTAAAACAAAACCAACCATAAAGTATAATAACTAAAATTTAAAGTTCATTTAATTGAAATGTCCACTGCATGGCCACCTTGAGTCCATCCGGCTCCACATCCGCTATCTACGTGTCACCTGAAAAACTAAAGGAGAAGGTGAGTCACCAAGACTCAGTATGTAACCCTTCCCCCGGTTTAATGCCACATCATACACAATTTATAACAAATTAACATGCTTTAACTCATGCACCCAACCTAGCCATCCTAACGCCTTTCTCTACCCTGTGTGGTACCAAACCACCTGGTGGTGCTAAACCACCGTGACTTAAAGTCACAATTGTGATACCAAATCACTGGAGGTGCCAAACCTCTGGTGTCCGAAGACACAAATCGAATGATGGGGCCAACCCATCGTGTGATACCAAATCACTGGCGTCAATCCCTTAATATCATCTGTGGTGCCAACGCACTGTGGTGCTAAGCCACTGGGACGAGACGCTATGAGGTGCCAAACCTCTGGAGGTGCCAAACCTCTCGTGACCGTAGTCACAATGTGGTACCAAACCACCGGTGTTCGCCGACACTAATATCACCGCTTCTCCACTCATGTAACCCACATCAATCAATGATAATTAACATCAATCATGCCAACATACTTATTTAGCACATGCACTGGATTTATCATCTAAACATATAACAAGTCGCATATACCAAATATGCCATGCTTCCCAAAAGCATTATAACATCAAAGACTTACCTGGATCCTTGCTCATACCATTCATGGTATCCAATCCAAATCTACATCAATCCGATTTAACATACACAAATCATTTAGCAAGTTAATTGATTATAAAGTGTGTATGTACACACATCACCAATGTTATCCCTAACTCCCGGAGAAACTAATCAGCCACCCACAATATCCTTGCCCCAATTGCCTTTGAACACTAACACACACCAAATGTTTCTGCTTCCCTAAATTTGGCAATCTCATGTTAGTAGCCTTCAGCTTTCGGTTACTAAAAGAATAATCTATTTAAAATAGATCCTACCACTACTTACCAATCGGTTGACAACGACTAGAAGATCAGTTCATCGCTTTGAAATCCTGAATTCCTAAAATCGGTTCAAAGAGGTTAGTCTCCTTGCTTGCAAATGCCAAAATTTGGCTTTTCTCCAACCTAAAAGTCGACAGAGAGAAAGAATATGGAGGAGAAAGATTCGACTAGCTTACCTTCACCAAACGATTGCCACAAGAAATCCCGAAGAGATCTATTCTACTTCTAATATTCGGCCAAAGAGAGTTTAATGGGGAGGAAAAGAATTTCGGCAAGTAGGTAGGGTATAGGTTCGGCTAGAGAGAAAATAATGAGAGAAAGGGTGTTAGAGTTTCGGCAACAAGGGGTGAATATTCGGCCAATAGAGAAATACAAGAAAAGGGGAATAAAAGATGGGGATTCGGCAAGGAGAAGTAGAGAGAGTTTTTGAAACAAAGAAAGAAAGGTAAAGGATTAATGATGCCTTCGGTTTTTGATAGAGGTTGAAAAGGGAGTGAGAAGAAAAGACTAAAAAAAAATAATTGCTTTAGCCGAAATTACCAAGTAATTGGCTAAGCAAATTCGGCATTATCCCCCCCAATTACCTTGCCGTCCACTCCTCCCTAAGGAGTTTAAAATTCTATTAATTTCCTTGAAACACTCCTAGCCAATTATTTGAAAATATTCAAATAATTTGAATACTCAAAATAATAATCCAATGATAATCCCATTTAATCCTATTTTTTTTATATCACTTCTTCAAATAAATAATAAAAAATAAAAGAAACCATGTGCATATCAAACTCTACCAGCCGAAAAACAAAGAACCATGTGCAGGCCAATTCTCCTTTTTACGCTAGCCTTTAAAAAAAAAAGGAAAAACAAGGTGCTGCTCCTTTGATTCGAACCAAAGACCTCACGCCCCAGCCCTCTCTTCCAACGTCCTTAGCCACTTCTCCCATTAGACTTTCATGTCATAACACCACAACATTTATTTTTAAAGCCTCCTTACTTAAGCCCATCACTCCAAAATAAAATAAAAATGCAAACTGCTGCTATGCTGGCTGGAACCAGTGACCCATGCCGCAGCCTCCCCCTTAAGCGCCTAGACCAACTCTCCCAATTTGACTTTCATGTCAATTAACCCTTTCCTTTATTTATAAGACCTACTTCTTGGCCCTTTTTCTTCTAACGCAAAAGCCCAAAATAAAAATGCTCCCTACGTCCTTCGAACCCGAGACCTGCCTCTTCTAAACTCTCAAGTGGCGCCCCAAGCCACTCCTACTACCTGGGCTTTGATGCCATGAACCTTCACGAATTAATTTTAAGGCCTTTCTCGCTAACTCCAACGCCCAAAACAAAAATTAAAACGCCACTTGCTGCCATCGTGCCTCGAACCCGGGCCGCTTTTGCTTGGCGCTACTTCCAAATTCATAAGTGGCGCATGGGAGCCACTTTACCAAGCCGAATTTCATGTCCATAAATTCCTGAAATTTTCTTTATGGCTTCCTTAGCCCAATTTCCCCTTTTAACCCAAAAATTTCAAAAATGTCCAATGCACTCCCTTTTAATCCTAGAGTTTTAAAATCCCTTAAAACATCACCAACTACACTTAAAGCCCACTAACACTTGAGTTATGCTCCAAACACACAACCCCTAATTTAGGATGTTACAATTCTACCCTCCTTAAAAAATAATTTCATCCTCGAAATTACTTACTATCGTTCAATCGTGCATCCTTAACTCGTCATCCTACGTTACTGCTACGCACTCTAATCTTAAAGAACTATCATACTTTCTACACATTCCCTAAGTCCATAATCCAAGTTCCATACACTTTACTAGCAACATAAAAACGAACTAACGTAACCACAACCAAGGCAATTAAAAGTATTCCGAAAATAAGGAACTTACCCGTTGTCATATCTGGCACATCTTCCTCCTCGCGACGGCCAACTGCATAAACCAACCTTGGTTGCCTCGCCTCTGCACCTTCAGCACCTTGGCCACGCCCGATACTATTACCATTACCTCTAGCTGCACCTCGACCCCTCTGTGGTGGTCCTTCATTTCTATCCTGAGCACAGTTCTGACCCTCTGGTTGATTCTTAGCTAACTTCCGAGGACAATCCCTTACACGGTGATCCAACTATCCACACTCAAAGCACCCTCTACTTCCCGCGAAACATTCTCCCGAGTGGGATTTCCGCATCTAACACACTGAGGTGGCCACTGAGCAGGCTTTGTGGCTCTTTCTGGTTCCCCAAATCTAGCCTTCTTCTCCATATTACTGCCCGATCCAGGTGATCCAAAGCCTCTCTTCTGTTTATTCCTTTCATGCTTCTGTCTTACGGTCTCCTTGATCCCCTCGGCTACCTTAGCCTTCTCCACTAGGGACGAATCGACGAACTTTGCGTGGAGCAATCAAGCAACCTTAAATCATCTCTAAGCCCGTCTCAAAGCGCATTTAACGCTCATGTTCGGTGAGCCACGATGCCTCTAGCATATCTACTTAGCCTTAAGAATTCGCCTCATATTCCGACATCGACTTAGTTCCTGGACTAACCCCATAAAAGCTTTCCTCTGAGCATCAGTATAGTTGGTGCCCACATACTTCTTCTGAAAAGCAACTCTAAAGTAATCCCACGTAAGATCATCCGCCGTGGCACCATATCGGACAGTGAGCCACCACTGATATGCTTCATCCTTCAGGAGCGACACTGCTCCTTTCAACTTCTCCTCATTAGTCAGGTCAAGATCGTCCATGATCCTTTCCGTTGATTCCAACCAGTATTCTGCTGCACTAGGTGCCACTCCCGACACACCCCGGAATACTTCAGCTCCATTAGATCGGAGTCGCTTGGGAACAGATTTTCGAGCTCTCAAATTTCCACTAGCCCCAGCCACCAACTCCAGGACTCGCAACACGACTTGCGTCATCGCCTCTCCTCCCGCTCGATCTCGCTCTTGACTCCAAAAGTGGAGGTGGTGGTGGTGGCGGTGGTATTTCATTTTTTTCGAACCACGACCCGACCTAACGGGTTCAGACACGATCATCCTTCCCCTTCCGCGTCCACGACGGCCACGTCCTCTAGAGCTCATTCTAACTAACGCGCTTTTAATCTGATTAAGAAAATTTTATGGATTAGTACTTTGTTCCACTTGGTTATTCGCGAAGAAATTTTATGAAAAGTTTAATAGGGATTCTTTCGATCAAACAATGTTTTAAGTCTTCTACCCTAGTTCACACAAAAGGGCACATCCATTCCCTAATACCTTTCATACCTACTCACTCTTCGGACATTTCATCCTTTCTATCTCGTGGGTATTTTAAATGCTTTTCCTACAGGGGTATTTTCGTAATCAATCAGAGGAATTTTAAAACTTTTAATAAATCAAATCACTTTGGAATTTTCCAAAACTGGAGGGTATTTTTGAAAATTTGCCAAATTAAAGGTACGGCATAATTTTGGAAACCAGGGGTATTTTGGTAATTTTGTCAATCAGGGGTAATTTCGTAAATTTCCAAAGTCAGGGCATCACTTTGAAACACAAGATTTTTGGGTACTTTTGAAAAACAAGAAGATTTTATTGAAATCGGGGTAATTCGGAAATTTTAGAAACCAAGGGCATTTTGGTAATTTTACCCCCTAAGGGCATTTTTGTAATTTTCACAAAATTTTCGAAAAATGTTGTAAAGATGATTTTTCTCAAAAAAAATAATTTTAGAAGTTCGAAAAAACTAGGGTTTTGTTGTTTTTCTTTCTTTTTTTTTTAAAAAAAAAACATGGCTAGTTCCCTTTCGGGTTTTAGTCATTATGTTTAGCCTATGACCGAGCCCTCTTGGTCAGGGTGAACCAAAGCTACGCACCAGGCAGGATTCGAGTGGAGAGGAGGTGAGTCACGCGGACTGCTTAAATACCAAGCTCCCACCGAAACCATTCCTAGACATGCGCACAGAGGTTACCACACCCTAGCTCAACGACTTAGCCATAGGTTGGTTTAGTTTATTAAAGCTTATGTTTCGTTTTTGTGTTTGAGTAGTCTAATCCTAGGGTTTAAGTTCCTATAAGACTATTCTACGTTCCATGCTTCCTACCCTTCTACAAAAAAAATAATTCACAAAGAAGCTAGAAGTACTTACCTGGGCGGATAGGTGCCGGAGACTCGGTGCCATGCTGTTCAAAACCCAAAAACAATTCAAAAGGCCTACCAAAACATTTTTGGGCCTTGGGCCCCCACAGCCAAGCTTTGAACTGGGCTCTGATACCAGTTTGTAACACCCCAAACCCGGCCCAAACATTACGACCGAATTTGGTTTGCTACAGAGAAAACATTTTGAAAACCATTTTTAAACAGATTTAAGTTTTGTCAAAAATCTTTCATTTTCAAGTCTCTTGGTAAAAACCATACTTAGTGTTGTTTAAAAATATTTATTAAGTCGAGTTGTTTATAGATTTCAAATGTACCCGATGGTACTTTAAAACATTTTTCGTTTGATTTGGAAAAACATGTGAACTCATTATTAACATAATTAAATAGTTTAACTAAATATTCAAAGCATGTAACAATAATAAAAATAATTCGAGGAGGCCTTATTACAACTCAATTAAAACAAAACCAACCATAAAGTATAATAACTAAAATTTAAAGTTCATTTAATTGAAATGTCCACTGCATGGCCACCTTGAGTCCATCCGACTCCACATCCGCGATCTACGTGTCACCTGAAAAAGTAAAGGAGAAGGTGAGTCACCAAGACTCAGTATGTAACCCTTCCCCCGGTTTAATGCCATATCATACACAATTTATAACAAATTAACATGCTTTAACTCATGCACCCAACCTAGCCATCCTAACACCTTTCTCTACCCTGTGTGGTACCAAACCACTGGTGGTGCCAAACCACTGGTGACTTAAAGTCACAATTGTGATACCAAATCACTGGAGGTGCCAAACCTCTGGTGTCCGAAGACACAAATCGAATGATGGGGCCAACCCATCGTGTGATACCAAATCACTGGCGTCAATCCCTTAATATCATCTGTGGTGCCAACCCACTGTGGTGCTAAGCCACTGGGACGAGACGCTATAAGGTGCCAAACCTCTGGAGGTGCCAAACCTCTGGTGACCGTAGTCACAATGTGGTACCAAACCACTGGCGTCCGTCGACACTAATATCACTGCCCCGTCCACTCATGTAACCCACATCAATCAATGATAATTAACATCAATCATGCCAACTTACTTATTTAGCACATGCACTGGATTTATCATCTAAACATATAACAAGTCGCATATACCAAATATGCCATGCTTCCCAAAAGCATTATAACATCAAAGACTTACCTGGATCCTTGCTCATACCATTCATGGTATCCAATCCAAATCTACATCAATCCGATTTAACATGCACAAATCATTTAGCAAGTTAATTGATTATAAAGTGTGTATGTACACACCTGTCACCAATGTTATCCCTAACTCCCGGAGAAACTAATCAGCCACCCACAATATCCTTGCCCCCAATTGCCTTTGAACACTAACACACACCAAATATTTCTGCTTCTCTAAATTTGGCAATCTCATGTTAGTAGCCTTCAGCTTTCGGTTACTAAAAGAATAATCTATTTAAAATAGATCCTTACCACTACTTACCAATCGGTTGACAACGACTAGAAGATCAGATTTACTGCTTTGAAATCCCAGAATTCCTAAAATCGGTTCAAAGAGGGTTAGTCTCCTTGCTTGCAAATGCCAAAATTTCGGCTTTTCTCCAACCTAAAAGTCGACAGAGAGAAAGAATATGGAGGAGAAAGATTCGACTAGCTTACCTTCACCAAACGATTGCCACAAGAAATCCCGAAAAGATCTATTCCACTTCTAATATTCGGCCAAAGAGAGTTTAATGGGGAGGAAAAGAATTTCGGCAAATAGGTAGGGTATAGGTTCGGCTAGAGAGAAAATAATGAGAGAAAGGGTGTTAGAGTTTCGACAACAAGGGGTGAATATTCGGCCAATAGAGAAATACAAGAAAAGGGGAATAAAAGATGGGGATTCGGCAAGGAGAAGTAGAGAGAGTTTTTGAAACAAAGAAAGAAAGGTAAAGGATTAATGATGCCTTCGGTTTTTGATAGAGGTTGAAAAGGGAGTGAGAAGAAAAGACTAAAAAAAAATTGCTTTAGCCGAAATTACCAAGTAATTGGCTAAGCAAATTCGGCATTACCCCCCCCAATTACCTTGCCGTCCACTCCTCCCTAAGGAGTTTAAAATTCTATTAATTTCCTTGAAACACTCCTAGCCAATTATTTGAAAATATTCAAATAATTTGAATACTCAAAATAATAATCCAATGATAATCCCATTTAATCCTATTTTTTTTTATATCACTTCTTCAAATAAATAATAAAAAATAAAAGAAACCATGTGCATATCAAACTCTACCAGCCGAAAAACAAAGAACCATGTGCAGGCCAATTCTCCTTTTTACGCCAGCCTTTAAAAAAAAAGGAAAAACAAGGTGCTGCTCCTTTGATTCGAACCAAAGACCTCACGCCCCAGCCCTCTCTTCCAACGTCCTTAGCCACTTCTCCCATTAGACTTTCATGTCATAACACCACAACATTTATTTTTAAAGCCTCCTTACTTAAGCCCATCACTCCAAAATAAAATAAAAATGCAAACTGCTGCTATGCTGGCTGGAACCAGTGACCCATGCCGCAGCCTCCCCCTTAAGCGCTCAGACCAACTCTCCCAATTTGACTTTCATGTCAATTAACCCTTTCCTTTATTTATAAGACCTACTTCTTGGCCCTTTTTCTTCTAACGCAAAAGCCCAAAATAAAAATGCTCCCTGCGTCCTTCGAACCTGAGACCTGCCTCTTCTAAACTCTCAAGTGGCGCCTCAAGCCACTCCTACTACCTGGGCTTTGATGCCATGAACCTTCACGAATTAATTTTAAGGCCTTCCTCGCTAACTCCAACGCCCAAAACAAAAATTAAAACGCCACTTGCTGCCATCGTGCCTCGAACCTAGGCCCTTGTTGGCGCTACTTCCAGCCCTTAAGTGGCGCATGGGAGCCACTTTACCAAGCCCAATTTCATGTCCATAAATTCCTGAAATTTTCTTTAAGGCTTCCTTAGCCCAATTTCCCTTTTTAACCCAAAAATTTCAAAAATTTCCAATGCACTCCCTTTTAATCCTAGAGTTTTAAAATCCCTTAAAACATCACCAACTACACTTAAAGCCCACTAACACTTGAGTTATGCTCCAAACACACAACCCCTAATTTAGGATGTTACATAGTTTTTCATGAGCCGTTCCACTGCTAGTAGTGGTTGAGTTAAAGTTTAACTCTAAAATGAAAAACAAAGGAAAATCTGTTGGATAATAATAAGGATAGGGGTAGGTAAGATAGGTTGGGGATTTTTATTTTTAATTTTTAATTTATTTATCTTTTAATTAAAAAAAAGGAACTTTTTTTCCCGTTTCTTACATTGTTCCCTGATTTCCCAAGTTCACGCCGCCACTTCTAATTTCTGCTCTTGCATCTTGTTCTTTTTCTTTCTTTTTCCCCTTTTTTTCCATTTCATTATTTTCTTTGCTTTTGATTCTTTATTGGTTATCGTCAAAGTAGGCTGCCATTGCATTCATTCCTTCCTTGGTACTATATTTAGATTCTGTATTATCATAAGTTGATACAGGCACACCCGGGGCACCACCAATTTTTTAAATTTATGGAGCAACTCAATATTCAAACTTCAATCCTCTTGAGCTCAGATTCTTGCCTTTGCCTGCTTAGATTGTCAAGTTCTTCTCTAAGAAGACGAACGACATTTGCTTGCTTATATTCCTAGTGTTTTACAAAGTATACTAACTGATACGAGCCATTGTCTGTATAATTAGTTAGCTCTATAAGATGTTGGAAAATCAACTATAGTTGGCTCCCCCACAATTGTTACCTCCTCCAACATATCTTGGTCATCTCTTGGCTTTTCTACATTAAAACTGCTTCCCAGCTTCATGCTCAATTAGCTTGGTTCACGCCTTTCTTCAAGCTGATTTAATCGTGTTAGCTTAGTTCAGCTTTATTCGGTATTCAACTAGCCCAATGCCTTTTGGTAAACATGAAGAGGCAAAGTTATCAGGTGCCTTTTGGTGAACATGAAGAGACAAAGTTGCCAGGTGCCTTTTGGTGAACATGAAGGGACAAGGTTGCTGGTGCCCTTTCGAAAACCTAAGGGTTAAGGGATAACGTTACTAGTGTCTTTTCAAAAACTTAAGGGTTAAAAGGTTGTTAGGTGCCTCTTCAAAAACTCAAGGGTTAAGGGTTAAAGGTTGCTGGTGCCTTTTCAAAAACTTAAGGGTTAAGAGGCAAGATTAGAAGACTATTTGGCTAGCCTTTGTTCAGCCTGTAAAAAGGCTATGTAATTCTCATTTAACACAATTCAGACTTTAAGAAAATTTTATGAACTTTTGTTCATTTGAGTGAGTTCATCTCCTCTTCATTTTTGTACAAGTTTCGTTAGACTTATCAAGCTTGCTTGTGGCGTCTTCGACTTGTTTGAACTTATTACCAAACTCCCTTTGGTGTGGCGTTCATCAACCTATTTTCATCTTTCCACCTTAAACATTATAGAATCCGGGGTGACACTCTTTAGTGTTGAATCGATTCTTGTTTAAGTTCTTTATCCATCTCCATCAAATTATCATTTATCCATTTTATTTATCTATTTTATTTTATTTTTTTTTATTTTATCAAATTGAACCATCATTTTATTCAATTAAAGCTTCCGCCAACTCGTCAATATTTCTGATTATTTTTCGAAGGCTTGATTCCTCTTCGTAGACGATTAGGCAACCCGCATACGTTTCGACTCATCCCAAGCCGACCCGTATCATCTAGTATCAGAGCTACAAAACGAGGGACACGACAACACCGAAATAAGTTCGTAAGTTGAAAAAAAATTAAAAAAAATCATGTTAAAAAAATTCAAAAAAAAAGGTTGTATTTTATTTTCATTGTATTTAGCATATATTGTATTTGAAGTTCAAAAAAAAAAAAAGATAGAAAAAAAAATTCAAAAAAAATTCGAATTTAAAAAAAAAAAAGGAAGTGTGAAGTTTGTAAGTTTTGCTTTACTTTCATATTTTTACCCCCAATCTTAAAAAAAAAATTTTCCATCATTCAAGTTCACATCATTTCACCCCAACGCCACTATTTTTTTATTTTAGCCTACCCTATACCCAACATCAATCCCTTGTTACCCACTTTGAAACCGAACCTCAAGCCACGGTTAGTCTTTTTGAAACGAAGTATAAAATTGTGAGACGCGATTGAGCGGTAAAAGGCACGAGTGTATTCATCAAAGAAAAGCCTTAATACGAGTGAAAGCACGAGTAAAGAGTGATTTTCTTTGTAAGTGACTTGTGAGTTTTTGTAGTAAGGTATTTTTAACTTTTTTTTTTATAACAATTTCTTTTCAGCAATAAACATGTCTCAAGAAGAATTCTCAGCGGTGACTTCCAATACTTATTGAGCGAAATGGAAAGCCTGCTCGACCGAAAGATTTCATCAAGCCGGAGGGCAGAGTCGAGTTCATCACGGCGATACACGTCCAAGGACTATTCGCAAAGAAACCCTTGTCAAGATTCATATTCGTTAAGATTTTAGAGACGGAGAGAAGAAAGATACGAGTTCGGATCCTTTCGAGGCGACGAACGAGAAGGAACAAGTTATTCCTCTTCTGCTTCAGCAAAGTCTCTATTGAAGAAACGTTCTTGAAGAACTTATCGAGATACCTATGAGAACGCTATCCCTTCTCTTGAACAAAATTTTACTCATTTTGATTCTTTTGTATCCTCTTCTTGTTGTAATGAAAGAAAGAGAGAAAAAGAACTAAAAAGAAAAGAAAGGCAAAAGAAGATCATGAGAGAAAACGAGCGAATATGGAACGAACTCGAGAAAATAAAAAAAAAGAAGAAATTGAAAGAGAAGAAAATGAAAAATAAATTGAAAAATAAGAAAAAGAAAAGAAAATCGATATTGAGAATAAAGAGAGCGTTGAAAAAGAAAAGAAGTTGAAAAAAAAAACGCGAGAACAAGATGAGCAAGAAAAAGAAAGTGATTTTTCAACTAACACTCTTAAAGTTTGTTCTTCTTCTGTTACTTCTTTTCAGGTTCCCGAAAAAATGCACGATGACCTTCAACTTCAATACCTTCCCGACGAGCGACGATTTTGTTTGATCAAAAAGGGGAAAGTTGAAAATGAAGTTGAACCTCCCGAGTTGAAAGGTAAGGAAGGTAAGGATTCCTTGTGTATCGAATCAAAGCCGTGTGATTTCAAAGTTGCCCATAAAGATTTTGATGACTTTATTCCTGAAAGACTTGCATCTTTTGATTTGGTTAGTCAATTTCTATCTTTTAGAGTTAATGCCCTTGTTTCGAAAAATGCCATGAAAAGCATTTCCTATGAAATGTCTTATAATGGAAATTCTGTTGATTTTTTTGGATTGGTTCAGCCTTTGCGAATTGTGAATATTTGTGATAAAAGTTTTTCACTTAAAAGTTTTGATGACATGAAATCTTTGAATTCATGTGTTAATCCTTTCTGTTTAAACACGTCTGTATCATTAATTTATGATAGGTTATCGCATGAAATAGTTGATCCATGTGATTGTGTCATTCAAGATAAATCTTTGAAATTTCGTACGAGATTTCCATGCTTTGAACTACCTGTTTGAATGAAAATTGCGATGCAAAAATGTTCGAGTGTTGGCATATCTAAGTTTCCTATGATGCATTTGTGTGAAAATTTGTTGACATTTAAAAAGCCTGTTCCATTTAGTGATTTACCTTGTTATGTCAACTTTGCATGTAAGTTTCATCAAGTAAGATTGGAATCACATAATTGTTTGGTGACGATTTTCTTGAATAACATGATGTGGACATTGAGATCTAAACGAAATATGTTGTCTCTTAGAATTAGTGATCAAGTTCGTGTTTTCAAACCTGGCATTTGTTACTTTGAGTCATTTTATGAAAACTTCAAGCAACTTGCATGTTGTACATCTAATTTAAGTTTGCTTGATTTTCAAACTTTAATTGGGACAATGAAATTTAATGATTTTGGTTTCAATTCTGTTTTGATCCTTGATCATATTGCTGGGCCACACGTGAAATCTTTATTACATTCCGAGAATGTAAGGTCGATTTTTGCCTATGGACTTGAATCCAACTTCAAACATGATTTGGTTTTCCAATTTAAGTCCATCCCTCCTGTTGAAACTAACCTTTTACATTTTTGTGTACATAACCCTTTGAAAAGCACGAGCTATCTGTGTGCTTCATCATCAATTCGAGTTGATCGAGTTACAAGGTTTGTTTTACATTACATTTCCAAAGAGAGAAGATTTGTGATGATCAAGCAAGGTAAATCCGATTTTTGTTTTCCTACTCGTGAAGATAAACAAGGTGAGGCATTTAAAGGCTTTGAAACTTGTTCATACTCCTCGAATGATAACAACAATCATGTTAATGATTTCATTTGTGTAAAGCACTTAGATCATGATGAGTTTGACTATTTTGTTTCATTCAAATCTGATCTATCTATCTTGATTAATGATAAAGAGATTTTCGTTTTTAATCGTCATGATGCCTATGATAGTGAACCTTTTCAATTACCTGTTTGTGACAATTGTGTCTACCATTTGATTCATCTCTCGCATGCCAACCATGACCTGTGGAATCAATTTAGTTTGTATGCCTATTTTGAAATCCATTCGAATTTGTTTCGAACATTTGACGAGGCATTACTTGGTTTGCATGATAATTCAATTCTGTCCATCCACATGTGTCATAGTTGTCTTGATTTGATTAGGCCTAGATTACGAGTTTGTTTGCATCACCTTTTGCTAACTCTAGGCTATTGTTTTCAGGTATTGCGATTATCATCCATCTCGTTTGATCGAGGAAAAACGAGCAAGGAGTTTTGTTCGGACAACCAACGGGTCGATTCGAGGACGAATCGTCTTGAAGAGGGATGGGATGATACAGGCACACCCGGGGCACCACCAATTTTTTAAATTTATGGAGCAACTCAATATTCAAACTTCAATCCTCTTGAGCTCAGATTCTTGCCTTTGCCTGCTTAGATTGTCAAGTTCTTCTCTAAGAAGACGAACGACATTTGCTTGCTTATATTCCTAGTGTTTTACAAAGTATACTAACTGATACGAGCCATTGTCTGTATAATTAGTTAGCTCTATAAGATGTTGGAAAATCAACTATAGTTGGCTCCCCCACAATTGTTACCTCCTCCAACATATCTTGGTCATCTCTTGGCTTTTCTACATTAAACTGCTTCCCAGCTTCATGCTCAATTAGCTTGATTCGCACCTTTCTTCAAGCTGATTTAATCGTGTTAGCTTAGTTCAGCTTCATTCGACATTCAACTAGCCCAATGCCTTTTGGTGAACATGAAGAGACAAAGTTGTCAGGTGCCTTTTGGTGAACATGAAGAGACAAAGTTGCCAGGTGCCTTTTGGTGAACATGAAGGGACAAGGTTGCTGGTGCCTTTTCGAAAACCTAAGGGTTAAGGGATAACGTTACTAGTGTCTTTTCAAAAACTTAAGGGTTAAAAGGTTGTTAGGTGCCTCTTCAAAAACTCAAGGGTTAAGGGTTAAAGGTTGCTGGTGCCCTTTCAAAAACTTAAGGGTTAAGAGGCAAGATTAGAAGACTATTTGGCTAGCCTTTGTTCAGCCTGTAAAAAGGCTATGTAATTCTCATTTAACACAATTCAGACTTTAAGAAAATTTTATGAACTTTTGTTCATTTGAGTGAGTTCATCTCCTCTTCATTTTTGTACAAGTTTCGTTAGACTTATCAAGCTTGCTTGTGGCGTCTTCGACTTGTTTGAACTTATTACCAAACTCCCTTTGGTGTGGCGTTCATCAACCTATTTTCATCTTTCCACCTTAAACATTATAGAATCCGGGGTGACACTCTTTAGTGTTGAATCGATTCTTGTTTAAGTTCTTTTATCCATCTCCATCAAATTATCATTTATCCATTTTATTTATCTATTTTATTTTATTTTTTTATTTCATCAAACCGAACCATCATTTTATTCAATTAAAGCTTCCGCCAACTCGTTAATATTTCCGATTACTTTTCGAAGGCTTGATTCCTCCTCGTAAACGATTGGGCAACCCGCATACGTTTTGATTCATCCCGAGTCGGCCCGTATCATAAGTCCTATCAACGTTTTTTCCTTCTTGTTCTTGTGCTATTGGATTTGTATTTCGCGTTGTGTTTGTCACAATTATATTATCAAGTAATACGGTGATTACTCGTAGAGTCAAGATTTGTGTATTTTAGGATTTATGTTGTGAAGTTGAAATTCTAATTGTTTATTTTACATGCTGTCAGGAGAGGATTGAAAGGAAATTTGTGTTCCTTCAGCCACTTAAATGACAAGTTATTGTTGTTTATTGTTGTGTAAGTGTTTTAGCTGGGCATTTTTGTCGAATATTCAATTTAGTTTTCGTATAATCATTACTGATTTGAGTGTGTTAAACGAGAGTTTCTTGGTGACTTTTATATTGAAATTGGATCAAGTGTGTAACAAAAAACAACGAACGGTGAAAGCTGAAAAACTGGACAGGCGACACCACATGGCCATGTGATAGGCCGTGTGTTGAACCGTGTGAAACACACGGTTTGATCTATTTGGGCCACGTGGGCCCAAAATTCTAAAGTTTCCCTAAGACTGTAAGTATTGTTTGGATCAAACGTTGGCCTAAGGTCGATATGTTATAATTAGGCTATAAAACATGAATTTTGGTCATTCATTAGCGTGAAATTTGATATAAATGTGTCTGTTTGTAATGTTAAGTAAAAATTGTAACATGCTATGTATAATTAAAAATGTTATATATGTTATGTATTTGTTATTCTGAACATGTAAATCGTTAATATATCTTATATATGTTAGTATTGCATTTGCATATGAGTTGAGAATTGATATATGGAGGAAGTGTGGGTAGTGTAATAACCTGCTGCATTTGGTGGCTCAGCCACATATATCTGATTTTCTAATAGGTGATAAATCGCCTAATGTATTGGTAGCTCTGCTGCAAATATTTTGAAAAGTGTCATACCGAGACTAAGTGATGTGTAGGGCTAGATAGGTATTTAATACCCTATATGGTATGTAGGGATAATCGGAGATGGTGTGTAACAGATGGGGGTAGGATTGTAAAATTGCATCTGATTCCGAGTTTGTTTATGATATGCGTTTTGTATCTGCTCTACTATGTTATAAATCTGAAATTAAATCAGTAATTTTGTTTGGTTTAAAGTTACACACTGAGTTATGAAAATTCGTTTCTATCTGTCTGTCACTTTCGGGTAACCCTCAAACTTAGACGGGTCGGTGCGATGAGAGCTCGGTTATAACCACACTTTCATATATTTGATTTATTTGATTTGGGTTGAGAGTTTTGTAATTTTGGATTGTCTGAACATTTTGTATTGTTTTAGGTTTTTAGACTTTATTTTTGTATTCCGCATTATATTGTTTAAATATTTTATCGACAAAATTCACTTTTTTGCAAAGATATACGGTTTTAGAAAACGTAAACAAACAACATTTTCAATAAAATGACTAAGATATGTTTTTCATAAATCGGGTTTTTGTTTAATAAGGGTTTACGACATTTTCAAAATATACGAAATCTAAATTTTCAACCATTTTATGAAAACACCACTAGATTTGGTTATAATGTCTAGATCGAATTTGGGGTGTTGCAAAAACAAACCACCACTGCTTTCTGAAAATTGAAAACATAATGGACAAGAATCGCTGCAATTTTAAGAGCAAGTAGTATTGAAACTAAAACCATCACAGATTTTAGAAAAAAATAGTGGAGTGAAATTAAAAACCAAATAAAAGAATAAACAAAATTATTGAAATAATGACCGACAACTAACCCGAAAGTCGACGCCATCGCTCACAAGACCAATATAAACCATGTATGTTTAGTATTTTTATATTCGAACTCACACTTGTATATGTAACATTTCAAAATCCAACTTCAAAACAAAAAATGCAAAGCTTAGAAGCATTGCAAACTTTCATGCTCAAGCGAAACCTTAGAAGCATTGTCATGCAAATAATTCTGGGAAATTGAGGTATTGCATTACCATGTTAAAGAAATCTTGTAAAATTTTGGCTTCAATTCGACTTTTTAACCATACTCATTTTTTATTTTGGTATCTAAATTTTATTTTTTTATTTTTTTATTTTTATCAAAAAATGAACTTTTATTTTTATATGTTGATTGATTATTCAATTCATAAATTAATGGAAGAAAAAGGAATGAATTTACTTGAATTTTGTAGCAAGGTCACGAAAGTAAAAGAAAACAGAATTGATTGATTAATTTATCACATTTTGTAACACAAATTTCATAGGAAACTACGGATTGAACCTAAAAATATTGATAAAAGTCTACCAAGTAGAAATAAAAAAGCATTTACCTTAATATAAGCCTATCAAAATCGTCTTTTTATTCAACCACTACTATAATACTCTTGAGTATTTGATAGTATATATATTTTATTTCATAAGTAATTTTAAAAACTCGTCATGTGTCTTTTTTTAATATTTTAGCATATTATTATAAGACATTTGTCAACCCTTAATCTTACTCATGGAGTCTGAATATTTTATTAACAATGTACCAGATATTTGCCATTGATAAAAATATGGGTTACAAATTTAAAGCACATCAAATACAATAAATTTTAACGAAAAAATTAATTTTACTTTTATTATTTACAATCCTTGAATTACCAACAAAGTAGTCTCATGATTATCAAAGTAATTGAATTTGCAAATGATTAAAACTATATCTAAAAATGACTTAAAACTATTCAAACGTGAGCTCAAATTACTATGGAATGGAAAATATAAGAATGACGAATAGCGTGCAACGTATATTCAACGAATTTAAACTTAATTAGTTGCTAACAAACAAATATGCTGGCACTACCTCTATAACCTAATGCTCACCTCTAACTCACAGCTCTCGCTAATTTTAATTAGCATACATCAGCTTTTTTCATACCAATACTTGATGTGCTAGTTAAGTTAGCCAATTAGGGTCAACTCTAATCCCTCTAGTCGCTGCCTCTATCACATCAACAAGCATGCCTCTCGAAGTCTCTATGCTTCCTCTGTTCTCCTTTCACCGAAATGGCGAAGTGTGGCTCCCCAGCATCATTGACCTTGCTACGGACACCTGTAAAAAAAAAAAAAGAAAAAAAGCAGAAACAGAGAACAGGAAAAGAAAAACAACAAAAGAAGATATTTTGTAATATGTTTCGGTTATAAAAATCGAAACCATGTAACGTAACAATAAAAAGAAGAAGAAAAAATCGAATACAAAAAACAAAAAAAAAAAACAAGTTAAGAAAAAAAACTAAGTTCATCTCTTTTTTTTTTCTGCTTTTTATTTCAAAAAATATAAGAAAAAAATAAGATTTTAAATCTTACCCATTCATAGCCACTGGGAGGCCCTCCTTCGCTTTGAAAGGTCTCTGAATCCCTTAGGGTTCGTTGACGGCCACATTGGATACGAGAAATCGAAAGGTCTCTCGGCTTCCAGTCGAACTTTGATTGGATTTTCGGAGGATATATCACCAAATCCACGATCTACGTAGGAAAAGGGGCTCGGGGAACTTTTTCAATTTTTTGGCCACTGGAGGCAGCGGTCGCCGTCACTGATGACCAGTGGCCATGGCGAAGACTTGTCAGCCCCATGACTGGAGAGAAGGGGTATTGAAATAAAAAAAAGAAAGGAAGAATTGTTTTTATTTGAAATAGGTTTTAAAATGATTTTTTAAAATATTTTTTAACTTAATGAAACTACATCATTTTAGTCTGGCTTCAAAAGTCCCAAAACGACGTCGTTTTGACGCTGACCCCAAGATTCGACCTAAATATCCCTAGGATCCACGTGTTTTTTGAAGGGTTGGGAAAATTTCTTCTTAGACCCTTCTGCTTTTTTCCTTTTTAAATTTCATCCTATACTCCTTTTTATTTATTTCATTTTTACCCTTTTATTTTATTTTCTTACGTTTTGGTCCTTTGACCCACTGCTGACCTAAGGGAATGACATAGGGTTGGGATAGTTACCTATTCAGCCCCTACATCTTTCGCATGTTTTGATTTAACCCTTTATTTTTTTTTAATTTATACTTTGAATTTCATTTATGTTTCAATTTAATCTTTTGCCTAATTATTTTTTTATTATCATTATTTTATTATTTCTGACACTTTTATGTCATTCACGTTTATCCCTTTTAATTATGCATCTTTTATTTTTATTTTGAATTATCATGTTTATTTTATTATTAAATATGGTATTATTATTATTATTATTATTATTATTATTACTGTAACACCCCAAACCCGGCCTAGGCGTTATGGTCTAATTCGGATGTGTCACAAGATAGGGTTTTGAAAAACAAAGTCGTCTCGTCCAAATTATTCACGTTTCAAAATTCATATTCATTTATGCCAATTTCCGAAATTGTTACTTAATCCAATTATTTGCTAAAAACTAATCTACAACGGAAGTTTAATAAAACCGTTATATTTTAAAAATGCAGTTTATTTTTTTAGAAAACCTTTGTTATTGGAAATCGTGTTTTTAGCGAGTCGTCCAGATAAAATATTAATCAATATCCAAAACCCGACATTTAATATAACAGTCCGGAGAGTCCAATTAATACAAAACTCCCATAAATAACCTTTAAAATAAATAAAGAAAACCCTTAATTAACTCAATTCGTGGTCTAGTGGTCACCGCAAGACTCCGCTGCACTGATCTATCCAAGTCTTTGGATTACCTGAATAGAACAAACAAACAGATGTGAGTTTATGAAAACTCAGTGTGTAACCCAACAGAAATAGACAAGCAAACATACAGAAACATCATATACAATCGAACACCTTTAAACCACAAATTGTAACACAACAACGCTAAATTGAACAATGCGCGCGCACACTTAACTAAAACAACCATACGCACGGTTCAATCCGTTGAAGTGAAATCCACAGCAACACCGCCTTCCCCAACGTAAGCTTACAAAAATCAAACCCCTAATAAGAACCCACATGTTAAACTGACAAAGAAATCCAACCCAAATCACTTACCACAACTTACCAATCCCACAGAAACACCAAAAAGCCGAAATATCACGATTGAAGAAATTAGATTGACCGAAAATAGGGAGTAAGGCAAAAAATTATCAAATGTTAGAAAAATGCAGAGGAAAAGGAATACCAACGTCAGATTTTTTTCCTTTGAGAGAGAAAATTTAATTTTTGGAAAAACAAAAGAAAATGAAAATAAAAATAATTCAGATAACTCCCAATATCCCAACTCCCCTATATTTTCTCACTCAACTACCCACTACTCAGAATTTTAATACAACTGAAACTCAATCACAAAACCGAGCAAAAATAATACCCACGCTTGCTCGGGGATTCGAACACAGGACCTCCATCACACCAACTCCCTTTCCACTCGAACTAGTAGGCTCATTCTGATAAGAATTAATAGATAATTTTATGTAAGCCCACTTCACAAGGGTAAGGCTTGGATAAAAAATAACCAAAATTTGCAAACATATGACTTGAACCCAAGACTTCTCAGACACACCTATAATACATAACCACTAAAGCAGATACACACTTGTGTCAGGTATTTACAGACACATAAACAAATTATTCAGGGTGTTAAAACTCTACGTCCTAAAGGAAATTTTGACCTTTAAATTTTACCTGATCAGAATAGATGAGGATACTACTGACTTATCGAGTCCTCAGGTTTCCAAGTGGCTTCCTCAGTGCCATGATTCCATTATAGAACCTTCACTAACAGTATGGACTTCCTCCTCAGAACCTTAACACCACGATTTAGAATTTGAACCGGTTCCTCCTCAAAGGTCAAGTCCAATCCAACCTCGATTTCCTCAACAGAGACTACGTGGGATGGATCAGACCAATATCGCTTCAACATTGAGACATGAAACACATCATGGATATAGTCCAACTCTGGAGGTAGCTTTAATTGATACACAATCGGTCCCACATGTTTCAGAATCTAATACGACCCAATGAACCTAGGGCTTAACTTGCCCTTACGACCGAATCTCAGAACTTTCTTCTATGGAGAAACCTTAAAAAACACAAAGTCCCCCACAGAATACTCAACATCTTGCTCTTTAAATCTGCATAAGATTTCTGTCTATCAAAAGCTGCTTTCAGACGGTCCCGAATTTGTCTAACTATAATGCCCTAAGTTTTATATCTCTGTTTTCGTGAAAAGCTGACACAACTGTCTATATGCTTCAGTGGTTAAGTGTTCTAGGTGTGTGTGTGAGGTCCCAAGTTCAAGCCTTACCTTTGGAAAATTTTGATATTTTCTGATCTAAGCCTTGCATCTGGAGAGTGGGCTTATATTTAATTATTTGTAAACCATATCAGAATGAGCCTGCTGGTTCAGGTGGTAAAGGAATTGGTGTAACAATCTGATTTTGACCCTAATCAGAACAGTGGTTTCGGGACCACATATCCGAGCTCGAAAAATATTTTAATATTATTTTGTGTTTATTATGTATGAATTTGTTTGTGTGAAATTTTTGTGTTTTAATTTTTTCATTTGAGTGTCCGATTAAATAAAAGGACTTAATGGCGTAAAATGTGAAATTGGCTAATTAATGTGTAAAGTGCTAACTTGTTAATGTCTTTATAACGTGAAGTTCTTAATAGGAAATTAGGCCATTAATAAAGATAGTGGACGACAATGGAATAAAGTAACCTTATTATATATGTTTTATATATTAATTAATAAAGGTTAATTAGGTAAAATAATAATAATGTTAATATATGTCATAAAACATTAAAATAAAGTTAGCCATGTTTTCATCTTTCTTTGAGCCAAAACAAAAAGAAAAGAAAAAGAAATAAGAAAGCTTAGGGTTCGGCCAATATCAAGCTTGATTAAGGTATGGATTTTGATTTGTTTTTGATAATTTTTAAGTTTTTGTAATCGTTGCTTCGAATATTTCAAGACCCATGCTTGAATTTTTGATTTTAATGAAGATTTTGAAATGTTCCATTGATGAGTTTATGAGTTTTATGATGTTAGTTGATGAATTATGAAATATATGCGTTAGATTAGTATGTTTTGTCTTTGGATTTTTGATGAATTTGAGTAATTTGGACTAAAATGTGTAAATAATATTTTGAGGGACTAAAATATGAAATAAATGAAATATATGGATTAGAATGATGCTTATGAATATTCGGCCCTAGTATGGTATATGCAAATTTTGTATATTTTGTGTTTTATGCAATAGGGACTAAATTTTAAAAAGTGTGAAATGTTAGGGGCAAAATGGTAATTTTCCCATTTATGTGTTTTTAGATTAAATTGAATGAATGTGTGGTTAAATTAGCTAAATTTGTATTTATTTATATCAAGAATGGAAGAAAACAGAATTAGATCGGGGGAAATCGAAAGTAGTCGAATAGTCGATTATACCGTCCGTCGACGTCTGAGGTAAGTCTATAAGCATTTAAATGTTATTAAATGTTATGTGATGAATTGAATTGTTCAGTTATATATGTGCTTTGGCCGAATGTGATTTTGAGATAGGGAATTATGTTTCGAGTTCGATTCGATCAAGTTTCAATGTCCGAAAGCCCCGTACGAATCCTAGGAATAGTTAGGATACATATGTCATGACATAGGATTTTCGATATGTGTTTTCGTGTAAGACCATGTCTGGGACGTTGGCATCGACTTGTGTTTACGTGTAAGACCATGTCTGGGACATTGGCATCGTATTTGATTCGTGTAAGACCTTGTCTGGGATAGTGGCATCGATATGTGATTATATGTAAGACCACGTCTGGGACGTTGGCATTGTACGAGCCTTCTGACTATCCACGTATCCTTTTTAATTCCGAACGGTTCAATGGGCAATGTGAAGTAAAAATCGAATTACAGGTTTAAGTATGTGGTAGTTAAATGTTTGTAAGGAAACAAGGTAAGTTGATTATTTGAAATGATATAAATTTATGTGAATATGGATTTTGTGTTAGCATAGTTGAGCATATAAGTGATTCGGCCTATTAATGTAATTGTGATATTAAAAGTGAAAATATATATGTGTATAAGATTGTTTATATTCGGCCATATGATTATGTGTAATTAAAGTATGATTTTTGTAGTAAATAATATTTTTGTATTGGAAATTATGTGTATTCGACCTTATTAGTAAAATGTTAATATGCCTTCGTTAATATATATGTTTTTGCTTATGACTTTGTAACACCCCAAACCCGGCCTAGAAGTTAAGCCCGAATTTGGCGTGTCACATGGAAGTTTTTTTTTTTTTTAAAGAAAAAACCATCTTTGAGATTGCTAAAAACTTGTTCGAGATTAACGGCCTCTTTGTTAAAACCCAAAACACTTAAGCAATTGTTATCTACTTGAAAACGTAATTATTTTAAAAACCTTTTGGTTGTGAAAATATATTTGAAATAACAATTTCTACGAAAATGGACGCGTTTGGGAATAGAGTTGCGAAGCATTTTGAAAGAAAATCCAAGGCCTTATTACAACATTTAACCCAAAATAGTAAAGTAATAAAATAAACGAGAAAGAAGTCTAAAGTCCAAATAAACCCATTTCTGAAGTATGGTCTCCATCGAGTCATCCATGGCCCAAGTCCACGTCACTGAATGTTACCTGAAAAGGTTGAGAGAAAGGGGGGGTGAGTTACAAGAACTCAGTGTGTAATCCCCTTACCATCATCCACTGGGTCGGAACACACATAGCAATATTTTGGGCCTAAGCCCATTTACAATTATAACATAATAACATGAACATAATATGCATGTGATATGCAATTCCCAACCAAGCCAAATTTCCATCCGCTACACACCACCCGTACCAACCATCACACCTGTGGGGATCAAGTCAACCCACCCCGCCAACACACCAATAGCAGGCATTAAGCCAATTAAAATTATGTTTGTGGCAGAGCCACCGAACTAGATTGTGACAGAGTCACCGAACTAGAGGCATTAAGCCATTTAAAATATTTGTGGCAGAGCCACCGAACTAGATTTTTGGCAACAGGCCATTTAAAATATTTTGGCAACAGGCCATTTAAAATATTTTGGCAACAGGCCATTTAAAATATTTGTGGCAGAGCCACCGAACTAGATTTTGGCAACAGGCCATTTAAAATATTTTGGCAAACAGGCCATTTAAAATATTTTGGCAACAGGCCATTTAAAATATTTGAGGCAGAGCCACTGAACTAGATTTTTGGCAACAGGCCATTTAAAATATTTTGGCAACAGGCCATTTAAAATATTTGTGGCAGAGCCACTGAACTAGATTTTTGGCAACAGGCCATTTAAAATATTTTGGCAACAGGCCATTTAAAATATTTGTGGCAGAGCCACCGAACTAGATTTTTGGCAATAGGCCATTTAAAATATTTTGGCAACAGGCCATTTAAAATATTTGTGGCAGAGCCACCGAACTAGATTTTGGCAACAGGCCTTTCTTCTCTTCGTCATTTATCCCAACCCATGCAGTCATGTATGCATATACAAAGCATAACAATATTTATAGAATAATTTCAACATAAGGCCCATAACACAAGTTGACCCATTAAGCAATCTAGCAAATTTGGCCCATTAATCGATCTAGCAAATTTGGCCCATTAAACGATCTAGCAAATTTGGCCCATTTAGCAAATATAACATTTTGCCCATATAGCAAATATCACATTTGGCCCATATAGCAAATATCACATTTGGCCCATATAACAAATATCACATTTGGCCCATATAGGGTATTTTCAATAATTTACCCTCTAAGGGTGTTTCGGTAATTTCGCAACCCAGGGGTACTTCGGTAATTTACCCTCTAAGGGTATTTCAGTAATTTTGTTTGCAACCGAGGGGTATTTCGGTAATTTACCCTCTAAGGGTATTTCAGTAATTTTGTTTGCAACCGAGGGTATTTGATGTAATTTTACCCTCAAGGGTATTTGGTAATTTTCGCAACCTGTGGGTGTTTGGTAATTTACCCTCTAAGGGTATTTCGGTAATTTCGCAACCCAGGGGTACTTCGGTAATTTACCCTCTAAGGGTATTTCAGTAATTTTGTAACCCAAGGGTATTTCAGTAATTTACCCTCCACGGGTATTTCGATAATTTACCCACTAAGGGTAATTCGGTAATATACCCTCCAAGGGTAATTCGGTAATTTACCCTCCAAGGGTAATTCGGTAATTTACCCTCCAAGGGTAATTCAAGAGTTTTAACCACCAAGGGTAATCAGGTAATTTTACCTCTAAGGGTAATTTGGTAATTTACCCTACAAGGGTAATTCGGTAATTTCATATTTAACGGGGATTCCGAAGATTCACTATCGCCTCGAGTGGCACAGAATTCTATTTGGGTCTCTTCGGAACTATTGGGTCAAAAATCCATTTTAGGCACAAACGGGGTAATTTCACAATTCTGGACTTAACTACTAATTTGGGCATAAAAATTTAAAATTGTCCATCTGCGTCATACTGACTAAATTGATTATAACTCGAGTTAGAAAACTCAAAATTTAGATCCGTAAAATTTCCTTGAAACTAGACTCAAATATCTTCTTACTGTAGTTTTTTCAGAATTTTTGGCCTAGCCATTTAGTACAGTTTATTCCTTAAAATTTCCCTTGTTTCACTGTCCAATGATTCTGACCTCTCTTAACTTAATTTCAAATATCTCGCTGTACGGTTTTCATATACTGTTCCAACTTATTTCTCTTGAAAATAGGCTCACTAAAGAATCCATACATATAAATTATAACCCATAATTCATTTTGTACAATTTTATATGATTTTTCCAAAACAGATCAGTGAACCCCAAAGTTAATCAGAACCAGTCTCACTAAAATCAAGATATCTCAGAATATAAAATTCTTTTTCCTTCTCCATTTCTTCCATATTAAAATAGACACAGTAAGCTTTAATTTGATATCTTAATCACTTTCTAATTCCATTTCTCCTATTTTTCATGAGTTTTGGAAATCATGTCACTGTCATTGACCAAAACTGTTTTATTACAAAAACATGGTTACCACTATGAACCTACGCGCGTCCGAGTGATCCCGGCTGCCGATTTTCGGTTTTCTTTGGTATTTCGACCAAATCACAGAACATTAATGCAAAATTTCAGAGAAGTGTGAGATTACACACCATTTCAAACATGTATTTGGAAGGGTATGAGATTACACACCTTATTCGGAATCCGTAACGCGATGCTCTCCACGACACCAAAAATTCGAATAACCTATTACGAGGGATAGGCTTTCGATTGAACCTTTGATAAAGTACTTCGAGACCTTGCAACCAGGATAAAATCTCTCATGGCAAGTCCCTAGACTCTCAACCATGTTACAAATTAGTCCCCTCATTAGCTAGCTTAAGCTTTTGGGGTTCCAAAATACAAAAATTATCAACTAAAGCCATCAAAATCACTTACTAATAAGGAGATAGCTTGGCTGAAAGTTCAAACCCCAAAGCTCCATTTCTTCATCAATTTTCGGTGGAGAGAAGATAGATGAATAGTAAAAGATGATAGCATCTTTTACTCATCTTATTCTATTCATTTTATCACCTAATTCCCACCTATTTTGACCAAAATTAAAATTATTGTCCCCTATGTCACATGGCCGGCCTACTCACTTAAAACAAGGCCAAATTGCACAATTGGGGCCTCCAATTAATAGCCCATAGCTATTTGGCACCTTTAACAATTAAAATTAAACTTTAGCACTTGATGCGATTTAGTCCTTTTTCGAAATTAAGCCCTCAATCGCTAAAATTGAGACACCAAAAAATTTCATGCATGTTTATAAACATGTTATAACACATAGAATAACCTAAAAATAATTTTCTCTATTCTCGGTTTAGTGATTCCGAGATCACTGTTCGACTATCCCCTAAATCGGGCTATTACACCCTCCATGCATTTTTTTTTCTCACCTACCCCATTCTTTTCAAATCTCATCATTATATATTTTTTTTTTCCACAAATCACTCTCCATCATTCCTTTTTCTCCCATTTCTTTTTTTTTATTCTTTTTCTTTTATTTCTTTTCTTTAATAATGTCATGGTTGACACTTGGAAGAGTACACAAAAATAAATCAAAATTTTGCAAAAGATGGGATTTGAACCCGTTCCCTCCATGCTCTCCACTTGATGCCATAACCTCTTTACCAATAGTTCATTTATGATAACAATTTACTCACTTATTTCCATAAGTTTTGATGCTTCTTACTATTTCTCCTTAATAGGCTTAAACAATAACTTTCATTAAGGCCCAACTTGAATCCGAAACTTCATAGAACCCCGTAACTTTCTAAAATCATCTTCTTAATAAGTCCAACTTGAAATAATGCCATTCTCTTATTCTAAAAAAAAAAAAATTTAAACACTCCTACTCCCAAGGCCCATTGGTCTCAATCCTACTAGGCCCAATTTCGGGATGTTACAGACTTACTAAGCTTAAATAGCTTATTGTATGTTTATTTTTGTTTACCTCTGTTTTATAGATTTTGGAGTCACGTTATGAGCTCGGGGATCGTTAGCAAAGCCTATCACACTATTGACTGTTTTTTGGTATATTACTAAGTTGAATCTGAGCTTATGGCATGTGTAGTCTAGTTAAAAAGATTGATTTTGGGATATGTAATATAAAGCCATGCGAAGATGGCTTGATTATATGTTTAAGTTGGTTTTATGTGTTCTTATCGTAATGTTTGATGTGTTTGGTTTTGAGTAACTCGGCCATGGCATATTTAAATATGGAGTATGATGTTTAAGATTGAGTACACTTGGTCAAGGCATATAAATGAAGTGTGCTTGATATGTTTTGTTGATGTTTGATATTAAATATGTTTATATATGGTCGATGGATTTGTTACAATTGTAGCTTATTATTGACTTACTTATGAGGTATAGTTGTCTTGTTAATATGTTTGAAGGTGGAAAATGATGTGTAGTTAATTGACTAGTGATGGATAAATCTAATGCTTTAGTTTAATAATTTTAGTCATGGTTTATTTATGTGTAACTTGGTTGATATGCTTTGCTAATGAGTGCTTGAATTAAGTCATGGTTTATGCTAGGTATAAGTCTTGAGGTGCGGATTTGAAAATATAAGTGAGATACTAAGTATATTATTGATGGAATTTTCATTAAGTTAGGTTATATGATATGTAATAATTTGTACATATTTGGCCTTATGGGTTGCTACAAAATTGGTTATAATGTGCTTGTGTATTCGGTTATGTGATAAATTAAAATGGCTAAGTATATGGTTTGGTTGGTTTCGTGTATGTGAATTAGATGCTATGAAATGTCTTGATGTTTGAAAATGATTAAAGAGGTTTTAGTGAATTGCGCATGAATTAGTAATGTATATGAATATATTTGACCAATTAGTAATGTTTTAAAATGTTCTATGAATGAAATGAAATATGCTGGGTTCTTAAAATGCGCATGTATAGAGGTAATATTTTTGATAATCAGCTTATGAAATAATTGTTTTGTTATATGCCCAATATATGTTATGTAATGTTATGTGTTTAAAATAAAATTTTAATATGCGATTGATATGAACATAGTAGTAATAAGGTTCGAAATTTGAATAGGATAAGTATATTGATGTGACTAATTTATGAAGTATGAAATGAAATGAATGCATGTTCTGAGTTGTGTTATGTTCAGTAATGCCTCGTAACCTTAGTCTGGCGACGGATATGGGTTAGGGGTGTTACAATTGATATACGGGAGGTCCTGAGATCAAATCCCTGCATGAGTGTGGGTGATTTTTACTCGATTTTGCGTTAGAGTTTCAGTGGAATTTAAATTTTGAGGAATTGGGTGTTAGTGGGCTAGTGGAGGGATAATTAAGGGATTTGGGAAGTTATCAGATTTTATTTTTATTTTTATTTTAATCTATTTCAAAAATTTTAGCTTTCTTTCCCAATTTTGACATTCTTTAAAAATTCTCTCTTCTCCTCTGCCATTTTCCTTTTTCTTTACCAAACGCAATATTATTTCTCTTTTCATTACTCGTTTTGACAAAATCATGCTTTATTGTCGCGGTATTTCTGATCGTGTACTCTTCGTTTGGTAAGTGGTGGTGAGTTTTGCCGAGGAGGGAGCCTTTGTTAATCTTTTTGGCCTTGTCGAATGCTCTATTAATGCGGTACTTGTGTTTTGACAGTAGTAAATCAGGGAAGTAAGGGCTTTCCTAGTTCAGAATTGTAATCGAATAGTCGAGGGATTAGAGTTTCTGAAGGCTTGGGAGTGGTTTCGCATCGAAATGATACTAGGTGTGTACCCAAAATGTAGAAAATAAGGTTTTGGAAAAAGCCAAAAAAAAAGCTACTGTTGACGCCATATAGGCGTGCGATCACCGCTGTGGTAGGCCGTGTGAGAGGACACGGCTGTGTGATCGATGAAGGCCTATAGTAGGGTCGTTCAAGTCGTCTTAAACGACTGTGGGC
This sequence comes from Gossypium bickii, assembly GCA_025503065.1. Classification (NCBI taxonomy): domain Eukaryota; kingdom Viridiplantae; phylum Streptophyta; class Magnoliopsida; order Malvales; family Malvaceae; genus Gossypium; species Gossypium bickii. Next base: position 59,304,587 of record CP106721.1, on the reverse strand, counting down.
TTACCGTAGGGCCGGTAAACGCTATCTAACCCTAAAACTAAGTAATATGTTAGACTGAAAATGGTTATGAGCATGCCTATGTTTTTACATCTGTTATCTATTTATAAAAGCATGTTAAGTATGATTTATCTATTAATTCTGTATGTATGTTATGTTATCTGATATTGGGTATGGGATGATGTATATTGGAGGAAGTGTTCTGAAAGGCGTTTTGAGTCTATTATCTGACAGCATGGTTGCATTATATCTGTTATGTGCCGCATCGATACAACGTGGTGTGTAGGGCTGGGTGGGTGTTTTCAACCCCACATGGTGTGTAGGGATGGTCAGAGATGGTGTTTAAATGATGGGGATAGGACATTTGATTCTGATTCTAGTTTGCACTTCTGTATATGTAACTGTAATGGGCTTAAGCCCGAATCTATATCTGTCTGATTCTGATTTTTGGTTGTGTGCATGCTTAATTATGTGGGGTTACACACTGAGCTTAAGTAAACTCACTCTTTTCTGTCTATTCTGTTTAGGTAATCCACAGTCTTAGGCAAATTGGTGCAGTGGAGGACTCGACGATGACCACTCGCCATAGAACTGCTTTATTTTGCTTATGATTTTATTTAAGTTTCAATATTTGTTTTTGGAGAGTTGTAATTTCTGGACTATATGGACTTTAAATATGGGTTATGTTTTTGTTGCTCGATTTATGCATACTTAACAAAATGATTTCTTCTAAAACGACGGTTTAATTAAATAAGGTTTTCTAAATCACAGACTGTATTGCTTAAACATCACGATTTTTCATAAGCTTCCGCACTAAAATATTTTAAGGTAAACGAATAAATGTTTTGAAATAAATGTAAGCAAATAGGGGCTTATAAGCTTAAGGTTTTTATCGAGTTAGCTTTGTTTTCAAACATATTTCATGTGGCTTTACCAGATTCGGCCGTAACGTCTAAGCCAGGGTTAGGGTGTTACATTTAATGGTATTAGAGCCAGGTTGCAAAACTCGATTGTGGATTTTAGGTTCCAAAATATGTTTAAATAATTGGTTTTCAGATGGTTTAAAAATAGTTTGATTAAGTATGTGGTACACTGAGTCTCCAGCGTCGATCTTGTAAGTATTCTGAACTTTAGATAGTTATTTTGAAATACTGTTAATAGCATACTCTGAAAACACTACGGTTAGTATTCTTTGAAACAGTAGTGAAACAAATAGAGACTGAAGCCTTTGGAAATATTACTGAACTTTTGATATTTACTACATAAAACATTTGTTAATAAATATTGAACTGATGCATAAAACTCTTAATGTAGATAAACTCGATTAGACAATGAGCACACGAGGTATCCGTTAAAGAGGTACTCGAGACCGTGGTAAAGGCCGTAGAGAGGCTCAACTGAGTCCTCATCTCTAGGCAATATACCAAATCTGGACACTAATGAGACACCTCTGTCACCTGTTACTGAGACTGGATCTCAGAGTCGCTCGGCCGAGGACGACGCACTGTCCCAAGCCATGCTGAGGATATTAGAGAGGGTCGCTGGACCCAATTCTGTATCTGGGGGCCGAGGGTCAATAACTGAGCCACTCCAGTCTAATGGAACTTAGTTGTTTAGGGTTGTCACAAGAGTCACCCCTAATGTGGCTGAGTATTGGTTGGAGGCCACTGAGAGGATAATGGATGATTTAGACTGTACCCTTGAGCAGAAATTGAAGGGTGCAGTCTCCTTGCTTCGTGATGAGGCCTATCAGTGGTTGTTAACGGTTAAAGAGGGCACTCAACTTGATCGTCTGACTTGGGAATTCTTTAAGATTACATTTCAGAGAAGGAATGTAGGAGCTAGTTACGTCAATTCTCGCAGGCGTGAGTTTCTGAACCTCACGTAAGGTGATCAATCTGTGGTTGAGTACTAAGCCAAATTTCTGAGGCTGAGCTACTTTACTCGAGGTATGGTGGCATCAGAATATGTGAGGTGTGTTCATTTCTAGGATGGACTGATAGATAATCTGAAAGTCTTAATAGCTCCATAGAGGGAGCACGAGTTTCCTGTTTGGTTGATAAAGAGAAGATAACTGAAGATGGTAAGCGCGCAGAGCGACAGAATAGAGAGAGGAAGAGAGGTAAGAACAAAAGGGATTCGAAGCCCTCGAGTTCTATACAGAGGCCTAAGAAAAAGGTTAGATCTAATGGGCCAATTAGAATGGGGACTCCTCCTGCTTCAGCTGGGTTGCAGCTTTGAGGTGATTATCGTAGGCGCCATTCGGGCGAGTGTTGGAGGAGGATTGGGGCCTGTTTGAGATGTGGATCTTTAGAGCACCGTATCAGAGACTGTCCAATTGGGCAGATCAGACGCAGGCTCCGGGTTTTGTGCAACCTCAAAGGGCGGTTCAACAGCCACCTAGGGGTCGTGGCTAGGCTAGGGGTGGTAATGGCATGGGCCGATGGTAGAGAGCAACGGGCAGAGGTGCGAGTCAGATAGATGTGAAGCAGTCTGCTTTGGTATATGCTACACATCACTGAGAGGACAGAAAGGCTCCTGACATCATCACCGGTACGTTCTTTATATTTGATGCATCTTACTTAGCTCTGATAGACTTAGGGTTTACTCACTTATACATAGCTAGTAATGTATTTGAAACTTTAAAGATTTTTGTGGAGAGCATTACTAGTGAAGTTACTGTACTAAGTCCGTTAGGGCAGTCTGTTTGGGTTAGTAAACTCTATAGGGATGTTCCGTTAGAGGTGGAAGGGGCTATATTTTTGGGGCAGATCTGATAGAGCTTCCATTTGGAAAGTTCGACAATATGGGTATGGACTAGTTGGTGGAGCACCGAGCCAGTTTGGACTGCGCGTCTAAGAGGGTCTTTCTGAGGGCGAACGATGATGTGGAGGTGGTTATGATTGGTGAGCATCGAGACTATCTGTAGCATGTGATCTTTGCACTAGTAGCTGAAAACCTAGTCTTGAAAGGGTGTGAGGTGTATTTGGCCCATGTAAGTGTTCCTGATTCTGGGGACTCTTCTGTTGGGAATACCAATAAAGTAAAGGATTTTTCGGATGTCTTTTTCGAGAAGTTACTGAGATTACCTCCTAATCTGAAAGTGAAGTTTGGGATTGAGCTTCTTCTAGGCACGGCTTGGGTGTCTATTGCCCCCTACCGTCTGGCATCGAAAGAGCTTCCTGAGCTTAAGGCTCAGCTGCAAGATCTTCTGGACCTTGGTTTCATCATCCTAGTATGTCTCCGTGGGGAACACCATTCCTGTTTGTTAAGAAAAAGGATGGGCCCATGAGGATGTGCATCGACTATTGACAGGTGAACAAGCTGACTGTAAAGAATAAGTATCTGTTTCCGAGGATTGATGACTTGTTTGATCAGTTCTGAAGGGCTTTTGTGTTTTTCAAGATTGATATTCGATCGGGTATCATCAGTGGAGGGTTAAGAAGGCTGATGGTCACAAGACTACATTTAGGACTCGTTATAGGCATTACGAGTTCCTAGTTATGCCTTTCGATTTGACGAATGCACCGGCTGCATTAAATCAAGTGTTTTAGCCTTATTTGGATCAGTTCATCATGGTCCTCATCAATGACATTTTGGTTTACTTTAAGACTAAGGATGAGCATGATGAGCATCCTAGAGTAGTGCTTCAAATTCTGCGTGAGAAGTAACTTTACGCTAAGTTAAGAAAGTGTGAGTTCTGGCTGTATGAAGTAACTTTTTTGGGGTACGTGGTTTCTACTGAGGGGATTCGTATTGATCCTTGAAAGATCAAGGTTGTGCTGGATTGGAAACAGCCTAAGAGTGTATCTGAGATCTGTAGCTTTCTGGGTTTGGCGGGATACTATCGACGTTTTGTTGAGGGGTTCTCTTTGATTGCTGTGCCATTGGCTAAGCTTCTGCGTAAAGGTGTTCTATTTGTTTGGACTGATGCACAACAATCCTGTTCTGATACAGCCTGAATCTGGTAAGGAGTTTTTAGTTTACAATGATGGTCGTTTGTTGGATTGGGTTGTGTTCTGATGCAGGATGGTAAGGTTGTGGCTTATACGTCTCGTCAGCTTAAGACACACGAAGGGAACTATCCGACGCATAATCTTGAGTTGGCTACGGTGATCTTTGCATTGAAAATCTAGAGGCACTATTTGTATGATGAGAGGTATATCATCTACACCAATCACAAAAGCCTCAAGTATCTCCTTACTTAGAAGGAATTGAATCTTAGATAGTGTTGATAGATTGAGCTGCTCAAAGATTATTATTGCACCATTGAGTATCATCCTGGGAAGGCCAATGTAGTGGCCGACGCTCTAAGCCAAAGAGCGATGTCTGATTTGAGGGCGATGTGTGCTCGCCTTAGTCTGTTTGATTATGGAAGTCTGTTAGCCGAGTTGCACGTTAAGCCGACTTGGATTGAGTAGAATTCAGATAAATAGTTAATGGATGAGACTCTGGGTTTACGGTTTCGTCAAATTGAAAGTGGTACTACTTCTGACTTTGGGTTAAATAGTGATAGTGTTCTGTGCTTTCGAATTCGGATTTGTGTGCCAAATGATTCAGATCTGAGACGGTTGATTCTGAGGGAGACGCATAGTAGCCCTTATGCTATGCATCCTGAAGGTAATAAGATGTATCGCGACCTCTATGAGTTGTACTGGTGGCCGGGATTGAAGCGTAAAGTTACCAATTTCGTTGCTCGTTGTTTGACATGTCAGCAGGTTAAGGCTGAGCATCAGTTGCCTTCAGGTTTGCTATAGCCAGTTAAGATTCCCTTATGGAAGTGGGAACAAGTGACCGTGGATTTTGTTAGTGGGTTGCCCTTGGACCCACAAAGAAGGATTCTGTTTGGGTCGTCGTAGATCAATTGACCAAGTCTGCTCACTTTATTCCAGTTCAAACTGATTATTCTCGACAGAAGCTAGCGAAGTTGTATATTTCTGAGATAGTTAGACTACATGGGGTGCCTATGTCGATTATTTCTGATAGAGATCCTTGTTTGACATCTCGGTTCTAGAAAAGGTTACATGAGACTCTGGGATCAAGATTGGACTTCATTACTGCGTTACATCCTCAGACAGATGGTTAATCTGAGAGGGTGATTCGGATATTGAAGGATATGCTTCAGAGTTGTATGATTGATTGTTGAAGTAGTTAGGAGGATTATTTGTCGTTTGATGAGTTCGCCTACAATAACAGCTTCCAGTCTAGCATCCAAATGGCACCTTACGAGGCTTTATATGGTCGTAAGTGTCATACTCCATTATGCTGGACTGAGATGGGTGAGCGTCAGGTTCTGGGTTCTGAATTGGTTTTTGAGACAGAGGACAAGGTTTGATTGATTTGGAACCGTCTGAAAGCGACTTTTGATAGGTAAAAACCATATGTAGATCTGAAGAGATGTGAGATTGATTACTCTGTGGGGTTTTTGTATTCCTTAAGGTCTCTCCATAGAAGAAAGTTCTAAGGTTCTGTCGTAAGGGCAAGTTGAGCCCTAGGTTCATTGGGCCGTATCCAATTCTGAAACGAGTGGGACCAGTTGCTTACCAGTTGGAGCTACCTCCAGAGTTAGACCGTATTCATGATGTGTTTCACATATCAATGTTGAGGCGGTACCGATCTAATCCATCTCTCATAGTCTCCATTGAGGATATCGAGGTTAGGCCAGATTTGACCTTGGAGGAGGAGTCGGTTCAGATTCTGGAGTGAGATGCTAAGGTTCTAAGGAGGAATTCCATTCCATTAGTAAAGGTTTTATGGCTGAATTATAGCACTGAGGAGGCCACATGGGAACCTGAAGATTCGATGCGACAATAGTATCCTCATTTGTTCTGATCAGGTAAATTTCAAGGTCGAAATTTCTTTTAAAGGGTAGAGTTGTAATGCCCCAAGTTTTATATCTCTATTTTCATGAAAAGCTGACACAACTGTGTATCTGCTTCAGTGGTTAAGTGTTCTGGGTGTGTGCAAGAGGTCCCAAGTTCAAGCCCTACCTTTGGAATATTTTGATATTTTTCTGATCTAAGCCTTACGACTGGGGAGTGGGCTTATATTTAATTGTTTGTAAACAATATCAGAATGAACCTGCTGGTTCAAGTGGTAAGGGAATTGGTGTGGGGGAGGTCCTAAGTTCGAATCATTGCGTGAGTACAGGTGATTTTGCTCGGTTTTGCATTAGAGTTTCAGTGGAATTTAAATTCTGAGGAGTTCAATGTTAGTGGGTTAGTGGAGAGATAATTAAGAGATTTGGGAAGTTATCAGATTTTATTATTGTTTTTATTTTAATCTTTTTCGAAAATTTTGACTTTCTTTCCCAATTCTGACGTTCTTCAACAATTCTCTCTTCTCCTCTGCCATTTTCTTTTTTCTTTTCCAAACGCAATATTTTTTCTCTTTTAATTACTCCTTTTGACAAAATCGTGCTACATTATCGCAGTATTTCTAATTGTGCACTTTTCGTTTGGTAAGTGGTGATGAGTTTTACAGATAAGGCAGCCTCTGTTAATCTTTTTGGCCTTGTTGAATGCTCTGTTAATGGGGTACTTGTGTTTTGACAGTAGCAAATTAGGGAAGTTGGGGCTTTCCTCATTTAGAATTGTAATAGAATCGTTGAGGGATTAGAGTTTCTAGAGGCTCGAGAGTGGTTTCGCATCGAAATGATACCAGGTGTATACGCAAAATACAGAAAATAGGGTTTCAAAAAAGTCAAAAAAAGGCCATTATCGATGCCACACGGGTGTGTGGTCACCTGTGTGGTAGGCCATGTGAGAGGACATGGTCGTATGATCAACAAATGCATGGTAGTGCACAACATATGGCCGTGTAGTGGCTCAAGTGTGGCTGTGTGAGCCACACGGGCTAGAACAAGTTGAGCTTGTGGGCCCATACGGGAATATGGGCTCATTATTCTAAGATTTTTCGTAGGGTCGCTCGGGTCGTCCCAAACGACTGTGGGCCTACAGTAGGGTCAGTAAATGCTATCTAACCCTAAACCAACGAATGTTAGACTAAAATATGACTATGAGCATGCCTATATTTGTACATCTATTATCTGTTTATAAAAGCATGTTAAGTATGATATATCTGCTAATTCTGTATGTATGTTATTTTGTCTGATATTGGGCATTGGATGATGTACATTGGAGGAAGTGTTCTAATAGGCATTTTGAGCCTATTATATAGTAGCATGGCTACATTATATCTGTTATGTGCCGCATCGGTACAACATGGTGTGTAGGGCTGGGTGGGTATTTTCAACCCCACATGGTGTGTAGGGATAGTCAGAGATGGTGTGTATAGGATGGGGAAAGGACATTTGATTCTAATTCTGGTTTGCACTTCTGTATCTATAACTGTAATGGGCTTACGCCCAAATCTGTATCTTTTTTATTCTGATTTTTGGTTGTGTGCATACTTAATTCTGTGGGGTTACACACTAAGTTTACGTTAACTCACTCTTTTCTTTCTATTATGTTCAGGTAATTCACAGTCTTAGGTGGATTGGTGCACCGGAGGACTTGACGGTGACCACTTGCCATAGAACTATTTTATTTTGCTGTATGATTTTATCTAAATTTCGGTATTTATTTTTAGAGAGTTGTAATTTCTGGACTGTATGGACTTTAACTGCGATTGTGGTTTTGTTGCTCGATTTATGCATACTTTAAAAAAAAATGATTTCTTCTAAAACGACAGTTTACTTAAACAAGGTTTTCTAAATCACGGACCGTATTGCTTAAACATCACAGTTTTTTATAAGATTTTACACTTAAGGATTTTAAGGCAAATGAATAAATGTTTTGAAATAAATGTAAGCAAATAAGGGATTTATAAGCTTAAGATTTTTATCGAGTTAGCTTTGTTTTCAAACCCATTCCATGTGGCTTCACTAGATTCAACCGTAATGTCTTGGCCGAGTTTTGGGTGTTACACTAACCTTATCTTTGATATCAGAAACCAACTCAGGACCCAAAACCTAATGTTCACCCAACTCAGTCCTACGTAACGGTGTACGACACTTACGAGCATACAAAGCCTCATAAGGTGCCATCTGAATGCAAGACTGGAAACTATTATTATTGGCAAACTCAGCTAATGGCTGATAATCCTTCCAACTATCTCAGAAATATATCACGCAAATCTAAAACATATCCTCTAGTATCTGACTCACCCTCTCAAATTGACCATCGGTCTGAAGATGGAATGTAGTACTGAAGTCCAGCCTCAAACCCAGGGCCTCATGCAATTTTTTCTAAAACCGAAATGTGAAGCAAGGATCCCAATCAGAAATTATTGAAATAGGAACCCCATGCCGTCTTACAATCTCAAAAATATAGTGCTTCGCTAACTTTTGTAGAGAAAAGTCTGTCTGAACAGGAATAAAATGAGCGGACTTGGGTATCGATCCACGATAACCCAAACAGAATCCTTCTTAGAGGGCGTCAAGAGCAACCCACTAATGAAGTCCAGCGTCACACGTTCCCACTTCTACAAGAGAATCTTAACGGGTTAAAGAAAACCCGAAAGTAACAAATGCTCAGCCTTAACTTGCTGGCACGTCAGACAACGAGCAACAAAATCAACAACTTCACGTTTCTAACTCGTCCATTAATATAGCTCAGAAAGATCGCGATACATCATATTACCACCTGGATGTATAGCATAAGGGCTACTATACGACTCTCTTAGAATCGTCTGCCTCAAATCAGGATCATTCGGCACACAAATCTGACCAAGAAAACACAGAACACCATCATTATTCAGCCCAAAATCTGAAGTACTGCCACTCTTAATCTGACATAACTGCAAACCCAGAGTCTCATCTGCTAACTACTTATATCGAATCTGGTCAATCTAAGTCAGCTTAACTTGCAACTCGACTAACAGACTCCCATAATCAAATAGACTAAATCAAGCAAACATCGCTCTCAAATCCATCATCGCCCTATGACTTAGAGCATCGGTCACCACATTGGCCTTACTAGGATAATACTCTATCGTGCAGTCATAATCCTTGAGCAACTCTATCCATCGTCACTGTCTAAGATTCAACTCTTTCTGGGTAAGGAGATACTTGAGCCTCTTGTGATCAGTGTAGATGATACACCTCTCACCATACAAATAGTGCCTCTAAATTTTTAACGCAAAAACCACAGCGGCTAGCCCGAAATCATGCGTCGGATAGTTCCATCCATGCGTCTTAAACTGATGGGACGCGTAAGCCATAACATTTCCATTCTTCATCAGTACACATCCCAAATCGACACGCTATGCATCACTATAGACCACAAACTCTTTACTAGATTCAGGATATATCAAAATAGGAGTCTGAGTTAGAACAAACTTAAAGCTTCTCGAAGCTCGATTGTTGTGCATCAGTCCAGAAAAAGGAACTCCTCTATGCAGAAGCTTAGTCAACAGAGCTGCAATCAGAAAGAACCCTTCAACAAACTGCTAATAATAACCCGCTAAACCCAGAAAACTTTGGATCTCAGGCATGTTCTTAGGCTATTTCCAATCAAGTATAGCTTCAATCTTTTTAGGATCAACTCAGATTCCCTCAGCAGAAACTACGTGCCCAAAAAAAGTTACCCCTCGCAACCAAAACTCACACTTGCTCAACTTAGCATAGAGCTGCTTCTTTCGCAGTATCTGAAGCACTACTTAATATGTTTATCATGTTCATCCTCAGTCTTAGAGTAATCCAAAATATCATCGATGAAGACTACGACGAACTGATCTAGATGTGGCTGAAAGACTAGGTTTATCAAATCCATGAATGTAGCTCGAGCATTTGTCAGAACAAAAGGCATAACTAGGAACTCGTAATGCTCATAACGAGTCCTAAATACAGTCTTATGAATATCAACATCCTTAACTCTGAGCTGATGGTACCCAAATCAGAGATCAATCTTAGAAAATATTGAAGCCCCTCAGAACTAATTAAACAAATCATCGATCCTCGAAAGTAGATACTTATTCTTTACAGTCAGTTTATTTAACTGTTGATAATCGATGCACATCCTCGTAGTCCCGTCCTTCTTCTTAACAAACAAAACCAGTGCCCCCTACGGAGACACACTAGGACGAATGAAACCAAGATCCAGAAGTTCTTGAAGTTGAGCTTTAAGCTCAGTAAACTCCTTCAGTGCCATACGGTATAGATCGATAGATACCGGAGCTATGCCCGGTAGGAGTTCAATTCCAACCTTAACTTCTCGATTCGGAGGTAAACCCGGTAGTTCATCAAGAAAGACATTCGAAAAGTCCCTCATTGTTCTAATATCCGTGACAGAATAGTTCTTAGAAATAGAAACACTGACGTAAGCCAAATACGCCTCACACCCTTTTCTAACCAATTTCTCAGCTACAAGCGTGAATATCACATTAGACAAATAATCTCGGTACTCACTGATCACAACCACCTCCTTATCATCCTCAGTCCTCAAAACGACCCTCTTAGTTGTACAATCCAAACTAACCCGATGCTTAACCAACCAATCTATTTCCACGATCAATCAAATTCCCTAAATGAAAGCTCCACCAGATCTGCAAGAAATACCGCCCCTTGCATCTCTAACGGAATGTCTCTATAAAGTTTACTAACCCAAACAGACTGCCTCAACGGACTCAGTACAGTAACCTCACTAGAAGTGCTCTCAACAGAAATCCCGAGGTTTCTAGATTCAGTACTAGCTATATAGGAGTGTGTAGAACCTATGTCTATCAGAGCAATATAAGGTACATAAAAAAAACGTACCGGTGATAATATCAGGAACATCTTTTTCCTTTTAGTGTTGAGCAGCATAAACCAACGCAGGCTGCCTCGCCTCAGTCTGACTCGCACCTCTACCCGGTGCTCTCTGCCCATGACCTATACCATTACCATCCCTAGCCGATCCATGGCCCCTAGGTGGCTACTGAATTAACCTCTGAGGCTATACAAAACCCGGTGCTGAAGCTTGCATACGATTTGCCCACTATGGACACTTCTTAATACGGTGCTCTAGAGACCCCCACCTCAGACAAGCTCCTATCCGCCTCCAACATTCGCCCGAATGGAGCCTACTACAGTCTCCACAAGGCTGAATCCAAGTAGGAGCAACAAAAGACCCCTTTTCTAATCGACCCATCAGATCTGGCCTTTTTTTAGGCCTCTGAACAGAACTAGAGGGCTTCGAATCCTCTTATTTTTTCCTCTCTCACGATTCTTATTCTAGTGCTTCACGCGCTTAACCTCCTCGGTGATCTTCGCCTTATCCATAAGAACAGAAACCTCATGCTCCTTCTGTGGAGCAATTAGAACCATCAGATTTTCTCTTAGACCATCCTCAAAGTGGATGCATTTCTTATACTCAAATGCCACTATGCCTCAAGCGTAGTGGCTTAACCTTAGAAATTTAGCCTTATACTCGGCCACAGATCTATCACCTTGCGTGAGATTCATGAACTCACGCCTACGAGCTTCCACATGCTTTCCTTGAAAAGAAGTCTTAAAGCAATCTCAATTCAGATGATTAAGTTGAGTACCCTCTTCAATCGTTAACCATCATTGATATGCCTTATCACGAAGCAAAGAGACTGCACCCTTTAGTTTTTGCTCGGGAGTACAGGCTAAATCGTTCATAATCCTTTCTGTGGCCTCCAACTAATACTCGGCCACAATAGGGGCGACTCTAGTGACACCCCTAAATAGCTCAACATCATTGAACCAAAGTCGTTTAGTTATCGACCCACGACCTCTAAATCTGGAATAGGGTCCAGTGACCCTCTCCATTATCCTCAGCATGGCTTGGGACAGTGCGTCGTCCCTAGCTGAGTGGCTTTGAGACCCAGTCTCGGTGGCAGGCAAAATTGGTGTCTCACTTGTATCTAGATTTGGCTTACTACCCAAAGAAGAAGACTCAAATCAGCCCCCTATAGCCTCTATCGCCGCCACGAATACCACGCCTGCTAATTCCTCGAGAGCTCATCGTAAATTTTTCAAATTTTATCTACATTATAAAATTTTATGCATCGGTTCCAGTATTTATTAACAAATTTTTTATGCATAAATTATCAGAAGTTTAGAATTATTTTCAGAGGTTTTAGTTTCTAACTATTTCAATACAGTTTTAGAAAGTGCTATCTATAGTGTTTTCGAAACAGTTCTACCTAAGTACAGAGATACTTACAGGATCGACACTGAAGATTCGATGTACCACATACCTTCTTAAGTTAATCAAATTATTGAAAACCAATTCTTTTTAAAACAAAATTTTGGAGCCCAAGATTCACAGCATGAGTTTTGCAACTTGACTCTGATACCACTAAATATAACACCCCAAACTTGGCCCAGACATTATGGCCGAATTCGGATGTGTCACAAGATAGGGTTTTGAAAAATCAAGCCGTCTTGTCCGAATTATTCACGTTTCAAAATTCATATTCATTTATGCCAATTTCTGAAAGTGTTAATTAATCCAATTATTTGCTAAAAAGTAATGTACAGTGAAAGTTTAATAAAACTGTTATATTTTAAAAATGCAGTTCATGTTTTTAGAAAACCTTTGTTATTGGAAATCGTGTTTTTAGCTAGTCGTCCAAATAAAATATTAATCAAAATCTAAAACCCGATAATTAAAATAACAGTCTAGAGAGTCCAATTAATACAAAACTCCCAGAAATAACCTTTAAAATAAATAAAGAAAACCCTTAATTAACTCAATTACTGGTCTAGTGATCACCGCAAGACTCCGCCATACCGATCCATCTAAGTCTGCGGATTACCTGAACAAAAAAAACAAATAGAGATGAGTTTACGAAAACTCAATGTGTAACCCAACAAAAATAAACAAGCAAACATACAGAAACATCATATACAATCAGATACAAATTCGGGCTCATGCCCATATCAGATACAGATAACAGAATCAGATGTACATATTAGATATATAGAATCATACCTCTATCCTATAACACCAACTCCGACCATCCTAACACACCATGTGGGGTTAAAAACACCCATCCATCCCTACACACCATATCGTGCCATTTAGACACATTTCAGTTAATACGCAGTCAAGCTGTTAGAACAAAAGCGATGATCGTCGTACAGAATATTTCCTCATAAATAAATCCTACCCCAAATCAGATATAGATAACCAATACAGAAATAACATTAAACATGTTCAACATGCTTATATACATATAACAGATATACATCTAACATAATAACCAGACTTGCATAATAGTATCAAACTCAGAAAAAAATTTTAGACTATCAGATCACATAGTTTTAGGGTTTAGTTAGCCTTTACCGGTCCTACAATAGGCCCACAGTCGATCGGAATGACCCGTGCGACCCTAGGGAAAATTTCAGATTAATGGGCCCATATGCTTGTATGGGCCTACATGTATGTGGGGCCCACATGCCAAGATTAGCCTTGTTCGTGTGGCCCATATGACTTGGCCCAAAAGCCCACATGAACATGTGAAATGCCTGTATGGCCCACACGCCCAACTTGGTCAAGCTCATGTGGCCTATACAGCCACACTCAGGCCATCACACGACCGTGTCTAGCACACGACCGCACTTTCGTTAGACACACAGTTGTGTCTCGCACACGGCCATCCACATGGGTGACCACACGCCCGTGTGACGACAACAGTAGGCAATTTTAGCTTTCACCAAAACCTCATATTTCGAGTTTTGAGAGTTATGGTTTTGATGCGCAACCATCCTCGAGACCACCAGCATCTAAAAATAGAATACCGAACACCTTTAAACCATAAATTGTAACACAACAACGCTAAATTGAACAATACACGCGTACGCTTAACTAAAACAACCTTATGCATGGTTCAATCTGTTGAAGCAAAATCCACAACAACATCGTTTTCCCAAACTCAACCTTACAAAAATAAAACTCCTAATAAGAACCCACACGTCAAACTGACAAAGAAATCCAACCCAAATCACTTACCACAACTTACCAATCCCACAAGAACACCGAAAAGCTGAAATATCACGATTGAAGAAAATAGATTGACCAAAAATAGGGAGTAAGGTGAAAAATAATCAAATGTTAGAAAAATGCAGAGGAAAGGGAACACCAAAGTCAGATTTTATCCTTTAGAGAGAAAACTGAATTTTTAGAAAAACAAAAGAAAATAAAAATAATTCAGATAACTCCCCATATCCCAACTCTCCAATATTTTCTCACTCAACTACCCACTACTCAGAATTCTAATACAACCGAAACTCAATCACAAAATCGAGCAAAAATAATACCCATGCTCACGTAGGGATTCGAACACAAGACCTCCGTTACACCAAGTCTCTTGCCACTTGAACCAGCAAGCTCATTCTAATAAGAATTAACAGACCATTTTATCTAAGCCCATTTCACAAGGGTAAGGCTTGGATAATAAATAACCAAAATTTGCAAACATGGGACTTGAACCCAAGACCTCTTAGACATACCTATAACACTTAATGGTCGTGTCCAAACTAACTATGACAACAATAAAGGCAAGCGCACCTATCGTTTAATAGTATAGCTATGGCAAGACCAGAAATATCGTATCCACAAGGACCAAGATTACTAGTAATTACTATTTTCTTATTATTTAGCCTAAGAATTAGAGTGTTTTATTTTAAACTAAAACTAATTAAACGCACGACAAAGAACAAATTTGGAAAATACTTTTAGACAACTATATGAGATAGACAATACCTAAGGAAGAATCCACTTAGACTTCACTTATTACTTTTGATTCATACGATTTATTCACTTGACTTATTCCGTAGAAATCCCTTATTTATGTTAATATCTTTTTCAAGACTAAAAACAACTGACTCTAGGTTGATTAATTGAAATATCTTTCTAATTAAAACCCCTATTGTCGCATTAACTCGATCTATGGATTTCCTTATTAGGTTTGACCCTAATCCGACAAACTTTCGTCACCCTATTTCTAGGGTTGCATTCAACTCCGCTTAATTGTGTGGATCTACTCTTAAACAGGGACTTTTCCTCCATTGAATAAGCACATTCGACTTGAATCAATAACCTAAATTATCAAAAAATAATAAGTGCTCACAATTAGGAATAAGCATAAGTATTTATCTTATAAATCAAATAATAATAAGCTCCGTCTTAGGTTTCATCCTTTCAGGTATTTGAGGGATTTAGTTCATACTAAATAAAGGAAACATCATAGAATAAGGAAAACTACAAAACATAAGAAAACCCAAAAACTCCAAGAGGAATTGATGAGAGATCTTCAGTCTTGATGGAGATCCTTCTCCTAAGCTGTTCCTGATGGTTGTCTTCGAGTATTTTCTACCTTCTACTTTGCGCCTTACTCCACGTCCTTTTTAGGTTGCCACCTAGGGTGTTTATATAGGCTTTTAGAACTCCTTTCTTGGCCCACAAGTAACCTTTTCCAAATATAATTACTCTTTGGGTCGACAGGGACACGCCCGTGTTGGACTCCTTCGATTCTGCTCGTCACACATGGCCGTGTAATCTGCCCATGTGCGACGTTCCAGGTCGTGTTTGATCCTGCTCGTAACACATGGCCGTGGTCAGTTGGTCCAGGCCGTGTTGATTTCCTAGCCCATTTTGCCCCTTTTTAGCCCGTTTCTTGATCTTTTCGATTCTCTAAGCTTTCCTGAGTATAAAACATGAAATTTAAGGAATTAAGAGTATCGAATTCATCAAATTTAATGAAAATTCATCCAAAAATAAGCTAAGCATGGGGTGAAAATATGTGTAAATTACAATTTATCATTTAACCACTAAAGTAGATACACACTTGTGTCAGGTATTTACAAACACATAAACAAATTATTCAGGGTGTTACAATTACCATTGCTACTGTTATTTTATTCCTTTATTATTTATTTATAATATTATTTTATTTGTACTTATGAAGCAATTCCATTTTGCTAAGTATTCTATTACGCTTGCTCGTAATCATACAATACCCAAATAAATTAATTGCACATCACATTAAATATTATATTCATTTTTACCTGACGCATAGGAAATAATTAGAACCAAGACGATGTCCTCTAATTAGGGAATTCGATAAATCGTGCCCTAACTTACAGAGTACGACTTTCTCCTTGAACTGAGATAATCAAATATCCTTTTAAAATAAAAACATATAAGATTTAAATAATAATTAAATAATGAGAAATCTTATTTTTGAGGATTCGAGATGTCGTGCCCTAACTTACAGGACATGGCTTTGTCATTTTGGTTGCCTCGAAATAAGAAGGTCTTTTACATAAGTTTTAATTCAATTAGCGATGTTTTAATTAAATAACATCATGTAAAAAGGGATCGCATTTTAAATTGTCTTCGAATTCTCAATATTCGATGTCAAGACATTAAGTAATCAACTAGGTACCAATTTTGGGCATTATGAGGGTGATAATCCTTCCTCATACATAACTGAGTTCCGAATTCATTTCTTGGATTTTGTAAACTGAAAATCATCATTTTAGTAAACCTAGTATTTTATTAAAATGATTAAGTTTTGAGGTGATCCAATTAGACCTAATTAAAAAGGTTTGGTGGCAACTCTATTTTCATTTTGAAATAAAAAGTAGATTTCAAAAAAAGGTTTTGACAGCTTGGCAACTCCACTGGGGAAAAAATAAGAGAGTCAAGCCACGAGTTGATTACTTTTTTCTTTTTGTCAAAAATTGATAATTCAGTTTAAATTGACGAGCCCCTCATTGTATTTCATCCTTAATGTTTTAGTTTAGTGGTAAATAATGTCTTTGTTATCTTGGGTTACATAATAACTTAATATGTATGCTTTATTGGTTAGAGTTTCTCTTAGTATATTTTTACATATACTGCATGGTATAATCATTCCATTTTACCCTTCTTAAGTGGGAGTGGAAAGCTATTCCTTCGTGAGGTCTTCACCTTCGCATAGGATAGTGGATCGCTTTCGGGATACATTCGTATCTATATCTTCGTGAGGTTTTCACCTCCACATGGACATAGGGAAATGTATTCCTCTGAACTGAACTCGGTCAATATGAGTCTATAATAGATGAGGATCAAGGAATCTACCGATTTGGGTACCCTTACTTTAGAACCAAACTGCATGTAGTGAACCCTAAGAGCCAGCCAAAGGGAAGACCTTGTCAAGCCTTTACCAGTCACCCGAATAGATGCTCTATTTATTGTTTTTTTGCTTTGTATTCTAGCTTTATATAAAATGTATTAACTTGTTTTGTTTTTTTTTTTTGTTGTGATTGCATTGTATTTTCATCTTACAAAAAGGGTGTTGATTCATGTTCAGTTGCTAAATAGAAAGCTTGTCATGAAAAAGGGGTTTCTCGATAAAGTGGAAGACAATGCGGTCGTGCGAATAAAGTGTGAGAAAAGGCAACAAGAGAAAGGTGGCAGCCAATAAGAGAGGTAGGTTAGAGATATTGACAATGTTATGAGCGAAGCTTTGGCCTGAGTACGAGAAGTGGCTGACCACTTGCAGACCCCGGCCGTTCAAAGCCTGAAATATGAATCGGAGTTAGATCGAGGTCGAGAATTAGCTTGGTTTCTTGGGAAAATTAAGGTTTTGAGTGTTAAAGCGAGGCCGTATATGTATCCGTCTTATGTAAAGAAACTTGTTTGCTAGTAAAGTTGTTCTAATGGAATTGAACTAGAATCAACGCTTTTTTGCATGCATCTTTTCCATTCAATAATACTACATTTCATTACATGCAATAAACTTCATGAAATCCAAAAGTGCATCCAGCTCAGAACTCTAGTACAGAGTTTAATGGACAATAAGGAATTAGATTTTTTAAAGATATCGAGAGTTTGAAAGGGAAAAATGTTTGTGCCTCTGAAAAGGGAACGGAGGAAGATAACCTATAAAAAATTTGTCCTTACATCCCCAGAATGTGTTCTGAATAACTAGACTGTGAAGGAGATCCCTGTAGTATTTAGGACTATGTCAGAGTAATGTTCAAAACGCACCTGTTGCTCTAAGCCTGGGAGTAATAGGGATCTTTTTGTGAAAAGGCGCTTGTCCATTATCTTTATTTCAATGAAAACAATGCATTTTTATGTCTCATTTGGAAAATATTCTACTTTTTTTCTTTTTTTTCTCATACTCATACCACCCATTTAATCATTCTTAAATTCATTTGTTCATTGGGTCTCCTTTTATTCATATAATAGGTCTCTGGTTATCAATGATATGAGCGACATTGCTATTAACCCATAGTCTCCTTTTGAGCAGGATATGTGTCTAGAGAAACATCAAAACTTTGACGATGATCAAGATTGTAACTTGTCTCTTGATTTGTTAAGAATGGTAGAGTAAGATGAGAAATAGATTCTACCTCACAAAGAGTCAGTGGAAATTATGAGTTTAGAGAATGGACAAGAAAAGAAAGAAATGAAAATTGAAACTTACATCACTATAGAGAAAAGGCGAGACCTTGTTGAGTTATTCTAAGAACTCAAAAAGTTAACAAGCATACCAATGATCTTTCACTCCAGGCACAATGAATTTCTTGTTCACAGAAGAAGAAAAAATGCTCATTAAAAGGCAAAATCCCATCATTCTTAACAAAAGCCTTGTCCGACCCTGAAAACATCAAAAGTTGGAATTAAAAACACAAGGACCCTACTTTCTCACATAAACAAAAAATTCCCTTGAAAATAAAACTAAAGAAGAACAACAAGCATCCAAGTTTCAAAAATACCAAAAAATTAGTATATTAGAAACAAAAAGCAACATCTCAATCACATCAACAATGTCATGAAACACCAAATTCACAATTTACAGTTCATGTAAAACATATCCAAGTTTCACAAATTACTGAGAAACAATAAAAATGAAATACGCATCAATATAAACCACCATTTGTCAAAGAATCTCGCTCGTACAAAAAGGGCTCAACATATATCATAAGGTTGTGTTTGAGAATTTAGAATTCAAAATTTACATTCATGAATATTTTTCAAATTCATTGATTTGTTGAATGTTTATTTAATGATGAATTTGAAATACATATGGATATTTGCAAATATGAAATTCATGTTTTAGACTATAAGCACATTGAATCATAACTAATTTATACATAATGTAGGCATTTCATTGTCACAATTTCTATAACAAAAGAAATCTAAATCCAAATTATAAATTGATGTTTCCGGACACAATATGATGTTATAATCCAAAATCCTATAACCCTACTTTATAAACACTAAAATTGCATCCTAGTAAAATAAACTCCAATCAAGTCACTCCCAACTTTAGTAATTTCCAAAAAAACTCACTAAATGTTTCAATCTAAAACACATAATCTACTTTCTCATACATGCTAAACTATGTTGCTCCGACTCTTCATTTTTCTTGAAGTGTCATGTTCGAAGTATATCCAAACATGGACATAGAAATACGATCTTTCAAAGCCCTCCAAATACATGAAAACCTTGGAAAATAGAAATTAAACATAGACATACCTTTGTCCGACACTAACCCCATGTACAAGTACATATATGCTAAACATCACATTCAAAACAGAACTTTACGTCTCAAAATGGCATCTCTATGTGTATTTATTTTTTAGGTGAATGTTCCACACGGTCTGAGGCACGGCCTGTAACACAGTCGTGTGACTGAACTTCGAATACACACACGTTTTGGCACATGACTGTGTGGCCCTATTTCTAATATTCACATAGGTAGAAACAAGGGCTGGGACACGACCATGTGTCCAGATTTTGAATGTCCACACAATCTGAGCTATGTCACACAGCCTAACTACACGGCCGTATGACCCCTGTTTTCCAAATTTTCATGTTTTTTCAAAACTTTCTGTTTTGCTTCGATTTGATCCCAAATTATTTTTAGGGTCTCGTAGAGTCGATTTAAGCCCCATAAGTGTATTTTTTCCAAGATTAGATTAAATTATTATATGTTAGAATTTAATTTGTATAACTATTTTTGTTGTGAAGTTAATCGTTATGTTTTGCTCTATAATACTCCGTAACCTTAATCTAGCAACAGAGACGAGATAGGAGTGTTATAAATTTTCTTATTTTTCAGGGAGTTCCATGAAGTGTTGAAGAGATTACCAAAGAGTCATATAGTTGGGCAAAATAATATGCATCCTTACTCAAGGCTAATTCTTTAATGAAGTAAAGGGCGAATGTAAAGCCTAATTAGGTGGACATGTGGATGCAATTACTAATTGATGATTAAGCTAAAATAGATTCAGATTATGGTGCTGTAGGAGGAATTTTAAGGGATAACCATGGAGGTTGGATCATTGGCTTTAATTTTCAATTAGGAAAATGATCTATCCTTGAGGTTGAATTATGGGGTATCTTGGATGGTCTAACACATGTGCAAGAGAAACAAAGTAATAAAGTGTTGATTCAAACAAATAGTTTTGAAGCTATTAAAGCTATCCTAGATTCAGTTTCAACGCCTTCTAGGTCGACGCTTATCACATCATTTCCTGAAGAATGTAAAGGACTGAGTAATCGAGTACATCACTAGGGGAGAAAACAAAAGAGCTGATAGATTGGCAAAATAGCTTTTAATAAGGAGGATGGGTTGCGATTGTTTAGAGACAATCCTTTTTATTTTGCATTCTCTTCTTACCAAAAAAAAAATTAGTTGAGTGGTAAACTTAAGGTTTTAGCAATCCAATTGGCAAGGATTCAAATCTCAATATATATATATTGGTTTTTGTTAAAATAAAAAGATTAAAATACTCTCAAATAATGACTTATTTTAATTACGGGAAGACATTTTCATAATTTCCTACCTAAATTGATGCCCAGTTAACCCGTTACATCAACTCAAGCAAAAATATTATTAATAATATGGATATTATATTAATATTTTTTAAAAAAATAGTTTTTACAAAAAACTTTCACGGAAGATCGCTTATTTATTATACAATATCATCCACTAAGGATGAACAAAACTCGATTCGATTCGAAAAAAATCAAAAAATAAGAATTTTATAATTTGAATAATTGGTTGGTGTCAGTGAAGTTTGAAATAATATTTTTTATTAGCAAAAGTTATAAATTTATTTTATTTCATTGTATTACAATTTATTTATATATCTTTAAATAAAAATAAAAATAAAAATAAAAATAAAAATAAAAATAAACAATTTAAGAATAAAAAAATAAATCAATTAAATAATTTTACTTTAATACACACCTTAATGGTAATAATACTAAATAAAAACAATAAATAATTTACTTAATAAAAGATAAAGATATTCCATGAAAAAAAGATTAGAAAAAAAAAAGAAGCAATCATTCATTTGGATGGGTGGTGGAATGCTGTAATTCCAAATTAAACATAACTTCTTCATCTACTTCTACGTACCAAACTTACAAATCACACTTTTTGTTTCATCTCAATCCAAATATGAATGCAATACCAACGTCTGGACTTCTTTTCTCACTCACTGCCCATTCTATATGATGACTTCATAGCCAATGTCAATGACAGGGATGTGGGAAATGTTGGCCCAATCTTTGCCTTTCTCCTTTTCACAACGCTCCTCCAGCAAAGGACAGTTCTTAATGCACAAATAAGAAAGAGAGGGAGGGAGCATGTTTGGGGGCATGGATTGGAGTTGGGACAATTGTGGATTGACAAAATGCAAAGAGAGGTGAGGTGTTGAAACCCCTTATACTCCAAACTCTTTAGATTTGGAAGAGAAAAGATCCTGAGACATGTAAGAGAAGAGGGAAGCAGATGTTCATCTGGAAAACACTCCATCTCTACTTCTGAATATAAGATCTCAAGAAATGTAAGAGAAGGGAGTGTATGCAAACTCCATTCCCTTTTCCTAATCAAGCTCTCAATTAGTTTATCACTCCGTGAGATTCTAATATCTTTTAATTTGGAGGGCAAACCCTCTTTTGGAACCCTCTCTATTTCTGGACAATGATCTATTGTCAAATACTCGAGAGATGGAAAGACGGAGTGCATTTGCTCGGGCAATGACTTTAGACTTTTGCAACTCCAAAGCGAAAGTCGGGTCAAATTGGTGACAGATAATCCATCTTCAATTTGAAAAGATATCAAATTTTGGCAGAACAAAATAAACAAAGAATTGAGACATGTTAGATGCTGGTGGTGAGAGCCCTCTAAAGCAGCAGTAATAAGCTTCAACTCTTCACATTTCCAAGTCCAACCCAAATTAAAAATGTTAAATCTAAGTTCGACCTAACCTCACCGTATTAATTTTTTTAAAATTTTTTAATGAAAGATATTTCATAGGAAATAAGCGAATCGGTTTTGAAGTGCTGAGAAATTTTTATACCAAAAAGTTGTGTCTCAAAACTCAAATATAGAGTTAAAATCTTATTACATATGGTTAAATTAAAAGTTAAAAAGAATTTTCTAAAATTTCCAATTTATGATGCCCCCACTTTACTTTAAATTATGAAAAAGAAAAGGTTGGAGCTAGTTTTTATATGTTGATTGATTATTTATTTCATAAATTAATGAAAGAAAATAAGAAATTGCTTTCATATTTTTAGGATTGAAGCTCGGGTAATGTTGGAAAGTCTGTACATTGCGTGGGATAAAGGAGTCGGGCAGGTTGAATTGAAATGTGATAATGCACTTTTGGTCGAGTTACTTTTAGCTGGATAGCATGCCGATAGTAGATTGGTGAAGTTACGCTTAGTATATCAACTTTTAAGTAGGAATTGGAAAGTAAGCATTCGTCACATTTCGAGATTTTTGAACAAAGTGGTTGATCATATAGCAAAAAGGTATTGTAAGTGGCCACGCACTTCTACATTGGTTTGAGGAGCCACCATCCTCTGTGGTTAATTTATTGTTGATTGATTGCAATGCTTCTATGCAAATTAAATTTGAGGGTTTGATGTAATCGTTTTGTGCTATCATTTTCTAACAAAAAAAAAAGCTTGAATTTTGCATCAAAGTCAAGAAAGTAAAAGGTAAAAGGAAAAAAAATTGATTGATATATTAAGTTGTCATGATTTTTATCATAATATTTCTTTAGAACATAATAATTTTGATATTACCATACCAGATTGAATTTTCAAAAAGTGTCAAAAAAAGTTTACTAATTTAAGTTATTTTTTCAAAAAAAATTACAGGACTAGGTCGATTTTACGAAAACGCTTTTGGAAGCACTTTTTTGCATACCAGTTGAAAACACTTCTAACTAAAAGTGATTCTTTGTGTTACATTTTTAGGGTTAGGGTTTTTGTCGAAACCATTTTAAAAATCGGGTTTTGAAAAAAATGGGGATCGACTTTAAAAACAAAAAAAAGGGGGAGTCGCCACCAATCTTCTTTACTTAGGTGTGATTGGATCACCTTGTAAAAAGTTTTATTTTAAAACATTCTTGGTCTACAAAAACAAGAAAATGAGTTCGGGAGTCGGTTACGCATGAGGAAGGGTTAGCACCCTCATAACGCCCAAAAATTGGTACCAAATCGATAAAATCATGTCCAAATGTTGAAAATAAAGAAAATTACGAATATGATCCTTTTATTAGAAAGAAAACCAAGACTTATCAATCCCAAAGAAATAAAGTACTTTACCCAATAAGTTAAGGTATAGCACCCCATAACTTTGAAATTAAACTCGTCTTTACTTTGAGAAATTCCTACTTCGAGATACAAAATGTCGAACCAAATAAGTTAAGGCAAAACATTTTGAATTCCCAAGAATAGGGTTTTTTTATTTTGAAATTGATAAAACACAAATTTCTTTGAAAAGAAAATATGTAATACCTAAAGTTTCACGAGAAGAATCGAACCCAATAAGTTAGGGCAAAATTCTTCTTGAAATTCCCAAAATATCACATATCACTATATTTTTAAAATCATTTGATTTAAAAACTATTTTTATAATAAAAATGGTATGAGTAAGACATTGAATAATACATTATAACGTACATATCAATTCAACCTAATTACAAATTATATTAATAGTAAATAATCAATGAATAATATAAAAAGTTAAAGTAATATTAATAATCATAATACATAATAAATAATATAAAATAACTTATAATAAAAAATAGCAAATAATATGTATAATAATTTTAAAAAGACCTTTATATACATAATATATTAATCATAAAAATTATATAAATAAAATAGGTTAGATATTATAATAGACTTTATACAAAAAATATATATATAATACTATATAATATATAAAAAACATAATATAATAAATAATATATAGATTATAAAATAATATAAAAATTTTTAAACTAAGTAAAATAATATATATATTATTTATATATAAAATAATACATATAAAGTATATATAAAATAAATTAATAAATATAGGAAAATAATATAAAACATGATAAAACAATTAAAATAATTTAAAATAAAATAGATTAAGTAAATAAAAAAATAAAGAAATAGGGGTTAAACAGCAATTAAACAGACTAAAAGGATTGAATTAAAATGCGCATTAAAACACAGGAGTTAAAATGGCAATTAAGCCTCTTTTTCAAAACGGCGACGTCCTGATTTTGGCCTTTAAAGAGCCCGAGGGATTAAATTAGAAAGCAATTAAACTTTTAGGGCCTAATTTAAAATAAGAAAAATAAAATTAAACGGAATTAAAAAATATAATAATGCGGAGGGACTAAAATAGAAATTAGACCATTTAAAGAAAACGCTATGATCCCGAGGCGGGTCGGGTTAACACGCGGATCCCATGGCCCAAAACGCGGCGCTTTTAAACCGTTATATAAATCCGTTTCGATAAAAAAATCATTCTAAAATCGTTTTAAAAAAACTTTTAAAAACTCAAATCCCTTAGTTTTTCTCGTCTGCTCCGCCACGGATGTTCGTGCCACTTTCACACACGCCACGCCCACCTCCACACGAACGGTGGCGGTGGCTTAAAACTTTAGATCTTCGCGCAGTAAGCTTTCCTTTCATCTCCTTTCGATATTCGTACAAGAAAACTATAAATCTAAAAATAAACTGATTAAAATACGAAAATCACCTTTTGTTTAAAAAAGAATACTTCTATGTTTTTATTTCATTTCTCTCGAGTATCTGTGTTTACTGTATTTTCGTGTGTAACAGAGCACTGTATCCCCTTTACAAGTTTAATCTAGGGGTTTTATAACCCAAAAATGAAAAATAAAAGGAAATAAATCTCTGTTTTGCCCTGCTTTCGCCTTTTTCTTTGTGATTTGTTTCCTTTTTGCAGTCGGGCGAAGATCCACGTGGCGATCGCGGCGTGATTCGGACGCGGATCCTGGCGCGACCGAAAGCCTGGCATGGGTGCGACGATTGGGCTCCGGCGATTGCGGCGTGACTTTTAGCCTGACTTGCGGAGCATCGATTGAGGAGCTGACTGCGGCGCTGGTGTTGCGGCGCCTAGGGTTTCTGGAGAACCCTAGGCTTCAGCTGAGATTGGTTTAATTTTTGGGCCCCTTGGGCCGTGGGTGTTGGGTCTGTTAGTGGGTTTAGTATTTGGGTCAAGGGTGTGTTTTGGGTAGTCTGCTGTTGGGTCAAAAGTAATTTATTTTGGGCTTTGATTTTGGGCCAAAGGTTGTAAATGGACTGTAATAAACATTCTGGACATTTATTATTTTTTTTATTAAGCCCGGGCAAAATTAGGTACTTACAGTTTTGTTTTTCAAAATTAGGGTTAGGATTTAAGGTTTTTAAAGTAGAGTTATGGTTTTTTGGATTTTAGCATTTGGGGTTTGTATTTTATATTATTTTAAAAATATTTTAAAATTTTTATATATTATATATTTATAATTTTTTATATGTAAAATTAATAATTATTTAATTCAATGTTTAGAAGAATCGTATTTACATTAATTGTATACTCTAATTATTCGAATTGTAAAATTCGATTCACATCATAATTGAAACTTGAACTACTCAGTTTGATTAAATATTTTAGTGTATTATTTTCGAACACTGAGATAGGTTTAGAAATAGGATGCTTCAGTAATCCCGGTCAAATAGGATGCTTTCTGTATTTTTTGAATTTCTACTCCACAAACGTGAAGTTAATTAATCTTCATAAATTGAGGCTTTTTTATTAAAATAATCCCAAAAAAGTAATTAATTATCAAAATGACTCACATTTTAATTAAATACAAAAATAACCTAAAATTTATTGTAAAAGTTGGTGGAGCCAAATTATATGGCGCCACCAACTTGTCACGTCAGTAAGGGGTATAAAAAAAATAATTTTTTGGTGGAGCCATGTTGAATGGCGCCACCTGTATAAAATACAAGGCAAAATACTGTAAAATCTGAAAAATTAGGGGGCTTTTAAAATAATATCTCATTTTTGGTGGAGCCATTTTAAAACAACACCCTCAGCTCGTTTCAGTTTTTTTTAACTTTTTTTTTAAATTTGTCTTTTTCTTCTTCTTTGTTTTTACTTTTTTGAAGTTTTATATTTTTTATTTTATTTTGTTTATTTATTTATTTTATTATTTATTATTAATTTTAAAAATTTGAAATGTATATAATATATATTTTTTAAAATTTTAAATATTATTTTTAAATTATTTTTTTAAAATTTTAGATATATCTTTTTGAAATTATTTTTTATAAATTTTAAAAAAATATTTTTCAAATTAATTTTTAAAATTTTAAATATTATTTTTTAAAAATTAACCATTTTTTTAATAATATAAAGCACTTAAACATTTAAAAATTTTAAGCACAATTTTTTAAATACATTTAAAAAATTATAATTTAAAAAATTATGAAAAGATGGGGGCTTTTAAAACAATTTCTCATTTCTGATAGAGTCATTTTAAATGGCGCCACACACCAGGCATTTTTTTTTTGAACTTTTTTTAAATTTCTGAAAAGTTTGGGTGCCCTTAAAAATAATTTCCTATTTTTTGGTGGAACCATTTCAAATTGCGCTACCAGTGCTACACGTGTAATTTACCTTTTTTTTTAACTTTTTTCTTTTCCTTTGATTTTTTTTTGAAGTTTTATATTATTTTCTTATTTTATTTTGTTTATTTAATTTATATTATTAATTTTAAAAATTTTGTAATGTATATTTAAAATGTTTTATAATATATTTTTTAAAACTTTAAATTTTATTTTTAAATTATTTTTTTTAACTTTAGATATATATTTTTGAAATTATTTTTTATAAATTTTAAATGTATATTTTTCAAATTATTTTTGAAATTATTAGTTTTATAATATTTGAAATGCATGTTTAATATTTTATTAATTTTACATAGAATTTATTAAATTAAGATTTTTTAATTGTTTTCTTATTTTATTTGAAGTTTTATATTTTTTCTTATTTTTGGTTTATTTATTTATTTATTATTAATTTTAAAAAATTTGTAATGTATATTTGAAATGTTCTATAATATATATTTTTTAAAATTTTAAATATCATTTTTAGATTTTTTTAAAATTTTAGATATATATTTTTGAAATTATTTTTTATAAATTTTAAATGTATTTTTTTCAAATTAATTTTTTTAAATTTTAACCATATTTTTAATAATATAAAACATTTAAATATTTTAAAGATATGATCTTTCAAATTTATTTCTTGTTTTTATTTTTAATAATATAAAACATTTAAACATTTAAAAATTTTAAATAAAGTTTTTATAAAAAATTTAAAAAAGGTTAAATATTTTTAAAAGTAAATAAAAATATTATAAAATTAATAATAAATTTGAAGCTCATATCTTTAAAATATTTTTAATATATTTTTAATATATTTTTAATATTTAAAAAATAATATTTAAAATTTAAAAAAATAATTTCGAAAATATATTTTTAATATTTATAAAAAATATATTATAAAACATTTTAAAAAAATACATTTCAAGTTTTTTAAAATAAATAAGGGCTTAAAAAGTAACAAAAAAAAGTCAAAACTTTTAAAAAAAAAAGGCTAAAACAAACAACTTGGCTGTCAGACTCGAAAATTGGTGGCGCCAAATTATTTGGCTCCACTAGAAAATGGTAAAATTGCTATTGGCCCCCTATACTCTCAAAAAGCACAGTATTTTGGTGAAGTCATTCTTTATGGTTCTACCTCTTGGTCCTCTTCTATATATAGAGTGGTGTAATTGTTGTGTTCAGTAGGAAAGTTCAAAAAACCTGTTAAAAATTAATAATGAAGTGTTTTTGGTGTATGTTGTCTTTTATGGTGAAATTGTAGAAGGTGATATTGGCTGTGTATTTCAAGGTCAGCAAAGAGTAGGTTTGCGATTCAAAAAAAAATGTGAAGCTAGCATAAATGAAAAGGAAGATCAGTGCGAAAATAGCTATCCGTTGTGGAAGGAAGATGTCCAAATTATTTTACAAGCTTCCAATCTCTAGAGATCCATTCAAATTTTGTGCGATGCAGCTGTTAGATGATGATGACTTGCGCACTATGATGGAAATATGGTGGTCGACTGGGAGTGAGAACCCCCAACCAGTTGAATTATTTTTTGAGTTAGCAGACTTAGAGCCTGTTGAGAATGTTAGTCCAATAAGTCAACATCACGAATTTGACTTTGATCTTAATGTTGGATGGACAAACCAATTAGAATGCGGTGGAACATCGCAGATACCCAAAATTCCTAATTATGGTGGGAGTTCATACAACAACCCTACCCTCGGTCCCCGTCTACATATACATCCGGAGGTGATAATAAGCACAGAGGCAAATGTCAGAGAAATGACCAATAATGGTGAAGATTCTGATCAAGACATTGAAGATTTTAGTAACCCCGATGTTGATGAGGTTCCGGACGATATCGATGATGAAGGCCCGAAGGAGGTTGAAAATGTTCACGGCCCTTCATTCAGTAACCCAAGTCGTGGCATTATTTTACGAAACGAACCTTGGGCGACATGTTGAACGTATATCCAGATGTAACGCATGCATTCGAGTTCCTTGAGTACGCCGATATAGTACCTACTCATAGATTGGCGTCAAATTCACAGTTGGAGGAATTGTTCGTTGGGCAACAGTTCGAGAACAAGGTGGATTGTGTGTTTGTCATCAAACAATATAACATGAAGTTTTCGATTGATTACGAGGTTGTCAAATCTACATCGACATTATATGTTGGGGAATGTTGGAGAGCCGACGATGGGTGTGGTTGGCGAGTTCGTACTGCATTTATATAGAGGATTCAACAGTGGCAAATACGAAAATTAGAAGGGCGTCATACATGTACTGTTGCACGTATGTCTTAAGACCACCGAAAATTGGATACCAAAAGTATTTGCAACTGTATCATGCCACTAATGAAAGATAGTGTAACACCCTCTACTCGTATTCATTGTCAGAATAGGGTATGAGGCATTACGGGAGTTTACGAATTAATTTTAATTCTTTTTTTACTCAATATAGCCCATTTATACATATCTAGCCTCCCCTGCAAAATTTAAACCAAGACCAATCCACATCAACCAATCCAATTCAGCATATTTTCAAAATAGATTCATGAATATTTATAAGATAACTTCAACACATACCAAAACCAAGATTTGTTAGCCATACCAATGGCTGACTTAACATTCATTTCATATTAACATTTACTTTATTAGCTTATACATGCCATTGATTTCCAAAATAAAGTTTCTTTATATATCGAAATCTTGGGGTTGATAGTGTGATGTGTCTTCGACCAAATCTGATCTCCGAACTCTTAACACTACAAAACAGGGGAAAAGGAAACAGGGTAAGCACTTTGTGCTTAGTAAGTCCATGTAACAATAATTATACTTACCTAATATTTTCAATACAATGCAATAAACATTCATATATCCATTCAATGCACTACTACCCTAACATGCACAAACTCCACATTCAAGTTAGTCCAATAATTTCCACGTATCAATAATATATACCATGATTGATGAGCTCATCAATACCATGATTTCCATTTCCTTATTATTTTTCCATATTTATCCCATTGAATTATTCGAAATATTGATGGATTTTCAGAGGTACACTTTTGTGTACAAATTCGGGTCCGTCAATTCATATTCATGTGCACACATTTCCATTTCAGAGAGCACACTCCCGCGAACCTCATCTTAACAGCCGGATTACCAGTCCAAGCTAAATCCCCCGTAATATAAACTCATAGAGTATTGTTGGGATTACCAGTTTAGGCTAAATACCCTACAACGACAATTACTCTAATGACTTGGATCTGAATTACCAGTCCAAGCTAAATTCAGACCCTAATTCGGATTACTCGTCCGAGCTAAATTTATTTTACACATATTCTTTGGGTGGGCTATATCAGGATAGGATCACCCGTCTGAGCTAGATCCTTTTTACCGTTCAATTCCTTTTCAGAGATCCATCGAATTTTCCTTTCATTCAACCGGGATTTCTTCCCTTTTTTTATCAAATATATCAATGTTTCATCAATTTTCATACAATGAATATTTAAATTATATTCACATCAACAACATACATTTCAAGCATTTAAGAATATAATTCAAGTTAGATGAACTTACCTTGATACTAGTTCGTATACAAAATCTATTAATCTGGGACTCTTTCCTTTCCTCGATCTAGCTTTGTATTTGAGTTTTCCGAATCTAAATAAATAAATCCAATCATCAATTCAATACAAGTCATGTTCACATGTAGCATTCACTATAATTCTATTATTATTTATAGTTCATTCAAAGCTGTCTACTTGAGTCATAGTCACTAAATTATTTTTATCTTGAGATACAGAACTCCGAATTAATATCCGCTAATTTTTTCTGAAACTAGACTCACATATCTTCCTATCATTAAATTTTAGAATTTTTAGTTTAGCCAATAAGTACATTTTATTCTTTAAAGTCACCCCTATTCTGCTATCTGACAGTTCTGACCCTTCTTCACTAAAAATTAATTATCTCTTCATACTAGATTTGAATCATGTTTCTGTTTGTTTCTATTGAAAATAAACTTATTCAGGATTCTAAAAATATAAATTTAAGTCCCTAATTATTTTTATTCAATTTTTTATGATTTTTCAAATTCAGAATAGGGGAACCTGAATTCATTCTGACATTGTCTCACGAAATTCATTATATCTCATGATTTACAAATCCATTGCTTACACCGTTTCTTCTATTAAAAACTAGACTCAAAAGATTTAATTTCATATTTTTTCATCTCCTAATTCGATTTCTACAATTTATGATGATTTTTCAAAGTTAGTCTACTGCTGCTGTCCAAAACTGTTTTAGTGCAAGCTATTTATTACCATTTTTCCCCCAAGCTTTTAATAAATAATAATTTCGTCCCTACTCAATTAGCCTCTCAATTGAGCTGATTTTTCTCAATTAATACTTTATTCTATCACTTTAAATTACTTTAAAATCTTTAGTAATCAGAATTTCAGTAATAGACTTTAATTCCAAACATTTTCACAATTAGGTCCTAAAAATCAATTTCTATTGAAATTACCTAATAAAATCATCTCATAAGCAAATTAAAGCTTCAATTTCATTCTATTTCATCATAAAATTACAGCACTCAACCATGGTGACTTTCAATTTCATCCATGAAATCAAATACTAATGAATTTAATAGTAGGACCTAGTTGTAAATGTCTTAAAAACACAAAAATTACAAGAAATAGGCAAGGATTAACTTACTTGGTGCAAAAATTATGAAATATCAACTTATAAAACCCTCCTATGGCATTTTTGGCTGATGAGAATAAAGAAAAATGAAGAGATTTCTAGATATTCCCAAATTAGTCATCTTTTATTTAGTAAATTTTGTTATTTTCCCATTTTGCCCTTATTTCAGTAATTCTCCTGATTTTTCTTAGCTTATGTCGCCAAAAAATATCTCATTTGGCCTTATTTGCTCTTTAGATCCCTCCTCATTTGACAATTGAGCTATTTAATCCTTCTAGTAACTTTTACACATTTTTCAATTTAGTCATTTTTATTTAATTACCTACCCAAACGTTAAAATTTTCTAACGAAATTTTAATACCATATTACTAACATTTTATAAATATTTATAAAAAATTTTCCTACTCAATTTTATAAGATCAAGGTCTCGATACATTGTTTTTACCAAATTCCTTCAATAATTCTTTTTTCTAACTAACCACTAAATCGGTAAAATTTTTCTATCGATATTTTAATACGATTTTCCTATCATATAAATATTCATGCAAAAATATTAAAATAAATTTCCCTTTAAATCGGATTTGTGGTTATGAAACCATTGTTCCGATAACTTTGAATTTAGGCTGTAACACCCCAAACCCGTATCCGTCGCCAGATTAGGGTTACGAGGCATCACCGTATAAAACACAGTTCAGCACAATTATTCATCACCTTTCATACTCCAAAGAATAACGATACATTTATATCATTATCAAACTTGAATATCCATAATTCAATTATTTTAATTTAAAATGCATGAATCATAATTCCAATTCGAATCAATTGTACCTTACTAATCATGTATCACAAATAAACACATTTAAAAATTTTTACTAATTCAATTCGAACATACATCAAAACTCAATTGAACATGTTCCATAATTACCAAATTCGAACCAATACATAAACAACTTAATACCCAATCACATATATGATTACAATATGGTCGTACATACCTTTGAAATCATTTTATTATATGCATTTACTTTAAAAGCTCTTTTCTATGTATATTTAACGAATCAGTGGTAAGCTATTCCATTAATTAAGTCATGACTATATAATTTCACATGTTACGTATGTTTGTCTATGTTTAAACATCCACACGGAATAATAGGCATGCATATAAAATACAGATGAACAAGCATATTCATTTAACTACATATAATTATGATTATCACAAATTTTAAACACTATTACCAAAGAAAATCATACCAAAGTACTTATCTATCATATACCAAATTATTTAATCACTAATATGGCATATCTTCAACTCAAATTAAACCTAACATTTTGATCTTTCATTGTCGAACCTTAAACAAAGCATATCGACCAAAACAACCATACAACATATTCATTATTTGCCTTCATCAACCGTACCCATATAATCAATCGTTCAAGCATAATAAAGGTGCATACATCGCCATTACAAAGCGAATCAGAATATCCTATACACATTCATACATATAATTATCCTTTTATCAACTTTCTAATCCAAAATTATGGATAACTTTAGCTTCCAACATTCATACACATACTTCATTATATATATATAAATATAAATATCACATAACCATAATCATTTAAACTTAACATCATTAATGGTTCTTACTAAATACATCAAGCATATATCATTTACCTTATTGCCAAAACACATAATTCGTCTATCATTAGCAAAGCATATTAAACAAGTTACACATAAACTCACCTTAACCGAGATCATATACACAAACATAAACATAGCAACCATGTTTTGCATATAATAAGTCAAAGGCAATTTGCTAAACCAAACATATCAAGCACTTAACCAAGTACACATAAAACCGAACTTAAACATAGTAATCAAGCCATTTTCGCATGGCATACATGCCATAGTAATCAAGCCATTTTCGCATGGCATACATGCCATAACATACATGCCATAACATATGTTCCAAAATCAAACATTCCATCTATGCTATACATGCCATAAGCCCAAATTCAACTTAGTAAAATACCGAAAAACTGTCGATAGTGTGAGTAGTCTTGCTGACGATCCCCGAACTCGTAACATATATCCAAATCTATAAACAGAAATAAACAAGAATACACACAGAGTAAGCTATTTAAGCTTAGTAAGTCATAAGCAATTATATATTTACCAACTATTATAAATTAACACTAAGTTAGCAAAATCAAATATACATGTTCTCAAATACAAGGTTATCATATCATTGCACATATAGATTACCAAAACCGAATACAAATATTCTCACATAGCAAAACACTTATCTTTACCTACTTAAGAAGGTAAAGCTTATCAATGTACATCAATGATTAAATATATTTATTCACATATATACAACCGGATATCAATTTACCATGTACATATAAGAAAATCTCCCATAACTGAATCTGTCCATGTATATATATAGATATATATATATACATCTATCAAGTAATATGTATATATATAGATATATATATATATACATCTATCAAGTAATCTCATCTTCGTATATGAATAACATCTACTCAATATCATTTTATCCACATATCCAAGATGCCGAAAATACAAACACATTATCTATTAACTTACTTATTCGATAAACATCACATATAACATGTATTTATGTAAATACATACCTTATGGCTGAATCTCAAAGACACAGCCTAAAATCAAATTCCAATATATTATATCATTATTTGTAAAACCGAATGCACACATTAAAATCTTACAAATAATCCTCAACTATATCACATATTACTAGTATTGAATAGTAATATATCAACTTACCTTATTCCGTGCAACTATGAGGCTTATACGTACCTGAATATTTAGCTTATTTGCTGTAATTAAATTCCACATTGATAATATAATCCATGAATCCTCTGTTTATAATAAATCACCAGCATTAAGCCTGCTAGGCAACAAAGCCTGAAACACACACTGGGACTAAGCCTGCTAGACCCGAGGTCTGAAATTTAATCACCGGCATTTAGCCTGCTAGGCAATAAGCCAGATACACTTTACCGGCACAAGTCCTGCTAGGATCGAAGCCCGAATATTGATATTATTAAACCATTTCATACACATTACATGTTACCAATATCACATATGTTACACATAATTCATATCACTATCACATATTGAACTCAATTAAATTTAACTACCATTCTTTGTTAAATCACTATACCACATTCGGCTTTGTCAAAATTTTGAATTCATAAGTTCAAAATTCAGCATGTAACTAGGTTACAATCAATATTTACAGTATTAACTTGCTTAAAGACTTACCTCGGATATCGTCGGACGACAAAAACTGGATATTCGATTATTTCCGTTTTTCCCTGATCCAAGTCCGTTTTCTTTTGTTCTTGATCTAAACACGTTCAAATTAAGCTCATTCAAACACATTTCTATTAAATTTAGTCCTAAAACACATAAATGAGCAAATTACCATTTTGCCTTAATATTTCACACTTTTACAATTTAGTCCCTATTGCACAGAACACAAAATACACAAAATTTCTCATCACCCATGCTTGGCCGAATGTTACCTATGTTCATACAAATCCATAAATTTCATTTATTTCACATTTTAGTCCTTCAAAAATTTATTTTTGTAATTTAGTCCAAATTATTCAAATTCATCAAAAATTCAAAGACAAAACTTGTTAATCAAACACGTATATTTCTTATTTCATCATAAAACAATAAAAACCACAAGGTATCATCAATGCCAAAACACAAAATCATCATCAAAATAAAAAATTAAGACATGGGTCGAAAAGTACTCAAAGCAACGATATCAAAAACGTAAAAATTATCAAAAACCGAACAAAACTCTTACCTTAATCAAAGAACATCAAGGCTGAACCTAATATGGTTTTCTTTCTTTCTTATTTTCTTTGTTTCGATCACAAAGCATAAAAGAATGAATGTCTTTCTCTTTTATTTTATGCATTATTATATATAAATATAACATATAATTAATAATTATAACTTTTATAATATATAAATACATATAATAAAGTCATTCATATTCACACATGCCGTCCACTATATATATAAAATGGACTAATTACAGTGCAAATCCTCCATATTAAAAAGTCACTATCAACTGAGCACTTTACACTATAGTTTGTAACTTTTACCTTTTACGAGATTAAGCCCTTTTATTAAATCGAATACCTAAACGATGAAATTAAATCATGAAAATTTAATACCAACAAATTCACACATAATAAACACACAAAATAATTTTTAAAATATTTTTTGGACTTGGATTTGTGGTCCTGAAACCACTATTCTGATTAGGGTCAAAAGTGGGCTGTTACATAGGCCATTACAGATAGCCCAATCATTCCTGTGTCGACATTGATTGCAGACATGCAAGCTCAATTTCAGTACAGAGTGTCATACAGGAAAGCGTGGTGGGCGAAACAAATGGGCATGCAACAATTGTACGGTGACTGGGATGAGTCATACAATGAACTTCAGAGTTGGATTTCAGCAATGGTGGAGTACGTCCCAGGAACTATCGTGGACTTGCAAACGTTGCCTTATAGAGGCCCTAATGGACAATTGGAACTGGGAAAAAAAAATTTTGTTGACTGTTCTGGACTTTCGATCCATATCTTAGGGCCTTCTCCCACTGCAAACTACTAGTGCAAGTTGATGGAGCATGGCTTTATGGAAAATACACGTAGATACTTCTGATTGCGATTGCACAAGACGGTAATGGAAATGTACTACCAATCACTTTTGCATCATAGAGTCGGAGAACTCTAAATCATGGGCATATTTCAATCGAAACTTATGAAGACATGTTGTCAGACAAGACAACATTTGCATTATATCCGACAGATCGAAGGGTCTTATTGCTGTAATTCGGCAATCGGAGGTTCTGTGGAGGTCTGTCTATTGTATTCCTCACATCACTGTCAACTTCCACAATGAGTATAAGAACAAAGACTGGCGCAAACGAATTGTAAACATGGGTAAAAATATATTATTTAAATTCATATTTGTAATTATTTCAATCTATTTCCTAATTGTAACGCATTTTATCGAAATATATACATAGGATACGAGCTGAAAGCACACCGATTCAGACATAAGTTGGCGAGGTTAGAGACTAATATGGCGGGGTCCAAACCTTCTCTTAGACAGTGGTTGGGTAGCATGGAGCCGTGGCAATGAGCTCAATGTTTTGACGAGGGGTACCGTTATGGTCATATGATAACTAACCTTGTTGAGACCGTTAACTCCGTCTTGAGGCGTACGCGTCACTTGCCAATTTCAGCGATTTTTTCAGCCACATTTTATAGGTTAGAAACCTTAATGCCAAAAATGAGGTTGAAATAAGCAAAACAGTTAGAGGCAGGACATGTGTACGTCGAAAAAATTAGAGATGCCATGAAAGATAACACTCAAAGGGCTAGGTTGATGAATGTAGAACTATATTCTCGAAATTTGGAAACTTTTCGAGTGACAGAGTATATCAGTAGTCGGTCAGGGATCCAGCCACGGTCCTATGGAGTTGATCTCTGAAATAGGCAGTGTGAGTGCGAGATGTTCCAAACACTATGGTACCCGTGTGGGCATGTGGTTGCAGCTTGTGTTACCTATAGTTTGAATGTCGAACAATATATCGATGATGTGTATACACTTGAACGTACATTGTGTATTTGGGGTAAAGAGTTCCTCGTATTAAGGGATATATCGACATGGGAAGTGCAACAGCCTGCATTCAATATGTTGCCAGATCGGTCACTATGTAGGAGAGTCAAAAGTAGACCGAAAACAATGAGGATTCGAAACGACATAGATATAAGAGAACAAGTCGATCCAAAGCGTTGCACTATATGTAGAACAGTTGGCCACAAACAGAGCAAATGTCCCCATGGAAACGTCTATACTGGCCAATCTTCACGATCTAAAAGAAATTAAATGTTGTACCTGATGTTTGCATTTTATTATCTTTTAAAAATAAAGTTTGTATTATTTAGTGTTAAAATTTTATTTAAAATTAATAGTTGCAACTTTTAATACTTTAAAAGATATTATAATAAATTATATTAAAAAAAAAAGACTAATATATAAGTTGTGAAACCTTAAACCAATACAACAAACATGACATAACACTTGAAATTTACATAAGTTAAAATTGGAAAGAATCAGGAGTGGTATCATTGTGCAGGGTATAATGGTTTACGGGCCTTCATTGACGGGGTGGATGTTGAGGTGTATTGTACACATCAGGAGGATTGGCAGCTAGGTTGATCTAGCCTGAGGCGGGGCGGAGTACATGTTATTACCAAACATATCAAATGATGTCGGTGGTTGCTCTGGGTGAAATGGACTCGAACCGCCTATATCCGAGTAATATGAACTCGAACCACCTATGTCTGGGTGATATGAACTCGAACCGCCTATGTCTGAGTGATATGAACTCGAACCACCCATGTCTGGGTGATATGAACTCGAACCACCCAT
The DNA here is from genome assembly GCA_025503065.1 of Gossypium bickii. Lineage (NCBI taxonomy): Eukaryota > Viridiplantae > Streptophyta > Magnoliopsida > Malvales > Malvaceae > Gossypium > Gossypium bickii. The sequence goes on along the minus strand of CP106721.1, from coordinate 59,266,448 downwards.
GTTCGAGTGATATGAACTGCTCTGGGACTCTTCACAAAAAGCGTCAACCCATTGGTCCGATGTGTTGAAAAGTTGGTCCTCCGAGTCGAGCTCCGCCATATGTTGATCCTCTACATCACCCATAGGTTGATTTCCACGTCTGTAGCCGTGACCTGGTACTATCACAAGTTGTCCACCATATAAATAAACGTACCATCGATTCATGTACCACTGCATATATTCAGTCGAGGGACTGAAGTCAAACATGTAGGAGTGCATCTCAGGCCGTCTATCGTACCGGGTATTCCATAGTGCTACATAACATTAATGTTCTATGCTCCAATCTAATGTATGTCTCTCATTCATGGTTTTACCGTGGACATCAGCAAATTGTTGTGGCTCAACCGGCACAAATTGTCTACACCCAAATTGTCGCATAACTTGATCACCGTTGTACCACTCAACGGTTGAGAAGTTGAGCATCGGCTTGTTAATGCACCACATATGGGCTTCAGCGTGAACCCTCTGAGGAATAAGCGTTGCAATGTTCAGTGCAGAATAAGACATCCACAAGAACTGCACAATATAACATAATGAGTCAATTCAGATCACATTACTTAAACTATATTAATATATATTACTTTCTCTCCAGCGTATACCTATATCATTTGACGGTAAATGATTAATGTTTGGCTCGCACCAATTCCTGGAGACGTCGCCCATCTGGAATCAAAACAAACACTTTGGCAGTTAAACTTTGAAAAATATTATCCACACTTATGAGTCGTTAAATGTTAGGTATAATTTTGTTTTTACCTATTTATAAGTGGCCACGAATATGGTTGGTGCCTAACAGCCGCTAGAAACGGCATCCTGTGTAAAGACCAAGACTGCAGTAGACCCAGACAACCAGCCATATTACTAACCCCATGTTTTGTTGCTCGACAAAGTTCATAGTATAATGCAGCACACACTGCTGATCCCCAGCTGTAACTACCGGCACGAGAAAAATCCTCCAATAGAGGCAAGTACTTTAAGTGGACTCTATTAGACGTGTTGTTCGACATAAGTACCCTCAATCAACTACATAATATAGGCTCGAGCGGCACACATCACCTCTTGCTCAGTGGCAGTACTCGATAACCGCTTAAAATTTGCTCTCAACCATACCAATGTCAAGTATGTGAAATTCTGTTCCCTATCACTAGGGGACCGTCCAAGCAGTCTGTGGTATACTACTAAAGGTTCCAACACTTTGCTTCGACCCATGACCATAGCACCGTCAATTCGTAACCTAAGTTGCATAGCAACATCTTCTAATGTGATAGTGCACTCCCAACACGGCATAATGAAGTGTGGGTCTCCTTACACCACAGCTCAACCAAGGCGGATATTAAGTTCGGCCTCAGGTCAAACCTCCGGATCAATGCGACGTCCCTAAATTCTGCCAACCGTAAGTATGGCATGATCCGCTCGTCCGGATCGTACTTGGGAAAATGACACCGCAACCTCAAAACCCGATAACCATCCTGTATGGTAAATTTTTTATAAAGATATGATAAATCAATTATCTATATAATTTAAACATAAAAAAATATATTGAAGAGTAAAATTGAAAGGTTAAGAAAACAAAAACATCACATTTATACTATGCCAACGTAGTCATTCTCAGTATTTTTTTTATTTAAGTTAAATTAAATAATTAATAATATATTAATAATAGAATGAAAATTTGTCATAAAATATTTAATAATAACACGTAGAAATCAACTGTGATTTTTATGTCCTAATCATAGTTAAGCATTAAAACTAAAGACAACTATCTAACTACATTCTCTACCTTCTTATATTAAATTTTAATAGGATATTATAATAACTACATTATCTGTCTTCTTATATTTATTTTTAATTGGATATTATTAGTAATAATAACATGTCGAAATGAAGTTTAGTTCTAAAGGTTTAAGTTGTGGAATTTAACAATATTTTTTACCGCTGATTTATACTCTTTGTACTTGGATTGTTATTTGGATTATTATAAATTTAAGTGTATTGAAGTTTTTCTTTCTATTTAAGGTTAAAATTTAAGAGGAATTATAAATAATTTTAGATATTGAATATATTAACATTATAACCCTACTACATCGAGATTTTTAAAATTTTTATTTGATTATGTTAAAATTTTAATTTTAAAATAAATTTTATTAAATTATAATATTCTTTTACTATAAATAATTAAACATATTATAATTATTTTGGAATTGTGAAGTTGCCCACTTTATAATTATTTTGGAATTGTGAAGTTGTCCACTCCTTTTTCCTTTTAAAATTTTAAATATATTAAAAAATATTTTTTTAAAGTAGTTAAAAAGGAATAATAACAACTAAATAGAGATAAATATTTTAAAGTAGTCAAAACATGTTTAACAGAATAGCGATTAGTAAGAAAAAACTAGAAACTAAAACGATTTTTTATTTCATTTATAATTAATTTTACTGTTTTGTCGATCATCAATGAAGTGTGACCCGTATTTGCTCCAGAAGACATTTTGATATCTGTATAATATAAAAAAAAAATAAGTACAATATAATTATTTATTATATTACATTAACTATAAAATATAAAATTGAAAAATAAAATTTTATAAAACTTACATTTTTCTCTCCCTCAAAATAACATTTTCACATAAATTTTTTTATATTTATATTTAAATTTATTAATAATCGCATCACTGACATGATGTGACTAGTTATAATATATATATTAATTCAAACTTTTACTTTTTAATATATATTTTTTAATAAAATTTTTATATAAAATTTTAAAAAAGTTTAAATATCTTTAAAAAAAAACTAAAAAATCTTAATGTAAAATTAATAAAATATTAACCATACATTTCAAATATTATAAAACTAGTAATTTCAAAAATATACATTTAAAATTTATAAAAAATAATTTCAAATATATATATCTAAAGTTAATAAAATAATTTAAAAACAATATTTAAAATTTTAAAATATATATTATAAAACATTTTAAATATAATTACAAATTTTTTAAAATTAATAATATAAATTAAATAAACAAAATAATATAATAAAATAATATAAAACTTCAAAAAAAATTAAAGAAAAAGACAAAATTTTAAAAAAATTAAAAAAGAAAAAGAAAATGGCATACGGTGGCAGGTGGTGGCGCCATTTAAAATGGTTCCACCAAAATTTTAAATATTTAAATGTTTTATATTATTAAAATATAGGTAATATTTAAAATTTGAAAAAATTAATTTAAAAAATGTATTTTTACTGTAAATTTTAGATTATTTTCGTATTTAATTAAAAAGGTAGATTATTTTCATAATTAATTAATTTTTGAGTTATTTTAATAAAAAAGCCTAAAAAATAATTTCAAAAATATATATTAAAGTTAGAAAATAAATTCACTTACCTTACATTTCAATCACATTCACAATCATTTTAAAATAGTTTCACTTAACTTACAATATATAATTAATCTTGATAAAATTGAAAAAGGAAGAGCCAAAATCAGTAAAACCCATCAATGCTTCGTAGGCATTACAATGATATATACATTTCAGTTTCCAACTGGCAATTCTCAATAAATACCCCAACATTCACTTACATCCTTCATTTTTTTCATTTGGATCCCAATCTGCAGGCTGGTGGAATGCTCTCTTTCCTATTTCATCATTACTTCCTCTTCTACTTCTTCCAAACTTACAATTCTCACTTTTTGTTTCTTCTCTATCCAAATATCAATGCAATCCCTGCGTCTCGACTTCTTCTTTTCTCACTCACCGCCCCTTCTATATCACGACTTCATCGCCAATTTCAATGACAGGGATGTGGGAAATGTTGGCCCAATCTTTGCCTTTCTCCTTTTCACAACGTTCCTCCAGCAAAGGACAGTAAGAAATTCGCAAACGAGAAAGAGAGGGAGGGAGCATGTTTGGGGGCATGGATTGGAGCTTGGGACATCCGACGATATTCAATTCGCAAAGAGAGGTGAGGTGTTGAAACCCCTTGTACTCCAAACTCTTTAGATTTAGAAGACCCCAGATCTCGAGAGACGTAAGAGAAGAGGGAAGCAGATGTTCATCTGGAAAACACTCCATCTCTACTTCTGAATATGAGATCTCGAGAGATGTAAGAGAAGGGAGTGTATGCAAACTCCATTCCCTTTTCCTAATCAAGCTCTCAATTAGTTTATCACTCCTTCTGATTAAAATATCTTTTAATTTGGAGGGCAAACCCTCTTTTGGAACCCTCTCTATTTCTAGACAACCATCTATTGTCAAATACTCGAGAGATGGAAAGACGGAGTGCATTTGCTCTGGCAATGACTTTAGACTTTCGCAACTCCAAAGCCAAAGTCGGGTCAAATTAGTGACAGATAATCCATCTTCAATTTGAAAAGATATCAAATTTTGGCAGGACCATATAACCAAAGAATCGAGACATGTTAGATGCTGGTGGTGAGAGCCCTCTAAAGCAGCAGTAATAAACTTCAACTCTTCACATTCCCAAATGTCAAATCGCTTTAGCATAGGAAACGATCCTAATGGGAAAGATTCCATTGACCACACTTCGTATTTCTTATATCCAAAGATTCAAGGGATGTATACAAGAAGATTTTGGAATGATCAAAAGCTTTGCACCCTCCGATGCTCGGTTTTTTGGTGTAATAGACACAGTACCTTTCGGAAGAGATCTCGATATCGAGAACAATGCGAGATAGTTAACTTGTCGAGATTAGTGCAAAGTGTTGCAACATCTGTTCCAATATGGAATCATTCATATTCGAACCTTCAATTTCCAACTCTCGAAGCCCACAAGGCAATGGCTCCAATCGCGCAATGCGTTGCATTTCTTTAACTCAAGTTCACAAATGCTTGGTGTCCTTGGGAGAAAACATTCAAGCTTCTCACGTTTTCAATCACCAATTTCTTTAAAGAGGGGAGGTGTTTGGGTATAGACTTGATTAGCTTTGGACAATCACGATGCGTAGCTCTGAGAAGGGAGAAAGCTTCATCACTCCTACACAACCATTCTTCCCACCCGACCATTTTCTCGAACACTAGGATTTCAAGAGATCCAAATGGTTTAGTCAAAGCTTGTTCATTATTGAGAACTCCTCACCAACCATTACAACTCCATTTGAACCAGAAATGAGAGAGATTTCAAAGATGATAATTGGCCAAGCAATGGAAAAGATAGGCAAAATTCTGATCTTGCAACTCCAAAGATACCATATTTGACAAGGAAAAATGCCCCACCCATTCGGAAATCTCGTGCCTTTGTAACCAGATTACTAGATGCTTCAAGTTTGCATTAGGCTCCAGTTGTTCCAATACTTCTCTAACATGATGTGAGTCACCATCAATATCATCATATTCATCCCATGTCAACTCCAACTCCTTAAGATTAACCTTATCCTTCAAATTGGCATCTTTGGCATCCCTGGCATTTACAACATTTTTCAGTCTTGAAATGGCAAGTCTTCCACGTAAATGCTTGAGCTTTCCCAACTCATTAATGCTTGAACCAGTTTGATCACCTAAAACAAAATCTGTTAAGATTCGAATATCTTTCAACTTACCCATTCCTTCTGGCATCCTTGTTAACTTTGTTCCCCTAATATCAAGATAAAGCATGTTGATCAATCTCCCCATGTCTCTCGGCAACTCAACAAGGTCACTGCATCCATGCAATGTCAATGCTTGCAAATTATACAAAGTACACACAGAATTTGGCAACCTTCTGATTGAAGTTTCTGAGAGATTCAAATTTCGTAGATGCTTCAAGTTGCTAATTTCTTTTGGCAATTCTTTGATATTACGATACCCAGCCAAAGAAAGCACTCGTAAGTTTGATTTCATCAGCAAATCGTGCATTAGCACATTGCTAACATCTACCCGAACGAAAGAAGACCTCACGTTTATGAAAGTACGCAGACCTTTTGCTTTAGGTAGACTTTGAAATTTTTGCCGTACATCATATAGTTCTTGGACATTGGACAAATGACGGGTCTTTTCAGCTATTACACAAGAACCACTACTCCCTTCCAATCTGCAGATGAATTCTCCGGTGACAGATTTAGCCAAGTCACTAATTAGATCATGCATGACAAAACAAGATTTCTTTCCTTTAGATTGTTGAAAAAAAGACCTCAATCTCAAATCTTTGAAGTACTCGTTACCCAGTTCTTCCAGATCTCCATTATCATTCGAAAGCTGTAAAAGTCCTTCAGCCATCCATAATTGAATAAGTTCTTCCTTTTCGAATTCGTAATCTTTAGGGAAAATTGAACAATAAGCAAAACATCGCTTTAAATGTGAAGGAAGATAATGATAACTTAATGTTAACGCCGGAAGAATATTACTAGCATCATTTGGAATGTCCCAAAAATTGCTATGTAATATTTTGTTCCACTCATCAAAGATCCGGTTTGCAACGCAGAAGACCTCCAAGAGTTTTTACACCAAAGGAGACCGCCACATCTTTTAACAATTGCTTCACCGATTTCCATCAGATCTGGATGCTTGGTGGGGCTTGAACCATCAAATGCATGCTTTGTAAATAACTTCCAACAATCATCACCAGATAACACATCTAAATGATAAGTTGAAGCGTTCCTCATGATTCTCGCAACGTTTTCATCACGTGTTGTTACAACAATCTTGCTATTCTTGGCCCCTAAGTGAAAGGACTTGAAAGCTCTTTCCAATGAACATAATTCTTGATCCAAACATCATCCAAAATGATTAGATATTTCTTTCCGACAATTTGCTCTTTGAGTTTAAGTTGAAGTCGATTTAAGTTCTCCCTTTCATCACGGCTACATTTGATCTCTTGAAGAATGGTTTTGGTTACCTTGAAAGTATCGAATTCCTCTGAAACACACACCCATGCTTTGGGGTAAAACCATTTATCCACTCGGGGTCATTGTAGATCAATTGGGCAAGGGTGGTTTTGCCAAGCCCGCCCATCCCCACAATGGGAATCACATCTATCCGATTTTTGCATGATTTTGAGGATCCAACAACTTCATGATTTCTTCTTTTCATCATCTCGCCACAAACATCGGACTCGTCCACCAAACAAGTTGCAAAGCGTTCTTTGAAATGCCTTTTCTCCTTTAAAGTTTTCTTTCGGACTCCAAAATCTGTTTTTGGTTGAGTAGATTGTCTAGTCTCTCAAGGATATCCTCCGGCTTTGATTGCATCCCATCATTGAAAGGATTGAAAGAAGAGAAAAAGCTACTAACCTGGTTCATAACAATGAGTTTGATATTCGGATTCGATCTTGTTAGAAGAGCTTCTTGAGAGATCTCGCCCGGAGGTCCTCGGCATCATAAAAGCGACATTTTTGAGCTCATCACCCAACTTTTGACATTTGGGTTGGTAATCTGCTTATTTTCAAAGCATCATCCAAAGACTGCTTTCACCGACATCAAGGTTGGCTTGAGTTTCTTCACAGAACGGCTTCAAGTTTCTTTCCTTTGATAAGCCTCGAACATCCCCGAAACAATCCTATCAAGCAAAGACACCTCAATGGAAGCAGAGAGAAAAGCTTGACCACCATAGCCATGTTTTTCTTTTGGGGTTTATGGTAAAGAAAGGTTTAAAGGAAGATGAAAAGGGAAGTAAAAGCAAACAATGGACAAGAAGAGTTCTTGAACACAAGAGAAGAAGGCTGTAAAGATGAAGGAGTTGGATACGAAACAGAAGAAAGAAAGTGCAAAGCAAATTGCAAACAAGGAACGATTTGCAAACAAGGAACGGTAGAAGGATTGGATCGAAAGATGAAAGGGGGAAGGCTTTAACTTGCAAATACTCTTTTTTTTTTTTTTGTGAATTATAACAGGGCAAAGCCCTTACAAGGGCGACTTGCGCGGCTCAAACCTAGGCTAAACCGGAGCAGTGAACGCCCTTAATCACTGAAGCAATACATGGGGTTCAACATGCAAATACTTTAATTTCAATAAAGATGAAACAACCTGATCCTTGCAAACCGGACTTTTCTTTTTACAATGCAAAGGAGACATTAGTAAACTGCTTAGTTCCCCTATTTTGTTAGAATAATTATTATATTAATTAATAATTAGCTTTTTTTAAAAATGGGAAAATAGGTATTTAATATTTTAGGATTTTAAAAATATGTGCTGCTTTAATTAATTGTTGTTGAGAACTGAAACTAAGCAATGAAAACCAATGTAAATTAAAATATATTAAACTATTTTATGTAATTAAATTTTATAATTATATGTCTTAAAAATATTCTTAATTATTTAATATTTTAAAAATTTTAATAATATTTTTATTGGTTTAAATATGTTCTGAAACTATTTTATTTGTTTAAATATTAGTTTAAACCCTAGACTTTAATTAAAACCTAAGTAAATCCACTTTTTTTTTTTTGGTGAAAAAAGATAAATTAAAAGTCAATTACATGAAGCAGCCATTAGCTTTGTCAGCTTGAAGCAAATCTAAAGTTTCTTTAGGGGGCTCTGTAAAAACCTGTAAGGTTGACTTCCAGTTCAGACTTAATTTAGCAAGGCAATCGGCTACCATATTCATATTCCTAGGAACATATTTGATATTCCATTCCCCTACCGATTGTATGATGTGCTTAGTTCTTCTAAGGACAGCAATTTCGGAGTCTCCTGTGTTTAAGGCAGATAAGTTCTGTACAACTTCTAGGTTATCAGAGATATGTGCAAGCGGAAGGGATTCTAATATCAAAAGGGTTTTATTTACAAAGAAGAAAAGATAGTTACAAAAGAGAAAATCTAATTCTAATTTTCTAACTAAAACTCGATGCCTTCTTCAGGCTACAAGAATGCCTATTTATAACCAAAAATTCTAAACTAGAATCTAATTACATTTGAATTCCGAAATAATTGTTCGGATAAGAATTAAAGAATAGACTCTAATTTAATTACAATTGGAATCCGAATAGTATCCTGATAAGGACACATTAATTGTCCGCTTCTTGGTGGCTTCCAAGTAGCTTCCTTTAATTGGTGGATGCTATGTTGGTTTTTTCCACGTAGCTTCCTCGAACAGTATCTTCATAAGGATGCTTTTGGTTTTTCCCACGTAGCTTCCTTGAACAGTGTCTTGATAAGGATGCTTTTGGTTTTTTCCACGTAGCTTCCTTGAACAGTGGTTGCCATCATGGTTGCTTCCACGTAGCTTCCTTGTTTGGCAATATCTGCTGCTTGCATCATTGCTTGCGTCATGACATTGATTGTTGCTTACATCATTGTCTGCGTCATTTGGATGTTTGACGGGTTGTCATCTTCCAATTTGTCTTCATCCTTCTTGGATGTTTCTCAGATTCATTTCCTCGATCTCGTCAAGGTGCAATGATTCTAGTGAGGGTGCTGGTGTGTTCCAGTGCTCCCATACTTCTCTGATCTCCGCTGCTAACGGATAATCATCGAGTTCCATCTCAGCTTTTTTTGTTAATAACGAAATGGCTTCTTCATTTTCTTCATTTGATCTCTGGTGGTTTCTAGTATCCCATGCCAATATTCTCCTTCCATCAGTCCAGATTTGGTAACTGTTTTGTTGAAGTAGAAATTGGGCTTCTGCCATTAAATCAATTCCGGCTTGGATTTGAAAATGGGGAAAATTCTTATAACACTCGTCAATGATTTTTGACAAATGCTCTTGATCTTCCTGTGCTGCCAAGAGGGATCTTCCTCCAAGCATTTTATGAATAATCCATATTTGATATGGCTGATGAAATTTTTCTTCCTCAGCAATACCAATGAGACTTTTTATCTCAATATGGAAATAGTAGACGAACTCGTCTTCTTTGATAGCCGGGATTTGACTATCGCTGGAAAATCTTTTAATAAATCAAAAGAGAGATTTTGGACTGTTATTTCTTTAACAAATCCCCATTCAATACTGGTTATATCGAACGGCTCATGATTTAAACGAAACTTGATAGCAGGGATTTTTTCCCCTATCTCGTTTATAAAAACATATGCTTGAGAAAAATATTTAGAAAATTTTTCTAGAAATAGAGCTTGCTGTTTGCAAATGGCTCCTTTTATTTTTTGAAAATATTTCTGAAGGTAAAATTTGTCTACATTTGTTATATAGACATTTTCTAAACATCTAATTAATAAAAATTACGAAAATGTTGAAAACACAACATTAGGTAATAAGGTAGAAAATATAGAACCTATGGACACTAAAAAACTAGTTCCATATGAATATGAAATACCAAAACCTAGGGAAATTGATAAACAAAATCCTTATGGTAAAATTAAACCTAAGAAATATTGGGAAAACAAATTCCTAATAGAACTTAAATCAGTTTATTATTCTAATAATAAAATGTTTAAAAATCTTGAAGAACAAGATTTAGAAATATGTTTTAGTAAGGAAACAAATCCTACTAAAATATTATATGAATTGATATCAGAAACAGAGTTTGATACAGATTCTGATGAATATATCTTTATGATGGCAAATAGTTCTAATAACAAGTTAGAAGAAATTCCTAATTCTGAACAACAGGATATTAAACTAGGAAATATAATTGGAGAAGAAAAAGAATAATATAATGGTCCTAAATTAGATTCTATATTGTTATTACTAACAACCTGATCTAATTTATTATTAACATCGGATAATAACTCTTTAGATTTGCTATTTAAATCTAAATCAGTTACTTCTCCCAAACTATCTACTTTTTTTTCTATTTTACTAATCTTAGTATATATTTTACCAAAGGAATTTGTTTTCCCAATATTTTTTAGGTTTGATTTTACCATAAGGGTATTGTTTATCAATTTCCCTAGGTTTTGGTATTTCATATTCATATGGAACTAGATTTTTAGTGTCCATAGGTTCTATATTTTCTACCTTATTACCTAATGTTGTGTTTTCAACATTTTGGTAATTTTTATTAATAGCTCTCAGATTATCATCTTTTTGAAGATCTGAGTCTATTTTTCTCTTACCATAAGACTTACTCTTATCTCTTTCCCATGGTTTTGGGGCAACATAATCATATGGATCTGGGGGTTCCGTTTCCATAGGATCTTCAGGAATCTCTATATTTTCTTCTGTTGAAGTATTTTCTTCATCAGAATTATGGCTAGTTACATTAATAACTATTCCTGAATTATTATCACTAATATTATTATTATCTTCTATCTCTAAATTATAACTATTATTATTATTATCATTAATATTATTAGAACTGTCACCACTTTCGTTAGTGTCATATTCTAACATATAATGATAATTATACTTATTAAAAAGTTCTTTATGTTCTTCATAAAGATCTTCTATTAATTTTAAATACTCTACTTTCTCATAATTATCATCTGTTTTAGAAAATTGGTTTTTCCAATGTTCTATCAGATTTTTATAAGTTTCAAAATCATATTTTTCTGATTTTTCTATTTTTTCAATTTTTTCTTTTGTTTTTTCATTTTTTATATAGTTAGTAGATTCATCAGAAGATTCATCTTCCGACAAAGCTAATATATAATTACTATTACCGTAATATAATGGTCCTAAATTAGATTCTATATTGTTATTACTAACAACCTGATCTAATTTATTATTAACATCGGATAATAACTCTTTAGATTTGCTATTCAAATCTAAATCAGTTACTTCTCTCAAACTATCTACTTTTTTTTTCTATTTTACTAATCTTAGCATATAATTTACCAAAATATACATTAGTTAAATCTATTAAACTGTTGATACCCATACTAAGAACCGAGACAGAATTTTCATTCTTAAAGTCTATATGCATAGTATGATTACAAGTTTTATCTTTATATAAACAATCTATTTGTTCCATTATTATTATCCACAGTACCTAAGACCTTACGTGTCTTAACGTCCTCTCAACGCCAACAATGTCCCACTCGGACTCAACGCTCACGAAGACTAACGCATGGACATATGGGTTTTGAGATAATAACAGCGAAATAAACAGAATTGCAGAACAAAGATAGAAACTTACAATGATACCAAGATATTAGAACTCCAGAAATCGTTACTCCGGGGCTTCTCGAGAGGATATCTGATACCAGTTGCGGGGGAGGGAGGGATATGCAGAGATATGTGCAAGCGGAAGGGATTCTAATATCAAAAGGGATTTATTTACAAAGAAGAAAAGATAGTTACAAAAGAGAAAATCTAATTCTAATTTTCTAACTAAAACTCGATGCTTTCTTCAGGCTACAAGAATGCCTATTTATAACCAAAAATTCTAAACTAGAATCTAATTACAATTGAAGTCCGAAATAATTGTTCGGATAAGAATTAAAGAATAGACTCTAATTTAATTACAATTGGAATCCGAATAGTGTCCTGATAAGGATGCCTTTAATGGTTGCTTCCACGTGGCTTTCCTTGATAAGGACGGATGAATAGTCAGCTTCATGGTGGTTTCCACGTAGCTTCCTTGTTTGGACGGATGCTATTATGGTTTTTTCCACGTAGCTTCCTTGAACAGTAACTTGACAAGGATGCTTTTGGTTGTTTCCACGTAGCTTCCTTTTTCTTGACAAAATTGTTGCCATCTTGGTTGCTTCCAGGTGGCTTCCTTTTTCGGCAATACTGCCGCTTGCATCATTGCTTACTTCATGACATTGATGGTTGCTTACATCATCGTATCTGCGTCATTTGGATGTTAACTGGTTGTCTCATCCAATTTGTCTTCATCCTTCTTGGATGTTTTTCAGATTCATTTCCTCGATCTCGTCAAGGTGTAATGATTCCGGTGAAGGTGCTGGTGTGTTCCATCGCTCCCATACTTCTCGGATTTCCGCTGCTGACGGATAATCTCCGATCTCTATTTCTGCTATTCTTGTTAATAACGAAACGACTTCTTCATTTGATCTCTGGTGGCTTCCAGTATCATAGGTTAATATTCTTCTTCCATCGGTCCAGAACATATAGGTGTCTTGATGGAGAAGATGTCGAGCTATGCTCATAAGATCAATTCCTGCTTGGACTTGATACTTGTTGAAATTATTATAGCACTCATCAATGATTTTTGACAAATGCTTTGGATCTTCTCTTACTGCTGCCAGGGCTTTTCCCGAAAACATAGTATTTATATTCCAAATTTGATAAGGCTGATGAAATTTTTCTTCCTCAGCAATACCAATGAGACTGTTTATCTCAATATGGAAATAATAAACAAAATCGTCTATGTTTACAAAATTTGATAGCCGGGATTTGACTATCGCTGGAAAATCTTTTAATAAATCAAAAGAGAGATTTTGGACTGTTATTTCTTTAACAAATCCCCATTCAATACTGGTTATATCGAACGGCTCATGATTTAAACGAAACTTGATAGCAGGGATTTTTTCCCCTATCTCGTTTATAAAAACATATGCTTGAGAAAAATATTCAGAAAATTTTTCTAGAAATAGAGCTTGCTGTTTGCAAATGGCTCCTTTTATTTTTGAAAATATTTCTGAAGGTAAAATTTGTCTACATTTGTTATATAGACATTTTCTAAACATCTTATTAATAATAGGAGTGTTTCTCCCGTTACTAATAAAATACTGAAATATATCAAGAAGATTGTTTATCTCCTTAATATCCATATATTCGATTAGGACATCATCCCAATCTCTGTATAATATACTTTTTAGTAATAATTCTTCAGATTTATTAGTTGTTTTTTCAACTAAGAATTCTGAGAATTGGGTAAGAGCTTTTCTGAAACTAGCTCTTTGTTCCAAAATATGGTTTTTCCATATTCTGTTTATGAAATTGTAGTATTCTGGGGGTAAGCCTGGATTTATAATAATCCTTTAGATCTGAGAACTCAGAGGTTTGTTGTTTTTTCAACAAATCTTCTGTATATTTGAGAATTTCAGAATCCGAATAGGGCTTTTGAGAGAATTCATAATAATTCACCGGGTTTGGTGAATGTGTTCCAATTGGTTGGTTTACCAATGGATGTGGTAAATAATATCCTTGTTTAGGATAAAATTGTACCTGTGTAGGTGCAGCCATAAATCCTTGTTTAGAATTTAGTTTTGCAGGTGCAGCAATAAATCCTTGTTTAGGACTCATTGGTGATTTTCCCTTGTTGGGTTTTTTATGGACAGTTCTCCATCCATCATTTTCTATTAGAGGTTGTTTACCTCTATCCATAAGACCTGCTAAGAAATCAACAAACATTAGTAAAGATAATTTTATTATTATCTACCAATGGTATTTCTATAGAAGTATTTTCTATAGATAATATAACCGATTTCTTTTTAATAATAAAGGGTAAATATTGATTTAGAAAATTATTACCTAACAATATGTTTCCATACATATCAGGTAAACATAATAATTTTGGAATTATAAATCTTACATTGTTTATGTAGATTGGAATATTTTTGCTTTATAATGAATAATGGTTTTGTTACCATTTATTCCATTAATACTTATTTTCTTTTTTACAGGTATCCAGTATTCTTCTGGAATAGCATTTCTTTTGCAACTACTAGTTGTAGCTCCTGTATCTAATAATGCATGTAAAGAATATTTTTTATAGTCTTTATCATGTAATGTAATTTTAATGTATTTATTGAAATTTATTATATTTTCTACAGAGTATTGTATATCTTCCATTCTAGTGTTTCTAGAAATAGAATTTCTACTTGGAGTAGTAGGAAAAATAGGAATATGAATTGTTTTCATACCTATTGGTGTAGAAGTACTTATATTATCTTCTTCTTCCTCTGGTTGAGAATTAGAAGGTAATACTAGTTTATCATCTGTATCAGTTATCAGATTGTTTTTAAAATATAACTTATCGCCAGATGACATGTATTCAATAGTACTAACTGGTTTAGAAGTACTAGCATTATTAGTTTTATCGATTATCCAGTCTTTTGGAATTGATAAATCTTTTAAATGCAATAGTTTTGATTGAATTTCCGTAGTAAATTTATTGGGCTCAAAAAGCTCAATAATTTTATTATTAATTTCTTTTATTTCAACCTCTGCTGTATTAGTATATTCATTAATAGCGATCCGGTGATTGCTAGATCTTACGCTAAATCACTTATATCGAAATTTTTTCTCAATTCTAAGGCATAGACACTCTTCTATTAGAGGGTCAGTTATGGAAATAAAGTAATTTGGTTTTACCTTAAATCCTATAACACCTGTGTGTAAATTAGATTGAATTCCTCCAATAAGTGCTTTTATTGGATTTTCAAATCTTTTATCTAATAATACTGCTAAAATAGGAACATCATGACCTCTTCTAAATAAAGCCCTAATTGTTATCATGATTACTCCTAAATGTATATATCTAACTTGAGGATAGTTTTTTCTAATTCTTTTTATTTTTTCTTTAGTAAATAAGGGGATTTCTGTTAATCCTCCTTTGGTATCTTTAGTGACTGTGTTACCGCTAATTTTTTCTATGTGTCTTTTTGACCATATTTTAAACTTTGATATTTTATATATTTCTTCTTTAGAAATATGATTTTTATTAATCTTTTCTATTATATCATCGAAAAAGTCTTTTTCTTCTCCATTATATTTCCTAGTTTAATATCATGTTGTTCAGAATTAGGAATTTCTTCTAACTTGTTATTAGAACTATTTCCCATCATAAAGATATATTCATCAGAATCTGTATCAGACTCTGTTTCTGATATCAATTCATATAATATTTTAGTAGGATTTGTTTCCTTACTAAAACATATTTCTAAATCTTGTTCTTCAAGATTTTTAAACATTTTATTATTAGAATAATAAACTGATTTAAGTTCTATTAGGAATTTGTTTTCCCAATATTTCTTAGGTTTAATTTTACCATAAGGGTATTGTTTATCAATTTCCCTAGGTTTAGGTATTTCATATTCATATGGAACTAGTTTTTTAGTGTCCATAGTCTATATTTTTTATCTTATTACCTAATGTTGTGTTTTCAACATTTTTATTACTAATTCTCAGATTATCTTTTTGAAAATCTGAGTCTATTTTCCTTTTTCCGTAAAATTTACTCTTATCTCTTTCCCTTGGTTTTGGGGCTATATAATCATATGGATCCGGGGGTTCCGTTTCCATAGGATCTTCAGGAATTTCTATATTTTCTTCTGTTGAAGTTTTTTCTTCTTCAGAATTATGACTATTAACATTAATAATTATTCCTGAATTATTATCACTAATATTATCATTATCTTCTATCTCTATATTATAACTATTATTATTATCATTAATATTATTAAAACTGTCACCACTTTCGTTAGTGTCATATTCTAACATATAATGATAATTATACTTATTAAAAAGTTCTTTATGTTCTTCATAAAGATCTTCTATTAATTTTAAATACTCTACTTTCTCATAATTATCATCTATTTTAGAAAATTGGTTTTTCCAATGTTCTATCAGATTTTTATAAGTTTCAAAATCATATTTTTGTGATTTTTCTATTTTTTCAATTTTTTCTTTTGTTTTTTCATTTTTTTATATAGTTAGTAGATTCATCAGAAGATTCATCTTCCGACAAAGCTAATATATAATTACTATTACCGTAATATAATGGTCCTAAATTAGATTCTATATTGTTATTACTAACAACCTGATCTAATTTATTATTAACATCGGATAATAACTCTTTAGATTTGCTATTCAAATCTAAATCAGTTACTTCTCCCAAACTATCTACTTTTTTTTCTATTTTACTAATCTTAGTATATAACTTACCAAAATATACATTAGTTAAATCTATTAAACTGTTGATACCCATACTAAGAACCGAGACAGAATTCTTAGAGTCTATATGCATAGTATGATTACAAGTTTTATCTTTATATAAACAATCTATTTGTTCCATTATTATTATCCCTGGTACCTAAGACCTTCTGTGTCTTAACGTCCTCTCAACGCCAACAATGTCCCACTCGGACTCAACGGCTACGAAGACTAACGACAGACATATGGGTTTTGAGATAATAACAGCGAAATAAACAGAATTGCAGAACAAATAGATTGTTTATATAAAGATAAAACTTGTAATCATACTATGCATATAGACTCTAAGAATGAAAATTCTGTCTCGGTTCTTAGTATGGGTATCAACAGTTTAATAGATTTAACTAATGTATATTTTGGTAAATTATATGCTAAGATTAGTAAAATAGAAAAAAAAGTAGATAGTTTGGGAGAAGTAACTGATTTAGATTTGAATAGCAAATCTAAAGAGTTATTATCCGATGTTAATAATAAATTAGATCAGGTTGTTAGTAATAACAATATAGAATCTAATTTAGGACCATTATATTACGGTAATAGTAATTATATATTAGCTTTGTCGGAAGATGAATCTTCTGATGAATCTACTAACTATATAAAAAATGAAAAAACAAAAGAAAAAATTGAAAAAATAGAAAAATCACAAAAATATGATTTTGAAACTTATAAAAATCGATAGAACATTGGAAAACCAATTTCCTAAAGCAGATGATAATTATGAGAAAGTAGAGTATTTAAAATTAATAGAAGATCTTTATGAAGAACATAAAGAACTTTTTAATAAGTATAATTATCATTATATGTTAGAATATGACACTAACGAAAGTGGTGACAGTTCTAATAATATTAATGATAATAATAATAGTTATTATTTAGAGATAGAAGATAATAATAATATTAGTGATGATAATTCAGGAATAATTATTAATGTAACTAGTCACTGTAACACCCCAAATCCGGCCCACAAGCCTTGACCGGATCTGGTATGTCACGGAGTAAAAACGTTTTGAAAAGTTCAATGGAAATTTTCAAAATTATGGGGGTAATAAAATGGTGTTTGCTAAAACTTAGATGGGTTGGCTTGATAAATACGATTGAGTTGAAAACTTTTCCTTTTTCCTTTGAAACCATTTAATCACTTAGGTTTTAAAACATTAGAGTCATCGATAATTTCGGAAATTTCGTTACCCGATAATAACATTTTTGAAAACGCCTACAAGTACTTATTTTGAAAACGTTATCTCTAACCGATTTGCTTGACAGTTCATAAGTTTATCAGTTATGTAATAAAGTAAAGCAACTACTTAAACGTCCAAAATAATAAGCGGCCATATTACAAACCAATCGAATTTTAGTGAATAGTAAACTTAAGGCGGGGCAAACATAAAATTTCAAGTCCATAAAACAAACATGGCCGCCTCGAGCTCTCCCCGACTCCGCATCCGCGCTCTACTCACCTGCAAGATGATATGGGAAGGGGTGAGTCACCAAGACTCGATGTGTAAATCCCCAACCGGAAATAACACTCATACACAAGATATTAGCATGACATGCAATTATGCAACCCAACCTAGCCATCCATGCTCCTTTTTCTACCCGTGTGGTACCAAACCTTTGGTGGTGCCAAACCACCGGTGACTTATAGTCACGATATCCGTCAATACGTGTGGTGCCAAACCACCGGTGGTGCCAAACCCTTTGGTGACCGAAGTCACGATCAAATGATGGGGCCAACCCATCGTCGTGTGATACCAAATCATGGCGTCGATCCCGTATCTCAAATGTGGGGCCAACCCACGGTGGCACTAAGCCACGTGGACGAGACGCTATGAGGTGCCAAACCTCAGAGGTACCAAACCTCTC
Organism: Gossypium bickii; assembly: GCA_025503065.1. Lineage (NCBI taxonomy): Eukaryota > Viridiplantae > Streptophyta > Magnoliopsida > Malvales > Malvaceae > Gossypium > Gossypium bickii. Next base: position 59,247,813 of record CP106721.1, on the reverse strand, counting down.
GGTGACCGTAGTCACAATGTGTTACCAAAACACCGGTGTCCGTCGACGACACGAATATTACTCCCTCTCATCAATCCCACCATCATCATGCTCACATCACAAGTATCATGATCCCATATATCATGCAATCGTATATAGCATAGCATTTCACAAAGATATGATGGCATATACAACATATATCGTAAATCGAGTAATAGGGGACTTACCAGAAAACCAAGCTTATGCCCACTAGGCAAAGTTACCACATGAGAGGTTATAATATCATCAAATAACAGTTTATACTAATAAAGTGTGTAAGAGCTTACACACCTAGTTAATCGGAGGTCTAAAAAGAAATCCCAGATCTACGTGATATTATAAAAGTCCCGAACTTGTCCTCGTAATGCTCTTATATTCGGCCATCATAGATCAGTATTTAGGGGTCTCATTTGATTAACTAACAATCCAAAGGTTTGGTCATATTACAACTGAATAGGGCCTTAGGCGAACCTTGATTAGCACTAACCAACGTGGTTTGAAGACCGGAACTTGATTCCTAGCCAGAAAAGTCCCCTCCTAAAAACATAGTGCATAAATCGGTTACTCAAGAATACCAAGAATGGCCTTTGGCCGAAATTCTTAACTATTTCTAAGCTTACCGAAATCCCAAGTTATTGTTTGACTTGTTGAGATCCTCCGAAGAATCAAAATCCAAAGTGCTCCTTGGTGTCGGCTACACAAGCAAACATTTACAATTTAATATGGCCTATACCCCCTTTTTACCGATCTCACAAGAATCTTAGCTCATGTTTTCGACACTTCTAAGTAATGTAAGAAATCGGAAATTGAGAAATACTTACCAAAATATTCGGCCTTCACAAAGTAAAGAAAACAAAACGATGTCATGAGTTTTGGCCAAGAACAAGTTGAAAGGAAGGAGAACAAGGCCAAGGAAATTTCGGCACCCTCTTACTCTACTCAAAGCCGAACACATGTTCCTAGCGATGTCCCTATTTTGGCCATGGATAATTTGAAAAGGAAGAAGACAACTCAAAGCCTAGGCACCTCTTTGCCAAAAGAAACCGATTATCCAAGCCTTTCAACCTCCTTCACTCGGCCATGCACAAAGGGAAGAAACCAAGTTATGCTGAAGAAATTTGGCCAAGCTTCTTTCTTGTCTAAAACACCTTCAAACCGAGAGTGTCAAGCCTCTCATATTTCCCCTATTCGGCTAGCACAAAATGAAGTAGGAAGCACCAAGAGTTTCGGCCATGCTAAACTTTTGCCAAACCTTATGGCCGGCCAACAACTCCACCTTTTCTAAATTTCAAGCCCCAAAAAAAAATAAGCATTATTTCCCATAATATTCTCTCTATTTTCAACAAATAAATTAAAGGGGGAAAACTAACCCATGCATCTAATATATAAAATAATTAATAATATATATAATAATAATAACCAAAGGTTAATGCCCATAATTTTAGCACATCCACGGCAGCATGCCTTGTGCATGCGTGCGCCCTTTGCAAGGTGCCACTTGCATTCTGCTGGCCAAAAATAAAAACAACAATTAAAAAAATCCTTATCTTTCTTTGCCGGTCTCGAACCCGAGACACAGGGAAGATCGCCCATGCCTCGACCATTCGCGCTCATCGCGCCATACATCCGTTATAAATGCGTCGGAATTTCTTTTTAAGCTATCATCACTAGGCTCCCCCACGCATTTAATGCCAGAGGCCCAAAACAAAATACCCAACTGTTGCCCAGGGGTTTCAAACCCGAGACCTGGAGCAGTATCGCGCCCCAGCCACTCGGCCAAATTGTCTTTCATGACAAAGACGCGTTGCATAATTCTTTTAACCTATGCTTTGCTGGCCCTTAATGCTTTAACACTAAAACAAAAGAAATTAGAAGCACCGGAGCGCCTAACGGGACTCGAACGCGAGTCCTCGAGCTGCCACGAACCGCCACGCCCCTGGCCACTTTGCCAAGGTATTATTTGTGACATGAATTCATCAAAATTTTCTTTTAAAGTCTTCTTAGCAAGCCCCCTTCGTTTATATCACCAAGGCCCAAAATGAAATACCACATGCAGCCACAATGACTCGAACTTCAGACTTGCTGAAGCCCCTATGCACCTTAGCGCCCCCAAGCCACTCGGCCAGGGCGCTTATTTGTGCCATAAGCTCAACGAATTTATTCTTATACCTTTCTCCTTAAGTCCTCCTTCATGACAATAAAAATAAAACTCCTCCCACGCGAATCGAACCTGAGCCCAGCGCCCCCAAATCACTTTGCCACACACTTTCTTTTGTCAAACTCCTCCAAATCTTTTCCTTAAGTTCTTATCTCGCCTAGCACCTCCCTTAAAGTATGCAAATAAATCCTAGCCCTAAGGCAGTAATTTCCTCGGGTTTGAGACTAAATCCTTAAACAACCCTAACAAGGCATTTATTCAGGCGGTACAAGAAATAAAAAAAAATAATTTCATACCATCCTTAATTCGGGATGTTACAATTCTACCCCCTTAAAAATAATTTCGTCCTCGAAATTACAGGTCGAAGAGTTGGGGTATTCCGCCGCGATCGCATCCTCGGGCTCCCACGTAGCTTCCTCCACGCCATGATTCCGCCATAGGACCTTCACTAAAGGAACCGACCTCCTACGCAAAACTTTCACATCCTCGCTCTAGGATGCGCACGAGTTCCTCTTCCATCGTCAAATCTGGACTCACCTCAACTTCTTCAACCGCCAAGGCGTGGGATGGATCGAGCGATAAGCGTCTAAGCATGGAGACATGGAACACATCATGAATCGACTCGATTCTGCGGGTAACTCGGTGATAAGCCACCGGTCCCACTCGTCTCAACACCTTAAGCGGTCCAATGAACCTTGGACTTAATTTGCCCTTCTTCCCAAATCTTAACACTTTCTTCCATGGTGAGACCTTCGAAAAACTTCCTCTACGGCAAATTCTATGTCCCTCCGCTTGAGATCAACATAAGACTTTTGCCTATCCGAGGCTTCTTTCAATCGAGCTTGGATCTTCTTCACCTTATCCTCAGTTTCTGCAACCAATTCCAGTCCTAACACCCGTTGCTCACCCAAATCTGTCCAGCAAGTAGGTGTACGACACCTCCTACCATACAACGCTTCATATGGTGCCATCTTAATGCTCGCTTGGTAACTATTGTTGTATGCGAACTCAGCTAATGGCAAAAATTCTTCCCAACTACCTCTGAAGTCCAAAACACAGCCTCTTAACATGTCCTCTAAAATCTGAATAACCCTTTTCCGATCGCCGCCGATTGTGGATGGAAATGTCTTGAAATCCAACCATGTACCCAAAGCCTGATGTAGTGCTCTCCAAAACCTCGACGTAAATCTGGGGTCTCTGTCTGAGATGATCGACACTGGCACACCATGCAACCTCACTATCTCTGCCACATACAACTTAGCTAACTTCTGAAGCGAGTAATCCACTCTGACTAGAATGAAATGAGCCGACTTGGTCAGACGGTCCACAATCACCCAAATTGCGTCCTTCTTGCTGGGTGTGAGGGGTAGCCCATTGACGAAGTCCATAGTGATCCTCTCCCATTTCCACTGCGGAATCTTCACGGGTTGAAGTAACCCTGATGGCAACTGATGTTCAGCCTTTACTCGCTGACACGTGAGACACCTTCCCACGAATTCAGTTACCTCACGCTTTAACCCTGGCCACCAGAACTGCTTTCGCAAATCTCCATACATCTTGCTACCTCCAGGATGCATAGCGTAAGGGCTGCTATGTGCATCCTGAAGAATTCTTTGCCTCAAGCCCACATCATTCGGCATACAAGGCCGTCCTTAAAAATACAACACACCATCACCAGTCAAACTATACCCTTCCAAACCGCCATCTTGAACTTGCAACCTCAGTGCATTTAAACTGTCATCCCCTAATTGCTTTTCCTTAATCTCCTCGATCCAAGTTGGCTTAACTTGCAGCTCTGCCAAAAGACTTCCATCGTCGTATAGATTGAGACGAGCAAACATCGCCCTTAAGTCTGCTACACGACCTTTCGGCTCAATGCATCACCACCACGTTAGCCTTGCTCGGATGGTACTCAATTGAGCAGTCGTAGTCCTTCAATGATTCAATCCATCTATGTATCTCAAATTTAAGTCCTTACGAGTCAAGAGATACCTCAAACTTTTGTGATCCGTGTAGACTATCGATTTCTCCCGTACAAGTAGTGCCTCCATATTTTCAAAGCAAAGACTCTCGCCGCTAACTCCAAGTCATGAGTCGGATAGTTAACCTCATGCGGTCTTAGGTGGCGGGATGCATAGGCCACTACCTTCCCTTCTCGCATCAACACACATCCCAAACCATTATGGGACGCATCACAATAAACCGTGAACAATTTCCCCGCCTCAGGCTGTACCAACACTGGAGCTTCCGTCAGAATCTTTCTTAGCTTATCAAAACTTTCTTCTTTGTTTTCTCGACTGCGGACAAATGGGACTCCTTTTCTTAATAGCTTAGTCAACGGGCGCTGCGATTAAAGAGAATCCTTCCACAAATCTTCGATAGTACCCGGCCAGACCCAGAAAACTTCGAATTTCCGCCACTGACCTAGGCGGTTTCCAATCCAACACCGCTTCAACCTTGCGAGGGTCCACTCTAATCCCTTCGGCTGACACCACGTGACCCAAGAAAGTCACTTCCCTAAGCCAAAATTCGCACTTACTGAATTTGGCATACAACTGCTCCTCCCTCAATACTTGTAGAACTATGCGCAAATGCCTATCATGCTCCTCCTCCGTCTTTGAGTAAACCAATATGTCGTCTGTAAACACCACGACAAATTGATCTAAGTATTGCTGAAACACCCTATTCATCAAGTCCATGAACGCTGCTGGCGCGTTGGTCAACCCAAACGGCATCACTAAGAACTCGTAATGCCCATACCGGGTACGAAATGCCGTCTTGTGCACATCAGCCTCCTTCACCTTAAGTTGATGATAGCCTGACCTAAGATCTATCTTTGAGAACACCGATGCACCTTCAGTTGATCAAGCAGTCATCAATCCGAGGCAACGGATACTTTTTAATCGTTAACTTGTTTAGCCGACGGTAGTCGATACACATCCGCATTGACCCGTCTTTCTTCTTGACAAAAACGGCACGGTGTGCTCCACCACGAGATATATACTAGGTCGGATGAACCCTCTATCCAAGAGTTCTCGAATTTGAGCCTTCACTCCACCAACTCCTTTGGTGCCATTCGATAGGGTGCTATAGACACACAGTGTGCGTTAGGGCAACAAGTCTATACCAAACTCAACTTCCGATCCGGAGGCGGACCGGGAGTTCTTCTCGAAACACATCAGCGAATTCCCTTACAGTTCGGACCTTCTCAACTGCTGACTCCTTAGCCTCCAAGGCATAAATTCGAACTAACAAGGCCTCATACCCTTTTCTGATCATTTTCTCGGCCTTCAAGGCAGACACTACATTGGATAGATAGTCTCTTCTGTTACCTATCATAACCACTTCATCACCCTCAGCCGTCTTTAGAACCATGCGCTTAGCAGCGCAATCCAACCTTGCCTGATACTTAACCAGCCAGTCCATTCCAAGAATTAGATCGAACTCCCCAAACGGTAGTTCCATCAGATCAGCCACAAACACTACCCCTTGGAGTTCTAGGGGTATATCTCTATATAGCTTGTTCACTACCACAGAGTGTCCTAGAGGGCTAATTACAGTCATCTCCCTAGAAGCAGTCTCAAAATCCAAGTTCAAAGTCTCTACCACACTACTAGCAACGTATGAATGCGTCGAACCCACATCAATTAATGCAACATATGGAAGACCAAAAATTAGGAACGTCATCGAGGATGACATCGGTGCGTCACCCTCTCGCGACGCCTCATTGCGTAGAACTAAGCCAGCCGCCTAGCCTGCGTGTTGCCTCTGCACCTGCCGCCCCGAATTCGCGACCTCGATTAGGACCATTGCTCTCTCTACCATTACCACGACCCTCCTGCGGTGGTCCCACATTCCTTCTTTGGAGCACAATTCGACCCTCCGGTGATTCCTTGCCATCTTCCGAGGACAATGCCTTACACGATGATCCAAAGATCCATATTCAAAGCAACCCCTCTCACCGGTCCAACAACCTCCCAATGTGACTTCCCACAACGATTACACGGCGAGCGGTCTCGATTAGAAGCCATGGGCCTTCCGGCTGATTCGCCCACTGCATGCAGCCTCTTTTGTGCACTATTTCCGATCCGGATGACCCAACACCTCTTTTACGCTTGCTCCTATCATAGTTACGTCTCACGGACTCTCCGACCTTTCCGGCTATCTTAGCCTTCTCTGCGAGCAGCAAATTCCGCACCTCATCTGGAGCAATCAACAACCTTAAATCATCCCTAAGTCCGTCTTCAAAGCGGACACAACGATCATGCTCGATTGACACAACTCTCGAGCATAGCGGCTCACCTCGAAATTGACCTCATACTCGATATCCGACTTATTTCCTTGTACGGTCCCGTAAAAGCTTTCCTCACGAGTATCGGTGTAGTGGTGCCTACATACTTCTTCTCGATAAGTAGTTTTGAAGTATTCCCAAGTAAGGTCATCTGCCAGTAGCACCATCTCGAACCGTGAGCCACCACTGGTATGACTCGTCTTTTAGGAGCGACATTTGCTCCTTTCGGCTTCTCCTCATTTGTTAAATCGAGATCGTCCATGATCCTCTCGGTCGATTCTAACCAATATTCGATGATTTGGGTGCGACACACGACACACCCGAAATACTTCACTCCGTTGGATCGAGCCGCTCGGATCTGAACTTCCGAGCTCTGTACTCTCACCGGTCTCGACCATCATTTCTAAAACACGCGAAGATAGCTGCGATACCGACTCACCCCACGATCACGATGTCCATCACCAAAAGTTGGGGGTGGTGGTGGAGGTGGTATCTCATTATCCGATCCCTGGCGGCCCGACCTAAGCTGGTTCTGTCATGGCCATCCGTCTCTCTACCAAGCGTCCCCCGACGGCCGCGACCTCTAGAGCTCATTTCTTATAGCGCAATCTATTTTAAAAAGTTTTATGAATTAGCCAATATTCCACTGATTATTAGCAAAGAATTTTATGGGCGAAGTTAAGAAGTTGTTCTTTCGATCAAACAAGTTTCAAGTCTTCATTGTAATTCGAAGATACACTTCCACTTATTCCATCACCCTTTTTGTCCAATTCCTAACCCGGGGGTATTTTCGTCATTTACCCTACAGGGGTATTTTGGTAATAAAACAAAGTAAGTTTGTAAATCTTGATAAATCAAGGGAAACTTAAAAATTTGCAAAACTTGGGGTTCTTTTTGAGAGATTGTCTTCCCAAATTGGTAGTGTTGCAAAAACTTTGAAAATCAGGGTCATTTTGGTAATTTGCAAATTAGGGGCAATTTTGGGTATGCTTGTAAAATAAGGAAAATCTTGTAAAAAAAACAAATTTTGGGGTAGCTTAGTAGATTTTAAAACTAGGGGCGTTTTTGTAATTTACCACTAAGGGTATTTTAAAATGTCCACAGATCAAGAGAATTTTGTTATATAAATCTTACAAGTTTGAGGGAAGTCTTTAAAACTAGAGTTTTTATCAAAACGCGGCTAATTCCCTTTCGGGTTTTAATAATAGGGTTTAGCCCATGAACAAGTCCTCACGGTTAGGGTGAACCGAAGCTACGCGCACTGTAGGATTCTCGCGAAGAGGAGGTGAGTCACTAGGGACCGCTAAATACCAAGCTCTTCCGGATCCAATCCTAGACATGCGTACAAGGATTACCACACCCTAACTCGGCGACTTAGTCATAGGTTTGTTTATTAAGGCAATTAAAATCTTATGCAATTGTTGGGGTAAACTAGTCCTAAAGTACACATACTTTTCATACTATCTACGTCCCATTTCTACCCCTTTACAGATAATCATTCACACATAGATTAGAGATACTTACAAGAGCGGATCGGTGCCGGAGACTCGACGCCATGTTGTTCAACCAAAACCATTTTCATAGAGGTTTTCAAAAGCCTATCTAGAAAAATATTTTTAGGCATTAGGCCCTCACAGTCGAGTTTTGAACCTGGCTCTGATACCAAAATGTAACACCCCAAACCCGGCCCACAAGCCTTGACCAGATCTGGTATGTCACGGAGTAAAAACGTTTTGAAAAGTTCAATGGAAATTTTCAAAATTATGGGGGTAATAAAATGGTGTTTGCTAAAACTTAGATGGGTTGGCTTGATAAATACGATTGAGTTGAAAACTTTTCCTTTTTCCTTTGAAACCATTTAATCACTTAGGTTTTAAAACATTAGAGTCATCGATAATTTGAAAAATTTCGTTGCCGATAATAACATTTTTGAAAACGCCTACAAGTACTTATTTTGAAAACGTTATCTCTAACCGATTTGCTTGACAGTTCATAAGTTTATCAGTTATGTAATAAAGTAAAGCAACTACTTAAACGTCCAAAATAATAAGCGGCCATATTACAAACTAATCGAATTTTAGTGAATAGTAAACTTAAGGCGGGGCAAACATAAAATTTCAAGTCCATAAAACAAACATGGCCGCCTCGAGCTCTCCCCGACTCCGCATCCGCGCTCTACTCACCTGCAAGATGATATGGGAAGGGGTGAGTCACCAAGACTCAGTGTGTAAATCCCCAACCCGGAAATAACACTCATACATAAGATATTAGCATGACATGCAATTATGCAACCCAACCTAGCCATCCATGCTCCTTTTTCTACCCCGTGTGGTACCAAACCACTGGTGGTGCCAAACCACTGGTGACTTATAGTCACGATATCCGTCAATACGTGTGGTGCCAAACCACCTGGTGGTGCCAACCACTGGTGACCCGAAGTCACGATCAAATGATGGGGCCAACCCATCGTGTGATACCAAATCACCGGGCGTCGATCCCGTATCTCAAATGTGGGGCCAACCCACGGTGGCACTAAGCCACGGGGGACGCGCGCTATGAGGTGCCAAACCTCCGAGGTACCAAACCTCCGGTGACCGTAGTCACAATGTGTTACCAAAAAACACCGGTGTCCGTCGACACGAATATTACTCCCTCTCATCAATCCCACCATCATCATGCTCACATCACAAGTATCATGATCCCATATATCATGCAATCGTATATAGCATAGCATTTCACAAAGATATGATGGCATATACAACATATATCGTAAATCGAGTAATAGGGGACTTACCCGAAAACCAAGCTTATGCCCACTAGGCAAAGTTACCACATGAGAGGTTATAATATCATCAAATAACAGTTTATACTAATAAAGTGTGTAAGAGCTTACACACCTAGTTAATCGGAGGTCTAAAAAGAAATCCCGGATCTACGTGATATTATAAAAGTCCCGAACTTGTCCTCGTAATGCTCCTATATTCGGCCATCATAGATCAGTATTTAGGGGTCTCATTTGATTAACTAACAATCCAAAGGTTTGGTCATATTACAACAGAATAGGGCCTTAGGCCGAACCTTGATTAGCACTAACCAACGTGATTTGAAGACCCGGAACTTCAGATTCCTAGCCGAAAAGTCCCCTCCTAAAAACATAGTGCATAAATCGGTTACTCAAGAATACCAAGAATGGCCTTTGGCCGAAATTCTTAACTATTTCTAAGCTTACCGAAATCCCAAGTTATTGTTTGACTTGTTGAGATCCTCCGAAGAATCAAAATCCAAAGTGCTCCTTGGTGTCGGCTACACAAGCAAACATTTACAATTTAATATGGCCTATACCCCCCCTTTCGGCCGATCCTTACAAGAATCTTAGCTCATGTTTTCGACACTTCTAAGTAATGTAAGAAATCGGAAATTGAGAAATACTTACCAAAATATTCGGCCTTCACAAAGTAAAGAAAACAAAACGATGTCATGAGTTTTGGCCAAGAACAAGTTGAAAGGAAGGAGAACAAGGCCAAGGAAATTTCGGCACCCTCTTACTCTACTCAAAGCCGAACGTACATGTTCCTAGCGATGTCCCTATTTTGGCCATGGATAATTTGAAAAGGAAGAAGACAACTCAAAGCCTAGGCACCTCTTTGCCAAAAGAAACCGATTATCCAAGCCTTTCAACCCTCCTTCACTCGGCCATGCACAAAGGGAAGAAACCAAGTTATGCTGAAGAAATTTGGCCAAGCTTCTTTCTTGTCTAAAACACCTTCAAACCGAGAGTGTCAAGCCTCTCATATTTCCCCTATTCGGCTAGCACAAAATGAAGTAGGAGGCACCAAGAGTTTCGGCCATGCTAAACTTTTGCCAAACCTTATGGCCGGCCAACAACTCCACCTTTTCTAAATTTCAATCCCCAAAAAAAAATAAGCATTATTTCCCATAATATTCTCTCTATTTTCAATAAATAAATTAAAGGGGGAAAACTAACCCATGCATCTAATATATAAAATAATTAATAATATATATAATAATAACCAAAGGTTAATGCCCATAATTTCAGCACACCCACGGCAGCATGCCTTGTGCATGCGTGCGCCCTTTGCAAGGTGCCACTTGCATTCTGCTCGCCAAAAATAAAAACAACAATTAAAAAAAAATCCTTATGCTGCTGCCAGGTCTCGAACCCGAGACCTGGGGAAGACTGCCCATGCCTCTGACCATTCTCGCTCTGCGCCATATACATTATAAATGCGCGTCGAATTTCTTTTTAAGCTATCATCACTAGGCTCCCCACGCATTTAATGCCGAGGCCAAAACAAAATACCCAATCTGTTGCCCGGGGTTTGAACCCGAGACTGGAGGAAAGATGTCGCGCCTGACCACTCGGCCAAATTGTCTTTCATGACAAAGACGCGTTGCATAATTCTTTTAACCTATGCTTTGCTGGCCCTTAATGCTTTAACGCTAAAACAAAAGAAATTAGAAGCACCGGAGCGCCTAACGGGACTCGAACGCGAGTCCCCGAGCTGCCACGAACCGCCACGCCCCTCGCCACTTTGCCAAGGTATTATTTGTGACATGAATTCATCAAAATTTTCTTTTAAAGTCTTCTTAGCAAGCCCCTTCGTTTATATCACCAAGGCCCAAAATGAAATACCAGATCGACCACCATGACTCGAACTTCGGACTTTTGAAGCCCCTATGCACCTTAGCGCCCCCAAGCCACTCGGCCAAGGCGCTTATTTGTGCCATAAGCTCAACGAATTTATTCTTATACCTTTCTCCTTAAGTCCTCCTTCATGACAGTAAAAATAAAACTCCTCCCACGCGAATCGAACCTGAGCCCAGCGCCCCCAAATCACTTTGCCACACACTTTCTTTTGTCAAACTCCTCCAAATCTTTTCCTTAAGTTCTTATCTCGCCTAGCACCTCCCTTAAAGTATGCAAATAAATCCCTAGCCCTAAGACAGAATTTCCTCGGGTTTCAGACTAAATCCTTAAACAACCCTAACAAGGCATTTATTCAGGCGGTACAAGAAATAAAAAAAAATAATTTCATACCATCCTTAATTCGGGATGTTACAGTCACGATTCTGAAGAAGAAGAAACTTCAACAGAAGAAAATATAGAGATTCCTGAAGATCCTATGGAAACGGAACCCCCAGATCCATATGATTATGTCGCCCCAAAGCCATGGGAAAGAGATAAGAGTAAGTCTTACGGTAAGAGGAAAATAGACTCAGATCTTTAAAAAGATGATCATCTGAGAGCTAGTAACCAATATTATGAAAATGTTGAAAACACAACAAGAATATTGGGTAGTAAGATAGAAAATATAGCTACTAATGACATAAAACTGGAAACACCATGAGAAACTAGTCAACCCACACCTATACCTTACAGTATAGGAGACCTTAATAAAAGAAGTGTTGCTCAAGGAGGAGTATATTTAGATTTATCTAATGTTCCTTTATCAGACTATGAAAAAACCATAGATGATTGGGCACAATCCATGACTATTGTTGTAAACAACAACAGTACAGTCTGGACAAAAGAAAAGTTCTTAAACTATTTTGTTGAAACTTTTCAAGGAGATGTTCTTCAATTTCTCAGAAGATGGGAAGAATCTGAGAAAGGAAAAGAACAAAAGGGAAATCTTATTAATCAAATAAGTACCCCTAAAGATTTATTAAAAAGTTTAACCTCAATTCTAAAAATAGAATTTTGTGGTTACACTAATAAAAAAGACCAAGATAGCCAATCCAGCTATACTTTGTCAAAATTAAAATTATGTGATATTAGATATTTAGATGAATTCTCTAAAAAATTTCTACATGAATACCAAAAATTAAAAAAATGAAAGTGTAGATTTTTGGAGAAATCAATATTTCCATAAATTACCTCCACCTTGGGATGAAATTTGTATAAACAAATATGCATCTTTCATTATAAAACATAGTAATGATAATAAAGAAATAGGAGATATAGATACAATAGGTAATAGGATTAATTTTGCTAAAGAAAGAATTCTATTACATTGTCTACAGAGTAAAGCGACTAAACAAGTCAAGAATAAATTAAGTCATAGATATTGTACAAAAATGTTAGAAGGTGAATGGGAATTTGGTTGTAATTCCATACGATCAAAACCCTATAAAAAATATAATAAAAAATATAGATTAGCTAAATGGAAACCAAGAAATAAAAATAAAAATAATAATAATAAAAAGAAAAAATTTGTTAGAAGAAAAACTTCTAAAAATACTAAAAAACAAATATGTAAATGTTTTATTTGTGACGAAGAAGGTCACATAGCAACTTTTTGTCCTAACAAAGGCAAAAGTGCAAGGAAAATAATCAAAAATCTTGAAGAACAAGATTTAGAAATTTGTTTTAGTGAGGAAACAAATCCTACTGAAATATTATATGAATTAATTTCTGAAACAGAGTCTGATACAGATTCTGATGAATATATATTTACCCTTTATTGTTAATAAGAAATCGGTTATATTGTCTATAGAAAACAATTCTATAGAAATACCACCGGTAGATAATAATAAAATTATCTTTACTAATGTTTGTTGATTTCTTAGCAGGTCTTATGGATAGAGGTAAACAACCTCTAATAGAAAATGATGGATGGAGAACTGTCCATAAAAAAACCCAACAAGGGAAAATCACCAATGAGTCCTAAACAAGGATTTATTGCTGCACCTGCAAAAATAAATTCTAAACAAAGATTTATGGCTGCACCTACACAGGTACAATTTTATCCTAAACAAGGATATTATTTACCACATCCATTGGTAAACCAACCAATTGGAACACATTCACCAAACCCGGTGAATTATTATGAATTCTCTCAAAAGCCCTATTCGGATTCTGAAATTCTCAAATATGCAAAAGATTTGTTCAAAAAACAACAAACCTCTGAGTTCTCAGATCTAAAGGATTTTTATAATCCAGGCTTACCCCCAAAATACTACCATTTCATAAACAGAATGTGGAAAAACCATATTTTGGAACAAAGAGCTAGTTTCAGAAAAGCTCTTACCCAATTCTCAGAATTCTTAGTTGAAAAAACAACTAATAAATCTGAAGAATTATTACTAAAAAGTATATTATACACAGATTGGGATGATGTCCTAATCGAATATATGGATATTAAGGAGATAAACAATCTTCTTGATATATTTCAGTATTTTATTAGTAACGGGAGAAACACTCCAATTATTAATAAGATGTTTAGAAAATGTCTATATAACAAATGTAGACAAATTTTACCTTCAGAAATATTTTCAAAAATAAAAGGAGCCATTTGCAAACAGCAAGCTCTATTTCTAGAAAACTTTTCTGAATATTTTTCTCAAGCATATGAAACACCCCACACCCAGCCCACGAGCCTGAACCGGATCTGGTATGTTCCTTAAGAAAATCGGTTTCAAAATTCTTTGTTACTTAGCAAAAGGTTGTGTATTTTTAGGAAAAATACCGTTTTGGGTTGGGCTTAGGTTGAAAACCCATTTATTTTACTTAGAAATCATTTAGTTATGAAAAAAAACAATCTAGGATTTATTATTGAAATAAATTTAGTTAAACTTAATTAAAAGTAATTTGTAACACAATAAATAATAAAAAAAAAATAAACATAGGTAAAGAAATTCAACTTGGGCCTCATGGCCTTATTACATCAATCAAAACCCAAATAAGATTTAAAGTACTTGGTAAAATAAAAGTCCCAAATATTGAAAATCCTTTCTTCTTTGTGCATGGCCACCTTTAACTCCTGCCAGGCCGGTCCATTTATCGCTCATCACACGAAAAATAGTCCCACAAAGGGTGAGTCAACAGACTCAATGTGTACACAAACTAACAATCAACAATTCAGGCATACATGTTCATATCAAAGACATATTCATATAAAAATGATGCAACCCAAACCCAAGCCTATTTGTCCATCCGCTACACACCACCCGTACCTGCCGATCACACCGTGGGGACTACTAAGTCAACCCTCCATCCGCTACACACCATCGAAGGCAATCGCTGCAGTCGACGTGCTCATCGCCCATATACGTTGTGTCATTAGACACTATGTTCAGATAATGTAACTGAGGTTACCATGTTCACTTAATGGGACCGTAGCCACCATATTTCGTTGGTGAGACCGAAGTCAACACCTTCGTTGGTGAGACCGAAGTCAACACCTATTCTTCCCCTTTCACATATATCCCATATGCCCCAAATATTTATATCATGCATATCTTACTTCTAATTCATATTACATATTCAAATATATATATATATCGTATTTGTAATCCTATCGGAAGTAGGAAACGTACCTGGGTACTTTTACCTCATTTGTGACACTTAGCCACATTCTTATTCGCATGCACATTCATATATATACATATAAAATAATTGCCGTAATATATTGGGAGTTAGTGTGGGTACACACCTGATTCGCTTAATAGGTTCCTTGAAATCTCGAAGAGAATCGACCACAGATTTAGATCTCAAATCCTACATAAGTTAATCACTTTAAAAGACCATTCGGCCACTTTTCCAAATACAACTAGGATTTGTATTACTTACCTTGTTGCCGAATTGGATTGATAATCAAATCTCGAAGATTTGTGTTCTTCCTTGAAATCGGCTAACCATTAAATCCATTGATTTGGTTAGTCTCACGATTTAAAACAAATAGATCTAGACATTTAAGAGAGAACCTTGGCCGATTACATAATGTTTACTTACCTCAAATCTTTGAATCCGGATCTCTCTTCACGATTAAGCGAAATTCCTTGAATCTGAAATCCCGATATTCTTCTTTAATAATCGGTCAAGAGACAAATGAAGAGATTATTCCTAGATCTCGATTAGAAGAATTAGAAGAACAAAATTGATTGTTCTTACCTTAATACCTTAGTCGATTGCTTCATTGCCTCAGAGCCACAGAGATTTGGCTATGGGGTTTTAGTCGAGGATCAAAAGAAAAGGGTTTTGGCTTGACAGATGAAGAAAAAGAAGAAGAAAAGAGAAGAAGAAAAAAAAAGAGAAAAAGAGAATAATGGCAGAGAAAATTCGGAGAGAGAGAATAGGAGAAATTTTAGAGATTTTTGTGAGAGGTTTTCTTGAAGAGAAAAGAATGAATGAAGAATAGCCTTACTCTTCCTTTTATAGCCAAAATTACTAGCTAGAGTCCTTTACTTGGCCACCACTCTTCTATTTTGATAACTTTATCCTTTAATTATCATAAATAAAAGAGTTTAATCCAATATTTGTCTCTTCTAAATAATCCAATTTAAAAAATCCTTTATTTATCACCTTTTTAATCGAATATTTATGAAAATAAAACACCTCTTTTCTAGAAGCATGTGCCGTCCACCTCAGTCTTCTGGAAGCAAAAATAAAACCTCCCTTATTTGCTTCCCAAGTGACTCGAACTCAGGCCCAACACCCTTGCATGTGGCGCCATTTCCAGAGGCCCTAAGTGGCATCTTCAGGCCACTTTTCCAAGCCTGTTTGTGTGTCAAATTTCACCAACTTTTTCTTTTAAGGCCATCTTGCCTTAATTTCCTATTTTAAACTTTAAAACTTGACATTTCTAAGTCATTTCTAAGTTTCCTAAAATTTTCGATCGGCTCTGTAAACTTGCCATTTTCTTACATTTCCAAGTTTCTAGAAATGTTCACTTTCCATTTTTGAATCATTTCCTTACATTTCCTAGTTTCCATAAAATGTTCACTTTCCTCTTTATTCCTGTACATTTTCAGGACATTTCCCTACATTTCCAAGACAAGACATTTCCTTACATTTCATTGCATTTCCTTACATTTCCATACATTTCCTTACATTTCCTTACATTTCCATACATTTCCATACATTTCCTTACATTTCCTTACATTTCCCTACATTGCCTTACATTTCCATACATTTCCACACATTTCCACACATTTCCATACACTTCCATACATTTCCATATATTTCCATACATTTCCTTATTTCTAGAATTCACATAACACATTCATAATTCATGCAACATGCCATTTTACCACATGGTTCCTTGTGTCATGCTTCACACTGAGTTTCTTTTAAAGCCTCATTTACCTAGCTCCCTTTTACTTAAAACCAATAATTTTCCAAAGCTTTCTTCTTCCATCCTAAAATTCTAAAAACCCTTAATACACTTCTAACACTGCCAAAACCTACTACTCATGAATTATGCACAAACGCATAACCCCTAATCTAGGATGTTACAATTCTACCCTCCTTAAAAATAATTTCGTCCTCGAAATTACTTACTAACTGATCGTACCATCCTTCTCACCGCACTATGCTTACGTTTGTGCACTCTGATCTTAATAGAACCATCATACTTTCTAGGCACAATCTCTAAGTTCACGTCCCTAGAACTTATTTCTAACGTCGCGATTTAATCGACTTAAGAGAATTTTATGAATTTGTCTTTATTCCACTTTGATTACCCATGAAGAAGTTTTATGGAAAGAATTTTAGGAGTGGTTCTTTCGTATTCATACATGCACACTGATCTTTACATTCATACATCCATCAATCAATTATGAACTTTCGCTCATTCGAGAGAAATGTTGTAGTTTTCATTGTTGTTGTTTTTCCACTACCCAGGGGTATTTTCGTAATTTTTTCCTACGGGGGTATTTTCGTAATTTTTCAAAATAAGGTTCCTTGGTGATTTTGTCAATAAGGGTATTTTGGTAATTTTGAAATCCTGGGCCTTTCGGTAATTTTGAAATTCGAGGGTATTTGGTAAATTTTTTTACAAACCGGGGTAAATTTGTAAAGTTTAATAATTCAGGGGTATTTCAAAATTTGCAAAACTTTGAGGTTCTTTTTGAGCATTTGTTTTTCAAGTCGGTGATGTCATAAAAAATTTTAAAAATCGGGGTCATTTTGGTAATTTTGTAAGTTAGGGGCAATTTTGTAATTTTCCAAAATCAAGGTATTTTTGATATTTTGCAAATTAGAGTTTTTGAACATTTTATAAAGTATTGAAATCTTGATAAGAACTGTGGGTATTTTGGGAATTTCATAAACCAAGGGTATTTTGTAATTTACCAATAGGGGTATTTTTGTAATTTCATAAATCAAAAATTTTTCGAAAATTTTTGTAAAAATAGTTCTCACAAATTGAAAAGGTAATTTTAAGAGTTTTAAAACTAGGGTTTTTATAAAAACACGGCTAGTTCCCTTTCGGGTTTTAGTTATTGTGTTTAGCCTATGTCCGAGCCCTCTTCGGTCAGGGTGAACCAAAGCAACGCACAAGGCAGGATTCCTGCGAAGAGGAGGTGAGTCACTAGGACTGCTTAAATACAGTGCTCTTAGGATCCAATCCTAGACATGCGCATTAGGGGTTACCACACCCTAACTTAGTGACTTAGTCATGGGTTTGTTTGAGTAAGTATTAAGTCTTATGTATTTGTGTTTGAGTAGACTAGTCCTAGGGTTCAAGTTCCTATCATGCTATTCTAAGTTCCATTCATTTTTCTACCCTTCCATAACATAATATAAATCACATAATCACCCAAATGGTTAGGGGTACTTACAGTGGATCATGGTCGGAGGCGAGGTGTCATGCCGAAACCCTTATTTTCGTAAATACTTCATAAAATTCATTTGGCTCGATTTGAAAACGTTTTGGGCTTTGAGCCCACAGCCGAGAGTTTAAAATTGGGCTCGATACCAAATCTGAAACACCCCTTTTGGCCCCACGAGCTGAGAACGGATCTGGTATGTTCCTTAAGAAAATCGGTTTTCGTAGTCCTTTATTACTTAGAGAATATTGGTGTATTTTTAGAAAAAATACCGTTTTGGGTTGGGCTTAGGTTAAAAACCGTTTATTTAATTTAGAAATCATTTAATAAGGGTGACAAAATAATTTAAGGTTTAAATGTAAAGACATAAAATTTTAATATCATAAATGTAAAGTATTTCAAAGCATAATAATTGCAAGTAAATAATGGTAACGAAAAGAAAACTATGGCTTTTTAGGCCTTATTACATCAACAATTCCCAAACTTAAAATTTAAAGAACTTAAGAAAAATGATGGTCCAATTCATAAATATTTTCTTTGCTACGCATGGCCACCTTTAGCTCCTGCCAACCCGGTCCATTACTGCTCATCACCTGAAAAATAGTCCCTCAAAGGGGTGAGTCAACGGACTCAATGTGTACACCAACTAACAAACAATATTTCAGGCATACATATTCATATCAGAACATATACATATCAAAATGATGCAACCCAAACCCAATCCTAATGGTCCATCCGCTACACACCACCCATACCTGCCAGTCACACCGTGGGGACTACTAAGTCAACCCTCCTTCCGCTACACACCATCGAAGGCAGTCGCTGCAGTCGACGTGCTCATCGCCCATATACATTGTGTCATTAGACACTATGTTCAGATAATGTAACCGAAGTTACCATGTTTACTTAATGGGACCGTAGCCACCATATTTCATTGGTGAGACCGTAGTCAACACCTATTCTTCCCCTTTCACATATATCCCATATGCCCCAAATATTTATATAATGCATATCTTATTTTTCATTCATATTACATATTCAAAAATATATATATATCGTATTTGTAATCCTATCGGAAGTAGGAAACGTATCTGGGTACTTTTACCTCGTTTGTGACACTTAGCCACATTCTTATTCGCATGCACATTCATATATATATATACATGTAAAATAATTGCCGTAATATATTGGGAGTTATTGTGGGTACACACCTGATTCGCTTAAGGTTTCCAATCCAAATCCGAAAAGCTTGATCTAATGCCTTAGATCTTAATTCTCTACATTCAATCATTTAATACTTAGTAAAGAGCCATTCATTTATAAATCCAAATCCTAGTAGGATTAGTATACTTAAAACTTACCTTGAAACTCTCAAATCCAGAAATCCTTGTATCCTCCCAGTCGAAATCCCTATAACTACATGTTAGATCAATTTCTAACATTTATTCACAACAAATAACCCTTAGCCGAATGTTAAATATGACTTACCTTAGATTCTTAAATCCCGAAATTCACCGAATAACTAGGGAACACGCGACCTATGGTGTACCTTCGGGAAAAGAACTTCTCCTTCCTTGTAGTCGACACTTAGTAGATCCCGAAAGATCTCTTCAAGGTTTCGGCAACCATGAACATTAATGGAATTAGCCCTAGATTTCGATAAGTCTAAAGTATAAAAGAATGGAAACCAAACTTGGATCTTACCCTTATTTGAAGAAATCGATTGCACCTTCACTTCAACCTTCGGCTATGGCCTTGATCTTAGCTAGCTTTCGGCTTTTGGAATATTGAGAGGAGAAGAATAAAGAAGAAAAGAATAGGGGTTGGAGAGAAAATTCGTGAGAGGTTATCAAGGAAGAGTAAATAATCTTTGAATGGCCTCTCTTTTCCTTTTATATCCAAATTTACTAGGCTAGAGTCCTTACTTGGCCACCACTCTTCTATTTTGATAACTTTATCCTTTAATTATCATAAATAAAAGAGTTTAATCCAACATTTATCTCTTCAAAATAATCCAATTTAAAAATCCTTTATTTATCACCTTTTAATCGAATATTTATGAAAATAAAACACCTCATTTCTAGAAGCATGTTCCGTCCACCTTAGTCTTCTGGAAGCAAAAATAAAACCTCCCTTATTTGCTTCCCAAGTGACTCGAACCCAGGCCCATTCCTCTTGCATATGGCGCCATTTCCATAGGCCCTAAGTGACATCTTGAGCCACTTTTCCAAGCTTTGTTTGTGTGTCAAATTTCACCAACTTTTTCTTTTAAGGCCACCTTGCCCTAATTTCCTATTTTAAACTTTAAAACTTGACATTTCTAAGTCATTTCTAAGTTTCCTAAAATTTTCGATCGGCTCTGTAAACTTACATTTCCTTACATTTCCATACATTTCCATACATTTCCTTACATTTCCTTACATTTCCCTACATTGCCTTACATTTCCATACATTTCCACACATTTCCACACATTTCCATACACTTCCATACATTTCCATATATTTCCATACATTTCCTTATTTCTAGAATTCACATAACACATTCATAATTCACAAAACATGCCATTTTACCACATGGTTCCTTGTGTCATACTTCACACGGAGTTTCTTTTAAAGCCTCATTTACCTAGCTCCTTTTTACTTAAAAACCAATAATTTTCCAAAGCTTTTTCTTCCATCCTAAAATTCTAAAAACCCTTAATACACTTCCAACACTGCCAAAACCTACTAACTCATGAATTATGCACAAACGCATAACCCCTAATCTAGGATGTTACAGCATATGTTTTTATAAACGAGATAGGGGAAAAAATCCCTGCTATCAAGTTTCGTTTAAATCATGAGCCGTTCGATATAACGAGAATTGAATGGGGATTTGTAAAAGAAATAACGATCAAAAAATCTCTTTTGATTTATTAAAAGATTTTCCAATGATAGTCAAATCCCGGCTATCAAATTTTGTAAACATAGACGATTTTGTCTATTATTTCCATATTGAGATAAACAGTCTCATTGGTATTGCTGAGGAAGAAAAATTTCATCAGCCCTATCAAATTTGGAATATAAATACTATGTTTTCGGGAAAAGCCCTGGCAGCAGTAAGAGAAGATCCAGAGCATTTGTCAAAAATCATTGATGAGTGCTATAATAATTTCAACAAGTATCAAGTCCAAGCAGGAATTGATCTTATGAGCATGGCTCGACATCTTCTCCATCAAGACACTTATATGTTCTGGATCGATGGAAGAAGAATATTAACCTATGATACTGGAAGCCACCAGAGATCAAATGAAGAAGCCGTTTCGTTATTAACAAGAATAGCAGAAATGGAGATCAGAATTATCCGTCAGCAGCGAAAATCCGAGAAGTATGGGAGCGATGGAACACACCAGCACCTTCACCGGAATCATTACACCTTGACGAGATCGAGGAAATGAATCTGAAAAACATCCAAGAAGGATGAAGACAAATTGGATGAGACAACCAGTTAACATCCAAATGACGCTTGAGAGTGATGATGTAAGCAACCATCAATGTCATGAAGTAAGCAATGATGCAAGCAGCAGGTATTGCCGAAAAAGGAAGCCACCTGGAAGCAACCAAGATGGAAACAATTTTGTCAAGAAAAAGGAAGCTACGTGGAAACAACCAAAAGCATCCTTATCAAGTTACTGTTTAAGGAAGCTACGTGGAAAAAACCATAATAGCATCCGTCCAAACAAGGAAGCTACGTGGAAACCACCATGAAGCTGACTATTCATCCGTCCTTATCAAGGAAAGCCACGTGGAAGCAACCATTAAAGGCATCCTTATCAGGACACTATTCGGATTCCAATTGTAATTAAATTAGAGTCTATTCTTTAATTCTTATCCGAACAATTATTTCGGACTTCAATTGTAATTAGATTCTAGTTTAGAATTTTTGGTTATAAATAGGCATTCTTGTAGCCTGAAGAAGGCATCGAGTTTTAGTTAGAAAATTAGAATTAGATTTTCTCTTTTGTAACTATCTTTTCTTCTTTGTGAATAAATCCCTTTTTCTAACTAAAACTCGATGCCTTCTTCAGGCTACAAGAATGCCTATTTATAACAAAAAATTCTAAAGTAGAATCTAATTACATTTGAATTCCGAAATAATTGTTCGGATAAGAATTAAAGAATAGACTCTAATTTAATTACAATTGGAATCTGAATAGTATCCTGATAAGGACACATTAATTGTCCGCTTCTTGGTGGCTTCCAAGTAGCTTCCTTTAATTGGTGGATGCTATGTTGGTTTTTTCCACGTAGCTTCCTCGAACAGTATCTTGATAAGGATGCTTTTGGTTTTTTCCACGTAGCTTCCTTGAACAGTGTCTTGATAAGGATGCTTTTGGTTTTTTCCACGTAGCTTCCTTGAACAGTGGTTGCCATCATGGTTGCTTCCACGTAGCTTCCTTGTTTGGCAATATCTGCTGCTTGCATCATTGCTTGCGTCATGACATTGATTGTTGCTTACATCATTATTCTGCGTCATTTGGATGTTTGACAGGTTGTCATCTTCCAATTTGTCTTCATCCTTCTTGGATGTTTCTCAGATTCATTTCCTCGATCTCGTCAAGGTGCAATGATTCTGGTGAGGGTGCTGATGTGTTCCAGTGCTCCCATACTTCTCTGATCTCCGCTGCTAACGGATAATCATCGAGTTCCATCTCAGCTATTTTTGTTAATAACGAAATGGCTTCTTCATTTTCTTCATTTGATCTCTGGTGGTTTCTAGTATCCCATGCCAATATTCTCCTTCCATCAGTCCAGATTTGGTAACTGTTTTGTTGAAGTAGAAATTGGGCTTCTGCCATTAAATCAATTCCGGCTTGGATTTGAAATTGGGGAAAATTCTTATAACACTCGTCAATGATTTTTGACAAATGCTCTTGATCTTCCTGTGCTGCCAAGAGGGATCTTCCTCCAAGGATTTTATGAATAATCCATATTTGATATGGCTGATGAAATTTTTCTTCCTCAGCAATACCAATGAGACTTTTTATCTCAATACGGAAATAGTAGACGAACTCGTCTTCTTTTGCAAAATTTGATAGCCGGGATTTGACTATCGCTGGAAAATCTTTTAATAAATCAAAAGAGAGATTTTGGACTGTTATTTCTTTAACAAATCCCCATTCAATACTGGTTATATCGAACGGCTCATGATTTAAACGAAACTTGATAGCAGGGATTTTTTCCCCTATCTCATTTATAAAAACATATGCTTGAGAAAAATATTCAGAAAATTTTTCTAGAAATAGAGCTTGCTGTTTGCAAATGGCTCCTTTTATTTTTGAAAATATTTCTGAAGGTAAAATTTGTCTACATTTGTTATATAGACATTTTCTAAACATCTTATTAATAATAGAAGTGTTTCTATAAGTTACTAATAAAATCTTTGAAATATATCAAAAAGATTGTTTATCTCCTTAATATCCATATATTCGATTAGGACATCATCCCAATCTCTCTGTATAATATACTTTTTAGTAATAATTCTTGATTTATTAGTTGTTTTTTCAACTAAGAATTACGAGAAATGAGTAAACTTTTCGAAACTAGCTCTTTGTTCCAAAATATGGTTTTTCCATATTCTTGTTTATGAAATGGTAGTATTATGCAGGGTAAGCTTTGGATTATAAAATCCTTTAGATCAGGGAATTGAGAGGTTTGTTGTTTTTCAACAAATCTTACGTATATTTGAGAATTTGAGAATCGGAATAAGGCTTTTGAGAGAATTCATAATAATTCACCGGGTTTGGTGAATGTGTTCCAATTGGTTGGTTTACCAATGGATGTGGTAAATAATATCCTTGTGTAGGATAAAATTGTACCTGTGTAGGTGCAGCCATAAATCCTTGTTTAGAATTTATTTTTGCAGGTGCAGCAATAAATCCTTATTTAGGACTCATTGGTGATTTTCCCTTGTTGGGTTTTTTATGGACAGTTCTCCATCCATCATTTTCTATTAGAGGTTGTTTACCTCTATCCATAAGGCCTGCTAAGAAAATCAGCAATCATGTTATTAACACGTTTTATGTAAATAACATCAAAATTAAATTGGCATAATTCATTATACCATCTTATTCTTCTTGGTATAGTTTCTAAACTTTTATTAGTTAGAAATTGTTTGACTGCTTGATTATCAGTTTTTATTATAAAATGTTCAGGTGCTAAATATATTAGGAATTTTTTTTATTCCCTTCTTTATCGCTAACAATTCTTTTTCATATATAGCATAATTTATTTCATTAGGTTTAAATTTCCCTGAACTATATCAACAAATTAATTCTTCTTTAGCTATTGTTTTAGCTTTTAAGACACATCCCCAATTCTTTTCGGAGGCATCTGTTTCAAGAATTAATTTATCACCTTGTTTAGGTAAATAGACTTTAGGAATATAATTTATTTCAGATTTTATTTTTTTAATAAGATCTGAATCTTTTTTAGTCCAATCAAAAGGTTTATCCTTTTTTAATTTTTCATATAACTCATCTAGTTTTTTAGATAAGTTAGGGAAGAAATTTCTTCCATAATTGATAATTCCTAAAAATTGTTGAAGTTGTTTCTTATCAACAATATTTTCAGGAAATTTTTTTATTTTAACAATAATATGGTCTTGGAGTTTAAGACCATCTGATGATAATATTAATCCCAAGAATTCTATTTCAGTTTTTTCTAATTCTATTTTCTTAGGGCTTAATATTATTCCATGTTTTATAAACTCCCTTGCTATGATATTATGTTTTTCCAGTGTTTCTGAAAAAATTAGAATATCATCTATATATACCACGCAAAATTTTTTATATTTATTAAATATAGAGTCCATCCATCTTTGGAAGACTTGCGGTGCATTACATAATCCGAATGGCATTACATTCCAGTGGTAATGTCCATTGGGTGCACTAAAGGCTGTTAACTGTTTGGATTCTTCTGTAAGCATGATTTGCCAGAATCCTGATTTACAATCAAATTTACTAAAATATTTAGCTTGTTTAGCTTGATTTATTAATACATCTTTTCTTGGAATAAAATATCTATCAAAAATAATATTTTGATTTAATCTTTTATAATTGATGACCATTCTAGCTTTTCCTCTTTTTATTTCTGCATGGTTTCTTACCATAAAAGCAGGGCTAGAATGTGGACTAGTAGTTTCTTCTATTAATCCTTTTTCAAGTAATTCTTTTACTTGTATATCAAATTCATCTATATCTTGTTTAGTATAGATCATTGGTTGTAATACCCTGGTTTAGGGGCTAGGAAATTCAAGTATAATTCAAGTGTTGGAAAGGTTTTGGGGTGTTTTTGGATGTGTTTTAGAGGTCTAAGAATGCTTGGATGAAAATGAAAGGCTTTGGAAAATTTTGGTTTTTTAGTGCAAAAAGGGAATCGGGCCAAGGGAGGCCTTAAGAATAATTTTTGTAAATTTTTGGCACAAGAGAGGCTGTGGTAGAGTGGCCTCCGTGCGCTGCTTAAGGGGCTGGAAGTAGCGCCATGGAGGGCTTGGGTTCGAGTCCAAGCGGCAACACATGTGGTTTTTATTTTTGGGTTTGGGCGTTAGGCCTAGGAAGGCCTTATAAATAAATTTGGGGGTTTATGGACATGGAAGGCAGGTTGGCAGAGTGGCACTCATGCGCCACTTAGGCGCTGGAGGGAAGGAGGTCGCGGTTCCGAGGGCTGGAAGCAGCATTTTGGCATGTTTTATTTTATGCGGATATGGGCTGTAGTATGGAGGCCTTAAAAATAAAATGGGTGGCTTCATGGCATAAAAATCAAAGTGGCCGAATGGCCTGGAGGCGTTGGAAGGAAAGCAAAGCGTGACAAGTTCTGGGTTCGAACCTTAGAGGCTGTAATTGATTTTTTTTATTTTTTTTTATTTTTTTTATTTTCTTTGGCTTTTTGGCTTATTGGACGGCACATGGAGAGCTAAGGATGTTTAGTTCTTCTTAAATTCGGCTGGAGTGATAAGGGTGGGTTTTATTTATTTTTATTTTATTTTAGATAATAGGATAATTGTAGGAGTATTTTAATAGGATTAGATTAGTGGTTAGTTTTTAAATTAATTTGGGGGTAGCTTTGTTAGTTTATTATTTTAGATAATTATAGGATTATTTTAGTTAATCAATAAGGGATAATGGCTGGTGGTTTAATATTTTCTTTGGGATTAAGTGATAAAATATGGGTTAATTTAGGAGTGTGTAATTCAAATCAATTTGAATTAGGGGCCATAGGTGATGGTAGAAACTTGGGCTCTTCGGTGGGGAGTAGTAGAATATTATTTAAGGATGTGTGCTCTCCTTTTCCAAATTTTAGTTCCCTCTTTTAGATCCTACTTCCTTAAATTCCTTTTGATATTTTTTCTAGTTGACCGAACCTCCAAGTGATCTTTATTTCTTTTTGTGCTTTGAAATTGAAATCCTTCCAAACACCATTAATCCCTGGCGATTTCTCCTTTGGCTTTCTATCGAATATTTCTTTTATTTCCTTTAAATCCCTTGGCGAGCCGAATCTTCTCTTTTACTTTGGCCGAATATTGGTGTGGTGTGGATCTCTTCGGTTTCTTCTCCTCAATCGTTGGTAGTCAAGATTCGGTAAGTGGTGGTAAAGATCCATGTTGTATTTATTCTTTTATTATTCAAAGCCGAAAGCTATTAAGGCTAATCATTTATGCGTTTAGGGTGTGGTCGATTGCAAAAGGACCATTCAGTAGTCCGAGATTTGATTGGAAATCAAATCGGCCTTCTGAGAAGCAAGGATATTTAAGGACATAGATCAATTCTCGGGATTCAAGATATTTTGGTAAGTAATATTTGGTAAAGGTTCAACATTTAGTTTATGACTTGGAGGTTTAACCCGTTTATCCGATTAAGCTTTTGATGGAGGCCAATAATACGGTCAAGAGGGGAAAGGAAGGTCCCTATTAGAAAGTTTAAGAAAAGAGCTGTCTCGGCGATTCGTGATTGGCCACCGGGTGTGGACGTGCAACAGAAAAACGATAGGCGGATAACGGTAGTCTCGCTAAGCGATAGCGTCGAAATCGAGGTTTAGAGCTTGAGGTTATAAGGTGTGTAACTAACCCATTTGTTTTGGGTTTTATGTGTTAAATGTTTTACTAACAAGTGCGATAATAAGTGTGCCATGTATACCACTAAAGGGTATAGCGATGATCGAGTTAGTATCGGACTGTTGCAATGTGATTATTTGTTTGTATATGAGTATGTTTATGAATATTAATAAGCAAGTGCATGCATTATCATGATTATATTTTATGTGGCATGTGCATGGGTGGGTTATGAAAAGAAGGTACGGGTGTACTTCAAGTACGTGGTTGATGTCAGCTTTGTGCTACATCGTGGATTGGCGCTGACTGAGGTCGCGTTGTGGATCTTTGCGATTTAGTTCGCGTGGTTACCTTGATTGATATCGGCTTTATGCCATATCGTGGCTTGATGGGTTGCTATGTGCTCCATCGTGGATGGCATTGGTTGCCTTTTTGGAGGGAAAAGGAGAGGGTGACTCGATAGTCCCCTGGTGTGTGGTAGGCTGGATAAGGGGGTGTGTAGCGGATGGACCCTAGGTTTGGGTTGGGAATCATGTTGCATTATTTTTGTAATAATATGGAAATGGGCCAAGCCCAATATGACATGTGGATAGGTATGTTTTGGGAACATACGTGGAAATGGGCCAAGCCTAGTTGATATGTGGTTTATTGAGAAATGGGCCTAGCCCAGTATTTGAGTATGATTTGAATGTGGGCCAAGCCCAGATTGTGGTAATTGTTAAAATGAATATATTACTTGTTGCATTTGATAATTGGGATATTATGTGGCTAGCATGTGGGTGGATTTCAGTGGTTAACTTACACACCGAGTCATTATGACTCACCCAATTATTTTCAAACATCGCAGTGACAAAGTTGATCGGACCAGGGTTGGAGAGGATGCAAGGTGGCCCATGCAGAAGGAGATTGATTTAATTATTTTTAAGCAATTTTTAATACTAAGTGTTTTGGATTAATTATTTTTGTAATAAGGGCCTTATTATTATTTTTTTGTTATCACTATTTTTGATATTACTTGATATTATGGTTTACTTAAAAGAAATTATTATGTGAAGATGATTTTAATTTTAGCAACCTATTTAATCAAAGTATTTATATATTTTTATACTAAAGTTTTAATATGGATTATTTTTAATAACAAAGCTTTATTTATAATTTTAAAAGAAAAGACATGGTTTCCAAAAGTTAACAATTTTTACGTTTTAAACTAAAGTCAAAGATTTTCCACCGTCTTTTCATGATGATGTAATCCAGGATCCGGTCTAGACTCGTGGGCGGGTTTGGGGATGTTCTGATTTGGTATCGAGCCCGGTTCAAAACTCGGCTTTGAGGGTTTTGGGCCCAAAAACGTTTTCAAAATGGGCTTTTCAAAAATATGGATTTTTATGAAATATTTGCAGGTATTCTGGCATGGCACCTGTACCTCCGACCCGAGTCCACGGTAAGTACTTGGACTCTTGAAGTGGGTTGATATTATAAAGCGATATGGGCTTAGTTGGGCTCGTAGATTAGTGAACTAGGATCTGTTGAACCACAGGACTAGTCTACTCAAACACATGCATAAAACTTAAGGTTACTAAAACAAACCTATGACTAAGCCGCCGAGTTAGGGTGTGGTAACCCCTGTGCGCATGTCAAGGATTGGATCCGGAAGAGCTTGGTATTTAAGCAGTCCTCGTGACTCACCTCCTCTTCGCGGGATTCCTACAGTGCGTGCGTAACCGGTTCACCCTAACCAAGAGGACTCGGTCATAAGGCTAAACAATAAATAAAACCGAAAGGATTAGCCTTCTTTGTTTTAGAATTCTTGATTTTAAAATTTTCAATTTACCCTTGGTTTGTAAAACCATAAATCTGATTTCGAAAAAAAAAAAAGGATTTCTCAATTTACCAAAATTACCAAAATGCCCCTAGTGGCAAAATTACAAAAATGCCCCTGTATTATAAAATTAACGCACTATCCTTAACTTTTGTTAAAATGACTTTACTTTGCAAAATATTAAAATCTTTAGTTTTCAAAATATCAAGATACGATTTGAGGAAATTTGAAAAAACCCTGTGTGTTAAAAATTACTAAAATGCCACGACTTTTAAAATTTCTGGTTTAACCTCAGTTTAATAAAATTTCCTTACGTTGCAAAAGTATCCAATTTTCAGTATTTCAAAATAATACCACGAATTTGGAAATTTTCAAAATTATCCTTGATGACAAATTACCAAAATACCCTGGTTTCCAAAATCTTGTCATACCTTTAATTTGAGAATTTTTCAAAACACCCTAAAGTTTTGGAATATCAAAATATCTTGACTTATCAAGGTTTTCAAAATTTTTTGATAATTTACTGAAAATACCAGATAGAAAAATGACAAAAATACCACAGGGTAGAAACGCGTAAATGTCCGAATAAGTGAATGTGGGTGGTAGATACCACCGAATGTGCCTCTACGGAGGAATGAATGTGGCTTCATTGAGAAATGAAGGTGTCTCTAGTGATGAATGTGTTCTTGTTGATAAATGATTGTGTGTGTGAATGTGATCCTTGAACTAGAGTAGTAAACTCGAATGAACCTTTGGGTGATCGAAAGAACTACTTATAAATACCCTTCTTTCATAAAATTTGCTCGTGGTTAAACAAGTGGAACAAAATTACTAATACATAAAATTTCTTAAATCGAGATAAAATCGCGACGATAGAGATGAGTTCTAGGGGACGCGGTAGAGATAGAATGACGGCCGAACCCGTGAGGAGGGTCTAGCCATGGGTCGAGAAAGTGAAGTCGCCAACAAGTGGACGTAGAGGAGCAAGATCGGATAGGAGAAGATGACGCAGATCGCGGGCCATGTTACAAATTCTAGAACGTGTAGCGAGGAGCTAGTAGGGAAATGGAACTCGGAAGTCGGTGTCCAGAGACTGGTCAAACGGAGCCGAGATCTTTAGAGGAGTGTCGGGAGTGGCTCTCGAATGTAGCGGAGTATTGGCTAGAAGGAGTCGAAAGAATTATGGACGACTTGGATTGCACCCCGGAGGAAAAGCTAAAGGTCTTTGTTTCGTTACTTCGTGTGAAGCTTATCGTTGGTGGCTCACTGTCAAACAAAGTGTACCAGCAGAACGAGTGGATTGGGATTATTTTAAGGTTAAGTTTGAAGGAAAGTATGTAGGAGCCAGTTACTTAGACGCGCAAAGGAAGGCGTTTCTAAATCTAGTACAAGGGAATAAATCGGTAGCGGAGTATGAAGCGGAATTTGTGCGACTAAGTCAGTACGCCAAAGGAATCGTGGCTACTGATTATGAAAGGAGTGTTCGATTCGAAGATGGGCTGCGAGATGAGTTGCGGGAGTTGATCGCTCCACAAAGAGAAAGGGATTTCGCCATTTTGGTAGAGAAAGCTCGGATTGCCGAAGAGGTTAAAAAGACTATAAGAGAAAACCGAGAGAAGAATAGGAACGATAATAAGGGAAATGTTGGACCGTCAGCATCGTTTGGTAATGTCCAGAAAAGACCAAGGATCGAGAATCCTGTGCATGCACTTGTACCAGTGGATCGGAATCGTCTCTGTGCTCGATGTGGAAGGCCTCACACAGGAGAGTGTTGGGGAAATAATAAAGAATGCTTTCGGTGCGGATCTAAGGCACATCTGGTTAAGAATTGTCCTCGAACAACGAGGGGTCGTGGTTCTAGTCAAAGTCAACCAAGGAGGTGATATCGGGTAAGCTCCTTTGTTATGGAATTTTCTTTAATTATTTTCTTTGTTTGTAAGTTAGCTTTTTCTTGTGTGGTTTGGATCTTGAGTGAGAACTTAGAGACTACGATTGGGAAGTATGATGAATTGAAATCGAGTCTTGTGAGGCGTAGAGAGAGAGAGTTAGGATTGCATGGTAGTAAGTAATTTGGGGACGAAATTATTTTAAGGAGGGTAGAATTGTAATACCCTGGTTTAGGGGCTAGGAAATTCAAGTATAATTCAAGTGTTGGAAAGGTTTTGGGGTGTTTTTGGATGTGTTTTAGAGGTCTAAGAATGCTTGGATGAAAATGAAAGGCTTTGGAAAATTTTGGTTTTTTAGTGCAAAAGGGAATCGGGCCAAGGGAGGCCTTAAGAATAATTTTTGTAAATTTTTGGCACAAGAGAGGTTTTGTGGTAGAGTGGCCTCCGTCTGTACTGCTTAAGAAATTTGGAAGTAGCGCCATGGAGGGCTTGGGTTCGAGTCAAGCGGCAACACATGTGGTTTTTATTTTTGGGTTTGGGCGTTAGGCCTAGGAAAGCCTTATAAATAAATTTGGGGTTTATGGACATGGAAAGCAAAGTTGGCGAGTGGCACTCATGCGCCACTTAGTATGAGGAAGGAAGAGTCATGATTCCAGGGTGGAAGCGACATTTTGGCATATTTTATTTTATGCGGATATGGTCTGTAGTATGGAGGCCTTAAAAATAAAATGGGTGGCTTCATGGCATAAAAATCAAAGTGGCCGAATGGCTGGAGGCGTTGGAAGGAAAGAGGCGACAAGTTCTGGGTTCGAACCTTAGAGGTCAGAATTGATTTTTTTATTTTTTTATTTTCTTTGGCTTTTTGGCTTATTGGACGGACACACATGGAGAGCTAAGGATGTTTAGTTCTTCTTAAATTAATTTGGAGTGATAAGGGTGAGTTTTATTTATTTTTATTTTATTTTAGATAATAGGATAATTGTAGGAGTATTTTAATAGGATTAGATTAGTGGTTAGTTTTTAAATTAATTTGGGGTAGCTTTGTTAGTTTATTATTTTAGATAATTATAGGATTATTTTAGTTAATCAATAAGGGATAATGGCTGGTGGTTTAATATTTTCTTTGGGATTAAGTGATAAAATATGGGTTAATTTAGGAGTGTGTAATTCAAATCAATTTGAATTAGGGGCCATAGGTGATGGCGAAACTTGGGCTCTTCAAGTGGGGGAGTAATAGAATATTATTTAAGGGTGTGTGCTCTCCTTTTCCAAATTTTAGTTCCCTCTTTTAGATCCTACTTCCTTAAATTCCTTTTGATATTTTTCTAGTTGACCGAACCTCCAAGTGATCTTTATTTCTTTTTGTGCTTTGAAATTGAAATCCTTCCAAACACCATTAATCCTCGCGATTTCTCCTTTGGCTTTCTATCGAATATTTCTTTTATTTCTTTTAAATCCCTTGGCGAGCCGAATCTTCTCTTTTACTTTGGCCGAATATTGGTGTGGTGTGGATCTCTTGGTTTCTTCTCCTCAATCGTTGGTAGTCAAGATTCGGTAAGTGGTGGTAAAGATCCATGTTGTATTTATTCTTTTATTATTCGAAAGCCGAAAGCTATTAAGGCTAATCATTTATGCGTTTAGGGTGTGGTCGATTGCAAAGAGGACCATTCCAGAGTCTGAGATTTGATTGGAAATCAAATCAGCCTTGAGAAGCAAGGATATTTAAGGACATAGATCAATTCTCGGGATTCAAGATATTTTGGTAAGTAATATTTGGTAAAGGTTCAACATTTAGTTTATGACTTGGAGGTTTAACCCGTTTATCCGATTAAGCTTTTGATGGAGGCCAATACGGTCAAGAGGGGAAAGGAAGGTCCCTATTAGAAGTTTAAGAAAAGAGCCGTCTCGGCAGTTCGTGATTGGCCACCGGGGTGTGGACGTGCAACAGAAAACGATAGGCAGATAACGGTAGTCTCGCTAAGCGATAGCATCGAAATCGAGGGTTTAGAGCTTCAGGTTATAAGGTGTGTAACTAACCCACTGTTTTCGGGTTTTATGTGTTAAATGTTTTACTAACAAGTGCAGTAATAAGTGTGCCATGTATACCCTAAAGGGTATAGCGATGATCAGGTTAGTATCGGACCTGTTGCAATGTGATTATTTGTTTGTATATGAGTATGTTTATGAATATTAATAAGCAAGTGCATGCATTATCATGATTATATTTTATGTGGCATGTGCATGGGTGGGTTATGAAAAGAAGAATGCGGGTGTACTTGAGTACGTGGTTGATGTCAGCTTTGTGCTACATCGTGGATTGGCGCTGACTGAGGTCGCGTTGTGGATCTTTGCGATTTAGTTCGCGTGGTTACCTTGATTGATATCGGCTTTATGCCATATCGTGGCTTGATGGGTTGCTATGTGCTCCATCGTGGATGGCATTGGTTGCCTTTTTTGGAGGAAAAGGAGAGGGTGACTCGATAGTCCCCGGTGTGTGGTAGGTTTGGATAAGGGGTGTGTAGCGGATGGACCCTAGGTTTGGGTTGGGAATCATGTTGCATTATTTTTGTAATAATATGGAAATGGGCCAAGCCCAATATGACATGTGGATAGGTATGTTTTGGGAACATACGTGGAAATGGGCCAAGCCCAGTTGATATGTGGTTTATTGAGAAATGGGCCTAGCCCAGATTTGAGTATGATTTGAATGTGGGCCAAGCCCAGATTGTGGTAATTGTTAAAATGAATATATTACTTGTTGCATTTGATAATTGGGATATTATGTGGCTAGCATGTGGGTGGATTTCAGTGGTTAACTTACACACTGAGTCATTATGACTCACCCAATTATTTTCAAACATCGCAGGTGACAGGTTGATCGGACCGGGTTGGAGAGGATGCAAGGTGGCCCATGCAGAAGGAGATTGATTTAATTATTTTTAAGCAATTTTTAATACTAAGTGTTTTGGATTAATTATTTTTGTAATAAGGGCCTTATTATTATTATTTTTGTTATCACTATTTTTGATATTACTTGATATTATGGTTTACTTAAAAGAAATTATTATGTGAAGATGATTTTAATTTTAGCAACCTATTTAATCAAAGTATTTATATATTTTTATACTAAAGTTTTAATATGGATTATTTTTAATAACAAAGCTTTATTTATAATTTTAAAAGAAAAGACATGGTTTCCAAAAGTTAACAAATTTTTACGTTTTAAACTAAAGTCAAAGATTTTCCACCGTCTTTCCGCAGTGACAGAACCGGATCCGGTCTAGACTCGTGGGCCGGGTTTGGGGATGTTACATTGGTTTTACTCTAATAATTTTATTGGGGTTTTCCAATTTTATAGAGCAATATCTAGGACTGTTTTTCCATAATTTTAGTTGTTCTTCACTGAAATTATTTTCTAAAATTTTAAACAACCAATGATTTGTTTCAAGTTGTTTAATTTGTTCTTTAGGTGGTGTAAAATCCTGATCACAAATATATTTGTGATTTTCTACTAGGGGTATTTCTACTGAAGTGTTTTCAGTAGTTAATGTAACAAAGTTTTTATCTATAGAGAAGGGTAAATGTTGATATATAAAATTATTTCCTAATAGTATATCTCCATGCATTTCATGAAAACATAATATTTTAGGAATTACAAATCTAACATTGTTTATGTAGATTGATATATTTTTTGCCTTAAATAAAATTAAAGTTTCAATGCCATTAACACCACAACACTCTAATGGGATTTTTCATAAGTTCCCATTTTTACGAGAAGGAATAGCATTTTCTCTGCAAACTCTCTGGTTGTAGCTCCAAAGATCTAGTAAAGCATTTAAAGAATATGTTTTATATTCTCTAAATTGAAATGTAATTTCTATATAAGTATAATATTTCCTTGATTGGAAATGTGAAAATGTAATAGTATCCTTTTTTCCCAGTTTCATTTGTTGAATTATTGGTTTTTCCAATTTAGAATAATGAACTGGTTTTAGTTCTGTTAGGAATTTGTTTTCCCAATATTTTTTAGGTTTGATTTTACCATAAGGGTATTGTTTATCAATTTCCCTAGGTTTAGGTATTTCATATTCATATGGATCTGGGGTTCCGTATCTATAGGTTCTATATTTTTTATCATATTACCTAATATTGTGTTTTCAACATTTTTATTACTAATTCTCAGATTATCTTTTTGAAAATCTGAGTTTATTTTCCTTTTTCCATAAAATTTACTCATATCTCTTTCCCATGGTTTTGGGGCTATATAATCATATGGATCCGGGGGTTCCGTTTCCATAGGATCTTCAGGAATTTCTATATTTTCTTCTGTTGAAGTTTCTTCTTCTTCAGAATTATGACTATTAACATTAATAATTATTCCTGAATTATTATCACTAATATTATCATTATCTTCTATCTCTATATTATAACTATTATTATTATTATCATTAATATTATTAGAACTGTCACTACTTTCGGTAGTGTCATATTCTAACATATAATGATAATTATATTTTTCAAACAGATCTTTATGTTCTTCATAAAGGTCTTCTATTAGTTTTAAATATTCTATTCTCTCATAATTATCATCTGTTTAAGAAAATTGGCTTTTCCAATGTTCTATCAGGTTTTTATAAGTTTCAAAATCATATTTTTGTGATTTTTCTATTTTTTCTATTTTTTCTTTTGTTTTTTCATTTTTTATATTAGTAGAAGATTCATCCGAAGATTCATCTTCCGACAAAGCTAATATATAATTACTATTACCGTAATATAATGGTCTTAAATTAGATTCTATGTTATTATTATTAATAACCTGATCTAATTTATTATTTACATCGGATAATAACTCTTTAGATTTGCTATTCAAATCTAAATCAGTTACTTCTCCCAAACTATCTACTTTTTCTTCTATTTTAGTTACTTTAGTATATAATTTACCAAAATATACATTAGTTAAATCTATTAAACTGTTGATACCTACACTAAGAACCGAAACAGAATTTTCATTCTTAGAGTCTATATGCATAGTATGATTACAAGTTTTATCTTTATATAAACAATCTATTTGTTCCATTATTATTATCCCTGGTACCTAAGACCTTCTGTGTCTTAACGTCCTCTCAATGCCAACAACGTCCCACTCGGACTCAACAGCTACGAAGACTAACGACAGACATATGGGTTTTGAGATAATAACAGCGAAATAAACAGAATTGCAGAACAAAGATAGAAACTTACAATGATACCAAGATATTAGAACTCCGTAAATCGTTACTCTGTGGGGCTCCTCGAGAGGATATCTCGATACCGATTATGCGGGGAGGAGGGATATGCAGAGATATGTGCAAGCGGAAGGGATTCTAATATCAAAAGGGATTTATTCACAAAGAAGAAAAGATAGTTACAAAAGAGAAAATCTAATTCTAATTTTCTAACTAAAACTTGATGCCTTCTTCAGGCTACAAGAATGCCTATTTATAACCAAAAATTCTAAACTAGAATCTAATTACAATTGAAGTCCGAAATAATTGTTCGGATAAGAATTAAAGAATAGACTCTAATTTAATTACAATTGGAATTCGAATAGTGTCCTGATAAGGATGCCTTTAATGGTTGCTTCCACGTGGCTTTCCTTGATAAGGACGGATGAATAGTCAGCTTCATGGTGATTTCCACGTAGCTTCCTTGTTTGGACGGATGCTATTATGCTTTTTTCCACGTAGCTTCCTTGAACAGTAACTTGATAAGGATGCTTTTGGTTGTTTCCACGTAGCTTCCTTTTTCTTGACAAAATTGTTGCCATCTTGGTTGCTTCCAGGTGGCTTCCTTTTTCGGCAATACCTGCTGCTTGCATCATTGCTTACTTCATGACATTGATGGTTGCTTACATCACTGTCTGCGTCATTTGGATGTTAACTGGTTGTCTCATCCAATTTGTCTTCATCCTTCTTGGATGTTTTTCAGATTCATTTCCTCGATCTCGTCAAGGTGTAATGATTTCGGTGAAGGTGCTTGTGTGTTCCATCGCTCCCATACTTCTCGGATTTCCGCTGCTGACGGATAATCTTCGATCTCCATTTCTGCTATTCTTGTTAATAACGAAACGGCTTCTTCATTTGATCTCTGGTGGCTCCCAGTATCATAGGTTAATATTCTTCTTCCATCGGTCCAGAACATATAGGTGTCTTGATGGAGAAGATGTCGAGCCATGCTCATAAGATCAATTCCTGCTTGGACTTGATACTTGTTCAAATTATTATAGCACTCATCAATGATTTTTGACAAATGCTCTGGATCTTCTCTTACTACTGCCAGGGCTTTTCCCGAAAACATAGTATTTATATTCCAAATTTGATAAGGCTGATGAAATTTTTCTTCCTCAGCAATACCAATGAGACTGTTTATCTCAATATGGAGATAATAGACAAAATCGTCTATGTTTACAAAATTTGATAGCCGGGATTTGACTATCGCTGGAAAAGCTTTTAATAAATCAAAAGAGAGATTTTGGACTGTTATTTCTTTAACAAATCCCCATTCAATACTGGTTATATCGAACGGCTCATGATTTAAACGAAACTTGATAGCAGGGATTTTTTCCCCTATCTCGTTTATAAAAACATATGCTTGAGAAAAATATTCAGAAAATTTTTCTAGAAATAGAGTTTACTGTTTGCAAATGGCTCCTTTTATTTTTGAAAATATTTCTGAAGGTAAAATTTGTCTACATTTGTTATATAGACATTTTCTAAACATCTTATTAATAATAGGAGTGTTTCTCCCGTTACTAATAAAATACTGAAATATATCAAGAAGATTGTTTATCTCTTTAATATCCATATATTCAATTAGGACATCATCCCAATCTCTGTATAATATACTTTTTAGTAATAATTCTTCAGATTTATTAGTTGTTTTTCAACTAAGAATTTACGAGAATTGGGTAAGAGCTTTTCTGAAACTAGCTCTTTGTTCCAAAATATGGTTTTTCCATATTCTGTTTATGAAATGGTAGTATTTTGGGGGTAAGCCTGGATTATAAAAATCCTTTAGATCTGAGAACTCATAGGTTTGTTGTTTTTTCAACAAATCTTCTGCATATTTGAGAATTTCAGAATCCGAATAGGGCTTTTGAGAGAATTCATAATAATTCACCGGGTTTGGTGAATGTGTTCCAATTGGTTGGTTTACCAATGGATGTGGTAAATAATATCCTTGTTTAAGATAAAATTGTACCTGTGTAGGTGCAGCCATAAATCCTTGTTTAGAATTTATTTTTGCAGGTGCAGCAATAAATCCTTGTTTAGGACTCATTGGTGATTTTCCCTTGTTGGGTTTTTTATGGACAATTCTCCATCCATCATTTTCTATTAGAGGTTGTTTACCTCTATCCATAAGACCTGCTAAGAAATCAACAAACCTTAGTAAAGATAATTTTATTATTATCTACCAATGGTATTTCTATAGAAGTATTTTCTATAGATAATATAACCGATTTCTTTTTAATAATAAAGGGTAAATATTGATTTAGAAAATTATTACCTAACAATATGTTTCCATACATATCAGGTAAACATAATAATTTTGGAATTATAAATCTTACATTGTTTATGTAGATTGGAATATTTTTTGCTTTATAATGAATAATAGTTTTGTTACCATTTATTCCATTAATACTTATTTTCTTTTTTACAGGTATCCAGTATTCTTCTGAAATAGCATTTCTTTTGCAACTACTATTTGTAGCTCCTGTATCTAATAATGCATGTAAAGAATATTTTTTATAGTCTTTATCATGTAATGTAATTTCAATGTATTTATTGACATTTATTATATTTTCTACATAGTATTGTATATCTTCCATTCTAGTGTTTCTAGAAATAGAATTTCTACTTGGAGTAGTAGGAAAAATAGGAATATGAATTGTTTTCATACCTATTGGTGTAGAAGTACTTATATTATCTTCTTCTTCCTCTGGTTGAGAATTAGAAGGTAATACTAGTTTATCATCTGTATCAGTTATCAGATTGTTTTTAAAATATAACTTATCGCCAGATGACATGTATTCTGTAACATCCTAGATTAGGGGTTATGCGTTCATGCCTAATTCATGAGTTAGTAGGTTTTGGCTGTGTTGGAAGTGTATTAAGGGTTTTTAGAATTTTAGGATGGAAGAAGAAAGCTTTGGAAAATTATTGGTTTTTAAGTAAAAAGGGGAGCTAGGTAAATGAGGCCTGAAAAGAAACTCCGTGTGAAGCATGACACAAGGAACCATGTGGTAAAATGGCATGTTTTATGAATTATGTATGAATGTGTTATGTGAATTCTAGAAATAAGGAAATGTATGGAAATGTAAGGAAATGTATGGAAATGTAAGGAAATGTAAGGAAATGTATGGAAATATAAGGAAATGCAAGGAAATGTAAGGAAATGTAAGGAAATGTCTTGTCTTGGAAATGTAGGGAAATGTCCTGAAAATGTATGGAAATGTTAAGTTTAAAAGAGGAAAGTGAACATTTTTGGAAACCTAGAAATGCATGGAAATGGAAATGGGAAATGGAAATGAATATTTCTGGAAACTTGGAAATGTAAGAAAATGGCAAGTATACAGAGCCGATCGAAAATTTTAGGAAACTTGGAAATGACCTAGAAATGTCAAATTTTAAAGTTTAAAATAGGAAATTAGGGCAAGGAGGCCTTAAAAGAAAAAGTTGGTGAAATTTGACACACAAACAGGCTTGGAAAAGCGGCCTGAAGATGCCACTTAAGGCCTATGGAAATGGCACCATATGCAAGAGGAATGGGCCTGAGTTCGAGTCACTTGGGAAGCAAATAAAGGAGGTTTTATTTTTGCTTCAAGAAGACTGAGGTGGACGGCACAAGCCTTCTAGAAAGGAGGTGTTTTATTTTCATAAATATTCGATTAAAAAGGTGATAAATAAAGGATTTTTAAATTGGATTATTTAGAAGAGATAAATATTGGATTAAACTCTTTTATTTATGATAATTAAAGGATAAAGTTATCAAAATAGAAGAGTGGTAGCCAAGTAAAGGACTCTAGCTAGTAATTTTGGCTATAAAAGGAAGAGTAAGGCTATTCTTCATTCATTCTTTTCTCTTCAAGAAAACCTCTGCCGAAATTCTCTAAAGTTTCTCCTATTCTCTCTGCCGAATTTTCTCTGCCATTATTCTCTTTTTCTCTTTTCTTTTCTTCTTATTTTCTCTTCTACTGTCAAGCCGAAACCTCTTTGATTCCTGTTTAAGTCTCCATAGCCGAATCTCTGTGGCTTCAATCAAGGGTGCCGTCGACTGTGGTGATAAGGTAAGAATAATGGATTCTTGTTGTTTATTCTCTTTCAACCAAGATTTGGGAACTGATTCTTTTGGTTGTCTTTTGGCCAAATATTAAAGGAGGAATTCCGGGATTTCAGATCTAAGGATTTAAGGTAAGAAAAGCATGGTTTAGGCCAAAGGCCAATTGATTTAAGATTATTAAGTGATATGGAAATCAGATCTAACATATGCCTATAGGATTTTCGACAACATCAAGGAGGCAAGGATCTATTTTGAGATTTGAGTAATCATCAAATCGGCATCAAAGGTAAGTTTCTAGAATACAAATCCTACTAGGATTTGGTTTTAAGCCGAATAGGTTATTAATATATATATGATGGGCCGAATATAGGAGATAACAGATCTAAACTTTAGATCGGGATTTTCGGGATCTCAAGGAGTCTATTAAGAAAATCAGGTGTGTACCCATACTAATCTTCAATAAGTTATATGGCAATTATTAATTATATGAATATGCATAAGTATGTGAATATGGCTAAGTACCACAAACGTGGTAAGGAGTACCCAGGTACGTTTCCTACTTCTGATAGGATTATGAATGTGATATACTTTGAACATGTGAATAGTAACATGAATGAGAATTAAGTATGTTGAATATGTTATAAAATAATTGGGGCATTTGGGATATATGTGAAGGGAAAATTGAAGGTGATGACTACGGTCTCACCAACGAAATATGGTGACTACGGTCACATTATTTGAATATGGTAACCGGTTACATTATACGAATTTGGTAACCGGTTACATTATTTGAATATAGTGTCTAATGACACAAAGTATATGGGCGATGAGCACGTCGACTGCAGCGACTGCCTTCGATGGTGTGTAGCGGATGGAGGGTTGACTTAGTAGTCCCCACGGTGTGACTGGTAGGTACGGGTGGTGTGTAGCGGATGGACCATTAGGCTTGGGTTTGGGTTGCATCATCATTTATTTTATATGAATGTGAATTTGATATGAACGTGTATGCCTGATTTGTTGAATATTAGTACTGTGTGCACATTGAGTCTGTTGACTCACCCCGTTGGGGAATTATTTTTCAGGTGATGAGCAATAATGGACCGGGTCGGCAGGAGCTAAAGGTGGCCATGCTCAGCCTGAAGTTTTATTGAATATGGACATTTTATTTCATTTAAGTACTTTATAATTTTATTTTGGGTTTTGTTTAATGTAATAAGGCCATAAGGCCCAAGTTGGATTTCTTCATTTCTTTTTACTTTTAATTATTATGTTTACGAATTTTTATTAAGTAAAGATCAAGTAAATTTATTTTAAAATAAAACCTAAATGTTTTGTCACTTTAAATAAATGGATTTCAATGTTAGATAAAT
The DNA here is from genome assembly GCA_025503065.1 of Gossypium bickii. Classification (NCBI taxonomy): domain Eukaryota; kingdom Viridiplantae; phylum Streptophyta; class Magnoliopsida; order Malvales; family Malvaceae; genus Gossypium; species Gossypium bickii. The sequence continues at coordinate 59,206,294 of CP106721.1, read as the reverse complement.
TGGTTTTCAAAGACAAGCCCAACCCAAACAATATTTTTTCAAAATCACACAAGTTTTTCTCTAAGTAACAAAAGAATTTTGAAACCGGTTTACTTGAGGAACATACCAAATCTGGTCAAAACTCGTGGGCCGGGTTTGGGGTGTTTCATATTCAATAATACTAACTGGTTTAGAAGTACTAGCATTATTAGTTTTATCAATTATCCAGTCTTTTGGAATTGATAAATCTTTTAAATGCAATAGTTTTGGTTGAATTTCCGTAGTAAATTTATTGGGCTCAAAAAGCTCAATAATTTTATTATTAATTTCTTTTATTTTAACCTCTCTTTGTATTAGTATATTCATTAATATGATCCGGTGATTGCTAGATCTTACGCTAAATCACTTATATCGTAATTTTTGTCTCAATTCTAAGGCATAGACACTCTTCTATTAGAGAGGTCGATTATGGAAATAAAGTAATTTGGTTTTACCTTAAATCCTATAACACCTGTGTGTAAATTAGATTGAATTCCTCCAATAAGTACTTTTATTGGATTTTCAAATCTTTTATCTAATAATACTGCTAAAATAGGAACATCATGACCTCTTCTAAATAAAGCTCTAATTGTTATCATGATTACTCCTAAATGTATATATCTAACTTGAGGATAGTTTTTTCTAATCCTTTTTATTTTTTCTTTAGTAAATAAGGGGATTTCTGTTAATCCTCCTTTGGTATCTTTAGCGACTGTGTTACCGCTAATTTTTTCTATATGTCTTTTTGACCATATTTTAAACTTTGATATTTTATATATTTCTTCTTTAGAAATATGATTTTTATTAATCTTTTCTATTATATCATCGGAAAAGTCTTTTTCTTCTCCAATTATATTTCCTAGTTTAATATCCTGTTGTTTAGAATTAGGAATTTCTTCTAACTTGTTATTAGAACTATTTCCCATCATAAAGATATATTCATCAGAATCTGTATCAGACTCTGTTTCTGATATCAATTCATATAATATTTTAGTAGGATTTGTTTCCTTACTAAAATATATTTCTAAATCTTGTTCTTCAAGATTTTTAACATTTTATTATTAGAATAATAAATTGATTTAAGTTCTATTAGGAATTTGTTTTCCCAATATTTCTTAGGTTTAATTTTACCATGAGGATTTTGTTTATCAATTTCCCTAGGTTTTGGTATTTCATATTCTTATGGAACTAGTTTTTTAGTGTCCATAGGTTCTATATTTTTTATCTTATTACCTAATGTTGTGTTTTCAACATTTTTATTACTAATTCTCAGATTATCTTTTTGAAAATCTGAGTCTATTTTCCTTTTTCCGTAAAATTTACTCTGATCTCTTTCCCATGGTTTTGGGGCTATATAATCATATGGATCCGGGGGTTCCATTTCCATAGGATCTTCAGGAATTTCTATATTTTCTTCTGTTGAAGTTTCTTCTTCTTCAGAATTATGACTATTAACATTAATAATTATTCCTGAATTATTATCACTAATATTATCATTATCTTCTATCTCTATATTATAACTATTATTATTATTATCATTAATATTATTAAAACTGTCGCCACTTTCGTTAGTATCATATTCTAACATATAATGATAATTATACTTATTAATAAGTTCTTTATGTTCTTCATAAAGATCTTCTATTAATTTTAAATACTCTACTTTCTCATAATTATCATCTGTTTTAGAAAATTGGTTTTTCCAATGTTCTATCAGATTTTTATAAGTTTCAAAATCATATTTTTGTGATTTTTTTGTTTTTTCAATTTTTTCTTTTGTTTTTTCATTTTTTATATTAGTAGAAGATTCATTTTTTAGAAAATTGGCGTTTTTTCCACGTAGCTTCCTTGAACAGTGGTTGCCATCATGGTTGCTTCCACGTAGCTTCCTTGTTTGGCAATATCTGCTGCTTGCATCATTGCTTGCGTCATGACATTGATTGTTGCTTACATCATTGTCTGTGTCATATGGATGTTTGACGGGTTGTCATCTTCCAATTTGTCTTCATCCTTCTTAGATGTTTCTTAGATTCATTTCCTCGATCTCGTCAAGGTGCAATGATTCTGGTGAGGGTGCTGGTGTGTTCCAGTGCTCCCATACTTCTCTGATCTCCGCTGCTAACGGATAATCATCGAGTTCCATCTTCAGCTATTTTTGTTAATAACGAAATGGCTTCTTCATTTTCTTCATTTGATCTCTGGTGGTTTCCAGTATCCCATGCCAATATTCTCCTTCCATCAGTCCAGATTTGGTAACTGTTTTGTTGAAGTAGAAATTGGGCTTCTGCCATTAAATCAATTCCGGCTTGGATTTGAAAATGGGAAAAATTCTTATAACACTCGTCAATGATTTTTGACAAATGCTCTTGATCTTCCTGTGTTGCCAAGAGGGATCTTCCTCCAAGCATTTTATGAATAATCCATATTTGATATGGTTGATGAAATTTTTCTTCCTCAGCAATACCAATGAGACTTTTTATCTCAATATGGAAATAGTAGACGAACTCGTCTTCTTTTGCAAAATTTGATAGCCTGGATTTGACTATCGCTGGAAAATCTTTTAATAAATCAAAAGAGAGATTTTGGACTGTTATTTCTTTAACAAATCCCCATTCAATATTGGTTATATCGAACGGCTCATGATTTAAACGAAACTTGATAGCAGGGAAATTTTTCCCTATCTCGTTTATAAAAACATATGCTTGAGAAAAATATTCAGAAAATTTTTCTAGAAATAGAGCCTGCTGTTTGCAAATGGCTCCTTTTATTTTTGAAAATATTTCTGAAGGTAAAATTTGTCTACATTTGTTATATAGACATTTTCTAAACATCTTATTAATAATAGGAGTGTTTCTCCCGTTACTAATAAAATACTGAAATATATCAAGAAGATTGTTTATCTCCTTAATATCCATATATTCGATTAGGACATCATCCCAATCTCTCGTATAATATACTTTTTAGTAATAATTCTTGATTTATTAGTTGTTTTTTCAACTAAGAATTACGAGAATTGGGTAAGAGCTTTTACGAAACTAGCTCTTTGTTCCAAAATATGGTTTTTCCATATTCATTTATGAAATGGTAGTATTAAGGGGGTAAAGCTTTGGATTATAAAAATCTTTAGATTCGAGAACTCAGAGGTTTGTTGTTTTTTCAACAAATCTTCTGTATATTTGAGAATTTCAGAATCCAAATAGGGCTTTTGAGAGAATTCATAATAATTCACCGGGTTTGGTGAATGTGTTCCAATTGGTTGGTTTACCAATGGATGTGGTAAATAATATCCTTGTTTAAGATAAAATTGTACCTGTGTAGGTGCAGCCATAAATCTTTGTTTAGAATTTATTTTTTGGTCAAAAACAATAAATCCTTGTTTAGGACTCATTGGTGATTTTCCCTTGTTGGGTTTTTTATGGACAGTTCTCCATCCATCATTTTCTATTAGAGGTTGTTTACCTCTATCCATAAGACCTGCTAAGAAATCAACAAACATTAGTAAAGATAATTTTATTATTATCTAACAATGGTATTTCTATAGAATTGTTTTCTGTAGACAATATAACCGATTTCTTATTAACAATAAAGGGTAAATATATATTCATCAGAATCTGTATCAGACTCTGTTTCAGAAATTAATTCATATAATATTTCAGTAGGATTTGTTTCCTCACTAAAACAAATTTCTAAATCTTGTTCTTCAAGATTTTTGATTATTTTCCTTGCACTTTTGCCTTTGTTAGGTCAAAAAGTTGCTATGTGATCTTCTTCGTCACAAATAAAACATTTACATGTTTTTTTTTTAGTATTTTTAGAAGTTTTTCTTCTAACAAATTTTTTCTTTTTATTATTATTATTATTATTATTATTATTTCCTGGTTTCCATTTAGCTAATCTATATTTTTTATTATATTTTTTATAGGGTTTTGATCGTATGGAATTACAACCAAATTCCCATTCACCTTCTAACATTTTTGTACAATATCTATGACTTAATTTATTCTTGACTTGTTTAGTCGCTTTACTCTGTAGACAATGTAATAGAATTCTTTCTTTAGCAAAATTAATCCTATTACCTATTGTATCTATATCTCCTATTTCTTTATTATCATTACTATGTTTTATAATGAAAGATGCATATTTGTTTATACAAATTTCATCCCAAGGTGGAGGTAATTTATGGAAATATTGATTTCTCCAAAAATCTACACTTTCATTTTTTAATTTTTGGTATTCATGTAGAAATTTTTTAGAGAATTCATCTAAATATCTAATATCATATAATTTTAATTTTGACAAAGTATAGCTGGATTGGCTATCTTGGTCTTTTTTATTAGTGTAACCACAAAATTCTATTTTTAGAATTGAGGTTCAACATTTTAATAAATCTTTAGGGGGACTTATTTGATTAATAAGATTTCCCTTTTGTTCTTTTCCTTTCTCAGATTCTTCCCATCTTCTGAAAAATTGAAGAACATCTCCTTGAAAAGTTCCAACAAAATAGTTTAAGAACTTTTCTTATAACATCCTAGATTAGGGGTCATGCGTTCGTGCCTGTAACATCCTAGATTAGCGGTTATGCGTTCGTGCCTAATTCATGAGTTAGTAGGTTTTGGCAGTGTTGGAAGTGTATTAAGGGTTTTTAGAATTTTAGGATGGAAGAAGAAAGCTTTGGAAAATTATTGGTTTCTAAGTAAAAAGGGGAGCTAGGCAAATGAGGCTTGAAAAGAAACTCCGTGTGAAGCATGACACAAGAAACCATGTGGTAAAATGGCATGTTTTATGAATTATGAATGTGTTATCTGAATTCTAGAAATAAGGAAATGTATGGAAATGTAAGGAAATATGGAAATGTAAGGAAACGTATGGAAATGTAAGGAAATGTAAGGAAACGTATGGAAATGTAAGGAAATGTAAGGAAATGTATGGAAATGTAAGGAAATATATGGAAATGTATGGAAGTGTATGGAAATGTGTGGAAATGTGTGGAAATGTATGGAAATGTAAGGCAATGTAGGGAAATGTAAGAAAATGTAAGGAAATGTATGGAAATGTAAGGAGATGTAAGAAATGTGAGAAATGTATGGAAATGTAAGGAAATGCAAGGAAATGTAAGGAAATGTCTTGTCTTGGAAATGTAGGAAATGTCTGAAAATGTAAAGGAATAAAGAGGAAAGTGAACATTTATGGAAACTAGGAAATGTAAGGAAATGGTTCAAAAATGGAAAGTACACATTTTTGGAAACTCAACATTTTGGAAATCGAACATTTTAGGAAACTCAACATTTTGAAATCGAACATTTTAGGAAACTGAACATTTTTGGAAACTTGGAATGTAAGAAAAATGGCAAGTTACAGAGCCGATCGAAAATTTTAAGAAACTTAGAAATGACCCCGAAATGATGAGTTTTAAAGTTCAAAATAGGAAATAAGGGCTAGAGGGCCTTAAAAGAAAAAGATGGTAAGATTTGACACACAAACAAAGCTTGGAAAAGTGGCCTGAAGATGTCACTTAGGGCCTATGGAAATGGCGCCATGTGCAAGAGGCATGGGCCGGGTTCGAGTCACAAGGGAAGCAATTAAATGAAGGTTTTAATTTTGCTTCTGTATATTTGAGGTGGACGGCACATGTGTTTAAAAAGAGAGGTGTTTTATTTTCATAAATATTCGATTAAAAAGGTGATAAATAAAGGATTTTTAAATTGGATTATTTAGAAGAGATAAATATTGGATTAAACTCTTTTATTTATGATAATTAAAGGATAAAGTTATCAAAATAGAAGAGTGGTGGCCAAGTAAAGGACTCTAGCTAGTAATTTTGGCTATAAAAGGAAGAGTAAGGCTATTCTTCATTCATTCTTTTCTTCAAGAAAACCTCTCTCAGAAATTCTCTAAAATTTCTCCTATTCTCTTTGCCGAATTTTCTCTACCATTATTCTCTTTTTCTCTTTTCTTTTCTTCTTCATTCTTCTCCTCTCAATATTCCAAAAGCCGAAAGCTTGCTAAAATCAAGGCCATAGCCAGAATCTCTCGAAGGTTGAAGTGAAGATGCAATCGATTTCTTCAAGTAAGGGTAAGATTAGGTTAGATTCTCATTCTATTTCTTTTTAAGGTGTCGAAATTAAGATTCTAATACCCTTAATATCCAATTGTAGAAGAGATCTTCCAGGGATTTACTAAGTGTCGACTACAAGGAAGGAGAAGTTCTTTTCCGAAGGTACACCATAGGCCGCGTGTTCCCTAGTTATTCGGTGAATTTTGGATTTAAGAATCTAAGGTAAGTCATATTTAACATTCGGCTAAGGGTTAATTGTTGTGAATAAATGTTAGAAATTGATCTAACATGTAGTTATAGGGATTTAATGAGAGGATACAAGGATTTCGGGATTTGAGAGTTTCAAGGTAAGTTTTAAGTATACTAATCCTACTAGGATTTGGATTTATAGTCGAATGGCTCTTTACTAAGTATTAAATGATTGAATGTAGAGAATTAAGATCTAAGGCATTAAATCAAGCTTTTCGAGATTTGGATTGGAAACCTTAAAGCGAATCGTGTGTGTACCCTTACTAACCTTCAATAAATTACGTGGTAATTATTAAATATATGAATATGTATCAGTATGTGAATATGGTTAAGTACCATAAATGTGGTAAGGAGTACCCAGGTATGTTTCCTACTTTTGATAGGATTATGAATGTGATATACTTTGAACATGTGATTAGTAACATGAATGAAAATTAAGTATGTGGAATATGTTATAAAATAATTGGGGCATTTGGGATATATGTGAAGGAAGAAAGTGAAGGTGTTGACTTTGGTCTCACCAACTAAAGGTGTTGACTTCGGTCTCACCAACGAAGGTGTTGGTTTCTACTCACCAACGAAATATGATGGCTACGGCCCCATTGCGTGAATATGGTAACCGGTTACATTATTTGAATATAGTGTCTAATGACACAATGTAAGTGGGCGATGAGCACGTCGACTGCAGCGACTGCCTTCGATGGTGTGTAGCGGATGGAGGGTCGACTTAGTAGTCCCCACTGTGCAGGTACAAAGTTGGTACGGGTGGTGTGTAGCGGATGGACAAATAGGATTGGGTTTGGGTTGCATCATCCTTTATTTTGTATGAACATGAAATTGATATGACTTGTATGCCTGATTTGTTGAAAATTAGTACTGTGTAAACATTGAGTCTGTGGACTCACCCCGTTGGGGAATTATTTTTCGTGTGTGATGAGCGAAGAATGGACCGGGTCGGCGGGAGCTAAAGGTGGCCATGCATCACATGAAGGATTTAATTAGAAAGTGGACTTTATTAAATTTTAGTACTTTAGATTTTATTTTGGGTTTGAATGATGTAATAAGGCCATAAGGCCCAGTTGGATTTTCTTTATTTCTGTTTATTTTTATTTGATTATGATACAATTTATTTTTGATTAAAGTTAAGTGAATTTATTTCTTTTAAAATAATAAACCCTAAAATTATTTTGTCACCTTATTTAAGTTGGGTTTTCAAAATTTATTAAATGGGTTCCAATTTAAGCCCAACCCACAACAATGTTTCCTAAAATTTACAATTTTTCTCTAAGTAACCAAGAATTTGAAAACCGGTTTACTTAAGGAACATACCAGATCCGGTTCAGGCTCGTGGGCCGGGTGTGGGGTGTTTCAGTGCCTAATTCATGAGTTAGTAGGTTTTGGCAGTGTTGGAAGTGTATTAAGGGTTTTTAGAATTTTAGGATGGAAGAAGAAAGCTTTGGAAAATTATTGGCTTTTAAATAAAAAGGGGAGCTAGGTAAATGAGGCTTGAAAAGAAACTCCGTGTGAAGCATGACACAAGAAACCATGTGGTAAAATGGCATGTTTTATGAATTATGAATGTGTTATCTGAATTCTAGAAATAAGGAAATGTATGGAAATGTAAGGAAATATGGAAATGTAAGGAAACGTATGGAAATGTAAGGAAATGTAAGGAAACGTATGGAAATGTAAGGAAATGTAAGGAAATGTATGGAAATGTAAGGAAATATATGGAAATGTATGGAAGTGTATGGAAATGTGTGGAAATGTGTGGAAATGTATGGAAATGTAAGGCAATGTAGGGAAATGTAAGAAAATGTAAGGAAATGTATGGAAATGTAAGGAGATGTAAGGAAATGTGAGGAAATGTATGGAAATGTAAGGAAATGCAAGGAAATGTAAGGAAATGTCTTGTCTTGGAAATGTAGGGAAATGTCCTGAAAATGTAAAGGAATAAAGAGGAAAGTGAACATTTATGGAAACTAGGAAATGTAAGGAAATGGTTCAAAAATGGAAAGTACACATTTTTGGAAACCTGAACATTTTGAGGCCCAACATTTTAGGAAACACGAACATTTTGGAAATCGAACATTTTAGGAAACTGAACATTTTTGGAAACTTGGAATGTAAGAAAAATGGCAAGTTACAGAGCCGATCGAAAATTTTAAGAAACTTAGAAATGACCCCGAAATGATGAGTTTTAAAGTTCAAAATAGGAAATAAGGGCTAGAGGGCCTTAAAAGAAAAAGATGGTAAGATTTGACACACAAACAAAGCTTGGAAAAGTGGCTGAAGATGTCACTTAGGGCCTATGGAAATGGCGCCATGTGCAAGAGGCATGGGCACTGGTTCGAGTCACAAGGGAAGCAATTAAATGAAGGTTTTAATTTTGCTTCTGTAAATTTGAGGTGGACGGCACATGTGTTTAAAAAGAGAGGTGTTTTATTTTCATAAATATTCGATTAAAAGGTGATAAATAAAGGATTTTTAAATTGGATTATTTAGAAGAGATAAATATTGGATTAAACTCTTTTATTTATGATAATTAAAGGATAAAGTTATCAAAATAGAAGAGTGGTGGCCAAGTAAAGGACTCTAGCTAGTAATTTTGGCTATAAAAGGAAAGTAAGTAAGGCTATTCTTCATTCATTCTTTTCTCTTCAAGAAAACCTCTCAGAAATTCTCTAAAATTTCTCCTATTCTCTTTGCCGAATTTTCTCTACCATTATTCTCTTTTTCTCTTTTCTTTTCTTCTTCATTCTTCTCCTCTCAATATTCCAAAAGCCGAAAGCTTGCTAAAATCAAGGCCATAGCCGAATCTCAAGGTTGAAGTGAAGATGCAATCGATTTCTTCAAGTAAGGGTAAGATTAGGTTAGATTCTCATTCTATTTCTTTTTAAGGTTGTCGAAATTAAGATTCTAATACCCTTAATATCATTGTCAAGAGATCTTAGGGATTTACTAAGTGTCGACTACAAGGAAGGAGAAGTTCTTTTCAGAAAGAAGGTACACCATAGGTCGCGTGTTCCCTAGTTATTCGGTGAATTTTGGATTTAAGAATCTAAGGTAAGTCATATTTAACATTCGGCTAAGGGTTAATTGTTGTGAATAAATGTTAGAAATTGATCTAACATGTAGTTATAGGGATTTCGACAGAGGGATACAAGGATTTCGGGATTTGAGAGTTTCAAGGTAAGTTTTAAGTATACTAATCCTACTAGGATTTGGATTTATAGTCGAATGGCTCTTTACTAAGTATTAAATGATTGAATGTAGAGAATTAAGATCTAAGGCATTAAATCAAGCTTTTCAGGATTTGGATTGGAAACCTTAAGCGAATCAGGTGTGTACCCTTACTAACCTTCAATAAATTACGTGGTAATTATTAAATATATGAATATGTATCAGTATGTGAATATGGTTAAGTACCATAAATGTGGTAAGGAGTACCCAGGTATGTTTCCTACTTTTGATAGGATTATGAATGTGATATACTTTGAACATGTGATTAGTAACATGAATGAAAATTAAGTATGTGGAATATGTTATAAAATAATTGGGGCATTTGGGATATATGTGAAGGAAGAAAGTGAAGGTGTTGACTTGGTCTCACCAACGAAGGTGTTGACTTGGTCTCACCAACGAAGGTGTTGGTTTCGGCCCACCAACGAAATATGATGGCTACGGCCCCATTGCGTGAATATGGTAACTTCGGTTACATTATTTGAATATAGTGTCTAATGACACAATGTGTAAGTGGGCGATGAGCACGTCGATTGCAAATGATCGCTTCGATGGTGTGTAGCGGATGGAGGGTCGACTTAGTAGTCCCCACGGCGAGTGTACAAAGTTGGTACGGGTGGTGTGTAGCGGATGGACAAATAGGATTGGGTTTGGGTTGCATCATCCTTTATTTTGTATGAACATGAAATTGATATGACTTGTATGCCCGATTTGTTGAAAATTAGTATTGTGTAAACATTGAGTTCTGTGGACTCACCCCGTTGGGGAATTATTTTTCTGGTGATGAGCAGTAATGGACCGGGTCGGCAGGAGCTAAAGGTGGCCATGCATCACATGAAGGATTTAATTAGAAAGTGGACTTTATTAAATTTTAGTACTTTAGATTTTATTTTGGGTTTGAATGATGTAATAAGGCCATAAGGCCCAGTTGGATTTTCTTTATTTACATTTATTTTTATTTGATTATGATACAATTTATTTTTGATTAAAGTTAAGTGAATTTATTTCTTTTAAAATAATAAACCCTAAAATTATTTTGTCACCTTATTTAAGTTGGGTTTTCAAAATTTATTAAATGGGTTCCAATTTAAGCCCAACCCACAACAATGTTTCCTAAAATTTACAATTTTTCTCTAAGTAACCAAGAATTTGAAAACCGGTTTACTTAAGGAACATACCAGATCCGGTTCAGGCTCGTGGGCCGGGTGTGGGGTGTTTCAGTGCCTAATTCATGAGTTAGTAGGTTTTGGCAGTGTTGGAAGTGTATTAAGGGTTTTTAGAATTTTAGGATGGAAGAAGAAAGCTTTGGAAAATTATTGGCTTTTAAATAAAAAGGGGAGCTAGGTAAATGAGGCTTGAAAAGAAACTCCGTGTGAAGCATGACACAAGGAACCATGTGGTAAAATGGCATGTTTTATGAATTATGTATGAATGTGTTATGTGAATTCTAGAAATAAGGAAATGTATGGAAATATAAGGAAATGTAAGGAAATGTATGGAAATGTAAGGAAATATAAGGAAATGTATGGAAATGTTAAGTTTAAAAGAGGAAAGTGAACATTTTTGGAAACCTAGAAATGCATGGAAATTGAAATGGGAAATGAACATTTCTGGAAACTTGGAAATGTAAGAAAATGGCAAGTATACAGAGCCGATCGAAAATTTTAGGAAACTTGGAAATGACCTAGAAATGTCAAATTTTAAAGTTTAAAATAGGAAATTAGGGCAAGGAGGCCTTAAAAGAAAAAGTTGGTGAAATTTGACACACAAACAAAGCTTGGAAAAGTGGCTCAAGATGTCACTTAGGGCCTATGGAAATGGCGCCATGTGCAAGAGGAATGGGCACGAGTTCGAGTCACTTGGGAAGCAAATAAAGGAGGTTTTATTTTTGCTTCGTAAGACTGAGGTGGACGGCACATGCTTCTAGAAAGGAGGTGTTTTATTTTCATAAATATTCGATTAAAAAGGTGATAAATAAAGGATTTTTAAATTGGATTATTTAGAAGAGATAAATATTGGATTAAACTCTTTTATTTATGATAATTAAAGGATAAAGTTATCAAAATAGAAGAGTGGTGGCCAAGTAAAGGACTCTAGCTAGTAATTTTGGCTATAAAAGGAAGAGTAAGGCTATTCTTCATTCATTTTTTCTCTTCAAGAAAACCTCACAGAAATTCTCTAAAATTTCTCCTATTCTCTCTCGCCTAATTTTCTCTGCCATTATTCTCTTTTTCTCTTTTCTTTTCTTCTTCTCTTTTCTTCTTCTTTTTCTTCATCTGTCAAGCCAAAACCCTTTTCTTTTGATCCTCGACTAAAACCCCATAGCCGAATCTCTCGTGGCTCTAGGCAAGGAAGCAATCGACTAAGGTATTAAGGTAAGAACAATCAATTTTGTTCTTCTAATTCTTCTAATCGAGATCTAGGAATAATTCTCTTCTGTTGTCTCTTGACCGATTATTAAAGAAGAATATCGGGATTTTGATTCAAGGAATTTCGACTAATCGGAAGAAAGATCCGGATTCAAGGATTTGAGGTAAGTAAACATTATGTAATCGCCAAGGTTCTCTCTTAAATGTCTAGATCTATTTGTTTTAAATCGAGAGACTAACCAAATCAATGGATTTAATGGTTAGCCGATTTCAAGGAAGAACACAAATCTTCGTGGATTTGATTATCAATCCAATTCGGCAACAAGGTAAGTAATACAAATCCTAGTTGTATTTGGAAAAGTGGCCGAATGGTCTTTTAAAGTGATTAACTTATGTAGGATTTGAGATCTAAATCTGTAGTCGATTCTCTTCAGGATTTCAAGGAACCTATTAAGCGAATCAGGTGTGTACCCACACTAACTCTCAATATATTACGGCAATTATTTTTATATATATATAAATGTGCATGCGAATAAGAATGTGGCTAAGTGCCACAAATGTGGTAAAAGTACCTGTGCACGTTTCCTACTTCCGATAGGATTACGAATATGTTATATATATATTTTGAATATGTAATATGAATGAGAAATAAGATATGTATAAATATTTGGGGCATATGGGATATTTGTGAAAGGGGAAGAGTAGGTGTTGACTTCGGTCTCACCAACAAAGGTGTTGATTTCGGTCTCACCAACGAAATATGGTTACTACGGTCACATTATTTGAATATGGTAACCGGTTACATTATCTCGAAATTGGTAACCGGTTACATTATTTGAATATAGTGTCTAATGACACAACGTATATGGCGATGAGCACGCCGATCGCAAATGATCGCCTTTGATGGTGTGTAGCGGATGGAGGGTTGACTTAGTAGTCCCCACGGTGTGACTGGCAGGTACGGGTGGTGTGTAGCGGATGGACCATTAGGATTGGGTTTGGGGTGCATCATCATGTATTGCATATGAATATGAATTGATTTGAACTTGTATGCCCGATTTATTGAATATTAGTATCTTGTGTGCACATTGAGTCTGTTGACTCACCCCGTTGGGGAATTATTTTTCAGGTGATGAGCAATAATGGACCGGGTCGGCGGAGCTAAAGGTGGCCATGCATCACTTGAAGAATTTATTTAGAATTTGGACTTCACATTTTCTAAGTACTTTTAATTTTATTTTTGGGTTATTTGATGTAATAAGGCCCTAAGGCCCAAGAGGATTTCTATACTTTTACTTTACGTTTAATTATTACGTTACGAACTATGTTGTTTTAAAGTTAAGTAAAAATTTATTTCCTTAAAAATAAACCCTAAAATTATTTTGTCACCCTAGTTAAATTGGATTTAAAAAAAAATTGATTAAATGGGTTTCCAACCTAAGCCCAACCCAAACCAATAATTTTTTCTAAAGTTTACAAATTTTTCTCTAAGTAACAAAGAATTTGAAAACCGGTTTACTCAAGGAACATACCAAATCCGGTTCAGGCTCGTGGGCCGGGTGTGGGGTGTTTCAGCTTGGTATCAGAGTCCAGTTTTAAACTCTCGGCCTGTGGGCTAAGGCCCAAAACGTTTTCAAAGCGAGTCAAATGATTTTTTTTGAAATTAAACAGGTTCTCTGGCATGGCACCTAAGTCTCCGACCATGATCCACCACTGTAAGTACCCTAACCATTTGGGTGATTATGTGAATTATGTTATGAACATTAGAAGGGTAGAAAAGGCATGGAACGTAGAATAGTATGATAGGAACTTGAACCCTAGGATTAGACTACTCAAACACAAAACACATAAGACTTAATACACTAAACAAACCTATGGCTAAGTCACTGAGCTAGGGTGTGGTAACCCCTGTGCGCATGTCTCAGGAATGGTTTCAAGTGGGAGCTTGGTACTTAAGCGATCCGCGTGACTCACCTCCTCTCCACTCGAATCCTACCTGGTGCGTAGCTTTGGTTCACCCTGACCAAAGAGGGCTCGGTCATAGGCCAAACATAATGACTAAAACCCGAAAGGGAACTAGCCATGTTTTAAAAAAAAAAGAAAAAGAGGAGAACAAAACAACAAACCCTAGTTTTAAAATTCTTAAAACTTCCTTTTAAATTTGTAAAAACTATCTTTACAAAATTTCCCGAAAAATTTCTGATTTGTGAAAATTACAAAAAATGCCCTTAGTGGTAAAATTACCAAAATGCCCTTGATTTACAAAATGTCAAACTTTTCAACGGTCTTGCTAAAACTTCATTATTTTATAAATGTTCAAATTGTAAACTATCAAAAATATCTTGATTTTAGAAAATTACGAAATTGCCCCTAACTTACAAAATTACCAAAATGACTCTGATTTCCAAAATTTTTGCAACATCACCGTTTTAGAAAATAAAAGTCTCAAAAAGAACCCTCAAAGTTTTACAACTTCTAAAATATCCCTGATTTGTTAACTTTTACAAATTTACCCTATTCATGAAAAATTATCGAAATACCCACGAGGCCAAAAATTTCCAAAATACCCTGATTTCAAAATTTTTCCAAATTACTCGGGACTTTGAAATTACCAAAATACTTTTTGACAAAATCACCAAGGAACTTTTTCTTTTGAAAAAATACAAAAATGCCCTCAGTAGGATAAAATTACGAAAATACCCCTGGGTAGTGGAAAAACAACAACAATGAAAACTACAACATTTCTTTGAATGAACGAAAGTTCATAATTGATTGTTAGATGTATGAATGAATGAAAAGACTGAGTGCATGTATGAATACGAAAGAACCACTCTTAAATACTTATTCATAAATCGTGCATTCGCGTTAATCGATTGAAACAAAAGTTTTGATGCATAAAACTCGTTAACGTGATTAAATCGCGATGTTAGAAATAAGTTTTAGGGGACGTGAACTTAGAGATTGTGCCTAGAAAGTATGATGGTTCTATTAAGATCAGAGTGCGCAGCGTAAGCATAGTGCGGTGAAAAGGATGGTACGACTGTTAATAAGTAATTTCGAGGACGAAATTATTTTTAAGGAGGGTAGAATTGTAACATCCTAGATTAGGGGTTATGCGTTCGTGCCTAATTCATGAGTTAGTAGGTTTTGGCAGTGTTGGAAGTGTATTAAGGGTTTTTAGAATTTTAGGATGGAAGAAGAAAGCTTTGGAAAATTATTGGCTTTTAAATAAAAAGGGGAGCTAGGTAAATGAGGCTTGAAAAGAAACTCCGTGTGAAGCATGACACAAGGAACCATGTGGTAAAATGGCATGTTTTATGAATTATGTATGAATGTGTTACGTGAATTCTAGAAATAAGGAAATGTATGGAAATATAAGGAAATGTAAGGAAATGTAAGGAAATGTATGGAAATGTAAGGAAATATAAGGAAATGTATGGAAATGTTAAGTTTAAAAGAGGAAAGTGAACATTTTTGGAAACCTAGAAATGCATGGAAATGGAAATGGGAAATGAACATTTCTGGAAACTTGGAAATGTAAGAAAAATGGCAAGTATACAGAGCCGATCGAAAATTTTAGGAAACTTGGAAATGACCTAGAAATGTCAAATTTTAAAGTTTAAAATAGGAAATTAGGGCAAGAAGGCCTTAAAAGAAAAAGTTGGTGAAATTTGACACACAAACAGGCTTGGAAAAGTGGCCTGAAAATGTCACTTAGGGCCTATGGAAATGGCGCCATGTGCAAGAGGAATGGGCCTGAGTTCGAGTCACTTGGGAAGCAAATAAAGGAGGTTTTATTTTTGCTTCCGTAAGACCGAGGTGGACGGCACATGCTTCTAGAAAGGAGGTGTTTTATTTTCATAAATATTCGATTAAAAAGGTGATAAATAAAGGATTTTTAAATTGGATTATTTAGAAGAGATAAATATTGGATTAAACTCTTTTATTTATAATAATTAAAGGATAAAGTTATCAAAATAGAAGAGTGGTGGCCAAGTAAAGGACTCTAGCTAGTAATTTTGGCTATAAAAGGAAGAGTAAGCTATTCTTCATTCATTCTTTTCTCTTCAAGAAAACCTCTGCCGAAATTCTCTAAAATTTCTCCTATTCTCTCTGCCATTATTCTCTTTTTTCTCTTTTCTTCTTCTTTTTTCTTCATCTGTCAAGCCAAAACCCTTTTCTTTTGATCCCTGACTAAAACCCCATAGCCGAATCTCTGTGGCTCTAGGCAAGGAAGCAATCGACTAAGGTATTAAGGTAAGAACAATCAATTTTGTTCTTCTAATTCTTCTAATCGAGATCTAGGAATAATCTCTTCGTTGTCTCTTGACCGATTATTAAAGAAGAATATCGGATTTTTGATTCAAGGAATTTCGACTAATCGGGAAGAGAGATCCGGATTCAAGGATTTGAGGTAAGTAAACATTATGTAATCGCCAAGGTTCTCTCTTAAATGTCTAGATCTATTTGTTTTAAATCGAGAGACTAACCAAATCAATGGATTTAATGGTTAGCCGATTTCAAGGAAGAACACAAATCTTGGGATTTGATTATCAATCCAATTCGCAACAAGGTAAGTAATACAAATCCTAGTTGTATTTGGAAAAGTAGCCGAATGGTCTTTTAAAGTGATTAACTTATGTAGGATTTGAGATCTAAATCGTGGTCGATTCTCTTCTGGATTTCAAGGAACCTATTAAGTTTAATCAGTGTGTACCCACACTAACTCTCAATATATTACGGCAATTATTTATATATATATATAGATGTGCATGCGAATAAGAATGTGGCTAAGTGCCACAAATGTGGTAAAAGTACCCAGGTACATTTCCTACTTCCGATAGGATTACGAATATGTTATATATATATTTTGAATATGTAATATGAATGAGAAATAAGATATGTATAAATATTTGGGGCATATAGGATATTTGTGAAAGGGGAAGAGTAGGTGTTGACTTCGGTCTCACCAACAAAGGTGTTGACTTCGGTCTCACCAACGAAATATGGTGACTACGGTCACATTATTTGAATATGGTAACTTCGGTTACATTATCTGAAATTGGTAACTTCGGTTACATTATTTGAATATAGTGTCTAATGACACAACGTATATGGGCAATGAGCACTTCGACTGCAGCGACTGCCTTCGATGGTGTGTAGCGGATGGAGGGTTGACTTAGTAGTCCCCACGGTGTGACTGGCAGGTACGGGTGGTGTGTAGCGGATGGACCATTAGGATTGGGTTTGGGGTGCATCATCATGTATTGCATATGAATAAGAATTGATTTGAACTTGTATGCCTGATTTATTGAATATTAGTATGTGTGTGCACATTGAGTCTGTTGACTCACCCGTTTGGGAATTATTTTTCGGTGATGAGCAATAATGGACCGAAGTCGTATGAGCTAAAGGTGGCCATGCATCACTTGAAGAATTTATTTAGAATTTGGACTTCACATTTTCTAAGTACTTTTAATTTTATTTTTGGGTTATTTGATGTAATAAGGCCCTAAGGCCCAAGAGGATTTCTATACTTTTACTTTACGTTTAATTATTATGTTACGAACTATGTTGTTTTAAAGTTAAGTAAAAATTTATTTCCTTAAAAATAAACCCTAAAATTATTTTGTCACCCTAGTTAAATTGGATTTAAAAAAAATTTGATTAAATGGGTTTCCAACCTAAGCCCAACCCAAACCAATAATTTTTTCTAAATTTTACAAATTTTTCTCTAAGTAACAAAGAATTTGAAAACCGGTTTACTCAAGGAACATACCAGATCCGGTTCAGGCTCGTGGGCCGGGTGTGGGGTGTTTCATTTCTTTTGTCCAGACTGTACTGTTGTTGTTTACAACAATAGTCATGGATTGTGCCCAATCATCTATGGTTTTTTCATAGTCTGATAAAGGAACATTAGATAAATCTAAATATATTCCTCCTTGAGCAACACTTCTTTTATTAAGGTCTCCTATACTGTAAGGTATAGGTGTGGGTTGACTAGTTTCTCCTGGTGTTTCCAGTTTTATGTCATTAGTAGCTATATTTTCTATCTTACTACCCAATATTCTTGTTGTGTTTTCAACATTTTCATAATATTGGTTACTAGCTCTCAGATGATCATCTTTTTGAAGATCTGAGTCTATTTTCCTCTTACCGTAAGACTTACTCTTATCACTTTCCCATGGTTTTGGGGCGACATAATCATATGGATCTGGGGGTTCCGTTTCCATAGGATCTTCAGGAATCTCTATATTTTCTTCTGTTGAAGTATTTTCTTCATCTGAATTATGGCTAGTTACATTAATAACTATTCCTGAATTATTATCACTAATATTATTATTATCTTCTATCTCTAAATTATAACTATTATTATTGTTATCATTAATATTATTAGAACTGTCATCACTTTCGTTAGTGTCATATTCTAACATATAATGATAATTATACTTATTAAAAAGTTCTTTATGTTCTTCATAAAGATCTTCTATTAATTTTAAATACTCTACTTTCTCATAATTATCATCTGTTTCAGAAAATTGGTTTTTCCAATGTTCTATCAGATTTTTATAAGTTTCAAAATCATATTTTTGTGATTTTTCTATTTTTTCTTTTGTTTTTTCATTTTTTATATAGTTACTAGATTCATCAGAAGATTCATCTTCCGACAAAGCTAATATATAATTACTATTACCGTAATATAATGGTCCTAAATTAGATTCTATATTGTTATTACTAACAACCTGATCTAATTTATTATTAACATCGGATAATAACTCTTTAGATTTGCTATTCAAATCTAAATCAGTTACTTCTCCCAAACTATCTATTTTTTTTCTATTTTACTAATCTTAGTATATAATTTACCAAAATATACATTAGTTAAATCTATTAAACTGTTGATACCCATACTAAGAACCGAGACAGAATTTTCATTCTTAGAGTCTATATGCATAGTATGATTACAAGTTTTATCTTTATATAAACAATCTATTTGTTCCATTATTATTATCCCTGGTACCTAAGACCTTCTGTGTCTTAACGTCCTCTCAACGCCAACAACGTCCCACTCGGACTCAACGGCTACGAAGACTAATGACAGACATATGGGTTTTGAGATAATAACAGCGAAATAAACAGAATTGCAGAACAAAGATAGAAACTTACAATGATACCAAGATATTAGAACTCCAGAAATCGTTACTCCGGGGCTCCTCGAGAGGATATCTGATACCAGTTGCGGGGGATGGAGGGATATGCAGAGATATGTGCAAGCGGAAGGGATTCTAATATCAAAAGGGTTTTATTCACAAAGAAAAAAAGATAGTTACAAATGAGAAAATCTAATTCTAATTTTCTAACTAAAACTTGATGCCTTGTTCAGGCTACAAGAATGCCTATTTATAACCAAAAATTCTAAACTAGAATCTAATTACAATTGAAGTCCGAAATAATTGTTCGGATAAGAATTAAAGAATAGACTCTAATTTAATTACAATTGGAATCCGAATAGTGTCCTGATAAGGATGCCTTTAATGGTTGCTTCCACGTGGCTTTCCTTGATAAGGACGGATGAATAGTCAGCTTCATGGTGGTTTCCACGTAGCTTCCTTGTTTGGACGGTTGCTATTATGGTTTTTTCCACGTAGCTTCCTTGAACAGTAACTTGATAAGGATGCTTTTGGTTGTTTCCACGTAGCTTCCTTTTTCTTGACAAAATTGTTGCCATTTGGTTGCTTCCAGGTGGCTTCCTTTTTCGGCAATACCTGCTGCTTGCATCATTGCTTACTTCATGACATTGATGGTTGCTTACATCACTGTCTGCGTCATTTGGATGTTAACTGGTTGTCTCATCCAATTTGTCTTCATCCTTCTTGGATGTTTTTCAGATTCATTTCCTCGATCTTGTCAAGGTGTAATGATTCCGGTGAAGGTGCTGGTGTGTTCCATCGCTCCCATACTTCTCAGATTTTCGCTGCTGACGGATAATCTCCGATCTCCATTTCTGCTATTCTTGTTAATAACGAAACGACTTCTTCATTTGATCTCTGGTGGCTTCCAGTATCATAGGTTAATATTCTTCTTCCATCGGTCCAAAACATATAGGTGTCTTGATGGAGAAGATGTCGAGCCATGCTCATAAGATCAATTCCTGCTTGGACTTGATACTTGTTGAAATTATTATAGCACTCATCAATGATTTTTGACAAATGCTCTGGATCTTCTCTTATTGCTGCCAGGGCTTTTCCCGAAAACATAGTATTTATATTCCAAATTTGATAAGGCTGATGAAATTTTTCTTCCTCAGCAATACCAATGAGACTGTTTATCTCAATATGGAAATAATAGACAAAATCGTCTATGTTTACAAAATTTGATAGCCAGGATTTGACTATCGCTGGAAAATCTTTTAATAAATCAAAAGAGAGATTTTGGACTGTTATTTCTTTAACAAATCCCCATTCAATACTGGTTATATCGAACGGCTCATGATTTAAACGAAACTTGATAGCAGGGATTTTTTTCCCTATCTTGTTTATAAAAACATATGCTTGAGAAAAATATTCAGAAAATTTTTCTAGAAATAGAGCTTGCTGTTTGCAAATGGCTCCTTTTATTTTTGAAAATATTTCTGAAGGTAAAATTTGTCTACATTTGTTATATAGACATTTTCTAAACATCTTATTAATAATAGGAGTGTTTCTCCCGTTACTAATAAAATACTGAAATATATCAAGAAGATTGTTTATCTCCTTAATATCCATATATTCGATTAGGACATCATCCCAATCTCTGTATAATATACTTTTTAGTAATAATTCTTCAGATTTATTAGTTGTTTTTTCAACTAAGAATTTTGAGAATTGGGTTAGAGCTTTTCTGAAACTAGCTCTTTGTTCCAAAATATGGTTTTTCCATATTCTGTTTATGAAATGGTAGTATTTTGGGGGTAAGCCTGGATTATAAAAATCCTTTAGATCTGAGAACTCAGAGGTTTGTTGTTTTTTCAACAAATCTTCTGCATATTTGAGAATTTCAGAATCTGAATAGGGCTTTTGAGAGAATTCATAATAATTCACCGGGTTTGGTGAATGTGTTCCAATTGGTTGGTTTACCAATGGATGTGGTAAATAATATCCTTGTTTAGGATAAAATTGTGTACTGTGTAGGTGCGACCATAAATCCTTGTTTAGAATTTATTTTTTGCAGAGTGCAAACAATAAATCCTTGTTTAGGACTCATTGGTGATTTTCCCTTGTTGGGTTTTTTATGGACAGTTCTCCATCCATCATTTTCTATTAGAGGTTGTTTACCTCTATCCATAAGACCTGCTAAGAAATCAACAAACATTAGTAAAGATAATTTTATTATTATCTACCAATGGTATTTCTATAGAAGTATTTTCTATAGATAATATAACCGATTTCTTTTTAATAATAAAGGGTAAATATTGATTTAGAAAATTATTACCTAACAATATGTTTCCATACATATCGTGTAAACATAATAATTTTGGAATTATAAATCTTACATTGTTTATGTAGATTGGAATATTTTTTGCTTTATAATGAATAATAGTTTTGTTACCATTTATTCCATTAATACTTATTTTCTTTTTCTGGGTATCCAAAGATTCTTCCGGAATAGCATTTCTTTTGCGACTACTAGTTGTAGCTCCTGTATCTAATAATGCATGTAAAGAATATTTTTTATAGTCTTTATCATGTAATGTAATTTCAATGTATTTATTGAAATTTATTATATTTTCTATAGAGTATTGTATATCTTCCATTCTAGTGTTTCTAGAAATAGAATTTCTACTTGGAGTAGTAGGAAAAATAGGAATATGAATTGTTTTCATACCTATTGGTGTAGAAGTACTTATATTATCTTCTTCCTCTGGTTGAGAATTAGAAGGTAATACTAGTTTATCATCTGTATCAGTTATCAGATTGTTTTTAAAATATAACTTTGAAACACCCCAAACCCGGCCCACGAGTTTTGACCAGATTTGGTATGTTCCTCAAGTAAACCGGTTTCAAAATTCTTTTGTTACTTAGAGAAAAACTTGTGTGATTTTGAAAAAAAATATTGTTTGGGTTGGGCTTGTGCTGAAAACCAATTTATCTAACATTGAAATCCATTTATTTAAAGTGACAAAACATTTAGGTTTTATTTTAAAATAAATTTACTTGATCTTTACTTAATAAAAATTCGTAAACATAATAATTAAAAGTAAAAAGAAATAAAGAAATCCAACTTGGGCCTTATGGCCTTATTACATTAAACAAAACCCAAAATAAAATTATAAAGTACTTAAATGAAATAAAATGTCCATATTCAATAAAACTTCAGGCTGAGCATGGCCACCTTTAGCTCCTGCCGACCCGGTCCATTATTGCTCATCACCTGAAAAATAATTCCCCAACGGGGTGAGTCAACAGACTCAATGTGCTCACAGTACTAATATTCAACAAATCAGGCATACACATTCATATCAATTCACATTCATATAAAATAAATGATGATGCAACCCAAACCCAAGCCTAATGGTCCATCCGCTACACACCACCCGTACCTGCCAGTCACACCGTGGGGACTACTAAGTCGACCCTCCATCCGCTACACACCATCGAAGGCAGTCGCTGCAGTCGACGTGCTCATCGCCCATATACTTTGTGTCATTAGACACTATATTCAAATAATGTAACCGAAGTTACCAAATTCAGATAATGTAACCGAAGTTACCATATTCAAATAATGTGACCGTAGTCACCATATTTCGTTGGTGAGACCGTAGTCATCACCTTCAATTCTCCCTTCACATATATCCCAAATGCCCCAATTATTTTATAACATATTCAACATACTTAATTCTCATTCATGTTACTATTCACATGTTCAAAGTATATCACATTCATAATCCTATCAGAAGTAGGAAACGTACCTGGGTACTCCTTACCATGTTTGTGGTACTTAGCCATATTCACATACTTATGCATATTCATATAATTAATAATTGCCATATAACTTATTGAAGATTAGTATGGGTACACACCTGATTTGCTTAATAGACTCCTTGAGATCCCGAAAATCCCGATCTAAAGTTTAGATCTGTTATCTCCTATATTCGGCCCATCATATATATACATTAATAACCCTTTTCGATTTTTAAAACCAAATCCTAATAGGAGTAGGATTACCAATACTTACCTTGTTTGCCGATTTGATCAAATCCCGAAAAATTGCTAGTGTCCCTTTTTCTTGAAATCGGCTAACACTAAATCATGTAACTTCATCAGTTTCCGGCTTTTGAAATAATGGAAAATAATTCTAAGTATCACAATTAAGCCTTTGTCGAATATCACTTACAAATTCCAAATCTGAATAGGATTCCTTTATATGCCTGTCGAAATTCCTATAACTTCATGTTAGATTTAATCTAACATATAAATCATAACCTTTAATCAAATATATTTATCTTACCTTAGATCCTTGAATTTCCCGAAAGATTCCTCCTTGTATTCAACTGTTGTAAAAAGAACCTGAGAGATCCTTATAGATTTCTACATAAAACAAGAATAGGGATTAGACCCTTTTCTTTCGGTAAATAGAAAAGAAAGGAACTTGAATAATGCTTAACCTTACCTTTAATGCTTTGATTGATTGCTTCCTTGCCTAGAGTCACAGAGTTTCGGCTATAGAGATTTAACAGGGATCAAAGAAAAGGGTTTTGGCTTAACAGATGAAGAAAAGAGAAGGAGAAGAAAAGAGAAAAAGAGACTAATGGCAGAGAATATTCGGCAGAGAGAATAGGAGAAACTTTAGAGAATTTCGGCAGAGATTTTCTTGAAGAGAAAAGAATGAATGAAGAATAGCCTTACTCTTCCTTTTATAGCCAAAATTACTAGCTAGAGTCCTTTACTTGGCCACCACTCTTCTATTTTGATAACTTTATCCTTTAATTATCATAAATAAAAGAGTTTAATCCAATATTTATCTCTTCTAAATAATCCAATTTAAAAATCCTTTATTTATCACCTTTTTAATTGAATATTTATGAAAATAAAACACCTCCTTTCTAGAAGGCTTGTGCCGTCCACCTCAGTCTTCTGGAAGCAAAAATAAAATGTAATATCCCGGGTTAGGGGCTATTTTGTGTTGCATGATATTGCATGTGTTTGGTGTGCTGTGTTGCTATTTCGGTGTTTTAGGGGCTTAATTATAGGCTGGGTGTATGCCTGAGTGGATGGAAAAATTTTGGTTTTTGGGTGTTAAGTCAGGGGAGTTGATGGAGCTGAGGGATGTGTAGTTTATGTTGTGTTTCTGAGCACAAAAGAGGAGCTGGTGGAGTGGCAAAGCATGCGTCACATGGGAGCATGGTGTGGCGTCAATTCCATGAGGTAGAGGTCTAGTGTTCGAGCTGTAAAATCCCCTTTTTGGCTTCTTTTTGGGACGGCATGGAGAAGAGGTAGAAGGCTAGTGAAACTCTAGCTTGGACCAAGTCTTCACATTTGAATGGAGGGTAGAGAGTGAAATTAGGAAGTTGACTTGTTCAACATAGTTTGAATGTGTGGCTTGGAGTGTTTTGGGGGTTATGGCCGAATTTTTGGGTATTTGGAATGGGGGGAATGGACGGTTGGTAGTGGGAAGTAAGGTGTGCCGAAATGCACTTCCCATCTTGTGCATTTTCGGCCAAAAAGGAATTGGTAGGCCAAAGTTCTTCATTTTATCAAAACAAGCCGATTTTTTCCAAAGAGTTTCTCTCAATTTCTTCTTGAAACCAAAAGTACAAACCCTTAGAGCTTGCCGAAATTAGCTTTGATCCCTTGTGTTCATTTGGTAGCCGAAATCCTATTCCTTCAAGCACTCTCTTCTCTTCTTAAACTTTCTTCTTCTTTCTGAAACCTTGTAAGCCGAAACTTCATTCCAAAACACCCCTTCATTTCTTCTTTTGGCAAACCGAAACTCCACCCTCCTATACAATTTCTTTTCTTCTTCTTTTCTTCTCATTCTTGTTGTTGGCCGAATATTAACCCCATTCTTTTCGCACTCCATTTTTTCTTTTCTCCGACCAGAACTTTGGTGGTTGGATACACCACTTGGCCGAATCCTCTTTTCCTTTTAGTTCAAGGTCTTAGCCGAACTTCCCCTCCCCTAGTGGTGTTATTTCGGACGAATATTGGTGTAGTGTTGGTGTTCACCTTGTGTTGTGCAAACGGCTAGTAAGGGGTAAGTGATTGGTATTATTGTTGTTAGTTTAATCTTGGTTTCGACTAAGTCAGGGGTGATAAAGGACTAACAGTCATTCTCTTTTAAGGTGTAGCCGATTGCTGATCAAAGAGGAAACCACTTTTGGTTCGAGATTTGGTAGGAAACCAAATCAGGTGAAAGGTAAGAGTGATTCGACAACTCTTTTGGTTTAGTGGTGTTGGCCGAATGTCTTAGTTGCCTAACCCCTATGTTTGGCCGATTGTAGGAATCAGTACTCGAGGGACCTAGATCGCTTTGGTTGGGATTTCTAGACTCGTATTATCAGGTGTGTAAACTAACACACTAATACTTAGTAATATTATTAATAAACCGATTTGCCTGTAAAAAATTATAACAGTATGATGGACAAGTGAATACCCAAAATGGGGTATGTGGACGATTCGGGTAAGTTTATTCTATTATGAGTACTATTAATAAAGTATAATAGCACGACCTATGTTTTGTATGTATGTTATGAGAGACTGCTTGGTATGTTGGCATGATATGCATGACTTGCATGAGATGCATGATTACATGAGTATGGTATGTTGATGGGTGATATGAGATGAGGGAGCAGTGATATTTTTGTCTTTGTGAGCACCGGTGCTTTGGTAGCACACTTTGTGACTTTGGGTCACAGAGGTTTGGCACCTCCAGAGGTTTGGTACCTCGGCGTCTCGTCCCGTGCTGGCTCGGTACCACGATGGGTTGGCCCCACGATAATTATACTGGATTGACGCCAGTGTTTTGGTAACACACGATGGGTTGGCCCCATCACCAGATTTGTGACTACGGTCACCAGTGCTTTGGTAGCACATTGTGTCTTTGGGACACCAGAGGTTTGGCACCTCATTGCGACTTGTCCCTGTGGTTTGACCACCGTGGGTTGGCCCCACTTGAGATATGGGATAAATCTCGCTAGTGTTTTGGTAACACACGATGGGTTGGCCCCATCTTTGGGTTTGTGACTTCGGTCACCAGTGCTTTGGTAGCACAATTGTGTCTTTGGGACACCAGTGGTTTGGGACCACATTGATGGATAATGTGTCTTTGGGACACCAGTGTTTTGGTAATACATTGTGACTATGCGTCACCAGTGGTTTGGTACCACACGGGGTAGAAAAGGTGTATGGATGGTTAGGATCGGGTTGCATTAATTATGTTGCTATGTATGATGTGTGTTAGCATGTTGTTTTCTCGGGAGCGGGATTTACACACTGAGTCACTCGACTCACCCTCTCCTTTGACATTTCAGGTGACTCGTAGATGCGGACATGGAGCCGGGATGGACTCGGGGTGCACATGCCATGCTATAATAAAAGTGTTGCTTGGACTATTGAATTTGGGTACTTTAATTATTTACTTTCAGTTGGGTTTTATTGGATTTGTAAAAGGCTTTATAATTTATGTTTTATACTGTTTATGTTTAGATTTTAATATGCCTTAACAAATAAGTTGGTATGAATTCTACTAAAACTTGGAAAGATAATGTTTTCAAAATTTTAACGCAAGGTGTTTTCAACTATACCATCGGGTATCCCACTGATTTTATAAACCAATAGAGATCAAATGGCTTCAATCGTGAAATCCAATTTTATTAAGTCTAAAGTTTAAACAACTTGTTTTTCACAAAGGAACATAGTTTTATCAAATTTATCTAATGCAACCTCGAAATTTTCAAACACGTTTTCCCGTAACATACCAGATTCGGTCGTGGTGTTTGGACCGGGTTTGGGGTGTTACAATTGTGGTATCAGAGCCAGGTTCAAAAGCTCGGCTGTGGGCTTGAGGCCCAAACTGTTTTCAAAAGTTTGTTTTAAGTGTTTTTGGGTTGAATACATGGTTTACAAGGCATGGCACCGAGTCTCCGGCACCAGTTCGCCCAGGTAAGTAATTCTAATTCTTCTGTGAATTTCTATTTGTAGAAGGGTAGGTGATATGGAACGTAGTTAGATTTATAGGACTTGAACCCTAGGATTAGATCACTCAAACACTTGAACTAAAGCATAAAACTTAAAGCACTAAACCAATCTATGACTCACCACGGGGCTGGGGTGTGGTAACTCCGTCGCATGTGTCAGGAGAGGATCCGGAAGAGCTTGGTATTTAAGCGATCCTCGTGACTCACCTCCTCTTCGCAGTATCCCACCGGTGCGTAGCTCGAGTTCACCCCGACCAAGAAGGCTCGGTCATAGACTTAACCTAACGACTAAAACGAAAAAGGAATCACCATGTTTTCAAAAATACAACAACAACCCTAATGTTTTCAAACTTTTTGCAATAAACTCTTTCAAAACCGAAAATGTCACATTTACAACAATTTTCTTGAAAAACTGATTTATGGAAAATTACAAAAATGCCCTTGGGGTAAATTTACTAAAATGCCCTGGCCTATAAAAAGCAACTCAATGATTTTGCCCAAAATTTCAATGATGTTACTAAATTCAAACACTCTGTTTTACAAAATATCAATCAAAATTTTGATTTTGGAAAATTTACGAAAACACCCTCAGTTTGTGAAAATTACTAAAATACCTGGTTTCCAAAGCGAAGTATTTTACAAAATTTTCAAAGAACACTCTCAAAATTTTGGAATTTCAAATTGACCTGGTTTTCTTAAAGTTTAAAATATCGTTTATTACGAAAATACCTGTAGGAAAATGACGGAAATACCCTTTGGGCTAGAAATGGCGACAATGTCCGAAGAGTGAATAGGTATGGAAAGGGTTAAGGAATGTATGTATAATCTCTTTTGGATGAATAGGATAGAAGATTGAAACCTTGGTTGCTCGAAAGAACCCTGAATAAACTCTATCCATAAAATTTCTTTGCGGTTAAGAAAGTGGGAACGATACTAATGCATAAAAATCTTTTAATCGAAACGTAGATCGTTAGACATGAGCACTCGAGGCGGACGTGGTCGTAATACTCGTGGTAGAGGTAGGGGTAGAATGACGGTTTCGAACCCGTAGGATCCGCGGGGTTCGAGAAAATGAGATGCTTGATTCGCCACCGGTGGAGGTGGTGAGTTCCAGGATCGACCGAGACGATGCGATGTCACGAGCGTCGCGGGTGTTGGAAAGGGTAGGCTGGTGTAAGTGGTGGTGCGGGAGTTAGGAAATGCTGTTCGAGCGACTCCGGGCTAACGGGCCGAGTTCTTCCGAGGTGTATCGTGTTGCTCCTAGCACTGCCGAGTATTGGCCGGAGGCAACGGAGGCGAATCATGGGACGACTGGACTTGACGGCGAGGAGAAGTTGAAGGGCATCGATCGCTTCTTCGGGATGAGTCATATCGGTGGTGGCTCACGGTTCGGGGACGAGTGTGGCGGTGAGGATCCGACATGGGATTATTTTAGAAATTTGCATATCAAAAGAAGTACATCGGGGCTAGTTACATCGACTCCCAGTAAAGGCATTTCGAGACTTGTTGGGGAGTAAATGCATCGAGTACGCAGGTGAGTTCTGGTGAGTAGGTATGCCGAGGCATTGTAGCCACCGAGCATGAGAGGTGTGTTCGTTTCGAGGATGGTCTGCGAGGCGAGTTGAGGTCGTTGATTGCTCCACAGCCAGAGGCGCGAGTTCTTTGTCTTAGTCGAGAAGGCTAAGGTAGCCGAAGGTGTTAAGGAGTCGTGAAGACAGAGCATGGACAGGAGTAGGCTTAAGAGGAGCTTTGGGTCTTGGGATCGTCCCGGCAATCCGCGAGAAGAGGGCTAGGCCGAGTGGGCGTAATCGATCCGCTAGGTTCGTTCTTCGCTAAGGCGAGGACCGCTTGTGATGTGTCAGTGTGGGAAATCTCATCGGGGTGGTTGTTGGTGGTGGAAAAGGTTGCTTGCCGAGTGTGGTTCTCGGATCATCGCATTAGGGATCGCCCGCGTAGGATGGCGAGTCGATCCCGAGAGTCGGGGCCGTGTCGATTCAGAGGTAATGGACCGCCACCGCAGAGAGGGCCGTGGTAATGGGAGAGGTGGTAATGGATTTGGTCGAGGTCGTGGAGCAGGCAGAGGAAGGTGGTAGTTCGAGGCACACACACTGATCGTGTGTGCATGACTAGGCGCCGCGAGAGAGGCGACGCACCGGACGTAATCACCCAGACGCGTTTTTGATTTTTGGTTCTCCCTATCCGCTTTAATTGACTTGGGTTCCACGCGTTCGTATGTTGCTAGTAGTATAGTTGAGACCATGGACTTAGACTCGAGATATCTTCTAGGCGGATGATATGCATTTAGCCTCTCAG
Organism: Gossypium bickii; assembly: GCA_025503065.1. NCBI lineage: Eukaryota > Viridiplantae > Streptophyta > Magnoliopsida > Malvales > Malvaceae > Gossypium > Gossypium bickii. The sequence goes on along the minus strand of CP106721.1, from coordinate 59,176,872 downwards.
GTCACTCAGTAGTGGTAGATAAGTTGTATAAGGATGTACCCCTAGAACTCCAAGGGGTAGTTTTTCTTCTGCGATCCGATGGAACCGCCGTTTGAGGAGTTCGACCGATTCTCAGGATGGGTGGGTGGTGAAGTACCAGGCTAAGGTGGATTGCGGCTAAGCGCATGGTCCTATCGACGGATAAGGGAGATGAAGTGAGTATGATAGGTAACAGGAGAGATTACTTATCCAATGTGGTGTCGGCATTAAAAGCTGTAAAGATGGTCAGGAAGGGCTGCGAAGCGTATGTGGTTCATGTGTATGCCTTAGAGGCTAAAGAGTCCGCTGTTGAGAAGGTTCGTACTGTTAAGGAATTTGTGGATGTGTTTCAGAGGAGCTTAGGGTTTGCCACCCGATCGCGAGGTAGAGTTTGGGATAGATCTGCTACCGTGGATTTGCGCCGGTGTCTATTGCTCCATATAGGATGGCACCAAAGGAATTGGTGGAGCTTAAGGCTCAAATTCGGGAGGCTGTTGGATCGAGGCTTCATTAGGCCAAGTGTTTCGCCGTGGGGGAGCGCGGTATTATTCGTCAAGAAGAAGGACGGTTCGATGCGGATGTGTATCGACTATCGCCAGCTGAATAATAAGACGATTAAAAACAAGTATCCGTTACACGGATTGATGACTTGTTTGATCATTTGAAAAGCGCGATCGGTGTTTTCAAGATCGATTTGAGGTCCAGGTATCATCGGTTGAAAGTTAAGGAAGCGGATATCCATAAGACGGCGTTCGGACTCGATGCGGGCACTACGAATTCTCGTAATGCCGTTCGGGTTGACTAACGCTCCGGCAGCTTTTATGGATATGATGAATAGGGTGTTCAGGTGAAGATCACGGATCGTTTTGTCGTGGTTTTTATTGGCGACATCTTGGTCTACTCAAGGTCAGAAGAAGAGCATGATGCACACTTAAGAGTGGTGTTGCAGATTTTGAGGGAGAAGCAACTCTATGCTAAGTTCAGTAAGTGTGAGTTCTGGCTTAGTGAAGTGACGTTTTTGGGTCATGTAGTATCAGCTGAGGGGATTAGAGTAGATCCTCGAAAGGTTGAGGCGGTTTTGGATTGGAAGCCTCCTAAGTCAGTTGCTGAGATTCGGAGTTTCCTGGGTTTGGCAGGATACTACCGAAGGTTTGTTGAGGGTTTCTCGTTAATTGCAGCACCGATGACTAAGCTGTTAAGAAAGGGAGTTCCGTTCATTTGGACTGAGAAACAGCAGGAGAGTTTTGATAAGTTGAAGAAGATCTTGACTGAGGCTCCGGTTCTAATTCAACCTGAGGCTGGTAAGGAATTCACAGTGTACTGCGATGCATCACACACGGGCTTGGGTTGTGTGTTGATGCAGGAGGGTAAGGTTGTGGCTTATGCTTCTCGGCAGCTGAGGCCACACGAGGTCAACTATCCGACGCACGATTTAGAGCTAGCAGCTGTAGTCTTCGCTCTAAAAATCTGGAGGCACTACTTATACGGGGAGAAGTCAATCGTCTACACAGATCATAAGAGTTTGAAGTATCTACTGACTCAGAAGGATCTGAATTTGAGGCAGCGTAGATGGGTTGAGTTGCTCAAGGATTACGACTGTTCGATTGAATATCATCCGGGCAAGGCTAACGTGGTGGCAGACGCGTTGAGCCGTAGGGTTGTTTCGGACTTAAGAGCTTTGTTTGCCCATTTGAGTTTGTGCGACGACGGGAGTATTTCGCGCGAGCTGCGAGTTAAGCCTACTTGGGTTGGCAGATTAGAAAGCTTGATTGGAGGATGAGGTTCTGAGTGCGCGAAGGTTGCAAGTGCAGAATGGTGGTTTGGAGGGGTACAGCTTGTCTAATGATGAGGTTCTGTGTTTTCAAGGAAAGGCTTGTATGCCCAAAGATGTTGAGCTGAGGCGGAAGATTCTTCAGACGCACATAGCATGATCCTTATGCTATGCATCCCGGAGGTAGTAAAATGTATAGGGATCTTAAGAAGCGATTTTGGTGGCTGGCTTGAAGAAAGAGGTGACAGAGTATGTTGGGAAATGTCTCGACTTGTCGTCAGTAGTCAAGGCTGAACATCGATTGCCGTCGGGTTTGCTTCAACTGTGAAAATTCCTCGATGGAAGTGGGAAAGGATAACTATGGATTTAAATCGGTGGTTTATCGCTTACGCCAAGCAAGAAAGATTCAGTTTGGGTTATTGTGGACCGTCTGACTAAGTCGGCCCATTTCATTCCGGTGAGAGTGGACTATTCACTTCAGAGATTGGCGAAGCTTTATGTGTCAGAGATAGTAAGGCTACACGGTGTTCCAGTTTCGATTATCTCGGATAGGGATCCCAGGTTTACGTCGAGGTTCTGGAGAGCTGCATCTCGCTCTGGGTACTCGTTTGGATTTCAACGGCTTTTCACCCGCACGCTCTGACGGGCAATCTCAGAAAGGGTCATTCAGATCTTGGAAGACATGTTGAGAGGTTGTGTTACGGACTTGGGCGGTTGGGATGAGTTTCTGCCGTTGGCCGAGTTCGCCTATAACAACAGCTACCAAGCAAGCATCAAGATGGCACCATATGAGGCGCTGTATGGTAGGAAGTGTCGCTCACCTACTTGTTGGACAGAGTTAGGTGAACGTCAGTTGTTGGGACCCGAGTTGGTTGCTGAGACAGAAGACAAGGTTAGAGTGATCCAGGCTCGTTTGAAGGAAGCTTCGGACCGGCAAAAATCTTATGCCGATCTTAAGCGAAGAGACATAGAGTTCGCTGTGGGGGATCAGGTCTTCTTAAAGGTCTCGCCTTGGAAGAAGGTGCTGAGGTTTGGCAGAAAAGGCAAGCTTAGTCCGAGATTTATTGGGCCATATAAGGTATTGAGACGAGTTGGACCAAGGTGGCGTATCGGCTTGAGTTGCAGTGAGCTTAGTCAGATTCACGATGTTTTTCACGTTTCGATGCTTCGGAGGTACCGTTCAGATCCATCACATGTGGTAGCAGTGGAGGAGATTGAGGTAAATCCAGATTTGACTATGGAAGAGGAACCTGTGCAGATTCTTGATCGAGATGTTAAGGTTCTACGTAGGAAGTCTGTGCCTTTGGTTAAGGTACTTTGGCGGAATCATGGTGTGGAAGAAGCCACGTGGGAACCCGAGGATACGATGAGACAGCAATACCCGCAACTCTTTTGACCTGTAATTTCGAGAGGCGAAATTATTTTAAAGGGGTAGAACTGTAATATCCCGGGTTAGGGGCTATTTTGTGTTGCATGATATTGCATGTGTTTGGTGTGCTGTGTTGCTATTTCGGTGTTTTAGGGGCTTAATTATAGGCTGGGTGTATGCCTGAGTGGATGGAAAAATTTTGGTTTTTGGGTGTTAAGTCAGGGGAGTTGATGGAGCTGAGGGATGTGTAGTTTATGTTGTGTTTCTGAGCACAAAAGAGGAGCTGGTGGAGTGGCAAAGCATGCGTCACATGGGAGCATGGTGTGGCGTCAATTCCATGAGGTAGAGGTCTAGTGTTCGAATTTTGTAAAATCCCCTTTTGGCTTCTTTTTGGGACGGCATGGAGAAGAGGTAGAAGGCTAGTGAAACTCTAGCTTGGACCAAGTCTTCACATTTGAATGGAGGGTAGAGAGTGAAATTAGGAAGTTGACTTGTTCAACATAGTTTGAATGTCGGCTTGGAGTGTTTTGGGGTTATGGCCGAATTTTTGGGTATTTGGAATGGGGGGGACGGTTGGTAGTGGGAAGTAAGGTGTGCCAAATGCACTTCCCATCTTGTGCATTTTCGGCCAAAAAGGAATTGGTAGGCCAAAGTTCTTCATTTTATCAAAACAAGCCGATTTTTTCCAAAGAGTTTCTCTCAATTTCTTCTTGAAACCAAAAGTACAAACCCCTAGAGCTTGCCAAATTAGCTTTGATCCCTTGTGTTCATTTGGTAGCGAAATCCTATTCCTTCAAGCACTCTCTTCTCTTCTTAAACTTTCTTCTTCTTTCAAACCTTGTAAGTCGAAACTTCATTCCAAAACACCCTCTTCATTTCTTCTTTTGGCAAACCGAAACTCCACCCTCCTATACAATTTCTTTTCTTCTTCTTTTCTTCTCATTCTTGTTGTTGGCGAATATTAACCCCATTCTTTCGCACTCCATTTTTTCTTTTTTTCTCCGACCGAACTTTGGTGGTTGGATACACCACTTGGCCGAATCCTCTTTTCCTTTTAGTTCAAGGTCTTAGCCGAACTTCCCTCCCCTAGTGGTGTTATTTCGGACGAATATTGGTGTAGTGTTGGTGTTCACCTTGTGTTGTGCAAACGGCTAGTAAGGGGTAAGTGATTGGTATTATTGTTGTTAGTTTAATCTTGGTTTCGACTAAGTCGGGGTGATAAAGGACTATGATCATTCTCTTTTAAGGTGTAGCCGATTGGTTTGATCAAAGAGGAAACCACTTTTGGTTCGAGATTTGGTAGGAAACCAAATCGTGTGAAAGGTAAGAGTGATTTGACAACTCTTTTGGTTTAGTGGTGTTGGCCGAATGTCTTAGTTGCCTAACCCCTATGTTTGGCCGATTGTAGGAATCAGTACTCGAGGGACCTAGATCGCTTTGGTTGGGATTTCTAGACTCGTATTATCAGGTGTGTAAACTAACACACTAATACTTAGTAATATTATTAATAAACCGATTTGCCTGTAAAAAATTATAACAGTATGATGGACAAGTGAATACCCAAAATGGGGTATGTGGACGATTCGGGTAAGTTTGTTCTATTATGAGTACTATTAATAAAGTATAATAGCACGACCTATGTTTTGTATGTATGTTATGAGAGACTGCTTGGTATGTTGGCATGATATGCATGACTTGCATGAGATGCATGATTACATGAGTATGGTATGTTGATGGGTGATATGAGATGAGGGAGCAGTGATATTTTGTGCTGACGAGCACCAGTGCTTTGGTAGCACACTTTGTGACTTTGGGTCACCAGAGGTTTGGCACCTCCAGAGGTTTGGTACCTCAGCGTCTCGTCCCAGTGGCTCAGTACCACAGTGGGTTGGCCCCACAGATAATTATACGGGATTGACGCCAGTGTTTTGGTAACACACGATGGGTTGGCCCCATCACCAGATTTGTGACTACGGTCACCAGTGCTTTGGTAGCACATTGTGTCTTTGGGACACCAGAGGTTTGGCACCTCATTGCGACTTGTCCCTGTGGTTTGACCACCGTGGGTTGGCCCCACTTGAGATATGGGATCGGAAATCGCTAGTGTTTTGGTAACACACGATGGGTTGGCCCCATCTTTGGGTTTGTGACTTGGTCACACGGTGCTTTGGTAGCACAATTGTGTCTTTGGGACACCAGTGGTTTGGGACCACATTGATGGATAATGTGTCTTTGGGACACCAGTGTTTTGGTAACACATTGTGACTATGCGTCACCAGTGGTTTGGTACCACACGGGGTAGAAAAGGTGTATGGATGGTTAGGATCGGGTTGCATTAATTATGTTGCTATGTATGATGTGTGTTAGCATGTTGTTTTCTCGGGAGCGGGATTTACACACTGAGTCACTCGACTCACCCTCTCCTTTGACATTTCAGGTGACTCGTAGATGCGGACATGGAGCTGGGATGGACTCGGGGTGCACATGCCATGCTATAATAAAAGTGTTGCTTGGACTATTGAATTTGGGTACTTTAATTATTTACTTTCGTTGGGTTTTATTGGATTTGTAAAAGGCTTTATAATTTATGTTTTATACTGTTTATGTTTAGATTTTAATATGCCTTAACAAATAAGTTGGTATGAATTCTACTAAAACTTGGAAAGATAATGTTTTCAAAATTTTAACGCAAGGTGTTTTCAACTATACCATCGGGTATCCCACTGATTTTATAAACCAATAGAGATCAAATGGCTTCAATCGTGAAATCCAATTTTATTAAGTCTAAAGTTTAAACAACTTGTTTTTCACAAAGGAACATAGTTTTATCAAATTTATCTAATGCAACCTCGAAATTTTCAAACACGTTTTCCCGTAACATACCAGATTCGGTCGTGGTGTTTGGACCGGGTTTGGGGTGTTACATAAAACCTCCTTTATTTGCTTCCCAAGTGACTCGAACTCAGGCCCATTCCTCTTGCATATGGCGCCATTTCCATAGGCCCTAAGTGGCATCTTCAGGCCACTTTTCCAAGCCTGTTTGTGTGTCAAATTTCACCAACTTTTTCTTTTAAGGACTCCTTGCCCTAATTTCCTATTTTAAACTTTAAAATTTGACATTTCTAAATCATTTCCAAGTTTCCTAAAATTTCGATCGGCTCTGTATACTTGCTATTTTCTTACATTTCCAAGTTTCCAGAAATGTTCATTTCCATTTCCCATTTCCATTTCCATGCATTTCTAGGTTTCCAAAAATGTTCACTTTCCTCTTTTAAACTTAACATTTCCATACATTTTCAGGACATTTCCCTACATTTCCAAGACAAGACATTTCCTTACATTTCCTTACATTTCCTTGCATTTCCTTACATTTCCTTACATTTCCATACATTTCCTTACATTTCCTTACAATTCTATACATTTCCTTATTTCTAGAATTCACATAACACATTCATACATAATTCATAAAACATGCCATTTTACCACATGGTTCCTTGTGTCATGCTTCACACGGAGTTTCTTTTCAGGCCTCATTTACCTAGCTCCCCTTTTTACTTAAAAACCAATAATTTTCCAAAGCTTTCTTCTTCCATCCTAAAATTCTAAAAACCCTTAATACACTTCCAACACAGCTAAAACCTACTAACTCATGAATTAGGCACGAGCGCATAACCCCTAATCTAGGATGTTACAGTTGTACCCTCCTTAAAAATAATTTCATCCTCGAAATTACTTACTAACAGTTGTACAATCCTTCTCACCGCACTATGCTTACGCTGCGCACTCTGATCTTAATAGAGCCATCATACCTTCTTAGGCACAATCTCTAAGTTCACGTCCCTTAGAACTCATTATCTAACATCGCGATCTGATTAAGAAGTTTTATGAAAAGAATTTTAGGAGTGGTCCTTTCGCATTCATACATGCACACAGTCTTTACATTCATTCATACATCCATCAATCAATTATGAACTTTCGTTCATTCAGAGAAATGTTGTAGTTTTCATTGTTGTTGTTTTTCCACTACCTAGGGGTATTTTCATAATTTTGTCTTACAGGGGCATTTTCGTAATTCAAAATAAAAAGTTCCTCGGTGATTTTTGTCGAAGGTATTTTGGTAATTTTAAAGTCCCGAGCTAATTTGGAAAATTTTTAAAATCCGGGGGTATTTCGGTAATTTTTGACCTCAGGGGTATTTCGGTAATTTTTCGCAAACCGGGGTAAATTTGTAAAAGTTAACAAGTCAAAGATATTTTAAAAGTTGTAAAACTTTGAGGGTTCTTTTTGAGGGTTTCCCTTTTCAAATGGTGATGTTTGCAAAAATTTCGGAAACCGGGGTCATTTTGGTCATTTTGTAAGTTAGGGGCAATTTTGTAATTTTTTAAAATCAAGATATTTTTGATAATTTGCAAATTAGGGTTTTTGAATGTTTATAAAATAATGGAATTTTTGATAAAACTGTTGAGTAGTTGGACATTTTTAAACCAAGGGCATTTTGGTAATTTTACCACTAAGGGCATTTTTGTAATTTTCACAAATCAGAAATTTTTCAGAAAATTTTGTAAGGATGGTTTTCAAAAATATAAAAGAAGTTTTTAAGAGTTTTAAAACTAGGGTTTTGTTGTTTTGTTTTTTTTTTAAACATGGCTAGTTCCCTTTCGGGTTTTAGTCATTATGTTTAGCCTATGACCGAGCCCTCTTTGGTCGGGGTGAACCAAAGCTACGCACTGTGCAGATTCGAGTGGAGAGGAGGTGAGTCTCATGATCGCTTAAATACCAAGCTCCCACGAAACCATTCCTAGACATGCGCATGCAGAGGTTGCCACACCATTGAGCCCTCCGAGTTAGGGTGAACAGAAAGCTACGCACTGCAGGATTCTGCGAAGAGGAGGTGAGTCACGAGGACTGCTTAAATACCAGGCTCTTCCGAATCCAATCCTAGACATGCGTACAGGGGTTACCACACCCTAGCTCAGTGACTTAGCCATAGGTTTGTTTAGTGCATTAAGTCTTATGGGTTTTGTGTTTGAGTAGTCTAATCCTAGGGTTCAAGTTCCTATCATACTATTCTACGTTCCATGCCTTTTCTACCCTTCTAATGTTCATATCATAATTCACATAATCACCCAAATAGTTAGGGGTACTTACCTGGTGGACTGCGGGTCCGAGACTTAGGTGCCATGCCAGAAAACCTGCTTAATTTCAAAGAAAATCATTTGGCTCGCTTTGAAAATGTTTTGGGCCTTAGCCCACAGGCCGAGAGTTTTAAAATTGGGCTCTGATACCAAATTGAAACACCCCAAACCCGGCCCATGAGTTTTGACCAGATTTGGTATGTTCCTCAAGTAAACCGGTTTCAAAATTCTTTTGTTACTTAGAGAAAAACTTGTGTGATTTTGAAAAAAAATATTGTTTGGGTTGGGCTTGTGCTGAAAACCAATTTATCTAACATTGAAATCCATTTATTTAAAGTGACAAAATATTTAAGTTTTATTTTAAAATAAATTTACTTGATCTTTACTTAAAAAAAATTCGTAAACATAATAATTAAAAGTAAAAAGAAATAAAGAAATCCAACTTGGGCCTTATGGCCTTATTACATTAAACAAAACCCAAAATAAAATTATAAAGTACTTAAATGAAATAAAATATCCATATTCAATAAAACTTCAGGCTGAGCATGGCCACCTTTAGCTCCTGCTGACCCGGTCCATTATTGCTCATCACCTGAAAAATAATTCCCCAACGGGGTGAGTCAACAGACTCAATGTGCACACAGTACTAATATTCAACAAATCAGGCATACACGTTCATATCAAATTCACATTCATATAAAATAAATGATGATGCAACCCAAACCCAAACCCAACACTAAATCATGTAACTTCATCAGTTTCCGGCTTTTGAAATAATGGAAAATAATTCTAAGTATCACAATTAAGCCTTGGCCGAATATCACTTACCTTACAAATTCCAAATCTGAATAGGATTCCTTTATATGCCTGTCGAAATTCCTATAACTTCATGTTAGATTTAATCTAACATATAAATCATAACCTTTAATCAAATATATTTATCTTACCTTAGATCCTCGAATTTCCCGAAAGATTCCTCCTTGTATTCAACTGTTGTAAAAAGAACCTGAGAGATCCTTATAGATTCGGCCATAAAACAAGAATAGGGATTAGACCCTTTTCTTTCGGTAAATAGAAAAGAAAGGAACTTGAGTAATGCTTAACCTTACCTTTAATGCTTTGATCGATTGCTTCCTTGCCTAGAGTCACAGAGTTTCGGCTATAGAGATTTAACAGGGATCAAAGAAAAGGGTTTTGGCTTGACAGATGAAGAAAAGAGAAGAAGAAGAAAAGAGAAAAAGAGAATAACGGCAGAGAAAATTCGACAGAGAGAATAGGAGAAACTTTAGAGAATTTCGGCAGAGATTTTCTTGAAGAGAAAAGAATGAATGAAGAATAGCCTTACTCTTCCTTTTATAGCCAAAATTACTAGCTAGAGTCCTTTACTTGGCCACCACTCTTCTATTTTGATAACTTTATCCTTTAATTATCATAAATAAAAGAGTTTAATCCAATATTTATCTCTTCTAAATAATCCAATTTAAAAATCCTTTATTTATCACCTTTTTAATTGAATATTTATGAAAATAAAACACCTCCTTTCTAGAAGGCTTGTGCCGTCCACCTCAGTCTTCTGGAAGCAAAAATAAAACCTCCTTTATTTGCTTCCCAAGAGACTCGAACTCAGGCCCATTCCTCTTGCATATGGCGCCATTTCCATAGGCCCTAAGTGGCATCTTCAGGCCACTTTTCCAAGCCTGTTTGTGTGTCAAATTTCACCAACTTTTTCTTTTAAGGCCTCCTTGCCCTAATTTCCTATTTTAAACTTTAAAATTTGACATTTCTAGATCATTTCCAAGTTTCCTAAAATTTTCGATCGGCTCTGTATATTTGCCATTTTCTTACATTTCCAAGTTTCCAGAAATGTTCATTTCCATTTCCCATTTCCATTTCCATGCATTTCTAGGTTTCCAAAAATGTTCACTTTCCTCTTTTAAACTTAACATTTCTATACATTTTCAGGACATTTCCCTACATTTCCAAGACAAGACATTTCCTTACATTTCCTTACATTTCCTTGCATTTCCTTATATTTCCATACATTTCCTTACATTTCCTTACATTTCCATACATTTCCATACATTTCCTTACATTTCCATACATTTCCTTATTTCTAGAATTCACATAACACATTCATACATAATTCATAAAACATGCCATTTTACCACATGGTTCCTTGTGTCATGCTTCACACGGAGTTTCTTTTCAGGCCTCATTTACCTAGCTCCCCTTTTTACTTAAAAACCAATAATTTTCCAAAGCTTTCTTCTTCCATCCTAAAATTCTAAAAACCCTTAATACACTTCCAACACAGCCAAAACCTACTAACTCATGAATTAGGCACGAACGCATAACCCCTAATCTAGGATGTTACAAACTTATCGCCAGATGACATGTATTCAATAGTACTAACTGGTTTAGAAGTACTAGCATTATTAGTTTTATCAATTATCCAGTCTTTTGGAATTGATAAATCTTTTAAATGCAATAGTTTTGGTTGAATTTCCGTAGTAAATTTATTGGGCTCAAAAAGCTCAATAATTTTATTATTAATTTCTTTTATTTCAACCTCTGCTTGTATTAGTATATTCATTAATACAATCCTGTGATTTGCTAGATCTTCTGCTAAATCACTTATATCAGAATTTTTTGTCTGAATTCTAAGGCATAGACACTCTTCTATTAGAGGGTCTGTTATGGAAATAAAGTAATTTGGTTTTACCTTAAATCCTATAACACCTGTGTGTAAATTAGATTGAATTCCTCCAATAAGTGCTTTTATTTGATTTTCAAATCTTTTATCTAATAATACTGCTAAAATAGGAACATCATGACCTCTTCTAAATAAAGCTCTAATTGTTATCATGATTACTCCTAAATGTATATATCTAACTTGAGGATAGTTTTTTCTAATCCTTTTTATTTTTTCTTTAGTAAATAAGGGGATTTCTGTTAATCCTCCTTTGGTATCTTTAGCGACTGTGTTACCGCTAATTTTTTCTATGTGTCTTTTTGACCATATTTTAAACTTTGATATTTTATATATTTCTTCTTTAGAAATATGATTTTTATTAATCTTTTCTATTATATCATCGGAAAAGTCTTTTTCTTCTCCAATTATATTTCCTAGTTTAATATCCTGTTGTTCAGAATTAGGAATTTCTTCTAACTTGTTATTAGAACTATTTCCCATCATAAAGATATATTCATCAGAATCTGTATCAGACTCTGTTTCTGATATCAATTCATATAATATTTTAGTAGGATTTGTTTCCTTACTAAAACATATTTCTAAATCTTGTTCTTCAAGATTTTTAAACATTTTATTATTAGAATAATAAATTGATTTAAGTTCTATTAGGAATTTGTTTTCCCAATATTTCTTAGGTTTAATTTTACCATAAGGATTTTGTTTATCAATTTCCCTAGGTTTTGGTATTTCATATTCATATGGAACTAGTTTTTTAGTGTCCATAGGTTCTATATTTTATACCTTATTACCTAATGTTGTGTTTTCAACATTTTCGTAATTTTTATTAATAGCTCTCAGATTATCATCTTTTTGAAGATCTGAGTCTATTTTTCTCTTACCGTAAGACTTACTCTTATCTCTTTCCCATGGTTTTGGGGCGACATAATCATATGGATCTGGGGGTTCCGTTTCCATAGGATCTTCAGGAATCTCTATATTTTCTTCTGTTGAAGTATTTTCTTCATCAGAATTATGGCTAGTTACATTAATAACTATTCCTGAATTATTATCACTAATATTATTATTATATTCTATCTCTAAATTATAACTATTATTATTATTATCATTAATATTATTAGAACTGTCACCACTTTCGTTAGTGTCATATTCTAACATATAATGATAATTATACTTATTAAAATGTTCTTTATGTTCTTCATAAAGATCTTCTATTAATTTTAAATACTCTACTTTCTCATAATTATCATCTGTTTTAGAAAATTGGTTTTTCCAATGTTCTATCAGATTTTTATAAGTTTCAAAATCATATTTTTGTGATTTTTCTATTTTTTCAATTTTATCTTTTGTTTTTTCATTTTTTGTATAGTTAGTAGATTCATCAGAAGATTCATCTTCCGACAAAGCTAATATATAATTACTATTACCGTAATATAATGGTCCTAAATTAGATTCTATATTGTTATTACTAACAACCTGATCTAATTTATTATTAACATCGGATAATAACTCTTTAGATTTGCTATTCAAATCTAAATCAGTTACTTCTCCCAAACTATTTACTTTTTTTTCTATTTTACTAATCTTAGTATATAATTTACCAAAATATACATTAGTTAAATCTATTAAACTGTTGATACCCATACTAAGAACCGAGACAGAATTTTCATTCTTAGAGTCTATATGCATAGTATGATTACAAGTTTTATCTTTATATAAACAATCTATTTGTTCCATTATTATTATTATCCCTGTACCTAAGACCTTCTATGTCTTAACGTCCTCTCAATGCCAACAACGTCCCACTCGGACTCAACGGCTACGAAGACTAACGACAGACATATGGGTTTTGAGATAATAACAGCGAAATAAACAGAATTGCAGAACAAAGATAGAAACTTACAATGATACCAAGATATTAGAACTCCAGAAATCGTTACTCCGGGGCTCCTCGAGAGGATATCTGATACCAGTTGCAGGGGAGGGAGGGATATGCAGAGATATGTGCAAGCGGAAGGGATTCTAATATCAAAAGGGTTTTATTTACAAAGAAGAAAAGATAGTTACAAAAGAGAAAATCTAATTTACACACAGGTGTTATAGGATTTAAGGTAAAACTAAATTACTTTATTTCCATAACAGACCCTCTAATAGAAGAGTGTCTATGCCTTAGAATTCAGACAAAAAATTCTGATATAAGTGATTTAGCAGAAGATCTAGCAATCAGCTGGACTGCTATTAATGAATATACTAATACAGCAGAGGTTGAAATAAAAGAAATTAATAATAAAATTATTGAGCTTTTTGAGCCCAATAAATTTACTACGGAAATTCAACCAAAACTATTGCATTTAAAAGATTTATCAATTCCAAAAGACTGGATAATTGATAAAACTAATAATGCTAGTACTTCTAAACCAGTTAGTACTATTGAATACATGTCATCTGGCGATAAGTTATATTTTAAAAACAATCTGATAACTGATACAGATGATAAACTAGTATTACCTTCTAATTCTCAACCAGAGGAAGAAGAAGATAATATAAGTACTTCTACACCAATAGGTATGAAAACAATTCATATTCCTATTTTTCCTACTACTCCAAGTAGAAATTCTGTAACATCCTGGAAAGGGCCTATGCATTTCCGGTTTAATTGTATGAAATGACAAGTCTTCAGTATTAAGAATAAATTTTTGATATTTTTGGAAACTCAGAAATGTATGAAAATGATTGGAAATGAATATTTTTGGAAACCTGGAAATGCATTAGGACATGAACATTTTAGGAAATCTAGAAATGTAAAGAAATGGTTCAAAAATGGAAAGTACACATTTTGGAAACTTGAACATTTTTGGAAACCTAAACATTTTTGGAAACCTGAACATTTTTGGAAATGATTCAGAAATGGAAATGAACATTTCTGGAAACTTGGAAATGTAAGAAAATGGCAAGTTTACAGAGCCGATTGAAAATTTTAGGAAACTTAGAAATGATGCAGAAATGTCAATTTTTAAAGTTTAAAATAGGAAATAAAGGCAAGAGAGCCTTAAAAGAAAAAGTTGGAGAAATTTGACACACAAACAGGCTTGGAAATGTGGCCTGAAGATGCCACTTAAGACCTATGGAAATGGCGCCATGTGTAGGAGGCATGGGCCTGGGTTCGAGTCACAAGGGAAGCGAATAAATGAAGTTTTATTTTTGCTTCCAAGGCTAAGGGGTGGACGGCACATGTGTTTAAAAAAGAGGAGTTTTAATTCCATAAATACATGATTAAAAAGTGATAAATAAAGGATTATTTTTAAGAGATAAAAGATGGATTAAACACTTTTATTTTAAATAAAATAGATGATAGGAAGAGTGGTGGCCAAGTCAAGGACTCTTGGCCTGATAAATTCGGCTAAAAAGGGAGAGTTAAAGGATTTTCTCTCATCTTTTCCAAGTGTGCCGAAATTTTCCTAGCTCTCTCCCCCCTCTCTGTCGAAATTTCTTTAAGCAAAATCCATCTTCTCTTCTTCTATTTTCTTCTCCGTTTCTACTGTCAAAGCCGAATCTTTGTTGATTCTAAGTAAAGGAGCAATCAACTACAACATCAAAAGGGTAAGATCTGAGATCAATCAAGTTTATTTCTTTTCTTTCTATCGAAATCAAGGTACTAATCCTGTTAGCAATTTTGGCCAAATCTGCAAGGGGTCTCTCAGGTTTCTACCATTATCAAATAGAAGGATCAATGATCTAAGGTAAGAAATATAGATATTCGGTTAAGGTTATGATTATGTTTCAATATTAGATTTAATCTAACATGAAGTTATAAGGATTTCGACAGGCATATAAAGGAATCCTCTTCAGATTTGGAATCTCATCATAAGGTAAGTGATTATAATCGGCCAAAGTTCTCTCTTAAATGCTTAGATCTTTTTGTTTTAACCAAAGACTAATCAAATCGATGGATTTATTGGCTAGCCGATTCTAAGAGAGAAGAACACAATCTTCGGGATTTGATTATCAATCAAATCGGCAAACAAGGTAAATGTAGTAATACAAATCCTACTAGGATTTGGTTTTTAGGCCAAATAAGGTTATTAATGTGTTTTTATATGATGGCCGAATATAGGAGTTAATGATCTAAACTTTAGATCAGATTTTCGGGATCTCAAGGAGTCTATTAAACGAATCAGGTGTGTACCCATACTAATCTTCAATAAGTTATATGGCAATTATTAATTATATGAATATGCATAAGTATGTGAATATGGCTAAGTACCACAAACGTGGTAAGGAGTACCCAGGTACGTTTCCTACTTCTGATAGGATTATGAATGTGATATACTTTGAACATGTTAATAGTAACATGAATAAAAATTAAGTATGTTGAATATGTTATAAAAGAATTGGGGCATTTGGGATAATGTGAAGGGAGAATTGAAGGTGAAGACTACGGTCTCACCAACGAAAAATGGTAACTTCGGTTACATTATCTGAATTTGGTAACTTCGGTTACATTATCTGAATATAGTGTCTAATGACACAAAGTATATGGACGATGAGCACGTTGACTGCAGCGACTGCCTTCGATGGTGTGTAGCGGATGGAGGGTCGACTTTGTAACACCCTGATTTAGGGGCTATGCATGTTGGGTATAATTCAGGTTCTAGTACGTTTTGGGTATGCTTGGACGTGTTTTAGAGGTGTTGAGAATGCCCGGATTAAAGGGGAAGACTTTGGAAAATTTTGGATTTTTAGGGTAAAAAGGGAATCGGGCCAAGGGAGGCCTTAAGAATAATTTTCGGTAATGTTTGGACGCAAGGGTTGGCCTGGTAAAGTGGCAGCAAGGCGCCACTTAAGGCTTGGGCAAATTGCGCCTTGAGCATGAGGGTTCGAGCTGCAGCAGTGCCGCTTGGGGGATTTATTTTTTTTGGCGTCATGTGGAGGGGGAGTTGGCTTAGGAAAGCCTTAAAAATAAATGGTGAAGGTTCATGGCATGAAAGTCAGGCTCGGTGGAGTGGCCTGGAGCGTTGGAAGGAAGGGGGCTGCAGCATGAGGTTCCGAGTTCGAACCATGGCAATTTGCAGATTGGAATTTTTATTTTACTATCTGGCGTGAAGAGGTAAGGGATGGTGGCTTCGCACGTGGGAGCTAAAAGGAGATAAGATAAGTGGGTTTTTTTTTTTTAAATTGATTGAATGTTTCTTTTATTATTTTAATTATTTAGTTAAGATAGATGATAAGGGTGGGTTTTTTTAATTGTTTTGAATGGGTGATAAAGATAGAAAATAGGAGGAATTTTGGGGATTTGATAAAATGCATAGAAGTGGCTGCACAAGGGACTCTCTTGGTGTTAGTTTCGGTTTTGAAATGTGCCTAGGGAAGGGGGGCCGAATAGAGTAGTATTTAGAGGGGTGCTCATCTCTTGGCTATCTTTTTCTCATTTATTTTCTCCTTATCGAAAATTGCTTCACCCATTTCTTTTTTTTTTTATTATTTGTTCCCTCCCTTAATCTCTTGCCGAATGTGAGTCAAAAGAAACACTCCCTTCTCCTTGTATTTCTTTGAGGCTAAAACCGAAGGTTGGTGTGATTGTGTTCGAGCATCTATTCCTTCTCTTCCTTCACAACTTTCTTTTAACTCTGCTTAAGCCAAAATCAACAATAAAGCTTGCCACTGTCGAATATTCTAACTCCATCTAGGAGTCATTGGCGAATCACTCAATCTCTCAGTCTCTACAAGCGTGTGGTAGTAAGTAATTTCCCTAATATCGGTTTTTGTTTCTTTTTCTTGTGGGGTGCCGAAACCAAAGGATGGTCTTGGTATTTGGAATTGGCCAAATATTCTTGGGGTTTTAATATGGTATTTCTTTCATGTGTAGTCAAAGGAAGAAAGCGCTAAGGAATTTTCAAGGCTTGACTGCATAAGAGTTTCGACAGACCCTTTTTAAGCAAGTGACAGTTTGGGTTTTGGATACGCAAGGTGAGTAGGTTATAGCGTTCGGCCTTTGACCTTATTATCTTTTGGTAGTGGCCGTCTCTGACTTTGGTTAGTTAAGGGCAAGTCGACTGGGTTAAAGGGAAGTATCGTGATCCGATCAATTGAGGTAGAAGTGCATCATATCGCAAGAGTGCAAATCGTCTAGACTTTGGGTTTTCAAGAGTGAGTAGACCGTAATAAACAGGTGCGTAATTATCGCACTGTTTCCCCTATTTTGTGTATTGTTGTATGTATATATATATTTGTGTATGATGTGTGGTAGCCGGCAGTAAAGGCGGAAGTGATGGATACCCATGTGTGGGGTAATCGGTTAACAGGTTGGTAAAATGTGATGTTAAATTATTTATGAGCATGTGATGTATATTCATTCTATACGTTGATTTGATATGATACTTTGACATATATGCATGGGGGTTGGATTTGAGCAAAGAAGGACGGGGAGTACATATTATGTACGTGGACTAACGTTAGCCTCGTGCTACATTAGCGCTTGATGGATAGCTGTGTGCTTCATCAAGGGAGATGTTGGCTAGGTGCCCATCTCGGTGGTTGATAGCTGAGTGCATCACCGTAGACAGATTACTGTTGGGATCACGATGTGATTGGTGGCTCAGCCACGACCTTGTGCAGTGGGTCTGCCGAGGTAAGTTATGTGGGATCACTCGGTTGTGATCGGTGGATTAGCCACGGCCTTGAGCAGGGAGTCTGCTAAGGTTGGTGTACGGATGGACCTAGGTTGGGTTAGGTTCGTAATTGCATGATTAGTTTTATGATCTATGTGGATATGGGCCCAGCCCATATGTGTGGAAAGCATGTGTGATGATTATGCACTGAGTCAGTGGACTCACCCTATTTTTTTTTCTCAACCATTTCAGGTGATGCATAACTTTGGACCGGGTTTGGAGAGGATACAAAGTGGCCCATGCAGAAGAAGATGTTTTACTTGTTTTAGTTAAATAATAATGATTTCTATATTATCAATATTTTGGGGATTTAACTGATGTAATAAGGGCCTTATTATTATTTTTGGTATTATTTTCGATTATGGCTTGGTTAACTTTAAAATACTATGTGAAGATGATTTTTAATTTTAGCAATCTATTTACTCAAGATATAGATATATATATGTATATATATACTAAAGTTTTAATTTGGACATTTTTTTTAACAAAGTTTTAAGTATCATTTTAAATGGACATGGTTTTCATAAGTCAACAATTTTCGTGTTTTACTCAAAAGTCAAAAAGATTTTCAACCGTCTTTCCGCAGTGACATAACCAGATCCGGTCAAGGCTCGTGGGCCGGGTTTGGGGTGTTACAGTTTGATATCAGAGCCCGGTTCAAAACTAGGCTTTGGAGGTTTTGGGCCCAAAAACATTTTCAAAATGGGCTTTTCAAAATATGGGTTTTTATGAAATATTTTCAGGTTATTCTGGCATGGCACCTGTACCTCCGACCCGAAGTCCACCAGGTAAGTACTTCTAGCTTTTAAAGTGTTTTGTTATTGTGATTTATTATGGGCTTAGTTTGGGCTCGTAGATTAGTGCACTAGGATCTGATGAACCCTAGGACTAGTCTACTCAAACACGTGCATAAGACTTTAAGTTCCTAATAAACAAACCTGTGAAATAAGTCGCCGAGTTAAGGTGTGGCAACCTGTATGCGCATGTCGAGGATTGGTATTCAGTAAGAGCTTGGTATTTAAGTAGTCCTAGCGACTCACCTCCTCTTTACTTGAATCCTACCTGGTGCGTAGCTACGGTTCACCTTAAACAAGAGGACTTGTTCATAGGCTAAACCAATTATTAAAACCCGAAAGGGATTAGCCTAACTGTTTTAAAACCCTTAGTTTTAAAATTTTCAAACTTACCCTTATGGTTTGTAAACCCTAAATCTGATTTTGAAAGACGTTTTCTCGATTTACCAAAATTACCAAAATGCCCCTAGAGGTAAAATTACAAAAAATACCCCTGACTTTCAAAATTTCCAATTTAACCCCAATTTTAATAAAATTTCCCTACTTTGCAAAAGTATTTAAAAATTCTATTTTGCGAAAATTCAAGATACCCTGATTTGGAAAAAATACAAAATTACCCCTGATTGACAAAATTACCGAAATACCCCTGGTTTCCAAAAATTCTGTTATACCTTTAATTTGAGAAATTTTCGGAAAATACCCTCCAGTTTTGTGAAATCCCAAAATACCCTGATTTATTAAAGTTTTAAAATTTTCTGGCATTACGAAATTGCCCCTGGGTTGAAATAAGGGCTAGGATGCCATAGAGGTTGTGGATGTTTGTGAATGTGTTGATGAATGAATAGGATTCTTTGAATTAGAGTAGTAAACTCGAACTAAACCTTTGATTGATCGAAAGAACCACTTCTAGAAATTCTTTTCATAAAATTTTTCGCGGTTAAATAGTGGAACAAATACTAATGCATAAAACTTTTAATCAGATCTCAACGTTAGACAATGAGCTCTAGAGGACGTGGTCGTCGTGGAAGAGGTAGAGGAAGAATGACTAGGTTAGAACCAGTTAGATCGGGTCAAGGATCAGATAATGAAGTACCACCGCCACCCCCACCCCAGCTATTAATGTTGAGCAGCAGACTCATACGGGGGAAGATGCTGTGTCGCAGGCGGTGCTACGAGTTTTAGAATTGGTGGCTGGTACAAGAGGAAATACGGGAACACGTAAGTCTGTGCCGGAGCGGCTCCGAGCTAATGGAGCTGAAGTGTTTCGTGGCGTATCTGGAGTGGCACCCAGTACGGCTGAGTATTGGCTGTAAGCAACCGAGCGAATTATGGATGAGCTCGATCTGAGTCCTGAGGAGAAAGTGAAAGGAATGGTGGCGCTGCTTCGCGACGAGGCATACCAACGGTGGCTAACAATTCAGGACAGCGCCACAGCTGAGGACCTCACTTGGGAGTATGTCAAGACAGCGTACCAGAAGAAGTATGTTGGAACTCATTATATTGATGCGCAGAGGAAGGCGTTTCTAGGGCTGGTTCAAGGGAACAAGTCCGTAGCGGAATACGAGGCGGAATTCCTAAGGCTAAGCCGATATGCTCGAGGGGTAGTTGCTACGGAACATGAACGATGTGTACGATTTGAGAACGGATTAAGGGACGATCTGAGACTGTTGATAGCTCCTCATTAGGAACGAGAGTTCGCGATGCTAGTCGAAAAAGCTAAGGTAGCCGAAGGAGTCAAGGAGTCTGTGAAACAGAACAAAGATAAGGATAGGAATCGAGATAAGAGGGAGTTTGGATCATCTGAATCATCCGAGGGTTTTCAGAAAAGACCGAGAGTTGAAAATTCTACTCGTGTGACTAGGCCAGCTTCAGAAAATCCGGATCGTCCGTGTGCTCGGTGTGGAAGATATCATGTTGGCGAGTGCTGGAACCGGGATCAGGAATGCTTCAGGTGTAAGTCTAAGTCTCACCTGATTAAGAACTGTCCCCAAAATCCGAATAAGGCTCGGATAGAAGATCAAGGTTATGTGCGACCAGGTAGAAATGGTCAACAAGCGACAAGGGGTCGTGGTCCGAGCCATGGAGGGAATGCTTTTGGCCGAGGTCGTGGAGCAGTAGGCCGCGGTAATGGTGGCACTGAGGCAAGACAGCCAGGTCTGGTTTATGCAGTCCGACGGAGGGAGGATAATGATGCACCAGATGAGTCAGCTGGTAAGTTTCTTACGTCTGGAATATTCTCTGCCGTTTTATTCGTTTTGGTGACTGTTTGTTTTGTTGCTCGTAAAGTATTGGGACTTTGAGTATGAACTTAGAATCTGTGCCTAGAAGTATGTTAGCTCTTTAAGATCAGAGTGCGCAGCTATAGCATAGTGAGGTGAATTAAGATGTACGACCGTTAGCCTAACCAAGTAATTTCGAGGACGAAATTAATTTTTAAGGAGGGTAGAATTGTAACACCCTGATTTAGGGGCTATGCATGTTGGGTATAATTCAGGTTCTAGTAGGTTTTGGGTATGCTTGGACGTGTTTTAGAGGTGCTGAGAATGCCCGGATTAAAGGGGAAGACTTTGAAAAATTTTGGATTTTTAGGGTAAAAAGGGAATCGGGCCAAGGGAGGCCTTAAGAATAATTTTCGGTAATGTTTGGACGCAAGGGTTAGCCTGGTAAAGTGGCAGCAAGGCGCCACTTAAGGCTTGGGCAAATGGCGCCTTGAGCATGAGGGTTCGAGCTGCAGCAGTGGCGCTTGGGGGATTTATTTTTTTTGGCGTCATGTGGAGGGGGAGTTGGCTTAGGAAAGCCTTAAAAATAAATGGTGAAGGTTCATGGCATGAAAGTCAGGCTCGGTGGAGTGGCCTGGAGCGTTGGAAGGAAGAGGGCTGCAGCATGAGGTTCCACGTTCGAACCATGGTAGCTGCAGTTGAATTTTTTATTTTACTATCCTGGCGTGAAGAGGTAAGGGATGGTGGCCTGCACGTGGGAGCTAAAAGGAGATAAGATAAGCTGGGGGTTTTGTTTTTTTTTTAAATTCGGCTGAATGTTTCTTTTATTATTTTAATTATTTAGTTAAGATAGATGATAAGGGTGGGTTTTTTTAATTGTTTTGAATGGGTGATAAAGATAGAAAATAGGAGGAATTTTGGGGATTTGATAAAATGCATAGAAGTGGCCGCCAAGGGACTCTCTTGGTGTTAGTTTCGGTTTTGAAATGTGCCTAGGAAGGGGCAAATAATAGAGTAGTATTTAGAGGGTGCTCATCTCTTGGCTATCTTTTTCTCATTTATTTTCTCCTTATCGAAAATTGCTTCACCCATTTCTTCTTTTTTTTTTTTTATTATTTGTTCCCTCCCTTAATCTCTTGCCAAATGTGAGTCAAAAGAAACACTCCCTTCTCCTTGTATTTCTTTGAGGCTAAAACCGAAGGTTGGTGTGATTGTGTTCGAGCATCTATTCCTTCACTTCCTTCACAACTTTCTTTTAACTCTGCTTAAGCCAAAATCAACAATAAAGCTTGCCACTGTCGAATATTCTAACTCCATCTAGGAGTCATTGGCGAATCATTCAATCTCTCAGTCTCTGCAAGCGTGTGGTAGTAAGTAATTTCCCTAATATCGGTTTTTGTTTCTTTTTCTTGTGGGGTGCCGAAACCAAAGGATGGTATTTGGAATTGGCCGAATATTCTTGGGGTTTTAATATGGTATTTCTTTCATGTGTAGTCAAAGGAAGAAAGCGCTAAGGATTTTTCAAGGCTTGACTGCATAAGAGTTTCGACAGACCCTTTTTAAGCAAGTGACAGTTCGGGTTTTGGATACGCAAGGTGAGTAGGTTATATCATTCGGCCTTTGACCTTATTATCTTTTGGTGGTGGCCGTCTCTGACTTTGGTTAGTTAAGGGCAAGTCGACTGGGTTAAAAGGAAGTATCGTGATCCGATCAATTGAGGTAGAAGTGCATCATATCGCAAGAGTGCAAATCGTCTAGACTTTGGGTTTTCAAGAGTGAGTAGACCGTAATAAACAGGTGCGTAATTATCGCACTGTTTCCCCTATTTTGTGTATTATTGTATGTATATATATATATTTGTGTATGATGTGTGGTAGCCGGCAGTAAAGGCGGAAGTGATTGATACCCATGTATGGGGTAATCGATTAACAGGTTGGTAAAATGTGATGTTAAATTATTTATGAGCATGTGATGTATATTCATTCTATACGTTGATTTGATATGATACTTTGACATATATGCATGGGGGTTGGATTTGAGCAAAGAAGGACGGGGAGTACATATTATGTACGTGGACTAATGTTAGCCTCGTGCTACATTAGCGCTTGATGGATAGCTGTATGCTTCATCAAGGGAGATGTTGGCTAGGTGCCCATCTCGGCGGTTGATAGCTGAGTGCATCACCGTAGACAGATTACTGTTGGGATCACGATGTGATCGGTGGCTCAGCCACGGCCTTGTGCAGTGGGTCTGCCGAGGTAAGTTATGTGGGATCACTCGGTTGTGATCGGTGGATTAGCCACGGCCTTGAGCAGGGAGTCTGCTAAGGTTGGTGTACGGATGGACCTAGGTTGGGTTGGGTTCGTAATTGCATGATTAGTTGTATGATCTGTGTGGATATGGGCCCAGCCCATATGTGTGGAAAGCATGTGTGATGATTATGCACTGAGTCAGTGGACTCACCCTATTTTTTTTTCTCAACCATTTCAGGTGATGCATAACTTTGGACCGGGTTTGGAGAGGATACAAAGTGGCCCATGCCGAAGAAGATGTTTTACTTGTTTTAGTTAAATAATAATAATTTCTATATTATCAATATTTTGGGGATTTAACTGATGTAATAAGGGCCTTATTATTATTTTTGGTATTATTTTCGATTATGGCTTGGTTAACTTTAAAATACTATGTGAAGATGATTTTTAATTTTAGCAATCTATTTACTCAAGATATAGATATGTATATGTATATATATACTAAAGTTTTAATTTGGACATTTTTTTATAACAAAGTTTTAAGTATCATTTTAAATGGACATGGTTTTCATAAGTCAACAATTTTCGTGTTTTACTCAAAAGTCAAAAAGATTTTCAACCGTCTTCCATGGTGACATAACCAGATCCGTCAAGGCTCGTGGGCGGGTTTGGGGTGTTACTGAGACTTAGTAGTCCCACGGTGTAGTGGCGCAGTACGGGTGGTGTGTAGCGGATGGACCTTTAGGCTTGGGTTTGGGTTGCATCATCACTTATTTTATATGAATGTGAATTGGATATGAACTTGTATGCCTGATTTGTTGAATATTAGTACTGTGTGCACATTGAGTCTGTTGACTCACCCCGTTGGGGAATTATTTTTCAGGTGATGAGCAATAATGGACCGGGTCTGCAGGAGCTAAAGGTGGCCATGCATCACTTGAAGAATTTATTTAGCATATGGACTTTATTTAATTTTAGTATTTTAAATTTTATTTTTGGGTTTGAATGATGTAATAAGGCCATAAGGCCCAGTTGGATTTTCTTTATTTTTGTTTATTTTTAATTGGTTATGTTACAATTTATTTTTGATTAAAGTTAAGAAAAACAAAAAATTTATTTCTTTTGAAATAATAAACCCTAAAATTATTTTGTCACCTTACTTACGTAGATTTTCAAAATTTATTAAATGGGTTCCAATCTAAGCCCAACCTAAAATAATGTTTTTTCTAAAATTTATAATTTTTCTCTAAGTAACAAAGAATTTGAAAACCGGTTTACTTAAGGAACATACCAGATCCGGTTCAGGCTCGTGGGCCGGGTGTGGGGTGTTTCAGTTTGGTATCTGAGCCCAGTTTTAAACTCTCGGCCTGTGGGCTCAGGCCCAAAACGTTTTCAATTCGAGCCCAAATGAATTTCTTTAAAATTAAGCAGGTTTTCTGGCATGACACCTAAGTCTCCGACCCGCAGTCCATTAGGTAAGTACCCCTAACTTTATGTGTGATTCTGTGATTTATGAATTGTGTAAGGGTAGAAAAGGCATGGAACATAGAATAGTATGATAGGAACTTGAACCCTAGGACTAGTTTACTCAAACACAAACACATAAGACTTAATGCACTAAACAACCCTATGGCTAAGTCACTGAGCTAAGGGTGTGGTAACCCCTGTACGCATGTCTAGGATTGGATCCGGGAGAGCTTGGTATTTAAGCAGTCCTAGTGACTCACCTCCTCTTCGCAGAATCCTACAGTGCGTGCGTAGTAGGTGCTCACCCTAACTCGGAGGGCTCAGTGGTGTGGCAACCTCTATGCACATGTCTAGGACTGGTTTCGGTGGGAGCTTGGTATTTAAGCAGTCCGCGTGACTCACCTCCTCTCCATCCAAATCCTGCCTGGTGCGTAGCTTTGGTTCACCCTAACCAAGAGGGCTCAGCCATAGGCTAAACATAAAGACTAAAACCCGAAAGGGAACTAGCCATGTTTTCTAAAAAAAAAAAAAAGAAAGAGAACAAAACAACAAACCCTAGTTTTCAGAACTCTTAAAATTACTCTTCTAAATTTTTGAAAACCATCTTTACAAAATTTTCTGGAAAAAAAAAATTTCTGATTTGTGAAAATTACAAAAATGCCCTTAGTGGTATAATTACCAAAATGCCCTTGATTCACAAAATGTCAAACTTTTCAATGGTTTTGTCAAAGCTTCATTATTTTATAATGTTCATAAACCCTAATTTGCAAACTATCAAAAATACTTTGTTTTTGAAAAAAAATATTTACGAAATTGCCCCTAACTTTCAAAATTACCAAAATGACCCTAATTTCTAAAATTTTTGCAACATCCCCATTTTGGAAGGAACAATTTTCAAAAAGAACCCTCAAAGTTTTGCAACTTTTGAAATATCCCTAATTTATTAAATTTTACAAATTTTCCCTGATTTGTGAAAAATTACCAAAATACCCTTGAGTTCGAAAATTACCGAAATACCCCCGGATTTCAAAAATTTTCCAAATTACCCCGAGACTTTGAAATTTTCAAAATACTTTTTGACAAAAACACCAAGGAACGTTTTTCTTTTAAAAAATTACGAAAATGCCCCTGTAGGATAAAATTACGAAAAATACCCCTGGGTAGTGAAAAACAACAACAACGAAAATTACAACGTTTCTCTAAATGAACGAAAGTTCATACTTGTTTGATGGATGAATGAATGAATGGAAAAGACTGTGTGTTTGAATGAATACGAAAGAACCACTCTTAAATTCCTTTTCATAAAACACTTTCGCGGGTAAATAAGTGGAACAATGACTAATCCATAAAATTCCTTAATCAGATCTCGACGCTAGAAAATGAGTCTAGAGGACGTGGTCGCCGTGGACGAGGTAGAGGAAGGATAACCGTGTCGGAACCCGTTAGATTGGGTCAAGGGTTCGACAATGAAATACCACCGTCGCCACCACCCCCCACCGTTAACGCTTTGGCGACAAGCTCGCAGACGAGGGAAGATCTTTGTCGCAGTCGTGTCTTCGCGAGTTTTGGAATTGGGTGGGTGGTGCAGGAGGAAATTCAGAAATCGTAAGTCTCAGGCTCGAACGGCCCGGAGCTAATGGAGTGAAATGTTTCGAGGAGTATCTCGGAGTGGCACCCAAAGATACCGAGCATCGATTGGAAGCAACAGAGCGCATCATGGATGAGCTCGACTTAACCCCGGAGGAGAAGTTGAAGGGAATGGTGGCACTATTACGCGATGAAGCATATCAATGGTGGTTAACTATACGCGATGGCGCCATGTCGGAGGATCTGACCTGGGAATATGTTAAGGAGGCATTCCAGAAGAAGTATGTGGGAACAGTATACTGAGATGAGCAAAGAAAGGCTTTTTCGGGGTTGGTGCAGGGAGCAAGTCCATCGCAGAAATATGAGGCGAATTTCGAGGTTGAGCCGTTATGCTCGAGGTGTAGTGGCAACTGAGCATGAACGCTGTGTCCATTTGGAGGACGGACTGAGGGACGATCTGAGACTGTTGATAGCACCGCATCAGGAGCGGGAATTCTCTACTTTGGTGGAAAAGGCCAAGGTGGCCGAGGGGATTAAGGACGCCGCTAAGCCGGCTATGGATAGGAATAAGCCCAAAAGAGGTTTTAGGCCATCTGGAAAGGGTCACAAGAGGCCTAGAGTTGACGGGCCACAAAATCAACAAGCGGGTACGGGCTGGCAGTATCGCCCTTGTGAGTATTGTGGAAAGAAGCACTTGGGAGAGTGTTGGAGGAAGACGGGACGATGTCTCAAGTGTAGGTCCAAGGACTATATGCTTAAGGATTGTCCCAAACAGTCAGATGAGAGTCGACCGGCAGCACAGAATGCTAGCCAGACTGGTAGAGGTGGGCAGTAGCCTCAACGGGGTCGTGGTTCGGCTAACAGAGGTAATGGTGCTGGCAGAGGCCGTGGAGCATAGGGCCGAGGTGCTGCTAATGCAGAAGCAAGGCAACCGGGTTTGGTTTATGCAGTTCGCCGAAGGGAGGATGGTGACGCATCGGATGTAATAACCGATACGTTCTTTATTTCTGACAAACCCTATTTTGCTCTAATTGATGTGGGCTCGACTCATTCCTATGTTGCATGTAGTGTAGTGGAAACACTAGGCCTAGACTCTGAACTCTCTGATAGACAGATGACCGTAGTAAGCCCATTAGGCCAAACTGTAGTAATAGATAAGATTTTTCGGAATGTACCCCTAGATATTCAGGGAGTAAACTTTCGAGCTGACTTAATGGAGTTACCCTTCGGAGAATTTGAGCTTATACTTGGAATGGATTGGCTAGTAGAGCATCGAGCCGTGTTGGATTGTACGGCTAAATGTATGGAACTAAGGACCCCGGAGGATGAAGTAGTAGTGATGATCGACGAAAGGAGGAACTACTTGTCTAACGTAGTTTCGGCACTAAAGGCTGAGAAAATGGTTAAGAAAGGGTGCAAGGCGTTCCTGGCCTTCGTAAGTGCGTTAGCTAGAAAGGATGAAGGTATTAATGGAGTTAGGACGGTAAGGGACTTCGTGGATGTATTTCCGGAGGAATTACCATGAATACCCCCAGATAGGGAGGTGGAATTTGGAATTGATTTGCTACTAGGAACAGCTCCTGTGTCAATTGCTCCATATCGAATGGCGCCAAAGGAGTTAGTGGAGCTCAAGGCCCAAATCCAAGAGTTATTGGATCGTGGGTTTATTCGACCCAGTGTGTCTCCATAGGGAGCACCGGTCCTATTTGTGAAGAAGAAGGACGAAACTATGCGTATGTGCATAGATTATCGTCAGTTGAATAAGCTGACCATTAAGAACAAATATCCTTTGCCAAGGATCGATGATCTGTTGGATCAGCTGAAGGGGGCCGCAGTGTTTTCAAAGATCGATTTAAGGTCGAGATATCATCAGTTGAAGGTGAAAGAGGCTGATATCCATAAGACCGCTTTTAGGACAAGATATGGCCACTTTGAGTTTGTGGTGATGCCGTTTGGGTTAACAAACGCTCCAGCCGCGTTCATGGACATGATGAATCGAGTTTTCCAACCCTACCTGGATAGGTTCGTCGTTGTGTTCATCGACGATATTTTGGTGTACTCAAGGTCGGAAGAGGAGCTTGATGAGCATCTCCGAGTGGTGCTGGAAGTGTTAAGGGAGAAGAAGCTCTATACCAAATTCAGCAAGTGTGAATTTTGGCTTAAGGAGGTGGCATTCTTAGGACATGTGGTATCCACAGAAGGAATAAGAGTGGACCCTAGGAAGATCGAAGCAGTGTTGGATTGGAAACCACCTAGGTCCGTGGCTGAAATCTGAAGTTTCTTAGGCTTGGCAGGCTATTACAGAAGGTTTGTGGAAGGATTTTCGTCAATAGCCACGCCTTTGACAAAGTTGCTAGGGAAGGAAGTACCCTTTGAATAGACTAATAAGCAGCAGGAGAGCTTTGAAAAGCTTAAAGGGGTGTTGACGGAAGCTCCAGTGTTAATTCAGCCGGAGGCAGGCAAGACTTCGTAGTATACTGTGACACTTCGCACACAGGGTTAGGCTGTGTGCTAATGCAAGAAGGAAAAGTAGTCGCTTATGCGTCTCGATAGTTAAGGCCGCATGAGGTTAACTACCCAACTCATGACTTGGAGCTAGCAGCAGTGGTTTTCGCCCTTAAGGTTTGGAGGCACTACCTTTATGGAGAAAGGTCAGTTATCTACACAAATCACAAGAGCCTTAAGTATTTGTTGACTCAGAAGGAGTTGAACTTGAGGCAATGAAGGTGGGTGGAATTACTGAAGGACTACGATTGTTCGATAGAATATCATCCGGGCAAGGCGAATGTGGTAGCCGATGCCCTGAGTAGGAAGGTTGTGTCGGATCTAAGAGCTTTGTTCGCTCATTTAAGCTTGTATGATGATGGAAGCCTGTTGGCAGAATTGCAAGTCAAGCCTACATGGCTGAAGGAGGTGAAAGAGGGACAGTTGGCTGATAAGGACTTAAGTACTAAGTTACAGCAAGTACAGCAAGAAGGAATAGAGGACTATGGCGTCAGTGATGAAGGAGTATTGTGCTACAAAGGGAAGGTCTGTATGCCGAGGGATAAGGAGTTGAGACAAAGAATTCTTCGGGAAGCGCATGGAAGCCCTTATGCTATGCATCTCGGAGGCATCAAGCTGTATAGAGATCTAAGGGAACAATTTTGGTGGTCTGATCTGAAACGAGAGGTGACTGAATTTGTAGGGAAATGTTTGACGTGTCAGCAAGTTAAGGCTGAACACCAAGTCCCATCAGGATTGCTTCAACCAATCGAAGTTCCCCAATAGAAGTGGGAGAGAATTACCATGGACTTCGTTAGTGGGCTTCCCCTTACGCCTACTAAGAAGGACTCGGTATGGGTGATAGTGGACCGTTTGACTAAGTCCGCGCACTTTATCCCAGTAAGAATGGATTATTCTCTTCAGAAGTTGGCTAAGTTATATGTGGCGGAGATTGTGAGGTTACATGGAGTACCAATGTCGATCATCTCCGATAGAGACCCAAGGTTTATGTCTCGATTCTGGAAAGCACTTCATCAAGCTCTAGGCACTAAGTTAGACTTCACTACGGCTTACCATCCACAATCAGACGGGCAGTCTGAACGGGTTATACAAGTGTTGGAGGATATGCTGAGAGGCTGTGTGGTAGATTTCCGAGGAAGTTGGGAAGATTACTTACCTTTAGCTGAGTTTGCTTACAACAACAGCTATCAATCGAGCATTCGAATGGCACCATACGAAGCATTGTATGGAAGGAAGTGTAGAACACCTATTTGTTGGACCGAGTTAGGGGAACGCCGAGTTTTGGGTCCAGAGTTAGTGGCAGAAACTGAAGAGAAGGTTGAGTTAATTCGGGCACGGTTGAAGGAAGCCTCAGATAGACAGAAGTCGTACGCAGACCTTAAGCGGAAGGAGATCGAGTTTGAAGTGGGAGACCAAGTATTCTTGAAAGTCTCGCCTTGGAAGAAGGTTATGAGGTTTGGTCGCAAAGGGAAGTTAAGCCCAAGGTTTATAGGGCCTTATCGAGTACTGAAGCGAGTTGGGCCAGTGGCATACCAATTAGAGTTGCCACCAGAATTGCAGCAGATGCACGACGTATTCCATGTATCCATGCTACGTCGCTATCGATCGGATTCGTCTCATGTGGTACCTGTTGAAGAAGTGGAGCTAAGGCCAGACTTATCCTACGAGGAATAACCGATTCGGATTTTGGAACGAGATGTTATGGCGCAATCATGGATCGGAAGAAGCTTCATGGGAGTCTGAAGAGACAATGCGACAGCATTACCCTCAATTGTTTAGTTAGGAAATTTCGAGGACGAAATTTTGTTAAGGGGGGTAGAACTGTAACATCCTGGAAAGGGCCTATGCATTTCTGGTTTAATTGTATGAAATGACAAGTCTTCAGTATTAAGAATAAATTTTTGATATTTTTGGAAACTCAGAAACGTATGAAAATGATTGGAAATGAATATTTTTGGAAACCTGGAAATGCATTAGGACATGAACATTTTAGGAAATCTAGAAATGTAAAGAAATGGTTCAAAAATGGAAAGTACACATTTTGGAAACTTGAACATTTTTGGAAACCTGAACATTTTTGGAAACCTGAACATTTTTGGAAATGATTCAGAAATGGAAATGAACATTTCTGGAAACTTGGATATAAAAGAAAATGGCAAGTTTACAGAGCCGATCGAAAATTTTAGGAAACTTAGAAATGATGCAGAAATGTCAATTTTTAAAGTTTAAAATAGGAAATAAAGGCAAGAGAGCCTTAAAAGAAAAAGTTGGAGAAATTTGACACACAAACAGGCTTGGAAATGTGGCCTGAAGATGCCACTTAAGACCTATGGAAATGGCGCCATGTGTAGGAGGCATGGGCCTGGGTTCGAGTCACAAGGGAAGCGAATAAATGAAGTTTTATTTTTGCTTCCAAGGCTAAGGGGTGGACGGCACATGTGTTTAAAAAAGAGGAGTTTTAATTCCATAAATACATGATTAAAAAAGTGATAAATAAAGGATTATTTTTAAGAGATAAAAGATGGATTAAACACTTTTATTTTAAATAAAATAGATGATAGGAAGAGTGGTGGCCAAGTCAAGGACTCTTGGCCTGATAAATTCGGCTAAAGAGGGAGAGTTAAAGGATTTTCTCTCATCTTTTCCAAGTGTGCCGAAATTTTCCTAGTTCTCTCCCCCTTCTCTGCCGAAATTTCTTTAAGCAAAATCCATCTTCTCTTCTTCTATTTTCTTTTCCGTTTCTACTGTCAAAGCCGAATCTTTGTTGATTCTAAGTAAAGGAGCAATCAACTACAACATCAAAAGGGTAAGATCTGAGATCAATCAAGTTTATTTCTTTTCTTTCTATCGAAATCAAGGTACTAATCCTGTTAGCAATTTTGGCTGAATCTACAAGGGGTCTCTCAGGTTTCTACCATTATCGAATAGAAGGATCAAGGATCTAAGGTAAGAAATATAGATATTCGGTTAAGGTTATGATTATGTTTCAATATTAGATTTAATCTAACACGAAGTTATAAGGATTTCGACAGGCATATAAAGGAATCCTCTTCAGATTTGGAATCTCATCATAAGGTAAGTGATTATAATCGGCCAAAGTTCTCTCTTAAATGCTTAGATCTATTTGTTTTAACCAAAGACTAATCAAATCGATGGATTTATTGGCTAGCCGATTCTAAGGGAGAAGAACACAATCTTCGGGATTTGATTATCCATCAAATCGGCAAACAAGGTAAATGTAGTAATACAAATCCTACTAGGATTTGGTTTTTAGGCCAAATAAGGTTATTAATGTGTTTTTATATGATGGCCGAATATAGGAGTTAACAGATCTAAACTTTAGATCAGGATTTTCGGGATCTCAAGGAGTCTATTAAACGAATCAGGTGTGTACCCATACTAATCTTCAATAAGTTATATGGCAATTATTAATTATATGAATATGCATAAGTATGTGAATATGGCTAAGTACCACAAACGTGGTAAGGAGTACCCAGGTACGTTTCCTACTTCTGATAGGATTATGAATGTGATATACTTTGAACATGTTAATAGTAACATGAATGAAAATTAAGTATGTTGAATATGTTATAAAATAATTGGGGCATTTGGGATATATGTGAAGGGAGAATTGAAGGTGAAGACTACGGTCTCACCAACGAAAAATGGTAACTTCGGTTACATTATCTGAATTTGGTAACTTCGGTTACATTATCTGAATTTGGTAACTTCGGTTACATTATTTGAATATAGTGTCTAATGACACAAAGTATATGGACGATGAGCACGTTGACTGCAGCGACTGCCTTCGATGGTGTGTAGCGGATGGAGGGTCGACTTAGTAGTCCCCACGATGTGACTGGCAGGTACGGGTGGTGTGTAGCGGATGGACCTTTAGGCTTGGGTTTGGGTTGCATCATCACTTATTTTATATGAATGTGAATTGGATATGAACTTGGATGCCTGATTTGTTGAATATTAGTACTGTGTACACATTGAGTCTGTTGACTCACCCCGTTGGGGAATTATTTTTCAGGTGATGAGCAATAATGGACCGGGTCGGCAGGAGCTAAAGGTGGCCATGCATCACTTGAAGAATTTATTTAGCATATGGACTTTATTTAATTTTAGTATTTTAAATTTTATTTTTGGGTTTGAATGATGTAATAAGGCCATAAGGCCCAGTTGGATTTTCTTTATTTTTGTTTATTTTTAATTGGTTATGTTACAATTTATTTTTGATTAAAGTTAAGAAAAAAAATTTATTTCTTTTGAAATAATAAACCCTAAAATTATTTTGTCACCTTACTTACGTAGATTTTCAAAATTTATTAAATGGGTTCCAATCTAAGCCCAACCTAAAACAATTTTCTAAAATTTACAATTTTTCTCTAAGTAACAAAGAATTTGAAAACCGGTTTACTTATGGAACATACCAGATCCGGTTCAGGCTCGTGGGCCGGGTGTGGGGTGTTTCAAATTCTATTTCTAGAAACACTAGAATGGAAGATATACAATACTCTGTAGAAAATATAATAAATTTCAATAAATACATTGAAATTACATTACATGATAAAGACTATAAAAAATATTCTTTACATGCATTATTAGATCTGTGAGCTACAACTAGTAGTTGCAAAAGAAATGCTATTCGGAAGAATCTTTGGATACTGTAAAAAAGAAAATAAGTATTAATGGAATAAATGGTAACAAAACCATTATTCATTATAAAGCAAAAAATATTCCAATCTACATAAACAATGTAAGATTTATAATTCCAAAATTATTATGTTTACCTGATAAGTATGGAAACATATTGTTAGGTAATAATTTTCTAAATCAATATTTACCCTTTATTATTAAAAGAAATCGGTTATATTATCTATAGAAAATACTTCTATAGAAATACCATTGGTAGATAATAATAATAAAATTATCTTTACTAATGTTTGTTGATTTCTTATAGAGGTCTTATGGATAGAGGTAAACAACCTCTCAATAGAAAATGATGGATGGAGAATCGTCCCATAAAAACCCAACAAAGGAAAATCACCAATGAGTCCTAAATAAGGATTTATTGCTGCACCTGCAAAAATAAATTCTAAACAAGGATTTATGGCTGCACCTACACAGGTACAATTTTATCCTAAACAAGGATATTATTTACCACATCCATTGGTAAACTAACCAATTGGAACACATTCACCAAAGCCGGTGAATTATTATGAATTCTCTCAAAAGCCTTATTCCGATTCTGAAATTCTCAAATATACAGAAGATTTGTTGAAAAAACAACAAACCTCTGAATTCCCAGATCTAAAGGATTTTATAATCCAGGCTTACCCCAGAATACTACCATATCATAAACAGAATATGGAAAAACTATATTTTGGAACAAAGAGCTAGTTTCAGAAAAACTCTTACCCAATTCTCAGAATTCTTAGTTGAAAAAACAACTAATAAATCTGAAGAATTATTACTAAAAAGTATATTATACAGAGATTGGGATGATGTCCTAATCGAATATATGGATATTAAGGAGATAAACAATCTTCTTGATATATTTTAGTATTTTATTAGTAACGGGAGAAACACTCCTATTATTAATAAGATGTTTAGAAAATGTCTATATAACAAATGTAGACAAATTTTACCTTCAGAAATATTTTCAAAAATAAAAGGAGCCATTTGCAAACAGCAAGCTCTATTTCTAGAAAAATTTTCTGAATATTTTTCTCAAGCATATGTTTTTATAAGCGAGATAGGGAAAAAATCCCTCGCTATCAAGTTTCGTTTAAATCATGAGCCGTTCGATGTAACCGAGATTGAGTGGGGATTTGTTAAAGAAATAACAGTCCAAAATCTCTCTTTTGATTTATTAAAAGATTTTCCAGCGATAGTCAAATCCCGGCTATCAAATTTTGCAAAAGAAGACGAGTTTGTCTACTATTTCCATATTGAGATAAAAAGTCTCATTGGTATTGCTGAAGAAGAAAAATTTCATCAGCCATATCAAATATGGATTATTCATAAAATGCTTGGAGGAAGATCCCTCTTGGCAGCACAGGAAGATCAAGGAAAGATATCTCTTTCCCATGGCTTTGGGGCGACATAATCATATGGATCTGGGGGTTCCGTTTCCATAGGATCTTCAGGAATCTCTATATTTTCTTCTGTTGAAGTTTCTTCTTCTTCAGAATCGTGACTAGTTACATTAATAATTATTCCTGAATTATCATCACTAATATTATTATTATCTTCTATCTCTAAATTATAACTATTATTATTATTATCATTAATATTATTAGAACTGTCACCACTTTCGTTAGTGTCATATTCTAACATATAATGATAATTATACTTATTAAAAAGTTCTTTATGTTCTTCATAAAGATCTTCTATTAATTTTAAATACTCTACTTTCTCATAATTATCATCTGTTTTAGAAAATTGGTTTTTCCAATGTTCTATCAGATTTTTATAAGTTTCAAAATCATATTTTTGTGATTTTTCTATTTTTTCTATTTTTTCTTTTGTTTTTTCATTTTTTATATAGTTAGTAGATTCATCAGAAGATATATTGTTATTACTAACAACCTGATCTAATTTATTATTAACATCGGATAATAACTCTTTAGATTTGCTATTCAAATCTAAATCAGTTACTTCTCCCAAACTATCTACTTTTTTTTCTATTTTACTAATCTTAGTATATAATTTACCAAAATATACATTAGTTAAATCTATTAAACTGTTGATACCCATACTAAGAACCGAGACAGAATTTTCATTCTTAGAGTCTATATGCATAGTATGATTACAAGTTTTATCTTTATATAAACAATCTATTTGTTCCATTATTATTATCCCTGGTACCTAAGACCTTCTATGTCTTAACGTCCTCTCAACGCCAACAACGTCCCACTCGGACTCAACGGCTACAAAGACTAACGACAGACGTATGGGTTTTGAGATAATAACAGCGAAATAAACAGAATTGCAGAACAAAGATAGAAACTTACAATGATGCCAAGATATTAGAACTCCAGAAACAGTTGAAGCCCATTATCCAATTTCCTTCATAATCTCGAACCACGCCTCCGCGCGCGATTAGGTCGTCGATCGCATCGCGCCCCATCCGTGGATAAATACACCCAATTACCATTTGAGTTATTGAGAGTATTGGAATTTTGATAGGTATTCTTATGGACGTCTCGAAGTGATTCATATTGCCGAGCCCAACAGCTGGAGACTTTCACTACTTCAGTAGCTGACCAGGAAATATTCTGAAAGATTAATAGATTCCTATTTTTCCATATACGCCATGCGATCAGTCCAAACAGGCACGACCAGGTGAGGCCACTTCCCTGCAAGCTTTCATGAACACAAAGGTTAAGGGTAAACCAATCTCTAAAAGAAACAGAGAAAAACCTTTGTTTTAGCTGACTGGGTATCACAAGCGTCCACACTTCTTTCGCAGCCGGGCAATCTCGAAGGACGTGATTTAAATCTTCAACACCTTGTCCACAAGTAAGACAGGAGCTGCTATGGCTAATCCCTCTTCTGGCTCGTTCAGAATTTGTAAGGAGTCTTTGTTTAAAAGCCAACCAAAGAAACATTCTTACCCGCTGGGGACCTTGGTACTTCCATGGTAGCTTCCAGTAATCGTCATGAGGGTGCCACGTATCCTCTTTCAGAAACCAATAAGCGCTGCGAACTGAAAAAATTCCTGTTGCTCATATCACTCTATCTGCTCCAGAATCTGGATGAGGAGGAGGAATACTGGTAATCCTATTAATTACCTCTTCAGGAACCCAGGCACGAAACAAGTCTAAATTCCAACTTCCATCAATATTAACCATCTCCCTAACACAACAATCCAAATTAAGGTTAGAAGAAAATGAAATTTTAGAAATTAGAGGGCCCATACCTGAAATCCAAGGGTCTTTCCAACACCGAACATTAGCCCCATCTCCTATAGACCAAATTAAGTTCTCACGAATAGTAGGCCATAATTTAGAGAGAGACCTCCATAGGTGAGAGCTCTGATTTCTACTAATAGTCCCTGGTAGGTGACTTTTCCAACCATATTTGGATCGAAGGACACGTACCCAAAGCATATCATTTTTAGACACCAGACTAAACCCTATCTTCATAAAGAAAGACGAGTTTTGATCGTTCAGCTGTCTGAGACCCAGACCTCCACGAGCCCTTGGCTGACAAATAGTGTCCCACCCAACTAAGGCCATTTTAGGATTGCTTTCAGTGCTCCCCCAGATAAACTGTCTGACCAGTCTTTCAATAACATCACAAACTCCCTTCGGGATCATCATTGTTTGCATAAAATAAGTAGGGATAGAAAGAAGTACCGATTGAGCTAGCGTAATTCTTCCTGCAAAGGATAATTTCCTTGCATCCCAACTATTCAGATTCCTTCTAATCTTGTCCACAATGAAATCTAAAGTATTTTTAGTGACCCTGTCATGCAGAAGGGGAACTCCTAAGTACTTACCAAGGTTTTGAACTTCCTGGAATCCAAACACTTGGCTGATTTGTTTGCGAGTATCGGCTTCAGTGTTCTTTGAATAGAAAATATTGCTCTTTGTAGTACTGATTTTATGTCCGGAAGTTTCACAGAAAAGAGAGAGGATGCTTTTCAGTAAATGAGCTTGGTCAATCTGGGCTTTACAGAAAATCACCAAATCATCAGCGAAGAACAAATGAGAGATCGGGGGCCCAGAGCGAGATAGCCGAATAGGATCCCAGGTACCAACTTTTATTCCAGAGTGGATGGAATGTCCCAATCACTCCATGCAGAGTACGAAGAGGTAGGGTGACAGGGGACAACCCTGTCGTATGCCTCGATTTGGTTTGAACTTCTGAGTAGGCACTCCATTCCAAAGGACTTGCATGGTGGAAGAAGTAATAGCTGACATGATCACATTACGCAAGAATAATGGAATCCCAACCGCAGATAATGAAGCATTAATAAAATCCCAACTAACTCTGTCATAAGCTTTCTCCAGATCCAGTTTAACAGCCATCCACTTCCTTCCTTTTCGGTTGCACCTCATAGAGTGAATAACTTCCTGAGCTAGGATAATATTATCAACGATGTTCTGGCCTGCTATGAAGCCAGCTTGTTCTTGGGATATTAGTTTGGTAAAGATTACCTTAAACCTGTTTGCTATCACTTTCATTACCAGTTTGTAAAGAACAAAACATAAGCTAATGGGTCGAAATTGACTAAAATCTTCCGAACTTTCTTTTTTGGGGATAAGCACAATCAATGTATTATTTAACTCGGCCTCAATCAGTCTCCCATTGAAAATGCCTTTAACCCACTGGCATACATTGTAACACCCCTTACCCGAGACCTTTGCCGGAGTCGAGTATGTGGCATTACTAGACTTGACTACTAATTCGGGGCATAAAAATTTAAAACTGTCCAACTGCGTCATGCTGACTAAATTGACCATAACTCGAGTTAAAAAACTCAAAATTTAGATCCGTAAATTTTCCTTGAAACTAGACTCATATAAATTTTTACCATAATTTTTCCAGAATTTTTCATGGGGCCAATTAGTACAGTTTATTCATCAAAGTTACCCCTATTTCACTATTTGATGATTCTGACCTATCATTACAAAAACTCAGTTATCTCATTGTACAAAATTTCAATAATGTTCTTGTTTATTCCAATCAAAAATAGACTCATTAAGGATTCTAAGCATATAAACTATGCTCCATGATTATTTTGTTTACAATTTGTAACAATTTTTTCAATACAGAACAGGAAATCACGAATTCATTCAGAATAAGTCTCACTAACATTTAAATATCTCATAATATAAAATTCCTTTGCCTACTCTGTTTCTTTAATATCAAAATAGACACAATAAGCTTTAATCCTATATCTTATTCACTTTCTAATTCAATTTATCCTATTTTTGGTGATTTTTCAAAATCACATCACTGCTCCTAACTAAAAACTATTTCATTTCAAAAATATGATTAACTAGTTTATAACCTCCTTACTCAATTTTATTTAAACTCTATACATTAACCATACATATATATATATACACTAAAAACAAATCCACCAAAAACACAACCAAATATAATCATCAAGCCAAAATATAAATTCCAAGATTTAGAAGATGAACAAGCCATTTTCGCTTGGCTTATGTTTATATACATGATCAAACGTCATATGTTTCAAAACTTAGTCTAACCTATACATGCCTTCAAAATCATAACCAAAATTTTGAAATACCAGAAAGGAGGCGATAGTGTGGATGACTTTCTTGACGATCCCTCTCAAGCTCGTAGTTTAACCAAAATCTATAAAACAAAGGAGAAAATTTCACACAAATAAGCTTACTAGCTTAGTAAGTCCTAAGTTCATGATAATATAACATTTAAATTATTCAACTTATGACATTGCACATAAACATTAAATATATATTGATTTACACAAGGCCGAATACTATTAGTTCATTAACCGAAGTAATTGTACTTCATTTCCATAAACCTGTATTTCTTCGAAACACGATTTAATATATTACAAGAATCACATGCTCCAAATCGTATAATTATAGCATTCATATCAACTATACTACCATATTTAAAATTTCTTTTATTCTTAGCATTTATACATGCAAACCGAATCTCCATAATAGTACATCAAATTCAACTTCAGTCATATGATACTCATACACATCAATCTTAACCCCAATTATACATAACATAGTTCTCATAGTATCAACTTGGCTCAAGTAATATCAAGCATAACATACCTTACATGCTTACTAGAGCCGTTAACTAGATACATTAATTAAAGTTTGCCTTGAAGAATATTCGATTTTCCTTAATAAAAACATCACCGGCAACAAGCCTGCTAGGCGGTAAGGCCCGATAAGTAACACCGGCACGAGGCCTGCTGGGCTCAGAGCCCGAAAGTAGTCACAGGCACTAAGCCTGCTAGGCTTAAAGCCTGAAATAAATCACCGGCACTAGGCCTGCTGGGCTTAAAGCCCGAAACACATCAATACGATAAATCATTGCAAACACCTTTCATGACTATATCACATATTGGATTTAATTTGGCTTATTTACATAAACAATTAAAACTCTTCTAATATACTCATATACATTCGGCTATGACATAATTAAGTACTAAAATTTATCAAACATTTTCATATAATAGATTCACAAATAATTCTTCAATATATATATAGCTTAAGGACTTACCTCGGTTGTCGATAGACCGTGTAAATCGGCTATTCGAGAACCTTTGTTTTTCCTCGATCTAGTTCTTTCTCTTTTTGTTCCCGATCTAAGAAATGTCAAATAAGTTTTATTCACATTCGTTCTATCCATTTGCTCAACTCAAAAAAAAAATGCACATAGTTTAATTTAAGAAAGACTAAGAACCGAATTTCCTACTTCATTTATTTAATTTAAAACAATAATCACACAAAAATTTAAGCATTCAACTCATTCAATTTAACCCATAATGTACCACAATACAAATTGCAACAAATTGAGATTTCTCCTCAATGGCCGAATGGTCACTAGGCCCCTACGATTCTCTATAATTCTTCCTTCTATCATTTTAACCCTTCCACTTTTTAATTTAAGCAATTTACTCTTCATGCTTAATTCACCCAATAACTATATCTAAGTATAACCATTCATCCATGGCCAATTACACTATATATGTATAACCGAACATCAAAATAAGAGAAAAGAATTCATGCATGGTTATCTCACATTCGGCCGAATATAAGGGCATCCTCATGCCTAAATTAAAACAATCTTCTTACAAGCTCAAGCTACTTCTTCTCATTTTATCTAAATTTATTTATACAACAAGTTGTAATTTATCTTCCATGGCCGAATTTCATCATGTCTAATATTAACAAATTTCTACTTGTTTTCATTAATGATCAAAGAAATCAACCCAATTTAAAGATAGGTTCTTAAGTTAAAGTTCAAACTCTTACCTTGCCTAGCACATGCAAATGGCCGAATGGAGAAGATGAATTTTCTTCTCTTCTTGAAGGTGATTTCGGGTAGAAGATGAATGAGGGAAGAGAAAAATTTAATTTCCTTTTTGTTTAAATCAATTAACACATATTATAGCATGCTTATAGTATAATAATACTTAAATTATAATATACTTAGAAAACATAATATTCTTAGCATGCTTACCGTCCACTATGTTCAAAATATGGGAAATTTGACATGCAAATCCCTAAGTTTAATAAACAATTCACTTACCCTTTTTAAAATTCATGCTCACTATTTTTGTCACCTTAGCAACTTAATCCTTTGTGTTAAATTAAATACTCAAACGATTAAAATTTTCTACGAGACTTTCATACACATCAATTCACATATAATAAACATAAAATAAAATATTAAAATATTTAACGGGTTCGGATTCGTGGTCCCGAAACCACCGTTCCGATTTGGGTCAAAATTGGTCTGTTACAACTCTCCCCCCCTTAAGGATTTTCGTCCACGAAAATCTTACCGTTAAACAATTTTGGGTATTGCTGTCTCATTGAATCCTCAGGTTCCCACGTAGCCTCTTCGGCTCCGTGTCTATTCCATAATATTTTTACTAGTGGAATCTTCTTATTTCTCAACTCTTTCAATTCCCGGGCTAAGAGACGGATTGGTTCTTCATCATATGTCAAATCGGATCAAATTTCAATCTCTGACGGTGTGATCACATGGGACGGATCCGATCTGTATTTGCGAAGCATCGAAACGTGAAATACATTGTGTATCTTTTCTAAGTCAAGGGGCAATTTCAATCTATAAGCAACAGGCCCTATACGCTCGATGATTTCATACGGTCCGATAAATCTCAGACTCAACTTGCCTTTCCGACCAAATCGGAGTATTTTCTTCCATGGAGAAACTTTTAAGAACACCCGATCTCCGACCTGAAATTTAATGTCCTTACGTTTCAAATCGGCATAGGACTTTTGACGATCCGAAGTAGCTTTCAAATTACTTCTAATAACAACCACCTTCTGTTCTGTTTCTTTAATCCAATCAACCCCGTGTATCTTATTTTCACTGAGCTCAGTCCAATACAACGGTGTGCGACATTTTCGCCCGTATAAGGCTTCATAAGGTGCCATTTTTATACTAGATTGGAAGCTATTATTGTAAGCAAATTCAACCAAAGGTAGGTATCATTCCCACGTGCCTTCAAATTCGAGAACGCAACACCTCAACATGTCCTCAAGTATCAAAATGGTTATTTCGATCGACCAAAAATGTCATCATGCGGATGAAAGGCTGTACTAAAATGAAGTTTAGTACCTAAAGCGTCTTGCAATTTCTTCCAAAACCGTGATGTGAATCTCGGGTCTCTATCCGAAACAATGGAACTTGGTACACCGTGCAACCTTACAATCTGT
Source organism: Gossypium bickii (assembly GCA_025503065.1). Classification (NCBI taxonomy): domain Eukaryota; kingdom Viridiplantae; phylum Streptophyta; class Magnoliopsida; order Malvales; family Malvaceae; genus Gossypium; species Gossypium bickii. The sequence continues at coordinate 59,134,935 of CP106721.1, read as the reverse complement.
GACACATACAATTCAGCAAGTTTATCAAGTGAATAGTCAGTACGTACCGGTACAAAATGAGCTGACTTAGTCAGTCTATCAACGATAACCCATACGGCATCTTTCTTACTCGGTGTCATAGAAAGACCGGATACAAAATCCATTGTAATTCTATCCCATTTCCATTCAGGTATCATGATTGGTTGAAGTAGTTCGGATGGTACCTGATGCTCAGCTTTCACTTGCTGACAGATTAAGCACTTGGAAACAAATTCAGATATATCCCGTTTCATGCCAGGCCACCAATAGAAATGTTTCAAATCGTTACACATTTTCGTGCTACCCGGGTGTATCGACAGTCGACCACTATGAGCCTCACTCAGAATCATCTGTATCAAATCTGAGTTCTTTGGAACACACATTCGGCTTTTATAATTCAAACAATCATTTGCATCAATCTGAAAATCTGATTCTGCACCTTTTTCACACTGAATTCGACTAGCAATCAAATCTTTGTCAACTTTCTGTGCATCACAACTTTGTTGAATAAACATCGGTCTTGCTTGTAACTCGGCTATAATCGAACCATCACCAGACATAGTTATCTGTGCATTCATTACACGAAGAGCAAACAATGATTTTCGACTTAACGCATCTGCAACAATGTTAGCTTTTCCCGAATGGTAGTCAATCACTAATTCATAGTCTTTCAGCAATTCTAACCATCTACGTTGCCTCAAATTTAGATCTTTCTGAGTCATCAAATATTTTAGACTTTTATGATCCGAATAAATGTGACATTTCTCGCTGAATAAATAGTGACGCCAAATTTTCAATGCGAAAACAATGGCTGCTAGTTCCAGATCGTGAGCGGCTTCAATTGTCTCGAAGCATAGGATATAACCTTGCCATCCTGCATTAAAATGCAACCCAACCCATTCAAGGAAGCATCACTAAAAACAACAAATTCTTTACCCGATTCAGGCTGAACTAACACTGGAGCTTTGATCAGAAGGGCTTTCAACTGCTCAAAACTTTTCTGACACCTTTCCGACCACTCAAACTTGACATCTTTCTGTAGGAGTTTCGTCAAAGGTGTAGCTATTACAGAAAAACCCTTTACAAATCGTCTGTAATATCCCGCAAGGCCTAGGAAACTTCGGACCTCGAAAATATTCTTTGTTGGTTTCCAATCGAGTATAGCTGCTATTTTGTTTGGATCCACCCGAATACCTGATGCTGAAATAACATGACCCAAGAAGCTGACTTCATTCATCCAGAACTCACACTTACTAATCTTTGCATACAGTTGTTGATCTCTCAAAGTTTGTAGCACTAATCTCAAATGCTCAGCATGTTCGGTTTCATTTTTGGAGTAGATCAGTATATCGTCGATAAACACTACTACAAATCGATCCAAAAACTGTCGGAAGACTCGATTCATTAGATCCATAAAAACAGCAGGTGCATTAGTGAGTCCAAAAGGCATAACCAAAAACTCAAAATGTCCAAACGCGTCGTTCGAACGCGCGATCTTTGGCACATATCGTATCTCTAACTCGCAGAATCGATAATAGCTCGATCTCAAATCTATCTTCAAAATACCAAGCCCCCTTCAACTGATCAAACAAATCATCAATCCGAGATAACGGGTACTTATTCTTTATACTTACCTTATTTAGTTGCCGATAGTCGATACACATTCGCATAGCCCCATCTTTCTTTTTCACAAATAAAACCGGTGCACCCCAAGGAGAGAAGCTCGATCGTGCAAAGCCCCTATCTGTCAACTCTTGCAACTGCGCTTTCAATTCTTTTAACTCAGTAGGTGCCATCCGATACGGAGCTATCGAAATCGGAGTCGTCCCCGGTACTAAATCAATGCTGAACTCAATTTCTCGTACTGGTGGTAAACCCAGTGGTTCTTCAAGAAACACATCTGGGTATTCGCATACAACCGATACATATTCAATTTGTTTCTCGGACAATTTATTATCCAGTACATAAGCCAAATAAGCTTCACACCCTTTTCTCACATACTTCCGGGCTAACATCGAAGATATTACTGTAGGCAACCCATTTACATCACATGATTTAATTCTGACGGTCTCACCGTTTCGACATCTCAAATCAATAAGTTTTCTTTTACAATCCACTACTACCTCATGTGAAGTTAACCAGTCAATACCCAAGATTATATCAAATTCATCAAAAGGCAACAACATTAAATCAGCTGGGAAGCAATAATCCCGAATCATCAACGGGCAACCTCTACACACTTTATTAACAAGCACACACTTACCCAAAGGGTTGGACACACGAATCACAAACTCGGTAGACTCAACTAGCAGAGTCTTACCGAATTCTAAAGTCTCACACACATAAGAATGAGTGAACCAGGATCAATTAGTGCAATTACAGTAGTATCGTAAAGGGTGGAAGTACCAGTAATGACATCGGGGGAGGAAGCATCCTCTCTGGCTCGTGCAGCATAAGCTCTAGCTGGAGCTCTAGCCTCAGATCGAACTGTAGTGTTCTTCGTTCCTTTCTGACTACCACCTAGATTGCTTGAATGTCTGGGTGGTCTACCTCACACTGACGTGTTGCTCGGCTTAGTGTTCTGAACTGTATTCTGCTCAGCTAACCTCGGACATTCTCTAATAAAATGATCTGACGATCCACATTTAAAACAAGACCGATCATGAAATCTACAACTCCCGGAATGCCATTTCCCACAGTGCTTGCATTCAACTCGATTCTGTGGAACGTTACCAACACTGGCCATCGAGGTAGCTCAGGAGCCCACAGGAGGTCGATCCCGTCTAGGTAGATCTGTAGTAGCTTTATGTCGATTGTAGTCATCTCTGAACTTCTTGGATGTGGGATGAAAGACCTTACCCAAAGATCTTTTACGAATGTCTCTAGCTTCTGTCTCAGCCTTTCTTTTCTCTTTCCCGAGCTCTTCAGCTTTGCAAGCTCGCTCTACTAGTGTCACAAACTCTTGAATTTCAAGAATGCCAACAAACATCTTTATATCTTCATTCAGGCCATCTTCGAATCTTTTCCACATAATAGCTTCAGTAGAAACACACTCTCTAGCATATCTACTGAGCCTGACAACTTTCCGTTCATATTTCGTCACGGTTATTCGCCCCTGTTTCAGTTCAAGGAATTCTTTTCGTTTTTGATCAACGAATCTTTGACTGATGTATTTCTTACGGAATTCATTCTGGAAGAAATCCCATGTCACTTTTTCTTTTGGAACTACTGATACTAGTGTATTCCACCAGTGATATGCAGTGTCCCGCAGTAAAGATATAGCACACTTCAAGCATTCATCTGGAGTACAAGATAGCACATCAAGTACCCGAATAGTGTTATCAAGCCACATTTCGGCTCGCTCTGCGTCATCATCATCATTGGCTTTAAATTCTTCGGCCCTAAATTTCTGAATTTTATCAACTGGGGGCCTACTAGATCTCATTGGATCTATCATCGGGGGTGCCGAAGGAATCGGAGTTGGATTATTCAGGGGTGGGGGTTGGTATACAGCCGGATTAGTCTGAATAAACTGGGTAAACCACTCGTTCATCATCTGATAGAAGGCTTGTTTAGTCTCCCCCTCGTGGCTACCCGAAACGGGTCGAGAGTCTACCGACACTGATCCGCATGCACGGTCAGGCGCTACACTCTCTACATCATCCGCTACGTCTCTTTCAGGATCAGTGTCCATTTACTATATAAAACAAAGTTCAGGCTGTCAGAAGTCACCACACTATCAATATATGATAAAGGCATGTATAGCTAGATTCACACGCGCTACGGTAGTCCTAGAATCGACTAAACCGTAAGCTCGATACCAATCAAATGTAACACCCCTTACCCGAGACCTTGCTTGAGAGTCGAGTATGTGGCATTACTAGACTTGACTACTAATTCGGGGCATAAAAATTTAAAACTGTCCAACTGCGTCATGCTGACTAAATTGACCATAACTCGAATTACAAAACTCAAAATTTAGATCCGTAAATTTTCCTTGAAACTAGACTCATATAAATTTTTACCATAATTTTTCCAGAATTTTTCATGTGGCCAATTAGTACAGTTTATTCATCAAAATTACCCTTATTTCACTGTTTGATAATTCTGACCTATCTTTACAAAAACTTAGTTATCTCATTGTAAAAAATTTCAATAATGTTCTTGTTTATTCCAATCAAAAATAGACTCATTAAAGATTCTAAGCATATAAACTATGCTCCATGATTATGTTTGTACAATTTTTAACAATTTTTCCAAGACAGAACAGGAAATCACGAATTCATTCAGAACAAGTCTCACTAACATTTAAATATCTCATAATATAAAATTCCTTTTCCTACTCTGTTTCTTTCATATCAAAATAGACACAATAAGATTTAATCCTATATCTTATTCACTTTCTAATTCAATTTATCCTATTTTTGGTGATTTTTCAAAATCATATCACTGCTGCTAACTAAAAACTATTTCATTTCAAAAATATGATTAACTAGTTTATAACCTCCTTACTCAATTTTATTTAAACTCTATACATTAACCATACATATATATATACTAAAAACAAATCCACCAAAAACACAACCAAACATAATCATCAAGCCAAAATATAAATTCCAAGATTTACAAGATGAACAAGCCATTTTCGCTTGGCTTATGTTTATATACATGATCAAACGTCATATGTTTCAAAACTTAGTCTAACCTATACATGCCTTCAAAATCATAACCAAAATTTTGAAATACCAAAAAGGAGGCGATAGTGTGGATGACTTTCTTGACGATCCCTCTCAAGCTCGTAGTTTAACCAAAATCTATAAAATAAAGGAGAACATTTCACACAAATAAGCTTACTAGCTTTGTAAGTCCTAAGTTCATGATAATATAACATTTAAATTATTCAACTTATGACATTGCACATAAACATTAAATATATATTGATTTACACAAGGCCGAATACTATTAGTTCATTAACCGAAGTAATTGTACTTCATTTCCATAAACCTGTATTTCTTCGAAACACGATTTAATATATTACAAGAATCACATGCTCCAAATTGTATAATTATAGCATTCATATCAACTATACTACCATATTTAAAATTTCTTTTATTCTTAGCATTTATACATGCAAACCGAATCTCCATAATAGTACATCAAATTCAACTTCAGTCATATGATACTCATACACATCAATCTTAATCCCAATTATACATAACATAGTTCTCACAGTATCAACTTGACTCAAGTAATATTAAGCATAACATACCTTACATGCTTACCTGAGCCGTTAGCTAGATACATTAATTAAAGTTTGCCTTGAAGAATATTCGATTTTCCTTAATAAAACACATCACCAGCAACAAGCCTGCTAGGCGGTAAGGCCCGATAAGTAACACCGACACGAGGCCTGCTGGGCTCAGAGCCCGAAAGTAGTCACTGGCACTAGGCCTGCTGGGCTCAGAGCCCGAAATAAATCACCGGCACTAGGCCTGCTAGGCTTAAAGCCCGAAACACATCAATACGATAAATCATTGCAAACACCTTTCATGACTATATCACATATCGGATTTAATTTGGCTTATTTACATAAACAATTAAAACTCTTCTAATATACTCATATACATTCGGCTATGACATAATTATGTACTAAAATTTATCAAACATTTTCATATAATAGATTCACAAATAATTCTTCAATATATATATAGCTTAAGGACTTACCTCGGTTGTCGATAGACCGTGTAAATCGGCTATTCGAGAACCTTTGTTTTTCCTCGATCTAGTTCTTTCTCTTTTTGTTCCCGATCTAAGAAATGTCAAATAAGTTTTATTCACATTCGTTCTATCCATTTGCTCAACTAAAAAAAAAAAATGCACATAGTTTAATTTAAGAAAGACTAAGAACCGAATTTCCTACTTCATTTATTTAATTTAAAACAATAATCACACAAAAATTTAAGCATTCAACTCATTCAATTTAACCCATAATGTACCACAATACAAATTGCAACAAATTGAGATTTCTCCTCAATGGCCGAATGGTCACTAGGCCCCTACGATTCTCTATAATTCTTCCTTCTATCATTTTAACCCTTCCACTTTTTAATTTAAGCAATTGACTCTTCATACTTAATTCACCCAGTAACTATATCTAAGTATAACCATTCATCCATGGCCAATTACACTATATATGTATAACCGAACATCAAAACAAGAGAAAAGAATTCATGCATGGTTATCTCACATTCGGCCGAATATAAGGGCATCCTCATGCCTAAATTAAAACAATCTTCTTACAAGCTCAAGCTACTTCTTCTCATTTTATCTAAATTTATTTATACAACAAGTTGTAATTTATCTTCCATGGCCGAATTTCATCATGTCTAATATTAACAAATTTCTACTTGTTTTCATTAATGATCAAAGAAATCAACCCAATTTAAAGATAGGTTCTTAAGTTAAAGTTCAAACTCTTACCTTGCCTAGCACATGCAAATGGCCGAATGGAGAAGATGAATTTTCTTCTCTTCTTGAAGGTGATTTCGGGTAGAAGATGAATGAGGGAAGAGAAAAATTTAATTTCCTTTTTGTTTAAATCAATTAACACATATTATAGCATGCTTATAGTATAATAATACTTAAATTATAATATACTTAGAAAACATAATATTCTTAGCATGCTTACCGTCCACTATGTTCAAAATATGGGAAATTTGACATGCAAATCCCTAAGTTTAATAAACAATTCACTTACCCTTTTTAAAATTCATGCTCACTATTTTTGTCACCTTAGCAACTTAATCCTTTGTGTTAAATTAAATACTCAAACGATTAAAATTTTCTACGAGACTTTCATACACATCAATTCACATATAATAAACATAAAATAAAATATTAAAATATTTAACGGGTTCGGATTCGTGGTCCCGAAACCACCGTTCCGATTTGGGTCAAAATTGGTCTGTTACATACATCATTTCCAAGTATGTCCCACTGGCTTTGAAAGAAGAGCGCATGATATCCGTCACTACCAGGGGCTTTTAGAGGGGCCATATCGAATATCGCCCTTTTAATCTCTTCATTCAAGATGGTAGCTTCTAAAACATGATCTCTGAGGGCTTAAGACAAGGGAAGCCATTATTGGGAGTAGTTCTCAAAACGGTTGGAGCTTCACCATATAGTTTCCCAAAAAATTCTACCGCCTTATTCTGTAAAATATTTTGATCAGAGCACCAATCTCCATTCTCCACACGAAGAGACATAATACGATTAAATTTCTTCTTCTTGCAGTATGCGACTATGAAAAAAATTGGTATTCCTATCTCCCAATTGTAACCAGTCACATCGAGCCTTCTGTCTCCAAAGTAAATCTTCATGATCGAGAACATTTTCTAGTTCATCCCGAATTTCTTCCTCTTTTTTAATAAGGTGGTTAGAGGTGGAGATCTCTAAGGCTTTCTGAATGTTATTGAGTGATCTCATGAGCCTCCGCTTGCAATTTCCCAAAAAGCCATAAACATCCCTGTTCCAATCTTTGACAAGAGAAGTAAAATTAATTAAGGAATCAGTCATATTACCTTTAAACTCCCACTTGTCTTTGACAAAACTGGAAAAGTTATTGTGCTTCGTCCATCCTGCTAAAAATCTAAAGGGTCTGCCTTTAGGAGTGAGTGTGTCCGGCTTAATGGTTAATAGTAGAGGACGGTGATCCGATTTGATACGGGTGAGATGGTGAACCAGACTTTGCAGAAAAGTGGCCATCCAAGCATCATTAACTAGTGCTCGATCCAATCTGACTAAGGTTTCGCCTCTTTGCCATGTGTATGGAGGTCCATTAAACCCCAAATCCTGTAATTCACACGAGTCAACAAAATTCCCAAAAAAATTACAATGCTTACCTATAGTAGACGGGCTCTTTTTATCAGCAGGAGATAGGATAGCGTTGAAGTCTCCCATAATTAACCATGGCATGGAATTATTAGGAGCCACCGATTGTAAACCTTCCCAAAGATTCTTCCTTTTTGTTCTATCTGGACTACCATACACAAAGGAGATAAAAACAGATATATTGGAAATATAATTATCAACTTGTAAAAAGATAAATTGTGGATGACTTCGAATTATTTTAATTTGAATAGAGTCCTTCCATCCTACCCAAATACCTCCAGAAAAACCCATGGCTTTAACCCGATGAGAGTAATTAAAACCTAATTTTCCTATTATATAGTTGGCCTTATTACCGCTTACTCTTGGTTCCACTAGACAAATAATGTCTGGCCTGTGTTCCTCATTATATTCCCAAAAGGCACGAATAAAATTCGTGCTAAAACACCCTTGACAATTCCATGTAAAAATTTTGAGGTTTAAACCCATTATAATATAGAGGATATAAGGCTAAATAAGAATAATGTGAAGCCCAATAAGTAATTAATAAAGCCTATTAAAAAAGCAAAGCCTAATAAGAAATTAATAAAGCCAAATAAACTATTATAAAATTAAAACTTACTATCCTGGCATTTTCCTTCCTCATTTCGTCCACACAAATTAGTGGTCCCCGCCGACTCATCATTCATATTTGAAGGTTGTGATAAGTTTCCACCCAAATTAGTGGTCCCTGCCGACTCATAATTCATGTTTGAAAGTTCTGACAAGTTTTCAACAATTTGCTCCATAGTCTCTTTTAAAGGCATTTGATGGGCCCCATTGATTTTAAGCTTTGTGTTGTGTCTTTGAAGAAGAAATTTGCTCTGTTTTTTAACAATTGCTTTCCTTTTATTATTGATGGTTTTCCGATGACCCAGCTTGCTGGTGGAGAGAGGAGTTGTGTTCTTCGTGTTGCTACTGTCTTGAAAAATCACCGTCGAATGTCTTTCCGGATCTAGGCAACCTGTCTCTACTTCCACTTCGCTGGTATCAAGCGTTGCCGTCATCGGAGCCTTCCTTGACGACCGATTCCTGCTCGACAAATTGCTTCGTTGCTTGATAGATGCCCGACTTCCAGTGACTTTCGTGTTGGAGTTAATGCTCCTGTCAATGCCAGGTGTAACTTGCTGGATAATTGGAACCATTTCAGTCGTATCTGCTGGATTTTGGGCCTGAACTTCTTCTTTGTCTCCAAGCCCCACGTTGTTGGACTTCAAACTAGGCCCCGGTAAAGTCTCGTTATTTTTATTGAACTTAAGAAGGGACTGTGCTTTCGGCTCCTCTTTTCCTGTATTATTCAGTCTTTTGTGGCCCATGTTACTGGCCTCTTTCATTTGAAGAATTATTTTATTGAACCTCTTTTCCCCTGCTTCAATATGCCTGTTAGAGAATAAGCCAAAATCTTTGTCAGATTTATTCCCAATATAGATACCTTTCCCTTTTTTTTGATAAGTAGACAAATCCCCTTCATTATTTCCTTTATGAAAATCCCAGTTAATCAGGGTCTTAAAGCGAGAACCCTCTTTTCCATTATTGTTATTGTTTATAATATCCTAAGCATTATCCCAGAATTTCCGCCTTGATTTCCTCTCCACTATCATCCATGGCCCAAAATTCTCATCCTTCCTTTCCGATGTGTCCATGGTTGTGCTTTGATTTTCCGTCTCCGTTTCATGCTGACCACCACTCTTTTCTCCGATTGAACCAGAACTTCTAAATGGACATGAATTTTCTACATGTCCATACCGCCCACATTGAAAACAAATCCTTGGTAGACACTCGTACTCCACATTCTGCTTTCGACCGTTGATCAAAATTTGAGAAACCAACGGCTTCCCCAAATCAACGTAGACGGCCATTCTGGCAAATCGCCCTCTAACTTTATTGTCGGTATTCATATCCAGTTTAACCACTGTCCCAACCAATCCTCCTATTTTCGTGATAATTTTATGGTTGTACTGAGATAGCTAGGTAGACCAGAAATCGATCCATGCCATCATAACACTTGGAAAAGCCTGTGTGGGATCAAAGGATAGCGTCCATGGCTGAACCGTCAGATATTGACCAAAGATGATCCATGGTCCTTCAGAGAGAACTTTTTCATAATCCAGCTTATTCTGAAACTTGACGAGAAAGTATCCATTTTTGATATCCATCATACGGAGAGTTGTTGAAGGTTTCCACAGGTTGTATATTTTGTTCTGCAAAATTGAGAACCCAATATTACGACCTAGCAATTTAATAACCACTGTATTTTCCATACCTTGAATTAGGAATTGGTAAATCCTGTCTGAGAAATTTATAGAAGGAACTCCATTCATGATTGCTTTTTGAATATCTCCTTCTAAGATATCAAACGCTTCTTCTTTTTTTCCAGAACCGTTGGATCCGTCCTTCAATGGATGGCCTACTAGTTTGTCTCTCCACGAGATGTTTTGCTCCGACACCAAGTCTACCATCATATCGTTGTTTGACTCTCCATCTTCTCGGAAGCGAACCTTCTTTGGGATCAAATCCTCCACAATTGATTTTTCAAAATCAGCGCTTCCGTTCATATCAGAATTTTTGCTAGAATTAGAAGGAAAGGAAATTATAGGACTTAGCTTATTTGTAACGACCCGAAATTGGGCCTAGTAGGATTGGGCCAATTGGACCTTGAGCATACAAGCGTTTTAAAATTTGAGAATATGAGAACGGAATTATTACAATTTGGACTTATTAGGAATGTGACTTTGGAAAGTTATGGGATTTCTATGAAGTCTCGGGTTCGAGTTAGGCCATAGGAAGAATTTTCATTTTTGGCCTTTTAGTGGAAAAGAGTGATGGAAGTAGGACTTAAGAATAAGTGGGTGTATTTAGGAGACACAAGGGAGCTTGTGACTTGGTGGCAAGTGGTGTGTTGAGCTATTGAAGGGAGCAAGGGTTCGAATCTCATGACAAGCAACAAGAGAGTTCTATTTTTGCTCAAATAAGAAAAGAGGTGGAGTGGGGACAAATGGAGCAAAGCGTGGAGCAAAACATGGAGTGGGGACAAATGGAGGAAAACATGGAGCAAAACATGAGATAGTGGAAAGAAAGAAACAAAAGAAAAGGAGTAAAAAGGGAATATGTTGGCATTTTTCAAGGAGATGATTTGGAAAGTTTGAGTGGCCAAACTTTTGACTATTATTATCATGCATGTGGACGGTTTGGGGAGGAAAGGGGCTGAATTTTGCTTTGTCTTTTGATAGAATTTTAGTACTAGTTAGGCCAAAAATCTATTTGGCACTATTTTGTGTTTTCTCCAAATCTCTTCTTTTGCTATGTGCTTAGAAAGTTACAAGCCATTAGTGAGTTTAGTCTTTCTTCTCTTTTGTTTGGTCAAAACATTCATCTTTTGTTCATCTTTCATTGATAGCTGAATCACCTAGCATCCATCCAACCTTCCATTCTTTTCTTTTAACCATTATCATCCTAATTCTTCATCATTCCGTTTCCCTATCGTGTGGGACAACCTCATTTTGATCGAATCGGACTTTCAACAAGGTGAAGGAGCACAAGTGATTGTATTACCCAAATCGTTATAAATCGACTCGTCAAGTAAGTGGGGACGGATTTCAGTGAGCCAAAGGGTTAGGATCGAGGAGATCACATAAGTGGTGTTGAAATCGGTGGAAAGTACAACTCGTTATTAAGGTGTGTAATCTCATACCCTTCCAAATACATGTTTGAAATGGTGTGTAATCTCACACTTCTCTGAAATTTTGCATTAATGTTCTGTGATTTGGTCGAAATACCAAAGAAAACCGAAAATCGGCATCCGGGATCACTCGGACGCGCGTAGGTTCATAGTGGTAACCATGTTTTTGTAATAAAACAGTTTTGGTCAATGACAGTGACGTGATTTCAAAAAATCATGAAAAATAGGAGAAATGGAATTAGAAAGTGATTAAGATATCAAATTAAAGCTTATTGTGTCTATTTTAATATGGAAGAAACAGAGAAGGAAAATGAATTTTATATTCTGAGATATCTTGATTTTAGTGAGACTGGTTCTGATTAACTTCGGGGTTCACTGATCTGTTTTGGAAAAATCATATAAAATTGTACAAAATGAATTATGGGTTATAATTTATATGTATGGAATAGTATATGAAAACCGTATAGCGAGATATTTGAAATTAAGATAAGAGAGGCCAGAATCATTGGACAATGAAACAAGGGAAACTTTAAGGAATAAACTGTACTAAATGGCTAGGCCAAAAATTCTGGAAAAATTACAGTAAGAAGATATTTGAGTCTAGTTTCAAGGAAATTTTACGGATCTAAATTTCGAGTTTTCTAACTCAAGTTATAATCAATTTAGTCAGTATGACGCAGATGGATAGTTTTAAATTTTTATGCCCAAATTAGTAGTTAAGTCCAGAATTGCGAAATTACCCCATTTGGGCCTAAAATGGATTTTTGACTCAATAGTTCCGAAGAGACCCAAATAGAATTCTGTGCCACTCGAGGCGATAGTGAATCTTCGGAAACACCGTTAAATATGAAATTACCGAATTATCCTTGGAGGGTAAATTACCGAAGTACCCCTGGGTTGCGAAATTACCGAAACACCCTTAGAGGGTAAATTATTGAAAATACCCTATATGGGCCAAATGTGATATTTGTTATATGGGTCAAATGTGATATTTGCTATATGGGCCAAATGTGATATTTGCTATATGGGCAAAAGGTTATATTTGCTATATGGTATATTTTCTATATGGGCCAAATGTAAAATTTGCTAGATCGATTAATGGGCCAAATTTGCTAGATCGTTTAATGGGCCAAATTTGCTAGATCGATTAATGGAATTTGCTAGATCGTTTAATGGGCCAAATTTGCTAGATCGATTAATGGGCCAAATTTGCTAGATTGCTTAATGGGCCAACTTGTGTTATGGGCCTTATGTTGAAATTATTCTATAAATATTGTTATGCTTTCAGTATATGCATACATGATCGCATGGGTTGGGATAAATGACGAAGAGAAGAAAGGCCTGTTGCCAAAATCTAGTTCGGTGGCTCTGCCACAAATATTTTAAATGGCCTGTTGCCAAAATATTTTAAATGGCCTGTTGCCAAAAATCTAGTTCGGTGGCTCTGCCACAAATATTTTAAATGGCTTAATGCCTCTAGTTCGGTGACTCTGTCACAATCTAGTTCGGTGGCTCTGCCACAAACATAATTTTAATTGGCTTAATGCCTGCTATTGGTGTGTTGGCGGGGTGGGTTGACTTGATCCCCACAGGTGTGATGGTTGGTACGGGTGGTGTGTAGCGGATGGAAATTAGGCTTGGTTGGGAATTGCATATCACATGCATATTATGTTCATGTTATTATGTTATAATTGTAAATGGGCTTAGGCCCAAAATATTGCTATGTGTGTTCCGACCCAGTGGATGATGGTAAGGGGATTACACACTGAGTTCTTGTAACTCACTCCCCCTTTCTCTTAACCTTTTCAGGTAATGCTCAGTGAAGTGGACTTGGGCCTTGGATGACTCGATGGAGACCATACTTCAGAAATGGGTTTATTTGAACTTCAGACTTATTTCTTGTTTATTTTATTACTCTACTATTTTGGGTTAAATGTTGTAATAAGGCCTCGGATTTTCTTTCAAAATGCTTCTGCAACTCTATTCCCAAATGTCCCATTTTCGTAAATTGTTTATTTCAAATATGTTTCACAACCAAAAAGGTTTTTTTTTTTTTTTTAGATAATTACATTTTCAAGTAAATAACAATTGCTTAAGTGTTTTGGGTTTTAACAAAGAAGTTGTAATTCTCAAGCAAGTTCTTAACAATCTCAAGATGGTTTAAAAAAAAAAAAACTTCCATGTGACACCAGATTCGGGCTTAACTTCTAGGCCGGGTTTGGGGTGTTACATTATTTGATTTTGTAAATCCACTTATTTAAGTACAAAATGATTTATATGATTGAACAAATTAGACTATCAATTTGCTAGTCTAAACGGTTTAATCAATTTGACCGATATGATTGGTTCGACCGATTTACCTGATTCTATTAAATAAATCATTAAAATTTTATTAAAATAAAAATATAAAAAATGTTATTTCAATTCAACCGGTTCAACTACTCAATTAATTAGTCGGTATTGATTCCTGGATTAGTCAATTTAATATCTTTCTTCAAACCAGTACTCCAGCCGATTCTCAATCTAACCGGCCAAACTAATCTATTTAAACAACAATGTTCAAAAACCTCCTAAATAATAAAATCATAAATTTCAAAGTCGGATTCCAATTCTCAAACAATACCTAATAGTTTAGCCCGTGTTTGCAGCAACACACACAAAATCATTTAATACTTAATAACACAATAATTTATTGCTATTTTTTTATGACAACGTTTTTGGTTGTTTGAAAATAATTTAGCATAAAGAAAAAAAATATCATATTATAACATAACCAATAGTATTATTATTCTAAATTAAAAATCTTACTATACGTATATGTTTGTGAAAATAAATATTTAGAATATAAATGTGTGTTTAAAAATATCATTTAATAATAAATAATGAAACTTATAGTTTGAAAATAATTAACCGTAACAACATATAAAATATATACGATATTAAAATTTTAATAAATAAATTAAATTATGAGTAAAACAAAATTTAACCACAAACATATATCAGATAAACGATATTAAATGTACTACAATGATTTGTCATTAATTATAAGTTAGAGTCAAGTTGACTTGTTATACCAATTTAATTAACAACATTATATAGATATACAACTGATAAAGATAATAAATTATGCATATTCAAATAAAAATTTATAAAATATATCAAAATAAAATTTTAGTTAAGTGGTAAATTTAAAGTTTTTCTAATTCAACTAGCATGGAGTCAAATCTATCTATCTATTTATATATTGGGTTTTTAATAAAATAAAAAGATTAAAATAACCTTGAATCTAATCCTACCCAAATCGATATTTGATTGATACGTGATACTAACTCAAACAAAAATTATATTAATAATATAGCTATTGTATTAATTATTTTAAAAAATATATAGTGGTTACAAAAATCCTTCATGCATCAACTAAGGACTAAACAAAACAAATTACATTTAGTAATTTTGTAATACTAATATTTATTTATTTACTTAGTATATTTATCACCATTTACTTTTTCCTTTATAACAAATATTTGAACACTAGTAGTCGAATAACACATGCAAACCTTTGTAAAGTAGTATTTTGATGTCATTTCCGGTGTAAAGTGGTAATTGTTGCTGCTACTGCTATTCATGATTGTTTGTAAACCTTTGTTTTCTTTGAGAAAAATCCCATAATCTACAAAAACACATGTAAGTTGAAAGGGAAAGAAGTTCCAAAACTACATTTAATTCCACTACATTGGGTAGTAAGTAGAGCTTTTTAGCTTGGATTAACTTTATCGCCAGTGGCGGAGTCAAAATGTTAATATTGAGGGGTCAAGTTAAAATTAGACCTTCTACGTAATAATTAATTTAAACATATAAACAAACGATTCAAAAGAAGAAGAAACAATGTTACACCATAACAATCTATTCAAAAAAAAGTAGTATTCTAACATAACAATTGATTTGAACATAAAAACAATTTATTCAAAAGAAGCAATATTCCAGCATAACAATCTATTCAATCCAAATTGACTAATTCATGATCATCCAAAATCAACCAAATTTGATCATCCAAAAGCATGTATATTTTTCACAATTTCCTAATCCAAAATTCACATAACTTTCGATTCGATTAACCATTTTTTTTCGTTTTCACTAGAATACTCACTGCTTCACAAGTTTTGACATAATTTTAAACAAAGTAACCAAGGTTTTTTTTTCTCCCCTTCACTTTGGCTCAAACTTACTATAACATTATCTAGCAATTTTTGCTTTATAATAAAGATTTACTAGATGGTTATGTTTTTGGTTATATTACTTGTTGATATATATAAATTGTGGTGTCAATGAGGGCATATTAGTTAGGCACTTAGGTTGTGTGCTTTTGGTATGTTTTAGGTATGTTCATATGTGTTTTGAATAGGTGAAAATGGTTGCAAATAGTTTGACTTGGTACGTAAGAAATGGTTGTTGAATTAGCTTGAATGTGAAGTCATTTGGTTGCACACAGCTTGAGACAAGGGCTGTCACACGACCATGTGCCACACACGGCCACCCCACATGGTCGTGTGGCACACACAACCACCCCACATAGTCATGTGCTTTATTTTTAATTTTTAGGTGCAGGATTTTCCACACGGGTTCAGTTTGTTACAAGGCTTGGCAATATGGTCGTGTGACCCTATTTTGATTTGTACACAGCCTAGGGACACGGGCGTCTAAAAAAGTCACCTGACTGTGTTTGAGACTACATAAGCTGGTCTCTTTCACACGGCCGTGTGACCCATGTTTTCAGTTTTTACCTTGTTTTCATATTTTGATTCGATTTAATCCCTGATTATTTCTAAATAATTTTTAAGGCCTTGTAGGCTCGAATTAAGCTTCGTATATGATTGAATGATATGTTTATTAAATGAAATTATTTTTGATTGTTTCAAAAATAAATTTTTTAATTGAAGTGTTCTATTAATTGTTGTAACTTCCCATAACCCTAATTTGATAATAGTGATGGGTGGAGGGTGTTACGTATATATTATGAAGTCATGATATACATGATTGAATTGGAAAAATCTTGTTGAGAGCACTAATTGCTTAATTAATATGATGTGACTGTGAGAATGTAATGAAAAGAGTGATTGATATATGAATTCGTGTTAATAATATTGAGAATGCCCTAAAAACGATATTGTATAGAGTACTCTAATTCTCAAAAGGCTCAAGTATGAATCATTAGCTCCAATTCCCGGAGGGGTCGTAAGCGTATATTAAAGTAAATTAGTGCTTATGCACTCCATCTAACTCCCATAATTCCCTGTTAGGTCAATGAGAGTTCTTTAATTCCTTATTAGGTCGAGAACACATTATTACTGTAACAGCCCAATTTTAGTAGTGTCGGAACAGTGATTCGAGATCACTAAATCTGACGAAAAAGTTAGAAAACTTAATTAATCAATAATTATAAGTTAAGTGTGATTTTAGAAATATTTTTAAAATAGTGAATTTTGTGATTTTAAAAAGGTAAATTGGGTCGAAAACGAGGTATTTAGACCTCGATATTATAAATTGTGGTGTAAATAATTTTTATAAATATTTACGAAGTTAGTTGTATGTTTAATTAAATGTTAATTTGGTGAATTTGACTTAATTAGGAGAAATAAAAAAAAAAGGGATTAAATTGCAATAGAGGTAAAAGTTTAATTATAGATTAAAGAAAAGCTGAAGGGACTAAAAAGGAAATTATGCCATTCTTTATAGTTGAGGCGGCATACACATAAAAATATCAGAGAATTTTTATGATTAATATATATATGATTACTTAATAGATAAGAATATTATTATTTATTATATTATATTATTATATTATATTATTATATAAATAGGAAAAAGAAACATAAGAAAGGGAAGAAAAGAGAGAAGAAAAGAAACAAAACAAAGAAACAGAGAGCATACGAAACAGGGGAGAAGGAAAGAAAAGAAAAAGGAAAAACTAGGGATTTAAAACTTGAAGTTTAAATTGGTAAGTCAATCAAGTCCTATTCTCTTAATTTTGATGTTTTAGAAGCTTTAAAGCAAGATTTTGATGAAACTAAGTTGATATTTTGAGAGTTTTTAGGTTTTCAAGTGTAGTTGATGTTGAAGAAAAAGATGAATCAGGGATTAAATTGAATGAAATTTAAGTTAGAATTAGTAAGAGGATTAAATTGTAAAGTATGCTATAAGCTGTGTTAGAGGGATTAATTTGGAAGAAATTAGAAATTAAAGTTTTAATATAAATATTAGATAGTCAAGTTGAATACGGAAGGAATTTAAGAAGAAACAAAGTATGAATTAAGTTAAGAAAATAAGTAAACTTAATTAGGATTAAATTGTAAAATGAGTTATAAGAAAACAGTTTTGGGACAGCAGCAGTAAGGTAACTTTGAAAAATCACCAAAAGTGGTAGAAATGGAATTAGAAGTTGAGTGAGATATGAAATTAAATCTTATTGAGTCTATTTTCATATGAAAGAAACAGAGAAAGAAAAGAAATTCTTTATTTTGAGATATTTAGATTTTCGTAAGACTGGTTTAGAGTGATTTTGAGATCCCCTGTTCTGACTTGGAAAAATCATCAAAAATTGTATACAAATAATTTGGGAACATAATTTATATGGTTAGATTCCTTAATGGGTCTAGTTTTAGAAGAAATAAACTATAACATCATCTGAATTCTATAAAAGAATATAATTAATTTTAAGTGAAGAAGGGTCGGAACTGCCAGACAGCAGAACAGGGGTGAGTTTAAAGAATAAACTGTACTAATTGGCTAAATCAAAAATTCTGAAAATTTTATGGCAAGAAGATATGTGAGTCTAGTTCAGGAAAAATTAACGGTTCTTCATTTGGAGTTTTGTAGCTCTGGAAATAAATAATTTAGTGACTATAACTCAAATGGACAGTTTTGAATATACTTATGAGTAATTAATGAAATTATTGATAATGTTACTTATAGCATGTTATATACATTAAGGATGTGGAATGGAGAGGAGGAGGAGGAAAATATGTATGAATATTCAGCTAGCATGGCTAATTTGTAATGTTTTAGACTCAGGGACTAAATTGAATAAAAGTAAAACTTTATGATTAATTTTGTAAAAATGTAGAAATGACCAATTTGCATGAAATAGATTTTTTTTTATTTAAAATTGCAAAAATTTAATGAAATTATTAATTTAGATTAAGATCGATTGAAAAATCAATGAAAATAGAAAATTCCCAAAATACCCCTGAATCTTGATATTTCTGCAAATTTAACCAGGTGAGTTCGTGTAACTTAATTATGTGATATAAGGAAATATAAGTTGATGGTACGTGAAATATTGATATGATGAATTAACTGTTTTATGTTTATGAAGAAACGGCAAGTGAATGATATTTATCATGACATGTAAATATGTGATTATCTTTAATATGTTAATACAAGGTAATTAAGTATGATGAAACGAGTAATAAATTCAAGTAAGACATGTCGATAAAAATAAATATATTTAAGGGACAATATGTTTGATTTTGATTGATTTCAAATATAAATGCTACATCAAATAAAATGTCTGATAAATAAATTTGTAATTCCGGTAATGCCTCGTACCCTATTCCGGTGTTGAATACGGGTAAGGGGTGTTACATTTAGTGGTATCAGAGCTTAGGTTTAGTCGGTTCTCGGACCAAAGCGTAGTATATGTGAAGTCTAGAAATATATGCCATTATTAATATATAACTTGAGATAATGTGATATGTTCCGACTTTGATGATATTTGTATCACTATAATTTAAACTTTATCATTATTATGTGTAATTTACTAATTATGTGTGGTAAGTATTTTAAGGTAAGTGCTTAGTAAATTGATAAATTTATGATTGGGTACTAAAATTGAGACTGATACTAAACTGAATTATGGAATACTGAATATTATTTTGAGTACTGAATTGAATTGTGAAGTTACTGAATATTGTTATCTGTATTGCATTAAACTATGAAATTATTGATGTAATGAATTACTGTAATATTGTGAAACTGGTTGAAATAAGAAGTGAAAATAGAATGAACTGGAAATTAGAAAGTTATTTAAATTACGTAACTGAATTATGAACTATGTGAATATTTGAAGGTATATTAATAGGAAACTAAAAGTGATTTGAATTGAATCAAATTGAATTAAATAAAGAAAATATGCGAGTAATTGAAATGTATATTGATTGAAAAGTAATTAGTGATTTTAAATTTGATTGGACAATAAATTAAAAATACGAATTGAATAAAAATGCATTAAATTATGAATATGTGTAAATAGATGAATCGTGTATTGATTGAAAAGTGGTTGGAATTGAATCGAAGTCTGATTATATGTGAATATTTGCAATATGTATTGGTACTGAATTGTATACTGATTAGAAAATGGAAAAGTGAATTTGAAATAGAAAAAAAAATGATGATTTGAATACCCTATTAACTTATCGGGCTAGATTGGATACAAATGGCATGCCATAGGATTGGAAGTGTTCAGGGATTCTTCGACCTTGAGTCGATGAGACACTGGGTGTCATATTATTTACTTCGAATAGATTCAATAAGGTACTGGGTACCACTTTACTTTGGCTAGGCCGATGAGACACTGGGTGTCACTATATTGCTTCGAACTATCCGATGAGGCACTGGGTGCCAATCTGGTGTGATTGGTTGAAATCCGTGTATCCGCCAAAGTCCGAGTCTTGTTAATAGGGGTAAATATGAATATTAAGTGAAATTAAAATGAGAATTGATTTCCCTATTAACTTGTCGGACTAATCGGATATAATTGGCATGCCATAGGATTTGGAAGAGTATAGGATTTATCGGCTTTGCCGATCGGGCACTTTATGTGTCGTAAATCAGGCACTCTATGTGTCGTATCAGGCACCTCGTGTGTCGTTTCAGGCACTTATGTGTCGTATACTGGTCAGGTACTATGTACCGTTTTAGGCACAATGTGCCGTACTGGTGTGTTTGGGTTGGAATCCGTGTATCCATCAAAGCCCGAATTGTTAGTAGGGTGAATAACTGAAATGAAAAAAAAAAGATTGATTGAACTATTGAAAATATGAGAACCAAATTATGAGTTGAATTGTGAATCGAATTGAAATGTGAGATTTGAAGCATGAACTTAGGGTTCATGAATTTGCTAAAATATCGAATTATTGATATTGAAATCAATTGAATAAATGAAATGAGAAAATTGAATGAATTTGATCGATTAAACGTATGAAAAAGTGGAATTATGAATTAAAATCGATATATTAAATTGAAAGCTTGAACCAAAGGTTCATAATTTGATTAGATAATATATATGATATATGATGCTTGTAACATCCTAGATTAGGGGTTATGCGTTCGTGCCTAATTCATGAGTTAGTAGGTTTTGGCAGTGTTGGAAGTGTATTAAGGGTTTTTAGAATTTTAGGATGGAAGAAGAAAGCTTTGGAAAATTATTGGTTTTTTAAGTAAAAAGGGGAGCTAGGCAAATAAGGCTTGAAAAGAAACTCCGTGTGAAGCATGACACAAGAAACCATGTGGTAAAATGGCATGTTTTATGAATTATGAATGTGTTATGTGAATTCTAGAAATAAGGAAATGTATGGAAATGTAAGGAAATATGGAAATGTAAGGAAACGTATGGAAATGTAAGGAAATGTAAGGAAACGTATGGAAATGTAAGGAAATGTAAGGAAACGTATGGAAATGTAAGGAAATGTAAGGAAATGTATGGAAATGTATGGAAGTGTATGGAAATGTGTGGAAATGTGTGGAAATGTATGGAAATGTAAGGCAATGTAGGGAAATGTAAGAAAATGTAAGGAAATGTATGGAAATGTAAGGAGATGTAAGGAAATGTGAGGAAATGTATGGAAATGTAAGGAAATGCAAGGAAATGTAAGGAAATGTCTTGTCTTGGAAATGTAGGGAAATGTCCTGAAAATGTAAAGGAATAAAGAGGAAAGTGAACATTTATGGAAACTAGGAAATGTAAGGAAATGGTTCAAAAATGGAAAGTACACATTTTTGGAAACACAACATTTTTAAACCCAACATTTTAGGAAACACAACATTTTGGAAATCGAACATTTTAGGAAAACTGAACATTTTGGAAACTTGGAATGTAAGAAAAATGGCAAGTTCTGAGCCGATCGAAAATTTTAGGAAACTTAGAAATGACCCCGAAATGATGATTTTTAAAGTTCAAAATAGGAAATAAGGGCTAGAGGGCCTTAAAAGAAAAAGATGGTAAGATTTGACACACAAACAGGCTTGGAAAAGTGGCCTGAAGATGCCACTTAGGGCCTATGGAAATGGCGCCATGTGCAAGAGGCATGGGCCTGGGTTCGAGTCACAAGGGAAGCAATTAAATAAAGGTTTTAATTTTGCTTCCAGAAGGCTGAGGTGGACGGCACATGCTTCTAGAAAGGAGGTGTTTTATTTTCATAAATATTCGATTAAAAAGGTGATAAATAAAGGATTTTTAAATTGGATTATTTAGAAGAGATAAATATTGGATTAAACTCTTTTATTTATGATAATTAAAGGATAAAGTTATCAAAATAGAAGAGTGGTGGCCAAGTAAAGGACTCTAGCTAGTAATTTTGGCTATAAAAGGAAGAGTAAGGCTATTCTTCATTCATTCTTTTCTCTTCAAGAAAACCTCTGCCGAAATTCTTTAAAATTTCTCCTATTCTCTTTGCCGAATTTTCTCTACCATTATTCTCTTTTTCTCTTTTCTTTTCTTCTTCATTCTTCTCCTCTCAATATTCCAAAAGCCGAAAGCTTGCTAAGATCAAGGCCATAGCCGAATCTCTGAAGGTTGAAGTGAAGATGCAATCGATTTCTTCAAGTAAGGGTAAGATTAGGTTAGATTCTCATTCTATTTCTTTTAAGGCTGTCGAAATTAAGATTCTAATACCCTTAATATCTGTTGCCGAAGAGATCTTTCGGGATTTACTAAGTGTCGACTACAAGTAAGGAGAAGTTCTTTTCCCGAAGGTACACCATAGGCCGCGTGTTCCTAGTTATTCGGTGAATTTCGGGATTTAAGAATCTAAGGTAAGTCATATTTAACATTCGGCTAAGGGTTAATTGTTGTGAATAAATGTTAGAAATTGATCTAACATGTAGTTATAGGGATTTCGTGAGAGGATACAAGGATTTGAGATTTGAGAGTTTCAAGGTAAGTTTTAAGTATACTAATCCTACTAGGATTTGGATTTATAGTCGAATGGCTCTTTACTAAGTATTAAATGATTGAATGTAGAGAATTAAGATCTAAGGCATTAGATCAAGCTTTTCAGATTTGGATTGGAAACCTTAGCGAATCGGTGTGTACCCTTACTAACCTTCAATAAATTACGTGGTAATTATTAAATATATGAATATGTATCGTATGTGAATGTGGTTAAGTACCAAAAATGTGGTAAGGAGTACCCGGTATGTTTCCTACTTTTGATAGGATTATGAATGTGTTATATATTCGAAAAGTGACATAATGTGAATTTAAGTATGATGTGAATGATATGTAATAATTGGGGCATTTGGGATATATGTGAAGGAAGAAAGTGAAGGTGTTGACTTCGGTCTCACCAACGAAGGTGTTGACTTCGGTCTCACCAACGAAGGTGTTGGTTTCGGCCTCACCAACGAAATATGGTGGCTACGGCCCCATTGCGTGAATATGGTAACTTCGGTTACATTATTTGAATATAGTGTCTAATGACACAACGTAAGTGGGCGATGAGCACGTCGACTGCAGCGACTGCCTTCGATGGTGTGTAGCGGATGGAGGGTTGACTTAGTAGTCCCCACGGTGTGCAGGTTGGTACGGGTGATGTGTAGCGGATGGACCTTTAGGTTTGGGTTTGGGTTGCATCATTATTTGATCTGAATATGCTTTGATATGAATATGTATGCCTGAAATGTTGATTGTTAGTTTGTGTACACATTGAGTCTGTTGACTCACCCCTTTGTGGGACTATTTTTCAGGAAATGAGCAGTAATGGACCGGGTCGGCAGGAGCTAAAGGTGGCCATGCATCACTTGAAGAATTTATTAGAATCTGGACTTTACTCAATTTTAGTATTTTCAATTTTATCTTTGGGTTTGAATGATGTAATAAGGCCATAAGGCCCAAGTTGGATGGTTTTATTTCCCTGCTTTTATTTTCAGTTGTTATGTTATGAATTATTTTTGACTAAGTTTAATTAAATTTATTTTAGAAATAAACCCTAAATTGTTTTGTCCCCAAAATTAAATGTTTTCTAAATTAAATAAATGGGTTTCCAACCTAAGCCCAACCCAAAACCAATATCTTTCTAAAAATTCACAAAAATTTTCTAAGTAACCAAAGAATTTGAAGCCGATTTTCTTAAGGAACATACCAGATCCGGTTCAGGCTCGTGGGCCGGGTGTAGGGTGTTTCAGTTGGTATCAGAGCCCAGTTTTAAACTCTCGGCCTGTGGGCTAAGGCCCAAAACGTTTTCAAAGCGAGCCAAAATGATTTTCCTTGAAAATTAAGCAGGTTTATGGCATGGCACCTAAGTCTCCGACCATGATCCACGGTAAGTACCCTAACCTTATGTGTGATTACGTGATTTATAAAGCGTATAAGGGTAGAAAAGGCATGGAACGTAGAATAGATGATAGGAACTTGAACCTAGGATTAGACTACTCAAACACAAAACACATAAGACTTAATACACTAAACAAACCTATGGCTAAGTCATCGAGAGCTAGGGTGTGGTAACCCCACATGCGCATGTCTAGGAATGGTTTCGGTGGGAGCTTGGTACTTAAGCGATCCGCGTGACTCACCTCCTCTCCACTCGAATCCTACCTGGTGCGTAGCTTTGGTTCACCCACGACCAAAAAGAGGGCTCGGTCATAGGCCAAACATAATGACTAAAACCAGAAAAGGAACTAGCCATGTTTTAAAAAAAAAAAAGAGGAGAACAAAACAACAAACCCTAGTTTTAAAATTCTTAAAACTTTCTTTTAAATTTGTAAAAACTATCTTTACAAAATTTCCCGAAAAATTTTTAATTTGTGAAAATTACAAAAATGCCCTTAGTAGTAAAATTACCAAAATGCCCTTGATTTACAAAATGTCAAACTTTTCAACGGTCTTTCTAAAACTTCATTATTTTATAAATGTTCAAATTGCAAACTATCAAAAACACCTTGATTTGGAGAAAAAAATTACAAAATTGCCCCTAACTTACAAAATTACCAAAATGACCCTAATTTTTAAAATTTTTTTTTTGCGACATCACGGACTTGAAAAACAAATGCTCAAAAAAGAACCTCAAAGTTTTGCAAATTTTGAAATACCCCTGAATTATTAAACTTTACAAATTTACCCTGGTTTGTAAAAAAATTCTAGAAATACCCTGGAATTTCAAAATTCTTTGAAAGGCCACAGGATTTCAAAATTTTCCAAAATACCCCCGTATTTTAAAATTTTTCCAAATTACTCTGGGACTTTGAAATTACCGAAATACTTTTTGACAAAATCACCAAGGAACTTTTTCTTTTCAAAAATTACCTTGTAGGACAAAATTACGAAAATACCCCTGGGTAGTGGAAAAACAACAACGATGAAAATTACAACGTTTCTCTGAATGAACAAAAGTTCATGCTTGTTTGATGGATGAATGTAAAGACTGTGTGCATGTATGAATACGAAAGAACCACTCCTAAAATTCTTTCCATTAAACTTCTTCGCGTAATGTCGGTGGAATAAAGACTAATTCATAAAATTCTCTTTAAATCGATTAAATCGCGACGTTAGAATTAAGTTCTAGGGGCGTGAACTTAGAGATTGTGCCTAGAAAGTATGATGGTTCTATTAAGATCAGTGCGCAGGCGTAAGCATAGTGCGATGAGAAGGATTGTACGACTGTTAATAAGTAATTTCGAGGACGAAATTATTTTTAAGGAGGGTAGAACTGTAACATCCTAGATTAGGGGTTATGCGTTCGTGCCTAATTCATGAGTTAGTAGGTTTTGGCAGTGTTGGAAGTGTATTAAGGGTTTTTAGAATTTTAGGATGGAAGAAGAAAGCTTTGGAAAATTATTGGTTTTTAAGTAAAAAGGGGAGCTAGGCAAATGAGGCTTGAAAAGAAACTCCGTGTGAAGCATGACACAAGAAACCATGTGGTAAAATGGCATGTTTTATGAATTATGAATGTGTTATGTGAATTCTAGAAATAAGGAAATGTATGGAAATGTAAGGAAATATGGAAATGTAAGGAAACGTATGGAAATGTAAGGAAATGTAAGAAACGTATGGAAATGTAAGGAAATGTAAGGAAATGTATGGAAATGTAAGGAAATATATGGAAATGTATGGAAGTGTATGGAAATGTGTGGAAATGTGTGGAAATGTATGAAAATGTAAGGCAATGTAGGAAAATAAGAAAATGTAAGGAAATGTATGGAAATGTAAGGAGATGTAAGGAAATGTGAGAAATGTATGGAAATGTAAGGAAATGCAAGGAAATGTAAGGAAATGTCTTGTCTTGGAAATGTAGGAAATGTCCGAAAATGTAAAGGAATAAAGAGGAAAGTGAACATTTATGGAAACTAGGAAATGTAAGGAAATGGTTCAAAAATGGAAAGTACACATTTTTGGAAACACAGAACATTTTGGGCCCGAACATTTTAGGAAACTGAACATTTTGGAATCGAACATTTTAGGAAACACAACATTTTTGGAAACTTGGAATGTAAGAAAAATGGCAAATTCTGAGCCGATCGAAAATTTTAGGAAACTTAGAAATGACCCCGAAATGATGATTTTTAAAGTTCAAAATAGGAAATAAGGGCTAGAGGGCCTTAAAAGAAAAAGATGGTAAGATTTGACACACAAACAGGCTTGGAAAAGTGGCCTGAAGATGCCACTTAGGGCCTATGGAAATGGCGCCATGTGCAAGAGGCATGGGCACTGGGTTCAGAGTCACAAGGGAAGCAATTAAATGAAGGTTTTAATTTTGCTTCCGGAAGGTGAGTGGACGGCACATGCTTCTAGAAAGGAGGTGTTTTATTTTCATAAATATTCGATTAAAAGGTGATAAATAAAGGATTTTTAAATTGGATTATTTAGAAGAGATAAATATTGGATTAAACTCTTTTATTTATGATAATTAAAGGATAAAGTTATCAAAATAGAAGAGTGGTGGCCAAGTAAAGGACTCTAGCTAGTAATTTTGGCTATAAAAGGAAGAGTAAGGCTATTCTTCATTCATTCTTTTCTCTTCAAGAAAACCTCTGCCGAAATTCTCTAAAATTTCTCCTATTCTCTTTGCCGAATTTTCTCTACCATTATTCTCTTTTTCTCTTTTCTTTTCTTCTTCATTCTTCTCCTCTCAATATTCCAAAAGCCGAAAGCTTGCTAAGATCAAGGCCATAGCCGAATCTCACGAAGGTTGAAGTGAAGATGCAATCGATTTCTTCAAGTAAGGGTAAGATTAGGTTAGATTCTCATTCTATTTCTTTTAAGGCTGTCGAAATTAAGATTCTAATACCCTTAATATCTGTTGCCGAAGAGATCTTCCGGGATTTGCTAAGTGTCGACTACAAGGAAGGAGAAGTTCTTTTCCCGAAGGTACACCATAGGCCGCGTGTTCCCTAGTTATTCGGTGAATTTTGGGATTTAAGAATCTAAGGTAAGTCATATTTAACATTCGGCTAAGGGTTAATTGTTGTGAATAAATGTTAGAAATTGATCTAACATGTAGTTATAGGGATTTCGTGATGAGAGGATACAAGGATTTGGGATTTGAGAGTTTCAAGGTAAGTTTTAAGTATACTAATCCTACTAGGATTTGGATTTATAGTCGAATGGCTCTTTACTAAGTATTAAATGATTGAATGTAGAGAATTAAGATCTAAGGCATTAGATCAAGCTTTTCAGGATTTGGATTGGAAACCTTAAGCGAATCAGGTGTGTACCCTTACTAACCTTCAATAAATTACGTGGTAATTATTAAATATATGAATATGTATCAGTATGTGAATGTGGTTAAGTACCAAAAATGTGGTAAGGAGTACCCAGGTATGTTTCCTACTTTTGATAGGATTATGAATGTGTTATATTCTGAAAAGTGACATAATGTGAATTTAAGTATGATGTGAATGATATGTAATAATTGGGGCATTTGGGATATATGTGAAGGAAGAAAGTGAAGGTGTTGACTTCGGTCTCACCAACGAAGGTGTTGACTTCGGTCTCACCAACGAAGGTGTTGGTTTCGGCCTCACCAACGAAATATGGTGGCTACGGCCCCATTGCGTGAATATGGTAACTTCGGTTACATTATTT
This sequence comes from Gossypium bickii, assembly GCA_025503065.1. Lineage (NCBI taxonomy): Eukaryota > Viridiplantae > Streptophyta > Magnoliopsida > Malvales > Malvaceae > Gossypium > Gossypium bickii. The sequence continues at coordinate 59,106,955 of CP106721.1, read as the reverse complement.
GAATATAGTGTCTAATGACACAACGTAAGTGGGCGATGAGCACGTCGACTGCAGCGACTGCCTTCGATGGTGTGTAGCGGATGGAGGGTTGACTTAGTAGTCCCCACGCCGCGGTGTTGTTTAGTGCGGGTGGTGTGTAGCGGATGGACCTTTAGGTTTGGGTTTGGGTTGCATCATTATTTGATCTGAATATGCTTTGATATGAATATGTATGCTGAAATGTTGATTGTTAGTTTGTGTACACATTGAGTCTCTGTTGACTCACCCTTTGTGGGACTATTTTTTGAAATGAGCAAAGTAATGGACCGGGTGGCGGCAGGAGCTAAAGGTGGCCATGCATCACTTGAAGAATTTATTAGAATCTGGACTTTACTCAATTTTAGTATTTTCAATTTTATCTTTGGGTTTGAATGATGTAATAAGGCCATAAGGCCCAAGTTGGATGGTTTTATTTCCCTGCTTTTATTTTCAGTTGTTATGTTATGAATTATTTTTGACTAAGTTTAATTAAATTTATTTTAGAAATAAACCCTAAATTGTTTTGTCCCCAAAATTAAATGTTTTCTAAATTAAATAAATGGGTTTCCAACCTAAGCCCAACCCAAAACCAATATCTTTCTAAAAATTCACAAAAAATTTCTAAGTAACAAAAGAATTTGAAGCCGATTTTCTTAAGGAACATACCAGATCCGGTTCAGGCTCGTGGGCCGGGTGTAGGGTGTTTCAATGCTATTTGATGAAAGTCTATTGTTGATGTATGAAATTAAAGTATAAATTAACACATATGATTTATATTGTTACATGTTTGATATTTATTATTTATTATTTTTTATAATTTTTATAATTTGAATTATGGTAATATCACTGAGTATAGATATAGACATGCTCAACATACGATTGTATTATTATAATTCAAATTATTTAATATTAAATGTTAAATTTAAACTATGCGTATAGTAAGTGAAGTATGAGGTAAGTGTTATTGTTGAATTAAATGGAAATTGAATTAAGTAATGGATAAATATTATATTGAATTGTATATTGATGAGAAAGTGAAATTAAATTTAGTTGTGAATAAATTGAAAATGAAATTGGAATTGAAAAATGATATGTGTGCATAATGTAATTTGCCCAAGTAAATGAGATTAGATATACTAATATAGTAGTGGTATACCATTAAGGGACTTTAGCGCATTCTCTGATAATAACACTTTGGTACTCATCAAGTGCTATCTGATTAATAGTACATAATAATACACTTCTATATTTGTTTCGTATATCCTAAGTGTTTTGTTTAATCTATTGGACCTTTTATAAAAAGGTAAGTAATTTTTTGTTATACGGTATGTTCGCAAAATTGAATTAAAAAAAATAAACTACGAATTGAAAGGATATGGAATGGATATAAATGATAAACTAGATAATTACGTGCACAAAGGAGATATAGAATTATAGAAATAATGAAGTTCATGATCAAAATAAAACAAGGAAATTTCGAGGACGAAATTTTTTTTCAGGGGGGAAGAGTTGTAACAGCCCAATTTTAGTAGTGTCGGAACAGTGATTCGAGATCACTAAATCTGACGAAAAAGTTAGAAAACTTAATTAATCAATAATTATAAGTTAAGTGTGATTTTAGAAATATTTTTAAAATAGTGAATTTTGTGATTTTAAAAAGGTAAATTGGGTCGAAAACGAGGTATTTAGACCTCGATATTATAAATTGTGGTGTAAATAATTTTTATAAATATTTACGAAGTTAGTTGTATGTTTAATTAAATGTTAATTTGGTGAATTTGACTTAATTAGGAGAAATAAAAAAAAGGGATTAAATTGCAATAGAGGTAAAAGTTTAATTATAGATTAAAGAAAAGCTGAAGGGACTAAAAAGGAAATTATGTCATTCTCTATAGTTGAGGCGGCATACACATAAAAATATCAGAGAATTTTTATGATTAAAATATATATATGATTACTTAATAGATAAGAATATTATTATTTATTATATTATATTATTATATTATATTATTATATAAATAGGAAAAAGAAACATAAGAAAGGGGAGAAAAGAGAGAAGAAAAGAAACAAAACAAAGAAACAGAGAGCATACGAAACAGGGGAGAAGGAAAGAAAAGAAAAAGGAAAAACTAGGGATTTAAAACTTGAAGTTTAAATTGGTAAGTCAATTAAGTCCTATTCTCTTAATTTTGATGTTTTAGAAGCTTTAAAGCAAGATTTTGATGAAACTAAGTTGATATTTTGAGAGTTTTTAGGTTTTCAAGTGTAGTTGATGTTGAAGAAAAAGATGAACCAGGGATTAAATTGAATGAAATTTAAGTTAGAATTAGTAAGAGGATTAAATTGTAAAGTATGCTATAAGCTGTGTTAGAGGGATTAATTTGGAAGAAATTAGAAATTAAAGTTTTAATATAAATATTAGATAGTCAAGTTGAATACGGAAGGAATTTAAGAAGAAACAAAGTATGAATTAAGTTAAGAAAATAAGTAAACTTAATTAGGATTAAATTGTAAAATGAGTTATAAGAAAACAGTTTTGGGACAGCAGCAGTAAGGTAACTTTGAAAAATCACCAAAAGTGGTAGAAATGGAATTAGAAGTTGAGTGAGATATGAAATTAAATCTTATTGAGTCTATTTTCATATGAAAGAAACAGAGAAAGAAAAGAAATTCTTTATTTTGAGATATTTAGATTTTGGTAAGACTGGTTTAGAATGATTTTGAGATCCCCTGTTCTAACTTGGAAAAATCATCAAAAATTGTATACAAATAATTTGGGAACATAATTTATATGGTTAGATTCCTTAATGAGTCTAGTTTTAGAAGAAATAAACTATAACATCATATGAATTCTATAAAAAATATAATTAATTTTAAGTGAAGAAGGGTCGGAACTGCTAGACAGCAGAACAGGGGTGAGTTTAAAGAATAAACTGTACTAATTGGCTAAATCAAAAATTCTGAAAATTTTATGGCAAGAAGATATGTGAGTCTAGTTCAGGAAAAATTAACGGTTCTTCATTTGGAGTTTTGTAGCTCTGGAAATAAATAATTTAGTGACTATAACTCAAATGGACAGTTTTGAATATACTTATGAGTAATTAATGAAATTATTCATAATGTTACTTATAGCATGTTATATACATTAAGGATGTGGAATGGAGAGGAGGAGGAAAATATGTATGAATATTCAGCTAGCATGGCTAATTTGTAATGTTTTAGACTCAGGGACTAAATTGAATAAAAGTAAAACTTTATGATTAATTTTGTAAAAATGTAGAAATGACCAATTGATTAATTTTGTAATGTTTTAGACTCAGGGACATTAATTAATGTCTCAATGTCGAAATTTAAAAATTTTAAAAAGAATTTAAAAATTTAATCTCGTTTAGAATTTTCTCTAATTGAATATTAAGATTTGAGTTTTCTCGAATTGAATATTAAGATTTTCTTTCTCTGAAGGAACAAAATATCATACCCAGTACGTTAGGACACGATAATTTAAATCCTCGAATCCAAGATCATCTCAATATCCCCGAGACTCATGCATTAAAGTATATCAAAAGGATATTCGATTGTTTGGCCAAGCGAAAAAACTGAAACCCAGCACGTAGAGCACTACCTCTCGGGTTTCCAAACATAGAATATTGTCTTATTTTGAAAAAAGTGTTAACTCTAATTCCTTGTTGGGTTGAGGATCATTCTCTAATTCCCTATTGGTTCAATAACATAATGTTACCTCTAATTCCCTTTCGGGTCAATAACATAATGTTATCTCTAATTCCCTTTTGGGTCAATAACAAATCATCAGCTCCAATTGTATCTTGGGTCATGTGAGTATATTGTAGTAATACACATTTTTGTTGGCTTGGTAAATAGCCTATTTTTGTCCACACGGGCCTGTGTCTCAGCCGTGTGTGACATACGGTTATGTTACACGGCCGTGTGTCCCTTGGTGTTGAATTAAAAATCAAGTCAGTAAGCTTCACACGGCCTCAAACACGGGCGTGTGACTTGACCGTGTGGCATAAGTCAGTATACTCTACAGGTTTGGCACAGCCTGATACACGGCCTGGAACACGGACGTGTGTGGCTATTTTTAGGGAACACGGACATGTGTGTTGGCTGTGTGATCCAAGTCAAAAAGTTACACGGGGTAGGATACAGGCTGAGACACGGCCATGTGATCCCATTTCGAATGTTCACACGGCCTGTGACACAGGTGTGTCTTTGGCCGTGTGAGACACACAAGCGTGTGTCCGCTATATTTTGCAAAAATTTTCCAAGTGTTCCAAAAGTTTCCTGAATTATCGGTTCACCCCAAATGCATGTTTTAAGCCTCGTAGGCTTATAATAGGGATGATATGTATGCCGTTGAATGATGATTATTTGGAACTTGAAAATATATGTGAAATGTATGTGTAATTGTATAATATGTTCGGTAATGCTCCGTAACCCTATTTCGGCATTGAATACGGGTGAGGAGTGTGGGATTCCTTAAAACCTTCAAACATCCCATTTGTAAGAGGCCCATTTTGCCCGGGCCCATATCAGCAATAAAAATAAATAAAAAATAATAAAGTCAGATTTTTTATAGTCTATTTACAATCTTGAAAACCAAACAAACCCAAACCTAAATACAGATTACCCCTGGCCCGATTACATTTGACCCAAAATACCCTACTCAGACCTAATACCCAACAGACCTGGACGACCCAAACTAATGCAGCCCAAATGAGCCCAAAACATTAGCGAGATCACGAGAGACCTAGGGTTTAGGAAACCCTAGGCGCGCGCTCTTCGCGCAATGGTAGGCCAACGGTCGATCAGTAACCTCTCGCCTTGCGCAGCGCATCTTTGATCGTGCGAAATCAGCACACGAGCCCCATCGCCGCCGCGATTCGCGCGCAAGATAACACCGAAATCAGCGCCTTTCACCTGCACAAAACAAGAAGGAACGCAGAAACAATGGCAAAAACAGTGGCCAAAAATCTTTTGTTTCCTTTTTATTTATGTATTTCGAAAGCTATAAAAGCCTTTCAAAATTTGTAAACGGGGGGGGGGATATATACACTGTTACACATGAAAATAGAGGCAAACACAGATACTCAGAGAATACAGGAAATACAGAGAGAATAAAAAACCCTTTGAAACAGAATACAGAGTTTTTTTTTTAATATAGAAGTGATTCTTTATTTTTCGATTTGTTTTATTTTATTTTTTATTTTTTATTATATACGCAAAATAACAAACAAAAAAAAGAGAGAAAGGGACGAGTTTTTACCTGAGCTCCGCCACGGGCGACGGCGCATGAGGCGCGTGGCAGTAGCTTGCACGTCCGACCATCGGGACCAGACGAAGAGGGCAGAGAGCATTTCACAGCTCTCTCGTGATTTTTTTTAAACATTGAATAAAATGAATTTTTTTAAACTGTTTTTTAACTTTTAAAGCAAACGAAGAACGACGCCATTTTTGGCCCTCAGGATCCGTGCGTTGACCCGACCCGACCCTCAGGATCCGCGCATTTTCTTTAAATGGTCTATTTATCCATTTAGTCCTTTCGCAATTTCATTGTTTTTATATTCAGCCCAATTCGCATTTTTATTTATTTTAAATTTACCCCTAAAGTTTGTTTTGGGGTTCCAATTTAGTCACTTGGTCCGTTTTAAAGGTAAAACTGAACGAGGTCGTTTTGAAAAAGGCTTAATTTCTATTTTAACCCCTATAGTTTAACGCGTGTTTTTATTTAGTCCTTTTAAATCTGTTTTAATTATTATTTGACCCCTGTTTTCTTTGTTTTATTTTATTTTCCTTTTATTTTTTAGTGTATTAAACTATTTTATTATATTATATATTCTATATTATTTTTCCTATATTTATTTATTAATATTGTGAAATTCATATATATATATATATATATATATGATATGATATATTATTACAATGTATATTATTTATATATATTATTATATTTTTTTCTTATATTATATTTTGTATATTATATATTATTATGTTACATTTATGTATTATTTTTAAAACTTTATTTTTATAAAATTTATTTATATTACCTAATCTATTTTATTGTTTATATTATGTATGTAAATTTATGATTAGTGTATTATTATATATTTTTCATCATTTTATTTTTAATATTATTTTAATTATATATTATTTTCATAAATTAGTTATTATATTATTTTATACAAAATATATTTATGTTTCATTTATCTTATGTATATTATTTGTTCAAAATCATTATATACTATTCTTTTTATTTATACATTGTTTGTATTATTTATATCATATATGTATGTAATATTTTTATTGCATAAAATATGTTCATATTTGTTTTATTATTTATTGTATTTGTTTATACTTTATCATGTATTCACAATTGCCTTAATGTGATTATTTTGTAATGTTTTTCTTTGTATTTATTGTTTGTATTAATATGATATTTTTGTAGGATCATCACTTTAAAATAAATATGTATTTTGCAAAATCATTATACTTTATTTAAATGTTTAAAAAATAAGGCAATGTTTAGGTATTTAGAAATTCGGAAAATAGTGCCCTAATGTGTTGGGTGCGATTTTCCATTTGGTTAAATAAAAAAAAAATTTTTTAACAAGTTTTGTAAATCATGAGGTGACTTTAATTACGAGGGTTTAAAAAATGTCGTGCCCTAACATACTGGATGTGATGTTTATATTCCTCCGGAATAAAGAAATCTCAAGTTTCAAAAAAAAACCTATTCTTGGGAATTTAAAATGTTTTGCCTTAACTTATTGGGTTCGACATTTTGTGTCTTGAAGTAGGAATTTCCCAAAATAAAGGCGCGTTTAATTTCAAAGTCATGAGGTGCTATACCTTAACTTATTGGGTAAAGTACTTTATTTCTTTGGGATAGGTAAGTCTTGGTTTTCTTTCTAATAAAAGGATAATATTTCGTAATTTTCTTTATTTTCAACATTTGGACATGATTTTATCGATTTGGTACCAATTTTTGGGCGTTATGATGGTGCTAACCCTTCCTCATGGTAACCGACTCCGAACTCGTTTTCTTGTTTTTTGTAGACCAAAAATATTTTAAAACATTTTACAAGGTGATCCAATCACACCTAAGTAAAAAGGATTGGTGGCGACTCCCCTTTTTGTCTTAAAGTCGATCCCCATTTTTTTCAAAATGCGATTTTAAAATAGTTTCGACAGCTTGGCGACTCCACTGGGACACAAGAGAGTCAAGCCGTAAAATTGATAATTTCATGTCTTTTTGTTTGAATTTAAAATTCTGATTTTAAAAAAATATGATCCTTTTATTGCATGTGGTCTTAAATATATTGTTCTGCATTGCACTACATGACCGTCGTGGTCACACCCTTAAGTGGGAGTGAGAAGCTACTCCTTCGTGAAGTTTTCACCTCCGTGCAGGATAGTGAATCGCTTTCGGGATACATCCGTACCTATGTCTTCATGAGGTTTTCACTCCGTTTAGCCATAGGGAAATGTATTCCCCTGAATCGAACTCAGTCCGTATGAGCCTATAATGGGTGAGGATTGAGGAATTTACTGGTTCGGGTACCTCAACTTTAGAACGAAGCCACATATAGTAAACCCTAAGAACCCACCTTAGGTAGAGCTATGCCTAGTTTTAGTAGTTACCTGGATAGGTGTACTTTATTTCACTTGCCTTGTATTTTATTCTGTGGTACTAACTCGTTGTATTTTATTTTTGTGCATATCATATTTTAAGAGGTATCAATTCACGATCAGTTTCTAAGTTAGAAAGCTGGTTATGGAGAACGGATTCCTTGATAAAGTGGAATACAATGCAATCGTTAGTATATGGTCAAAGGCAGTTAGAAAAGGGGCAACGTTAGAATCCCTGCCACTTGTGACCCCTGATGTTGTTCTGATCAAAGCAGAATTGGATGCGAAAAAGATTGTACGACAACCTATGGCAAGGTATAGTGTCGGAACTAAAGGGCAAAAGGGTAACTATACTTACCAATCACTTCAAAGAGAGTATGGGAGTGCAGATGGGCACTTCTACCATTACAACATTTCTCTTTCATATGAAGATGGCGGCTCAGTTGATGGCAAGTATGTTGGAAGAAAAGCGATAGAGAGGGTGGAAGAGACCTATGGCAATGAATGGGCTGGGAAAATACTTTGCTTATGATGGGGAGAAAAGTTTATTTATTGTTGGTGCTCTTTCAAATAACAAGCATGAGTTTACAGTTGTATTTGAGGACGTTACATCTAACAGAAACAACGGGAATGCAAGACCTGATGTCCATGATGACTCAAATGGGAAAGACAGGAAGAAAATTAAACGACCTTATCAGTCAAAGACCTTTAAAGTGGAAATCAGCTTTGCTGTGAGGATACCCATGCAAGCAATTTAAAATGCTCGGCGCGGACAGGAATCTAAAAACCCTCAAGAAGCACTGAGGGTAATGGATGTTATTTTAAGGTAGCATGTTGTGAAACAGAGATGCCTACTTGTTTGCCAATCTTTCAAGATAATTAGAACAACTTCACAGACATTGGAGGAGGTGCCATTGGCTATAGGGGTTTCCATTCAAGTTTTAGAGTCACTCAAGGAGACCTTTCACTAAATATTGATGTATCAATTACCATGATAATTCAACCTGGTCCAGTAGTTGATCAACTTCCCAAAGAGCTCCTCTGGTTGGAAAATTGAGGCAGATGCCTCAAGAAGGGATGGATGCTTTGTCTAAGTTATGATGGTGAACCAATGCTGAAATCTTGATGTGTTAATATCAACTCTAATTTCACCCAAGTGGATGGACGTATTCTGCCAGCATCAAGGTTAAGAAGGGGCAATGGTGGAATTTTTTTTCCGAGGAATAGGCGTTGGAATTTTAGCAACAAGAGATTGGTGGAGCCATCTAGGATTCAAAGATGGGCTGTTGTGAACTTCTCTGCTCCTCGTTGTGGTCCAAACAACATTGCAAGGGATTTGATTTGTTGTGGAGAAATGAAAGGAATTCGTATTGATCCCCGTTTGATAGATTCAAAGAGACGAACCAGAATAGACGCTTTTCACCTATGGTTAAGATGAAAAATGTTTGAACAGATACAATCTAAATTTCCTGGAGCTCCGCAATTTCTTCTTTGTTTGCTCCTAGATAGGAAAAATTCTGATCTTTATGAGACATGAAAGTGGAAGAATCTTTCTGAGTATGGCATGGTGACTCAGTATATGGTACCAGCTAGGGTATGATCAATACTTTATAAATCTTCTTTTGAAGATCAATGCTAAGCTTGGGCGGTTACCTTCATTTCGCGATCGAGTTAAAGTCAAGCTTAAACAAGAGCAAGGAAATGAAGGATAAGATTAAAATGTTAGAATCGACGTTGCACAACTGTGAGCTCCAGATTGATTCTCTTGAAACAACTAAAGGGTGTTGGAAAGAAAAACTTCACTATTCTCACGATCGAGTTAGAAGTCGAAATTATCTCATGGGTAAAGCAATAGTCCAGATTCGACTTGGGTAATATAGGTGGATACATTGAATGCAAAGTATGAGCTACGATCAGATTGTGGTCAAGAGTTGGCTTTGTTGTACAGGAAGTCAGAACACTAGGACTTAGAGCGAAAGCATATAGTTGTCCATTTTATGTAAAGGATTTTGTTTTCTAATAAAGTTTTCTAAAATGAAGTTGATCAGTATCGATACTTCTTTGTATTCATGCATTTGCATTACATTGCATCATTTGCGTTAGACTTATATACAAAGACCCTAATTAGGTAAAAATATTTCAGTTAACCTGGAAAACATGGAGCAAAGGTTGGAAAGAATGGAGCAAATGCAAATACAGATGCAGGGGCAATTGATCAAGATCCAACAAGAAATGCGGGAATCCCAAAGGAATATGATAGGCCAGCTAACTCAGTTACTAGCCAAAGGATTTGAAAAAAGGAGTAGCCCAGTGGACAATAGTGAGGATGATGAGGAAGATATTGTTTATTCTCCAATGGGTATCCCGATTCAACCAGATACGCATCTGCATGGGGGACCCGTTATTATTGAATAGGCGGATATTTCGACCTTGTTAAAGTTTCCAATGGTCTCAGTTTTTGACCTGAATAATGGTCAAGCCAAACCGGTTGCTCTAGTAGAAACAAGAGAAAGAGGAAAAGGGACTTCAAAGGCCTTGAGGAAGAAGGAAAAGAGAACTGGTAGATATAACAAAGACCACTCAGAGCCAATTACAATGAACCAACCAAGGACGACAATTACCAACAATCAGGCTTCTCCAAAGCAAAACTCTGGAAAACTCCAGTTTACGCAAATCCCGATGACGTATAAGGAGCTATATCAAAATTTATTTGACGCGCATATGGTGTCCCCATATTATCTGCGGCCGTTGCAACCTCCCTTACCAAAATGGTATAACGAGAATGCCCAATGTGAGTACCACGCGGGAATAAAGGGCCACTCAATCGAAAACTGCAATACGTTTAAAAAGTTGGTTGAAAGGTTTATTAAAAAAGGAGTGGTGAAGTTTGATGATCCATCAAAACCTGATCACTTTAATGAGGTGAACGCAGTGATTGAAGGAGGAGACAAGAAAATTGCTGCTCCTTGAAGAAATCAAAGAGAGAATCAGAGAACGAAGTTTCCAAACACTTGTGTACTTGGAAGTGTTTTGAATAATAAGACTGTGGAAGAAATCTTTGTACTTTTAGGACTAATCTAGAGTAATGTTCAAAACAGGCTTGTTGTCTTATGCCTAGAGGCAACAAGAATTCTTTTGTGAAATAGGCTTATGTTCAAAATTTTATTTCAATAAAATGCATCTGTTTGAGCACATATTCTTTTATTCTTTCTATTTTAAACTGTACTTTCTTTGGTTTTTATTCTTTCATTTTTTGTTCATGACCATATCAATAATCATCCTTAGAATAATTTATTCTTTGGATTTGTTCGTCTTCGTACCTAGGTATCCAAATATGAATGTCATGAGCAACGTTTGTTACTAACTCCCTTTTTGAACAAGATATGAGTCTAGGGGATCTCAGGATTTTGAAAATGACAGAGATAGCGACGTCTCTTCTAACTTGTTAAGAATAGTTTGACAAGATGAAAAATAGACCTTACTCTACAAAGGGTCATTGGATATTGTGGGCCTAGAAAAGGGGTGAAGATCGAAGCTCATCTTACCATAGAAATAATGCAGACAGTATTGAGTTATTTTCAAAAAGACTCAAAGACGTTTTGCATGATCATATCAGGACATGCTTGGGCTAATAAGACGCGCCCTGAATATGAGGATGGGGCACTACCAATTTGCAGAGAAAGAGATGGTATGAACTATACCGTATCTAAGGAGACAATATTCAAGGACTTACTCCAGTTCTTCACAAATTTTTCATATATGGGGCATGGATATTATGGGGCCAATCGTGTAAAATGCTTCAAGTTGACATCGATTCACTATCATGGTTATTGTCTATTTCACTAAGAGGGTGAATGTTGCTTCATATTCCAATATTGCAAAGTCGACAGTCATAAAAAAAACCAAAAAATGATGAATAAAGGAAAGGATCAGACACGGCCACGTAATGTATAAGCGTATAAAGTTAAAGTTTCTGATTTGTCAGAGATCCAGTAGCATATCATCACATGCATGAAAAAGCTACCAAAAGAAAATAACAAAAGAAGAAGAGAAAAACAAAAATTATGAAAGGTGACTTAGACTTGTAAGGATTGGCATAAGAAGCTACCGTTACCTTCTGTCTTATTGAACATCGGCCAGAACCTTCGCTGGGGCAACATGTTACCCATTGGTTTATGGATTTGAAGCGTTTTGTCATTCGAACCTAATCGAAGAAAAGGTTAAAAGTTATCCACCACGGTCATATGATGCGAGCTTATGTTAAAGAAGTTCATTTTAGGGAATTCAAAACCTAATGTTGAAAAAGGTTTTTCCTCTACAAAACAATTTTAGAGGAAAGCATATTCTGAATTGGGAAATACCTTATGTTGAAAAGGCCTATTTAGGAGGAGTATTGATATTGATCGAGATGAATGGCGAATACATGCCTAATCCGGTAGATTCAGGTTAGGTCAAGAAGGATTTTACCTGAAAGGGAAAAGGGTCAAGGTGAAAACCTGCAAAGGGTGCCTTGAGTCAAAAAAAAAAAAAAAAGAGAAAAGGAGAGGCCAAGGCGAAAACCCGCAAAGGGCGCTTTGAGACCAAAGGAGCTTTGAGTTGAAAACCCGAAAAGGGTGGCTCAAATTTTGAATAAAAGTGGGGCATACAGTAGTCTTGCTACGTCTGAATTAGCAATGAGGAAGTATGTTACGCCTAAACACATATTGTGTTTAAAATGGTCCTCAAGAAGTTGGAACAAAAAGGCTCAGGCTGCGATATCTGGGTCACCTAGCTTCTATCCTACCCCCTTTTGACTTCCTTATCTTTGATTGCTTTATTCTTTTAAGATATACCAACCAATTTTCATTTATTGCCTTGGTTATCTTTGATTAGCTTATTTGCTTCGAGCTATACTCCTGATTAATTTCTTTCATGTTCATTGTTGTGATCTTTTTCAAGAATTTTATTGAAATAACGATTAATGGACTAATAACACTTCATAAAAGGAGTTTTGCATATTACTCTGGAAGTTTCTAAATAACACAAGGAACTTGAAACACGACTATTGCTCAGAACTCACCAAGCTTAAGGGCTGGAAACATTGAAAATAATTATCTCTTCAAATTCTTCTTGGATAAAGACAATTTTGTTGGTGACACCATATTGGCAAATAACGAATAAGGTCAATCCAAGTGTAAAAGGGGATCATTGTCGGGATACCTTGCATCCGTTCAGACACATACATCCGGTCATTACATCCTGGGAATGGTGTAACAGATTGAAAGTGATACAAGTTCTGTACCTCTGAATGGTAACAAAAAAAGAAACCAAATGCCATTCCCCTGAAGTTGCAGTGGGAGATATCAACTTCATGTCTCAAGGTTCAAGCGGGGCTAACTCAGAAATTATATTGGGGCAAGCTGGTTGAGAAGAACATAATTGATGAACAAAGATAAAAATAAAATAAAATAAATGAGTAATAACACCTTGAGCGAGAATCATACTCATATCATAGCATGTCTAATTAGGAGTATTTGATGCATTTCAATAAAGGAATCCTAATTATTAGGCATAAGCATATACACATTGCAACACCCCAAACCCGGCTCATGAGCCATGACCGGATCTGGTATGTCACGGAGTAAACGCGTTTAGAAAGATCTTGATTTATAGGTGAAAATCTAAAAATTTGCTGAGATTATATAAAACGGTGTCTAAGAAAAACATTTGGTGGGATTGATTTATTGAGTTGAAACCTCTTTTGTTTTCCTTTGAAAATATTTGATCTTTTAAATTTTTAGAAAACATCAGAGTTATCGTTAACTTGGTAAATTTTGCTACCCGATGGTAATATTTTTGAAAACTCGTAAAGGTTACCTATTTTGAAAACGTTACTATTAACCGATTTATTTAACAGTTTATAAGTTCATTAGTAATATAATAGGAGTAAAGTAAAAACAACTACTTAAACATCCAAAATAATGACTAGCGGCCATATTACAAACCAAACCAAAATTTAGTAAATAATAATAAACTTTAACGGTGCGAAATAAAATTTCAAATCCAAGGAACAAACATGGCCGCCTCGAGTCCTCTCCGGCTCCATTTCCGCGATCTACTCACCTGCAAAATGATATGGGAAGGGGTGAGTCACCAAGACTTAGTGTATAAATCCCCAACCCAAAAATGCAACTCATACACAAGATATTAGTAAGACATGCAAACATGCAACCCAAGCTAGCCATCCATACTCCTTTTTACTACCCCGTGTGGTCAAAACCACTGGTAACCGAAGTCACAAATATATCAAGTGATGGGGCCAACCCATCGTATGGTCAAAACCACTGATGACCATAGGTCACAAATATCAACATGTGGTCAAAACCACCGGTGGTACCAAACCACTGGGACTTAGTCACAATTTATTTCAACGGTGTGGTCAAAACCACTAGTGACCGAAGTCACAAATAATCTGATGGGGCCAACCCATCGCGTGGTCAAAACCACTGGTGACAGTCCATAGAGATCATCTCCCTCCTCTCATCAATCCCACCATCATCATGCTCACATAACAAGTATCATGATCCCATATATCATGCATTTTTATATAGCATAGCATTTAACAGCATATGATGGCATACACAACATACATCATAGATCACGTAATAGGGGACTTATCCGAAATCCAAGCTTATGCCCACAAGGTAAAATTTACTACACGAGGGGTTATACAGCAACATAATGAACAGTCTATACTAAGTAAGTGTGTAAGAGTTTACACACCTGTTTACTTGTGAGACTAGTGAATCCCGAGCTATACTAGCAAAATCCCGTGATATTGTTCCCCCTTACAATCGGCCAACACCCACACTTTAAGATCTAATAGCCATTCGGCTATATTAATAATCCCGAAAAATATGCCGTACTCGAAGAACACTTACATTGATTGCCGATTTGGTCTTCTACCAAATCCCGAAACTACACTTATTCCCGGAATCGTTGAGATCCCTATATGGTATATATATTAGTTCGGCTTTCAAGCATAATTTCTTAACAAACGGCCCCTGGCCGAAACTACATGTCACCTTACCAAAACGAAACGAAATCCCGGAAAGCCACTCCTTCAATGCACCTTCACGCTTACTACACACAAGAGAGTACAACACTTAATGTCTTAAGAACACATTCGGGCAACCTTACCAAGGTTTGGACACTTGCATTCGGCACACTAAAATAAAGGACCAAAGACCGATTGCTAGGATAGAGAACTTACCAATACAAGTTCGCGATGACTACCAGAGAAAAAGGTTTCGGCTTTCTTACTTCGGATTAAAAGACTTTGCAACCAAAAAGAAGAGAAAAGAACCCTTTTTGCTATTCGGCTATGGCTTCAAGATATAACTAAAATATTTGCTATGGCATTCCTTTAAGATGTCAAGCAAAGAAGAGAGAAGAAGATGCACCAAAGTTCGGCCAAGCTTTGAAAAAGGATTGAATAGTCGGCTACTTCTAAAGAAATAAAGGAGAGAAAGAGGAAGCAAATTTCGGCACACAAAATGGGCATACCTCCAAGCCGAAAATACCACCCTAGGAAGTACCATATTCGGCCATCACCCCCCTTTGATGTGATAATTTAATATTATAAATCATCACCCATTTGTATAAAACATTGTTTAATAAGTTTACCCATCTCTTAATCCCATCTTCCAATAATATAAAATAAAGGTTTATACCCATACTCCAGCAGAATTTTTAGAAAAGAGCAACACCCTACCAAGCATTCTTCAAGCACTTAAGTGCCCATGCAGGCCACTATCCCACGCCGGTCAAAAAAACAAT
The DNA here is from genome assembly GCA_025503065.1 of Gossypium bickii. Lineage (NCBI taxonomy): Eukaryota > Viridiplantae > Streptophyta > Magnoliopsida > Malvales > Malvaceae > Gossypium > Gossypium bickii. The sequence continues at coordinate 59,091,469 of CP106721.1, read as the reverse complement.
AAGCCCCCAGATGCTACCCCAAGGTCTCGAACCCGATACCTGAAGAAAACGCCCCAAGCCTCCAGCCACTCCGCTACTGACTCATTTCGTGACATAAACCCGTCACAATTCCTTTTAAGCTCTCCCTCGTTAGCTCCTTTTCCTCTTAACGCCAAAAACCAAAATAAAACGTACCTTGCTTCCATCGTGACTCGAACCTGAGTCCCTATACCAAGGCCCTTAAGTGGCGCCCCAAGCCACTCCACCGAACTGACTTTCATGTCCATAGTCCCTACCAATTATTCTTTAAGACCTTCCTAGCTTAACCCCTTCCTCTTTAACGCCAAAAAGCCCAAAATAAAACACGTCCCATGCGGCCACCATGATTCGAACTCTAGACCTGCTCCAAGCGTCGCCTCTAGGCCCTTAAGTGGTGCATGGAAGCCACTTTACCAAGGCATTTCTTATGATATAACCTCGCCAAAAATATTTTTAAAGCCTCCTTCACCTAGCTCTCCTTTAACGCCAAAAATAAAAACTCCCCAAATACGATTCCTGCAGCTCGAACCCTCCTTTGCCGCACTCTCCTAGCTCCTTAGGTAGCGTCCCAACCACTCTACCAGCTGCTTCCTTGTGTCATGCTTTGCCCCAATTAATATTTAAAGCCTCCTTACTTAGCTTTTTCTTCTCAAGTGCTAAAAAGAAGTTTTCAGCCCTAAGTTCGACCTAACCCGGGGTTATGACTAGACCCTAAAACGAGTCAAATGAGCATAGCATTCCATCTCTTCGAGCATATGAAGAAAATAATTAAATTGCAAACAATGCCGAATTCAGGATGTTACAGTCCTACCCCCCTTAAAAATAATTTCGGCCTCGAAATTACCTGGATTAGAAGAGTTGGGGGTATTGCTGCTGCATCACATCCTCGGGTTCCCATGTGGCCTCTTCCGTACTATGGTTTCGCTATAACACCTTCACCAACGGTACCGACTTCCTCCTCAGAACTTTGACATCTCGATCTAAAATCTGTACCAGTTTCTCCTCGAAAGACAAGTCCGCGTTCACCTCAATTTCCGCAACCGGCACGATGTGTGATAGATCGGATCGATAGCGCCTAAGCATTGACACATGGAAGATGTCATGAATCTGACTTAATTCTGCCGGCAATTCGAGCTGGTAAGCTACCGGTCCCACATGTTTCAACACTGTGTACAGCCCGATGAACCTAGGGCTTAGCTTGCCCTTCCGGCCAAACCTCAGCACCTTCTTCCAAGGTGATACCTTTAAGAAGACCTTATCACCCACTGCATACTCCACATCCCTGCGCTTAAGATCAGCGTATGATTTTTGCCTGTCTGATGCCTCCTTCAGACAAGCCTGAATTACCCTAACCTTATCTTCTGTCTCTGCCACCAACTCTGGACCTAACATCTCACGCTCACCCAGTTCTGTCTAACAGGTAAGAGTACGGCATTTTCGACTATATAGCGCCTCATACGGTGCCATCTGAATACTCGCTTGATAACTGTTGTTATAAGCGAATTCTGCCAAAGGTAGGTACTCCTCCCAACTGCCACGAAAGTCTAAAACACATGCCCTTAACATATCTTCCAACACCTGGATTACTCTCTCAGATTGTCCATCAGACTGCGGATGAAAGGCAGTGCTAAAATTTAACTTCGTACCCAACGTTTGATGTAAGGCCTTCCAGAATCTCGACGTGAACCGGGGATCTCTATCTGAGATAATGGACACAGGTACTTCATGGAACCGCACTATCTCAGCTATATACAGCTTGGCTAACCTTTGAAGCGAGTCGTCAACCCTTACCGGTATGAAATGGGCCGATTTAGTTACCCGGTCTACTATCACCCATATTGAGTCTTTCTTACTAGGCGTAAGGGGAAGCCCACTTACAAAATCCATCGTAATCCCCTCCCACTTCCACTGTGGGATCTTTACCGTATATGTAATTACGATGGCAACTGATGCTCAACCTTTACTTGCTGGCATGTCAGACACTTGCCCACTAACTCGGTTACTTCCCGCTTAAGACCCGGCCACCAAAACTGCTCCCTTAAATCCCGATACATCTTGCTGCCTCCAGGATGCATAGCGTACGGGCTGCTATGAGCTTCTTTAAGGATCCGCTGCCTCAAATCATCATCCTTAGGCATACATACTCTCCCCTGAAAATACAACACTCCATCACTACCCAAGCTGAAACCCTCGGCCTCACCACTCAGTACTTGCAACCTCCGAGTACTCAAAACTTTGTCGGTCAACTGCCTCTCTTTAACCTCATCGGTCCATGACGGTTTTACTTGCAATTCTGCCAGAAGACTCCCATCCTCATAAAGACTTAGGTGAGCAAACATTGCTCGCAATTCTGCCACCACTTTACAACTCAGAGCATCAGCGACTACATTAGTCTTGCCCGGATGGTATTTGATAGAGCAGTCGTAGTCCTTCAGCAAATCAATCCACCTCTGCTGCCTTAGATTTAAATCTTTTTGGGTCAAGAGGTACTTCAGGCTCTTGTGATCCGAGTACACCACCGACTTCTCCCAATACAGATAGTGCTTCTAAATTTTCAAGGCAAAAACCACAGCAGCCAATTCTAAATCATGTGTCGGATAGTTACCCTCGTGAGGCCTCAACTGCCGTGACGCATAAGCGACCACCTTCCCTTCTTGCATCAATACACACCCTAAAACCGATTATGCGATGCATCACAATATCTGATGAATTCCTTTCTCGACTCAAAGTGAATCAAGGCTGGGGCTTCATCAAAAACTTCTTTAGTTTGTCGAAACTCTCTTTGCCGCTTCTCGGACCACACAAGCGGAACTCCTTTTCTCAAAGAACTTGGTCAACTGGGTGCGATTAAGGAGAAATTTTCCATGAATCTTACGTAATATCCTGCCAACCCTAGAAAACTTCGGATTTTCGTAACCGACTTTGGTGGTTTCCACCCCAACACTGTCTCAATCTTACTAGGATCCACCCTGATTCCCTCAGCTGAAACAATATGCCCTAAGAAAGTTACCCCATTAAGCCAGAACTCACACTTACTAAATTTGGCGTACAACTGGTTCTCCCTTAGGACTTGCAGAACCACATGAAGGTGTGCGTCATGCTCCTCTTCAGACTTCGAGTACACCAAAATGTCGTCAATAAACACTACGACGAACCGATCTAGATAGGGTTGGAAAACCCGGTTCATCAGGTCCATAAACGCGACTGGTGCATTCGTCAAACCAAAAGGCATTACCAGAAACTCGTAGTACCCATACCGAGTACGGAATGTTGTCTTATGGATATCCGCTTCCTTCACCTTAAGTTGATGATACCCCGATCTAAGATCGATCTTAGAGAAAACCGATGCACCCTTGAGTTGATCAAACAAATCATCAATCCTGGGCAAGGGATACCTGTTCTTTACTGTCAGCTTGTTCAGCTGTCTATAGTCTATGCAATCCTCATTGTTCCATCCTTCTTCTTGACAAAAAGCACTAGAGCTCCCCAAGGCGATACACTCGGTCGGATGAACCCTCTATCCAACAACTCATGGGTCTGAGCTTTCAACTCCACCAATTCTTTTGGTGCCATTCGATACGGGGCTATAGATACTGGCGCGGTTCCGGGTAACAAATCTATACCAAACTCAACCTCACGATCAGGAGGTAGACCCGGGAGTTCTTCTGGAAACACATCAACATATTCCTTTACAGTCCGGACATCCGTGATAGCTGCATCCTTAGCTTCCAAAGCACGAACATGCACTACATATGCCTCACAACCTTTCCTAACCATCTTTTTCGCCTTCAATGCCGAAACCAGATTGGATAGGTAATCTCTTCTCTTACCTATCATCACTACCTCATCTTCTTTCACGGTCTTTAACACCATGCGCTTAGCTACGCAATCCGGGCTAGCTTGATACTTTACTAGCCAATCCATTCCGAGAATCAGATCGAACTCCCTAAACGGTAGTTCCATCAAATCAGCCAAGAACACAACCCCTTGGAGTTCTAGGGGTATGTTCCTATAAAGTTTATTTACTTCTACAGAGTGACCTAGAGGGCTTAACACAGTCATTTTCTTAGAAGTAAGCTCAAAGTCTAAGTTCAGAGTTTTCACTATGCTACTAGCAATGTATGAGTGAGTTAAGCTAGCATCAATCAAGGTGCTATAGGGTACTCCAAAGATCAAAAACATACCGGTTATGACGTCCAGTGCGTCGCCCTCCTCTTGACGTCTCGTGGCATAGACCAAACCAGGTTGCCTAGCCTCAGTACCACCGGTACCTCCACTCGATGCCCCACGACCTCTGCCAGCACCATTACCTCCCCTTCCTGCACCGCGACCTCTCGGTGGCTGTTGGTTATCCCTCCTATTCAGTGGACGTTCCTGACCCTCAGACCTTAATCTAGCTGCCTTTTTTGGATAGTCCCTAACTCGATGTGTCACGGATCCACATTCGAAGCATCCCCGATTACCATTCCAACACTCTCCCGTGTGAGACTTCCCACACTGAGCACATCGTGGCAGCCATTAAGTATTAGCAGCAGCAGCAGCAGGCCTAGCAGCTTGGTCTGACCCATCATACCTTGTCCTCTTCTACTGATTTCCCAAAAACCTCGAAGATCTGGAATTCCTCTTATTCCAGCTCCTATCCTGATTCCGTCTAAAAGACTGTCTTACCCCTTCAGCAACTTTAGCTTTCTCTACTAGAACAGCGAACTCCTGTTCCTGTTGTAGAGCTATCATCATCCTCAGCTCATCCCTCAGCCCATCCTCGAATCTAACACAGCGTTCATACTCAGTACCCACAATACCACAAGCATACCTACTCAATCAGAGAAATTCAGCCTCATACTCTGCCACCATCTTATTACCCTGAATCAGGCTCAAGAAAGCCTTCCGTTGCGCATCCACGTAGCTAGCTCCTATATATTTCTTTTGGTAGGCTGCCTTAAAGAATTCCCATGTGAGATCCTCCGCTATCGCTCTATCCCTTACGGTGAGCCACCACTGGTAGGACTCATCCCGAAGTAGAGAGATTATACCTTTCAACTTTTCCTCAGCTGAAAAATCTAGGTCATCCATGATCCTCTCGGTTGATTCCAACCAATACTCTGTCGTACTGGGTGCCACACCTGATACACCCCAGAATATCTCCGCCCCATTCGCTCGGAGTCGCTCAGGCACAGATTTTCGAGCTCCTATACCTCCACCTGCCCCAGCCATCATCTCTAGAACTCGCAGCACAGCTTGCGATTCTGTTCGCCCCTCGTCTGATCCTGTTGCTCAACACCAAAAGTTGGGGGTGGTGGTGGCGGTGGTATCTCATTATCAGACCCCTGGCCCGACCTAACGGGTTCTGACACAGCCATCCTGCCTCTACCGCATCCTCGACGGCCACGTCCTCTAGAACTCATCTCTTATCGCGCAATCTGTCTTTAAAAATTTTATGAGTTGGTCGTCGTTTCACTGATTATTAGCGAAGAAATTTTATTAACGGAGTTTAAAAGTTGTTCTTTCGATCAAACAAGTTTCAAGTCTTCTATCCTAATTCAAAGATACACATTCACTTATTCCATCACCTTTTTGTCCTATTCCTATCTCGGGGGTATTTTCGTCATTTGCCCTACAGGGGTACTTTGGTAATAAACCAGGGTAAGTTTGTAAATCTTAATAAATCAAGGGTATTTTAAAATTTGTAAAACTTTGAGGGTTGAATTTGTTCTCCAAATTGGTAGTGTTGCAAAAATTTTGAAAATCAGGATCATTTTGGTAATTTTGTAAGTTAGGGGCAAATTTCGTAATTTTCTAAAATCATAGCATTTTTGATATTTTGCAAATTAAGAAAAATTTTGCTGAATTTGGGGGGTAGCTTCGTAATTTTAGAAACCGGGGCATTTTCGTAATTTTACCACTAGGGGTATTTTTGTAAAAGAGTTCTCACAAGTTTAAGGGTAATTTTTAAGGGTTTTAAAACTAGAGTTTTTATAAAAATACGGCTAGTTCCCTTTTGGGTTTTAGTTATTGGGTTTAACCTATGAACAAGTCCTCACGGTTAGGGTGAACCGAAGCTACGCACCAGGTAAGATTCCTGCGAAGAGGAGGTGAGTCGCTAGGACTGCTTAAATACCAGGCTCTTCCGGATCCAATCCTAGACATGCGCACAAGGGTTACCATATCCTAACTCGGCGAATTAGTCATAGGTTTGTTTAATTAGGCAATTAAAGATCTTATGTGATTGTTGGGGTAAACTAGTCCTAGGGTTCACATACCTTTCATACTATCTACGTTCTATTTCTACCCCTTTACAGATAATAATTCACACAGAGGTTAGAAATACTTACCCGAGCGGATTGGTGCCGGAGACTCGATGCCATGTTGTTCAACACAAAACCATTTCCATAATATTTCATAGAGGCCTATCAAGAAAACATTTTTGGGCCTTGGGCCCCCACAGCCGAGTTTTGAACCTGGCTCTGATACCAAAATTGCAACACCCCATACCCGGCCCATGAGCCATGACCGGATCTGGTATGTCACGGAGTAAACGCGTTTAGAAAGATCTTGATTTATAGGTGAAAATCTAAAAATTTGCTGAGATTATATAAAACGGTGTCTAAGAAAAACATTTGGTGGGATTGATTTATTGAGTTGAAAACCCTTTTGTTTTCCTTTGAAAATATTTGATCTTTTAAATTTTTAGAAACCATCAGAGTTATCGTTAACTTGGTAAATTTTGCTACCCGATGGTAACATTTTTGAAAACTCGTAAAGGTTACCTATTTTGAAAACGTTACTATAAACCGATTTATTTAACAGTTTATAAGTTCATTAGTAATATAATAGGAGTAAAGTCAAAACAACTACTTAAACATCCAAAATAACGACTAGCGGCCATATTACAAACCAAACCAAAATTTAGTAAATAATAATAAACTTTAACGGTGCGAAATAAAATTTCAAATCCAAAGAACAAACATGGCCGCCTCGAGTCCTCTCCGGCTCTATTTCTGCGATCTACTCACCTGCAAAATGATATGGGAAGGGGTGAGTCACCAAGACTCAGTGTATAAATCCCCAACCTGAAAATGCAACTCATACACAAGATATTAGTAAGACATGCAAACATGCAACCCAAGCTAGCCATCCATACTCCTTTTTACTACCCCGTGTGGTCAAACCCACTAGTGGTCAAAACCACTGGTGACCGAAGTCACAAATATATCAAGTGATGGGGCCAACCCATCGTGTGGTCAAAACCACTGATGACCATAGGTCACAAATATCAACATGTGGTCAAAACCACTGGTGGTACCAAACCACTGGGACTTAGTCACAATTTATATCAACGGTGTGGTCAAAACCACTGGTGACCGAAGTCACAAATAATCTGATGGGGCCAACCCATCGCGTGGTCAAAACCACTGGTGACAGTCCATAGAGATCATCTCCCTCCTCTCATCAATCTCACCATCATCATGCTCACATAACAAGTATCATGATCCCATATATCATGCATTTTTATATAGCATAGCATTTAACAGCATATGATGGCATACACAACATACATCATAGATCATGTAATAGGGGACTTACCCGAAATCCAAGCTTATGCCCACAAGGCAAAATTTACTACACGAGGGGTTATACGGCAACATAATGAACAGTCTATACTAAGAAAGTGTGTAAGAGTTTACACACCTGTTTACTTGTGAGACTAGCGAATCCCGAGCTATACTAGCAAAATCCCTTGATATTGTTCCCCCCTACAATCGGCCAACACCCACACTTTAAGATCTAATAGCCATTCGGCTATATTAATAATCCCGAAAAATATGCCATACTCGAAGAACACTTACCTTGATTGCCTATTTGGTCTTCTACCAAATCCCGAAACTACACTTATTCCCAGAATCGTTGAGATCCCTATATGGTATATATATTAGTTCGGCTTTCAAGCATAATTTCTTAACAAATGGCCCCTGGCCGAAACTACATGTCACCTTACCAAAATGAAACGAAATCCCGAAAAGCCACTCCTTCAATGCACCTTCACGCTTACTACACACAAGAGAGTACAACACTTAATGTCTTAAGAACAATTTGGCCAACCTTACCAAGGCTTGGACACTTGCATTCGGCACACTAAAATAAAGGACCAAAGACCGATTGCTAGGATAGAGAACTTACCAATACAAGTTCGCGATGACTACCGGAGAAAAAGGTTTTGGCTTTCTTACTTCTGATTAAAAGACTTTGCGACCAAAAAGAAGAGAAAAGAACCCTTTTTGCTATTCGGCTATGGCTTCAAGATATAACTAAAATATTTGCTATGACATTCCTTTAAGATGTCAAGGAGAGAGGAGAGAAGAAGATGCACCAAGGTTCGGCCAAGCTTTGAAAAAGGATTGAATAGTCGGCTACTTCTAAAGAAAGAAAGGAGAGAAAGAGGAAGCACATTTTGGCATACAAAATGGGCATACTCCAAGTAGAAAATACCACCCTAGGAAGTACCATATTCGGCCATCACCACCCCTTTGATGTGATAATTTAATATTATAAATCATCACCCATTTGTATAAAATATTGTTTAATAAGTTTACCCATCTCTTAATCCCATCTTCCAATAATATAAAATAAAGGTTTATACCCATACTCCAGCAGAATTTTTAGAAAAGAGCAACACCCCACCAAGCATTCTTCATGCGCTTAAGAGCCCATGCAGGCCACTATCCCACGCCGGTCATAAAAAAAACATAAACCCCCAGATGCTGCCCCTAGGTCTCGAACCTGGGACCTGAAGAAAACACCCCAAGCCTTCAGCCACTCCGCTACTGACTCATTTCGTGACATAAACCCGTCACAATTCCTTTTAAGCTCTCCCTCGTTAGCTCCCTTTCCTCTTAACGCCAAAAACTAAAATAAAACGTACCTTGCTTCCATCGTGACTCGAACCTGAGTCCCTATACCAAGGCCCTTAAGTGGCGCCCCAAGCCACTCCACCGAATTGACTTTCATGTCTATAGTCCCTACTAATTATTCTTTAAGACCTTCCTAGCTTAACCCCTTCCTCTTTAACGCCAAAAAGCCCAAAATAAAACACGTCTCATGCGGCCACCATGATTCAAACTCCAGACCTGCTCCAGGCGTCGCCTCCAGGCCCTTAAGTGGCGCATGGAAGCCACTTTACCAAGGCGTTTCTTATGCCATAACCTCGCCAAAAATATTTTTAAAGCCTCCTTCACCTAGCTCTCCTTTAACGCCAAAAATAAAAACTCCCCAAACGCGATTCCTGTAGCTCGAACCCTCCTTTGCCTCACTCTCCTAGCTCCTTAGGTAGCGTCCCAACTACTCTACCAGCTGCTTCCTTGTGTCATGGTTTGCCCCAATTAATATTTAAAGCCTCCTTACTTAGCTTTTTCTTCTCAAGTGCTAAAAAGAAGTTTTCAGCCCTAAGTCTGACCTAAGCCGGGGTTATGACTAGACCCTAAAATGAGTCAAATGAGCATAGCATTCCATCTCTTCGAGCATATGAAGAAAATAATTAAATTGCAAACAACCCCAATTCAGGATGTTACACCCATTCTACAGGTTATGCCCTCTAAAGGGCCATGTAGTAAAATTGAAGACATCAGCAGATTTGACATTCCTGAAGTTGCAGGAACGAATCGAAGACATCAGTCTGGTGATCCCTGAGCTTGCAGGATCAGATTGTAAATAGCAGATTTGACATTCCTGAATTTGCAGGAAGCAGATCGAAGACATCAATCTGGTGATCCCTGAGCTTACAGGGATCAGATTGAAGAAAGCAGATTTGACATTCCTGAAGTTGCAGGAAGTAGATCGAAGACATCAATCTCGTGATCCCTGAGCTTGCAGGGATCAGATTGAAAATAGCAGATCGAAGATTTCAGTCTGGTGATCCCTGAGTTTGCAGGAATCAGATTGAAGACATCTAATCGAATACATCAGTCTGGTGATCCCTGAGCTTGTAGGGATCAGATTGAAGATAGCAGATTTGACATTCTTGAAGTTGCAGGAAGCAGATCGAAGACATCAGTCTGGTGATCCCTGAGCGTGCAGGGATCAGATTGAAGATAGTAGATTTGACATTCCTGAAGTTGCAGGAAGCAGATCAAAGACATCAATCTGCTGATCCTGAGCTTGCAGGGATTAGATTGAAAATGGCAAATTTGACATTCTTGAAGTTGCAGGAAACAGATCGAAAACATCAGTTTGGTGATCCCTGAGTTTGCAGGGATCAGATTGAAAATAGCAGATCGAAAACATCAGATCTGGTCTCCCTGAGTTTATAGTGGAGCAGATCAAAAGATAGTGGATACTGCCTTCATGAAATTGAAACTATCAAACTCACTGAAATCAAAATGAAGTTCCATTACCCCTGAAGATGCAGTTGGGATTGGAAGCCATTTTGAAGAAAGCGAGGATCAAGAAGTTGAGGCTCGGCCAAGACCGGGCAAAATTGGTCCTTTTATGGTCTTTGCTCTATTCTCGTTACATGACAATAAGCAAAGAGGGACAGCTGTAAGAGGCCCATTTTGCCTGGGCCCATATCAGCAATAAAAATAAATAAAAAATAATAAAATCAGATTTTTTATAGTCCATTTACAATCTTGAAAACCAAACAAACCCAAACCTAAAAACAGATTACCCCTGGCCCGATTACATTTGACCCAAAATACCCTACCCAGACCTAATACCCAACAGACCTGGACGACCCAAACTAATGCAGCCCAAATGAGCCCAAAACATTAGCAGATGCAGAGACCTAGGGTTTCTGGGAAACCCTAGGCGCCGCTCTTCGCGCCGCAATGGCAGGCCAACGGTCACGCTGTAACCTCGCCTTGCACCGCAGCACATCTTCGATCGTGCCGAAATTAGCACACGAGCCCCATCGCCGCCGCGATTCGCGCCCAAGATAACACCGAAATCAGCGCCTTTCACCTGCACAAAATAAGAAGGAACGCAGCAACAATGGCAAAAACAGTGGCCAAAAATCTTTTGTTTCCTTTTTATTTATGTATTTCGAAGGCTATAAAAGCCTTTCAAAATTTGTAAACGGGGGGGATATATACACTGTTACACACGAAAATAGAGGCAGACACAGATACTCATAGAATACAGGAAATACAGAGAGAATAAAAAACCCTTTGAAACAGAATACAGAGTTTTTTTTAATATAGAGGTGATTCTTTATTTTTCGATTTGTTTTATTTTATTTTTTATTTTTTATTATATACGCAAAATAACAAACCAAAAAAAAAAGAGAAAGGGACGAGTTTTTACACGAGCTCGCCACGACGACGGCAGCGCGTGGTAGCGTGGCGAGCTTCTGCCACGTCCGACCATCGGGACCAGACGAAGAGGGCAGAGAGCATTTCAGAGCTCTCTCCTGATTTTTTTTAAACATTGAATAAAATGATTTTTTTTAAACTGTTTTTTACTTTTAAGGGAAACGAAGAACGACGCCGTTTTTGGCCCTCAGAATCCGCGCGTTGACCCGACCCGGCCCTCAGGATCCGTGCATTTTCTTTAAATGGTCTATTTATCCATTTAGTCCTTCCGCAATTTCATTATTTTTTAATTCAGCCCAATTCGCATTTTTATTTATTTTAAAATTATCCCTAAAGTTTGTTTTGGGGTTCCAATTTAGTCACTTGGTCCGTTTTAAAGGTAAAACTGAACGACGTCGTTTTGAGAAAGGCTTAATTTCTGTTTTAACCCCTATAGTTTAACGCGTGTTTTTAGTCCTTTTAAAGCTGTTTTAATTATTATTTGACCCCTGTTTTCTTTATTTTATTTTATTTTCCTTTTATTTTTTAGTGTATTAAACTATTTTATTATATTATATATTCTATATTATTTTTCCTATATTTATTTATTAATATTGTGAAATTCATATATATATATATATATATTATATGATATATTGTTACTATGTATATTATTTATATATATTATTATATTTTTTCTTATATTATATTTTGTATATTATATATTATTATGTTACATTTATGTATTATTTTTAAAACTTTATTTTTATAAAATTTATTTATATTACCTAATCTATTTTATTGTTTATATTATGTATGTAAATTTATGATTAGTGTATTATATATATTTTTCATCACTTTATTTTTTTAATATTATTTTAATTATATATTATTTTCATAAATTGGTTATTATATTATTTTATACAAAATATATTTATGTTTCATTTATCTTATTTATATTATTTGTTCAAAATCATTATATACTATTCTTTTTATTTATACATTGTTTGCATTATTTATATGATATATGTATGTAATATTTTTATTGCATAAAATATGTTCATATTTGTTTTATTATTTATTGTATTTGTTTATACTTTATCATGTATTCACAATTGCCTTAATGTGATTATTTTGTAATGTTTTTTTTTTGTATTTATTGTTTGTATTAATATGATATTTTTGTAGGATCATCATTTTAAAACAAATATGTATTTTGCAAAATCATTATACTTTATTTAAATGTTTAAAAAATAAGGCAATGTTTAGGTATTTAGAAATTCGAAAAATAGTGCCCTAATGTGTTGGGTGTGATTTTCCGTTTGGTTAAATAACTAATTTTTTTTTTAACAAGTTTTGTAAATCATGAGGTGACTTTAATTACGAGGGTTTAAAAAATGTCGTGCCCTAACATACTGGATGTGATGTTTATATTCCTCCGGAATAAAGAAATCTCAAGTTTCAAAATAAAAAAAACTATTCTTGGGAATTCAAAATGTTTTGCCTTAACTTATTGGGTTCGACATTTTGTGTCTTGAAGTAGGAATTTCTCAAAATAAAGGCGAGTTTAATTTCAAAGTCATGAGGTGCTATACCTTAAATTATTGGGTAAAGTACTTTATTTCTTTGGGATAGGTAAGTCTTGGTTTTCTTTCTAAATAAAGGATCATATTTCATAATTTTCTTTATTTTCAACATTTGGACATGATTTTATCGATTTGGTACCAATTTTTGGGCGTTATGAGGGTGCTAACCTTTCCTCATGCGTAACCGACTCCCTAACTCGTTTTCTTATTTTTTGTAGACCAAAAATATTTTAAAACGTTTTACAAGGTGATCCAATCACACCTAAGTAAAAAGGATTGGTGGCGACTCCCGTTTTTGTCTTTAAAGTCGATCCCCATTTTTTCAAAACGCAATTTTAAAATGGTTTTGACACCATTAACCCAGGGAATCCCAAATAATCCACCCGTTGGTTGCATAACCAATTTAGACCGGTTATCGTCCTACTACAGCCAACGGAAACACTTACATAACAAATTTGAACCTGTTACCGAACAAATAACTAGTATCCGAAAATAATCATTAAATTTACTACTGTCAAAGCTCCATCAGATTATCGTTAAACAAAACATACTTTTAAATTAAAAAAATTACTAAATAAACAAAAACACAAATACATAAAAAAAAACGATCTGCATCTCTCTCCCATTCATCTTTTAACAAAATATAAGTATTTTTTTTTTCCTTCAACTCAGATTGATCTACCATTAGGGGTTATATATACCAATTTGGTCATGCCAAAGAGAATGACTCCACCAAATAAAATATAATTTTTTTAAATTTTAAATTAAAAAGCACATTAAAAAACACTGGTAATAAAGTGGTGGTTTCATTTAGAATGGCTCCACCAATCAGAAAACAATGTTTTATACTTTTAAAAGTTTAAAAAAAATAAAAAAAATGACACTAACACGTACAAAACTGGTGGCGCCAAACTTTTTGACTCCACCAAAAAAGGATTATTTTTTTAAAACTCCTAGTTTTTCAGAAATAACATTATTTTCTTGGTATTTATACAGGTAGCGCCATTCTATATGGCTCCACCAAAAAAATTAATTTTTTTATTGGGATTGCTAATGTGACATGTTAGTGGCACCAAATTCTTTGGCTCCACCAATTTTTACTGTAGATTTCAGGTTATTTACGCGTATAATAAAAAAAAGTGGATCATTTTCATAATTAATCAAAGCTTTAGGATCATTTTTATAAACAAGCATCCTTTTTTTCGGCAACCAATCAAATGAAAAATTTACATATTAGGTCCCTGAATATTTTTGGTCATCACATTTTAATTTGGTGTCATCAATGTGTTAGACAGCGCTATCAGAACACTGTAACAAATGCCTATTTTTATAATTAATTTATTTTTTATACCATTTTCATAATTACTTATCCTTTTATATTATTTAAGCCGTCGGACATGTCTCCTAATAATTAATGGGGACTTAATGCTTTATAGATCAACATGTAACATCTATCCGTTTACATGATACGTAATGAAACCAAAATTAATGTATTACACAAATGACTATGAAAAAGTAACTATAACATATGGCTTGATCAAATAATAGCAATACAAATATACAAATATTTTGAAATTTATATTCACTACTAAAAGTTAGATTATATATATATATAATATTTTAAAAATAGGTAAATTAATCTCTGTATATTAGATTAAATAGTAAAATAGTTATTATGTTAAAAATTTTATCCATTTCCACTGTTAAAAGCTGATCCTAGTACATCAACATGAGGTACATATGGCATGCCACATGTCACTATGTGGTTATTTTGTCAGCCACGTCAATTTTTAATAGTACAAATAGTTGAAATTTTAACCAAAAAGGTTCAATTTGCTCTTTGATCTAACATATAAGGACTAATTTACCAAATTTTTAATAAAAGGGACAAAATGCAATCTAACTCCTAATATAGGGAACTCCATAATATCTTACCGTACAAATTATATATTAGCATATCAAAAAAAATTATATAAATATAAAAATACTATACATATCCATGAATTGTTAGATGTAATAATAATAGCCAAGTATTTGTTTTCTTTTCCATCCTTCAACTTCTAAGTAAATTGTTGGGTTTCCAAATGATTTATGCATATTTAATAATAATCTATGATTAACATGTTAAGGTATATCTAAGATAGGAGTGTTTATATCATAATGCAAAATCGATCAACTTCAAATCCTTATTATTTGTGTTGAGGATTCAACATTTAATAGGTTCACAAAATGAGAGCATTTCATCAAGTACCTAAAAATGCAAACCATGTGTATTCAGTATTATTATATTCAAACTTATACCCTATAGTGTATATAACATTTTCGAAATCCAACTTCAAAACCAAAAATGCAAAGCTTGATGCAAAACCTTTGAAGCATTCAAAACTTTCATGCAAATACTTCTGGGATTGAAAATTGAGGTCTTACATTGCCAAGTAAAAAAATCGTGTAAAATTTTGGCTTAATTCAATTTCACTTCTTAATTAACTTGTTTTTATTTATTTTGGCATCTATTATTTTTTAAATTTAATTTTTCTATTTTAATCGAAAAATAAATTTTTAATTTTAAGAACCAAGACTATATTGACAAAAGGTGAAAACTTCAGAGAATTTGTTGAATTTTTTATATTTAAGACCTAATTGATAGAATTTGTAAGCATTGGGAGACTAAATTTGTTATTAGGCCAATAAAAATGTCACGTCAGCATTCCATTAATAATTTAATGGAGGAGTGACCATTGATAACGTAAATGACTAAAATAATTTTTTTAGACCTAGATGACCAAAACAAAAACACACTATTAGGTAGCTACTTGTGAAGTTTACCTTTTTATATTTTACAATGTTATTTTTGAGCTATGTTTTTCATCACTTAGATTCATTGTTTTTGTTAAATTTTTTAAAGATTTTTTAAAGATAAAAACTTAAGTATGTATGATAAAAACATGGTAGCAGATTGTCTCGTTAAATTAAGCCTAAACTGGAAGAGCAACCTACAACTTTTCACAGAGGCTCCTAATGAGATCCTAGAATTACTTCAAGCTGATAAAGCTAATGGCTACTTTATGTAATTGACACTATTATATCTTTTTCAAAAAAAAAAAAAGGAAAGACAAACAATTAATGCATAAATATGATACAATATGTAAAACACTATAAGTTTTATGCACAAATATTAGTAGAAAAAGCTTAAATAAAGAAGAAAAATAAATTGATGGTAATCACAACATTGGAAAAAATTTTAAAAAAATAAACAATCCAAAGATGTATCACTTGGTCAAATTGATAATATTTATATCTTTAACCTTGCCATAGTCAAAAGCTCTAAAAGACCTATTGCATCATCATATGCACAAAAAGCCAAATATCAAATGGTTTATTCTTCTCTAAGTCCTAAGAGTCTCCGACCTCACACCTACCAATCACGAGTGAGGATCCCTTACGGGGTTCGCGATCCCTTCTGCGGACATAGCTCCCGACCTAGTCCCTGCGAGGCTTACGCGAGCTCCCCTTGTGGGCTTCTCGCGCGAGCTAACTTTACAAACATTCAACATTCCCACAAGATCCTTAGCCTATAGGAAAATATTCTTCTCCCAGGTTGGAGATCCATATCCTATCGGTTATTTGGGCTAGCGGTTCCTAAATCCTAACATAACTTATCACAATTTTTATGATTGTTATTTCTTTAGAATATAAGAATTTTGATATAAGTCTTCCAAATAATATAGTTTTTAAAAATAAAAATAAACTTAATATCAAATTTTTTATTTTATTTTTATAAATCAATCCATTTACGTTATTTCCTAAATTTTAGATTTTATTTTATGATATATATAAAATCAAAATTCAAAAAAGTAACATGATTTTCCATGGATACTATGAGTCTCAAAATTAAAGTCATTCGGGTTATGTACACTATGTTGATGTGATGTGTCTCTAAATTATTGTACTATATTAATGTGATATGTCTCTAACTTATTAATTACAAATTTTTGATTTGAATTTAATTATTTTCAATTATACAAAATGAATCTAATTGGCAAACCATTTCCACAAAATTGAATCTTTCTTTTTTGGAAAAAGAAAAAATTGCCCCCCAAAATCATAGTCCAAAGCTATCTTTTCTTAATATATAACCCTACGTGTTATTTACATGTTAGTGGGATATGTCTCGAAATTATTACTAGGGATTATATTTTTCTACAGATGAACATGCAATATCTATCAACATAATATGATGAAATAACAACACAATAATATATAAATATTTTAAATTTTATATGGTACAAATTGATAGATAAATTTGAGTGGAGACGATAGAATCAGAGACTTATATGGAACTAAATAGTAGACTTCGAGGCGCAAATGACGCTTTCCAAAGAGAACTATTTGCCCCTACACAAAGTTGCTAGAGGGTTAAGACAAAGGTCCTCCCGGGATACAATGAAGTTTTAAATTTCATTTGATTAGCAAAATCGAGGAATTCACTGACTCTTGCTCTAGTTTCTAAAAATATGATTGATTGTAATTGTAATTTATGAGCACCATAGACCCTCTATTTATATACATTCAAAGGATATTATTTTGAAGAATCACAACCCTTCATGTTGAACATACTTCTTAGAAGAAATATGTCCCATGAAAATGTATCAATTGAATGATATATTATCACTTTCCAAATGCATCTATTGAATGATAAATTACACTTTCCAAATGCATTGAATGATAAATTATCACTCACCAAAATTGACTAAGTGCTCATCAAAAAATTAAATTTACAATCTATAATTTCCAACAATTCCTACTACATTGGTAATTCCAGAAAATAAGTACACAATGATTATGCATAAAGAAGGGTGTCCGTAGATTGAACATTCCTTTAGTGAAAACTTTCAGAGTATCAACAAAGTGAATGGTGGCTAGTTGCTTGAACCATCACTCTTAAAGTCAATACCGAAAAATTTGCACAAATAACCGTAAAGTATTAGAGTAAGAGTTTAAATTTATTTTAGCACCGTTATGGTCATATGCTAATCCTATTTCATGAAAATGTACGAGAGAAAACCATAAAGAAAATCTCGTTGAAGCGGCACCACTTCATGTCCATATAGGTGGATTTCATGACAATTAATGTCCATCCATTAAGAGTAAAATTCATCCTCCTAAAATATAAACACTAAATCCTGATCCTCAGTCTATGTTGTCGTTCGATAACTAGTTATTACCCATTGAACCTTGAAAATAACTTTTGGCTTGAACAAGGTAAGGTTTCCATTATCAATGACGTAATTAGAATGGTTTTAGTCCCATCTTAGTGGCGGAACTCTTAACCAAATCCCTTGACAAACCTTTTGTCTATGGATCTGCTAAATTGTCAATTACTTAACATAGGTAACAGTTATCACACTATCCCTAATCAATTGTCTTACACACTTATGTCTCAAACTTATATGTCTGGACATTACATTCTACACATTATTGTACGCTCGAGACATGGTAGATTCACTGTCACAATATACGAAAATGGTGAACCTACGTTGTGGCCACAACTTTATATCTAGTAAGAGAATTTTTAGCCATTTCGCTTCCTTGCCACCAAGATTATAAATTTAGCCTCATAGTTAATGTGAGATACAAGTTTGTTTCTTGGAAGCCAAACTAATGGCTTCACATTCGATTGTAAAAATTCATCCCGATGTGGACTTATTGTCACTTAGACTTGTAATCCAACTTGCATCCGAGTAACCTTCTAGTACTGCGGGATAATCACTATAGAATAATCCTAAATTTTTTATTTTCTTAAGATAGTAAAAAATCCTACAAATTCCTTTCCAATGATTAGTACTAGGACAATTTGTAAATCTCGCCCATTTGCACACAGCAAATGCGATATCGAATTTAGTACAATACATTGCATACATTTGACTTTCGATTGTGCTGGTGTACCCAAGTTGCGCTATAGCCCTACCATTATTCTCACTTAACTTGAAGTTCAAATTGTATGGCGTGTTTGAATTCTTGATAGTTAAGTGTTTAAACTTTTCCAATACTTTTTCGATGTAGTGAGATTGGCTTAGTGCAAAGCCCTTTCATGCTTTTTCACCTTTATACCTAGAATTGTATCTACCTCGTTGAGATCTTTCATCTTAAAATTTAAGGCTAGATACTATTTGGTATCACGAACACCTTCCATGTTCGTACAAAAATCAACAAATCGTCTATATAGAGACAAATAATTACACTATACCTATTGGTGAATTTAGTGTAAATGCATTTATCCGCACCATTATGTAAAAAACCATATAACAAGATAACCGAGTCAAATTTCTCATACCGCTGTTTAGGTGCTTATTTTAAACCATATAATGACTTGATCAACTTACACACCTTATGTTCATTCCCAGGAAATACAAAATCTTCTGGTTGCTCCATGTGGACTTCCTCTTCGAGATCACCATTCAAAAAAGTCTTCTTAACATTTATTTGATGTACATGTTGTAACACCCCTCACCCATATTCAACGCCGAAATAGGGTTACGAAGCATTACCAAACTTACAGTACATTTAAACATACTTTTCTCATACATTCAATCAATACATACAATCATCATTCATTCACAATCAATTTGTCCCTTATACGAGCCTACGAGGCCCTAAACATGCTTTGAAAGTGGTTTGGGACTAAACCGATAACTTACGAAACTTTCATGAAACTTTAAATTTTTTTTCTAAAAACAGGGGACACATGCCCATGTGACTAGGCCGTGTACTAGGCCGTATCAAACCTGTAAGGTATACTGACTTATGCCACATGGCCAAGTCACACGCCCGTGTGCGAGGCTATGTGGAGCATACTGACTTGATTTCTAAAACCACACCAGGGGACACATGGTCGTGTACTTAACCGTGTGTCACACACGACTGAGACACACGTCTGTCTCTACCTGTGTGGACAAAATAGGCTATTTACCAAGCCATTTCGCCACCGCATTTGGTACACACCTTCACCTATACATATGGCACAAAAACAAAGCATAATTCATACCATTTCATCTAAGCATTTCTTGGCCTAAACCACAATCACAAACATCTTCAATTCATCAACCATTTCCAAGCAAACATTAAACATATCACAAAATGATATTAGCACACCTATAAACATACATCACCAACCAAACCAAATAGGTCAATTTACATAGCCATATACAACATTATAAACACAACTTTTACAGCCAACACAAATGGCCAAATTCACTATCAAGCTATAACCAAAATGATTAAAGTCCCTATACATGCCATATGACCCAAATCATAGTTTCAAAGGTACTAAAGTGTTTGTGGATAGCCGATCCCCGAATCTGAGCTAGCTTTGAAATCACTATAAAACATGGAAAAATAACAAAGTAAGCTATATAGCTTAGTAATCTCGTATGTTAACAATGAGAAACTATCACCATTCATTAACCATTCAAATAATAGAAAAAAATATACAACAATTCTATTAAATATCAAAGCTATCAAATGATCATTCACATAACTTACAAAAAACTCATCAATTCCATAGTTTCAATACTCAATTCATTACCATACGTACTTGAACCATCTCGTACCAATCTCATACTCCATTCGGAATAGAAGTCAGATGCTCAAGGATCTCACACGATAAGTACCTATACCATGGCCCGAAGCTAAATCAAGGTAACTTATCCGAAATTTTGATATCATGGTCAAAGCCAAATCAGCCGATATGCATGGCCCAAAGCCGAATCAGTATAACTTGCACCCGAAGTGCTATATCATGGCCCAAAGCCAACTCAAAGTATCCCTAATGACATATCACTAGCATCCTAAACTACTCCTAAGGTTCAACCAGGATTTCAACTGTCGAATCGTCGTCGCATTACTATCGTTCATATCCTCAGTCTCGTATTCACAATTTATGCAATATCAAAGCATATTGAATACATTTGTATAGAAAATTATCACATACAAACTTACCTCGAATGTTAAAACGGTAAATCGAGTCGATTAATCAATAACTTTATCTTTTCCACGATCCAAGTCCATATTTATCCTTTCTTGATCTGAAAATATTTAAAATTAACTTATTTAATCATTTATTCATTTAATTTAGTCCAAAACACACTTTAAAACACATTTACACTTTTGCCCCACATATTTTACATTTTTCACAATTTAGTCCTTATTTCATAAAATCACAAATTAATGAAATTCCAAATATACCTATGCTAGCCGAATTACCATAGTCCCCCTAACAGCCCATATTTTTCATTTATTTCACATTTTAACCACTAAATTTACACATTTCTCAATTTAATCCCTATTTTACATTTTCACCAAAAATGTAACACCTCAAACCCGGCCCACAAGCCTTGACCGGATCTGGTATGTCATGGAGTAAAAACTTTTTGAAAGATTCGGGTTAACAGTGGAAATCTGAAACTATTACTGAATTTGTAAAACAATGTTTGCTAAAACTAAGATAGTTTGGTTTGATAAACACGATGGAGTTGAAAACTCTTTCTTTTCCTTTGAAACCATTCGATCATTTAGATTTTTAGAAATGTCGGTGTTATTAATAACTTAGTAAAATTTGCTACCCGATGGTAACGTCTTGGAAAGCGCTGTGACGAGCACTTACCTTTGAAAACATTGCTTTTACTGGGATTTGCTTACAAACTTATAAGTTCGTTAGTGATATAATAGAAATAAGGTAAAAGCAACTACTTAAACATACAAAATAATAACTAGCGGCCATATTACAAACCAAACCAAAATGTAATAAATATTAACTTTAATGGTACGAAATAAAATTTCAAAACCGAGGAACATGTATGGCGCCTCGAGTCCTCTCCGCTCTCGTCTCGCGATCTACTCACCCGCAAGATGATATGGGAAGGGGTGAGTCACCAAGACTCGGTGTGTAAATCCCCAACCCGAAAATACCACTCATACACAAGATATTAGTATGACATGCAATTATGCAACCCAACCTAGCCATCCGTGCTCCTTTTTTTTCTACCCGTGTGGTACCAAACCCCTGGTGGTGCCAAACCACTTGGTGACATAAAGTCACGATATCCGTCAATACTTGTGGTGCCAAACCTTTGGTGACATAAAGTCACGATATCCGTCAATACTTGTGGTGCCAAACCACTTTGGTGACATAAAGTCACGATATCCGTCGATACTTGTGGTGCCAAACCACTTTGGTGACATAAAGTCACGATATCCGTCAATACTTGTGGTGCCAAACCCTTTGGTGGTGCTAAACCACTTTGGTGACCGAAGTCACAATCAAATGATGGGGCCAACCCATCGTGTGATACCAAATCACCGGCGTCGATCCCGTGATCTCAAATGTGGGGCCAACCCACGGTGGAATTAATCCACGGGGGCGAGGACGCTATGAGGTGCCAAACCTCGGAGGTACCAAACCTCACGGTGACCGTAGTCACAATGTGTTACCAAAACACCGGTGTAAAATCGACACGAATATCACTGCCCCCTCCACTCATTTATCCCACATCATCATGCTCACATAACAAGTATCATGATCACGTATATCATGTATTTGCATATAGCATAACATTTAACAGCATATGATGGCATACACAACATATATCATAGATCGAGTAATAGGGGACTTACACGAAGACCAAGCTTATGCCCACAAGGCAAAATTACTACATGAGAGGTTATAATTATTATCAAAATAACAATTTATACTAATAAAGTGTGTAAGAGCTTACACACCTATTTAATCGGAGATCTAAAGAGGAATCGTGAATCTATCCGATATCACAAAAGTCTCGAACCATATCCCGTATTTCACCTATATTCGGTCACTATAGGTTAGTATTAAGTAGCCGTATTCGGCCAACTACTAATCCCGAAGGATCAATCGCACTCAAGACAGAATAAGGCCCTAGGCCGAACCTTTATTAGCATGAACCAACGTGAATTGAAATTCCGAGACCTCTCGATTTCTTAAGCGATTAGTCCCCTCCTAAAATCATAGAGCACATTTGGTTACACACTCATACCAAAAATGGCCTTTGGCCGAAAATGCTTTTACATTTATTTTCTCACTAAAAATCCGAAGTGGTCACTTGTTAAATTCGGCTATGAGCAGGTCTTTAGGAAATAGTCCATGGCCGAATGCCATATAGGCTTACCTTGACGTCTTGAAACCACGAAGAGGCTCCCTCAATACATGTTGACAATAGCTACAACAAGGAAATATCATCTTGTGATCTTATGAGCATTCGGCCCTCCCAAAAGAGAAGAAACAAACTGATTGTCTTAAGGAAGAAGTACTTACCAAGATGAGTCGAAATTCCTGGAAGCCACTCCTTCAAAGCACCCTTAACGTTACAAGAGATTCGGCCCCAGCCCCCCAAAACACACTTGATTTCGTCACTTATTACTACCAAAAGAAAAGGCAAGAGGAGGGCTAATAAGCAAGATATTCGGCCAACACTCAAGCTCTTGGAGTCTCTCAAATTTCGGCTAAGAACAATGTCAAGAAAGAAAGCAATTTGAAGAAATCGGCCATGCTCTCCTTTGCTACTCAAAGCCGGCCTTCACCCCCCCATGTGATAGTTTCTAACATCCAACAATAAAGCATTATTGTTTAATCCTATTTCTCATCTCCATAAAAATAAAATATAAACTATTCATAGTTTATTAAGTCTCCCATGCTCTAATAATAATTAAAAGAAATTAACCCATACATATATAAAATAAGCAAACCAAGGTATAACCCATGCTTTCCAATAAAATAAGAGTAAGAATCTTACCCATACCATCACTAAATAATAATAATAATAATACTAAATACCAAAAATCCCATCATCCTTAAAATAATAAAACTAAAAACCAACTAATCCCCACATATTCCTCACGCATATAACCATAATAAAAAATAAAAATTTTAGTAATAATAATAATAAAATACTACCCATCACCATTAAAATAATAATACAACATAAATTAATAATAATAATAATAATATTATTATTATTATTATTATTATTACACCACCCATACCTATTAAAATAATAACACAAATAATAATAATACAACAAAAATCCCATCATCCTTAAAATAATAAAACTAAAACTAGAATAATACCCATGCTTCCTACGGCATGCCTATCTCTTTGATAATTTCAAACATCACTTTCCTTTCTTTAATCTCTTTCCCATCATCCTCATATCAAAATAATAAAACAAAAAAAATAATTTGCTCCATGCTTATGTGAGAGAATAATAAAAACATAAAATAAAATAAATAAAAAGAATAAAAAGGAAGTGCCCACACATTTGCATGTGCCATGCAACCATATTGCATGTTGCAAAAGAACAAAAAGGGTACTCATGCGTTGCTCCCGTGTCTCGAACCGAGACCCAGAGAAAAGCCCCACGTCCCCCACACTCGGCCATTAGGCATTTCATGCCAATAACGCATTGAAAAATTCTTTTTAAACCCTTCCTTCCTTGGCTCCCTTAGCCTAAATCGCCAAAGCCAAAATAAAATATCGCATAGCCCAATAGGACTCGAACCCCAACCTCGAGAGCTCTCCTGCTGCTAGCGTCCTTGCCATCTCGCCTGTGGTATTTGTTTTGTGATAAGAACCATCTCGATTTTCTTTTAAAGCCTTCCTTAATGTAGCGCATACTTGCAAAATAAAATGCTATGCGCCCCATACCAATTGAACCCCTGACTTATTTTGGCGCTGACCCTTAAGTGGCACACGGAAGCCACTTTACCAGGGAATTTTATATGCCATAACTTACCAAAATTTATTCTTAAGGCCTCCATCACCAAAATTTTCACTTTTGACCCAAAATTTTTAAAATTTTACAAAACACTCCCATTTTATCCCCAAGCTTTAATAACCCCTAAAACTCATCAAAACAAATCTTAAGGCCTATCGACTTGTGAATTTTTGCTCCAACCCACAGCCCCTAATTTAGGATATTACAAAAAATCACTTTACAAAACTTGCATAATTCATAATAAATATCCATAATCTATCGTCAAACATCAAAACTTATACATATTCTTCAATGGAAACTTTCAAAATCTTTAATAGTTTTGCAAAATAGTGCTGGGCTAGTTAGTACTAGATGCAATGATCACAAAAATATAGAAATCATTAAAAATCGAGCAAAAATGGACTTACAATTAGATCATGAAATGGCCGAATATCACAAGCCCTAAAATAGTTTTCTTCTTTGCTATACACGGTCAAAAAGATGAATAAAACTCATCTTTTTGTTTTTGTTTTATTAAGATCATGATTAATATAAAATCTACAACATTAACCTTTAATAAAACCACTCAATAACATTCATTTAATGTCCAAATATGTCCACTCATGTGTCAAATGGTCAAATTACAACATAAGAACCTTAAATTTAAGGTTCTATAGCTATTAGAAACCTTTATTTATTAGAACTCAAGTTTTACGCTTTACGCGATTTAGTCTTTTTTATCAAATTAACCAACTAAACGATAAAATTTCTTAACGAAACTTTCACACCATCATATATTCTTGCTGTAAATATTTAACATCAGATTTTTGGTTTCAAAACTACTGTTCCAATTTGACTAAAAACGGGTTGTTACACATGTAACTGAAGGATAGATGCAAGTGCTATAAGAATTCGAATGGAGGTCATCCTAGCCACTTGTGCATTAGTGTCAAAATAATCTAGGCCTTCCTTTTACCTAAATCCTTTAACCATCAAACTAGCCTTAAAGGCTAGAGAACTCTCTGTTAGAGTATTCTTCCTTTTAAATACCCATTTACACCCGATAGGCTTCGATCTTTGAGGAAGACCAACTAGAATCCAAGTATTGTTGGATAGTATTGAATCCATTTCATCATCGATCACCTTTTTCCAAAATGTTGCATCCCTATAAGTCATGACTTCACCATAGGATTGTGGATCGCCATCCATATTAAACATTATGGGGCTCTTCCTAATTACAGATTTTCTATTTCCCTCAAGAAGGAATGCTAGAGATTGCAATGAAATGAAATCAAGACCAAAGTACTTTACTTTTCTCACTATTTGACTTTTCCTCGACTCTGTATCCTTATTATCACAAAGACTTCTTTTGGTTTGATCACTTGAGATAATTGGTTGATATTCTTTTTTCGAATCTATTGAATCATTGAAAACATTATTTTCAATGAATACAACATCTATTGTTTCAATAATCGTATTTGACACTAAGTTAAGAATGTGATAAGCCTTAGAGTGTTGGGCATATCCAACGAATGCACCTTTGACGGCTCTTGGACCTAACTTTGTTCTTCGTTGGTCGAGATTCTATAGTAAGCCAAACACTCCCACACTTTGAAATAATCTAAGTTTAGCATTCGACCCTTCCATAACTCATATGGAGATACTTTGAATTTTCTCGATGGTATTCTGTTAAGAATATATCATGCAGTCAATAATGCTTCATCCCATAGACTATATAGAAGTTTAGCATTTAACAATATCGAGTTAACTATATCTACTAAAGTACGGTTATTTTTTTTCGCTATTCCATTTTGTTGCGGAGTATAAGTTGTGAAACACTCATGTACCACACCTTATTCATCATAAAATATATTAAATTCATTTGAAAAATATTCACCACCTCTATCACTACGAAGCATTTTGATTTTCTTACTAAACAAATTCACAACCTCGTTTTTCAAACCTTTAAACATATCAAATGCCTCTTCTTTACTTCTTATGAGATACACATAAGTAAATCTAGAGAAGTCGTCTATAAAATTGATAAAATATCATTTTCTACCGCTTATTAGTGTTCCATTTAACTCATAAACATCTGAATGAATTAAATCTAACACTTGTGAATTCCTTTTACACTTATTAGGAAACAAATTCTTGGTAATTTTTGATTGAATACAAATTTCACATTTATCCAGAAACTTATCATTACTTAGACTTATATAACCATTCTTTTGCATACATTATTAAGTTTTAAAATTAAAATGTGCTAAATGTGCATGCCACAAAGGATAAGATTCAACAATATATGCAGAAGAATTAACCTTATTCATATCAATGCTTCACTTGAACATACCCTCGTTACAATATGCTTTTACTACATATATATCACCATTAAGCAAGATAAACTTATCCGATTCCAAGATAATCTTGAACCCCTTATCACACAAAATACTGGCAGACACTAAATTCTTTCTGACATCGGGACCATACAACACATTGGTCAAAGTCAATTTCTTCTCAGATGTGAAGTTGAGTTCCATCGTCCCTAGACCGAGCACCTTAACTGATTGATAGTTGCCCATAAGCACTTCACGGTTTGCCATTAGTTCATAGCTCTTGAATTGTTATTGGTCATTACATACACAGACAGTAGCTCTAGAGTCAAGCCACTAGTTACATGACTTATCAGTCATGGTTATGTTGAGTTTTGTAATCATATCAATCTCCAAACTCTCAATCCCTTCCGTAACCATGGTCACTAAGTCAATGTCCTCTACCATATTGGCTTTGGAAGTTGTGAAATCTTGCTTCTTTTTGAGAAGTTTGCAATCCTTAATATAGTTTCCTTTCTTATTGCAATTACAACAATTGCGAGATTTTTTCTTCTTGTCTTGCACATCCTTGGTCTCGAATGTGGCCTTTCGCTTACCATTTCAAGAGTTCTTGGACTCGCTCACATAGTTCACTTTAGAACTTTGGGGAAGATACACCGCATAACGCTGCTGAGTTTTCTCTTCAATATGCAAATGCTTGAGTATTTTCTCTACAGTGAAGTCGTCTGCCATATACAGAAGTTTCTTCCAATAATTGTTCCAATATGAAGGCAACTTTGAGATGATCCATGATCAGGATGCTATCGAGCATTTTGAATTCGAAATACTTCATCATTAAATATTTATTAGTATATTGTCGCTCGATGCTGTATTTCACTTCAAGAGCTTTCTATATTTCTACCTGGGATTGTATTGACATATAAAGATCCTCGACATGTGAAATTATCTTCTTCGTGCTTCTTCTTAAGTTCAGCCACTTTCGTAATTTTCTTGGAGTTTGCATTGGGGGCAGGCTCCTCTTCTGGTTGTAGGTTTGGATCTAGAACGTACGCTACGTTTAAGACAGTAAGAAGGAACAACATCTTGTCCTTCTAACGATTGAAGTTTGAACCATCAAATCGGTCAAGTTTCACAAACTCTTGGTTCTTCACTTTGAATGCAGTGGTAGCCTTCGTCACCATCTCCAAAATAGTTCTCTTTGTTTGATGGATAAATTTGAGTGGAGACGATAGAACCAGAGACGTATATAGAAATAAACAGTAGACTTCGAGGCACCGATGACGTTTTTCAAAGAGAACTATTTGCCCCCACACAAAGTTGCTAGAGGGTTAAAACAAAGGTCCTCCCGAGATACAATGAAGTTTTGAATTTCCTTTGATTAGCAAAATCAAGGAATTTCCTAACTCTTACTCTAGTTTCTAAAAATAAAATTAATTGTAATTATAATTTGTGAGCACCATAGACCTTCTATTTATATGCACTCAAAGGATACTATTTTGAAGAATCACAACCCTTCATGTTGGACGTACTTTGTAGAAAAAATATGTCCCATGAAAATGTATCCATTGAATGATAAATTATCACTTTCTAAATGTATCTATTGAATGATAAATTATCACTCTCCAATATTGAATAAGTGCTCATCAAAAAATTAATTTCGCAATCTATAATTTCTATAATGCCCGAAATTTAGGTCAATAAGGAAATAGGTCTTGAGCGCGGGAACACATAAGAGTTTATGTGTGCAAGAAAATGACATAAATTGCTTGTTTGCTTTAATAGCTAAGTGATTTGGGTGTGTTTGGAAGTGTCTGAGAAGTCCTGGGTTCAAGCCTTGGCTTTTGCAAAAATTTGGTTTTCTCTTCAGTGAACCTCGGGGTTAGCATGTAGGCTTTAAAAGAAATTATGGCGGAATTATGACACAAGATGAGCTTGTAGTCCAGTGGCAGTGGCGTGATTAAGGTGGCAAGAGAACTTGAGTTCGAGTTTCCTGTTATGCAATAGAATGTTTATTTTACTTCCTTGCTACATGAGAAGTGGACTTTGACTAGAACTCTGTAGGTTGGAATTTGAATGAGTCATGGAGAATTTAGGAGAGAAAAGGGGGATTTGGATAAGAGATCGGTTGGTTGTTGTTGTAGAGAGATTGTAGGAGGAAATCAAGGAAATGTGAGAGAGAAGGGAGAGTTGTGAATTTTAGGGACTTTAGGCACTCTTGAATTCAATTTTTGGGGTATTTTCTTTTTCGGAATTGGGTTGGATTTTTTACCTTTGAACTCATTTTTGGTCACTTTTTGTTACTTTTTCTGCTTTTTGGTTTTGGGAGGCCGAATAGGCTATAAACCCTTTTGGGTATTATTTTCCCTTTTGTATGTTTTCTGCTTGGCCGAATATTTTTGTTTTATTCCTTTTTTCCAATTGGATTTTCCCCTTTTGGCCAATTACTGCATTTTCTCTCCCTCTCAACACTTTCATGTTTTGGCTCTTGTTTTCTCAACATTCGGTTACCTTTTCTCTTCTTTTTCGAATTCGTGTTTTTCCCTTTTTTTCTCAAGCTGTTCCCCTTGGCCAATTGCTTTTGTTATTTGTCTCTCTCAATCAAATCTTAGTAGTTCATCTCCCTTTGTTCGGTTACTGATTATTTTCTCTTTTCCCTCTCCTGTTTTCTGTTGTTCTTTTTTTTTAAAAAAAAGGGGGGAAAGGTTGACGTTGGTTGCTTCTGTTCATAAAAGACTGCTCTCAATTGGTAGGTCCCTGTTTTGACTTCTGCACTTTTGGCTTTTCTTCTTTTTTTCTCTTATTGATTCTCATATTTTCTCCCTCTTATTTATGGTGTTTTCTCTGTATTAGAACTTCTCGAGAAGTGAAGTAGTTTACGAGTGTACGATAAGCGTAGATTATATTTTACTCCAAATGGAGGCTTTCGATAATATGTTGCATAAAGAGATATCAATGATGGCGAGTAGTAGCCATTCTGAGGGAAGATCAGGAATGGTGCCAGCTGAGAATGGGCACGTAGCCCTTGCCCCCAAATTTAAGCAGCGTAAAGTGTCAGCTGTTCGGGATTTTTCACCGGGGTGCAGCAGGGTGACTGCACCAATCTCTGAATCAAGTGGGCAAACCACAACCAACTGATCTAGTCAAAGGAGAGGTAATCTGTTGGACAAGTATTTTCGATAGAGGCAGTTTTTGATAAGTTGATTGGGATTCGATTAATCCGATTGACAAGTGATTAATGGATTGCCTTGATTGAATGTAGATTGGAGTTCTCGTGGGTCATTCACACATTTCACAATCAGGTGTGTATCCACACTGTCTTAACCGTAAATCGACAAAAGTTGAAAAGCTAGAAAATACAGCACTTGATGCCACACAGGCGTGCGTTTGCACGTAGGGTATTCCGAGCCTACGAAACATGGGCATTTGACTATAGAGGCCACCATAAGCAATATCATGGGCCTAGGTCGTTTTGGGCCACGTTGGGCCAAAATGGGCCGTGTGGGCCCAATGGGCTCGTGGGCCCTACATGAGTAAATCTCAAGGACATGTGGAAATTATTGGACTCGACTGTGTCATTCACATGGCTAAGGTTGTTCTTCGGCTTACTGGGCCACACGGGCATGTTGGCCTACATGGGCCGCATAATGGGTCTTGGGCCCATTCGCACTGTTAACTGTTAAGGTAAAATGACTGTAATACCTCTGTAAGGTAAAATAACCGTAATACCCTTATAGGGTAAAACGGTTATATTGCCCCTATAGGATAAAATGATCGTAATGCCCCTGTTAAGGTAAAATGACCGTAATGCCCCTATTAAGGTAAAATAACCATAATACCCCTGTTAAGGTAAAATGATCGTAATGCCCATGTAGGGTAAATGACTATTATGCCCCTCGAGAGTAAATGACTAATTTGTGCTATGATTCGACTAATTTGATTATGATGGTATGACTATGATTTGATTGACTTAACTGTGAATGATATGATGATTTGCGGGCCAGACATTCTACATACATGACATACTGCATGGGGTTGGGATATTGGTTATGGAGGAAGTACTGTTCTGATAGTGTCCCACGGGTCGCACGAGACGACTGTGGACCAAGTAATGGTATGTTAAGGTAGCACGGGTCACACGAGACGACTATGGACCTACCGATGGCTTTAAGCCAATTAATCTGATTATGGCTGTGTGCCAATCTAATTATGGCTTTGTGTCGTCTTGATTATGACTTTGTGTCGATCATATTTATCCATAGCTGTGTGTCGATCGTAATTATTGATGACTTTTTTTCGATCATACTTACCCATGGTTGTATACCGGTTATGTTACCGTAGCTGATGGCTATGTGTCGATCTTATTACAGTTACTGATGGCTATGTGCCATTTATGAGACCGTTACTGAAGGCTTAAAGACGCATATATACTGTACTAGTGGCTCTACCACATATACTGTTACTGGCAGTTATGTTACGATATTGGTGTGCTGGTTGGGTGGGTCGATTTTATCCACACATGGTATGTTGGTTGGTACGAGTGGTGTGTTGGCTGGATTGGGATGGGTTACATATTTGCACCGTACTGATACTGTATTGGGCTTTGGCCCACATATACTCTGAACTGAACTATATGTTACTGTTAAAGGATTCAGGCCCAGACTGATTCCGTTTATGTATACTGACTGACTGATAGGGATTACACACTGAGTTTTCGTAAACTCACCCCGTTTTTAACCTTTCAGGTAATCCCCAGCGTTAGACGGTTTGGAGCTGCGAGGGACTCGGAGAGGGGCACACAACTACACATGTTTTATTCTGTTTTGCTCATTTACTTGAGCACTTTGATTTTGATTTGGGTTGTAATAAGGCCTCTATAATTTCTGGATTTTATTGGTTGTGATTTATATATGCTAGAAGTAGAACACGGTTTTAAAAACAATAACTATCTCAGCCAAACGCCATAGGAGTTCTGGAGAAAGCTTATTTTCATACTTTTACATCCTGTGAGTTTAATTATTGGTTTTTCTTGACAATTTTTATGTTTTTATGACTTTTACAACTAGATCCACTTATAGAATTCATTAGTTTTTGATTTGGTGGGTAAAATTAGAAGTTACCCTAGCTAAGTGATGGAAGTTTATGATGTATTATTATGAAAATTAAATTATAATTCATATTAAGGTGGTTTTATTAAGTGATTTTGATAGAAAATGGTATTTAGGACCTAATTGTGAAAAAGTTGTGAATTAGAGGTTGGTGTTGAAATTCAGAATATCAAAGGTTGTGAAACAGTTTGTTATGATAGAATAAAGTGTTGATTAATAAAAATTAGTTCAATTGATGGCTGAATTGAGCAGGGAAAATTGTAAAAACTGTAAATTTTGGGGGTAAAAGTGTAATTTCAAAAATTGAAGAGCATAAATTATGAAGTGAAATAGAAATGAAATAAATGCTAATGAGTGAAAATATTTTACATTATAGATCAAGAACCCAAAAAAGAAAGAGGAAAAGAAAAAGTTGCAGAGTAGTCCCTAAATTTCAATATCTTCTACAAATCAGTCGGGTAAGTTCATATGGTTGAATTTATATGTTTATTTGTGAAAGATTGAATGATATAATGTGCTGTTAAATATGAATTTGCTGTGGAATTATGAAAATTATGATAAAATGAAAAAATAATGGTGGTAATTCAAATTAGGAAAAACGCAGAATTGAGTACGTTCGTATCGTGACATGTGATGAATTGACGGATAAGACCATGGTTAGTCCATGGCAAGTGTGAAATGTAGGTATGGTATCATCCATACTGAGTTATGAAATGTAGGTATGGCATCATCCATACTGAGATATGAAATGTAGGTATGGTATCATCCATACTGAGTTGTGAAATGTAGGTATGGTATTAACCATACTGAGTTGTGAAATGTAGGTATGGTATTAACCATACTGAGTTGTGAAACGCGGCACTGAGCAACGATGTACTCAAATTCATAGGACATTTCCTAATTTGATAATAAGTAATATAAAAGGAGTGAATCAAATGAAAGATATTGAGTAATTGTTAATGTTGAGCTCAACTATGTGAAGTATTTTAACAATGGTTGTGAGTGGCAGGGAACTTTAGTAAATACTTTGTTATTGTTTGGAAATATTATGTGTGGTAAGCTACTTTTAAACCTATGAACTTACTAAGCTTCATTAAGCTTACTTGTGTGTGTTTGATATTTTTATGTAGATTGAATTAAAGAGAAGTTGGTAGATCGGATCATCACAGCAAAGCTCATTATCTAGATCAATTCCGGTAGCTTTCGTTTTATGTTTAAAGATTTATATGGCATGTACAGAGTTTAAATGAAATGAAGTAAAGATGTTATAAACTAGTTTACTATATTTTGAAATGAAACAATTTTTGATTAGACGTAGTGACGTGAATTTGGAAAATCACCAAAACTAGGAGAAATGGAATTAGAAAGTGAAGGAGACATGAATTGAAAGCTCTTTGAGTCTATTTTTATATAAAAGAAATAGAGTAAGGAAAATAAATGGAAATTATGAGATATTTAAATTTTAGTGAAACTGGTTTTGAATGAATTCGTGATCCCCTGTTCTGTCTTTGAAAAATTATTAGAAATGGTACAAAAATAATTATGGGATATAGTTTATATGCCTGGAATCCTGAATGAATCTATTTTCAATGAAATAAATAAAAAGGTCATATGAATTCTGTACGAAGAGTAATTTGATTCGTAGTGAAGAGAGGTCAAAACAATTAAACAGTAAAACAGGGGAAACTTTAATGAATAAACTGTACTAATTGGCAACATGAAAATTTTTGAAAAAATTATAGTAAAAAGATATATGAGTTTAGTTTCAGGGAAAATTAACAGATCTTAATTTGGAGTTTTGTACCTCGAGATAAAAATAATTTAGAAACTATGACGTAGATGGACAGTTTTAAATTTTTATGCCGAATTAGTAGTTAAGTCTAGTAATGCCTCGTGCTCGACTCTGGCAACGGTCTCGGGTAAGGGGTGTTACATGGAATCTTGTTTCTTTTTGAAAAGTTTGCAATCCTTAATATAGTTTCCTTTATTATTACAATTACAAAAATTGCGAGATTTTTTCTTTTTGTCTTGCACATCCTTGGTCTCGAATGTGGCCCTTCGCTTACCATTTCGAAAGTTCTTGGACTCGCTCACATGGTTCACTTTAAAACTTTGGGGAAGATACACTGCATCACGCTTCCGAGTTTTCTCTTCAATATGCAAATGCTTGAGTATTTTCTCTACAGTGAAGTCGTCTGCCATATACAGAAGTTTCTTCCAATAATTGCTCCAAGATGAGGGCAAATTTGAGATGATCCATGATCGGGATGCTATCGAGCATTTTGAATTCGAAATACTTCATCATTAAAAATTTATTAGTACATTGTCACTCGATGCTGTATTTCTCTTCAAGAACTTTCTATATTTCTACCTGGGATTGCATTGACATATAAAGATCATACAATCGATCAGACAAGATGTTGAGAATGTGACCTCGACATGTGAAATTGTCTTCTTCGTGCTTCTTCTTAAGTTCAGCCACTTTCGTAATTTTCTCGAAATTTGCATTGGAGGCAGGATCCTCTACTGGTTGCAGGTTTGGATCTAGAATGTACGCTACATTTAAGACAATAAGAAGGAACAACATCTTGTCTTTCTAACAATTGAAGTTTGAACCATCAAATCGGTCAAGTTTCACAAACTCTTGGTTCATCACTTTGAATGCAGTGGTAGCCTCCGTCACCATCTCCAAAATAGTTCTCTTTTTTTGATGGATAAATTTGAGTGGAGACGATAGAACCGAAGACGTATATAGAAATAAACAGTAGACTTCGAGGCACCGATGACATTTTTCAAAGAGAACTATTTGCCCCCACACAAAGTTGCTAGAGGGTTAAAACAAAGGTCCTCTCGAGATACAATGAAGTTTTAAATTTCCTTTGATTAGCAAAGTTGAGGAATTTCCTAACTCTTACTCTAGTTTCTAAAAATAAGATTTATTGTAATTATAATTTGTGAGCACCATAGACCCTCTATTTATATGCACTCAGAGGATACTATTTTGAAGAATCACAACCCTTCATGTTGGACGTACTTTTTAGAAAAAATATGTCCCAAGAAAATGTATCCATTGAATGATAAATTATCACTTTCTAAATGTATCTATTGAATGATAAATTATCACTCTCCAAAATTGAATAAGTGCTCATCAAAAAATTAATTTTGCAACCTATAATTTCTGTAATGCCCAAAATTTGGGCCTAGAAGGAAATAGGTCTTGAGCGTGGGAACACATAAAAGTTTATGTGTGCAAGAAAATGACATAAATTGCTCGTTTGCTTTAATAGCTAAGTGATTTAGGCGTGTTTGGGAGTGTCTGAGAAGTCCTGGGTTCAAGCCCTGGCTTTTGCAAAATTTTGGTTTTCTCTTCAGTGAACCTGGGGGTTAGCATGTAGGCTTTAAAAGAAATTATGGCGGAATTATGACACAAGATGAGCTTGTAGTCCAGTGGCAGTGGCGTGATTAAGGTGGCAAGAGAACTTGAGTTCGAGTTTCCTGTTATGCAATAGAATGTTTATTTTACTTCCTTGCTACATGAGAAGTGGACTTTGACTAGAACTCTGTAGGTTGGAATTTGAATGAGTCATGGAGAATTTAGGAGAGAAAAGGGGGATTTGGATAAGAGATCGGTTGGTTGTTGTTGTAGAGAGATTGTAGGAGGAAATCAAGGAAATGTGAGAGAGAAGGGAGAGTTGTGACGTATAGGGACTTTAGGCACTCTTGAATTCAATTTTTGGGGTGTTTTCTTTTTCGGAATTGGGTTGGATTTTTTACCTTTGAACTCATTTTTGGTCACTTTTTGTTACTTTTTCTACTTTTTGGTTTTGGGAGGCCGAATAGGCTATAAACCCTTTTGGGTATTATTTTCCCTTTTGTATGTTTTCTGCTTGGCCGAATATTTTTGTTTTATTCCTTTTTTCCAATTGGATTTTCCCCTTTTGGCCAATTACTGCATTTTCTCTCCCTCTCAACACTTTCATGTTTTGGCTCTTGTTTTCTCAACATTCGGTTACCTTTTCTCTTCTTTTTCGAATTCGTGTTTTTCCCTTTTTTCTCAAGCGGTTCCCCTTGGCCAATTGCTTTTGTTATTTGTCTCTCTCAATCAAATCTTAGTAGTTCATCTCCCTTTGTTGATTCATCGATTATTTTCTCTTTTCCTCTCTCTGCTTTTTCTCGTTGTGTTTTTTTTTAAAAAAAAGGGGGGAAAGGTTGACGTTGGTTGCTTCTGTTCATAAAAGACTGCTCTCAATTGGTAGGTCCCTGTTTTGACTTCTGCACTTTTGGCTTTTCTTCTTTTTTTCTCTTATTGATTCTCATATTTTCTCCCTCTTATTTATGGTGTTTTCTCTGTATTAGAACTTCTCAAGAAGTGAAGTAGTTTACGAGTGTACGATAAGCGTAGATTATATTTTACTCCAAATGGAGGCTTTCGATAATATGTTGCATAAAGAGATATCAATGATGGCGAGTAGTAGCCATTCTGAGGGAAGATCAGGAATGGTGCCAGCTGAGAATGGGCACGTAGCCCTTGCCCCCAAATTTAAGCAGCGTAAAGTGTCAGCTGTTTGGGATTTTTCGCCGGGGTGCAGCAGGATGGCTACACCAATCTCTGGATCAAGTGGGCAAA
Source organism: Gossypium bickii (assembly GCA_025503065.1). Lineage (NCBI taxonomy): Eukaryota > Viridiplantae > Streptophyta > Magnoliopsida > Malvales > Malvaceae > Gossypium > Gossypium bickii. Next base: position 59,054,735 of record CP106721.1, on the reverse strand, counting down.
CCACAACCAACTGATCTAGTCAAGGGAGAGGTAATCTGTTGGACAAGTTTTTTTCGATAGTGGCAGTTTTTGATAAGTTGATTGGGATTCGATTAACCCGATTGACAAGTGATTAATGGATTGCCATGATTGAATGTAGATTGGAGTTCTCGTGGGTCATTCACACATTTCGCAATCAGATGTGTATCCACACTGTCTTAACCGTAAATCGATAAAAGTCGAAAAGCTAGAAAATACGGCACTTGATGCCACACGGGCATACGATCGCACGTAGGGTATTCTGAGCCCACAAAATATGGGCATTTGAATATAGAGGCTACCATGAACAATATCATGGGTCTAGGTTGTTTTGGGTCACGTTGGGCCAAAATGGGCCGTATGGGCCCAATGGGCTCGTGGGCCCTGCATGAGTAAATCTCAAGGACATGTGGAAATTATTGGACTCGACTGTGTCATTCACATGGCTAAGGTTGTTCTTGGGCTTACTGGGCCACACGAGCATGTTGGCCTACATGGGCCGCATAATGGGTCTTGGGCCTATTTGCACTGTTAACTGTTAAGGTAAAATGCCTGTAATACCTCTGTAAGGTAAAATGACCATAATATCCTTATAGGATAAAATGACTGTAATGCCCCTGTTAAGGTAAAATGATCGTAATGTCCCTATTAAGGTAAAATGACCATAATACCCCTGTTAAGGTAAAATGACCGTAATGCCCCTGTAGGGTAAATGACTATTTTATCCCTCAAGGGTAAATGATTGATTGGTGCTATGATTTGACTAATTTGATTGTGATGGTATGACTATGATTTGATTGACTTAACTGTGAATGATATGATGATTTGTGGGCCAGACATTCTACATACATGACATACTGCATGGGGTTGGGATATTGGTTATGGAGGAAGTACTGTTCTGATAGGGTCACATGGGTCGTATGAGACGACTGTGGACCAAGTAATCATCTGTTAAGGTTGCACGGGTCACACGAGACGAATATGGACCTACTGATGGCTTTAAGCCAGTTAATCTGATTATGGCTCTATGCCAATCTAATTATGGCTTTGTGTCGTCTTGATTATGACTTTGTGTCGATCATATTTATCCATGGCTGTGTGCCGATCGTAATTATTGATTACTTTGTGTCGATCATACTTACCCATGGTTGTGTACCAGTTATGTTACCGTAGCTGATGGCTATGTGTCGATCTTATTACAGTTACTGATGGCTATGTGCCATTTATGAGACCGTTACTGAAGGCTTAAAGATGCATATATACTGTACTAGTGGCTCTGCCACATATACTGTTACTGGCAGCTATGTTGCAATATTGGTGTGCTGGCTGGGTGGGTCGATTTTATCCACACATGGTGTGTTGGCTGGATTGGGGTGGGTTGCATATTTGCACCGTACTGATACTATATTGGGCTTTGGCCCACATATTCTCTGAACTGAACTATATGTCCTAAAGGGTTCAGGTTGAGGCCCGATTCCGATTTCAGATAATCGATCTTGGCCGATAGGGGATTACACACTGAGTTTTCATAAACTCACCCCATTTTTAACTTTTCAGGTAATCCCCAGTGTTAGACGGTTCGGAGCTGCAAGGGACTCGGAGAGGGGCACACAACTACACATGTTTTATTCCGTTTTGCTCATTTACTTGAGCACTTCGATTTTGATTCGGGTTGTAATAAGGCCTCTATAATTTCTGGATTTTAAATTTTGGATTTTATTGGTTGTGATTTATATATGTTAGAAGTAGAACGCGGTTTTAAAAACAATAACTATTTTCAAACACTACGTTTTCGAAACTCTATTTTTAAATATCACATTTTCGTAAATCATTTGTTTTAAATTAAGCTTCCGCAACAAATAAGGTTTGAGAGGTAATAACGTTCTAAAATGGAATAACTTTTTAATAAACCACGATTTAACAAAATAATATGAGATTTTGCAATCGGAGATAAGCTAGTTAATAGGGAGTACAAATGTGTTAATGAATCTTTGGTTCTAGATCACTGGATAGCAGCAAATCTACCGATGCAGTTTGTTGACCTAATTATTTATTTAAATGGGTTGATTTACAAGTTGATACTTAATTCACTTGATTTTCTAAAATTTTTATATTATATTTTCAAAGTGTTGATTCACGAGTCAAGTTAAGACTACTATTCTTTTAAAGGGACAAGAATGCTCTAAGGCTTCCTTATTCATACATGTCCAAATAAACACTTTTTTTAAAGATTATATAATAATGGTGAAATTTTAATTTTGATCCTTATACTATTATAATTTTAATTTCTATATTTAATTTTTTGACAGAATTTGGTACCTCAACTTTTATAACGTGGTTAGTTAATCTACCTATTTTATTTTAATTAAAATGTTGAGTGAATCAGTAAGAATTTTAATAACATTAAAGTTACCTATTAAAATATTGAGCAAAAGAACTATTTGTGCATATATGCAGTATTAAGTTTATCTTTAGGAATTCTGCAGCAACAAGAAGTTCTTAAAGCAATTATAAGCTTAAAATTAAATCTTTATTAGTACATTGGATTGATTTAGAGTATAACTTTTAGCTTCCTATCACAAATCATTTTTGCAACTCTTGTCACTTGATTTAGAGTAAAAGAAAAATACTAACAGAAAAAGGAGAAGGACAGTTTTTTGTTGTCACTGATATGAGCAATCATAAAGTTTTCTGTAAGGTTAATTGTATCATAGTCACAGCAAGAGCTTATTCCAAGTTTGGAAAAACATAATAGACGTCTTGTGTGTTGGCTTAATTTTAGAAAATTGCAAATTTTTGTTATATTTGTAAGAGAGAAAAACAACTAAGCATAGCAAGTTTGCAGTTTAGATGGTATGCATTTACATATGGAAGGGAAAAAGAAAAACCTTTTGCAGTTTAGAAATTTTCTTTCTCATTAAATATGAATAGACTGGTAAACACTCCTCATATGTAAATAAAATAGTAAAAATTTCATATTGGAGGGTTATCTATTAAGTAAGTTAATGTTTGATGTTAGTAGCTTAGAGTTAAAAACCTTGGTTGGAGGGTCATCTATTTGTTGATCCAAACAAATTGAAAAATGTTAAAAATTTTGTTCATTTGTTTTTAGTGATTGAATCTTGATTGGTATGTATCTCAAGCTAAGATTATTGTTCATTTGTCGTGACATGTGAATGTGTGTGTTTGTTAAGTGACTCCTATGGTCTTATTATAAAGTTGGGCCTTCCACCTATTTCAAATTGTTATTAAGTTGGATAAAATTACGAAGCCTTACTTTAAAAATGTTGAAAATTTTCCAACTCTAGAGAGCGGAGCAATGAAGATGATTATAAAATATTTGTTGTTTTGAGTTGCAGAGGCTAAAAACACAAACTTGATCTTTAAATCGTATCTTGAACAAAGGGGAGTTACTTTACAGAAGGAAATTTTTCTTGCAAAGTTATAATTCCCAATCCAAACTTAGGTATGTACAAAATGGTTTTATTTCCTTTAAAAGTTCTTATAAGAGTATGTCTTGAATAGTTTTTCAATTGCGGTGAGATTTATAGAAATTTTCCACCGAGGTAATCACTCATGATCAATGGGAACCAAAACCTAAAGGTATGATATTCGGGTGGGTTAGGCGCTTTTTCGTGGTGGGAAGAAGGAAATGTAGGACTCTTTCCATCAAGCAACTTAACTTCATTCTCAAAGACACATGACCCCATGTGGGATGAGTTTGTTATCGATGTGCCAATAACTTTTTTTTTCACTTTATTTAACATTATGTTATAAATTTCTTATGCATGTCATTCCTTTTTGTCAATAATGTTGATAATATGCCTTACTATATGGTATCTGAAATTCTTTTTATGAATGAATTGCAATGTGTTAAGAGATTCATTGGGAAATAAAATGACATGTTATGATCTACCCTTTTGTGTTTCAAGTATTATCCAGGCTTAGCTTTTTGTTGATTTTGGGTGTAGAGCTTTTAAGGACTACTTTTAAGCGATACTAATCTTGGTGCTAATTTATGGCAAATTTTCAGGTCATTACCTCTTTACATGGGAATATAGAGGTATGCATTGTCTTTCGATTATCGTGCCTTCTTTTTTTAGTTATTATATTGCGGTGTTGTAATGTAACTGTCCCTTTAATTTCTATAATTTAGTCACCACATTCACTCCTAGCTAGTGATGTTTTACACAGAAAAGCACTTCGCTTTCAACTCACGCTTTGTTTGGATAATGTTAATTCTAATGGAAGGTTTTGGCCATATGGAACTAAGTTGATTAGAGAATACAATGATAATATAATGTAATGCAGCGTAGTAGGAGCAGCTATATCCAGTATCAAAGTTGGTGCCACTTTCGATTGCTAATTTAGGTAGTGCTTAAGTCACTAGTTTTTGTACATGACCATCCTAGGTGTCCGATTGAGGATTTTGTCAATTGAAGAGGATTTGTTTCATTGATATCATTTATCATGCACTGATGTAGCTTTCTTTCATCACTTAGATATGTACATAAATCAAGTAAAGTGGTGGATGACATTTGCTCCCAAATCCCGTTATGCAATTCTTTTGGAATTTGCTTTAATATCTTCTTTTCTTTTAATATTGCAGTGTGGAAGTTGATTGCCCCAGTTGTGAAGCAACAACCTAAAGTGATGAACAATGAGGAGTCGGTGCAGCAGATAAATAACTCAAACTCGCCATGATTTTGTTTTGCTGATGAAACTTTATCACATCCTTATTGTTTATTTTTTTTATTCTTTCCCCTACTTCTTTTATTGGCTGGTATTATAGTATTGATTGGCTTAATTTTTTTTTTGTTTAAATGTTATGGGCTGAAAAATGTTTAATTTTACTATTTTTCCCTTAAAAATGTAATATTTTTTCATGACTTTCAGCGGCGTTTTCAGAAAAAGCACCACTAAAGGTCAAGCTTTTTGCGGCATTTTTTGAGAAAGCGTCGCTAAAGGTCATGTTTTTAGCGGCGTTTGTGGAGAAAGCGTAGCTAAAAGCCTAGATTTTTAGCGGCTTTTTGGGAAAAGTGCCGCTAAAAGTCATGACCTTTAGCGGCGTTTGTGGAAAAAGCACAGTTAAAAGTCATGATCTTTAGTGGCGTTTTTTTCTCATAAACACCACTAAAGTTTGCAGCGTTTGTTTTAGCGGCGTTTTTTGCGGCGCTTTCGAAAGCGCTTTCCCCAAATCTCATAAAATTAATTTGAAAATTATATTTTTAAAATTTATAAAAAAACAATTTCAAAAATATATATCTAAAATTTTAAAAAATAATTTAAAAATAATATTTAAAATTTTAAAAAATATATATTATAAACATTTCAAATATACATTTCAATTTTTTTTTAAATTAATAATAATAAATAAAATAAAATAAGAAAAAAATATAAAACTTTAAAAAAGTAAAAAAAAAAGACAATTTTAAAAAAAATTAAAAAAATTGAAACGGGCACTGTCAGGTGGCAACGCCATTCAAAATGGCTCCACTAAAAATGTAGCGTGATAATTATTTTTTTATACCCTTGCTGACGTGGTAAGTTGGTGGCACCATATAATTTGGCTCCACCTAACTTTTACTGTAAATTTTAAATTATTTTCGTATTTAATTAAAAAAGTGAGTCATTTTAATAATTAATTAATTTTTTGAGTTATTTTAATTAAAAAAAAGCATAAAATTGAAAAAGAAGAGTCAAAATCAGCAAAACCCATCAAAGCTTGGTAGGCATTACAATGATATATAAAATAAAAAAATTAGTTAAATACATTTCAGTTTCCAACTGGCAATTCTCAATAAATACCCCAATATTCACTTACATCCTTCATTTTTTTCATTTGGATCCCAATCTGCAGGCTGGTGGAATGCTCTTTTTCCTAATTCATCATTACTTCCTCTTCTACTTCTTCCTAACTTACAATTCTCACTTTTTGTTTCTTCTCTATCCAAATATCAATGCAATCCCTGCGTCTGGACTTCTTCTTTTCTCACTCACCGCCCCTTCTATATCACGACTTCACCGCCAATCCAAATGACAGGGATGTGGGAAATGTTGGCCCAATCTTTGCCTTTCTCCTTTTCACAACGTTCCTCCAGCAAAGGACAGTCCCTAATCCACAAACGAGAAAGAGAGGGAGGGAGCATGTTTGGGGGCATGGATTGGAGCTTGGGACAATTGCCGATTGACAAATTGCAAAGAGAGGTGAGGTGTTGAAACCCCTTGTACTCCAAACTCTTTAGATTTGGAAAATTCCAGATCTCGAGAGACGTAAGAGAAGAGGGAAGCAGATGTTCATCTGGAAAACACTCCATCTCTACTTCTGAATTTGAGATCTGGAGAAATGTAAGAGAAGGGAGTGTATGCAAACTCCATTCCCTTTTCCTAATCAAGCTCTCAATTAGTTTATCACTCCCTCTGATTATAATTTCTTTTAATTTGGAAGGCAAACCCTCTTCTGGAACCCTCTCTATTTCTGGACAAAAACATATTAACAACCGCTCAAGGGATGGAAAGATGGAGTGCATTTGCTCTGGCAATGACTTTAGACTTTTGCAACCCCAAAGGCAAAGTATGGTCAAATTGGTGGCAGATAATCCATCTTCAATTTGAAAAGATATCAAATTTTGGCAGAAACGTATTTCCAAAGAATCGAGACATGTTAGATGCTGGTGGCGAGAGCCCTCTAAAGCAGCAGTAATAAACTTCAACCCTTCACATCTCTTAAGCTCAACTCCCTTTAGCATAGGAAACGATCCTAATGGGAAAGATTCCAGTTGACCACACTTCGTATCTGTTATATCCAAAGATTCAAGGGATGTATACAACAAGATTTTGGAATGATCAAAAGCTTTGCACCCCACGATGCTCAATGTTTTCAGTGTAATAGACACAGTACCTTCAGGAAGGGATCTGATATCAGAACAATTTGAGATAGTTAACCTGTCGAGATGAGTGCAGTGTTGCAAAATCTGTTCCAATATGGAATCATTCATATTCGAACCTTGAAATCCCAACTCTCGAAGCCCACAAGGCAATGGCTCCAATTGCAATGCATCACATTTTTCTAACTCAAGTTTACAAATGCTTGGTGTCCTTGGGAGAAAACATTCAAGCTTCTCACAATTTGCAATCACCAATTTCTTTAAAGAGGGGAGGTGTTTGGGTATAGACTTGATTAGCTTTGGACAATCCACGATCGTAGCTCTTGCGAGAAGGGAGAAAGCTTCATCACTCCAACACAACCATTCTTCCCACCCGACCATGTTCTCAAACACTAGGATTTCAAGAGATCCAAATGGTTTAGTCGAAGCTTGTCCATTATTGTAGAACTCCTCACCAATCATTACAACTCCATTGAACCAGAAATTGAGAGAGATTTCAAAGATGATAATTGGCCAAGCGATGGAAAAGATAGGCAAAATTCTGATCTTGCAACACCAAAGATACCATATTTGAGAAGGAAAAATGCCCCACCCATTCTGGAAATCTCGTGCCTTTGTAACCAGATAACTAGATGCTTCAAGTTTTCATTAGGCTCCAGTTGTTCCAATACTTCTCTATCATCTTTGTGAGTCACTATCAATATCATCATATTCATCCCATGTCAACTTCAACTCCTTAAGATTAACCTTATCCTTCAAATTGGCATCTTTGGCATCCCTGGCATTTACAACATTTTTCAGTCTTGAAATGGCAAGTCTTCCACGTAAATGCTTGAGCTTTCCCAACTCATTAATGCTTGAACCAGTTTGATCACCTAAAACAAAATCTGTTAAGATTCGAATATCTTTCAACTTACCCATTCCTTCTGGCATCCTAGTTAACTTTGTTCCCCTAATATCAAGATAAAGCATGTTGATCAATCTCCCCATGTCTCTCGGCAACTCAACTAGGTAACTGCATCCATGCAATGTCAATGATTGCAAATTATACAATGAACACAGAGAGTTTGGCAACCTTCTGATTGAAGTTTTTGAGAGATTCAAATTTCGTAGATGCTTCAAACTACCAATATCTTCCGGCAATTCTTTGATATTACCATACCCAGCCAAAGAAAGCACTCGTAAGCTTGATTTCATCAGCAAATCGTGCATTAGCACATTGCTAACATATAACCCACCGAAAGAAGACTTCACGTTTATGAAAGTACGCAGACCTTTTGCTTTAGGTAGACTTTGAAATTTTTGCCGCACATCATATAGTTCTTGGACATTGGACAAATGACGGGTCTTTTCAGTTATTACACAAGAACCACCACTCCCTTCCAATCTGCAGATGAATTCTCTGGTGACAGATTTAGCCAAGTCACTAATTAGATCATGCATGACAAAACAAGATTCCTTTCCTTTCGATTGTTGAAAAAAGGACCTCAATCTCAAATCTTTGAAGTACTCGTTACCCAGTTCTTCCAGATCTCTATTATCTTTGAAAAGTTTGTAAAAGTCCTTCACCATCCATAATTGAATAAGTTCTTCACTATGCAATTCGCAATCTTTAGGAAAAATTGAACAATAAGCAAAACATCGCTTTAAATGTGAAGGAAGATAATGATAACTTAATGTTAGTATTTGGAAGAATATTACTTGCGGTATTTGGTATGTCCCAAAAATTGCTATGCAATATTTTGTTCCATTCATCGTCTAGTTTACTGTGAAGGAGACCTCCAAGTGTTTTTGCGACCAAAGGAAGACCGTTACACCTTTTGACAATTGCTTCACCGATTACCTTGAGATCCGGATGCGTGCTTGGGGTTGTACCAACGAATGCATGCTTTGCGAATAGCTTCAAATGATCATCATTTGATAAGGTCTTGGATGATAAGTTGGAGCGATCCTCATAATGTCGGCAACACTTTCATTACGTGTGGTTACAATAATCTTGCTATTTTGAGCCTCAAATTTGAAAGGAATCTTTGAATTTGCTCCCACACATGACATAGTTTTCATTCCAAACATCATCCAAAATGATTAGATATTTCTTTCCGACAATTTTGCTCTTTGAGTTTAAGTTGAAGGAAGTGATTTAAGTTCTCCTTTCATCAAACTACATTTGATCTCTTCAAGAATGGTTTTGGTTACCTTGAAAGCATCGAATTCTCTGAAACACACACCCATGCTTTGGGGTGAAACCATTTATCCACTCGAGGGTCATTGTAGATCAATTGGGCAAGGGTGGTTTTGCCAGCCCCCGCCATACCCACAATGGGAATCACATCTATCGATTTTTAAATGATTTTGAGGATCCAACAACTTCATGATTTCTTCTTTTTCATCATCTCGCCACAAACATCGACTCGTCCACCAAACAAGTTGCGGTGTTCTTTGAAATGCCTTTTCTCCTTTAAAGTTTTCTTTCGGACCAGAATCTGTTTTTGGTTGAGTAGACTATCTAGTCTCCCAAGGATATCCTCCGGCTTTGATTGCATCCCATCATTGAAATGATTGAAAGAAGAGAAAACGCTATTGAAAGAAGAGAAAGCGCCCAACCCCGCTTCATAGGAATAGTTTGATATTCGGATTCGATCTTGTTAGAAGAGCTTGATGAGAGATCTCGTCCGGGAGGTCCTCGGCATCATAAGCGACATGTTTGAGCTCATCATCCAACTTTTGACATTTGGGTTGGTAATCGCTTATTTTCGGCATCATCCAAAGACGGCTTTTCACCGACATCAAGGTTGGCTTGAGTTTTTCTGCAGATCGACTTCAAGATTCTTTCCTTTGATAAGCCCTCAGAACATCCCGAAACAATCCTATCAAGCAAACTTTGAATGGAAGCAGAGAGAAAAGCTTCACCCACCATAGCCATGGTTTTTTTTTTTTGGTAAGGGAAGGTTTAAAGGAAGGCGAAAAGGGAAGTAATAGCAAAGAAAGGAAAAGAAGAGTGGTTCAACTAAAGAGAAGAAGGTTGCAAAGATAAAGGATTTGGATTTGAAACAGAGAAAGAAATTGCAAAGCAAATAGTAAACAAGGAACAGAGAGAACGATTGGATGAAAGGGAAGGCTTTAACTTTGCAAGTACTTTGGTTTCAATCGAGATGAAACGAGCTGGTAGCAAAAATCGATTTGTATTGAAAAAAGAAATTGCATTTTGAATTAGGTTAAATTTTTGAATTTTAATAATTCTAATAATTCAAATAAAATTTAATATAAAATTATTTTATTTTATATTTTAAAATGTTTTAGTTATTTATTATTATTTTACATTTCTCCCAAATCTATTTTACTTTATTGCCCCTTCCCCCCCCCCAACCATTTTCCCCAAATCAATTTTTAAAATCCCTAAATCAAATCTATCGCTTAGCATTCATTCGAAGTTTCGAACCCGAAGCCTTCCTTTTTTCTTTCTTCATCAATTCATTCAAAGTTCAAACCTTTTATTTTTCTTCCCTTTTTTTAATTATATTATATTATTAACATGAATCATTGAGTCATCAACATTTTCTATAAATCTTTTTTTGTAAAAGGAAAAAAAATCATTTCAATGCAAAACAATAAAAAACTTATGCTGGATTTTGAATACCCCGTTACGGGAGGACCAAAGGAGAGGTTGCTGCAAATAGACCACATATTTATAGTTTGTCCAGTTCTTTACTTTTTTTTCTGTGCAAATTGAAACACTAGATCAAGATGGATTTTTTTTGTCCTGTTTGGATGTTAGGAAAATTCAGAGAGAAAAATTGAAGAGTGAGATGGGCAACTACAAAAGTAAAAAGGGTCAACATATGAGGTTTGGTTCAGTTTTTAACTCATGTGACTCTAGTTATATCACATAACTTTTTGGAATTGCTTACAAATTAAGCTGGAATGTTGAGTTGAATTAAACATATATTCTAACAACTATATTTATATTTCATTCTTTATTTATACTACCGCTTCTTGTATTTTTCCATTTTAAGTAATTTAATTTTTATAATCTTTTGAACTTCTTTTTTCATTTTCTTTTACTTTTCCTTATGTTTATTTCTCTTTTTTATTTCATTTAAAGTAATTTTTTATATTTTGCATTTACTAAAATTAGTACTTATATTTTTATTTTTTTTAACAATTTAAATTTTTCGAGTGAGGTAAGCTTGTGGACTAGTTTTAACAAATGAAAAACATAAAAAAAATTATGTTAAAAGAAATGGAGGAGAAAGAAAAATAAAGGGAGAAGTAGAAGAGAAAGAAAAAAAGAAGTTAAAAGAGTATAAAAAAATTAAATTACTCAAAATAAAAAATATAGAGACAAATTGTATAATTTAATCTACAATCATATATAAACATATACGTGGAAAAATTTTACTTAAGAGAATAAAAAATTGATTGATTAATTATAGAAGTCACTTAACTATTTAATTCTCGTATTTTGTTAAAATAATATTTTATTAATTAAAAATAAGCATTTTTTTAAATAGGTATTTAATATTTTTAGGATTTTAAAATATGTGTTTGTTGACGAGAATTGAAATTTGATTTTGATTAAAAAAAAGTGAATCTAAAGTTAAATATATGGTTAGAGATAATTTTTAAAGTAGTTCCTTAAAAAGCTACCCAGAGATTTTTTTATATTAAAAGTTTGCATAAGTTTAAGAATTTAGGTAAAATGTTTGAATGGATGATATTGCGTTGATTTAATTATTACAAAGGCTTAAATCTGAATCAATTAAGATTTCAAATATATTATTAAAAAAATAACATAATTATAACACTTATGTAAATTAAAATATATTAAACTATTTTATGTAATTAAATTTTATAATTATATGTCTTAACAATATTCTTAATTATTCAATATTTTAAGATTTTTAATAATATTTTTATTGGTTTAAATATTTTTTAAGTGTTTTACTATGTATTTTAAAAATATGGTCTGAAACTATTTTATTTGTTTAAATATTAGTTTAAACCCTAGACTTTAATTAAAGCCTAAGTAAATCCACTTATTTAAGTACAAAATAATTTATATTATTGAACAAATTAGACTATCAATTTACTAGTCTAAACGGTTTAATTAATTTGACCGATATGATTGGTTCGACCGATTTACCTGATTCTATTAAGGGTAAATTACACCAACAGTCACCCAACTTTGGGGTAGCTGACAAAACAGTCACTTAACTTTCAAAAGTTACAAAAATCACTAACATTATAAAAAAGTGACAAAATAATCACTGATTAACAATTTCCATTAAGGTTTTTAACAGATGCTGACGTGGCAAGTTAACCAGCTGATGTGGCAAGTTAACTTGCCAAGTTGGTGATGACTGTTGGTGTAAAGGTTCCTACTTCCTTCCTTCCATCTCAAGGACCAAACTGTAATTTTCCTTCATCTCCTCTCACCATCTTTTTCGGCCGGGAACTTCCACAAAACGTCGCCCTCAAAAGATATCTTAATGCTTCCGAACTCCAACAGTGCCGTTATATTCTCTCCTAAAAAAACAAACAGCTTCTCCACCTCTCTTCATCTTCAACCTTTTTCATTTCTATGGATGCTCTTTTTCATCATCTCACTTCAGGTAACCATTCTCTTTATGGCTCGCGCCATCCCTTTCTACAATCGTCGAACCTATTTCCCCGAACCCAGTATTCGAATCGTCGAACCCATTTGCTACATCAATTGCATCTTGTGTTTTTCCAGCAAAGAGAGTATACCCACAAACTCCCATGCTTCTCCTTGAACAACCTTGTGTTTTTTTTTCACAGTTTGTCTAACCACATCAAGATAGCCAAGTCCTCAATCTGCTCTGGCCTCTTTGAGATCACTTAGCATTCCAACAACACAGGCAACAATAGCATCTTGATTCCCAACCCAACTAAGCATATACAAAAGTTTCCCAACCCAACCCAACTATTTTGGAGAAAATATTTTCTTAGATTCTATTTTTTTTAACACCAGATAGAATATAGGAGACGGATAGTGCTTCGATTGTTGGAGACCGATAAAGACCTGGTTTACGTCAAAGGAAGGGAATGGATGACCCCTTTCCATTGTGCAGCTGTAGTGGGAAACTCTAATCTTTTATTCCAGTTCCTTAAAACTTGCCCTGAATGCGTTGAGGATGTCACGGTTCGTAACGAGATTGCATTACATCTTGCTCTGAAAAATGACCACACCGACGTTTTTCATCTCTTACATGGATGGCTTCAAAAGAACCGTCGTGGAGGAGGCAATGGTTTGGAAAGAAAGGTTGTGAATTGGAGAGATGATGATGACAACACTGTGTTGCACATTGCAGCTACAAAGCAACAACACCAGGTATATATCATCATAATGATAAGTTGCGTATATTCCTTTGATAATCTTATTAATGAATGTTATATAATATTCTACGCAGGCAGTACAACTGTTGTTGGATTCCTTTTATAAGTTAGATGTAAAAGCTAAGAACTTGGGATGCTTGACAGCTCGAGAAATCATAGAAAATGTTGGAAGACAAGGGTTGAACATGAGTAGCGCCGAAGATGATGATACGACCACCGCCAAGATTAAGTGCATTAAGAAAAGAACTAGTCGGTCTGAAAGAGCATTAGTAAAGTTGATTCGCACAAAGAATGGGTTGTCGGAGAACATGATCAATGCAACACTGGTGGTAGTGGCGCTGGTCATAACAGCGATTTACCAATCATCTTTAAGCCCACCGAAAGGTCATTGGCAATGTGATAACACTAGTAACCTCACCACCACCACCTCCTCAAACCTTACTACTACCACTAAATTTAAACTTTTTAACGACAATTACGATGAAAATTTTTCTAAACATGTGTTGGGTAAAGAAAGAATGAAAACTGATACAACAATCATGAATCCCAACTTGTTTTTAGGGTTTTGGTTATTCAATTTTATAGCAACATGGCATCTCTATTTTTCCTTTTCTTCTTCTTCTCCTCCTCCTCCTCTTATTCTTCATTTTCTTCTTTTTCTCTAACCCTAAAATGGTGCTTATAGTGCTATTAAAGTGAGAGTAACCGGCCAGCTGGACGATTTTTTGGCACCAATGACGCTGTCACCTGCCATGTCACTTTGCCGTGACGTCTGTGACAGAAAACGACAAAAAGGACTATTTTGTAACTTTTCAAAAGTTGAGTGACTAAAATGAAATCTAGGTGACTATTTTATCAGCTACCCCAAAGTTGGGTGACTGTTGGTGTAATTTACCTTTCTATTAAATAAATCATTAAAATTTTATAAAAATAAAAATATAAAAAAAAGTTATTTCAATTCAACCAGTTTAACTACCCAATCAATTAGTTAGTATTGATTCCTGGATTAACCAATTTAATGTCTTTCTTCAAACCATTACTCCAGCCGATTCTCAATCTAACCGGTCAAACTAATCTATTCAAACAACAATGTTCAAAAATCGCCTAAATAATAAAATCATAAATTTCAAAGTTAAAATTCCGATTCCAATTCTCAAACCATACCTAATGGTTTAGCCCGTGTTTGCAGCACACACAAAATCATTTAATACTTGGTAACACAAGAATTAATTGCTATCTTTTTTATGACAACGTTTTTGGTTGTTTGCAAATAATTTAGCATAAAGAAAAAAATATCATATTATAACATAACCAATAATATTATTGTTCTAAATTAAAAATCATATTACACATATATGTATGTGAAAATAAATATTTAAAATATAAACGTGTGTTTAAAAATATCATTTAATAATAAATAATGAAACTTATGGTTTGAAAATAATTAATCATAACAACATATAAAATACATACGATATTAAAATTTTAATAAATAAATTAAATTATGAGTAAAACAAAATTTAACCACAAACATATATCAGATAAACTATATTAAGTGCACTACAATGATTTGTCATTAATTGTAAGTTAGAGTCAAGTTGACTTGTTATACCAATTTAATTAAAAACATTATAAAGATATACAACTGATGAAGATAATAAATTATGCATATTAAAATAAAAATTTATAAAATATATCAAAATAAAACTTTAGTTAAGTGGTAAATTTAAAGTTTTTCCAATTCAATTAGCATGGAATCAAATCTATCTATCTATTTATAATCTACAAAAACACATGTAAGTTGACAGGGAAAGAGGTTCCAAAACTACCTTTAATTCCACTGCATTAGGTTGTAAGTAGAGCTTTTTAGCTTGGATTAACTTTATCGCCAATGGCCGAGTCAAAATGTTAATATTGGGGGGTCAAGTTAAAATTAGACCTTCTATGTAATAATCAATTTAAACATAAAAACAATTTATTCAAAAGAAGCAATATTCCAGCATAACAATCGATTCAATCCAAATTGACTAATTCATGATCATCCAAAATCAACCAAATTTGATCATCCAAAGTACATCAATTTCCTAATCCAAAATTCACATAACTTTCGATTAGATTAACCATTTTTTTTCGTTTTCACTAAAATACTCACTACTTCACAAGTTATCATTTGACATAATTTTAAACAAAGTAACCAATGTTTTTTTTTCCTTCCATTCACTTTGGCTCAAACTTACTATAACATTATCTAGCTATTTTTGCTTTATAATAAAGATTTACTAGATGGTTATGTTTTTGGTTATATTACTTGTTAATCTATATAAATTGTGGTGCCAATGAGGGCATATTAGTTAGGCACTTAGGTTGTGTAGTTTTCGTATGTTTTAGGTATGTTTATATGTGTTTTGAATAGGTGAAAATGGTTGGAAATAGTTTGACTTGGTACGTAAGAAATGGTTGATGAATTAGCTTGAATGTGAAGTCGTCTGCCATATACAGAAGTTTTTTCCGATAATTGTTCCAAGATGAGGGCAACTTCGAGATGATCTATGATTGAGATACTATCGAGCATTTTGAATTCGAAATACTTCATCATTAAAAATTTATCAGTACATTGTCACTCGGTGCTGTATTTCTCTTTAAGAGCTTTCCATATTTCTACCGGGGATTGCACCGACATGTAAAGATCATACAATCGATCAGACAAGGTGTTGAGAATGTGTCCTCGACTTGTGAAATTATCTTCTTCGTGCTTCATCTTAAGTTCAGCCACTTTCGTAATTCCCTCGGAGTTTGCATTGGGGGCAGGATCCTCTACTGGTTGTAGGTTTGGATCCAGAACGTATGCCACATTTAAGACAGTAAGAAGGAACAACATCTTATCCTTCCAACGATTGAAGTTTGAACCATCAATATCCACTCACCGTAGGAATATATTAGGATACGAATGACATGTCATTAGGGGTTATGTGACTTGGATGCTGGTCCATAAGTCCTATCGGTGGCTGAGTTATCGGCATGTATTGCGGGATACTCGTGACCTTGTGTGAGCGACAGACCGTGTAACTTCGTCATGACCGTCAGCTTGTGTGAGCAGACACGTTGATAGCTCTAGTGTGAGCATTATATGTGATACGAGATTGAGATAGCTTCGGCTATGTATATGGCACTTAAGGTGCGAGATTCCTGAATATCCAATAGTATTTCAAACGGTTCAACGGGTATGTCAAAGGTGTGGATAAGAATTACTTTTATACGAGATATTACAGATATGTACATGAACCGAGTAATACATTGAAATAAGAAAAATTATGAAAGTTACATCTAACTTTGTGAATGAAAATGTGGTAGGTTGGTGATTCATTATAAGTTATGTTATGTTTTATTTGCTTAATTTGAGTATATATGATGAGCTGATTTAAATGTTCTACGAATTTACTAAGCTCCGTGTTTTATAGTGTAATCAAAGCTAGCTCGGATTTGGGATTGTCGGAGACTTCATCACACTATCCAACTATCACCTTGGTACTTTTGAACTTAAGTATTTTGAGTATATGGCATGTATAGGAACTTTGGTCATTTTAATATATTTGTTGGTAATGAATTTAGCCATTTGAATTGGCTTGTAAATGTCTAAAGTTTGGTTTTGTGTATAGCCATGAAAGTTGGCTTTATTTGGTTGGTTGGTTGTGTATATATTTGTGCTTATGGCTTGTGTGGTAAGTTTGATGATGGATATGTGATGCTTGTTGATAACAGGTATTGTGGATGTCAAATGGTTGATGATTTGAGAACTAGTCTACTTCTGAGTTTGGGCAAAATGATACATGTTTGAAGGTGTTCATTTAATTGAATTGTGATTGTGAATTTGGTATAAATGGAATAGCATATTGTGGTACATGTATGCTTTGTTGTTGTTGATGTTTAAATGGGTATGATTTATGCTTGGTTGAGATTAGATAAATGCCTATATATGCTACGTTTTGGTGCCAATTGATTTGGTTTTGGTGTATGCAAATTTGGGTGGCAAAATGGCTTGGTAAATAGCCTATTTTTGTCTACACAGGCGTGTGTCTCAGCCATGTGTGAGACACGATTATGTTACACAGTCATGTGTCCTCTGGTTTTGAATTAAAAATCAAGTCAGTAAGCTTCACACGGCCTCACACACGAGCGTGTGTAGCCATTTTCAGGGAACACGGACGTGTGTGTTGGCTGTGTGACCCAAATCAAAGAGTTACACGAGGTATGACACATGCTGAGACACAGCCATGTGATCCCATTTCGAATGTTCACGCGGCCTGTGACACGGGTGTGTCTTTGGCCGTGTTAGACACACGAGTGAGTGTCCCCTATATTTTGCAAAAAATTTCCAAGTGCTCCAAAAGTTTCTTAAATTATCGATTTAGTCTCGAATCACCCCGAATGCATGTTTTAGGCCTCGTAGGCTTATAATAAGGATGATATGTATGTGTTGAATGATGATTATTTGGAACTTGAAAATGTATGTGAAATGTATGTGTAATTGTATAATATGTTCGGTAATGCTCCGTAACCCTATTTCGACATTGAATACAGGTGAGGGGTGTTACACTTGTGCAGTTCAATTTGGGATTCCTTAAAACCTTCAAACATCCCATTAACTCAGGGAATTTCAAATAATCCACCCGTTGGTTGTATAACCAATTTAGACCCGTTATCGTCCTACTACAGCTAACAAAATCACTTACATAACCAATTTGAACTCGTTACTGAATAAATAACTAGTATCTGAAAATAATCATTAAATTTACCGCTGTCAAAGCTCCATCAGATTATCGTTAAACAAAACATACTTTTAAATTAAAAAAATTACTAAATAAATAAAAACAAAAATACATAAAAAAATGATCCGCATCTCTCTCCCATTCATCTTTTAACAAAATATAAGTAATGTTTTTTTCCTTCAACTCAGATTGATCTACCATTAGGGGTTATATATACCAATTTGGTCACGCCAAATAGAATGACTCTACCAAATAAAATATGATTTTTTTTTAAAATTTTAAATTAAAAAACACATTAAAAAACAGTAATAGAGTGGTGTTTTCATTTAGAATGGCTCCACCAATCAGAAAACAATGTTTTATGGTTTTAAAAGTTTAAAAAACAAAAATAAAATGACACTAACACGTACAAAACTGGTGGCGCCAAACTTTTTGACTCCACCAAAAAATGATTATTTTTTTAAAACTCCTAGTTTTTCAAAAATAACAATATTTTCTTGGTATTTATACAAGTGGCGCCATTTTATATGGATCCACCAAAAAAATTAATTTTTTTTTATTGAGATTGCTAATGTGACATGTTGGTGCACCAAATTCTTTGGCTCTACCAATTTTTACTGTAGATTTCAGATTATTTACGTGTATAATAAAAAAAGTGGATTATTTTCATAATTAATCAAAGTTTTAGGATCATTTTTATAAACAAGCAGCCTTTTTTTGGGCAACCAATCAAAATGGAAAATTTACATATTAGGTCACCGAATATTTTAGGTCATCACATTTTAATTTGGTGTCATCAATGTGTCAGACATCGCTATCAGAACACTGTAACAAATACCTATTTTTATAATTAATTTATTTTTTTATACCATTTTCATAATTACTTATCCTTTTATATTATTTAAGCCGTCGGACATATGTCTCCAAATAATTAATGGGGACTTAATGCTGTATAGATCAACATGTAACATCTATCTGTTTACATGACACGTAATGAAACCAAAATTAATGTATTACACAAATGACGAAATAATATGAAAAAGTAACTATAACATATGGCTTCATCAAATAATAGCAATACAAATATACAAATATTTTGAAATTTATACCTACAAATTAAGTAAAAGTATCATGGAGTTTTCTCTACTAAAAGTTAGATTTTATATATATATAATTTTAAAAATTGACAAATTAATCCCTATACATTAGATTAAATAGTAAAATAGTTATTATGTTAAAAATTTCATCTATTCCCACTGTTAAAAGCTGATCCTAGTACATCAACATGAGGTACATATGGCATGCCACATGTCACTATGTGGTTATTTTGCCAGCCACGTCAATTTTTACCAGTACAAATGGTTGAAATTTTAACCGAAAATGTTTAATTTGCTCTTTGATCTAACATATAAGGACTAATTTACCAATTTTTTAATAAAAGGGACAAAATGCAATCTATACCATACAAATTATATATTAACATATAAAAAAATTATATAAATATAAAAATACTATACATATCCATGAATTGTTAGATGTAATAATAATACCCAAGTATTTGTTTTCTTTTCCATCCTTCAACTTCTAAGTAAATGGTTGTGTTTCCAAATGATTTATGCATAATAATAATAATAATAATAATAATAATAATAATAATAATAATAATAATAATAATAATAATAATAATAATAATAATCTATGATTAACATGTTAAGGTATATCTAAGATACGAGTGTTTATATCATAATGCAAAATCGATCAACTTCAAATCTTTATTATTTGTGTTGAGGATTCAACATTTAATAGGTTCACAAAATGAGAGTATTTCATCAAGTACTTAAAATTGCAAACAATGTGTATTTAGTATTATTATATTCAAACTTATACCCTATAGTGTATTTAACATTTTCGAAATCCAACTTCAAAACCAAAAATGCAAAACCTTTGAAGCATTCAAAACTTTCATGCAAATACTTCTGGGATTGAAAATTGAGGTCTTACATTGCCAAATAAAAAAATCGTGTAAAATTTTGGCTTAATTCAATTTTAATTTTCTCCAATTTTGGCTTAATTCAATTTCACTTCTTAATTAACTTGTTTTTATTTATTTTGGTATCTATTATTTTTTTAAATTTAATTTTTCTACTTTAATCGAAAAATAAATTTTTAATTTTAAGAACCAAGACTATATTGACAAAAGGTGAAAAGTTGAGAGAATTTGTTGAATTTTTTATATTTAAAACCTAACTGATAGAATTTGTAAGTATTGGGAGACTAAATTTATTATTAGGCCAATAAAAATGTCACGTCAGCATTCCGTTAATAATTCAATGGAGGAACGTAAATGACTAAAATAAATTTTTTAGACCTAGATAACTAAAACAAAAACACACTATTAGGTAGCTACTTGTGAAGTTTACAATTTTATGTTTTACAATGTTATTTTTGAGCTATGTTTTCATCACTTATATTCATTGTTTTTGTTAAATTTTTTAAAGATAAAAACTTAAGTATGTATGATTAAAAGGAAAGACAAACAATCAATGCATAAATATGATACAATATGTAAAACACTATAAGTTTATGCACAAATATTAGTTGAAAAAGCTTAAATAAAGAAGAAAAATAAATTGATGGTAATCACAACATTGGAAAAAAATTTAAAAAAAAAACAATCCAAAAATGTATCACTTGGTCAAATTGATAATATTTATATCTTTAACCTTGCCATAGTCAAAAGCTCTAAAAGACCTATTGCATCATCATATGCACAAAAAGCCAAATATCAAATGGCTTATTCTTCTCTAAGTCTTAAGAGTCCAATTTTACAACACTCTCCTAACAAGGTTCTTTGAATTTCCAATAGATTTGATGACACCCTTATTTGATAAATTTCATATATACACCAAACCATAATTAGAGAAAAAACTAAAATCACCACTGTATAACCACAGCTGAAACAAAAAATAGAGTTCACTTAAACTAGTTTTTGTTTTTTTAAAAGAAACTTAGAGTGAAATTAAAAACTAAACAAAAACAAACAAAATTGTTGAAACAAGGGTGACCAGTAAGTAGCCCAGAGGTGGGTGTCGCTACGAGGAAGACCAAGTTATGAACTTTAAATTAAGAAAAAGCAAGGTGGTAGTTGTAGGACATAGTACTGTTTTATTTGGTTTTAGTGGTACAGCTATCAATTTATTTCATGCCTCTATACTAGACTTTACTTTTATACGTTGATTCATTATTCAATTTATAAATTAATTAAAAGAAAAGAAACTTAATTTTGCAGCAAAGTCAAGAAAGTAAAAGGCAAAAAAACAAAACAAAAAAATAGGGTTAGCCCCACTTCACTTTAAACTAAGAAAAAGTTGTAGGACATAGTGTTTTATTTGTTTTTTGCTTCCACTTTATAGTGGAGGTCAGTTTGGCAATGCTTTTGAGAAGTGCTTTTAAGAAGTACTTTTGAGAAGTGTTTTTAATGAGTGCTTTTGAGAAGTGCTTTTAAAAAATTTAAGTGTTTGGTATTACTGTCAAAAAGTATTTTTGAGAAATAAAATGTCTATTTTAGACATGATATTATAAAGTAACAAATATGTATTTAAATAATGTTCAAATTAGTTAATATTATGATATTTTAGCAAAAATATAAAAATTATAATTTATTGTTAATATTTTAAAAAATAATTTAAATTTTAAATATTTCTAAGTAATTAATTAATTATTATTTATTAAATTTAATTAGAATATATAAACTATATTTAAATATTTAAATATAATATTTAAATTAACATGCAAATATATAAACTATGAGTTGTTTCTGCACTTATTTCCCTGCCCCTTTTCTTATGCGAAAGTGCACCTTTTTTTCACTTTTTTTTTATTCCCTTTATTTTTTTTTCTTTTGATTTTTTTTCAGGGAGAAACCCTGCTATTGAAGATCCCTGCAACCAAACCCAGAAAAATCATTTTCACATTTTCATAAACAGGATTCTCCCACAAACAACTCCCATCTTGAACTGCCACTTTCTCTAATTTCAACGTCGGCTTCCCAACATCCTCCGGCACCAATGCTATAGTTACGGCGGACTTTTTCAACCGTGGCACCTGAAAAAAAAAACAAAAAAGGCTAAATCAGGCAAGAGATCTTTCAAAAACTCTAATAAATTTCTTAACTAAGAATCTAACTCAGTAGTACCTGAGATGCTTGAAACTGCAATTGAAACACACTTTGATTTTCTTCTTGTCGCTCTTTCATGCCTTAAACATGTTTTTTTTTTTTCAGTAGTATATATGCTTTTAGTTTCTCTGTTGAATGTTTGCTACTAAAGTGTTCAGAGAAGAAATAATAAGGATAAAAAAGTAAATTGGCTGCCAAAAGTCCTTTTACTATTAGAAGTGGAGAAATTTTTACCTTCTTCATCTGGCCAAAAGCACTTCACAAACGTGGAAAAAAAATTTCCACTGGCCCCTGTTCTCTAATGCTTCTACAGCAAAAGTGCTTTTTTGAGCAAAAGCTCATCAAAAACGGAGTGCCGAATGGGCCCTAATTAATGGAAAACGAAACTACTTAAAACTTTGCTACAAAGTGAAGAAAGGACAAGAAAAAAATTATTGATATATTAACTTGTTGAATAATATTTTTTTTATCGTATTAAGGGAAAGACAAGGAGTATTTATATATGTTTCTACTATTACTATTATAGCTCACAATAGGGCCCACCGATTTGTCTCGGTTTTGAGATTGATGGTATTGGCATTCCCTATCCTTGATGTTGACATCTTTTAGGAATCCATTGGCTTATTGGACATGTACTAGCAGAGCACGTAGTCCTTTCTAATCCTAGGACTGATTCCCTGAGCGAACCTCACACCTACCAATCACGAGTGAGGATCCCTTATGGGGTTCGCGATCCCTTCTGCGGACATAGCTCCCGACCTCGTCCCTGCGAGGCTTACGCGAGCTCCCCTTGTGGGCTTCTCGTGCGAGCTAACTTTACGAACATTCAACATTCCCACAAGATCCTTAGCCTATAGGAAAATATTCTTCTCCCAGGTTGGAGATCCATATCCTATCGGTTATTTGGGCTAGCGGTTCCTAAATCCTAACATAACTTATCACAATTTTTATGGTTGTTATTTCTTTAGAATATAAGAATTTTGGTATAAGTCTTCCAAATAATATAGTTTTTAAAAATAAAAATAACCTTAATATCAAATTTTTTATTTTATTTTTATAAATCAATCCATTTACGTTATTTCCTAAATTTTAGATTTTATTTTATGATATATATATATAAAATCAAAATTCAAAAAAGTAACATAATTTTCCATGGATACTATGAGTCTCAAAATTAAAGTCATTCGGGTTATGTACACTATGTTGATGTGATGTGTCTCTAAATTATTGTACTATATTAATGTGATATGTCTCTAACTTATTAATTACAAATTTTGATTTGAATTTAATTATTTTCAATTATACAAAATGAATCTAATTGGCAAACCATTTCCACAAAATTGAATCTTTCTTTTTTAGAAAAAGAAAAAACTGCCCCCCAAAATCATAGTACAAAGCTATCTTTTCTTAATATATAACCCTACGTGTTATTTACATGTTAGTGGGATATGTCTCGAAATTATTACTAGGGATTATATTTTTCTACAGATGAACATGCAATATCTATCAACATAATATGATGAAATAACAACACAATAATATATAAATATTTTAAAATTTATATGGTACAAATTGATGGATAAATTTGAGTGGAGACGATAGAATCAGAGACTTATATGGAACTAAATAGTAGACTTCGAGGCGCAAATGACGCTTTCCAAAGAGAACTATTTGCCCCTACACAAAGTTGCTAGAGGGTTAAGACAAAGGTCCTCCCGGGATACAATGAAGTTTTAAATTTCATTTGATTAGCAAAATCGAGGAATTCACTGACTCTTGCTCTAGTTTCTAAAAATATGATTGATTGTAATTGTAATTTATGAGCACCATAGACCCTCTATTTATATACATTCAAAGGATACTATTTTGAAGAATCACAACCCTTCATGTTGAACATACTTCTTAGAAGAAATATGTCCCATGAAAATGTATCAATTGAATGATAAATTATCACTTTCCAAATGCATCTATTGAATGATAAATTATCACTCACCAAAACTGACTAAGTGCTCATCAAAAAATTAAATTTACAATCTATAATTTCCAACAATTCCTACTAGATTGATAATTCCAGAAAATAAGTACACAATGATTATGCATAAAGAAGGGTGTCCGTAGATTGAACATTCCTTTAGTGAAAACTTTTAGAGTATCAACAAAGTGAATGGTGGCTAGTTGTTTGAACCATCACTCTTAAATTCAATACCGAAAAATTTGCACAAATAACCGTAAAGTATTAGAGTAAGAGTTTAAATTTATTTTAGCACCGTTATGGTCATATGCTAATCCTATTTCGTGAAAATGTATGAGAGAAAACCATAAAGAAAATCTCGTTGAAGCGGCACCACTTCATGTCCATATAGGTGGATTTCATGACAATTAATGTCCATCCATTAAGAGTAAAACTCATCCTCCTAAAATATAAACACTAAATCCTGATCCTCAGTCTATGTTGTCGTTCGATAACTAGTTATTACCCATTGAACCTTGAAACTAACTTTTGGCTTGAACAAGGTAGGGTTTCCATTATCAATGACGTAATTAGAATGGTTTTAGTCCCATCTTAGTGGCGGTACTCTTAACCAAATCCCTTGACAAACCTTTTGTCTATGGATCTGCTAAATTGTCAATTACTTAACATAGGTAACAGTTATCACACTATCCCTAATCAATTGTCTTACACACTTATGTCTCAAACTTATATGTCTGGACATTACATTGTACACATTATTGTACGCTCGAGACATAGTAGATTCACTGTCACAATATACGGAAATGGCGAACCTACGTTGTGGCCACAACTTTATATCTAGTAAGAGATCTTTTAGCCATTTCGCTTCCTTGCCGCCAATGTTATAAATTTAGCCTCCATAGTTGAATGTGAGATACAAGTTTGTTTCTTGGAAGCCAAACTACTGGCTTCACATTCGATTGTAAAAATTCATCCCGATATGGACTTATTGTCACTTAGACTTGTAATCCAACTTGCATCCGAGTAACCTTCTAGTACTGCGGGATAATCACTATAGAATAATCCTAAATTTTTTATTTTCTTAAGATAGTAAAAAATCCTACAAAATCCTTTCCAATGATTAGTATTAGGACAATTTGTAAATCTCGCCCATTTGCACACAGCAAATGCGATATCGAGTTTAGTACAATACATTGCATACATTAGACTTTCGATTGTGCTGGTGTACTCAAGTTGCGCTATAGCCTTACCATTATTCTCACTTAACTTGAAGTTCGAATTGTATGGAGTGTTTGAATCCTTGATAGTTAAGTGTTTAAACTTTTCCAATACTTTTTCGATGTAGTGAGATTGGCTTAGTGCAAAGCCCTTTTCATGCTTTTTCACCTTTATACCTAGAATTGTATCTACCTCGTTGAGATCTTTCATCTTAAAATTTAAGGCTAGATACTATTTGGTATCACGAACACCTTCCATGTTCGTACAAAAATCAACAAATCGTCTACATAGAGACAAATAATTACACCATACCTATTGGTGAATTTAGTGTAAATGCATTTATCCACACCATTATGTAAAAAACCATATAACAAGATAACCGAGTCAAATTTCTCATACCGCTGTTTAGGTGCTTATTTTAAACCATATAATGACTTGATCAACTTACACACCTTATGTTCATTCCTAGGAAATACAAAATCTTCTGGCTGCTCCATGTAGACTTCCTCTTCGAGATCACCATTCAAAAAAGTCTTTTTAACATTTATTTGATGTACATGTTGTAACACCCCTCACCCATATTCAACGCCGAAATAGGGTTACGAAGTATTACCGAACTTACAATACATTTAAACATACTTTTCTCATACATTCAATCAATACATACAATCATCATTCATTCATAATCAATTTGTCCCTTATACGAGCCTACGAGGCCCTAAACATGCTTTGAAAGTGGTTTGGGACTAAACCGATAACTTACGAAACTTTCATGAAACTTTAAATTTTTTTCTCAAAACAGGGGACACATGCCCGTGTGACCAGACCGTGTACTAGGCCGTATCAAACCTGTAAGATATACTGACTTATGCCACATGGCCAAGTCACACGCCCGTGTGCGAGGCTATGTGGAGCATACTGACTTGATTTTTAAAACCACACCAGGGGACACATGGCCGTGTACTTAACCGTGTGTCACACACGACTGAGACACACGCCTTTCTCTACCCGTGTGGACAAAAATAGGCTATTTACCAAGCCATTTTGCCACTGCATTTGGTACACACCTTCACCTATACATATGGCACAAAAACAAAGCATAATTCATACCATTTCATCTAAGCATTTCTTGGCCTAAACCACAATCACAAACATCTTCAATTCATCAACCATTTCCAAGCAAACATTAAACATATCACAAAATGATATTAGCACACCTATAAACATATATCACCAACCAAACCAAATAGGTCAATTTACATAGCCATATACAACATTATAAACACAACTTTTACAGGCCAACACAAATGGCCAAATTCACTATCAAGCTATAACCAAAATGATTAAAGTCCCTATACATGCCATATGACCCAAATCATAGTTTCAAAAGTACTAAAATGTTTGTGGATAGCCGATCCCCGAATCTGAGCTAGCTTTGAAATCACTATAAAACATGGAAAAATAACAAAGTAAGCTATATAGCTTAGTAATCTCGTATGTTAACAAGAAGAAACTATCACCATTCATTAACCATTCAAATAATAGAAAAAAATATACAAAAATTCTATTAAATATCAAAGCTATCAAATGATCATTCACATAACTTACCAAGAAACTCATCAATTCCATAGTTTCAATACTCAATTCATTACCATACGTACTTGAACCATCTCGTACCAATCTCATACTCCATTCGGAATAGAAGTCAGATACTCAAGGATCTCACACGATAAGTACCTATACCATGGCCCGAAGCTAGATCAAGGTAATTTATCCAATATTTTGATATCATGGTCAAAGCCAAATCAGCCGATATGCATGGCCCAAAGTCGAATCAGTATAACTTGCACCCGAAGTGCTATATCATGGCCCAAAGCCAACTCAAAGTATCCCTAATGTCATATCACTAGCATCCTAAACTATTCCTAAGGTTCAACCAGGATTTCAACTGTCGAATCGTCGTCGCATTACTATCGTTCATATCCTCAGTCTCGCATTCACAATTTACGCAATATCAAAGCATATTGAATACATTTGTATAGAAATTTATCACATACAAACTTACCTCGAATGTTAAAACGGTAAATCGAGTCGATTAATCAATAACTTTATCTTTTCCACGATCCAAGTCCATATTTATCCTTTCTTGATCTGAATATATTTAAAATTAACTTATTTAATCATTTATTCATTTAATTTAGTCCAAAACACACTTTAAAACACATTTACACTTTTGCCTCACATATTTCACATTTTTCACAATTTAGTCCTTATTTCATAAAATCACAAATTAATGAAATTCCAAATATACCTATGCTAGCCGAATTAACATAGTCCCCCTAACAACCCATATTTTTCATTTATTTCATATTTTAACCACTAAATTTACACATTTCTCAATTTAATCCCTATTTTACATTTTCACCAAAAATCACTTTACAAAACTTGCATAATTCATAATAAATATCCATAATCTATCATCAAACATCAAAACTTATACATATTCTTCAATGGAAACTTTCAAAATCTTTAATAGTTTTGCAAAATAGTCGCCGGGCTAGTTAGTACTAGATGCAATGATCACAAAAATATAGAAATCATTAAAAATCGAGCAAAAATAGACTTACAATTAGATCATGAAATGGCCGAATATCACAAGCCCTAAAATAGTTTTCTTCTTTGCTATACACGGTCAAAAAGATGAATAAAACTCATCTTTTTGTTTTTGTTTTATTAATATCATGATTAATATAAAATCTACAACATTAACCTTTAATAAAACCATTCAATAACATTCATTTAATGTCTAAATATGTCCACTCATGTGTCAAATGGTCAAATTACAACATAAGAACCTTAAATTTAAGGTTCTATAGCTATTAGAAACCTTTATTTATTAGAACTCAAGTTTTACACTTTACGCGATTTAGTCTTTTTTATCAAATTAACCAACTAAACGATAAAATTTCTTAACAAAATTTTCACACCATCATATATTCTTGCTGTAAATATTTTAACATCAGATTTTTGGTTTCAAAACTACTGTTCCAATTTGACTAAAAATGGGTTGTTACACATGTAACTGAAGGATACATGCAAGTGCTATAAGAATTCGAATGGAAGTCATCCTAGCCACTTGTGCATTAGTGTCAAAATAATCTAGGCCTTCCTTTTACCTAAATCCTTTAATCATCAAACTAGCCTTAAAGGCTAGAGAACTCCTTGTTAGAGTATTCTTCCTTTTAAACACCCATTTACACCCGATAGGCTTCGATCTTTGAGGAAGACCAACTAGAATCCAAGTATTGTTGGATAGTATTGAATCCATTTCATCATCGATCACCTTTTTCCAAAATGTTACATCCCTAGAAGTCATGACTTCACCATAGGATTGTGGATCACCATCCATATTAAACATTATGGGGCTCTTCCTAATTACAGATTTTCTATTTCCCTCAAGAAGGAATGCTAGAGATTGCAAGGAAATGAAATCAAGACCAAAGTACTTTACTTTTCTCACTATTTGACTTTTCCTCGACTTTGTATCCTTATTATCACAAAGACTTCTTTTGGTTTGATCACTTGAGATAATTGGTTGATATTCTTTTTTCGAATTTGTTGAATCATTGAAAACATTATTTTCAATGAATACAACATCTATTGTTTCAATAATCGTATTTGACACTAAGTTAAGAACGTGATAAGCCTTAGAGTGTTGGGCATATCCAATGAATGTACTTTTGACGGCTCTTGGACCTAACTTTGTTCTTCGTTGGTCGGGAATTCTATATTAAGCCAAACACCCCCACACTTTGAAATAATCTAAGTTTGGCATTCGACCCTTCCATAACTCATATGGTGATACTTTGAATTTTCTCGATGGTATTCTGTTAAGAATATAGCATGCAGTCAATAATGCTTCACCCCATAGACTATATAGAAGTTTAGCGTTTAACAATATCGAGTTAACTATATCTACTAAAGTATGGTTATTTTTTTCCGCTATACCATTTTGTTGCGGAGTATAAGTTGTGAAACACTCATGTACCACACCTTATTCATCATAAAATATATTAAATTCATTTGAAAAATATTCACCACCTCTATCACTACGAAGCATTTTGATTTTCTTACTAAACAAATTCACAACCTCGTTTTTCAAACCTTTAAACATATCAAATGCCTCTTCTTTACTTCTTATGAGATACACATAAGTAAATCTAGAGAAGTCGTCTATAAAATTGATAAAATATCGTTTTCTACCGCTTATTAGTGTTTTATTTAACTCATAAACATCTGAATGAATTAAATCTAACACTTGTGAATTCCTTTCACACTTATTAGAAAATAGCTTCTTGGTAATTTTTGATTGAATACAAATTTCACATTTATCCACAAACTCATCATTACTTAGACTTATATAACCATTCTTTTGCATACATTGTTAAGTTTTAAAATTAAAATATGCTAAATGTGCATGCCACAAAGGATAAGATTCAACAATATATGCAGAAGAATTAACCTTATTCATATCAATGCTTCACTTGAACATACCCTCGTTACAATATGCTTTTACTACATATATATCACCATTAAGCAAGATAAACTTATCGAATTCCAAGATAATCTTGAACCCCTTATCACACAAAATACTGGCAGACACAAAATTCTTTTTCACATCGGGACCATACAACACATTGGTCAAAGTCAATTTCTTCTCAGATGTGAAGTTGAGTTCCATCGTCCCTAGACCGAGCACCTTAACCGATTGATAGTTGCCCATAAGCACTTCATGGTTTGCCATTAGTTCATAGCTCTTGAACTGTTATTGATCATTACATACACAGACAGTAGCTCTAGAGTCAAGCCACTAGTTACATGACTTATTAGTCATGGTTATGTTGAGTTTAGTAATCATATCAATCTCCAAACTCTCAATCCCTTCCATAACCATGGTCACTAAGTCCATGTCCTTCACCATATTGGCTTTGGAAGTTGTGAAATCTTGCTTCTTTTTGAGAAGTTTGCAATCCTTAATATAGTTTCCTTTCTTATTGCAACTACAACAATTGCGAGATTTTTTCTTCTTGTCTTGCACATCCTTGGTCTCGAATGTGGCCTTTCGCTTACCATTTCAAGAGTTCTTAGACTCGCTCACATGGTTCACTTTAGAACTTTGGGGAAGATACACTGCATAACGCTTCTGAGTTTTCTCTTCAATATGCAAATGCTTGAGTATTTTCTCTACAGTGAAGTCGTCTGCCATATACAGAAGTTTCTTCTAATAATTGTTCCAATATGAGGGCAACTTTAAGATGATCCATGATCAGGATGCTATCGAGCATTTTGAATTCGAAATACTTCATCATTAAATATTTATTAATACATTGTCGCTCGATGCTGTATTTCTCTTCAAGAGCTTTCTATATTTCTACCTGGGATTGTATTGACATATAAAGATCATACAATCGATCAGACAAGGTGTTGAGAATGTGTCCTCGATATGTGAAATTGTCTTCTTCGTGCTTCTTCTTAAGTTCAGCCACTTTCGTAATTTTCTCGGAGTTTGCATTGGGGGCAGGATCCTCTACTGGTTGTAGGTTTGGATCTAGAACGTACGCTACATTTAAGACAGTAAGAAGGAACAACATCTTGTCCTTTTAACGATTGAAGTTTGAACCATCAAATCGGTCAAGTTTCACAAACTCTTGGTTCTTCACTTTGAATGCAGTGGTAGCCTCCGTCACCATCTCTAAAATAGTTCTCTTTTTTTTATGGATAAATGTGAGTGGAGACGATAGAACCAGAGACGTATATAGAAATAAACAGTAGACTTCGAGGCACCGATGACGTTTTTCAAAAAGAACTATTTGCCCCCACACAAAGTTGCTAGAGGGTTAAAACAAAGGTCCTCCCGAGATACAATGAAGTTTTGAATTTCCTTTGATTAGCAAAATCAAGGAATTTCCTAACTCTTACTCTAGTTTCTGAAAATAAGATTTATTGTAATTAAAATTTGTGAGCACCATAGACCCTCTATTTATATGCACTCAAAGGATACTATTTTGAAGAATCACAACCCTTTATGTTGGACATACTTTTTAGAAAAAATATGTCTCATGAAAATGTATTCATTGAATGATAAATTATCACTTTCTAAATGTATCTATTGAATGATAAATTATCACTCTCCGATATTGAATAAGTGCTCATCAAAAAATTCATTTTGCAATCTATAATTTCTGTAATGCCCCAAATTTGGGCTTAGAAGGAAATAGGTCTTGAACGTGGGAACACATAAAAGTTTATGTGTGTAAGAAAATGACATAAATTGCTCGTTTTCTTTAATAGCTAAGTGATTTGGGTGTATTTGGGAGTGTCTGAGAAGTCCTGGGTTCAAGCCCTGGCTTTTGCAAAAATTTGGTTTTCTCTTAAGTGAACCTGGGTGTTAGCATGTAGGCTTTAAAAGAAATTATGGTGGAATTATGACACAAGATGAGCTTGTAGTCCAGTGGCAGTGGCGTGATTAAGGTGGCAAGAGAACTTGAGTTCGAGTCTCCTGTTACGCAATAGAATGTTTATTTTACTTTCTTGCTACATGAGAAGTGGACTTTGACTAGAACTCTGTAGGTTGGAATTTGAATGAGTCATGGAGAATTTAGGAGAGAAAAGGGGGATTTGGATAAGAGATCAGTTGGTTGTTGTTGTGGAGAGATTGTAGGAGGAAATCAAGGAAATGTGAGAGAAACGGGAGAGTTGTGACGTATAGGGACTTTAGGCACTCTTGAATTCAATTTTTGGAGTGTTTTCTTTTTCAGAATTGGGTTGGTTTTTTTACCTTTGAACTCATTTTTGGTCACTTTTTGTTACTTTTTCTGCTTTTTGGTTTTGGGAGGCTGAGGCTATAAACCTTTTGGGTATTATTTTCCCTTTTGTATGTTTTCTGCTTGGCCGAATATTTTTGTTTTATTACTTTTTTCCAATTGGATTTTCCCCTTTTGGCCAATTACTGCTTTTTCTCTCCCTCTCAACACTTTCAGGTTTTGGCTCTTGTTTTCTCAACATTCGGTTACCTTTTCTCTTCTTTTCTGAATTTGTGTTTTTCCCTTTTTCTCAAGTGGTTCCCCTTGGCCAATTACTTTTGTTCTTTGTCTCTCTCAATCAAATATTAGTAGTTCATCTCCCTTTGTTCAATTACTGATTATTTTCTCTTTTCCCTCTCCTATTTTCTGTTGTTCTTTTTTTTTTTTAAAAAAAAAGTGGGAAAGGTTGACGTTGGTTGCTTCTGTTCATAAAAGACTGCTCTCAATTGGTAGGTCCCTGTTTTGACTTCTGCACTTTTGTCTTTTCTTCTTTTTTTCTCTTATTGATTCTCATATTTTCTCCCTCTTATTTATGGTGTTTTCTCTGTATTAGAACTTCTCGAGAAGTGAAGTAGTTTACGAGTGTACGATAAGCGTAGATTATATTTTACTCCAAATAGAGGTTTTCGATAATATGTTGCATAAAGAGATATCAATGATGGCGAGTAGTAGCCATTCTGAGGGAAGATCAGGAATGGTGTCAGCTGAGAATGGGCACGTAGCCCTTGCCCCCAAATTTAAGCAGCGTAAAGTGTCAGCTGTTCGGGATTTTTCACCGGGGTGCAGCAGGGTGGTTGCACCAATCTCTGGATCAAGTGGGCAAACCACAACCAATTGATCTAGTCAAGGGAGAGGTAATCTGTTGGACAAGTATTTTTGATAGAGGCAGTTTTTGATAAGTTGATTGGGATTTGATTAACCCGATTGACAAGTGATTAATGGATTACCTTGATTGAATGTAGATTGGAGTTCTCGTGGGTCATTCACACATTTCACAATCAGGTGTGTATCCACACTGTCTTAACCGTAAATCGGAAAAAGTCGAAATGCCAGAAAATACGACACTTGATGCCACACGGGCGTGCGATTGCACGTAGGGTATTCCGAGCCCATGAAACATGGCATTTGACTATAGAGGCCACCATGAGCAATCTCATGGGCCTAGGTCGTTTTGGGCCACGTCGGGCCAAAATGGGCCGTATAGGCCCAATGGGCTCGTGGGCCCTACATGAGTAAATCTCAAGGACATGTGGAAATTATTGGACTCGACTGTGTCGTTCACATGGCTAAGGTTGTTCTTAGGCCTACTGGGCAACACGGGCATGTTGGCCTATATGGGCCGCATAATGGGTCTTGGGCCCATTCGCACTGTTAACTGTTAAGGTAAAATGACTGTAATACCTCTGTAAGGTAAAATAACCATAATACCCTTATAGGGTAAAACGGTCATATTGCCCCTATAGGATAAAATGATCGTAATGCCCCTGTTAAGGTAAAATGACCGTAATGCCCCTATTAAGGTAAAATAACCATAATACCCCTGTTAAGGTAAAATGACCGTAATGCCCATGTAGGGTAAATGACTATTTTGCCCCTCGAGGGTAAATGACTAATTTGTGCTATGATTCGACTAATTTGATTGTGATGGTATGACTATGATTTGATTGACTTAACTGTGAATGATATAATGATTTGTGGGCCAGACATTCTACATACATGACATACTGCATGGGGTTGGGATATTGGTTATGGAGGAAGTACTGTTCTGATAGTGTCGTACGGGTCGCACGAGACAACTGTGGACCAAGTAATGATCTGTTAAGGTAGCACGGGTCACACGAGATGACTATGGACCTATCGATGGCTTTAAGCCAATTAATCTGATTATGGCTCAGTGCCAATCTAATTATGGCTTTGTGTCGCCTTGATTATGACTTTGTGTCGATCATATTTATCCATGGCTGTGTGCCGATCGTAATTATTGATGACTTTGTGTCGATCATACTTACCCATGGTTGTGTACCGGTTATGTTACCGTAGCTGATGGCTATGTGTCGATCTTATTACAGTTACTGATAGCTATGTGCCATTTATGAGACCGTTCATCGAAGGCTTAAAGCGCATATATCTTTGATCTTGGTGGCTCGCCACATATCATATTCTTCGCGATTATGTTGCGATATTGGTGTGCTAGTTGGGTGGGTCGATTTTATCCACACATGGTATGTTGGTTGGTACGAGTGGTGTGTTGGCTAGATTGGGGTGGGTTGCATATTTGCACCGTACTGATACTATATTGGGCTTTGGCCCACATATACTCGAATCGAACTAAACTACGCTCGTTCTTGTTAAAGGGTTCGAGCCTAGACCGATTCCGTTTAGATATCTTGATCGACCGATAGGGGATTACACACTGAGTTTTCGTAAACTCACCCCGTTTTTAACCTTTCAAGTAATCCCCAGCGTTAGACGGTTCGGAGCTGCGAGGGACTCGGAGAGGGGCACACAACTGCACATGTTTTATTCCGTTTTGCTCATTTACTTGAGCACTTTGATTTTGATTCGGGTTGTAATAAGGCCTCTATAATTTCTGGATTTTATTGGTTGTGATTTATATATGCTAGAAGTAGAACACGGTTTTAAAAACAATAACTATTTTCAAACACTACGTTTCCGAAACTCAATTTTTAAATATCACATTTTCATAAATCATTTGTTTTAAATTAAGCTTCCGCAACAAATAAGGTTTTAGAGGTAATAACGTTCTAAAATGGAATAACTTTTTAATAAACCACGATGGAAAATAAACAAACGCAAACTGAGGTTTTGTACAAGTCTTAAATGGCAAGAAGTTTTAAATTTCAAGAAGGGTTTTCAATGAAAACATGATTTTCAAAAAACACTTCAATGTGACGCGTCAGATTCGGCCCTAACGTCTAGGTCGAGTTTGGGGTGTTACAATTTCCCATACAAATTATTTACATATCAAAATTTATATAAATACACATATATGATACATATAAATATATAAATTGTTAGATTTAATTAAACCAACAAACAAACAATAAACTACATTATATGTTATTCTAAAATAACGCTATTTCTATTTTAATCATTTTAATTAAGATGATTGTTCGAATTGATCAGTGTTAATGAATTGATAATATGATTTTTTTTTTTTTTTACTTTCAACTAAAGTTAGGCACTTCACTATAATTAGTCCAAAACAATCTCTCTCTCTTTTTTTTTACAACATAAAAATTACCAATCATTTTTGAATTAAATAAAAATATAAATAAATCAATTAAATAATTTTACTTTAATACACACCTTAATGTTAATGGTAATAATACTAAATAGAGACAAGAAATAATTTACTTAATAAAAGATAAAGATATTCCAAAAGATAGATATATAATATTTTATTTATTGGTTGTCACTTCAATTTTAAAAGGATGCATGTTATAAATAAAAATAAATTAATTGAAGATTAATAATTTATATTTTATTAACAAAATTTATTTTATCATTGTAAACATAAAAAAAGTAATAGAAAAATAGTTAATATTTAAGGTAACAAATACAATCATTTAAGGAATTTTACTTTATAAGAATTTTAATATGAGTGATAATAAAAGAAATTAATATTTTATTAATTGAATCTTAATTCGGTTTGAATTGGTATTGTTATCATGCAGAAAGATATGAATTTGAGTGTAAGGAAACACATTTATCCTCTTATTGAAAGATTGGAAGGGAACTATGAATAATTCTAAACAATTTGTATAAAAAAATTTATATTATATTTTACTAAAAAACAGATTAAAATCATTTAAATATGAAAAGTTTAATAGAAAATCATAGTATTGCGAATGATTAGGAATAGGAATTAGGGTCTGTTACTATGAGTGGGACAAATCATTAACTAATTTTGGTGTAGTAATCGTATTAATAAATCGATGATAAGATTGTTATTCAAAGATTAGTAATCATATTAATAACAACTTTAATGATATTATACACACAATGAAATTGTTTCATATTTTAATTTAATACAAATATAATTAATTATGATTTTAATAGTTAATTTTTAAAAAGAATTTATAATTATGATTTAATTAGTTATTTTTAAAAATTATTAAGGGTATATATTGTTTTCTTTTTATAGTTTGGAAGTTGTTGCTTGTACAAGTGTTGTCGTTTGTTATTTCAAAAATTATTATTTTTTATACTTTTGAAGTTGTGGCTTGTTATTTTAATAAAAAAACTTTAATCTTACCAAATTTTTTAACGAATATCAATATTTTTAACATGTGGCAAAAATTTTAAAAGGTGTCATTCGATATTTTGGTATATCGAAAATTTTAATTTAATATCAAAAGTTATAATGAATATTAAAATTTTTTACCAAATACCAAAAAATTTAATGTGGTACTAATATTTCTAATGAAAGTTATTAGACATTTTGGTATATCAAATGTTCCTTTTTCCCGTCCATATGTGGGGACTAATAGCTTATAACAAAAACTTTAACTGTATACAAATATTTCTAATTATATACAAAAATTTCTAATTGATATCAAAATTTCTAATCGATACCAAAAATTTTAATCCTTACCAAAATTTCTAAGACAATACCTAATTTTTTAATCAAAACCGAAATTTTATAGAAATTATAAAAAAATATAAAATTTTGTAAAAATATTTTATAAATAAAAAAGACATAAATAAGCACCTGATGCTCAAGGTGCTGCAGACATGTTTGTTCTATAGTTAGGTAATAGGTGGAGATAGATTAGGATAGTTCAGCTCTCAAAGGTGTCCAAAAGTTACAATTCAACTTCATTTAAGTTATATATATCTATTCTGAATAATTAAATGAGTTTAGAATGTAAGTAGAGTTAAAATAGATGTTGGAGTAATTTGATAATGTGGTATCTACAATGCTGATCAATTGTAGTCTAGGTATGTATTTATGTGTAATTGTATTTGTATAGGGTTAAGATGGTATGTCATGATCTTTATACCATGTTTATTACACGTTTCACGCCAAGTAAATTTATTATGATGATTGAATTTGGAAAGGTTGTGATCATGTTGGTGGTTATTTTGGTGGATGTGTTTTGAAAAGCATAAATTGTGTTTGGAACATCAAGTTTAAGTCTCATAAATCTTGAAAAATATTTGTTATGGTCAAGACAGGTGACATTAGGGGTGATTTTCTTTTTTGGTTGTGGCAAACTTATTTTGGTACAAGAGGTTAAATGTATCGATATAAATAAGTCAGTATTTTTAATCAACACATTTAATCCTGAACAACTTCAGTTACCTAGAGCTCGTTTTAAAATGTTTCTAAATGATTTTAAATGACTTATAAATATTTTTAATCAAGGCAAATGGTTTTCTATGGATGAGTAAATGTTGGTGTACAAGTTGATTTCAGAGTACGTGATAGCTTGAATTGTTTTGGCAACGAATGTGGTGTCTCGCATTTAGATCCGACGACCAGATCTAGTGTGGGGTGTCACACCTCCATTATTAAAAATAAATTGAATCATTGAAATACGATCAACAAGCTACCAAAAATAAAAAACCAAGACCGTTTTTTTTTTAAATCTTTATTTGCATTTAGAGATAGATTAGCAAAAATAGATTAGACATCAGAAGAAACGGTCCTTTAACTGCAAAAATTTTCAACAAATTTTGAAAAAACGATCGCCATTTTTTGACCGAAGGATATATATATCATGTCAACTACAAACTACATCGTAGCCATTACAATGAAGAAGCTTTTACCTTTGTTATCCAAATATATGAAGGAATTTAGAAAAAAAAATGAGTGTAATCCGTAATAATTTTATTTTATTGTACAAGTAATCTTAAAAATTGTCATGTGTTTTTTTTTTTTTAAATATTCACAATAATTCTGTAGATCACTTGTTAACTCTTGATCCTGATTGTAGAGTCTACAAATTTTACTAAGTGTATCAAATATTATAAAAATGAAATTTCATAAACTTAAAAAAAATCAAAATTTTATATAAATTTTAAACATTTATTTTAAATATGAATTTAAAATTTCTAATATATATTTAAAATTTTTGATATAATATTTTTAGTTTGATAATTAACATATTATATAAAAATAAATCTTAGTAAATGTGTCAAATTGCTAAGAATTATATCCCACATGCATCGTAGTTTAACATAAACACTTAAAAAACAAAGAGTCCAAATAAGGTAAGTATTAATGAAATCAAATGATAGAATTTTAATTAACCTTTATAAAATTTAAAAATGAAGAGTCAAAATCAGTAAAACCCAATGTTTTTTTTCCCATCAAAGCTTCGTAGCAATTACAAATTATAATGAAGAAGCTTTTTGCCTTTCTTATCCAAATATATAAAGGGTAAACTATAAAAATAATCACTTTTGTTTGACTCAAATTACATTTTAGTCACTTATGTTTGAAATGTTACACTTTAATCACTTACATTATCGTTTTGTTACGAAGTGGTCACTTTACCGCTAAACTTCGTTACCTCCCTAACGACAGTCTTATGTGGCAGTCCAAATGGGTTCTAAATGCCAACTTGGATCTCTAGTTATTAGGATGAAAATAGGTTTTTAATTAAATAAATTTAATTTGGATTGTCACGTAGGACATTCAAGTTGGCATTTAAAATCCATTTGGATTGCCACGTAGGACCGCCGTTAAGGAGATAATGGAGTTTAACGGTGGAGTGGCCACTTTAATCAACACATTTAATCCTGAACAACTTCAGTTACTTAAAACTCCGTTTTAAAATGTTTCTAAATGATTTTAAATGGCTTATAAATATTTTTAATCAAGGCAAATGGTTTTCTATGGATGAGTAAATGTTGGTGTACAAGTTGATTTTAGAGTACGAGTTAGTTCGAATTGTTTTGGCAACGAATGTGGTGTCTCGCATTTAGATCTGACGACCAAATCGAGTGTGGGGTGTCACACCTCCATTATTAAAAATAAATTGAATCATTGAAATACGATCAACAAGCTACCAAAAATAAAAAACCAAGACGGGTTTTTTTTTAAATCTTTATTTGCATTTAAAGATAGATTAGCAAAAATAGATTAGACCTCAGAAGAAACGGTCCTTTAACTGCAATATATCATGTCAACTACAAACTACATCGTAGCCATTACAATGAAGAAGCTTTTACCTTTGTTATCCAAATATATGAAGGAATTTAGGAAAAAAAATGAGTATAATCCGTAATAATTTTTTTTATTCTACAAGTAATTTTTAAAAATTATCATGTGTGTTTTTTTTTTAATATTCACAATAATTCTATAGGTCACTTGTTAACTCTTGATCCTGATTGTAGAGTTTACAAATTTTACTAAGTGTATCAAATATTATAAAAATGAAATTTCATAAATTTAAAGAAATCAAAATTTTATATAAATTTTAAACATTTATTTTAAATATGAATTTAAAATTTCTAATATATATTTAAAATTTTTATATAATTAACATATTATATAAAAATAAATCTTAGTAAATGTGTCAAATTGCTAAGAATTATATCCCACATGTCACTACAACAAAAAGGTCTTATAGCGACAGTTTTTTTGACATAAGACGACGCAAAAAAGGTTGCCATAGGTTTTGCGACGCTTCGTCCGACGCTTTGAAAATGGTTGTATATAGTGGGGTTGGTATAGGCATTGCGACGCTTTTGAAAAAGTGTCGCAATAAGTCAACATAAGCCGACCCTTATTGAAGGGTTGTGAAAAGTTTGGTCAATGGCAACCTTTAAAAAAGGTTGGAAAAGACCTAGTCAAGTCCAACCTTTTGGAAAAGGTTACTATAGACTAGCCTAAGGCAACCCTTAAAAAAAGTTGGGATAGACTAGCCTAAGGCAACCCTTAAAAAAGGTTGGGATAGACCATCCTAAGGCAACCCTTTAAAAAGGTTGGGATAGACCATCCTAAAGCAACCCTTGAAAAAGGTTGGGATAAACCAGCCTAAGGCAACCCTTAAAAAAGGTTGGGACAAACCTTGTCTAAGGCGACTTTTAAAAAAGATTGGGATAGAATCGTCTAAGGCAACTTTAATTAGGTTGGTATAGACCATATCTAAGGCAACCTTTTGTAAAAGTTGGAATAAAAAAAGGTTGGTAAAAATCTTGTCTAAGACAACTTTTAGAAAACGTTGGTATTGATGTGTCTAAGACAACGTTAAAAATGTCAGGATAGACCCGTTTACTGCAACCCTAAAAAGGTTAGGATAGACATTTTCCAAGGCAACTGAAAAAAAGTTGGAAGAAACCCGACTTAAAAAGGTTGGGATAGATATTTGTCTCATGTCCAATGTTTTTTACGATATTTTTGCCGATTTTTAAGAGCCTATTTTAGTGAAATATGAGCAAATTTGTATGAATTGAGTTTGGAAAAGTTTAGTCAATAGTAATTGAGCAATTAATTAACAAGTTATATACAAAATGATCATATAAATACAAAATTATCATTAAATTAGTAATTTATATACAAAATCCTAATAGAAGTAGTCAACAAGTTACGAACATGTTGTCAACCTATTTCACATGACATCAAAAAATTATACAAAATCCTAGTAGAAGCAGTCAACACGTTGCAAACATGTTGTCAACTTGATTCCCATGATATCAAAAAATTATACAAAATCCTAACAGAAGCAATCAACACGTTGCAAACATATGTTGCCAAGTTGATTCCCATGACACCAAAAAATTATGGGACAACTGCATTCATCAACCACTATAAGATATATATATAAAATACATAATATGCAGTAATCGTCATTCATCATCATCCGAACTTAAGTCTTTATCATCGAGTCCGCTACTCTGAAATTCAACTGCAAAAATAACAATGTACATTTTCTATTTATACGAGTTAAATGAGAAACAACATGAACACATGGGAAGACTATTAATAGTAACCAAAGAACCATAAATTGAAGCTAAACAAAGAATTTTCATCAATACATCCAGTAATTAGTAGTTGAGCAAGCAATGAAGACACCAAATAAGAACCTAGCATTCAATTACAAGAGCCAATGTCTATTAAACCATTAACAAACTTGTTGACAATCTAGTTATAAAATAGTGATCTTAATATGCTTTCTATGAAAAACCTTGAACTTACTTGACATTCCCTTTGCCATACACTCATTGATGAGAGCTTTATACTTTTTCTCACGAGCATCCATCATATTCATGAACTTTGCCTCTCGAATTTCGGTCAATTTCATAAATCTTTCTTCTACCTCAGCTATCAAACGAGCTTCTCACTCTGCCGCCTCCGTACGAAATCGAGATTCTGCTTCCTCGAGTAGAGTTTTCTCTCGAACTACTTGTTCGGCTTGAATTGTTTGTATTTGCTCGACATGTTTAGCTACACTTAACAAACACAAAAACACTAGCACTGTGAAATTAGTCAATCTCTGAAACCCAATTTGTCCATTTTCATGACTCAATCTCCCCCCCAATTCCAAACACAAAATGGTTATTCTATCCTAAACAATATCTCATACACGACAAAACTCATTTCTCTTCTACTTACATATATATATATATAACATTTCCCAAAAACCATAAACACTTCCCCAATTTTCATTTAATTCTCTTTTGCTTCCTATATATTGCTAGGATGTATAAAAGTTAAAATTGAAAAAATCAAAAGAAAAAGAGAATATCGATACAAAACAACAAGAACACCCAAATATATTTAAATATATTTATCAATGATCAATGAAATTTAGAAAGATATTTTATGATCAAAGGAAAATCGAAATTAAATTACAATGAGGATTTAGAAATCTGAAATCAAAATAAAAACAAAACAAATTCAGTTTAAAGCAGTAAAAGAAAATCAAATAACAAGAGGTGAGCAAATTTATTAATAGGAGTCTTCAATTGGAAGCCTTTTAAGTCAACTTAATTTCAAATCTTGCTTAAATTTTTAATCGTAAAAACTGAATTTTTTTGAACAACAACAAAAACTCTTTCTATTTGTTCATATAACAAATAATTTCATAGCTAAAAAAAAGTGAACTCTAATTAATAAAATATATTAATATGAAATAAGTATATATGCTCAGTCCAAATTTGGCTCAACCTACACCTCTAAATTTCAAAAAGCGATAAAGAATAAAAGAAAAAAAAATAAGAGCGATGGCAAAAAGGTAACAAAATAGAAAAAAAAAAAGAACAAAAGTGATAAAATGGTAACAAATAGAAAAAAAAAGGTAACAAAATAGTAACGAAGAGGAATCTATGAAGGAAATTAAAAGAAAAAAAGAAAAATCGTACACCTTTTGGAGTGAAAAAGAATAAGTACCAGAGAGAATAAATAGTAGTAGATGGTAATAAACTAGTTTAAAACCAGAGAAATAATAAGTGAGACTCCAATATATGGAGGTACCAGCCGGAGTTGCAGGTACTGCTTCTTCTGACTGAGTTGGAGTTTCATCTCCTGTGGTTTGACTATCGGTAGCAAAGACTCTCAAAGGTGTTCGAACTGTCAAGAACCCTCAAGAGAATCTTATACCTTTTAATCTGCCTTTGCCAATCATTTTCCTAGAGAACAAAGTGGTAATGGTTAAGATGAAAGACACAGCAGAGCATCTAAAAAGACATGGGTTTTGAGGAGGAAAACCGGGAAAATATAAATTTTCAACCGGGAAAAATTTGGAGCGGGGTTGCTTCTTTATTTACTTACTGTTTCTTTTACCTTTTAGGGTTTGGACGACAAGTTCAAAGTAAAGAGATTGGCTTTTATAATTTTATCGAGATAAGTATTGCATTTTTTTAAAAGCATGGCCAAAAACCCAATAACCCCAAAAAATAGACAAACAAAAAAAATACCAAATCAAGCCCAAAAACAAAACAAAAAAACAAGCCCAAATAAACTACCTTGTATCTGTTCAGAAGTTTGAACATGACACATTGTTTGTTTTAGAGGTAATTTTGCTTCTCCTTCCTACTGCAGCCCATGTAAGAGAATGCAAGAACAAATAATCAGTAATCTAGATCCAATCACAAATATCATTGAAAAAAAGAGAGGAAAAACCACCCACATATTGTCGTCTCCAAAACAACATGGAATCACAAAGCAGCCAAAGCAGGTGGCAGTGTCCACTTGTAAATGTGAACAACTCTTACATCTTTGCAATTTTTTTTCTTATACTTTTTTTACTACAGCAGCATCAAAGATTTCATGTTTGGTACAAGCAAAGAGGACAATGATGAAAACAGTTATGTCACCAAATATTAAAAGATCACCAGCATATCTATTTGTTATTCTCTTGTACTATACACAATTATTTTCATTGCTTAATATCTATTTGTTATTCTCTTGTACCATACACAAATTTTTACTTTGATTTTTTTTTAAAATTAATTATTCTCAAACTATAAAAGTAAGTGTATTTTACAATAGGAAAAAAGAGCAATCATCACCTTATCGATAATTGAAGCAAGTGCGTTTTTCTATATAACTTTAGCCTTGAAACTCCCCTGAATCCTCTTTTTCTCCGCCTCTCTTTGCAATAAAACTATGAAATCAATTTCAATACCATGTTTAGAAATCATCTTATTACATAATAACGAGCAAACTATCAAAGCTATAAAGCACATAAGTTTTCATGTCAACCGACTTGTAAATCACCCTTG
This sequence comes from Gossypium bickii, assembly GCA_025503065.1. Taxonomy (NCBI): domain Eukaryota; kingdom Viridiplantae; phylum Streptophyta; class Magnoliopsida; order Malvales; family Malvaceae; genus Gossypium; species Gossypium bickii. The sequence goes on along the minus strand of CP106721.1, from coordinate 59,010,777 downwards.
GGGCATTGATTTAATACATTTGATTGTCCAGTATATGAACGCAGCTTCAAAGTATTAGCACATCATTTTGCATAATTTTCAAGGTGTCATGCATATATATAAAGTAATTTGATTTAATCAAGTAATTAAATTATATGGTATTTATTTTGGATAGTCATTCATAATTTCACAATTCCAGTGGATAGGGAACAATCAAAAACAGGAAGATATGGCAGTTAGAAACTATATAAATATCCCAGAAAAAAATAGCACTTATCATTTAAAAGCAATCGAAAATAACTAACAAAAACATAACAAAAGCAGCAAACAGAATGTAAAACAAGCTGACATATGCTTTAAAAGTAGTATAAATCTATTGATTTCAGTCCACGGTCACTATTTGAGTGCCATACTAGTCAGTCATCAAGCAAAACAGTTTTCAAGACTCTCTCATCCAATCCAAAAATCAAATACTCCATAAATAACAAAGAAATTCTCACTATTAATGGAAGGAAAAGGAAACTGCTAACCATTGGGCATTTGAAGAGAATGCGAAATCAGAAATTTCAAATTTCTATCTCATGACAGTGCCTTACCCATGTTCAAATACAAGAGAATGTTCGAATATCAAAACATTTTAGGAGTAATCTGCAAAAGATAGATATTATTATGTTTAATTCTTACACGAATCTGCAGATTAAAATTAATACTGATGATGCGGATATCTTCAAACAAAGATATAATTTGATAATACCTATAACCCAAAATGTCTTCAAATATAAAAATGAACATACATAGATGTTAATATAATATGAATGTCATCTTCATCTAAGTGCTCTGTTTCTTTTGGGCAATTCATTGTGCATTAAAATATCAATTACACTAAATATTTGCACTTCAAAACCTCGTCCTTGTTCAAATTAAAACTAAAATTATTAAGTTACAACATAACGATCACATTGCGGATATTCATCATACTCAAAAAAGCTTTATATGAGGCAAGCTCAATGCAAATTAAGAAGGGGAGATAGATTGTAAGTTAAGTACGTAGGTATGCTTATAAAATTATATAATAAATAACCAACAAAGCAACAATTATATAGAGAGAGAAAACATTCATACCTCCCCAACAAAAATCAAGCAACAATTAAGCTTCCTCGGGGTAATCTCTCTCAATTTAATCATAAGGACATTTGCATATCATATTTCATATTTATAGATAAATGATTTTATGAAACAAAGATATTACTTTAATTTAATATTTCATTTTGACTTGATTTTTTTAAGATAAAAATCTTTATATGACGTTAAATTATTGAAAAAGGATACAGATAACGTGACATCACTATTTCATACAATCCTTTTCTCATATTACTATATAAAATCATATAAATCGCGCATAAACAATTAACTTTTATAGAAAATATATAATTAGAAAAATCCAAAGATTTAGATAATATACATAAAATATACCACTAAGTTAAAAAGGTCTCATCACATTTCGAATCGAGCCTTCAATATCATATTAATTTTCGAAAAACTTAACACGCATGAGTTAATTAATTTTGGAGAAATTATTTTTTATTACTTGTAATGCATTAGAATCAAATTTGGTCCCAGCAGAATCTTAATATATCATATAATGATGGACATCTTAAGTAAAAATAATAGTCCCTTGTAAGAGCCAAAAAGGTTTCAACTTAATATTGTTGATAAGTAAAGTATATTTAATATAAAAATTCCACTATGTCTGTAAAATAATTTGATTTAATTCTTTTTGGTTTTCTAAGAAACCATTTACCCTAAATCTCAAGAAAACCTAGTTATGTAAAGAAAACTTTGGGATTCATTTACTGAGTAGATCAAAAAAACAAGATCTATAAAACCCAAACAAAAACATATTGCAAACAAGAATTTTATGGAGTAAGACTTGTCTTTCTCTTATCAAAGCTAGAAATATATTATCTTGTAATTGCCTAGGAATGCTCTGGTTTTTAACCTACCTACCCACCACCTCTCTGCACTTTGAGTTTTATGCTTTGAAACATTAGCAACCGTCTCATTCATTGCCACCCGATTAGAAGCGAGAGAAAAAAAGATGAAATTATTGTTTTAGAAGTGCAAAGCAAACAGGATGAAAAGAGATTAAAAAAAAAAACAAAGGGAGTACTTACAAAGTAAAAACAAGAAGAAAATTGGATAGAAAGCGTAATCATCATCAGAGACTAGCAACAAAAAATTTAAACATTAACTTTCAAACATATAAAAATTGTTAAACATTATTCACATAACTACAAATATATATAACATCCAAAATACATTTATGAGTGCATCAAAGTTTCGATGTTAAATTGATAAATAGATGGAGAAAGGAAATAAACAAGTAGAGAATGGAAGAGAAGCTACCTACAGAAGAAAGATTGTGTGTGGAAGCCCAACAAAAGTGATTGCATCTCTTCGTGTAAACTGGGAAAAGAAACAATCCAACAATGTCAGAAGAAAACAAAGATACCTGACGGTCCATATATACAATAAATCAGTAGAAAAAAAGATGAAAAACAATACAAGTTTAAAGAAAATCAGGATTAGAAGATTAAATTATAGATTACAGAGGATAAATCATTGAATAAGAAAGAAACAACCATGAGCATCACTTTCGAACAAAAATGACTCAATGAATCAAGCATGTCAGAATTTTTTACAAAACCCACAATTTTCGTAGTCGCTTCCAATCAATACGTACAAATCACTAACCATTAAACATTTTAAACAAATTTCCATTCACCGAATGGGTCATTTCAAACGAAATATATACATAAAACATGAAAAATTTTATATTTAATGTTATATTTATCATATGGTTCAATACTTTCGAGGGTAAAAATATCAATAGCAGTTGGTCGCGGCAACAAATAGCAGTGTAACGGAAAATAACGGCAAAGATGGCCCCCATTTTCAGAATCGATACATTTTTTTTAAAAAAAAAAATCGATGAGACAGAGCAACAAGCCATAGGATGAAAGAGAGAAAATCAAATATAGCAACAGTAGAGCCAGAGAGCAGATAACTCAAAATCCAAACACTGAATCACTATTCAAGATAAGTTTTTTAGAGTTTCAAAAAACTACCGATTTAATTTTCCGGTCATTTAAAACTTGAAGCCGAGAGAGGGCTTGGGTCACCATTGGAGGAGGAGAGGAATTGAGCCAACCGGATCAAATAAGGGGCGAGAAAGAGGATGCCAAGGGCAGCGGTGGTGGTGGAAGGATTGTTTGGCGACGGGGATGTGTGAAGAGATAGGAGTGGGTGGCCAATTTCTAAAGAAAAAAAGTTTATTACATATAATTTTATTTGGATAAAGAAACATTTAGAAATTAGAAATTTTAATACAAGATAAATTTACATACATGTATTTTAAATATCATTATACATTAAAAATGAGTATTTTTAATTTTAATTTTATATTATTTTTCTATTGAATTAAATTTATGTGTAATTAAAATTATTATTTGTTATAAAATATATATTTTAATTCATAACCCTTAAATCAGAGAGAGAAAATACGCATAAACACACTAAAACTTACATTATTCTAATTGTTGCTCTAACGTCAACTATAACATAGATAACAATGCATTCATTTAACCAATGAAATATTAGTAAAAATATCATGAAAGTTCTTGTATTAAAAGTTAAATTACATTTTATTCTTTCTATTAAAAAAATGGTAAATTAATTTTTATATATTAAATTGCTAAAATTCCACTCTATCTTGAGTGCGTTGTGGACGTTAAAACAAGAACCTATTTGCGAGAGAGATGATGAAATCAAAATAGCAGTTAATTCATATAAAATTTTGCATTTTACAGATCCAAGTTTGTCAACTTGTTGTATAGTAAATCAAATTACCAACTTAGCTTCATATAAATGAATACTACTTCTTAACACCACAAAAGACAAAGAAAGCTTATTTAACTTAGCTTCAAATGTTCGATGTTGAATGATTTTAGTTTTTGTATTTCATTTTAATTTGTTATAATTTGGTCCTACCCAACATAGATAGTTATCTATCAATATCATTCTGTTACTCTTTTTTTATCAATTTTTTTAAATCTAATATTTAAATATATCAAATAGTCTAGATTAAATATTTTTAAATATAAAAGTATTAATTGATTGTATAAAATTTCATCATTTAACAAATCTCAAGTAAACTTTAAATCCTAAAGTACCATTTAATATATATAAAGTTTATCTATTATCTATTATCTATTGAATGATTTAAACTATAGTCATAATTTTAATATATTAAAAATAAAATTATCTCTTTTACAATTATATAATAAATTATTTAATATATAATTTAAAAAACACTAATTAATCTAAACCCTAAACTCCTAACCCTAATTCTAAAACCCTAAATCATAAAACATTGACCCATAACTTCCCTTAATCCCTAAATCCATAAACCCTTAACCATTAAACCATAAACCATAAACCTTAAACCATAAACCACAATCCCTAAACTTTAACATAGTAACTCCTCAACCATATACCCTAACTCCTAAACTATAAGCCCTAAACTATAATGATAATTAATTCAAAATTTTAAAATTAATATTATCACTTTTACAATTATATAAGAAATTATTTAATATATAAATTAAAAAACAATCAGTCATATATATACCCAAAAAACTTTAAAATTATTTTAAATAATAGTATTTTAATTATAACATTTATGAAAGTGTCGGCCCAAAACTGTAGGCATGGTGTTGGACAAAGCCGACTCATATTTAAGCGTTGCCTTAAGCATGCATATCCCAACCCTTATACAAAAAGTTGACCAAAGCATATGCCGGCAAGTCTATCCCACAAAGCATTTAGGAAAATATCATCTTAGGATTTGGACAAGTCCAACTCTTATTTAAACGTTGCATTAAGCATGCATATCTCAACCTTTATACAAAGAGTTGGCTAGAGCTTATATTGACACGTCTATCCCAACACTTAAGAAAGTGTCGCCCCAAAACTGTTGTCTTAGGACTACACAAAAGCCAACTCTTATTCAAGCGTTGCCTTAGGCATACATATCCCAACCCTTATACAAAGAGTTGGCCACAAAGATAGTCTATCCCAACACTTAGGAAAGTGTCGCCACAAAAGTGTCATCTTAGGACTACACAAAAGCCAACTTTTATTCAAGTGTTGCCTTAGGCATACATATCCCAACTCTTATACAAAGAGTTGGCAAAAGTGTAGTCTATACCAACACTTAGAAAAGTGTCGCCCCAAAACTGTCGTCTTAGGACTACACAAAAGCCAACTCTTACTCAAGTGTTGCCTTAGGCATACATATCACAACCCTTGTACAAAGAGTTGGCTAAAGCGTATGTTGGCAAGTCTATTCCAACACTTAGGAAAGTGCCGCCCCAAAACTGTCGTCTTAGGACTAGACAAAGCCAACTCTTATTTAAGCGTTGCCTTAGGCATGTATATCCCAACCCTTATAAAAGAGTTGGCTAAATCATATGTTGGCCAGTCTATCCCAACACTTACGAAAGTGTCGCCCCATAACTGTCGCTATAGGTCTTTTTTGTTGTAGTGTGTATCGTAGTTGAACATAAACATTTAAAAAATAAAGAGTCCAAATAAGGTAAGTATTAATGAAATCAAATGACAGAATTTTAATTAATCTTTATAAAATTGAAAAATGAAGAGTCAAAATCAGTAAAACCCCCATCAAAGCTTCGTAGCAATTACAAATTATAATGAAGAAGCTTTTTGCCTTTCTTATCCAAATATATAAAGGGTAAACTATAAAAAATAATCACTTTTGTTTGACTCAAATTACATTTTAGTCACTTATGTTTGAAATGTTACACTTTAATCACTTACATTATCGTTTTGTTACGAAGTGGTCACTTTACCTCTAAACTTCGTTACCTCCCTAACGACAGTCTTATGTGGCAGTCCAAATGAGTTTTAAATGCCAACTTGAATCTCTAGTTATTAGGATGAAAATAGGTTTTTAATTAAATAAATTTAATTTGGATTGTCACGTAAGACATTCAAGTTGGCATTTAAAATTCATTTGGATTGCCACATAGGACCGCCGTTAAGGAGATAATGGAGTTTAACGGTGGAGTGGCCACTTTAATGAAACGATAACGTAAGTGACTAAAAAGTAACATTTCAAACATAAGTAACTAAAATATTATACATTAGCGACGTTTGAAAGAAAACTAATTGAGAGCTTATGGTTTACGGTGGAGTTTCAAGATTTAGTGTACTTTATCAGTTTAGGGTTTACGGTTAGTCTTAGGATTAGGGTTATGGCTAGCGTTTATGAGTTTATGGGTTTGTGGGTGTATGGTTTAAGGTTTACGGGTTTAGGGTTTAGAGTTTATCGAATGAAGACAGAATATGAAATTTGATTTAATTATTAAAAAATTACAAGAATATATGCTATAAAATGGTGAGATTGCAATTTTTACTTACAAATTAATTTCAGCCCCTAACAAAATCTGAATGTGCACTTGTTTATCCTTAAACCCTAAATCTTAAACCTTAAACAGTCTAAACCTTAAACTATAAACCATAGATTTAGATTCTAAACCCTAAATCATAGCTCTAAACACTCGACCATAAACCCCTAAACTACAAACACTAAACCATTAACCATTAAACACTAACCTTAATCGCCGCTAAATGTTAAGCAACAATTCTATTTTCATTTAGGGTAATCGACACTCATTTCGATTTTATTCGATTTAGTTTTCATTTTTTCTTATTTTTGTTTTGAATTTAATTTAATTTTTCTATTTGAAATTAACTGACTTGATTATGAAAAGTACGTTACAAATTGATAACTAAACCTTTAAGAAGTTTTGCTTTATCGAAACCCTTAAACCCTAACTAGTAATGTTAATCAAAATACAATTTATTTTTAATTGAATATATAAAATATAAATATTTTATCTTAATTAAAATATAAATTATATTGATTAAAATATAAAATATTTTTAATCAAAAAATAATGACACTTAGAAAAAATTTGAAAGTAAAAACACAGAAAAATATTTGTTAAAAATGAAAAAAATTATTAAATAATTTGTTATATAATCGTAAAAGAGATATATAGTTTTAATTTTAAAATATTGAATTAATTCTCATAATAATTTAGGGTTTATGTGGTTTAATTTAGGGTATATAGTTTATGGATTAATCCTTACAGTTTATAATTTAGGGTTTGGGGTTTATATTTTAGGGTTTAGGATTTAAGATCAAGGGTTAGTTTAGGGGTTATGCTGGGTTTTTAGTTTAGTTTTTATTATTTTAGATTTACGGGGTTTTGGGTTTAGTACTTAAACCATATCGAATAATAAAGTTAGAGTCTTAATGTTTAGGGATTTATGTATTAGGGATTTTGATAAAGTAGATAAAAATTATATATATGAGTTAAGGTGTATAATTTAGGGTTCTAGTATTTAGATATGAGAAATTAAATTATAAAACTATACAAATTAAACATATTGTTAGAAACAAAACAAAATTAATTTAAAGGAATCTAATTAATAATTAAACTAAAAAAATTTATTAATATTGAAGGTATTAGCGACGTTTTTGAGCAAAAACGTCGCAAACACATTACTAAATAAAACGACGCCGTTCTAAAGTGCTTTCATTTCTCTTCATCTTCCTCAAGGTACTATTTTTCTTTCTCTTAGTTCAAGTTTTGGGGTTGGATTTGATAAATTGCAACATGTTTTGAAGTATGTTGGAGCTCTTAGAGTGTTTCGGTTTTGTTTTTAATTTTGTTTGTGTTTTTCATTTTGCTTTTTCGTGTTCGGCTTTGATTGACAGTTAATAATATTTTTATTCTTCGTATCCTTGTTGGATCAATGATTTTATTTTATTTTTTGTTAAGCTGGGAATGGAACAAAGTTTAGTTGCACTTGGATTTAGCTTCACTTATTTCTTAGAAAAGATTTCTGGAAGGAAAAAAAACTAATGTAAAAGAACATGAAAAATAAAGCTAACATTTGTGCTTGACTTTTGTAGTCGAAGTGGGTGTTGTTTGTAGTCGTCTTCTTCGTCTTCTTTTTTTTTAATTTTTGGAAAACGACTTTTATAATGCATCATTCGTGTATTTCTTCTGTGAATTTGCTTTTGTTTTGTTCAAACTGTGAGTTTGTTTTATGTGATCATGAAATGATGCATATAATATCTTGGCGTTCTATGTGACCTTACCACAGTAATGGACTTACATAACTCATGGGGGTGTTATTTGAATTGTTGTAGCAGATTTCATCATTCCGTGAGAGCAAATCTGATGATAGACGTTTTTACATTTTCACTGCTACGAAGACCCTTCATTTGAGAACTGATTCAAAGAGAGATCGGGTTGCTTGGATTCAAGCTTTGGTATCAACTAGAAGCCTCCTTCCGCTGAGACCATTATACGATAATCTCTCCCTTGTACCCCATGATTTGTCCATATCAACTGATAGACTCAAGAAAAGTTTGCATGAGGAGGGAATCAATGATGACCTTGTGAAGGATTGCGAGCAGATTATGCTTTCAGAGTTCTCGGAGATACAAAGGCAACTTAAAGTTCTTTGTGAAGAAATATCTAATTTTCTGGACACAATAAGACAGTTGGAGGTAATTTCAGCTTGGTAATTAGTATGTGTGTGTAACAGCCCGAATATGACCCTAATCGGAATAGTAGTTTCGGGACCACGAATTCGAGTTAGAAAAATATCTTAATACTTTATTTGATATGTATGTTATATATTTGAGCATGTGTTAAAATATCGTAGAATTATTTGCATGTTTGAGTGGCTAATTTAAGTAAAAGATTAAATTGAGTAAGTATGAAAATAACTATTGTGGAATTTAGGGCCAAATTGAATGGTTTTCTTCTTACATGAGATTTAAGTTGCAATTTAGCCTTTAATTTCATATTAGTGGACGGCAATGACCATGAGTTATGATTAAGTTATATTATTATATTATTATTATGAGATAGTGGGATGATACCCAATAAACTATTATTATTTGATAAATAATAAGAAAGAAACAGAAACCATATTTCTTCTTCCCACTTGCTTCATCAGTCTCACGAAAACAAAGTGAACAGAGAAGAAACTTAAGCTTCCATAATTCGGTCATTGCATGTCTCCTTGAGGTGAGTAATTTAGCTTAGTTTTTGTAAATTTTTGTATCTTTGAGTTAGTTATTTAATTACTATCAAACCCAAGTGGAAATTTTGGAAATTTAAGCATGTTCTATGTTCGGCCATGAATAAATGTTTTGGGTTTTGATATGTTTGAAGGACGAATGTTGAGCATAGATTAGACATTAACATGTTTTGAGTAGGAAATTAGATGAAAGGGATGAGTGAAGGCTTAAATTATGAAAATAAATAATTGAGGGTAAATGCATAAATAAATGGGTTATATAGACTTGTGTAAAGATAATCCATGTTCGAATTTTTGATTTAGAAGTATCATTTGAAAGTTGCCATGGTTATAAGTTTGGTGTTTGTGTGCTTAAGGCTAGAACAAGATATATGTATGTTAGACTACCAAATTCTTCTTTGAAATCTTTGATGGAATTTATTTTAATGAGGATTTCATGAAAAGAAAATCCATGCATGAACTATATAACAAGAAAAAAGAAAGAAAGGAATGAAATGATATATGTACTAAGGATATTCGGCTTTTAGTTGGTGTGGGTGGATTTTTGACATTTTGTATTCTTTACTTTGGGGACTAAATTGCAAAAGGGTTAAACTGTAGGGGTAAAAGGGTAAATTATAAATTATATGTTGTGATTAATTTTAATCACAACAATTCTGGCTCCAGTGACCCTTTCAAGGACTCGCAACATTGCTGGTGTCACAGCATTATCTTCATCCATATAATCATGTGATCCTGTCTCACTCTCGAGTGACGCAGGCGCATCCATTTCCGGCATCTGACCCGGCGCTTCAGTTGCGCCCCTAACACCTCATCCTCTACCACGGCCACATCTCTACCGCGCGCCCACGACCACGCCCCTCTAGTGCTCATAATGACTAATTCGATTTAATCTGATTAAGAGTTTTATGAATCAGAATACTATTTCAGTGTTTATTAACGATATTTTATGATATGAAAGAGATAGAGTTGTTTTCGCAATCATATCCTTATTGTCTCAATCTCTGCGGTTTTCAACACCTAAAACTAGAAGTTCTAGAGTGTCTCTATGATCATGTCACAATAATAATAAATAATCAATATACAGATACTTACTTGACTTGGCGCGGGATGCTCATGGTGCCATACTACCTTTAAATCAAAAAGTCTAGAATTTTGAATTGTTTTTCAAACAAATATCATTGTTGAACCCAAACCACAGCCGAGTTTTGAAACTAGCTCTGATACCATTAAATGTAACACCTCAAACCAGGACTATGCGTTTAGACGAGATTTGGTTTGTCACACCAACGAACATTCATTTAATTCTCTAGTGATTAAAGTAAAACATTACTACAAAACCTTTTGGAAATAGAGTTTAATAAAAATTTAGTACGATGATTCAAATTGATGATTTAAGAAAATACTTGTTTGAAAATCTTATTATTTAAAATATATTTGTCAAAACCTTAAAGTGATTTTAAAAGAATTTGAAAGAATTTAAAAGAGTAATTTAAGTGTTCAAAATGTTATAAAACACAATATTTTAAAAATTTAACATAAGCCCATATTGAGAGTCTTAAACAAAATTAAATCCATCCACACAATAAAATCCATAAAAACATAATTAGAGGCCTTATTACATCAACCCAAAATAGTAATTAAAATAAGTAACTTAAATAAAATTCATAGTTTAGAAAACCCATGCTTGTAGTATGGCCTCCACCAAGTCATCCCCAGCCCAAGTCCACATCGATTTCCATTACCTGAGATGGATAACAAAACAGGGTGAGTTACAAAGAACTCAGTGTGTAACTCACTTACCACCTTTATTGGGCCAGACCATCAAGGCATTTATTTGGGCTTGAGCCCAATTGCAGATTTAACAATATAGAATAAAATAAAATAAAATGCATGTAAAAATGAATTTCCCAACCAAGCCTAATTTCCATCCGCTAAACACCCCCGTACCAACCAACACACCTGTGGGGATCAAGTCAACCCACCCCGCCAAACACACCAATCGTAGGCATTAAGCCTTTTTAATAATATTGTAGTGACTACCGAACTAGATTGTGACATAGTCACCGAACTAGAGGCATTAAGCCAAATTTGTGGCAGAGCTACCGAACTAGATTCATGGCCACAGGCCTTACTTCTCTTCATCATATATCCCATCCCATGCAATTATGTATGAATAACAAACTTTAATCATAAATAATTTATCAAGTAACCCATAATACAAATGAGTCTTTAATTAAACTTTTCATTTGGGCCTATTAAACAAAATAGTATTTAGCCCGTAAAGCAATCTAGCGAACTTTGGCCCATATTTGGAACTAGAAGGTTTTTGGCCCATTTTATCGATCTAGCAGTTTTTAGGCCCAATTTATCGAACTAGCAGTTTTTCGGCCCAATTTATCGATCTAGCAATATTTCAGCTCAATTTATCGATCTAGCAAATTTTCAGCTCAATTTATCGATCTAGCAATATTTTGGCTCAATTTATCGATCTAGCAATTTTTCGGCTCAATTTATCGATCTAGCAATATTTCGGCTCAATTTATCGATCTAGCAATTTTTCCGACTTTAACCGTTTTCATGCATTTACACAAAAGTGTTAATTATCACATAATTCTCGATTTTTGCCATTTTTACGATTTATCATAATACTTACGGTTTAGTATCTAACCCGAAAGATAAGTGTGAAGTTACACACCTGGTTATAGTGAGAACTAGACTTTCCCGCTCGTCGATACCTAAACATATCATGATAAATTAAAACACTATACTTAATTAACAAGATCGATCTTAGAAATAACGGTATAAACTTTTACCCTCCGAATTTGAACTACTTCTACTTGCGGTTTCTCTCCGATCGATGATTCGTTAACAAGAAGCAAATCCACTTAACAAATAATGGTTCGGGAGTACGAACTACTTCAAACAATTGATTCTCCTCGGATGAGCGCCCCGCAACCCCGGTGGAAAATCTCTGATTTCTAAATACCCCTTTGTTTATACTTAGGGGAATAATGGAACCTCCTTCTTCCGAACACTAAACACCGCCCTTTTCTTCCCTATTTTGATTGTCTTCAAAGGCAAAAGATCGTTAATCCAATCTAATATTATAACGAAAATATGACTAAGGTTTTTAAGGTTGAATTTTGCTTACCACAAAAATCCTTGTTCCACAAAATGAGAATCGCCCAAAACGTCCCCTTAACACCTAAAATCGATTCCAACGTTCTATGATACTCACGAACACTTGATTTCCAATCTTTCGTTATCGCACTAAAATATAACGAATGAAAACGTTAATAGAATGAACGATTATTTCGATCTAAAAGTTCGTTCTTACCACCATCAAGATTCGGCCAAAACAAGTATTTACTAATCGTAAACTAAAAAGAACCCTTACCTATTGTCCACGATTGAAAGAAGAATTTAGAATGATGTTTGTGATTAGAGAAAGATTCGGCTATGTATAACCAAAGAAAAGAGAGGAAGATTCGGCTATGGGCACACTAACATTCGGCCATGAGAGAAACAATGGAGAAAGTATGAGTGAAAAGAAATAAAAGAAAGAAATAAAAGATGGAAGAAAAAGATGATGATGAGGATTCGGTTTTCAAAGAGAAGAAAAGAGAAAGAAAAAGATGTGATAAGAAGCAAGGTACATTCGGCAATGGAGAAAGAAAACAAAATGAAAGGAATGGCCTTTTTGGTACTAGCAATTTCGGCACTATGAAGAGGCACAAAAAGAATACTAAAGTGATGAGCAAAAATGACCAAATGGTCAAAAGATTAAGGCTTACCAAATGCTCAAATTCGCCAAGGGAGAAAGGTAGAGAAAGAGTTACAAAACTTTGCACAAAAGTTGCTAGGAATGACCAAAACAAATTCCTAATGCTAGCCAACTACTAGCATATTCGGCCAACCTCCCCTAGCCACATTATCAGTCCAAATTCATGGTCAATTGGCCATGAATTTGTTTCAAAACATTTTCCTTGATACTTGCCCTATGTCCCCATATCTTTCCAAATTTTCTTGATTCCATACCATAAGTTAGAAATTTCCTTATTCCTTTAATCTACTAACAAAAATAACAAGGTCAACACTTACCATATTTATGCTTGGCCGACACTTGCCATACAAGTGCAAAATAAAAGTTGTCTAAATGCTATTTAAGGATTCGAACCTCTCTCCTCATGCTAATACCCATGCGCCATTTCCACCTTACCAAATACTCATCTTGTGTCACTTATTAACACTTAAATTAACTTAAGTATTAATGACACTTGATCCACTTCAATAAATTTTCAAAACTAGATATTATTCTATACCCAATTAATTCTATACTCTTCTTCAAGGCCATACAAAACACTAATAAGAAGTAAGAAAAATTTCCTTCATAAGCTAAACATCAAACATGCAATATATCAAGACTCGGATTTTTAGGGTGTTAAGGTAATTTCGAGCTTGGTAATTAGTATGTGTGTGTAACAAACCGAATATGACCCTAATCGGAATAGTGGTTTACGGACCACGAATTCGACTTAGAAAAATATCTTAATACTTTATTTGATATCTATGTTACGTATTTGAGCATGTGTTAAAATATCGTAGAATTATTTTCATTTTTGAGTGGCTAATTTAAGTAATTGAGTAAGTATGAAAATAACTATTGTGGAATTTAGGGCCAAATTGAATGGTTTTCTTCTTACATGAGACTTAAGTTGCAATTTAGCCTTTAATTTCATATTAGTGGACGGCAATGACCATGAGTTATGATTAAGTTATATTATTATATATTATTATTATGAGATAGTGGGATGATACCTAATAAACTATTATTATTTGATAAATAATAAGAAAGAAACAGAAACCATATTTCTTCTTCCCACTTGCTTCATCATTCTCACGAAAACAAAGTGAACAGAGAAGAAACTTAAGCTTCCATAATTTCCGTCATTGCATGTCTCCTTGAGGTGAGTAATTTAGCTTAGTTTTTGTAAATTTTTGCATCTTTGAGTTAGTTATTTAAGTGCTATCAAACCCAAGTGGAAATTTTGGAAATTTAAGCATGTTCTATGTTCGGCCATGAATAAATGTTTTGGGTTTTGATATGTTTGAAGGACGAATGTTGAGCATAGATTAGACATTAACATGTTTTGAGTAGGAATTTAGATGAAAGGGATGAGTGAAGGCTTAAATTATGAAAATAAATAATTGAGGGTAAATGCATAAATAAATGGGTTATATAGACTTGTGTAAAGATAATCCATGTTCGAATTTTTTATTTAGAAGTATCATTTGAAAGTCGCCATGGTTATAAATATTTGGTGTTTGTGTGCTTAAGGCTAGAACAAGATATATGTATGTTAAACTACCAAATTCTTCTTCGAAATCTTTGATGGAATTTATTTTAATGAGGATTTCATGAAAAGAAAATCCATGCATGAACTATATAACAAGAAAAAAAAAGAAAGGAATGAAATGATATATGTACTAAGGATATTCGGCTTTTAGTTGGTGTGGGTGGATTTTTGACATTTTGTATTCTTTACTTTGGGGACTAAATTGCAAAAGGGTTAAAACTGTAGGGGTAAAAGGGTAAATTATAAATTATATGTTGTGATTAATTTTAATGATATAAAGGGACTTGAATGAGTTTAAGGAGTATTCGGCTCTAGCTCAAAAGTGTATAAATTGGTTACATTTTTGAATGATTGGTAAATTAGAAAATCTTCCAAATTTGTATTTTGAGCTAGAATGAATGAAACTTGATTTGAATGAGCTCTTTTTGAAACTATATTAGATCAATGACGGAAAGAACCGGAATCGGATCGGGGGAAGGCTAAATTAAACGAGTAGCCGGAAAATCTTAACTCTTCCATCACCAAAGTAAGTTTATAAGCAATTAGTTGTAAATAAATAAATATTAAATTGAAATATATGTTTCCAAATGAAATTTTATCTAAAGTCTTGATGGCCGAATGTGATATGCGATTTTAAATATGATTGCTGAATGTGATAATATATGATCATGGACATGTAATTATTATATAAATTTCTTGGTTGTATAAGTGTATAAATTTTATAAATGTGATAGGGTATGAGATTATACATGGATACCAACCGAATGTGGGTTGGATTATGTATGGAATGTAAATATATATATATATATATTTTCGGGGTTGAATGAATGGTTATAAATTGAGTAGAGGTTTAAATGTAGGCTTTAAGGTAGTGAGTATTAGTTAATTGTGTATCATGAAATGGATGATTGTGGTGATTGGATACATAATTATGTGTTTAAATGAATGTGGCCGAATGTGATGTTATGTTAAAGAAAGAAAGATTGGGTTGAGTGTGCGTATTTATGTGTGTTTATATTTATAATATGTGAATATATATATATGTTATGTATAAGGGGAGAATTGTTAATGAGCTCTGTGTGTGCGGAAATGTTAAGTAACAGCTCTATGTGATCGATACATTACGGGATGAAGGCACTGTGTGTGCGGAAATGTTAAGTAACGGCTCTATGTGAGCGATACGTTACGGGATGAAGGCACTGTGTGTGCGGAAATGTTAAGTAACGACTCTATGTGAGCGATACGTTACGGGATATTGGCACTAAGTGTGCGGAAATATAAAGTAACGGCCTATGTGAGCGATACGTTACGGGAGTATTACTATGTGTACGGTTCTCGGATTCCCTAACGACGAAAACATTTAGTGAAGGTAAACAAGAGGGTCAGGTATGTACGTGTTTTATGATAGTTCCTTCTTGGTATAAATTGGTAGGTTATTTTGGTATGGAAATTGAATGTGTGATATTCGGTTTTATTTGGAGACCAAATAGATATGATATTGGTTATTGGTAACATATTATAGGTGTTGATGTTGCAATCAAATTAATGGTTAAGTCGAGTTGAGTAGAAACTTTTATAATGTTTGGTTATATTTACTTCCTTGTTTATAACTTACTAAGCTATTTAAGCTTACATGGTGTGTTTGTTACATTGTTTTATAGATCTTTAAATTCGAAGCTCAAGCTCGGGATCCTTGTCGAAGTCAAACACACTATCAACTATCTTTGGTACCCTTTTTATAAGTTGAACTTTTGGAACTATGGCATGTATAGGCTATATTACTCTTTTGAGTTTATTTTGAATATGATGTATATATTTGTATAAGCCATGCGAAAATGGCTTGTCCATCTTGTAAACCTTGGAAATTTATATTTTGGCTTGATGATTATGTTTAGTTGTGGTTTTGGTTGATTTAGTCATAGTATATATATAAGTATGGTTGATGTATAGAGTTTAAATGAAAGGGAGTAAGGATGTTATACACTAGTTAACCATATTTTGCAATGAAACAGTTTTTGGTTAACAGCAGTGATGTAATTTTGAAAAATCACCAAAAATAGGAGAAATGGAATTAGAGAGTGAATAAGATATATAATTAAAGCTTATTATGTCTATTTTCATATGAAAGAAACAAAGTAGGCAAAGGAATTTTATATTATGAGATATTTAAATTTTAGTGAGACTGGTTTTGAATGACTTCGTGAATCCCTGTTCTGTCTTAGAAAAATTGTTAAAAATTGTACAAAAAATAATCATGGAGAATAGTTTATATGCTTAGAATCCTTAATGAGTCTATTTTTGATTGGAATAAACAAGAATATTTTTGAAATTCTGTACAATGAAATAACTGAGTTTTTGTAAAGATAGGTCAGAACCATCAAACAATGAAATAGGGGAAACTTTGATAAATAAACTGTACTAATTGGCCATATGAAAAATACTAGAAAAATTATGATAAGAAGATATATGAGTCTAGTTTCAATTAAAATTTACGGATCTAAATTTTGAGTTTTGTAACTCGAGTTATGGTCAATTTAGTTAACATGACGCAGTTGGACAGTTTTAATTTTTATGCCCCGAATTAGTAGTCAAGTCTAGTAATGCCTCGTACTCGACTCCAGCAACGGTCTCGGGTAAAGGGGTGTTACAGTGTGCCTTTGGATGAAAATGCTTGATTAATTTTTAGTTATTGGTTTTTTTTTTTTTGAGGGGGAGGAGGGGGGGTGACTTAAATAGTTTGGTGGGCTAAAATAAATTTACTGGATTAGATTGCAGATCAACTTAGTTAGACTTGGACCGGTAACAAGTTCGAATTAATAAAATTAAAATGATTGATAGGCTAATTACCCCAAAGATCGTGCCTTTCAGTTTAATTTGAAGATGAAACTTTGATTGCATGCTGTTTTTCTAGGAATGATAGTTGAGCTGAGCAAAATAATATGAGATTTTGCAATCGGAGATAAGCTAGTTAATAGGGAGTACAAATGTGTTAATGAATCTTTGGTTCTAGATCACTGGATAGCAGCAAATCTACTGATGCAGTTTGTTGACCTAATTATTTATTTAAATGGGTTGATTTGCAAGTTGATACTTAATTCACTTGATTTTCTAAAATTTTTATATTATATTTTTAAAGTGTTGACTCATGAGTCAAGTTAAGACTGCTATTCTTTTAAAGGGACAAGAATGCTCTAAGGCTTCCTTATTCATACATTTCCAAATAAACATTTTTTTTAAGATTATATAATAATGGTGAAATTTTAATTTTGATCCTTCTACTATTATCAAATTTTAATTTTAATTTCTATATTTAATTTTTTGACAGAATTTGGTACCTCAACTTTTATAACGTGGTTAGTTAATCTACCTATTTTATTTTAATTAAAATGTTGACTGAATTTGTAAGAATTTTAATAACATTAAAGTTACCTATTAAAATATTGAGCAAAAGAACTATTTGTGCATATATGCAGTATTAAGTTTATCTTTAGGAATTCTGCTGCAACAAGAAGTTTTTAAAGCAATTATAAGCTTAAAATTAAATCTTTATTAGTACATTGGCTTGATTTAGAGTATAACTTTTAGCTTCCTATCACAAATCATTTTTGCAACTGTTGTAACTTGATTTAGAGTAAAAGAAAAATACTAACAGAAAAAGGGGAAGGACAGTTCTTTGTTGTCACTGATATGAGCAATCATAAAGTTTTCTGTAAGGTTAATTGTATCATAGTCACAGCAAGAGTTTATTCCAAGTTTGGAAAAACATAATAGACGTCTTGTGTGTTGGCTTAATTTTATAAAATTGCAAATTTTTGTTATATTTATAAGAGAGAAAAACAACTAAGCATAGCAAGTTTGCAGTTTAGATGGTATGCATTTACATATGGAAGGGAAAAAGAAAAACCTTTTGCAGTTTAGAAATTTTCTTTCTCATTAAATATGAATAGACTGGTAAACACTCCTCATATGTGAATAAAATAGTAAAAATTTCATATTGGAGGGTTATCTATTAAGTAAGTTAATGTTTGATGTTAGTAGCTTAGAGTTAAAAACCTTGGTTGGAGGGTTATCTATTTGTTGATCCAAACAAATTGAAAAATGTTAAAAATTTTTGTTCATTTGTTTTCAGTGATTGAATCTTCAGTTGGTATGTATCTCAGCTGAGATTATTGTTCATTTGTCAGCAGCATGTGAATGTGTGTGTTTGCTAAGTGACTCCTATGGTCTTATTATAAAGTTGGGCCCTTCCACCTATTTCAAATTGTTATTAAGTTGGATAAAATTGCGAAGCCTTACTTTAAAAATGTTGAAAATTTTCCAACTCTAGAGAGCGGAGAAGTGAAGATGATTATAAAATATTTGTTGTTTCAGGTTGCAGAGGCTAAAAACACAACTTCAGTCCTTAAATCGTATCTTGAACAAAGGGGAGTTACTTTACCTGAAGGATATTTTTCTTGCAAAGTTATAATTCCCAATCCAAACTTTCGGTATGAACAAAATGGTTTTATTTCCTTTAAAAAGTTCTTATAAGAGTATGTACTGAATAGTTTTTCAATTGCAGTGAGATTTATAGAAATTTTCCACCTGAGGTAATCACTTATGATCAATGGGAACCAGAACCCAAAGGTATGATATTCGGGTGGGTTAAGGGCGCTTTTCGTGGTGGGAAGAAGGAAATGTAGGACTCTTTCCATCAGCAACTTAACTTCATTCTCAGCACAGCCCCCATGTGGGACAGGTTTGTTATCTGATGTGCCAATAACTTTTTTTTTTTCACTTTATTTAACATTATGTTATAAATTTCTTATGCATGTCATTCCCTTTTTGTCAATAATGTTGATAATATGCCTTACTATATGGTACTGAAATTCTTTTTCGCCGAATGAATTGCAATGTGTTAAGAGATTCATTGGGAAATAAAATGACATGTTATGATCTACCCTTTTGTGTTTCAGTATTATCTGGGCTTAGCTTTCTGTTGATTTTGGGTGTAGAGCTTTTAAGGACTACTTTTAACTGATACTAATCTTGGTGCTAATTTATGGCATATTTTCAGGTCATTACCTCCTTACATGGGAATATAGAGGTATGCATTGTCCTTCAGTTATCGTGCCTTCTTTTTTTCAATTATTATTTTGCAGTGTTGTAATGTAACTGTCCCTTTAATTTCTATAATTTAGTCACCACATTCACTCCTGGCTAGTGATGTTTTACACATAAAGCACTACTTTCAACTCTGCTGCTTTGTTTAGATAATGTTAATTCTAATGGAAGGTTTTGGCCATATGGAACTAAGTTTGATTAGTGAATACAATGATAATATAATGTAATGGAGCGGTAGTAGGAAAAATTGAACAATAAGCAAAACATCGCTTTAAATGTGAAGGAAGATAATGATAACTTAATGTTAGCGCTGGAAGAATATTACTTGCAGTATTTGGTATGTCCCAAAAATTGCTATGCAATATTTTGTTCCATTCATCAGCGTCTAGTTTACAGCGAAGGAGACCTCCAAGTGTTTTTGCAGCCAAAGGAAGACCGTTACACCTTTTGACAATTGCTTCACCGATTACCTTCAGATCCGGATGCGTGCTTGGGGTTGTACCAACGAATGCATGCTGTGCGAATAGCTTCCAACAGTCATCATTTGATAAGGTCTTCAGATGATAAGTTGGAACAGTCCTCATAATGTCGGCAACACTTTCATTACGTGTGGTTACAATAATCCTGCTATTTTGAGCCCCAAATTTGAAAGGAATGCTGAGCTGCTCCCACACAGCATAGTTTTCATTCCAAACATCATCCAAAATGATTAGATATTTCTTTCCCGACAGCTGCTCTTTGAGTTTAAGTTGAAGCTGATTTAAGTTCTTGCGTCCATCCCTGCTACATTTGATCTCTTCAAGAATGGTTTTGGTTACCTTGAAAGCATCGAATTCCTCTGAAACACACACCCATGCTTTGGGGTGAAACCATTTATCACTCGGGGGTCATTGTAGATCAATTGGGCAAGGGTGGTTTTCCCAAGCCCGCCCATACCCACAATGGGAACCACATCTATCTGATTTTCAGACAGATTTTGAGGATCCAACAACTTCATGATTTCTTCTTTTTCATCATCTCTGCCACAAACATCAGACTCGTCCACCAAACAAGTTGCAGGCGTTCTTTGAAATGCCTTTTCTCCTTTAAAGTTTTCTTTCAGACCCAGAATCTGTTTTTGGTTGAGTAGATTGTCTAGTCTCTCAAGGATATCCTCCAGCTTTGACTGCATCCCATCATTGAAAGGATTGAAAGAAGAGAAAAAGCTCCTAAACTGCTTCATAGGAGTAGTTTGATATTCGGATTCGATCTTGTTCCGAAGAGCTTCAGTAGAGATCTCGTCCAGGAGGTCCTCGGCATCATAAACAGCATGTTTGAGCTCATCAGTCCAACTTTTGACATTTGGGTTGGTAATCTGCTTATTTTCAGCATCATCCAGCACTGCTTTCACCGACATCAAGGTTGGGTAGAGTTTCTTCTGCAGATCAGCTTCAAGATTCTTTCCTTTGACAAGCCTCAGAACATCCCCAGAAACAATCCTATCAAGCAGCACCTCAACGGAAGCAGAGAGAAAAGCTTCACCCACCATAGCCATGGTTTTTTTTTTTTTTTTTGGTAAGGGAAGGTTTAAAGGAAGACGAAAAGGGAAGTAATAGCAAAGAAAGGAAAAGAAGAGTGGTTCAACTAAAGAGAAGAAGGTTGCAAAGATAAAGGATTTGGATTTGAAACAGAGAAAGAAATTGCAAAGCAAATAGTAGACAAGGAACAGTAGAACGATTGGATGAAAGGGGAAGGCTTTAACTTTGCAAGTACTTTGGTTTCAATGGAGATGAAACGAGCTGGTAGCAAAAATCGATTTGTATTGAAAAAAGAAATTGCATTTTGAATTAGGTTAAATTTTTGAATTTTGATAATTCTAATAATTCAAATAAAATTGAATATAAAATTATTTTACTTTATATTTTAAAATGTTTTAGTTATTTATTATTATTTTACATTTCTCCCAAATCTATTTTACTTTATTGCCCCTGCCCCACCCACCATTTCCCCAAATCAATTTTTAAAATCCCTAAATCAAATCTATCACTTATCATTCATTCAAAGTTTCGAACCCGAAGCCTTCCATTTTTCTTTCTTCATCAATTCATTCAAAGTTCAAACCTTTTATTTTTCTTCTTTTTTTTAATTATATATTATTAACATGAATCATTGAGTCATCAACATTTTTCTATAAATCTCTTTTTGTAAAAGGAAAAAAAATCACTTCAATGCAAAACAATAAAAAATTTATGCTGGATTTTGGATGCCCTGTTGTGGGAGGACCAAAGGAGAGGTTGTTGTAAATGGACCACATATTTATAGTTTGTCCAGTTCTTTACTTTCTTTTCTGTGTAAATTGAAACACTAGATCAAGATGGATTTTTTTTGTCCTGTTTGGATGTTAGGAAAATTCAGAGAGAAAATTTGAAGAGTGAGATGAGCAACTACAAGAGTAAAAAGGGTCAACATATGAGGTTTGGTTCAGTTTTTAACTCATGTGACTCTAGTTATATCATATAACTTTTTGGAATTCTTTAAAAATTAAGCTTGAATGTTGAGTTGAATTAAACATATATTCTAACAACTGTATTTATATTTCATTCTTTATTTATACTACCGCTTCTTGTATTTTTCCATTTTAAGTAATTTAATTTTTATAATCTTTTTAACTTCTTTTTCATTTTCTTTTACTTTTCCTTATGTTTATTTCTCTTTTTTATTTCATTTAAAGTAGTTTTTTATATTTTGCATTTACTAAAATTAGTACTTATATTTTTATTTTTTTAACAATTTAATTTTTTCGAGTGAGGTAAGCTTGTGGACTAGTTTTAACAAATGAAAAACATAAAAAAAAAATTATGTTAAAAGAAATGGAGGAGAAAGAAAAATAAAAGGAGAAGTAGAAGAGAATGAAAAAAAGAAGTTAAAAGAGTATAAAAAAATTAAATTACTCAAAATAAAAAATATAGAGACAAATTGTATAATTTAATCTACAATCATATATAAACATATACGTGGAAAAATTTTACTTAAGAGAATAAAAAATTGATTGATTAATTTTAGAAGCCACTTAATTGTTTAATTCTCGTATTTTGTTAAAATAATATTTTATTAATTAAAAATAAGCATTTTTTAAATAGGTATTTAATATTTTTAGGATTTTAAAATATGTGTTTGTTGACGAGAACTGAAATCTGATTTTGATAAAAAAAAAGCGAATCTAAAGTTAAATATATGATTAGAGATAATTTTTAAAGTAGTTCCTTAAATATATTAAACTATTTTATGTAATTAAATTTTATAATTATATGTCTTAACAATATTCTTAATTATTCAATATTTTAAAATTTTTAATAATATTTTTATTAGTTTAAATATTTTTTTAAGTGTTTTACTATGTATTTTAAAAATATGGTTTGAAACTATTTTATTTGTTTAAATATTAGTTTAAACCCTAGACTTTAATTAAAGCCTAAGTAAATTCACTTATTTAAGTACAAAATAGTTTATATTATTGAACAAATTAGACTATCAATTTACTAGTCTAAACAGTTTAATTAATTTGACCGATATGATTGGTTCAACTGATTTACCTGATTCTACTAAGGGTAAATTACACCAACAGTCACCCAACTTTGGGGTAGCTGACAAAACAGTCACTTAAGTTTTATTTCAGTCACGTAACTTTCAAAAAGTTACAAAAGTCACTAACATTATAAAAAAGTGACAAAATAATCACTAATTAACAATTTCCATTAAGGTTTTTAACAGATGCTGACGTGGCAAGTTAACCAGCTGATGTGGCAAGTTAACTTGCCAAGTTGGTGATGACTGTTGGTGTAAAGGTTCCTACTTCCTTCCTTCCATTTCAAGGACCAAACTGCAATTTTCCTTCATCTCCTCTCACCATCTTTTTCGACCGGAAACTTCCACAAAACGTCGCCCTCAAAAGATATCTTAATGCTTCCGAACTCCAACAGTGCCATTATATACTCTCCTAAAAAAACAAACAGCTTCTCCACCTCTCTTTATCTTCAACCTTTTTCATTTCTATGGATGCTCTTTTTCATCATCTCACTTCAGGTAACCATTCTCTTTATGGCTCGCGCCATCCCTTTCTACAATCGTCGAACCTATTTCCCCGAACCCAGTATTCGAACCGTCAAACCCATTTGCTACATCAATTGCATCTTGTGTTTTTCCAGCAAAGAGAGTATACCCACAAACCCCCATGCTTCTCCTTGAAAACCTTGTGTTTTTCTTTCACAGTTTGTCTAACCACATCAAGATAGCCAAGTCCTCAATCTGCTCTGGCCTCTTTGAGATCACCTAGCATTCCAACAACACAGGCAACAATAGCATCTTGATTCACAACCCAACCAAGCATATACAAAAGTTTCCCAACCCAACCTAACTATTTTGGAGAAAATATTTTCTTACATTCTATTTTTTTTAACACCAGATAGAACATAGGAGACGGATAGTGCTTCGATTGTTGGAGACCGATAAAGACCTGGTTTATGTCAAAGGAAGGGAATGGATGACCGCTTTCCATTGTGCAGCTGCAGTGGGAAACTCTAATCTTTTATTCCAGTTCCTTGAAACTTGCCCTGAATGTGTTGAGGATGTCACGGTTCGTGACGAGATTGCATACATCTTGCTCTGAAAAATGACCACACCGACGTTTTTCATCTCTTACATGGATGGCTTCAAAAGAACCGTCATGGAGGAGGCAATGGTTTGGAAATAAAGGTTGTGAATTGGAGAGATGATGATGACAACACTGTGTTGCACATTGTAGCTACAAAGCAACAACACCAGGTATATATCATCATAATGATAAGTTGCGTATATTCCTTTGATAATCTTATTAATGAATGTTATATAATATTCTACGCAGGCAGTACAACTGTTGTTGGATTCCTTTTATGGGTTAGATGTAAAAGCTAAGAACTTGGAAGGCTTGACAGCTCGAGAAATCATAAAAAATGTTGGAAGACAAGGGTTGAACATGAGTAGCGCAGAAGATGATGATACGACACCGCCAAGATTAAGTGCATTAAGAAAAGAACTAGTCGGTCTGAAAGAGCATTAGTAAAGTTGATTCGCACAAAGAATGGGTTGTCGGAGAACATGATCAATGCAAACTTTGGTAGGTAGCGTATTTGGTCATAACAACGATTTACCAATCATCTTTAAGCCCACCGAAAGGTCATTGGCAATGTGATAACACTAGTAACCTCACCACCACCACCTCCTCAAACCTTACTATTGTAACACCCCAAACCCTACCCAAACGCTACAACCGGATATGGTATGTCACTTAAGGGATTTTACAAAACATGCCGCATTTTGGAAAACAACTACTAGGTTTAAACATTTATACCGGAAATTTAATAATTCATTAATTCATATAAAATATAAAGTTATAAATTGCCTTGGTGAATTTTAAACAAAAACTATAATTTCATACATGTCTTAACTTAATTTAAAACATAAAACTTAAAAGCCCAGTAATAAAAGCCCAACATAAAACCAAAACATAAATAATAGTCTAGTGGCCCATTGCCTTATTACAATAAAATTTAAAACCCATTAAATAAAAATATAAAATAATAAACTGGAGTCTTCTTGTTAAATCCAAGAGTTCTTTTGCATGGCCACCTTGCGCTTCTCTCCAGCCCGGTTCGATGCACTAGGTGCTACCTGAAAATGTTAAGAAATTGGTTGAGTTGCGAGACTCAGTGTGCAACCCTTATGAACCATTAGATTTGGGCCTTAGCCCCACAGAACAGAATAACAGTTTAATATATATAACAAAAAAATTATGCAAGCCCAACCTAAATCCTAAGTTTCCATCCGCTACACGCCTCCCGTACCAGCCATTCACACCATAGGGGATTTCTACAATCAACCCGCACCGCTACACGCTTTTGATGGCAGTCGTGCTGCTCATCATCAGAGTTGTGACAGAGTTACCAGGCTGAAATGGCAAAAAGCCACCAGAAACAGAGTTTGTGACAGAGTCACCAGGCTGAAATGGCAAAAGCCACCAGAACAGATCACTTCCCCTTTTCATCAATTTCCCAACCCCAAGAATACAATGAAATCGTCATACAAATCATATCGTTTTAACAGGAATAATCACTGAAATAGGACAGAAGTTACTAATCTGTTGATCAGCCTTTACCCTTCAAGGGTTTTCACTTGTTATGCCGGGATTTCGGCATTTAGCAGAGTATAGCAGATTTATACATATGAATATATATTAGCAAACAGTCTAACAGTGAGAAAGGTTACACACCTAATTAATGTCGACACCCTTGCTAGACCGATCTACAACTTTGCTCAAAAAGCCAGAAAAATGTGAAAATAGGGCCTCTCCTATATTTGGCCAAGGGTTAGTAAATCCTGAATTTACACATTGAAACTAATAGATCTTCTTACCTTGAAATCTCGAAAGTAACACAATTCGAGTGCTACCGATCTATAACTCAGAGATCTATGCGATTGACTCCACTAAAGTTCCCTTCAGATTTCGGCACAAGTAGGCACCATAGAAGTAATTCGGCAATCACAGGAGATGAGATCTAGGGATTTTGGCTTTTAGGAAAATCCCGAAAAAAGTATGAACAAGAGAAGACTGATGTGCCTTTGGCTTTTAAAATACTTGAGTGAAGAGTTTCGGTTTCTGACAGGAAAAAAGAAGAAGAAAAGAAAACAAGGAAGAGACTTGAAGATTTCGGCTAGGAAGAAAAAGAATGGAAAGAGTTTCGGCTTTTGAATCAAAGTGAAGATGAGGGAATTGGCTTAGAGATTTCGACTTTTGCAGAGAATGAAGAGGAAGATGGAACTTTAGGAGTTTTCAGTTTTTACTCAGAGAAGAAGAGAAAAGAATGAGAGAAAAACCCAAATGCCGAAATTGAAGAAATATTCCCCCTATTTATAGAAGTTTTGGCATTTACCTAACCTTGCAGATAAATCCTATCTTTTCTCCTTTATCTTAATCTACTAGCTCATCTAAAAGAGATTTAATTGTCTCTAACTCCTCCCTCCTTTATCAGCATATTATCCACATATTTTAATCATTAAAATCCCTAAATTTTAGCCTTTATCTGCTTATTATCCACATAAAATAAATTCCTAAATAATAGCCTTTATCTGTTTATTATCCACATAATTTAAACATTAAAACCCCTAAATTTCAGTCTTGTTGCCATCCATTCCACCTAATCATAATGCCCAAAATTTAGCTAACTTAAATTAAAAGAATTGGGCTCCATGAAACTTAAATTTGGGCCGCTTATTCCCTTGTGTGGCGTCACCTCCTAAGATTGGGCCACAAGCCCACTTTGGTATTTTAAACATAGATACTACCTTTTAAACCCTATAATACACAAACAGATAATTTTAATCAAGGCCTCTGCCTAAGCCTGAGCCCAATTTGGACCCCAACACTTAAATTAACATATTAAACATATCCACCCATTAAACGCATAGGCCCAAAAATTCAAGATGTTACAACTACTACCACTAAATTTAAACTTTTTAACGACAATTACGATGAAAATTTTTCTAAACATGTGTTGGGTAAAGAAAGAAAGAAAACTGATACAACAATCATGAATCCCAACTTGTTTTTAGGGTTTTGGTTATTCAATTTTATAGCAACATGGCATCTCCATTTTTCCTTTTCTTCTCCTTCTCCTCCTCCTCCTCTTATTCTTCTTCTTTTTCTTTTTCTCTAACCCTAAAATGGTGCTTATAGGGCTATTAAAATGAGAGTAACTGGCCAGCTGGACGATTTTTTGGCACCAATGACGCTGTCACCTGCCATGTCACTTTGCCGTGACGTCTGTGACAGAAAACGGTAAAAATGACTGTTTTGTAACTTTTCAAAAGTTGAGTGACTAAAATGAAATCTAGGTGACTGTTTTGTCAACTACCCCAAAGTTGGGTGACTGTTGGTGTAATTTACCTTTCTATTAAATAAATCATTAAAATTTTATAAAAATAAAAATATAAAAAAAAAGTTATTTCAATTCAACCAGTTTAACTACCCAATCAATCAGTTAGTATTGATTCCTGGATTAACCAATTTAATGTCTTTCTTCAAACCATTACTCCAGTCGATTCTCAATCTAACCGGTCAAACTAATCTATTCAAACAACAATGTTCAAAAATCGCCTAAATAATAAAATCATAAATTTCAAAGTTAAAATTCCGATTCCATTTCTCAAACCATACCTAATGGTTTAGCCCGTGTTTGCAGCACACCCAAAATCATTTAATACTTAGTAACACAAGAATTAATTGCTATCTTTTTTATGGCAACGTTTTTGGTTGTTTGCAAATAATTTAGCATAAAGAAAAAAAATATCATATTATAACATAACCAATAATATTATTATTCTAAATTAAAAATCATATTACACATATATGTATGTGAAAATAAATATTTAAAATATAAACGTGTGTTTAGAAATATCATTTAATAATAAATAATGAAACTTATGGTTTGAAAATAATTAATCATAACAACATATAATATATATATATATATAAACGTTATTTATAACATAAATCCCATCTCTCTTCTTCTAGATATAAAAGTGTGCTACTTGTTGTTATTTTACTTATGTCAATAAAGTTTTTTTTTTTTTTTTACAAAACATTATTTTATTGTATACTGTAATTTGAATTATCAGTGAGATTGATTCAATAAAAAATCTATTGAAAAATCTGTTCAAATAGTATATATGTGATACTAAGTAGGATCTGAAAGGGATGGTATATATGTGATAATAAGTAAATATTTGAATTGATTTAACTAAAAATTTTAACACAAATATTTTGTCAGAACAATATTGTTCATTGATTTTGCTTGATGGGTTTTTTTTTTTTTTGAGAGAGAGGGACTTGAAGAAATTGTATCCATGCAATTCTTAAAAGCTTATTTCCATAGAAGAGAGACAGTAGGATAATGGGAGATTTCTAATGTCCATTATTTTTGCTTTTCCTTGACTTCTTTCTTTTCTTCCTTTTTCTCTTCTTTTGCAGGTCCTACTGATACTAAACAAGAAACAGGCAGACCTGATCAGCATTTGTAGTCTCAACCTCGCACGGCGGATGAGAAGGTAAGGAAGATGAGAGATCAATTAGCTACTTTCAATTAGCATTTGAGTCTGAATTTTATGAATAAAATGTCAATTAGCTGCTGTTGATTTTCGGTTAGAAGCAAGTAAAACATGTTGGAAATGTGAAGAAATGGTTGTGTAAAATGTTTGCTGTTGGATTATGGTGTTAGTTTAATTCATTTCTTTCTTGAATGCAAACTCCATGCATGTTGTCCGAATATTTGTTATGAAATTAAGATGTCTTGTTGCTGGAATTGATTAAATATTAATGTCCTAAGCTGTCATAGCTACAATTAAGATGTTCTGCGCTTGGAATTCAATAAAAATATGAATGTACTAAGTTGCAATTAGAAGATTTCATAGTTAAAATCAAGATGTTCTACTTTTGTAACGTGAATAAAATGTAAGTTTTTATGTGACATTTTATTTTCTTGAATGCTGGGCTGAAACAAATCTGTTTGTAAACACAATAGATGAGTACTTCGGTGATTGAAGTTAGTGGTGAAAAAGTGAAAGCAATGTGGGATAAGAGATTGACAGAAATATTTTGTGATATTTGTATTAAAGAGATATTGAAAGGCAATAGGCACAGTACTTATTTCACAAAAGATGGATGGTTGAAAATAATGACCAACTTTGAGAAAAGAAGCGTGCAAGGGTTTTTCACAAAGACAACTTAAAAATAGGTGGGACGCCCTAAAAAGAATGGAAAGCTTGGAGAAAACTTAAAGGCGAAGATTTGGTCTAGGGTGGAATCATATAAAAGAACCGTTGATGCATCGGATGATTGGTGGGAGAGTAGGCTAAAGGTACATTAATAATTTCGAATTTTTTTTTCTTTTCAATGAGGTTATTGATAATTATCTTGTTATTAAACTATCATTTTATATGTAGGTTGTGCTGAAGCTCAAAAATTTAAAACATCGGGCATTGATCCCGAATTGAAGGGAAGTTGGACCAAATGTTCATGGGGATAGTTGCAACAGGTGATAAAGCATGGGCACCTTCTTCTGGTACACTCCGTACTAATTTTTTTGAGGCTGTTAACAATGAAATACCTGAAGATAATGAAGAAGAGAATGTGAGAAACGATGTTCGCATTTTAAATGATATTCAGATTTCAAATGATTTTCAGGTTTCAAATGATGTTCAAATTGATGGAAACGGCAAAAAAAGAAAAAATCCTGAGATATCAAGTTCACATTTTAAACCTGGAAAAAAGAAATCCTCAAAGCAAATTGGAGGGGCTGCAAGATTGTCCAATCAAATAGAAAAATTATGCAATGCAGCTAACAACATGAGTCAAGCCACAGCTAGTTTGACTCCTGTTATGGATCCATATGGTATTCCAGAAGCAGTCAAAGTGTTCGACAGCATGTCGGAAGAAGTGGCAGAAGCTAGTCCGCTATACTTTTTTGCACTTAGATTATTGCTCAATAAGGAGAAGCGAATTATGTTTTTATCAATTAATCCCAAGATTAGAGCTTTGTGGCTTAAGACGGAAATGGAGTATAGTTGAAAATTTCCCGATCTTCTAGTGTTTAGAGATATCTATTATGTGACTAAAAAAATGCTAAACTAGTTTTATCAATAGTTATTTATGTTTGGTTTTTGGATATTGAATTTATGTTTTACCAATGGCTGTTTATGTTTGGTTTTTGGATATTTAATTTATGTTCTACTTATTTATGTGTAATCTACTTTTATTAATAGTTGTCTATATTTGGTCTTTGGATATTGAATTTATGTTCTACTTATTCATACTAAATTAGTTTTATCAATTGTTGTTTATATATGATTTTGGATGTTCAATTTTTTTCACAGGTGATGAGTATAGTTGAGAATTACAGCGGTGATGAAAGTGATGATGAACGGGAAAAGAAAGGGATTTCACAATGTGTGGAATGTTTTAACCACTTATTTGTTGTTGCATCTTCTTCCGTGCAATTATATCACGAGAAGTATATATTGAAGCAATCATGCATCAATTCAAAACAGTCAGGTGAGACATGGATCTGAGAGATCCTTGACGGTCACGAATCACGTTGTATGATTAATTTTAGGATGTCTAAAATGGTATTCACAAGTTTGTTGAGAGTTTTGGAGACAAGATACAACTTGTAAACTTCAAGAAACATATCTTCTACTGAAATGTTGGAAATTTTTTTATACATCTTGGGTACCGGTGCAAAAGTTTCCCAATGTCGAGAAAGATTTCAAAGGTCTGGATCAACAATAAGTTAATACTTTACAATCGTGCTTGAGAAAGTTTCAAGGATGGCAACTGATCTAATTGCACCCGAAGATCCTTTTTTTAGCTCAATACCTGAACAAATACGTAATGATTCTAGATATATGACGCATTTTAAGGTTAAAATTTAATTTTATCTTTTTATGTTTTTAATATTTTTGGTCGACTAAAAATATGCACGAGACTAATATGATTATTTGTTCAGGATTGCATCGGTGCAATTTGTTAGAATTAAGTGACCCAAATTCTTATTTAAATAAAATAAAAGAAGAATCCCTATAGAATTACACTTCTTTTATTTTTATTTTGAATAAGGTTTTTAAACCTTATTAAACTCGATCTATTTGATATTGATTAGAATAAGGAGTTTCAATCTTACTACTCCTATTAGAATATGGCTTTATAAGCCTATAAATAGACATGGTCTATTCCTCTTGTAATTGATTCGAATTCGACATAGTGAATTTTCTTCTCCTCTACCCGTGGTTTTTTCCCGAAAGGGTTTCCACGTAAAATCTGTGTGCTCTTTATTCTTTTTTTCTTTCTTTTCTTTGCGATATCTATTGTCATTACCGACTTTATATTTTTTTTCACAAATTGGTATCCGAGCTTCCGGGTTTTTTCATCTCGATCATGGTAATGGCGTCTTTGAAGTATGAAATTTTGCTATTGGATCACAACACCAGATTCGCGTTGTGGCAGATAAAGATGCAGGCAGTTCTTGCACAGATGGATTTAGAGGAAGCCCTGTTGGGGTAGATAAGATGCCTTCGACATTGACGGAGGAAGATAAGAAGCGCAAGGATCGAAAGGCACTAACACAGTTACATCTGCATTTGTCTAATGAAATTTTGCAGGATGTGATGAAGGAGAAAACTGCCGCAGCATTATGGAAGAGGCTAGAACAAAATGTATGTCAAAAACTTTAACTAGCAAGTTGCATATGAAGCAACGTCTTTATGCTCATCGTTTGGAGGAAGGTGCGTCTGTACACGAACACTTAACAGTGTTTAAAGAAATTCTCTCAAACTTGGAGGCCATGGAGGTTCAGTATGATAAGGAAGATCTAGGGTTGATTCTGCTTTGTTCGTTGCCCCCGTCTTATTCAACCTTTAGAGACACGATTTTATATAGCCGCGAGTCTCTCACAGTTGATGAGGTTTATGATTCTTTGACCTCGTATGATAAGATGAAGCATCTTGTGGTTAAACCCGACTCCAGGAGAGAGGTCTTATTGTTCGTGGGAGACAAGATCGGAATCTTGATGATGATCGTGGAAGGACACAGGAACAAAATCTTCGCGATAAATCTAAGGGTAGATCAAAGTCTTCAAACAGAGGTAAAACTTGTAACTTCTGCAAGAAGAAAGGGCACATTAAATCTGAGTGCTATAAGCTACAGAACAAGATTAAAAGGGAATTTGCAAATCAAAGGAAAACAACGAGAAAATTACGGGTGAAGGCGATATTGTAGAAGACTACGGTGATGGTGAACTTCTAGTCGCTTCATCAACAATTCTAAAGAGAACGAGGAGTGGATACTTGATTCATTTGCACCTTCCACATGAGTCCCAATCGAGATTGGTTTACAAATTACTGAAACGTGTCCGAAGGTGTTGTTTTGATGGGAAATAATGCTTCGTGTAAAATCGCGGTGTTGGAACAATTAAAGTTAAGATGTTTGATGGAGTTGTCGAACACTTAGTGACGTCGACATGTTCCGTAATTGAAGAGAAATTTAATTTCGTTGAGTACTCTTGATTCAAAAGGGTACAAATACACTCTGAAAGTGGGATGTTGAAGATTTCAAAGGTTCCCTCATTGTGATGAAAGGCGAGAAAGAGCGCCAAGTTATATGTTTTGGGGTTTCTATGTTATTGGTGATGCAAATTTGTTGCTTCCTGTTCTTTGACAGATGATGATATTACTAAACTTTGGCATATGTGCCTAGGGCATATGAGTGAGAATGGCATGGCAGAATTGAGCAAAAGAGGACTTCTTGATGGGCAAGGAATTTGCAAACTGAAGTTCTGTGAGCACTGTGTTTTTGGGAAGTAAAAGAGAGTTCGATTCACCAGAGGAATCCATAACACGAAGGGAACATTGGAGTATATTCATTCTGATCTGTGGGGGCCATCAAGAGTGCCTTCAAGAGGTGGGGGCCATCAAGGGGCTAATTATATGCTAACTTTTATTGATGATTTTTCCAGAAAAGTTTGGGCATTCTTCCTGAAGCAGAAAAGCGATGTGTTTTCCGCATTTAAGTCTTGGAAAACTATGATTGAAAAACAGATGGGAAAACAAATAAAATACCTCCGCACAGACAATGGCTTAGAGTTTTATTCTGATGAGTTTAATAAACTGTGCAAGTCAGAAGGGATCGTGAGACACTTAACAGTTCGCCATACTCCACAGCAAAACAGCGTTGCAGAACGAATGAATAGAACGATCATGGAAAAGGTTCGATGTATGCTGTTAAATGCCAACTTACCAAAGTCGTTTTGGGCGAAGCAAATTTCATCTTTGCATGTTTTTTGATCAACCGATCTCCATCCGTTGCCATTGAGAAAAAAGACTCCACAAGAGGTATGGTCTGGTAATCCTGTTAATTATTCTGATTTAAAGATCTTTGGGTGTCCTGCGTATGCTCATGTTAATAATGGAAAATTGGAACCAAGATCCATTAAATGTGTTTTTCTCGGTTATAAAGCTGGTGTAAAAGGGTATAAGTTATGGTGTCCTGAAAATAGAAAAGTTGTGATTAGCAGAGATGTTGTTTTTGATGAAACCGCTATGCTACCTAACTTATCTCTTAAAGACTCTTCCAATAAAGAAAATCAAAAGCGGTGGAGCATCAGTTAATACAGAGTCAACTCCTCAAGCCGATTACAAAAATTGAGAATAGAGTTGCTTCTTCACCAAAATACTCTATCGCCAAAAATAGAACTAGAAGAGAAATTAAACCTCCAAAGAAGTATCTTTGAGGTGACCTAGTTGCTTATGCTTTAAATGTGGTGAAGATATAGATGCAAACCAAGATCCGTCTAATTATTCGAGGCGGTTAGTGTGAAGACTCGAGAAAAGTGGATGTTTGCTATGCAAGAGGAAATAGAATCACTCCATAAAAATAGAACATGGGATCTTGTGAAACTTCCTAAAGGTAAAAAGGTTGTTCATTTGTAAATGGGTGTTTAAAAAGAAAGAAGGGACTCAGGAGTTGAAGAATCCAGATATAAAGCAAGGCTTGTTGCAAAGGGTTATAGTCAAATTCAGGAGTGGACTTCATGAGATGTGTTCTCCCCGGTTGTGAAGCATAGTTTGATTCGAGCTTTGCTTGGTATTGTGGCTATGCAAGATTTGGAGCTTGAGTGATTAGATGTAAAAACTACATTTTTGCATGGAGAGCGGTGGTTTTCTGATCTCGAGAAAAAGAGGACTATGTTTGCTTCTTTGAAAAAGTCTCTTTCTGATGCTCAGCTTGATCCACCAAGATAGTGGTATAAGAGGTTTGATTCCTTTATGACTTCTCATGATTTTAAAAGAAGTAGTTTTGACAATTTGTGTTTACTTTAAGAAAAGCAGTGATGGTTCTTTTGTGTATCTACTTCTTTATGTTGATGACATGTTGATAGCGAAAGAAAAGATAAATGAGAGATAAGAAAGGTCAAATCCCAACTAAGTGAAGAATTTGAGATGAAAGATTTAGGACCAGCAAAGAAGATACTTGGTATGGAGATTCTCAGAGATAGAAAAGCAAGTAAATTGTACCTAAGTCAGAAGGGGTACATTGAGAAAGTTCTTTGCAGGTTCAGTATGCAAAGTGCTAAGCCTCGTTAGTACTCCTTTAGTGACCCGTTTCGGACTTTCATCGATTTTGTCTCCACAATCGGATGATGAGATTGAGTACATGTCACATGTTCCATACTCTAGTGCAAATGGGATCTCTCATGTATGCTATGGTTTGTTCACGCCCGATTTATCTTATGCGATCGATGCGATTAGCGAGATACATGGCGAATCCGGTAAAGAACATTGGAAAGCGAGTTCGGTGGATTTTAAGATACTTACGAGGTACTACCGATGTTTGCTTACATTTGGAAGAACTAGAGATGGAGTCATTGGGTATGTTGATGCTGATTTTCTTTGGAGACCTTGATAGAAGAAGATCTCTCACTTTGGTTATGTCTTTACAATCGGAGGTTGTGCAATCGGTTGAAAGCTACTTTGCAAACTATAGTCGCTTTGTCTACCATGAAGCCGAGTACATGGCAATTCATGCGAGGCTTGTAAAGAAGCTATTTGGTTGAAGGGACTCTTTAGTGAGCTCAATGAAGACCTTCAAATCAACACAAGATTTTTGTGATGATCAGTGCCATCTTCCTTACAAAAGATCAAATGTTTCATGAGAGAACAAAACACATTGATGTTCGGTATCATTTTATTCGTGATATTATTGCTCGTGGTGATATTGTTGTGAGCAAAATTAGTACTCATGAAAATCCTGCGCAGATATGATGACTAAGTCACTTCCTATAACCAAGTTTAAGCATTGCTTAGACTTGGTTGGTGTTCATTGTTGAAGTTAAACCCTTAAGGGGTTTTATGGAAGAGGTGGAGAACTTGTTCGTTGAAAGTTCGCGATGAAGAACTTGTTTATTGAGAATTCGTGTCAAGGTGGAGATTGTTAGAATTAAGTGACCCAAATTCTTATTTAAATAAAATAAAAGAAGAATCCCTATAGAATTACACTTCTTTTATTTTTATTTTGAATAAGGTTTTTAAACCTTATTAAACTCGATCTATTTGATATTGATTAGAATAAGGAGTTTCAATCTTACTACTCCTATTAGAATATGGCTTTATAAGCCTATAAATAGACATGGTCTATTCCTCTTGTAATTGATTCGAATTCGACATAGTGAATTTTCTTCTCCTCTGCCCGTGGTTTTTTCCCGAAAGGGTTTCCACGTAAAATCTGTGTGTTCTTTATTCTTTTTTTTTCTTTCTTTTCTTTGCGATATCTATTGTCATTACCGACTTTATATTTTTTTCACACAATTGATGGTACTCATATTGTCGCTATTCTTCCACCAAGTGAACAAATTCCTTATATTGGAAGAAAAGGTATCCCTACTCAAAATGTTATGGCAGTATGTGATTTTAATATGTGTTTCACCTTTGTCATGACTGGATGGGAAGGATCGGCACATGACACTAGAATATTTCTTGATGCAATTCGAGATCCAAAGTACAAATTTTTGCACCCACCAAATGGTTAGATATTTTATTTATATGTGATTTTTTTAAAAAATAAAGTATAAGCTCTTTAATTGATAATTTTTATTAAAAAAATTATTGAACTAATTATTTGTTATTTTATGACATGTAGGAAAATATTATCTTGTTGATTCTGGATATCCTCAAATGAAAGGTTATCTTGGAACATATAGAGGTCAGCGATATCATTTACCTGACTTTCGTAGAGGTAGACCAGTCTCTGGTAAGAAGAGATATTCAATCATTCACATTCATCTTTACGTAGTGTGATTGAACGAACTTTTGGTGTTTTGAAAAAAAAAATGGGCCATTTTAAGGGATATGCCAAGTTATAGTTTTGAAAAGCAAACGATGATCGTTGTTGCTACAATGACGATACACAATTTTATCCGAAAACATGTCGGTCAAAATGATACAGATTTTATGGAATACGAAGATATTAACTAGGCATATGAGAATACTATTGATTCAGAAAATGCGCATGGTCGAGAAAGTGATGATGATGACGACGACGATGGTGGTGGTGATGATGACGTTGAATCAAGCAATTTAAGTGGTTCTGAAATGGAATTAACAAGAGATGCTATATCTTCTAGTTTAATGAATTCACTTTAAATTGTAAATATTATCCCTTTTTGAAACTTTAATAAAAAAATATGTAATATTTTAATTTGTTACGTTTATGTTTTCTATGTTATGTTAATATCTAATATGAGTTTTACAAATGCGTTAAAAGCATTAAAAATAAAAAAATTTAAAATAATTCAATTGTGTCAATATCTAATTACAAATATTTAATTATTATATTTAAATATTTAAATATAGTTTATATATTTTAATTAAATTTAATAAATAATTAATATTAATTACTTTAAAATATTTAAAATTATTATTATTTAAAATATTAACAATAAATTATAATAAATTATTTTTAATATTTTTTCTAAAATATCATAATATTAACTAATTTGAACATTATTTAAATACATATTTATTACTTTATAATATCATGTCTAAAATAGACATTTTACTTCTCAAAAGTACTTTTTGGCAGCAATGCCAAACACTTAAATTTTTCAAAAGCACTTCTCAAAAGTACTTGAAACACCCCAAACCCGGATCTGGTATGTTCCTCGAAGAAAACCGGTTCAACATTCTTTTGTTACTTAGGAAAAACTTGTGTGTTTTGGAAGGAAAAAAAATTGTTTTTGGTTGGGCTTGAGTTGAAAAAGAGTTTATTTTATATTGAAAACCCATTTATTTCAGGTGACAAAATAATTAGAGTTTATTTTAAATTAAATTGACTTAATCTTTGATAATTAAAATTTCGTAACATAGTAAATAAAACAGAAATAAAATAATTCACTATGGCCTTATTACATCAAAATAATTCCCAAAATTAAATTAAAGTACTTAATGAAATAAAAATCTAAATTAAGTAAATTCCTTGCTGTGCATGGCCACCTTTGAGCTCCTGCCGACCCGGTCCATTACTGATCGTCACCTGAAAAAGGTTCCCACAACGGGTTGAGTCAACAGACTCAATGTGTACACAAACACTAAATCCAAATAGAATCAGGCATAACAAATATTACACATTCATATCTTAGTATACAATTTATGATGCATTCCCAAACCCAAACCTATATTATCCATCCGCTACAATTCCCCGTACCAACCTGCACACCGTGGGGACTACTAAGTCAACCCTCCATCCGCTACACTCCATCGAAGGCAGTCGCTGCAGTCGACGTGCTCATCGCCCTTATAGTTTCATGGTCTTAGGTCACCACATTCAGATATCGTGGGCTTAGGTCCCCACATTCAGATATCGTGGGCTTAGGTCCCCACATTCAGATATCGCGGTCTTAGGTCACCGCATTCAGATTTCGTGGTCTTAGGTCACCACATTCACTTCCCCTTTTTAATAACCCATATGCCCCATATCATAATATGTATTAACATGCCAAATTTCACTTTCTTATCTTTATTCACATGTTACATATAACATATTTCATAATCCTAATAGGAGTAGGAAACGTACCTGAGTACTTTTGTACCATTACATGGTACTTAGCCATATTCACATTCTTATAATCATGCACATATTAATTATAGCCATGAATTTATTAAAAAGAAGTGTGGGCACACACCTGATTCGCTTAAGGTTTCCAATCCAAATCCCGAAAAGCTTGATCTAATGCCTTAGATCTTAGATCTCTATATTTAATCAATCATTTAATACTTAGTAAAGAGCCATTCGGCCATAAATCCAAATCCTAGTAGGATTAGTACACTAAAACTTACCTTGTTGATGATTGACTTAAGAACCAAGTCCCAAAACTTTGTATCCTTCTTCCTTGTATTCGGCCAACTCTAGATCCCTTTAACATATTAGTTTTTGGCTTTTAAGATAATAAAAGATAGATCCAAACACTAAAATAAGCCTTGGCCGAATGCTATAGACACTTACCTTGTGGATTTTAAATCCCGAAATTCACCAAATAACTAGGGAACACGCAACCTATGGTGTACCTTCGGGAAAAGAACTTCTCCTTCCTTGTAGTCTACACTTAGTAAGTCCCGAAAGATCTCTTCAAAGTTTCGGCAACCATGAACATTAATGGGATTAGCCCTAGATTTCGATAAGTCTAAAGTATAAAAGAATGGAAACTAAACTTGCATCTTACCCTTATTTGAAGAAATCGATTGCACCTTCACTTCAACCTTCAGAGATTCGGCTATGGCCTTGATCTTAGCAAGCTTTCGGCTTTTGGAATATTGAGAGGAGAAGAATGAAGAAGAAAAGAATAGGGGTTGCAAAGAAAATTCGGCAGAGGTTATCAAGAAAGAGTAAATAATGCTGAATGGCCTTTCTTTTCCTTTTATAGCCGAATTTACTAGGCTAGAGTCCCTTACTTGGCCACCACTCTTCTATTTTGATAACTTTATCCCTTGATTTATCACTTTAATTATCAACAAGACTTAATCAAATATTTATCTCTTATCTCCTAATAAAAATAATATTAATAATAATCCTCTTTTATCTCTTCCTTATCTATCACAATAAAAGAAATAATATCCACATTTATCACCCTTTTTTGCCGAATTTTAATAAGAATAAAACCTCATCTTAAACTCCTCCCCTAGTCTCCCTTTGCCATCCACTACCTCCCTTCCTTGCCGAAAATAAAAACTTTTATTTTAGCTTTCCATGTGACTCGAACCCAGGCCCAATTGCACCTGCCTGTGGCGTCACTTACTGGGCTTTAAGTGGTGCCTCCTTGCCACTTTTTCAAGCCCGTTCTCGTGTCAAATTCCCTCTATTAATTTTCTTAAGGCCACCTTGCCTTAGTCTCCTCTTTTTAAACTTTAAAACTTATCATTTCCTTACATTTCCAAGTTTCCAAAAATGTTTGTTTGCCTCCTTTAAACTCAACATTTCTAAAGCATTTCTTACATTTCCATGACATTTCCCTACATTTCCAAGACAAGACATTTCCTTACATTTCCTTACATTTCCGTACATTTCCTTACATTTCCTTACATTTCCATACATTTCCTTACATTTCCTTACATCTTAGGGTTCCTAAAACTCCTCAGAACACATCCAACACACCCACTGAGCCCACTATCTCATGAATTACGCACGAACGCATAACCCCTAATCTAGGATGTTACAGTTCTACCCTCCTTAAAAATAATTTCGTCCTCGAAATTACTTATTAACAGTCGTACAATCCTTCTCACCGCACTATGCTTACGCTGCGCACTCTGATCTTAATAGAACCATCATACTTTCTAGGCACAATCTTAAGTTCACGTCCCCTAGAACTCATGTCTACTTCACGATTTAATCTGATTAAGAAGTTTTATGAATTAGCCTTTATTCCACTGATTACCTGCGAAGAAGTTTTATGAAAAGAACTTTAGGAGTGGTTCTTTCGTATTCATACATGCACACAGTCTTTTCATTCATGCATCCATCAATCAATTATGAACTTTCGTTCATTCAGAGAAACGTTGTAGTTTTCATTGTTGTTGGTTTTTTTTTCCACTACCCAGGGGTATTTTCGTAATTTGTCCTACAGGGGTATTTTCGTAATTTTTCAAGAGAAAAAGTTCCTTTGTGATTTTGTCAAAAAGTATTTTGGAATTTTTACATTCCCGGTGTATTTTGGAAAATTTTGAAATCCGGGGGTATTTCGGTAATTTTGAAATCCGGGGGTATTTCGGTAATAAACCAGGGTAAATTTGTAAAGTTTAATAATTCCGGGGTATTTCCAAATTTACAAAACTTAAGGGTTCTTTTTGAGAATTTGTCTTCCAAATCAGTGATGTTGCATAAATTTTAAAAATCAGGGTCATTTTGGTAATTGTGGTAAACCAGGGGTAATTTCAAAATTTTTCCAGATCGGGGTATTTTGGACTTCTGCAAAATAGAGTTTTTAAACACTTTTACAAAGTAAGGAAATTTTATTGAAATCGGGGGTGATACGAAAATTTTAGAACCAAGGGCATTTTAGTAATTTTGCAAATAGGGGTATCTCAGTAATTTTGTAAATCAAGAAATATTTCAGAAAAATTTTATGGAATAGCTTTTATAAATCAAAGGGTAATTTAAGAGTTTTAAAACTAGGTTTTCCATGAAAATACAGCTAGTCCCTTTTGGGTTTTAGTTAGGGGTTTAGCCCATGAATAAGTCCTCTTGGTTAGGGTGACCCGAAGCTACGCACCAGGTAGGATTCGAGTGGAGAGGAGGTGAGTCACGCGGACTGCTTAAATACCAAGCTCCCACCGAATACCAATCCTAGATATGCGCACAATGGTTGCCACACCCTAACTCGGCGACTTAGTGAAACACCCCAAACCCGGCCCACGAGCTTTGACCAGATTTGGTATGTTCCTCAAGTAAACCGGTTCAAAGTTCTTTTGTTACTTAGGAAAAACTTGTGTGTTTTGAAAGAAAGTTTCTTTGGGTTGGGTGAAACACCCCACACCCGGCCCACGAGCCTGAACCGAATCTGGTATGTTCCTCGAGTAAACTGGTTTCAAAATTCATTGTTACTTAGTAAAAATTTGTGTAATTTTAGAGAAGCCTCGTTTTGGGTTGGGCTTTGAGTCGAAAATCCATTTATCATAATTTTAAATCCATTTAATTTTCTGAGACAAAACAATTTAGGGTTTATTATTCTTAAAAATAAATTTACTTAACCTTTAATCAAAACAATTCGAAACATGATAATTAAAAATAAACAGAAATAAAGAAATCCTACTTGGGCCTTATGGCCTTATTACATCAATCAAAACCCAAAATAAAATTAAAGTACTGAATAAAATAAAAGTCCAAGTCTTTAAATTTCTCCTTGCGATGCATGGCCACCTTTAGCTCCTGCTGACCCGGTCCATTATTGCTCATCACCTGGAAAAAAAATATTCCCCTAACGGGGTGAGTCAACCAGACTCAATGTGTACATGACACTAAATCGTAATGGAATCAGGCATACAATAGTCATAAATTCAGACATAAAATACAAGTTATGATGCATTCCCAAACCCAAACCTAATTGTCCATCCGCTACATACCCCCGTACCTGCCAAACACACCGTGGGGACTACTAAGTCGACCCTCCTTCCGCTACACACCAATTTGCGGGCTTAAGGCTCCGCATCTGTGGTTTTAAGAAACCACTTTTCAGATTACTGTGGTCTTAGATCACCACTTTTCAGATTACTGTGGTCGTAATTCACCACTTTTCAGATTACTGTGGTCTTAAATCACCACTTTTCACTTCCCCTTTCAATATACAACCAAATGCCCCGTTAATATGCATAATATACCATAGATCAAATTCTTATCATATTCTCATGTTACGGATAACATTTTTCATATTCCTAGAAGAAGTAGGAAATGTACCTGAGTACTTAGTACCATAATATGATACTTTAGCCATGCTCATATTTCCATAAACACATATTTTAATACATGTAACCATAATTCATATTACAAGGTAGTGTGGAGTACACACCTGATTCGCTTAATGAAGTCCTCGAAAATCCCGAAGAGAGCCGATTACAGATTTAGATCTCAAATCCTACATAAGTTAATCACTTACTATTTAAAAGACCATTCAGCCATTTTTCCAAATACAAATAGGATTTGGATTACTTACCTTGTAACTGAATTGATTTTAAGAATCAAGTGCCAGATCTTTGTATTCCTCCCTTGTGAATTCGGCTAAACACTATATTACTCCACAGGTTAGTTTTCAGCTTCTGATAATAAATCTAAATATTTGAAATAGCCTTGGCCGAATATCTTAAACACATACCTTGTGATTCCAAATCCCGAAAAGTAACCCTTGGCTATGGAGATGTTGAAATCCCTACATACATATGTTAGATCTGATTTCTATATCACTTAATAATCTTAAATCAATTGGCCTTTGGCCTAAACCATGCTTTTCTTACCTTAAATCCTTAGATCTGAAATCCCGAAATTCCTCCTTTAATATTCGGCCAAAAGACAACCAAAAGAATCAGTTCCCAAATCTTGGTTGAAAGAGAATAAACAACAAGAATCCATTATTCTTACCTTATCACCACAGTCGATGGCACCCTTGATTAAAGCCACAGAGATTCGGCTATGAAGACTTAAACAGGAATCGAAGAGGTTTCGACTTGACAGTAGAAGAGAAAAAAAGAAGAAAAGAGGAGGAGAAAATTCGGCAGAGAGGGAGAGAGCTAGGAATTTTTGTGAGAGCAGCAGAAAAAGCAAAGCGATGAGTAGCCCTCCTTCCTTTCTTTTATAGACAAAATTATCAGCTAAGGAGTCCCTTACTTGGCCGCCACTCCTCTATCTGATAACTGTATCTTTTTTTTATTATCATAAATAAAAAGATTTAATCTAGCCCTTATCTCATGATAAATAAATTCCTTTTGAAAATACTTAAGATAAATCCTCATTTATCTCTCCAATTTAAAAAAAATCCTTTATTTATCCTTGATAGCCGAATTTTAAAGAGGATAAACCTCTCTTTTTCTAGATGCCTTGCCGTCCACTCCTTGTGCTTCTGGAAACAAAAATAAAACTTTCTTTATTTGCTTCCCAATTGACTCGAACCCAGGACTATTTCTCTTGCATATGGCGCCACTTCCCTAGGCCCTAAGTGGCATCTTCAGGCCACTTTTCCAAGCCCGTTTTTGTGTCAAATTTCACCAACTTTTTCTTTTAAGGCCTCCTTGCCCTAATTTCCTATTTTAAACTTTAAAATTTGACATTTCTAGGTCATTTCCAAGTTTCCTAAAATTTTCCATCGGCTCTGTATACTTGCCATTTTCTTGCATTTTCAAGTTTCCAGAAATGTTCATTCCCATTTCCATTTTCATTTCCATGCATTTCTAGGTTTCCAAAAATGTTCATTTCCATTTTCATTTCTATGCATTTCTAGGTTTCCAAAAATGTTCATTTCCATTTTCATTTCTATGCATTTCTAGGTTTCCAAAAATATTCAAAATTTATTCATAATACTTGAAACATGTCATTTCATACAATAAAACCAAAAATGCATAGGCCCTTTCCAGGATGTTACAGTTCTACCCCCTTAAAATAATTTCGTCCTCGAAATTTTCTAACTAAAATAATTGAGGGTATTGCTGTCTCATTGTCTCTTCTGATTCCCAAGAAGCTTCTTCCGATCCATGGTTGCGCCACAACACCTTGACTAGAGGAACCGACTTTCTTCGTAGTACTTTCACATCATGTTCCAAAATCCGAATTGGCTCTTCCTCGTAGGATAAATCTGGCCTTAGCTCCACTTCCTCAACAGGTACCACATGAGACGGATCCGATCGATAGCGACGTAGCATGGATACATGGAATACGTCGTGCATCTGCTGTAACTCTGGTGGTAGCTCCAATTGGTATGCCACTGGCCCAACTCGCTTCAGTACTCAATAGGGGCCTATAAACCTTGGGCTTAACTTCCCTTTGCGACCGAACCTCATAACCTTCTTCCAAGGCAAGACTTTCAGAAACACTTGGTCTCCCACTTCAAACTCTATCTCCTTTCACTTAAGGTTTGCGTACGACTTCTGCCTATCAGAGGCTTCCTTCAACCGTGCCCGAATTATCTCAACCTTCTCTTCAGTTTCTGCTACTAACTTCGGTCCCAACACTCGACGTTCTCCTAACTTAGTCCAACAAGTAGGTGTTCTACACTTCCGACCATACAATGCTTCATATGGTGCCATCCGAATGCTAGCCTGGTAGCTGTTGTTGTAGGCAAACTCAGCTAAAGGCAAATAGTCTTCCCAACTTCCTCGAAAATCCATCACACAGCCTCTTAGCAAATCCTCCAACACTTGTATAACCCGTTCAGACTGCCCGTCTGATTGTGGATGAAAAGCCGTAGTGAAGTCCAACTTAGTGCCTAAAGCTTGATGAAGTGCTTTCCAAAACCGAGACGTGAACCTTGGGTCTCTATCAGAGATGATCGTCATTGGTACTCCATGTAACCTCACAATTTCTGCTACATATAAC
This sequence comes from Gossypium bickii, assembly GCA_025503065.1. Lineage (NCBI taxonomy): Eukaryota > Viridiplantae > Streptophyta > Magnoliopsida > Malvales > Malvaceae > Gossypium > Gossypium bickii. The sequence goes on along the minus strand of CP106721.1, from coordinate 58,965,943 downwards.
TTAGCCAACTTCTGAAGAGAATAATCCACTCTTACTGGGATAAAGTGCGCGGACTTGGTCAAACGGTCCACTATCACCCATACCGAGTCCTTCTTAGTAGGCGTAAGGGGAAGCCCACTAACGAAGTCCATGGTAACTCTCTCCCACTTCCATTGTGGAATTTCGATTGGTTGAAGCAATCCCGATAGAACTTGTTGTTCAGCCTTAACTTGCTGACATGCCAAACATTTCCCCACAAATTCAGTCACTTCTCGTTTAAGATCAGACCACCAAAATTATTCCCTTAGATTTCTGTACAGCTTAACGCCTCCGGGATGCATAGCATAAGGGCTACCATGCGCTACCCAAAGAATCCTCTGTCTCAACTCCTTGTCCCTCGGCATATAGACCTTTCCTTTGTAGCACAATACTCCTTCATCATTGACGCCATAATCCTTTAATTCTCTGTTCTGGACTTGCTGTAACTTAGCACTTAGTCCTTATCAGCCAACTATCCCTCTTTCACTTCCTTCAGCCATGTGTGCAATTTTGCCAACAGGCTTCCATCATCGTACAAACTTAAGTGAGCGAACAAAGCCCTTAGATCCGACACAACTTTCCTACTTAGGGTATCAGCCACCACATTCGCCTTGCCCAGGTGATATTCTATCAAACAATCGTAGCCCTTCAGCAATTCCACCCACTTTCGTTGCCTTAAGTTCAACTCCTTCTGAGTCAATAAGTACTTAAGACTTTTGTGGTCTGTGTAGATAACTGACCTTTCTCCATAAAGGTAGTGCCTCTAAACCTTAAGGGCAAAAACCACTGCTGCCAGTTCCAAGTCATGAGTTGGGTAGTTAACCTTATGAGGCCTTAACTACCGAGATGCATAAGCGACCACTTTACCTTCTTGCATTAGCACACAGCCCAACCCCATATGCGAAGCGTCACAATACACCACAAAATCTTTTCCTGCCTCCGGCTGAATTAACACTGGAGCTTCAGTCAACACCTTCTTAAGCTTTTCAAAGCTCTCCTGTTGCTTAGTAGTCCATTCAAAGGGCAAGTCCTTCCTTAGCAACCTTGTCAAAGGCACGGCTATTGACGAGAACCCTTCCACAAACCTTCTGTAATAGCCTGCCAAGCCTAAGAAACTTCGGATCTCAGCCACGGACCTAGGTGGTTTCCAATCCAACACTGCTTCGATTTTCCTAGGGTCCACTCTTATTCCCTCTGCGGATACCACATGTCCTAAAAATGCCACCTCCTTAAGCCAAAATTCACATTTGCTAAATTTGGCATAAAGCTTCTTCTCTCTTAACACTTCCAACACAACTCGGAGATGGTCATCATGCTCCTCTTCCGACTTAGAATACACCAAAATATCATCGATGAACACAATGACGAACCTATCCAAGTAGGGTTGAAAAACCCGATTCATCATGTTTATGAACGCGGCTGGAGCGTTCGTCAACCCAAACGGCATTACCACAAACTCAAAGTGGCCATATCTTGTCCTAAAAGCGGTCTTATGGATATCAGTCTCCTTCACCTTCAACTGGTGATACCCCGACCTTAAGTCGATCTTTGAAAATACTGCAGCCCCCTTCAGCTGATCGAACAAGTCATCGATCCTTGGCAAAGGATACTTGTTCTTAATGGTCAGCTTGTTGAACTGACGATAATCTATGCACATACGCATAGTTCCGTCCTTCTTCTTCACAAATAAGACCGGTGCTCCCCATAGAGACACACTGGGTCGGATGAACCCACGATCCAACAATTCTTGGATTTGAGCCTTAAGCTCGACTAACTCCTTTGGTGCCATTTGGTATGGAGCAATTGACACAGGAGCTATTCCCGGTAACAACTCTATTCCAAATTCCACCTTCCTATTTGGGGGTATTCCTGGTAATTCTTCCGGAAATACATCTTCAAAGTCTCTTACGATCCTAACTCCTTTAACACCTTCTTCCTTTTCACCCAACGCACTTACGAAGGCTAGGAACGCCTTGCATCCTTTCTTAACCATCTTCTCAGCCTTTAGCGCCGAAACTACGTTAGACAAGTAATTCCTCCTTTCTCCAATCATTACTACCACTTCATCCTCCGAGGTCCTTAGTTCCATTCGTTTAGCCGCACAATCCAACATGGCTCGGTGTTCTACTAGCCAGTCCATTCCGAGTATAAGTTCAAACTCTCTGAAGGGTAACTCCATTAAGTCGGCTCGAAAGTTCACTCCCTGAATCTCTAGGGGTATATTCCGAAAGATCTTATCTACCACTACAGTTTGGCCTAATGGGCTTACTACAGTCATTTGCTTATCAGAGAGTTCAGAGTCTAGGCCTATTGTTTCCACTACACTACATGCAACATATGAATGGGTCGAGCCCACATCAATTAAAGCAAAATAGGGCTTGTCAAATATAAAGAACGTATCGGTTATAACATCCGGCGTGTCTCCATCCTTCCTCCGGTGAACCGCATAAACCAAACCCGGTTGCCTTGCCTCAGCATTAACAGTACCTCGGCCTTGTGTTCCACGGCCTCTGCCAGTACCATTACCTCTGTTGCTTGAACCACGACCTCGTTGAGGCTGCAGTCCTCCTCTACCCGCCTGACTAACATTCTGAGTTACCGGCCGGCTTTCATCTAAGTTCTTAGGACATTCCTTGACCACATGGTCCTTAGACCCACACCTAAAACATCCTCCTGTTCTCTTCCAACACTCTCGCAAATGCTTCTTTCCACACACATCACAAGGTCGATACCGCCCTTCTGATCCAGCTTTGCTGACCTCGCGGCCCATCCACTCTAGGCCTCTTATGAATCTTTCCAGATGACCCAAAACTTCTTTTGGGCCTATTCCTATCCATAGTCTGCCTTGTAGAATCCTTGATTCCCTCGGCCACCTTGGCCTTTTCTACCAAAGCAGAGAATTCCTGCTCCTGATGTGGGGCTATCAACAGTCTCAGATCATCCATTAGCCCGTCCTCAAAACAGACACAACGCTCATGCTCAGTCGCCACGACACCTCGAGCGTAATGGCTCAGCCTCAGGAATTCAGCCTCATATTCTGTGACAGACTTGTTTCCTTGGACCAGCCCCAGAAAAGCTTTCCTTTGCTCATCAGTGTACCTGGTTCCCACATACTTCTTTTGGTACGCTTCCTTAACGTACTCCCAGGTCAGATCCTCAGCCGTGGCACCATCCCGCACAGTTAACCACCATTGATACGCTTTATCGCGTAACAGTGCCACCATTCCCTTTAACTTTTCCTCAGGGGTCAGATCGAGCTCATCCATGATGCGCTCCGTCGCTTCCAACCAATACTCAGCTGTACTGGGTGCCACTCCAGATACTCCTCGAAACATTTCAGCTCCATTAGCTCGGAGCCGTTCAGGCACAGACTTTCGATTTCCCGAATTTCCATCTGCACCAGCCACCAATTCCAAAACTCGCAGCACAGCCTGCGACAGCATCTTCCCTTGTTTGTGCTTGTTGCTTAACTCCAACAGCTGGGGGTGGTGGTGGCGGTGGTATCTCGTTATCAGACCCTTGACCCGATCTGACGGGTTTTGACATGGCCATCCTTCCTCTACCTCGTCCACGACGACCACGTCCTCTTGAGCTTATTTTTTAACGTCGAGATCCGATTAGGAAGTTTTATGGATTAGTCATTGTTCCACTTATTTACTCGCGAAGAAATTTTATGACAAGAGTTTTGGGAGTGGTTCTTTCGTATTCATACAAGCATACAGTCTTTCCATTCATTCATTCATCCATCAACCAAATATGAACTTTCGTTCATTCAGAGAAACGTTGTGGTTTTTATTGTTATTGCTTTTCCACTACCCAGGGGTATTTTCGTAATTTTGTCCTACAGGGGCATTTTCATAATTTTTCAAAAGAACAAGATCCTTGGTGATTTTGTCATAAAGTATTTTGAGAATTTCAAATTCCCGGGGTATTTTGGAAAAATTTTGAAATTCGGGGGTATTTTGGTAAATTTTGACCTCAGGGGTATTTTGGTAACTTTTCACAATTTGGGGCAAATTTGTAAAATTTAACAATCAGGGATATTTCAAAAGTTGTAAAACTTTGAGGGTTCTTTTTGAAAATTGTTCCTTCCAAAATGGTGATGTTGCAAAAATTTTGGAAATCAGGGTCATTTTGGTAATTTTGTAAGTTAGGGCAATTTTGTAATTTTCTAGAATCAAGGTATTTTTTGACAGTTTGCAAATTAGGGTTTTTGAATGTTTATAAAACAATGAGATTTTGGTAAAACTGTTGAGTAGTTGAACATTTTATAAACCAAGGGCATTTTGGTAATTTCACCATTAAGGGCATTTTTTGTAATTTTCACAAATTAAAAATTTTTCGAAAAATTTTGTAAAGATGGTTTTCACAATTTTAAAAGAAAGTTTTACGAATTTTAAAACTAGGGTTCGTTGTTTTGTTCTCTTTTTTTTTTTAAAACAAAACGGCTAGTTCCCTTTTTGGGTTTTAGTCATTATGTTTAGCCTATGACCGAGCCCTCTTGGTCAGGGTAAACCAAAGCTACGCACCAGGCAGGATTTGAGTGGAGAGGAGGTGAGCCACACAGACTACTTAAATACCAAGCTCCCACCGAAACCATTCCTAGACATGCGCATGAGAGGTTGCTACACCCATCGAGCCTGCAGGTTAGGGTGAACAGAAGCTACGCACTGCAGGATTCTCGCGAAGAGGAGGTGAGTCACTAGGATCGCTTAAATACTGTGCTCTTTCCGGATCCAATCCTAGACATGCGTACAAGGGTTGCCACACCCTAGCTCAGTGACTTAGCCATAGGTTTGTTTAGTGTATTAAGTCTTATGTGTTTTGTGTTTGAGTAGTCTAATCCTAGGGTTCAAGTTCCTATCATTCTATTCTATGTTCCATGCCTTTTCTACCCTTATACAGTTTATAAATCACAGAATCACACATAAAGTTAGGGGTACTTACCTGGTGGACTAGGTCGGAGACTTAAGTGCCATGCTAGAAAATTTGCTTATTTCATAAAATCCTTTCAAAAAAACTCATTTGGGCTCGCTTTGAAAATGTTTTGGGCCTTAGCCCACAGTGAGAAGTTTTTAAAGCTGGCTCGATACAAATCGAAATACCCCATACCCGGCCCACGAGCCTGAACCGGATCTGGTATGTTCCTCGAGTAAACTGGTTTCAAAATTCATTGTTACTTAGTAAAAATTTGTGTAATTTTAGAGAAGCCTCGTTTTGGGTTGGGCTTTGAGTCGAAAATCCATTTATCATAATTTTAAATCCAATTAATTTTTTGAGACAAAATAATTTAGGGTTTATTATTCTTAAAAATAAATTTACTTAACCTTTAATCAAAACAATTCGAAACATGATAATTAAAAATAAACAGAAATAAAGAAATCCCATTTAGGCCTTATGGCCTTATTACATCAATCAAAACCCAAAATAAAATTAAAGTACTGAATAAAATAAAAGTCCAAGTCTTTAAATTTCTCCTTGCGATGCATGGCCACCTTTAGCTCCTGCCGACCCGGTCCATTATTGCTCATCATCTGGAAAAAAATATTCCCCTAACGAGGTGAGTCAACCAGACTCAATGTGTACATGACACTAAATCGTAATGAAATACAATAGTCATAAATTCATACATAAAATACAAGTTATGATGCATTCCCAAAACCAAACCTAATTGTCCATCCGCTACATACCCCCGTACCTGCCAAACACACCGTGGGGACTACTAAGTCGACCCTCCTTCCGCTACACACCAATTTGCGGGCTTAAGGCTCCACACACGTGGTTTTAGGAAACCACTTTTGGACATCGTGGTCTTAGATCACCACTTTTCGACATGTGGTCGTAATTCACCACTTTTCGAGACATCGTGGTCTTAAATCACCACTTTTCACTTCCTTTCAATATACAACCAAATGCCCCGTTAATATGCATAATATACCATAGATCAAATTCTTATCATATTCTCATGTTACGGATAACATTTTTCATATTCCTAGAAGAAGTAGGAAACGTACCTGAGTACTTAGTACCATAATATGATACTTTAGCCATGCTCATATTTCCATAAACACATATTTTAATACATGTAACCATAATTCATATTACAAGGTAGTGTGGAGTACACACCTGATTCGCTTAATGAAGTCCTCGAAAATCCCGAAGAGAACCGATTACAGATTTAAATCTCAAATCCTACATAAGTTAATCACTTACTATTTAAAAGACCATTCGACCATTTTTCCAAATACAACTAGGATTTGTATTACTTACCTTGTAACTGAATTGATTTTAAGAATCAAGTGCCAGATCTTTGTATTCCTCCCTTGTGAATTCGGCTAAACACTATATTACTCCACAGGTTAGTTTTCGGCTTCTGATAATAAATCTAAATATTTGAAATAGCCTTGGCCGAATATCTTAAACACATACCTTGTGATTCCAAATCTGAAAAAGTAACCCTTGGCTATGGAGATGTTGAAATCCCTACATACATATGTTAGATCTGATTTCTATATCACTTAATAATCTTAAATCAATTGGCCTTTGGCCTAAACCATGATTTTCTTACCTTAAATCCTTAAATCTGATATCCCGGAATTCCTCCTTTAATATTCGGCCAAAAGACAACCAAAAGAATCAGTTCCCAAATCTTGGTTGAAAGAGAATAAACAACAAGAATCCATTATTCTTACCTTATCACCACAGTCGACGGCACCCTTGATTGAAGCCACAGAGATTCGGCTATGGAGAATTAAACAGGAATCAAAGAGGTTTCGACTTGACAGTAGAAGAGAAAAGAAGAAGAAAAGAGGAGGAGAAGATTCGGCAGAGAGGGAGAGAGCTAGGGAATTTTCGGCAGAACAGAGAAAGAAGCAAACTGATGAGTAGCCCTCCTTCCTTCCTTTTATAGACAAAATTATTAGCTAAGGAGTCCCTTACTTGGCCACCACTCCTCTATCTGATAACTTTATCTTTTTTTATTATCATAAATAAAAAGATTTAATCTAGCCTTTATCTCATGATAAATAAATTCCTTTTGAAAATACTTAAGATAAATCCTCATTTATCTCTCCAATTTAAAAAAAATCCTTTATTTATCCTTGATAGCTGAATTTTAAAGAGGATAAACCTCTCTTTTTCTAAATGCCTTGCCGTCCACTCCTTGTGCTTCTGGAAACAAAAATAAAACTTTCTTTATTTGCTTCCCAAGTGACTCGAACCCAGGCCTATTTCTCTTGCATATGGCGCCACTTCCCTAGGCCCTAAGTGGCATCTTCAGGCCACTTTTCCAAGCCCGTTTTTGTGTCAAATTTCACCAACTTTTTCTTTTAAGGCCTCCTTGCCCTAATTTCCTATTTTAAACTTTAAAATTTGACATTTCTAGGTCATTTCCAAGTTTCCTAAAATTTTCGATCGGCTCTGTATACTTGCCATTTTCTTACATTTTCAAGTTTCTAGAAATGTTCATTTCCATTTCCATTTTCATTTCCATGCATTTCTAGGTTTCCAAAAATGTTCATTTCCATTTTTATTTCTACGCATTTCTAAGTTTCCAAAAATATTCAAAATTTATTCATAATACTTGAAACATGTCATTTCATACAATAAAACCGAAAATGAATAGGCCCTTTCTAGGATGTTACATTGGGCTTGAGTTGAAAATGAGTTAATATTATTTTAAAAACTCCCTTTTTATTTAAGGTGACAAAACATTTGAAGTTTATTTTTAAAATAAATTTACTTGAACCATAAATAATAAGTTGTAAACATAATAAATAAAAGTAAAAAGAAATAAAGAAAATTCAACTATAGCCTTATGGCCTTATTACATCAAATAATTTCCAAACTTTAAATTAAAGTACTTAATAAAATGAAAATCCAAATTAATTAAATTCCTTGGTGTGCATGGCCACCTTTAGCTCCTGCCGACCCGGTCCATTACTGTTCGTCACCTGAAAAAGGTTCCCACAACGGGGTGAGCCGAATAGACTCAATGTGTACACAACACTAAGTCCAAATAAAATTAGGCATAACATACATATCATATTAACATAATAACGTAAGATAATGATGCAAACCCAAAACCCAAACCTAATTAGCCATCCGCTACACTTCCCCCGTACCAACCTGCACACCGTGGGGACTAATAAGTCAACCCTCCATCCGCTACACTCCATTGGAGGCAGTTGCTGCAGTCGACGTGCTCATCGCCCTTATAGTTTCGTGGCCTTAGGTCACCACATTCAGATATCGTGGGCTTAGATCCCCACATTCAGATATCGTGGGCTTAGGTCCCCACATTCAGATATCGCGGTCTTAGGTCACCGCATTCAGATTTCGTGGTCTTAGGTCACCACATTCACTTTGAAACACCCCACACCCGGCCCACGAGCCTGAACCGGATCTGGTATGTTCCTTAAGTAAACCGGTTTTCAATGTCCTGAATAACTTAGAGAAAATTTGTGTAATTAAAAAAAAATTCGTTTTGGGTTGGGCTTAAATTGGAACCCATTTAATAAATTTTGAAAATCCAACTTAAATAAGGTGACAAAATAATTTTAAGGTTTATTATTTTAAAAGAAATAAATTTTGTTTTTCTTAACTTTAATCAAAAATAAATTGTAACATAATCAAATAAAAATAACCAGAAATAAAGAAAATCCAACTGGGCCTTATGGCCTTATTACATCATTCAAACCCAAAATAAAAGTTAAAGTACTAAAATTAAATAAAGTCCAAATTCTAAATAAATTCTTCAAGTGATGCATGGCCACCTTTAGCTCCTGCCGACCCGGTCCATTATGGCTCATCTCCTGAAAAAAATAATTCCCCAACGGGGTGAGTCCACAGACTCAATGTGTACACAGTACTAATTTTCAACAAATCAGGCATACAAGTCATATCAATTTCATGTTCATACAAAATAAAGGATGATGCAACCCAAACCCAAGCCTATTTGTCCATCCGCTACACACCGCCCGTACCAACCTGTACCCCGTGGGGACTACTAAGTCGACCCTCCATCCGCTACACACCATCGAAGGCAGTCGCTGCAGTCGACGTGCTCATCGCCCACTTACGTTGTGTCTTTAGACACTATATTCAGATAATGTAACCGAAGTTACCATATTCAATAATGTGACTGTGGTCACCATATTTCGTTGGTGAGACCGTAGTCATCACCTTCACTTTCTCCCTTCACATATATCCCAAATGCCCCAATTATTACATATCATTCATATCATACTTAAATTCACATTCATGTCACTTTTCGTAATATAACACATTCATAATCCTATCAAAAGTAGGAATACGTGCACTGGTACTTTTTGCCACATTTGTGGTACTTAGCCACATTCTCATTCTTATACACATTCATATATTAAAACAATTATTGCCATAATATATATTGAAAGATAGTGTGAGTACACACCTGATTCGCTTAATAGGTTCCTTGAAATCCCGAAGAATGATCTACCGATTTAGATCTCAAATCCTACATAAGTTAATCACTTTAAAAGACCATTCGGCCACTTTTCCAAATACAACTAGGATTTGTATTACTTACCTTAAAATTTCCAAATCTGAAAAGGATTCCTTGCCTTGTATGTCTTGTCGAAATCCCTATAATTATATGTTAATTTTAATCTCACATATATTCCATAACTTTTGACCAAATATGTGTATATCTTACCTTAGATCCTTGAATCCCGGATGATCTCTCCCTTGTAGTCGGTAGCACTAGAAATCCCGAAACACTCCTTATAGTTTCGGCCACAATAATAATAACATTAATCTCTATATTTCGGCTTAAAGAAGAGAATAAATCAATAACCACAAGATTCTTACCTTAAGTGTTGAATTCGACAGATCTATCCTGACACCACTTCAGAGATTCGGCTTTGGCAGAATTTTGGCTTTTGATGCTATGAAGAATTCGGCTAGGTTGGATTTGGTTTTGAAAAAGAAGAGAAGAAAAAAAAAAGAAAGAGGAGGCTAGGGAATTCGGCTAGACCAAAAGAAAAGAGAAGAGAACCCTAAAAATTTCGGCAGAGATGAGGAGGAAGCAAAAATTGATGAGTAGCCCTCCTGTCTTCCTTTTATAGCCGAAAATATCAGCCTAGGAGAGTCCCTTACTTGGCCACTACTCTTCTTTCATCATCTATTTTATTTAAAATAAACTAGAGAAAAATCCTTATTATCTCTTCCAAATAATCCAAATTAAAAAGCTTTTATTTATCACTTAATTAAGCAATATTAAGGGAAATAAAACACCTCCCTTTTCTAGAAGCAATTGCCGTCCACCCCTTAGCCTAGGAAGCAAAAATAAAACTTCATTTATTTGCTTCCCTTGTGACTCGAACCCAGGCCCATGCCTCCTACACATGGTGCCATTTCCATAGGTCCTAAGTGGCATCTTCAGGCCACATTTCCAAGCCTGGTTGTGTGTCAAATTTCTCCAACTTTTTCTTTTAAGGCCCTCTTGCCTTTATTTCCTATTTTGAACCTTAAAACTTGACATTTCTGCATCATTTCTAAGTTTCCTAAAATTTTCGATCGGCTCTGTTTACTGACCATTTTCTTACATTTTTAGGTTTCCAGAAATGTTTACATTTCCAAAAATGTTCAAGTTTCCAGAAATGTGTACTTTCCATTTTTGAACCATTTCTTTACATTTCTAAGTTTCCTAAAATGTTCATGTCCTAATGCATTTCCAGGTTTCCAAAAATATTCATTTCCAATCATTTTCATACATTTCTGAGTTTCCAAAAATATCAAAAATTTATTCATAAGACTGAAGACTTGTCATTTCATACAATTAAACCGGAAATGCATAGGCCCTTTCCAGGATGTTACACACTTCCCCTTTTCAATAACCCATATGCCCCATATCATAATATGCATTAACATGCCAGATTTCACATTCTTATCTTTATTCACATGTTACATATAACATATTTCATATTCCTAGTAAGAGTAGGAAACGTACCTGAGTACTTTTGTACCATTACATGGTACTTAGCCATATTCACATTCTTATAAACATGCATATACTAATTATAGCCATAATTTTATTAAGAAGAAGTGTGGGTACACGCCTGATTCGCTTAATGCTTTCAATCCAAATCCCGAAAAGCTCGATCTAATGCCTTAGATCTTAAATCTCTATATTTAATCAATAATTTAATACTTAGCAAAGAGCCATTCGGCCATAAATCCAAATCCTAGTAGGATTAGTACACTAAAACTTACCTTGTTGTCGAATTGACTATAGTCAAATCCCGAAACTTCGTAGAGTTCTCCACTTGCAATCGGCTAGGCACTAAAATCACTTAACTAATTAGTTTCGGCTTTTAAACGAAATAAGAAATAGATCTTCTTACCAAAATGAGCCTTGGCCGAATGCTATAGACACTTACCTTGTGGATTTTAAATCCCGAAACTCACCGAATAACTAGGGAACACGTAGCTTATGGTGTACCTTCGGGAAAAAAAACTTCTCCTTCCTTGTAGTCAACACTTAGTAAATCCCCAAAGATCTCTTCAAGGTTTCCGCAACAAGATATTAATGGGGTTAGTCCTAGATTTCGGCAAATCTTAAAAGAAGAAGGATGAAACCGAATGAGATCTTACCCTTACTTTAGATATCGACAGTTCCTTTGCTTGAAGTCTCAAACTATTCGGCTATGGCCTTGATCTTAGCAAGCTTTCGGCTTTTGGAATATTGAGAGGAGAAGAATGAAGAAGAAAAGAATAGGGGTTGCAGAGAAAATTCGGCAGAGGTTATCAAGGAAGAGTAAATAATGCTGAATGGCCTCTCTTTTCCTTTTATAGCCGAATTTACTAGGCCAAGACTCCCTTACTTGGCCACCACTCTTCCTTATTTTCCTCCTTATCTCCTTATTTTAAAATTAAAGAATAATCCTCATTTATCTCTTAAAATAAATCCATTATTTATCCCTTATTTATCCACCATTTATCTATTAAAAATAAATCCATTATTTTATCCACCATTTATCTCTTAAAAATAAATCCATTATTTATCCCTTATTTATCCACCATTTATCCATTTATTTTCCGAATTTTAACAAAAATAAAACACCTTCCTTTTGGTGCCTTGTTGCCGTCCAACTCTCTTATTCATTGTACCAAAATAAAACTCTTTTATTTGCTTCCCATGCGACTCAAACCCAGGCCCAATTGCACCTGCTTGTGGCGTCATTTACTAGGCTTTAAGTGGTGCCTCCTTGCCACTTTTCCAAACCCGTTCTTGTGTCAAATTTCTCTTATTAATTTTCTTAAGGCCACCTTGCCTTAAAACTTATCATTTCTAAGACATTTCCTTACATTTCCAAGTTTCCAAAAACGTTCGTTTCCCTCCTTTAAACTTAACATTTCTAAAGCATTTCCTTACATTTTCTTACATTTCCATACATTTCCTTACATTTCCATACATTTCCATACATTTCCATACATTTCCTTACATTTCCATATATTTCCATACATTTCCATACATTTCCTTACATTTCCAAACATTTCCTTACATTTCCATTCATTTCCATTCATTACATTTCCATACATTTCCATACTTCTCCATACATTTCCATACATTTCCTTACATTTCATAACACTTAAGACAGGCCATTTCGTATAACTAAATCAAAAATGCATAGGCCATTTCCAGGATGTTACACTTAGCCACAGGTTTGTTCAATTAAGCATTTAAAATCTTATGTATTTGTTGGGGTACACTAGTCCTAGGGTTCACATACTTATCATACTATTCTACGTTCCATTCCATTCCTACCCTTCATAATATAATCACATAAAGCACACAGATGGTTAGGGGTACTTACCTGGTGGACTGCGGGTCGGAGACTTAGGTGCCATGCCAGAAAAAAAAACCTGCTTATCTTCAAAAACTCATTTGGGCTCGATTCGAAAATGTTTTGGGCCTTAAACCCCAGGCCGAGGGTTTGAAACTGGGCTCTGATACCAAACTGAAACACCCTAAACCCAGCCCACGAGCCCTGACCGGATCTGGTATGTTCCTCGAAGAAAATCGGTTCAAAATTCTTTTGTTACTTAGGAAAAACTTGTGTGTTTTGGAAGAAAAAAAAATTGTTTTGGGTTGGGCTTGAGTTGAAAACGAGTTTATTTTATATTGAAAACCCATTTATTTCAGGTGACAAAATAATTAGAGTTTATTTTAAATTAAATTGACTTAATCTTTGATAATTAAAATTTCGTAACATAGTAAATAAAACAGAAATAAAATAATTCACTATGGCCTCATTACATCAAAATAATTCCCAAAATTAAATTAAAGTACTTAATGAAATAAAAACCCAAATTAAGTAAATTCCTTGCTGTGCATGGCCACCTTTGAGCTCCTGCCGACCCAGCCCATTACTGATCGTCACCTGAAAAAGGTTCCCACAACGGGGTGAGTCAACAGACTCAATGTGTACACAAACACTAAATCCAAATAGAATCAGGCATAACAAATATTACACATTCATATCTTAGTATACAATTTATGATGCATTCCCAAACCCAAACCTATATTATCCATCCGCTACACTTCCCTGTACCAACCTGCACACCGTGGGGGCTACTAAGTCAACCCTCCATCCACTACACTCCATCGAAGGCAGTCGCTGCAGTCGACGTGCTCATCGCCCTTATAGTTTCGTGGTCTTAGGTCACCACATTCAGATATCGTGGGCTTAGGTCCCCACATTCAGATATCTTGGGCTTAGGTCCCCACATTCAGATATCGCGATCTTAGGTCACCGCATTCAGATTTCGTGGTCTTAGGTCACCACATTCACTTCCCCTTTTCAATAACCCATATGCCCCATATCATAATATGCATTAACATGCCAAATTTCACTTTCTTATCTTTATTCACATGTTACATATAACATATTTCATAATCCTAATAGGAGTAGGAAACGTACCTGAGTACTTTTGTACCATTACATGGTACTTAGCCATATTCACATTCTTATAATCATGCACATATTAATTATAGCCATGAATTTATTAAGAAGAAGTGTGGGCACACACCTGATTCGCTTAAGGTTTCCAATCCAAATCCCGAAAAGTTGATCTAATGCCTTAGATCTTAGATCTCTACATTTAATCAATCATTTAATACTTAGTAAAGAGCCATTTGGCCATAAATCCAAATCCTAGTAGGATTAGTACACTAAAACTTACCTTGTTGCCGATTGACTTAAGAACCAAGTCCCAAAACTTTGTATCCTTCTTCCTTGTATTCGGCCAACTCTAGATCCCTTTAACATATTAGTTTTTGGCTTTTAAGATAATAAAAGATAGATCCAAACACTAAAATAAGCCTTGGCCGAATGCTATAGACACTTACCTTGTGGATTTTAAATCCCGAAATTCACCGAATAACTAGGGAACACGCAACCTATGGTGTACCTTCGGGAAAAGAACTTCTCCTTCCTTGTAGTCTACACTTAGTAAGTCCCGAAAGATCTCTTCAAAGTTTCGGCAACCATGAACATTAATGGGATTAGCCCTAGATTTCGATAAGTCTAAAGTATAAAAGAATGGAAACCAAACTTGGATCTTACCCTTATTTGAAGAAATCGATTGCACCTTCACTTCAACCTTCAGAGATTCTAATCTACGTTCCATTTCTACCCTTCTACAGTTCATACTTTAAATCACACAATTGGATAGAAGTACTTACCTGGTGGACTGCGGGTCGGAGACTTAGGTGCCATTGCAGAATAACCTAAAAAATTTCTTTAAGAGTCCATATTTTTGTAAAGCCCATCTTTGAAAACATTTTTGGGCCCCACAACCCTCAAAGCCGAGTTTTGAACCGGGCTCTGATACCAAACTGTAACACCCTAAACCTGGCCCATTCACTACGACTGAATTTGAAATGCCACTCCGGAAAACGTTTGAAACAAATTTGAACTTAAGGATAAAACATGAAAATTTTGTTAAGTTTAGAAAACAGTGTTCATTAAAATTCTTAAGTAAGGTGTGGTGTTTATAAAAATATCCAGATTAAAACTTTATTATATAATTTAAGATATAGTTTAACGAAAATAAAGCGTTTTCAAGATAATAATTCAATCGTCACTTTGCTTTACATAATAAAAAGACTCAAATAGAAATACTTAAAGACTTTAATGGGCCTTATTACAATAACCACTTAATCAAAATACTGAAAATATAAATACTCAATTAATTAAAAATATCTTTCTGTATGAAAATCTGCTTCTGCATGGCCACCTTTGTTGTAACGCCCCAAACCCGGCCCACAAGCCTTGACCGGATCTGGTATGTCACGGAGTAAAAATGTTTTGAAAAGTTCAATGAAATTTTCAAATTATGGGGGTAATAAAATGGTGTTTGCTAAAACTTAGATGGGTTGACTTGATAAATACGATAGAGTTGAAAACTTTTCCTTTTTCCTTTAAAACTATTTGAGCAATTAAATTTTAGAACATTAGAGTGATCAATAGCTTAGAAAATTTCGTCACCCGATGGTAACATTTTTGAAAACGCGTATGAGTACTTATTTTTGAAAACGTTACTCTTAACCGATTTGCATAACCGTTCGTAAGTTCATCAGTTATATAATAAAGTAAAAACAACTACCTAACCATCCAAAATAATAATAAGCGCCATATTACAACCCAATCGAATTGTAGTGAATGGTAAACTTAGAACGGGGCAAAATAAAATTTCAAGTCCACAAAACCAACATGGCCGCCTCGAGCTCTCCTCGGCTCCGCATCCGCGCTCTACTCACCTGCAAGATGATATGGGAAGGGGTGAGTCACCAAGACTCGGTGTATAAATCCCCAACCCGAAATAACACTCATACACAAGATATTAGTATGACATGCAATTATGCAACCCAACCTAGCCATCCATGCTCTTTTTCTACCCGTGTGGTACCAAACCACTGGTGGTGCCAAACCACTAGTGACTTATAGTCACGATATCCGTCAATACGTGTGGTGCCAAACCACTGGTGGTGCCAAACCACTGGTGACCCGAAGTCACGATCAAATGATGGGGCCAACCCATCGTGTGATACCAAATCACCGGCGTCGATCCCAGTATCTCAAATGTGGGGCCCACCCACGGTGGTACTAAGCCACGGGGGACGAGACGCTATGAGGTGCCAAACCTCGGAGGTACCAAACCTCACGGTGACCGTAGTCACAATGTGTTACCAAAACACTGGTGTCCGTCGACACGATTATTACTCCTCTCATCAATCCCACCATCATCATGCTCACATAACAAGTATCATGATCTCATATATCATGCATTCGTATATAGCATAGCATTTAACAAAGATATGATGGCATACAAAACATATATCGTAGGTCGAGTAATGGGGACTTACCCGAGAACCAAGCTTATGCCCATCGGGCAAAGTTTCCACATGAGAGGTTATAATCATCATTAAACAACAATTTATACTAACAAAGTGTGTAAGAGCTTACACACCTATTTAATCGAAGATTTAACTAGCAATCCCGTGCCTATGCGATATTACGAAGTCCGAATTAGTCCTCGTAATGTTCCTATATTCGCCATCATAGATTATTATTAAGGGGGTCTCATGTGATTAACTAACAATCCAAAGGATCGGTCATATCATAACGAAATAGGGCCTCAGCCGAACCTTTATTAGCACTAAACCACGTGATTTGAAAACCGTAACTTGATTCCTAGCCTAAAAGTCCCCTCCTAAAAACATAGTGCATAAATTGGTTATTCAAGAATACCATGAATGGCCTTTGGTCGAAATTCTTAACTATTTTTAAGCTTACCAAATCCCAAGTTATTGTTTGACTTGTTGAGATTCTCAAGAATCAAAATCCAAAGTACTCCTTGGTGGCGCTGCTACACGCACGCACGCTAAAACAAAGACCCTATGCAAAAATTGGCCAACCTTAGAAGTGCTTTAATTCATGCTTTTGGCACATCAAAAGAGAGGTAAGGAACAGAAGTCGAGGGGGAGTACTTACCAACCTTCAAAAATACCTTTCTTTTAAAAGGAAAGATTCGACCAAGTAGCCCAAAAGAAGAAAAGAGATTTAAGGGACTTGGTACGTGTAGACTAGGATGGATTCGCCAAGCAAAAGTGGGAGTAAAATACCAACAAAATATCACTTTCGGCACAAGGTGCTTCGCATGCCTCAAAGGAAAGTTATAAGGTAGCAAAGAGGAGGAGAAAAAAATGGATTTTGGCTTGGACAACCAAGGAAGAACCAAAGAAGAATATGTTAGCCAAAACCACCCCCTTAAAACACCTTCAAGACCGAGAATTCTAAGCCTCTAAAATCCTCATTCGGCCAGCAAAATTTTGAAGCAGGAGACACAAGGAGTTTCGGCCTTGCTTGCTAACACTTACTCTGTCTAACAAGGGCCCCTAATGCATTCGGCCATGGAGAAATTTGAAAGATTGGCAAAACAAGAAAAAGTAAAAGAAGGAGAAACATACCAAAAAGGATATCATAAGTTTAGGCCATGCTTCAATCGGCCATACACCTCTTTTTGTCAATTCAAGGCCGGCCACATGAGGTGAAAATTCTCATGTTCTAATCATCCCCCATGAAGCAACAAAGCATTGTTTAATGGTGCCCATATTCTAACCCAACACCCTATGCACAAACAAAATAAAAATATAAACCATACTTCAATAAATAAGTAAAATAATGGCAGTAACCCATCAAGCAATTGCATGCTTTTAAGTGCCCATGCAGGCCACTAGAGCACGCCGGCCACAAGGAAGAAGAAAGAATAAAATAAAATAAGCCCTCCAATCTTTTGCCAGGTCTCGAACCCGAGACCTGGAGAAGATTTCCCATGCCTCTCCGCCGTTTGCTTCAAATGACCCGGTGACATGATCCGCAAAACTTTCTTTTAAACCTATGCTTCATCGATCCTTGACGCTTTAACGCTAAAACAAAAGAAATTAGAAGCACCGCGCGCCTAATGCAGTCTCGAACGCGAGTCCCCGAGCTGCAACGAACCGCCACGCCTCTGGCCACTTTGCCAAGGTATTATTTGTGACATGAACTCATCAAAATTTTCTTTTTAATCCTTCCCCAATGGCTCCTTTAGCTTAAGCGCTAAAAGCAAAAATTTTAAACGCGCCCAAGTGTGACTCCGTGACTCTAACGCAAGACCGGAGAAATAATCCCAAGCCTCCACCACTCTTCTAATGTGCCGTTCGTGACCTAACCCGACAAACATTTTCTTTTAACTACTCATTCACTTCAACGCCCAAAACAAAAACAAACTCCCTTTGCGCCCATTGTGATTCGAACCCGAGCCTCTAGCAGCAGGGCCCTTAAGTGGCACTCTCACGCCACTTTGCCAGTCGATTGTTTGTGTCAGATTCGCCCCTAAAATATACATAAGGCTTCCTCTCTTAGCCTATTCTGCTCAAGCACTAAAAGAAACCTTTAACCTTAAACCCGACCTAACTCGGGATTTCTGACCAAACCCTAGCACATGTATATATATAAGCAAGCATGCTATAATTAAAATATACTGCAAACAACCTTAGTGCAGGATGTTACAGTTCTACCCCCTTAAAACAATTTCGTCCTCGAAATTACCTGGGTCAAAAGAGTTGGGGTTATTGCTGCCGCATCGCGTCCTCGGGCTCCCACGTAGCTTCCTCCATGCCATGATTCCGCCATAGGACCTTCACTAAAGGAACTGACTTCCTACGCAAAACTTTCACATCCCGATCTAGGATCTGCACAGGTTCCTCTTCCATCGTCAAATCTGGACTCACATCAACTTTCTCAACTGCCAAGACGTGTGATGGATCAGAACGATAGCGTCTAAGCATGGAGACATGGAACACATTATGAATCTGACTCAGTTCTGCAGGTAACTCGAGCTGATAAGCCACTGGTCCTACTCGTCTCAACACCTTAAACAGTCCAATGAACCTTGGACTTAACTTGCCCTTTCTCCCAAATCTTAACACTTTCTTCCATGGTGAGACCTTTAGAAAAACTTCGTCTCCTACGGCAAATTCTATGTCCCTCCGCTTGAGATCAGCATAAGACTTTTGCCTATCCGATGCTTCCTTCAACCGAGCTTGGATCTTCTTCACCTTATCCTCAGTTTCCGCAACCAATTCCGGTCCTAACATCCTTCGTTCACCCAATTCTGTCCAACAAGTGGGTGTGCGACACCTCCTACCATACAACGCCTCATATGGTGCCATCTTAATGCTTGCTCGATAATCATTTGTATATATGCGAACTCAGCTAATGGCAAAAATTCTTCCCAACTACCTCTGAAGTCCAAAACGCAGCCTCTTAACATGTCCTCTAAAATCTGAATAACCCTTTCCGACTGCCCGTCAGACTGTGGATGGAATGCTGTACTGAAATCCAACCGTGTACCCAAGGCCTGATGTAGTGCTCTCTAAAACCTCGACGTAAATCTAGGATCTGCATGCGAGATGATCGACATCGCACGCCATGCAACCTCACTATCTCCGCCACATACAACTTAGCTAACTACGGAGCGAGTAGTCCACTCTTCTTACGGAATGAAATGAGTGACTTGGTCGAGACGGTCCACAATCACCCAAATCTGCGTCCTTCTTGCGGGCGTGAGGGTAGCCCATCGACGAAGTCCATAGTGATCCTCTCCCATTTCCATCGAGGAATCTTTACCGGTTGAAGTAACCTGGATGGCAACCGATGTTGGCTTTTACTTGCGACGACACGTGAGACACCTTCCACGAATTCGATTACCTCGCGCTTCACAACCCCGCCACAGTAATCGCCAGTAAATCTCCATACATCTTGCTACCTCCGGGATGCATAGCGTATGGGCCGCTATGTGCATCTGAAAAATTTTTGCCTCAATTCCACATCATTCGGCATACAAGGTCGCCTCTTGAAAACACAACACACCATCACCAGTCAAGCTATACCCTTCCAAACCACCATCTTGAACTTGCAACCTCCGTGCATTTAAACTGTCATCCCCTAATTGCTTTTCCTTAATCTCCTCGATCCAAGCTGGCTTAACTTGTAATTCTGCCAAAAGACTTCCATCGTCGTATAGACTGAGACGAGCAAACATCGCCCTTAAGTCTGTCACGACCTTTCGGCTCAACGCATCAGCCACCACGTTAGCCTTGCCTGGATGGTACTCAATTGAATAGTCGTAGTCCTTCAACAGTTCAATCCATCGGTGCTGTCTCAAATTTAAGTCCTTCTGAGTCAAGAGATACCTCAAACTTTTGTGATCCGTGTAGACTATCGATTTCTCCCCGTACAAATAGTGCCTCCATATTTTCAAAGCAAAGACTACTGCCGCTAACTCCAAGTCATGAGTCGGATAGTTAACCTCATGCGGTCTTAGCTGACGGGATGCATAGGCCACTACCTTCCCTTCCTGCATCAACACACATCCCAAACCATTATGGGACGCATCACAATAAAGCGTGAGGAACAATTTCCCGCCAGTCAGTACCAACACCTGGAGCTTCCGTCGAGAATCTTTCTTAGCTTATCAAAACTTTCTTGCTGTTTCTCTGACCAGACAAATGGGACTCCTTTTCTTAATAGCTTAGTCAACGGCCCTGCAATTAAAGAGAATCCTTCCACGAATCTTCGATAGTACCCGGCCAGACCCAGAAAACTTTGAATTTCCGCCACTGTCCTAGGTGGTTTCCAGTCCAATACCGCTTCAACCTTACGTGGGTCCACTCTAATCCCTTCAGCTGACACCACGTGACCCAAGAAAGTCACCTCCCTAAGCCAAAATTCGCACTTACTGAATTTGGCATACAACTGCTCCTCCCTCAGCACTTGTAGAACTATGCGCAAATGCCTATCATGTTCCTCCTCTGTCTTTGAGTAAACCAATATGTCGTCTATAAACACCACGACAAATTGATCCAAGTATTGCTGAAACACCCTATTCATCAAGTCCATGAACGCTGCCGGTGCGTTGGTCAACCCAAACGGCATCACTAGGAACTCGTAATGCCCATACCGGGTACGAAATGCTGTCTTGTGAACATCAGCCTCCTTCACCTTAAGTTGATGATAGCCCGACCTAAGATCTATCTTTGAGAACACCGATGCACCCTTCAGCTGATCAAACAGTCATCAATCCGCGTGGCAGCGGATACTTGTTTTTGATCGTCAACTTGTTTAATCGACGGTGAGTCGATACACATCCGCATTGACCCATCTTTCTTCTTGACAAATAACACAGTGCTCCCATGGAGATATACTAGGTCGGATGAACCTCTATCCAAGAGTTCTGAATTTGAGCCTTCACTCCACCAACTCCTTTGGTGCCATTCGGTAGGGTGCTATGACACACGAGGTGCCATTCGGGCAACAAGTCTATACCAAACTCAACTTCCCGATCCGGAGGCGGACCGGGAGTTCTTCCGAAATACATCAAAGCCAAATTCCTTACGGTTCGGACCTTCTCAATCTGCTGACTCCTTAGACTCCAAGGCATGAATCGAACCAACAATGCCTCACACCCTTTTCTCGATCATTTTCTCGGCCTTCAAGGCAGACACTACATTGGATAGATAGTCTCTTCTGTTACCTATCATGACCACTTCATCACCCTCAGCCGTCTTTAGAATCATGCGCTTAGCAGCGCAATCCAACCTTGCCTGATACTTAACCAGCCAGCCAGTCCATTCCAAGAATTAGGTCGAACTCCCCAAACGGTAGTTCCATCAGATCAGCCACAAACACTACCCCTTGGAGTTCTAGGGGTATATCTCTATATAGCTTGTTCACTACCACAGAGTGCCCTAGCGGACTAATTACGGTCATCTCTCTAGAAGCAGTCTCAAAATCCAAGTTCATAGTTTCTACCACACTACTAGCAATGTATGAATGCGTTGATCCCACATCAATTAATGCAACATAGGGAAGACCAAAAATTAAGAACGTACCGGTGATGACGTCCGGTGAGTCACCCTCCTCGCGACGCCTCGCTGCGTAGACTAAGCCAGGCTGCCTAGCTTCTGTGTTGCCTGCTCCTCTGGCCTGAATTTCGCGACCTCGATTAGGACCATTGCCTCCTCTACCATTACCACGACCCCTCTGCGGTGGTCCCACATTCCTTGCTGGAGTACGGTTCTGACCCTCTGGCTGATTCCTTGCCATCTTCCGAGGACAATCCCTTACACGATGATCCAAAGATCCACATTCAAAGCAACCCTTCTCACCGGTCCAACAACCTCCCCAATGTGACTTCCCACAATGATTACACTGAGCCGGTCTCTGATTAGAAGCCATGGGCCTTCCAGCCTGATTCGGCCCACTCTATCTGGCCCTCTTTTGTGCATTAATTCCCGATCCAGACGACCCAACACCTCTTTTCTGCTTGCTCCTATCATAGTTCTGCCTCACAGACTCCTGGACCCTTTCGGCTACCTTAGCCTTTTCTGTCAGAATAGCGAACTCGCGAACCTATTGTGGAGCAATCAACAGCCTTAAGTCATCCCTAAGTCCGTCTTCAAAACGGACGCAACGATCATGCTCAGTTGACACCACTCCTCGAGCATAGCGGCTCAGCCTCAGGAATTCTGCCTCATACTCAGATACCGACTTGTTTCCCTGCACCAGTCCCAGAAAGGTTTTCCTTTGAGTATCAGTGTAGCTGGTGCCCACATACTTCTTCTGATAAGTAGCCTTGAAGTGTTCCCAAGTAAGATCATCTGCTGTAGCACCGTCTCAAACCGTGAGCCACCACTGGTATGACTCATCTTTTAGAAGCGACACCGCTCCTTTCAGCTTCTCCTCATTTGTTAAGTCGAGATCATCCATGATCCTTTCGGTTGACTCTAACCAATATTCGGCTGTACTGGGTGCGACACCTGACACACCCCGAAATACTTCAGCTCCATTGGATCGGAGCCGCTCAGATACTGACTTCCGAGCTCCGTGCACCTCACCGGTCTCAAACCATCATTTCTAAAACACGTTGCATAGCTGCGATACCGACTCACCCCGTCGATCTCGATGTCCATCACCAAAAGTTAGGGGTGGTGGTGGAGGTGGTATCTCATTATCCGATCCTTGGCCCGACCTAAGCGGTTTCTGTCATGGCCATCCGTCTCTCTCACCGCGCGCCCCGACGACGGCCGCGACCTCTAGAGCTCATTTCTTATAGCGCAATCTATTTAAAAGTTTTATGAATTAGCCAATATTCCACCGATTATTAGCAAAGAATTTTATGGGCGAAGTTAAGAAGTTGTTCTTTTCGATCAAACAAGTTTCAAGTCTTCATTGTAATTCGAAGATACACTTCCACTTATTCCATCACCCTCTTTGTCCAATTCCTAACCCGGGATATTTTCGTCATTTACCCTACTGAGGGTATTTTGGTAATAAAACAAAGTAAGTTTGTAAATCTTGATAAATCAAGGGAAACTTAAAAATTTGCAAAACTTGGGGTTCCTTTTGAGAAATTGTCTTCCCAAATTAGTAGTGTTGCAAAAACTTTAAAAATCAGGGTTATTTTGGTAATTTACAGATTAGGGGCAATTTCGTAATTTTTTTTCAAAATCACGACATTTTTGATATTTTGCAAATTAGGGATTTTGGGTATGGTAAAATAAGAAAATTTTGTTAAGATTTTGGGGTAGCTTAGTAGATTTTAAAACTAGGGGTATTTTTGTAATTTACCACTAAGGGTATTTTAAAATGTCTATAAATCAAGAGAATTTTGTAACATAAATCTCACAAGTTTGAAGGAAGTCTTTAAAACTAGAGTTTTTATCAAAACGCGGCTAATTCCCTTTCGGGTTTTAATAATAGGGTTTAGCCCACGAATAAGTCCTCACGGTTAGGGTGAGCAGAAGCTACGCACTGGGTAGGATTCTGCGAAGAGGAGGTGAGTCACTAGGACCGCTTAAATACCAAGCTCTTAGGATCCAATCCTAGACATGCGTACAAGGATTACCACACCCTAACTCGGCGACCTAGTCATAGGTTTGTTTATTAAGGCAATTAAAATCTTATGCAATTGTTGGGGTAAACTAGTCCTAAAGTTCACATACTTTTCATACTATCTACGTCCCATTTCTACCCCTTTACAGATAATCATTCACACATAGATTAGAGATACTTACAAGAGCGGATCGGTGCCAGAGACTCGACGCCATGTTGTTCAACCAAAACCATTTTCATAGAGGTTTTCAAAAGCCTATCTAGAAAAACATTTTTAGGCTTTAGGCCCTCACAGCTGAGTTTTGAACCGAGCTCTGATACCAAAATGTAACGCCCCAAACCCGGCCCACAAGCCTTGACCGGATCTGGTATGTCACAGAGTAAAAACGTTTTGAAAAGTTCAATGAAATTTTCAAATTATGGGGGTAATAAAATGGTGTTTGCTAAAACTTAGATGGGTTGACTTGATAAATACGATAGAGTTGAAAACTTTTCCTTTTTCCTTTAAAACTATTTGAGCAATTAAATTTTAGAACATTAGAGTGATCAATAGCTTAGAAAATTTCGTCACCCGATGGTAACATTTTTGAAAACGCGTATGAGTACTTATTTTTGAAAACGTTACTCTTAACCGATTTGCATAACCGTTCGTAAGTTCATCAGTTATATAATAAAGTAAAAACAACTACCTAACCATCCAAAATAATAATAAGCGGCCATATTACAACCCAATCGAATTGTAGTGAATGGTAAACTTAGAACGGGGCAAAATAAAATTTCAAGTCCACAAAACCAACATGGCCGCCTCGAGCTCTCCTCGGCTCCGCATCCGCGCTCTACTCACCTGCAAGATGATATGGGAAGGGGTGAGTCACCAAGACTCAATGTATAAATCCCCAACCCGGAAATAACACTCATACACAAGATATTAGTATGACATGCAATTATGCAACCCAACCTAGCCATCCATGCTCCTTTTTCTACCCCGTGTGGTACCAAAACCCTTTGGTGGTGCCAAACCACGGTGACGAAGTCACGATCAAATGATGGGGCCAACCCATCGTGTGATACCAAATCACCGCTGGCGTCGATCCCGTATCTCAAATGTGGGGCCAACCCACGGTGG
Source organism: Gossypium bickii (assembly GCA_025503065.1). Taxonomy (NCBI): domain Eukaryota; kingdom Viridiplantae; phylum Streptophyta; class Magnoliopsida; order Malvales; family Malvaceae; genus Gossypium; species Gossypium bickii. The sequence continues at coordinate 58,940,815 of CP106721.1, read as the reverse complement.
TACTAAGCCCACGGGACGAGAGGCGCTATGAGGTGCCAAACCTCCGGAGGTACCAAACCTCACGGACCGTAGTAGTCACAATGTGTTACCAAAACACTGGTGTCCGTCGACACGATTATTACTCCCTCTCATCAATCCCACCATCATCATGCTCACATAACAAGTATCATGATCTCATATATCATGCATTCGTATATAGCATAGCATTTAACAGCATATGATGGCATACAAAACATATATCGTAGGTCGAGTAATAAGGGACTTACCCGAGAACCAAGCTTATGCCCACTGGGCAAAGTTTCCACATGAGAGGTTATAATCATCATTAAACAACAATTTATACTAACAAAGTGTGTAAGAGCTTACACACCTATTTAATCGAAGATTTAACTAGCAATCCCGTGCCTATGCGATATTACAGAAGTCCCGAATTAGTCCTCGTAATGTTCCTATATTCGGCCATCATAGATTATTATTAAGGGGGTCTCATGTGATTAACTAACAATCCAAAGGATCGGTCATATCATAACGAAATAGGGCCTCAGGCCGAACCTTTATTAGCACTAAACCACGTGATTTGAAAACCCAGAACTTCAGATTCCTAGCCGAAAAGTCCCCTCCTAAAAACATAGTGCATAAATTGGTTATTCAAGAATACCATGAATGGCCTTTGGCCGAAATTCTTAACTATTTTTAAGCTTACCGAAATCCCAAGTTATTGTTTGACTTGTTGAGATTCTCTGAAGAATCAAAATCCAAAGTACTCCTTGGTGGCGGCTACACGCACGTACGCTAAAATAAAGACCCTATGCAAAAATTGGCCAACCTTAGAAGTGCTTTAATTCATGCTTTCGGCACATCAAAAGAGAGGTAAGGAACCGAAGTCAGAGGGGGAGTACTTACCAACCTTCAAAAATACCTTTCTTTTAAAAAGGAAAGATTCGACCAAGTAGCCCAAAAGAAGAAAAGAGATTTAAGGGACTTGGTACGTGTAGACTAGGATGGATTCGGCCAAGCAAAAGTGGGAGTAAAATACCAACCAAAATATCACTTTCGGCACAAGGTGCTTCGCATGCTTCAAAGGAAAGTTATAAGGTAGCAAAGAGGAGGAGAAAAAAAATGGATTTTGGCTTGGACAACCAAGGAAGAACCAAAGAAGAATATGTTAGCCAAAACCACCCCCTTAAAACACCTTCAAGACCGAGAATTCTAAGCCTCTAAAATCCTCATTCGGCCAGCAAAATTTTGAAGCAGGAGACACAAGGAGAGTTTTGCTTGCTTGCTAACACTTACTGCTGTCTAACAAGGGCCCCTAATGCATTCGGCCATGGAGAAATTTGAAAGATTGGCAAAACAAGAAAAAGTAAAAGAAGGAGAAACATACCAAAAAGGATATCATAAGTTTAGGCCATGCTTCAATCGGCCATACACCTCTTTTTGTCAATTCAAGGCCGGCCACATGAGGTGAAAATTCTCATATTCTAATCATCCCCCATGAAGCAACAAAGCATTGTTTAATGGTGCCCATATTCTAACCCAACACCCTATGCACAAACAAAATAAAAATATAAACCATACTTCAATAAATAAGTAAAATAATGGCAGTAACCCATCAAGCAATTGCATGCTTTTAAGTGCCCATGCAGCTACCACAGAAGCACGCCCAGCCACACAAGGAAGAAGAAAGAATAAAATAAAATAAGCCCTCCAATCTTTTGCCAGGTCTCGAACCCGAGACCTGGAGAAGATTTCCCATGCCTCTGCCGGTTGCTTCAAATGACTTGGTGACATGATCCGGCAAAACTTTCTTTTAAACCTATGCTTCACTGATCCTTGACGCTTTAACGCTAAAACAAAAGAAATTAGAAGCACCCGTGCGCCTAACAGGTCTCGAACGCGAGTCCCCGAGCTGCAACGAACCGCCACGCCTCCGCCACTTTGCCAAGGTATTATTTGTGACATGAACTCATCAAAATTTTCTTTTAATCCTTCCCCAATGGCTCCTTTAGCTTAAGCGCTAAAAGCAAAAATTTTAAACGCCCCAAGTGTGACTCCCGTGACTCGAACGCAAGACCAGGAGAAATAATCCCAAGCCCCCACCACTCTTCTAATGTGCCGTTTTGTGACCTAACCCGACAAAGCATTTTCTTTTAACTACTCATTCACTTCAACGCCCAAAACAAAAACAAACTCCCTTTACGCCCATTGTGATTCGAACCCGAGCCTCTAGCAAAATGAGGCCCTTAAAGTGGCACTCTCACGCCACTTTGCGATCGATTGTTTGTGTCGATTCGCCCTAAAATATACATAAGGCTTCCTCTCTTAGCCTATTCTGCTCAAGCACTAAAAGAAACCTTTAACCTTAAACCCGACCTAACTCGGGATTTCTGACCAAACCCTAGCACATGTATTTATATAAGCAAGCATGCTATAATTAAAATATACTGCAAACAACCTTAGTGCAGGATGTTACATTTGTATCCCCTCCAGCCCGATCCAAGAATCACGATCACTTGCGATGTTGGTAAATATTTGGGTGAGTCACACGGACTCAGTGTGTAATTAATCCACTGAATTCCACCCACATGTTAACCACATATTATCCCATATATCAGATACAAATTAACATATTCACATATTATCACGTTCTGGGCTTGGCCCATATTCATATCACATTCATATAATAGGGTAATTAACCATATAATTTCCACATACTGGGCTTAGCCCATTTCCACACTGATCCACATTCATATACTGGGCTTGGCCCCTTTCTTAATAATCCACATATCAACTGGACCTGGCCTATTTTCACATTAATCCACAAATCAAAATAATATGCAAAGTGCACCCAACCCAAACCTAGGGTCCATCCTCTACACACCCCCTTATCCAGCCTACCACACACCAGGGGATTTATTAAATCACCCTCTCCTTTTCACTCCAAAAGGCATTCAATGCCGTCCACGTGCAATTGAGCACAATAATCCACAACGTGACCTCAGTCAGCGCCAATCCACGATGTAGCCGTAGCTAACACCAAAACCACGATGGGACACATAGTCACTCATCAACCATGATATAGCACATAGCTTATATCAACCACGATGAGGCACATAGCTACTCATCAAGCCACGCGAACTTAATCGCAAATAATCCACAACGTGACCTCAGTCAATGTCAATCCACGATGTAGCTCAAGGCTAACATCAAACCACGTACTCGAAGTACACCCGTACCTTCTTTCATATCATATCCCACCCATGCACATGTAACATAAATAATGATATAATATAATTATGCATGAGCATGTTCATCAAGCATAGTCATAACACATATTTATATTAATAATCACAGTTCATCAGGTTTGGTACTTACCAGATTATCGACATACCCCTTTAAGGGTATCCATCTCATAACTTTTACTGCACTTGTTAGTACACAATCAACACATACAGATATAGCAAAAACCCGGAAAATAGTGGGTTAATCACACACCTTACTATTTAGCGAAATCCTTAGCTACTTGAATTTAACACGATCCCTTATGCTTGTCGATATCCTCCTTACTTATCCGAGTCCCGAATATTTGCTCTACTTCTATCGACTTGCCCCCCTAATTAACCATAATACAAATCGGTCACATTTAAACCCAAATATGGCCTATGGCCGAATATTACAAACCTCCTTACCTTACTTACCGAAAATCCCGAATCACCACTTAACTATGTAGCTGTCGAAAACCCTATATTCCATATGTTAAAATCGGCTAAAACATAATTTCAAGAATAATGACTCTTGGCCGAAATTACATAACACTTACTTTGATGTTCAAAAAACCCGAGAGATCTCCTTACTCCTTTAACGCTATCTTCCCTTGACACTATCGCACCTTCTGAAGTCCTAGGAGAAAGTAGTCGACAAAAAGAGACAACGCGCTTGATTTCCAGCTTTTAAGACTTATGGCAAATAAAAGAATAAGACACTTTGAGATTCGGCTAGGCTTTTAATTAAGAACATCCGGCTTTTGAGAATCAAGGTAGTGATGGTGTTTCTTGAGAGTTTCAAACAAAGAGAAGCTACTAGGTTCGGTTATGATACTAATGGCAAATGGGGTATTCGGTCATATAAGAAAAGATGGAGAATTAAAGTTGGAAGGAAGAAAAAGACTAGGAAGGGAAGGTGAGAAGAAATTCGACACTAAGAGAGAATGAAAGGAACAAATTTTCGGCAAAAGGAAATAAAATGAAGGAAAGGATGGCCAAAGGATGAACACCCCTACTTATACTACTCAAATTCGGCACCTATTTTTCCTCTTCCAAACTCATTCAAAAATAATTTGAATTAAGCCAATCTTTATCTTTTATCCTATTTAGACTAAAATAAATAAAATAAAATAAAATCTCATTTAATCTAGATAAAACCATAATTATCCTATAATAATAAAATAAAAAAATAAAATAAATACTTAATCTCCTCTTTATCTCTTATCTCCTATTAAACTAAAATAAATAAAAATAAATAGTAATTATCTTCTATCTACTAATCTAAACTAAAAATAAATTAACAATATCCTACTTTTAGCCGAATATAATAGGAGAATTAGAATCCCCCTCCAATTGGAAGTCCCAAGTGCCGTCCACTTTCTTCTCCCTTGCCTTGGTGTCAGATGCAAAATAAAACACCAAAACTGCTGCCCACGTGAGTCGAACTCCCGACCTGCTAGAGCTCTTAGACACAGGCTGCACATAACGCCCCCAAGCCACTCTACCATGGCGTCTATTTGTGACATAGACTAGCCACAATTTCTCTTAAGATTTCCTTCCCTAGCTCCCCCTTGTCTTAACGCCAAAAACAAAATAAAAATACCAATTTTGCTCTCCACACTACTCGAACCTAAGACCTACGCCAGGCGTCATTCCAGGCCCTTAAGCGGCGCATGGAAGCCACTTTACCAAGGCCAACCCTTGTGTCTAAAAGCGCCTAAAACTTCCCTTAAGGCCTCTCTGGCCCAATTCCCTTTTTAACGCTAAAAAAAAAATAAAAGCCCATCTGCTTCCCATGTTACTCGAACCCCTTCCCCTTGGCACTCCCTTTGCACCTTAGCGCCCCAAGCCACTTTGCCAATTAATTTCTTGTGTCCTAAACTCCACAAAATTCTTTTAAGGCCTCCTTGCCTAGTTTCCCCTTTTTACACTTAAATCCAAATTTTTTTCCAAAGCATTCCCTTATAATTTAAAGTTCCCGAAACCCTTAAAACTTATCCACACACACTCCAAGCCTACTGTCACTTGAATTATGCACTAAATGCATAACCCCACATCTAGGATGTTACATAGTAAGCCATAAGCAAATAACTCACTATAGAAACATATATAATACAATTCAGATAGGCCAAAATTTAGTTAATCACATACACATATATAATCACTTTTCTCATATAATCCATGTTTCTCGTTAAGTAACTTCACTTACCTTATTTTTCATTTAACAAATAAACCTCATACGTACCTGAATCATTTAACTCAAATACACAGTCAGTCACCAATTCATTCATGGAAATATCATAATCATGCATATATTCCATCTCATAATTTATATCTAACTCACTTACTCATAATTTATATCACCATTAGTAGCTTCAATACTTACCAAAATTAGGTCTTTGAATTGAAAATTTACTCGTGTCCTTAATACTCGTTGACCGATTTCGCACACTTACTACTCGGTAATTCAATTCGCACACTTAGTGCATAGTGACCGAGTTTGCACACTTAGTGCTCGGTATTTTAAATTCGCACGCTTAGTGCATAATGACCAATTTCGCACACTTAGTGCTCGGTATTTTAAATTCGCATACTTAGTGTCTTTCTCAATCCTGTTATACATTTATATATCCAATCTCATAAAAAATAAACAATGAACGCATAAATATGATACAATACGTAAAACACTATAAGTTTATGCACAAATATTAGTAAAAAAAAGCCTAAATAAAGAAGAAAAACAAATTGATAGTAACCACAATATTGAAAAAAATTTTAAAAAAAACAATCCAAAGATATAGTGTACTAGTATAACCACAACTGAAAAAAAAAATAGAGTTCACTTAAACTAGTTTTTGTTTTTTTAAAAGAAACTTAGAGTGAAATTAAAAACTAAACAAAAACAAACAAAATTGTTGAAACAAGGGTGACCAATAAGTAGCCTAGAGGTGGGTGTCGCTGCCAGGAAGATCAAGTTATTAACTTTAAATTAAGAAAAAGAAAGGTGGTAGTTGTAGGACATAGTACTATTTTATTTGGTTTCAGTGGTACAGCTATCAATTTATTTCATGCCTCTATACTGGACTTTGCTTTTATACGTTGATTCATTATTCAATTTATAAATTAATTAAAAGAAAAGGAACTTAAATTTTGCAGCAAAGTCAAGAAAGTAAAAGGCAAAAAAGCAAAACAAAAAAATAGGGTTAGCCCCACTTCACTTTAAACTAAGAAAAAGTTGTAAGACATAGTGTTTTATTTGCTTTTGGCTTCCACTCTATAGTGGACTTTGTTTTTATGTGTTGATTGACCATTCAATTCATTGATTAATGGAAAACGAAACTACCTAAAACTTGCTACCAAGTGAAGAAAGGAAAAGAAAAAAATTATTGATATATTAACTTTTTGAATAATATTTTTTTTATCGTACTAAGGGAAAGACAATGAGTATTTATACATGTTCCTATTGTTACTATTACAAACTCACACAATAGGGCCTACCGATTTGTTTCAATCTTAAGATCGATAGTATTGGCATTCCCTATCATTGATGTTGACATCCTCTAGGAATCCCTTAGCTTATTGGATGTGTACCAAATAAAGACGTAGTCCTTTTCGATCATAGGATTGATTTCTCGAGAGAACCCCCTTTTGCCGATCCACGAGCGAGGATCCCTTACGGGGTTCGAGATCCCTTCTGTGGACATAGCTCCCGACCTCGTCCTTGTGAGGCTTATGCGAGCTCCCCTTGTAGGCTTATCGCGCGAGCTATCTTTACGAACATTCAACATTCCCACAAGATCCAAAGGTGGCTATGCCTATAGGAAAATATTCTTCTCCCAAGTCGGAGATCCATATCCTATCAGTTACTTGGGCTAGCGATTCCTAAATTCTAACATAACATATCACAATCATTATTATTATTTCTTTAGAATATAAGAATTTTGATATAAGTCTTCCAAATAATATAGTTTTTAGTATAAATGTGAGATTAAAAATTCAAATCTCATCAATTATAATAATTTTTAAAAATAAAAACAAACTTAATATCAAAAATTTTTATTTTATTTTTATAAATCAATCCATTTAAGTTATTTCCTAAATTTTAGATTTTATTTTATGATATATATAAAATCAAAATTCAAAAAAGTAACATGATTTTCCATGGATACTATGAGTCTCAAAATTAAAGTCGTTCGGGTTATGTACACTATGTTGATGTGATGTGTCTCTAAATTATTGTACTATATTAATGTGATATGTCTCTAACTTATTGATTACAAAATTTGATTTGAATTTAGTTATTTTCAATTATACAAAATGAATCTAATTGGCAAACCATTTCTATAAAATTGAATCTTTCTTTTTTAGAAAAAGAAAAAACTGCCTCCCAAAATCATACTACAAAGATATCTTTTTTTAATATATAACCCTACATGTTATTTACATATTAGTGGGATATGTCTCGAAATTATTACTAGAGATTATATTTTTTTACAGATGAACATGCAATATCTATCAACATAATATGATGAAATAACAACACAATAATATATAAATATTTTAAAATTTATATGGTACAAATTGATGGATAAATTTGAGTGGAGACGATAGAATCAGAGACTTATATGGAACTAAACAGTAGACCTTGAGGCGCAAATGATGCTTTCCAAAGAGAACTATTTGCCCCTACACAAAGTTGCTAGAGGGTTAAGACAAAGGTCCTCCGGGGATACAACGAAGTTTTGAATTTCCTTTGATTAGCAAAATCAAGGAATTCGCTGACTCTTGCTCTAGTTTCTAAAAATATGATTGATTGTACTTGTAATTTATTAGCACCATAGACCCTCTATTTATATACATTCAAAGGATGCTATTTTGAAGAATCACAACCCTTCATGTTGGACATACTTCTAAGAAGAAATATGTCCCATGAAAATGTATCAATTGAATGATAAATTATCACTTTCCAAATGTATCTATTGAATTATAAATTATCACTCACCAATATTGACTAAGTGCTCATCAAAAAAATTAAATTTGCAATCTATAATTTCCAACAATCCCCCACTAGATTGCTAATTTTATAAAATAAGTATACAATGATTATGCATAAAGAAGGTTGTTCATAGATTGAACATTCCTTTAGTGCAAACTTTCAAAGTATCAACAAAGTGTGTAAGACCCAATTTGTGCTCGGGCCCAAAAAAATAAAAAAAAATAGAATAAAAAAGACAAAAATAAATCCAACAGTCCATTATAATGTCCAATGTCCATTTACACCAGTCAGCCCAATTATTAAACTAAACCCTAACCCATTTACAAGCTAGCCCAAATTATGACCCAATCCCGAAATCAGCCTGAATGGCCCGAATGATCTCAGCAGGACAGAAACCCTAGGAACCCCAGAAACTTCTGGAGCCTTCCCAGCCACTCCCCTACGCGTGACCCTTGGGCTACCGCGTGCCCCCCACGGCGACTCTTTGACCGCCGCAGCACCATGAGCACACCGCGACTGTTCGTCTGCCATACGCACTCGTACATCGTCTCAAGACCACCACGTGCAGTGGCCCCATCGCACGCCTCAGGCACCCCACGCCCCGCGTCTCTGACACCTTCTGCAGTCCCTCGCCCATACCCTGCAACAGACAAAAAAACGGAGAAAGACGAGCAGAAGAATGAAGAAACAGAGAAGCGTGGGGGGAAATAATAGAATAATGAAAGCACTGTATATCTCGGCTATAAAGCCATCCAAAACCGATGTAAAAGGGTCAGCACTCGGAGGTAAAAAAAATGATCCGCAATAAAAAGAACAAAAAGCATTGAAAGGTTGATTTCTTATCGATTATTATTTATAGTCATTGTATTTTGTTTTTTTTTTATTTGATTTCAGATCTTTATAAATAAAAATCGATAAAAAAGAAAAAGAAATTACCTGAACTCCGGGATCTGGCCATCGGAGCCTCCCCTCCGCCGTTGAAACCGAGTCAAAGGCAACGGGGGTTTTTTTTCTTTCTTTCTGATTTTTAAGGCGAAGAGGGCTGGCCTTCAACACGGAGAACCCACATAAGTCGATAACGCCCATACTCCGCGCGCCGACGGTCGTTTGTCTGGAGGTGGCACGATCGGCGAGGGAAGTTAAGCCCAATCGTCGCGCGAGAGGGGAGGAGCTTAAGCTTCTGGTTTTTGTTTTTTAAAAAAAAAAAATTAAAAATGAAATGAAACAAATAGGAAATGGGGCTTTTAAGTTTTGTAGAAGACGGCGTCGTTTAGTTCAAAAGGGGTGACCCGCGCATTCCAAAAGGGGTATTTACGCTATTGGTCCCCTTTCTTTGCATCGTTGTTCGATTGGACTCTTTCGTTTCTTCTCTTCCTTTTAAATTCTGTCCTATAATTTTGCACAGTTTCGATTTAATCCCCTTCTAAACGCCGCACTCAAGGACTTGGGCAAATTTCGTTTTGAATCCCCTTTGGTTTGCGCGTGTCTTTTTTGGCCCCCCTTTCTGTTTTTATTTATTTATTAATTACCCCTCTTAATTCTTTTTATTTCAATTGAGCTATCTTAAGCATTCATTGTCTTGATTGTTTTAATATATTATTTTGACTTCTTTTACCAGTATTATATTATTTTAATTTGATTGTTTTGACTTTCATTTATACATTTTATTAGTTGTTTTATTTTATAGTTTATTTATTTTGAAGATCACTTTAGTATACATTCCTAGGCTTTAAAAACTTGCATGATATAATTTGAATACTTCTATATATTTTTTAGATTATATGCCTACGTCTATAATTTATATTAAAACCATGTTATACTATGTATGTCATTGTTTTTGCATTATTATATATATGTATGTATTTTTATCTACTTATATGTATAGGTATACTTTTCTTTAAAATCTATTTATTTATTTAACTTATTCTCTATTTTATTATATAAGCATATTTATTGTTAATAACCTTGATATATTACTTTCAGGTATAAATTATTAAAGTTAGTCTATTTATTTTTCATGAATATTACTCATGTAGATTGACATATATTATTCTACACATATACATATATATATAAAAATCATCTTGACTTTTTCTCCTTATTTAATATTATATTTTATAGTTGTTTATGTTATTCTTTTTATTATATAGTTGTCGTGTTGAATTATGTCAACTTGTTTAATATTATTTTTAATTTATGGATCCCGACTGTTAATATTCGTGAAGCATGTGTATATTGCCATCGTATGTGCACTAGTTTGGTTTCTTGGTATTTTCATGTGATGTTGTTACTTCATATGCTACTGTTGCCATATTGTTAACATGCGCTCGATATTATAATTTTGCTTTTCATTATCAAATAACGATAAGATAAAACGAATTTTGAGCCAATTTTAAATTTGCATATTTAAAAAAAAGGGCGATATTCGGGTGTTTAGAAGTACGAAAAATTACATCCTAACGTGTTGGGTGTCGATCTTTCGTTCGACTGAATACTCAAATACCCTTTTCTTTTACATGTTTTGAAGATTAAAGATGATCTGATGTCAGAATATAAAGGTGTTATATCCTAACGTGTTGGGTATGATACTTTCATTCCTTTGAAACGAGATAATCTTGGTATTCAATCCCAATTTAACAAATTTTTTTTATTTCTACCCTAGATATTTTCAAGTTTTCCACATTAGGACATCGATCAATCAATTTGGTACCGATTTTGGGCGTTGCGAGGGTGCTGATCCTTCCTCGCTTGTAACCGTCTTCCGAACTCTATTTTAATAAACTGAAATGTTTTTATTAAAACAAGGTGATCCGATCACACCTCGAATAAAAGATCGATGGCGACTCCCTATTTTAAAAAGTCGATTCCCGTTTTGTCAAAAAATGGTGACGACAGCTTGACGACTCCACTGGAGACTGAACCCAGAATCTCTGTTTCACGACAATGAGCAAAGAGGGGCAGCTGTAAGACCCAATTTGTGCCCTGGCCCAAAAAAACAATAAAACAAAAAAAACAAAATAAAAAAGACAAAAATAAATCTAACAGTCCATTAAAATGTCCAATGTCCATTTAACCAGCCAGCCCAATTATTAAACTAAACCCTAATCCATTTACAAGCTAGCCCAAATTATGACCCAATCCCTAAATCAGCCCAAATGGCCCGAATGATCTCAGCAGGACAAAAACCCTAGGAACCCCAGAAACTTCTAGAGCCTTCTCAGCCACTCCCCCACGCGTGACCCTTGGGCTACCGCGTGCCCTCCACGCGCAACTCTTTGACCGCCGCAGCACCATGAGCACACCGCCACCGTTCATCTGCCATACGCGCTCGTACGTCGTCTCGAGGCCACCACGTGCACTGACCCCGTCGCACGCCTCAGGCGACCCACACCCCGCGTCTCTGACACCTTCTCGACTCGCACGCTCTGCAGGCCCTCGCCCATACCCTGCAACAGACAAAGAAATGGAGAAAGACGAGCAGAAGAACGAAGAAACAGAGAAGCATGGGGGGAAATAATAGAATAATAAAAGTACTGTATATCTCAGCTATAAAGCCATCCAAAACCGATGTAAATGGGGTTCTGGCTTTTTAAAACCCGCATGTTATCAGAGACATCAATCGAAAATCAAAGGAAAGAATCGGAAAAGAGCCCTTGTACTCTATTACGGATTATTAGAAATCAAAAAGTAGAAAGATTATTTTGCACTTGTTTTTTTACGATTTTACTGCTCTTTTCATTGTTTTCATTATCTTAAACCTCTAAACAAACGAGTAAAAAGGGAAAAGGGAGAAAACGAATATGTAACACCCTGATTTAGGGGCTGTGCATATTGGGTATAAATCAAGTGTTAGTAGGTTCTTTGGGAGTGCTTGGATGAGTTTTAGAGGTTCTAAGAATGCTTGGATGAAAGGGGAAGGCTTTGAAAAATTTTGGATTTTTAGGGTAAAAAGGGGAAATAGGGCAAGAAGGCCTTAAAATAAATTTTTGGAGTTTAGGACACAAGAAAGGGGTTGGCAAAGTGGCATGGAGGCGCTGCTTGGGGCTTGGGAAGGAGACGCCTAAGAGCTCAAAGGTTCGAGCTGTAAAGGCAGCACTTTTGTTTTTATTTGGCGCTAATTAAGGGACTGGGCCAGGTATGCTTATAAATAAATGGCCAGGTTGATGGACATGAAAGTCCAACTGGCGAAGTGGCTCTCATGCGCCACTTAGGCACTGAAGGAGAGCAAGGGCGCTGGTTCGAGTGGGGGCAGCAGCATTTTGGCGTTTTATTTTTCATATGTGGTTATGGGCTTGAATATGAAGGGTTTAAAAATAAATGGTGTGGCTTTATGGCATGAAATACCATGTGGCCGAGTGGCCTGGGGCTTTGGAGGAGAGGTGTGAAGCAGGTTGGTCCCAGGTTCGAACCAAGGGAGTGGCGTTTGAAGTTTTATTTTATTTTTATTCTTGTTGGACAGCAGCTGGTAGGTGTTAGACGGCTAGGTGGGGGTAGTATTCTATTTTATCTAGTATTTGTTTTAGTGTAGGATAATCACTATTTTTTTTATTTTAATAGGTGGTTTAAGCATTTTTGAATTCGGCTGGTGGTGGCTTTTTTTATTTATTTATTTTTGATAGACATAAGATGATTTTATTTAGTTTAAAATTAGTGAATAAGGGATAATGGCTGCTAGTGGATTGTTTTTTTTTATAGGAGTAGGAGATAAAATATGAGTTTAAAATAGGAAGGGAATTTGGATTAGAATTAAAAAGAATTGGTGGCCGGCCAAGGGGTGGTCTTTTGCTTCGATTAAAGTGGTGATATTGGATATAGTTTTATTAGTAGTTTAATTATTTATCTACTTAGTTATTGTAAGTATAAGATTATTATTATTTATTGGATTAAGTGAGGATAATTCAACTATTTGAAGGATTAATATAGGGAGGTGGACTAATTCAAATTAAATTGAATTAGTGGCCATAGGTGGTGGCCGCATGTTGGCTTCTTCACGTGGGAGGAGTGACCAAATGCTATAAATAGGGAGAGCACCCTTTTAGAAATTCTTTTTCTCCTTTTGTTCTCCAAGCCGAAATTCTTCCCCCATCCCTCTCCCAGACTTTCTGCAAAAATCCATAATAACACCTTTGTTAGCCGAACACTCAACTTCATTGGGAAGCCTAGCCGAAACCTTTAGCCTCTCTATCTCCCTTCTATTTTATCAAGTCCCTGAAGCCGAATCTTATTCCTTGAAGTGGCCAATTATTTGGTTGGGCAAAGGTTGGAGCGTTGGGGCTTTTCTTTAGTCGTTGTGGAAGGTAAGGTCGTATGTTATTAATCTATCTCTTCTAGTATTCGGCCGAGGGGCCATACTCATGGACTTTATTAGTAGCCGACTCTAATGGTCTTGTGTACAGGGATTTTCGGCAACTTCTTAAGACTATTGGTGGTTTCAGGATCCGAGTAAGTGGGTAAGTGATCCTTTGGGTATTCGGCCTTAGGCCATTGGTTGTGTTTTGGTGTTGACCAATGTTGACTATGGTTTATAGGGCATACCAACAAGAGTAAAGGAAAGCCTTCGGGATCTCAGTTTATTTCGGTAAGGATGTTAATAGGTGATCTAGATTCGACATTTGTAGATTTTGATTGCTGTGATTAATCGTGTGGTTCTGATTAAGTATCGTCGATGGATGCGAATACCAGTCAAGGAGGGCAAGAGAAAGCCCCTGTCCCGGAGTTTAAGAAAAGAGCCGTCTCGGCAGTTCGAGATTGGCCACTGGGGTGTGGTCGTGCAGCAGAAAACGATAGGCAGATAGCTGTAGTCTCGTTAAACGACAGCGTTGAGATCGAGGGTTTAGAACTTCAGGTTATAAGGTGTGTAGTTAGCCACTGTTTCCGGGTTTTGTGTGATATCTGCTTATGTTATATGCTTACTAATAAGTGCAGTGGTAAAAGTGTAAAAGATACCCTTGAAAGGGGTATGACGATGATCAGGTAAGTAGCAAATTGTTAATATGTTGTCATTTATTTAGATATGAGTGTATGCCTATATTTATGAATGACATGCACATGCATCATATTATCATTATATCATGTTACATGTGCATGGGTGGGTTATGAAAGAAGGACAGGGTGTACTTCGAGTACGTGGTTGATGTCAGCTTTGTGCTACATCGTGGATTGGCGCTGACTGAGGTCGCGTTGTGGATCTTTGCGATTTAGTTCGCGTGGTTACCTTGATTGATATCGGCTTTATGCCATATCGTGGCTTGATGGGTTGCTATGTGCCCCATCGTGGTTTGATGTTAGCTACGTGCTACATCGTGGATGGCATTGGTTGCCTTTTCGGAGGGAAAAGGAGAGGGTGACTCGATAGTCCCCTGGTGTGTGGTAGGCTGGATAAGGGGGTGTGTAGCGGATGGACCTTAGGTTTGGGTTGGGTTTCATGTTGCATTGTTTCGGTTATGAAAAGATATGGTAATGGGCCAAGCCCAATATGACATGTGAATTGGTATGTTATAAGAACATATGTGGAAATGGGCCAAGCCCAGTAATCAGTGGATTGATGAGATAAGGGCCTAGCCCAGTATTGGTTATAATTTGATTGTGGGCCAAGCCCAGATTGTGGTATTGTCTAAATGATTACATTACATGTTGCATTTGATAATTGGGATATTATGTGGCTTACATGTGGGTGGATATCGTGGTTTAATTACATCACGAGTCAGTGTGACTCACCCAATTATTTATCCAACATCGCGGTGACAGGATGATCGGACCGGGTCGGAGAGGATGCAAGGTGGCCCATGCGAGAAGGAGATTGATTTAATTATTTTTAAGAAATTTTTAATACTAAGTGTTTTGTTTAATATTGGTTGAAATAAGGGCCACCTTTTATTTAAAGTATTCTATTTACGATTATTGAAGTTTATATTATACTTAGATATATTTTCTTCAAATGGTTTATAATATAATAAATTATAATAAAGTTTTAATTCACATATTTTATATCGAGCTTATATTAGTAAATAATTTTTAATGGACACACTTTCCAAGTTTAATAAAATTTTCAAGTTTTATTCTAAAGTCAAAGATTTTTCAAACGGTTTCTGCAGTGACATAACCAGATCCGGTCAGGACTTGTGGGCCGGGTTTGGGGGTGTTACAGAATACCTGTTTAGAAATGGTCCATCGAAGCCCTCGTCTCATTCGCCAAAATCGAAGGCTGAGAAGGGGGGTTTAGGGTTTGAATCCCAGGGTCTTTAGAGTTTCGGCCCTTAAATGAAAGTGCAGGAGAGCACTGTTAAGTGCCATCGTACGCTGATTACAATGGCGGATTGATAGTCGCAGGATGTAGCCCGCAGAATCGGCGAAGTGGCAAGGGAAGGGGACCTGAGTGTGTCTTAGGCGGCTAGGGTTTAGATCTTGAAGGGAAAGTAGAGGAGCTGAGGTTCTGGGTAGTCATTAGGCTTTACTAACCTTTTAATTCGTTCAACAAAAGCGGTGCAGTATAGGTGCGCCCGACCGATCCGACCGCAATCCCCGGCACAGCGGCGTTTCGGTAGTAATTGGATAATTTGCGCTTTCGATCCTTCTATTTCTGTGCTGTTTTAATTGATCCTGCGGTGCAGGGTTTTATGGTTTAATTAGTCTCTTTAGTTTGCGCGCTATTTCAATCTGGTCTGTTCCATACATGGCGTTTCCGCAACCGGGAATAATTGCTAGTTTCACTTGGGTCCTTTGACTCTGTTTTATTTTCGATTTTCGCCCAGGAATCATACGTTCATTTTAATTTAGTCTTCTTTGCATATTTTATTCCCTCTAATTATTTTGTTATTTTGCCATTATTTAACTACTTTATTATTATCGTTAATAATATTATCATTATCGTTTTACTATATTCAAACTATTATGTATAATATTTCATTCATTAACTAACAAATTTCTGTTGTTGTTATTAAATTATTTTTATGCATATGTTGTTATTTCCATATTATTTTCTTTTAAATCTATTTATATGTATAGTTATATTTTAAATTTCTCTATCCATATAATTTATTTTCTCTTAAGTCTATTGTAACATCCTCAAAAGGGCCTATGCATTCAGTTTAATTGTAAGAAATAACAAGTCTTAAGCATAATGAATAAATTTTTGATATTTTTGGATACTCAGAAATGCACGAAAATGAATGGAAATAAACATTTTTGGCAACCTGGAAATGCATTAGGACATGAACATTTTAGGAAACCTAGAAATGTAAGGAAATGGTTCAAAAATGGAAAGTACACATTTTTGGAAACACGAACATTTTGAAATCGAACATTTTAGGAAACTGAACATTTTGGAAATCGAACATTTTAGGAAAACTGAACATTTTTGGAAACTTGGAATGTAAGAAAAATGGCAAGTTCTGAGCCGATCGAAAATTTTAGGAAACTTAGAAATGACCGAAATGATGAATTTTAAAGTTTAAAATAGGAAATAAAGGCAAGAGGGCCTTAAAAGAAAAAGTTGGGGAAATTTGACACACAAACGGGCTAGGAAAAGTGGCCTGAAGATGTCACTTAGGGCCTATGGAAATGGCGCCACATGCAAGGTGTTGGGCCTGGGTTCGAGTCACAAGGGAAGCAAATAAATGAAGTTTAATTTTTGCTTCCCAGGCTTAAAGGTGGACGGCACAAGCATCTAGAAACCAAGGTGTTTTAATTCCATAAATACATGATTAAAAAGTGATAAATAAGGGATTTTAAATTAGGATTATTTGAGGTGATAAATAAAGGATTAAACACCTTTAATTCTGAATAAAAGTGATAATTAAAGGTTAATATTATCACTTGAGGAGTAGTGGCCAAGTAAGGGACTCTCCTATTGATAATTTCGGCTATAGGAGAAAAACTAAAAGAGTTTCTCTCATCTTTCTAGTGTTGCCGAAATTCTCTAAGCTCTCTCCCCCTCTCTGCCGAATTTTCATTAAGCAAAAATCCCTCTCTTCTTCTATTTTCTTCTCCGATTCTTCTGTCAAAGCCGAATCCTTGTTGATTCTAAGGAGCAATCAACCACAACATCAAAAAGGTTTCCACCATTATTAAATAGAAGGATCAAGGATCTAAGGTAAGAGGTATGAATATTTGGTTAAAGGTTATGATTCATATTTTCAAAGTTAGATTTAATCTAACACAAAGTTATAGGGATTTTGACAAGCATATAAAGGAATCCTCTTCAGATTTGGAATTTGTAAGGTAAGTGATATTCGGCCAAGGCTTATTTTTTTTTAATATTTAGGATTATTTCCCATTATTTCAAAAGCCGAAAACTAACATGGTTACATGACTAGTGTTAGCCGATTTCAAGGAAAAAGAGTACTAGCAAATTTTTGGGACTTGATCATCTAATTCGGCAACAAGGTTAGTAATACAAATCCTACTAGGATTTGGTTTTCAAACCAAATAAGGTTATTAATGTGTCTATTTTTAATGGCCGAATATAGGCAACAGCAGATCTAAACTATAGATCGGGATTTTCGAGATCTCAAGGAGCCTATTAAGCAAATCAGGTGTGTACTCACACTAACTTTCAATATGTTATGGCAATGTTTTAATATGTGAATGTGCATAAGAATGAGAATGTGGCTATGTACCACAAATGTGGTAAAAGTTCCCAGGTACGTTTCCTACTTTTGATAGGATTATGAATGTGTTATATTCTGAAAAGTGATATGAATGATATAAAATAATTGGGGCATTTGGGATGTATGTGAAGGGAGAAAGTGAAGGTGATGACTACGGTCTCACCAACGAATTGTGGTGACTACGGTCACATTATTGAATATGGTAACCGGTTACAATATCTCGAATATAGTGTCTAAAGACACAACGTAAGTGGGCGATGAGCACGTCATTCGCAAATGATCGCCGATGGTGTGTGTAGTGGATGGAGGGTCGACCTAGTAGTCCCCACGGTGTACAGGTTGGTACGGGTGGTGTGTAGCGGATGGACAAATAGGCTTGGGTTTGGGTTGCATCATCCTTTATTTTGTATGAACATGAAATTGATATGACTTGTATGCACGATTTGTTGAAAATTAGTCATCGTGTACACATTGAGTCTCTGTGGACTCACCAGTTGGAAATATATTTTTCGGTGATGAGCAATAATGGACCAGGGTCGGCAGGAGCTAAAGGTGGCCATGCATCACTTGAAGAATTTATTTAGAAATTTGGACTTTATATAATTTTAGTACTTTAAATTTTATTTTGGGTTTGAATGATGTAATAAGGCCATAAGGCCCAGTTGGATTTTCTTTATTTCTGTTTATTTTTATTTGATTATGATACAATTTATTTTTGATTAAAGTTAAGTAAATTTATTTCTTTTAAAAATAAACCTTAAAATTATTTTGTCACCTTATTTAAGTTGGATTTTCAAAATTTATTAAATGGGTTACAATTTAAGCCCAACCCAAAACAATGTTTTCTAAAATTTACAATTTTTCTCTAAGTAACCAAGAATTTGAAAACCGGTTTACTTAAAGAACATACCAGATCCGGTTCAGGCTCGTGGGCCGGGTGTGGGGTGTTTCATCTATACTTTATTATATGTTTTGTTTATTTCGAGAATCCTTATATATATTATTATCTTCATATATAAATTATTAATATTAAGTTTCATTAAACATATTATAGATTAATGTGTTATTTGTACATTCTTCGCTTTAAGTTTTCTTTGTATATAATAGCTATTGATAATCTATTGGCACTTAAATTTTGACGTTTACATATTTTATCATCATATAGCATCTCAAACTTCAACATATTTCCAAATATTTTATCATGTTAAAAAAAAAATCATAAATATTGAGCAAACTTTAAGAATTTTATATTTAAAAAAACAAGGCAACATTGGCGTGTTTAGAAGCATGAAAGATTGCATCCTAACGTGCTGGGTATTCAACTAAATAACCAAATGCCCTTTTATATGTTTTGAAGATCAAAGATGACCTCGGTGTTAGAGGATAAAGGCATTATATCCTAACGTGCTGGGTATGATACTTTTATTCCTTTGAAATGAGATGATCCTGAGGTTCAATCCAAATTTAACAAATTCTGTTTTTTAGTTTTTACCGTAAATGTTTTCATGTTTTTAGCATTAGGACATTGATCAATCAATTTGGTACCGGTTTTGGGCGTTGCGAGAGTGCTGATCCCTCATCGTATGTAACCGACTCCTGAACCTATTTTCTTGAACACTCGTAGGCCAAGAGCTCTGTTTTAATAAACTGAAATGTTTTTATTAAAACAAGGTGATCCAATCACACCTCGAATAAAAGATCGGTGGCGACTCCCTATTTTAAAAAATCGATTCCCGTTTTGTCCAAAAATGGTTACGACAAAGTGAATGGTGGCTAGTCGCTTGAACCATCACTCTTAAAGTCAAAACCGAAAAATTTGCACAAATATTCGTAAAGTGTTAGAGTAAGAGTTTAAATTTATTTTAGCACCGTTATGGTCATGTGCTCATCCTGTTCATGAACATGTACGAGAGAAAACCATAAAGAAAATCTCATTGAAGCGTCCATATAGGTGGATTTCATGACAAATGTCCATCCATTAAGAGTGAAACTCATCCTCCTAAAATATAAACACTAAATCCTGATCCGCAGTCCATGTTGTCGTTTGATAACTTGTTATTACCCATTGAACCTTGAAACTAACTTTTGGCTAGAACAAGGTAGGGTTTCCATTATCAATGACGTAATTAGAATGGTTTTAATCCCATCTTAGTGGCGGTACTCTTAACCAAATCCCTTGACAAAACTTTTGTCTATGGATCCGCTAAATTGTCAATTTACTATCGCAATATACGGAAATGGCGAACCTACGTTGTGGCCACATATCTAGTAAGAGATCTTTTAGCCAATTTGCTTCCTTGTCAGTAGCTGCCAAGGTTATAAATTCAGCCTCCATAGTTGAATGTGATATACAAGTTTGTTGCTTGGAGGCCCAACTAATGGCTTCACATTCGATTGTAAAAATTCATCCCGATGTGAACTTATTGCCACTTAGACTTGTAATCCAACTTGCATCCGAGTAACCTTCTAGTACTGCGAGATAATCACTATAGAATAATCCCATATTTTTTATTTTCTTAAGATAGTAAAAAATCCTACAAGTTCCTTTCCAATGATTAGTACTAGGACAATTTGTAAATCTCACCAATTTGCACACAGCAAATGTGATATCGGGTTTAGTGCAATGCATTGTATACATTAGACTTTCGATTATGCTGGCGTACTCAAGTTGCACTATAGCCCTACCATTATTCTCACTTAACTTGAAGTTTGAATTGTTTGGAGTGTTTGAATCTTTGATAGTCAAGTGTTTAAACTTTTCCAATACTTTTTCGATGTAGTGAGATTGGCTTAGTGCAAAGCCCTTTTCATGCTTTTTCACCCTTTTGCCTAGAATTGTATCTACCTCGTTGAGATCTTTCATCTTAAAATTCAAGGCTAGATACTCTTTGGTCTCATGAACACCTTCCTTGTTCATACTGAAAATCAACAAGTCATCTACTAGAGACAAATAATTACACCATAACTATCGGTGAATTTAGTGTAAATACATTTATCCGCACCATTATGTGAAAAACCATATGACAAGATAACTGAGTCAAATTTCTCATGTCGCTGTTTAGGTGCTTATTTTAAACCATATAATGACTTGATCAACTTACACACCTTATGTTCATTCCCAGGAAGTACAAAACCTTCTGGTTGCTCCATGTAGACTTCCTATTCGAGATCACCATTCAAAAAAGTCTTCCTAACATTTATTTAATGTACATGTTGTAACACCCCTCACCCATATTCAATGCCAAAATAGGGTTACGGAGCATTATCGAACTTACAATACATTTAAACATACCTTTCTCATTCATTCAATCAATACATACGATCATCATTCATTCACAATCAATTTGTCCCTTATACGAGCCTACGAGGCCCTAAACATGCTTTGAAAGTGATTTGGGACTAAACCGATAACTTACAAAACTTTCAAGAAACTTTAAATTTTTTTCTCAAAATAGGGGACACACGCCCGTGTGACCAGGCCGTGTGTCTCACACGGGTACATAGCCACCAGACCCGCCCGTGTGCCAGCCGTATCAAACTTGTAATGTTTACTGACTTATGCCACATGGCCAAGTCACACGCCCATGTGCGAGGCCATGTGGAGCATACTGACTTGATTTCTAAAACCACACCAGGGGACACACGGTCGTGTGCTTAGCTGTGTGTCATACACGATTGGGACACATACACGATTGGGACACACACCCGTGTCTCTGCCTGTGTGGAAAAAAAAATAGGCTATTTACCAAGCCATTTTGCCACCCCATTTGGTGCACACCTTCACCTATACATATGGCACAAAAACAAGACATAATTCCTACCATTTCATCTAAGAATTTCTTAGCCTAAACCACAATCACAAACATCCTCAATTCATCAACCATTTCCAAGCAAACATTAAACACATCACAAAATGGCATTAGCACACCTACAAACATATATCACAACCAAACCAAATAGGTCAATTTACATAGCCATATACAACATTATAAACACAAATTTTATAGGCTAACACAAATGGCAAAATTCACTATCAAGCTATAACCAAAATGATTAAAGTCCCTAAACATGGCATATGACCCAAATCATAGTTTCAAAAGTATTTTTAGTGTTTGTGGATAATGTGATGAAGTTTCCGACGATCCCTGAATCCGAGCTAACTTTGAAATCACTATAAAACATGGAAAAAACAACAAAGTAAGCTATATAGCTTAGTAAGCTCGTATGTTAACAAAGAGAAACTATCACCATTCATTAATCATTCAAATAATAGACAACAATATACAACAATTCTATTAAATCTCTAAGCTATCAAATGATCATTCACATAACTTACCAAGAAACTCATCAATTCTACAGTTTCAATACTCAATTCATTACCATACGTACCTGAACCATCCCGTATCGATCTCATACTCAACCACATCTTTCATTTACCCGTTGAACCATTCAGAATAGAAGTTAGATACTCAAGGATCTCACACGATAAGTACCTATACCATGGCCCGAAGGCAAATTAGCCAATATGGATGGCTCGAAGCCAAATCAGTATAACTTGCACTCGAAGTGCTATATCATGGCTCGAAGCCAACTCAAAGTATCCCTAATAACATGTCACTAGCATCATAAACCATTCCTAAAGTTCAACCGGGATTTCAACTGTCGAATCATTGTTGCATTACTATAGTTCATATCCTCAGTTTCGTATTCGTAATTTATGCAATATCAAAGCATATTGAATACATTTGTATAGAAATTTATCACATACGAACTTACCTCGAATGTTAAAACGGTAAATCGAGTCGATTAGTCAATAACTTTATCTTTTCCCTGATCCAAGCCCGTATTTATCCGTTCTTGATCTGAATATATTTAAAATTAACTTATTTAATCATCTATTCATTTGATTTAGTCCAAAACACACTTTAAAACACATTTACACTTTTGCCCTACATATTTCACATTTTTCACAATTTAGTCCTTATTTCATAAAATCATAAATTAATGAAATTCCAAATATACCTATGCTAGCCGAATTAACATAATGCCCTTAGCAGCCCGTATTTTTCATTTATTTCACATTTTAACCACTAACTTTACATATTTATTAATTTAATCCCTATTTTGCATTTTCACCAAAAATCACTTTACAAAACTTGCATAATTCATAATAATATTCATAATCTATCATCAAACATCAAAACTCATAATATCCATAAATGGAAACTTTCAAAATCTTTAATATTTTTGCAAAATAGTCCCTGGTCTAGTTAGTACTAGATGCAACGATCACAAAAACATATAAATCATTAAAAATCGAGCAAAAATGGACTTACAATTAGATCATGAAGTGGTCGAATATCACAAGCCCTAAAATGGTTTTTTTCTTTTTTATACATGGTCAAAAAGATGAATACAACTCATCTTTTTTTTTGTTTTATTAATATTATGATTAATTACAATTTACAACATTAACCTTTAATAAAACCATCTAGAAACATTCATTTAATGTCCAAATATGTCCACTCATGTGTCAAATGGTAAAATTACAACATAAGAACCTTAAATTTAAGTTTTTATAGCTATTAGACACCTTTATTTATTAGAACTCAAGTTTTACACTTTACGTGATTTAGTCCTTTTTATCAAATTGACCAACTAAATGATAAAATTTCTTAACGAAATTTTCACACCATCATATATTCTTGCTGTAAATATTAAAATAATAATAAAATAAATATTTTAAAATCAAATTTTTGTTCCGAAACTACTGTTCCAATTTGACTAAAAATCGGCTGTTACACATGTAACTAATGGATAGATGCAAGTGCTATAAGAATTCGAATGGAGGTCATTCTAGCCACTTGTGCATTAGTGTCAAAAATAATCTAGGCCTTCCTTTTACCTAAATCCTTTATCCACCAACCTAGCCTTAAAGGTTAGAGAACTCCCTGTTAGAGTATTCTTCCTTTTAAACACCCATTTACACCCGATAAGCTTTGATCCTTGAGGAAGATCAACTAGAATCCAAGTACTGTTGGATAGTATTGAATCCATTTCATTATCGATCACCTCTTTCTAAAATGTTGCATCCCAAGAAGTCATGACTTCACTATAGGATTGTGGATCACCATCCATATTAAACATTATAGGGATCTTCCTAATTACGGATTCTCTATTTCCCTCAACAAGGAATGCTAGAGATTGTGAGGAAATGAAATCAAGACCAAAGTCCTTTACTTTTCTCACTATTTGACTTTTCCTCGACTCTGTATCATTATTATCACAAAGACTTCTTTTGGTTTGATTGCTTGAGATCATTGGTTGATATTCTTTTTTCTAATCTGTTGAATCATTGAAAGCCTTATTTTCAATGAATACAACATCTCTTGTTTTAATTATCATATTTGGCACTAAGTTAAGAACGTGATAAGCCTTAGAGTGTTGGGCATATCTAATGAATGCACCATTGATGGCTCTTGGACCTAACTTTGTTCTTCGTTGGTTGGGAATTCTATAGTAAGCCAAACACCCCCACACTTTGAAATAATCTAAGTTTGGCAATCGACCCTTCCATAACTCATATGGAGATACTTTGAATTTTCTCGATGGTATTCTGTTAAGAATATAGCATTCAGCTAATAATGCTTCACCCCATAGACTATATCGAATTAACTATATCTACTAAAGTACGGCTTTTTTTCTAGCTATACCATTTTGTTACGTGATATAAGTCGTGAAACACTCATGTACCACACATTGTTCCTCACAAAATATATTAAATTCATTTGAAAAGTATTCACCACCTCTATCACTACGAAGCACTTTGATTTTCTTACTAAACAAATTCACAACCTCATTTTACACATAAGTAAATCTAAAGAAGTCGTCTATAAAATTGATAAAATATCGTTTTCCACCTCTTATTAGACTTCCATTTAATTCACAAACATCCAAATGAATTAAATCTAACACTTACGAATTCCTTTCACACTTATTAGGAAGCAGCTTCTTGGTAATTTTTATTGAATACAAATTTTATATTCATCCACAAACTCATCATTACTTGGACTTATATAACCATTCTTTTGCATACATTTTTAAGTTTTAAAATTAAAATGTGCTAAATGCGCATGCCACAAAGGATAAGATTCAACAATGTATACAGAAGAATTAACTTTATTCATGTCAATGCTCAACTTGAACGTACCCTTGTTACAATATCCTTTTACTACATATATATATCACTATTAAGCAAGACAAACCTATCGGATTCCAAGATAATCTTGAACCCCTTGTCACACAAAATACTCGCAGACACTAAATTCTTTCTCACATCGGGAGCATGCAACACATTGATCAAAGTCAATTTCTTCTCAGATGTGAAGTTGAGTTCCACCGTCCCTTGACTGAGCAACTTAATCGATCGATAGTTGCCCATAAACACTTCACAGTTTGCCACTAGCTCATAACTCTTGAATTGTTATCGGTCATTACATACATAGACAGTAGCTCCGGAGTCAAGCCACCAATTACATGACTTATCAGTCATGGTTATGTTGAGTTTAGTAATCATATCAATCTCCAAACTCTCAATCCCTTCCATAACCATGGTCACTAAGTCCATGTCCTCCACCATATTGGCTTTGGAAGTTGTGGAATCTTGTTTCTTTTTGAGAAGTTTGTAATCCTTAATATAGTGTCCTTTCTTATTGGAACAATTGCGAGATTTTTCTTCTTGTCTTGCGCATCCTTGGTCTCGAATATGGCCTTTCGCTTACCATTTCGATAGTTCTTGGACTCATTCACATGGTTCAATTTACAACTTTGGGGAAGATACACCGTATCACACTTCCAGGTTTTCTCTTCAATATGCAAATGCTTAAGTATTTTCTCTACAGTGAAGTCGTCTGCCATACATAGAAGTTTCTTCCGATAATTGTTCCAAGATGAGGGAAACTTCGAGATGATCCATGATCGGGATGCTATCAAACATTTTGAATTTGAAATACTTCATCATTAAAAATTTATCAGTACATTGTCGTTCGGTGTTGTATTTCTCTTCAAGAGCTTTCCATATTTCTACCGGGGATTGCATCGACATGTAAAGATCATACAATCGATCAGACAAGGTGTTGAGAATGTGTCCTCGACATGTGAAATTGTCTTCTTCGTGCTTCTTCTTAAGTTCATCCACTTTCGTAATTTCCTCAGAGTTTGCATTGGGGGTAGGATCCTCTACTGGTTGTAGGTTTGGATCCAGAACGTACGCCACATTTAAGACAGTAAGAAGGAACAACATCTTATCCTTCCAACGATTGAAGTTTGAACCATCAAATCGGTCAAGTTTAACAAACTCTTGGTTTATCACTTTGAATGCAGTGGTAGCCTCCGTCACCATCTCCAAAATAGTTCTCTTTGTTTGATGGATAAATTTGAGTGGAGACGATAGAACCAGAGACTTATATGGAAATAAACAATAGACTTCGATGAACAAATGATATTTTCCAAAGAGAACTATTTGCCCCCACACAAAATTGCTAGAGGGTTACAACAAAGGTCCTTCTGGGATACAATGAAGTTTTGAATTTCCTTTGATTAGCAAAATCGAGGAATTCCCTAACTCTTGCTCTAGTTTCTGAAAATAAGATTTATTGTAATTGTAATTTGTGAGCACCATAGACCCTCTATATATATGCACTCAAAGGATACTATTTTGAAGAATTATATACAACCCTTAATGTTGGACATACTTCTTAGAAAAAATATGTCCCATGAAAATGTATCCATTGAATGATAAATTATCACTTTCTAAATGTATCTATTGAATTATAAATTATCACTCTCCAAATTGAATAAGTACTCATCAAAAAATTAAATTTGCAATCTATAATTTCCAATACAAATTATTTACATATCAAAATTTATATAAATACATATATATGATACATATAAATATATAAATTGCTAGATTTAATAAAACCAACCAGCTCTTAAAAAACAATAAATTACATTATATATTATTCTAAAATAACGTTATTTCTATTTTAGTCATTTTGATTAAGATGATTGTTCGAATTGATCACTGCTAATGGATTGATAATATGGCTTTTTTTTTTACTTTCAACTAAAGTTAGGCACTTCACTATAATTAGTCCAAAACAATTTTTTTATTTTATTTACAACATAAGAACTATTAATCATTTGTGAATTAAATAAAAAAATAAATCAATTAAATAATTTTACTTTAATACGCACCTTAATGTTAATGGTAATAATACTAAATAAAAACAAGAAATAATTTACTTAATAAAAGATAAAGATATTCCAAAAGATAGATATATAATATTTTATTTATTGGTTGTCACTTCAATTTTAAAAGGATGCATGTTATAAATAAAAATAAATTAATTGAAGATTAATAATTTATATTTTATTAATGAAACTTATTTTATCATTGTAAACATAAAAAAAGTAATAGAAAATTAGTTAATATTTAATGTAACAAATACAATCATTTAAGGAATTTTACTTTGTAAGAATTTTAATCTTAATGATAATAAAAGAAATTATACACAAATGTGGTACTAATATTTCTAATGAAAGTTATATATCTATTCTGAATAATTAAATGAGTTTAGAATGTAAGTAGAGTTAAAATAGATGTTGGAGTAATTTGATAATGTGGTATCTACAATGCTGATCAATTGTAGTCTAGGTATGTATTTATGTGTAATTGTATTTGTATAGGGTTAAGATGGTATGTCATGATCTTTATACCATGTTTATTACACGTTTCACGCCAAGTAAATTTATTATGATGATTGAATTTGGAAAGGTTGTGATCATGTTGGTGGTTATATTGGTGGATGTGTTTTGAAAAGCATAAATTGTGTTTGGAACATCAAGTTTAAGTCTCATAAATCTTGAAAAATATTTGTTATGGTCAAGGCAGGTGACATTAGGGGTGATTTTCTTTTTTTGGTTGTGGCAAACTTATTTTGGTACAAGAGGTTAAATGTATCGATATAAATAAGTCAGTATTTTTAATCAACACATTTAATCCTGAACAACTTCAGTTACCTAGAGCTCGTTTCAAAATGTTTCTAAATGATTTTAAATGACTTATAAATATTTTTAATCAAGGCAAATGGTTTTCTATGGATGAGTAAATGTTGGTGTACAAGTTGATTTCAGAGTCACGTGATAGCTTGAATTGTTTTGGCAACGAATGTGGTGTCTCGCATTTAGATCCGACGACCAGATCTAGTGTGGGGTGTCACACCTCCATTATTAAAAATAAATTGAATCATTGAAATACGATCAACAAGCTACCAAAAATAAAAAACCAAGACGGTTTTTTTTTTTAAATCTTTATTTGCATTTAGAGATAGATTAGCAAAAATAGATTAGACATCAGAAGAAACGGTCCTTTAAGCGCAAAAATTTTCAACAAATTTTGAAAAACGATCGCCATTTTTTGACGGAAGAAGGATATATATATCATGTCAACTACAAACTACATCGTAGCCATTACAATGAAGAAGCTTTTACCTTTGTTATCCAAATATATGAAGGAATTTAGAAAAAAAAATGAGTGTAATCCGTAATAATTTTATTTTATTGTACAAGTAATCTTAAAAATTGTCATGTGTTTTTTTTTTTTAAAATATTCACAATAATTCTGTAGATCACTTGTTAACTCTTGATCCTGATTGTAGAGTCTACAAATTTTACTAAGTGTATCAAATATTATAAAAATGAAATTTCATAAACTTAAAAAAAATCAAAATTTTATATAAATTTTAAACATTTATTTTAAATATGAATTTAAAATTTCTAATATATATTTAAAATTTTTGATATAATATTTTTAGTTTGATAATTAACATATTATATAAAAATAAATCTTAGTAAATGTGTCAAATTGCTAAGAATTATATCCCACATGCATCGTAGTTTAACATAAACACTTAAAAAATAAAGAGTCCAAATAAGGTAAGTATTAATGAAATCAAATGATAGAATTTTAATTAACCTTTATAAAATTTAAAAATGAAGAGTCAAAATCAGTAAAACCCAATGTTTTTTTTCCCTTCAAAGCTTCGTAGCAATTACAAATTATAATGAAGAAGCTTTTTGCCTTTCTTATCCAAATATATAAAGGGTAAACTATAAAAATAATCACTTTTGTTTGACTCAAATTACATTTTAGTCACTTATGTTTGAAATGTTACACTTTAATCACTTACATTATCGTTTTGTTACGAAGTGGTCACTTTACCGCTAAACCGTTACCTACCTCCCTAACGACAGATCTTATGTGGCGATCCAAATGGGTTCTAAATGCCAACTTGGATCTCTAGTTATTAGGATGAAAATAGGTTTTTAATTAAATAAATTTAATTTGGATTGTCACGTAGGACATTCAAGTTGGCATTTAAAATCCATTTGGATTGCCACGTAGGACCGCCATTAAGGAGATAATGGAGTTTAACGGTGGAGTGGCCACTTTAATGAAACGATAATGTAAGTCACTAAAACGTAACATTTCAAACATAAGTGACTAAAATGTAATCTGAGATAAATAAAAGTGATTATTTTATAATTTACCCATATATAAAAGGATTTAGAAAAAAAAAATGAGTGTAGTCGTGTTAAATACATTTCAGTTTCCAACTGGCATATGACAAGTGGCAATTGTCAATAAATACCGCAGCCTTAAGTTGCAACCGTCATTTTTTGACAATCATAATTCATTTGGATGCCAATCATGCATGCATCAACTACAACTTGCAATCAAATAAATATACAGAAAAGCAGGGTTGTGGAATGCTGTAATTCCAAATTCAACATAACTTCCTCGTCTACTTCTACCAAACTTACAAATCACGCTTTTTGTTTCATCTCAATCCAAATATGAATGCAATACCGGCATCTGGACTTCTTTTCTCAATCACCGCCCCTTCTATTTCACGACTTCACCGCCAATGTCAATGACAGGGATGTGGGAAATGTTGGCCCAATCTTTACCTTTCTCCTTTTTACAATGTTCCTCCAGCAAAGGACATTTCTCAATGCACAAATAAGAAAGAGAGGGACGGAGCATGTTTGGGGGCATGGATTGGAGCTTGGGACAGCTGTCGATATACAAATTGCAAAAAGAGGTGAGGTGTTGAAACCCTTATACTCCTATCTCTTTAGATTTGGAAATTCAAAGATCCCGAGAGATGTAAGAGAAGAGGGAAGCAGATGTTCATCTGAAAAACACTCCATCTCTACTTCTGAACTCAAGATTCTGAAAGATGTAAGAGAAGGGAGTGTATGCAAACTCTATTCCCTTTTCCTAATCAAGCTCTCAATTAGTTTATCACTCCCTCACAACACCAAAATAGACTTTTAGCGGCGTTTTTAGTGGTGTTTTAAAGAAAAACGCCGCAAATATTATACATTAGCTGAAACACCCCACACCCGGCCCACGAGCCTGAACCGGATCTGGTATGTTCCTTAAGTAAACCGGTTTCAAAGTTCTTGGTTACTTAGAGAAAATTTGTGTAATTTTAGAAAAATATCGTTTTGGGTTGGGCTTAGGTTGGAAACCCATTTATCTTATTTTGAAATCCAATTAATTAAGGTGACAAAACAATTTAGGGTTTACTTTTAAGAAATACTTTTTACTTGAACTTTAATTGCAAATAATTTGTAAACATAATATTATAAAAGTAAAAATAAAGAAATTTAGCCATGGCCTTATTACATCATATAATTTCCAAAATAAATCAAAGTACTAAAATAAATTAAAGAGTCCATATTGAATAAAACTTCAAGTTGAGCATGGCCACCACAAGATCTACCGTCCCAGTCCATCACTATTCATCACCTGAAAAAAATGTTCCCACAACGGGGTGAGTCAACAGACTCAATGAGTAACCAACACTAAAATTCAATAGATCAGGCATACATGTTCATATCAAACACTTATTCATACAACAGATAATAATAATGATGCAACCCAAACCCAAACCTAGATGCCATCCGCTACACATCCCCGCACACGCGGTCACCGTAGGACTACTATGTCGACTCTCCATCCGCTACACACCTTGAAAGCGATCAGCTATGATCGGCGTGCTCATCGCCCATATAAAATTTGTGGCATAGCCACCAGATATAATTGTGTCAAGAGACACCAGATTCAGATAATGTAACCAAAGTTACCACATTCAGATAATGTGACCGAAGTCACCACATTTAGATAGTGAGACCATAGTCATCACATTCACTTCCCCTTTTCATATAACCCGAATGCCCCATATTATTCATATCATGCATATCATACTTAAATTCACATTCTTATAAATTTTCACATGTTATAAATAACATATTTCATAATCCTAGTAAGTGTAGGAAACGTACCTGAGTACTTTGTACCATAACACGGTACCTTAGCCATATTCATATTCTTATAACCATGCATATATTACATATTACCATAATCATATTAAAAGTTAGTGTGGGGTACACACCTGATTCGCTTAATGAAGTCCTTGAAATTTCGAAAACCGATCTACTGATTTATATTCAGTTAACATGGTAATCTTTAACAAAGACCTATTTGGCTATAAAACCAAATCCTAGTAGGATTTGTATACTGAAAACCTACCTTGTTGCCGATTGACTTAAGAATCAAGTCCCAAAACTTTGTTGTATTCCTCCCTGCATTCGGCCAACATTAAAACACATCATAAGTTAATTTCATCTTGTGGGAATAAATCCAAATACTTAAAATAGGCCTTTGGTCGAATGTCTTAAACACATACCTTTGTGATCTCAAATCCCGAAAAGTATCCTTGCTTCCCTAGGGATGTTGAAATTCCTATAATCATATGTTAGGTTTTAATCTAACATTAAAACTTAAAACAAGACCTTTGGATCTTATAGTTTCTTACCTTAAATCCCAAAATATTTCTCCTTGTAATCGACAGTTGTAGAAACCTGAGAGATCCCCTTAATGCTTTAGTCGACTGCTTCCTTGCCTAGATTCACAGAGAGATTCGGCTATGGCTTCTAATGGAGAGGAAAATATTTGGCTTGACAAAAGAAAATAAAGAAAAGAAGAGAGGTGTAACATCCTGCATTAGGGGTCATTTGCCATACGAGTATTTATCGTGGGTTTTCCTGATTTAAATGCATATATCATGGTTTAGCCAAAATCCCGAGTTAGCCGGGTATAGGGTTAAGAAGGTTCTTTAAGCGCTTGGGATGGAAAGGGCCAAGTGTATAAGCCTTATCATTAAATTAGGGCGAGTTTGACACAAGAGCATGGCTGGCGGAGTGGTAAGGAAGCTGCAAAGAAGGCTAGAAGGCGCGACTAGGCGAGGGTTCGAGTCGCGTGGAGGAAGTTTTATTTTTGGTATTTGAAGGAGTGTTAGGCGAAGGAGGGTTTAAATAATAATTGTAGCAGGCTTGTGGCATATTGAATGCCCTGGCCGAGTGGCGTGGGGGCGTGATGCCCAATTGCTGCCTCAAGGACTCGTGTTCGAGTCCTGACGAAAGCGCAAGGCAAGTTTAATTTTGGTTTTGGCGTCAACGCGAAGGAAGGCTCAAAAGGAATTTGAGATGGGTTCATGTCACAATTGATGCCTTGGCATAGTAGCCAGAGGCGTAATGGTTCATTTCAGCTCGGGGTCGCACGTTCGAGCACCCTTGGGGACGCGCGAGCATTTTTATTTCTGCTTAGCATTTAAGCATTAGGGATCAATAAAGCATAGGTTTAAAAGAAAGTTTTGCCGAATCATGTCATGAAATGCCAGTAGTCGAGTGGTTGAAGCGTGGGGATTACGCGCCGCCGGGTCTCGCGTTCGAGACCTGAAGGTGGCGCATGAACGTGCTTGTTGTCCTTTTTGTCTCTGGCATTTATGCGTGCAGGGCCAAGGACCGAGTGTTTAAGAGGAATTTCCGACG
Source organism: Gossypium bickii (assembly GCA_025503065.1). Classification (NCBI taxonomy): domain Eukaryota; kingdom Viridiplantae; phylum Streptophyta; class Magnoliopsida; order Malvales; family Malvaceae; genus Gossypium; species Gossypium bickii. Next base: position 58,907,984 of record CP106721.1, on the reverse strand, counting down.
CATTATGTCATGAAAGACAAGCTGGCCGAGTGGCTAAAGCTTGGAGAGGACCGCTGCCGGTCGGGGTTGAAACCCATCTTGTGCAGCACTGGAATCATTTCCTTTTGCTTTGGCTTTGGCGTTTGGGGTATTGGCATGCACATGCACGCGTGGGAAACAAGACTTGTTGGCTGCATGTTTCTTTTATTCTTTTAGTATTATATCTTATTTTTTTTGAAGCATGGGTTAATTTGTTTTCCTCTTAATTTATTTGTTGAATATGGAGAGAATATTGTGGGAACATTAAACAATAATAAGGGTGCACTCTTTTTCCAATAGAGATGGGAGAATGTTTTAACAAATAAGGTTTTATTATTTTCTTTGGTGTTGGGCAAGTAAAACAAGGAGGAAGCATGGCCGGCCATAAGGTTTGACAAAAGTTGAGCATGGTAGAAACTTTTGGTGCTTCTTACTTCATTTTGTGCTAATTTGAATAAGGGAAATAGGAAAGGCTTGACACTCTCGGTTTGAAGGTGTTTTAGACAAGAAGGAAGCTAGGCCAAATTTCTTCAAGCATAGCTATGTTTCTTCCCTTTGTGCATGGCCGAGTGAAGGAGGGTTGAAAGGCTTGGATAATCGGTTTCTTTTGGCAAAGAGGTGCCTAGGCTTTGAGTTATCTTCTTCCTTTCCAAATCATTCATGGTCAAATTAAGGACATCGCTAGGAGCATTTACATTCGGCTTTGAGTAGAGTAAGAGGGTGCCGAAATTTCCTTGGCCTTGTTCTCCTTCCTTTCAACTTGTTCTTGGCCAAAAACTCATGACATCGTTCTGTTTTCTTTACTTTGTGAAGGCCGAATATTTTGCCGACACCAAGGAGCACTTTGGATTTTGATTCTTCTGAGAATCTCAACAAGTCAAACAATAACTTGGGATTTCGGTAAGCTTAGAAGTAGTTAAGAATTTCGGCCAAAGGCCATTCTTGGTATTCTTGCGTAACCGATTTATGCACTATGTTTTTAGGAGGGGACTCTTCGGCTAGGAATCTGAAGTTCCGAGTCTTCAAATCACGTTGGTTAGTGCTAATCAAGGTTCGGCCTAAGGCCCTATTCTGTTGTAATATGACCAACCCTTTTGGATTGTTAGACCCCCTTAATAATAATCTATGATGGTCGAATATAGGAGCGTTACGAGGACTAATTCGGGACTTACGTAATATCGCATAGGCACGGGATTGCTAGTTAAATCTTCGATTAAATAGGTGTGTAAGCTCTTACACACTTTGTTAGTATAAATTGTTGTTTAATGATGATTATAACCTCTCATGTGGTAACTTTGCCTAGTGGGCATAAGCTTGGTTCTCGGGTAAGTCCCCTATTACTCGACCTACGATATATGTTTTGTATGCCATCATATCTTTGTTAAATGCTATGCTATATACGAATGCATGATATATGAGATCATGATACTTGTTATGTGAGCATGATGATGGTGGGATTGATGAGAGGAGTAATAATCGTGTCGAGCGGACACGGTGTTTTGGTAACACATTGTGGCTCTGATCACGGAGGTTTGGTACCTCGCAGGTTTGGCACCTCATAGCGTCTCGTCGTGGCTTAGTACCACCGTGGGTTGGCCCCACATTTGAGATACGGGATCGGCGCCGGTGATTTGGTATCACACGATGGGTTGGCCCCATCATTTGATCGTGACCGGGTCACCGGTGGTTTGGCACCACCGGTGGTTTGGCACCACACGTATTGACGGATATCGTGACTATAAGTCACCAGTGGTTTGGCACCACTAGTGGTTTGGTACCACACGGGGTAGAAAAAGGAGCATGGATGGCTAGGTTGGGTTGCATAATTGCATGTCATACTAATATCTTGTGTATGAGTGTTACTTTCGGGTTGGGGATTTACACACTGAGTCTTGGTGACTCACCCCTTCCCATATCATCTTGCAGGTGAGTAGAGCGCGGATGCGGAGCCGGGGAGAGCTCGAGGCGGCCATGTTTGTTTTGTGGACTTCAAATTTTACCTTGCCCCGCTTTAAGTTTATTATTCACTACAATTCGATTGGGTTGTAATATGGCCGCTTATTATTATTTTGGATGTTAAGTATTTGCTTTTACTTTGTTATATAACTGACGAACTTATGAACTATTAAGCAAATCGGTTAAGAGTAACGTTTTCAAAAATAAGTACTCATACGCGTTTTCAAAAATGCTACCATCGGGTGACGAAATTTTCTAAGCTATTGATCACTCTAATGTTCTAAAATTTAAATGCTCAAATAGTTTTAAAGGAAAAAGGAAAAGTTTTCAACCCTATCGTATTTATCAAGCCAACCCATCTAAGTTTTAGCAAACACCATTTTATTACCCCCATAATTTGAAAATTTCATTGAACTTTTCAAAACGTTTTTACTCCGTGACATACCAGATCCGGTCAAGGCTTGTGGGCCGGGTTTGAGATGTTACAAGTTGGTATCAGAGCCAGGTTCAAAACTCGGCTGTGAGGGCCTAAGGCCTAAAAATGTTTTTTTTTAGATAGACTTTTGAAAACCTCTAAGAAAACGGTTTTGGTTGAACAACATGGCGTCGAGTCTCCGGCACCGATCTGCTCTCGTAAGTATCTCTAATTTATGTGTGAATGATTATCTGTAAAGGGGGTAGAAATGGGACGTAGATAGTATAAAAAGGTATGTGAACTTTAGGACTAGTTTACCCCAAAAATCACATAAGATTTATAATTGCCTAATTAAACAAACCCATGACTAAGTCACCGAGTTAGGGTGTGGTAACTCTTGTACGCATGTCTAGGATTGGATCCGGAAGAGCTTGGTATTTAAGCGGTCCTAGTGACTCACCTCCTCTTCGGGAATCCTGCAGTGCGTAGCTTCTGGTTCACCCTAACCGTGAGGACTTGTTCGTGGGCTAAACCCTATTATTAAAACCCGAAAAGGGAATTAACCGTGTTTTGATAAAAACTCTAGTTTTAAAGACTTCCCTCAAACTTGTGAGATTTATGTTATAAATTCTTTTGATTTATGGACCTTTTAAAATACCCTTAATGGTTAATTACAAAAATGCCCCTAGTTTTAAAATCTACTAAGCTACCCCAAAATTTTAACCAAAATTTTCTTATACCCAAATCCCTAGTTTGCAAAATATCAAAAATGTCGTGATTTTGGAAAATTACGAAATTGCCCCTAATTTGTAAATTACCAAAATAACCCTGATTTTCAAAGTTTTTGCAACACTGCCAATTTGGGAAGGCAATTTTTCAAAAAGAACCCCCAAGTTTTGCAAATTTTTAAGTTTCCCTTGATTTATCCAGATTTACAAACTTACTTTGTTTTATTACCAAAATACCCCTGTAGGGTAAATGACGAAAATACCCCCGGGTTAGGAATTGGACAAAGAGGGTGATGGAATAAGTGGAAGTGTATCTTCGAATTACGATAGAAGACTTGAAACTTGTTTGATCGAAAGAACAACTTCTTAACTTCGCCCATAAAATTTTTGCTAATAATCAATGGAATATTGGCTAATTCATAAAACTTTTTAAAATAGATTACGCTTATAAGAAATGAGCTCTCAGAGGTCGCGCTGCCGTCGGGGGCCTTGTAGAGGACGGATGGCCATGACAGAACCGATTAGGTCGGGCCAAGGATCGAATAATGAGATACCACCTCCACCACCACCCCAACTTTTGGTGATGGACATCGAGGATCGAGCGGGGTGAGTCGGTATCGCAGCTATCTTTGCTGTTTTAGAAATGATAATTTGAGACCGCAGATGATGTACTGAGAGCTCGGAAGTGCAGATCCGAGCGGTTCCGATCCAACGGAGCTGAAGTATTTCGGGGTGTGTCAGGTGTCGCACCCAGTACCGCCGAATATTGGTTAGAATCGACCGAGAGGATCATGGACGATCTCGATTTAACAAATGAGAGAAGCCGAAAGGAGCGATGTCGCTCTTAAAAGACGAGTCATACCGGTGGTGGCTCACGGTTCGAGATGGTGCTACGGCAGATGACCTTACTTGGGAATACTTCAAAGCTACTTATCAGAAGAAGTATGTGGGCACCAGCTACACTGATACTCAGAGGAAAGCTTTTCTGGGACTGGTGCAAGGAAACAAGTCGGTATCTGAGTATGAGGCAGAATTCCTGAGGCTGAGCCGCTATGCTCGGGGAGTTGTGTCAACTGAGCATGATCGTTGCGTCCGTTTTGAAGACGAACTTAGGGATGATTTAAGGTTGTTGATTGCTCCACAGCAGGTGCGTGAATTTGCCGTTTTGGTAGAAAAGGCTAAGGTAGCCGAAAGGGTCAGAGAGTGCGTGAGCGAGAACTATGATAGGAGCAAGCGAGAAAAGAGGTGTTGGGTCGTGCGGATCGGAAATAATGCACAAAAAGAGGGCTGCACAGAGTGGCCAAATCAGGTGGAAGGCCCATGGCTTCTAATCGAGACCGGCTCGATGTATGTCGTTGTGGGAAGTCACATTGGGGAGGTTGTTGGACCGGTGAGAGGGGTTGCTTTGAATGTGGATCTTTGGATCATCGTGTAAGGGATTGTCCTCGGAAGATGGCAAGGAATCGGCGGAGAGGGTCGAATCGTGCTCCAAAGCAAGGAATGTGGGACCACCGCGGAGGGTCGTGGTAATGGTAGAGGAGGCAATGGTCCTAATCGAGGTCGCGGAATTTAGGCGGAGGTGCGAGGGCAACACGAGAGGCTAGGCGACTGGCTTAGTCTCACGCTGAGGCGTCGTCGCGAGAGAGGGTGACGCACGAGATGTCATCACCGATGACGTTCCTAATTTTTGGTCTTCCATATGTTGCTTTAATCGATGTGGGTTCGACGCATTCTTACGTGGCTAGTAGTGTGGTAGAAACTATGAACTTGGGTTACGAGATCGCTTCAGGGAGATGACCGTAATTAGCCTCTACAGGACACTATGTGGTAGTAAACAAGATATATAGAGATATACCCCCTAGAACTCCAAGAGGGTAGTGTTTGTGGTCGATCGATGGAAGCGCCATTTGGGAGTTTGACCTAATTCTTGGAATGGGATCGGGTGGTTAAGTATCGAGCAAGGTTGGATTCTTGCCGCTAAGCGCATGATTCTAAAGCGGTGTGAGGTGATGAAGTGGTCATGATAGGTATGAGAAGAGATTATCTATCCAATGTAGTGTCCGCCTTGAAGGTAGAAAATGATCAGAAAAGGTTGTGAGGCATTGTTGGTTCGAATTTATGCCTTGGAGGCTAAGGAGTCGGCAGTTGAGAAGGTCCGAACCGTAAGGGAATTCGCTGATGTATTTCCAGAAGAACTCCCAAGTTTGCCTCCAAATCGGGAAGTGGAGTTCGGTATAGACTTGTTGCCCGGAACGGCACCTGTGTCCATAGCACCTTACCGAATGGCACCGAAGGAGTTGGCGGAGCTGAAGGCTCAAATTCGGGAACTCTTAGATAGAGGTTCATTCGACCTAGTATATCTCGTGGGGAGCACTGTCTTTGTTTGTCAAGAAGAAAGACGGGTCAATACGGATGTGTATCGACTACCGTCAACTTAACAAGTTAACGATCAAAAACAAGTATCCGTTGCCTCGGATTGATGACCTGTTTGATCAACTGAAGGGTGCATCGGTGTTCTCGAAGATAGATCTTAGGTCAGGCTATCATCAACTTAAGGTAAAGGAGGCTGATGTGCACAAGACGGCATTTCGTACCCGGTATGGGCATTACGAGTTCTTAGTGATGCCGTTTGGGTTGACCAACGCGCCAGCAGCATTCATGGACTTAATGAATAGGGTGTTTCAGCAATACTTAGATCAATTTGTCGTGGTGTTTATAGACGACATATTGGTTTACTCAAAGACGGAGGAGGAGCATGATAGGCATTTGCGCATAGTTCTACAAGTACTAAGGGAGGAGCAGTTGTATGCCAAATTCAGTAAGTGCGAATTTTGGCTTAGGGAGGTGACCTTCTTGGGTCACGTGGTGTCAGCGGAAGGGATTAGAGTGGACCCTCACAAGGTTGAAGCGGTGTTGGACTGGAAACCACCTAGGACAGTGGCAGAAATTCGAAGTTTTCTGGGTCTGGCCGGGTATTATCGAAGATTTGTGGAAGGATTTTCCTTAATCACAGCACCGTTGACTAAACTATTAAGGAAATGAGTCCCATTTGTCTGGTCAGAGAAACAGCAAGAAAGTTTTGATAAGCTAAGAAAGATTCGCGGAAGCTCGGTGTTGGTACTGACTGGCGGGAAATTGTTCACGGTTTATTGTGATGCGTCCCATAATGGTTTGGGATGTGTGTTGATGCAGGAGGGGAAGGTAGTGGCCTATACATCCCGTCAGCTAAGACCACATGAGGTTAACTATCCGACTCATGACTTGAGTTAGCGGCGATGTAGTCTTTGCTTTGAAAATATGGAGGCACTACTTATGCGGGGAGAAATCGATAGTCTATACGGATCACAAAAGTCCGAGGTATCTTTTGACTCGAAGGACTTAAATTTGAGCATAGCCGATGGATTGAGCTGTTGAAGGACTACGATTGTTCAATTGAGTACCATCCGAGCAAGGCTAACGTGGTGGTCGATGCGTTGAGCCGAAAGGTCGTGATAGACTTAAGGGTGATGTTTGCTCGTCTCGGTCTATACGACGATGGAAGTCTTTTGGCGGTGCAAGTTAAGCCAACTGGATCGAGGAGATTAAGGAAAAGCAATTGGGGATGACGGTTTAAATGCACGGAGGTTGCAAGTTCAAGATGGTGGTTTGGAAGGGTATAGCTTGAGTGGTGATGGTGTGTTGTGTTTTCAAGAGGCGGCCTTGTATGTGCGAATGATGTGGAATTGAGGCAAAGAATTCTTCAGGATGCACATAGCGGCCCATACGCTATGCATCTGGAGGTAGCAAGATGTATGGGAGATTCTGGCGAGTTAGTGGCGGGGGTTGAAGCGTGAGGTGGCGAATTCGTGGGAAGGTGTCTCACGTGTCAACGAGTAAAGGTTGAACATCGGTTGCCATCGTGGTTACTTCAACCGGTGAAGATTCCTCGGTGGAAATGGGAGAGGATCACTATGGACCGTCGATGGGCTACCCCTCACGCCCAAAGAAGAAGGACGCAGATTTGGGTGATTGTGGGACCGTCGACCAAGTCGGCTCACTTCATACCGATAGCGGTGGATTACTCGCTCGAAGTTAGCTAAGTTGTGCGTGGCGGAGATAGTGAGGTTGCATGGCGTACGATGATCGATCATCTCGAGGCGAGACCCCGATTTACGTCGAGGTTTTGGAGAGCACTACATCGGGCTTTGGGTACGGTTGGATTTGAGACGACATTCTATCCACGATCGACGGCGATCGGAAAGAGTTATTCGATTTTGGAGGACATGTTAAGAGGTTGCGTTTTAGACTTGAGGTAGTTGGGAAGAGTTTTTGCCATTAGTTGAGTTCGCATACAACAATAGTTATCAAGCAAGCATTAAGATGGCACCATATGAAGCGTTATATGGTAGGAGGTGTCGCACACCTACTTGTTGGACTGAGTTGGGTGAGCGACGGATGTTAGGACCGGTGGTTGCGCGGCGAGGATAAGGTGAAGAAGATCCAAGCTCGGTTGAAAGAAGCCTCGGATAGGCAAAAGTCTTATGCCGATCTCAAGCGGAGGACATAGAATTTGCCGTAGGAGACGAAGTTTTTCTCAAGGTCTCACCATGGAAGAAAGTGTTAAGATTTGGGAAGAAGGGCAAATTAAGTCCAAGGTTCATTGGACCATTTAAGGTGTTGAGACGAGTGGGACCAGTGGCTTATCAGCTCGAGTTACTGCGCAGAATCGAATCGATTCATGATGTGTTCCACGTCTCCATGCTTAGACGCTATCGTTCTGATCCATCCCACGTCTTGGCAGTTGAAGAAGTTGAGGTGAGTCCAGATTTGACAATGGAAGAGGAAACCGTGCAGATCCTGGAGCGGGATGTGAAAGTTTTACGTAGGAAGTCAGTTCCTTTAGTGAAGGTCCTGTGGCGGAATCATGCCGTGGAGGAAGCTACGTGGGAGTCAGGGCGCGATGCGCGCGAGCAATACCCCAACTATTTCGACCGGGTAATTTCGGGGCGAAATTATTTTTTTAAAGGGGTAGAAGCGTAACATCTGCATTAGGGGTCATTTGCCATACAGTATTTATCGTGGGTTTTCTGATTTAAATGCATATATCATGGTTTAGCCAAAATCCCGAGTTAGCGGGTATAGGGTTAAGAAAGGTTCTTTAAGCGCTTGGGATGGAAAGGGCCAAGTGTATAAGCCTTATCATTAAATTAGGGCAAGTTTGACACAAGAGCATGGTGGCGGAGTGGTAAGGAAGGCGCAAAGAAGGCTAGAAGGCGCGACTAGGCGAGGGTTAAGTCGCGTAGAGGAAGTTTTATTTTTATTTGAAGGAGTGTTAGGCGAAGGAGGTTTAAATAATAATTGTAGCAGAGCTTGTGGCATATTGAATGCCCCGCCGAGTGGCGTGGGCGTGATGCCCAAGCACGCCTCAAGGACTCATGTTGAGTCCGACGAAAAGCGCAAGGCAAGTTTAATTTTGGTTTTGGCGTCAACGCGAAGGAAGGCTCAAAAGGAATTTGAGATGGGTTCATGTCACAATTGATGCCTTGGCATAGTGGCGGGCGTAATGGTTCATTTTATTTCTGGTCGCACGTTCGAGCACCCTTGGGGATGCGCGAGCATTTTTATTTCTGCTTAGCATTTAAGCATTAGGGATCAATGAAGCATAGGTTTAAAAGAAAGTTTTGCCGAATCATGTCATGAAATGCCGATGAGTCGAGTGGTTGAAGCGTGGGGATTACGCCTCGGTCTCGCGTTCGAGACCGAAGGTGGCGCATGAGCGTGCTTGTTGTCCTTTTGTCTCTCGGCATTTATGCGTGCGGGGCGAGGGACCGAGTGTTTAAGAGGAATTTCCGACGCATTATGTCATGAAAGACAAGCTGGCCAAGTGGCTAAAGCTTGGAGAGGACTGCTTCGGGTCCGGGGTTCGAAACCCATGCGCAGCGCCTGGAAGTATTTCCTTTTTGCTTTGGCCGGCGTTTGGGGTATTGGCATGCACATGCACGCGTGGGAAACAAGACTTGTTGGCTGCATGTTTCTTTTATTCTTTTAGTATTATATCTTATTTTTTTTGAAGCATGGGTTAATTTGTTTTCCTCTTAATTTATTTGTTGAATATGGAGAGAATATTGTGGGAACATTAAACAATAATAAGGGTGCACTCTTTTTCCAATAGAGATGGGAGAATGTTTTAACAAATAAGGTTTTATTATTTTCTTTGGTGTTGGGCAAGTAAAACAAGGAGGAAGCATGGCCGGCCATAAGGTTTGACAAAAGTTGAGCATGGCCGAAACTTTTGGTGCTTCTTACTTCATTTTGTGCTAGCTGAATAAGGGAAATAGGAAAGGCTTGACACTCTCGGTTTGAAGGTGTTTTAGACAAGAAGGAAGCTAGGCCAAATTTCTTCAAGCATAGCTATGTTTCTTCCCTTTGTGCATGGCCGAGTGAAGGAGGGTTGAAAGGCTTGGATAATCGGTTTCTTTTGGCAAAGAGGTGCCTAGGCTTTGAGTTATCTTCTTCCTTTCCAAATTATTCATGGTCAAATTAAGGACATCGCTAGGAGCATTTACATTCGGCTTTGAGTAGAGTAAGAGGGTGCCGAAATTTCCTTGGCCTTGTTCTCCTTCCTTTCAACTTGTTCTTGGCCAAAAACTCATGACATCGTTCTGTTTTCTTTACTTTGTGAAGGCCGAATATTTTGCCGACACCAAGGAGCACTTTGGATTTTGATTCTTCTGAGAATCTCAACAAGTCAAACAATAACTTGGGATTTCGGTAAGCTTAGAAGTAGTTAAGAATTTGGCCAAAGGCCATTCTTGGTATTCTTGCGTAACCGATTTATGCACTATATGTTTTAGGAGGGGACTCTTGGCTAGGAATCAAGTTCCGAGTCTTCAAATCACGTTGGTTAGTGCTAATCAAGGTTCGCCTAAGGCCCTATTCGTTGTAATATGACCAACCCTTTTGGATTGTTAGACCCCCTTAATAATAATCTATGATGGCCGAATATAGGAGCGTTACGAGGACTAATTCGGGACTTCTGTAATATCGCATAGGCGCGGGATTGCTAGTTAAATCTTCGATTAAATAGGTGTGTAAGCTCTTACACACTTTGTTAGTATAAATTGTTGTTTAATGATGATTATAACCTCTCATGTGGTAACTTTGCCTAGTGGGCATAAGCTTGGTTCTCGGGTAAGTCCCCATTACTCGACCTACGATATATGTTTTGTATGCCATCATATTTGTTAAATGCTATGCTATATACGAATGCATGATATATGAGATCATGATACTTGTTATGTGAGCATGATGATGGTGGGATTGATGAGAGGAGTAATAATCGTGTGTCGCGGACACCGGTGTTTTGGTAACACATTGTGGCTACGGTCACGAGAGGTTTGGTACCTCGGAGGTTTGGCACCTCATAGCGTCTCGTCCCTGTGGCTTTAGTACCACCGTGGGTTGGCCCCACATTTGAGATCTGGGATCGACGCCGGTGATTTGGTATCACCACGATGGGTTGGCCCCATCATTTGATCGTGACTTCGGGTCACCGGTGGTTTAGCACCACCGGTGGTTTGGCACCACACGTATTGACGGATATCGTGACTATAAGTCACCGGTGGTTTGGCACCACCGGTGGTTTTTGGTACCACGGGGTAGAAAAAGGAGCATGGATGGCTAGGTTGGGTTGCATAATTGCATGTCATACTAATATCTTGTGTATGAGTGTTACTTAGGGTTGGGGATTTACACATTTGAGTCTTGGTGACTCACCCCTTCCCATATCATCTTGCAGGTGAGTAGAGCGCGGATGCGGAGCGGGGGAGAGCTCGAGGCGGCCATGTTTGTTTTGTGGACTTCAAATTTTACCTTGCCCCGCTTTAAGTTTATTATTCACTACAATTCGATTGGGTTGTAATATGGCCGCTTATTATTATTTTGGATGTTAAGTATTTGCTTTTACTTTGTTATATAAGCGGCGAACTTATGGCTATTAAGCAAATCGGTTAAGAGTAACGTTTTCAAAAATAAGTACTCATACGCGTTTTCAAAAATGCTACCATCGGGTGATGAAATTTTCTAAGCTATTGATCACTCTAATGTTCTAAAATTTAAATGCTCAAATAGTTTTAAAGGAAAAAGGAAAAGTTTTCAACCCTATCGTATTTATCAAGCCAACCCATCTAAGTTTTAGCAAACACCATTTTATTACCCCCATAATTTGAAAATTTCATTGAACTTTTCAAAATGTTTTTACTCCGTGACATACCAGATCCGGTCAAGGCTTGTGGGCCGGGTTTGGGATGTTACAAGAGGAGAGCACTAAGAATTCGGCAGAGAAGAGGAGGAAACAAAAATTGATGAGTAGCCCTCCTTCCTTCCTTTTATAGGCGAAATTATCATCTAAGGAGTCCCTTACTTGGCCACCACTCGTCCTTTGTGATAATATTATCCTTTAATTATCACTTTATTTAAAATTAAAAGCATTTAATCCAACATTTATCTCCTCAAAATAATCCAATTTAAAAATCCTTTATTTATCACCTTTTTAATTGAATATTTATGAAAATAAAACACCTCCTTTCTAGAAGGCTTGTGGCGTCCACCTCAGTCTTCTAGAAGCAAAAATAAAACTCCCCTTATTTGCTTCCCAAGTGACTCGAACCCAGGCCCATTCCTCTTGCATATGGCGCCATTTCCATAGGCCCTAAGTGGCATCTCCAGGCCACTTTTCCAAGCCTGTTTGTGTGTCAAATTTCACAAACTTTTTCTTTTAAGGCCACCTTGCCTTAATTTCCTCTTTTAAACTTTAAAACTCGAGATTTCTGAGTCATTTCTAAGTTTCCAAAAATTTTCATTCGGCTCTGTAAACTTGACATTTCCTTACATTTCCAAGTTTCCAAAAATGTTCACTTTCCATTTTTAAACTTGACATTTCCTTACATTTTCAGGTTTCCAAAAATGTTCATTTCCAAATCATTTCCATTCATTTTCGGGTTTCCAAAAATGTTCAAAATTTATTCTTAACACATAAAACATGTCACTTCATACAATTAAACCGGAAACACATAGGCCCTTTCCAGGATGTTACAGTTCTACCCTCCTTAAAAATAATTTCGTCCTCGAAATCACTTACTAACGAATAATCGTACATCTTAACTCACCGCACTATGCTTATGCTGCGCACTCTGATCTTAAGAAAACTATCTTACCTTCTAGGCACAGTCTCTAAGTTCACGTCCCTTAGAACTCATTTCTAACGTCGCGATTTAATCCGATTAAAGAGTTTTATACATCAGAATTTTTTTGTTCCACTTATTAACCTCGAGCAATTTTATGACATAAAAAGATGTTTAAAAGTGGTTCTTTCGATCAAACAAAGTTCTCAGCTCAAGTTCACTATTCAGAAAGTCACGTTCACATTCATCAACCAATTATGAACTTTCGTTCATTCAGAGAAATGTTGTACTTTTCATTGTTGTTGTCTTTCCACTACCCAGGGGTATTTTCGCAATTTGTCCTACAGGGGTATTTTCGAATTTTTTTAAAATAAGGTTCCTTGGTGATTTTGTCAAAAAGGGTATTTTGGTAATTTTGAAATCCCGGGGCCTTTCGATAAATTTTGAAATTCCAGGGGTATTTCGATAATTTTCCACAAATCGGGGTAAATTTGTAAAGCTTAATAATTTAGGGGTATTTCAAAATTTGCAAAACTTGGGGGTTCTTTTTGAGCATTTGTTTTTTTCAAGTCGGTGATGTTGCAAAAATTTTGAAAATCAGGGTCATTTTGGTAATTTTGTGAGTTAAGGGCAATTTCGTAAATTTTTTTCCAAAATCATGGTATCTTGATGTTTTGCCAATTAGGGTTTTTGAACATTTATAAAGTAATGAAATCTTGATAAGAACTGTTGGGTAGTTGGACATTTTATAAACCAAGGGCATTTTTGTAATTTACCACTAGGGGTATTTTTGTAATTTCATAAATCGAAAGTTTTTCGAAAAATTTTGTAAAAATAGTTTTCACAAGTTAAAAGAGTAATTTTAAGAGTTTTAAAACTAGGGTTTTTATAAAAACACGGCTAGTTCCCTTTCGGGTTTTAGTTATTGTGTTTAGCCTATGACCGAGTCCTCTTGGTTAGGGTGAACCGAAGCTACGCACCAGGTAGGATTCCTGCGAAGAGGAGGTGAGTCACTAGGACAGCTTAAGTACCAGGCTCTTCCGGATCCAATCCTAGACATGCGCACAATGGTTACCACACCCTAACTCGGCGACTTAGTCATAGGTTTGTTTAATGGTCCTTAAGTCTTATGCACTTGTGTTTGAGTAGACTAGTCCTATGGTTCGATAGATTCTAGTTCACTAATCTACGTTCCATTCCATTTCTACCCTTCTACAAATCATAATATAAATCACACAAGAGATTGAAGTACTTACCTGGTGGACTTCGGGTCGGAGACTTGGGTGCCATGCCAGAAAACCTGCTTATTTTCAAAAATACTTTCATAAAAAAAACTCATTTAGGCACGCTTTGAAAACATTTTGGGCCTTAGCCCACAGGCCGAATGTAACAACCTCAAAAGTATGGATATTGAAAAATGAGTTATCGGGTCTCCATTTTTAGTAAACGGACTCTTAAAATATTTATTAAAAATATTTATGAAGTTAGTTGTGTGTTTAATAAGGTTTTATTTAGGTGAATTTGACTTAATTAGAAGTATTTGAGAAAAAGGATTAAATTGAAAAAGGTGCAAAAGTTTAATTATAGATTAAAAGAAATTATAAAGGACCAAAATGGCAATTATGCCATTTTGTATAGTTGAGGCGGTGTATTGTGTAAAAATCTGAGATTTTTTAAGTATATTATATTATTATATATTATATTATTATATTATTATATATATAAAACAAAAAAAAAGAAAGAGAAACAAAACAGAAAAGAAACAGAGAACAAGACGAAAGCAGGGGAAAGAAAGAAAGAAAGAAAGAAAAAGGAGAAATTGATGATTTAAAGCTTGGATGTTTAATTGGTAAGTTAATTTAGCCCATTTCTTCTAATTTTGATGCTTTATAAGTTTAGAATAAAGTTTTGATGAATTTAAGTTGAAGTTTTTGAAGTTTTAGAGTTTTTGAATATAGCATATGATGAAAAAAATGATGAATTAGTGGTTTAATTGAAAGAATTTGAAGTTAGAATTGGATAAAGGACTTAATTGTAAAACAAGCTATAAGAAAATAGTTTTGGGATAGTAGCAGTAGAGTAAGTTTCAAAATTCACCAAAAATCGTAGAAGTGGAATTAGAAGTTGAATGAGATATGAAATTAAAGCTTATTGAGTCTATTTTCATATGAAAGAAACAAGGAAAGAAAAGAAGTTCTGTATTTTGAGATATTTATATTTTTGTGAGACAAGATCAGAATGAATTCGGGTTCCCCTGTTCTAACTTTAGAAAATCATCAAAAATTGAATAAAAATAATTATGGGCTTAAATTTATATGTTTAGAATCCTAAATGAGGATATTTTCAATAGAAATAAACTAGAACATTATCTGAATCTTGTATAAATAGATAACTAATTTTTAGTGAAGAAGGGTCAGAACTGCCAGACAGCAGAACAGGGGTGACTTTGATGAATAAACTGTACTAATTGGCTGGGCCAAAAATTCTGAAAATTTTATGGTATGAAGACATGTGAGTCTAGTTTCAGGAAAAATTAATGGTGATTCATTTAGAGTTCTGTAGCTCTGTAAACAAATAATTTAGTGAATATGACACAAAAGGATAGCTTTGCATAAATTTATGAGTAAAGGATTAAATTGAAATGTGAGCAAAAGTAAGAAAGGATGAATTTATCATAAAATACATGTTTATTTTATTAAATAGTACAGAAAGATTATTTGATTATTTTTAATATATAAATGTTATATGTTTATATGAAATTGAAGAAAAAGAAAAGGAAGGAGAGGACCGAATTGAAGGAAAAGGAAAAGAGAAGGTTAAGGAGTGAAGGAAGAAGAATTTATATCACCTCAACCTTTTGCTGTAAGTACTACAAGAATTTTAAATTATTGTTGTTTATCTTTTTGAAATATTTATGTGAATTATTTAAATATATGAGATTCCAGCTTTAATGCCCAAGTAGACGAAATTTAGAACTCTTTGGGATATTAGTGGCATGCCATTAAGGAACTTTAGCGCGCTCTCTGATATTAGCACGTTGGTGCTCTCTGATATTAGCACGTTGGTGCTCTCTGATTATCAGCACGTTGGTGCTCTCTGATTATTAGCACATTGGTGCTCTCTGTTCACTTGTACATCATAATGCACCTCTGTATTTGATCCGTATATCCGTTGTGTTCTATAAAGTCTACTTTGGGCTAAGAATGTGAAATGAGAACAAAAGTGAATTACTGATGTGTTAAGGTAAGTTCAATACCTTATAAGAGATAAGCTAAATTCGTTTAAAGCAATGCATAGTTGAAATGACTTATATGTGATAAGATATGCTATAATTGATTGAGTTAAAATATTCTGTTATAATTGCTTATTTAATTATTCTTGTAGTGCTTACTAAGCCTTCACCGGCTTAACGCGTTTATTTTAACGCGTAGGTACAATTAAACTAGAAGAGATAGAGTCCAACTAGAAGATCTCTCACCTCATCACATCCTCACGAGTTTCAAAAGTAGGTATTGTATTTTGTATTAAAATGGCATGTACATATGTAGTTCAAAGGTGTTCCCATGTGATAGGGATTAAAATGTAGGTTTTTGAAATTTTATCCATTTTCAGTTACTTGAAGTATTTTGGTATATATGGAATGAATTAATAAACAATAAATATGTTAGCAAAAATGGTTAGTAAGTTAAAATATTATATACAAATGTTTTAATTAAACAGTATCTGGCCATAATTGTTTTGGCACCAAATGTAATAGTCTTATACTGGGTCTACATGATTGAACCGGGTATAGGGATATTACATTTATTGGTATCAGAGCCTAGGTTTTCTGAATTCTTGGGTCGAGTATGAGTCTATTTGTACATGCCATTTTATAAATTGATGTGATGAGATGAGGTTTAGTTATTTAATTGTGTAATTTATGAATATTGTAGAAACTTAAAGATGTCTTATGAAAGAATAAAAGATACCAATTTTGTGATGTATACTGGAATTTATGAATTCAATAAAATAGAGTTGGTTACCTCTTAGTATAGAAAGAGGAAATGTTAAAGAAAGAAATGTTTTCCAATCAAAATAATTAAGTAAAATGTTACTTATGATGAAACAGAATTTGAAAAGATGTGGATAAATGTCTTATAGTAAGAAATGACAAATGTTATGTTATATGAGTATATACATGAATCTAAACTATGAGGCCTTACGATCTCTACCCCTTTATTGGTACAGTTATATTTATAGTGAAATTGATAGGAATTATAATGATTTAGTTCAAAAGTGTGGAACTGAAAAATTTAAAGAAAGAAAGATGATGACCCAGCTGAGGCTGAAGAATGGTTAGAGAACAGTCAAAGAATATTTGAAGAATTGCAGTATACAAGAGATGAAAAGTTGAAATGTGCAGTATCTTTATTAATGGGTGAGGCTTACCAATGGTGGAACATTGTCATGAATATCCATTCTGCAGAGAAAATTAATTGGAATTCCTTTGTATCTGAATTTAAAAAGAAATATGTGAGTCAACTTTATCTTGAGAAGAAGAAAAGAGAATTTCTAGATTTGAAGCAGAACCACATGTCTGTTGTTGAATATGAACGTGAATTTATCTGATTTCTTTTCTAAAATTATTTGGGGAATACACAGTGCTACTATTAAAGGAAGAAGTCATATATCAAAAATTGATTTATTCAGATATAGTAACTACAGAATAAGTTAACTGAAATTTCGGATTAGTAATGGAATTGCAAAAATATTTGAATACAGCTGCTATAGTCGGGCATTTTACAATGATCTTTTCTGGGTATTCTATATGTTCTTTTATCTTCAGAGGTCTATGCAACTGTTCAGATGTGATTTTCATTGTGTAGAAAATTTGGAATCATAACGTTAAAATGGAAGTTCTGGTTGATTCTCGATCAGTCTTCGCTTCTATTTTTCTTTGGATTTTCTAATTTGTTTTGTTAGATAAAAGACTTAATGGTCAGATTCGTATAAAGTTATTTTCTACTTCTACTGGCTGATATTCCGGACTACATATACACAATTTGCATTATCTTTATCACAATCGTTTCTAGTGAGGATAAATGGTATTCTTCTTCTGGTTTTTCTTTGGAATATTATCGATTTCTTTATCATTGAATATGGTTTTTATTCTCGGAAATTCAATATAGCTCCATATCTGGGATTTCATTATGCTACATCTGGCATTTCATTATGCCACATCTGGGATTTCATTATATTGGTTTTCTTATTATTTTATAGTTTGATCTTATCTATCAAATATGATTCATCTGTGAAGGGGTATTGTAACACCCCCAAACCCGGCCCACGAGCCTTGACCAGATCTGGTTATGTCACTGCGGAAAGACGGTTGAAAATCTTTTTGACTTAGAATAATCATGAAAGTTTGTTAACTTTTGAAAACCATGTCCATTTAAAGTAATATGAAAAACCTTAGTGTTATAAAATTGTCTGAATTTAAACTTTATTAAATACTATTTTGAATAAGCAGGTTGCTAAGATAAAATCCTCTTCACATAGTGGTTCAGTTTAATCAAGCCATAATTAAAATAATACCAAAATAATAGTAAGACCCTTATTAAAACCCATACTTAAAATAAAATACTCAATATTAAAAATGCTTAAAATAATCCAAATATCTTCTTCTGCATGGGCCACCTTGTGTCCTCTCCGAACCCGATCCATCTTTACGCATCACCTGAAAATGTTAAAGGAAAAAGATGAGTCACCAAGACTCAGTGTGTAGCCCTTTTTCCCGATTTAGTAAAACATCATACACCAATCATAAACAGGTTTAACATGCACAAGTTACGATATGCACCCAGCCTAGCCTTCCAAACACCTTTTTCTACCCCGTGTGGTACCAAACCACTAGTGGTGCCAAACCATTGGTGACTTAAAGTCACAATATCCGTCAATACTTGTGGTGCCAAACCCTTTGGTGTCCCAAAGACACAAATGTGATACCAAATCACCGGTGACCGAAGTCACGAATCAAGTGATGGGGCCAACCCATCGTGTGATACCAAATCACCGGCGTCAATCCCATAATGTAAATCGTGGGGCCAACCATCGTGGTGCTAAGCCAACTGGGACGAGGACGCTATGAGGTGCCAAACCTCGGAGGTGCCAAACCTCTCGGTGACCGTAGTCACAATGTGGTACCAAACCATCGGTGTCCGTCGACACGAATATCACTTCCCCTCCTCTCATATCACCCATCATCATACCAACTCATGTATAGTATTCAAATCATGCAAACATGTTTAACGTTGCATCTCATAGCACATACATCATAAATCATGACATCATGTATCAATAATGAGTACTCATAATGAAACGGACTTTACGAATCGTGCACATACCCCATAGGGTATCATATCACTCAACCATACTATTTCGGTTTTACCAATCGATCGCTTTATCAAACATATACAAAGCAAGAAGCGTATTAGTTTACACATCTGGTTACTAATGCGACTATCAAATCCCGTAGATCAAGATCTAACGCACTAGATCCCCCTTCCTTAACACTTTCCGAGCACTAGCCACAACCCGAGATATGCGAGATCAAGCCTTCCCCTACAATCGGCCAGAACTAAACAACATAATCATGCTAGTCAACCTCTAAGGGTATAATCGTAATTTTACCTACTAAGGGTATTTTCGTAATTTACCCACCAAAGGTATTTTCGTAAATTCACACTTGCAATGGCCTTACCGAAGGCCTAATGTCGCCACTAGCGACTCAGCTACCATTTCCGGTCGTACCGGACGATTGGGCCTAAAACTGGATTTCGACCCATCCGGGCCCACACGCGCGTGTGGCCGCCTAGCACGAATCTAGCCACGTATATAAGTTCCACCTAGTCTAGTTCAACATATACTAACCAATCATGCAATTTACTCATATGGGCCACGGGCCCATTGGGCCCACTTCGACCCATCGAGCCCAAGCAAACCTGACCCACGAGAATACTCTCGATGGCCTCAACTATCGCGTCAAAGCCCCCACACGTGCGCGCGCGCGCTCAGTGCTACTAATAATGCCGTAACCAGCAGCATTTCGGCATTTACCGCTCTACAACTAGAGTAGAGAGAGTTACACACCGATAGGACTGCAGGGCTAATCCGCGCCCGACCACTCTTGTGCCCAAACGCCTCCAAGATGTGTTTACTCTCCTTCTAGGATGCTCCTTATATAGCTAGCTCTTCACCTTCGTTCTTTGTGTCTTTCCAGATGTGGGATCCCTTCCTCGCAGAGAGTTTAAATTCAATGAAACTCTTGCCGTCCAATCATAAAATAAATACTCCTCGCTTCTCATGAGATTCGAACCCAGGCTCCCTTGCAACATAATCCACGCCGCTAACCACTTGGCCACAAGCTCCTCTTGTGTCTTAGACCATGCGCAACTAAATATAAACTATGGGCCAAATTCTAAGGTCCAAGCAAAAAGAAAACCAAAATGCAAAAGCCAAGACTTGAACTTTGGACCTCCTTCCTTCCTTGTGGCGTCATCCCTTGCCCCCTAAGTGGCGTCACTTTGCCACTACACCACACACTCCACTTGTGTCATTTTCCTCCATATTTTATTCTTAAGGCCTATCTGCCAACTTTCAGGGGTTTTTTTCATCTAAAACCAAAATTTCCCCAAAGCCAATATTTGATCCCGAGACTTCATAGAAGCCCTCTAACCTTCCAAAATCACTTATCCAATAGGTCTAACTTTCATTTAAGCCGATCTCTTATTCTCTAAAAAAATTCAAACGCTACTACGCCTAAGGCCCATTGGGCTCAATTCTCCTAGGCCCAATTTCGGGATGTTACAAATCTACCCTCCTTACAGAAATTTCGTCCTCGAAATTTCCAACTAACTAATGATGCACATCCTAACCTACCACACTACGCTCTTGCTGCTGCGCACACTGATCTTAATAAAGCCGTGATTCCACCTTGACCACGTCGCGACAACCACGTCCCCTAGAACTCATATCTAGCGTCGCGATTTAACTGATTAAAAGTTTTATGCATTAGAAATTTGGTTCCACTGTTTTATCCACGAGCAAATTTTATGAAGTAAGTTTCGGAAGTCGTTCTTTCGAGCAATCAAAGTTTCATCTTAAGTTCTCTCTGTTTCTAATTCAAACATTCACATACTTCACTAAAGACACATTCATTCATCCATGTCACTTTCTTGAGCATTCCCAACCTGTGGTAATCCGTCATTTTCCTATAGGGGTATTTCGGTAATAACTGAGGTCAATTTGAAAATAGTTTTCAAATTAAAGATATTTCAAAGTTTACAAAATCTCGTGGGTCATCTTGAAAAATTTGTTTTCAAAACGGATGTGTTGCAAAATTTTGAAATCGGGGTTATTTTGAAGAATTGGGGACGTTAAGGGCATTTTTGTAAATTTCTCAAATCAGATATCTCGATATTTGTAAAAGCAGAAGTTTTGATATTTTCATAATGTAAGAACATTTTAGTAAAAATCGAGGAATTATGAAAATTGAGAAACCAAGGGCATTTTGGTAATTTTGTTCATCGAGGTAATTTTGTAAAATTTCAAATCGGGTATCTTGAAAATAGCGTTTTTGTATACTTTTGCAAAGTAGGGAAATTTTATTAAAATTGGAGTTAAACCGAAAATCTTGAAAGTTAGGGGCATTTTAGTAATTTTCAACATAGGGGTATTTTTGTAATTTCCCCATACCCAAGTATCTTAACATTTTGAAATTTCGAGATTTTGGTATTTTGCAAAGTAAAATCATTTTAACAGAAGTTAAGGGTAGTACCGTAATTTTACAATACAAGGGCATTTTTTGTAATTTTGCCACTAGGGGCAATTTGGAAATTTTGGTAAATCGAGAAAACATCTTTCAAAATCAGATTTTGGGTTTACAAACCAAAGAGGTAAATTTGAAAATTTTAAAACTAAGGGTTTTAAAGCAAGAAGGCTAATCCCTTTCGGTTTTAATACTTGGTTTAGCCTATGAACAAGTCTTCTTGGTTAAGGTGAACCGTAGCTACGCACCAGGGTAGGATTCGAGTAAAGATGAGGTGAGTCATTTAGGACTACTTAAATACCAAGCTCTTCATGAATACCAATCCTCGACATGCGCACACAAAGTTGCCACACCTTAACTCGCGACTTACTTCATAGGTTTGTTCAATAGTCTTTAAGTCTTATGCATATGTTTGGGTAGACTAGTCCTAGGGTCCAATAGCCCTAATATTCTAATCTACGAGCCCATTAAAAACCCATAATATTCATATATAAATCAATTCATCAAGTAGAGTTACTTTACCCGGTGATCATGGGTCGGAGATACAAAGTGCCATGCCGAATAACTGAAAAAATTTTATGAAAGCCCAAATCTTTGAAAAGCCCATAAAAATGTTTTGGACCCAAAACCCTCAAAGCCAAGTTTTGAATCGGGCTCGATGCCAAATCAGTAACACCCCAAACCCGCCCACGAGCCTTGACTGGATCTCAGTTATGTCATCTGCGAAAAGACGGTTGAAAATCTTTTGACTTAGAATAATCATGAAAGTTTGTTAACTTTTGAAAACCATGTCCATTTAAAGTAATATGAAAAACCTTAGTGTTATAAAATTGTCTCAATTTAAACTTTATTAAATACTATTTTGAATAAGCGAGTTGCTAAGATAAAATCCTCTTCACATAGTGGTTCGATTTAATCAAGCCATAATTAAAATAATACCAAAATAATAGTAAGGCCCTTATTACAACCCATACTTAAAATAAAATACTCAATATTAAAAATGCTTAAAATAATCCAAATATCTTCTTGGCATGGGCCACCTTGTGTCCTCTCAGAACCCGGTCCATCTTTACGCATCACCGAAAATGTTAAAGGAAAAAGGTGAGTCACCAAGACTCGAGTGTGTAGCCCTTTTTCCCGGTTTAGTAAAACATCATACACCAATCATAAACAAAGTTTAACATGCACAAGTTACGATATGCACCTAGCCTAGCCTTCCAAACACCTTTTTCTACCCCGTGTGGTACCAAACCCTTTGGTGGTGCCAAACCATTGGTGACTTAAAGTCACAATATCCGTCAATACTTGTGGTGCCAAACCACTTTGGTGTCCCAAAGACACAAATGTGATACCAAATCACTTGGTGGCCGAAGTCACGGATCAAGTGATGGGGCCAACCCATCGTGTGATACCAAATCACCGGGCGTCAATCCCATAATGTGGCGTGGGGCCAACCCACGCGTGGTGCTAAGCCACCGGGACGACGCTATGAGGTGCCAAACCTCGGAGGTGCCAAACCTCCGTGACCGTAGTCACAATGTGGTACCAAACCACCGGTGTCCGCGTCGACACGAATATCACTTCCCCCTCCTCTCATATCACCCATCATCATACCAACTCATGTATAGTATTCAAATCATGCAAACATGTTTAACGTTGCATCTCATAGCACATACATCATAAATCATGACATCATGTATCAATAATAGTACTCATAATGAAACGGACTTACCTGAATCCGTGCACATACCCCATAGGGTATCATATCACTCAACCATACTATTTCGGTTTTACCAATCAATCAGTTTATCAAACATATACAAAGCAAGAAGCGTGTTAGTTTACACACCTGGTTACTAATGCGACTATCAAATCCCGTAGATCAAGATCTAACGCACTAGATCCCCCTTCCTTAACACTTTCCGAGCACTAGCCACAACCCGAGATATGCGAGATCAAGCCTTCCCCTACAATCGGCCAGAACTAAACAACATAATCATGCTAGTCAACCTCTAAGGGTATAATCGTAATTTTACCTACTAAGGGTATTTTCTTAATTTACCCACCAAAGGTATTTTCATAAATTCACACTTGCAATGGCCTTACCGAAGGCCTAATGTCGCCACTAGTGACTCAGCTACCATTTCCGGTCGTACCGGACGATTGGGCCTAAAACTGGATTTCGGCCCATCCGGGCCCACACACTCGTGTGGCCCGCCTAGCACGAATCTAGCCACGTATATAAGTTCCACCTAGTCTAGTTCAACATATACTAACCAATCATGCAATTTACTCATATGGGCCCACGGGCCCATTGGGCCCACTTCGGCCCATCGAGGCCCAAGCAGCCCCAACCTACGAGAATACTACTAATGGCCTCAACTATCGCGTCAAAGCCCCACACGTGTGCTCCCACGCTCATGTGGCTACTAATGCCGTGTAACCAGCATTTCGGCATTTGCCGCTCTACAACTAGAGTAGAGAGAGTTACACACCTGATAGGACTCTGGGGCTAATCCGCGCTCCGACCACTCTTGTGCCCAAACGCCCTCCAAGATGTGTTTACTCTCCTTCTAGGATGCTCCTTATATAGCTAGCTCTTCACCTTCATTCTTTGTGTCTTTCGATGTGGGATCCCTTCCTCAAGAGAGTTTAAATTCAACCTGAAACTCTTGCCGTCCAATCCGCAAAATAAATACTCCTGCTTCTCATGAGATTCGAACCTGTGCTCCCTTGCAACATAATCCACGCCGCTAACCACTTGGCCACAAGCTCCTCTTGTGTCTTAGACCATGCGCAACTAAATATAAACTATGGGCCAAATTCCAAGGTCCAAGCAAAAAGAAAACCAAAATGCAAAAGCCAAGACTTGAACTTTGGACCTCCTTCCTTCCTTGTGGCGTCATCCCTTGCCCCCTAAGTGGCGTCACTTTGCCACTACACCACACACTCCACTTGTGTCATTTTCCTCCATATTTTATTCTTAAGGCCTATCTGCCAACTTTCAGGGGTTTTTTTCATCTAAAACCAAAATTTCCCCAAAGCCAATATTTGATCCCGAGACTTCATAGAAGCCCTCTAACCTTCCAAAATCACTTATCCAATAGGTCTAACTTGCATTTAAGCCGATCTCTTATTCTCTAAAAAAATTCAAACGCTACTACGCCTAAGGCCCATTGGGCTCAATTCTCCTAGGCCCAATTTCGGAATGTTACAGGTATTCATTGATAGAAGGTAAATATATATATTACTGTTATAAATCTTGGTTCAGTTATGGGAGCTCGGTGATATGGATCTTAGATTATAGAAGTTGTATTATTATACTGGTTATTATTGGGACTACTCTTGGATTTCTTCTTCTATTTTGAAGTACTATTGAAGTTAAAGTATTGATCCATTTATATTATTGAAATGTCAAATTTATTATAGTACTATGGCATATTCTATCTGATGGCTGCGGACTTGGGATAATTTGAAGTGTTGGGATTTTTTTTAATATTTGTGGAAGTGTTTTCTATGATAGCTACATCAATGATAAGAATACTACAGGAAGACACAAGGTTTGAATGGACTAATCAATGCTAGTAGAATTTTGAGTAGATGGAAGTTCTAATAATTGGAGCATCAGTTCTGGTTCAGTCTGAATCGGGTAAGAAATTCATTAAGTGGATTAGATTGTATTTTGATGAAGAAAGGCATAGTAGATGGTTTGAATTATTGAAATGTCCTGATGTGGTAATGGATTATCATACAGGGAAAAATAAATATAGTTGTAGATGATTTGAATGGGAAAATAATTGTTCGCTCTGTGGGTAATAAATATTCGATTGTTATTGTTTGATGAAGGATTAATTTTAGTTGAATATCGATTATTGGTGTTTCTGAGAATTATTACAAACTATTAAAGATCTTTGGGACGGAAATGAGATATAAGTTTATGAAATTGTGACGATATGGAGAATCAATCTTTGAAATGTTTGATAGAGATCTACGATTTACGGTTCACTTTTACGATTTGAATAACTTATAAGAATGCTATACGAGTGATAGTTGATTATTTATAAAGTCGAAATTGATTGATGGCTTGAAGCTTGCGGAGATGTACATTCCGAAATTGTAAGATTTCATGATATTTTAGTATTGATAATTTTCGATCGAGATTATAGTTCACTTTGGGGTTCGAAAACAATTACAGGAAATTATTGAGTATTAACTCGATTTCAAGATAAACATTTCATTTGCAAATTGATGGATAATTTGAGAGAGAGTTGGTTAGATTTAGAAAGAAGATGTCTTCTGGTGGCGGTATGAAACGTGATATTTACGAGTTTGTATCCGGATGTCCGATATGTCAGCAGTCAAAGCAGAACATCAAGTACCTTCTGGTTACTCCAAACCAATTACTATAAGGAATGGAAATGGGAAAGAATCACTATGGATTTTGTATCGGGGTTACCATTATCTCGAGAAAAAATAAAAAGATGTTATTTGGGTGATTATTGACCGATTGACAAAATCACCTTACTTATTATTAAGTGACGTATAGATTATTCTTTAGATAAACTGGCTAAACTGTATATATCTGAGATTGTCAGGCTACATAGAGTGCATGTCTCCATTATATTGGACAGAGCTCAATGAAAAGAAGATACATGGGGTTGATTTGATCTGGGAAACAGAAGAAAAAGTAAAGGTGATTCGGAATAGATTAAAAGCAGCATTCGACAGCAAAAATCAATTGTGGATTTAAAACGTCAGGATATTAAATATTCTGTTGCTGATAAGGTATTTATCAAGGTGTTTATTTGAAAGAAACTATAAGAATTCAGTGTTTCATCTCTTTTTAAGTAAATTTCGAGGACGAAATTTCAAAAGGGGGGAGAATTGTAATGACCTCAAAAGTATGGATATTGAAAAATGAGTTATCGGGTCTCCATTTTTAGTAAACGGACTCATAAAATATTTATTAAAAATATTTACGAAGTTAGTTGTGTGTTTAATAAGGTTTTATTTAGGTGAATTTGACTTAATTAGAAGTATTTGAGAAAAAGGATTAAATTGAAAAAGGTGCAAAAGTTTAATTATAGATTAAAAGAAATTATAAAGGACCAAAATGGCAATTATACCATTTTGTATAGTTGAGGCGGTGTATTGTGTAAAAATCTGAGATTTTTTAAGTATATTATATTATTATATTATTATATTATTATATATATAAAACAAAAAAAAAAGAAAGAGAAACAGAACAGAAAAGAAACAGAGAACAAGACGAAAGCAGGGAAAGAAAGAAAGAAAGAAAGAAAAAGGAGAAATTGATGATTTAAAGCTTGGATGTTTAATTGGTAAGTTAATTTAGCCCATTTCTTCTAATTTTGATGCTTTATAAGTTTTAGAATAAAGTTTTGATGAATTTAAGTTGAAGTTTTTGAAGTTTTAGAGTTTTAGAGTTTTTGAATATAGCATATGATGAAAAAAATGATGAATTAGTGGTTTAATTGAAAGAATTTGAAGTTAGAATTGGATAAAGGACTTAATTGTAAAACAAGATATAAGAAAATAGTTTTGGGACAGCAGCAGTAGAGTAAGTTTAAAAATTCACCAAAAATCATAGAAGTGGAATTAGAAGTTGGGTGAGATATGAAATTAAAGCTTATTGAGTCTATTTTCATATGAAAGAAACAAGGAAAGAAAAGAAGTTCTGTATTTTGAGATATTTATATTTTTGTGAGACAAGGTCAGAATGAATTAGAGTTCCCCTGTTCTAACTCTAGAAAATCATCAAAAATTGAATAAAAATAATTAGGGGCTTAAATTTATATATTTAGAATCCTAAATGAGTATATTTTCAATAGAAATAAACTAGAACATCATCTGAATCTTGTATGAATAGATAATTAATTTTTAGTGAAGAAGGGTCAGAACTGCCAGACAGCAGAACAGGGGTGACTTTGATGAATAAACTGTACTAATTGGCTGGGCCAAAAATTCTGGAAATTTTATGGTATGAAGACATGTGAGTCTAGTTTCAGGGAAAATTAATGGTGATTCATTTAGAGTTCTGTAGCTCTGGAAACAAATAATTTAGTGAATGTGACACAAAAGGATAGCTTTGCATAAATTTATGAGTAAAGGATTAAATTGAAATGTGA
This sequence comes from Gossypium bickii, assembly GCA_025503065.1. Lineage (NCBI taxonomy): Eukaryota > Viridiplantae > Streptophyta > Magnoliopsida > Malvales > Malvaceae > Gossypium > Gossypium bickii. Next base: position 58,880,748 of record CP106721.1, on the reverse strand, counting down.
GCAAAAGTAAGAAAGGATGAATTTATCATAAAATACATGTTTATTTTATTAAATAGTACAGAAAGATTATTTGATTATTTTTAATATATAAATGTTATATGTTTATATGAAATTGAAGAAAAAGAAAAGGAAGGAGAGGACCGAATTGAAGGAAAAGGAAAAAAGAAGGTTAAGGAGTGAAGGAAGAAGAATTTATATCACCTCAACCTTTTGCTGTAAGTACTACAAGAATTTTAAATTATTGTTGTTTATCTTTTTGAAATATTTATGTGAATTATTTAAATATATGAGATTCAGCTTTAATGCCCAAGTAGACGAAATTTAGAACTACTGGGATATTAGTGGCATGCCATTAAGGAACTTTAGCGCGCTCTCTGATATTAGCACGTTGGTGCTCTCTGATAGTAGCACGTTGGTGCTCTCTGATTATCAGCACGTTGGTGCTCTCTGATTATTAGCACATTGGTGCTCTCTGTTCACTTGTGCATCATAATGCACCTTTGTATTTGTTCCGTATATCCGTTGTGTTCTATAAAGTCTACTTTGGGCTAAGAATGTGAAATGAGAACAAAAGTGAATTACTGATATGTTAAGGTAAGTTCAATACCTTATAAGAGATAAGCTAAATTCGTTTAAAGCAATGCATAGTTGAAATGACTTATATGTGATAAGATATGCTATAATTGATTGAGTTAAAATATTCTGTTATAATTGCTTATTTAATTATTCTTGTAGTGCTTACTAAGCCTTCACCGGCTTAACGCGTTTATTTTAACGCGTAGGTACAATTAAACTAGAAGAGATAGAGTCCAACTAAAAGATCTCTCACCTCATCACATCCTCACGAGTTTCAAAAGTAGGTATTGTATTTTGTATTAAAATGGCATGTACATATGTAGTTCAAAGGTGTTCCCATGTGATAGGGATTAAAATGTAGGTTTTTGAAATTTTATCCATTTTCAGTTACTTGAAGTATTTTGGTATATATGGAATGAATTAATAAACAATAAATATGTTAGCAAAAATGGTTAGTAAGTTAAAATATTATATACAAATGTTTTAATTAAACAGTATCTGGCCATAATTGTTTTGGCACCAAATGTAATAGTCTTATACCGGGTCTACATGATTGAACCGGGTATAGGGATATTACACCGAAAGTTTAAAAACTGGACTCTGATACCAAACTGAAACATCTCACACCCGGCCCACGAGCCTGAACCAGATCTGGTATGTTCCTTAAGTAAACCGGTTTCAAAGTTCTTGGTTACTTAGAGAAAATTTGTGTAATTTTAGAAAAATATCGTTTTGGGTTGGGCTTAGGTTGGAAACCCATTTATCTTATTTTGAAATCCAATTAATTAAGGTGACAAAACAATTTAGGGTTTACTTTTAAGAAATACTTTTTACTTGAACTTTAATTGCAAATAATTCGTAAACATAATATTATAAAAGTAAAAATAAAGAAATTTAGCCATGGCCTTATTACATCATATAATTTCCAAAATAAATCAAAGTACTAAAATAAATTAAAGAGTCCATATTGAATAAAACTTCAAGCTGAGCATGGCCACCACAAGATCTACCGTCCCGGTCCATCACTGTTCATCACCTGAAAAAAATGTTCCCACAACGGGGTGAGTCAACAGACTCAATGTGTAACCAACACTAAAATTCAATAGATCAGGCATACATGTTCATATCAAACACTTATTCATACAACAGATAACAATAATGATGCAACCCAAACCCAAACCTAGATGCTATCCGCTACACATCCCCGTACCTGCCAGTCACACCGTGGGGACTACTAAGTCGACCCTCCATCCGCTACACACCTTCGAAGGCAGTCGCTGCAGTCGACGTGCTTATCGCCCATATAAAATTTGTGGCATAGCCACCAGATATAATTGTGTCAAGAGACACCAGATTCAAATAATGTAACCGAAGTTACCACATTCAGATAATGTGACCGAAGTCACCACATTCAGATAGTGAGACCATAGTCATCACATTCACTTCCCCTTTTCATATAACCCGAATGCCCCATATTATTCATATCATGCATATCATACTTAAATTCACATTCTTATAAATTTTCACATGTTATAAATAACATATTTCATAATCCTAGTAAGTGTAGGAAACATACCTGAGTACTTTGTACCATAACACGGTACCTTAGCCATATTCATATTCTTATAACCATGCATATATTACATATTACCATAATCATATTAAAAGTTAGTGTAGGGTACACACCTGATTCGCTTAATGAAGTCCTTGAAATCCTGAAAGCCGATCTACTGATTTAGATCTTTGATGCCTATATTCAGTTAACATGGTAATCTTTAACAAAGACCTATTTGGCTATAAAACCAAATCCTAGTAGGATTTGTATACTGAAAACCTACCTTGTTGCCGATTGACTTAAGAATCAAGTCCCAAAACTTTGTTGTATTCCTCCTTGCATTCGGCCAACATTAAAACACATCATAAGTTAATTTCGTCTTGTGGGAATAAATCCAAATACTTAAAATAGGCCTTTGGCCGAATGTCTTAAACACATACCTTTGTGATCTCAAATCCCGAAAAGTATCCTCGCTTCCCTAGGGATGTCGAAATTCCTATAATCATATGTTATGTTTTAATCTAACATTAAAACTTAAAACAAGACCTTTGGATCTTATAGTTTCTTACCTTAAATCCCGAAATATTTCTCCTTGTAATCGACAGTTGTAGAAACCCGAGAGATCCACTTAATGCTTTAGTCGACTGCTTCCTTACTTAGATTCACAGAGAGATTCGGCTATGGCTTCTAATGGAGAGGAAAATATTCGGCTTGACAAAAGAAAAGAAAGAAAAGAAGAGAGAAGAGCACTAAGAATTCGGCAGAGAAGAGGAGGAAACAAAAATTGATGAGTAGCCCTCCTCCCTTCCTTTTATAGGCGAAATTATCATCTAAGGAGTCCCTTATTTGGCCACCACTCTTCCTTTATGATAATATTATCCTTTAATTATCACTTTATTTAAAATTAAAAGCATTTAATCCAACATTTATCTCCTCAAAATAATCCAATTTAAAAATCCTTTATTTCTCACCTTTTTAATTGAATATTTATGAAAATAAAACACCTCCTTTCTAGAAGGCTTGTGCCGTCCACCTCAGTCTTCTGGAAGCAAAAATAAAACTCCCCTTATTTGCTTCCTAAGTGACTCGAACCCAGGCCCATTCCTCTTGCATATGGCGCCATTTCCATAGGCCCTAAGTGGCATCTCCAGGCCACTTTTCCAAGCCTGTTTGTGTGTCAAATTTCACAAACTTTTTCTTTTAAGGCCATCTTGCCTTAATTTCCTCTTTTAAACTTTAAAACTCGACATTTCTGAGTCATTTCTAAGTTTCCAAAAATTTTCGTTCGGCTCTGTAAACTTGACATTTCCTTACATTTCCAAGTTTCCAAAAATGTTCACTTTCCATTTTTAAACTTGACATTTCCTTACATTTTCAGGTTTCCAAAAAATGTTCATTTCCAAATCATTTCCATTCATTTCTGGGTTTCCAAAAATGTTCAAAATTTATTCTTAACACATAAAACATGTCACTTTGTACAATTAAACCAGAAACGCATAGGCCCTTTCTAGGATGTTACATTAGCGGCGTTTGAAAGAAAACGCCGCAAAAAAATGGGCAATAGCAGTGTTTATTTCCAAAACGCCGCGAAAAAGGATATATAGCGGCACTTTTGGAAAAATGCCGCTAAATGTCTGAGCAATAGCGGCGCTTTTGGAAAAACACCGCTAAATGTCTGAGCAATTGCGGCGCTTTTGGAAAAATGCCGCTAAAGGTCTAAGCAATAGCGACGCTTTTGGAAAAACGCTGCTAAAGCTCTGAGCATTAGCGGCACTTTGAAAAAAAGCCGGTAAAGGTCTTTTGGAAAAAAACCACAAATATGTTAATCAATACGACGACGTTTTGTGGTTGAGAAACAAAATTATTTAGTAAATTGAAAATGTTATTTAAATTTCCTGAAATATTGAAAGAATATATATTATTCAAAATTTATCTAAATAATTAAGGGTTTAGTGGTTTGTATGGGCTGACTAGGGTTTCGAGTTCAGATTTTCAAGATTTAGTGTACTTTATCAGTTTATGGTTTACGGTTAGTCTTAGGATTAGGGTTATGGCTAGAGTTTATGAGTTTATGGGTTTGTGGATGTATGGTTTAAGGTTCACGGGTTTAAGGTTTAGGGTTTATCGAATGAACATAGAATATCAAATTTGATTTAATTGTTAAAAAATTATAATAATATATGCTATAAAATGGTGAGATTGCAATTTTTACTTACAAATTAAATTCAGCCCCTAACAAAATCTGAATGTGCACCTGTTTATCCTTAAACCCTAAACCTTAAACCTTAAATAGTCTAAACCCTAAACTATAAACCATAGATTTAGATTCTAAACCCTAAAGCATAGCTCTAAACACTCGACCATAAACCCCTAAACTACAAACACTAAACCATTAACCATTAAACACTAACCTCAATCGCCACTAAATGTTGAGCAACAATTCTATTTTCATTTAGGGTAATCGACACTCATTTTGATTTTATTCAATTTAGTTTTCATTTTTTCTTATTTTTGTTTTGAATTTAATTTTATTTTGCTATTTGAAATTAACTGACTTAATTATGAAAAGTACGTTACAAATTGATAACTAAACCTTTAAGAAGTTTTGCTTTATCGAAACCCTTAAACCCTAACTAGTAATGTTAATCAAAATACAATTTATTTTTAATTGAATATATAAAATATAAATATTTTATCTTAATTAAAATATAAATTATATTGATTAAAGTATAAAATATTTTTAATCAAAAAAACAATGACACTTGGAAAAAATTTGAAAGTAAAAACATAGAAAAATATTTGTTAAAAATGAAAAAAATTATTAAATAATTTATTATATAATCGTAAAACAGATATATAGTTTTAATTTTAAAATATTGAATTAATTCTCATGATAATTTAGGGTTTATGTGGTTTAATTTAGGGTATAAAGTTTATGGATTAATCTTTATAGTTTATAGTTTAGGGTTTGGGGTTTATGTTTTAGGGTTTAGGATTTAAGATCAAGGGTTAGTTTAGGGGTTAGGCCGGGTTTATAGTTTAGTTTTTATTATTTTAGAGTTATGGGGATTTGGGTTTAGTGCTTAAACCATATCGAATAATAAAGTTAGAGTCTTAGTGTTAGGGATTTAGGTATTAGGGATTTTGATAAAGTAGATAAAAATCATATATATGAGTTAAGGAGTATAATTTAGGGTTTTAGTATTTAGATATGAGAAATTAAATTATAAAACTGTACAAACTAAACATATTGTTAGAAATAAAACAAAATTAATTTAAAGGAATCTAATTAATAATTAAACTAAAAAATTTATTAATATTGAAGGAAAAACGCCGCAAACACATTACTAAACAAAACCATGCCGTTTACTTGTGGCTTTAGCGGCGCTAGACATTTGTAGTTTTAGTGGCTTTTATTTTGGAAAACGCCGCAAAAAAGGTTTTTAGGGAATTTTAGTGGCGCTTTTTAAAAACGCCACAAAGGGCCATTTTTTTTTAATAAAACGTCACTATTTTTTCTTTAGCTATTTTGTTTCTGTCGTTTTAACAAAACCACGGTGCAAAATACCTAATTTCTCTAATTTCTCCCCCCCAAAACAGCAGAAGGAATCCCCCCAAAACCCCGACTAAGAAGAAACCCATCTCTCCATCTCTCTCTCTCTCTCTCTGTCTTCAAATCCTTTTTGGTTTTAGGGTTTCCAATCCCAAAAAAGTTCTCATTTCACCCTTTTACTCGTGGAATCCGTTCTAAAGTGCTTTCATTTCTCTTCATCTTCCTCAAGGTACTGTTTTTCTTTCTCTTAGTTCAAGTTTTGGGGTTGGATTTGATAAATTGCAACACGTTTTGAAGTATGTTGGAGCTCTTAGAGTGTTTGGGTTTTGTTTTTAATTTTGTTTGTGTTTTTCATTTTGCTTTTTCATGTTCGGCTTTGATTGACAGTTAATAGTGTTTTTATTCTTGGTATCCTTGTTGGATCAGTGGTTTTATTTTATTTTTTGTTAAGCTGGGAATGAAACAAAGTTTAGTTGCACTTGGATTTAGCTTCACTTATTTCTTAGAAAAAATTTCTGGAAGGAAAAAAAAAAACTAATGAAAAATAAAGCTAACATTTGTGCTTGACTTTTGTAGTCGAAGTGGGTGTTATTTGTAGTCGTCCTTAGTTTGAGTTTTGTACTGTTTGTCTTGTAATAAAGAGGTAACTTCTTTTTTCTTTATTAATTTTTACATGGTCTTCTTTAGTTTGTAGGCATTGAAATAAACAATGAAGAAAGTGGGGGGCATGAGACTAGTTGGTGGGCTTTCCTCGTTAAATTGTATAGAATTTTATGGTGAACACTGTTTAGAAACACGTGAAAACTGAAGGTATATAATAGCATTTCTTTCTCTTGATTTTAAGATATTATTCTCCTATGCACAAGTAGATCGAAATGGTGATTCATTGTCTTTGTTTTATGCCCCTTGACAGTTGTAATGCTTAAAAGGTCGAAATTAGCATTGGCTTTTTTGATGAAATTTGGTTTTGTTTTTATTTCATCTGGGGTTTTTTGTTTATTTGTTGCTAAAACAATTTTCTCCCATTATTAGAGACTTAAAAAGTCTGGTTATTTTGTGCAATCATCTGGTGTTTGATGGTAAATGGGGTTCGGTTCCTGCTGAGGTTTCACCTTCACAGATATTTCTTTTTAGAACAATTTCAGCAATTAATCTTCCTATCTTGGCGAGGGGTTTCAACTTGCATTTTTTGAATTGATAGAATTTATTCTTTTTCTTCTTCTTCTTCTTTTTTTAAATTTTTGGAAAACGACTTTTATAATGCATCATTCTTGTATTTCTTCTGTGAATTTGCTTTTGTTTTGTTCAAACTGTGAGTTTGTTTTATGTGATCATGAAATGATGCATATAATATCTTGGCGTTCTATGTGACCTTACCACAGTAATGGACTTATATAACTCATGGGGGTGTTATTTGAATTCTTGTAGTAGATTTCATCATTTCGTGAGAGCAAATCTGATGATAGACGTTTTTACATTTTCACTGCTACGAAGACCCTTCATTTGAGAACTGATTCAAAGAGAGATCGGGTTGCTTGGATTCAAGCTTTGGTATCAACTAGAAGCCTCCTTCCGCTGAGACCATTAAACGATAATCTCTCCCTTGTACCCCATGATTTGTCTATATCAAATGATAGGCTCAAGAAACGTTTGCATGAGGAGGGAATCAATGATGACCTTGTGAAGGATTGCGAGCAGATTATGCTTTCAGAGTTCTCGGAGATACAAGGGCAATTTAAAGTTCTTTGTGAAGAAAGATCTAATTTTCTGGACACAATAAGGCAGTTGGAGGTAATTTCAGCTTGGTAATTAGTATGTGTGCCTTTGGATGAAAATGCTTGATTTTTAGTTATTGGTTTTTTTTTTTCTAAGGGGGAGGAAGGGGGCGACTTAAATAGTTTGGTGGGCTAAAATAAATTTACTGGATTAGATTGCAGATCAACTTAGTTAGACTTGGACCAGTATCAAGTTCGACTTAATGAAATTAAAATGATTGATAGGCTAATTACCCCAAAGATCGTGCCTTTCAGTTTAATTTGATTGATAGGCTAATTACCCCAAAGATCGTGCCTTTCAGTTTAGTTTGAAGATGAAACTTTGATTGCCTGCTGTTTTTCTAGGAATGATAGTTGAGCTGAACAAAATAATATGAGATTTTGCAATCGGAGATAAGCTAGTTAATAGGGAGTACAAATGTGTTAATGAATCCTTGGTTCTAGATGACTGGATAGCAGCAAATCTACTGATGCAGTTTGTTGACCTAATTATTTATTTAAATGGGTTGATTTGCAAGTTGATACTTAATTCACTTGATTTTCTAAAATTTTTATATTATATTCTCAAAATGTTGATTCACGAGTCAAGTTAAGAAAGGGACAAGAATGCTCCAAGGCTTCCTTATTCATACATGTCCAAATAAACACTTTTTTTTTAAGATTATATAATAATGGTGAAATTTTAATTTTGATCCTTATGCTATTATCAAATTTTAATTTTAATTTCTATATTTAATTTTTTGACAGAATTTGGTACCTCAACTTTTATAACGTGGTTAGTTAATCTACCTATTTTATTTTAATTAAAATGTTGAGTGAATTTGTAAGAATTTTAATAACATTAAAGTTACCTATTAAAATATTAAGCAAAAGAACTATTTGTGCATATATGCAGTATTAAGTTTATCTTTAGGAATTCTGCAGCAACAACAAGTTCTTAAAGCAATTATAAGCTTAAAATTAAATCTTTATTAGTACATTGGCTTGATTTAGAGTATAACTTTTAGCTTACTATCACAAATCATTTTTGCAACTCTTGTAACTTGATTTAGAGTAAAAGAAAAATACTAACAGAAAAAGGAGAAGGACAGTTCTTTGTTGTCACTGATATGAGCAATCATAAAGTTTTCTGTAAGGTTAATTGTATCATAGTCACAGCAAGAGTTTATTCCAAGTTTGGAAAAACATAATAGACGTCTTGTGTGTTGGCTTAATTTTAGAAAATTTCAAATTTTTGTTATATTTATAAGAGAGAAAAACAACTAAGCATAGTAAGTTTGCAGTTTAAATGGTATGCGTTTACATATGGAAGGGAAAAAGAAAAAACCTTTTGCAGTTTAGAAATTTTCTTTCTCATTAAATATGAATAGACTGGTAAACACTCCTCATATGTAAATAAAATAGTAAAAATTTCATATTAGAGGGTTATCTATTAAGTAAGTTAATGTTTGATGTTAGTAGCTTAGAGTTAAAAACCTTGGTTGGAGGGTTATCTATTTGTTAATCCAAACAAATTGAAAAATGTTAAAAATTTTTGTTCATTTGTTTTTAGTGATTGAATCTTCAGTTGGTATGTATCTCAGCTGAGATTATTGTTCATTTGTCAGCAGCATGTGAATGTGTCTGTTTGTTAAGTGACTCCTATAGTCTTATTATAAAGTTGGGCCTTCCACCTATTTCAAATTGTTATTAAGTTGGATAAAATTGCGAAGCCTTACTTTAAAAATGTTGAAAATTTTCCAACTCTATAGAGCGGAGAAGTGAAGATGATTATAAAATATTTGTTGTTTCAGGTTACAGAGGCTAAAAACACAGCTTCAGTCCTTAAATCGAATCTTGAACAAAGGGGAGTTACTTTACCTGAAGGATATTTTCCTTGCAAAGTTATAATTCTCAATCCAAACTTTCGGTATGTACAAAATGGTTTTATTTCCTTTAAAAAGTTCTTATAAGAGTATGTACTGAATAGTTTTTCAATTGCAGTGAGATTTATAGAAATTTTCCACCTGAGGTAATCACTTATGATCAATGGGAACCAGAACCCAAAGGTATGATATTCGGGTGGGTTAGGGGCGCTTTTCGTGGTGGGAAGAAGGAAATGTAGGACTCTTTCCATCAACAACTTAACTTCTCAGCACAGCCCCCATGTGGGACAGGTTTGTTATCTGATGTGCCAATAACTTTTTTTCTTCACTTTGTTTAACATTATGTTATAAATTTCTTATGCATGTCATTCCCTTTTTGTCAATAATGTTTATAATATGCCTTACTATATGGTATCGAAATTCTTTTTCGCCGAATAAATTGCAATGTGTTAAGAGATTCATTGGGAAATAAAATGACATGTTATGATCTACCCTTTTGTGTTTCAGTGTTATCTGGGCTTAGCTTTCTATTGATTTTAGGTGTAGAGCTTTTAAGGACTACTTTTAACTGATACTAATCTTGGTGCTAATTTATGTCAATTTTTTAGGTCATTACCTCTTTACATGGGAATATAGAGGTATGCATTGTCTTTCAGTTATCGTGCCTTCTTTTTTTCAGTTATTATTTTGCAGTGTTGTAATGTAACTGTCCCTTTAATTTCTATAATTTAGTCACCACATTCACTCCTGGCTAGTGATGTTTTACACATAAAGCACTGCTTTCAACTCTGCTGCTTTGTTTGGATAATGTTAATTCTAATGGAAGGTTTTGGCCATATGGAACTAAGTTGATTAGTGAATACAATGATAATATAATGTAATGGAGCGGTAGTAGGAGCAGCTGTATCCGTATCAAAGTTGGTGCCACTTTCAGTGTTAATTTAGGTAGTGCTTAAGTCACTACTTTTCTGTACATGACCATCTTAGGTGTGCAGTTGAGGATTTTGTCAATTGAAGAGGACTGTTTCATTGATATCTGTTTATCATGCACCTGATGTAGCTTTCTTTCATCACTTAGATATGTACATGAATCAAGTAAAGTGGTGGATGACATTTGCTCCCAAATCCCTGTTATGCAATTGTTTTGGAATTTGATTTAATATATTCTTTTCTTTTAATATGTAGTGTGGAAGTTGATTGTCCCAATTGTGAAGCAACAACCTAAAGTAATGAACAATGAGGAGTCGGTGCAGCAGATAAATAACTCAAACTCGCCATAATTTTGTTTTGCTGATGAAATTTTATCACATCCTTCTTGTTTATTTTTTTATTCTTTCCCCCACTTTTTTTATTTGCTGGTTTTATAGTATTGATTGGCTTAATTTTTTTTTTGTTTAAATGTTATGGGCTGAAAAATATTTAATTTTACTATTTTTCCCTTAAATTTTTATAATATTTTAATTTTATTCTTTTTTATAATATTTTATTTTTTTATTTTTCATGACTTTTAGTGGCGTTTTCAGAAAAAGCGCCACTAAAGGTCAAGCTTTTTGCGGCGTTTTTGGAGAAAACTTCACTAAAGGTCATGCTTTTAGCAGAGTTTGTAGAGAAAGCGTAGCTAAAAGCCTAGATTTTTAACGGAGTTTGTGGGAAAAGTGCCGCTAAAAGTCATGATCTTTAGCGGCGTTTTTTTCTCATAAACGCCGCTAAAGTTTGCGGTGTTTATTTTAGCGGCATTTTTTGCGGCGCTTTCGAAAGCGCCGCAAGTACTATTAGTGACTCTTATAAACGCCGCTAAAAGCCTAAAAAAACACCGCTAAAAGTTTATTTTGGTGTAGTGCCTTTGATTGTAATATCTTTTAATTTGGATGGCAAACCCTCTTTTAGAACCCTCTCTATTTCTAGACATCCAGTTATTGTCAAATACTCGAGAGATGGAAAGACAGAGTGCATTTGCTCTAGCAATGACTTTAGACTTTAGCACCTCTAAAGCAAAAGTTGGGTCAAATTGGTGATAGATAATCCATCTTCAATTTGAAAAGATATCAAATTTTGGCAGAACTCTATAGCCAAAGAATCGAGACATGTTAGATGTTGGTGGTGAGAGCCCTCCAAAGCAGCAGTAATAAACTTCAACTCTTCACATTTCCAAAACTGAACTCGCTTTAGCATAGGAAACGATCCTAATGGGAAAGATTCCAGTTGACCACACTTCGTATCTCTTATATCCAAAGATTCAAGGGATGTATACAACAAGATTTTGGAATGATCAAAAGCTTTGCAGACCGGTCGATCCTCGCTTTTTTTTGGCCTAATAGACACACAGTACCTTGGGAAGGGATTTGATATTAGAACAATTTGAGATAGTTAACTTGTCGAGATGAATGCAGTGTTGCACCCTAATAAAGATTGATGGTGGGCTAAGTACGAAACCACCAAATAAATTGACTATGAGTAATGGATTTAGGAATGATGATGTGTTATAATATGTGACCTTGTAATGTTAAGTGCAGGGGAACCGTTAATGAATGTGCGCATTATGCTTGTGATGTGTTAGAATGTGTGAATGGAGGAAATGAGTAAGCATGATCATGAGTGTAGATTGATTTTTACTTAATATACATAAATGTTGTGAAATTGTTTAATACATGTTAAAATGTTATATTGTTTACACGTGAACTGACTAAGCTTAAGGCTTACTCCCTTTTCTTTCCCTTGTTTTATAGAGCTTAAAAGTCGAGCCAGGATACGCCAATAACTAGAAGACCGCCCACACTATCTGCTCACTACTGTATAACTAGATTTAGTGATTTTGTGTAAGGCATGTATAGGGGCTAGACTAGTTATATTATTTTGTTATTTTGGCCAAAAGTGTATTGGCTCTTGTTAAGACATTTTTTTTTTTTTGTAAATTGCCATGTATGATGGCTCATTCTACCATATATGAAATTTCCAAGTTATCTATGAGAGTTTATGTTGAAATTATGAGATGTTTATTAGCATGTTGAATGGACTCATATAGTGTAAGCTATAGGGGTGCAAGGAGCTTGGCAAACAACCTTGTTCTTGTCCACATGGGTAGGCACACGGGAGTGTGTCTAGACCATGTGTGACACACGGTTAGCCCACGGGCGTGCGACTTGGCCGTGTGTCCCCTGCATGTTAGCATTTTAAGTTAGGATAGGCCGCAGACTACCCACACGGGCATGTCCAGGCCATGTGTAATTAGTCAGTGTAACACCCCAAATTAGGGGTTGTTTGTAACTTAGCTAATTTCCCATGTGTGTGCTCAAGAATAAATATTATGATTTATTTGGCGTATTCTAAGGTCTAGAATTAAACCCGAGTTAGGCCGACCTAGTGTTAAAATTTTTTTTAGTACCTAAAAAGGGGAGCTAGGTGAGATAGGGCTTAAATAAAAATTTGGGCGAATTATGGCACAAAGAGCGCCTTGGTAAAGTGGCTCCCATGTGCCACTTAAGGGCTAGAAGTAACGCCAGCAAGGGCCTGGGTTCAAGGCACGGCAGCAGCAAGTGGCGTTTTAATTTTTGGGTTTGGCGTTACAAATGGAAGAAGGCCTTAAAAGGAGCTGGGGTGAGTCTAGGACACAAAGAACTCATTGGCAAAGTGGTTTCCGTGCGCCACTTAGGAGTTGGAGGTAAGGATGGCGCGCAGTTCGAGTGGTGGAGAAAGATTTTGCGTCTTATTTTTATATGCGGTGATGGGCTTTAGTAAGAAGGCTTTAAAATTAAATGTTGTGGCTATTTGACATGAAAGTCAATTTGGAAAAGTGGCCTGGGCGTTGGAAGAAGGGGTTGTCTCCACCAGGTCCTGCGTTCGAACCCAGTATGCAGCAGCGGTGGTTTTTTTTTATTTTGCAAGGACTGGCGTGAAAAGGGAGTTGGCCTGCACATGGGTTCTTTTTAATTTGGTTGATGAGCACATGGCTTCTTTGTTTTTTTATTTATTTGATGAGATAATAAGGGTTAATAAGGATGATATTAGCTTTTTAATTGGATTTTACTTGATTAATTGGTCAAGAGCAATTTAAGGAAATTGATTGAATATTAAACTCTTCATGAGAAGAGTGGACGGCAAGCTTAAGGGGGGGTTGCCGAATTCCTTTAAAAGCACCTACCCATCACCTTGTTTTTCTTTTCTTCATTTTTCTTAAGTAGCCGAATCCCTTATACCATCATCTTCAATCTATTTTTTCTTTCTTTTTCTTCTCAAACCGAAACTTTAACACCTTTCCATTATTTTTCCTTCTTCCCTATAGCCGAATATACCCCTCCTTGGTGTGCCGAATCTCTTTCTCCTATTTTTGTAGCCTTGGCCGAATATTAAAAGGGTAGTATAGATCTCTTCAGATTCTCGTTGTCAATCGATTGAAGAAGGTAAGTGCACTAGGCCGAATACTTATTCTTTCCCCTCCCCTTTCTTGGTCGATTTTGATATGGGTAAGAGTCGATTTGCATCTGTTTACAAGGGTATTAATTATCGACTTTAAAGTCGATTTTTGTCTAGGTGCTTGGGATCTTGAAGAAATCGGTCCAAGTCTCCATTCTCTGTCAATGAATTTGATTCGGGAATCGGTCTTGTGGTTAGTATCCAAAAGTGTGAAGGTAAGGTTTCGGGTTCACTAGGAACCTTTTTCAATTATTTTGATTTGGCCGAATAGGCCATGGCACTAACCTAGTGTTTGGCCGAATATAGGAGTAGGAAGTCTAGGGTGCCGATTTGATTTTTCGGGATTTAGAACGACTGTTGGTGACAGGTGTGTACATACACACTTTATAACTAGTTAACGTGCTATATGTTATGTATGCTAAATTTGGTTTATGTAATACTGGATTTAATACCGTAACGATATAGCGAGGATCCCGGTAAGTCTCTGTCAGTATGAGATTGATTTATGATGCTTTTGGGAAGCATGGCCTATTTGATACATGTGATTTAAATGTATGTTGGCATGAACTCTGTTATATAACTGTTTGATGTGGGTTGATGAGAGGAAGGGGCGGTGTTATTAGTGTCGACGGACACGGTGGTTTGGAACCACATTGTTTCTTGGTCACCGAGAGGTTTGGCACCTCATAGCGCCTCGTCCGGTGGCTTAGCACCACGGTGGGTTGGCCCCACAGATGATATTCGAGGATTGACGCGGTGATTTGGTATCACACGATGGGTTGGCCCCATCATTCGATTTGTGTCTTCGGACATCAGAGGTTTGGCACCTCCAGTGATTTGGTATCACAATTGTGACTTTAAGTCACCAGTGGTTTGGCACCACCAGTGGTTTGGTACCACACGGGGTAGAGAAAGGCGTTTGGATGGCTAGGTTGGGTGCATGACTTTATGCATGTTAATTTGTTATAAATTGTGTATGTCGTGGCATTAAACCGGGGGAAGGGTTACATACTGAGTCTTGGTGACTCACCTTCTCTTTTACATTTTTCAGGTGACATGTAGATCGCGGATGTGGAGCCGAGTGGACTCGAGGTGGCCATGTAGTGGGAATGAAACACCCCACACCCGGCCCACGAGCCTGAACCGGATCTGGTTTGCTCCTTAAGTAAACCGGTTTTCAGAATCCTTTGTTACTTAGAGAAAAGTCATAAGATTTTAGAAAAATATTGGTTTTGGGTTGGGCTTAGATTGGAACCCATTTAATAAATTTTTAAAATCCATATAAGTAAGGTGACAAAATAATTTTAGGGTTTATTAATTGAAAAGAATTAATTTTTTGTTTTTCCTCAACTTTAATCAAAAATAAATTGTAACATAATTAAATAAAAATAAGCAGAAATAGAGGAAATCCATCTGGGCCTTATGGCCTTATTACATCATTCAAACCCAAAATAAAATTTAAAGTACTAAAATTAAATAAAGTCCAAATTCTAAATAAATTCTTCATGTGATGCATGGCCACCTTTAGCTCCTCGCCGACCTTGGTCCATTATTGCTCATCTCCCGAAAATAATTCCCCAACCAGGGTGAGTCAATGAACTCAATGTGCACACAATACTAACATTCAACAGATCAGGCATACATATTTTCATATCAAGTACATATTCAAATCAAAATGATGCAACCCAACCCAAGCCTATTTGTCCATCCGCTACACACCACCCGTACTTGCCAATCACACCGTGGGGACTACTAAGTCGACCCTCCATCCGCTACACACCATCGAAGGCAGTCACTGCAGTCGACGTGCTCATCGCCCACTTATGTTGTGTCATTAGACACTATATCCAGATAATGTAACCGAAGTTACCATATTCAAATAATGTGACCGTAGTCACCATATTTCGTTGGTGAGACCGTAGTTATCACCTTCACTTTCTCCCTTCACATATATCCCAAATGCCCCAATTATTTTATATCATGCATAACTTATTCTTATTCATGTTACTTATTCAAAATATATCACATTCATAATCCTATCAAAAGTAGGAAACGTACCTGGGTACTTTTTGCCACATTTGTGGTACATAGCCACATTCTCATTCTTATGCACATTCACATATAAAAATAATTATTGCCATAACATATTGAAAGTTAGTGTGAGTACACACCTGATTTGCTTAATAGGCTCCTTGAGATCTCGAAAATCCCGATCTAAAGTTTAGATCTGCTGTTGCCTATATTCGGCCATTATAAAAGACACATTAATAACCTTATTTGGCTTAAAAACCAAATCCTAGTAGGATTTGTATTACTAACCTTGTTTGCCGATTTGATTGATAATCAGATCCCGAAGATTTATGTTCTTGAAATCGGCTATCACTAACCATGTAACCATGTTAGTTTCAGGCTTTTGAAATAATGGGAAATAATCCTAAATATCAAAAAAAACAAGCCTTGGCGAATATCACTTACCTTACAAATTCCAAATCTGAAGAGGATTCTTTTATATGCCTGTCGAAATCCCTATAACTTTGTGTTAGATTAAATCTAACTTTGAAAATATGAATCATAACCTTTAACCAAATATTCATACCTCTTACCTTAGATCCTTGATCCTTCTATTCAATAATGGTGGAAACCCTTTTGATGTTGTGGTTGATTGCTCCCTTACTTAGAATCAACAAGGATTCGGCTTTGACAGAAGAATCGGAGAAGAAAATAGAAGAAGAGAAGATGGATTTTGCTTAAAGAAATTTCGGCAGAGAGGGGGAGAACTATGAAAATTTCGGCACACTTGGAAAAGATGAGAGAAAATCCTTAAACTCTCCCTCTTTAGCCGAATTTAACAAGCCAAGAGTCCTAGACTTGGCCACCACTCTTCCATCATCTATTTTATTTAAAATAAACTAGAGAAAAATCCTTATTATCTCTTCCAAATTAAAAAAAAACTTTTATTTATCACTTAATTAAGCAATATTAATGGAAATAAAACACCCCATTCTAGAATGCTTGTGCCGTCCACCTTGGTGTCTCTAGAAGCAAAAATAAAACTTATTTTCTTTGCTTCCCAAGTGACTCGAACTCAGGCCAAGTCCTCTTGCATAAGTTGCCATTTCCATAGGCCCTAAGTGACATCTTCAGGCCACATTTCCAAGCCTGTTTGTGTGTCAAATTCTACCAACTTTTTCTTTTAAGGCCCTCTTGCCTCTATTTCCTATTTTAAACTTTAAAATTTGACATTTCTGCATCATTTCTAAGTTTCCTAAAATTTTCGATCATTTCTCAGTAAACTTGCCATTTTCTTACATTTCCAAGTTTCAGAAATGTTCATTTCCATTTTGAATCATTTCCAAAAATGTCTAAGTTTCCAAAATGTTCAGAGTTTCAAAAATGTTTAAGTTTCCAAAGCATTCGAGTTTCAGAAATGTTCAAGTTTCCAAAATGTTCAGGTTTCCAAAAATGTCTAAGTTTCCAAAAATGTTCATTTCCATTTCCATGCATTTCTAGGTTTCCAAAATTTTCAAAAATTCATTCATAGTACTTAAAACTTGTCATTTCGTACAATTAAACCGGAAATGCATAGGCCCTTTTTAGGATGTTACAGTTCTACCCCCCTTAAACAAAATTTCGTCCCCGAAATTTCCTAACTAAACAATTGAGGGTATTGTTGTCGTATTGTCTCTTCAGGCTCCCATGAAGCTTCTTCCGATCCATGATTGCGTCATAACACCTTGACTAGAGGCACTGACTTCCTTCGTAGATCTTTCACACCATGTTCCAAGATTCGAATTGGCTCTTCCTCATAGGATAGATCAGGCCTTAACTCCACTTTTTCAACAGGTACCACATGAGACGGATCTGATCGATAGCGACGTAGCATGGATACATGGAATACGTCGTGCATTTGCTGCAACTCTGGTGGCAACTCCAATTGGTATGCCATCGCCCAACTCTCGCTCGAAGACTGATAAGGCCCTATAAACCTTGGGCTTAACTTCCCTTTTCGACCGAACCTCATGACCTTCTTCCAAGGCGAGACTTTTAGGAATACTTGGTCTCCTATTTCAAACTCGATCTCCTTCTGCTTAAGGTCTGCGTACGACTTCTGTCTATCAGAAGCTTCTTTCAACCGTGCTCGAATTAACTCAACCTTCTCTTCAGTTTCGGCTACTAATTCTGGACCCAAAACCCGACGTTCTCCTAACTCGGTCCAACAAGTAGGTCTACACTTCCTACCATACAATGCTTCATATGGTGCCATCTGAATGCTAGCCTGATAGCTGTTGTTGTAAGCGAACTCAGCTAAAGGCAAGTAATCTTCCCAACTTCCTCGAAAATCCATTATACAGCCTCTCAACATATCTTTCAACACTTGTATAACCCGTTCAGACTGCCCGTCTGATTGTGGATGAAAAGCCGTAGTGAAGTCCAACTTAGTGCCTAAAGCTTGATGAAGTGCTTTCCAGAATCGAGACGTGAACCTTGGGTCCCTATCGGAGATGATCGACATTGGTACTCCATGTAACCTCACAATCTCCGCCACATATAACTTAGCGACACGAAGAGTATAATCCATTCTTCTATCGGGATAAAGTGCGCGGACTTAGTCAAACGGTCCACTATCACCCATACCGAGTCCTTCTTAGTAGGCGTAAGGGGAAGCCCACTAACGAAGTCCATGGTAATTTTTTCCCACTTCCATGGGGAATCTCAATTGGTTGTAGCAATCCCGATGGAACTTGGTGTTGACCTTAACTGGCGACACGTCGGACACTTTCCACACTAATCGACTCACTTCCGCTAAGATCGGACCACCAAAATTGTTCTCTTAGATCCCTATCTGACTTGATGCCTCCGGGATGCATAGCATAAGGGCTACCATGCGCTTCCCGAAGGATCCTTTGTCTCAACTTCTTATCCCTCGGCATACGGACCTTCCCTTTGTAGCACAACACTCCTTTATTATCGACGCCATAGTCCTCTAATCCTCCCTTTGTGCTTGCTGTAACTTAGTACTTAAGTCCTTATCACCCAGCTTGTCCCTCTTTCACCTCCTTCACCATGTGGGCTTGACTTGTAACTCGCCAACAAAGCTTAGTCATCATCTGAGACTTAAGTGAGCGAACAAAGCCCCTTAAATCCGACACAACCTTCCTACTTAGGGCATCGGCTACCACATTCGCCTTGCCGGATGATATTCTATCGAACAATCGTAGTCCTTCAGTAATTCCACCCACCTTCGCTGCCTCAAGTTCAACTCCTTTTGAGTCAACAAATACTTAAGGCTTTTGTGATCTGTGTAGATAATCGACCTTTCTCCATAAAGGTAGTGCCTCCAAACCTTAAGAGGCGAAAACTACGTTTGCGAGCTCCAAGTCATGAGTTGGGTAGTTAACCTCATGCGGCCTTAACTGTCGAGACGCATAAGCGACTACTTTTCCTTCTTGCATTAGCACACAGCCTAACTCGGTGTGCGAAGCGTCACAGTATACTACGAAGTCCTTGTCTGCCTCCGGCTGAATTAACACTGGAGCTTCCATCAACACCCTCTTAAGCCTTTCAAAGCTCTCCTGCTGCTTATGAGTCCATTCAAAGGGTACTTCCTTCCTTAGTAACTTTGTCAAAGGCGCGGCTATTGACGAAAATCCTTCCACAAACCTTCTGTAATAGCCTGCCAAGCCTAAGAAACTTCGGATTTCAGCCACAGACCTAGGTGGTTTCCAATCCAACACTGCTTCAATCTTCCTAGGATCCACTCTTATTCCTTCTGCGGATACCACATGTCCTAAGAATGCCACCTCCTTAAGCCAAGATTCACACTTGCTGAATTTGGCATAGAGCTTCTTCTCCCTTAACACTTCCAACACCACTCGGAGATGCTCATCATGCTCCTCTTCCGACTTAGAATATACCAAGATATCATCGATGAATACGACGACGAACCTATCCAAGTAGGGTTGGAAAACCCGATTCATTATATCCATGAACGCGGCTGGAGCGTTCGTTAAACCAAACGGCATCACCACAAACTCAAAGTGGCCATATCTTGTCCTAAAAGCGGTCTTATGGATATCAGCCTCCTTCACCTTCAACTGATGATATCCCGACCGTAGATCGATCTTTGAAAACACAGCTGCCCCTTTCAGCTGATCGAACAAGTCGTCTATCCTTGGCAAAGGATACTTGTTCTTGATGGTCACTTATTCAATCGGCGATAATCTATGCACATAGGCATAGTTCCGTCCTTTTCTTCACAAATAGGACCGGTGCTCCCATGGAAACACACTGGGTCGAATGAACCCACGATCCAACAACTCTTGGATTTGAGCCTTGAGCTCCACTAACTCCTTTGGCGCCATTCGGTATGGAGCGATGGACACAGGAGCTGTCCCTGGTAGCAAATCTATTCCAAATTCGACCTCCCTATCTGGGGGTATTCCTGGTAATTCCTCCGGAAATACGTCTTCAAAATCTCTTACGGTTTTAAAATACGTCTTCAAAATCTCTTACGGTTTTAACTCCATTGACACCTTCATCCTTTCCACCTAACGCACTTATGAAGGCCAGGAACGCCTTGCACCCTTTCTTAACCATCTTCTCAGCCTTTAGTGCCGAAACTACGTTAGACAAGTAGTTCCTCCTTTTGCCGATCATCACCACTACTTCATCCTCTGGGGTTCTTAGTTCCATACATTTAGCCGCACAATCCAACACGGCTCGGTGCTCTACTAGCCAATCCATTCCAAGTATAAGCTCAAATTCTCCGAAGGGTAACTCCATTAAATCAGCCCGAAAGTTTACTCCCCGAATCTCTCAGGGTACATTAGAAAAATCTTATCTATTACTACGGTTTGGCCTAATGGGCTTACTACAGTTATCTGCTTATCAGAGAGTTTAGAGTCTAGGCCTAGTGTTTCCACTACACTACATGCAACATATGAATGGGTCGAGCCCACATCAATTAGAGCAAGATAGGGTTTGTCATGAATAAAGAACGTACCGGTTATAACATCCGGCGCGTCTCCATCTTCCCTCCGGTGAACCGCATAAACCAAACCTGGTTGCCTTGCTTCTGCATTAGCAGCACCTCGACCCTGTGCTCCACGGCCTCTGCCAGCACCATTCCCTCTGTTAGCCGAACCACGACCTCATTGAGGCTGCTGTCCGTCTCTACCAGTCTGATTAGCATTCTGTGCTGCCGGTTGGCTCTTATCTAGTAGCTTGGGGCAATCCTTAAGCATATGGTCCTTGGACCCACACTTGAGACATCGTCCCGTCTTTTTCTAACACTCTCCCAAGTGCTTCTTTCCACAATGCTCACAAGAGGCGTCATCGCCCGGCCGCATACGACTTGTTGATTTTGTGGCCCGTCAACTCTAGGCCTCTTGTGACCCTTTCCAGATGGCCCAAAACCTCTTTTGGGCTTATTCCTATCCACAGCCTGCTTGGTAGCATCCTTAATTCCCTCGGCCACCTTGGCATTTTCTACCAAAGCAAAGAATTCCCGCTCCTGATGCGGTGCTATCAATAGTATCAGATCGTCCCTCAGTCCGTCCTCAAAACGGACACAGCGTTCATGCTCAGTTGCCACTACCCCTCGAGCATAGCGGCTCAACCTCAGAAATTCTGCCTCATATTCTGCGACAGACTTGCTCCCTTGCACCAACCCCAGAAAAGCCTTCCTTTGTTCATCTGTATACTTGGTTCCCACATATTTCTTCTGGAATGCCTCCTTAACATATTCCCAGGTCAGATCCTCCGCTATGGCACCATCCCGAACAGTTAACCACCACTGGTACGCTTCATCGCGTAACAGTGCCACCATCCCTTTCAACTTCTCCTCAGGGGTCAAGTTGAGCTCATCCATAATGCGCTCCGTTGCTTCCAACCGGTACTCAGCTGTACTGGGTGCTACTCCAGACACTCCACGAAACATCTCGGCTCCATTAGCTCGGAGTCGTTCGAGCCTGAACTTACGATTTCACGAATTTCCTCCGCACACGACCATCAATTCCAAAACTCGCGGCATGACTGCGACACAAAGATCTTCCCCGTCGAGCTTGCGCTGCTCAACATTAATGGTGAGGGTGGTGGTGGTATTTCATTGTCGGATCCCTGACCCGATCTAACGGGTTCCGACACGGTCATTCTTCCTCTACCTCGTCTACGACGACCACGTCCTCTGGAGCTCATTTCTAGCGTCAAGATCTGATTAAAAAGTTTTATGTATTAGTACTTTGGTTTCACTTGTTTACTCGCGAAGAAGTTTTACGAAGAGGGATTTAAGAGTGGTTCTTTCGTATTCATACAAACACACAGTCTTTTCCATTCATTCATCCATCAGACAAGTATGAACTTTTGTTCATTCAGAGAAACGTTGTAGTTTTCGTTGTTGTTGCTTTCCTCTACCCAGGGGTATTTTCGTAATTTTGTCCTACAGGGGCATTTTCGTAATGTTTTTAAAAGAAAATGTTCCTTGGTGTTTTTGTCAAAAGGTATTTTGAAAATTTCAAAGTCTCGGGGTAATTTGGAAAAAATTTGAAATCCGGGGGTATTTTGGTAATTTTCGACCTCAGGGGTATTTTGGTAATTTTGTAAGTTAGGGGCAATTTTGTAAAATTTTTTTCAAAATCAAGGTATTTTTGATAGTGAACATTTATAAAATAATGAAGTCTTAGCAAAACCGTTGAAAAGTTTGATATTTTGTGAATCAAGGGCATTTTGGTAATTTTACCACTAAGGGCATTTTTTTTGTAATTTTTACAAATCAGGAGTTTGTGTAAATTTAAGTAAAGATTATTTGACCTCAAGTTTGTGTAAATTTAAATTAAATAATTTAAAAATATATTTATCTAAGTTTAATCATAATATATAAAATATAATTTTTGGACATTCTATTATTTTTAAATAATAAAATTATTGAACAAGACCAAACGGCTAGTTCCCTTTTTGGTTTCAGATTATTATGTTTAGCCTATGACCGAGCCCTCTTTGGTCGGGGTGAACCAAAGTTACGCTTGCAGGCAGGATTTGAATGGAGAGGAGGTGAGTCACACAATTGACCGCTTAAATACCAAGCTCCCATCGAAACCATTCTAGACATGCGCGCATGAGGTTGTCACACCACCGAGCCTTACGAGTTAGGGTGAACCGAAGCTACGCACTGTAGGATTCTGCAAAGAGGAGGTGAGTCACTAGGACCGCTTAAATACCAAGCTCTTAGGATCCAATCCTAGACATGCGCATGTGGGGTTACCACACCCTTAGCTTAGTGACTTAGCCATAGGGTTGTTTAGTGCATTAAGTCTTATGTGTTTGTGTTTGAGTAGACTATTCCTAGGGTTCAAGTTCCTATCATACTATTCTACGTTTTTTATTCTTTGGTTATCTTTGTGCATTATCTTTGATTAGCTTTTCAGATATACCAACCAATTTTCATTTATCGCCTTGGTTATCTTTGATTAGCTTATTTGCTTCGAGCTATACTCCTGATTAATTTCTTTCATGTTCATTGTTGTGATCTTTTTCAAGAATTTTATTGAAATAATGATTAATGGACTAATAACACTTCATAAAAGGAGTTTCGCATATTACTCTGGAAGTTTCTAAATAACATAAGGAATTTGAAACGCGACTATTGCTCAGAACTCACCAAGCTTAAGGGCTGGAAACATGGAAAATGATAATCTCTTCAAATTCTTCTTGGATAAAGACAATTTTGTTGGTGACATCATATTGGCAAATAACGAATAAGGTCAATCCAAGTGTAAAAGGGGATCATTGTCGGGATACCTTGCATCCGTTTAGACACATGCATCTGGTCATTACATCCTGGGAATGGTGTAACAGATTGAAAGTGATACAAGTTCTATACCTCTGAATGGTAACAAAAAAGAAACCAAATGTCATTCCCCTAAAGTTGCAGTGGGAGATATCAACTTCATGTCTCAAGGTTCAAGCGGGGCTAACTCAGAAATTATATTGGGGCAAGCTGGTTGAGAAGAACATAATTGATGAACAAAGATAAAAAAAAATGAGTAATAACACCTTGAGCGAGAATCATACTCATATCATAGCATGTCTAATTAGGAGCATTTGATGCATTTCAATAAAGGAATCCTAATTATTAGGCATAAGCATATACCCATTCTACAGGTTATGCCTTCTAAAGGACCATGTAGTAAAATTGAAGACATCAGTCTGGTGATCCCTGAGTTTACAGGGATCAGATTGAAGATAGTAGATCGAAGATTTCAGTCTGGTGATCCCTGAGTTTGCGGGGATCAGATTGAAGACAGCAGATCAAAGATTTCAGTCTGGTGATCCCTGAGTTTGCAGGGATCAGATTGAAGACAGCAGATCGAAGATTTCAGTCTGGTGATCCTTGAGTTTGCAGGGATCAGATTGAAGACAGCAGATCGAAGATTTCAGTCTAGTGATCCCTGAGTTTGCAGGGATCAGATTGAAGACTGCAGATCGGATACGTCAGTCTGGTGATCCCTGAGTTTGCAGGGATCAGATTGAAGATATTAGATGGAAGATATCAGTCTGGTGATCCCTGAGTTTGCAGGGATCAGATTGAAGATAGTAGATCGAAGATTTCAGTCTGGTGATCCCTGAGTTTGCAGGGATCAGATTGAAGACAGTAGATCGGATACGTTAGTCTGGTGATCCCTGAGTTTGCAGGGATCAGATTGAAGATAGTAGATCGAAGATATCGGTCTGGTGATCCCTGAGTGTGCAGGGATCAGACTGAAGATAGCAGATTTGATCTTCCTGAAGTTGCAGGGAGCAGATCGAAGATATATCACCGTGATCCCCGAGTTTGTAGGGATCGGATCAAGATAGCGGATTTGATCTTCACGAAGTTGCGAGGAGCGAGATCAAAGATATCAATCGATGATCCCCGAGTTTGCGAGGATCGAGTTGAAGATAGCGATTTGATCTTCCTGAAGTTGCAGGGAGCAGGTTGAAGATATCAATCTGGTGATCCCTGAGTTTGCAGGGATCAGATTGAAGATAGCAGATTCGATCTTCCTGAAGTTGCAGGGAGTAGGTCGAAGATATCAATCTGGTGATCCTTGAGTTTGTGGGGATCAGATTGAAGATAGCAGATTTGATCTTCCTGAAGTTGCAGGGAGCAGGTCGAAGATATCAATCTGGTGATCCCTGAGTTTGCAGGGATCAAATTGAAGATAGCAGATTCGATCTTCCTGAAGTTGCAGGGAGCAGATCGAAGACATCAGTCTGGTGATCCCTGAGTTTGTAGGGATCAGATTGAAAATTTCAGATCTGGTCTCCCTGAGTTTGCAGTGAAGCATATCATAAGATAGTGGATATTGCCTTCATGAAGTTGAAGTTGTCAAACTCACTGAAATCAAGATGAAAAACCAATGCTGTTCGGATTGGAATTCATTTGAAGGAGACCAAGAAGCCAAGGTTCCGCCAAGACCGGGCAAAATTGGTCCTTTTATAGTCTTTGCTCTATTCTTGTTTCACAATAATGAGCAAAGAGGGGCAGCTGTAGGAACCCAATTTAGCCCGGGTCCATACAAAAAATAATAAACCCGAAATAATAAAATAAAGTCCAAGTCCAGTCCAAAATATATCATTTAAAGATTGAAGGTCTATCTACAAGCTTGACGTATATGGAAGTACAATCTTCAATGATATGTAATCTTAAATATGATATGCAATCTTAGAAGATATGGTATGTAATATTAAAAGATATGATTTTGTAATCTTAGAGATTTAATTGGTAGATACATTTTAATCTTAGCCGTTGATGTAATTGATCTGTACCGTTGGATTTGGGGAGGCTCAACTATAAATAGAGGCCTCTTCCTTCATTGTAGAGGACGAGAGTTTTGGAAGCAATAAGAATTCTTGAGAGCATTCACTCGAATTTCTCTCCCTATTGCATTCTTATTTTCTGTGGCTTGTTCTTATTTTGTTCTTCACTCATCTTCGTTTCTTTTTGAGTTGCTTCCGTTCGAGTTAGATTTTGGTGGAGGAATTTCGTTGAATCCTCATATTGCGGAAGTAAGGTTGACTTATGCGTTTTTTTTTTAACCTTTTTTATTTATCCAATATCATTTTTATACTTTTATTTTTTAAAAACAATTGTTATAATAGATTAATATATTATATATGTGTGTTTTATATAAAAATTAAAAATTATTATATACTATTTATTAATTATTTTTTATTATATATAGTTATTTATACATGTATTAGATTACTAAATTATGTATATATTTATGATAAGTTTTTTTTTTCTTTTAATGTATATATATTAAATCATTTTAAAAGTCACCACATTCTTTTTTTAATGTTTAAATATGTTATTCCATTTTTCATTTAATTTTGTTATTTCGTGACAATTTCAATATTTGCTATATTACATGTTTATTTATATTCTTTAGATCATTTATTATTGTTTAACATAGTCCATTATATATTTATGTTATATTATCCTTTTATTATTTATTGTTAATATAATTTGTAATATTGTAAAATTGCTATTAAATATATATGTCGTAATATCTTATTCAAATCATAGCTTTTATAAAAACATGTTTTGAATCAATACCATTTACTTCAAATGATTCTCAAAGTATGGTGATATGTGATATTTGGAGAATTTCGAGAAGAATCTTGCCCTAACTTATTGGGTTCAATTTTTCTCGTGAAACTTTAGGTATTACGTATCTCCCTTTTCTAAATTTATTTCAAATGATTTAAAAAATATGATGATATATGATATTTGGGAATTTGAGAAGAATCTTGCCCTAACTTATTGGGTTGATTTTTCTCGTGAAACTTTAGGTATTACGTATCTCCTTTTTTTAGAAATTTGAGATTTATCAATTTCAAAATAAAAAACCTATCCTTGGGAATTCAAAGTGTTTTGCCTTAACTTACTGGGTTCGGCATTTTGCGTCTCGAGGTAGGAATTTCCTCAACTAAAGACGAGCTTAATTTTAAAGTCATGAGGTGCTATACCTTAACTTATTGGGTAAAGTACTCTATTTCTTTGGGATAGGTAGGTCTTGGTTTTCTTTCAAATAAAAGGATCATATTTTATAATTTTCTTATTTTCAACATTTGGACATGATTTTATCGATTTGGTACCAATTTTTGGGCGTTATGAGGGTGTTAGCCCTTCCTCATACGTAACCGACTCCCGAACTCGTTTTCTTGTTTTCGTGGACCAAAAATGTTTTTAAAATAAAATGTTTTACAAGGTGGTGGCGACTCCCGTTTTTGTTTTTTAAGGTCGATCCCCATTTTTCTAAACCCGATTTTAAAATGGTTTCGACACATAGAATTCCAATTGTTCATGAACCTTTGGTTCATCTTTCAATCACATATAACTACTCAATTCATATTTCAATAGGAACCATTCATGAACTTTGATTCATGCCTTCAATTACATAGCATAATTTCATTTCACAATATCTCTTTAACTATTCATTCAGAGGTTCAAATAATCAAATTAATTTTATTTTCTCATTTCACATAATTACCCCTATTAACATGACTCGGACTTTGGCGGATACTCGGATCCAACCAAACACACCATACTGGCACCCAGTGCCTAATTGGATAGTTCGAAGCAATATAGTGACACCCAGTGTCTCATTGGCCTAGCCGAAGTAAAGTGGTACCCAGTACCTTATTGAATCTATCCGAAATAAATAATATGACACCCAGTGTCTCATCGACTCAAGGTCGAAGGATCCCTGAACACTTCCAATCCTATGGCATGCCAATTATATCCAACTCAGCCCGACTGGTTAATAGGGTATTTAAATCACATATCCATATCACTTTCACTTTCACTTTTAACTGATCATAATTATTCGGATTCAAGTCATACATATTATCAATGCAATCTCAATCTCAATCTTAAATCACTTCCAATTTAATTTCACAAATTAATTCAATGTACCTTTCATGTCAATCATATGTAGTTCAATTTTTAATTCAATACTAACACATATTCATCAATTAAGTCCAAATCATATTCAATTCAAACATCAATACTTACCTAAATTTCATTTTTCATACACATACATTGAAATTAAACATGCAATTATAAATAACTTGAATTATGATAATACAAACCGATATTTTCTCGAGCTACTCCTCGATCACTTTTTCCTTCCCCCTTCGTATTAGACGTCTCGGTTTCCTTGTTTGCTACGAAAATAATAATAACAATTTACATTATTAATTATAGCATTAAATTACAACAAATAATTGAATTTTATTCAATTCCTACCCTTGCTCTTCATTCCACATTCTTTGTACACAATTATATTATTTACTTATAAGTTCTTTCAAGGCTATTTACCTGAGCCATTGTCACTAAATTATCTATATCTTGAGTTACGGAATTCAAAATCAACATCCGTAAATTTTCTATGAAACTAGACTCACATATCTTCTTACTATAAAATTTTCAGAATTTTTTATTTAGCCAATAAGTACAGTTTATTCTTTAAAATTACCCCTGTTCTGTTGTCTGACAGTTCCGACCACTCTTTACTAAAATTTAATTATCTTTTTATACAGAATTAAAATGTTGTTCTAGTTTATTTATTCTAAAGATAGACTCATTAATTAATCTAACCATATAAATTATATCCCCTAATTAGTTTTGTATTGTTTTTAATGATTTTTCCAAGTCAGAACAGGGGATCTCGAAATCACTCTGAATCAGTCTCACAAAAATCTAATTATCTCAAAATACAGGATTTCTTTACTTTCCATGTTTCTTTTATATGAAAATAGACTCAATAAGCTTTAATTATATATCTCACACAACTTCTAATTCCACTTATACGATTTTTAGTGATTTTTCAAAGTTACTCCACTGCTGCTGTCCCAAAACTGTTTTCTTATAGCTTGTTTTACAATTTAATCCTAATAAAGTTACTTATTTTCTTAACTTGAATTTCTATCAATTTAACCCTTAATTCATCATTTTCTTCAACATAAACAATGTCTAATAATTAACTATCTTTCAAAATATCAACTTATCTTCATCAAAACCTTGTTCCAAGGCTTCTAAAACATCAAAATTAAGTAAAAAGGGCTAAATTGACTTACCTATCAACTTTCAAGCTTCAAACTTTCAATTTTTCCTTTCTTCTTTCTTTTCTTTCCTTCCTTCTTTCCTTCTCTTCTCTGTTTCGTTTGCCTATTCTGATTCTTCTCTTTTATTTCTTTGCTTTATTATATAATATAATATTATAATAATAATAAAGTTATCTAATAATAATATATTTTAACACATAAAAATCTTAGGTTTTATGCTTATGCCGCCTCAAGTTTGGCAATTGGCATAATTTCCTCTTTAGTCCTTTTTATTTTCTATAGTCTTTAATTAGACTTTCACTCTTTATTCAATTTGATCCTTTTTCCTAACTACTTTAAATTAAACTAAATTCACTTATCAAAAATCTAATTCAACCTATACTAACTTCGTAAATATTTTTAATAAATATTTACGGACTCGTTTTCCTAGGACGGAGGCCCTAAACTCACTTTTTTGGTGCCCGTAGAATTTGGGTTATTACAATTTTTTTAACTTTAGATATATATTTTTGAAATTATTTTTTATAAATTTTAAATGTATATTTTCAAATTATTTTTGAAATTATTAGTTTTATAATATTTGAAATGTATGTTTAATATTTTATTAATTTTACATTAAGATTTTTTAATTTTTTAAAGATATTTAAAATTTTTAAAAATTTTATATAAAATTTTTTTAAAATTTTATATAAAAATTTTATTTAAAAATATACATTAAAAAGTAAAAGTTTAAATTAATATATATTATAACTAGTCACATCATGTTAGTGATGTGACTATTAATAAATTTAAATATAAATATAAAAAAAGAAAATTGTGTTATATATATGGGTGGGGCTTGGTCCGTAGAGGTGTACATGGGCTGGGCGGCCCGGCCTGGCCCCTAGGCTCGCCCAAAATGTTGGAGGATTTGGGCAAAAATATAGGCCCGAAAAATGGGCTTGGACAAAAAAATAAGGCCCGTTTAAAAAATGGGCCGAGCTCGGGTAAGGCATTTTTGGCCCGGGCCCGATCCGGCTCGGCACGAATTCATTAAAGGAAAAAAACTATTTTTAATATTATTTTCTTATTATTTTTTTATTATTTTCTTAAGTACTATGAATGAATTTTTGAAAATAAAACCAACATTAAAACAAAATAAAACAAAATCCAAGTTCATCTAATCAAAATTCCCTGTAACATCCTGAAAAGGGCCTATGCATTTCCGGTTTAATTGTACGAAATGACAAGTCTTAAGTACTATGAATGAATTTTTGAAAATTTTGGAAACCTAGAAATGCATGGAAATGGAAATGAACATTTTTGGAAACTTAGACATTTTTGAAAACCTGAACATTTTGGAAACTTGAACATTTCTGGAAACCTGAACATTTTGGAAACTTAGACATTTTTGAAACCTGAACATTTTTGGAAACTTAGACATTTTTGGAAATGATTCAGAAATGGAAATGAACATTTCTGGAAACTTAGAAATGTAAGAAAATGGCAAGTCTTAAGTAATAAAAAAATATAGCTAGGCTCGCCCAAAATGTGGGAGGATTTGGGCAAAAATATAGGCCCGAAAAATGGGCTTGGACAAAAAAATAAGGCCCGTTTAAAAAATGGGCCGAGCTCGGGTAAGGCATTTTTGGCCCGGGCCCGATCTGGCTCGGCACGAATTCATTAAAGGAAAAAAACTATTTTTTTAATATTATTTTCTTATTATTTTTTTATTATTTTCTTAAGTACTATGAATGAATTTTTGAAAATTTTGGAAACCTAGAAATGCATGGAAATGGAAATGAACATTTTTGGAAACTTAGACATTTTTGGAAACCTGAACATTTTGGAAACTTGAACATTTCTGGAAACTTGAACATTTTGGAAACTTAGACATTTTTGGAAACCTGAACATTTTTGGAAACTTAGACATTTTTGGAAATGATTCAGAAATGGAAATGAACATTTCTGGAAACTTGGAAATGTAAGAAAATGGCAAGTCTTAAGTAATAAAAAAATATAGCTAGGCTCGCCCAAAATGTGGGAGGATTTGGGCAAAAATATAGGCCCGAAAAATGGGCTTGGACAAAAAAATAAGGCCCGTTTAAAAAATGGGCTGAGCTCGGGTAAGGCATTTTTGGCCCGGGCCCGATCCGGCTCGGCACGAATTCATTAAAGGAAAAAAACTATTTTTTTAATATTATTTTCTGATACCAATTTGTAACACCCCGAACCCGGCCCAAACATTATGACCGAATTTGGTTTGCTACGGAGAAAACATTTTGAAAATCCCTTTAAGTCGAATTATCATTTGCTAAAATATAGTTGTTTTTTTAAAACATTTGAGGTGTATAAAACCGTTCTTAGAGTTATCTTAAAAATATTCATTAAGTCAGGTTGTTATTGATTCAGGTGTACCCGATGGCACGATAAAACGTTTTGCGATTGGATTTTGGAAAACATGTGTACTTAATTTCATGCTAAGATAAAGTTTAACCAAATTGATCCAAAACACAAAATAATAAAAAAAATATAGCTAGGCGGCCTTATTACATCTTAAATAAAATAAAACCAACATTAAAACAAAATAAAACAAAATCCAAGTTCATCTAATCAAAATTCCCTGTAACATCCTGAAAAGGGCCTATGCATTTCCGGTTTAATTGTACGAAATGACAAGTCTTAAGTACTATGAATGAATTTTTGAAAATTTTGGAAACCTAGAAATGCATGGAAATGGAAATGAACATTTTTGGAAACTTAGACATTTTTGGAAACCTGAACATTTTGGAAACTTGAACATTTTGAAACCTGAACATTTTGGAAACTTAGACATTTTGGAAACACAGAACATTTTTGGAAACTTAGACATTTTTGGAAATGATTCAGAAATGGAAATGAACATTTCTGGAAACTTGGAAATGTAAGAAAATGGTAAGTCTTAAGTAATAAAAAAATATAGCTAGGCTCGCCTAAAATGTGGGAGGATTTGGGCAAAAATATAGGCCCGAAAAATGGGCTTGGACAAAAAAATAAGGCCCGTTTAAAAATGGGCGAGCTCAAAATAAGGCATTTTTGGCGGCCCGATCCGGCTCAAACACGAATTCATTAAAGGAAAAAAACTATTTTTTAATATTATTTTCTTATTATTTTTCTCCTTATTTTGCTACCATTTTACTATTACGTTTCTATTATTTTGTTGTTATTGTTTAGATATTATATAAAACTTATTTTATTGTTAATTTTGTTATTATTTTAAAGACATTTGTTAATTTTATACACCTCAAATGTTTTAAAAAAACAACTATATTTTAGCAAATGATAATTCGACTTAAAGGGATTTTCAAAATGTTTTCTCTGTAAAATGAATTCATGCCGAGCCGGATCGGGCCCGGGCCAAAAATGCCTTAGCCGAGCTCGGCCCATTTTTTAAACAGGCCTTATTTTTTTGTCCAAGCCCATTTTTCGGGCCTATATTTTTGCCCAAATCCTCCCACATTTTGGGCGAGCCTTCGGGCCAGGCCGGGCCGCCCAGCCCATGTACACCTCTACGGACCAAGCCCCACCCATATATATAACACAATTTTCTTTTTTTATATTTATATTTAAATTTATTAATAGTCACATCACTAACATGATGTGACTAGTTATAATATATATTAATTTAAACTTTTACTTTTTAATGTATATTTTTAAATAAAATTTTTATATAAAATTTTAAAAAAAATTTTGTTAATTTTGTTATTATTTTAAAGACATTTGTTAATTTTGTTATTATTTTAGAGGCATTTGCTTGTTAAGTTGCATCTATTTTAGTGTTATTTAAGTCTACATATTTTTTAAAATTTATTTTTCAATTTGTTGAAAAATATTTATTTTGATTTTTTTAGTATTTTTAATGTATTATATATATTTAAAAATATATAAAATAATATAAATAATTAAAACGGGCGGACTGGGCCCGGGTTTTAGTATTTTTATATGGTCCGGGCTTGGGCAAAATTTTAGGCTCATTTTTTGGGCCCGGCCCGACCCAGCCCGAGCCCAATGAACGGGCCTAAATTTTTAGTTGGGCCCGGCCCGAACCTGGCTCGGCCCGGCCCATGAACACCTCTATTGGTCTCCCTTGGATGGATGGATGAAGTAAAAACGTTATTTTGAGGGAGAGAAAAAGGTAAGTTTTATAAAATTTTATTTTGTAGTTTTATATTTTATAGTTAATGTAATATAATAAATAATTATATTGTATTTATGTTTTTTTATATTATACAGATATCAAAATGTCTTCTGGAGCAAATACGGATCACACTTCATCGATGATCGATGAAACAGTAAAATTAGTTATAAATGAAATAAAAAATCGTTTTAGATTCTAGTTTTTTCTTGCAAATCGCTACTCTGCTGAACGTGCTTTGACTGCTTTAAAATACTTATCTCTATTTAGTTGTTATTATTCCTTTTTAACTATTTTCTTGCATGATATTAATCTCTATTTAATTGTTATTATTCCTTTTTAACTGCTTTAAAAAATATTTTTTAATATATTCAAAATTTTAAAAGGAAAAAGGAGTGGGCAACTTCAAACTCCGAAATAATTATAATATGTTTAATTATTTATAGTAAAATAATATTATAATTTAATAAAATTTATTTTAAAATTAAAATTTTAACATAATCAAAAAAAAATTTTAAAAATCTCGATGTAGTAGGGTTATAATGTTAGTACATTCAATATCTAAAACTATTTATAATTCCTCTTAAATTTTAACCTTAAATAGAAAAAAAAACTTCAATACACTTAAATTTATAATAATCCAAATAACAATCCGAGTACAAAGAGCATAAATATGCGATAAAAAATGTTGTTAAATTCCACAACTTAAACCTTTAGAACTAAACTTCATTTCGACATGTTATTATTACTAATAATATCCAATTAAAAATAAATATAAGAAAGCAGAGAATTTAGTTTTTATAATATCCTACTAAAAATTAATATAAGAAGGTAGAGAATGTAGTTATATAGTTGTCTTTAGTTTTAATGCTTAACTATGATTAGGACATAATAATCACATTTGATTTCTACGTGTTATTTGTAATTCCCCTTACCTATAATCCCTGCTGAAATCGGTCACGAGACGTTACCGTACAAAACTATTTGATCGCCACTTAGGCTCAACGCGATTACTCTTCTTGAGTCACCAAAACAACTTCACACTCAACCTACGAGACCTTACTCGTACCTACGAGGGCTCTCGAGATTATATCGGGAACTCTTACTATTCGTAAAATTTTTTTCCCATCTAAACAGGGACTACACACCCGTGTTAGATGACACACACGCCCGTGTGTCCGTGTGTAGTCACACACGCCCTGTGTAGTCACACACGCCCGTGTGCTCAAACTGTGCCTAAAAACACCAGCATTCTGCCAAAACTCCCACGACTAAGGCACACGCCCATGTGGAATGGGGCACGGCCGTGTGCCCTCAAGACATGCCCATGTCTTCCACCAGTGGTCGACACTGACTGTAACACCCCGAACCCGGCCCAAACATTATGACCGAATTTGGTTTGCTACAGAGAAAACATTTTGAAAATCCCTTTAAATCGAATTATCATTTGCTAAAATATAGTTGTTTTTTTAAAACATTTGAGGTGTATAAAACCGTTCTTAGAGTTATCTTAAAAATATTCATTAAGTCAGGTTGTTATTGATTCAGGTGTACCCGATGGCACGATAAAACGTTTTGCGATTGGATTTTGGAAAACATGTGTACTTAATTTCATGCTAAGATAAAGTTTAACCAAATTAATCCAAAACACAAAATAATAAAAAAAATATAGCTAGGCGGCCTTATTACATCTTAAATAAAATAAAACCAACATTAAAACAAAATAAAACAAAATCCAAGTTCATCTAATCAAAATTCCCACTGCATGGCCACCTCGAGTCCACCCGGCTCCACATTCGCGATCTACATGTCACCTGAAAAATGTAAAAGAGAAGGTGAGTCACCAAGACTCAGTATGTAACGCTTCCCCCGGTTTAATGCCACGACATACACAATTTATAACAAATTAACATGCATAAAGTCATGCACCCAACCTAGCCATCCAAACGCCTTTCTCTACCCCGTGTGGTACCAAACCACTGGTGGTGCCGAACCACTGGTGACTTAAAGTCACAATTGTGATACCAAATCACTGAAGGTGCCAAACCTCTGATGTCCGAAGACACAAATCGAATGATGGGGCCAACCCATCGTGTGATACCAAATCACTTTGGCGTCAATCCTCGAATAATATCGTGCGTGGGGCCAACCCATCGTGGTGCTAAGCCACCGGGACGACGCTATGAGGTGCCAAACCTCTGGAGGTGCCAAACCTCTGGTGACCGAAGTCACAATGTGGTACCAAACCACTGGTGTCCGTCGACACTAATAACACTGCCCCCTCCTCTCATCAACCCACATCAAACAGTTATATAACAGAGTTCATGCCAACATACATTTAAATCACATGTATCAAATGGGCCATGCTTCCCAAAAGCATCATAAATCAATCTCATACTGACAGAGACTTACCGGGATCCTCGCTTATATCGTTACGGTATTAAATCCAGCGCTACATAAACCAAATTTAGCATACATAACATATAGCACGTTAACTAGTTATAAAGTGTGTATGTACACACCTGCCACCTGTGATCGTTCTAAATCCCCGAAAAATCAAATCGGCACCTAGACTTCCTGCTCCTATATTGGCCAAACACTAGGTTAGTGCCATGGCCTATTCGGCCAAATCAAAATAATTGAAAAAGGTTCCTAGTGAACCCGAAACCTTACCTTCACACTTTTGGATACTAACCACAGCACCCGATTCACGAATCAAATTTCATTGTGAGAGAATGGAGACTTGGACCAATTTCTTCAAGATCCCGAAGCACCTAGACAAAAATCGACTTTAAAGTCGGTAATTAATACCCTTGTAAACAGATGCCGAAATCAGCTCTTACCCATATCAAAATCGACCAAGAAAGGGGAGGGGAAAGAATAAGTATTCGGCCTAGTGCACTTACCTTCTTTAATCGATTGACAACGAGAATCTGAAGAGATCTATACTACCCTTTTAATATTCGGCCAAGGCTACAAAAATAGGAGAAAGAGATTCGGCACACCAAGAAGGAGTATATTCGGCTATAGGAAAGAAGGAAAAATAATGGAAAGGTGTTAAAGTTTCGGTTTTGAGAAGAAAAGAAAAGAAAAAAAATAGATTGAAGATGATGGTATAGAGGATTCGGCTACTTAAGAAAAATGAAGAAAAGAAAAACAAGGTGATGGGTAGGTGCTTTTAAAGGAATTCGGCAACCCCCCCTTAAGCTTGCCGTCCACTCTTCTCATGAAGAGTTTAATATTCAATCAATTTCCTTAAATTGCTCTTGACCAATTGTTTAAACAATATTCAAAATAATTTGAATTCTCCAAATGCCTATATTTTCTCCTTGGAATTAATCAAGTAAAATCCAATTAAAAAGCTAATATCATCCTTATTATCCCTTATTATCTCATAAAATAAATAAAAAAAAAAACAAAGAAGCCATGTGCTCATCAACCAGTAGAACAAAGAACCCATATGCGAGCCAACTCCCCTTTTCACGCCCATGACCTTGCAAAATAAAAAAACCACCCATTCTTTGCATACTGGGTTCGAACGCAGGACACAGTGGAGACAACCCCTTCTTCCAACGCCTGTGCCACTTTTCCAAATTGACTTTCATGTCAAATAGCCACAACATTTAATTTTAAAGCCTTCTTACTAAAGCCCATCACCGCATATAAAAATAAGACGCAAAATGCTGCTCTAGCCACTCGAACCTGTGCCCATCCTCACCTCCAACTCCTAAGTGGTGCACGGAAACCACTTTGCCAATGAGTTCTTTGTGTCCTAGACTCACCCCAGCTCCTTTTAAGGCCTTCTTCCATTTGTAACGCCAAACCCAAAAATTAAAAACGCCACTTTGCTGCCGTGTGCCTTGAACCAGTGCCCTCTTGGCGTTACTTCCACTTCTAAGTGGCGCATGGGAGCCACTTTACCAAGGCACTCTTTGTGCCATAATTCGCCCAAATTTTTATTTAAGCCCTATCTCACCTAGCTCCCCCCTTTTAGGTACTAAAAAAAAAATTTTAACACTAGGTTAGGCCTAACTCGGGTTTAATTCTAGACCCTAGAATACGCCAAATAAATCATAATATTTATTCTTCAGGCACACACATGGGAAATTAGCTAAGTTACAAACAACCCCTAATTTGGGGTGTTACAATTCTACCCCCCTTAAAATAATTTCGTCCTCGAAATTACTTACTATCTTTCAATCGTGCATCCTTAACTCATTATCCTACGCTACTGCTGCGCACTCTGATCTTAAAGAACTATCATACTTTCTACACATTCCCTGCGTTCATAATCCAAGTTCCATACACTTTACTAGCAATCATAAGAATGAACTAACGTAACTATAACCAAGACAATTGAGGTATTAGAAAATAAGAAACTTACCCCGTTGTCATGTCGGCACATCTTCCTCTCTCGCGACGCCAACCGCATAAACCAACCTTGGTTGCCTTGCCTCTGCACCTTCAAAGCACCTCACCACGCCCGTTACCATTATCATTACCTCTAGCATTTGCACCTCGACCTGCGTGGTTCTTTGGCCATCCTTCCCGAATTGACCATGTCCTTGATCCTCGCTTGAGTCCTTGCCAACTTCGCGGACAATCCCTTACCGGTGCTCCATTGATCCATACTCAAAGCACCCTCTACTTCCCGCCAAACATTCTCCCGAATGGGATTTCCCGTATTTAACACACTGAGGTGGCCACTGAGCAGGCTTTGTGGCTCTTTCTGATTCCCCAAATCTAGCCTTCTTCTCCACATTACTACCCGATCCAGGCAATCCAAAGCCTCTCTTCTGTTTGTTCCTATCATGCTTCTGTCTTACGGTCTCCTTGATCCCTTCGGCTACCTTAGTCTTTTCCACTAGAGACGAAAACTCACGAACCTGCTACGGAGCAATCAGCAACCTTAAATCATCTCTAAGCCCGTCCTCAAAGCGGACGCAACGCTCATGTTCAGTAGCCACGATGCCCCTAGCATACCTACTCAACCTTAAGAATTCCGCCCCATATTCCGACACTGACTTAGTTCCTTACACCAATCCGAGAAAAGCTTTCCTCTGAGCATCAGTATAGCTGGTGCCCACATACTTCTTCTGAAAAGCAACTCTAAAGTAATCCCACGTAAGATCATCCGCCGTGGCACCATCTCGGACAGTGAGCCACCACTGATATGCTTCATCTTTCAAAAGCGACACTGCTCCTTTCAACTTCTCCTCATTAGTCAGGTCAAGATCATCCATGATCCTTTCCGTTGATTCCAACCAGTATTCTGCTGCACTAGGTACCACTCCCGACACACCCCGGAACACCTCAGCTCCGTTAGACCCAATTCGCTCGGGAACAGATTTCCAAGCTCCCAAATTTCCACTAGCCCCAGCCACCAACTCCAAGACTCGCAACCACGACTTGCGTCATCGCCTCTCCGATGCCCGATCTCGCTCTTCACTCCAAAAAGCTGGGAGGTGGTGGTGGCGGTGGTATTTCATTTTCAGAACCCTGACCCGACCTAACGGGTTCAGACACGGTCATCCTTCCCCTTCCGCGTCCACGACGGCCACGTCCTCTAGAGATCATTCTAACTAATGCGCTTTTAATCTGATTAAGAAAATTTTATGGATTAGTACTTTGTTCCACTTGGTTATTCGCGAAGAAATTTTATGAAAAGTTTAATAGGGATTCTTTCGATCAAAAAATGTTTTAAGTCTTCTACCCTAGTTCACACAGAAGGGCACATCCATTCCCTAATACCTTTCATACCTACTCACTCTTCGGACATTTCTGTCATGTTCTATCCTAGGGGTATTTTCGTCTTTTTCTTACAGGGGTATTTTCGTAATCAATCAGAGGAATTTTAAAACTTTTAATAAATCAAGTCACTTTGGAATTTCCCAAAACTGGAGGGTATTTCTGAAAATTTGCCAAATTAAAGGTACGGCAGAATTTTGAAAACCAGGGGTATTTTGGTAATTTTGTCAATCAGGGGTAATTTTATAAATTTAGTAAATCAGGGATGTTTTTAACAATTGTAAAACTCTGAGGGTCCTTTGTGAAAGTTTCCCTTCTTAAAACGATGATGTTGCAAAAATTTTAGAATTCAGGGTCATTTTGGTAATTTTACAAGTTGAGGGCATTTTCGTAAATTTTTTTTTCCAAAACCAAAGTATTTTTTTGATAGTTTGCAAGGTAGGGTTTTTGAATATTTATAAAGTAATGAAATTTTGGGGAAAAACCATTGAGTTGATATTTTATGAACCAAGGGCATTTTGGTAATTTTACCCCCTAAGGGCATTTTTGTAATTTTCACAAAATTTTCGAAAATTGTTGTAAAGATGATTTTTCTCAAATTAAAAAAAAAGTAATTTTAAAAGTTCGAAAAAACTAGGGTTTTGTTGTTTTTCTTCCTTTTTTTTTTAAAAAAAAAACATGGCTAGTTTTCTTTCGGGTTTTAGTCATTATGTTTAGCCTATGACCAAGCCCTCTTGGTCAGGGTGAACCAAAGCTACGCACCAGGCAGGATTCGAGTGGAGAGGAGGTGAGTCACGCGGACTGCTTAAATACCAAGCTTCCACCGAAACCATTCCTAGACATGCGCACAGAGGTTACCACACCCTAGCTAAGCGACTTAGCCATAGGTTGGTTTAGTTTATTAAAGCTTATGTTTCGTTTTTGTTTTTGAGTAGTCTAATCCTAGGGTTCAAGTTCCTATAAGACTATTCTACGTTCCATGCTTCCTACCCTTCTACAAAAAAAATAATTCACAAAGAAGCTAGAAGTACTTACCTGGGCAGATATGTGCCGGAGACTCGGTGCCATGCTATTCGAAAACCCAAAATAATTCAAAAAGGCCTACAAAAACATTTTTGGGCCTTGGACACCCACAACCAAACTTTGAACTGGGCTCTGATACCAATTTGTAACACCCCGAACCCGGCCCAAACATTATGATCGAATTTGGTTTACTACAGAGAAAACATTTTGAAAATCCCTTTAAGTCGAATTATCATTTGCTAAAATATAGTTGTTTTTTTAAAACATTTGAGGTGTATAAAACCGTTCTTAGAGTTATCTTAAAAATATTCATTAAGTCAGGTTGTTATTGATTCAGGTGTACCCGATGGCACGATAAAACGTTTTGCGATTGGATTTTGGAAAACATGTGTACTTAATTTCATGCTAAGATAAAGTTTAACCAAATTAATCCAAAACACAAAATAATAAAAAAATATAGCTAGGCGGCCTTATTACATCTTAAATAAAATAAAACCAACATTAAAACAAAATAAAACAAAATCCAAGTTCATCTAATCAAAATTCCCTGTAACATCCTGAAAAGGGCCTATGCATTTCCGGTTTAATTGTACGAAATGACAAGTCTTAAGTACTATGAATGAATTTTTGAAAATTTTGGAAACCTAGAAATGCATGGAAATGGAAATGAACATTTTTGGAAACTTAGACATTTTTGGAAACCTGAACATTTTGGAAACTTGAACATTTCTGGAAACCTGAACATTTTGGAAACTTAGACATTTTTGGAAACCTGAACATTTTTGGAAACTTAGACATTTTTGGAAATGATTCAGAAATGGAAATGAACATTTCTGGAAACTTGGAAATGTAAGAAAATGGCAAGTTTACAGAGCCGATCGAGAATTTTAGGAAACTTAGAAATGATGCAGAAATGTCAAATTTTAAAGTTTAAAATAGGAAATAAAGGCAAGAGGGCCTTAAAAGAAAAAGTTGGTAGAATTTAACACACAAACAGGCTTGGAAATGTGGCCTGAAGATGTCACTTAGGGCCTATGGAAATGGCACCTTATGCAAGAGGACTTGGCCTGAGTTCGAGTCACTTGGGAAGCAAAGAAAATAAGTTTTATTTTTGCTTCTAGAGACACTAAGGTGGACGGCACAAGCATTCTAGAATGGGGTGTTTTATTTCCATTAATATTGCTTAATTAAGTGATAAATAAAAGTTTTTTTTTTAATTTGGAAGAGATAATAAGGATTTTTCTCTAGTTTATTTTAAATAAAATAGATGATGGAAGAGTGGTGGCCAAGTCTAGGACTCTTGGCTTGTTAAATTCGGCTAAAGAGGGAGAGTTTAAGGATTTTCTCTCATCTTTTCCAAGTGTGCCGAAATTTTCATAGTTCTCCCCCTCTCTGCCGAAATTTCTTTAAGCAAAATCCATCTTCTCTTCTTCTATTTTCTTCTCCGATTCTTCTGTCAAAGCCGAATCCTTGTTGATTCTAAGTAAAGGAGCAATCAACCACAACATCAAAAGGGTTTCCACCATTATTGAATAGAAGGATCAAGGATCTAAGGTAAGAGGTATGAATATTTGGTTAAAGGTTATGATTCATATTTTCAAAGTTAGATTTAATCTAACACAAAGTTATAGGGATTTCGACAGGCATATAAAGGAATCCTCTTCAGATTTGGAATTTGTAAGGTAAGTGATATTCGGCGAAGGCTTATTTTTTTGATATTTAGGATTATTTCCCATTATTTCAAAAGCCGGAAACTAACATGGTTACATGGTTAGTGATAGCCGATTTCAAGAACATAAATCTTCAGAATCTGATTATCAATCAAATCGGCAAACAAGGTTAGTAATACAAATCCTACTAGGATTTGGTTTTTAAGCCAAATAAGGTTATTAATGTGTCTTTTATAATGGCCGAATATAGGCAACAGCAGATCTAAACTTTAGATCGGGACTTTCGAGATCTCAAGGAGCCTATTAAGCAAATCAGGTGTGTACTCACACTAACTTTCAATATGTTATGGCAATAATTATTTTAATATGTGAATGTGCATAAGAATGAGAATGTGGCTATGTACCACAAATGTGGCAAAAAGTACCCAGGTATGTTTCCTACTTTTGATAGGATTATGAATGTGATATATTTTGAATAAGTAACATGAATAAGAATAAGTTATGCATGATATAAAATAATTGGG
This sequence comes from Gossypium bickii, assembly GCA_025503065.1. Taxonomy (NCBI): domain Eukaryota; kingdom Viridiplantae; phylum Streptophyta; class Magnoliopsida; order Malvales; family Malvaceae; genus Gossypium; species Gossypium bickii. Next base: position 58,838,788 of record CP106721.1, on the reverse strand, counting down.
GCATTTGGGATATATATGAAGGGAGAAAGTGAAGGTGATGACTACAGTCTCACCAACGAAATATGGTGACTACGGTCACATTATTTGAATATGGTAACTTCGGTTACATTATCTGAATATAGTGTCTAATGACACAACGTAAGTGGGCGATGAGCGCGTCGACTGCAGCGACTGCCTTCGATGGTGTGTAGCGGATGGAGGGTCGACTTAGTAGTCCCCACGGTGTGATTGGCAGGTACGGGTGGTGTGTAGCGGATGGACAAATAGGCTTGGGTTGGGTTGCATCATTTTGATTTGAATATGTACTTGATATGAAAATATGTATGCTTGATCTGTTGAATGTTAGTATTGTGTGCACATTGAGTCTGTTGACTCACCCCGTTGGGGAATTATTTTCAGGAGATAAGCAATAATGGACCGGGTCGGCAGGAGCTAAAGGTGGCCATGCATCACATGAAGAATTTATTTAGAATTTGGACTTTATTTAATTTTAGTACTTTAAATTTTATTTTGGGTTTGAATGATGTAATAAGGCCATAAGGCCCAGATGGATTTCCTCTATTTCTGCTTATTTTTATTTAATTATGTTACAATTTATTTTTGATTAAATTTGAGGAAAAACAAAAAATTAATTCTTTTCAATTAATAAACCCTAAAATTATTTTGTCACCTTACTTATATGGATTTTAAAAATTTATTAAATGGGTTCCAATCTAAGCCCAACCTAAAACCAATATTTTTCTAAAATCTTATGACTTTTCTCTAAGTAACAAAGGATTCTGAAAACCGGTTTACTTAAGGAGCAAACTAGATCCGGTTTAGGCTCGTGGGCCGGGTGTAGGGTGTTTCAGTTTGGTATCAGAGCCCAGTTTTAAAAATTTCGGCCTGTGGGCTAAGGCCCAAAACGTTTTTAATTAGAGCCCAAATGATTTTCTGTGAAAATTAGCAGGTTTCTGGCATGGCACCTAAGTCTCCGACCTGCAGTCCACCAGGTAAGTACCCCTAACTTTATGTGTGATTCTGTGATTTATGAACTGTATAAGGGTAGAAAAGGCGTGGAACGTAGAATAGTATGATAGGAACTTGAACCCTAGGACTAGTCTACTCAAACACAAACACATAAGACTTAATGCACTAAACAACCCTATGGCTAAGTCACTAAGCTAAGGGTGTGGTAACCCCTGTGCGCATGTCTAGGATTGGATCCGGAAGAGCTTGGTATTTAAGCAGTCCTAGTGACTCACCTCCTCTTTGCAGGAATCCTACCTGGTGCGTAGCTTCGGTTCACCCTAACTCAGAAGGCTCAGTGGTGTGACAACCTCTGTGCGCATGTCTAGGAATGGTTTCGATGGGAGCTTGGTATTTAAGCAGTCCGTGTGACTCACCTCCTCTCCATTCAAATCCTGCCTGGTGTGTAGCTTTGGTTCACCCTGACCAAAGAGGGCTCGGTCATAGGCTAAACATAATAACTAAAACCCAAAAAGGGAACTAGCCGTTTGGTCTTGTTCAATAATTTTATTATTTAAAAATAATAGAATGTCCAAAAATTATATTTTATATATTATGATTAAACTTAGATAAATATATTTTTAAATTATTTAATTTAAATTTACACAAACTTGAGGTCAAATAATCTTTACTTAAATTTACACAAACTCCTGATTTGTAAAAATTACAAAAAAAATGCCCTTAGTGGTAAAATTACCAAAATGCCCTTGATTCACAAAATATCAAACTTTTCAACGGTTTTGCTAAGACTTCATTATTTTATAAATGTTCACTATCAAAAATACCTTGATTTTGAAAAAAATTTTACAAAATTGCCCCTAACTTACAAAATTACCAAAATACCACGAGGTCGAAAATTACCAAAATACCCCTGATTTCAAATTTTTTCCAAATTACCCGAGACTTTGAAATTTTCAAAATACCTTTTGACAAAAACACCAAGGAACATTTTTTTTTTAAAACATTACGAAAATGCCCTGTAGGACAAAATTACGAAAATACCCCTAGGTAGAGGAAAGCAACAACAACGAAAACTACAACGTTTCTCTGAATGAACAAAAGTTCATACTTGTCTGATGGATGAATGAATGGAAAAGACTGTGTGTTTGTATGAATACGAAAGAACCACTCTTAAATCCCTCTTCGTAAAACTTCTTCGCGAGTAAACAAGTGAAACCAAAGTACTAATACATAAAACTTTTTAATCAGATCTTGACGCTAGAAATGAGCTCCAGAGGACGTGGTCGTCGTGGACGAGGTAGAGGAAGAATGACCGTGTCGGAACCCGTTAGATCGGGTCAGGGATCCGACAATGAAATACCACCACCACCCCCCAGCTGTTAATGTTGAGCAGCAAGCTCAGACGGGGGAAGATGCTGTGTCGCAGGCTGTGCTGCGAGTTTTGGAATTGATGGCTGGTGCAGGAGGAAATTCAGGAAATCGTAAGTCTGTGCCTGAACGACTCCGAGCTAATGGAGCCGAGATGTTTCGTGGAGTGTCTGGAGTAGCACCCAGTACAGCTGAGTACTGGTTGGAAGCAACGGAGCGCATTATGGATGAGCTCAACTTGACCCCTGAGGAGAAGTTGAAAGGGATGGTGGCACTGTTACGCGATGAAGCGTACCAGTGGTGGTTAACTGTTCGGGATAGTGCCATAGCGGAGGATCTGACCTGGGAATATGTTAAGGAGGCATTCCAGAAGAAATATGTGGGAACCAAGTATACAGATGAACAATGGAAGGCTTTTCTGGGGTTGGTGCAAAGGAGCAAGTCTGCATCGCGAGAATATGAGCGAGAATTTTCGAGGTTGAGCCGCTATGCTCGAGGGTAGTGGCAAGCGAGCATGAACGCGCGTGTCCGTTTTGAGGACGGGTGAGGACGATCGATACTATTGATAGCACCGCATCGGGAGCGGGAATTCTTTGCTTTGGTAGAAAATGCCAAGGTGGCCGAGGGAATTAAGGATGCTACCAAGCAGGCTGTGGATAGGAATAAGCCCAAAAGAGGTTTTGGGCCATCTGGAAAGGGTCACAAGAGGCCTAGAGTTGACGGGCCACAAAATCAACAAGCTGGTACGGGCTGGCAGTATCGCCCTTGTGAGCATTGTGGAAAGAAGCACTTGGGAGAGTGTTAGAAAAAGACGGGACGATGTCTCAAGTGTGGGTCCAAGGACCATATGCTTAAGGATTGCCCCAAGCTACTAGATAAGAGCCAACCGGCAGCACAGAATGCTAATCAGACTGGTAGAGACGGACAGCAGCCTCAATGAGGTCGTGGTTCGGCTAACAGAGGGAATGGTGCTGGCAGAGGCCGTGGAGCACAGGGTCGAGGTGCTACTAATGCAGAAGCAAGGCAACCAGGTTTGGTTTATGCGGTTCACCGGAGGGAAGATGGAGACGCGCCGGATGTTATAACCGGTACGTTCTTTATTCATGACAAACCCTATCTTGCTCTGATTGATGTGGGCTCGACCCATTCATATGTTGCATGTAGTGTAGTGGAAACACTAGGCCTAGACTCTAAACTCTCTGATAAGCAGATAACTGTAGTAAGCCCATTAGGCCAAACCGTAGTAATAGATAAGATTTTTCGGAATGTACCCCTAGAGATTCAGGGAGTAAACTTTCGGGCTGATTTAATGGAGTTACCCTTCGGAGAATTTGAGCTTATACTTGGAATGGATTGGCTAGTAGAGCACCGAGCCGTGTTGGATTGTGCGGCTAAACGTATGGAACTAAGAACCCTAGAGGATGAAGTAGTGGTGATGATCGGCAAAAGGAGGAACTACTTGTCTAACGTAGTTTCGGCACTAAAGGCTGAGAAGATGGTTAAGAAAGGGTGCAAGGCGTTCCTGCCCTTCATAAGTGCGTTAGGTGGAAAGGATGAAGGTGTCAATGGAGTTAAAACCGTAAGAGATTTTGAAGACGTATTTCCGGAGGAATTACCAGGAATACCCCCAGATAGGGAGGTCGAATTTGGAATAGATTTGCTACCAGGGACAGCTCCTGTGTCCATCGCTCCATACCGAATGGCGCCAAAGGAGTTAGTGGAGCTCAAGGCTCAAATCCAAGAGTTGTTGGATCGTGGGTTCATTCGACCCAGTGTGTTTCCATGGGGAGCACCGGTCCTATTTGTGAAGGAAAAGGACGGAACTATGCGTATGTGCATAGATTATCGTCAGTTGAATAAGCTGACCATCAAGAACAAGTATCCTTTGCCAAGGATAGACGACTTGTTCGATCAGCTGAAAGGGGCAGCTGTGTTTTCAAAGATCGATCTACGGTCGGGATATCATCAGTTGAAGGTGAAGGAGGCTGATATCCATAAGACCGCTTTTAGGACAAGATATGGCCACTTTGAGTTTGTGGTGATGCCGTTTGGTTTAACGAACGCTCCAGCCGCGTTCATGGATATAATGAATCGGGTTTTCCAACCCTACTTGGATAGGTTCATCATCGTATTCATCGATGATATCTTGGTATATTCTAAGTCGGAAGAGGAGCATGATGAGCATCTCCGAGTGGTGTTGGAAGTGTTAAGGGAGAAGAAGCTCTATGCCAAATTCAGCAAGTGTGAATTTTGGCTTAAGGAGGTTGGCATTCTAAGGACATGTGGTATCCGCAGAAGGAATAAGAGTGGATCCTAGGAAGATTGAAGCAGTGTTGGATTGGAAACCACCTAGGTGCGTGGCTGAAATCCAGAAGTTTCTTAGGCTTATGTGCTATTACTGAGAAGGTTTGTGGAAGGATTTTCGTCAATAGCCGCGCCTTTGACAAAGTTACTAAGGAAGGAAGTACCCTTTGAATGGACTCATAAGCAGCAGGAGAGCTTTGAAAGGCTTAAGAGGGTGTTGATGGAAGCTCCAGTGTTAATTCAGCCGGAGGCAGACAAGGACTTCGTAGTATACTGTGACGCTTCGCACACCGGGTTAGGCTGTGTGCTAATGCAAGAAGGAAAAGTAGTCGCTTATGCGTCTCGGCAGTTAAGGCCGCATGAGGTTAACTACCCAACTCATGACTTGGAGCTCGCAGCTGTAGTTTTCGCCCTTAAGGTTTGGAGGCACTACCTTTATGGAGAAAGGTCAGTTATCTACACAGATCACAAAAGCCTTAAGTATTTGTTGACTCAAAAGGAGTTGAACTTGAGGCAGCGAAGGTGGGTGGAATTACTGAAGGACTACGATTGTTCGATAGAATATCATTCGGGCAAGGCGAATGTGGTAGCTGATGCCCTAAGTAGGAAGGTTGTGTCGGATTTAAGGGCTTTGTTCACTCACTTAAGTCTGTATGATGACGGAAGCCTGTTGGCAGAGTTACAAGTCAAGCCCACATGGCTGAAGGAGGTGAAAGAGGGACAGTTGGCTGATAAGGACTTAAGTACTAAGTTACAGCAAGTACAGCAAGGAGGATTAGAGGACTATGGCGTCAGTAATAAAGGAGTGTTGTGCTACAAAGGGAAGGTCTGTATGCCGAGGGATAAGAAGTTGAGACAAAGGATCCTTCGGGAAGCGCATGGTAGCCCTTATGCTATGCATCCCGGAGGCATCAAGCTGTATAGGGATCTAAGAGAACAATTTTGGTGGTCTGATCTTAAGCGGGAAGTGACTGAATTCGTGGGAAAGTGTCTGACGTGTCAGCAAGTTAAGGCTGAACACCAAGTTCCATCGGGATTGCTACAACCAATTGAGATTCCCCAATGGAAGTGGGAAAGAATTACCATGGACTTCGTTAGTGGGCTTCCCCTTACGCCTACTAAGAAGGACTCGGTATGGGTGATAGTGGACCGTTTGACTAAGTCCGCGCACTTTATCCCAGTAAGAATGGATTATACTCTTCAGAAGCTGGCTAAGTTATATGTGGCGGAGATTGTGAGGTTACATGGAGTACCAATGTCGATCATCTCCGATAGGGACCCAAGGTTCACGTCTCGATTCTGGAAAGCACTTCATCAAGCTTTAGGCACTAAGTTGGACTTCACTACGGCTTTTCATCCACAATCAGACGGGCAGTCTGAACGGGTTATACAAGTGTTGGAAGATATGTTGAGAGGCTGTATAATGGATTTTCGAGGAAGTTGGGAAGATTACTTGCCTTTAGCCGAAGTTAAACTTACAACAACAACTATATCGGGCTAGCATTCGGATGGCACCATATGAAGCATTGTATGGTAGGAAGTGTAGACCTACTTGTTGGACCGAGTTAGAGAACGTCGGTTTTGGGTCCGTAATTAGTAGCCAAATCGAGAGAAGGTTGAGTTTATTCGAGCACGGTTGAAAGAAGCTTCTGATAGACAGAAGTCGTACGCAGACCTTAAGCAGAAGGAGATCGAGTTTGAAATAGGAGACCAAGTATTCCTAAAAGTCTCGCCTTGGAAGAAGGTCATGAGGTTCGGTCGAAAAGGGAAGTTAAGCCCAAGGTTTATAGGGCCTTATCAGGTACTGAAGCGAGTTGGGCCAGTGGCATACCAATTGGAGTTGCCACCAGAGTTGCAGCAAATGCACGACGTATTCCATGTATCCATGCTACGTCGCTATCGATCAGATCCGTCTCATGTGGTACCTGTTGAAAAAGTGGAGTTAAGGCCTGATCTATCCTATGAGGAAGAGCCAATTCGAATCTTGGAACATGGTGTGAAAGATCTACGAAGGAAGTCAGTGCCTCTAGTCAAGGTGTTATGACGCAATCATGGATCGGAAGAAGCTTCATGGGAGCCTGAAGAGACAATACGACAACAATACCCTCAATTGTTTAGTTAGGAAATTTCGGGGACGAAATTTTGTTTAAGGGGGGTAGAACTGTAACATCCTAAAAAGGGCCTATGCATTTCCGGTTTAATTGTACGAAATGACAAGTTTTAAGTACTATGAATGAATTTTTGAAAATTTTGGAAACCTAGAAATGCATGGAAATGGAAATGAACATTTTTGGAAACTTAGACATTTTTGGAAACCTGAACATTTTGGAAACTTGAACATTTCTGGAAACCTGAACAGTTTGGAAACTTAAACATTTTTGGAAACCTGAACATTTTTGGAAACTTAGACATTTTTGGAAATGATTCAGAAATGGAAATGAACATTTCTGGAAACTTGGAAATGTAAGAAAATGGCAAGTTTACAGAGCCGATCGAAAATTTTAGGAAACTTAGAAATGATGCAGAAATGTCAAATTTTAAAGTTTAAAATAGGAAATAGAGGCAAGAGGGCCTTAAAAGAAAAAGTTGGTAGAATTTGACACACAAAAAGCTTGGAAATGTGGCTCAAGATGTCACTTAGGGCCTATGGAAATGGCACCTTATGCAAGAGGACTTGGCCACGAGTTCGAGTCACTTGGGAAGCAAAGAAAATAAGTTTTATTTTTGCTTCTAGAGACACCAAGGTGGACGGCACAAGCATTCTAGAATGGGGTGTTTTATTTCCATTAATATTGCTTAATTAAGTGATAAATAAAAGTTTTTTTTTAATTTGGAAGAGATAATAAGGATTTTTCTCTAGTTTATTTTAAATAAAATAGATGATGGAAGAGTGGTGGCCAAGTCTAGGACTCTTGGCTTGTTAAATTCGGCTAAAAAGAGGGAGAGTTTAAGGATTTTCTCTCATCTTTTCCAAGTGTGCCGAAATTTTCATAGTTCTCCCCCTCTCTGCCGAAATTTCTTTAAGCAAAATCCATCTTCTCTTCTTCTATTTTCTTCTCCGATTCTTCTGTCAAAGCCGAATCCTTGTTGATTCTAAGTAAAGGAGCAATCAACCACAACATCAAAAGGGTTTCCACCATTATTGAATAGAAGGATCAAGGATCTAAGGTAAGAGGTATGAATATTTGGTTAAAGGTTATGATTCATATTTTCAAAGTTAGATTTAATCTAACACAAAGTTATAGGGATTTCGACAGGCATATAAAAGAATCCTCTTCAGATTTGGAATTTGTAAGGTAAGTGATATTCGGCCAAGGCTTGTTTTTTTGATATTTAGGATTATTTCCCATTATTTCAAAAGCCTGAAACTAACATGGTTACATGGTTAGTGATAGCCGATTTCAAGAACATAAATCTTCGGGATCTGATTATCAATGAAATCGGCAAACAAGGTTAGTAATACAAATCCTACTAGGATTTGGTTTTTAAGCCAAATAAGGTTATTAATGTGTCTTTTATAATGGCCGAATATAGGCAACAGCAGATCTAAACTTTAGATCGGGATTTTCGAGATCTCAAGGAGCCTATTAAGCAAATCAGGTGTGTACTCACACTAACTTTCAATATGTTATGGCAATAATTATTTTTATATGTGAATGTGCATAAGAATGAGAATGTGGCTATGTACTACAAATGTGGCAAAAAGTACCCAGGTACGTTTCCTACTTTTGATAGGATTATGAATGTGATATATTTTGAATAAGTAACATGAATAAGAATAAGTTATGCATGATATAAAATAATTGGGGCATTTGGGATATATGTGAAGGGAGAAAGTGAAGGTGATAACTACGGTCTCACCAACGAAATATGGTGACTACGGTCACATTATTTGAATATGGTAACTTCGGTTACATTATCTGGATATAGTGTCTAATGACACAACATAAGTGGGCGATGAGCACGTCGACTGCAGTGACTGCCTTCGATGGTGTGTAGCGGATGGAGGGTCGACTTAGTAGTCCCCACGGTGTGATTGGCAGGTACGGGTGGTGTGTAGCGGATGGACAAATAGGCTTGGGTTGGGTTGCATCATTTTGATTTGAATATGTACTTGATATGAAAATATGTATGCCTGATCTAGTATTGTGTGCACATTGAGTCTGTTGACTCACCCCGTTGGGGAATTATTTTCAGGAGATGAGCAATAATGGACCGGGTCGGCAGGAGCTAAAGGTGGCCATGCATCACATGAAGAATTTATTTAGAATTTGGACTTTATTTAATTTTAGTACTTTAAATTTTATTTTGGGTTTGAATGATGTAATAAGGCCATAAGGCCCAGATGGATTTCCTCTATTTCTGCTTATTTTTATTTAATTATGTTACAATTTATTTTTGATTAAAGTTGAGGAAAAACAAAAAATTAATTCTTTTCAATTAATAAACCCTAAAATTATTTTGTCACCTTACTTATATGGATTTTAAAAATTTATTAAATGGGTTCCAATCTAAGCCCAACCCAAAACCAATATTTTTCTAAAATCTTATGACTTTTCTCTAAGTAACAAAGGATTCTGAAAACCGGTTTACTTAAGGAGCAAACCAGATCCGGTTCAGGCTCGTGGGCCGGGTGTGGGGTGTTTCATTCCCACTGCATGGCCACCTCGAGTCCACTCGGCTCCACATCCGCGATCTACATGTCACCGAAAAATGTAAAGAGAAGGTGAGTCACCAAGACTCGAAGATATGTAACCCTTCCCCGGTTTAATGCCACGACATACACAATTTATAACAAATTAACATGCATAAAGTCATGCACCCAACCTAGCCATCCAAACGCCTTTCTCTACCCGTGTGGTACCAAACCACCGGTGGTGCCAAACCACCTGGTGACTTAAAGTCACAATTGTGATACCAAATCTTTGGAGGTGCCAAACCTCGATGTCAGAAGACACAAATCGAATGATGGGGCCAACCCATCGTGTGATACCAAATCACTTTGGCGTCAATCCTCGAATATCATCGTGGGGCCAACCCACCGTGGTGCTAAGCCACTGGGACGGACGCTATGAGGTGCCAAACCTCTCGAGGTGCCAAACCTCTGGTGACCGAAGTCACAATGTGGTTCCAAACCACTGGTGTCCGTCGACACTAATAACACTGCCCCTTCCTCTCATCAACCCACATCAAACAGTTATATAACAGAGTTCATGCCAACATACATTTAAATCACATGTATCAAATAGGCCATGCTTCCCAAAAGCATCATAAATCAATCTCATACTGACAGAGACTTACCGGTATCCTCGCTTATATCGTTACGGTATTAAATCCAGCGCTACATAAACCAAATTTAGCATACATAACATATAGCACGTTAACTAGTTATAAAGTGTGTATGTACACACCTGTCACCAACAGTCGTTCTAAATCCCGAAAAATCAAATCGGCACCCTAGACTTCCTACTCCTATATTCGGCCAAACACTAGGTTAGTGCCATGGCCTATTCGGCCAAATCAAAATAATTGAAAAAGGTTCCTAGTGAACCCGAAACCTTACCTTCACACTTTTGGATACTAACCACAGCACCCGATTCCCGAATCAAATTCTGTTGACAGAGAATGGAGACTTGGACCGATTTCTTCAAGATCCCGAAGCACCTAGACAAAAATCGACTTTAAAGTCGATAATTAATACCCTTGTAAACAGATGCCGAAATCAGCTCTTACCCATATCAAAATCGACCAAGAAAGGGGAGGGGAAAGAATAAGTATTCGGCCTAGTGCACTTACCTTCTTCAATCGATTGACAACGAGAATCTGAAGAGATCTATACTACCCTTTTAATATTCGGCCAAGGCTACAAAAATAGGAGAAAGAGATTCGGCACACCAAGGAGGAGTATATTCGGCTATAGGGAAGAAGGAAAAATAATGGAAAGGTGTTAAAGTTTCGGTTTTGAGAAGAAAAGAAAAGAAAAAAAATAGATTGAAGATGATGGTATAGGGGATTCGGCTACTTAAGAAAAATGAAGAAAAGAAAAACAAGGTGATGGGTAGGTGCTTTTAAAGGAATTCGGCAACCCCCCCTTAAGCTTGCCGTCCACTCTTCTCATGAAGAGTTTAATATTCAATCAATTTCCTTAAATTGCTCTTGACCAATTAATCAAGTAAAATCCAATTAAAAAGCTAATATCATCCTTATTAACCCTTATTATCTCATCAAATAAATAAAAAAAAAACAAAGAAGCCATGTGCTCATCAACCAGCCGAACAAAGAACCCATGTGCAGGCCAACTCCCTTTTCACGCCAGCCTTGCAAAATAAAAAAAACCACCGCTGCTGCATACTGGGTTCGAACGCAGGACCTAGTGGAGACAACCCCTTCTTCCAACGCCCAGGCCACTTTTCCAAATTGACTTTCATGTCAAATAGCCACAACATTTAATTTTAAAGCCTTCTTACTAAAGCCCATCACCGCATATAAAAATAAGACGCAAAATGCTGCTCCAGCCACTCGAACCTGCGCCCATCCTTACCTCCAACTCCTAAGTGGCGCACGGAAACCACTTTGCCAATGAGTTCTTTGTGTCCTAGACTCACCCCAGCTCCTTTTAAGGCCTTCTTCCATTTGTAACGCCAAACCCAAAAATTAAAACGCCACTTGCTGCTGTCGTGCCTTGAACCCAGGCCCTTGCTGGCGTTACTTCTAGCCCTTAAGTGGCACATGGGAGCCACTTTACCAAGGCGCTCTTTGTGCCATAATTCGCCCAAATTTTTATTTAAGCCCTATCTCACCTAGCTCCCCCTTTTTAGGTACTAAAAAAAAAAATTTAACACTAGGTCAGGCCTAACTCGGGTTTAATTCTAGACCCTAGAATACGCCAAATAAATCATAATATTTATTCTTCAGGCACACACATGGGAAATTAGCTAAGTTACAAACAACCCCTAATTTGGGGTGTTACACTGACTAATTACACATGGCCTGGACACGCCCGTGTGGGTAGTCTGCGGCCTATCCTAACTTAAAATGCTAACATGCAGGGGACACACGGCCAAGTCGCACGCCCGTGGGCTAACCGTGTGTCACACATGGTCTAGACACACTCCCGTGTGCCTACCCATGTGGACAAGAACAAGGTTGTTTGCCAAGCTCCTTGCACCCCTATAGCTTACACTATATGAGTCCATTCAACATGCTAATAAACATCTCATAATTTCAACATAAACTCTCATAGATAACTTGGAAATTTCATATATGGTAGAATGAGCCATCATACATGGCAATTTACAAAAAAAAAAAATGTCTTAACAAGAGCCAATACACTTTTGGCCAAAATAACAAAATAATATAACTAGTCTAGCCCCTATACATGCCTTACACAAAATCACTAAATCTAGTTATACAGAAGTGAGCAGATAGTGTGGGCGGTCTTCTAGTTATTGGCGTATCCTGGCTCGACTTTTAAGCTCTATAAAACAAGGGAAAGAAAAGGGAGTAAGCCTTAAGCTTAGTCAGTTCACGTGTAAACAATATAACATTTTAACATGTATTAAACAATTTCACAACATTTATGTATATTAAGTAAAAATCAATCTACACTCATGATCATGCTTACTCATTTCCTCCATTCACACATTCTAACACATCACAAGCATAATGCGCACATTCATTAACGGTTCCCCTGCACTTAACATTACAAGGTCACATATTATAACACATCATCATTCCTAAATCCATTACTCATAGTCAATTTATTTGGTGGTTTCGTACTTAGCCCACCATCAATCTTTATTAGGGTGCAACACTACATTCATCTCGACAAGTTAACTATCTCAAATTGTTCTAATATCAAATCCCTTCCTGAAGGTACTGTGTCTATTAGACCGAAAAAACTGAGGATCGACCAGTGCAAAGCTTTTGATCATTCCAAAATCTTGTTGTATACATCCCTTGAATCTTTGGATATAAGAGATACGAAGTGTGGTCAACTGGAATCTTTCCCATTAGGATCGTTTCCTATGCTAAAGCGAGTTCAGTTTTGGAAATGTGAAGAGTTGAAGTTTATTACTGCTGCTTTGGAGGGCTCTCACCACCAACATCTAACATGTCTCGATTCTTTGGCTATAGAGTTCTGCCAAAATTTGATATCTTTTCAAATTGAAGATGGATTATCTATCACCAATTTGACCCAACTTTTGCTTTAGAGGTGCTAAAGTCTAAAGTCATTGCTAGAGCAAATGCACTCTGTCTTTCCATCTCTCGAGTATTTGACAATAACTGGATGTCTAGAAATAGAGAGGGTTCTAAAAGAGGGTTTGCCATCCAAATTAAAAGATATTACAATCAAAGGCACTACACCAAAATAAACTTTTAGCGGTGTTTTTTTAGGCTTTTAGCGGCGTTTATAAGAGTCACTAATAGTACTTGCGGCGCTTTCGAAAGCGCCGCAAAAAATGCCGCTAAAATAAACACCGCAAACTTTAGCGGCGTTTATGAGAAAAAAACGCCGCTAAAGATCATGACTTTTAGCGGCACTTTTCCCACAAACTCCATTAAAAATCTAGGCTTTTAGCTACGCTTTCTCTACAAACTCTGCTAAAAGCATGACCTTTAGTGAAGTTTTCTCCAAAAACGCCGCAAAAAGCTTGACCTTTAGTGGCGCTTTTAAAAACGCCACTAAAAGTCATGAAAAATAAAAAAATAAAATATTATAAAAAGAATAAAATTAAAATATTATAAAAATTTAAGGAAAAATAGTAAAATTAAATATTTTTCAGCCCATAACATTTAAACAAAAAAAAAATTAAGCCAATCAATACTATAAAACCAGCAAATAAAAGAAGTGGGGAAAGAATAAAAAATAAACAAGAAGGATGTGATAAAATTTCATCACCAAAACAAAATTATGGCGAGTTTGAGTTATTTATCTCACTGCACCGACTCCTCATTGTTCATTACTTTAGGTTGTTGCTTCACAATTGGGACAATCAACTTCCACACTACATATTAAAAGAAAAGAATATATTAAATCAAATTCCAAAACAATTGCATAACAGGATTTGGGAGCAAATGTCATCCACCACTTTACTTGATTCATGTACATATCTAAGTGATGAAAGAAAGCTACATCAGTGCATGATAAATGAGATATCAATGAAACGATCCTCTTCAATTGACAAAATCCTCAAGCTGCACACCTAAGATGGTCATGTATACAGAAAAGTAGTGACTTAAGCACTACCTAAATTAACACCGAAAGTGGCACCAACTTTGATCTGGATACATTTGCTCCTACTACCGCTCCATTACATTATATTATCATTGTATTCACTAATCAACTTAGTTCCATATGGCCAAAACCTTCCATTAGAATTAACATTATCCAAACAAAGCAAAGCAGAGTTGAAAGCGATGCTTTATGTGTAAAACATCACTAGCCAGAGTGAATGTGGTGACTAAATTATAGAAATTAAAGGGACAGTTACATTACAACACCGCAAAATAATAAGCTGAAAAAAAAGAAGGCACGATAATCGAAAGACAATGCATACCTCTATATTCCCATGTAAAGAGGTAATGACCTAAAAATTGACATAAATTAGCACCAAGATTAGTATCGGTTAAAAGTAGTCCTTAAAAGCTCTACACCTAAAATCAATAGAAAGCTAAGCCGGATAACACCTGAAACACAAAAGGGTAGATCATAACATGTCATTTTATTTCCCAATGAATCTCTTAACACATTGCAATTTATTAGCGAAAAAGAATTTCGATACCATATAGTAAGGCATATTATAAACATTATTGACAAAAAGGGAATGACATGCATAAGAAATTTATAACATAATGTTAAACAAAGTGAAGAAAAAAAGTTATTGGCACATCGGATAACAAACCCATGTCCCACATAAATGTGTCTTTGAGAAGTTAAGTTGTTGATGGAAAGAGTCCTACATTTCCTTCTTCCCACCACTTAAAAGCGCCCTAACCCACCCGAATATCATACCTTTGGGTTCTGGTTCCCATTGATCATAAGTGATTACCTCGGTGGAAAATTTCTATAAATCTCTCTCTGCAATTGAAAAACTATTCAAGACATACTCTTATAAGAACTTTTAAAGGAAATAAAACCATTTTGTACATACCGAAAGTTTGGATTGAGAATTATAACTTTGCAAGGAAAATATCCTTCTGTAAAGTAACTCCCTTTGTTCAAGATTCGATTTAAGGATCAAGTTCGTGTTTTTAGCCTCTGTAACTGAAACAACAAATATTTTATAATCATCTTCACTTCTCCGCTCTATAGAGTTGGAAAATTTTCAACATTTTTAAAGTAAGGCTTCAGTAATTTTATCCAACTTAATAACAATTTGAAATAGGTGGAAGGCCCAACTTTATAATAAGACTATAGGAG
This sequence comes from Gossypium bickii, assembly GCA_025503065.1. Classification (NCBI taxonomy): domain Eukaryota; kingdom Viridiplantae; phylum Streptophyta; class Magnoliopsida; order Malvales; family Malvaceae; genus Gossypium; species Gossypium bickii. The sequence continues at coordinate 58,823,724 of CP106721.1, read as the reverse complement.
TCACTTAACAAGCAGACACATTCACATGTGTGACAAATGAACAATAATCTCAAATTGAGATACATACCAATGAAGATTCAATCACTAAAAACAAATGAACAAAAATTTTTAACATTTTTCAATTTGTTTGGATTAACAAATAGATAACCCTCCAACCAAGGTTTTTAACTCTAAGCTACTAACATCAAACATTAACTTACTTAATAGATAACCTCTAATATGAAATTTTTACTATTTTATTTACATATGAGGAGTGTTTACAGTCTATTCATATTTAATGAGAAAGAAAATTTCTAAAGCGCAAAAGGTTTTTTCTTTTTCCCTTCCATATGTAAACGCATACCATTTAAACGCAAACTTACTATGCTTAGTTGTTTTTCTCTCTTATAAATATAACAAAAATTTGAAATTTTCTAAAATTAAGCCAACACACAAGACGTCTATTATGTTTTTCCAAACTTGGAATAAACTCTTGCTTTGTGACTATGATACAATTAACCTTCTGAGAAAACTTTATGATTGCTCATATCGGTGACAACAAAGAACCGTCCTTCTCCTTTTCTCGTTAGTATTTTTCTTTTACTCTAAATCAAGTTACAAGAGTTGCAAAAATGATTTGTGATAGTAAGCTAAAAGTTATACTCTAAATCAAGCCAATGTACTAATAAAGATTTAATTTTAAGCTTATAATTGCTTTAAGAACTTGTTGTTCTTTGCAGAATTCCTAAAGATAAACTTAATAATCGCATATATGCACAAATAGTTCTTTTGCTTAATATTTTAATAGGTAACTTTAATGTTATTAAAATTCTTACAAATTCACTCAACATTTTAATTAAAATAAAATAGGTAGATTAACTAACCACGTTATAAAAGTTGAGGTACCAAATTCTGTCAAAAAATTAAATATAGAAATTAAAATTAAAATTTGATAATAGCATAAGGATCAAAATTAAAATTTCACCATTATTATATAATCTTAAAAAAAAAGTGTTTATTTGGACATGTATGAATAAGGAAGCCTTGGAGCATTCTTGTCCCTTTCTTAACTTGACTCGTGAATCAACATTTTGAGAATATAATATAAAAATTTTAGAAAATCAAGTGAATTAAGTATCAACTTGCAAATCAACCCATTTAAATAAATAATTAGGTCAACAAAGCGCATCGATGAGATTTGTTGCTATCCATCATCTAGAACCAAGGATTCATTAACACATTTGTACTCCCTATTAACTAGCTTATCTCCGATTGCAAAATCTCATATTATTTTGTTCAGCTCAACTATCATTCCTAGAAAAACAGCAGGCAATCAAAGTTTCATCTTCAAACTAAACTGAAAGGCACGATCTTTGGGGTAATTAGCCTATCAATCAAATTAAACTGAAAGGCACGATCTTTATTCTTTGGGGTAATTAGCCTATCAATCAAATTAAACTGTACATTCTTTGGTTTTTATTCTTTATTCATGACCATATCAACAATCATCCTTAGAATCATTTATTCTTTGGATTTGTTCGTCTTCGAGCCTAGGTATCCAGATATCAATATCATGAGCAATGTTGTTACTAACTCCCTTTTTGAACAAGATATAAGTCTAGGGGATCTCAGGATTTTGAAGATGACAGAGATAGCGACATCTCTTCTGACTTGTTAAGAATGGTTTGACAAGATGGAAAAAGACCTTACTCTACAAAGGGACATTGGATATTGTGGGCTTAGAAAAGGGGTGAAGATCGAAGCTCATCTTACCATAGAAATAATGCGGACGTTATTGAGTTATTTTCAAAAAGACTCAAAGACGTTTTGCATGATCATATTAGGACATGCTTAGGCTAATAAGAAGCGCCCTAAATATGAGGATTGGGCACTACCCAATTTGCAGAGAAAGAGATGGTATGAACTATACCGTATCTAAGGAGACAATATTCAAGGACTTACTTCAATTCTTCACAAACTTTTCATATGTGGGGCATGGATATTATGGGGCCAATCTTGTAAAATGCTTCAAGTTGACATCGATTCACTGTCATGGTCATTGTCTATTTTACTAAGAGGGTGAATATTGCTTCATATGCCAATATTGCAAAGTCGACAGCCAAAAAAAAAACAAAAAAAATGAATGATGAATAAAGGAAAGGATCAGACACCAGCACAGAATGTATAACTGTATAAAGTTAAAGTTTACAATTTGTCCAGAGATCCTGCAGCAAATCACTATACAGAAAAAGCTGCCAAAAGAAAATAAAAAAAGAGAAAAACAAAAATTATGAAAGGTGATTTAGACTTGTAAGGATTGGCATAAGAAGCTACTGTTACCTTCTGTCTTATTGAACATCGGCTAGAACCTTCACTGGGGCAACATGTTACCCATTGATTTATGGATTTGAAGCATTTTGTCATTCGAACCTAATCGAAGAAAAGGTTAAAAGTTATCCGCCACGGTCATATGATGCAAGCTTACGTTAAAGAAGTTCATTTTAGGGAATTCGAAACCTGATGTTGAAAAAGATTTTTCCTCTACAAAACGATTTTAGAGGAAAGCATATTCTGAATTGGGAAATACCTTATGAGATGAATGGCGAATACATGCCTAATCCGGTGGATTCAGGTTTAGTCAAAAAGGATTTTACCTGAAAGGGAAAAGGGTCAAGGTGAAAACCCGCAAAGGGTGCCTTGAATCAAAAAAAAAAAAAGAGAGGCCAAGGCGAAAACCCGCAAAGGGCGCTTTGAGACCAAAGGGGCTTTAAGTTGAAAACCCGAAAAGGGCGGCTCAAATTTTGAATAAAAGTGGGGCATACAGTAGTCTTGTTACGTCTGAATTAGCAATGAGGAAGTATGTTACGCCTTGGGGCATCGGCAAAATACTCAGGATCCCCTAAACACATATTGAGCTTAAAATGGTCTTCAAAAAGTTGGAACAAAAAAGCTCAGTCTGCGATATCTAGGTCACCTAGCTTCTATCCTACCCATTTTTGGACTTCCTTATCTTTGATTGCTTCATTCTTTTAAGATATACCAACCAATTTTCATTTATTGCCTTGGTTATCTTTGATTAGCTTATTTGCTTCGAGCTATACTCCTGATTAATTTCTTTCATGTTCATTGTTGTGATCTTTTTCAAGAATTTTATTGAAATAATGATTAATGGACTAATAACACTTCATAAAAGGAGTTTCGCATACTACTCTGGAAGTTTCTAAATAACACAAGGAATTTGAAACACGACTATTGCTCAGAACTCACCAAGCTTAAGGGCTGGAAACATTGAAAATGATAATCTCTTCAAATTCTTCTTGGATAAAGACAATTTTGTTGGTGACATCATATTGGCAAATAACGAATAAGGTCAATCCAAGTGTAAAAGGGGATCATTGTCGGGATACCTTGCATCCGTTTAGACACATGCATCTGGTCATTACATCCTGGGAATGGTGTAACAGATTGAAAGTGATACAAGTTCTATACCTCTGAATGCTAACAAAAAAGAAACCAAATGTCATTCCCCTGAAGTTGCAATGGGAGATATCAACTTCATGTCTCAAGGTTCAAGCGGGGCTAACTCAGAAATTATATTGGGGCAAGCTGGTTGAGAAGAACATAATTGATGAACAAAGATAAAAAAAATAAATGAGTAATAACACCTTGAGCGAGAATCATACTCATATCATAGCATGTCTAATTAGGAGCATTTGATGCATTTCAATAAAGGAATCCTAATTATTAGGCATAAGCATATACCCATTCTACAGGTTATGCCTTCTAAAGGACCATGTAGTAAAATTGAAGACATCAGTCTGGTGATCCCTGAGTTTGCAGGGATCAGATTGAAGATAGTAGATCGAAGATTTCAGTCTGGTGATCCCTGAGTTTGTAGGGATCAGATTGAAGACAGCAGATCGAAGATTTCAATCTGGTGATCCCTGAGTTTGCAGGGATCAGATTGAAGACAGCAGATCGAAGATTTCAGTCTGGTGATCCCTGAGTTTGCAGGGATCAGATTGAAGACAGCAGATCGAAGATTTCAGTCTGGTGATCCTTGAGTTTCCAGGGATCAGATTGAAGATAGCAGATCGAAGATTTCAGTCTGGTGATCTCTCAGTTTGCAGAGATCAGATTGAAGACAGCAGATCGGATACGTCGATCACCGTGATCCACGAGTTTGCGAGGATCGATTGAAGATATTAGATGGAAGATATCACCTGGTGATCCCCGAGTTTGCGAGGATCGATTGAAGATAGTAGATCGAAGATTCGACCGTGATCCTCGAGTTTACTGAGGATCGATTGAAACGATGAGTCGGATACGCCACCGATGATCCCTGAGTTTGTATGGATCAGATTGAAGATAGTAGATTGAAGATACCGGTCTGGTGATCCCTGAGCTTGCAGGGATCAAACTGAAGATAGCAGATTTGATCTTCCTGAAGTTGCAGGGAGCAGATCGAAGATATCAGTCTAGTGATCCCTGAGTTTGCAGGGATCAGATTGAAGATAGCAGATTTGATCTTCCTGAAGTTGCAGGGAGCAGGTTGAAGATATCAATCTGGTGATCCCTGAGTTTGCAGGGATCAGATTGAAGATAGCGAATTTGATCTTCCTAAAGTTGCAGGGAGCAGATCAAAGATATCAATCTGATGATCCCTGAGTTTGCAGGGATCAGATTGAAGATAGCAGATTTGATCTTCCTGAAGTTGCAAGGAGCGGTCGAAGATATCAATCGATGATCCCCGAGTTTGAGGATCGATTGAAGATAGTGATTTGATCTTCCTGAAGTTGCAGAGAGCAGGTCGAAGATATCAATCCTGAAGTTGCAGGGAGCAGGTCGAAGATATTAATCTGGTGATCCCTGAGTTTGTAGGGATCAGATTGAAGATAGCAGATTTGATCTTCCTGAAGTTGCAGGGAGCAGGTCGAAGATATCAATCTGGTGATCCCTGAGTTTGCAGGGATCAAATTGAAGATAGCAGATTCGATCTTCCTGAAGTTGCAGGGAGCAGATCGAAGACATCAGTCTGGTGATCCCTGAGTTTGTAGGGATCAGATTGAAAATTTCAGATCTGGTCTCCTTGAGTTTGCAGTGAAGCATATCATAAGATAGTGGATATTGCCTTCATGAAGTTGAAGTTATCAAACTCACTGAAATCAAGATGAAGAACCAATGCTGTTCAGATTGGAAGTCATTTGAAGGAGACCAAGAAGCCAAGGTTCCGCCAAGACCGGGCAAAATTGGTCCTTTTATAGTCTTTGCTCTATTCTTGTTTCACAATAATGAGCAAAGAGGGGCAGCTGTAAGAACCCAATTTAGCCCGGGTCCATACAAAAAATAATAAACCCGAAATAATAAAATAAAGTCCAAGTCCAGTCCAAAATATATCATTTAAAGATTGAAGGTCTATCTACAAGCTTGACGTATATGGAAGTACAATCTTCAACGATATGTAATCTTAAATATGATATGCAATCTTAGAAGATATGGTATGTAATATTAAAAGATATGATTTTGTAATCTTAGAGATTTAATTGGTAGATACATTTTAATCTTAGTCGTTGATGTAATTGATCTGTACCGTTGGATTTGGGGAGGCTCAACTATAAATAGAGGCCTCTCCCTTCATTGTAGAGGACAGGAGTTTTGGAAGCAATAAGAATTCTTGAGAGCATTCACTCGAATTTCTCTCCCTATTGCGTTCTTATTTTCTGTGGCTTGTTCTTATTTTGTTCTTCACTCATCTTCGTTCCTTTTTGAGTTGCTTCCGTTCGAGTTAGATTTTGGTGGAGGAATTTCGTTGAATCCTCATATTGCGGAAGTAAGGTTGACTTATGCGTTTTTTAACCTTTTTTATTTATCCAATATCATTTTTATACTTTTATTTTTTAAAAACAATTGTTATAATAGATTAATATATTATATATGTGTGTTTTATATAAAAATTAAAAATTATTATATACTATTTATTAATTATTTTTTATTATATATAGTTATTTATACATGTATTAGATTACTAAATTATGTATATATTTATGATAAGTTTTTTTTCTTTTAATGTATATATATTAAATCATTTTAAAAGTCACCACACATTTTTTTTAATGTTTAAATATGTTATTCCATTTTTATTTAATTTTGTTATTTCGTGACAATTTCAATATTTGCTATATTACATGTTTATTTATATTCTTTAGATCATTTATTATTGTTTAACATAGTCCATTATATATTTATGTTATATTATCCTTTTATTATTTATTGTTAATATAATTTGTAATATTGTAAAATTGCTATTAAATATATATGTCGTAATATCTTATTCAAATCATAGCTTTTATAAAAACATGTTTTGAATCGATACCATTTACTTCAAATGATTCTCAAAGTATGGTGATATGTGATATTTGGAGAATTTCGAGAAGAATCTTGCCCTAACTTATTGGGTTCAATTTTTCTCGTGAAACTTTAGGTATTACGTATCTCCCTTTTCTAAATTTATTTCGAATGATTTTTAAAATATGATGATATATGATATTTGGGGAATTTCGAGAAGAATCTTGCCCTAACTTATTGGGTTCGATTTTTCTCGTGAAACTTTAGGTATTACGTATCTCCTTTTTTTTAGAAATTTGAGATTTATCAATTTCAAAATAAAAAACCTATCCTTGGGAATTCAAAGTGTTTTGCCTTACTGGGTTCGGCATTTTGCGTCTCGAGGTAGGAATTTCCTCAAATAAAGACGAGCTTAATTTTAAAGTTATGAGGTGCTATACCTTAACTTATTGGGTAAAGTACTCTATTTCTTTGGGATAGGTAGGTCTTGGTTTTCTTTCAAATAAAAGGATCATATTTTATAATTTTCTTATTTTTAACATTTGGACATGATTTTATCGATTTGGTACCAATTTTTGGGCGTTATGAGGGTGCTAACCCTTCCTCATACGTAACCGACTCCCAAACTCGTTTTCTTGTTTTCGTGGACCAAAAATGTTTTTAAATTAAAATGTTTTACAAGGTGATCCAATCACACCTAAGTAAAAAAGATTGGTGGCGACTCTCGTTTTTGTTTTTTAAAGTCGATCCCCATTTTTCTAAACCCGATTTTAAAATGGTTTCGACACTATGGATGAGATATTAATTCAAATATTAAAATTGTTACATTGGAAATATAATAACTTAGTATATTTATATGTATAATGTGTTATTTATCTAAGTATGTTTACGATATTTGATCATTGTTATAAGTATGTAATTCCAATACTCAGGGTACGGTTTGTTTTCCGTGCGCAGGTTAGTAGAGTTTCTGATCCGGTCCAGCATCCAAATCAAACCCGACTCCAACAAGAGGATTTTGGTGATGAAATTCTTCCTTTTGTTAAGTGGCATGTACTAGATAGTTATATGAATTATAAATATATATATATATATACTTAAGTTAAATGATTTGGTTGTATTTAAATGATTATAATGTTTTGGATGAAGAAAATGATATAAAGTTATAAAATGATAAATTAGTATTGGTTGTTTTAGTCTGAATTTGTAGGGGGATTTAGGTGAAAATAAGCAGAAATACTGCCGAAATTTTTATAAAAAAAATTTACGAAAAATTATCTAGAGTGATTGAACAAGTTTCATTTTACTTTTATTATATGCTTTGAGCATTGAGAGTATTAAATTATACTATAAATGTTATTTTATTTGTGAGTGATTAGTAAATTGTCCGATATGTTCTGTAATACCTTGTAACCCTGTTTCGACGACAGTTTAGGGTTAGGGGGTGTTAAAAAAATAATTTAAAAATAATATTTAAAATTTTTAAAAATATATTATAAAACATTTTAAATATACATTACAAATTTTTTAAAATTAATAATATAAATTAAATAAAAAATAAAATAAGAAAATAATATAAAATTTCAAAAAAGAAAAAAATTAAAGAAAAAGAAAAAATTAAAAAAATTTAAAAGAAAAAGAAAAGGGTAGAGGGTGTGGCAGGTGGTGGCGTCATTTAAAATGGCTCCACCAGAAATGAAAAATTGTTTTAAAGGCCCCCATCTTTTCATAATTTTTTAAATTATGATTTTTTAAATGTATTTAAAGAATTGTATTTAAAAATTTTAAATGTTTAAATGTTTTATATTATTAAAAATATAGGTAATATTTAAAAAATAATATTTAAAATTTAAAAAATTAATTTGAAAATTATATTTTAAAATTTATAAAAAAATAATTTCAAAAATATATATCTAAAATTTTAAAAAATAATTTAAAAATAATATTTAAAATTTTAAAAAATATATATTATAAACATTTCAAATATACATTTCAATTTTTTTAAAATTAATAATAATAAATAAAATAAAATAAGAAAAAAATATAAAACTTCAGAAAAGTAAAAAAAAAAAATAGTTTTTTAAAAAATTTTAAAAAAATTGAAACGGGCAGACAGTGCCAGGTGGTAACGCCATTCAAAATGGCTCCATTAAAAATGGAAAATTATTTTAAAAGCTCCCCAATTTTTTAGATTTTGTAGTATTTCTCTTATATTTTATATAGGTAATGCCATCCAACATGGCTCCACTAAAAGATTATTTCTTTATGCCCCTTGCTGACGTGGTAAGTTGGTGACACCATATAATTTGGCTCCACCTAACTTTTACTGTAAATTTTAAATTATTTTCGTATTTAATTAAAAAGGTGGGTCATTTTAATAATTAATTAATTTTTTGAGTTATTTTAATAAAAAAAGCCTAAAATTGAAAAAGAAGAGTCAAAATCAGTAAAACCCATCAATATAATTTTACATTTCAATCATTCTAAAATAGTTTCACTTAACTTACAATATATAATTTTACAACACTAGTAATTTTCTCAATACTAAAAAAATTTAAATGATATATAAAATCAGTAAAACCCATCAAAGCTTCGTAGGCATTACAATGATATATAAAATAAAAATATTAGTTAAATACATTTCAGTTTCTAACTCGCAATTCTCAATAAATACCCCAACATTCACTTACATCCTTCATTTTTTCATTTGGATCCCAATCTGCAGGCTGGTGGAATGCTCTCTTTCCTATTTCATCATTACTTCCTCTTCTACTTCTTCCAAACTTACAATTCTCACTTTTTGTTTCTTCTCTATCCAAATATGAATGCAATCCCTGCCTCTGGACTTCTTCTTTTCTCAGTCACCGCCCCTTCTATATCATGACTTCATCGCCAATCCAAATGACAGGGATGTGGGAAATGTTGGCCCAATCTTTGCCTTTCTCCTTTTCACAACGTTCCTCCAGCAAAGGACAGCCGCTAATCCACAAATAAGAAAGAGAGGGAGGGAGCATGTTTGGGGGCATGGATTGGAGCTTGGGACAGTTGAAGATATACAAATCGCAAAGAGAGGTGAGGTGTTGAAACCCCTTGTACTCCAAACTCTTTAGATTTGGAAGACTAGAGATCCTGTGAGTTGTAAGAGAAGAGGGAAGCAGATGTTCATCTGGAAAACACTCCATCTCTACTTCTGAATATGAGATCTCGAGAGATGTAAGAGAAGGGAGTGTATGCAAACTCCATTCCCTTTTCCTAATCAAGCTCTCAATTAGTTTATCACTCTCAAAGATTGTAATTTCTTTTAATTTGGAGGGCAAACCCTCTTTTGGAACCCTCTCTATTTCTGGACATCCATTTATTGTCAAGAACTCCAGGGATGGAAAGACGGATTGCATTTGCTCTGGCAGTGACTTTAGACTTTTGCAACTCCAAAGCCAAAGTCGGGTCAAATTAGTGACAGATAATCCATTTACTACATATATATATATCACTATTAAACAAGATAAACCTATCGGATTCCAAGATAATCTTGAACCCCTTGTCACACAAAATACTCGCAGACACTAAATTCTTTCTCACATCGGGAGCATGCAACACATTGGTCAAAGTTAATTTCTTCTCAGATGTGAAGTTGAGTTCCACCGTCCCTTGACCGAGCACCTTAATCGATTGATAGTTGCCTATAAGCACTTCACGGTTTTCCACTAGTTCACAACTCTTGAATTGTTGTCGGTCATTACATACATAGACAGTAGCTCCGGAGTCAAGCCACCAATTACATGACTTACCAGTCATGGTTATGTTGAGTTTAGTAATCATATCAATCTCCAAACTCTCAATCCCTTCCATAACCATGGTCACTAAGTCCATGTCCTCTACCATATTGGCTTTGGAAGTTGTGGAATCTTGCTTCTTTTTGAGAAGTTTGCAATCCTTAATATAGTGTCCTTTCTTATTGGAATTACAACAATTGTGAGATTTTTTCTTCTTGTCTTGCACATCCTTGGTCTCGAATATGGCCTTTCGCTTACCATTTTGATAGTTCTTGGACTCATTCACATGGTTCAATTTAGAATTTTGGGGAAGATACACCGCATCACGCTTCCGAGTTTTCTCTTCAATATGCAAATGCTTAAGTATTTTCTCTACGGTGAAGTTGTCTGCCATATACAGAAGTTTCTTCCGATAATTGTTCCAAGATGAGGGCAACTTCGAGATGATCCATGATCGGGATGCTATCAAACATTTTGAATTCGAAATACTTCATCATTAAAAATTTATCAGTACATTGTGGTTCGGTGTTGTATTTCTCTTCAAGAGCTTTCCATATTTCTACCGGGGATTGCATCGACATGTAAAGATCATACAATCAATCAGACAAGTGTTGAGAATGTGTCCTCGACATGCGAAATTGTCTTCTTCGTGCTTCTTCTTAAGTTTATCCACTTTCGTAATTTTCTCGGAGTTTGCATTGGGGGCAGGATCCTCTACTGGTTGTAGGTTTGGATCCAGAACGTACGCCACATTTAAGACAGTAAGAAGGAACAACATTGTCCTTCCAACGATTGAAGTTTGAACCATCAAACCGGTTAAGTTTAACAAACTCTTGGTTCGTCACTTTGAATGCGGTGGTAGCCTCCGTCACCATCTCCAAAATAGTTCTCTTTGTTTGATGGATAAATTTGAGTGGAGACGATAGAACCAGAGACTTATATGGAAATAAACAATAGACTTCGAGGAACCGATGACGTTTTCCAAAGAGAACTATTTGCCCCCACACAAAATTGCTAGAGGGTTAAAACAAAGGTCCTCCCGGGATATAATGAAGTTTTGAATTTCCTTTGATTAGCAAAATCGAGGAATTCCCTAACTCTTGCTCTAGTTTCTGAAAATAAGATTTATTGTAATTGTAATTTGTGAGCACCATAGACCCTCTATTTATATGCACTCAAAAGATACTATGTTGAAGAATTACAACCCTTAATGTTGGACATACTTCTTAGAAAAAATATGTCCCATGAAAATGTATCCATTGAATGATAAATTATCACTTTCTAAATGTATCTATTGAATTATAAATTATCACTCTCCAAAATTGAATAAGTACTCATCAAAAAATTAAATTTGCAATCTATAATTTCCAATACAAATTATTTACATATCAAAATTTATATAAATAAAAATATATGATACATATAAATATATGAATTGTTGGATTTAATAAAACCAACCAGCTCTTAAAAAACAATAAATTACATTATATGTCAATCTAAAATAACGTTATTTCTGTTTTAGTCATTTTAATTAAGATGATTGTTCGAATTTTTAATCCTTACCAAAATTTCTAAGACAATGCTTAAATTTTTAATCAAAACCGAAATTTTATAGAAATTATAAAAATATAAAATTCTGTAAAAATATTTTATAAATAAAAAAGACATAACTAAGCACCTGATGCTCAAGGTGCAGGCATGTTTGTTCTATAGTTAGGTAATAGGTGGAGACAGATTAGGATGGTTGAGCTCTCAAAGGTGTCCAAAAGTTACAATTCAACTTCATTTAAGTTATATATCTATTATGAATAATTAAATGAGTTTAGAATGTAAGTAGAGTTAAAATAGATGTTGGAGTAATTTGATAATGTGGTACCTACAATGCTGATCAATTGTAGTCTAGGTATGTATTTATGTGTAATTGTATTTGTATAGGGTTAAGATGGTATGTCATGATCTTTATACCATTTTTATTACACGTTTCACGCCAAGTAAATTTATTATGATAATTGAGTTTGGAAAGGTTGTGATCATGTTGGTGGTTATATTGGTGGATGTGTTTTGAAAAGCATAAATTGTGTTTGGAACATCAAGTTTAAGTAGGTGACATTAGGGGTGATTTTCTTTTTTAGTTGTGGCAAACTTATTTTGGTACAAGAGGTTAAATGTATGATATAAATAAGTCAGTATTTTTAATCAACACATTTAATCCTGAACAACTTTAGTCACCTAGAACTCGTTTTTAAAATATTTCTAAATGATTTTAAATGACTTCTAAATATTTTTAATCAAGGCAAATGGTTTTCTATGGGTGAGTAAATGTTGGTGTCCAAGTTGATTTCAGAGTACGAGATAATTTGAATTGTTTTGGCAACGAATGTGGTGTCTCGCATTTAGATCCGACGACCAGATCGAGTGTGGGGTGTCACACCTCCATTATTAAAAATAAATTGAATCATTGAAATACGATCAACAAGCTACCAAAAATAAAAAACCAAGACGGTTTTTTTTTTAAATCTTTATTTGCATTTAGAGATAGATTAGCAAAAATAGATTAGACATCAGAAGAAACGGTCCTTTAACTGCAAAAATTTTCAACAAATTTTGAAAAAACGATCGCCATTTTTTGGCCGAAGGATATATATATCTTGTCAACTACAAACTACATCGTAGCCATTACAATGAAGAAGCTTTTACCTTTGTTATCCAAATATATGAAGGAATTTAGAAAAAAAAATGAGTATAATCCGTAATAATTTTTTTATGCTACAAGTAATTTTAGAAATTGTCATGTGTCTTTTTTTTTTTTTTAATATTCACAATAATTCTATAGGTCACTTGTTAACTCCTGATCCTGATTGTAGAGTCTACAAATTTTACTAAGTGCAGAGGCGAAGCCAGGAAAATTTTTTAGGGGGGGCGGATGAAATTTTAATTTTTTATAGTTTATATCTTTCTAATTTGTAAATGATTAAATTGAATTTTTATAATTTTAAGGGGCCAAAGTGCAATTTTACCTTTACTAATTTAAAATTTTAAAAAAATTTAAAGGGTCTAAATGGAAATTTTACCTTTTAGGGGGGCCGGGGCCCTGCCTGCCCCCCTGGATTCGCCACTGACTAAGTGTATCAAATATTATTCATTTATATATTATTAAAATGAAATTTCATAAATTTAGAAAAATCAAAATTTAATATAAATTTTAAGCATTTATTTTAAATATGAATTTAAAATTTCTAATATATATTTAAAATTTTCGATATAATATTTTTAGTTTGATATAATTAACATATTATATAAAAATAAATCTTAGTAAATGTGTCAAATTGCTAAGAATTAAATCCCACATGTATCGTTGTAACAACCCAAACCCGGCCCAAACGCTTTGGCCGAATCTGGTTTGCTACTTAGAAAATATTTGGAAAAGTTTGGAAAATTTGATGTTTTAGTAAAAGATACTTATTTTTGGTTGAAACCTTTGAGGTGTATAAAACCCATATCAACAATATTTTGGAAAATATTATTTGGGTCAAGTTATTATAAATTTATAAGTGGGCCCGATGGCCCGTTAAAAACAATTTCGATTTAACTTGGAAAACATGTGATTTTTAATTAATAATACCAACAGGTTTAAAACAAATATTCAACATATGCAAAATAATAAAAATAAAGTGTCAGGAGGCCTTATTACAATCCAAATAAAATATAAACCGGAAATAAAATATCAAAACTTAAAATCAAGTTCATTAAATTTTAATTCATTGCATGGCCACCTCGAGTCCACCCGGCTCCACATCCGCGATCTACGTGTCACCTGAAAAATGTAAAGGAGAAGGTGAGTCACCAAGACTCAGTATGTAACCCTTCCCCCGGTTTTAAACATGTTCATACACATCATATAACAGTGATTAACAGGCAAAACATCATATATCCCAACCTAGCCGACCATACGCCTTTGTCTACCCCGTTGTGGTACCAAACCACTGGTGGTGCCAAACCACCGGTGACATATAGTCACGATGTGCTACCAAAGCACCGGTGTCCGTGAGACACGAATCGGGTGATGGGGCCAACCCATCGTGTGATACCAAATCAGCGGCAGGCGATCCCATATCTCAAGTGGGGCCAACCCACGGTGGGTATTAACCACGGGGATAAGTCGCCATCGAGGTGCCAAACCTGCGGAGGTACCAAACCTCACGGTGACCGTAGTCACGGTGTGTTGTTACAAAACACCGTGGTGCCCGTCGGCACGATCAATCCGCCCCCTCCTCTCGTATAACCCACAAGTAAATAGCGATTTACCAACAGATCATCATATGTATCATATGTATCAATAAGCCATGCTTCCCAAAAGCATTAAATAATCTCACATTAATAGAGACTTATCGGGATCCTCACTTGTACCATTAAGGTACCAAATGCGCATCTATAACAAGCAGATTTACATACACGGATATTTAACACAATCTATTAATCGCTATAAGTGTGTATGTACACACATGTTACTACGATAGTCTTAAATCCCGAGAAGAAACGTTGGTCACCACAGATCTATCTGTCCTATATTCGACCAAAAGCATGGGTTAGTCTTATGGCCTATTCGCCAAATCCAAAATATTCAAAGGGTTAATATTTAACCCGAAAGCCTTACCTAACACCCTTGAGTACTAGCCACCAAGTGTTTTTCGCTTCCCTAATCGGCAATCATTAAGTTAGTAGCCTTGACTTAATCGAATATCATGAATAAAGAAAAGCAGATCTTACCACCTTACCCCAAAACCGATTGCTCCAAAGCAGCGGGTTCACCGCTTGCTTCCAATCAGAAGGCCCTATATTTTAATCAAGCGATTAGTAGCCTTAATGATCATTGCCGAAATAGTCACTTACCAACCTCCAAGTCGACAAGAAGAGAAAAGAGAATCCTAGACATTCGGCCTAACATACTTACCCTCCAAATTCGATTAGAGAATGCTTCCCCCTCCTTGTTCGAAGATTCGGCCAAGGTTCCAAAAAGAAGAGAGGTTTTCTTTTATCGGTTTTTGGGAAAATAATCAAAGAATAAACAACAACTAATGAAGGCTAGCGAAAATTGAGAGAAGAGACTAAGAGATGGAAGTGGTTCTTAACTTTAAAAGAAAAGAAATCGGATGGCAACTAGTTGGGAGAATTTTGGCTACTAAAAAAATTCTAAAAGAATTTAAGATGGTAGATGGGGTTTATATAGGATTTGGCACTTCTTCCTATTACTTGCCGTCCACTCTTCCTAGGAGAGTTCAAATTTCTGCAAAACTCTTACAACCTCTCTTGGCCACACATTTGTATTAATTCAAAATTAAATTGAATTAATCTCCATTTAATCAAATAATCTAATAATATCCAAATAATATCCCTTTAAAAAAATACTTGATTATCTCATGATAATTCATTTAAAATAACATCCTTATTATCTCCATTTATCTCTTCAAAATCCATAGAATTTAAGAAATTAAAAATGCTCATATTATCTCTAAATAATAATAAATAAAAGAGTTTAAAGAGAGGAAGACTCTCCCCTCTGTGCCGTCCCTTTAAAAAGCAAAAGAGAAAATGTTGCGACTCGAACCAAGGCTCTCCTTGCTCCCCTTGTGGCGTCACATGCTAGCTCTTAAGTGGGGCTCTTTTTGCCACTTTACCAAGGGCTTTTTAGTGTCAAATTATCCCCACTTGTTCTTTTAACACCCTTCCGCTAAGGCTCCCTACCTTTTAAGTTAAAGCTGAAATTTTCTATTAAACCAGAGCCAACTCAAAGTCTTAAATTACGCTCTATTATTCCATAGATAATACCGCAATAGTTCATACATGGGAAAAATAGTTAAATTCCAAATAACCCCATTTTTGGGATGTTCTGATTCTACCCCCTTAAAATAAATTTCGTCCCGAAATTACTTAACTAGAAAAGGTGGGGGTATTCTTCGCCTCATTACATCCTCGAGTTCCCACGTAGCTTCCTCTCAACCATGGTTCCGCCACGGCACCTTCACCAAGGGCACGCGACTTCCTACGTAGAACCTTCACGTCTCGGTCTAAGATCTCGAGGCTGGTTCCTCCTCAAACGATAAATCTGAATTCACCTCGATTTACGCCCGCGGCACCACGTGCGATGGGTCTGACCGATACCGTCTCAGCATTGATACGTGAAAAACATCATGGATCTGGTTCAGTTCGGCCGGTAACTCAAGCTGGTACGCCACTGGTCCTACTCGCTTAATCACCGTATATGGCCCGATAAACCTTGGGCTTAGCTTCCCTTTCCGTCCAAATCTTAACACCTTTTTCCAAGGCGACACTTTCAGGAAAACCTTGTCTCCTACCGCATACTCCATTTCCTTGCGTTTTAAATCAGCATAGGATTTCGCGCTGTCAATGCTTCCTTCAGACGAGACCGAATCACCTTAACTTTATCCTCTGTCTCCGTCACTAACTCTGGACCCAAAATCTGTCGTTCGCCTAATTCCGTCCAACACGTCGGGGTACGACATTTCCGCCCATACAATGCTTCGTATGGTGCCATCTGGATACTTGCCTGATAGCTGTTGTTGTAGGCGAATTCTGCTAACGGTAGAAATTCCTCCCAACTACCACGGAAGTCCAAGACACAACCTCTTAACATATCTTCCAAGATCTGTATCACCCTTTCCGATTGTCCGTCAGACTGTGGATGGAAAGCGGTACTAAAATCCAACCGTGTGCCCATAGCTTGATGCAAGGCTTTCCAAAACCTTGACGTGAACCTGGGATCCCTATCCGAGATGATTGATGTTGGAACCCCATGCAATCTTACTATCTCAGACGCGTCTACTTAGCTAGCTAGCTTCAAGAGAGAAATCCATCCTCACTGTGGTATGAAGTGAGCCGACTTAGTTAACCGGTCTACTATTACCCAAACCGCGTCTTTCTTATCGGGCGTAGTGGGTAGCCCACTAACAAAATCCATAGTGATCCGTTCCCACTTCCATTGGGAATCTTCACTGGTGAAGCAACCCCGACGACAAGAATCGATGTTCGGCCTTAACTTGTTGACAAGTCGGACACTTACCAACAAACTCTGTTACTTCACGCTTTAACCGGGCCACCAAAATCGCTCTCTAAGATCTCTATACATCTTGCTTCCTCCCGGATGCATAGCGTAGGCTGCTATGTGCATCTGGAGAATCTTTTGCCTCAACTCCACATCCTTTGGCATACACGCGCCTTGAAAGCATAACACTCCATCACTAGACAGGTTATATCCTTCCAAACCACCATCCTGAACTTGTGCTCTCTTAGCATTCAACCCTTCATCCACTGACTGTTTTTCCTTAACCTCCTCGATCCATGTTGGCTTAACCTGAAGTTCCGCCAATAGACTTCCATCATCATATAGACTTAACCGAGCAAACATTGCTCTTAAGTCAAAATCACTACCTTCCGGCTCAACGCGTCAGCTACCACGTTGGCCTTGCCTGGATGATACTCGATTGAACAATCGTAATCCTTCAAAAGTTCGATCCACCGACGCTGTCTCAAGTTAAGATCCTTCTGAGTCAAGAGATACCTCAGACTCTTGTGATCTGTATAAACTATCGACTTCTCCCCATAAAGGTAGTGTCTCCATATTTTCAGAGCGAAGACGACTGCTGCTAGCTCTAAGTCGTGCGTTGGATAGTTCAATTCATGAGGTCTTAACTGACGTGATGCATAGGCTACTACCTTCCCTTCCTGCATCAGCACACATCCCAACCCAGTATGGGACGCATCACAATAAACGGTGAACAATTTTCCTGCCTCTGGCTGCACCAAAATCGAGCTTAGTCAAAATTTTCCTTAGTTTATCGAAGCTTTCTTCTGCGCTTCTCGACCATACAAATGGGACTCCTTTTCTTAGTAGCTTCGTCAGCGGTCTTTGCGATCGAGAAAATCCTTCTACAAACCTTCGATAATACCCCGCTAGACCTAGGAAACTTCGATCTCGCACGCATCGACCTAGGCGGTTTCCAATCCAACACCGCTTCAATCTTGCGAGGTCCACTCTAATCCTTCCCACGACACTACGTGACCTAAGAAAGCTACTTCCCTTAGCCAAAATTCACACTTACCGAATTTGGCATATAATCGCTTCTCCTTAGTACTTGCAACACTATTCGCAAATGCTCGCCATGCTCCTCCTCCGTCTTAGAGTACACCAAGATGTCGTCAATGAATACTACGACGAACTGGTCTAAGTATTCTTTGGAACACCCTATTCATCAAGTCCATAAGCGCGCGCGCGTTGGTCAACCCAAATGGCATCACCGAAACTCGTAATGTCCATACCGAGTTCGAATGCCGTCTTGTGAACATCAACCTCCTTTACCTTCAATTGATGGTAGCCCGACCTAAGGTCTATCTTTGAAAACACCGCGGCACACCTTCCGGTTGGTCAAACAAGTCATCGATCCGAGGCAGCGGATACTTGTTTTTGATCGTTAACTTGTTTAAGCGGCGGTAGTCGATGCACATCCGCATTGAACCGTCCTTCTTCTTGACGAACAACACAGCGCGCTCCCACGGAGATATGCTTGGTCGAATGAACCTCTATCCAAGAGCTCACGAATTTGGGCCTTCGCTCTACCAATTCCTTTGGTGCCATTCGGTATGGTGCTATAGACACAGTGCCGTTCGGGTAGCAAGTCAATACCGAATTCAACTTCCCGATCCGGAGGCGGACACGGAAGTTCTTCCGGAATACGTCACAAATTCTCCAACCGTTCGAACCTCACTCTATCGACTCCTTAGCTTCCAGCCACAGATCCGAACCAAATATGCCTCGCAACCTTTCTTAACCATCCTTTCGGCCTTCAAGGCCGACACCACATTGGATAGGTAATTCCTTCTATCACCTATCATAACCACTTCATCACCCTCAGCCGTCTTAAGCACCATGCGCTTAGCGCGCAATCCAAATTACCGATACTTAGCTAGCCAATCCATTCCAAGGATCAAATCGAACTCTCCGAAAGGTAGTTTCCATCAGATCGGCTACAAATACGACCCCTTGGAGTTCTAGGGGTACCTCTTTATAAAGTTTGTCTACTACTACAGAGTGTCCTAGGGGGCTTAGCACAGTCATCTTCCTAAGAGTAGTCTCAGAATCTAGGTCCATAGTTCCTACCACACTACTAGCAATGTACGAGTGCGTCGAACCCACATCAATCAATGCAACATAAGGTAAACCAAATATTAGAAACGTACCGGTTATAACGTCCGGTGCGTCTCCCTCCTCACGGCGCCTCGCTGCATAGACTAAGCCAGGCTGTCTAGCCTCTGTGTTACCCGAACCTCGGCCCTGAGTTCCACGACCTCGGTTGAAACCATTGTTTCCTCTGCCATTACCCCGACCCCTCTGTGGTGGTCCAACATTTTCGCCACCGAGCGCGATTTCGACCTTACGGTGATCCTTAGCGCCTTTTGAGGACGATCCCTTACCCGATGCTCCAAAGACCCACACTCAAAACAACCTTTGTTACCGGTCCAACAACTCCCCCAATGGGTTTTTCGGCGGTTTGTAATCGAGTTGGCCTTTGATTAGTAGTCGATGGGCCTACCGGCCCGATTTGGCCCACTCTCGCCTGCCCGCTCACGAGCATTAGTGCTACCCGATCCGGTGACCCAAATCCTCTTTTACGGTTATTCTTGCTATAGTTTTGCCTACACGACCTCCTTAATCCCGCCCGGCCACCTTGGCTTTCTCCACAAGAGATGAGAACTCCCGAACTCGCTGCGGGGCAATTAGTAATCTCGGATCATCTCGAGCCCGTCCTCAAAGCGGACACAGCGCTCATGTTCGGTGGCTACGATTCCTCCGCATACCTACTTAGCCTTAAAAACTCGGACCTCATACTCGGCCACCGACTTAGTTCCTTGCACTAGACCTAGGAAGGCTTTCCTTTGAGCATCGGTGTAACTAGTGCCCACATACTTCTTACGAAGGCCCGTCTTAAAGTAGTCCCACGTGAGATCATCACCGCGGCTCCATCCCGATCGTCACCACCAGCGGTGCGCTTCATCCTTTAGAAGCGACACCGCCCCTTCTCAAACTTCTCCTCGTCGGTCGGTCGAGATCATCCATGACCCTTTCGTAGATTCCGGCCAATATTCTGCGGCAAGACTGGGTGCCACTCCTGAGACACCACGGAATACCTCGGCCCCGTTAGACCGAATTCGCTCGGGAATAGACTTCCGAGCTCCCAAATTCCCACTAGCCCCGGCCACCATCTCCAAAACTCATGAAACGGCTTGCGACCACGGCCTCACCGCCGGTCCGGTCCTCGCTCGCCACCACGAAAGTAGGAGAGGTGGTGGTGGCGGTGGTACCTCGTTTTCCGAACCTTGACTGTCTGCCGGGTTCGGACACCGTCATCCTACCCCTACCGCGCGCCCACGGCGTCCACGTCCTCTAGAACTCATTCTATCTATCGCGCTTTTAATCGATTAAGAAAATTTTATGTGTTAGCATTTGTTTCACTTTCTTATTCGCGAAGAAATTTTATGAACAGAATTTAATTAGGGATTCTTTCGAGCAAACAAGGTTTCAGTCTTCTATCCTAGTTCACACAAAGAGTTCATACATCCATTCCTTAATGCTTTCCATACCTATTCACTCTTCGGACATTTCTGCCCATTTCCTAACCCAGGGGTATTTTCGTCATTTTTCCTCTGAGGGTATTTTCAGTAATAAAAGGAATTTTAAAACTTTAATAAAACATGTCATTTTGAAATTCCCCAAAATTGGAGGATATTTATGAAAATTTGTAAAATTGTAATCGTTTTGAAACCAGGGGTATTTTGGTAATTTTGTCAATCAGGGGCAATTTTGTCATTTTGATAAATCAGGGGTATTTTCGACAGTTGTAAAACTTTGAGGGTCCTTTCTGAAAGTTTTCCTTTTCAAATAGTGATGTTGGTAAAGTTTTCCAAAGATCGTAGTCATTTCTTTTAATTTTCACAAATTGAGGCGTTTTGTAATTTTCTAAAACCAAAATTTTTCAAGTGTTGATTTTCAAAACTAAGTTGTTGGATATTTGTAAAGTAGTGAAATTTCGAGCAAAACCATTGAACGGATATTTTATGAGTCGGGCGTTTTAGTAATTTTACCACAAGGGCATTTTTGTAATTTTCCAAAAATTTGAGTTTTTTCTGGGAAACGTTGCAAATATGAGGTTTTCGATTTGAAAGAGTTCTTTGCAAGAGGTTTGAAAACATTTGAGTTGTTGTTGTTTCGTTCTGTTTGAAAACATGGCTAATTCCTTTTCGGGTTTTAGTCATTAGGTTTAGCCTATGGCCAGAGCCCTCTTGGTCGGGGTGAACCAAAGCTACGCACTGTGCAGTGATTCGAGTGAAGAGGAGGTGGGTCACGCGGACCGCTTAAATACCAAGCTCTCACCGAACCTTTCTAGACATGCGCACGAGAGGTTGCCACACCACAGAGCCCTACGAGTTAGGGTGAACCAGAAGCTACGCACTGGTAGGATACTGCGAAGAGGAGGTGAGTCACACGGATCGCTTAAATACCGAGGCTCTTCCGGATCCAATCCTCGACATGCGTCTGAGGGTTACCACACCCTAGCTCACTTGGCTAAGTCATAGATTGGTTTAGTTCTTTAATGTCTTATGTTCGGTTCATGTGTTTGAGTAATCTAATCCTAGGGTTCGAGTCCTATAAATCTATCTACGTTCCATACTTCCTACCCTTCTACGAATATAATTCACCAAGAGGTTGAAGTACTTACAGGCGGATCGGTCTGCAGGAGACTCGGGCCATCTTTGTTCAAAATCCAAAAATTATTTCATAAGGCCTTTTAAAACATTTTTGGGCCTTGGGCCCCACAAGTAGAGCTTTGAACTGGGCTCGATACCAATTTTGTAACAACCCAAACCCGCCCAAACGCTTTGGCGAATCACAGTTGCTACTTAGAAAATATTTGGAAAAGTTTGGAAAATTTGATGTTTTAGTAAAAGATACTTATTTTTGGTTGAAACCTTTGAGGTGTATAAAACCCATATCAACAATATTTTGGAAAATATTATTTGGGTCAAGTTATTATAAATTTATAAGTGGGCCCGATGGCGTTAAAAACAATTTCGATTTAACTTGGAAAACATGTGATTTTTAATTAATAATACCAATGAGTTTAAAACAAATATTCAACATATGCAAAATAATAAAAATAAAGTGTCGAGGAGGCCTTATTACAATCCAAATAAAATATAAACAGGAAATAAAATATCAAAACTTAAAATCAAGTTCATTAAATTTTAATTCACTCGCATGGCCACCTCGAGTCCACCGGCTCCACATCCGCGATCTACGTGTCACTGAAAAATGTAAAGGAGAAGGTGAGTCACCAAGACTCGAGATGTAACCCTTCCCGGTTTTAAACATGTTCATACACATCATATATGCATTAACGGGCAAAACATCATATATCCCAACCTAGCCGACCATACGCCACTGTCTACCCCGTTGTGGTACCAAACCCACCGGTGGTGCCAAACCACTTTGGTGACATATAGTCACGATGTGCTACCAAAGCAGCTGGTGTCCGTAGACACGAATCGGGTGATGGGGCCAACCCATCGTGTGATACCAAATCACCGCGAGACGATCCCATATCTCAAGTGGGGCCAACCCACGGTGGTATTAACCACGAGGATAAGTCGCCATCGAGGTGCCAAACCTCCGGAGGTACCAAACCTCTCGGTGACCGTAGTCACGGTGTGTTACCAAAACAACGGTGCCCGTCGGCACGATCAATCTTGCTTGCCCCCTCCTCTCGTATAACCCACATGTAAATAAATTTACCAACAGATCATCATATGTATCATATGTATCAATAAGCCATGCTTCCCAAAAGCATTAAATAATCTCACATTAATAGAGACTTACGGGATCCTCACTTGTACCATTAAGGTACCAAATCTGCATCTATAACAAAATGATTTACATATACGGATATTTAACACAATCTATTAATCGCTATAAGTGTGTATGTACACACACTATTACGATAGTCTAAAATCCCGAGAAGAAACGTTGGTCACCACACAGATCTATCTGTCCTATATTCGACCAAAAGCATGGGTTAGTCTTATGGCCTATTCGGCCAAATCCAAAATATTCAAAGGGTTAATATTTAACCCGAAAGCCTTACCTAACACCCTTGAGTACTAGCCACCAAGTGTTTTCGCTTCCCTAATCGGCAATCATTAAGTTAAGTAGTAGCCGAAACTTAATCGAATATCATGAATAAAGAAAGCAGATCTTACCACCTTACCCCAAAACCGATTGCTCCAAAGCAACGGGTTCACCGCTTGCTTCCAAATCAGAAGGCCCTATATTTTAATCAAGCGATTAGTAGCCTTAATGATCATTGCGAAATAGTCACTTACCAACCTCCAAGTCGACAAGAAGAGAAAAGAGAATCCTAGACATTCGGCCTAACATACTTACCCTCCAAATTCGATTAGAGAATGCTTCCCCTCCTTGTTCAAAGATTGGCCAAGGTTCCAAAAGAAGAGAGGTTTTTCTTTTATCGGTTTTTGGGAAAATAATCAAAGAATAAACAACAACTAATGAAGGCTAGCCGAAAATTGAGAGAAGAGACTAAGAGATGGAAGTGGTTCTTAACTTTGAAGAAAGAAAAGAAATCAGATGGCAACTAGTTGGGAGAATTTCGGCTACTAAAAAAAATTCTAAAAAGAATTTAAGATGGTAGATGGGGGGTTTATATAGGATTTGGCACCCCCCTTCCTATTACTTGCCGTCCACTCTTCCTAGGGAGAGTTCAAATTTCGGCAAAACTCTTACAACCTCTCTTGGCCACACATTTGTATTAATTCAAAATTAAATTGAATTAATCTCCATTTAATCAAATAATCTAATAATATCCAAATAATATCCCTTTAAAAAAAATTCTTGATTATCTCATGATAATTCATTTAAAATAACATCCTTATTATCTCCATTTATCTCTTCAAAATCCATAGAATTTAAGAAATTAAAAATGCTCATATTATCTCTAAATAATAATAAATAAAAGAGTTTAAAGAGAGGAAGACTCTCCCCCCTCTGTGCAGCCCCCTTTAAAAGCAAAAAGAGAAAATGTTGCGACTCGAACCAAGGCTCTCCTTGCTCCCCTTGTGGCGTCACATGCTAGCTCTTAAGTGGGCTTCTTTTTGCCACTTTACCAAGGGCTTTTAGTGTCAAATTATCCCCACTTGTTCTTTTAACACCCTTCCGCTAAGGCTCCTACCTTTTAAGTTAAAACCGAAATTTTCTATTAAACCGAGCCAACTCAAAGTCTTAAATTACGCTCTATTATTCCATAGATAATACCGCAATAGTTCATACATGGGAAAAATAGTTAAATTCCAAATAACCCCATTTTTGGGATGTTACAATCGTAGTTGAACATAAACACTTAAAAAATAAAGAGTCCAAATAAGGTAAGTATTAATGAAATCAAATGACAGAATTTTAATTAATCTTTATAAAATTGAAAAATGAAGAGTCAAAATCAGTAAAACCCCCATCAAAGCTTCGTAGCAATTACAAATTATAATGAAGAAGCTTTTTGCCTTTCTTATCCAAATATATAAAGGGTAAACTATAAAAATAATCACTTTTGTTTGATTCAAATTACATTTTAGTCACTTATGTTTGAAATGTTACACTTTAATCACTTACATTATTGTTTTGTTACGAAGTGGTCACTTTACCGCTAAACTTCGTTACCTCCCTAACGACAGTCTTATGTGGCAGTCCAAATGGGTTCTAAATGCCAACTTGAATCTCTAGTTATTAGGATGAAAATAGGTTTTTAATTAAATAAATTTAATTTGGATTGCCACGTAGGACATTCAAGTTGGCATTTAAAATCCATTTGGATTGCCACGTAAGACCGCCGTTAAGGAGATAATGGAGTTTAACGGTGGAGTGGCCACTTTAATGAAACGATAACGTAAGTGACTAAAACGTAACATTTCAAACATAAGTGACTAAAATGTAATCTGAGATAAATAAAAGTGATTATTTTATAATTTACCCATATATAAAAGGATTTAGAAAAAAAAATGAGTGTCGTCGTGTTAAATACATTTCAGTATGGTAAGTATGGCATGATCCGCTCGTCCGGATCGTACTTAGGAAAATGACATTGCAACCTCAAAACCTGATAATCATCCTGTATGGTAATTTTTTTATAAAAATATGATAAATCAATTATCTATATAATTTAAACATAAAAAAATTTATTGAAGAGTAAAATTGAAAGGTTGAAAAAACAAAAACATCACACTTATACTATACCAACGTAGCCATTCTCAGTATTTTTTTATTTAAGTTAAATTAAATAAGTAATAATATATTAATAATAGAATGAAAATTTGTCATAAAATATTAATAATAACACGTAGAAATCAAATGTGATTGTTATGTCCTAATCATAGTTAAGCATTAAAACTAAAGACAACTATATAACTACATTATTTGCCTTCTTATATTAATTTTTAATAGGATATTATAATAACTACATTCTCTGCCTTCTCATATTTATTTTTAATTGGATATTATTTAGTAATAATAACATGTTGAAATGAAGTTTAGTTCAGTTGTGGAATTTAACAACATTTTTTATCGCATATTTATTATGCTCTTTGTACTTGGATTGTTATTTGGATTATTATAAATTTAAGTATATTGAAGTTTTTTTTTCTATTTAAGGTTAAAATTTAAGAGGAATTATAAATAATTTTAGATATTGAATATACTAACATTATAACCCTACTACATCGAGGTTTTTAAAATTTTTATTTGATTATGTTAAAATTTTAATTTTAAAATAAATTTTATTAAATTATAATATTCTTTTACTATAAATAATTAAACATATTATAATTATTTCGGAGTTGTGAAGTTGCCCACTCCTATTTCCTTTTAAAATTTTAAATATATTAAAAAATATTTTTTTAAAGTAGTTAAAAGGGGATAATAACAATTAAATAGAGATTAATATCATGCAAGAAAATAGTTAAAAAGGAATAATAACAACTAAATAGAGATAAGTATTTTAAAGCAGTCAAAACACGTTCAACAGAGTAGTGATTAGCAAGAAAAAACTAGAAACTAAAACAATTTTTTATTTCATTTATAATTAATTTTATTGTTTCGTCGATCATCGATGAAGTGTGGTCCGTATTTGCTCCAAAAGACATTTTGATATCTATATAATATAAAAGAACATAAATACAATACAATTATTTATTATATTACGTTAACTATAAAATATAAAACTACAAAATAAAATTTTATAAAACTTATCTTTTTCTCTCACTCAAAATAACGTTTTTACTTCGTTTATCCATATGGGGACTAAGCCCCACCCATATATATAACACAATTTTCTTTTTTTATATTTATATTTAAATTTATTAATAGTCACATCACTGACATGATGTGATTAGTTATAATATAAATATATATTTATGTATTTATTTTTTAATTCAAACTTTTACTTTTTAATGTATATTTTTAAATAAATTTTTTATATAAAATTTTAAAAAAGTTTAAATATCTTTAAAAAATTAAAAAATCTTAATGTAAAATTAATAAAATATTAAACATATATTTGAAATATTATAAAACTAATAATTTTAAAAATAATTTAAAAATATACATTTAAAATTTATAAAAAATAATTTCAAAAATATATATTAAAGTTAAAAAATAATTTCACTTAACTTACAATATATAATTAATCTTGATAAAATTGAAAAAGGAAGAGTCAAAATCAGTAAAACCCATGAAAGCTTCGTAGGCATTACAATGATATATAAAATAAAAATATTAGTTAAATACATTTCAGTTTCCAACTGGCAATTCTCAATAAATACCCCAACAACATTCACTTACATCCTAATTCATCATTACTTCCTCTTCTACTTCTTCCAAACAATTCTCACTTTTTGTTTCTTCTCTATCCAAATATGAATGCAATCCCTGCGTCTGGACTTCTTCTTTTCTCACTCACCCCCCCTTCTATATCATGAGTTCACCGCCAATATTAATGACAGGGATGTGGGAAATGTTGGCCCAATCTTTGCCTTTCTCCTTTTCACAACGTTCCTCCAGCAAAGGACAGCCCCTAATCCACAAACAAGAAAGAGAGGGAGGGAGCATGTTTGGGGGCATGGATTGGAGCTTGGGACAGCTATAGATTGACAAACTGCAAAGAGAGGTGAGGTGTTGAAACCCCTTATACTCCAAACTCTTTAGATTTCGAAGATACCAGATGTTGAGAGACGTAAGAGAAGAGGGAAGCAGATGTTCATCTGGAAAACACTCCATCTCTACTTCTGAAAATGAGATCTCGAGAGATGAAAGAGAAGGGAGTGTATGCAAACTCCATTCCCTTTTCCTAATCAAGCTCTCAATTAGTTTATCACTCCCTGAGATTCTAATATTTTTTAATTTGGAGGGCAAACCCTCTTTTGGAACCCTCTCTATTTCTGGACAACCATCTATTACCAAATACTCGAGAGATGGAAAGAGGGAGTGCATTTGCTCTGGCAATGACTTTAGACTTTCGCAACTGAAAAGCCAAAGTCGGGTCAAATTGGCGACAGATAATCCATCTTCAATTTGAAAAAATATCAAATTTTGGCAGAACAATATAAACAAAGAATCGAGACATGTTAGATGCTGGTGGTGAGAGCCCTCTAAAGCAGCAGTAATAAACTTCAACCCTTCACATTCCGAAATGTCAACTCGCTTTAGCATAGGAAACGATCCTAATGGGAAAGATTCCAGTTGACCACACTTCGTACGTGCTATACCCAAATATTCAAGGGATGTATACAAGAAGATTTTGGAATGATCAAAAGCTTTGCACCCTCCGATGCTCAGTTTTTTCAGTGGAATAGACACATTACCTTCAGGAAGGGATCTGATATCAGAACAATTTGAGATATTTAACTTGTCGAGATGAGTGCAGTGTTGCAACATCTTTTCCAATATGGAATCATTCATATTCGAATCTTGAATTCCCAACTCTCGAAGCCCACAAGGCAATGGCTCCAATTGCAATGCATCACATTTTTCTAACTCAAGTTCACAAATGCTTGGTGTCCTTGGGAGAAAACATTCAAGCTTCTCACAATTTGCAATCACCAATTTCTTTAAAGAGGGGAGGTGTTTGGGTATAGACTTGATTAGCTTTGGACAATCCCTGATGCGTAGCTCTTGCAGAAGGGAGAAAGCTTCATCACTCCAACACAACCATTCTTCCCACCCAGCCATGTTCTCAAACACTAGGATTTCAAGAGATCCAAATGGTTTAGTCGAAGCTTGTTCATTACTGTAGAACTCCTCACCAATCATTACAACTCCGCTGAACCCAGAAATTGAGAGAGATTTCAAAGATGATAATTGGCCAAGCGATGGAAAAGATAGGCAAAATTTACAGTCTTCCAACTCCAAAGATACCATATTTGAGAAGGAAAAATGCCCCACCCATTCTGGAAATCTCGTGCCTTTGTAACTTCCAATAGCTAGATGCTTCAAGTTTGTATTAGGCTCCAATTGTTCCAATACTTCTCTATCATGCTTTGAGTCACCATCAATATCATCATATTCATCCCATGTCAACTCCAACTCCTTAAGACTAACCTTATCCTTCAAATTGGCATCTTTGGCATCCCTGGCATTTACAACATTTTTCAGTTTTGAAATGGCAAGTCTTCCACGTAAATGCTTGAGCTTTCCCAACTCATTAATGCTTGAACCAGTTTGATCACCTAAAACAAAATCTGTTAAGATTCGAATATCTTTCAACTTACCCATTCTTTCTGGCATCCTAGTTAACTTTGTTCCCCTAATATCAAGATAAAGCATGTTGATCAATCTCCCCGTGTCTCTCGGCAACTCAACAAGGTCACTGCATCCATGCAATGTCAATGCTTGCAAATTATACAATGAACACAGAGAGTTTGGCAAACTTTTGATTGAAGTTTCTGAGAGATTCAAATTTCGTAGATGCTTCAAGTTACTAATTTCTTTTGGCAATTCTTTGATATTACGATACCCAGCCAAAGAAAGCAGTCGTAAGCTTGATTTCATCAGCAAATCGTGCATTAGCACATTGCTAACATCTACCCGATAGAAAGAAGACTTCACGTTTATGAAAGTACGCAGACCTTTTGCTTTAGGTAGACTTTGAAATTTTTGCCGCACATCATACTCTTCTTGGCGATTAGACAAATGACGCGTCTTTTCAGTTATTACACAAGAACCACCACTCCCTTCCAATCTGCAGATGAATTCTCCCGTGACAGATTTAGCCAAGTCACTAATTAGATCATGCATGACAAAACAAGATTCCTTTCCTTTTGATTGTTGAAAAAAGGACCTCAATCTCAAATCTTTGAAGTACTCGTTACCCAGTTCTTCGGGATCTCCATTATCTTTCGAAAGCTGTAAAAGTCCTTCAGCCATCCATAACTGAATAAGTTCTTCCTTTTCAAATTCGTAATCTTTAGGAAAAATTGAACAATAAGCAAAACATCGCTTTAAATGTGAAGGAAGATAATGATAACTTAATGTTAGCGCTGGAAGAATATTACTTGCAGTATTTGGTATGTCCCAAAAATTGCTATGCAATATTTTGTTCCATTCATCAGCGTCTAGTTTACAGCGAAGGAGACCTCCAAGTGTTTTTGCAGCCAAAGGAAGACCGTTACACCTTTTGACAATTGCTTCACCGATTACCTTCAGATCCGGATGCGTGCTTGGGGTTGTACCAACGAATGCATGCTTTGCGAATAGCTTCCAACAGTCATCATTTGATAAGGTCTTCAGACGATAAGTTGGAACAGTCCTCATAATGTCGGCAACACTTTCATTACGTGTGGTTACAATAATCTTGCTATTTTGAGCCCCAAATTTGAAAGGAATGCTGAGCTGCTCCCACACAGCATAGTTTTCATTCCAAACATCATCCAAAATGATTAGATATTTATTTCCCGACAACTGCTCTTTGAGTTTAAGTTGAAGCTGATTTAAGTTCTCGCTTCCATCCCTGCTACATTTGATCTCTTCAAGAATGGTTTTGGTTACCTTGAAAGCATCGAATTCCTCTGAAACACAAACCCATGCTTTGGGGTGAAACCATTTATCCACTCGGGGGTCATTGTAGATCAATTGGGCAAGGGTGGTTTTCCCAAGCCCGCCCATACCCACAATGGGAATCACATCTATCTGATTTTCAGACAGATTTTGAGGATCCAACAACTTCATGATTTCTTCTTTTTCATCATCTCTGCCACAAACATCAGAATCGTCCACCAAACAAGTTGCAGGCGTTCTTTGAAGTGCCTTTTCTCCTTTAAAGTTTTCTTTCAGACCCAGAATCTGTTTTTGGTTGAGTAGATTGTCTAGTCTCTCAAGGATATCCTCCAGCTTTGACTGCATCCCATCATTGAAAGGATTGAAAGAAGAGAAAAAGCTCCTAAACTGCTTCATAGGAGTAGTTTGATATTCGGATTCGATCTTGTTCCGAAGAGCTTCAGTAGAGATCTCGTCCAGGAGGTCCTCGGCATCATAAACAGCATGTTTGAGCTCATCAGTCCAACTTTTGACATTTGGGTTGGTAATCTGCTTATTTTCAGCATCATCCAGCACTGCTTTCACCGACATCAAGGTTGGCTTGAGTTTCTTCAGCAGAACGGCTTCAAGTTTCTTTCCTTTGATAAGCCTCAGAACATCCCCAGAAACAATCCTATCAAGCAGCACCTCAATGGAAGCAGAGAGAAAAGCTTCAGCCACCATAGCCATGTTTTTTTTTTTTTTTTGGTAAGGGAAGGTTTAAAGGAAGACGAAAAGGGAAGCAATAGCAAAGAAAGGAAAAGAAGAGTGGTTCAACTAAAGAGAAGAAGGTTGCAAAGATAAAGGATTTGGATTTGAAACAGAGAAAGAAATTGCAAAGCAAATAGTAAACAAGGAACAGTAGAACGATTGGATGAAAGGGGAAGGCTTTAACTTTGCAAGTACTTTGGTTTCAATAGAGATGAAACGAGCTGGTAGCAAAAATCGATTTGTATTGAAAAAGGAAATTGCATTTTGAATTAGGTTAAATTTTTGAATTTTAATAATTCTAATAATTCAAATAAAATTTAATATAAAATTATTTTATTTTATATTTTAAAATATTTTAGTTATTTATTGTTTTAATTTTTTTATTATTATACATTTCTCCCAAATCTATTTTACTTTATTGCCCCTGCCCCACCCCACCATTTTCCCCAAATCAATTTTTAAAATCCCTAAATCAAATCTATCACTTATCATTCATTCGAAGTTTCGAACCTGAAGCCTTCCATTTTTCTTTCTTCATCAATTCATTCCAAATTCAAACCTTTTATTTTTCTTCTTTTATTAACATGAATCATTGAGTCATCAACATTTCTATAAATCTCTTTTCGTAAAAGGAAAAAAAATCACTTCAATGCAAAACAATAAAAAACTTTTTGGAATTGTTTAAAAATTAAGCTTGAATGTTGAGTTGAATTAAACATATATTCTAACAACTATATTTATATTTCATTCTTTATTTATACTACCGCTTCTTGTATTTTTCCATTTTAAGTAATTTAATTTTTATAATCTTTTTAACTTCTGTTTTCATTTTCTTTTACTTTTCCTTATGTTTATTTCTCTTTTTTATTTCATTTAAAGTAGTTTTTTATATTTTGCATTTACTAAAATTAGTACTTATATTTATATTTTTTTAACAATTTAATTTTTTCGAGTGAGATAAGCTTGTGGACTAGCAAATGAAAAACATAAAAAAAATGTTAAAAGAAATGGAGGAGAAAGAAAAATAAAGGGAGAAGTAGAAGAGAATGAAAAAAAGAAGTTAAAAGAGTATAAAAAAATTAAATTACTCAAAATAAAAAATATAGAGACAAATTGTATAATTTAATCTACAATCATATATAAACATATACGTGGAAAAATTTTACTTAAGAGAATAAAAAATTGATTGATTAATTATAGAAGCCCCTTAATTGTTTAATTCTTGTATTTTGTTAAAATAATATTTTATTAATTAAAAATAAGCATTTTTTAAATAGGTATTTAATATTTTTAAGATTTTAAAATATGTGTTTATTGACTAGAACTGAAATCTGATTTTGATAAAAAAAAAGTGAATCTAAAATTAAATATATTTTTAAAGTAGTTCCTTAAAAAGTTACCTTGAGATTTTTTTTTTTTTTTGAATCAAGAAAGAACTGATATAAATTATGGCCTGACTAAAGTCCAACGAAATACAAAGGAAACCAAACAAAGCCCACCATAAAATAATGAAACAAAAGCCCAAAAAAACAAAAAAAATAAAACCTGAAATAAACAAGCAATAAATGTCAGGCGCTTATTGTTCCAAGAACCATATCAGCCTCAAAAAATCCGCCCCCTCAGATACTCCAAATCAAACCTCAGGTGAAAACCTTGTTCCAACACTTGAAGAAGCGCCTGGAAGAATCAACGATTCATATTCCACTAAGAACAAGGCTAAAAACTCAAACCTCTCGTCTTCCTTCCACTCGATCCTGCTCTGCAAGACGCAGAACCGAGGCCGGTAGTTCCCAGTTCCAAATCCCTGAGTGGTTTCGCCGTCTACCCTCCAACGCCAGAATGTGAGCCACCCCGTTCACTGAACGCCGTACATGCCGGTAAGAAATTTCATCAAAACTCGACCCTAGATGCCTGATATTCTGTGTAATCGATCGCAGCACTGATCTGCCGTTTTCCTTCTTCTCTATGCTTTTTATAACGGTCAAAGAATCACCCTCCACCTCCAGGCGTGTAAATCCCATAGTTAAGGCGAAGAATAAAGCTCGTTCACATGCCCTAGCTTCTGCCACAAAAGGATCTACTACCTGCATGAACAGATAAGTTTCTGCTCCTTGAATAATTCCAGAGGCATCTCTAGCGATTACTGCTGTAAAGGCCATATTTCTATCAGATTTGTAACTCGCATCAAAATTAACCTTTATTTTACCTTCATCTGGTGGTCTCCATAATTCTTTAGAACCTGGTCTGATAGATGGTTGAACAGACCTTTGGAGTGTGTTTAACTCGTTTATGTAACCTCGAATAAAACCAATAACTTCCTGCAGGTTAAATCGGGCCCCTTCATGAATCAGTTTATTTCTCCTATACCATAAACTCCAGAAGGAAATTGCAACAATACTTCTATGCTGTTCATCAATATTAACAAACATGTGTACTAATCTTTTGTGATGGTCCCAGGTCTCTTCAATTACGGGAATCGGAACAAACAGATGAGCCCACACACTCTGTAAAACTCCACAGGACCACATCAAGTGGTTCGAATCTTCCAACTCAGCTCGACACAGGTGACATGCAGACTCAGTGATTACCATCCTTCTAGCCAAGTTACCAGCATGAGGGAGCAAATTATTAAATAGTCTCCAAACGTGTATTTTAACTTTTCCTGGTAGTTTTAGAGCCCATAATAATTTGTAAAAGGAATTGTAATTCCCCTCATTAGCACAAGTAGACATAGGGGAAATTGCTGTAGTCGTCAGAGCACGGTATCCACTTTTAACAGAATAGTCACCTGACCCATCATACTTCCAGACCGAAGCATCCTCCGTCCGACTGCTAGCCAACGGAATTAAAAGTATTCTATCCGCAGTAGCCTTATCAACTAATATGTAGATCAACTCACTCTTCCAGGTAGAAAAACTCTCATCTATAAGTTGACTAACCTTTGTCCAGTTCGGGTTAATCTCTTGACCAGTGACTCTGTTGTTGTCCTTCCCAGGAAGCCATGGGTCATCCCAGATATTAACACTGCTCCCCTGTCCAATCCTCCACAGCATACCATCCGCAATCAAATCCCGAGAATTACAGATACTTCGCCAGGTAAAAGAGGGGTAAGATCCGACCTTTGCTAAAAGAATATCAGTATGCAGAAAATAACGGGCTTTTAAAATTCGAGCTAATAAACAATTGGGCTGAACTAAAATGCGCCAAACTTGCTTTGCTAATAGAGCTTTGTTAAAGAAAAATAAGTTTTTGAAACCCATCCCTCCATCTGATTTGGGCTTGCAGAGCGTATCCCCACAACTCCAGTGAATACCTTTTGCCGTCTTATTATTCTTCCACCAGAACTTATTCATAATGTTCTCCAACTTTCGACAAAGCATCTTAGGAAAAAGAAAAAACTGCATAGCATACAAAGGAGTGGCCTGTAAAACAGACTTTATAAAAACCTCTTTACCTCCCATAGAGAGACATCGATAACTCCAGCCATCAACGCGCTTCCTAAATCTGTCAAGAAACTCGACAAAAGCCCATGTTTTTCGTCTCCCCACCATCATGGGAAGTCCAAGATATTTCTCAGGATTAGAAGCCACTCGAACGCCCAAGAAATTAGTGATATCCTCCCTGGCCTCTTCAGATACGTTAGCCCCATAGTAAACCAATGATTTGTCGTAGTTCACCTTCTGCCCTGCACACAGCTCATATTCCTGTAGAACTTCTCTAACGACTCATCGTCCCTTCTCTTGTAGCATCCCCAAACAAAATGCAGTCATCTGCAAAAAACAAATGATTAATGTAAATTTTCTCCCTTCCAATTGGGGCACCTTTCATACTACCCCTCCGCTGCGCATCCTCTAATAGAACTGAAAAACCTTCAGCACATATTAAGAAAAGATAAGGACTCAATGGATCTCCTTGACGCAAACCTCTCGATGGCCAAATAGGTTCGCTTTCCTCTCCATTTAGACAAATCGAATAAGAAACGGAACTAATACACCGCAGAATCAACACTATCCAATCCTCATGAAACCCCAAAGCCTTCATCATACCGCCTATAAAATCCCACTCCACTCGGTCATAAGCCTTACTCATATCCACTTTAAGTGCAAAATGCCCTTTCCTCCCTCCCTTCTTCATCTTCAACGAATGTAAAACCTCATAAGCTATCAATATATTGTCCGATATGCATCTTCCAGGTATGAAAGCTCCTTGAGCTTCACTAATACATTCTCCCAAAAAGATACTCATCCGATTAACTAGCATCTTTGAGATGATTTTGTAGATAACATTACAGAGGCTTATAGGTCGAAACTGAGATATTATTTTCGGTTTATCAACCTTAGGAATAAGGACAATTCTTGTTTTATTAATATCACCCAACTCCTCCCGTCCACCCAATACATCAAGACAAAATTTTGAAACTTCAGATCCCACAATGTGCCAGAATCGTTGAAAAAAGATTGTTGGGAAACCGTCCTCTCCAGGGGCTTTTAGAGGTGGCATTGAACTAACAGCAGACCAGACTTCCTCCTCCGTAAATTGCCTTAACAAAGAATCATTCATAGCGTCAGAAACCTTTTTAACAACTAGATTAAAAAGGTGCTCATCAGGACCCTCCTCAGACGCCGTGAATAATTCACCAAAGTAATCCGAAGCAACCTTGAGCATAGCTACCAAATCTGTATGACGATTGCCATTATTATCAATCAACTCAGATATTTTATTACGGAAATGACGTTGGCTGGCCATTTTATGGAAAAAACTCGTGTTACGATCCCCATTCTTCAACCAGTTAACACGGGCCCTTTGTTCCCAATACATTTCCTCCTTATCCGCCTCCAAATTGAGTGCCAATTGAACCTCCATAATCTCAGCAAGGACATCGTCTGAAATATCACAAGAGATAAGACTCTCTAATTTCTTTTCAAGCTGAACCCGGGAATGTCTTTCTTCCTTACGCTTTACTCTGCTCCATTGCAATAAGTTGTGTCCCAGAAGCTGTAATTTATTCGGGATACTTTCAGAAGATCCCTCCCACCAATCCCAAACCTGATCCTCAAAGGAACTATCCAATAACCAATTAGACTCGAAACGAAACTTCCTTGCATTCTGTCTTATGTGCATACTTCCCTCTCCCTTAGTATCCAAGAGGAGAGGGCAATGATCTGAAAACGAATGAGACATATATTCGATTTGGTAATCAGGAAAAAGGTCCATCCATTTAGAATTCGCAACCCCACGATCCAGTCTTTCTCTGATATTGGAATTTTTAAATCTGCCTCTTTCCCAAGTGTACCATCGCCCCACAAACCCAAGATCAAGAAGATTGCAATCTTCCAAAGCCATACGAAAATCCTGCATCTGTCTCTCCAAACGTAATCGTCCTCCCTTCTTCTTATATGAGCTCAGAATTTCATTAAAGTCACCCATACCAATCCAAGCGACATTGCAATCACCATTCAGATGTCGAAGAAGATTCCAAGACTCTCTTCTTTGTTATTCAATTGGGTTCCCGTAAAACCCTGTAAACCGCCATTTAGTAGCGCAGTTAGCATCCTGGATTTCGACATCTATGTGCGATAAAGAGAAACTTTTAAGGCTAACCAGAGAATTGCCCTTCCACCCTAACGACAAATCGCCTCTAGATCCCATAGCACCAATGTCAATGCCGTTTTCAAATCCACACTTTAGACGAACCATCTCCATTTTCTTCTCACTTAATTTTGTCTCCATAAGAAACAAAATTCGGGGATTGACGACTCTTAATTTATTTCGGAGTCTATTAATAGTCCGTGGTCTCCCCAACCCACGAACATTCCAATTTCATTGCCCCCGGCTGCTCTGATTGCCAGAGCTAGCTGATACAATTAACGACCCGATTCCCTCATTTGTGCCCAACATAACAGGAGGATTTTCATGCCTTTACCGCTTCTTCCCGTCCATTATCTCCACTGGGTCATTTTCCTCATCCAGACCCAATTCCATCGACCCAAATTCCCCGCCTGCATGACTAGTATCCCCTTTCCCCAATTTGCTCCCGTAAATCCTCTCATTATTAATGGCCTGATGGACGAACCCGATTGATGATAAATTAGGATTTTGGTTTCCAAATTTTAGCCCAGAATCCTCCCCCATTATTATTGCAGGATTTTGATTGATAGTTTCCAAATTTACCGCTGTCCTCCTTCTGCCGTCAGCATCGCTTAACCACATACTCTCCACCGTGTGCCGCCGGCGACCCTCTGCTCTCAAGGAAATATCCCAGCCGGACGTAATTTGTGAAGGATCCAATCGCAGTCGGTATGGACAGAAACTCTCACCATGCCCCAATTTTCCACAAATAAAGCAGAACAGGCTGAGCTTTTCATACTTAAACCACGCATAGACTATTATTGAAGACCCAATCTTTATCTTCTTTTTACGCTTTAAAGGGGCCAATATATCAATGCAGACACGAAGACGCATATAGTTCCTGAAACCTAAATTGGAAGCATCATATTCAATAAAACTGCCGCAAAAGTTACCGAATTGTTTTGCCATGTTTTCCGTTATCAGCCCAGGTGGTAACTCATGTACTTGCACCCAAAATTCAGTATGGTCCAAAGCCATCGATAGAGGATTCCCTCCAATGGGGATTCTTTGCAGTATAAGCAAATGGTTATTAAAAAACCATGGCGTACCATTAATAACCCTACTCAAATCCACCTCGTGAAAGAATTGAAAAAGATATCTTTTCTCCCCCAAATCTGTGATACAAATACCACCAATGGGATGCCAAAGGTCGGCCATTGTATTACGCAGTGAAGGGAAGTGGACAATACTATCTGTTAGGCATCTTCCCACTAAACAACTTTGATAAGACCCTACCCCCACATCTGCTTCCTCCTGAAAGCCATCCTCCTCCTCGTCAATCAGACTCAAGTGTGCCAAATCTTTCTCCATGAAAGCCGAAAAAAGAAAACCACAGTACTCGACTATGGTCAGAGAATCAGTGTTATGATCCAATCCACTCAATAGAATCTACAAAGCGAAAAGATTGAGAACGATTGTAGAAAAAAGAAAGAAAAAAAAAAACATGCCAAAGCGGCAGACCTTCACCCAAGTATGAATTCCCACCTTGAGATTTTTTATATTAAAAGTTTGCATAAGTTTAAGAATTTACGTAAAATGTTTGAGTGGATGATATTGCGTTGATTTAATTATTACAAAGGCTTAAATCTGAGTCAATTAAGATTTCAAATATATTATTAAAAAAATAACATAATTATAATACTTATGTAAATTAAAATATCTTAAACTATTTTATGTAATTAAATTTTATAATTATATGTCTTAACAATATTCTTAATTATTCAATCTTTTAAAATTTTTAATAATATTTTTATTGGTTTAAATATTCTTTTAAGTGTTTTACTATGTATTTTAAAAATATGTTCTGAAACTATTTTATTTGTTTAAATATTAGTTAAACCCTAGACTTTAATTAAAGCCTAAGTAAATCCACTTATTTAAGTACAAAATAATTTATATTATTGAACAAATTAGACTATCAATTTACTAGTCTAAACGGTTTAATTAATTTGACCGATATTATTGGTTTGACCGATTTACTTGATTCTATTAAGGGTAAATTACACCAACAGTCACCCAACTTTGGGGTAGCTGACAAAACAGTCACTTAGGTTTTATTTCAGTCACTCAACTTTCAAAAAGTTACAAAAGTCACTAACGTTATAAAAAAGTGACAAAATAATCACTGATTAACAATTTCCATTAAGGTTTTTAACAGATGCTGACGTGGCAAGTTAACCAGCTGATGTGGCAAGTTAACTTGCCACGTTGGTGATGACTGTTGGTGTAAAGGTTCCTACTTCCTTCCTTCCATCTCAAGGACCAAAATGCAATTTTCCCTCATCTCCTCTCACCATCTTTTTCGGCCGAGAACTTTCACAAAACATCACCCCCAAAAGATATCTTAATGGTTTCGAACTCCAACAGTGTCGTTATATACTCTCCTAAAAAAATAAATAACTTCTCTACCTCTCTTCATCTTCAACCTTTTTCATTTCTATGGATGCTCTGTTTCATCATCTCACTTCAGGTAACCGTTCTCTTTATGGCTCGCGCCATCCCTTTCTATAATCGTCGAACCTATTTCCCCGAACCCAGTATTCGAACCGTCGAACCAATTTGCTACATCAATTGCATGAGCAAAGAGAGTATACCCACAAACTCCCATGCTTCTCCTCGAACAACCTTGTGTTTTTCTTTCACATTTTGTCTAACCACATCAAGATAGCCAAGTCCTCAATCTGCTCTGGCCTCTTTGAGATCACCTAGCATTCCAACAACACAGGCAACAATAGCATCTTGATTCCCAACCCAACTAAGCATATACAAAAGTTTCCCAACCTAACCCAACTATTTTGGAGAAAATATTTTCTTATATTCTATTTTTTTTACACCAGATAGAAAATAGGAGACGAATAGTGCTTCGATTGTTGGAGACCGATAAAGACCTGGTTTACGTCAAAGAAAGGGAATGGATGACCCCTTTCTATTGTGCAGCTGCAGTGGGAAACTCTAATCTTTTATTCCGGTTCCTTGAAACTTGCCCTGAATGCGTTGAGGATGTCACGGTTCGTAACGAGATTGCATTACATCTTGCTCTGAAAAATGACCACACCGACGTTTTTCATCTCTTACATGGATGGCTTCAAAAGAACCGTCGTGGAGGAGGCAATGGTTTGGAAAGAAAGGTTGTGAATTGGAGAAACGATGATGACAACACTGTGTTATACATTGCAGCTACAAAGCAACAACACCAGGTATATATCATCATAATGATAAGTTGCGTATATTCCTTTGATAATCTTATTAATGAATGTTATATAATATTCTACGCAGGCAGTACAACTGTTGTTGGATTCCTTTTATAGGTTAGATGTAAAAGCTAAGAACTCGGAAGGCTTGACAGCTCAAGAAATCATAGAAAATGTTGGAAGACAAGGGTTGAACATGAGTAGCGCCGAAGATGATGATACGACCACCGCCAAGATTAAGTGCATTAAGAAAAGAACTAGTTAGTCTGAAAGAGCATTAGTAAAGTTGATTCGCACAAAGAATGGGTTGTCGGAGAACATGATCAATGCAACACTGGTGGTAGCTGCACTGGTCATAACAGTGATTTACCAATCATCTTTAAGCCCGCCGAGAGGTCATTGGCAATGTGATAACACTAGTAACCTCACCACCACCACCACTGCCTCAAACCTTAGTACTACCACTCAATTTAAACTTTTTAACGACAATTATGATGAAAATTTTTCTAAACATGTGTTGGGTAAAGAAAGAATGAAAACTGATACAACAATCATGAATCCCAACTTATTTTTAGGGTTTTGCTTATTCAATTTTATAGCAACATGGCATCTCTATTTTTCCTTTTCTTCTTCTCCTCCTCCTCCTCCTCCTCTTATTCTTCTTCTTTTTCTTTTTCTCTAACCCTAAAATGGTGCTTATAGGGCTATTAAAGTGAGAGTAACCGGCCAGCTGGACGATTTTTTGGCACCAATGACACCGTCACCTACCATGTCACTTTGCCGTGACGTCTATGACAGAAAACGACAAAAAGGACTGTTTTGTAACTTTTCAAAAGTTGAGTGACTAAAATGAAATCTAGGTGACTATTTTGTCAGCTACCCCAAAGTTGGGTGATTGTTGGTGTAATTTACCTTTCAATTAAATAAATCATTAAAATTTTATAAAAATAAAAAAATATAAAAAAAGTTATTTCAATTCAACCAGTTCAACTACCCAATCAATCAGTTAGTATTGATTCTTGGATTAACCAATTTAATGTCTTTCTTCAAACCATTACTCCAGCCGATTCTCAATCTAACCGGTCAAACTAATCTATTCAAACAACAATGTTCAAAATTTGCCTAAATGATAAAATCATAAATTTCAAAGTTAAAATTCCGATTCCAATTCTCAAACCATACCTAATGGTTTAGCCCGTGTTTGCAGCACACACAAAATCATTTAATACTTGGTAACACAAGAATTAATTGCTATCTTTTTTATGACAACGTTTTTGGTTGTTTGCAAATAATTTAGCATAAAGAAAAAAATATCATATTATAACATAACCAATAATATTATTATTCTAAATTAAAAATCATATTACACATATATGTATGTGAAAATAAATATTTAAAATATTAACGAGTGTTTAGAAATATCATTTAATAATAAATAATGAAACTTATGGTTTAAAAATAATTAATCATAACAACATATAAAATATATACGATATTAAAATTTTAATAAATAAATTACATTATGAGTAAAACAAAATTTAACCACAAACATATATCAGATAAACAATATTAAATGCACTACAATGATTTGTCATTAATTGTAAGTTAGAGTGAAGTTGACTTGTTATACCAATTTAATTAAAAACATTATAAAGATATACAACTGATGAAGATAATAAATTATGCATATTAAAACAAAAATTTATAAAATATATCAAAATAAAACTTTAGTTAAGTGGTAAATTTAAAGTTTTTCCAATTCAATTAGCATGGAATCAAATCTATCTATCTATTTATAATCTACAAAAACACATGTAAGTTGAAAGGGAAAGAAGTTCCAAAACTACCTTTAATTCCACTGCATTGGGTTGTAAGTAGAGCTTTTTAGCTTGGATTAACTTTATCTCCAGTGGCCGAGTCAAAATGTTAATATTGGGGGGTCAAGTTAAAATTAGACCTTCTACGTAATAATCAATTTAAACATAAAAACAATTTATTCAAAAGAAGCAATATTCCAGCATAACAATCGATTCAATCCAAATTGACTAATTCATGATCATCCAAAATCAACCAAATTTGATCATCCAAAAGCAAGTACATTTTTCACAATTTCCTAATCCAAAATTCACATAACTTTCGATTAGATTAACCATTTTTTTTTTCGTTTTCACTAGAATACTCACTACTTCACAAGTTATCATTTGACATAATTTTAAACAAAGTAACCAAGGTTTTTTTTTCCTCCCATTCACTTTGGCTCAAACTTACTATAACATTATCTAGCAATTTTTGCTTTATAATAAAGATTTACTAGATGGTTATGTTTTTGGTTATATTACTTGTTAATATATATAAATTGTGGTGCCAATGAGGGCATATTAGTTAGGCACTTAGGTTGTGTGGTTTTGGTATGTTTTAAGTATGTTTATATGTGTTTTGAATAGGTGAAAATGGTTGGAAATAGCTTGACTTGGTACGTAAGAAATGGTTGATGAATTAGCTTGAATGTGAAGTCGTCTGCCATATACAGAAGTTTTTTCCGATAATTGTTCCAAGATGAGGGCAACTTCGAGATGATCCATGATCGGAATACTATCGAGCATTTTGAATTCGAAATACTTTATCATTAAAAATTTATCAGTACATTGTCACTCGGTGCTGTATTTCTCTTCAAGAACTTTCCATATTTCTACCGGGGATTACACCAACATGTAAAGATCATACAATCGATCAGACAAGGTGTTGAGAATGTGTCATCGACATGTGAAATTGTCTTCTTCGTGCTTCATCTTAAGTTCAGCCACTTTCGTAATTTCCTTGGAGTTTGCATTGGAGGCAGAATCCTCTACTGGTTGTAGGTTTGGATCCAGAATGTATGCCACATTTAAGACAGTAAGAAGGAACAACATCTTGTCCTTCCAACGATTGAAGTTTGAACCATCAATATCCACTCACTGTAGGAATATATTAGGATACGAATGACATGTCATTAGGGGTTATGTGATTTAGGTGCTGGTCCATAAGTCCTACCGGTGGCTGAGTTATCGGCATGTGTTGCGGATACTCGTCAGCTTGTGTGAGCAGCATCGTGTAACTTCGTCATGACCGTCAGCCTGTGTGAGCAGACATGTTGATAGCTCTAGTGTGATTATTATATGTGATACGAGACTGAGATAGCTTCGGCTATGTCTGTGGCACTTAAGGTGCGAGATTCCTGAATATCCGATAGTATTCCAAATGGTTCAACAGGTATGTCAAAGGTGTGGATAAGAATTACTTTGATACGAGATAGTACATATATGTACATGAACCGAGTAATACATTGAAATAAGGAAAATTATGAAAGTTACATCTAACTTTGTGAATGAAAATGTGGTAGGTTGGTGATTCATTATAAGTTATGTTATGTTTTATTTGCTTAATTTGAGCATATATGATGAGTTGATTTAAATGTTATACGAACTTACTAAGCTTTATAACTTTTCGTGTTTTATAGTGTAATCAAAGCTAGCTCGAATTTGGGATTGTCGGAGACTTCATCACACTATCCAACTATCACCTTAGTACTTATATGGCATGTATAGGAACTTTGGTCATTTTAATATATGTGTTGGTAATGAATTTAGCCATTTGAATTGGCTTGTAAATGCCTAAAGTTTGGTTTTGTGTATAGCCATGAAAGTTGGCTTAATTTGGTTGGTTGGTTATGTATATATTTGTGCTTATGGCTTGTGTGGTAAGTTTGATGATGGATATGTGATGCTTGTTGATAATAGGTATTGTGGATGTCAAATGGTTGATGATTTGAGAACTAGTCTGCTTGTGAGTTTGGGCAAAATGATACATGTTTGAAGGTGTTCATTTAATTGAATTGTGATTGTGAATTTGGTATAAATGGAATAGCATATTGTGGTACATGTATGCTTTGTTGTTGTTGATGTTTAAATGGGTATCATTTATGCTTGGTTGAGATTAGATAAATGCCTATATATGCTACATTTTTGTGCCAATTGATTTGGTTTTGCTGTATGCAAATTTAGGTGGCAAAATGGCTTGGTAAATAGCCTATTTTTGTCCACACAGGCGTGTGTCTCAGCCGTGTGTGACACATGATTATGTTACATGGTCATGTGTCCTCTGGTGTTGAATTAAAAATCAAGTCAATAAGCTTCACAAGGCCTCACACATGAGCGTGTGTAGCCATTTTCAGGGAACACGGGCGTGTGTGTTGGCTGTGTGACCCAAGTCAAAGAGTTACACGGGGTAGGACACAGGCTGAGACTCAGCCATGTGATCCCATTTCGAATGTTCACGTGGCCTGTGACACGGGTGTGTCTTTGGCCGTGTTAGACACACGAGCGTGTGTCCCCTATATTTTGCAAAAATTTTCCAAGTGTTCCAAAA
This sequence comes from Gossypium bickii, assembly GCA_025503065.1. NCBI lineage: Eukaryota > Viridiplantae > Streptophyta > Magnoliopsida > Malvales > Malvaceae > Gossypium > Gossypium bickii. The sequence continues at coordinate 58,779,496 of CP106721.1, read as the reverse complement.
GTTTCTTAAATTATCGATTTAGTCTCGAATCACCCCGAATGCATGCTTTAGGCCTCGTAGGCTTATAATTGGGATGATATATATGTTGTTGAATGATGATTATTTGGAACTTGAAAATGTATGTGGAATGTATGTGTAATTATAAAATGTTCGGTAATGCTCCGTAACCCTATTTCGGCATTGAATACGGGTGAGGGGTGTTACACTCCTGTAATTCAATTTGGGATTCCTTAGAACCTTCAAACATCCCATTAACTCAGGGAATCTCAAATAATCCACCCGTTGGTTATATAACCAATTTAGACCCGTTATCGTCCTACTACAGCCAACAAAAACACTTGCATAACCAATTTGACCTCGTTACCGAATAAATAACTAGTATCTGAAAATAATCATTAAATTTACCGCTGTCAAAGCTCCATCAGATTATCGTTAAACAAAACATACTTTTAAATTAAAAAAATTACTAAATAAATAAAAACAAAATTACATAAAAAAAATGATCCGCATCTTTCTTCCATTCATCTTTTAACAAAATATAAGTAATTTTTTTCATTCAACTCAGATTGATCTACCATTAGGGGTTATATATACCAATTTGGTCACGCCAAAGAGAATGACTCTACCAAATAAAATATAATTTTTTTAATTTTAAATTAAAAAACACATTAAAAAAAAGTAATAAAGTGGTGGTTTCATTTAGAATGGCTCCACCAATCAGAAAATAATATTTTATAGTTTTAAAAGTTTAAAAAACAAAAAAAAATGACACTGACACGTAGAAAACTGGTGGCGTCAAACTATTTGACTCCATCAAAAAAGGATTATTTTTTTAAAACTCCTAGTTTTTCAAAAATAACAGTATTTTCTTGATATTTATACAAGTGGCGCCATTCTATATAGCTCAACCAAAAAAATTAAATTTTTTATTGGAATTGCTAATGTGACATGTTGGTGGCACCAAATTCTTTGGCTCTACCAATTTTTACTGTAGATTTCAAGTTATTTACGTGTATAATAAAAAAATGGATTATTTTCATAATTAATCAAAGTTTTAGGATCATTTTTATAAACAAGCAGCCTTTTTTTGGGCAACCAACCAAAATGAAAAATTTACATATTAGGTCCCTGAATATTTTAGCTCATCATATTTTAATTTGGTGTCATCAATGTGTCAGACATCACTATCAGAACACTGTAACAAATGCTTATTTTTATAATTAATTTATTTTTTATACCATTTTCATAATTACTTATCCTTTTATATTATATAAGCCGTCGGACATGTCTCCAAATAATTAATGGGGACTTAATGCTGTATAGATCAACATGTAACATCTATCTGTTTACATGACACGTAATGAGACCAAAATTAATGTATTACACAAATGACGAAATAATATGAAAAAGTAACTATAACATATGGCTTCATCAAATAATAGCAATACAAATATACAAATATTTTGAAATTTATACCTACAAATTAAGTAAAAGTGTCATGGAGTTCTCTTTACTAAAAGTTAGATTTTATATATATATATAATTTTAAAAATTGATAAATTAATCCATATACATTAGATTAAATAGTAAAATAGTTATTATGTTAAAAATTTCATCTATTCCCGCTGTTAAAAGCTGATCCTAGTAATAGCAAAGAAAGGAAAAGAAGAGTGGTTCAACTAAAGAGAAGAAGGTTGCAAAGATAAAGGATTTGGATTTGAAACAGAGAAAGAAATTGCAAAGCAAATAGTAAACAAGGAACAGTAGAACGATTGGATGAAAGGGGAAGGCTTTAACTTTGCAAGTACTTTGTTTCAATAGAGATGAAACGAGCTGGTAGCAAAAATCGATTTGTATTGAAAAAAGAAATTGCATTTTGAATTAGGTTAAATTTTTGAATTTTAATAATTCTAATAATTCAAATAAAATTTAATATAAAATTATTTTATTTTATATTTTAAAATGTTTTAGTTATTTATTATTATTTTACATTTCTCCCAAATCTATTTTACTTTATTGCCCTGCCCCACCCCACCATTTTCCCCAAATCAATTTTTAAAATCCTAAATCAAATCTATCACTTATCATTCATTCGAAGTTTCAGAACCCGAAGCCTTCCATTTTTCTTTCTTCGTCAATTCATTCAAAATTCAATATTTTATTAATTGATTAATTATAGAAGCCGCTTAATTGTTAAATTATAGAAGCCACTTAATTGTTTAATTCTCGTATTTTGTTAAAATAATATTTTATTAATTAAAAATAAGCATTTTTTAAATAGATACTTAATATTTTTAGGATTTTAAAATATGTGTTTGTTGACTAGAACTGAAATTTGATTTTGATAAAAAAAAAAGTGAATCTAAAGTTAAATGTATGATTAGAGATAATTTTTAAAGTAGTTCCTTAAAAAGCTACCTAGAGATTTTTTATATTAAAAGTATGCATAAGTTTAAGAATTTACGTAAAATGTTTGAGTGGATGATATTGTGTTGATTTAATTATTACAAAGGATTAAATCTGAATCAATTAAGATTTCAAATATATTATTAAAAAATAACATAATTATAACACTTATGTAAATTAAATTATATTAAACTATTTTATGTAATTAAATTTTATAATTATATGTCTTAACAATATTCTTAATTATTCAATATTTTAAAATTTTTAATAATATTTTTATTGGTTTAAATATTTTTTTAAGTGTTTTACTATGTATTTTAAAAATATGGTCTGAAACTATTTTATTTGTTTAAATATTAGTTTAAACCCTAGACTTTAATTAAAGCCTAAGTAAATCCACTTATTTAAGTACAAAATAATTTATATTATTGAACAAATTAGACTATCAATTTACTAGTCTAAACGGTTTAATTAATTTGACCGATATGATTGGTCGACTGATTTACCTGATTCTATTAAGGGTAAATTACACCAACAGTCACCCATAGCTGACAAAACAGTCACTTAAGTTTTATTTCAGTCACTCAACTTTCAAAAAGTTACAAAAATCACTAACATTATAAAAAGGTGACAAAATAATCACTAATTAACAATTTCCATTAAGAGTTTTTAACAGATGCTGACGTGGCAAGTTAACCAGCTGATGTGGCAAGTTAACTTGCCAAGTTGGTGATGACTGTTGGTGTAAAGGTTCCTACTTCCTTCCTTCCATCTCAAGGACCAAACTGCAATTTTCCCTCATCTCCTCTCACCATTTTTTTCGGCCGGGAACTTCCACAAAACATCGCCCTCAAAAGATATCTTAATGCTTCCGAACTCCAACAGTGCCGTTATATTCTCTCCTAAAAAAACAAACAGCTTCTTCACCTCTCTTCATCTTCAACCTTTTTCAGTTCTATGGATGCTCTTTTTCATCATCTCACTTCAGGTAACCATTCTCTTTATGGCTCGCACCATCCCTTTCTACAATCGTCGAACCTATTTCCCCGAACCCAGTATTCGAACCGGTGAACCCATTTGCTACATCAATTGCATCTTGTGTTTTTCCAGCAAAGAGAGTATACCCACAAACTCCCATGATTCTCCTTGAACAACCTTGTGTTTTTCTTTCACAGTTTGTCTAACCACATCAAGATAGCCAAGTCCTCAATCTGCTCTGGCCTCTTTGAGATTAATAGCATTCCAACAACACAGGCAACAATAGCATCTTGATTCCCAACCCAACTAAGCATATACAAAAGTTTCCCAACCCAACCCAACTATTTTGGAGAAAATATTTTCTTAGATTCTATTTTTTTTTTAACACCAGATAGAACATAGGAGACGGATAGTGCTTCGATTGTTAGAGACCGATAAAGACCTGGTTTACGTCAAAGGAAGGGAATGGATGACCTATTTCCATTGTGCAGCTGCAGTGGGAAACTCTAATCTTTTATTCTAGTTCCTTGAAACTTGCTCTGAATGCGTTGAGGATGTCACGGTTCGTAACGAGATTGCATTACATCTTACTCTGAAAAATGACCACACCGACATTTTTCATCTCTTACATGGATGGCTGCAAAAGAACCGTCGTGGAGGAGGCAATAGTTTGGAAAGAGAGGTTGTGAATTGGAGAGATGATGATGACAACACTGTGTTGCACATTGCAGCTATAAAGCAACAACACCAGGTATATATCATCATAATGATAAGTTGCGTATATTCCTTTGATAATCTTATTAATGAATGTTATATAATATTCTACGCAGGCAGTACAACTGTTGTTGGATTCCTTTTATGGGTTAGATGTAAAAGCTAAGAACTTGGAAGGCTTGACAGCTCGAGAAATCATAGAAAATGTTGGAAGACAAGGGTTGAACATGAGTAGCGCCGAAGATGATGATACGACCACCGCCAAGATTAAGTGCATTAAGAAAAGAACTAATCGGTCTGAAAGAGCATTAGTAAAGTTGATTCGCACAAAGAATGGGTTGTCGGAGAACATGATCAATGCAACACTGGTGGTAGCGGCGCTGGTCATAACAGCGATTTACCAATCATCTTTAAGCCCACCGAAAGGTCATTGGCAATGTGATAACACTAGTAACCTCACCACCACCACCTCCTCAAACCTTACTACTACCACTAAATTTAAACTTTTTAACGACAATTACGATGAAAATTTTTCTAAACATGTGTTGGGTAAAGAAAGAATGAAAACTGATACAACAATCATGAATCCCAACTTGTTTTTAGGGTTTTGGTTATTCAATTTTATAGCAACATGGCATCTCCATTTTTCCCTTTCTTCTTCTCCTCCTCCTCCTCCTCTTATTCTTATTCTTTTTCTTTTTCTTTTTCTCTAACCCTAAAATGGTGCTTATAGGGCTATTAAAGTGAGAGTAATCGGCCAGCTGGACGATTTTTTGGCACCAATGACGCTGTCACCTGCCATGTCACTTTGCCGTGATGTCTGTGACTGAAAACGACAAAAAGGACTGCTTTTGTAACTTTTCAAAAGTTGAGTGACTAAAATGAAATCTAGGTAATCTGTTTTGTCACTACCCCAAAGTTGGGTATTGTTGGTGTAATTTACCTTTCTATTAAATAAATCATTAAAATTTTATAAAAATAAAAATATAAAAAAAGTTATTTCAATTCAACCGGTTTAACTACCCAATCAATTAGTTAGTATTGATTCTGGATTAACCAATTTAATGTCTTTCTTCAAACCATTACTCCAAACCCGATTCTCAATCTAACCGATCAAACTAATCTATTCAAACAACAATGTTCAAAAATCGCCTAAATAATAAAATCATAAATTTCAAAGTTAAAATTCGATTCCAATTCTCAAACCATACCTAATGGTTTTAGCCAGTGTTTGCAAAGACACACAAAATCATTTAATACTTGGTAACACAAGAATTAATTGCTATCTTTTTTATGACAACGTTTTTGGTTGTTTGCAAATAATTTAGCATAAAGAAAAAAATATCATATTATAACATAACCAATAATATTATTATTCTAAATTAAAAATCATATTACACATATATGTATGTGAAAATAAATATTTAAAATATAAACGTGTGTTTAAAAATATCATTTAATAATAAATAATGAAACTTATGGTTTGAAAATAATTAATCATAACAACATATAAAATATATACGATATTAAAATTTTAATAAATAAATTAAATTATGAGTAAAACAAAATTTATCCACAAACATATATCAGATAAACAATATTAAATGTACTACAATGATTTGTCATTAATTGTAAGTTAGAGTTAAGTTGACTTGTTATACCAATTTAATTAAAAACATTATAAAGATATACAACTGATGAAGATAATAAATTATGCATATTAAAATAAAAATTTATAAAATATATCAAAATAAAACTTTAGTTAAGTGGTAAATTTAAAGTTTTTCCAATTCAATTAGCATGGAATCAAATTTATCTATCTATTTATAATCTACAAAAACACATGTAAGTTGAAAGGGAAAGAAGTTCCAAAACTACCTTTAATTCCACTGCATTGGGTTGTAAGTAGAGCTTTTTAGCTTGGATTAACTTTATCGCCAGTGGCGGAGTCAAAATGTTAATTTTGGGGGGTCAAGTTAAAATTAGACCTTCTACGTAATAATCAATTTAAACATAAAAATAATTTATTCAAAAGAAGCAATATTCCAGCGTAACAATCGATTCAATCCAAATTGACTAATTCATGATCATCCAAAAGCAACCAAATTTGATCATCCAAAAGCAAGGACATTTTTCACAATTTCCTAATCCAAAATTCACATAACTTTCGATTAGATTAACCATTTTTTTTCGTTTTCACTAGAATACTCACTACTTCACAAGTTATCATTTGACATAATTTTACACAAAGTAACCAATGTTTTTTTTCCTCCCATTCACTTTGGCTCAAACTTACTATACATCTAGCTATTTTTGCTTTATAATAAAGATTTACTAGATGGTTATGTTTTTGGTTATATTACTTGTTAATATATATAAATTGTGGTGCCAATGAGGGCATATTAGTTAGGCACTTAGGTTGTGTGGTTTTGGTATGTTTTAGGTATGTTTATATGTGTTTTGAATAGGTGAAAATGGTTGGAAATAGTTTGACTTAGTGCGTAAGAAATGGTTGATGAATTAGCTTGAATGTGAAGTCGTCATTTTATACTGTAAGTTTTTTCGATAATTGTTCCAAGATGAGGGCAACTTCGAGATGATCCATGATCGAGATACTATCGAGCATTTTGAATTCGAAATACTTCATCGTTAAAAATTTATCAGTACATTGTCACTCGGTGCTGTATTTCTCTTTAAGAGCTTTCCATATTTCTACCGGGGATTGCACCGACATGTAAAGATCATACAATCGATCAGACAAGGTGTTGAGAATGTGTCCTCGACTTGTGAAATTGTGTTCTTCGTGCTTCATCTTAAGTTCAGCCACTTTCGTAATTTCCTCGGAGTTTGCATTGGGGTAGGATCCTCTACTGGTTGTAGGTTTGGATCCAGAACGTATGCCACATTTAAGACAGTAAGAAGGAACATCTTGTCTTTCCAATGATTGAAGTTTGAACCATCAATATCCACTCACCGTAGGAATATATTAGGATACAAATGACATGTCATTAGGGGTTATGTGATTTGGGTGCTGGTCCATAAGTCCTATTGGTGGCTGAGTTATAGGCATGTGTTGCGGATACTCGTCAGCTTGTGTGAGCAGCACCGTGTAACTTTGTCATGACCGTCAGCTTGTGTGAGCAAACATGTTGATAGCTCTAGTGTGAGCATTATATGTGATACGAGATTGAGATAGCTTCGGCTATGTATGTGGCACTTAAGGTGCGAGATTCCTGAATATCTGATAGTATTTCAAATGGTTCAACGGGTATGTCAAAGGTGTGGATAAGAATTACTTTGATACGAGATAGTACGGATATGTACATGAACCGAGTAATACATTGAAATAAGGAAAATTATGAAAGTTACATCTAACTTTGTGAATGAAAATGTGATAGGTTGGTGATTCATTATAAGTTATGTTATGTTTTATTTGCTTAGTTTGAGCATATATGATGAGTTGATTTAAATGTTCTACGAACTTACTAAGCTTTATAACTTTCCGTGTTTTATAGTGTAATCAAAACTAGCTCGGATTTGGGATTGTCGGAGACTTCATCACACTATCCATCTATCACCTTGGTACTTTTGAACTTAAGTATTTTGAGTATATGGCATGTATAGGAACTTTGGTCATTTTAATATATTTGTTGGTAATTAATTTAGCCATTTGAATTGGCTTGTAAATGTCTAAAGTTTGGTTTTGTGTATAGCCATGAAAGTTGGCTTAATTTGGCTGGTTGGTTGTGTATATATTTGTGCTTATGGCTTGTGTGGTAAGTTTGATGATGGATATGTGATACTTGTTGATAATAGGTATTGTGGATGTCAAATGGTTGATGATTTGAGAACTAGTCTGCTTGTGAGTTTGTGCAAAATGATACATGTTTGAAGGTGTTCATTTAATTGAATTCTGATTGTGAATTTGGTATAAATGGAATAGCATATTGTGGTACATGTATGCTTTGTTGTTGTTGATTTTTAAATGGGTATGATTTATGCTTGGTTGAGATTAGATAAATGCCTATATATGCAACGTTTTGGTGCCAATTGATTTGGTTTTGGTGTATGCAAATTTTGGTGGCAAAATGGCTTGGTAAATAGCCTATTTTGTCCGCACAGGCGTGTGTCTCAGCCGTGTATGACACACGATTATGTTACACGGTCATGTGTCCTCTGGTGTTGAATTAAAAATCAAGTCAGTAAGCTTCACACGGCCTCACACACGAGCGTGTGTAGCCATTTTCAGGGAACACGGGCGTGTGTGTTGGCTGTGCGACCCAAATCAAAGAGTTACAAGGGGTAGGACACATGCTGAGACACAGCCATGTGATCCCATTTCGAATGTTCATGCGGCCTGTGACACGGGTGTGTCTTTGGCCGTGTTAGACACACAAGCGTGTGTCCCCTATATTTTGCAAAAAATTTCCAAGTGTTCCAAAAGTTTCTTAAATTATCGATTTAGTCTCGAATCACCCCGAATGCATGTTTTAGGCCTCGTAGGCTTATATAGGGATGATATGTATGTGTTGAATGATGATTATTTGGAACTTGAAAATGTATGTGAAATGTATGTGTAACTGTATAATATGTTCGGTAATGCTCCGTAACCCTATTTCGGCATTGAATACGGGTGAGGGGTGTTACACTCGTGCAGTTCAATTTGGGATTCCTTAAAACCTTCAAACATCCCATTAACTCAGGGAATCTCAAATAATCCACCCGTTGGTTGTATAACCAATTTAGACCCGTTATCGTCCTACTACAGCCAACAAAATCACTTACATAACCAATTTGAACTCAAGTAAGAATAAATAACTAGTATCCGAAAACAATCATTAAATTTACCGCTGTCAAAGCTCTATTAGATTATCGTTAAACAAAACATACTTTTAAATTAAAAAAATTACTAAATAAATAAAAACAAAAATACATAAAAAAATGATCCGCATCTCTCTCCTATTCATCTTTTAACAAAATATAAGTAATTTTTTTTCCTTCAACTCAGATTGATCTACCATTAGGGGTTATATATACCAATTTGGTCACGCCAAATAGAATGACTCCACCAAATAAAATATGATTTTTTTTAATTTTAAATTAAAAACACATTAAAAACGACAATAGAGTGGTGGTTTCATTTGGAATGGCTCCACCAATCGAGAAAACAATGTTTTATAGTTTTAAAAGTTTAAAAACAAAAAAAAATTGACACCGACACGCATAAAAGCTGGTGGCGCTGAACTTTTGACTCCACACAAAAAGGATTATTTTTTAAAACTCCTAGTTTTTCAAAAATAACAATATTTTCTTAGTATTTATACAAGTGGCGCCATTCTATATGGCTCCACCAAAAAATTAATTTTTTTATTGAGATTGCTAATGTGACATGTTGGTGGCACCAAATTCTTTGGCTCTACCAATTTTTTTGTAGATTTTGAGTTATTTACGTGTATAATAAAAAAAGTGGATTATTTTCATAATTAATCAAAGTTTTAAGATCATTTTTATAAACAAGCAGCCTTTTTTTGGGCAACCAATCAAAATGAAAAATTTACATATTAGGTCACTGAATATTTTAGGTCATCACATTTTAATTTGGTGTTATCAATGTGTCAGACATCGCTGTCAGAACACTGTAACAAATACCTATTTTTATAATTAATTTATTTTTTATACCATTTTCATAATTACTTATCCTTTTATATTATTTAAGCCGTCGGACATGTCTCCAAATAATTAATGGGGACTTAATGCTCTATAGATCAACATGTAACATCTATCTGTTTACATGACACGTAATGAAACCAAAATTAATGTATTACACAAATGACGAAATAATATGAAAAAGTAACTATAACATATGGCTTCATCAAATAATAGCAATACAAATATACAAATATTTTGAAATTTATACCTACAAATTAAGTAAAAGTGTCATGGAGTTCTCTTTACTAAAAGTTAGATTTTATATATATATATAATTTTAAAAATTGATAAATTAATCCATATACATTAGATTAAATAGTAAAATAGTTATTATGTTAAAAATTTCATCTATTCCCGCTGTTAAAAGCTGATCCTAGTACATCAACATGAGGTACATATGGCATGCCACATGTCACTATGTGGTTATTTTGTCAGTCACGTCAATTTTTAATAGTACAAATGGTTGAAATTTTAACCGAAAATGTTCAATTTGCTCTTTGATCTAACATATAAGGATTAATTTACCAATTTTTTAATAAAAGGGACAAAATGCAATCTAACTCCTAATATAGGGAACTCCATAACATCTTACCGTACAAATTATATATTAACATATCAAAAAAAATTATATAAATATAAAAATACTATACATATCCATGAATTGTTAGATGTAATAATAATAGCCAAGTATTTGTTTTCTTTTCCATCCTTCAACTTCTAAGTAAATGGTTGTGTTTCCAAATGATTTATGCATATTTAATAATAATAATAATAATCTATGATTAACATGTTAAGGTATATCTAAGATATGAGTGTTTATATCATAATGCAAAATCGATCAACTTCAAATCCTTATTATTTGTGTTGAGGATTCTACATTTAATAGGTTCACAATCATCAAGTACTTAAAAATGCAAACCATGTGTATTTAGTATTATTATATTCAAACTTATACCCTATAGTGTATTTAACATTTTCGAAATCCAACTTCAAAACCAAAAATGCAAAACCTTTGGAGCATTCAAAACTTTCATGCAAATACTTCTGGGATTGAAAATTGAGGTCTTAATTCAATTTTACTTTTCTCCGATTTTGGCTTAATTCAATTTCACTTCTTAATTTACTTGTTTTTATTTATTTTGGTATCTATTATTTTTTTAAATTTAATTTTTCTATTTTAATCGAAAATAAATTTTTAATTTTAAGAACCAAGACTATATTGACAAAAGGTGAAAAGTTGAGAGAATTTGTTGAATTTTTTATATTTAGAACCTAACTGATAGAATTTGTAAGCATTGGGAGACTGAATTTATTATTAGGCCAATAAAAATGTCATGTCAGCATTCCGTTAATAATTCAATGGAGGAGTGACAATTGATAACGTAAATGACTAAAATAAATTTTTTAGACCTAGATGACCAAAACAGAAACACACTATTAAGTCGCTACTTGTAAAGTTTACCTTTTTTTTATTTTACAATGTTATTTTTGAGCTATGTTTTCATCACTTATATTGATTGTTTTTGTTAAATTTTTTTAAAGATTTTTTAAAGAAAAAAACTTAAGTATGTCTGATTAAAAGGAAAGACAAACAATGAATGCATAAATATGATACAATACGTAAAACACTATAAATTTATGCACAAATATTAGTAAAAAAAGCCTAAATAAAGAAGAAAAATAAATTGATGGTAACCTCAATATTAGAAAAAATTAAAAAAAAAAAAAACAATCCAAAGGTATAGTGTACTAGTATAACCACAACTGGAAAAAGAAATGGAGTTCACTTAAACTAGTTTTTGTTTTTTAAAAAGAAACTTAAGAGTGAAATTAAAAATTAAACAAAAATAAACAAAATTGTTGAAACAAGGGTGACCAATAAGTAGCCCAGAGGTGGGTGTCGCTGCCAGGAAGACTTATTAACTTTAAATTAAGAAAAAGAAAGGTGGTTGTTGTAGGACATAGTGTTTTATTTGGTTTCAGTGGCACACCTATTAATTTATTTCATGCCTCTATACTGGACTTTGCTTTTATACGTTGACTCATTATTCAATTATAAATTATTTAAAAGAAAAGGAACGAATTTGCTTAAATTTTGCAGCAAAGTCAAGAAAGTAAAAGGGTAAAAAAAAAGGTTTAGCGCACTTCACTTTAAATTAGGGGTGAACGTTCGATCGAATCGAATTGAATCGAATGAAAAAATTTTAAGTTAATCGAATTGATGAATCATATTTTATCATCCTAATTTGGTTTGAAATTTTCTCGAATCGAGTCGAGTGAGATGAAATTCGAATAGAATTGAATTGAATATATTTGTTCGAGTTAAATTTTAAAAAATAATTTTGAGTCCTTGTAACCATTGTCACCCATCATAATAAAATTTGTCCACCTTAACTAAAATTTTTTTATTAACTTTCATCACCAAATAATTTATTTATTAATCTTTTATATGTCTTTGCTTGTTTTGTTATTTCAATTATCTTCAGATTCTTGTCACTATGTATTTTGGAATTAAAATGTAAAAATTTAATTTTTTTTAATAAAAGTTATTTTAAAGATAAAATGTGAAAATGATACCAATATAAAATTTTAACACGAATATTTTATGACATAATTAATAATTCAATTTTAATATATATATTCAATATGACTAAACAATTCAATAATATAAATAATATAAAATGTGAAATTTAATTTAATAACATAAATAGTAGATATAAATAAAATTATTACTATTTATGTTAGTGATTTTTTTTGAATAAGTTTGAATTTTTTATTTGAGAGTAAAGGGTGAGAAGTAAAAGTTTAGGGGGAAAATAAAAAGTTTTGGAGAATAAAAGTTTGAGGGAAAATAAATAGGGGGAGTAAAATTTTGAAGGGAAAATATTAAAAAAAATTGGAGGGGGATGGGTTTGGGGTAGATGGGAGGTGAGATGGGAAGGGAGTTAAAGTTTTAGGGGGAAAGTGGGAGGGAGTAAAAATTTTCGGAGTAAAATTTTGAGAAAAAGTAAATGGGAGAGTAAAATTTTGGTGGGAAATGGATTTTGAGTAAATTGGAGGGTTGGGATGGGAGGGGAGCAAAAGTTTTGGGGGAAAAGTGGGAAGGAGTAAAAGTTTTGAGGGAAAAGTAAAAAGGTTTGGGAGCTTGGGAGAAAATGTAAAATATTATAGTTTGATGTTCAAATTATTCGAGTTATTCGAATTCGAAAACTCAACTTGATTCGAACTAGAAATTCAAAAAAAAATCGAGTTGACTCAAATAACTCGATTAGTTTAACTCAAAATTCGAATTTTTTTTAATTTTTTCGAATCGAATCGAGTTTTACTCACCCTACTTTAAACTAAGAAAAAGTTATGGGACATAGTGTTTTATTTGCCTTTTGCTTTCACTTTATAGTGGACTTTGTTTTTATGTGTTGATTGACTATTCAATTCATTAATTAATGGAAAACGAAACTACTTAAAACTTGCTACAAAGTGAAGAAACGAAAAGAAAAAAAATTATTGATATATTAGCTTGTTGAATAATATTTTTTTTATCGTACTAAGGGAAAGACAATGAGTATTTATACATGTTCCTACTGTTACTATTATAGCTCACAATAGGGCCCACCAATTTGTCTTGGTCTTAAGACTGATGGTACTGGCATTCCCTATCCTTGATGTTGACATCCTCTAGAAATCCCTTGGCTTATTGGATGTGTACTGGTGAGACACGTAGTCTTTCTCGATCCTAGGGTGATTCCGAGCGAACCTCACACCTGCCAATCACGAGCGAGGATCCCTGATACGACCTCGGTACGTTGAAAGTTCGAGTCGTAATATGTGCACGATCATAAATTAGAGTAAGTTCAAGATTTCAAGAAAAAGAGTGGTTTATGAAAGAATAAACTTAGGTTCGATTGAATGTTGTTGAATGAAAGGACACAAAGAGATTAGTTGACAATAAAATTAAGGTTCAAGCCAAACTAATACAATTAAATGTATTAACCCGAGCCTTAGGTGAACGCTTAGGTTGGGTAAGGGTTCGGTGGAAGGATATGGTAAAAGATGGAACCTCGACCCACTATCAATAGATGATAGGAACATCGGTACAGTGAACGCCACACTTTGGGGTTACAAAGTGATAAGTTCGATAAACGAAGACGAGGATGACGCCACAAGTGTATGCTTGATAAGTCAACAAGTCTTTGGAGAGAATTGAGAGTTGAAAAAAAACTCACAAATGAACAAAGTTATATCAATCTTCATTGCCTTCAATAAGAAATACATAGCCTTTTTATAGGCTAACAAAGGCCAACCACAACCTTGGCCTTTAACCCTTAAGTTTTTGAAAGGGCATCTAGTAACCTTGTCCCTTAACCCTTAGGTTTTTGAAAAGGCACCAGTAATTTTGTCTCTTCATATTCCCCAAAAGGCACCTAAAAAGTATGTCCTAAAGCTAGACACAATTAACTCATGTCTAATTAGGGACATATTAATAACACACATTAATATACAACATATTTAAATGTTCAGATTTATTTAATTAACTTGAACTGAACTAAGCTAACACGACTAAATCAGCTTGAAGAAAGGTGCGAATTAAGCTAATTGAGCTGGCCACTTTGTGTTCTAACTCCATCTTCCCATACTCAACCAATGTAGCTTGCTACAGTTTCTTGGAATTTCTTAGCACGAGCTCGAGTGATGGGTCCCGAAGGCAGTTCTAAGGATTCGGTTTCTAGCTTGTTGGGCGAGCTCACATCAATCCCTTACGGGGTTCGCGATCCCTTCTGCAGACATAGCTCACGACCTCGCTCCTGCGAGGCTTACGTGAGCTCCCCTTGTGGGCTTCTCGCGCGAGCTATCTTTACGAACATTCAACATTCTGACAAGATCCTCAGCTGGCTATGCCTATAGGAAAATATTGTTCTCCCAGGTCGGAGATCCGTATCCTATCGGTTACTTGGGCTAGCGGTTCCTAAATCCTAACATAACTTATCACAATTTTTATGATTATTATTTCTTTAGAATATAAGAATTTTGATATAAGTCTTCCAAATTATTTTGTGTTCGAAAACTCCATCTTCCCATACTCGACCAATGTAGCTTGCTACAGTTTCTTGGAATTTCTTAGCACGAGCTCGAGTGATGGGTCCCAAAGGCAGTTCTAAGGATTCGGTTCCTAGCTTGTTGGGCGAGCTCACATCATCCCTTCCCTCTTCAAAGCGATTCGTCCTCGAATCGTCACCTACATCAAATAGAGAAAGATTAGCAACGTTAAAACTTGCACTAACTCCGTACTCACCCGGTAGGTCAATTTTATAAACGTTGTTATTGATTCGTTCCAGCACTTGAAAGGGACTATCTCCCCTTAGTTGAAGTTTAGATTTTCGTTGCTCGGGAAATCGTTCTTTGCGCATGTGGATCCAAACCCAATCTCCTGGTTCGAATGCAACTCGTTTATGTCCTTTGTTTGCATCTTGAACATATTGTTTAGTCCTCCTCTCGATATTATCTTTAACATTCTTATGCAATTGCTTAACAAACTCAGCTTTCTTTTTACCATCTACATTTACTAATTCGTTAGAAGGCATGGGAACTAAATCAAGAGGGGTAATCGGATTGAAACCATATACTACTTCGAATGGAGAGTACTTTGTGGCCGAGTGAACTGACCGATTGTATGCAAATTCCACGTGAGGCAGGCATTCTTCCCACAACTTCAAGTTTTTGCGTAGGATTGCTCGAAGTAAAGTTGAGAGGACACGGTTAACTACTTCAGTTTGACCATCTGTTTGGGGATGGCAAGTTGTTGAAAACAGCAACTTAGTGCCTAGCTTCCCCCAAAAAGTCCTTCAGAAGTGACTTAAAAAATTCGTGTCTCGATCGAAAACTATGGTTCGAGGAATCTCGTGCAACCTGACAACTTTTTTGAAAAACAAATTAGCAACATTAGTAGCATCATCAGTTTTATTGCAAGGAATAAAATGGGCCATTTTTTGAGAAACGATCTACGACAACAAAAATAAAATCTCTTCCTCGTTTGGTTCTAGGAAGACCTAGGACAAAGTCCATTGATATGTCGACCCATGGCGCATTGGGAATGGGTAATGGAGTATACAACCCATGCGGTTTAGTTCGTGGCTTTGCTTGTTTGCAAGTGATGCATCTATTACACTTTCTAATGACATCGCGCTTCATTTTAGGCCAAAAGAAACGCTCGTGCAACATTGCTAGGGTTTTCGCAACTCTGAAATGACCTATAAATCCCCCACTATGTGCTTCTTCAACGAGCACATCCCGTACAGATTCTTGAGGTACGCAAAGTTTACCTTCACGAAAAAGATATCCTTCATGTCTAAAATACTTCTCATGTGCGTCATGTAAACATTTCTCATAGATTTCTCCAAAATCAAGATCAGATTTATATAATTCCTTTATAAACTCAAAACCAAATAACTTGGAATCCAACAAGTTAACAAATGCATACCTACGTGACAAGGCGTCGGTTACAACGTTTTCCTTACCTTTCTTGTATTTGATCACGTATGAAAACGACTCCAAAAATTCCACCCATTTAGCATGGCGTTTGTTGAGCTTTGTTTGGCCTTTGAGATGTTTGAGAGCCTCGTGGTCCGAGTGAATAACAAATTCTTTCGGCCATAGATAATGCTGCCATGTTTCTAAAGCTCGAATCAATGCGTATAGTTCTTTATCATATGTTGGGTAGTTCAAAGTCGCCCCGTTGAGTTTTTCGCTAAAATATGCAATAGGCCTTCCATCTTGTATCAACACAGTACCGATACCAAGACCTGAAGCATCACACTCAATCTCGAATGTTTTGTTAAAGTCAGGCAACGATAACAATGGAGCATTAGTTAAACATTCCTTAATCTTATTAAAAGCATTCTCTTGTTCATCATTCCATACAAAAGGTAAATTTTTCTTGATTATACCTGTCAATGGTGCAGCTAAGGAGCTAAAATTAGGCACAAACCTACGATAGAAGCTCGCCAACCCGTGAAAACTCCTCACTTGACTGATGCTAGTTGGTCGTGGCCATTCGTTTATCGCTTTGACCTTTTCTTGGTCGACTTCCAAGCCTCGAGCACTCACAACAAAGCCTAGGAAAAAAACTTCATTAGTGCAAAAAGGAACACTTTTTCAAATTGGCATACAATACCTCTTTCCGTAGTACTTCAAGTATGACTCGCAGGTGTTGAATATGATCGTCCAAACTTTTGCTATACACCAAGATATCGTCAAAGTACACCACACAAAATTTCTCAATAAATGAACGTAAAACGTGATTCATTAAGCGCATGAAAGTACTAGGGGCATTGGTAAGTCCGAATGGCATTACCAACCATTTATACAAACCATACTTGGTCTTGAACGTCGTTTTCCATTCATCTCCCTCCCTCATTCGAATCTGATGGTAACAACTTTTTAAATCAATCTTTGAAAAGAGTTGTGCTCCACTAAGTTCATCGAGCATGTCGTCTAAACGGGGGATGGGATGGCGATATTTGATGGTTATTTTGTTAATAGCACGATAGTCAACGCACATACGCCATGTTCTATCTTTCTTCGGAACCAACAAAACTGGAACCGCACATGGACTTAAGCTTTCACGAATATAGCCCTTATCTATCAGTTCAGCTACTTGCCTCTCTAACTCCTTTGTCTCTTCGGGGTTACTTCGATAGGCTAGTCTATTGGGAATGGTCGCACCGGGAATGAAATCAATTTGGTGCTCGATGCCTCGAATAGGAGGCAATCCGTTCGGCACCTCTTCGAGAAATACATCTCCGAACTCCTACAACAAAGAAACAATAGGAAAAGGCAAAGAAACGTTAAGCTTGTTAGTTTCCAATAAACATTCTTTGTACATGAGTACAAGAACAGGTTGTCTTGCCAACAGCATCTTTCGAATCTCTCTTTTTTTTTGCAAATATACTCGTTTTTTTATTTCTATTCATTCTTTCCTTTTCTTTGTTCTCTTGTGTTTTTACCTCTTTCTCCTCACTTTTTTCTCTCTTTTTCTTTTCATTATCAATCGATTGTTTCATCTTGAGTTGATCTTCATACACTTCCTTAGGCGTGAGTGGAGCAAGTGTAATATTCTTTCCAAGGTGTTTGAAAGAATACCGATTCGTGTAGCCATCATGGACTAATTGCCTATCAAATTGCCAAGGACACTCGAGCAGCAAATGGCCCGCGTGCATCGGCACAACATCACAAATCACTTCATCTTGATACTTGCCTATGGAAAACATCACCTTGGCTTACTTTGTTACCTTAAGCTCACCTTCATCATTTAGCCATTGCAACTTGTAGGGATTCAGGTGCTTAGTGGTGGCTAAGCCAAGCTTTTCAACAAGCATAAAGCTTACGACATTGGTGCAGCTCCCTCCGTCGATAATGAGACTGCATACCTTGCCTTGAACATGACAACGGGTGTGGAAGATATTTTCCCGTTGTTGTTCCTCCTCGACTCCTTGAATTTGTAGACTTCGCTTGACAATGAGGATTTCTCCTTCGACAGGAAGTTCAAGCTCTTCATCGTCACTCGGGGGATCTTCAGGATCTTCCTCTCGCTCATCATCAGATTCGATTTCACCATTGGACTGCATTATCATCACACGATGGTTTGGACATTGACTAGCAATGTGGCCTCTTCCTTGACATTTAAAACACCGTATATCTCGAGATCGATTTGGAACAGACTCACCTTTATTTTTGCTAGTCTCGCCACTTGATGGGTTTGGCTTGGTAGCAACTGGTGGCTCCTTCGCTCGAAAGGGGGTTTTGCTAGTACCTTGAGACCATTTACTGGTAGAACCCGTCGGATATGTCCGTGAAGCTCCTTTTTGCTTTAATTGTTTCTCAACCTTGATTGCCATATGTCGGTGATTTCAACGTAGTGTTGTAATTCGACAACGTTGGCAATATCTCGGTTGAGGCCGGCTAGAAATCTTGCCATTGTTGCTTCGCGTTCCTCCTCCATATTGGCTCTTATCATTGCAATCTCCATATCTTTATAGTAGTCTTCGACACTCCGATTGCCTTGGGTTAGATTTTGTAACCGTTGATACAATTCCCGATGATAGTAAGAGGGCACAAATCGTTTCCGCATAACAGCCTTCATTTTAGCCCAAGTCAAGATAGGCCGCTCTCCGTTCCTTCCTCGGCTAGTCACCAACTGATCCCACCACACGATAGCATACTCTGAGAATTCGATGGCTGCAAGCTTAACCTTTTTATTCTCTGAGTAATTATGGCACTCGAAGATAAGTTCTATCTTTTTTTTCCCTCTCTAAGTAGGCTTCGGGGTCGTTCTTGCCTTGGAATGGAGGAATAGTCATCTTGATATTTTTAAGATTATCATCGGGCCGATCTCTATCTCATTGGCCACTATCTCTTCGATCTTGTTCCCGTATACTTTGAACAGATGCATGTTCACTCTCGTGGTCGCTCGGCTCGTACAAGTCTTCTTGGTTTGGCCTAGGTCTATCTCGATCTCGCCTTTGATTTTGTGGAGTTCTTAAACGCTGGATCTCTCCACTGAGTTGATCCAATTGGTCTTGTAAGGGTTCAATTGTCTCACAAAGCATTCGTTGTAATTCCCTTATTGAGGCTTGTTGATTTAAATCGGGAATTCCTCCACTTTGAACAGCATTGCGAACAGGACGCAAACCTCCTCCATCCATTTGTTGTCTATCGGGACTTTCAGACATGATTTTTTTTTTTAAACTCACTTACAAAACTCACAGATCACTCGCAAAGAAAGAAAAAAAATCACTCAATTTTCAGTTTTTATTTCTCTATAATAATCTCACAAACTCTCTTGCCTTTTTTTTATACTAGGTCTTCACCTCTCAAAGTTCTTCGCAGACTAGGAAGACGAATCAGCACCATTTTGGGGCCGGTTTACAAACTTGATTTGGTTTGGTAGGAGACTATTGTCGGGATTAAGATAGGCTATCAAATAAAAGTTGGCGATCGATTTGAATGTGGCGATTAAGAAAGGGTATAGTGAAAGGATAGAGAAAATGGAACGAAAAGAAGATCGAACAACTTGACACCTTTTTTTTTAACACCAAATAAATTATATGCTAAAAAAAAATAAATTACAACTTTAAACTTTTTTTTTGAATTTATTTTATAAACTAATCTCGAAACTTCCAAAAAAAATTGATACTTACTCGAATTTAACTAGCTCTGAACCAATTTGATACGACCTCGGTACATTGAAAGTTCGAGTCGTAATATGTGCACGATCGTAAATTAGAGTAAGTTCAAGATTTCAAGAAAAAGAGTGGTTTATGAAAGAATAAACTTAGGTTCGATTGAATGTTGTTGAATGAAAGGACACAAAGAGATTAGTTGACAATAAAATTAAGTTCAAGCCAAACTAATACAATTAAATGTATTAACCCGAGCCTTAGGTGAATGCTTAGGTTGGGTAAGGGTTCGGTGGAAGGATATGGTAAAAGATGGAACCTCGACCCACTATCAATAGATGATAGGAACCTCGGTATAGTGAACGCCACACTTTGGGGTTACAAAGTGGTAAGTTCGATAAACAAAGACGAGGATGACGCCACAAGTGTATGCTTGATAAGTCAACAAGTCTTTAGAGAGAATTGAGAGTTGAAAACAAACTCACAAATGAACAAAGTTATATCAATCTTCATTGCCTTCAATGAGAAATACATAGCCTTTTTATAGGCTAATAAAGGCCAACCACAACCTTGGCCTTTAACCCTTAAGTTTTTGAAAGGGCACCTAGTAACCTTGTCCCTTAACCCTTAGGTTTTTGAAAAGGCACCAGTAATTTTGTCTCTTCATATTCCCCAAAAGGCACCTAAAAAGTATGTCCTAAAGCTAGACACAATTAACTAATTAGGGACATATTAATAACACACATTAATATACAACATATTTAAATGTTCAGATTTATTTAATTAATTTGAACTGAACTAAGCTAACACGACTAAATCAGCTTGAAGAAAGGTGCGAATTAAGCTAATTGAGCTGGCCACTTTGTGTTCTAACTCCATCTTCCCATACTCAACCAATGTAGCTTGCTACAGTTTCTTGGAATTTCTTAGCACGAGCTCGAGTGATGGGTCCCGAAGGCAGTTCTAAGGATTCGGTTTCTAGCTTGTTGGGCGAGCTCACATCAATCCCTTACGGGGTTCGCGATCCCTTCTGCAGACATAGCTCACGACCTCGCTCCTGCGAGGCTTACGTGAGCTCCCCTTGTGGGCTTCTCGCGCGAGCTATCTTTACGAACATTCAACATTCTGACAAGATCCTCAGCTGGCTATGCCTATAGGAAAATATTGTTCTCCCAGGTCGGAGATCCGTATCCTATCGGTTACTTGGGCTAGCGGTTCCTAAATCCTAACATAACTTATCACAATTTTTATGATTATTATTTCTTTAGAATATAAGAATTTTGATATAAGTCTTCCAAATAATATAGTTTTTAATATAAATGTGAGATTAAAAATTCAAATCTCATCAATTATAATAATTTTTAAAAATAAAAATAAACTTAAAATCAAAAGTTTTTATTTTATTTTTATAAATCAATCCATTTACGGTATTTCCTAAATTTTAGATTTTATTTTATGATATATATAAAATCAAAATTCAAAAAAGTAACATGATTTTCCATGGATACTATGAGTCTCAAAATTAAAGTCATTCGGGTTATATACACTATGTTGATGTGATATGTCTCTAAATTATTGTACTATATTAATGTGATATGTCTCTAACTTATTGATTACAAAATTTGATTTGAATTTAATTATTTGCAATTATACAAAATGAATCTAGTTGGCAAACCATTTCTATAAAATTGAATCTTTCTTTTTTAGAAAAAGACAAAACTGCCTCCCAAAATCATACTACAAAGCTATTTTTTTAATATATAACCCTATGTGTTATTTACATGTTAGTGAGATATGTCTCGAAATTATTACTAGGGATTATATTTTTTTACAGATGAGCATGCAATATCTATCAACATAATATGATGAAATAACAACAAAATAATATATAAATATTTTAAAATTTATATGGTACAAATTGATGGATAAATTTGAGTCGATACGATAGAATCAGAGACTTATAGGGAATTAAACAGTAGGCTTCGAGGCCCAAATAATGCTTTCCAAAGAGAACTATTTGCCCCTACACAAAGTTACTAGAGGGTTAAGACAAATATCCTCCCGGGATACAACGAAGTTTTAAATTTCCTCTGATTAGCAAAGTCGAGGAATTCACTGACTCTTGCTCTAGTTTCTAAAAATATGATTGATTGTAATTGTAATAAATGAGCACCATAGACCCTCTATTTATATACATTCAAAGGATACTATTTTGAAGAATCACAACCCTTCATGTTGGACATACTTCTAATAAGAAATATGTCCCATGAAAATTTATCAATTGAATGATAAATTATCACTTTTCAAATGTATCTATTGAATTATAAATTATTACTCAACAAATTTGACTAAGTGCTCATCAAAAAAATTAAATTTGCAATCTATAATTTCCAACAATCCCCCACTAGATTGCTAATTCTAGAAAATAAGTACACAATGATTATGCATAAAGAAGGGTGTCCGTAGATTGAACATTCCTTTAGTGCAAACTTTCAAAGTATCAACAAAGTGAATGGTGACTAGTTGCTTGAACCATCACTCTTAAAGTCAATACCGAAAAATTTTCACAAATAACCGTAAAGTATTAGAGTAAGAGTTTAAATTTATTTTAGCACCGTTATGGTCATGTGCTGATCCTGTTTCATGAACATGTACAAGAGAAACCATAAAGAAAATTTCGTTGAAGCGGCACCACTTGTAACATCCCTTACCTGAGACCGTTTCTGGAGTCGAGCATGAGGCGTTACTAGACTTAAATACTAATTCGGGGCATAAAAATTGAAATGTCCATCTGCGTCATGTTGTCTAAATTGACTATAACTCGAGTTACGAAACTCAAAATTTAGATCCGTAAATATTTCTTGAAACTAGACTCATATATCTTCTTACTATAATTTTTCCAGAATTTTTCATGTGGCCATTTAGTACAGTTTATTCATTAAAGTTTCCCTTGTTTCACTGACCAAAGGTTCTGGTCTCTCTTAACCTAAATTCAAATATCTCATTGTACAGTTTTCATATGATGTTCCTACTTATTTCTAGGAATATATAAATATAAAATATAACTCATAATTCATTTTTTACAATTTTTAATATTTTTTCTAATACAGAACAGGGGATCACGAAGTCATTCAGAACCAGCCTCACTAAAATTCAAAAATCAAAAAATATAAAATTCCTTTGCCTACTCTGTTTCTTTCATATAAAAATAGACACAATAATCTTTAATTCTATATCTTATTCACTTTCTAATTCCATTTCTCCTATTTATGGTGATTTTTCAAAATCACGTCACTGCTGCTAACTAAAAATTGTTTCATTACAAAATATGGTTAACTAGTTTATAACATCTTTACTCCCTTTCATTTGAACTCTATACATTAACCATACTAATATATACCAAAACCAAATCAACCAAAACCACAACCAAACATAATCATCAAGCGAAAATATAAATGCCAAGATTAACAAGATGGACAAGCCATTTTCGCATGGCTTATACAAATATATATAACTTCAAAGCCAGCAATATCAAAACTAGTCTATACATGCCACATAACCAAATCTCCAAGCATTTATTTACCGAAGTGAAAATTGGATAGTGTGATGAAATCTCCTTCGACTTCCAATCCGAGCAAGTCTTCGAAACTCTATAAACATAGGAAAATTATACAAAGTAAGCTTTGAAAGCTTAGTAAGCCATAAGCAAATAACTCACTATAGAAACATATATAATACAATTCAGATAGGCCAAAATTCAGTTAATCACATACACATATATAATCACTTTTCTCATATAATCCATGTTTCTCGTTAAGTAACTTCACTTACCTTATTTTTCATTTAACAAATAAACCTCATACGTACCTGAATCATTTAACTCAAATACACAGTCAGTCACCAATTCATTCATGGAAATATCATAATCATGCATATATTCCATCTCATAATTTATATCTAATTCACTTACTCATAATTTATATCACCATTAGGAGCTTCAATACTTACCAAAATTAGGTCTTTGAATTGAAAATTTACTCTTGTCCTTAATACTCGTTGACCGATTTCGCACATTTAGTGCTCGGTATTTCAATTCGCACACTTAGTGCATAGTGACCGATTTTGCACACTTAGTGCTCGGTATTTTAAATTCGCACACTTAGTGCATAATGACCAATTTCGCACACTTAGTGCTCGGTATTTTAAATTCGCATACTTAGTGTCTTTCTCGATCCTGTTATACATTTATATATCCAATCTCATAAAAAATAAACAATGAACGCATAAATATGATACAATACGTAAAACACTATAAGTTTATGCACAAATATTAGTAAAAAAAAAAAGCCTAAATAAAGAAGAAAAATAAATTGATAGTAACCACAATATTGAAAAAAATTAAAAAAAAAAACAATCCAAAGATATAGTGTACTAGTATAACCACAATTGAAAAAAAAAAATAGAGTTCACTTAAACTAGTTTTTGTTTTTTTAAAAGAAACTTAGAGTGAAACTAAAAACTAAACAAAATCAAACAAAATTATTGAAACAAGGGTGACCAATGTAACATCCCGAAATAGGGCCTAAACGGAATAGTGGTTGTGAAACCACAAATCCGAGTCAGTAAAATATTTTAATATTATTTTCAGTGCTTATAATATGTGAATTTACATGTGTGAAAGTTTCGTGAATTAATTTTATTGTTAGTGTGCTTAATTTAAAGAAAAGGACTAAATCGCGTAAGTGGTAAAAGTAGCCTTATAGCTTGATTAAGTGGTTGAATTGATGATGATTTCTTTAATTTAAGGATTGATAGGGTAATTTAGCCATAATTGAACATAGTTGACGGCATAATGATAACATATATGTTTTTATATGTTAAAATTATATGTTAAAAATTTGTATTATTTTATATTATATATTAATGTTATAATAAAACAAATGAAGAGATAGTGGGGGGTGTTCATATTCTTCCACGAAAATAAGAAAGATGAACAGCCATGGAAACTTCAAGCATTCGGTCAAGCTTCTTAGCTTATTGGTAAGCCTGTTTTTGTTCGGTTTTTAATAATTTTTACGTTTTTGAGATCGTTGCTTCGAGTGCTACAAAACCTATGTTGAATTTTTGATTTTGGTGAATATTTTGAATTATGCCATTGTTGAAAACTTGTGATTTTTGTTGTTTGATGGTAGAAAATGAAAGATATGTGTTAGATTAATAAGTTTTGTCTTTGGATTTTTGATAAATTTAAGTAGTTTGGACTAAATTAGTAAAAGTTGTTATTGTTCATAAGTATGTGTTATAGTAAGAATTTGAAGTTGCTATAGAAGGGAAAAATGTTCAGCATGTTAGAAAACATAAGAATAAGGGCTGAAGTTTAATTTTCGAGCCTAGGGGCAAAATTGTAAATAGTAAAAGTTTAGGGGCAAAATTGTAATTTTGCCAAAGTTAGAGTTAAGGACTGTTTTGATAAATGTGAGTATTAAATAAGCTAAATTTGCTATTATAGATCAAGAAGAACGAAATCTAGAGTTAGATCGGGGAAAGAAAAAGATAGTGGACTAAATTGATATAGTTTATCGATTTTGTTTCGAGGTAAGTTTGCAGTAAATAAATGCAATACTCTATTATTTCACATTTAATATTATTAAATTCCAGCATTTACATATTTATTTTGTAAATTTATTATTTAAAGACTCAAGTATCAATTGACGAAAAAGCTATCTCAGAAAGTTCCGGTTGAACCTTAGGAATGTGTAGGATACAAATGTCATGACATTAGGGTTTAAGGAAATCATGTAAGACCATGTTAAGACATGGCATTGATAAGTTACTATAAGGTAAAGGTCCCATGTAAGACCATGCCAATGCATGGCATTGGTGAATTTATAAGGCAAAGGTCCCATGTAAGACCATGCCAAGGCATGGCATTGGTGAGTTCACAAGGCAAGGATACCACGTAAGACCATGTCAAGACATGGCAATGGTTAAGTTTCATAAGGAAAGGTACCCGCGTATCCTTAGTATGCTAAGTGGTTCAAAGGGAATATTCCAAGAGTAAGCCAAAGTAAAGGTAAGACAAGTTCAAGCTAAAAAGGTAAGTTAAGACAAGTTCAAGCTAAAAAGTAAAGGTAAGACAAGTTCAAGCTAAAAAGGTAAGGTAAGATAAATTCATGTTAAAAAGGTAAGGTAAGATAAATTCATGTTAAAAGGCAAGGTAAGAATACAAGTTTGAGTATAGTGAGTTAAAAGCTTAAGTGATCTTGATAAGAAAAGAATAAGATAATTCATTAAGAATGTTGTTATCTATTTACATGTAAACTTACTAAGCTTTATGCTTACTCCCATTCTTTATTTTTTTTAGTATTACAAGCCAACTCGAGGATCAAAAGGACGTCGGAGATCGTTACACACTATCAGAGGATTATATTGATATTTTGTGACTCGAACGTTTTAAGTTATGGCATGTATAGGGACTTAGCCATTTTATGTGTGTGACCTTATGATATGGCTTATTATGGACTTGTAAATGTTTGGTAATGATTACCCATTAAAATGGTTAATTAAGAACATGTTTTGGATGTTATGAAATGCCTAGTTGATAGTTATTTTAAAGAAATTATGTAATTATATGCAGGGGAATACTTGGACAGCAGCAGTAATGTGATTTTGAAAAATCACCAAAAATAGTAGAAATTGAATTAGTTGTTCATGAGATATGGAATTAAAGATTATTGAGTCTATTTTTATATAAAGAAAACAGTGTAGGAAAAAGAGTTTTATATTATGAGATAATTGATTTTTAGTGAAGAGAGGTCAGAACTGTCAAACTGTGTAATAGGGGAGACTTTAACTAATAAACTGTACTAATTGGCTATGCCAAAAATTCTGGAAAAATTACAGTAAGAAGATATATGAGTCTAGTTTCAAGTAAAATTTACGGATCTAGATTTCGAGTTTCGTAACTCAAGTTATAATTAATTTAGTGAACATGACGCAGACGGACAGTTTCAATTTTTATGCCCAGAACTAGTAAGTTAAGTCTAGCAATACCTCGTGCTCGACTCCGGCAACGGTCTCGGGTAAGGGGTGTTACAACCAGTAAATAGCCTAGAGGTGGGTGTCTCTGCCAGGAAGACCAAGTTATTAACTTTAAATTAAGAAAAAGAAAGGTGGTAGTTGTAGGACATAGTGCTGTTTTATTTGGTTTCAGTGGTACAGCTATCAATTTATTTCATGCCTCTATACTGGACTTTGCTTTTATACGTTGATTCATTATTCAATTTATAAATTAATTAAAAGAAAAGGAACTTAAATTTTGCAGCAAAGTCAAGAAAGTAAAAGGCAAAAAAGCAAAACAAAAAAATAGGGTTAGCCCCACTTCACTTTAAACTAAGAAAAAGTTGTAGGACATAGTGTTTTATTTGCTTTTGGCTTCCAATCTATAGTGGACTTTGTTTTTCTGTGTTGATTGACTATTCAATTCATTGATTAGTGGAAAACGAAACTACTTAAAACTTGCTACCAAGTGAAGAAAGGAAAAGAAAAAAATTATTGATATATTAACTTTTTGAATAATATTTTTTTTATCGTACTAAGAGAAAGACAATGAGTATTTATACATGTTCCTATTGTTACTATTACAGCTCACAATAGGGCCTACCGATTTGTTTCAATCTTAAGACTGATAGTATTGGCATTCCCTATCATTGATGTTGACATCCTCTAGGAATCCCTTAGCTTATTGGATGTGTACCAGCGCAGCACGTAGTCCTTTCTGATCATAGGATTGATTTCTCGAGAGAACCCCGCACTTGCCAATCACAAGCGAGGATCCCTTACGGGGTTCGAGATCCCTTCTGCGGACATAGCTCTCGACCTCGTCCTTGCGAGGCTTATGCGAGCTCCCCTTGTGGGCTTCTCGCGTGAGCTATCTTTACGAACATTCAACATTCCCACAAGATCCTAAGGTGGCTATGCCTATAGGAAAATATTCTTCTCCCAGGTTGGAGATCCATATCCTATCAGTTACTTGGGCTAGCGATTCCTAAATTCTAACATAACTTATCACAATTATTATTATTATTATTTCTTTAGAATATAAGAATTTTGATATAAGTCTTCCAAATAATATAGTTTTTAGTATAAATGTGAGATTAAAAATTCAAATCTCATCAATTATAATATTTTTTAAAAATAAAAACAAACTTAATATCAAAAATTTTTATTTTATTTTTATAAATCAATCCATTTAAGTTATTTCCTAAATTTTAGATTTTATTTTATGATATATATAAAATCAAAATTCAAAAAAGTAACATGATTTTCCATGGATACTATGAGTCTCAAAATTAAAGTCGTTCGGGTTATGTACACTATGTTGATGTGATGTGTCTCTAAATTATTGTACTATATTAATGTGATATGTCTTTAACTTATTGATTACAAAATTTGATTTGAATTTAGTTATTTTCAATTATACAAAATGAATCTAATTGGCAAACCATTTCTATAAAATTGAATCTTTCTTTTTTAGAAAAAAAAAAGCGCCTCCCAAAATCATACTACAAAGATATCTTTTTTTAATATATAACCCTACATGTTATTTACATATTAGTGGGATATGTCTCGAAATTATTACTAAGGATTATTTTTTTTTACAGATGAACATGCAATATCTATCAACATAATATGATGAAATAACAACACAATAATATATAAATATTTTAAAATTTATATGGTACAAATTGATGGATAAATTTGAGTGGAGACGATAGAATCAGAGACTTATACGGAACTAAACAGTAGACCTTGAGGCGCAAATGATGCTTTCCAAAGAGAACTATTTGCCCCTACACAAAGTTGCTAAAGGGTTAAGACAAAGGTCCTCCGGGGATACAACGAAATTTTGAATTTCCTTTGATTAGCAAAATCAAGGAATTCACTGACTCTTGCTCTAGTTTCTAAAAATATGATTGATTGTACTTGTAATTTATTAGCACCATAGATCCTCTATTTATATACATTCAAAGGATGCTATTTTGAAGAATCACAACCCTTCATGTTGGACATACTTCTAAGAAGAAATATGTCCCATGAAAATGTATCAATTGAATGATAAATTATCACTTTCCAAATGTATCTATTGAATTATAAATTATCACTCACCAATATTGACTAAGTGCTCATCAAAAAATTAAATTTGCAATCTATAATTTCCAACAATACCCCACTAGATTGCTAATTCTATAAAATAAGTATACAATGATTATGCATAAAGAAGGGTGTTCGTAGATTGAACATTCCTTTAGTGCAAACTTTCAAAGTATCAACAAAGTGTGTAAGACCCAATTTGTGCTCGGGCCCAAAAAAAATAAAACAAAAAAAAAAACAGAATAAAAAAGACAAAAATAAATCCAACAGTCCATTATAATGTCCAATGTCCATTTACACCAGCCAGCCCAATTATTAAACTAAACCCTAACCCATTTACAAGCTAGCCCAAATTATGACCCAATCCCGAAATCGGCCCGAATGGCCCGAATGATCTCAGCAGGACAGAAACCCTAGGAACCTCAGAAACTTCTGGAGCCTTCTTAGCCACTCCCCCACGGGCGACTCTTTGACCGCTGCAGCACCATGAGCACATTGCAACTGTTCGTCTGCCATACGCGCTCGTACGTCGTCTCGAGGCCACCACGTGCACTGACCCCGTCGCACGCCTCAGGCACCACACGCCCCGCGTCTCTGACACCTTCTGCAGTCCCTCGCCCATACCCTGCAACAGACAAAGAAACGGAGAAAGACGAGCAGAAGAACAAAGAAACAGAGAAGCATGGGGGAAATAATAGAATAATGAAAGCACTGTATATCTCGGCTATAAAGCCATCCAAAACCGATGTAAAAGGGTCAGCACTCGGAGGTAAAAAAAAAAACGATCCGCAATAAAAAGAACAAAAAACATTGAAAGGTTGATTTCTTATCGATTATTATTTATAGTCGTTGTATTTTGTTTTTTTTTATTTGATTTTAGATCTTTATAAATAAAAATGAATAAAAAAGAAAAAGAAATTACCTGAACTCCGGGATCTAGCCATCGGAGCCTCCCCTCCGCCGTTGAAGCCGAGTCAAAGGCAACGGGGGTTTTCTTTTCTTTCTTTCTGATTTTTAAGGCGAACAGGGCTGGCCTTCAACACGGAGAGCCCGCATAAGTCGATAACGCCCATACTCCGTGCGCCGACGGTCGTTTGTCTGGAGGTGGCACGATCAGCGAGGGAAGCCCAATCGTCGCACGAGAGGGGAGGAGCTTAAGCTTTTGGTTTTTATTTTTTAAAAAAAAAACTAAAAATGAAATGAAACAGATAGGAAATGGGGCTTTTAAGTTTTGAAGAAGACGGCGTCGTTTAGTTCAAAAGGGGTGACCCGCGCATTCCAAAAGGGGTATTTGCGCGATTGGTCCCCTTTTTTGCATCGTTGTTCAATTGGACTCTTTCGTTTCTTCTCTTCCTTTTAAATTCTGTCCTATAATTTTGCATAGTTTCGATTTAATCCCCTTCTAAACGCCGCACTCAAGGACTTGTGTAACATCCCAAAATTGGGCCTAGGAGAATTGAGCCCAATGGGCCTTAGGCGTAGTAGCGTTTAAATTTTTAGAGAATAAGAGATCGGCTCAAATGCAAGTTAGACCTATTGGATAAGTGATTTTGGAAGGTTAGAGGGCTTCTATGAAGACCCGGGATCAAATATTGGCTTTGGGAAAATTTTGGTTTTAGGTGAAAAACCCGGAAGTTGGCGAGATAGGCTTAAGAATAAAATATGGAGGAAAATGACACAAGTGGAGTGTGTGGTGTAGTGGCAAAGTGACGCCACATAAGAGACAAGGGAGTGACACCACAAGTAAGGAAGGAGGTCCAAGGTTCAAGTCTTGGCTTTTGCATTTTGGTTTTCTTTTTGCTTGGACCTTAGAATTTGGACCATAGTTTATATTTAGTTGCGCATGGTTTAAGACACAAGAGGAGCTTGTGGCCAAGTGGTTAGCAGCGTGGATTATGTTGCAAGGGAGCCTGGGTTCGAATCTCATGACAAGCAATGGAGTATTTATTTTGCGGATTGGACGGCAAGAGTTTCAGTTGAATTTAAACTCTACTAACGAAGGGATCCCACATCGGAAAGACACAAAGAATGAAGGTGAAGAGCTAGCTATATAAAGAGCATTCCAGGAGGAGAGTTAACATATCTTGGAGGTCGTTTGGGCACAAGAGTGGTCGGAGCGCGGATTAGCCCCAGAGTCCTATCAGGTGTGTAACTCTCTCTACTCTAGTTGTAGAGGCGGCAAAATGCCAAAATGCGGTTAGGTTACACGGCATTAGTAGCCACACGAGCGCATGAAGCGCATGTGTGGGGCTTCACGCGATAGTTGAGGCCATCGGTAGTATTATCGTGGGTTGGGGTCGCTTGGGCCTCGATGGGTGAAGTGGGGCCCAATGGGCGTGGCCCAATGGGCCCGTGGGCCCATATGAGTAAATTGTATGATTGGTTAGTATATGTTGAACTAGACTAGGTGGAACTTATATACGTGGCTAGATTTGTGCTAGGTGGGCCACACGAGCATGTGGGCCGGATGGTAGAAATTGGGTTTTAGGCCCAATCATCCGTCATTTGACAGGAAATGGTAGAATTGAGTCGCTAGTGGCGACATTAGGCCTTCGGAAAGGCCATTACAGTGTGAATTTACGAAAATACCCTTGGTGGGTAAATTACTTAAAATACCCTTAGTAGGTAAAATTACGATTATACCCTTAGAGGTTGATTAGCATGATTATGTTGTTTAGGTTTGGTAGAATAGCCCATATCACTAACCTTATGTTTGGCCGAATATAGGGCAAGGGAATCTTGTGTGGCCGATTGTCTCTTTGAGGATTTAGGGCTATCGTTGGTGACAGGTGTGTACATACACACTTTATAATTAATAACTGCACTAAAATACATGTTGTGTGCTAAATCTGATTTGTGTAGATTTGGATTTAAGCAAGGATTCAGGTAAGTCCTTGTTGATTACTATTTGATGCTTTTGGGAAGCATGGCATATTTGGTATATGTGTTTTAAATGTATGTTGGCATGAAATCTGTTGTATATCATGGATTGATGTGGGATATACGAGTGGAGGGGGAGTTGATATTCGTGTCGACGGATACCAGTGGTTTGGTACCATATTGTGACTACGGTCACCAGAGGTTTGGCACCTCCAAAGGTTTGGCACCTCATAGCGTCCCGTCCCAGTGGCTTAGCACCACAGTGGGTTGGCCCCACAGTTGATATTATGGGATTGACGCCAGTGATTTGGTATCACACGATGGGTTGGCCCCATCATTCGATTTGTGTCTTCGGACACTAGAGGTTTGACACCTCCAGTGATTTGGTATCACAATTGTGAGTTTAAGTCACCAGTGGTTTGGCACCACCAGTGGTTTGGTACCACACGGGGTAGAGAAAGGCGTTTGGATGGCTAGGTTGGGTGCATGACTTAGTGCATGTT
Source organism: Gossypium bickii (assembly GCA_025503065.1). Classification (NCBI taxonomy): domain Eukaryota; kingdom Viridiplantae; phylum Streptophyta; class Magnoliopsida; order Malvales; family Malvaceae; genus Gossypium; species Gossypium bickii. The sequence continues at coordinate 58,746,981 of CP106721.1, read as the reverse complement.
AATTGTTATAAATTGTGTATGTTGTGGCATTAAACCGAGGGAAGGGTTACATACTGAGTCTTGGTGACTCACCTTCTCCTTTACTTTTTCAGGTGACACGTAGATCGCGGATGTGGAGCCGGAGGGACTCGAGGTGGCCATGCAGTGGACATATGATTTAAATGAACTTTAAATTTTAGTTTATTTTATTTTTATTGTTGGATTTATTTTCATCAAGTTGTAATAAGGCCTCCTAGATAAATTTTTCATATTTTATGTTTTGGAATAATTTGTCTAAATTATTTAATGATGATAAAACAGGTTCACATGTTTTCTCAAATCAAACGCAAAAATGTTTTAAGTGCCATCGGGTGCATTCGAAATCTATTTTTTTTTAAAACAACACTAAGTATGGTTTTTAACAAGAGACTTGAAAAATGAAGGGTTTCCGACAAAACTTTAAATTACTTTTAAAGGGATTTCAAAATGTTTTCTCTGTAGCAAACCAAATTTGGTCGTAGTGTTTGGGCCGGGTTTGGGGTGTTACAAAATTGGTATCAGAGCCCAGTTTAAAGCTCGACTGTGGGGGCCCAAGGCCCAAAATATTTTGGTAGGCCTTATTGAAAAGGGTTTTGGTTTTAGACGGCATGGCACCGAGTCTCCGGCACCAATCCGCCCAGGTAAGTACCCCTAACTGATGTTTGCATATGATTCTAATGATGTATGATATGAATGAATAGTGATAGTAGACTACCCTAGAGACTGAAACCTATAGGACTTTGTGAACTCGCGAAAACAAAAACTCCTTTAGTAAGAAACATTCATAAGACTGTGCTTTTAAAGACAGTGGAATAATTACTAATGCATAAAACTTCTAAACCAGATAAGTCAAGACATTAGACATAGAGTTGGGAGCGTATGAAATATTCATCTGTTTTAATTGCTAGGTGTTTTTGAGTATGGGTAGGAGTTTTAAATTCTAGTTAGAAGTATATTAGTTTTATTAAGATCAGAGTGCGCAGCAAGAGCGTAGTGTGGTAGGTTAGGATGTGCGATTGTTAGTTAGCTGGAAATTTCGAGGACGAAATTTCTTTAAGGAGGGTAGATTTGTAACATCCCAAAATTGAGCCTAGGAGAATTGAGCCCAATGGGCCTTAGGCGTAGTAGCGTTTAAATTTTTAGAGAATAAGAGATCGGCTTAAATGCAAGTTAGACCTATTGGATAAGTGATTTTGGAAGGTTAGAGGGCTTCTATGAAGACCCGGGATCAAATATTGGCTTTGGGAAAATTTTGGTTTTAGGTGAAAAAACCACGGAAGTTGGGTGAGATAGGCCTTAAGAATAAAATATGGAGGAAAATGACACAAGTGGAGTGTGTGGTGTAGTGGCAAAGTGACGCCACATAAGAGACAAGGGAGTGACGCCACAAGTAAGGAAGGAGGTCCAAGGTTCAAGTCTTGGCTTTTGCATTTTGGTTTTTTTTTTGCTTGGACCTTAGAATTTGGACCATAGTTTATATTTAGTTGCGCATGGTTTAAGACACAAGAGGAGCTTGTGGCCAAGTGGTTAGCGGCGTGGATTATGTTGCAAGGGAGCCTGGGTTCGAATCTCATGACAAGCAATGGAGTATTTATTTTGCGGATTGGACTGGCAAGAGTTTCAGCTTGAATTTAAACTCATCGACGAAGGGATCCCACATCGGAAAGACACAAAGAATGAAGGTGAAGAGCTAGCTATATAAAGAGCATTCCAGGAGGAGAGTTAACACATCTTGGAGGGCGTTTGGGCACAAGAGTGGTCGGAGCGCGGATTAACCGAGTCCTATCGGTGTGTAACTCTCTACTCTAGTTGTAGAGCGGCAAAATGCCAAAATGCTTGGTTACACGGCATTAGTAGCCACACACGAGCGCATGAGCGCATGTGTGGGGCTTCACGCGATAGTTGAGGCCATCGATGAGTATTATTATCGTGGGTTCAGTCGCTTGGGCCTCGATGGGCGAAGTGGGCCCAATGGGCCCGTGGGCCCATATGAGTAAATTGTATGATTGGTTAGTATATGTTGAACTAGACTAGGTGGAACTTATATACGTGGCTAGATTTGTGCTAGGTGGGCCACACGAACATGTGGGCTCGGATGGGCCGAAATCGGGTTTTAGGCCCAATCATCCGGTACAACCGGAAATGGTAGCTGAGTCGCTAGTGGCGACATTAGGCCTTCGGAAAGGCCATTGTAGGTGTGAATTCTGAAAATACCCTTGGTGGGTAAATTACGAAAATACCCTTAGTAGGTAAAATTACGATTATACCCCTCAGAGGTTGATTAGCACGATTATGTTGTTTAGGTTTTGGCGAATAGCCCATATCACTAACCTTATGTTTGGCCGAATATAGGGCAAGGGAATCTTGTGTGGCCGATTGTCTCTTTGAGGATTTAGGGCTATCGTTGGTGACAGGTGTGTACATACACACTTTATAATTAATAACTGCACTAAAATACATGTTGTGTGCTAAATCGATTTGTGTAGATTTGGATTTAAGCAAGGATTGAGTAAGTCCTTGTTGATTACTATTTGATGCTTTTGGGAAGCATGGCATATTTGGTATATGTGTTTTAAATGTATGTTGGCATGAAATCTGTTGTATATCATGGATTGATGTGGGATATACTGAGTGGAGGGGAGTTGATATTCGTGTCGAGCGGACACGGTGGTTTGGTACCACTTTGTGACTACGGTCACGGAGGTTTGGCACCTCCAAAGGTTTGGCACCTCATAGCGTCCGTCCCAGTGGCTTAGCACCACAGTGGGTTGGCCCCACAGTTGATATTATGGGATTGACGCCAGTGATTTGGTATCACACGATGGGTTGGCCCCATCATTTGATTTGTGTCTTCGGACACCAGAGGTTTGGCACCTCGGTGATTTGGTATCACAATTGTGAGTTTAAGTCACCAGTGGTTTGGCACCACCAGTGGTTTGGTACCACACGGGGTAGAGAAAGGCGTTTGGATGGCTAGGTTGGGTGCATGACTTAGTGCATGTTAATTGTTATAAATTGTGTATGTTGTGGCATTAAACTGGGGGAAGGGTTACATATCGAGTCTTGGTGACTCACCTTCTCCTTTACTTTTTCGGGTGACACGTAGATCGCGGATGTGAGTGGGAGGGACTCGAGGTGGCCATGCGGTGGACATATGATTTAAATGAACTTTAAATTTTAGTTTATTTTATTTTTATTGTTGGATTTATTTTCATCAAGTTGTAATAAGGCCTCCTAGATAAATTTTTCATATTTTATGTTTTGGAATAATTTGTCTAAATTATTTAATGATGATAAAACAGGTTCACATGTTTTCTCAAATCAAACGCAAAAATGTTTTAAGTGCCATTGGGCACATTCGAAATCTATTTTTTTTTAAAACAACACTAAGTATGGTTTTTAACAAGAGACTTGAAAAATGAAGGGTTTCCGACAAAACTTTAAATTACTTTTAAAGGGATTTCAAAATGTTTTCTCTGTAGCAAACCAAATTCGGTCGTAGTGTTTGGGCCGGGTTTGGGGTGTTACAACTTGGGCAAATTTTGTTTTGAATCCCCTTTGGTTTGCGTGTGTCTTTTTTGGTCCCCCTTTCTGTTTTTATTTATTTATTAATTACCCCTCTTAATTCTTTTTATTTCAATTGAGCTATCTTAAGCATTCATTGTCTTGATTGTTTTAATATATTATTTTGACTTCTTTTACTAGTATTATATTATTTTAATTTGATTGTTTTGACTTTGATTTATACATTTTATTAGTTGTTTTATTTTATAGTTTATTTATTTTGAAGATCACTTTAGTATACATTCCTAGGCTTTAAAAACTTGCATGATATAATTTCAATACTTCTGTATGTTTTTTAGATTATATGCCTACGTCTATAATTTATATTAAAACCATGTTATACTATGTATGTCATTGTTTTTGCATTATTATATATATATGTATGTATTTTTATCTACTTATATGTATAAGTATACTTTTCTTTAAAATCTATTTATTTATTTAACTTATTCTCTATTTTATTATATAAGCATATTTATTGTTAATAACCTTAATATATTACTTTCAGGTATAAATTATTAAAGTTAGTCTATTTATTTTTCATGAATATTACTCATGTAGATTGACGCATATTATTCTACACATATACATATATATAAAAATCATCTTGACTTTTTCTCCTTACTTAATATTATGTTTTATAGTTGTTTATGTTATTCTTTTTATTATATAGTTGTCGTGTTGAATTATGTCAACTTGTTTAATATTATTTTTAATTTATGGATCCCGACTGTTAATATTCGTGAAGCATGTGTATATTGCCATCGTATGTGCACTAGTTTGGTTTCTTGGTATTTTCATGTGAGGTTGTTACTTCATATGCTACTGTTGCCATATTGTTAACATGCGCTCAATATTATAATTTTGCTTTTCATTATCAAATAACAATAGGATAAAACGAATTTTGAGCCAATTTTAAATTTGCATATTTAAAAAAAAAGGGCGATATTCGGGTGTTTAGAAGAACGGAAAATTACATCCTAACGTGTTGGGTGTCGATCTTTCGTTCGACTGAATACTCAAATACCCTTTTCTTTTACATGTTTTGAAGATTAAAGATGATCTCTATGTCAGAATATAAAGGTGTTATATCCTAACGTGTTGGGTATGATACTTTCATTCCTTTGAAACGAGATAATCTTGGGATTCAATCCCAATTTAACGAATTTTTTTTTATTTTTACCCTAGATATTTTCAATTTTTCCACATTAGGACATCGATCAATCAATTTGGTACAGATTTTGGGCGTTGCGAGGGTGCTGATCCTTCCTCGCATGTAACCGTCTCCCGAACCTATTTTCTCGAACACTCGTAGGCCAAGAGCTCTGTTTTAATAAACTGAAATGCTTTTATTAAAACAAGGTGATCCGATCATACCTCGAATAAAAGATCGGTGGCGACTCCCTATTTTAAAAAGTCGATTCCCGTTTTGTCAAAAAATGGTTACGACAGCTTGGCGACTCCACTGGGGACCGAACCCAGAATCTCTGTTTCACGACAATGAGCAAAGAGGGGTAGCTGTAAGACCCAATTTGAGCCCGGGCCCAAAAAAACAAAAAAACAGAAAAAATAGAATAAAAAGACAAAAATAAATCTATCAGTCCATTAAAATGTCCAATGTCCATTTACACCAGCCAGCCCAATTATTAAACTAAACACTAATCCATTTACAAGCTAGCCCAAATTATGACCTAATCCTGAAATCGGCCCGAATGGCCCGAATGATCTCAAAGAGACGAAAACCCAGGAATCCCGAAACTTCGGAGCCTTTCTCACCACTCCCCCGCGCGTGACTTGGGCTGCGCGTGTGCCCCCACGCGACTCTTTGATCGCCGCAGCACCATGAGCACACCGCGACCGTTCGTCTGCCACACGCACTCGTACGTCGTCTCGAGGCCACCACGTGCACTGACCCCGTCGCACGCCTTAGGTGACCCACACCCCGCGTCTCTGACACCTTCTCGACCCGCACGCTCTGCAGGCCCTCGCCCATACCCTGCAACAGACAAAGAAATGGAGAAAGATGAGCAGAAGAATAAAGAAACAGAGAAGCATGGGGGGAAATAATAGAATAATGAAAGTATTGTATATCTCAGCTATAAAGCCATCCAAAACCGATGTAAATGGGGTTCTGCCTTTTTTTATTTTAAAGAAAAACCCGCATGCTATCAGAGACATCAATCGAAAATCAAAGGAAAGAATCGGAAAAGAGCCCTTGTACTCTATTACGGATTATTAGAAATCGAAAAGCAAAAAGATTATTTTGCACTTGTTTTTTTTACGGTTTTACTGCTCTTTTCATTGTTTTCATTATCTTAAACCTCTAAACAAACGAGTAAAAAGGGAAAAGGGGGAAACGAATACCTGTTTAGAAAGTGTAACACCCCATACCCGGCCCATGAGTCCTGACCCGATCTGGTATGCCACGGAGTAAAATAGTTTGAATCGTTTTGAGTGTCTAGTGAACACTTGGTAAGATATGGCTAAGGTATTAAAACGGTGTTTGAAAACTCAGTTGGGCTTTTATAAACATGGTTGGGTTGATAAACTCTTTGAAAACGTTTGATCATGTATCGTTTTAAAAAAAAATCGTCTGAGTTATTGGTGACTTGGTAAATTTTGTTACCCGATGGTAACTTCTTTGAAAACCTGTTAAATTTTATTAAGTTTGAAAAGGTTACTTTTAACCGGTTCACTTAATATTTGTAATATAATATAATTTAAAATAAACGATTAAATAACATCCAAATAAAAATTTAGCGGCCTTATTACATCCCAAAATAAAATAAAAAAAAAACTTAGAAAATAAAATGAATAATCTTAACAAAAATAAATTTAAATCCAACGATAAGCATGGCCGCCTCGAGTCCTCTTCAGCTCCATCTCCGCGATCTATTCGTCTGTAAAATAGTAAGGGAAGGGGTGAGTCACCAAGACTCAGTGTGTAAATCCCCCCACCCAGAAAGGTAACTCACACACAAGTTATTAATAAACATGCACATGCAACCCAACTAACCGTCCGTACTCCTTTGCTACCCTGTGTGGTCAAAACCACTGGTGGTCAAAACCACTGGTGACTAGTGTCACAATATAAATGATAGGGCCAACCCATCGTGTGGTCAAAACCACTGATGACCATAGGTCACAATTTATCAAGTGTGGTCAAAACCACTGGTGGTACCAAACCACTGGGACTTAGTCGCAAATTATCAATCGGCGTGGTCAAAACCACTGATGACCATAGGTCACAAATAATCTGATGGGGCCAACCCATCTTGTGGTCAAAACCACTGACGACAATTCATAAAATCATCCCCCTCCTCTCATCAATCCCACCATCACATGCTTATATATCAATTATCATATATCATGGCATAACATTTAGCATCATGTGATGGCATGCAAATCATATATCAACAATCACAAGTTAGGGGACTTACCCGGAATCCATGCTTAGCCATAAGCAAAACACTACCAAAAAGGTGAATAACAACAACAATAATCATGTAAATTAATAAAGTGTGTGGTGAGTTCTTACACACCTGTTTCTATCGAAATTCCTAGATCCCGAAGTTTCCAATCTTTAGTGTTAGGTGTTGACCCTATATTCGGCCAATCAACAATGTTAGTACCAAAGGCCTATTCGGCCAAACCAAAATTCATACCAAGGGCTCTCTTGCGGTCTTACCTTGAGCGGATTTGATTTCCAAACAAACCCCGAAGCTTTATTTGGCCCCTAAATCCATGGCACACACATTAGTTTGGCATTTAAACAATAAGCTTTTATCAAAGGTCCTTGGCCGAATGTGCTTACCAACTCATACTTGGAAAAATAAATCCCGCAAGCTTCCCTACAAACGATTTAGATACATCATTAAGAGTCATAGGCCATTCGGCCATAATCTCAATCCTAAAAGAGAGTGTAGCCCTTTACCTTGATAATTATATCGGCCCTTAACTCCACAAGTCAGCACCTCTTAGTGTTGTGAGAGGGGTTCGGCTATCTTCAATGAAGAGAAAGGAATCGAAAATAGCACCCTATTTCCTTAAGGGAGATTCAGCCAATCACAAATGGAGGGGCTGGAATTTTCTTCTCAAGAAAGGAGGTAGATTCGGCTAAAAAGGAAGCATGTAACATCCTAAATTAGGGGTTATGCGTTTGGAGCATAACTCAAGTGTTGGTAGGCTTTAAGTGTGGTTGGTGATGTTTTAAGGGTTTTTAAAACTCTAGGATTAAAAGGGAGTGCATTGGAAATTTTTGAAATTTTTGGGGTAAAAGGGGAAAATTGGGCTAATGAAGCCTTAAAGAAAATTTCAGGAATTTATGGACATGAAATTGGGCTTGGGCGAGTTTTAAGGGGTTTGGAGAACCCTAGAAGGTAAGAGATGCTTTAGGGAAATTTTTGATTTTTAGTGTTAAAAAAAAGGGGGAGCTTGGATTGAGAGGTCTTAAGAGAATTATTTGTGAGGATAAGACTCAAGAACTGCTTTGGTAGAGTGGCAAGGAGGCGCCACTTTAGAGCTTGGAAGGTGACGCCTCAGGGAGCAAGGGTTCGAGCTGCAAAGGCAGTATTTTGGTTTTATTTTGCGTCAATTAAGGGAACTGGGCTAGGTATGCCTTAAAATAAATGGTAAGGGTAAGGGACATGAAAGTCCACGTGGTAAAGTGGCTCCCATGCGCCACTTAGGAGTTGGAGGGGAAGAAGGGCGCAGGTTCGAATGGATGGGGGAGCATTTTGCCTTTTTTTTTTGTTAGTAAATGCGGTGATGGGCTTAGGTAGGAAGGCTTTAAAATTTAATGGTGGGGTTTTATGACATGAAAGTCAGATTGGTGGAGTGGCTTGGGGCGCCACTTGTGGGTCTTGGCAAGGGACTCAAGTTCGAGTAGCATGGAAAGCACATAGGTTTTATTTTTGGTTTTGGCGTGAGACAAGGGAACTAGGGAGTGAGGTGTTAAAAGAGGTTTTGGGTGGATTATATCACAAATTAGCGCTCTGGTCGAGTCAGTGGCACTGGGCGTTGGAAGAAAAAGAGGGTCATGGCATGAGGTTCCAGGTTTGAACCATGGAAGCTGCAGTTGGGGTGTTTTATTTTTTTTAGTTGATTTTGCAGCAAATTGGGCGGGCAGTGGACGGCACATGGGCATTTGGATGGGATAAAGATAAGCTTAGCATTTTGATTATTGAATTCGGCTGGAAGAAATTGATAAGCACATGGGTTTTTTTTTTATTATTTATTTGAAGAGGTGAAGGGATAATGAGGATTTTAATTTGATTTTTAATTGAATTATTATTTGAGTAATCCTTAAGAGTTGGCAAGAGAGAATTTAGGCATGTGAGCATTCAAATTATATTGAATAGTTTAAATTTAGTGGCCAAGAGAAATTGTAGGTAGTTGTTGAATTTTAAACTCTTCAAATGAAGAGTGGACGGCAAGCATAGGGGTAGGGGAGGCCGAATTCTTTTAGTTTCGGCTAGCACCTCTTTTGTTTCATTCTTTCTTTAACCTTTCTTCAAAAACCGAAAATACTCTCCCTTAGATTTTCTTTTCTCTTCTCAACTCCCTTGACCGAATCTCCTTTTCCATTTCTTCTTCATCTTCTCTTTTCACTCCAACCGAACCTAGATTTATTGTGATAGTCAACCATAGCCGAATTCCCTTTTTCCTCTTCTTGTTTTGGCCGAATTTTGAACAAGTGTGGAGGCTTTCTTTTAATCGATTTTTGGAAGGTAAGTGTGCCGAAACTTTCTTGATGCTCTGTCATTATGGTTGAATGAGAAAGGGTCGAAATATATTGATGGATGACTAATGAGTGTGCCATGGTTTTAGGGGCAAATTAAGACTTCGGGATTTGTTTGGAAATCAAATCCGTTCAAGGTGAGGCCGTAAAAGAACCTCTGATATTACTTGGTTTGGCCGAATAGGCCTAAGTCCCTAACCATGCTTTTTGGTCGATTATAGGACAAAAGATCTAGCGACGTAGATCGGATCTTCGGGATCTAGGAATTCTGGTAGAAACAGGTGTGTAAACTCTTTACACACTTTATTAATAAACTTGCTATATTATTGTCTTGAGTATAAATTTTGGTAGTGATCTATGATATGCGTGTGGGCTTAAACATGGATTCCGGGTAAGTCCCCTAACTTGTGATTTTTTATATATGATTTGCATGCCATCACATGATGATTAAATGCTACGGTATGATTTATAAAAATTGTTATAAAAGCATGTGATGGTGGGATTGATGAGAGGAGGGGGGATGAATTATGGACTGTCGTTAGTGGTTTTGACCACAAGATGGGTTGGCCCCATCAGACTATTTGTGACCTATGGTCATCAGTGGTTTTGACCACAACGATTGATTATTTGCGACTAAGTCCCAGTGGTTTGGTATCACCAGTGGTTTTGACCACATTTGATATATTGTGACCTATGGTCATCAGTGGTTTTGACCACACGATGGGTTGGCCCCATCATCTGATTTGTGACTCTAAGTCATCAGTGGTTTTGACCACCAGTGGTTTTGACCACACGGGGTAGAAAAGGAGTATGGATGGTTAGGTTGGGTTGCATGTGCATGTTTATTAATGACTTGTGTATGAGCTACCTTACCGGGTGGGGGATTAGACACTGAGTCTTGGTGACTCACCCCCTTCCTTTACCATTTTGCAGATGAGTAGAACGCGGAGATGGAGCCGGAGAGGACTCGGGGCGGCCATGCTTATCAGTGGATTTGAAATTACTTTGTTTAAGTTAATCTTATTTATTTTTTTTTTAAAGTCTTTTAATTTGGGTTGTAATAAGGCCGCTAATTCTTGGATGTTTATTTTATTGCTTTACTTTACTCATGTTATTTCAAATGGAATCTTATAAAAATTAATTGAACCGGTTAAAAGTAACTTTTCTAACTTAATAACTTTTACGAGTTTTCAAAGAAGTTACCATCGGGTAACAAAATTCACCACGTCAATCATGATTTTGAAAGTTCCTTAAATTTTAAATAATTAGACAATTTCAAAGGGTTCATCAACCCAACCATGTTTATAAAAGCCCAATTGAGTTTTCAAACACCATTTTAAAACCTTAGCCAAACTTTATCAAATTTTCACCAAACTTTCAAATTGGTCCAAATTATTTTACTCCATGACATACCAGATCCGGTCAGGACTCATGGGCCGGGTTTGGGGTGTTACAAAGCAAGAGAAGCTGGAAGTTTTGAAAATTTTGGCTAAAAGACAAGGGAGAATCCGGCAGCACAATGAAGAAAAAAGAAGAAAAGAATTTGCTGGAATTTTTTTTGGGCACTTCTTGCTACACAAAACTGAATGAGGATGGCCTTAATGAATCCTTCATTCGGCCAACTTCTTCCCCCTTATGCTGATAATTTCAGCTTTTAATTATCCCCCAAATCAAGATTTATCTCTTATCCCTACCTTATCATCTCTTTAAAAACAATTAAACAATAAATAAAAATAAAAGAAACCATGTGCTCATCAATTTCTTCCAGCCGAATTTTAAAAAAACAAAACAGCTTGATCCTTATCCCCATTGAAGATCCCATGTGCAGGCCAATTCACGCCAGCTTGAAAAAAATAAAAACCAAATTGCAGCGCCTGTGATTCGAACACCAGACCACACTAACGCAGCCCCCTACAACGCCCCTTGCCATCTTTCCCATTTGACTTTCATGTCAAATAACCCCACCATTTAATTATAAGGCCTTCTTCCTGGCCCTCCTTCCTTTAACGCAAAAAGCCCCAAAAATAAAAATACACCCCCTTGTTTCTCCCATGAATCTAACCCAAGACCTCCCTTGCAACACCCTTAGATGCACCAAGCCAATTGTACCAAGCCCATTCTTTGTCATATTTCGCCCAAAATTTAATTTAAGCCCTATCTCACCTAGCTCCCTCCTTTTAGGTACTTAAAAAGAAATTTTTAATACTAAGTCAGGCCTAGCTCGAGTTTAATTCTAGACCTTAGAACATGCCAAATAAATCATAGTATTTATTTCTTCAAGCACACACACACATGGGAACAAATAATTAAATTTTCAAACACCCCTAATTCAGGATGTTACAGAAAGGGTCCATCGAAGCCCTCGTCTCCTTCGCCGAAATCGAAGGCCGAGACGGGGGGTTTAGGGTTTGAATCCCAGGGTCTTTGGAGTCTCGGCCCTTAAACGAAAGTGCAGGAAAGCACTGTTAAGTGCCACCGTACGCTGATTACAATGGCGGATTGATAGTCGTAGGATGTAGCCCACGGAATCAGCGAAGTGGCGAGGGAAGGGGACGTGAGTGTGTCTTAGGCAGCTAGGGTTTAGATCTTGAAGGGAAAGTAGAGGAGCTGAGGTTCTGGGTAGTCATTAGGCCTTACTAACCTTTTAATTCGTTCAACAAAACGGTACCGTATAGGTCTGGCCCGACCCGATCCAGCCTGCAATCCGCAGACCCGCGCGTTTCAGTAGTAATTGGATAATTTGCGCGTCTGATCCTTCTATTTCTGTGCTGTTTTAATTGATCCTGCGGTGCAGGGTTTTATGGTTTAATTAGTCTCTTTAGTTTGCGCGCTATTTCAATCTGGTCCGTTCCATACATGGCGTTTCCGCAACCGGGAATAATTGCTAGTTTAATCCTAGATCGTTTACATGCGTTTCACTTGGGTCCTTTGACTCTGTTTTATTTTCGATTTTCGCCCAGGGATCATACGTTCATTTTAATTTAGTCTTCTTTGCATATTTTATTCACTCTAATTATTTTGTCATTTTGCCATTATTTAACTATTTTATTATTATTGTTAATAATATTATCATTATCGTTTTACTATATTCAAACTATTATGTATAATATTTCATTCATTAACTAACAAATTTCTATTGTTGTTATTAAATTATTTTTACGCATATGTTGTTATTTCCATATTATTTTCTTTTAAATCTATTTATATGTATAGTTATATTTTAAATTTCTCTATCCATATAATTTATTTTCTCTTAAGTCTATACTTCATTATATGTTTTGTTTATTTCGAGAATCCTTATATATATTATTATCTTCATATATAAATTATTAATATTAAGTTTCATTAAACATATTATAGATTAACGTGTTATTTGCACATTCTTCATTTTAAGTTTTCTTTGTATATAATAGCTATTGATAATCTATTGGCACTTAAATTTTGACGTTTACATATTTTATCATCATATAGCATCTCAAACATCAACATATTTCCAAATATTTTATCATGTTAAAAAAAATCATAAATATTGAGCAAACTTTAAGAATTTTATATTTAAAAAAACAAGGCAACATTGGCGTGTTTAGAAGCATGAAAGATTGCATCCTAACGTGTTGGGTGTTGATTTTTCATTCAACTAAACAACCAAATGCCCTTTTATATGTTTTGAAGATCAAAGATGACCTCGGTGTTAGAGGATAAAGGCACTATATCCTAACGTGCTGGGTATGATACTTTTATTCCTTTGAAACGAGATGATCCTGAGGTTCAATCCAAATTTAACAAATTCTGTTTTTTAGTTTTTACCCTAAATGTTTTCAAGTTTTCAGCATTAGGACATTGATCAATCAATTTGGTACCGATTTTGGGCATTGCGAGGGTGCTGATCCCTCCTCTCATGTAACCTACTCCCGAACCTGTTTTCTCGAACACTCGTAGGCCAAGAGCTCTGTTTTAATAGACTGAAACGTTTTTATTAAAACAAGGTGATCCGATCACACCTCGAATAAAAGATCGGTGGCAACTCCCTATTTTAAAAAGTCGATTCCCGTTTTGTCAAAAAATGGTTACGACAAAGTGAATGGTGGCTAGTCGTTTGAACCATCACTCTTAAAGTCAAAACCGAAAAATTTGCACAAATAATCGTAAAGTGTTAGAGTAAGAGTTTAAATTTATTTTAGCACCATTATGGTCATGTGCTCATCCTGTTCATGAACATGTACGAGAGAAAACCATAAAGAAAATCTCATTGAAGCGTCCATATAGGTGGATTTCATGACAATTAATTTCCATCCATTAAGAGTGAAACTCATCCTCCTAAAATATAAACACTAAATCCTGATCCGCAGTCTATGTTGTCATTTGATAACTTGTTATTACCCATTGAACCTTGAAACTAACTTTTGGCTAGAACAAGGTAGGGTTTCCATTATCAATGACGTAATTAGAATGGTTTTAATCCCATCTTAGTGGCGGTACTCTTAACCAAATCCCTTGACAAAACTTTTGTCTATGGATCCGCTAAATTGTCAATTGACTTAACATAGGTAATAGTTATCACACTGTCCCTAATCAATTGTCTTACACACTCATGTCTCAAACTTATATGTCTAGACATTACATTGTACACATTATTGTACGCTCGAGACATGGTAGATTCACTATCGCAATATACGGAAATGGCGAACCTACGTTGTGGCCACATATCTAGTAAGAGATCTTTTAGCCATTCCGCTTCCTTGTCAGTAGCTGCCAAGGTTATAAATTCAGCCTCCATAGTTGAATGTGATATACAAGTTTGTTGCTTGGAGGCCCAACTAATGGCTTCACATTCGATTGTAAAAATTCATCCCGATGTGGACTTATTGCCACTTAGACTTGTAATCCAACTTGCATCCGAGTAACCTTCTAGTACTGCGAGATAATCACTATAGAATAATCGCATATTTTTTATTTTCTTAAGATAGTAAAAAATCCTACAAATTCCTTTCCAATGATTAGTACTAGGATAAATTGTAAATCTCACCAATTTGCACACAGCAAATGTGATATCGGGTTTAGTGCAATGCATTGTATACATTAGACTTTCGATTATGCTGGCGTACTCAAGTTGCACTATAGCCCTACCATTATTCTCACTTAACTTGAAGTTTGAATTGTATGGAGTGTTTGAATCTTTGATAGTCAAGTGTTTAAACTTTTCCAATACTTTTTCGATGTAGTGAGATTGGCTTAGTGCAAAGCCCTTTTCATGCTTTTTCACCCTTTTACCTAGAATTGTTTCTACCTCGTTGAGATCTTTTATCTTAAAATTCAAGGCTAGATACTCTTTGGTCTCATGAACATCTTCCTTGTTCATACTGAAAATCAACAAGCCATCTACTAGAGACAAATAATTACACCATAACTATCGGTGAATTTAGTGTAAATACATTTATCCGCACCATTATGTGAAAAATCATATGACAAGATAACTGAGTCAAATTTCTCATGTCACTGTTTAGGTGCTTATTTTAAACCATATAATGACTTGATCAACTTACACACCTTATGTTCATTCCCAGGAAGTACAAAACCTTTTGGTTGCTCCATGTAGACATCCTATTCGAGATCACCATTCAAAAAAGTCTTCTTAACATTTATTTAATGTACATGTTGTAACACCCCTCACCCATATTCAATGCCAAAATAGGGTTACGGAGCATTATCAAACTTACAATACATTTAAACATACTTTTCTCATTCATTCAATCAATACATATGATCATCATTCATTCACAATCAATTTGTCCCTTATACGAGCCTACGAGGCCCTAAACATGCTTTGAAAGTGATTCGGGACTAAACCGATAACTTACAAAACTTTTATGAAACTTTAAATTTTTTTCTCAAAACAGGGGACACACGCCCGTGTGACCAGGCCGTGTGTCTCACATGGGCACATGGCCACCAGACACGCCCGTGTACCAGCCGTATCAAACTTGTAAGGTTTACTGACTTATGCCACATGGCCAAGTCACACGCCCATGTGCGAGGCCATGTGGAGCATACTGACTTGATTTCTAAAACCACACCAGGGGACACACGGTCGTGTACTTAACTGTGAGTCATACACGATTGAGACACACACCCGTGTCTCTGCCTGTGTGGAAAAAAAATAGGCTATTTACCAAGCCATTTTGCCACCCCATTTGGTGCACACCTTCACCTATACATATGGCACAAAAACAAAGCATAATTCCTACCATTTCATCTAAGAATTTCTTAGCCTAAATCACAATCACAAACATCCTCAATTCATCAACCATTTCCAAGCAAACATTAAACACATCACAAAATGGCATTAGCACACCTACAAACATATATCACCAACCAAACCAAATAGGTCAATTTACATAGCCATATACAACATTATAAACACAAATTTTATAGACTAACACAAATGGCAAAATTCACTATCAAGCTATAACAAAAATGATTAAAGTCCCTAAACATGCCATATGACCCAAATCATAGTTTCAAAATTATTAAAGTGTTTGTGGATAATGTGATGAAGTTTCCGACGATCCCTGAATCCGAGCTAACTTTGAAATCACTATAAAACATGGAAAAACAACAAAGTAAGCTATATAGCTTAGTAAGCTCGTATGTTAACAAAGAGAAACTATCACCATTCATTAATCATTCAAATAATAGACAACAATATACAACAATTCTATTAAATCTCAAAGCTATCAAATGATCATTCACATAACTTACCAAGAAACTCATCAATTCTATAGTTTCAATACTCAATTCATTACCATACATACCTGAACCATCCCGTATCGATCTCATACTCAACCACATCTTTCATTTACTCGTTGAACCATTCAGAATAGAAGTCAGATACTCAAGGATCTCACACGATAAGTACCTATACCATGGCCCGAAGCCAAATTAGCCAATATGGATGGCCCGAAGCCAAATCAGTATAACTTGCACTCGAAGTGCTATATCATGGCTCGAAGCCAACTCAAAGTATCCCTAATGACATGTCACTAGCATCCTAAACCATTCCTAAGGTTCAACCGGGATTTCAACTGTCGAATCATCGTTGCATTACTATAGTTCATATCCTCAGTTTCGTATTCATAATTTATGCAATATCAAAGCATATTGAATACATTTGTTTAGAAATTTATCACATACGAACTTACCTCGAATGTTAAAACGGTAAATAGATTCGATTCGTCAATAACTTTATCTTTTCCCCGATCCAAGCCCGTATTTATCCATTCATGATCTGAGTATATTTAAAATTAACTTATTTAATCATCTATTCATTTGATTTAGTCCAAAACACACTTTAAAACACATTTACACTTTTGCCCTACATGTTTCACATTTTTCACAATTTAGTCCTTATTTCATAAAATCATAAATTAATGAAATTCAAAATATACCTATGCTAGCCGAATTAACATAATGCCCTTAGCAGCCCATATTTTTCATTTATTTCATGTTTTAACCACTAACTTTACACATTTATTAATTTAATCCCTATTTTGCATTTTCACCAAAAATCACTTTACAAAACTTGCATAATTCATAATAAATATTCATAATATATCATCAAACATCAAAACTCATAATATCCATAAATGGAAACTTTCAAAATCTTTAATAGTTTTGCAAAATAGTCCCTGGTCTAGTTAGTACTAGATGCAACGATCACAAAAACATAGAAATCATTAAAAATCGAGCAAAAATGGACTTACAATTAGATCATGAAGTGGTTGAATATCACAAGCCCTAAAATGGTTTTCTTCTTTTTTATACACGGTCAAAAGATGAATACAACTCATCTTTTTGTTTTTGTTTTATTAATATTATGATTAATATACAATTTACAACATTAACCTTTAATAAAACCATCTAGAAATATTCATTTAATGTCCAAATATGTTCACTCATGTGTCAAATGGTAAAATTACAACATAAGAACCTTAAATTTAAGTTTTTATAGCTATTAGACACCTTTATTTATTAGAACTCAAGTTTTACGCTTTACGCGATTTAGTCCTTTTTATCAAATTGACCAACTAAATGATAAAATTTCTTAACGAAATTTTCACACCATCATATATTCTTGCTGTAAATATTAAAATAATAATAAAATAAATATTTTAAAATCAAATTTTTTGTTCCGAAACTACTGTTCCAATTTGACTAAAAACTGGCTGTTACACATGTAACTAATGGATAGATGCAAGTGCTATAAGAATTCGAATGGAGGTCATTCTAGCCACTTGTGCATTAGTGTCAAAAATAATCTAGGCTTTCCTTTTACCTAAATCCTTTAGCCACCAACCTAGCCTTAAAGGTTAGAGAACTCCCTGTTAGAGTATTCTTCCTTTTAAACACCCATTTACACCCGATAAGCTTTGATCCTTGAGGAAGATCAACTAGAATCCAAGTACTGTTGGATAGTATTGAATCCATTTCATTATCGATCGCCTCTTTCTAAAATGTTGCATCCCTAGAAGTCATGACTTCACTATAGGATTGTGGATCACCATCCATATTAAACATTATGGGGATCTTCCTAATTACGGATTCTCTATTTTCCTCAACAAGGAATGCTAGAGATTGTGAGGAATTGAAATCAAGACCAAAGTCCTTTACTTTTCTCACTATTTGACTTTTCCTCGACTCTGTATCATTATTATCACAAAGACTTCTTTTGATTTGATCGCTTGAGATCATTGGTTGTATCCTTTTTTCTAATCTGTTGAATCATTGAAAACCTTATTTTCATTGAATACAACATCTCTTGTTTCAATTATCATATTTGGCACTAACGTGATAAGCCTTAGAGTGTTGGGCATATCCAATGAATGCACCATTGATGGCTCTTGGACCTGACTTTGTTCTTCGTTGGTCGGGAATTCTATAGTAAGCCAAACACCCCCCACACTTTGAAATAATCTAAGTTTGGCAATCGACCCTTCCATAACTCATATGGAGATACTTTGAATTTTCTCGATGGTATTCTGTTAAGAATATAGCATTCAGCTAATAATGCTTCACCCCATAGTCTATATAGAAGTTTAGCATTTAACAATATCGAATTAACTATATCTACTAAAGTATGGTTCTTTTTCTAGCTATACCATTTTGTTACGGGAAATAAGTCGTGAAACACTCATGTACCACACATTGTTCCTCACAAAATATATTAAATTCATTTGAAAAGTATTCACCACCTCTATCACTACGAAGCACTTTGATTTTCTTACTAAACAAATTCACAACCTCATTTTACACATAAGTAAATCTAAAGAAGTCGTCTATAAAATTGATAAAATATTGTTTTCCACCTCTTATTAGACTTCCATTTAATTCACAAACATCCAAATGAATTAAATCTAACACTTACGAATTCCTTTCACACTTATTAGGAATCAGCTTCTTGGTAATTTTTATTGAATACAAATTTCATATTTATCCACAAACTCATCATTACTTGGACTTATATAACCATTCTTTTGCATACATTTTTAAGTTTTAAAATTAAAATGTGCTAAATGCGCATGCCACAAAGGATAAGATTCAACAATATATACAGAAGAATTAACTTTATTCATGTCAATGCTCAACTTGAACATACCCTTGTTACAATATCCTTTTACTACATATATATATCACTATTAAGCAAGATAAACCTATCGGATTCCAAGATAATCTTGAACCCATTGTCACACAAAATACTCGCAGACACTAAATTCTTTCTCACATCGGGAGCATACAACACATTGGTCAAAGTCAATTTCTTCTTAGATGTGAAGTTGAGTTCCACCGTCCCTTGACTGAGCACCTTAATCGATCGATAGTTGCCCATAAGCACTTCACAGTTTGCCACTAGCTCATAACTCTTGAATTGTTATCGGTCATTACATACATAGACAGTAGCTCCGGAGTCAAGCCACCAATTACATGACTTGTCAATCATGGTTATGTTGAGTTTAGTAATCATATCAATCTCCAAACTCTCAATCCCTTCTATAACCATGGTCACTAAGTCCATGTCCTCCACCATATTGGCTTTGGAAGTTGTGGAATCTTGTTTCTTTTTGAGAAGTTTGTAATCCTTAATATAGTGTCCTTTCTTATTGGAACAATTGTGAGATTTTTTCTTCTTGTCTTGCACATCCTTGGTCACGAATATGGCCTTTCGCTTACCATTTCGATAGTTCTTGGACTCATTCACATGGTTCAATTTACAACTTTGGGGAAGATACACCGTATCACGCTTCTGAGTTTTCTCTTCAATATGCAAATGCTTAAGTATTTTCTCTACAGTGAAGTCGTCTACCATATACAGAAGTTTCTCCCGATAATTGTTCCAAGATGAGGGCAACTTCGAGATGATCCATGATCAGGATGCTATCAAACATTTTGAATTCGAAATACTTCATCATTAAAAATTTATCAGTACATTATCGTTCGGTGTTGTATTTCTCTTCAAGAGCTTTCCATATTTCTACCGGGGATTGCATCGACATATATGATACATATAAATATATAAATTGCTAGATTTAATAAAACCAACCAGCTCTTAAAAAATAATAAATTACATTATATATTATTCTAAAATAACGTTATTTCTGTTTTAGTCATTTTGATTAAGATGATTGTTCGAATTGATCACTGCTAATGGATTGATAATATGGCTTTTTTTTTTTTTTTTTACTTTCAACTAAAGTTAGACACTTCACTATAATTAGTCCAAAACAATTTTTTTATTTTATTTACAACATAAGAACTATTAATCATTTGTGAATTAAATAAAAAAATAAATCAATTAAATAATTTTACTTTAATACGCACTTAATGTTAATGGTAATAATACTAAATAAAAACAAGAAATAATTTACTTAATAAAAGATAAAGATATTCCAAAAGATAGATATATAATATTTTATTTATTGGTTGTCACTTCAATTTTAAAAGGATGCATGTTATAAATAAAAATAAATTAATTGAAGATTAATAATTTATATTTTATTAACGAAACTTATTTTATCATTGTAAACATAAAAAAAGTAATAGAAACACTACACCAAAATAGACTTTTAGCGACGTTTTTAGTGGCGTTTTAAATAAAAACGCCGCAAATATTATACATTAGCGGCGTTTGATGGAAAACGCCGCAAAAAAAAAGAGCAATAGCGGCGTTTATTAGCAAAACGCCGCTAAAAAGGACATATTGCGGCGTTTATTTACAAAACGCTGCTAAAAGTCTGAGCTTTAGCGGCGTTTTCGCAAAAGCACCGCTAAAAGTCTGAGCTTTAGCGGCGTTTTCACAGAAGCGCCGCTAAAAGTCTGAGCTTTAGCGGTGCTTTTTGGAAAACGCCGCTAAAAGTCTGAGCTTTAGCGGCGTTTTCCTAAAAGTCTGAGCTTTAGTGGCGCTTGTGGGAAAACGCCGCTAAAAGTCTGAACTTTAGCGGCGCTTTTGGGAAAACGCCGCTAAAAGTTTTTCATATTTTTTTCCTTTTTCTCGCTTTGAATTATATTTTATTTTGATACATTCACTTATAAGCTATGAGAAAGTTTCATTTTAGTTACTTAATTATGAAAAGTTACAAATTGTTAACTAAACAATATAGAAGTTTTCATTTAAGTTATAAATTAAGCTATTAAAATTGATTTAGGGTTTAATGTTTAGTATATTGATTTCATGGTTTAGGGTTTGTTATTTTGGTGTATGGGTTTAGTGTTTTAAAGTTTGTTGTCTGGGTTTATTGTATAGTGTTTAATATGTTAGTGTTTACTGGTATTAAGGTTTAAGTGTTAGTGGTTAAGGGTTAAGGTTTAGGGTTAGGGTTAGTGGTTTAGAATGAAATGGTTAATGGATCAGGGTTTTAGGTTTAGGGTTTATGGTTTATGGTTTATGGGTTTAGGGTTAGGGGTTTGAGGGGAAATAATTACTGTGTTAGGTTTCTGAGTTAGGGTTTAGGGTTTTAGTTTAGGATTTTAGGGTTTAGGGTTTAGGGTGTTATCTATATGACCCGAAATCGGAATCCCTCATGAGGGATTTATGATTAATGTGTTAGATATTAAAATATATGTTTTATACTACACTAACATTGGCTACATGAATTCCCAAAAAGTTGGTCTCGGATTATGGTTTAGGGTTTGTAGTTTAGAGTAGTTTAGGGTTCGAGTTTTATGGTCCAAAGATTTAAGGTTTGGGGTTTTGAGTTTGGGGTTTAAGGCTAATTTGTTTGTGGGTTAGTGCTTAACGTCTAAGGTTTATGATTTAGGGATTGATATTGGATTTTTAGAATATAAATCAAAATAAGATAAATGTAAATTATTATTTCTTTGGAATATTGGTTTTTATTGTTTTTAGAATATAAATCAAAATAAGCATAATTTATTGGGTTTTTTTCTGCAATATAATTATACACTCGCAATTTATAATTTAATTTTCTAAATATGTAGTATCAAAATAATATTTAATTAAATATTAAATATTAATTTTTAAATATTTTAAATTTATTTTTTTATAAACTTTCCACCGCCTTTAATTGTACATTTGTTTTATAAATATTTTATATTTATCTTTTCCATAAATATATGATAACAAAATTAGAATTAAAATTAAGAAAATTTTGAAAGGAAAAACTTAGAAAAATTTAGGTTAAAATTAGAATTAAAATTAAAATTGAAAAATGGAAAAAAAATTAAAATTGAGAATAGTGGCGTTTTCGTAAAAAACGCCACAAATATGTTCTCCGAGATTGAAAACGCAGCCGTTTTATCAGAATTTTAGTGGCATTTTTCTTGAAAACGCCGCAAAAAGCTGGGATATAGCGGCACTTATAAAAAACGCCGCAAATATGTTTGTGTAAACGACGTAGTTTTGTTTATTGTAGTGGCGTTTTGTTTTGTAAATGCCGCAATAGGTATGTCTATAGCGGCGCTATTTTATAAACGCCGTAATTCTTGAATTGTGTTAGTGAGAACGTCGCCGTTTTGCTCTCCTCCAGTTCCCCCAACCCTTAAACCCGATTGACTCAATTTCCCCTAGGCTTCTTCTGAAATTCATTTCCCCCTTCTTCTAAAATCCCTAAATTTCTAAAGGTTTAGTTTCTTTCATCCCTCTCTTCATTTCATACCTCTCTTCGTCCGCCACCCTCGTACTTCATCAGATCAATAATCTCTTCGTCCTCCACGGCTCCACTATTATCGTCTAAACCAACGCCCCTTCGGCTTCAAGCTTTACCTCTCTTTCGCCGGACTGTCGACACATGCACATCTCAGATTCTCAAAAAGGTAACATGCAAGTGAACAGAATATAGGTTTGGATCTTCGTTATCGACTAGTATTAGTTCTTTGTTGTTTGGTTCTCTGAATTTGTCGGCTCATCGTAGAAAGAGGAAGAGCAGGGACGGTGTAATGTGAAAGAAGGGAAGGGTGGAAATTGTGGGATTATTCATTATAGTGAGAAAAAATATTCTTTTTAATTCTTTGTGGGTTGGTTGAGTGTTTGCGTGAGATGGGGACTGTTTTATTACATTCAATTGAGAATTTTGGCTTTTCCCTTGTTCTGGGGCTTGTGGCTTGCTCATTTTCCTTGGTGTGTTTTACACTATATTTTGATGTTTGGGATGTCTTGTTGTATTTGCAGCTTTGTCTCAAAAGTATTCACCATATTTGGAGAAAAAGCGGAAACCCGGGAATAACAGAGAAAAGAAGCTTGAAATATTAAAAGAGGTAAAAGCAAAATTTTATAATGTGACCAACTTTTCAAATAAATAGTAAATATAAAATAAGCGGTGGTTTCATGAACTATGTGTAATGAAAATACAAAGAAAAGTAGGTGATAGTTGTCATTGTTTTTTTCCCTTTAATTTATAAATTTGTCAAGTGATTGCATTATTTGTCTTATTATATTGAAAATTTATAATTTCTTAGAAAAAAGTTAGTTTAGGGTTTTATTATAAAGTTTAGAATTGAATATACGAAGGTTTGGTCGTCATTGGGATAATGTTCGTTATGTTATATATAGTTAATATCAATGAAATTCATTTGTTTATGATTTTGATGTTAGAAATTTGGTTAAGATTTTCATTAAGATTTTCACATTTGTTAAACTCAACAACAAAAACCTGGTTAAATGTAATTAAGCAGTTTTGAAGAATAATTACCTGCATTGGAGATAACTCGAAATGAAATTTGACAAGCGCAAAGCGTGTTTTACGCGTTGTGTGCCCAAGTCTTTGTGTCTTTGTGTTGAAACACCCCATACCCGCCCACGAGCACGAACCGGATCTCAGTATGTTCCTTAAGTGGCGGTTGCAAAATTCTTTGTTTCTTAGAGAAAATTTGTGTATTTTCAGGAAAATTTCCTTTTGGGTTGGGCTTAGATTAAAAACCCATTTATTTTACTTAGAAATCATTTAGCTATGAAAAAAAAAAACAATTTAAGGTTTATTATTATTAAAATAAATATAATTGAACTTAATTAAAAATAATGCATAACATTATAAAGTAAAAATAAACAGAAGTAAAGAAATTCAACTTGGGCCTTATGGCCTTATTACATCAATCAAAAACCAAAAATAAAATTGAAGTACTTAATAAAAATAACAGTCCCAAATAATAAAAGTTTTTCCTTGCTATGCATGGCCACCTTTAGCTCCTGCCGACCGGTCCATTACTTCTCATCTCTGCAAAATATTCCCCAACGGGGTGAGTCAACAGACTCAATGTGTACACAACACTAACATTCAACAAATCAGGCATACAAGTTCATATCAAGTTCATATTCATATAAAAATAAATGATGCAACCCAAACCCAAGCCTATTTGACCATCCGCTACACACCACCCGTACCTTCCAGTCACACCGTGGGGACTACTAAGTCAACCCTCCATCCGCTACACACCATCGAAGGCAGTTGCTGCAGTCGACGTGCTCATCGCCCATTTCATTTGTGTCATTAGATACCATATTCAAATAATGTAACCGAAGTTACCAAATTCAGATAATGTAACCGAAGTTACCATATTAAGATAATGTGACCGTAGTCACCATATTCAGATAGTGAGACCGAAGTCGTCACCTTCACTTGCCCTTTCACAAGTATCCCGAATGCCCCAAATATTTTATAACATATAAAACATACTTATTTCTCATTCATGTTACTTTTCACATGTTCAAAATATATCATATTCATAATCCTATCAGAAGTAGGAAACGTACCTGAGTACCTCTTACCACATCTGTGGTACTTAGCCATATTCACATTCTTATGCATATTCATATATTAAAATAATTGCCATATGATATATCGAAGGTTAGTGTGAGTACACACCTGATTTGCTTAATAGATTCCTTGAAATCCCGAAGAACGATCTACCGATCTAGATCTTTAACTCCTATATACGGCCAATTATTAAAACATATTAACAAACCTATTTGGCTTAAAAAAACCAAATCCTAGTAGGATTTGTATTACTTACCTTGTTGCCGAATTGGATGATTGAAAATCAAGTCCCAGAAATTGCTAGTACCCTTTTCATTGAAATCGGCTAACATTAAATTCATTAAGCATGGTTAGTTTGACTTCTGAAAATTACAAGAAACAGATCTGAGTTCCTTGGCCGAATACATAATGTTTACTTACCTCGTGGATCTAAATTCCCAAAAATTCCTCTTGACTATGGATCTGTCGAAATCCCTACACACATATATTAGTATCTGATTTCCAATAAACCTAATTAAATAACCTTTGGCTTAAACCATGTTTTCCTTACCTTAAATCCTTGAATCCCGAAAGATTCCTCCTTGTATTCGACAGTTGAAGAAACCTAATAAACCCCTTGTAGATTCGGCCATAAAACAAGAATAGGGATTAGACCCTTCTCTTTCGGCAAATAGAAAAGAAAGAAATTTGGATAGCTTAACCTTACCTTAATGCCTTTAATCGATTGCTTCCTTGCCTAGAATCACAGAGATTTGGCTATGGAGTTTTAATCAGAGATCAAAAGAAAAGGGTTTTGGCTTGACAGATGAAGAAAAGAGAAGAAGAAAAGATGAAAAGAAAATTCGGCAGAGGGAGTTTTGCTATGGAATTTTCGGCAAAGCTTAGAAAAGATGAGAGAATAGCCTTTAACTCTCCTTCTTTAGCCGAAATTATCAATAGGAGAGTCCCTTGCTTGGCCACTACTCCTCTTATGTGATAATATTATCACTTTATTAAAATAAAAGTGTTTAATCCATCTTTTATCTCCTAAAAATAATCCTTTATTTATCACTTATTATTCACATATTTATGGAATTAAAACACCTCTATTTCTAGAAGCATGTGCCATCCACCCCCTTGCTTATGGAAGCAAAAATAAACCTCCTTCATTTGCTTCCCAAGTGACTCGAACTTAGGCCCATTCCTCCTGCATGTGGCGCCATTTCCATAGACCCTAAGTGGCATCTTCAGGCCACATTTCCAAGCCTGTTTGT
Source organism: Gossypium bickii (assembly GCA_025503065.1). Lineage (NCBI taxonomy): Eukaryota > Viridiplantae > Streptophyta > Magnoliopsida > Malvales > Malvaceae > Gossypium > Gossypium bickii. Next base: position 58,721,146 of record CP106721.1, on the reverse strand, counting down.
GTGTCAAATTTCTCCAACTTTTTCTTTTAAGGCCATCTTGCCCTTATTTCCTATTTTAAACTTTAAAATTTGACATTTCTGCATCATTTCTATGTTTCCTAAAATTTTCGATCGGCTCTGTAAACTTGCCATTTTCTTACATTTCCAAGTTTCTAGAAATGTTTACTTTCCATTTTGAATCATTTCAAAAATGTTCAGTTTCAAAATGTTGAGTTTCAAAAATGTTCAGGTTTCCAAAAATGTTCATTTCCATTTCCATGCATTTCTAGGTTTCCAAAATATTCAAAAATTTATTCATAATACTTAAGACTTGTCATTTCGTACAATTAAACTGAAAATGCATAGGCCCTTGTCAGGATGTTACATGTGTACTCGTATTGCTCGATTAACGAACTTCCTTAAAAAGATTTTACCATAACCACCTCTGTTTTCACTACTTGAAGGTTATGTTCAATCTGAAAAAAGTAATTAAGAATGGTGAAGCTTGTAAGTTTAAACAGCTTTCTTCTAGTTCCTGTGGCTTATCTTTCAGATTTTACACCATATTTCTAAGTTTTTAATTTAATTCGAAAATTCAATTGAATCAATAAAAATACAAATTTTGATTGATACATATATGTATAATTAGACCCCCATTTTTGTAAAAAGAAGAGATAGTGTGTTGATTGATACATATATGTATAATTAGCCCCCCATGTTTGTAGCCTTCCCTTTGTGCTTGCAATGGTGGGATGATTTTCTCTGTTGATTGTATTTTCCTAACAGTCCCTGAACTTGAGGGTAAACTTGAAATAAAGGGGCAGTGGACTATAGCTGATATCAATAAATAATCTGTTCATAGTTCCATTTTGTTTAATGAAAATATTAAAATATAAAAAATAATTTATAAAAGTGTTTTAATTTTAAAAATATTAATTTATTAATTATTCATATTCAATTCACTTGCTGAAGGCTTCTATATATTGATATCATATTCAAATATCATTCACTCTCCATAGATCTATTGTTGCTGAAGGTGTGAAAACAAATGGAGAGGGTCTCTATCCTTTTTAAAATATTTGTGAAAGGTCATGATGAATGTTGTTGCTTTTATTATGGTGGTTTAATACTTGGTTGTTGGATCTTCATTTGAAGCTGTGGATGCTTTTGGATGTATAGTATAATGATTTTTATTTTCTTTTTTTGTGTGTGTTTGAATTCACATTGCAGACCTCATGAAAATGATAGTACTGTGCTAAATTTCTTATGTTGTTTGTATTGGGACTGTTTAGGAGTGGACCGAATCAGATTACGATAACATTTGTTGAAGGAAACGAGACTGCACAGAAACTTCTTCGCCTGTGGATTTATACGGCTGGGTAGTGGCTTTATCTATTCATCTGAGGTGAGTTGATTGAGTTGAAATTATTTCAACTGATTTTAGTTTCTACACTGATTTTTCTACATGCTTGACCCTTGTTATAGATACGTACTTCTGGTATGTCAATTTTTGTAGCATTGGGTTTAACTTAAGTTGTATGTTTTTGGTTTGTCAAATATTTCAACTGGTTTGAACTTAAGTTATATGTTTTTTTATCATATTATTTCAACTGGTTTGAACTTAAGTTATATGTTTTTTTTTTTTATCATATTATAAGCCATTTATATTTGCACTAAAAATTTGTACATAAGTAATTTGTACATAACAAATTAAAGTAAAAATGTAAAAATTATGTTGATGATTAACTTTAATTTAATAAATAATAATAATAATAATAATAAAATCACGCATATAAGATGATATAATATGATATAAAATGGTAATAATATTTTGTTATCAGTATAATAATAATAATATTGATCATTATTTAAATATGTTTTATTATAAAAAATAAATTTTTTTAAAAAAGTAATTTAAAAACACAATGAATATATACTGAAATTTCTATTATTTAAATTACATAAATTATTAATATAATAATATAAAACCTAGTATTTTATTAAAAAATTTGAAATATATACTTACTAAAAGAAAATACATCCACAATGAATATAAATAATTGATTTTTCATATTCGGATCGAGATAATTAGACAATCATTTATTCATATTTATTTTAAACTTGAAATAAAATTCATAATTTTTAATAAATTTATATACATAAAATTTTTGGAAAAAAATGTTATTAAATATAAATGCTACATCAAACACTTAGAAAAAAAACTCAAAACCCCACGCATATAAGATGTTCAAATATAAACACTTAGGAAAGAAAACTCAAAACCCCACGCATATAAGATGTTCAAATATAAAAGTTCATTGTTAAACACTTAGGAAATGAATTACCAATTTTAAACACTTAGGAAAAAAACTCAAAACCCCACGCATATAAGATGTTCAAATATAAAAGTTAATTGTTAAACTATGTTATAAACTTTAATTTAACCAAAAAAAAGTATAAGAATTAAATTTAAAATATAAAAAATTTAAAACATATTTTAACAATTAATTTTTATATTTAAAACACAATAATAACATTGCATGAATCTCTTATTAAATTATATTTTTTAGTGATTTATGTAAGTTAAAATTTAAATAAGTTGTTATAACATTGCTTACATAGCTTTTATCAAATTATTTAACTTACATAATACATAACTTACATAACTTACATAATACATAACTTACATAATACATGTATAGATAACATAAAAAAGATTCAAAGTATATAGGCTGGAAACCTGACGGGTTGCCTTATATCTCACTGTAAGATATAACGGATCCTCCCCAGGTGTAACAAAGCCACGTATGATGAATCTTAAAGAATACATAACTTACTTAATTTTAAGATCAAATTTCATAACTTACATAAGTTTAAGATCAAATTTATAACTTACATAATTTTAAGATCAAACTTCATAACTTACATAATTTACATAACTTACATAGTATTCAATTATATATATGATCATATCATTACTTACATAAATTATAAATTAACAATTTAGCCGTGTAATTTATTGTCAACTTTAGACTTCAACAACTATGAAATGGATAGGAGTTGGATGAAATTGTCAAGGGTAAGCAACGGCTATCGAAATGGAGTAGAAACTTTTCTGAATTTCGTATTTCAAAATGCAAGCCAAGAGAATATGATTCTTTGCCCGTGTAAGAAGTGTTGCAATATCAATTGGTATTGTCGTGAAGTTGTCTACGAACATCTAGTTGTTGATGGTTTTGTCTGGGGGTACAAAAAATGGATTTTCCATGGAGAGTGTACATCTAGTGGAGCATCTTCATCGATGAATATAGGTTATCCTCATACTGCGTACAATCAGAATGTTAGAGATGATAATATGGAAGGCATGTTGCAGGATGCTTTTAATATCTTGTGGTGATGGTTTGGTCGTTTCCACACGACTTGGGTGCAATCGATGCTTATAATTTTGGTGGAAATACTTTCTTTGAAGGGGAAGAAGTATACCGATGAATGACCAAATGAAGAAGCGGCGAGGTTCTACACGTTACTTGGTGAAATGAATGAAGAAGCTGTATGAGGGTCAAAATTTTCCAAACTGTCTTCTTCAGATTCGCTTTTTCACTTGAAGTGTTTGGGAGGATGGACCGGAAACTCGTTGACAATGCTGTTAGAGTTTTTGCAAGAAATGTTTCCGTTTGCGAAAATCCCTCAATCTTTGAAAGACATGAGGAAACTGATAAAGGATTTGGGCCTTGGCTACAACAAAATCCATAGTTGCCCAAATGACTGCATGTTGTACTGGGGCGACCGGATAAACCAACAGTGTTGTCATGTATGCGGTCAATCCCGTTGGATTAATAGAAATACAGAGGATGGTAACGAGGATGAACACGATACACAGTCAAGGAAGCAGCCAGTTAAGATTTTGCGGTATTTTCCTCTAATACCAAGGCTTTAACGGCTTTTCATGTCATCGAAGACAGCCGAATCAATGACGTGGCACCGTGATGGACGAACAGATGATGGGTTGTTAAGGCATCCTGCAGATTCTTTAGCTTGGAAAACTTTTGACTCCAAATTTCCAAGCTTTGCAAGCGATCCTCAGAGTGTAAGGCTTGGGCTAGCATCCGATGGATTTAACCCTTACAAACTCATGAGCACAACATACAGTACTTGGCCTATGGTACTTGTTCCCTACAATTTGCCTCCATGGGTTTGCATGAAACAATCTTCCTTTATCTTGTCTATGATTATACCTGGAGAGAAAGGGCCGGGGAATGATATTGACGTCTATTTGCAGCCACTTGTTGACGAGTTAAAACAACTATGGGCTGGTGTTCAGACATACGATGCAATGAGAAAAGAGAACTTTAATTTACGTGCGGCTTTAATGTGGACTATTAACGACTTCCCGGCTTATGCTAATTTATCTGGTTAGAGTACCAGGGGACGTTATGCTTGTCCGTGTTGTGCTGCGCAGACATGTTCGCAATGGTTATATAATGGGAAGAAGTTCTCTTACATGGGGCATCGTCGGTGGTTACCGAAAAATCATACATTTAGATTTTAGAATGCTCAGTTTGATGGTACTGAAGAGTTCAGACCAGCTCCTTCGCAGACCAGTGGATCCGAAATATTCTTAATGTTGAAAGATATGAATTTCATTTATGGGAAGATGAATCAACCGGCAAACCCGCATAGAAATAGAAGATCTAGAGATGAATCTGATGATGAATCTAATGAAGAGGATGATTATAATGAGGCGGACTTGTGGAAAAAAGAAGTATTTTTTTCGAGTTGCCTTATTGGGAGCATCAGATTTTACGCCATAATCTTGATGTCATGCACATAGAGAAAAATGTCTACGAGAACATCATTGGGACTATTTTGAATGTCGATGGAAAATTGAAAGATAATCTTCAGAGTCGACTTGATTTAGTCCACATGGGAATTCGGCATGAGCTTCATCCCCGAGCACTTTTGAATATGAAATATCGATTGCCGCCTAGTATTTTTTCAATGTCGAAGACGGAGAAAGAAGTGTTCTGTACGGTGTTGAAGGATATAAAGGTCCCGGATGCGTATGCATCAAATATATCGCGATGTGTGAGTATTAAGGATCGAAGATTATATGGCTTAAAATCACATGACTATCACATATTGATGCAAGACTTACTGCCAGTTGCTATGCGGTGTTATATGTCGAAAAAAGTGACGGCTCCTATAATTGAACTGTCAAATATAATGAAAGGCATTTGTGGTAAAGTTTTGAATGTTCAAGAACTTGAGAGACTACAAGATCGAGCCGCATTGACTTTATGCAATCTGGAGAAGATATTCCCGCCTTCCTTCTTCACTATTATGGTGCACTTGTTAATTCATCTCCCACGTGAAGCACTTCTTGGTGGACCCGTTTTCTATCGATGGATGTATCCCATTGAAAGGTCTTACTTTATTTGCAAAATATTCCTTCATTCAGCTCAATGCCTTTAGTTGCAACTTTTGATAATATTGTATATCGTGTTTAGGTTCCTTTCCAAATTGAAGTCATCTCGCCGCAATAAGCGTTATCAGGAAGGATCAATTGCCGAGGCTACTTGGCGAGAGGAATGTATGACTTTCGTTCGAGGTATTTGGAAGATGTTGAAACAAGAATGAACAGACCAAGTAGAAATCTTTGGGCTCACAGATCATAATTTGGGTGAAACTTATTTATTTCAAAGTTTCGGAGAATCGATCGGCAAAGTCGAAATTACAGAATTAGACGATAGATCGTGGGTTCAAGTGCATCGATACGTTCTTTTTCATCACGATTCAATGGAACCATTTCGGAAGTAAGTTCTACAATTTGATAAATACTCATCAATTATTATTTGTTTGTCTTCTAACAAAGTAAAACCTTTTTTACTGTAGTGAGTACAAACAAATATTGAGAGCTCGTTCACGATCTCGAAGATTAAATCGACGAGAGATTAATAAGTTGTTCGCAGAATCATTCCATGAATGGTTAAGCCAAATGGTATGCAATTTAAGTTTTCATTAACAAGTAATAAGGTTTTCTCATAATAATTACTCGATTTACTTTCGACTCGATAGGTTTGGAGTCGGAATGAAGTAAATGACGACGTTAAATGGCTTTCACAAGGTCCAAACAGATTAGTTAAAAGATATAGTGGCTTCCCTATCAACGGATACAGATTTCATACGAAGTATCACGAGAGATTGAGGAGAACCAAAAATTGCGGAATTGTTGTTAATTCTTCGATTACAAGTTATGCTAGTGCTAGGGACAGTAATCCGGTCGAGGGGAATCGAGTATTACGGACTTATTATGACATCATTGAGTTGGATTATTACAAGCAATCGCAAAGTTGTCTTATTTCGAGGTGATTGAGTGATGTGAATACGGCTCACGGAATTAAAGTCGATCAATATGGCTTTACAATGGTGAATTTCTCTCGATTGATTCACACCGGAGAACAACTGATGGACGAGCCGTATGTGTTTTCTTCTCAAGTTAAACAAGTTTTTTACTCGGAAGATCCAATTGATGAGGGTTGGCATGTTGTACTTCCAAACACCCCTAGAAACTTCTTCGACATTGGCAGTGGAAGTAGAGATGACATAGTCGAAAGATCAGAAACATTACCTTTTCCAGAACAAAACTTAAATGAAAATATCCCTAGTACTAGTCAACAATTTCAATGGGTTCGCAAGATGTGGACGAAGATATTTACGAAATATGATTTAGTAAGATTTTACGATTTATTATTTATATGTAATATTATAATTTAATGTTGGGCATGTTATATAATTTAACTATTTTAAATGTCCTATTATTGTTGTTATTTGTTACTCAAATTTTGAACTATTTTACGTGTATGGCAGGAAAAATGCCTAGAAGACGATTATTACGAGATTTCAATATTGTTCGCGATACTCCAAATCCAGAAGAAGCAAATAGTGAACAGCAAACAATTGTTGGATCTTCTACTCTGCCGGACATAGATGATGAGCATGGAGAATTTGAAAGTAATGTTAAGTTTATTTTACATGCATGTTGAATTTTATTATTGATTCATTTTTCAATTTTAATATAATAATATATCATTTTTCAGCTGAAGGTGGTGGGACACGCAGAGCTCGGGAACGTACACTACTTAAAGATTTATACGACTTAGAGCCTACCGATCGTGTTAAAGTAAGGAGAAACAATCATGGCCAGCCTGTTGGATCTGAAGCTCGATTGTTAGGAAGCTATTTGGGCATTATTGCACGAAATGCCAATATGTTACCCATTAACTACGAATCATGGCATCACATGCCTGATGCCAACAAAAATCAGGCTCTCGCTAATATTAAGGTAACAAAACGTGAATGTAATTTATAATACTTTAATTTAATTTTCATTTATATTAACTTTTTATACTTTTTTTCTTCAGGCTAGATTTAATTTAGAGGTCTCTGATGAATATGTTAAGAAGACATTGGGTAAAAAGTGAAGAGACAATAAAGGCACGCTCAAAAAACAATATTTTAAGAAAGACATAAGCCTCGACGAAAAATTAAGAAATGTTCCACCGGGAATGTTGAGGTACCAATGGGAAGATCAAGTTAGATTTTGGAATTCAAAAAAAGGAGAGGTATTACGTACTTCTAAAATCTTATAAATTATTTGGTTTATAGTATTTACTATATATATAATTCAAATTGCATTATGTAGGACCGTGAGCGAGTTGGAATAAAAGCAGATGTAAATAGAAATTCACACACACGGCGGCAGTTCTAGAAGTTTTTTTTGCTTGTGTATTTGAGGCCGAGGTATTATAATTTATTAATTTCACAAATATTAATTACTTTATACTATTAAATTATATTTTTTCTGCTAAAATGTAGGAAACTTCGACTGGTCAAAAAGTTGGACGCGTTCAGCTTTTTGACATTACGCATAGAAAAAGGATGGATCTCCGATGACATCCAAGTCACAGAAATTTTGGTATATTTACTTAATAAAATTTTATTTTTATAAATATTTATCTTTGTTTAATTATAATAGTTTAATTCATCGTTTATAGTTTTAAATTTATAATGTTAAATTATGTTGCACTCTTTCTTATTTATATATTTCGTTTCTAACTCTTGAGGAGATTGATAAAAGAATTATTACAGATGTTTTGGGTCCTGAAAGGTACGACTGCTTCGACTGATAGTTCTGTTAATCTTTAGTATATTTTTAATAGAATTATCACTGATGTTTTTGGACTTGAAAGGTATGGTCGGGTTCGATTTAAAGGATCCGGTGTTACCCCGACCCAATATTTTGGATCCAGCTCCCAGCAGCACATGCCTTCCGGGGATCAATCTCCTGCTGAAGTTCAGAGGCTACAAGACCAGATAGCTCAGATGCAAGAGAGCACGGTTCAGCAGAGGCAACAAATTGCTCGATGTTCAAAGAAAATATGAAGAACTCCAAAGAATAAACTTAGAGCGGATCGAAGCAGGCAGATAGAATGAGGAGGCAGAGGCGAGATCGATCGATGCTAGCAGAGAGCGAAACGTAAAGCACGAAGAGCTCCAAAGACCAGCCTTTCAAAGATATCATGCAGATGTTTCAAAGAATGCAGAAACCGCCATCTTAGACATATTTAGTTTCTCGTTGTAAGGATGTTTTGACATTATTACATTTAACATTATTGTTACAATATTTTCAGTTATCATTCATTTAATTTATTAAATTTCAAGTATTATTTAGAATTAATGTATTTGGTGTGATTTTTATGCTAAATTTACTGTTTTGCGTTGGAATTATATGCTATATTTACTGTTATTAGTTGGATTTAGTGCAGGAGGGGTATAATATTGAAAAAATTGTACTACAGAAATTTGTACAAATTAGCAGCGTTTGTAAAAAAGCGCCGCTAAAGGCCATGACTTTTAGCGGTGTTTTTTGGGCAAGCGCCGCTAAAGACCATGATTTTTAGCGGCATTTTTTGGGCAAGCGCCGTTAAAGACCATGATTTTTAGCGGCGTTTTTTTGGGCAAGCGCCTCTAAAGACCATGACTTTTAGTGGCGTTTTTTAGGAAAGCGCCGCTAAAGACCATGACTTTTAGCGGCGTTTTTTAGGAAAGCGCCGCTAAAGACCATGACTTTTAGCGGCGTTTTTTTGGGCAAGCGCCTCTAAAGACCATGATTTTTAGTGGCGTTTTTTAGGAAAGCGCCGCTAAAGACCATGACTTTTAGCGGCGTTTTTTGGAAAAGCGCCGCTAAAGACCATGACTTTTAGCGGCATTTTTTGGGAAAGCGCCGCGAAAGACCATGACTTTTAGCGGTGTTTGAAAAAAAAGCGCCGCTAAAGACCATGACTTTTAGCGGCGTTTTTGGTGCGCATGAAAGACCATGACTTTTAGCGGCGTTTGTGGACAAGCGCGCTAAAGACCATGACTTTTTAGCGGCGTTTGAGATAAAAACGCCGCTAAAAGTCATGATCTTTAGCGGCGTTTTTTCAACATAAACGCCGCAAACTTTTGCAGCGGTTGTAGTAACGGCGTTTTTTGTGCCGCTTACAAAAGCGCCGCAAACACTTTTAGTGGCGCTTATAAACGGGGTCTTCTGTGAATTTGCTTTTGTTTTGTTCAAACTGTGAGTTTGTTTTATGTGATCATGAAATGATGCATATAATATCTTGGCGTTCTATGTGACCTTACCACAGTAATGGACTTACATAACTCATGGGGGTGTTATTTGAATTCTTGTAGCAGATTTCATCATTCCGTGAGAGCAAATCTGATGATAGACGTTTTTACATTTTCAATACTATGAAGACCCTTCATTTGAGAACTGATTCAAAGAGAGATCAGGTTGCTTGGATTCAAGCTTTGGTATCAACTAGAAGCCTCCTTCCGCTAAGACCATTAAACGATAATCTCTCCCTTGTACCCCATGATTTGTCCATATCAACTGATAGGCTCAATAAACATTTGCATGAGGAGGGAATCAATGATGACCTTGTGAAGGATTGCGAGCTGATTATGCTTTCAGAGTTCTCGGAGATACAAGGGCAACTTAAAGTTCTTTGTGAAGAAATATCTAATTGTTTGGACACAATAAGGCAGTTGGAGGTAATGTAACACCCCAAACCAGAACTATGCGTTTAGACGAGATTTGGTTTGTCACACCAACGAACATTCATTTAATTCTCTAGTGATTAAAGTAAAACATTACTACAAAACCTTTTGGAAATAGAGTTTAATAAAAATTTAGTACGATGATTCAAATTGATGATTTAAGAAAATACTTGTTTGAAAATCTTATTATTTAAAATATATTTGTCAAAACCTTAAAGTGATTTTAAAAGAATTTGAAAGAATTTAAAAGAGTAATTTCAGTGTTCAAAATGTTATAAAACACAATATTTTAAAAATTTAACATAAGCCCATATTGAGAGTCTTAAACAAAATTAAATCCATCCACACAATAAAATCCATAAAAACATAATTAGAGACCTTATTACATCAACCCAAAATAGTAATTAAAATAAGCAACTTAAATAAAATTCATAGTTTAGAAAACCCATGCTTGTAGAATGGCCTCCACCAAGTCATCCCCGGCCCAAGTCCACATCAATTTCCATTACCTGAGATGGATAATAAAACGGGGTAAGTTACAAAGAACTCAGTGTGTAACTCACTTACCACCTTTATTGGGCCAGACCATCAAGGCATTTATTTGGGCTTGAGCCCAATTGCAGATTTAACAATATAGAATAAAATAAAATAAAATGCATGTAAAAATGAATTTCCCAACCAAGCCTAATTTCCATCCGCTAAACACCCCCGTACCAACCAACACACCTGTGGGGATCAAGTCAACCCACCCCGCCAAACACACCAATCGTAGGTATTAAGCCTTTTTAATAATATTGTAGTGCACTACCGAACTAGATTGTGACATAGTCACCGAACTAGAGGCATTAAGCCAAATTTGTGGCAGAGCCACCGAACTAGATTCATGGCCACAGGCCTTACTTCTCTTCATCATATATCCCATCCCATGCAATTATGTATGAATAACAAACTTTAATCATAAATAATTTATCAAGTAACCCATAATACAAATGAGTCTTTAATTAAACTTTTCATTTGGGCCTATTAAACAAAATAGTATTTAGCCCGTAAAGCAATCTAGCGAACTTTGGCCCATATTTGGAACTAGAAGGTTTTTGGCCCATTTTATCGATCTAGCAGTTTTTAGGCCCAATTTATCGAACTAGCAGTTTTTCGGCCCAATTTATCGATCTAGCAATATTTCGGCTCAATTTATCGATCTAGCAATATTTCGGCTCAATTTATCGATCTAGCAATATTTCGGCTCAATTTATCGATCTAGCAATTTTTTGGCTCAATTTATCGATCTAGCAATATTTCGGCTCAATTTATCGATCTAGCAATTTTTCCGACTTTAACTGTTTTCATGCATTTACACAAAAGTGTTAATTATCACATAATTCTCGATTTTTGCCCTTTTTACGATTTATCATAATACTTACGGTTTAGTATCTAACCCGAAAGATAAGTGTGAAGTTACACACCTGGTTATAGTGAGAACTAGACTTTCCCGCTCGTCGATACCTAAACATATCACGATAAATTAAAACACTATACTTTATTAACAAGATCGATCTTAGAAATAACGGTATAAACTTTTACCCTCCGAATTTCGAACTACTTCTACTTGCGGTTTCTCTCCGACTGATGATTCGTTAACCGAAGCAAATCCACGAACAAATAATGGTTCGGGAGTATGAACTACTTCAAACAATTGATTCTCCTCGGATGAGCGTCCGCAACCCGGTGGAAAATCTCGGATTCCCGAAATAGCCCTTTGTTTATACTTAGGGGGAATAATGGAACCTCCCTTCTTCCGAACACTAAACACCGCCCTTTTTTTTCCCTATTTTGATTGTCTTCAAAGGCAAAAGATCGTTAATCCAATCTAATATTATAATGAAAATATGACTAAGGTTTTTAAGGGTGAATTTTGCTTACCACAAAAATCCTTGTTCCACAAAATGAGAATCGACCAAAACGTCCCCTTAACACCTTAAATCGATTCCAACGTTCTATGATACTCACGAACACTTGATTTCCGATCTTTCATTATCGTACTAAAATATAACGAATGAAAACGTTAATAGAATGAATGATTATTTCGATCTAAAAGTTCGTTCTTACCACCATCAAGATTCGGCCAAAACAAGTATTTACTAATCGTAAACTAAAAAGAACCCTTACCTATTGTCCACGATTGAAAGAAGAATTTAGAATGATGTTTGTGATTAGAGAAAGATTCGGCTATGTATAACCAAAGAAAAGAGAGGAAGATTCGGCTATGGGCACACTGACATTCGGCCATGAGAGAAACAATGGAGAAAGTATGAGTGAAAAGAAATAAAAGAAAGAAATAAAAGATGGAAGAAAAAGATGATGATGAGGATTTGGTTTTCAAAGAGAAGAAAAGAGAAAGAAAAAGATGTGATAAGAAGCAAGGTACATTCGGCAATGGAGAAAGAAAACAAAATGAAAGGAATGGCCTTTTTGGTACTAGCAATTTCGGCACTATGAAGAGGCACAAAAAGAATACTAAAGTGATGAGCAAAAATGACCAAATGGTCAAAAGATTAAGGCTTACCAAATGCTCAAATTCGGCCAAGGGAGAAAGGTAGAGAAAGAGTTACAAAACTTTGCACAAAAGTTGCTAGGAATGACCAAAACAAATTCCTAATCCTAGCCAACTACTAGCATATTCGGCCAACCTCCCCCCTAGCCACATTGCCGTCCAAATTCATGGTCAATTGGCCATGAATTTGATTTTCCTTGATACTTGCCCTATGTCCCCATATCTTTCCAAATTTTCTTGATTCCATACCATAAGTTAGAAATTTCCTTATTCCTTTAATCTACTAACAAAAAATAACAAGGTCAACACTTACCATATTTATGCTTGGCCGACACTTGCCATACAAGTGCAAAATAAAAGTTGTCTAAATGCTATTTAAGGGATTCGAACCTCTCCCCTCATGCTAATACCCATGCGCCATTTCCACCTTACCAAATACTCATCTTGTGTCACTTATTAACACTTAAATTAACTTAAGTATTAATGACACTTGATCCACTTCAATAAATTTTCAAAACTAAAAATTATTCTATACCCAATTAATTCTATACTCTTCTTCAAGGCCATACAAAACACGAATAAGAAGTAAGAAAAATTTCCTTCATAAGCTAAACATCAAAACATGCAATATATCAAGACTCGGATTTTTAGGGTGTTACAACTCTACCCTCCTTAAAGAAAATTTCGTCCTCGAAATTTACCTGGTTGAAAGAGATGAGGGTATTGTTGCCGAATTGCATCCTCAGGCTCCCACGTAGCTTCCTCCGCTCCGTGATTACGCCATAAAACTTTGACCAACGGGACGATTTTCTTTCTTAGCACTTTAACATCTCGATCTAAGATTTCCACTGGTTCCTCCTCAAAAGACAAGTCTGAATTCAACTCCACTTCTTCTACCGGTACTATGTGCGAAGGATCCGATCTATAGTGCCTCAGTATGGAAACATGAAAAACATTATGAATCTGACTCAACTCCGGAGGTAATTCGATCTGATAGGCCATGGACCAACACGCTTCACCACACGATATGGTCCAAACCTGAAAATCTTCTTCCAAGGTGAGACCTTCAAGAAAACTTGATCCCCCACAGCATACTCGATATTTCTACGCTTCAAATCTACATACGACTTCTGTCTATCTGAGGCTTCCTTTAACCGTACTCGAATAGCTTTCACTTTTTCTTCCGTTTCAGAGATCAACTCGGGACCTAACATCTGCCGTTCACCCAATTCAGTCCAGCAAATAGGAGAACGACACCTACGACCATACAATGCCTCGTAGGGTGCCATCTGAATGCTAGACTGATAGCTGTTGTTGTAAGCAAATTCTGCCAGTGGTAGAAAATCCTCCCAACTACCTTTGAAGTCAATTACACATCCCCTTAACATGTCTTCCAGAATCTGAATTACTCTTTCCGACTGACCATCTGACTGAGGATGAAAAGCCGTACTAAAGTTTAGCTTTGTTCTCAGAGCTTCATGGAAAGCTTTCCAAAATCGCGATGTAAACCTAGGATCCCTATCCGATATAATAGACACGGGTACCCCATGCAACCTCACTATTTCAGATACATACAGCTTAGCCAACTTCTGTAACGAATAATCCAGACGCGTCTTGGTAGAAAATGAGCAGTCTTCGTCAAACGATCAACAATTACCCAAACAGAATTTTTCTTAGTAGGTGTTAAAGGTAACCCACTAACAAAATCCATTGTTATCCGCTCCCATTTCCAAAGAGGAATCTTTACCGGTTGTAATAAACCTGATGGTAATTGATGCTCCGCCTTCACTTGCTGACAAGTTAAACATTTTCCCACAAATTCAGAAATCTCACACTTCAACCCTGGCCACTAATACTGTTCACGAAGATCTCGATACATCTTATTTCCTCCAGGGTGCATAGCGTAAGGGCTACTATACGCCTCCCGTAGAATCATTTGCCTCAGAACTGAGTCCTTAGGCATACAAACTCTTCCACGAAAACACAACACACCTTCCGTGTTTATTCCAAAATCCTCTATTCCACCATTTTCAACTTGTTGAATTAAAAGTCCCAACTTCTTATCTAATATCTGTTTTTCCTTGATTTGTTCTAACCACAGAGGCTTCACCTGAAGTTCCGCTATCAGACTACCATCCTCGTACAAACTCAAATGGGCAAACATTACTCTCAAATCAGATACCACCTTATGACTTAACGCGTCTGCTATCACATTAGCTTTTCCAGGATAATACTCGATTGAGAAATCATAGTCCTTTAACAGCTCCACCCATCTTCGTTGTCTCAAGTCTAATTCCTTCTGAGTAAGAAGATACTTAAGACTCTTGTGATCAGTATAGATGATAGACTTTTCACCGTAGAGGTAATGCCTCCAAATCTTCAAAGTAAATACTACCGCAGCTAACTCCAAATCATGAGTAGGGTAGTTTACTTCATGCGGTCTCAGCTGACGAGAAGCATAAGCCACCACTTTCCCACTTTGCATCAGTACACAACCTAAACCCGTATGCGACGCATCACGAGAAACTATAAACTTCTTTCCAATTTCTCAGTTGAATCAAGATCTGGCGCTTAGTCAAAATCTTCTTCAATTTCTCGAAACTTTCTTCTTTTGTTTATCGGTCCATATATACGGTACTCCTTTTCGCAATAGCTTAGTTAGGGGTGCAAAGAATTAACGAAAATCCCTCAACAAAGCGCCTATAGTAACCAAACCAAACCCAAGAAACTCCGAATCTCATTTCTCGACATTGGTGGTTTCCAATCCAATCTGACCTCAATCTTCCAAGGATCCACCCTTATTCCTTCCTGGTGATACCACATGACCCAAGAAAGTCACTTCCTTAACGTAATTCACATTTCATCGAATTTGGCATACAGTTGATTATCTCGAAGTAACTGTAATACAATTCGCAAATGCGAGTCATGCTCCTCTTCATTCCTTGAATATACCAGAATGTCATCTATGAATACTACCACAAACCGGTCTAAATATGGTTGAAAGACCCGGTTCATCATATCCATAAATGCAGCTGGTGCATTGGTCAACCCAAACGGCATCACCAAAAACTCATAATGTCCATAACGAGTTCGGAAAGCCGTCTTGTGAATATCCGCTTCTTTCACCTTAAGTTGGTGACAACCCGATCTCAAATCAATTTTGGAGAAAACTGAAGCTCTCTTCAATTGATCAAACAGGTCATCAATTCTCGGCAGAGGATACCGATTCTTGATCGTCAATTTATTCAATTGCCTGTAGTCAATACACATACGCATTGACCCATCTTTCTTCTTAACAAACAAAATCGGTGCTTCCTACGGGGACACACTCGGTCGAATAAAACCCCGATCTAGCAATTCCTGAATTTGAGCTTTAAGCTCCGTCAACTCCTTTGGTGCCATTCTATAAGGTGTAATAGGCACTGGAGCCTTTCCGGGCAAAAGCTCAATACCAAATTCCACTTCTCGATCTGGAGGTATACCGGGAAGTTCTTCGGGAAATACATCCGAAAATTCCTTCACTGTTCTCACATCTTCCACTGATAACTCTTTGGCATCTAAAGCACTAATAAATGCTAAAAATGATCCATACCCTTTTCGCACCAACTTTTCCGCCTTTAGCGCAGATATCACATTTGCCAAGTAATTCCTTCGCTCGCCTATCATAATTATCTCCTTATCCTTCACGGTTCTTATTAACATCCGTTTTTCAGCACAATCCAATTGCGCCCGGTGCTTAACCAACCAATCCATGCCCAAAATGATATCGAACTCGCCGAAGGGCAATTCCATCAGATTCGCCAGAAATATTTCTCATTGAACTTCTAAGGGCACATCTCTAAACAGTTTATTTACCAACACCGACTGTCCTAAAGGACTAATTACCTTCATCTCACTATCGAAAATTTCAGATTCTAAATTCAAGTTTCCAGATATGGTGCTAGCAACATACGAATGGGTAGAACCAATATCTATCAAAGCAATAACAGGTACATCAAAGATGAAGAACGTACCAGTTATCACATCAGGTGCATTGCCATCCTCACGGCGTCTAACTGTATATACCAATCCTGGCTGTCTTGCATCCGTGTTACCTCTAGGACCATTGCCTCGACCCGCTGCACCTTGACCACGTTCAGCCCCATTACCACCACGACCTGGTCCACGACCTCTCGGTGGTTGCTGAGTTCCTCTTGCCGGTGGTGCATCAGTATTACGAGCTTCCTGAGTTGTATCCATTCGACGAGGGCAATTCTTATATTGATGATCCATCGACCCGCATTTATAGCAAGCACCCGTTTTCTTCCAAAGACTCTCCGAATCGCCGTTTTTCCACAATCAGCCACGATCTCGACTACGATTAACGACTACAGTGTTCTACCTTGGTGGCTCATCATTCCGAGGCCTCTTGTGAAACCTTTTGAAGAACACGAATACTTCATATCTCTCTTGCCTCTAACTCGTTCCCGATTCTGACGTTCTGAGTTCTTAGCCTCTTCGGCTATCTTGGCCTTCTCCACAAGCGTGGCAAAAGTTCTAACTTGTTGTGGGGCTATCAAAACCCACAGCTCATCATTCAACCCATCCTCAAAGCGTACACAACGCTCATGATCCGTTGCCACTATTGTTCGAGCATAGCGACTCAAACGTAAAAACTCAGCCTCATACGCTGCCACCGTCTTATTTCCTTGGACCAGATTCAAGAATTCCTTCCTTCGGGCATCCACATAACATGTTCCCATATATTTCCCTTGGAAGGAAGCTTTGAAGAATTCCCAATTAACTAATGCAGCTTCAGTGCCTTCTCGGACAGTAAGCCACCATTGGTATGCTTCGTCCCTTAACACAGACACCGCTCCTCTTAGTTTTTGTTCCACAGTGCACTCAAGATCGTCCATAATTCGCTCCACTGCCTCAAGCCAATATTCAGCAACATTTGGAACTACACCGAAACACCTCTTGAAAACCTCAAAGACCACTTGATTTCAATCGTTCGGTATTGACCCACGAGCCGTTGACCCAGATTCGCTCCGGTGACCCTTTCAAGGACTCGCAACATTCTTTGGTGTCACAAAGATTATCTTCATCCATATAATCATGTGATCTGTCTCACTCTCGAGTGACGCAGGCGCATCCATTTCCGGCATCTGACCCGGCGCTTCAGTTGCGCCCCTAACACCTCATCCTCTACCACGGCCACATCTACCGCGTCCACGACCACGTCCTCTAGTGCTCATAATGACTAATTCGATTTAATCTGATTAAGAGTTTTATGAATCAGAATACTATTTCAGTGTTTATTAACGATATTTTATGATATGAAAGAGATAGAGTTGTTTTCGCAATCATATCCTTATTGTCTCAATCTCTGCGGTTTTCAACACCTAAAACTAGAAGTTCTAGAGTGTCTCTATGATCATGTCACAATAATAATAAATAATCAATATACAGATACTTACTTGACTTGGCGCGGGATGCTCATGGTGCCATACTACCTTTAAATCAAAAAGTCTAGAATTTTGAATTGTTTTTCAAACAAATATCATTGTTGAACCCAAACCACAGTCGAGTTTTGAAACTAGCTCTGATACCATTAAATGTAACACCTCAAACCAGGACTATGCGTTTAGACGAGATTTGGTTTGTCACACCAACGAACATTCATTTAATTCTCTAGTGATTAAAGTAAAACATTACTACAAAACCTTTTGGAAATAGAGTTTAATAAAAATTTAGTACGATGATTCAAATTGATGATTTAAGAAAATACTTGTTTGAAAATCTTATTATTTAAAATATATTTGTCAAAACCTTAAAGTGATTTTAAAAGAATTTGAAAGAATTTAAAAGAGTAATTTAAGTGTTCAAAATGTTATAAAACACAATATTTTAAAAATTTAACATAAGCCCATATTGAGAGTCTTAAACAAAATTAAATCCATCCACACAATAAAATCCATAAAAACATAATTAGAGGCCTTATTACATCAACCCAAAATAGTAATTAAAATAAGTAACTTAAATAAAATTCATAGTTTAGAAAACCCATGCTTGTAGTATGGCCTCCACCAAGTCATCCCCAGCCCAAGTCCACATCGATTTCCATTACCTGAGATGGATAACAAAACAGGGTGAGTTACAAAGAACTCAGTGTGTAACTCACTTACCACCTTTATTGGGCCAGACCATCAAGGCATTTATTTGGGCTTGAGCCCAATTGCAGATTTAACAATATAGAATAAAATAAAATAAAATGCATGTAAAAATGAATTTCCCAACCAAGCCTAATTTCCATCCGCTAAACACCCCCGTACCAACCAACACACCTGTGGGGATCAAGTCAACCCACCCCGCCAAACACACCAATCGTAGGCATTAAGCCTTTTTAATAATATTGTAGTGACTACCGAACTAGATTGTGACATAGTCACCGAACTAGAGGCATTGAGCCAAATTTGTGGCAGAGCTACCGAACTAGATTCATGGCCACAGGCCTTACTTCTCTTCATCATATATCCCATCCCATGCAATTATGTATGAATAACAAACTTTAATCATAAATAATTTATCAAGTAACCCATAATACAAATGAGTCTTTAATTAAACTTTTCATTTGGGCCTATTAAACAAAATAGTATTTAGCCCGTAAAGCAATCTAGCGAACTTTGGCCCATATTTGGAACTAGAAGGTTTTGGCCCATTTTATCGATCTAGCGAGTTTTTAGGCCCAATTTATCGAACTAGCGCTTTTTCGCCCAATTTATCGATCTAGCAATATTTCAAACTCAATTTATCGATCTAGCAAATTTTCAGCTCAATTTATCGATCTAGCAATATTTTGGCTCAATTTATCGATCTAGCAATTTTTCGGCTCAATTTATCGATCTAGCAATATTTCGGCTCAATTTATCGATCTAGCAATTTTTCCGACTTTAACCGTTTTCATGCATTTACACAAAAGTGTTAATTATCACATAATTCTCGATTTTTGCTATTTTTACGATTTATCATAATACTTACGGTTTAGTATCTAACCCGAAAGATAAGTGTGAAGTTACACACCTGGTTATAGTGAGAACTAGACTTTCCCGCTCGTCGATACCTAAACATATCATGATAAATTAAAACACTATACTTAATTAACAAGATCGATCTTAGAAATAACGGTATAAACTTTTACCCTCCGAATTTCGAACTACTTCTACTTGCGGTTTCTCTCCGACTGATGATTCGTTAACCGAAGCAAATCCACGAACAAATAATGGTTCGGGAGTACGAACTACTTCAAACAATTGATTCTCCTCGGATGAGCGTCCGCAACCCGGTGGAAAATCTCGGATTCCCGAAATACCCCTTTGTTTATACTTAGGGGGAATAATGGAACCTCCCTTCTTCCGAACACTAAACACCGCCCTTTTCTTCCCTATTTTGATTGTCTTCAAAGGCAAAAGATCGTTAATCCAATCTAATATTATAACGAAAATATGACTAAGGTTTTTAAGGTTGAATTTTGCTTACCACAAAAATCCTTGTTCCACAAAATGAGAATCGCCCAAAACGTCCCCTTAACACCTAAAATCGATTCCAACGTTCTATGATACTCACGAACACTTGATTTCCAATCTTTCGTTATCGCACTAAAATATAACGAATGAAAACGTTAATAGAATGAACGATTATTTCGATCTAAAAGTTCGTTCTTACCACCATCAAGATTCGGCCAAAACAAGTATTTACTAATCGTAAACTAAAAAGAACCCTTACCTATTGTCCACGATTGAAAGAAGAATTTAGAATGATGTTTGTGATTAGAGAAAGATTCGGCTATGTATAACCAAAGAAAAGAGAGGAAGATTCGGCTATGGGCACACTAACATTCGGCCATGAGAGAAACAATGGAGAAAGTATGAGTGAAAAGAAATAAAAGAAAGAAATAAAAGATGGAAGAAAAAGATGATGATGAGGATTCGGTTTTCAAAGAGAAGAAAAGAGAAAGAAAAAGATGTGATAAGAAGCAAGGTACATTCGGCAATGGAGAAAGAAAACAAAATGAAAGGAATGGCCTTTTTGGTACTAGCAATTTCGGCACTATGAAGAGGCACAAAAAGAATACTAAAGTGATGAGCAAAAATGACCAAATGGTCAAAAGATTAAGGCTTACCAAATGCTCAAATTCGGCCAAGGGAGAAAGGTAGAGAAAGAGTTACAAAACTTTGCACAAAAGTTGCTAGGAATGACCAAAACAAATTCCTAATGCTAGCCAACTACTAGCATATTCGGCCAACCTCCCCCCTAGCCACATTACCGTCCAAATTCATGGTCAATTGGCCATGAATTTGTTTCCAAAACATTTTCCTTGATACTTGCCCTATGTCCCCATATCTTTCCAAATTTTCTTGATTCCATACCATAAGTTAGAAATTTCCTTATTCCTTTAATCTACTAACAAAAAATAACAAGGTCAACACTTACCATATTTATGCTTGGCCGACACTTGCCATACAAGTGCAAAATAAAAGTTGTCTAAATGCTATTTAAGGATTCGAACCTCTCCCCTCATGCTAATACCCATGCGCCATTTCCACCTTACCAAATACTCATCTTGTGTCACTTATTAACACTTAAATTAACTTAAGTATTAATGACACTTGATCCACTTCAATAAATTTTCAAAACTAGATATTATTCTATACCCAATTAATTCTATACTCTTCTTCAAGGCCATACAAAACACGAATAAGAAGTAAGAAAAATTTCCTTCATAAGCTAAACATCAAACATGCAATATATCAAGACTCGGATTTTTAGGGTGTTACAGGTAATTTCAGCTTGGTAATTAGTATGTGTGTGTAACAGCCCGAATATGACCCTAATCGGAATAGTGGTTTCTGGACCACGAATTCGACTTAGAAAAATATCTTAATACTTTATTTGATATCTATGTTACGTATTTGAGCATGTGTTAAAATATCGTAGAATTATTTTCATTTTTGAGTGGCTAATTTAAGTAATTGAGTAAGTATGAAAATAACTATTGTGGAATTTAGGGCCAAATTGAATGGTTTTCTTCTTACATGAGACTTAAGTTGCAATTTAGCCTTTAATTTCATATTAGTGGACGGCAATGACCATGAGTTATGATTAAGTTATATTATTATATATTATTATTATGAGATAGTGGGATGATACCTAATAAACTATTATTATTTGATAAATAATAAGAAAGAAAGCAGAAACCATATTTCTTCTTCCCACTTGCTTCATCATTCTCACGAAAACAAAGTGAAGCAGAGAAGAAACTTAAGCTTCCATAATTTCCGTCATTGCATGTCTCCTTGAGGTGAGTAATTTAGCTTAGTTTTTGTAAATTTTTGCATCTTTGAGTTAGTTATTTAAGTGCTATCAAACCCAAGTGGAAATTTTGGAAATTTAAGCATGTTCTATGTTCGGCCATGAATAAATGTTTTGGGTTTTGATATGTTTGAAGGACGAATGTTGAGCATAGATTAGACATTAACATGTTTTGAGTAGGAATTTAGATGAAAGGGATGAGTGAAGGCTTAAATTATGAAAATAAATAATTGAGGGTAAATGCATAAATAAATGGGTTATATAGACTTGTGTAAAGATAATCCATGTTCGAATTTTTTATTTAGAAGTATCATTTGAAAGTCGCCATGGTTATAAATATTTGGTGTTTGTGTGCTTAAGGCTAGAACAAGATATATGTATGTTAAACTACCAAATTCTTCTTCGAAATCTTTGATGGAATTTATTTTAATGAGGATTTCATGAAAAGAAAATCCATGCATGAACTATATAACAAGAAAAAAAAAGAAAGGAATGAAATGATATATGTACTAAGGATATTCGGCTTTTAGTTGGTGTGGGTGGATTTTTGACATTTTGTATTCTTTACTTTGGGGACTAAATTGCAAAAGGGTTAAAACTGTAGGGGTAAAAGGGTAAATTATAAAATATATGTTGTGATTAATTTTAATGATATAAAGGGACTTGAATGAGTTTAAGGAGTATTCGGCTCTAGCTCAAAAGTGTATAAATTGGTTACATTTTTGAATGATTGGTAAATTAGAAAATCTTCCAAATTTGTATTTTGAGCTAGAATGAATGAAACTATATTAGATCAATGAGCTAGATTTGAATGAGCTCTTTTTGAAACTATATTAGATCAATGACGGAAAGAACCGGAATCGGATCGGGGGAAGGCTAAATTAAACGAGTAGCCGGAAAATCTTAACTCATCCATCACCAAAGTAAGTTTATAAGCAATTAGTTGTAAATAAATAAATATTAAATTGAAATGTATGTTTCCAAATGAAATTTTATCTAAAGTCTTGATGGCCGAATGTGATATGCGATTTTAAATATGATTGCTGAATGCGATAATATATGATCATGGACATGTAATTATTATATAAATTTCTTGGTTTGTTGAATTATGTATAAGTGTATATAAATTTTATAAATGTGATAGGGTATGAGATTATACATGGATACCAACCGAATGTGGGTTGGATTATGTATGGAATGTAAATATATATATATATATTTTCGGGGTTGAATGAATGGTTATAAATTGAGTGGAGGTTTAAATGTAGGCTTTAAGTTAGTGAGTATTAGTTAATTGTGTATCATGAAATGGATGATTGTGGTGATTGGGTACATAATTATGTGTTTAATTGAATGTGGCCGAATGTGATGTTATATTAAAGAAAGAAAGATTGGGTTGAGTGTGCGTATTTATGTGTGTTTATATTTATAATATGTGAATATATATATATGTTATGTATAAGGGGAGAATTGTTAATGAGCACTGTGTGTGCGGAAATGTTAAGTAACGGCTCTATGTGAGCGGTACATTACGGGATGAAGGCACTGTGTGTGCGGAAATGTTAAAGTAACGACTCTATGTGAGCGATACGTTACGGGATGAAGGCACTGTGTGTGCGGAAATGTTAAGTAACGGCTCTATGTGAGCGATACGTTACGGGATGTTGGCACTAGGTGTGCGGAAATATAAAGTAACGGCCTATGTGAGCGATACGTTACGGGAGTAGTACTATGTGTACGGTTCTCGGATTCCCTAACGACGAAAACATTTAGTGAAGGTAAACAAGAGGGTTAGGTATGTATGTGTTATATGATAGTTCCTTCTTGGTATAAATTGGTAGGTTATTTTGGTATGGAAATTGAATGTGTGATATTCGGTTTTATTTGGAGACCAAATAGATATGATATTGGTTATTGGTAACATATTATAGGTGTTGATGTTGCAATCAAATTAATGGTTAAGTCGAGTTGAGTAGAAACTTTTATAATGTTTGGTTATATTTACTTCCTTGTTTTTAACTTACTAAGCTATTTAAGCTTACATGGTGTGTTTGTTACATTGTTTTATAGATCTTTAAATTCGAAGCTCAAGCTCGGGATCCTTGTCGAAGTCAAACACACTATGAACTATCTTTGGTACCCTTTTATAAGTTGAACTTTTGGAACTATGGCATGTATAGGCTATATTACTCTTTTGAGTTTATTTTGAATATGATGTATATATTTGTATAAGCCATGCGAAAATGGCTTGTCCATCTTGTAAACCTTGGAAATTTATATTTTGGCTTGATGATTATGTTTAGTTGTGGTTTTGGTTGATTTAGTCTTAGTATATATGTAAGTATGGTTGATGTATAGAGTTTAAATGAAAGGGAGTAAGGATGTTATACACTAGTTAACCATATTTTGCAATGAAACAGTTTTTGGTTAACAGCAGTGATGTAATATTTGAAAAATCACCAAAAATATGAGAAATGGAATTAGAGAGTGAATAAGATATATAATTAAAGGAATTTTATATTATGAGATATTTAAATTTTAGTGAGACTGGTTTTGAATGACTTCGTGAATCCCTGTTCTATCTTGGAAAAATTGTTAAAACTTGTACAAAAAATAATCATGGAGAATAGTTTATATGCTTAGAATCCTTAATGAGTCTATTTTTTATTGGAATAAACAAGAATATTATTGAAATTCTGTACAATGAAATAACTGAGTTTTTGTAAAGATAGGTCAGAACCATCAAACAGTGAAATAGGGGAAACTTTAATGAATAAACTGTACTAATTGGCCATATGAAAAATTCTGAAAAAATTATGATAAGAAGATATATGAGTCTAGTTTCAATTAAAATTTACGGATCTAAATTTCGAGTTCTGTAACTCGAGTTATGGTCAATTTAGTTAACATGATGCAGTTGGACAGTTTTAATTTTTATGCCCTGAATTAGTAGTCAAGTCTAGTAATGCCTCATACTCGACTCCGGCAACGGTCTTGGGTAAAGGGGTGTTACAGTGTGCCTTTGGATGAAAATGCTTGATTGATTTTTAGTTCTTGGTTTTTTTTTTTCTGAGGGGGAGGAGGGGGGGCAACTTAAATAGTTTGGTGGGCTAAAATAAATTTACTGGATTAGATTGCAGATCAACTTAGTTAGACTTCGGACCAGTAACAAGTTCGACTTAATGAAATTAAAATGATTGATAGGCTAATTACCCCAAAGATCGTGCCTTTCAGTTTAATTTGAAGATGAAACTTTGATTGCATGCTGTTTTTCTAGGAATGATAGTTGAGCTGAGCAAAATAATATGAGATTTTGCAATCGGAGATAAGCTAGTTAATAGGGAGTACAAATGTGTTAATGAATCTTTGGTTCTAGATCACTGGATAGCAGCAAATCTACTGATGCAGTTTGTTGACCTAATTATTTATTTAAATGGGTTGATTTGCAAGTTGATACTTAATTCACTTGATTTTCTAAAATTTTTATATTATATTTTCAAAGTGTTGATTCACGAGTCAAGTTAAGACTGCTATTCTTTTAAAGGGACAAGAATGCTCTAAGGCTTCCTTATTCATACATGTCCAAATAAACATTTTTTTAAGATTATATAATAATGGTGAAATTTTAATTTTGATCCTTATACTATTATCAAATTTTAATTTTAATTTCTATATTTAATTTTTTGACAGAATTTGGTACCTCAACTTTTATAACGTGGTTAGTTAATCTACCTAATTTATTTTAATTAAAATGTTGACTGAATTTGTAAGAATTTTAATAACATTAAAGTTACCTATTAAAATATTGAGCAAAAGAACTATTTGTGCATATATGCAGTATTAAGTTTATCTTTAGGAATTCTGCAGCAACAAGAAGTTGTTAAAGCAATTATAAGCTTAAAATTAAATCTTTATTAGTACATTGGCTTGATTTAGAGTATAACTTTTAGCTTCCTATCACAAATCATTTTTGCAACTCTTGTAACTTGATTTAGAGTAAAAGAAAATACTAATGAGAAAAAGGAGAAGGACGGTTCTTTGTTGTCACCGATATGAGCAATCATAAAGTTTTCTGTAAGGTTAATTGTATCATAGTCACAAGACAGAGTTTATTCCAAGTTTGGAAAAGCATAATAGACGTCTTGTGTGTTGGCTTAATTTTAGAAAATTGCAAATTTTTGTTATATTTATAAGAGAGAAAAACAACTAGGCATAGCAAGTTTGCAGTTTAGATGGTATGCATTTACATATGGAAGGAAAAAGAAAAACCTTTGCGGTTTAGAAATTTTCTTTCTCATTAAATATGAATAGACTAGTAAACACTCCTCATATGTAAATAAAATAGTAAAAATTTCATATTGGAGGGTTATCTATTAAGTAAGTTAATGTTTGATGTTAGTAGCTTAGAGTTAAAAACCTTGGTTGGAGGGTTATCTATTTGTTGATCCAAACAAATTGAAAAATGTTAAAAATTTTGTTCATTTGTTTTCAATGATTGAATCTTCAGTTGGTATGTATCTCAATTTGAGATTATTGTTCATTTGTCGTGACATGTGAATGTGTGTGTTTGTTAAGTGACTCCTATGGTCTTATTATAAGGTTGGGCCTTCCACCTATTTCAAATTGTTATTAAGTTGGATAAAATTGCGAAGCCTTACTTTAAAAATGTTGAAAATTTTCCAACTCTAAAGAGCGGAGAAGTGAAGATGATTATAAAATATTTGTTGTTTTAGGTTGCAGAGGCTAAAAACATAGCTTCAATCTTTAAATCGTATCTTGAACAAAGGGGAGTTACTTTACCTGAAGGATATTTTTCTTGCAAAGTTATAATTCCCAATCCAAACTTTAGGTATGTACAAAATGGTTTTATTTCCTTTAAAAGTTCTTATAAGAGTATGTCTTGAATAGTTTTTCAATTGCAAGTGAGATTTATAGAAATTTTCCACAGAGGTAATCACTTATGATCAATGGGAACCAGAACCCAAAGGTATGATATTCGGGTGGGTTAAGGGCGCTTTTTTGGTGGGAAGAAGGAAATGTAGGACTCTTTCCATCAGCAACTTAACTTCATTCTCAAAGACAGCCCCATGTGGGACGAGTTTGTTATCGATGTGCCAATAATTTTTTTTTTTCACTTTATTTAACATTATGTTATAAATTTCTTATGCATGTCATTCCTTTTTGTCAATAATGTTGATAATATGCCTTACTATATGGTATCTTGAAATTCTTTTTCACGAATGAATTGCAATGTGTTAAGAGATTCATTGGGAAATAAAATGACATCTTATGATCTACCCTTTTGTGTTTCAGTATTATCCAGGCTTAGCTTTCTGTTGATTTTGGGTGTAGAGCTTTTAAGGACTACTTTTAATCGATACTAATCTTGGTGCTAATTTATGGCAAATTTTGAGTCATTACCTCTTTATATGGGAATATAGAGGTATGCATTGTCTTTCGATTATCGTGCCTTCTTTTTTTGATTATTATTTTGCGGTGTTGTAATGTAACTGTCCCTTTAATTTCTATAATTTAGTCACCACATTCACTCCTGGCTAGTGATGTTTTACACATAAAGCACTGCTTTCAACTCTACCGCTTTGTTTGGATAATGTTAATTCTAGTGGAAGGTTTTGGTCATATGGAACTAAGTTGATTAGTGAATACAATGATAATATAACGTAATGGAGCGGTAGTAGGAGCAGCTATATCCGTATCAAAGTTGGTGCCACTTTCAATGTTAATTTAGGTAGTGCTTAAGTCACTACTTTTCTGTACATGACCATCTTAGGTGTCCAGTTGAGGATTTTGTCAATTGAAGAGGACTGTTTCATTGATATCTGTTTATCATGCACCTGATGTAGCTTTCTTTCATCACTTAGATATGTACATGAATCAAGTAAAGTGGAGGATGACATTTGCTCCCAAATCCCTGTTATGCAATTCTTTTGGAATTTGCTTTAATATCTTCTTTTCTTTTAATATGCAGTGTGGAAGTTGATTGCCCCAGTTGTGAAGCAACAATCTAAAGTGATGAACAATGAGGAGTCAGTGCAGCAGATAAATAACTCAAACTCACCATGATTTTGTTTTGCTGATAAAATTTTATCACATCCTTATTGTTTATTTTTTTTATTCTTTCCCCCACTTCTTTTATTGGCTGGTTTTATAGTATTGATTAGCTTTTTTTTTTTTTGTTTAAATGTTATGGGCTGAAAAATGTTTAATTTTACTATTTTTCCCTTAAATTTTTTATAATGTTTAAATCTTATTCTTTTTTATGATATTTTATTTTTCTATTTTTCATGACTTTTAGCGGCGTTTTCAGAAAAAGCGCCACTAAAGGTCAAGCTTTTTGCGGCGTTTTTGGAGAAAGCGTCGCTAAAGGTCATGTTTTTAGCGGCGTTTGTGGGAAAAGCGCCGCTAAAAGTCATGATCTTAGCGGCGTTTTTGGAAAAGTGCCGCTAAAAGTCATGACCTTTAGCGGCGTTTGTGGGAAAAGCGCAGTTAAAACTCATGATCTTTAGTGGCCTTTTTTTTCTCACAAACGCCATGTACACCTCTAGGGACCAAGCCCCACCCATATATATAACACAATTTTATTTTTTTATATTTATATTTAAATTTATTAATAGTAATATCACTAACATGATGTGACTAGTTATAATGTATATATATATTAATTCAAACTTTTACTTTTTAATGTATATTTTTATATAAAATTTTAAAAAATTTTAAATATCTTTTAAAAAATTAAAAAATCTTAATGTAAAATTAATAAAATATTAAACATACATTTCAAATATAAAACTAATAATTTCAAAAATAATTTGAAAAATATACATTTAAAATTTATAAAAATAATTTCAAAAATATATATGTAAAGTTAAAAAATAATTTTAAAATAATATTTAAAATTTTAAAAAATATATTATAAAACATTTTAAATATACATTACAAATTTTTTAAAATTAATAATATAAATTAAATAAATTAAATAAAAAATAATATAAAACTTCAAAAAAGAAAAAATTTAAAAAAAAAAAAAGAAAAGGGCAAAGGGTGTGGCAGGTGGTGGCGCCATTTAAAATGGCTCCACCAGAAATGAGAAATTGTTTTAAAGGCCCCCATATTTTCATAATTTTTTAAATTATGATTTTTAAATGTATTTAAAAATTGTATTTAAAAATTTTAAATGTTTAAATGTTTTATATTATTAAAAATATAGGTAATATTTAAAAATAATATTTAAAATTTAAAAATTAATTTGAAAATTATATTTTTAAAATTTATAAAAATAATTTCAAAAATATATATCTAAAATTTTAAAAATAATTTAAAAATATATTTAAAATTTTAAAAATAATTTTAAAATAATATTTAAAATTTTATATATATATATATATATATATATATATATATATATATATATATATAAACATTTCAAATATACATTTCAATTTTTTAAAATTAATAATAAATAAAATAAAATAAGAAAAAATATAAAACTTCGAAAAGTAAAAAAACAATTTAAAAAAAAAAAAAAAAATTGAAACAAGTGATGATGTCAGTGGTAACGTCATTCAAAATGGCTCCACTAAAAATAGAAAATTATTTTAAAAGCCTTCTAATTTTTTAAATTTTACAGTATTTTCCTGATATTTTATACATGTGGTGCCATCCAACATGGCTCCACTAAAAAATTATTTTTTTATGCCCTTTGCTGAAGTGGTAAGTTGGTAGCACCATATAATTTGGCTCCACCTAACTTTTACTGTAGATTTTAAATTATTTTTGTATTTAATAATTAATTTTTTTGAGTTATTTTAATTAAAAAAAAGCCTAAAATTGAAAAAGAAGAGTCAAATAATTCAAGCCATCTACTATGCCTTTCTTCATCAAAATACAATTTAATCCACTTATTAATATACTGCTGTAATAATAATTTCTTAATCATTTGTGAATTAAATAAAAAAATAAATCAATTAAATAATTTTACTTTAATACACACCTAGAGTCAAAATCAGTAAAACCCATCAAAGCTTCGTAGGCATTACAATGATATATAAAATAAAAATATTAGCTAAATACATTTCAGTTTCCAACTGGCAATTCTCAATAAATATGAATGCGAATCAGCAGGCTGGTGGAATGCTGTCTTTCCTAATTCAACATTACTTCCTCTTCTACTTCTACCAAACTTACAATTCTCAGTTTTTGTTTCATCTCAATCCAAATATGAATGCAATACATGCGTCTGGACTTCTTCTTTTCTCACTCACCGCTCCTTCTATATCATGACTTCACCGCCAATCCAAATGACAGGGATGTGGGAAATGTTGGCCCAATCTTTGCCTTTCTCCTTTTCACAACGTTCCTCCAGCAAAGGACATTCCCGAATTCCCAAATTAGAAAGAGAGGGAGGGAGCATGTTTGGGGGCATGGATTGGAGCTTGGGACAATTGTAGATTGACAAATTGCAAAGAGAGGTGAGGTGTTGAAACCCCTTGTACTCCAAACTCTTTAGATTTGGAAGAGACCAGATCCAGAGAGTTGTAAGAGAAGAGGGAAGCAGATGTTCATCTGGAAAACACTCCATCTCTACTTCTGAACCCCCGATTCCGAAAGATGTAAGAGAAGGGAGTGTATGCAAACTCCATTCCCTTTTCCTAATCAAGCTCTCAAATAGTTTATCGCTCCCCAAAATTCTGATATCTTTTAATTTGGAGGGCAAACCCTCTTTTGGAACCCTCTCTATTTCTGGACAATCATATATTGCCAAAACCTCAAGGGACGGAAAGACGGACTGCATTTGCTCTGGCAATGACTTTAGACTTTCGCACCTGAAAAGGCTAAGTCGGGTCAAATTGGTGACAGATAATCCATCTTCAATTTGAAAAGATATCAAATTTTGGCAGGACCCTATAACCAAAGAATCAAGACATGTTAGATGCTGGTGGTGAGAGCCCTCTAAAGCAGCAGTAATAAACTTCAACTCTTCACATTCCCAAATGTCAAATCACTTTAGCATAGGAAACGATCCTAATGGGAAAGATTCCAGTTGACCACACTTCGTATGGCTTATATCCAAAGATTCAAGGGATGTATACAACAAGATTTTGGAATGATCAAAAGCTTTGCACCCTCCGATGCTCAGTTTTTTCAGTGTAATAGACACAGTACCTTCAGGAAGGGATCTGATATCAGAACAATCTGAGATAGTTAACTTGTCGAGATTAGTGCAGTGTTGCAACATCTGTTCCAATATGGAATCATTCATATTCGAACCTTCAATTTCCAACTCTCGAAGCCCACAAGGCAATGGCTCCAACTGCAATGCGTTGCATTTCTTTAACTCAAGTTCACAAATGCTTGGTGTCCTTGGGAGAAAACATTCAAGCTTCTCACAGTTTTCAATCACCAATTTCTTTAAAGAGGGGAGGTGTTTGGGTATAGACTTGATTAGCTTTGGACAATCCCTGATGCGTAGCTCTTGCAGAAGGGAGAAAGCTTCATCACTCCTACACAACCATTCTTTCCACCCAGCCATGTTCCCAAACTCGAGGATTTCAAGAGATCCAAATGGTTTAGTCGAAGCTTGTCCATTACCGTAGAACTCCTCACCAACCATTACAACTCTGCTGAACCCAGAAATGGAGAGAGATTTCAAAGATGATAATTGGCCAAGCGATGGAAAAGATTGGCAAAATCTACAGTCTTGCAACTCCAAAGATACCATATTTGAGAAGGAAAAATGCCCCACCCATTCTGCAAACCTCGTGCCTTTGTAACTTCCGATAACTAGATGCTTCAAGTTTGTATTAGGCTCCAATTGTTCCAATACTTCTCTATCATGCTTTGAGTCACCATTAATATCATCATATTCATCCCATGTCAACTCCAACTCCTTAAGATTAACCTTATCCTTCAAATTGGCATCTTTGGCATCCCTGGCATTTACAACATTTTTCAGTTTTGAAATGGCAAGTCTTCCACGTAAATGCTTGAGCTTTCCCAACTCATTAATGCTTGAACCAGTTTGATCACCTAAAACAAAATCTGTTAAGATTCGAATATCTTGCAACTTACCCATTCCTTCTGGCATCCTAGTTAACTTTGTTCCCCTAATATCAAGATAAAGCATGTTGATTAATCTCCCCATGTCTCTCGGCAACTCAACAAGGTCACTGCATCCATGCAATGTCAATGATTGCAAATTATACAATGAACACAGAGAGTTTGGCAAACTTTTGATTGAAGTTTCTGAGAGATTCAAATTTCGTAGATGCTTCAAGTTACTAATTTCTTTTGGCAATTCTTTGATATTTTTATACTTGGCCAAAGAAAGCACTCGTAAGCTTGATTTCATCAGCAAATCCTGCATTAGCACATTGCTCACATATACCCAATAGAAAGAAGACTTCACGTTTATGAAAGTACGCAGACCTTTTGCTTTAGGTAGACTTTGAAATTTTTGCCGTACATTATATAGTTCTTGGACATTGGACAAATGACGGGCCTTTTCAGTTATTACACAAGAACCACTACTCCCTTCAATCTGCAGATGAATTCTCCGGTGACAGATTTAGCCAAGTCACTAATTAGATCATGCATGACAAAACAAGATTCCTTTCCTTTAGATTGTTGAAAAAAGGACCTCAATCTCAAATCTTTGAAGTACTCGTTACCCAGTTCTTCCGGATCTCCTTTATCTTTCGAAAGCTGTAAAAGTCCTTCAGCCATCCATAATTGAATAAGTTCTTCCTTTTCGAATTCGTAATCTTTAGGGAAAATTGAACAATAAGCAAAACATCGCTTTAAATGTGAAGGAAGATAATGATAACTTAATGTTAACGCCGGAAGAATATTACTAGCATCATTTGGGATGTCCCAAAAATTGCTATGTAATATTTTGTTCCACTCATCAGCATCTGGTTTGCAACGCAGAAGACCTCCAAGAGTTTTTGCAGCCAAAGGGAGACCGCCACATCTTTTAACAATTGCTTCACCGATTTCCATCAGATCTGGATGCTTGGTGGGGCTTGAACCATAAAATGCATACTTTGCAAATAACTTCCAACAATCATCAGCAGATAACACATCCAAATGATAAGTTGGAATGTTCCTCATGATTGCTGCAACGTTTTCATCACGTGTTGTTACAACAGTCTTGCTATTCTTGGCCCCAGAAGTGAAGGGACTTGCAAGCTCTTTCCAATGAACATAATTCTTGATCCAAACATCATCCAAAATGATTAGATATTTCTTTCCCGACAGCTGCTCTTTGAGTTTAAGTTGAAGCTGATTTAAGTTCTCCCTTTCATCACAGCTACATTTGATCTCTTGAAGAATGGTTTTGGTTACCTTGAAAGTATCGAATTCCTCTGAAACACACACCCATGCTTTGGGGTGAAACCATTTATCCACTCGGGGGTCATTGTAGATCAATTGGGCAAGGGTGGTTTTGCCAAGCCCGCCTATACCCACAATGGGAATCACATCTATCTGATTTTCAGACAGATTTTGAGGATCCAACAACTTCATGATTTCTTCTTTTTCATCATCTCTGCCACAAACATCAGACTCGTCCACCAAACAAGTTGCAGGCGTTCTTTGAAATGCCTTTTCTCCTTTAAAGTTTTCTTTCAGACCCAGAATCTGTTTTTGGTTGAGTAGATTGTCTAGTCTCTCAAGGATATCCTCCAGCTTTGACTGCATCCCATCATTGAAAGGATTGAAAGAAGAGAAAAAGCTCCTAAACTGCTTCATAGGAGTAGTTTGATATTCGGATTCGATCTTGTTCCGAAGAGCTTCAGTAGAGATCTCGTCCAGGAGGTCCTCGGCATCATAAACAGCATGTTTGAGCTCATCAGTCCAACTTTTGACATTTGGGTTGGTAATCTGCTTATTTTCAGCATCATCCAGCACTGCTTTCACCGACATCAAGGTTGGCTTGAGTTTCTTCAGCAGAACGGCTTCAAGTTTCTTTCCTTTGATAAGCCTCAGAACATCCCCAGAAACAATCCTATCAAGCAGCACCTCAATGGAAGCAGAGAGAAAAGCTTCAGCCACCATAGCCATGTTTTTCTTTTGGGGTTTTTGGTAAAGAAAAGTTTAAAGGAAGATGAAAAGGGAAGTAAAAGCAAACAATGGACAAGAAGAGTTCTTGAACACAAGAGAAGAAGGCTGTAAAGATGAAGGAGTTGGATACGAAACAGAAGAAAGAAAGGGCAAAGCAAATTGCAAACAAGGAACGGTAGAAGGATTGGATCGAAAGATGAAAGGGGAAGGCTTTAACTTGCAAATACTTTAATTTCAATAAAGATGAAACAACCTGATCCTTGCAAACCGGACTTTTCTTTTTACAATGCAAAGGAGACATTAGTAAACTGCTTAGTTCCCCTATTTTGTTAGAATAATTATTATATTAATTAATAATTAGCTTTTTTTAAAAATGGGAAAATAGGTATTTAATATTTTAGGATTTTAAAAATATGTGCTGCTTTAATTAATTGTTGATGAGAACTGAAACTAAGCAATGAAAACCAATGTAAATTAAAATATATTAAACTATTTTATTTAATTAAATTTTATAATTATATGTCTTAACAATATTCTTAATTATTTAATATTTTAAAAATTTTAATAATATTTTTATTGGTTTAAATATGTTCTGAAACTATTTTATTTGTTTAAATATTAGTTTAAACCCTAGACTTTAATTAAAGCCTAAGTAAATCCACTTATTTAAGTACAAAATGATTTATATGATTGAACAAATTAGACTATCAATTTGCTAGTCTAAACGGTTTAATCAATTTGACCGATATGATTGGTTCGACCGATTTACCTAATTCTATTAAACAAATCATTAAAATTTTATTAAAATAAAAATATAAAAAATGTTATTTCAATTCAACCGGTTCAACTACTCAATTAATTAGTCAGTATTGATTCCTGAATTAATCAATTTAATATCTTTCTTCAAACCAATACTCCAGCCGATTCTCAATCTAACCGGCCAAACTAATCTATTCAAACAACAATGTTCAAAAACCTCCTAAATAATAAAATCATAAATTTCAAAGTCGAATTCCAATTCTCAAACAATACCTAATAGTTTAGCCCGTGTTTACAGCAGCACACACAAAATCATTTAATACTTAGTAACACAAGATTTTATTGCTATTTTTTTATGACAACGTTTTTGGTTGTTTGAAAATAATTTAGCATAAAGAAAAAAATATCATATTATAACATAACC
Organism: Gossypium bickii; assembly: GCA_025503065.1. Classification (NCBI taxonomy): domain Eukaryota; kingdom Viridiplantae; phylum Streptophyta; class Magnoliopsida; order Malvales; family Malvaceae; genus Gossypium; species Gossypium bickii. The sequence goes on along the minus strand of CP106721.1, from coordinate 58,685,897 downwards.
AATAGTATTATTATTCTAAATTAAAAATCTTACTATACGTATATGTATGTGAAAATAAATATTTAGAATATAAATGTGTGTTTAAAAATATCATTTAATAATAAATAATGAAACTTATAATTTGAAAATAATTAACCGTAACAACATATAAAATATATACGATATTAAAATTTTAATAAATAAATTAAATTATGAGTAAAACAAAATTTAACCACAAACATATATCAGATAAACGATATTAAATGCACTACAATGATTTGTCATTAATTGTAAGTTAGAGTCAAGTTGACTTGTTATACTAATTTAATTAACAACATTATATAGATATATAACTGATAAAAATAGTAAATTATGCATATTCAAATAAAAATTTATAAAATATATCAAAATAAAATTTTAGTTAAGTGGTAAATTTAAAGTTTTTCTAATTCAACTAGCATGGAATCAAATCTAACTATCTATTTATATATTGGGTTTTTAATAAAATAAAAAGATTAAAATAACCTCAAATCTAATCCTACCCAAATTAATATTTGATTGATATGTGATACTAACTCAAACAAAAATTATATTAATAATATAGCTATTGTATTAATTATTTTAAAAAAAATATATAGCGGTTACAAAAATCCTTCATGCATCAACTAAAGACTAAACAAAACAAATTACATTTAGTAATTTTGTAATACTAATATTTATTTATTTACTTAGTATATTTATCACCATTTACTTTTTCCTTTATAACAAATATTTGAACACTAGTAGTCGAATAACACATGCAAACCTTTGTAAAGTAGTATTTTGGTGTCATTTCCGGTGTAAATTAAGTAGTAATTGTTGCTGCTACTGCTATTCATGATTGTTTGTAAACCTTTGTTTTCTTTGAGAAAAATCCCATAATCTACAAAAACACATGTAAGTTGAAAGGGAAAGAAGTTCCAAAACTACATTTAATTCCACTACATTGGGTAGTAAGTAGAGTTTTTTAGCTTGGATTAACTTTATCGCCAGTGGCGGAGTCAAAATGTTAATATTGAGGGGTCAAGTTAAAATTAGACCTTCTACGTAGTAATTAATTTAAACATATAAACAAACGATTCAAAAGAAGAAGAAACAATGTTACACCATAACAATCTATTCAAAAAAGTAGTATTCCAACATAACAATTGATTTAAACATAAAAACAATTTATTCAAAAGAAGCAATATTCCAGCATAACAATCTATTCAATCCAAATTGACTAATTCATGATCATCCAAAATCAACCAAATTTGATCATCCAAAATCAACCAAATTTGATCATCCAAAAGCATGTATATTTTTCACAATTTCCTAATCCAAAATTCACATAACTTTCGATTCGATTAACCATTTTTTTTTCGTTTTCACTAGAATACTCACTGCTTCACAAGTTATCATTTGACATAATTTTAAACAAAGTAACCAAGGTTTTTTTTCCTCCCCTTCACTTTGGCTCAAACTTACTATAACATTATCTAGCAATTTTTGCTTTATAATAAAGATTTACTAGATGGTTATGTTTTTGGTTATATTACTTGTTGATATATATAAATTGTGGTGCCAATGAGGGCATATTAGTTAGGCACTTAGGATGTGTGGTTTTGGTATGTTTTAGGTATGTTCATATGTGTTTTGAATAGTGAAAATGGTTGGAAATAGTTTGACTTGGTACGTAAGAAATGGTTGATGAATTAGCTTGAATGTGAAGTCATTTGGTTGCACACAGCTTGAGACACAGGCTGTCAAACAGCCATGTGCCACACACGGCCACCCTACATGCTCATGTGGCGCACACAACCACCCCACATAGCCATGTGTTTTATTTTTAATTTTTAGGTGCAGGATTTTCCACACGGGTTCAGTTTGTTACAAGGCTTGGCGATATGGTCGTGTGACCCTATTTTGATTTGTACACGGTCTGGGGACACGGGCGTCTAAAAAGTCACTGACCGTGTTTGAGACTACATAGGTGGTCTCTTTCACACGTAGTGTGACCCATGTTTTCGATTTTACCTTGTTTTCGTATTTTGATTCGATTTAATCCCTGATTATTTCTAAATAATTTTTAAGGCCTTGTAGGCTCGAATTAAGCTTCGTATATGATTGAATGATATGTTTATTAAATGAAATTATTTTTGATTGTTTCAAAAATAAATTTTTTAATTGAAGTGTTCTATTAATTGTTGTAACTTCCCATAACCCTAATTCGATAATAGTGACCGGTGGGGGTGTTACATATATATTGTGAAGTCATATATACATGATTGAATTGGAAAAACCTTGTTGAGAGCACTAAGTGCTTAATTAATATGATGTGACTGTGAGAATGTAATGAAAAGAATGATTGATATATGAATTCGTGTTAATAATATTGAGAATGCCCTAAAAATGATATTGTATAGAGTACTCTAATTCTCGAAAGGCTCAAGTATGAATCATTAGCTCCAATTCCCGGAGGGGTCGTAAGCGTATATTAAAGTAAATTAGTGCTTATGCACTCCATCTAACTCCCATAATTCCCTATTAGGTTAATGAGAGTTATCTAATTCCTTATTAGGTCGAGAACACATTATTACCTCTAATTTCCTATTAGGTCAAGAATAGTTCTCTAACACCCTATTGAGTCTATTGTAACCATTTTTTTGTAAAACGGGAATCGACTTGGTTTTGAAAACGAAAATAAAACGGGAGTCGCCACCAATCTTTATTTGGTGTGATCGGATCACCTTTGTTTTAATAAAACGTTTTGGTTTACTAAAACAGTGTTTTTGGTCTATGAAATTTGAGAAAACGAGTTCGGGAGTCAATTACGTGCGAGGAAGGGTTAGCACCCTCGTCACGCCCAAAATTGGTATCAAATTGATTAATTAATGTCTCAATGTCAAAATTTAAAAATTTTAAAAAGAATTTAAATATTTAATCTCGTTTAGAAATGTTTGAATTTTCTCTAATTGAATATTAAGATTTGAGTTTTCTCGAATTGAATATTAAGATTTTCTTTCTCCGAAGGAACAAAATATCACATCCAGTACGTTAGGATATGATAATTTAAATCCTCGAATCCAAGGTCATCTCAATATCCCCGAGACTCATGCATTAAAGTATATCAAAAGGATATTCGATTGTTTGGCCAAGCGAAAAGACTGAAACCCAGCACGTAGAGCACTATCTCTCAGGTTTCCAAACATAGAATATTGCCTTATTTTGAAAACTTTTGTTTTTGGATGAAATTTATAAAAAATTTTAGATTATGTTTAAAGAAACATTATTTAAAGCGTGAATGGGGGGTTATGCTCGATGAAGAATGGTGATGTGACACAAATTTGGTGTAACGATAAATAATACACATAATACATAACATTGGAAACGTTAATCTAAAATATTAACATGCAGGAATAATAATAACATTAATGGAACAATAATATAAACAATAATAACGATGATGATAATAACAATGATATGGAAATATGAACAAACAAATTATAATACATACAAGAATAATAATATATTTTTTAAAAATAGATAATAATAAAAAAGCAAACTAAAATAAAACAATTGTAAACAAATTTCAAGACGAATTTAAAAAAAATGAATTTAAAATAAACAACATAAAAAGATATATACACTAAAAACATATATACAAATGAAGGTATAAAAATAACGAGTTTAAAATAATGTAAAATCTGTAAATAAATCAAAGTAACATATTAAAACAATTTCAGAAAAACATGAAGAATAAATAAATTCAAAAGAATAAAAGAATTGCAAAAATTAAAATAAAGAGACTCAATTGAAATAAGAACAAAATCAAAAGGAATAATTTTTAAACAAATAAAACTATGAAAACAGAATTAAGGACTTAAATAAAATGCGCGTAAATAAATAGGGATTAAAATTGCAATTAATCCAAAGTCCAGCGTACATCGTGTAAACAAGGACTACTTTGGAATAGCGCACAAATTCTAAGGATAAATTAAAATACATGTAAGAAATAAAAATAGGCTTAATCGAATGTTGGCGCAAAAAAGAAGGGACCAAATGCACAAATTGCCCTTTAGGGCATAAACGCGCGGACCCAGTGCATGGGTCGGGTTAACGCGCAGACTTCCTCTTCAAACGGCGCCGTTTTCTCTTATTTATTAAAAAATTAGAATTTTTTTAGATTCATTTTAGGGCTTCTGATAGAAAAAAGAAAATTCAAAGGGGCCTCCCCCCATTCTCTTAAACAACGAAAAGGCAGAGAACTCATCTCTTTCCCCATCGTTTCATGCCCAATTATTGGGCTTCCTCCATCTGCCCATGGCACCACCGTGCCACCACCGTATTGGTGGCCGGTGATGCCTAAAATCGGATCTTTTGGTCCTCTCTCGAAGCCCTTGTTTCTTTTGGATGAAAATCGAACGGAAACCTAAGGGGCTTACGTAGTTTCGGCGCGCACGGAGGTGACCTCTGACAACGGTGCGACTCCGAATAACAGGTATTATTCCCCCTTTCTTTTATCGTTTCTTGTCGTATTATTCATTTGTCAAAGAAGAATTTTTACAAGAAAAGTAAATAAAAAGAAAATGAATCAATGTTAAACAACAGAAAGTAAAAAAGAATCGAACGATTAAAAATCCACCTTTTTTCCGAACCTCTATTTTGTTCTTTGTTTCTAAAACGTTCGTAAAAAAAATGGAGAGGAAGTATTACAAGGTTTGCTTCGATTTTTTATAACCGATTTACAGATTCTTTTTTTGTTTAAGTTTTGTTTCTCTGCTATTCTTGTTGTCTATTCCTTTTGCAGGGCATGGGCGAGGCATATGGATGGTGGTGGCAAAGGCACATGGGGAGCTGTAATCGTCAGAAAGCATGGGCGTGAGGAACCGATGCACATGGGGAGGGGTGCTGGTGGAAAGGCGCGGCGCAACAGGAAGGAACCCTAGGGTTCCAAAAATTTTTAAGGTTTTTAGGCCATTGGGCCTCTATAAATTTGGGTTAGGGTTTGTAATTGGGCTTGATTTTTTGGTTTATTTGGGTTGGGTTTAATCGAGTTTGATTGTGTATGGGCCGGGCAATTTTGGGCTCGTACAGAGTCGAGATAAAAGTGTTAACTCTAATTCCTTGTTGGGTTGAGGATCGTTCTCTAATTCTCTATTGGGTCAATAACGTAACGTTACCTCTAATTCCATTTCGGGTCAATAACATAATGTTATCTCTAATCCCCTTTTGGGTCAATAACAAATCATCAGCTCCAATTGTATGTTGGGTCATGTGAGTATATTGTAGTAATACACATTTTTGTTGGCTTGGTAAATAGCCTATTTTTGTCCACATGGGCCTGTGTCTCAGTCGTGTGTGACATACGGTTATGTTACACGGCTGTGTGTCCCTTGGTGTTGAATTAAAAATCAAGTCAGTAAGTTTCACACGGCCTCAAACACGGGTGTGTGACTTGACCGTGTGGCCTAAGTCAGTATACCCTACAAGTTTGACACAGCCTGGTACACAGCCTGGAACACGGGCGTGTGTGGCTATTTTTAGGGAACACGGACATGTGTGTTGGCTGTGTGATCCAAGTCAAAGAGTTACATGGGGTAGGACATAGGCTGAGACACGGCCATGTGATCCCATTTCGAATGTTCACACGGCCTGTGACACAGGTGTGTCTTTGGCCGTGTGAGACACACGAGCGTGTGTCCGCTATATTTTGCAAAAATTTTCCAAGTGTTCCAAAAGTTTCCTGAATTATCGGTTTAGTCTCGAACCACCCCGAATTCATGTTTTAGGCCTCGTAGGCTTATAATAGGGATGATATGTATGTTGTTGAATGATGATTATTTGGAACTTGAAAATGCATGTGAAATGTATGTGTAATTGTATAATATGTTCGGTAATGCTTCGTAACCCTATTTCGGCATTGAATACGGGTGAGGGGTGTTACACTCGTGCAGTTCAATTTGGGATTCCTTAAAACCTTCAAACATCCCATTAACCCAGGGAATCCCAAATAATCCACCCGTTGGTTGCATAACCAATTTAGACCTGTTATCGTTCTACTACAGCCAACGGAAACACTTACATAACCAATTTGAACCTGTTACCGAATAAATAACTAGTATCCGAAAATAATCATTAAATTTACTGCTGTCAAAGCTCCATCAGGTTATCGTTAAACAAAACATACTTTTAAATTAAAAAAATTACTAAATAAACAAAAACACAAATACATAAAAAAAACCGATCCGCATCTCTCTCCCATTCATCTTTTAACAAAATATAAGTAATTTTTTTTCCTTCAACTCAGATTGATCTACCATTAGGGGTTATATATACCAATTTGGTCATGCCAAAGAGAATGACTCCACCAAATAAAATATATATTTTTTTAAATTTTAAACTAAAAAGCACATTAAAAAACACTGGTAATAAAGTGGTGGTTTCATTTAAAATGGCTCCACCAATCAGAAAACAATGTTTTATAGTTTTAAAAGTTTAAAAAAAAAATGACACTAACAGTACAAAACTGGTGGCGCCAAACTTTTTGACTCCACCAAAAAAGGATTAATTTTTTAAAACTCCTAGTTTTTCAGAAATAACAGTATTTTCTTGGTATTTATACAGGTAGCACCATTCTATATGGCTCCACCAAAAAAATTAAATTTTTTATTGGGATTGCTAATGTGACATGTTAGTGGCACCAAATTCTTTGGCTCCACCAATTTTTACTGTAGATTTCAGGTTATTTACGTGTATAATAAAAAAAGTGGATCATTTTCATGCTTTATAGATCAACATGTAACATCTATCCGTTTACATGATACGTAATGAAACCAAAATTAATGTATTACGCAAATGACTATGAAAAAGTAACTATAACATATGGCTTGATCAAATAATAGCAATACAAATATACAAATATTTTGAAATTTATACGTAAAAGTATCATGGAGTTTTCATTACTAAAAGTTAGATTATATATATAATTTTAAAAATGGGTAAATTAATCCCTGTAAATTAGATTAAATAGTAAAATAGTTATTATGTTAAAAATTTTGTCCATTTCCACTGTTAAAAGCTGATCCTAGTACACCAACATGAGGTACATATGGCATGCCACATGTCACTATGTGGTTATTTTGTCCGCCACGTCAATTTTTAACAGTACAAATAGTTGAAATTTTAACTAAAAAGGTTCAATTTGCTCTTTAATCTAACATATAAGGACAATTTACCAATTTTTTAATAAAAGGGACAAAATGCAATCTAACTCCTAATATAGAAAACTCCATAATATCTTACCATACAAATTATATATTAGCATATCAAAAAAAAATTATATAAATATAAAAATACTATACATATCCATGAATTGTTAGGTGTAATAATAATAGCCAAGTATTTGTTTTCTTTTCCATCCTTCAACTTCTAAGTAAATTGTTGTGTTTCCAAATGATTTATGCATATTTAATAATAATAATTGTAATAACCAATTTTTGCCCGGGCCCGTCGGAAACAACCGAGGCCCATCAAATAATAAAGCCCAAACAAAAACAAACAAAACAAAAAAAACCCAATAATTAAACAGTCCGTAAAAGCCTATGTCCATCACAACCCAATTGCAAATTGACCCAATAACCTGACCCTAACCCAATTAAAGTCCAAACCATAAACCCAATTACAAAACTCGGGGCCCATTAAAAACCCAATAAAAATAAAGCAGTCCAAATGTCCAATTACAAGCCCAAATTTAAACCCATTTACCTATACAGACCCTAACTCAATACCAGACCCAAATCAAAGCAAACCCAAACAGTTACAAACCCAAGCCTATTAACAGAAAAACAAAACAAAAAAACCTAGCCTAAGTGCCTCAGCCGCCGTTGATCCCTCCATGCCTCGGTCACTGGCCACCACGCTTCTGTCAATATTCACACGAGTCTCGGACGCCTGCAATACCGTCCTCCACGCCCCTCGCCCATACCCTGAAAAAAGAGGAAAATGACAAACAACAGAGAAAACAAGACAAATTAGATAAAAAAAACTAAAGCTGTAATTCGGTTATAAAAACCGAGAACCACCCTTGTATTTTGGGGGGTTTTCTCTCTCGCTCTTACGAAGACTGGAAAGAAATAAAAAAAAAGAAATCAGAAAATTGATGGTTGATTTTACTTTTTATTTTCGATTATTGTTTACTGTCATTTGATTTTTTTTTGTTTTGTTTCCATTGTTCTATTTTGTAAAGTTTCTTTTTTAAAAAAAATAAAAAAACGAGAACAAAAGAGGGAAGACCTCACCGGAATCGTTTCGTGGCTTTATCGCCGGAGATCTCTTCCTTACCCTCGAAATCGGGCTAGAAGGAGTAAAGGGATTCGTGGTTTCGACAATTGGGGGATTTGAAGCCGGAACCTTCAAAATGCGTCTTCGAACGGGGCAAGGATCCCATCTCCCTCTTGCACGTTGGCGGCAGCCGGATGGTGGTGCGACGACGGCGTGAGATTTGGGTTTGAACCCTATCAAAATAAACAATGGGGGGAGGGGAGTTTTCTGTTTGTTTTGAAGAAAGGAAATTAAAAAATAAATGAATGGCTGTAACAAAAAGAGCAAACGACGCCTTTTAGGCTTCAAGAAACTGTGCATATCCCTTCTATGGGAAATTTGCGCTATGGGCCCTCCCTTTTTGTTCCACTCTTTAACTGCATCTCATTGCACCTTTTTAAATTTTCAATCTTGCCGTGAACTCATGCGACATTTCAATTTAGCCCGGCACCAAACGCTGTGCATCAGGGGTTGGATCATTCACCAATTCAGTCCCTATGAGTTTACGCGTACGGCGATGTGGTCCTTGTTCACTTTTTTTAATTTATTGCAGTTTTAGCCCTTTTTTTACTCCGATTTCAGTATAGCCCTCGCCGATTTATTTTGTTATAATTTTTACTTTTTAACTTTGTTTTCATTCTGATTTAGTTCTAAATTTGTTTAATTTGAATTTATTCTCACAACGTTGCCATTTACTCATTTTAAAACCTTCATATTATTTATTATAAATCTTTTTATTCATTATCTATTTATTAAACTTATATATATGTATATATATATATATATTTTTCATTTCAAATTTTTTATATATATTAAATTATTTTTTTGCGTTATTTATTTTATTTGCAATATATATATTTTTTAATTTTCCTCTGACATCAATCGAGTCCCTTTACCTTATTCTTGTATTTTATTTGTTCAGCCATTTATTACCCTTTAGTCTCCGTACTTATTTATTTATTTTGTTTTTCCCATATTGCTCGGTTTATTTGCTCACATATTTGTGTTCATATTATTCTCATTCATTTACGCAATATTTATGTATTATTGTTCTACAATTGTTATTCTGCCATTACATTGCGCATCAAATTCTACGTCTATCTAATTTAGATCGTCGTATTTTATTTTAAAACAAAATAAATGTATGCCTATACATGTTGTACTCGTTATTATTCATCCAAAAAATAAAAGTTTTCAAAATAAAGCAATGTTCATCTTGGATTCGAGGATTTAAGTTATCGTGTCCTAAAGTATTGGATGTGATCTTTTATTCTTTCGGAACGAGAAAATTTTGATACTCAATTCGAAAAATTATAAGATAACCTTGGATTCGAGGATTTAAATTATCGTGTCCTAAACTATTGGATGTGATCTTTCATTCCTTCGGAACGGGAGAATCTTGATAATCAATTCCGAAAATTATAAAATGATCTTGGATTCGAGGATTCAAATTATCGTGTCCTAAAGTATTGGATGTGATATTTTATTTCTTCAGAACCAGAAAGTCTTAATACTCAATTAAAAAAAAACTCAAATACTTCCAAAAGATATCGAATTTTCAAATTCTTTTAACTTTCGACATAAGGACATTAATTAATCAAATCAGTACCAATTTTGGGCGTGACGAGGGTGCTAACCCTTCCTCGCACGTAACCGACTTCCAAACCTTTTTCCTCAAATTTCGTGGACCAAACACACTGTTTTAGTAAATCAAAATGTTTTATTAAAACAAAGGTGATCCGATCACACCTAATAAAGATCGGTGGCGACTCCTATTTATTATCATTTTCAAAACCAAAGTCGATTCCTGCTTTCAAAAAAGAAAGGTTTCGACAGCTTGGCGACTCCACTGGGGACGCAAAAAGAGAGCCAGGCCGTAAATTGATTATTTTATGTCATTTGTCAAAAGTTTGAAAATTTGATTTGAAAAATTACGATTCTTTTTATTACATTCACTTGCATCATCTTATTTGATTGTGTGGTCGAGTCTCGCATAATATTTTTACATCACATTGCATGAGCGTTGGGTCACACCTTTTTAAGTGGGAGTGAGAAGCTACTCTTTCGTGAGGTTTTCACTCCGTGCAAGATAGTGGATCGCTTTCGGGATACATCCGTACCTATGACTTCGTGAGATTTTCATCTCTGTGCAGCCATAGGGAAATGTATTCCCCTGAATTGAGCTTGGTCCATATGAGCCTATAATGGGTGAGGATCAAGAAATCTGCTGGTTCAGGTACCTTTACCCTAGAACCAAACCACATATAGGAAAACCTAGGATTCCACCCTAGGTAGAGCCACGTCAAGCCCTAGCGATCACCCAAGTAGGTACTCTATTTATTACCCCTGTGCTAACTTGTTTTCTTCTGTTTTGATTGTATTGCATTGCATCATCATAGAAAGGAGGTCCTGATTAATATTCGATTGCTAAATAGAAGAGTTTGTCATAAGGAACTAAATTTTTTGATAAAGTGGATTATAATACGGTGGCCCAAATATAGTCCGAATAAACAACGAAAGAAGGCTGACAGTCCACAGAAGAATACAAGACTTCGCTCGATGATTCAAGCCAACAATGATTATTTAAAGGTCGTCATGTCTTGACTTTTTTGGGTTAAGAAGCTTATGAACAATCAGAGAGGATAAACGATTGAAGAGGTACGGCCCGAACCAAGCTACAAAGAGCCAAAAGAGGCATCTACGAAGAAAGTGCACAAGATATGGCCATGATATCCGGTCACGAAGGAAGGGATTGGTGTTTTGCTTGGACTATGAGGACAAAACCGTATATGTAATCCGTTTTATATAAAGAGCTTTATTTTCTAGAAAAGTTCTTCTAATGGAATTGAATTCATAATCAGCGCCTCTCTTTCTTTTTGCATTCATTCCATGCATTGGCATTGCATTACATCATCTTAGAAAGGAAGTGTTGATTTGCGTTTGATTGCTAAATGGAAGAATTTGTCAAAAGAAAATGTGTTACTTGATAAAATGGAATATGATACGATCGTCTGAACATGGCCTAGGTAAGCAACGCAGACAAGACGTTACTTGAAGATTCAAGCCGACAAGGATTGTTTGGGAGCCATCTGAAGATTATGAGCATCATGGAGGATAAGTGAGTGATGAGGTACAACCTAGATCAAGCAACAAAGAGCTAGAAGAGACGTCTACTAAGGAAGCTTACGGGACATAACCATAACATCTGGATACCAAGAAGAGGATTTGTCTAAAGATTTAAGCCGACAAGGATTATTTGGGAGCCATCTAAAGATTATGAGCATCGCGGAGGGTAAGTAAGTAATGAGGAACAACCTGGATCAAGCAACAAAGAGTTAGAAGAGGTGTCTATTGAGGAAGTTCACGGGACACGACCATGAGAAGAGGATTAGTGTTTTCACCTGGACTATGAGGAAGGGGCCGTATATGCGGTCCATTTTATGTAAAGAAATGTATTCTCTAGACAAGTTTTTCCAATAGGAATTGAATTCATAATCAATGCCTTTCTTTCTTTTTGCATTCATTCCATGCATTTTGCATTGCATTTCATGCATCTATATTACATCATATTGCATGCATCAAAACTTGTAGAAAAACCCTAATTAGGTGAAATTATTCCAGTTAATCTAGAAGATATGGAACAAAGGTTGGAGAGATTAGAGCAAAGGCAAATACTGATACAAGAACAGTTGGCCAAAATTCAGCAGGATATGCGAGATCAAATGAATATGATGCGCCAGTTAACCCAATTACTAACTAAAAGACTTGAAAAAAGGAGTGGCCCAGTGGTCGGCAATGCAGATGATGATGAACAAATTGTTTATGCCCCGAGGAATATCCCGACTCAACCAGACTCGCAGTCACAAGGGGCACCCATCATTATCGGACCCCAACGTTAGACTAATACCTCGACCCTGTCAAACTTCCCAATGAGCTCATGTTTTAGCCCTAAGGATGATCCAGCCAAACCGATTGTTCGGGCAGAGACAAAAGAAAGGAGGGAGCGGACATTAAAGACCCCAAAGAAGAAGGAAAAGGAAGTGGGTAGTATGAGTAAGCATGACGAGAGCTCTTCAGATCTAATGGCAATAAGACAGCCAAAGACGGTGACTACCAGTCATCAAGGTCCCCTTAGACAAGATTCCAACCCAAAGCCTAACACGGGAAGGCTCCAGTTCACGCCCATCTCGATGACATACAAGGAGCTCTATCAAAATTTATTTGATGCACATGTGGTGGCTCCTCGCTACCCGAAACCGATGCAATCTCCGTATCCAAAATGGTATGACCCAAACGCCCAGTGTGAGTACTATGCTGGGGTTACAGGGCATTCAATAGAAAATTGTCTGGCTTTCAAGAAATTAGTGGAAAGATTCATTGGCATGGGTATTTTAAAATTGGATGACACGCCAAATGCAGAAACATGAGCCTGGGAGTGTTTTGAACAATAGGGTTGTGGAAAAGACGTGTATTTTTAAAGCTAACTCAGAGTACTATCCAAACGCGCAAATTGCTCTAAAAGCCTAGGAGTAATAAGAATCTTTTGTGAAATGGGCTTGTGTCTAGAATTGTTATTTTAATGAGATGCATCTTTCTAAGTAAATATTTTCATGCTTTACATTTTTATTTATTTTTCATCCATATCCATATCATATAAATAATCATCCTTAGAATAATTTATTCTTTAGATTTTCTACCTTTACACCCACGATGGGTCCCCAGATATTAATGACATAAGCGACGCTGTTACTGGCTCTCTTTTTAGTGAAATATGGGTCTAAGGGATCTTAAGACTTTGAAGATGACAGAGATTGTAACCTATCTTTTGATTTATTAAGGATGGTAGAATAAGCGAAAATAGACTCTACTTTGCAAAAAGGGGTCAGTGGACGTCGCGAGCTTAGGAAAAAGCTTAACCCACCACAGAAATAGGGCGAGCCATCATTGAGCTATTTTCAAAAATTCCAAGATATTTTTGCACGATCATATCAAGACACGATAGACTATCGAAACGTTGGGGTGTTGCCAAGCTTGGAACCCATGTTCTATAATGGCCAGGCTAATCAAGAAGTTCGAACTACTGGTCTACCCAGAAAAGAAAGTTGCATCAAACGCCAAATCAAGGAAGACAAGACTTATGTGCCTCCTCCATATGAGGGGGCATAGATGTTACGGGACCAATCTCATCAAAGGTATCTAGCCAATACTAATACATCTTCGTGGTTATCAAATACTTCACTAAGAGGGTGAAGGTTGCTTCATATGCCAAAGTTACAAGGGCTGCAGTCATCAAATACAAATTCAAATCCAAGCTCAGATGCAAAAAAAAATAATAATAATAATAAAAAAAACAAAAAATAAAAAGTGGCAATGAAGAACCCCAGGAAAAAACATCATTGCACAATGTTAAAAAAATTTTACAGTTTGTTCGAGAATTAGACACCTTACCAGTGTAGCAAAGACAACCAAAAATCATTCGAAAATTGACTGAGACTTATAAAGGTTGGCATAGAGAAGTTACCATTTACCCTCTATGTTTTTTTTAGAACGTTGGCTGAAACCTTCATCAGGGCACCAGAAACTTCACCCGGGCAACACATTTCTTATCGATTTTACCAATTGGAGTCGAAATTTTGTTGTAGTTGAAATTAGATGAGGCAAAATAGATCCAATCAAATACGATCAGTTGAGTTTGAAGAGAAAGTTATCTGTTACGGTCAGATGATGCGAGCTCATAACAAAAATGATTCACCCTAGAGAATTTCATGATAGGGCTTTGAAGAAGATTTTTCATGCAAAAGGGACTTCAAAAAAAAGAGGGGGTCAAACCAGGAAGGACCTCATACAGCGAAAAAGGCCTGTTCTGGGAAAGCATGAATATTGACCGAAATGGATGGTAGGGACTTTCCCAAATTGGAGAATTCAAGTTCAAAAAAAAAAGAGAGAGAGAGAAAAAATCAGCAAAAAAGAAAGAAAAAGGAGAGGTCAAGGCGAAAACCCATAAAGGGCACTTTGAGACCAAAGGGGTTTTGAGTTGAAAACCCGAAAAGGGCAGCTCAAATTTTGATAAAAAATGGGGCATACAGTAGTCTCGCTACGATTGAAATAACAATGAAGATATATGTTACATCTTAGGGCATCGACAAAGTACTCCTGATCCCTTAAACACATATTGAGCTTAAAATGGTCCTCAAGAAGTTGGAACAGAGGAGCTCGGGCTGCGATATCTGGGGCACCTAGCTTCCATTTTACCCATTTTAATTCGTTATTTGTGATTATCTACCAATAAATTTCCTTCTTGATTGTATTTGCTAGCCTTGATCAAACTTGTTTGTTTCGAGCAATTCCCCCAATCAATTTCCTTCTTGTCCATTGTTACAATCTTTTTCGGGCATTTTGCATCGAAATAACGATTTGAGGACTAATAGTACTTACATAAAAGAAGTTTTGCACATTACTCTGAAAGCCTTTGAATAATACAAGGACCTGAAACATGACTATTGTTCAGAACTCATTCAGTCTAAGGTTTGGAAATGTTAGAGAAAAATGATTATCTTTTTGAACATTTCATTGATTGAACAAAGATAAGAAATTTCATCGATGATACGACCTTGACAAATAACGAGTGATGTCGACCCAGGTACACAATGAAATCATGATACCTCAGAGTCGAAGCAAGATGGTTGGAAGAAACCAAATGTTATTCTCCTGAAGTTGCAGTAGGAGGTATAAACTTTATGTCCCAGAAAGTACGGCGGAAGGGGCTCTAAAATTACAGCGGGGCAAGCTTTCTGAGCAGAATACGGTCGCTTATTTGGGGTTTTTTGTCAAAAAATACTGGCTGAACGAGAGAGCATTGTAACGCATCGGTGATAGAACCTTGTTGAACTACGAGCAATGACAACTCAAACAGTAACAAGGGTCATTCTCATGCATTCATTCATACACATTTAGTTAGGAGTACTAGATTCATTCTGATCATTGCATCCTAACCATCTGGCATAAACATGAACACAAAACTGATTTTACAGCACAAGTCCCCTAGGGGACATTGTCACAATAATGGTGAATTCAAAGATCTTGCCTGCCTAAGTGGAGCAGATCAAAAATAGCAGATCTGGCAGTCTTGAAGTTGCAGGAGCAGATTGGAAACATACAATTCTTATCAACTCTTATTTCCGAGAAGTTTCAGTGAGAAGATCAAAGTTGCGGATCTCTTCTTTCTGAATTATTATCACCTCTTATTTCCGAGAAGTTTCAGCGAGAAGATCAAAGTTGCAGATCTCTTCTTTCTGAATTCTTATCACATTTTATTTCTGAGAAGTTTCAACGAGAAGATCAAAGTTGCGGATCTCTTCTTTTTGAATTCTCATCACATTTTATTTCCGAGAAGTTTCAACGAGAAGATCAAAGTTGCAGATCTCTTCTTTCTGAATTCTTATCACCTCTTATTTCTGAGAAGTTTCAGCGAGAAGATCAAAGTTGTGGATCTCTTCTTTCTGAATTCTTATCACCTCTTATTTCTGAGAAGTTTCAGCGAGAAGATCAAAGTTGCGAAACTCTTCTTTCTGAATTTTTATCACCTCTTATTTTCGAGAAGTTTCAGCGAGAAGATCAAAGTTACGGATCTCTTCTTTTTAAATTCTTATCACCTCTTATTTTTGAGAAGTTTCGGTGAGAAGATCAAAGTTGCGGATCTCTTCTTTCTGAATTTTTATCACCTCTTATTTTTGAGAAGTTTCGGCGAGAAGATTAAAGTTGCGGATCTCTTCTTTCTGAATTCTTATCACCTCTTATTTTCGAGAAGTTTCGGCGAGAAGATCAAAGTTGCGGATCTCTTCTTTTTGAATTCTTACCACCTCTTATTTTCGAGAAGTTTTGGCGAGAAGATCAAAGTTGCGGATCTCTTCTTTCTGAATTCTTATCACCTCTTATTTCTGAGAAGTTTCAGCGAGAAGATCAAAGTTGCGGATCTCTTCTTTCTGAATTCTTATCACCTTATTTTTTGAGAAGTTTCATGAGAAGATCAAAGTTCATGGATCTCTTCTTTTACGAATTCTTATCACCTCTTATTTCTAAGAAGTTTCAGTGAGAAGATCAAAGTTATGGATCTCTTCTTTCGAATTCTTATCACCTCGACGTCCCAGCAGAAGCGGGGGAAAGCTCGCTAATCCTCCTCCCTGAGTGTATCGAGGATCAACCTCTTATTTTCGAGAAGTTTCAGTTAGAAGATCAAAGTTGCAGATCTCTTCTTTCTGAATTCTGATCACCTCAAACCTCCAGTAGAATGGATCAAAGCAAAGAGTTATAGTGAAGTTCGAAGCTGTTTGAAGAAGACGCGGATCAAGAAGTCAAGGCTTAGCTAAGCCCGGGCAAAATTGGTTCTTTTATTGTCTTTGCTCTATTCTCGTTTCACGACAATGAGCAAAGAGGGGCAGCTGTAATAACCAATTTTTGCCCGGGCCCGTCGGAAACAACCGAGGCCCATCAGATAATAAAGCCCAAACAAAAACAAACAAAACAAAAAAACCCAATAATTAAACAGTCCGTAAAAGCCTGTGTCCATCACAACCCAATTGCAAATTGAACCAACAACTTGACCCTAACCCAATTAAAGTCCAAAACCCTAAACCCAATTACAAAACCCGGGGCCCATTAAAAACCCAATAAAAATAAAGCAGTCCAAATGTCCAATTACAAGCCCAAATTTAAACTCATTTACCTATAAAGACCCTAACCCAATACCAGACCCAAATCAAAGCAAACCCAAACAGTTACAAACCCAAGCCCATTAACAGAAAAACAAAACAACAAAACCTAGCCTAAGTGCCTCAGCCCCCGTCGATCCCTCCATGCCTCGGTTACTGCCCACCATGCTTCTGTCAATATTCACATGAGTCTCGGACGCCTGCAATATCGTCCTCCACGCCCTTCGCCCATACCCTGAAAAAAGAGGAAAATGACAAACAACAGAGAAAACAAGGCAAAATAGATAAAAAAAAACTAAAGCTGCAATTCGGTTATAAAAACCGAGAACCACCCTTGTATTTTGGGGGGGTTTTCTCTCTCCCTCTTACGAAGATTGAAAAGAAAAAAAAAGAAATCAGAAAATTGAAGGTTGATTTTACTTTTTATTTCCGATTATTGTTTACTGTCATTTGATTTTTTTTTTGTTTTGTTTCCATCGTTCTATTTTGTAAAGTTTCTTTTTAAAAAAAAATATAAAAAAGAGAACAAAAGAGGGAAGACCTCACCAGAATCATTTCGTGGCTTTATCGTCAGAGATCTCTTCCTTACCCTTGAAATCGGGCTAGAAGGAGTAGAAGGATTCGTGGTTTCGACGATTGTGGGGATTTGAAGCCGGAACCTTCAAAACGCGTCTTCGAACGGGGCAAGGATCCCATCTCCCTTTTGCGCGTTGGCGGCCGTCAGATGGTGGTGCGACGACGTCGTGAGATTTGGGTTTGAACCCTATCAAAAGAAACAATGGGGGGAGGGGAGTTTTCTGTTTGTTTTGAAGAAAGGAAATTAAAAAATAAATGAATGGCTGTAACAAAAAGAGCAAACGGCGCCTTTTAGGCTTCAAGAAACTGTGCATATCCCTTCTATAGGAAATTTGCGCTATGGGCCCTCCCTTTTTGTTCCACTCTTTAACTGCATCTCATTGCACCTTTTTAAATTTTCAATCTTGCCGTGAACTCATGCGAAATTTCAATTTAGCCCGGCACCAAACGCTGTGCATCAGGGGCTGGGTCATTCACCAATTTAGTCCCTATGAGTTTACGCGTACGGCGATGTGGTCCTTGTTCACTTTTTTTTAATTTATTGCAGTTTTAGCCCTTTTTTTTACTCCGATTTCAGTATAGCCCTCGCCTATTTATTTTGTTATAATTTTTACTTTTTAACTTTATTTTCATTCTGATTCAGTTCTAAATTTGTTTAATTTCAATTTATTCTCACAACGTTGCCATTTACTCATTTTAAAACCTTCATATTATTTATTATAAATCTTTTTATTCATTATCTATTTATTAAACTTATATATATATATTTTTTTTTCATTTCAAATTTTTTATATATATTAAATTATTTTTTTGCGTTATTTATTTTATTTGCAATGTGTATATCTTTTAATTTTCCTCTGACATCAATCGAGTCCCTTTACCTTATTCTTGTATTTTATTTGTTCAGCCATTTATTACCCTTTAGTCTCCGTACTTATTTATTTATTTTGTTTTTCCCATATTGCTCGGTTTATTTGCTCGCATATTTGTATTCATATTATTCTTATTCGTTTACACAATATTTATGTATTATTGTTCTACAATTGGTATTCTGCCATTATATTGCGCATCAAATCCTACGTCTATCTAATTTAGATCGTCGTACTTTATTTTAAAACAAAATAAATGTATGCCTATACATGTTGTACTCGTTATTATTCATCCAAAAAATAAAAGTTTTCAAAATAAAGCAATGCTCATCTTGGATTCGAGGATTTAAGTTATCGTGTCCTAAAGTATTGGATGTGATCTTTTATTCTTTCGGAGCGAGAAAATTTTGATATTCAATTCGAAAAATTATAAGATAACATTGGATTCAAGGATTTAAATTATCGTGTCCTAAACTATTGGATGTGATCTTTCATTCCGAAAATTATAAAATGATCTTGGATTCGAGGATTCAAATTATCGTGTCCTAAAGTATTGGATGTGATATTTTATTTCTTCAGAACCAGAAAGTCTTGATACTCAATTAAAAAAAAACTCAAATACTTCCAAAAGATATCGAATTTTCAAATTCTTTCGACTTTCGACATAAGGACATTAATTAATCAAATCGGTACCAATTTTGGGCGTGACGAGGGTGCTAACCCTTCCTCGCACGTAACCGACTTCCGAACCTTTTTCCTCAAATTTCGTGGATCAAACACACTGTTTTAGTAAATCAAAATGTTTTATTAAAACAAAGGTGATCCGATCACACCTAATAAAGATCGGTGGCGACTCCTATTTTATTTTCATTTTCAAAATCAAAGTCGATTCCTGCTTTCAAAAAAAAATGGTTTCGACAATAATAATCTATGATTAACATGTTAAGGTATATCTAAGATATGAGTGTTTATATCATAATGCAAAATCGATCAACTTCAAATCCTTATTATTTGTGTTGAGGATTCTACATTTAATAGGTTCACAATCATCAAGTACTTAAAAATGCAAGCCATGTGTATTTAGTATTATTATATTCAAACTTATACCCTATAGTGTATATAACATTTTCGAAATCCAACTTCAAAACCAAAAATGCAAAGCTTGATGCAAAACCTTTGAAGCATTCAAAACTTTCATGCAAATACTTCTGGGATTGAAAATTGAAGTCTTACATTGCCAAGTAAAAAAATCGTGTAAAATTTAATTCAATTTTACTTTTCTCCAATTTTGGCTTAATTCAATTTCACTTCGTAATTAACTTGTTTTTATTTATTTTGGTATCTATTATTTTTTTAAATTTAACTTTTCTATTTTAATCGAAAAATAAATTTTTAATTTTAAGAACCAAGACTATATTGAGAAAAGGTGAAAACTTCAGAGAATTTGTTGAATTTTTTATATTTAGGACCTAACTGATAGAATTTGTAAGCATTGGGAGACTAAATTTATTATTAGGCCAATAAAAATGTCACTTCAGCATTCCATTAATAATTTAATGGAGGAGTGACCATTGATAACGTAAATGACTAAAATAATTTTTTTAGACCTAGATGACCAAAACAAAAACACACTATTAGGTAGTTACTTGTGAAGTTTACCTTTTTATATTTTACAATGTTATTTTTGAGCTATGTTTTCATCACTTATATTCATTGTTTTTGTTAAATTTTTTAAAGATTTTTTAAAGATCAAAACTTAAGTATGTATGATTAAAAGGAAAGACAAACAATCAATGCATAAATATGATACAATATGTAAAACACTATAAGTTTATGCACAAATATTAGTAGAAAAAGCTTAAATAAAGAAGAAAAATAAATTGATGGTAACCACAACATTGGAAAAAAATTAAAAAAAAAACAATCCAAAGATGTATCACTTGATTAAATTGATAATATTTATATCTTAACCTTACCATCGTCAAAAGCTCTAAAAGACCTATTGCATCATCATATGCACAAAAAGCCAAATATCAAATGGCTTATTCTTCTCTAAGTCTTAAGAGTCCAATTTTACAACACTCTCCTAACAAGGTTCTTTAAATTTCCAATAGATTTAGTGACACCCTTACTTAATAAATTTCATATATACACCAAACCATAACCAGAGAAAAAACTAAAATCACCACTGTATAACCACAGCTGAAACAAAAAATAGAGTTCACTTAAACTAGTTTTTGTTTTTTTAAAAGAAACTTAGAGTGAAATTAAAAACTAAACAAAAACAAACAAATTTGTTGAAACAACGGTGACCAGTAAGTAGCCCAGAGGTGGGTGTCGCTGCCAGGAAGACCAAGTTATTAACTTTAAATTAAGAAAAAGAAAGGTGGTTGTTGTAGGACATAGTGTTTTATTTGGTTTCAGTGGTACAGCTATGAAATAATAGTGTTTTATTTGGTTTCAGTGGTACAGCTATGAATTTATTTCATGCCTCTACACTGGACTTTGCTTTTATACGTTGATTCATTATTCAATTTATAATTTAATTAAAAGAAAAGGAACCAATTTGCTTAAATTTTGCAGCAAAGTCAAGAAAGTAAAAGGAAAAAAAAAGGAGGGTTAGCCCCACTTCACTTTAAACTAAGAAAAAGTTGTAGGACATAGTGTTTTATTTGTTTTTTGCTTTCACTCTATAGTGGACTTTGTTTTTATGTGTTGATTGACTATTCAATTCATTAATTAATGGAAAACGAAACTACTTAAAACTTGCTACAAAGTGAAGAAAGGAAAAGAAAAAATTATTGATATATTAACTTGTTGAATAATATTTTTTTATCGTATTAAGGGAAAGACAAGGAGTATTTATACATGTTTCTACTGTTACTATTATAGCTTACAATAGGGCCCACCTATTTGCCTCGGTTTTGAGATTGATGGTATTGGCATTCCCTATCCTTGATGTTGACATCTTTTAGGAATCCATTGGCTTATTGGACATGTACTAGCAGAGCACGTAGTCCTTTCTAATCCTAGGACTGATTCCCCGAGCGAACCTCACACCTGCCAATCACGAGCGAGGATCCCTTACGAGGTTCGCGATCCCTTCTGCGGACATAGCTCGCGACCTCGTCCCTGCGAGGCTTACGCGAGCTCCCCTTGTGGGCTTCTCGCGCGAGCTAACTTTACGAACATTCAACATTCCCACAAGATTCTTAGCCTATAGGAAAATATTCTTCTCCCAGGTTGGAGATCCATATCCTATCGGTTATTTGGGCTAGCGGTTCCTAAACCCTAACATAACTTATCACAATTTTTATGATTGTTATTTCTTTAGAATATAAGAATTTTGATATAAGTCTTCCAAATAATATAGTTTTTAAAAATAAAAATAAACTTAATATCAAATTTTTTATTTTATTTTTATAATCAACCCATTTACGTTATTTCCTAAATTTTAGATTTTATTTTATGATATATATAAAATTAAAATTCAAAAAAGTAACATGATTTTCCATGGATACTATGAGTCTCAAAATTAAAGTCATTCGGGTTATGTACACTATGTTGATGTGATGTGTCTCTAAATTATTGTACTATATTAATGTGATATGTCTCTAACTTATTAATTACAAATTTTGATTTGAATTTAATTATTTTTAATTATACAAAATGAATCTAAATGGCAAACCATTTCTACAACATTGAATCTTTCTTTTTTAGAAAAAGAAAAAACTGCCCCCAAAATCATAGTACAAAGCTATCTTTTTTTAATATATAACCCTACGTGTTATTTACATGTTAGTGGGATATGTCTCGAAATTATTACTAGGGATTATATTTTTCTACAGATGAACATGCAATATCTATCAACATAATATGATGAAATAACAACACAATAATATATAAATATTTTAAAATTTATATGGTACAAATTGATGGATAAATTTGAGTGGAGACGATAGAATCAGAGACTTATATGGAACTAAACAGTAGACTTCGAGGCGCAAATGACGCTTTCCAAAGAGAACTATTTGCCCCTACACAAAGTTGCTAGAGGGTTAAGACAAAGGTCCTCCCGGGATACAATGAAGTTTTAAATTTCATTTGATTAGCAAAATCGAGGAAGTCACTGACTCTGGCTCTAGTTTCCAAAAATATGATTGATTGTAATTGTAATTTATGAGCACCATAGACCCTCTATTTATATACATTCAAAGGATACTATTTTGAAGAATCACAACCCTTCATGTTGAACATACTTCTTAGAAGAAATATGTCCCATGAAAATGTATCAATTAAATGATAAGTTATCACTTTCCAAATGCATCTATTGAGTGATAAATTATCACTCACCAAAATTGACTAAGTGCTCATCAAAAAATTAAATTTACAATCTATAATTTCCAACAATCCCTACTAGATTGATAATTCCAGAAAATAAGTACACAATGATTATGCAAAAAGAAGGGTGTCCGTAGATTGAACATTCCTTTAGTGAAAACTTTCAAAGTATCAACAAAGTGAATGGTGGCTAGTTGCTTGAACCATCACTCTTAAAGTCAATACCGAAAAATTTGCACAAATAATCGTAAAGTATTAGAGTAAGAGTTTAAATTTATTTTAGCACCGTTATGGTCATGCGCTAATCCTATTACATGAAAATGTACGAGAGAAAACCATAAAGAAAATCTCGTTGAAGCGGCACCACTTCATGTCTATATAGGTGGATTTCATGACAATTAATGTCCATCCATTAAGAGTAAAACTCATCCTCCTAAAATATAAACACTAAATCCTGATCCTCAGCCTATGTTGTCGTTCGATAACTAGTTATTACCCATTGAACCTTGAAACTAACTTTTGGCTTGAGCAAGGTAGGGTTTCCATTATCAATGACGTAATTAGAATGGTTTTAATCTCATCTTAGTGGCGGTACTCTTAACCAAATCCCTTGACAAACCTTTTGTCTATGGATCCGCTAAATTGTCAATTGACTTAACATAGGTAACAGTTATCACACTATCCCTAATCAATTGTCTTACACACTGATGTCTCAAACTTATATGTCTGGACATTACATTGTACACATTATTGTACGCTCAAGACATGGTAGATTCACTATCACAATATACGGAAATGACGAACCTACGTTGTGGCCACAACTTTATATCTAGTAAGAGATCTTTTAGCCATTTCGCTTCCTTGCCAGTAGCCGCCAAGGTTATAAATTTAGCCTCCATAGTTGAATGTGAGATACAAGTTTGTTTCTTGGAAGCCAAACTAATGGCTTCACATTCGATTGTAAAAATTCATCCCGATGTGGACTTATTGTCACTTAGACTTGTAATCCAACTTGCATCTGAGTAACCTTCTAGTACTGCGGGATAATCACTATAGAATAATCCCAAATTTTTTATTTTCTTAAGATAGTAAAAAATCCTACAAATTCCTTTCTAATGATTAGTACTAGGACAATTTGTAAATCTCGCCAATTTGCACACAGCAAATGCGATATCGAGTTTAGTGCAATGCATTGCATACATTAGACTTTCGATTGTGCTGGTGTACTCAAGTTGCACTATAGCCCTACCATTATTCTCACTTAACTTGAAGTTCGAATTGTATGGAGTGTTTGAATCCTTGATAGTCAAGTGTTTAAACTTTTCCAATACTTTTTCGATGTAGTGAGATTGGCTTAGTGCAAAGCCCTTTTCATGCTTTTTCACCTTTATACCTAGAATTGTATCTACTTCGTTGAGATCTTTCATCTTAAAATTCAAGGCTAGATACTATTTGGTATCACGAACACCTTCCATGTTCATACAAAAATCAACAAATCGTCTATATAGAGACAAATAATTACACCATACCTATCGATGATTTTAGTGTAAATGCATTTATCCGCACCATTATGTAAAAAACCATATAATAAGATAACCGAGTCAAATTTCTCATATCGCTGTTTAGGTGCTTATTTTAAACCATATAATGACTTGATCAACTTACACACCTTATGTTCATTCCCAGGAAGTACAAAATCTTTTGGTTGCTCCATGTAGACTTCCTCTTCGAGATCACCATTCAAAAAAGTCTTCTTAACATTTATTTAATGTACATGTTGTAACACCCCTCACCCATATTCAACGCCGAAATAGGGTTACGAAGCATTACCGAACTTATAATACATTTAAACATACTTTTCTCATACATTCAATCAATACATACAATCATCATTCATTCATAATCAATTTGTCCCTTATACGAGCCTACGAGGCCCTAAACATGCTTTGAAAGTGGTTTGGGACTAAACCGATAACTTACGAAACTTTCATGAAACTTTAAATTTTTTTCTCAAAACAGGGGACACACGCCTGTGTGACCAGGCCATGTATTAGGCCGTATCAAACCTGTAAGGTATACTGACTTATGCCATATGGCCAAGTCACACGCCCATGTGCGAGGCTATGTGGAGCATACTGACTTGATTTCTAAAACCACACCAGGGGACACATGGCCGTGTACTTAACCGTGTGTCACACACGACTAAGACACACGCCTGTCTCTACCCGTGTGGACAAAAATAGGCTATTTACCAAGCCATTTTGCCACCCCATTTGGTACACACCTTCACCTATACATATGGCACAAAAACAAAGTATAATTCATACCATTTCATCTAAGCATTTCTTAGCCTAAACCACAATCACAAACATCTTCAATTCATCAACCATTTCCAAGCAAACATTAAACACATCACAAAATGATATTAGCACACCTATAAACATACATCACCAACCAAACCAAATAGGTCAATTTACATAGCCATATACAACATTATAAACACAACTTTTATAGGCCAACACAAATGGCCAAATTCACTATCAAGATATAACTAAAATGATTAAAGTCCCTATACATGCCATATGACCCAAATCATAGTTTCAAAAGCACTAAAGTGTTTGTGGATAGTGGGATGAAGTCTCCGTCGATCCCCGAATCTGAGCTAGCTTTGAAATCACTATAAAACATGGAAAAATAACAAAGTAAGCTATATAGCTTAGTAATCTCGTATGTTAACAATGAGAAACTATCACCATTCATTAATCATTCAAATAATAGAAAAAAATATACAACAATTCTATTAAATACCAAAGCTATCAAATGATCATTCACATAACTTACCAAGAAACTCATCAATTCCATAGTTTCAATACTCAATTCATTACCACAGGTACTTGAACCATCTCGTACCAATCTCATACTCCATTCGAAATGGAAGTCAGATACTCAAGGATCTCATATGATAAGTACCTATACCATGGCCCGAAGCCAAATCAAGGTAACTTATTCGAAATTTTAATATCATGGCCGAAGCCAAATCAGCCGATATGCATGGCCCAAAGCCAAATCAGTATAACTTGCACCCGGAGTGCTATATCATGGCCCAAAGCCAACTCAAAGTATCCCTAATGACATATCACTAGCATCCTAAACTATTCCTAAGGTTCAACTAGGATTTCAACTGTCGAATCATCGTTGCATTACTATCGTTCATATCCTCAGTCTCGTATTCACAATGTATGCAATATCAAAGCATATTGAATACACTTGTATAGAAATTTATCACATACGAACTTACCTCGAATGTTAAAACGGTAAATCGAGTCGATTAATCAATAACTTTATCTTTTCCATGATCCAAGTCCATATTTATCCTTTCTTGATCTGAATATATTTAAAATTAACTTATTTAATCATTTATTCATTTAATTTAGTCCAAAACACACTTTAAAATACATTTACACTTTTGCCCCACATATTTCACATTTTTTACAATTTAGTCCTTATTTCATAAAATCACAAATTAATGAAATTCCAAACATACCTATGCTAGCCGAATTAACATAGTGCCCCTAGCAGCCCATATTTTTCATTTATTTCACATTTTAACCACTAAATTTACACATTTCTCAATTTAATCCCTATTTTACATTTTCACCAAAAATCACTTTACAAAACTTGCATAATTCATAATAAATATCCATAATCTATCATCAAACATCAAAACTCATACATATTCTTCAATGGAAACTTTCAAAATCTTTAATAGTTTTGCAAAATAGTCACTGGGCTAGTTAGTACTAGATGCAATGATCACAAAAATATAGAAATCATTAAAAATCGAGCAAAAATGGACTTACAATTAGATCATGAAATGGCCGAATATCACAAGCCCTAAAATGGTTTTCTTCTTTGCTATACACGGTTAAAAATATGAATAAAACTCATCTTTTTGTTTTTATTTTATTAATATCATGATTAATATAAAATCTACAACATTAACCTTTAATAAAACCATTTAATAACATTCATTTAATGTCCAAATATGTCCATTCATGTGTCAAATGGTCAAATTAAAACATAAGAACCTTAAATTTAAGGTTCTATAGCTATTAGAAACCTTTATTTATTAGAACTCAAGTTTTACGCTTTACTCGATTTAGTCCTTTTTATCAAATTAACCAACTAAATGATAAATTTCTTAACGAAATTTTCACACCATCATATATTCTTGCTATAAATATTTTAACGTCAGATTTTTGGTTTCAAAACTACTGTTCCAATTTGACTAAAAATGGGCTGTTACACATGTAACTGATGGATAGATACAAGTGCTATAAGAATTCGAATGGAGGTCATCCTAGCCACTTGTGCATTAGTGTCAAAATAATCTAGGCCTTCCTTTTACCTAAATCCTTTAACCATCAAACTAGCCTTAAAGGCTAGAGAACTCCCTGTTAGAGTATTCTTCCTTTTAAACACCCATTTACACTCGATAGGCTTCAATCCTTGAGGAAGACCAACTAGAATCCAAGTATTGTTGGATAGTATTGAATCCATTTCATCATCGATCGCCTCTTTCCAAAATGTTGCATCCCTAGAAGTCATGACTTCAGCATAGGATTGTGGATCACCATCCATATTAAACATTATGGGGCTCTTTCTAATTACATATTTTCTGTTTCCCTCAACAAGGAATGCTAGAGATTGCAAGGAAATGAAATCAAGACCAAAGTACTTTACTTTTCTCACTATTTGATTTTTCCTCGACTCTGTATCCTTATTATCACAAAGACTTCTTTTGGTTTGATCACTTGAGATAATTGGTTGATATTCTTTTTTCGAATCTGTTGAATCATTGAAATCATTATTTTCAATGAATACAATATCTCTTGTTTCAATAATCGTATTTGACACTAAGTTAAGAACGTGATAAGCCTTAGAGTGTTAGGCATATCCAACGAATGCACCTTTGACGGCTCTTGGACCTAACTTTGTTCTTCGTTGGTCGGGAATTCTATAGTAAGCGAAACACCCCCACACTTTGAAATAATCTAAGTTTGGCATTCGACCCTTCCATAACTCATATGGAGATACTTTGAATTTTCTTGATGGTATTCTGTTAAGAATATAGCATGCAGTCAATAATGCTTCACCCCATAGACTATATAGAAATTTAGCATTTAACAATATCGAGTTAACTATATCTACTAAAGTACGGTTATTTTTTTCCACTATACCATTTTGTTGCGGAGTATAAGTCATGAAACACTCATGTACCACACCTTATTCATCATAAAATATATTAAATTCATTTGAAAAATATTCACCACCTCTATCACTACGAAGCATTTTGATTTTCTTACTAAACAAATTCACAACCTCGTTTTTCAAACGTTTAAACATATCAAATGCCTCTTCTTTACTTCTTATGAGATACACATAAGTAAATCTAGAGAAGTCGTCTATAAAATTGATAAAATATTGTTTTCTACCTCTTATTAGAGTTCCATTTAACTTATAAACATCCGAATGAATTAAATCTAACACTTGTGAATTCCTTTCACACTTATTAGGAAACAGCTTCTTGGTAATTTTTGATTGAATACAAATTTCACATTTATCCACAAACTCATCATTACTTAGATTTATATAACCATTCTTTTGCATACATTGTTAAGTTTTAAAATTAAAATGTGCTAAATGTGCATGCCACAAAGGATAAGATTCAACAATATATGCAGAAGAATTAACTTTATTCATATCAATGCTTAACTTGAACATACCCTCGTTACAATATGCTTTTACTACATATATATCACCATTAAGCAAGATAAACTTATCGGATTCCAAGATAATCTTGAACCCCTTATCACACAAAATACTGGCAGACACTAAATTCTTTCTCACATCGGGACCATACAACACATTGGTCAAAGTCAATTTCTTCTCAGATGTGAAGTTGAGTTCCATCGTCCCTAGACCGAGCACCTTAACCGATTGATAGTTGCCCATAAGCACTTCACAGTTTGCCATTAGTTCATAGCTCTTGAATTGTTGTTGGTCATTACATACACAGACAGTAGCTCTGGAGTCAAGCCACTAGTTACATGACTTATCAGTCATGGTTATGTTGAGTTTAGTAATCATATCAATCTCCAAACTCTCAATCCCTTCTATAACCATGGTCACTAAGTCCATGTCCTCCACCATATTGGCTTTGGAAGTTGTGGAATCTTGCTTCTTTTTGAGAAGTTTGCAATCCTTAATATAGTTTCCTTTCTTATTGCAATTACAACAATTGCGAGATTTTTTCTTCTTGTCTTGCACATCCTTGGTTTCGAATGTGGCCTTTCGCTTACCATTTCGAGAGTTTTTGGACTCGCTCACATGGTTCACTTTAGAACTTTAGGGAAGATACACCGCATAACGCTTTCGAGTTTTCTCTTCAATATGCAAATGCTTGAGTATTTTCTCTACAGTGAAGTCGTCTACCATATACAGAAGTTTCTTCCAATAATTGTTCCAATATGAGGGCAACTTTGAGATGATCCATGATCGGGATGCTATCGAGCATTTTGAATTCGAAATACTTCATCATTAAAAATTTATTAGTACATTGTCGCTCGATGCTGTATTTCTCTTCAAGAGGTTTCTATATTTCTACCTGGGATTGCATTGACATATAAAGATCATACAATCGATCAGACAAGGTGTTGAGAATGTGTCCTCGACATGTGAAATTGTCTTCTTCGTGCTTCTTCTTAAGTTCAGCCACTTTCGTAATTTTCTCGGACTTTGCATTGGAGGCAGGATCCTCTACTGGTTGTAGGTTTGGATCTAGAACGTACGCTACATTTAAGACAGTAAGAAGGAACAACATCTTGTCCTTCTAACGATTGAAGTTTGAACCATCAAATCGGTCAAGTTTCACAAACTCTTGGTTCATCACTTTGAATGCAGTGGTAGCCTCTTCACCATCTCCAAAATAGTTCTCTTTGTTTGATGGATAAATTTGAGTGGAGACGATAGAACAAGAGACGTATATAGAAATAAATAGTAGACTTCGAGGCACTGATGACATTTTTCAAAGAGAACTATTTGCCCCACACAAAGTTGCTAGAGGGTTAAAACAAAGGTCCTCACGAGATACAATGAAGTTTTGAATTTCCTTTGATTAGAAAAATCGAGGAATTTCCTAACTCTTACTCTAGTTTCTGAAAATAAGATTTATTGTAATTATAATTTGTGAGCACCATAGACCCTCTATTTATATGCACTCAAAGGATACTATTTTGAAGAATCACAACCCTTCATGTTGGACGTACTTTTTAGAAAAAATATGTCCCATGAAAATGTATCCATTGAATGATAAATTATCACTTTCTAAATGTATCTATTGAATGATAAATTATCACTCTCCAAAATTGAATAAGTGCTCATCAAAAAATTAATTTTGCAATCTATAATTTCTGTAATGCCCCAAATTTGGGCCTAGAAGGAAATAGGTCTTGAGCGTGGGAACACATAAAAGTTTATGTGTGCAAGAAAATGACATAAATTGCTTGTTTGCTTTAATAGCTAAGTGATTTGGGTGTGCTTGGGAGTGTCTGAGAAGTCCTGGGTTCAAGCCCTAGCTTTTGCAAAATTTTGGTTTTCTCTTAAGTGAACCTG
Organism: Gossypium bickii; assembly: GCA_025503065.1. Classification (NCBI taxonomy): domain Eukaryota; kingdom Viridiplantae; phylum Streptophyta; class Magnoliopsida; order Malvales; family Malvaceae; genus Gossypium; species Gossypium bickii. The sequence continues at coordinate 58,655,410 of CP106721.1, read as the reverse complement.
AGTGTTAGCATGTAGGCTTTAAAAGAAATTATAGCGGAATTATGACACAAGATGAGCTTGTAGTCCAGTGGCAGGGCGTGATTAAGGTGGCAAGGGAACTTGAGTTCGAGTCTCCTGTTACGCAATGGAATGTTTATTTTACTTCCTTGCTACATGAGAAGTGGACTTTGACTAGAACTCTGTAGATTGGAATTTGAATGAGTCATGGAGAATTTATGAGAGAAAAGGGGGATTTGGATAAGAGATCGGTTGGTTGTTATTGTGGAGAGATTGTAGGAGGAAATCAAGAAAATATGAGAGAGAAGGAAGAGTTGTGCCGTATAGGGACTTTAGGCACTCTTGAATTCGATTTTTGGGGTGTTTTCTTTTTCAGAATTGGGTTGGTTTTTTTACCTTTGAACTCGTTTTTGGTCACTTTTTGTTACTTTTTCTGCTTTTTGGTTTTGGGAGGCCGAATAGGCTATAAACCCTTTCGGGTATTATTTTCCCTTTTGTATGTTTTCTACTTGGCTGAATATTTTTGTTTTATTCCTTTTTTCCAATCGGATTTTCCCCTTTTGGCCAATTACTGCATTTTCTCTCCCTCTCAACACTTTCAGGTTTTGGCTATTGTTTTCTCAACATTCAGTTACCTTTTCTCTTCTTTTTCGAATTCGTGTTTTTCCCTTTTTCTCAAGCGGTTCCCCTTGGCCAATTACTTTTGTTCTTTGCCTCTCTCAATCAAATCTTAATAGTTCATCTCCCTTTGTTCTGTTACTCATTATTTTCTCTTTTCCCTCTCCTATTTTCTGTTGTTCTTTTTTTTTAAAAAAAAAAAGGGGAAAGGTAGACGTTGGTTGCTTCTGTTCATAAAAGTCTGCTCTCAATTGGTAGGTCCCTGTTTTGACTTCTGCACTTTTGGCTTTTCTTCTTTTTTTTTTTCTCTTATTGATTCTTATATTTTCTCCCTCTTATTTATGGTGTGTTCTCTGTATTAGAACTTCTCGAGAAGTGAAGTAGTTTACGAGTGTACGATAAGCGTAGATTATATTTTACTCCAAATGGAGGTTTTCGATAATATGTTGCATAAAGAGATATCAATGGTGGCGAGTAGTAGTCATCCTGAGGGAAGATCAGGAATGGTGCCAGCTGAGAATGGGCACGTTGCCCTTGCCCCCAAATTTAAGCAGCGTAAAGTGTCAGCTGTTCGGGATTTTTCGCCAGGGTGCAGCAGGGTGCCTGCACCAATCTCTGGATCAAGGGGGCAAACCACAACCAACTGATCTAGTCAATGGAGAGGTAAACTGTTGGACAAGTATTTTCGATAGAGGCAGTTTTTGATAAGTTGACTGGGATTCGATTAACCCGATTAACAAGTGATTAATGGATTGCCTTGATTGAATGTAGATTGAAGTTCTCGTAGGTCATTCACACATTTCACAATCAGGTGTGTATCCACACTGTCTTAACCGTAAATCAGCAAAAGTCGAAAAGCTAAAAAATACGGCACTTGATGCCACATGGGCGTGCGATCGCACGTAGGGTATTCCGAGCCCACGAAACATGGGCATTTAACTATAGACACCACCATGAGCAATCTCATAGGCCTAGGTCGTTTTGGGCCATGTTGGGCCAAAATGGGCCGTGTGGGCCCAATGGGCTCGTGGGCCCTACATGAGTAAATCTCAAGGACATGTGGAAATTATTGGACTCGACTGTGTCGTTCACATGGCTAAGGTTGGCTTACTGGACCACACGGGCATGTTGGCCTACATGGGCCGCATAATGGGTCTTGGGCCCATTCGCACTGTTAACTGTTAAGGTAAAATAACTGTAATACCCCTGTAAGGTAAAATAACCGTAATACCCTTATAGGGTAAAATGGTCATATTGCCCCTATAAGATAAAATGATCGTAATGCCCCTGTTAAGGTAAAATGACCGTAATGCTCCTATTAAGGTAAAATAACCATAATACCCCTGTTAAGGTAAAATGACCGTAATGCCCATGTAGGGTAAATAATTATTTTGCCCCTCGAGGGTAAATGACTGATTTGTGCTATGATTTGACTAATTTGATTGTGATGGTATGACTATGATTTGATTGACTTAACTGTGAATGATATGATGATTTGTGGGCCAGACATTCTACATACATGACATACTGCATGGGGTCGGGATATTGGTTATGGAGGAAGTACTGTTCTGATAGGGTCGCATGGGTCACACGAGACGACTGTGGACCAAGTAATGATCTGTTAAGGTCGCACGGGTCACACGAGACGACTATGGACCTACTGATGGCTTTAAGCCAGTTAATCTAATTATGGCTCTGTGCCAATCTAATTATGGCTTTGTGTCGTCTTGATTATGACTTTGTGTCAATCATATTTATCCATGGTTGTGTGTCGATCGCAATTATTGATGACTTTGTGTTGATCATACTTACCCATGGTTGTGTACCGGTTATGTTATCGTAGCTGATGGCTATGTGTCGATCTTATTACAGTTACTGATGGCTATGTGCCATTTATGAGACCGTTACTAAAGGCTTAAAGATGCATATATACTGTACTGGTGGCTCTGCCACATATACTGTTACTGGCAGCTATGTTGCGATATTGGTGTGCTGGCTGGGTGGGTCGATTTTATCCACACATGGTGTGTTGGTTGGTACGAGTGGTGTGTTGGCTGGATTGAGGTGGGTAGCATATTTGCACCGTACTGATATTGTATTGGGCTTTGGCCCACATATACTCTGAATTGAACTATATGTTACTGTTAAAGGGTTCAGGCCCAAACTGATTCCATTTCTGTATACTGACTGACTGATAGGGGATTACACACTGAGTTTTCGTAAACTCACCCTGTTTTTAACCTTTCAGGTAATCCCCAGCGTTAGGCGGTTCGGAGCTGCGAGGGACTCGGAGAGGGGCACACAACTGCACATGTTTTATTCCGTTTTGCTCATTTACTTGAGCACTTTGATTTTGATTCGGGTTGTAATAAGGCCTCTATAATTTCTGGATTTTAAATTTTGGATTTTATTGGTTGTGATTTATATGTGTTAGAAGTAGAACACGGTTTTAAAAACAATAACTATTTTCAAACACTACGTTTGTGAAACTCAATTTTTAAATATCACATTTTCGTAAATCATTTGTTTTAAATTAAGCTTCCGCAACAAATAAGGTTTTAGAGGTAATAACGTTCTAAAATAGAATAACTTTTTAATAAACCACACACAAACTGAGGTTTTGTACAAGTTTTAAATGGCAAGAAGTTTTAAATTTCAAGAAGGGTTTTCAATGAAAACATGATTTTCGAAAAACACTTCAATGTGATGCGTCAAATTCGGCCCTAACATCTAGGTCGAGTTTGGGGTGTTACAATTTTCCATACAAATTATTTATCAAAATTTATATAAAAACACATATATGATACATATAAATATATAAATTGTTAGATTTAATAAAACCAACCAGCTTTTAAAAAACAATAAATTACATTATATGTTATTCTAAAATAACGCTATTTCTATTTTAGTCATTTTAATTAAGATGATTGTTCGAATTGATCACTGCTAATGAATTGATAATATGTTTTTTTTTTTTTTTTTTTTTTTTTTTTTTTTACTTTCAACTAAAGTTAAGCACTTCACTATAATTAGTCCAAAACAATCTCTCTCTTTTTTTTTTACAACATAAAAATTACCAATCATTTTTGAATTAAATAAAAATATAAATAAATCAATTAAATAATTTTACTTTAATACACACCTTAATGTTAATGGTAATAATACTAAATAGAAACAAGAAATAATTTACTTAATAAAAGATAAAGATATTCCAAAAGATAGATACATAATATTTTATTTATTGGTTGTCACTTCAATTTTAAAAGGATGCATGTTATAAATAAAAATAAATTAATTGAAGATTAATAATTTATATTTTATTAGCAAAATTTATTTTATCATTGTAAACATAAAAAAATAATAGAAAAATAGTTAATATTTAAGGTAACAAATACAATCATTTAAGGAATTTTACTTTATAAGAATTTTAATATGAGTGATAATAAAAGAAATTAATATTTTATTAATTGAATCTTAACTTGGTTTGAATTGACATTGTTATCATGCAGAAAGACATGAATTTGAGTGTAAGGAAACACATTTATCCTCCTATCGAAAGATTGGAAGGGGACTATGAGTAATTTTAAGCAATTTGTATAAAAAAAATTATATTTTATCTAAAAAACAGATTAAAATCATTTAAATATGAAAAGTTTAATAGAAAATCATAGTATTGGGAATGATTAGGAATAGGAATTAGGGTCTATTACTATGAGTAGGACAAATCATTAATTAATTTTGGTATAGTAATCATATTAATAAATCGATGATAAGATTGTTATTCAAAGATTAGTAATCATATTAATAACAACTTTAATGATATTATATACACAATGCAATTGTTTCATATTTTAATTTAATACAAATATAATTAATTATGATTTTAATAGTTAATTTTTAAAAAGAATTTATAATTATGATTTAATTAGTTATTTTTAAAAATTATTAAGGGTATATATTGTTTTCTTTTTATAGTTTTGAAGTTGTTGCTTGTACAAGTGTTGTCGTTTGTTATTTCAAAAATTATTATTTTTTATACTTTTGAAGTTGTGGCTTGTTATTTTAATAAAAAAACTTTAATCTTACCAAATTTTTTAACGAATATCAATATTTTTAACATGTGGCAAAAATTTTAAAAGGTGTCATTCGATATTTTGGTATATCGAAAATTTTAATTTAATATCAAAAGTTATAATGAATATTAAATTTTTTTACCAAATACCAAAAAATTTAATGTGGTACTAATATTTCTAATGAAAGTTATTAGACATTTTGGTATATCAAATGTTCCTTTTCCCGTCCATATGTGGGGACTAATAGCTTATAACAAAAACTTTAATTGTATACAAATATTTCTAATTATATACAAAAATTTCTAATTGATATCAAAATTTCTAATCGATACCAAAAATTTTAATCCTTACCAAAATTTCTAAGACAATACCTAATTTTTTAATCAAAACCGAAATTTTATAGAAATTATAAAAAATATAAAATTTTGTAAAAATATTTTATAAATAAAAAGACATAAATAAGCACCTGATGCTCAAGGTGCTGCAGACATGTTTGCTCTATAGTTAGGTAATAGGTGGAGATAGATTAGGATGGTTCAGCTCTCAAAGGTGTCCAAAAGTTACAATTCAACTTCATTTAAGTTATATATATCTATTATGAATAATTAAATGAGTTTAGAATGTAAGTAGAGTTAAAATAGATGTTGGAGTAATTTGATAATGTGGTATCTACAATGCTGATCAATTGTAGTCTAGGTATGTATTTATGTGTAATTGTATTTGTATAGGGTTAAGATGGTATGTCATGATCTTTATACCATGTTTATTACACGTTTCACGCCAAGTAAATTTATTATGATGATTGAATTTGGAAAGGTTGTGATCATGTTGGTGGTTATTTTGGTGGATGTGTTTTGAAAAGCATAAATTGTGTTTGGAACATCAAGTTTAAGTCCCATAAATCTTGAAAAATATTTGTTATTGTCAAGATAGGTGACATTAGGGGTGATTTTCTTTTTTTGGTTGTGGCAAACTTATTTTGGTACAAGAGGTTAAATGTATCGATATAAATAAGTCAGTATTTTTAATCAACACATTTAATCCTGAACAACTTCAGTTACTTAAAACTCATTTTAAAATGTTTCTAAATGATTTTAAATGACTTATAAATATTTTTAATCAAGGCAAATGGTTTTCTATGGATGGGTAAATGTTGGTGTACAAGTTGGTTTGAGAGTACGAGTTAGTTCGAATTGTTTTGGCAACGAATGTGATGTCTCGCATTTAGATCCGACGACCAGATCGAGTGTGGGGTGTCACATCTCCATTATTAAAAATAAATTGAATCATTGAAATACGATCAACAAGCTACCAAAAATAAAAAACCAAGATGGTTTTTTTTTAAATCTTTATTTGCATTTAGAGATAGATTAGCAAAAATAGATTAGACATCAGAAGAAACGGTCCTTTAACTGCAAAAATTTTCAACAAATTTTGAAAAAACGATCGCCATTTTTTGGCCGAAGGATATATATATATATCATGTCAACTACAAACTACATCGTAGCCATTACAATGAAGAAGCTTTTACCTTTGTTACCCAAATATATGAAGGAATTTAGAAAAAAAAATGAGTATAATCCGTAATAATTTTTTTTATTCTATAAGTAATCTTTAAAAATTGTCATGTGTGTTTTTTTTTTAATATTCAAAATAATTCTATAGGTCACTTGTTAACTCTTGATCCTGATTGTAGAGTCTACAAATTTTACTAAGTGTATCAAATATTATAAAAATGAAATTTCATAAATTTAAAGAAATCAAAATTTTATATAAATTTTAAACATTTATTTTAAATATGAATTTAAAATTTCTAATATATATTTAAAATTTTCGATATAATATTTTTAGTTTGATATAATTAACATATTATATAAAAATAAATCTTAGTAAATGTGTCAAATTGCTAAGAATTATATCCCACATGTATCGTAGTTGAACATAAACACTTAAAAAATAAAGAGTCCAAATAAGGTAAGTATTAATGAAATCAAATGACAGAATTTTAATTAATCTTTATAAAATTGAAAAATGAAGAGTCAAAATCAGTAAAACCCCCATCAAAGCTTCGTAGCAATTACAAATTATAATGAAGAAGCTTTTTGCCTGTCTTATCCAAATATATAAAGGGTAAACTATAAAAATAATCACTTTTGTTTGACTCAAATTACATTTTAGTCACTTATGTTTGAAATGTTACACTTTAATCACTTACATTATCGTTTTGTTACGAAGTGGTCACTTTACCTCTAAACTTCATTACCTCCCTAACGACAGTCTTATGTAGCAGTCCAAATGGGTTTTAAATGCCAACTTGAATCTCTAGTTATTAGGATGAAAATAGGTTTTTAATTAAATAAATTTAATTTGGATTGTCACGTAGGACATTCAAGTTGGCATTTAAAATCCATTTGGATTGCCACCTAGGACCGCCGTTAAGGAGATAATGGAGTTTAACGGTGGAGTGGCCACTTTAATGAAACGATAACGTAAGTGACTAAAAAGTAACATTTCAAACATAAGTGACTAAAATATTATACATTAGCGACGTTTGAAAGAAAACTAATTGAGAGCTTATGGTTTACGGTGGAGTTTCAAGATTTAGTGTACTTTATCAGTTTAGGGTTTACGGTTAGTCTTAGGATTAGGGTTATGGCTAGAGTTTATGAGTTTATGGGTTTGTGGGTGTATGGTTTAAGGTTCATGGGTTTAGGGTTTAGGGTTTAGGGATAGAATATGAAAGTTGATTTAATTATTAAAAAAATTACAAGAATATATGCTATAAAATGGTGAGATTGCAATTTTTACTTACAAATTAATTTTAGCCCCTAACAAAATCTGAATGTGCACTTGTTTATCCTTAAACCCTAAATCTTAAACCGTAAGCAATCTAAACCCTAAACTATAAACCATAGATTTAGATTCTAAACCCTAAATCATAGCTCTAAACACTCGACCATAAACCCCTAAACTACAAACACTAAACCATTAACCATTAAACACTAACCTTAATCGCCGCTAAATGTTGAGCAACAATTCTATTTTCATTTAGGGTAATCGACACTCATTTCAATTTTATTCGATTTAGTTTTCATTTTTTCTTATTTTTTTTTGAATTTAATTTTATTTTGCTATTTGAAATTAACTGACTTAATTATGAAAAGTACGTTACAAATTGATAAGTAAACCCTTAAGAAGTTTTGCTTTATCGAAACCATTAAACCCTAACTAGTAATGTTAATCAAAATACAATTTATTTTTAATTGAATATATAAAATATAAATATTTTATCTTAATTAAAATATAAATTATATTGATTAAAATATAAAATATTTTTAATCAAAAAAATAATGACACTTAGAAAAAATTTGAAAGTAAAAACACAGAAAAATATTTGTTAAAAATGAAAAAAATTATTAAATAATTTATTATATAATCGTAAAAGAGATATGTAGTTTTAATTTTAAAATATTGAATTAATTCTCATAATAATTTAGGGTTTATGTGGTTTAATTTAGGGTATATAGTTTATGGATTAATCTTTATAGTTTATAGTTTAGGGTTTGGGGTTTATATTTTAGGTTTTGGGGTTTATATTTTAGGATTTAGGATTTAAGATCAAAGGTTAGTTTAGGGGTTAGGCTGGGTTTATAGTTTAGTTTTTATTATTTTAGATTTATGGGGTTTTAGGTTTAGTGCTTAAACCATATCAAATAATAAAGTTAGACTCTTAGTGTTTAAGGATTTAGGTATTAGGGATTTTGATAAAGTAGATAAAAATCATATATATGAGTTAAGGTGTATAATTTAGGGTTTTAGTATTTAGATATGAGAAATTAAATTATAAAACTATACAAATTAAACATATTGTTAGAAACAAAATAAAATTAATTTAAAGGAATCTAATTAATAATTAAACTAAAAAAATTTGTTAATATTGAAGGTATTAACGGCGTTTTTGAGCAAAAACGTCGCAAACACATTACTAAACAAAATGACGTTGTTTACTTGGGGCTTTAGCGCCGCTAGACATAAAAATGCCGCAAATGAATAGTTTTAATAGCGTTTATTTTAAAAAACGTCGCAAAAAACCATTGAAACGACAGAATAGTAGCGCTTTTTTAAAACGCCACGAAGGGCAATATTTTTTAATAAAACGTCACTATTTTTTCTTTCGCTATTTTGTTTCTGTCGTTTTAACAAAACGAGCCACGGTGCAAAATCCCTAATTTCTCTAATCCCCCCCCCCCCCAAAACAGCAGAAGAAACTCATCTCTCCATCTCTCTCTCTCTGTCTTCAAATCCGATCCCAAAAAAGTTCTCATCACCCTTTTACTCGTGGAATCCGTTCTGAAGTGCTTTCATTTCTCTTCATCTTCCTCAAGGTACTATTTTTCTTTCTCTTAGTTAAAGTTTTGGGGTTGGATTTGATAAATTGCAACATGTTTTGAAGTATGTTGGAGCTCTTAGAGTGTTTGGGTTTTGTTTTTAATTTTGTTTGTGTTTTTCATTTTGCTTTTTCGTGTTCGGCTTTGATTGACAGTTAATAATGTTTTTATTATTGGTATCCTTGTTGGATCAATGATTTTATTTTATTTTTTGTTAAGCTGGGAATGGAACAAAGTTTAGTTGCACTTGGATTTAGCTTCACTTATTTCTTAGAAAAAATTTCTGGAAGGAAAAAAAACTAATGTAAAAGAACATGAAAAATAAAGCTAACATTTGTGCTTGACTTTTGTAGTCGAAGTGGGTGTTGTTTGTAGTCGTCCTTAGTTTGAGTTTTGTACTGTTTGTCTTGTAATAAAGAGGTAACTTCTTTTTTCTTTATTAATTTTTACATGGTCTTCTTTAGTTTGTAGGCATTGAAATAAACAATGAAGAAAGTGGGGGGCAGGAGACTAGTTGGTGGGCTTTCCTCGTTAAATTGTATAGAATTTTATGGTGAACACTGTTTAGAAACACGTGAAAACTGAAGGTCTATAATAGCATTTCTTTCTCTTGATTTTAAGATATTATTCTCTTGTGCACAAGTAGATCGAAATGGTGATTCATTGTCTTTGTTTTATGCCCCTTGACAGTTGTAATGCTTAAAAGGTCGAAATTAGCATTGGCTTTTTTGATGAAATTTGGTTTTGTTTTTATTTCATCTGGGGTTTTTTGTTTATTTGTTGCTAAAACAATTTTCTCCCATTATTAGAGACTTAAAAAAGTCTGGTTATTTTGTGCAATCATCTGGTGTTTGATGGTAAATGGGGTTCGGTTCCTGCTGAGGTTTCACCTTCACAGATATTTCTTTCTAGAACAATTTCATCAATTAATCTACCTATCTTGCCGAGGGGCTCAAGTCTTTAGTTTTGAGCCTTTCAACTTGCATTTTTTGAATTGATAGAATTTATTCTTTTTCTTCTTCTTCGTCTTCTTTTTTTTTAATTTTTGGAAAACGACTTTTATAATGCATCATTCGTGTATTTCTTCTGTGAATTTGCTTTTGTTTTGTTCAAACTGTGAGTTTGTTTTATGTGATCATGAAATGATGCATATAATATCTTGGCGTTCTATGTGACCTTACCACAGTAATGGACTTACATAACTCATGGGGGTGTTATTTAAATTCTTGTAGCAGATTTCATCATTCCGTGAGAGCAAATCTGATGATAGACGTTTTTACATTTTCACTGCTACGAAGACCCTTCATTTGAGAACTGATTCAAAGAGAGATCGGGTTGCTTGGATTCAAGCTTTGGTATCAACTAGAAGCCTCCTTCCGCTGAGACCATTAAACGATAATCTCTCCCTTGTACCCCATGATTTGTCCATATCAACTGATAGGCTCAAGAAACGTTTGCATGAGGAGGGAATCAATGATGACCTTGTGAAGGATTGCGAGCAGATTATGCTTTCAGAGTTCTCGGAGATACAAGGGCAACTTAAAGTTCTTTGTGAAGAAATATCTAATTTTCTGGACACAATAAGGCAGTTGGAGGTAATTTCAGCTTGGTAATTAGTATGTGTGTGTAACAGCCCGGATATGACCCTAATCGGAATAGTAGTTTCGGGACCACGAATTCGAGTTAGAAAAATATCTTAATACTTTATTTGATATCTATGTTACGTATTTGAGCATGTGTTAAAATATCGTAGAATTATTTGCATGTTTGAGTGGCTAATTTAAGTAAAGGATTAAATTGAGTAAGTATGAAAATAACTATTGTGGAATTTAGGGCCAAATTGAATGGTTTTCTTCTTACATGAGATTTAAGTTGCAATTTAGCCTTTAATTTCATATTAGTGGACGGCAATGACCATGAGTTATGATTAAGTTATATTATTATATATTATTATTATGAGATAGTGGGATGATACCTAATAAACTATTATTATTTGACAAATAATAAGAAAGAAACAGAAACCATATTTCTTCTTCCCACTTGCTTCATCATTCTCACGAAAACAAAGTGAACAGAGAAGAAACTTAAGCTTCCATAATTCGGTCATTGCATGTCTCCTTGAGGTGAGTAATTTAGCTTAGTTTTTGTAAATTTTTGCATCTTTGAGTTAGTTACTTAAGTGCTATCAAACCCAAGTGGAAATTTTGGAAATTTAAGCATGTTCTATGTTCGGCCATGAATAAATGTTTTGGGTTTTGATATGTTTGAAGGACGAATGTTGAGCATAGATTAGACATTAACATGTTTTGAGTAGGAATTTAGATGAAAGGGGTGAGTGAAGGCTTAAATTATGAAAATAAATAATTGAGGGTAAATGCATAAATAAATGGGTTATATAGACTTGGGTAAAGATAATCCATGTTCGAATTTTTGATTTAGAAGTATCATTTGAAAGTTGCCATGGTTATAAATTTGGTGTTTGTGTGCTTAAGGCTAGAACAAGATATATGTATGTTAGATTACCAAATTCTTCTTTGAAATCTTTGATGGAATTTATTTTAATGAGGATTTCATGAAAAGAAAATCCATGCATGAACTATATAACAAGAAAAAAAAAAGAAAGGAATGAAATGATATATGTACTAAGGATATTCGGCTTTTAGTTGGTGTGGGTGGATTTTTGACATTTTGTATTCTTTACTTTGGGGACTAAATTGCAAAAGGGTTAAACTGTAGGGGTAAAAGGGTAAATTATAAATTATATGTTGTGATTAATTTTAATGATATAAAGGGACTTGAATGAGTTTAAGGAGTATTCGGCTCTAGCTCAAAAGTGTATAAATTGGTTACATTTTTGAATGATTGGTAAATTAGAAAATCTTCCAAATTTGTATTTTGAGCTAGAATGAATGAAACTTGATTTGAATGAGCTCTTTTTGAAACTATATTAGATCAATGACGGAAAGAACCGGAATCGGATCGGGGGAAGGCTAAATTAAACGAGTAGCTGGAAAATCTTAACTCATCCATCACCAAAGTAAGTTTATAAGCAATTAGTTGTAAATAAATAAATATTAAATTGAAATGTATGTTTCCAAATGAAATTTTATCTAAAGTCTTGATGGCCGAATGTGATATGCGATTTTAAATATCATTGCTGAATGCGATAATAGATGATCATGGACATGTAATTATTATATAAATTTCTTGGTTTGTTGAATTATGTATAAGTGTATATAAATTTTATAAATGTGATAGGGTATGAGATTATACATATGGATACCAACCGAATGTGGGTTGGATTATGTATGGAATGTAAATATATATATATTTTCGGGGTTGAATGAATGGTTATAAATTGAGTAGAGGTTTAAATGTAGGCCTTAAGTTAGTGAGTATTAGTTAATTGTGTATCATGAAATGGATGATTGTGGTGATTGGATACATAATTATGTGTTTAGTTGAATGTGGCCGAATGTGATGTTATGTTGAAGAAAGAAAGATTGGGTTGAGTGTGTGTATTTATGTGTGTTTATATTTATAATATGTGAATATATATATGTTATGTATAAGGGGAGAATTGTTAATGAGCACTGTGTGTGCGGAAATGTTAAGTAATGGCTCTATGTGAGCGATACATTACGGGATGAAGGCACCGTGTGTGCGGAAATGTTAAGTAACGGCTCTATGTGAGCGATACGTTACGGGATGAAGGCACTGTGTGTGCGGAAATGTTAAGTAACGGCTCTATGTGAGCGATACGTTACGGGATGTTGGCACTAAGTGTGCGGAAATATAAAGTAACGGCCTATGTGAGCGATACGTTACGGGAGTAGTACTATGTGTACGGTTCTCGGATTCCCTAACGACGAAAACATTTAGTGAAGGTAAACAAGAGGGTCAGATATGTACGTGTTATATGATAGTTCCTTCTTGGTATAAATTGGTAGGTTATTTTGGTATGGAAATTGAATGTGTGATATTCGGTTTTATTTGCAGACCAAAGATATGATATTGGTTATTGGTAACATATTATAGGTGTTGATGTTGCAATCAAATTAATGGTTAAGTCGAGTTGAGTAGAAACTTTTATAATGTTTGATTATATTTACTTCCTTGTTTATAACTTACTAAGCTATTTAAGCTTACATGGTGTGTTTGTTACATTGTTTTATAGATCTTTAAATTCGAAGCTCAAGCTCGGGATCCTTGTCGAAGTCAAACACACTATCAACTGTCTTTGGTACCCTTTTTATAAGTTGAACTTTTGGAACTATGGCATGTATAGGCTATATTACTCTTTTGAGTTTATTTTGAATATGATGTATATATTTGTATAAGCCATGCGAAAATGGCTTGTCCATCTTGTAAACCTTGGAAATTTATATTTTGGCTTGATGATTATGTTTAGTTGTGGTTTTGGTTGATTTAGTCTTAGTATATATATAAGTATGGTTGATGTATGGAGTTTAAATGAAAGGGAGTAAGGATGTTATACACTAGTTAACTATATTTTGCAATGAAACAGTTTTTGTTTACCAGCAGTGATGTAATTTTGAAAAATCACCAAAAATAGGAGAAATGGAATTAGAGAGTGAATAAGATATATAATTAAAGCTTATTATGTCTATTTTCATATAGAAGAAACAAAGTAAGTAAAGGAATTTTAAATTATAAGATATTTAAATTTTAGTGAGACTGTTTTGAATGACTTCGTGAATCCCTATTCTGTCTTGGAAAAATTGTTAAAAATTGTACAAAAAAAAATCATGGAGAATAGTTTATATGTTTAGAATCCTTAATGAGTCTATTTTTGATTGGAATAAACAAGAATATTATTGAGATTCTGTACAATGAAATAACTGAGTTTTTGTAAAGATAGGTCAGAACCATCAAACAGTGAAATAGGGAAAACTTTGATGAATAAATTGTACTAATTGATTAAAATTTACGGATCTAAATTTTGAGTTTTGTAACTCGAGTTATGGTCAATTTAGTTAACATGATGCAGTTGGACAGTTTTAATTTTTATGCCCCGAATTAGTAGTCAAGTCTAGTAATGCCTCATACTCGACTCCGACAACGGTCTTGGGTAAAGGGGTGTTACAGTGTGCCTTTGGATGAAAATGCTTGATTGATTTTTAGTTATTGGTTTTTTTTTTTCTGAGGGGGAGGAGGGGGGGTGACTTAATAGTTTGGTGGGCTAAAATAAATTTACTGGATTAGATTGCAGATCAATTTAGTTAGACTTGGACCAGTAACAAGTTCGACTTAATGAAATTAAAATGATTGATAGGCTAATTACCCCAAAGATCGTGCCTTTCAGTTTAATTTTAAGATGAAACTTTGATTGCATGCTGTTTTTCTAGGAATGATAGTTAAGCTGAGCAAAATAATACGAGATTTTGCAGTCGGAGATAAGCTAGTTAATAGGGAGTACAAATGTGTTAATGAATCTTTGGTTCTAGATCACTGGATAGCAGCAAATCTACTGATGCAGTTTGTTGACCTAATTATTTATTTAAATGGGTTGATTTGCAAGTTGATACTTAATTCACTTGATTTTCTAAAATTTTTATATTATATTTTTAAAGTGTTGATTCACGAGTCAAGTTAAGACTGCTATTCTTTTAAAGGGACAAGAATGCTCTAAGGCTTCCTTATTCATACACGTCCAAATAAACATTTTTTTTAAGATTATATAATAATGGTGAAATTTTAATTTTGGTCCTTATACTATTATCAAATTTTAATTTTAATTTCTATATTTAATTTTTTGACAGAATTTGGTACCTCAACTTTTATAACGTGGTTAGTTAATCTACCTATTTTATTTTAATTAAAATGTTGACTGAATTTGTAAGAATTTTAATAACATAAAAGACCTATTAAAATATTGAGCAAAAGAACTATTTGTGCATATATGCAGTATTAAGTTTATCTTCAGGAATTCTGCAGCAACAAGAAGTTCTTAAAGCAATTATAAGCTTAAAATTAAATCTTTATTAGTACATTGGCTTGATTTAGAGTATAACTTTTAGCTTCCTATCACAAATCATTTTTGCAACTCTTGTAACTTGATTTAGAGTAAAAGAAAAATACTAACAGAAAAAGGAGAAGGACAGTTCTTTGTTGTCACTGATATGAGCAATCATAAAGTTTTCTGTAAGGTTAATTGTATCATAGTCACAGCAAGAGTTTATTCCAAGTTTGGAAAAATATAATAGACGTCTTGTTTGTTGGCTTAATTTTAGAAAATTGCAAATTTTTGTTATATTTATAAGAGAGAAAAACAACTAAGCATAGCAAGTTTGCAGTTTAGATGGTATGCATTTACATATGGAAGGGAAAAAGAAAAACCTTTTGCAGTTTAGAAATTTTCTTTCTCATTAAATATGAATAGACTGGTAAACACTCCTCATATGTAAATAAAATAGTAAAAATTTCATATTGGAGGGTTATCTATTAAGTTAATGTTTGATGTTAGTAGCTTAGAGTTAGAAACCTTGGTTGGAGGGTTATCTATTTGTTGGTCCAAACAAATTGAAAAATGTTAAAAATTTTGTTCATTTGTTTTCAGTGATTGAATCTTCAGTTGGTATGTATCTCAGCTGAGATTATTGTTCATTTGTCAGCAGCATGTGAATGTGTGTGTTTGTTAAGTGACTCCTATGGTCTTATTATAAAGTTGGGCCTTCCACCTATTTCAAATTGTTATTAAGTTGGATAAAATTGCGAAGCCTTACTTTAAAAATGTTGAAAATTTTCCAACTCTAGAGAGCGGAGAAGTGAAGATGATTATAAAATATTTGTTGTTTTTCAGTTGCGAGAGGCTAAAACACACGACTTCAGTCTTTAAATCGTATCTTGAACAAAGGGGAGTTACTTTACCTGAAGGATATTTTTCTTGCAAAGTTATAATTCCCAATCCAAACTTCCGGTATGTACAAAATGGTATGTACTGAATAGTTTTTCAATTGCAGTGAGATTTATAGAAATTTTCCACCTGAGGTAATCACTTATGATCAATGGGAACCAGAACCCAAAGGTATGATATTCGGGTGGGTTAAGGGCGCTTTTCATGGTGGGAAGAAGGAAATGTAGGACTCTTTCCATCAGCAACTTAACTTCATTCTCAAAGACTGACCCCCATGTGGGACCAGTTTGTTATCGATGTGCCAATAACTTTTTTTCACTTTATTTAACATTATGTTATAAATTTCTTATGCATGTCATTCCCTTTTTGTCAATAATGTTGATAATATGCCTTACTATATGGTCATGAAATTCTTTTTCACGAATGAATTGCAATGTGTTAAGAGATTCATTGGGAAATAAAATGACATGTTATGATCTACCCTTTGTGTTTTGATATTATCCAGGCTTAGCTTTCTGTTGATTTTGGGTGTAGAGCTTTTAAGGACTACTTTTAAGCGATACTAATCTTGGTGTTAATTTATGGCAAATTTCAGTCATTACCTCTTTACATGGGAATATAGAGGTATGCATTGTCTTTCGATTATCGTGCCTTCTTTTTTGATTATTATTTTGCGGTGTTGTAATGTAACTATCCCTTTAATTTCTCTAATTTAGTCACCACATTCACTCCTGGCTAGTGATGTTTTACACATAAAGCACTGCTTTCAACTCTGCTTCTTTGTTTGGATTATGTTAATTCTAATGGAAGGTTGTGGTCATATGGAACTAAGTTGATTAGTGAATACAATGATAATATAATGTTATGGAGCGGTAGTAGGAGCAGCTATATCTGTATCAAAGTTGGTGCCACTTTCAGTGTTAATTTAGGTAGTGCTTAAGTCACTGCTTTTCTGTACATGACCATCTTAGGTGTCCAGTTGAGGATTTTGTCAATTGAAGAGGATTGTTTCATTAATATCTGTTTATCATGCACCTGATGTAGCTTTCTTTCATCACTTAGATATGTACTTGAATCAAGTAAAGTGGTGGATGACATTTGCTCCCAAATCCCTGTTATGCAATTCTTTTGGAATTTGCTTTAATATCTTCTTTTCTTTTAATATGCAGTGTGGAAGTTGATTGCCCCAGTTGTGAAGCAACAACCTAAAGTGATGAACAATGAGAGAGTCATCTGGATAAATAACTCAAACTCGCCATGATTTTGTTTTCTTTGATGAAATTTTATCACATCCTTATTGTTTATTTTTTTATTCTTTCCCCACTTCTTTTATTAATTTGGTTTTATAGTATTGATTAGCTTAATTTTTTTGTTTAAATGTTATAAATTTGAAAAATGATTAATTTTACTATTTTCCCTTAAATTTTTTATAATGTTTTAATCTTATTCTTTTTTATAACATTTTATTTTTCTATTTTTCATGAATTTTAGCGGCGTTTTCAGAAAAAGCGCCGCTAAAGGTCAAGCTTTTTGCGGCGTTTTGGAGAAAGCGTCGCTAAAGGTCATGTTTTTAGCGGCGTTTGTGGAAAAAACGCCGCTAAAAGTCATGATCTTTAACTGCATTTTTGGAAAAGTGCCGCTAAAAGTCATGACCTTTAGTGGCATCTGTGGGAAAAGCACAGTTAAAAGTCATGATCTTTAGTGGCGTTTTTTTCTCATAAACGCCACTAAAAATTTAGGCCCGTTCATTGGGCTCGGGCTGGGATAAAAAAATGAGCCTAAAATTTTGCCCAAGCCTGGCCCATATAAAAATGCTAAAACTCGGTCCCAGCCCGCCCATATTAATTTTTTATATTATTTTATATAATTTTTAAATATATATAATACATCAAAAATACTAAAAAATCAAAATAAATATTTTTCAACAAATTGAAAAATAAATTATAAAAAATAAGTAGACTTAAATAACATTAAAATAGATGCAACTTAACAAGCAAATACCTCTAAAATAATAACAAAATTAACAAACGTCTTTAAAATAATAACAAAATTAACAATAAAATGAGTTTTATATCTAAACAATAACAACAAAATAATAGAAATATAATAGTAAAATAGTAGCAAAATAAGGAGAAAAATAATAAGAAAACAATATTTAAAATATAGTTTTTTTTCCTTTAATGAATTCGTGTTGGGCCGGGTCGGGCTCGGTGTAACACCCCTTACCCGTATCCTATGCCGGGACCGAGTACGAGGCATTACCAGACTTAACAATACCTTTGGTCAAATTACTTAACACAT
This sequence comes from Gossypium bickii, assembly GCA_025503065.1. Taxonomy (NCBI): domain Eukaryota; kingdom Viridiplantae; phylum Streptophyta; class Magnoliopsida; order Malvales; family Malvaceae; genus Gossypium; species Gossypium bickii. The sequence goes on along the minus strand of CP106721.1, from coordinate 58,637,156 downwards.
ATACAAAATGACTTAATCAAGTCCCTATACATGCCATAACTTAAATCATTTATAAATAAAGATACCCATAGATAACTTGATAGTGTGAAGCGATCTCCGACGACCTCCAACACGAGTTTGTTTAATAGGACTCTGTAACATGGGAAAGAAAAGGGGGTAAGCTTATAAAGCTTAGTAAGTTCACATGTAAAAATAATAAGCATTAGCAATGAATTTAGCTTACTACTAAGCTGTCATAACTTGCATAAATAATGCTAAGTTCTTACTTTCCCAACTTACTCATTTGTGCCCTTATCAAAGTCTCAACATGACAAATCCTCACAACAAGTTCTCAATTTGATACAAACATTAAATCACATGCTTATACCTTATTACTCATGTTTACATTAATCTGTCTACTCGAGTCACAGTCACTAAATTATTTATATCTCGATCTACAGTACTCCAAATTAAGATCTGTTAATTTTCTCTGAAAATAGACTCATATATCTTCATACCATAAAATTTCCAGAATTTTTAGCTAATCCAATTAGTACAGTTTATTCATTAAAATTTCCCCTGTTTTACTATTTGACTATTCTGACCACTTTTCACTACAAATCAATTTTCTCATTGTACAGAATTCAAATGATGTTATAATTTGTTTCATTTGAAACTAGACTCATTAAGGATTTCAATCATATAACTTTTCTCCTATAATTATTTTTGTACAATTTTTAATGATTTTTCTAAGTCAAAACAGGGGATCACGTAATCATTCTGAACCAATCTCACAAGAATTTAAATATCTCAAAATATAAAAATTCTTTGTTTTCTCTGTTTCTTTTTTATGAAAATAGACTCAATAATCTTTAAATCAATATCTTATACAACTTATAATTCAATTTTTACTATTTTTGGTGAATTTTCAAATTCACGTCACTGCTGCTGTCCAAAACAGTTTCATTGTAAATTTTTGCTCTCTCTCTCCCTTTAATTGTATTCATTACTTACTTATAACAATCTTTCTAATTTCCGGTTACATATCGAGCATATTGCTCATACGTTACGCATGAATATACCTACACTTATCACTACAAAGTCACACATAATTTCACTTAATCGATTTTCCCATTGAACACTCGGAATATACACGGATACGTAGAGAATTAGCACATAAGTGCCACACTGATATGTAGCCGAAGCTACCACTGTAATGTAGCCAAAGCTACTACTATTCACTGATCAGGTAGTCGGAACTACCAATTTTTCACTGATCAGGTAGCCAGAGCTACCACTTTTCACTGATCAATAACACTGGAAATATCCACGGACCTGCTCACACAAGTTGTCAGGTGTCTGCAACACATGCTAGATCACCCAGCACCCGGGACTCACTGTAACACTGGTCTCTAGTATCCACTTCTATTCCTATGTTCAACCGGGAATTTATTCTTAACACTTATTTTAAACACTTTATCACTTGAATAATTCATAAATAATTTTTCTTCCACAATCAATACTTTCTGATTTGGTCTTACATGTAAATTTATACCAATTCTCATTAAAAATGTCGAGTCAATATCGAACATTATAATTATATTGGAAAATTAATACTAAAGTATTCATAACTAAAATTTCAATTTAACAATCAAACTTGCATCATTGAATGCTTATTAAACATATGAACTTACCTCGATACCAAAACGGCCATTTTACCAACTTTTTCGATTTTCAATTTTCCTCCCGTTCTAGGTCCAAATCTCATTTTCCAAGGTCTAAAACATCACATTTCACTTATTTAATTAATTTACTATTCAAAACAGTCCTTAACTCAACTTTTGTAAAATTATAATTTTAGCCCTAAACTTTTACATATTTACACTTTTGCCTCAATACTCAAAAATTAAACTTCAGCCTTTATTCTTATGTTTTATAACATGTTGGTCATTTTTCTCCTCTATGACAACATCAAATTCTTACTAATTCACACACTTATGACAATTTTATAACTTTTACAATTTAACCCCTTTTATACGGTTTCATCGAAAATCATCAAATAAAACTCGTTTCTCTAATCATAGACATGCATAATCTACCATAATTCATCAAAATTCACAATTATTCAACATGGGCAATTTTTTAAAATTAAACTCTAGCTCAAAATAATGGTAGAAATAGCTAGACTAAGTTACCAGGATTTCAAAAATACAATGAACATTAAAAACGGGGCTCAAAAGCACTTACTATGAAGCTTGAAAAGCTTGAAACCCTTAGCCATGGAGTCTAGAAATTTTCGGCAGTAACTTGAAGAAGATAAGCAGATTTTTTTTTCTTGTATTTTGTCTTTTTATTCATTTAAAACACTAAATGACTAAAATGCCCTTAAGGCTTTTCTTTCAATTTTATCCAATTCATGCCGATATTTATCCATCAAGTTATTCAATGGTCTAATTACCTTTTAAGGGCCTCCAATTTAAAACTCATAGCAATATGACACCTCTAATATATGGAACTCAAGTTTTGCATTTTTTACAATTTAGTCATTTTGACTAAATTGAGTGCTCAAACGTCAAATTTTTTTTAACGAAATTTTTACGAAATATTTCCGTAAAATTGTAGACCATAAAAATATAATAAAAATAAAATTTTCTTTTTCGAATTTGTGGTTTCGAAACTTCTGTTTCGACTAGACCCAAATTTGTGCTGTTACACCCGGGCCAAAAATGCCTTACCCGAGCCTGGCCCATTTTTTAAACGAGCCTTATTTTTTTGTCCAAGCCCATTTTTCGGGCCTATATTTTTGCTCAAACTCTCCCACATTTCGGGCGGGCGTTCGGGCCGGGTCGAGCCACCCAGCCCATGTACACCTCTAGGGACCAAGCCTCACCCATATATATAACACAATTTTTTTTATATTTATATTTAAATTTATTAATAGTCACATCACTAACATGATGTGACTAGTTATAATATATATATTAATTCAAACTTTTACTTTTTAATGTATATTTTTATATAAAATTTTTATATAAAATTTTAAAAAATTTTAAATATCTTTAAAAAAATAAAAAATCTTAATGTAAAATTAATAAAATATTAAACATACATTTCAAATATTATAAAATTAATAATTTCAAAAATAATTTGAAAAATATACATTTAAAATTTATAAAAAATAATTTCAAAAATATATATCTAAAGTTAAAAAAATAATTTTAAAATAATATTTAAAATTTTAAAAAAATATATTATAAAACATTTTAAATATACATTATAAATTTTTTAAAATTAATAATATAAATTAAATAAAATAAGAAAATAATATAAAATTTCAAAAAAGAAAAAAATTAAAAAAAAAAGAAAAAATTAAAAAAATTAAAAAAAAAAAAGAAAAGGGCAAAGGGTGTGGTAGGTGGTGGTGCCATTTAAAATGGCTCCACCAGAAATGAGAAATTGTTTTAAAGGCCCTCATCTTTTCATAATTTTTTAAATTATGATTTTTTAAATGTATTTAAAAAATTGTATTTAAAAATTTTAAATGTTTAAATGTTTTATATTATTAAAAATATAGGTAATATTTATAATTTAAAAAAATTAATTTAAAAATGTATTTTTAAAATTTATAAAAAATAATTTCAAAAATATATATCTAAAATTTTAAAAAATAATTTAAAAATAATATTTAAAATTTTAAAAAATATATATAATAAACATTTCAAATATACATTTCAAAATTTTTAAAATTAATAATAATAAATAAAATAAATAAACAAAACAAAATAAGAAATAAAATATAAAACTTCAAAAAAGTTAAAAAAAAAAAGAAAAAGACAATTTTTTTTAATGTTTTCTTATTCGTGGAGTTATTCTAAATAACGTCACCACTTTATTACTATAGTTTCTTTTTAAATGTGTTTTTTTAATTTAAAATTTTTAAAAATAATATTTTATTTGGTGGAACCATATAAAATGACACTAGTATATTTTAATATATATATTTAAATGTGTTGTTTTTTTAATTTAATTTTTTAAAATATTTTACGTTTCAATGATTCTAAAATAGTTTCACTTAAGTGGCAATTTTCTCAATATTAAAAAAATTTAAATGATATATAAAATCAGTAAAACCCATCAAAGCTTGGTAGGCATTACAATGATATATAAAATAAAAAAATTAGTTAAATACATTTCAGTTTCCAACTGGCAATTCTCAATAAATACCCCAACATTCACTTACATCCTTCATTTTTTCATTTGGATCCGAATCTGCAGGCTGCTGGAATTCTCTCTTTCCTATTTCATCATTACTTCCTCTTCTACTTCTTCCAAACTTACAATTCTCACTTTTTGTTTCTTCTCTATCCAAATATCAATGCAATCCCTGCGTCTCGACTTCTTCTTTTCTCACTCACCGCCCCTTCTATATGATGAGTTCATCGCCAATACGAATGACAGGGATGTGGGAAATGTTGGCTCAATCTTTGCCTTTCTTCTTTTCACAACGTTCCTCCAGCAGAGGACATTCAGAAATTCGCAAATAAGAAAGAGAGGGAGGGAGCATGTTTGGGGGCATGGATTGGAGCTTGGGACAGCTGTCGATATTCAACTTGCAAAGAGAGGTGAGGTGTTGAAACCCCTTGTACTCCAAGCTCTTTAGATTTGGAAGATCCCCGATATACAGAGATGTAAGAGATGAGGGAAGCAGATGTTCATCTGGAAAACACTCCATCTCTACTTCTGAACACCCGATTCCGAAAGATGTAAGAGAAGGGAGTGTATGCAAACTCCATTCCCTTTTCCTAATCAAGCTCTCAATTAGTTTATCACTCTTCCAGATTGTAATATCTTTTAATTTGGAGGGAAAACCCTCTTTTGGAACCCTCTCTATTTCTGGACAATCATATATTGCCAAAACCTCAAGGGATGGAAAGACGGAGTGCATTTGCTCTGGCAATGACTTTAGACTTTTGCAACACCAAAGCCAAAGTCGGGTCAAATTGGTGACAGATAATCCATCTTCAATTTGAAAAGATATCAAATTTTGGCAGAACAATATATACAAAGAATCGAGACATGTTAGATGCTGGTGGTGAGAGCCCTCTAAAGCAGCAGTAATAAACTTCAACCCTTTACATTGCCAAAGATCAACTAGCTTTAGCATAGGAAACGATCCTAATGGGAAAGATTCCAGTTGACCACACTCCATATCTATTATCGCCAAAGATCCAAGGGATGTATACAACAAGATTTTTGAATAATCAAAATCTTTGCACCTATGGATGTTCAGTTCTTTCAGTGTAATAGACACAGTACCTTCAGGAAGGGATCTGATATCAGAACAATTTAAGATATTTAACTTGTCAAGATGAGTGCAGTGTTGCAACATCTGTTCCAATATGGAATCATTCATTTTCGAACCTTGAATTCCCAACTCTCGAAGCCCACAAGGCAATGGCTCCAACTGCAATGCATCACAGTTTTCTAACTCAAGTTCACAAATGCTTGGTGTCCTTGGGAGAAAACATTCAAGCTTCTCACATTTTGCAATCACCAATTTCTTTAAAGAGGGGAGGTGTTTGGGTATAGACTTGATTAGCTTTGGACAATCCTTGATGCGTAGCTCTTGCAGAAGGGAGAAAGCTTCATCACTCCTACACAACCATTCTTCCCACCCAGCCATGTTCTCAAACACTAGGATTTCAAGAGATCCAAATGGTTTAGTCGAAGCTTGTCCATTACCGTAGAACTCCTCACCAACCATTACAACTCCGCTGAACCCAGAAATGGAGAGAGATTTCAAAGATGATAATTGGCCAAGCGATGGAAAAGATAGGCAAAATTTACAGTCTTGCAACTCCAAAGATACCATATTTGAGAAGGAAAAATGCCCCACCCATTCTGGAAATCTCGTGCCTTTGTAACTTCCGATAACTAGATGCTTCAAGTTTGCATTAGGCTCCAGTTGTTCCAATACTTCTCTAACATGCTGTGAGTCACCATCAATATCATCATATTCATCCCATGTCAACTTCAACTCCTTAAGATTAACCTTATCCTTCAAATTGGCATCTTTGGCATCCCTGGCATTTACAACATTTTTCAGTCTTGAAATGGCAAGTCTTCCACGTAAATGCTTGAGCTTTCCCAACTCATTAATGCTTGAACCAGTTTGATCACCTAAAACAAAATCTGTTAAGATTCGAATATCTTTCAACTTACCCATTCCTTCTGGCATCCTAGTTAACTTTGTTCCCCTGATATCAAGATAAAGCATGTTGATCAATCTCCCCATGTCTCTCGGCAACTCAACAAAGTCACTGCATCCATGCAATGTCAATGATTGCAAATTATACAATGAACACAGAGAGTTTGGCAACCTTCTGATTGAAGTTTCTGAGAGATTCAAATTTCGTAGATGCTTCAAACTACCAATATCTTCCGGCAATTCATTGATATTTTTATACTTGGCCAAAGAAAGCACTCGTAAGCTTGATTTCATCAGCAAATCATGCATTAGCACATTGCTAACATCTACCCGATCGAAAGAAGACTTCACGTTTATGAAAGTACGCAGACCTTTTGCTTTAGGTAGACTTCGAAATTTTTGCCGCACATCACTACGTTCTTGGACATTGGACAAATGACGGGTCTTTTCAGTTATTACACAAGAACCACCAGTCCCTTCCAATCTGCAGATGAATTCTCCGGTGACAGATTTAGCCAAGTCACTAATTAGATCATGCATGACAAAACAAGATTCCTTTCCTTTTGATTGTTGAAAAAAGGACCTCAATCTCAAATCTTTGAAGTACTCGTTACCCAGTTCTTCCGGATCTCCATTATCTTTCGAAAGCTGTAAAAGTCCTTCAGCCATCCATAATTGAATAAGTTCTTCCTTTCCGAATTCGCAATCTTTAGGAAAAATTGAACAATAAGCAAAACATCGCTTTAAATGTGAAGGAAGATAATGATAACTTAATGTTAGCGCTGGAAGAATATTACTTGCAGTATTTGGTATGTCCCAAAAATTGCTATGCAATATTTTGTTCCATTCATCAGCGTCTAGTTTACAGCGAAGGAGACCTCCAAGTGTTTTTGCAGCCAAAGGAAGACCGTTACACCTTTTGACAATTGCTTCACCTATTACCTTCAGATCCGGATGCGTGCTTGGGGTTGTACCAACGAATGCATGCTTTGCGAATAGCTTCCAACAGTCATCACTTGATAAGGTCTTCAGATGATAAGTTGGAACAGTCCTCATAATGTCGGCAACACTTTCATTACGTGTGGTTACAATAATCTTGCTATTTTGAGCCCCAAATTTGAAAGGAATGCTGAGCTGCTCCCACACAGCATAGTTTTCATTCCAAACATCATCCAAAATGATTAGATATTTCTTTCCCGACAGCTGCTCTTTGAGTTTAAGTTGAAGCTGATTTAAGTTCTCCCTTTAAGCACAGCTACATTTGATCTCTTCAAGAATGGTTTTGGTTACCTTGAAAGCATCGAATTCCTCTGAAACACACACCCATGCTTTGGGGTGAAACCATTTATCCACTCGGGGTCATTGTAGATCAATTGGGCAAGGGTGGTTTTGCCAAGCCCGCCCATACCCACAATGGGAATCACATCTATCTGATTTTCAGACAGATTTTGAGGATCCAACAACTTCATGATTTCTTCTTTTTCATCATCTCTGCCACAAACATCAGACTCGTCCACCAAACAAGTCGCAGGTGTTCTTTGAAATGCCTTTTCTCCTTTAAAGTTTTCTTTCAGACCCAGAATCTGTTTTTGGTTGAGTAGATTGTCTAGTCTCCCAAGGATATCCTCCAGCTTTGACTGCATCCCATCATTGAAATGATTGAAAGAAGAGAAAACGCTCCAAACCCACTTCATAGGAGTAGTTTGATATTCGGATTCGATCTTGTTCCGAAGAGCTTCAGTAGAGATCTCGTCCAGGAGGTCCTCGGCATCATAAACAGCATGTTTGAGCTCATCAGTCCAACTTTTGACATTTGGGTTGGTAATCTGCTTATTTTCAGCATCATCCAGCACTGCTTTCACCGACATCAAGGTTGGCTTGAGTTTCTTCTGCAGATCAGCTTCAAGATTCTTTCCTTTGATAAGCCTCAGAACATCCCCAGAAACAATCCTATCAAGCAGCACCTGAATGGAAGTAGAGAGAAAAGCTTCACCCACCATAGCCATTTTTTTTTTTTTTTTTTTGGTAAGGGAAGGTTTAAAGGAAGACGAAAAGGGAAGTAATAGCAAAGAAAGGAAAAGAAGAGTGGTTCAACTAAAGAGAAGAAGGTTGCAAAGATAAAGGATTTGGATTTGAAACAGAGAAAGAAATTGCAAAGCAAATAGTAAACAAGGAACAGTAGAACGATTGGATGAAAGGGGAAGGCTTTAACTTTGCAAGTACTTTGTTTCAATAGAGATGAAACGAGCTGGTAGCAAAAATCGATTTGTATTGAAAAAAGAAATTGCATTTTGAATTAGGTTAAATTTTTGAATTTTAATAATTCTAATAATTCAAATAAAATTTAATATAAAATTATTTTATTTTATATTTTAAAATGTTTTAGTTATTTATTATTATTTTACATTTCTCCCAAATCCATTTTACTTTATTGCCCCTGCCCCACCCCACCATTTTCCCCAAATCAATTTTTAAAATCCCTAAATCAAATCTATCACTTATCATTCATTCGAAGTTTCGAACCCGAAGCCTTCCATTTTTCTTTCTTCGTCAATTCATTCAAAATTCAATATTTTATTAATTGATTAATTATAGAAGCCGCTTAATTGTTAAATTATAGAAGCCACTTAATTGTTTAATTCTCGTATTTTGTTAAAATAATATTTTATTAATTAAAAATAAGCATTTTTTAAATAGATACTTAATATTTTTAGGATTTTAAAATATGTGTTTGTTGACTAGAACTGAAATTTGATTTTGATAAAAAAAAAAGTGAATCTAAAGTTAAATATATGATTAGAGATAATTTTTAAAGTAGTTCCTTAAAAAGCTACCTAGAGATTTTTTATATTAAAAGTATGCATAAGTTTAAAAATTTACGTAAAATATTTGAGTGGATGATATTGTGTTGATTTAATTATTACAAAGGATTAAATCTGAATCAATTAAGATTTCAAATATATTATTAAAAAATAACATAATTATAACACTTATGTAAATTAAATTATATTAAACTATTTTATGTAATTAAATTTTATAATTATATGTCTTAACAATATTCTTAATTATTCAATATTTTAAAATTTTTAATAATATTTTTATTGGTTTAAATATTTTTTTAAGTGTTTTACTATGTATTTTAAAAATATGGTCTGAAACTATTTTATTTGTTTAAATATTAGTTTAAACCCTAGACTTTAATTAAAGCCTAAGTAAATCCACTTATTTAAGTACAAAATAATTTATATTATTGAACAAATTAGACTATCAATTTACTAGTCTAAACGGTTTAATTAATTTGACCGATATGATTGGTCGACTGATTTACCTGATTCTATTAAGGGTAAATTACACCAACAGTCACCCATAGCTGACAAAACAGTCACTTAAGTTTTATTTCAGTCACTCAACTTTCAAAAAGTTACAAAAATCACTAACATTATAAAAAGGTGACAAAATAATCACTAATCAACAATTTCCATTAAGGTTTTTAACAGATCTCGACGCGTGTTAAGTTAACGGTGATGTGGCAAGTTAACTTGCCAAGTTGGTGATATTTGTTGGTGTAAAGGTTCCTACTTCCTTCCTTCCATCTCAAGGACCAAAGCGCAATTTTCCTCATCTCCTCTCACCATTTTTTTCGGCTGGGAACTTCCACAAAACATCGCCCTCAAAAGATATCTTAATGCTTCAGAACTCCAACAGTGCCGTTATATTCTCTCCTAAAAAAACAAACAGCTTCTTCACCTCTCTTCATCTTCAACCTTTTTCAGTTCTATGGATGCTCTTTTCATCATCTCACTTGAGTAACCATTCTCTTTATGGCTCGCACCATCCCTTTCTACAATCGTCGAACCTATTTCCCCGAACCCAGTATTCGAACCGGTGAACCCATTTGCTACATCAATTGCATCTTGTGTTTTTCCAGCAAAGAGAGTATACCCACAAACTCCCATGATTCTCCTTGAACAACCTTGTGTTTTTCTTTTCACGATTTGTCTAACCACATCAAGATAGCCAAGTCCTCAATCTGCTCTGGCCTCTTTGAGATTACCTAGCATTCCAACAACACAGGCAACAATAGCATCTTGATTCCCAACCCAACTAAGCATATACAAAAGTTTCCCAACCCAACCCAACTATTTTGGAGAAAATATTTTCTTAGATTCTATTTTTTTAACACGGATAGAACATAGGAGGCGGATAGTGCTTGATTGTTAGAGACCGATAAAGACACTGGTTTACGTCAAAGGAAGGGAATGGATGACCTATTTCCATTGTGCTGCATTTGCAGTTGGGAAACTCTAATCTTTTATTCCAGTTCCTTGAAACTTGCTCGAATGCGTTGAGGATGTCACGGTCAGAAACGAGATTGCATTACATCTTACTCTGAAAAATGACCACACCGACATTTTTCATCTCTACATGGATGGCCGCAAAAGAACCGTCGTGGAGGAGGCAATAGTTTGGAAAGAGAGGTTGTGTGATTGGAGAGATGATGATGATGACAACATTGTGTTGCACATTGCGACTATAAAGCAACAACACTGGTATATATCATCATAATGATAAGTTGCGTATATTCCTTTGATAATCTTATTAATGAATGTTATATAATATTCTCACAGAGCGATACAAACCGTTGTTGGATTCCTTTTATGGGTTAGATGTAAAAGCTAAGAACTTGGAAGGCTTGACAATTTCGAGAAATCATAGAAAATGTTGGAAGACAAGGGTTGAACATGAGTAGTAGCCGAAAGATGATGATACGACCACCGCCAAGATTAAGTGCATTAAGAAAAGAACTAATCGGTCCGAAAGAGCATTAATAAAGTTGATTCGCACAAAGAATGGGTTGTCGGAGAACATGATCAATGCAACATCTGGTAGTAGCGGTATTTGGTCATACAAATGATTTACCAATCATCTTTAAGCCCACCGAAAGGTCATTGGCAATGTGATAACACTAGTAACCTCACCACCACCACCTCCTCAAACCTTACTACTACCACTAAATTTAAACTTTTTAACGACAATTACGATGAAAATTTTTCTAAACATGTGTTGGGTAAAGAAAGAATGAAAACTGATACAACAATCATGAATCCCAACTTGTTTTTAGGGTTTTGGTTATTCAATTTTATAGCAACATGGCATCTCCATTTTTCCCTTTCTTCTTCTTCTCCTCCTCCTCCTCTTATTCTTATTCTTTTTCTTTTTCTTTTTCTCTAACCCTAAAATGGTGCTTATAGGGCTATTAAAGTGAGAGTAACCGGCCAGCTGGACGATTTTTTGGCACCAATGACGCTGTCACCTGCCATGTCACTTTGCCGTGATGTCTGTGACAGAAAACGACAAAAAGGACTGTTTTGTAACTTTTCAAAAGTTGAGTGACTAAAATGAAATCTAGGTAACTGTTTTGTCAGCTACCCCAAAGTTGGGTGACTGTTGGTGTAATTTACCTTTCTATTAAATAAATCATTAAAATTTTATAAAAATAAAAATATAAAAAAAAGTTATTTCAATTCAACCAGTTTAACTACCCAATCAATTAGTTAGTATTGATTCTTGGATTAACCAATTTAATGTCTTTCTTCAAACCATTACTCCAGCCGATTCTCAATCTAACCGATCAAACTAATCTATTCAAACAACAATGTTCAAAAATCGCCTAAATAATAAAATCATAAATTTCAAAGTTAAAATTCCGATTCCAATTCTCAAACCATACCTAATGGTTTTAGCTTGTGTTTGCAAACACACACAAAATCATTTAATACTTGGTAACACAAGAATTAATTGCTATCTTTTTATGACAACGCGTTTTTGGTTGTTTGCAAATAATTTAGCATAAAGAAAAAAATATCATATTATAACATAACCAATAATATTATTATTCTAAATTAAAAATCATATTACACATATATGTATGTGAAAATAAATATTTAAAATATAAACGTGTGTTTAAAAATATCATTTAATAATAAATAATGAAACTTATGGTTTGAAAATAATTAATCATAACAACATATAAAATATATACGATATTAAAATTTTAATAAATAAATTAAATTATGAGTAAAACAAAATTTATCCACAAACATATATCAGATAAACAATATTAAATGTACTACAATGATTTGTCATTAATTGTAAGTTAGAGTTAAGTTGACTTGTTATACCAATTTAATTAAAAACATTATAAAGATATACAACTGATGAAGATAATAAATTATGCATATTAAAATAAAAATTTATAAAATATATCAAAATAAAACTTTAGTTAAGTGGTAAATTTAAAGTTTTTCCAATTCAATTAGCATGGAATCAAATTTATCTATCTATTTATAATCTACAAAAACACATGTAAGTTGAAAGGGAAAGAAGTTCCAAAACTACCTTTAATTCCACTGCATTGGGTTGTAAGTAGAGCTTTTTAGCTTGGATTAACTTTATCGCCAGTGGCGGAGTCAAAATGTTAATTTTGGGGGGTCAAGTTAAAATTAGACCTTCTACGTAATAATCAATTTAAACATAAAAATAATTTATTCAAAAGAAGCAATATTCCAGCGTAACAATCGATTCAATCCAAATTGACTAATTCATGATCATCCAAAAGCAACCAAATTTGATCATCCAAAAGCAAGGACATTTTTCACAATTTCCTAATCCAAAATTCACATAACTTTCGATTAGATTAACCATTTTTTTTCGTTTTCACTAGAATACTCACTACTTCACAAGTTATCATTTGACATAATTTTACACAAAGTAACCAATGTTTTTTTTCCTCCCATTCACTTTGGCTCAAACTTACTATACATCTAGCTATTTTTGCTTTATAATAAAGATTTACTAGATGGTTATGTTTTTGGTTATATTACTTGTTAATATATATAAATTGTGGTGCCAATGAGGGCATATTAGTTAGGCACTTAGGTTGTGTGGTTTTGGTATGTTTTAGGTATGTTTATATGTGTTTTGAATAGGTGAAAATGGTTGGAAATAGTTTGACTTGGTGCGTAAGAAATGGTTGATGAATTAGCTTGAATGTGAAGTCGTCTGCCTTATACAGAAGTTTTTTTCGATAATTGTTCCAAGATGAGGGCAACTTCGAGATGATCCATGATCGAGATACTATCGAGCATTTTGAATTCGAAATACTTCATCATTAAAAATTTATCAGTACATTGTCACTCGGTGCTGTATTTCTCTTTAAGAGCTTTCCATATTTCTACCGGGGATTGCACCGACATGTAAAGATCATACAATCGATCAGACAAGGTGTTGAGAATGTGTCCTCGACTTGTGAAATTGTCTTCTTCGTGCTTCATCTTAAGTTCAGCCACTTTCGTAATTTCCTCGGAGTTTGCATTGGGGTAGGATCCTCTACTGGTTGTAGGTTTGGATCCAGAACGTATGCCACATTTAAGATGATGAAGAAGGAACATCTTGTCTTTCCAATGATTGAAGTTTGAACCATCAATATCCACTCACCGTAGGAATATATTAGGATACAAATGACATGTCATTAGGGGTTATGTGATTTGGGTGCTGGTCCATAAGTCCTATTGGTGGCTGAGTTATAGGCATGTGTTGCGGATACTCGTCAGCTTGTGTGAGCAGCACCGTGTAACTTTGTCATGACCGTCAGCTTGTGTGAGCAAACATGTTGATAGCTCTAGTGTGAGCATTATATGTGATCTGAGATTGAGATAGCTTCGGCTATGTATGTGGCACTTAAGGTGCGAGATTCCTGAATATCTGATAGTATTTCAAATGGTTCAACGGGTATGTCAAAGGTGTGGATAAGAATTACTTTGATACGAGATAGTACGGATATGTACATGAACCGAGTAATACATTGAAATAAGGAAAATTATGAAAGTTACATCTAACTTTGTGAATGAAAATGTGATAGGTTGGTGATTCATTATAAGTTATGTTATGTTTTATTTGCTTAGTTTGAGCATATATGATGAGTTGATTTAAATGTTCTACGAACTTACTAAGCTTTATAACTTTCCGTGTTTTATAGTGTAATCAAAACTAGCTCGGATTTGGGATTGTCGGAGACTTCATCACACTATCCATCTATCACCTTGGTACTTTTGAACTTAAGTATTTTGAGTATATGGCATGTATAGGAACTTTGGTCATTTTAATATATTTGTTGGTAATTAATTTAGCCATTTGAATTGGCTTGTAAATGTCTAAAGTTTGGTTTTGTGTATAGCCATGAAAGTTGGCTTAATTTGGCTGGTTGGTTGTGTATATATTTGTGCTTATGGCTTGTGTGGTAAGTTTGATGATGGATATGTGATACTTGTTGATAATAGGTATTGTGGATGTCAAATGGTTGATGATTTGAGAACTAGTCTGCTTGTGAGTTTGGGCAAAATGATACATGTTTGAAGGTGTTCATTTAATTGAATTCTGATTGTGAATTTGGTATAAATGGAATAGCATATTGTGGTACATGTATGCTTTGTTGTTGTTGATTTTTAAATGGGTATGATTTATGCTTGGTTGAGATTAGATAAATGCCTATATATGCAACGATTTGGTGCCAATTGATTTGGTTTTGGTGTATGCAAATTTTGGTGGCAAAATGGCTTGGTAAATAGCCTATTTTGTCCGCACAGGCGTGTGTCTCAGCCGTGTATGACATACGATTATGTTACACGGTCATGTGTCCTCTGGTGTTGAATTAAAAATCAAGTCAGTAAGCTTCACACGGCCTCACACACGAGCGTGTGTAGCCATTTTCAGGGAACACGGGCGTGTGTGTTGGCTGTGCGACCCAAATCAAAGAGTTACAAGGGGTAGGACACATGCTGAGACACAGCCATGTGATCCCATTTCGAATGTTCATGCGACTGTGACACGGGTGTGTCTTTGTCGTGTTAGACACACAAGCGTGTGTCCCCTATATTTTGCAAAAAATTTCCAAGTGTTCCAAAAGTTTCTTAAATTATCGATTTAGTCTCGAATCACCCCGAATGCATGTTTTAGGCCTCGTAGGCTTATATAGGGATGATATGTATGTGTTGAATGATGATTATTTGGAACTTGAAAATGTATGTGAAATGTATGTGTAACTGTATAATATGTTCGGTAATGCTCCGTAACCCTATTTCGGCATTGAATACGGGTGAGGGGTGTTACACACTCGTCTTGATTCAATTTGGGATTCCTTAAAACCTTCAAACATCCCATTAACTCAGGGAATCTCAAATAATCCACCCGTTGGTTGTATAACCAATTTAGACCCGTTATCGTCCTACTACAGCCAACAAAATCACTTACATAACCAATTTGAACTCGTTACCGAATAAATAACTAGTATCTGAAAACAATCATTAAATTTACCGCTGTCAAAGCTCTATTAGATTATCGTTAAACAAAACATACTTTTAAATTAAAAAAATTACTAAATAAATAAAAACAAAAATACATAAAAAAATGATCCGCATCTCTCTCCTATTCATCTTTTAACAAAATATAAGTAATTTTTTTTCCTTCAACTCAGATTGATCTACCATTAGGGGTTATATATACCAATTTGGTCATGCCAAATAGAATGACTCCACCAAATAAAATATGATTTTTTTTAATTTTAAATTAAAAAACACATTAAAAAACAGCAATAGAGTGGTGGTTTCATTTGGAATGGCTCCACCAATCAGAAAACAATGTTTTATAGTTTTAAAAGTTTAAAAAACAAAAAAAAAATTGACACTGACACGTACAAAACTGGTGGCGCCGAACTTTTTGACTCCACCAAAAAAGGATTATTTTTTTAAAACTCCTAGTTTTTCAAAAATAACAATATTTTCTTGGTATTTATACAAGTGGCGCCATTCTATATGGCTCCACCAAAAAAATTAATTTTTTTTATTGAGATTGCTAATGTGACATGTTGGTGGCACCAAATTCTTTGGCTCTACCAATTTTTACTGTAGATTTCAAGTTATTTACGTGTATAATAAAAAAAGTGGATTATTTTCATAATTAATCAAAGTTTTAGGATCATTTTTATAAACAAGCGGCCTTTTTTTGGGCAACCAATCAAAATGAAAAATTTACATATTAGGTCACTGAATATTTTAGGTCATCACATTTTAATTTGGTGTCATCAATGTGTCGACATCATTTGTCGAACAATCTGTAACAAATACCTATTTTTATAATTAATTTATTTTTTATACCATTTTCATAATTACTTATCCTTTTATATTATTTAAGCCGTCGGACATGTCTCCAAATAATTAATGGGGACTTAATGCTCTATAGATCAACATGTAACATCTATCTGTTTACATGACACGTAATGAAACCAAAATTAATGTATTACACAAATGACGAAATAATATGAAAAAGTAACTATAACATATGGCTTCATCAAATAATAGCAATACAAATATACAAATATTTTGAAATTTATACCTACAAATTAAGTAAAAGTATCATGGAATTTTCTCTACTAAAAGTTAGATTTTATATATATATAATTTTAAAAATTGATAAATTAATCCCTATACATTAGATTAAATAGTAAAATAGTTATTATGTTAAAAATTTCATCTATTCCCACTGTTAAAAGCTAATCCTAGTACATCAACATGAGGTACATATGGCATGCCACATGTCACTATGTGGTTATTTTGTCAGCCACGTCAATTATTACCAGTACAAATGGTTGAAATTTTAACCAAAAATGTTCAATTTGCTCTTTGATCTAACATATAAGGACTAATTTACCAATTTTTTAATAAAAGGGACAAAATGTAATCTAACTCCTAATATAGGGAACTCCATAATATCTTACCATACAAATTATATATTAACATATAAAAAAAATTATATAAATATAAAAATACTATACATATCCATGAATTGTTAGATGTAATAATAATACCCACGTATTTGTTTTCTTTTCCATCCTTCAACTTCTAAGTAAATGGTTGTGTTTCCAAATGATTTATGCATAATAATAATAATAATAATAATAATAATAATAATAATAATAATAATAATAATAATAATCTATGATTAACATGTTAAGGTATATCTAAGATACGAGTGTTTATATCATAATGCAAAATCGATCAACTTCAAATCTTTATTATTTGTGTTGAGGATTCAACATTTAATAGGTTCACAAAATGAGAGCATTTCATCAAGTACTTAAAAATGCAAACAATGTGTATTTAGTATTATTATATTCAAACTTATACCCTATATTGACAAAAGGTGAAAAGTTGAGAGAATTTGTTGAATTTTTTATATTTAGAACCTAACTGATAGAATTTGTAAGTATTGGGAGACTAAATTTATTATTAGGCCAATAAAAATGTCACGTCAGCATTCCATTAATAATTCAATGGAGGAGTGACAATTGATAACGTAAATGACTAAAATAAATTTTTTAGACCTAGATGACCAAAACAGAAACACACTATTAGGTGGCTACTTGTGAAGTTTACCTTTTTATATTTTACAATGTTATTTTTGAGCTATGTTTTCATCACTTATATTGATTGTTTTTGTTAAATTTTTTAAAGTTTTGAAGAAAAAACCTTAAGTATATATGATTAAAAGGAAAGACAAACAATGAACGCATAACTATGATACAATACGTAAAACACTATAAGTTTATGCACAAATATTAGTAAAAAAGGCCCACATAAAGAAGAAAAATAAATTGATGGTAACCACAATATTGGAAAAAATTAAAAAAAAAAAAAAAACAATCCAAAGGTATAGTGTACTAATATAACCACAATTGGAAAAAAAAAATGGAGTTCACTTAAACTATTTTTTTTTTAAAAGAAACTTAGAGTGAAATTAAAAATTAAACAAAAATAAACAAAATTGTTGAAATAACGGTGACCAGTAAGTAGCCCAGAGGTGGGTGTCGCTGCCAGGATGACCAAGTTATTAACTTTAAGTTAAGAAAAAGAAAGGTGGTAGTTGTAGTTGTAGGACATAGTGTTTTATTTGGTTTCAGTGGTACAGCTATTAATTTATTTCATGCCTCTATACTGGACTCTGCTTTTATACGTTGACTCATTATTCAATTTATAAATTATTTAAAAGAACATGAACGAATTTGCTTAAATTTTGCAGCAAAGTCAAGAAAGTAAAAGGCTAAAAAAAATTTAGCCCCACCTCACTTTAAATTAGGGGTGAACGTTCGATCGAATCGAATCGAATGAAAAAATTTTGAGTTAATCGAGTTGGCGAATCATATTTTATCATCCTAATTTGGTTTGAAATTTTCTCGAATCGAGTCGAGTGAGATGGAATTTGAATAGAATCAAATCGAATATATTTGTTCGAGTTAAATTTTAAAAAAAAATTTTGGGTCCTTGTAACCATTATCACCCATCATAATAAAATTTGTCCACCTTAACCAAATTTTTTTATTAACTTTCATCACCAAATAATTTATTTATTAATCTTTTATATACGAGTTAGCTTCTTTGCTTGTTTAGTTCTTTCAATTATCTTCATATTCTTGTCACTATATATTTTGGAATTAAAAAATATATTAAATGTAAAAATTTAATTTTTTAATAAAAGTTATTTTAAAGATAAAATGTGAAAATGATACTAATATAAAATTTTAACACGAATATTTTATGACATAATTAATAATTCAATTTTAATATAAATATTCGATATGACTAAACAATTCAATAATATAAATAATATAAAATGTGAAATTTAATTTAATAACATAAATAGTAGATATAAATAAAATTATTACTATTTATGTTTAGTGATTTTTTTGGGATAATTTTGATTTTTTATTTGAGAGTAAAGGGTGAGAAGTAAAAGTTTAGGGGGAAAATAAAAAGTTTTGGAGAATAAAAGTTTGAGGGAAAATAAAAGGGGGAGTAAAATTTTGAAGGGAAAATATTAAAAAAAATTGGAGGGGGATGGGTTTGGGGTAGATGGGAGGTGAGATGGGAAGGGAGTAAAAGTTTTAGGGGGAAAGTGGGAGGGAGTAAAAATTTTCGGAGTAAAATTTTGAGAAAAAGTAAATGGAGAGTAAAATTTTGGTGGGAAATGTATTTTGAGTAAATTGAAGGGTTGGGATGGGAGGGGAGTAAAAGTTTTGGGGGGAAAGTGGAAAGGAGTAAAAGTTTTGAGGCAAAAGTAAAAAGGTTTGGGAGCTTGGGGGAAAAATGTAAAATATTATAGTTTGATATTAGAATTATTCGAGTTATTCGACTTCGAAAACTCAACTCGATTCGAACTAGAAATTCAAAAAAAAAAAAATCGAGTTGACTCAAATAACTCGATTCGTTTAACTCAAAATTCGAATTTTTTTTTAAATTTTTTCGAGTCGAATCGAGTTTTGTTCACCTTACTTTAAACTAAGAAAAAGTTGCGGGACATAGTGTTTTATTTGCTTTTTGCTTTCACTCTATGGTGGCCTTTGTTTTTATGTGTTGATTGACTAATCAATTCATTAATTAATGGAAAACGAAACTACTTAAAACTTGCTACAAAGTGAAGAAACGAAAAGAAAAAAATTATTGATATATTGACTTGTTGAATAATATTTTTTTTATCGTACTAAGGGAAAGATAATGAGTATTTATACATGTCCCTACTGTTACTATTATAGCTCACAACAGGGCCCACCGATTTGTCTCGGTCTTGAGACTGATGGTACTGGCATTCCTTATCCTTGATGTTGACATCCTCTAGAAATCCCTTGGCTTATTGGATGTCTACCAGCGGAGCACGTAGTCCTTTCTGATCCTAGGACTGATTCCCCGAGCGAACCTCGCACCTGCCAGTCACGAGCGAGGATCCCTTACGGGGTTCGCGATCCCTTCTGCAGACATAGCTCACCACCTCGCCTCTGTGAGGCTTACGCGAGCTCCCCTTGTGGGCTTCTCGCGCGAGCTATCTTTACGAACATTCAACATTCTCATAAGATCCTCAGTTGGCTATGCCTATAGGAAAATATTCTTCTCCCAGGTCAGAGATCCATATCCTATCGGTTACTTGGGCTAGCGGTTCCTAAATCCTAACATAACTTATCACAATTTTTATGATTATTATTTCTTTAGAATATAAGAATTTTGATATAAGTCTTCCAAATAATATAGTTTTTAGTATAAATGTGAGATTAAAAATTCAAATCTCATCAATTATAATAATTTTTAAAAATAAAAATAAACTTAAAATCAAAAGTTTTTATTTTATTTTTATAAATCAATCCATTTACGATATTTCCTAAATTTTAAATTTTATTTTATGATATATATAAAATCAAAATTCAAAAAAGTAACATGATTTTCCATGGATACTATGAGTCTCAAAATTAAAGTCATTCAGGTTATATACACTATGTTGATGTGATATGTCTCTAAATTATTGTACTATATTAATGTGATATGTCTCTAACTTATTGATTACAAAATTTGATTTGAATTTAATTATTTGCAATTATACAAAATGAATCTAATTGGCAAACCATTTCTATAAAATTGAATCTTTCTTTTAGAAAAAGAAAAAACTGCCTCCCAAAATCATACTACAAAGCTATCTTTTTTTAATATATAACCTTACGTGTTATATACATGTTAGTGAGATATGTCTCTGTAACATCCTAAAATTATGGGCCTATGCATTTAGTGTAGGGATAGAATTAATTTGTTAATTTAAGTGATAAGGGTCTAAATTTGGGCTTAGAATTAGGCAAAGGCCCAGATTAAATTATTTTAAAGTGGCATCATTAACAATTAAAAAGGAACAAGTTTTGGTGTGTACAGCTGTACAGGAATAGGCAGTACAGCTATCGTTTTGGTGTGTAGCGGATGGAGGGTTGATTGTAGAAATCCCCAAGGTGTGATGGTTGGTACGGGTTCGTGTGTAGAGGATGGAAACCTAGGATGGGTTGGGTTATTCATTCTCAATTGTTTATTATGTGATTATGATTGATGCCTTCCTGAATGGGCCAGGGCCCATAATGTGTTTGTGGACTCAGGTCAATGTGTGTTTTGAGATTTATACACTGAGTCTTTGTGACTCACGCTTTTCTTTTCTCTACTCTTCCAGATGAACAGTAGATCGTGGACATGGGAGCCGAGACGGACTCGAGGGGCCATCAAGTTTTTATTTTTATAGATTATTTCGACTTTTCTTTAAGATTTAAATTTTGGAATATTTATGTAGTAAGGCCCCATAGTTTATATTTCACTGCTTAATTTTTAATATTTGTAACTTATGAAATTTTGTCAAAAGGTTTAATTATTCAAAATAATAATAATACAAGTTTTTTTTTCAAAAGGTCACCTATTTATTCAAATATTGTCTAATTAACTTACGATTTCCGAAACCAATGAAGCAAAAGTTTTCAATGTACAACCCGTAGCACGCCGGATCCGGTCGAAACGCATAGGCCGGGTTTGGGGTGTTACATGGTATCAGAGTCCAGTTCAAAACTCAGGCTGTGAAATGGGTCTAGAAGTGTTTTAAAAAAATTTTTTGTTTTTATGATTTTGGTTTGAAGACATGGCCTTCGAGTCTACCGGCACCCAATCCACCCAGGTAAGTATTCTAAACTCTTGATTGTGATATAAATGTGGGCTTATTAGGCTTTATGGGACGTAGACTATCTAGATTAGAACTTGATGGACTCTAGGCTTAGACAAACAACTCTTCAATTCCATAAGACTTTATTTTCACTAAACAAAACCTGTAAACAAGTCGCAAGACTAATGTGTGGCAACAGGCATATGCATGTCTAGGAGTAGATCCAGAAGAGCTTGGTATTTAAGCAGTCCAAGTGACTCACCTCCTCTTCGCTGGAATCTTACCTGGTGCGTAGTAACTGTTCACTCTAGCTATAAGAACTTGCTCATAGGCTGAACCCATAATTAAAACCCGAAAGGGACCAACCACCCTATTTTGCAAAAAAAAAAAAACCCTAAGTTTGGTACACCTAAAAAAAAAAACACTTGATTTGAAAATGTTCACAGCTATGAAAGAAATTACCAAATTGCCCTTGTTTTGCAAAATGACCAAAATAACCCTGGTTTGAAGAATGACCAAATTACTCTTGTTTGGTAAAATTACCGAAATGCCCCCGGATTTCAAAATTACCGAAATACCCCCGAATTTCAAAATTACCGAAATACCCCTAAATTTTAAAATTATCGAAATACCCTTGAATTTCAAAATTACCGAGATACCCCTGAATTTCAAAATTACCGAAATACCCCTAAATTTCAAAATTACTGAAATACCCTCGAATTCCAAAATTACCAAAATACCCTCAATTTTCAAAATTACCAAAATACCTTCGAGAATGCAAAATTACCAAAATACCCTTATTTGACAAAATCACCAAGGAACCTTATTTTGAAAAATTACGAAAATACCCATGGGTAGTGAAAACAACAAACAACAACAACAACAATACTTTTCTGTAATGAACGTGAGTTCATGATTGAATGTATGTGTTCCTTAGAGGATATGAACTTGAGACTGTATGGTGAATGCGAATTCGAAAGAATTACTCTTAAAGCTATCATTCATAAGACTGTTCGTGGTTAAAACAGTGGAAGAAAACTAATAGTTCATAAAATTTCTAATCAGATAAACGCGAATCGGTAGAATGAGTACAAGGGGACGAGGACGCTCTAGATGCTAATACTGGTGCGTACCCTACCATAGTATACTAAGTGCTTATTTTGGCTTTAGAATTAGAGTGCGCAGCGAAAGCATAGTAGTGAGACTTAAGTAGTATGATTACTAGTTAGTTGGAAATTTCGAGGACGAAATTTCTTTAAGGGGGGTAGAACTGTAACATCCTAAAATTATGGGCCTATGCATTTAGTGTAGGGATAGAATTAATTTGTTAATTTAAGTGATAGGGGTCTAAATTTGGGCTTAGAATTAGGCAAAGGCCCAGATTAAATTATTTTAAAGTGGCAGCATTAACAATTAAAAAGGAACAAGTTTTGGGTCGCAAGGAGCCCATGTTTTTGGGCCATTTTCGGCAATTAAATGGGAGCAAGGGTGACGCCACAACAAGGGATTTAAGGGATTTAAATTTAAGTTTAATGAAGCCCAAATCTTTTAATTTAAATGAGTTAAATTTCGGCATTTAGAATTAATGAGGTGGACGACTACAAGGCTTAAAAATAGGAAGATATATACGGATTTTTAAGTGATAATATCAAAGATAAAAAGGAGAAAAGTTAGGAGCTTATCTTCAAAGGAAGTGTTGGGCGAAAATCCACCACCTAGAGGAGTGTAAAATTCAGCTACTGCATGGCATAGAGGGTGCCGAAATTCTCCTCTCTTCTAGCTTAAATTTTAAGGGCGTTTTCGGTATTTAGCAGTAGGTGTCAAAAATCTATAAATAGGGGGGCTAGCTCCTTGTTTCTGACATTGAAAAACCCTAAAATCCTCTCCCTTGGTGCCGAAATTCCCTAGCCTCTCCCTCTCCAAATTTATTTCTTCAATTTCTTCAAAAGCCGAAACTTTCCCTACTTTCTTTTCCCTTGTGCCGATTCCTCTAAAAAGCCAAAGCATCCATCACTTTTTCTTTTATTCATCCTATTTGAGAAATTATTCTATACTTCCGGCATTTAAATCTTCCATCGGTATTGCTGAATCCTCTCTCTAGTGCTAGCCGAATCTCCTAAGCTAAGGAAGCTTGGTCGACTAGATCTAAAAGCTGAAAAATAATTAGTCTTCAATTTCGGGATTTTAAGGAGAGGCCGTAGTTTCACATCTTTCCGGCTTTTTGAGCAAGGTTGTAGATCGATTTAGCAAAGGTATCAACATTAATCAGGTGTGTAGATCTCTAACACACTACTAATAAACCTATATGTAAATCTATTTATGTATGTTATAGGCTAAAAGCCGCAATAAGGCTGTATAGACAGTCGAATGGAACCCTAAAAGGGTTAGGCAAGGATGCCAGGTACGTAAACATAGAACTCCCTATGTGTATTGAAGAATATATATATCTACTTGATGTTTCTTTATGAATATATGCATGGGGTAGGAATGATGATAATTGAAGGGGAAGTGCATGATAGGTCACTTGGTGATCGGTGGTAGAAATCCCACATAATTTAAATGTAAGGTCACGCCACGTTTAATGATTCCTACCTAATAGGAATAGGCAGTACGGCTGTCGTTTTGGTGTGTAGCGGATGGAGGGTTGATTGTAGAAATCCCCAAGGTGTGATGGTTGGTACGGGTTCGTGTGTAGAGGATGGAAACCTAGGATGGGTTAGGTTATTCATTCTCTATTGTTTATTATGTGATTATGATTGATGCCTTCCTGAATGGGCCAGGGCCCATAATGTGTTTGTGGGCTCAGGTCAATATGTGTTTTGAGATTTATACACTGAGTCTTTGTGACTCACGCTTTCCTTTTCTCTACTCTTCCAAATGAACAGTAGATCGTGGACATGGGAGCCGAGACGGACTCGAGGGGCCATCAAGTTTTTATTTTTATAGATTATTTCAGCTTTTCTTTAAGATTTAAATTTTGGAATATTTATGTAGTAAGGCCCCATAGTTTATATTTCACTGCTTAATTTTTAATATTTGTAACTTATGAAATTTTGCCAAAAGGTTTAATTATTCAAAATAATAATAATACAAGTTTTTTTTTTCAAAAGGTCACCTATTTATTCAAATATTGTCTAATTAACTTACGATTTCCGAAACCAATAAAGCAAAAGTTTTCAATGTACAACCTGTAGCACGCCGGATCCGGTTGAAATGCATGGGCCGGGTTTGGGGTGTTACATGGTATTAGAGCCCAGTTCAAAACTCGGGCTGTGAAATGGGTCTAGAAGTGTTTTAAAATTTTTTTTTTATGATTTTGGTTTGAAGACATGGCCTTCGAGTTTACCGGCACCCAATCCACCCAGGTAAGTATTTTGAACTCTTGATTGTGATTTAAATGTGGGCTTAATGGGCTTTATGGGACGTAGACTATCTAGATTAGAACTTGATGGACTCTAGGCTTAGACAAACAACTCTTCAATTCCATAAGACTTAATTTTCACTAAACAAAACCTGTAAACAAGTCACAAGACTAAGGTGTGGCAACAGGCATATGCATGTCTAGGAGTAGATCCGGAAGAGCTTGGTATTTAAGCAGTCCAAGTGACTCACCTCCTCTTATTTGGAATCTTACAGTGCGTAATGCTTTGTTCACTCTAGCTATAAGAACTTGTTCATAGGCTGAACCCATAATTAAAACCCGAAAGGGACCAACCACCCTATTTTGCAAAAAAAAAACCCTAAGTTTGGTACACCTAAAAAAAAAACACTTGATTTGAAAATGTTCACAGCTATGAAAGAAATTACCAAATTGCCCTTGTTTTGCAAAATGACCAAAATAACCCTGGTTTGAAGAATTACCAAATTACTCTTGTTTGGTAAAATTACCGAAATGCCCCCGAATTTCAAAATTATCGAAATATCCCTAATTTCAAAATTATCGAAATACCCCTAAATTTCGAAATTATCGAGATGCCCCTAAATTTCAAAATTACCGAAATACCCCTAAATTTCAAAATTACTGAAATACCCTCGAATTCCAAAATTACCAAAATACCCTCAATTTTCAAAATTACCCAAATACCCCCGGGAATGCAAAATTACCAAAATACCCTTATTTGACAAAATCACCAAGAAACCTTATTTTGAAAAATTACGAAAATACCCCTGTAGAATAAAATTACGAAAATACCCCTGGGTAGTGAAAACAACAAACAACAACAACAACAACAATACTTTTCTGTAATGAATGTGAGTTCATGATTGAATGTATGTGTTCCTTAGAGGATATGAACTTGAGACTGTATGGTGAATGCGAATTCGAAAGAATTACTCTTAAAGCTATCATTCATAAGACTGTTCGTGGTTAAAACAGTGGAAGAAACCTAATAGTTCATAAAATTTCTAATCAGATAAACGCGAATCGGTAGAATGAGTACAAGGGGACGAGGACGCTCTAGATGCGAATACCGGTGCGTACCCTACCATAGTATACTAAGTGCTTATTTTGGCTTTAGAATTAGAGTCTTGTGTGAAAGCATAGTAGTGAGACTTAAGTAGTATGATTACTAGTTAGTTGGAAATTCGAGAGGACGAAATTTCTTTAAGAGGTAGAAGCGTAACATCCTAAAATTATGGGCCTATGCATTTAGTGTAGGGATAGAATTAATTTGTTAATTTAAGTGATAGGGTCTAAATTTGGGCTTAGAATTAGGCAAAGGCCAGATTAAATTATTTTAAAGTGGCAGCATTAACAATTAAAAAGGAACAAGTTTTGGGTCGCAAGGAGCCCATGTTTTTGGGCCATTTTCGGCAATTAAATGGGAGCAAGGGTGACGCCACAACAAGGGATTTAAGGGATTTAAATTTAAGTTTAATGAAGCCCAAATCTTTTAATTTAAATGAGTTAAATTTCGGCATTTAGAATTAATGAGGTGGACGACTACAAGGCTTAAAAATAGGAAGATATATACGGATTTTTAAGTGATAATATCATAGATAAAAAGGAGAAAAGTTAGGAGCTTATCTTCAAAGGAAGTGTTGGGCGAAAATCCACCACCTAGAGGAGTGTAAAATTCAGCTACTGCATGGCATAGAGGGTGCTGAAATTCTCCTCTCTTCTAGCTTAAATTTTAAGGGCGTTTTCGGTATTTAGCAGTAGTTGTCAAAAATCTATAAATAAGGGGGGCTAGCTCCTTGTTTCTGACATTGAAAAACCCTAAAATCCTCTCCCTTGGTGCTGAAATTCTCTAGCCTCTCCCTCTCCAAATTTATTTCTTCAATTTCTTCAAAAGCCGAAACTTTCCCCAGTTTCTTTTCCCTTGTGCCGATTTCTCTAAAAAGCCGAAGCATCCATCGCTTTTTCTTTTATTCATCCTATTTGAGAAATTATTCTATACTTCCGGCATTTAAATCTTCCATCGGCATTGCCGAATCCTCTCTCTAGTGCTAGCCGAATCTCCTAAGCTAAGGAAGCTTGGTCGACTAGATCTAAAAGCTGAAAAATCATTAGTCTTCAATTTCGGGATTTTAAGGAGAGGCCGTATTCACATCTTTCCGGCTTTTTGAGCAAGGTTGTAGATCGGTTTAGTAAGGGTATCAACATTAATCAGGTGTGTAGATCTCTAACACACTACTAATAAACCTGTATGTAAATCTATTTATGTATGTTATGGGCTAAAAGCCGTAATAAGGCTGTATAGACAGTCGAATGGAACCCTAAAAGGGTTAGGCAAGGATGCCAGGTACGTAAACATAGAACTCCCTATATGTATTGAAGAATATATATCTCTGCTTGATGTTTCTTTATGTATGTATGCATGGGGTGGGAATGATGATAATTGAAGGGGAAGTGCATGATAGGTCACTTGGTGATAGGTGGTATAAATCCCACATAATTTAAATGTAAGGTCACGCCACGTTTAATGATTCCTACTTAATAGGAATAGGCAGTACGGCTGTCGTTTTGGTGTGTAGCGGATGGAGGGTTGATTGTAGAAATCCCCAAGGTGTGATGGTTGGTACGGGTTGGTGTGTAGAGGATGGAAACCTAGGATGGGTTGGGTTATTCATTCTCTATTGTTTATTATGTGATTATGATTGATGCCTTCTTGAATGGGCCAGGGCCCATAATGTGTTTGTGGGCTCAGGTCAATGTGTGTTTTGAGATTTATACACTGAGTCTTTGTGACTCACGCTTTCCTTTTCTCTACTCTTCCAGATGAACAGTAGATCGTGGACATGGGAGTCGAGACGGACTCGAGGGGCCATCAAGTTTTTTTTATAGATTATTTCGGCTTTTCTTTAAGATTTAAATTTTGGAATATTTATGTAGTAAGGCCCCATAGTTTATATTTCACTGCTTAATTTTTAAAATTTGCAACTTATGAAATTTTGTCAAAAGGTTTATTTATTCAAAATAATAATACAAGTTTTTTTTTTTTTCAAAAGGTCACCTAGTTATTCAAATATTGTCTAATTAACTTACGATTTCCGAAACCAATGAAGCAAAAGTTTTCAATGTACAACCCGTAGCACGCCGGATCCGGTCGAAACGCATGGGCCGGGTTTGGGGTGTTACAGTCTCGAAATTATTATTAGGGATTATATTGTTTTACAGGTGAACATGCAATATCTATCAACATAATATGATGAAATAACAACACAATAATATATAAATATTTTAAAATTTATATTGTACAAATTGATGGATAAATTTGAGTGGAGACGATAGAATCAGAGACTTATATGGAATTAAATAGTAGACTCCGAGGCGCAAATAATGCTTTCCAAAGAGAACTATTTGCCCCTACACAAAGTTGCTAGAGGGTTAAGACAAAGGTCCTCCCGGGATACAACGAAGTTTTGAATTTCCTTTGATTAGCAAAATCAAGGAATTCACTGACTCTTGCTCTAGTTTCTAAAAATATGATTGATTGTATTTGTAATTTATGAGCACCATAGACCCTCTATTTATATACATTCAATGGATACTATTTTGAAGAATCACAACCCTTCATGTTAGACATACTTCTAATAAGAAATATGTCCTATGAAAATTTATCAATTGAATGATAAATTATCACTTTTCAAATGTATCTATTGAATTATAAATTATTACTCGCCAAATTTGACTAAGTGCTCATAAAAAAAAGTAAATTTGCAATCTATAATTTCCAACAATCCCCCACTAGATTGCTAATTCTAGAAAATAAGTACACAATGATTATGCATAAAGAAGGGTGTTCGTAGATTGAACATTCCTTTAGTGCAAACTTTCAAAGTATCAACAAAGTGAATGGTGGCTAGTTGCTTGAGCCATCACTCTTAAAGTCAATACCAAAAAATTTGCACAAATAACCGTAAAGTATTAGAGTAAGAGTTTAAATTTATTTTAGCACTGTTATGGTCATGTGCTTATCTTGTTTCATGAACATGTACAAGAGAAACCATAAAGAAAATCTCATTGAAGCGGCACCACTTGTAATACCCCTTACCCGAGACCGTTGCTGGAGTCGAGCATGAGGCGTTACTAGACTTAACTACTAATTCGGGGCATAAAAATTGAAACTGTCCATCTGCGTCATGTTGTCTAAATTGACTATAACTCGAGTTATGAAACTCGAAATTTAGATCCGTAAATATTTCTTGAAACTAGACTCATATATCTTCTTACTATAATTTTTTCATAATTTTTCATGTGGCCATTTAGTACAGTTTATTCATTAAAGTTTCCCCTGTTTCACTGACCAAAGGTTCTGATCTCTCTTAACCTAAATTCAAATATCTCATTGTACAGCTTTCATATGATGTTCCTACTTATTTCTGTTGAAAATAGACTCACTAAGGAATCTACAAATATAAAATATAACTCATAATTTGTAACATCCCAGTCTAGGGGTTATGCATAACTCAGGTGTTGGAAGGCTTATGGTGAAGTTGTAGGAGTTTTTGAGGGGTTTGGAGAACCCCAGAAGGTAAGAAATGCCTTAGGAAATTTTTGGTTTTTAAGTGTTGGAAGGGAGAGCTAAGGGAGTTAGGGGTTATAAGTATTTTAGGTGGGTTTAAGACGCAAGGAATGGCTTGGCAGAGTGGCAAGGAGGCACCACTTAGAGCATGGGGAAGGTGACGCCTCATGGTGCTTAGGGGTCTCACGTTCGAGCTGCAAAGGCAGCATTTTGGTTTCATTTTGTGTCAATTAAGGGAACTGGGCTAGGTATGCTTTAAAAAGAAATCGCAAGGTTAATGGACATGAAAGTCCAGTTGGCAAAGTGGTTTCCATGCGCCACTTAGGGGTTGGAGGGGAAGAAGGGCGCAGGTTCGAAGGGCTGGAGCAGCATTTTTGCGTTTTATATTTTGTCATGCGGTGATGGGCTTAGGTAGGAAGGCTTTAAAGTTAAAAGATGGGGGCTATATGACATGAAAGTCGATGGGGAAAGATGGCATGGGGCGTTAGAAGAGAGGGCTGGGGCATGAGGTTCCAGGTTCGAACCAAAGAAACAGCATATGGTATTTTATTTTATTTTTGCTGCTGGCGTGAATGGGTGAGCTGATGGCTTGATTTTGGACTCTTATTTAGATAAGGATAAGCTTGGTGTTTAGATTTTAAATTCAGCTGGAGGAGTGGATTATTATTTTTATTTTGTATTTTATTTGAAGAGGTGATATAGGGATAAAATAAGAGTTTTATAGGGATAAAGGTGGGTTTATTTTATTGGTAAGATAAGGGATTTAGTGCCGAAATTAGTGTTCAGCTTTTAGTCTCCTTTGCCGAATTTTTTTTAATAAAGAACAATCTCTCTTTCAAATATTCTTTTCATCTTGGTAATTTACCGAAAGTTGCACCCTATTTTCCTCTGTCAAAGCCGAAAGATAGAACTATTGCACATCTATTTTCTTTCTTTTTTTCACATCTTTTTCTTTAATTTATCATTGCTTAAACCGAAACCCCTCCACCATTATTCTACATTATCGACTTCCTCTTTTGATGAGCCATAGCCGTATATTCCAATTTCATTTGAAGGGCTTAGTCGAACCATGTAAGTGTCTTTCCTTCTATTTGTATTTTATTATTTTTTTTATTGGAAGCCATAGCCGAATATCCAAGTGCCCTTATTCTTATTCTTTTGTCGCAATCTTAAAAGCCGAAGTAGTAAGCCGAATTCTTAAGGGAGGTGCTGTCGACTAATAGCTTGGGATCTCTCTTCAAACGCGTGGTGCCGATATTAAGGAGCAGTAAGGAATTTTTTCGGGATTTGTAGGAATCAAGGTAAGTCAAAGTGGTATTCGGCCAAAGGCCATTTTTTTTAGATTATTGTTTAAAGCTGAATCTAACATGTGGTATAGGGATTACGACAGTTCAAGAGCAAGGAGTGGTTTTCGGGATTTAGATCCGTAAGGAGGATTCGACAAGGTTGGATGCATATCGTTTAGACGTAGAGTTTTGGGATTTGTTCGATTGTATCAAACAGGTGCGTAATCATCGCACTATTTCTTCGGTTATTTGCTTGCTAACGTTTATACATATGTATGATGTGTGGTAGCCGATCATAATGGCTTAAGTGGTGAATACCATGTTGGGTAATCGGATATCAGGTAAGTAAGTTGTGATATTAAGTTATTATATGTATGATATGTATACTCATTTTATATGACGCTTTGACATGAGGCATTTACAAGCATGCATGGGAATTAGAGTTGATCAAGGAAGGAAGGGTGTACACATTGATGTACGTGGTCTAATGTTAGTTTCGGCTACATTAGCGCTTGATGAGTTGCTGTGTGCATCATCAGGGGATATGTAGGCTTGGTGCCCATCTCGGCGGTTGATAGCTGAGTGCATCACCGTAGACGGATTACTGTTGGGATCACGTTGTGATCGGTGGCTTAGCCACGGCCTTGTGCAGCAGGTCTGCCAAGGTAAGATATGTGGGATCACTCGGTTGTGATCGGTGGGTTAGCCACGGCCTTGGGCAGGGAGTCTGCCGAGGTAGGTGTTTGGATAGATTTTAGGATTGGGCTGTGATGCATGACTGCATGAATGGTTCGTGGATTGTGTGAATGTGGGCTAAGCCTATACGTGTGGAAATATGTGTTATGGTTATGCACTGAGTCTGTGGACTCACCCTATTTTTCTTAACCATCGCAGGTGATTCATGAGTTGGACCGGGCTCGGAGAGGATGCAAGGTGGCCCATGTAGAAGAAGATATTTTAATTATTTAAGCATTCTTAATATTAAATACTTTGTTTTAAGTATGGATTGTAATAAGGGCCTTATTATTATTTTTGGAATTATTTTAATTATGGTTTGATTAAAATTAAATTACTATGTAAAGATGATTTTAATTTTAGCAATATAATTTTTCAAAGTATATGTACACACCAAAGTTTTAATTTGGACATTTTATAATAACAAAGTTTAAGTATAATTTTAAAATGGACATGGTTTTCAAAAGTTAATCAATTTCCATGCTTTATTCAAAAGTCAAAAAAAGATTTCCAACCGTCTTTCCGCAGTGACATAACCAGATCCGGTCAAGCCTCGTGGGCCGGGTTTGGGGGTGTTACATAATTCATTTTCTACAATTTTTAATAATTTTTCTAAAACAGAACATGGGATCACGAAGTCATTCAGAACCAGTCTCACTAAAATTCAAAAATCACAAAATATAAAATTCCTTTGCCTACTATGTTTCTTTCATATAAAAATAGACACAATAATCTTTAATTCTGTATCTTATTCACTTTCTAATTCCATTTCTCCTATTTTTGGTGATTTTTCAAAATCATGTCACTGCTGCTAACTAAAAATTGTTTCATTACAAAATATGGTTAACTAGTTTATAACATCTTTACTCCCTTTCATTTAAACTCTATACATTAACCATACTAATATATACCAAAACCAAATC
Organism: Gossypium bickii; assembly: GCA_025503065.1. Taxonomy (NCBI): domain Eukaryota; kingdom Viridiplantae; phylum Streptophyta; class Magnoliopsida; order Malvales; family Malvaceae; genus Gossypium; species Gossypium bickii. The sequence continues at coordinate 58,604,497 of CP106721.1, read as the reverse complement.
AACCAAAACCACAACCAAACATAATCATCAAGCGAAAATATAAATTCCAAGATTAACAAAATGGACAAGCCATTTTCGCATGGCTTATACAAATATATATAACTTCAAAACCAGCAATATCAAAACTAATCTATACATGCCACATAACCAAATCTCCAAGCATTTATTTACCGAAGCGAAAATTGGATAGTGTGATGAAATCTCTTTCGACTTCCAACCCGAGCAAGTCTTCAAAACTCTATAAACATAGGAAAATTATACAAAGTAAGTTTTGAAGCTTAGTAAGCCATAAGCAAATAACTCACTATAGAAACATATAAAATACAATTCAGATAAGCCAAAATTTAGTTAATCACATACACATATATAATCACTTTTCTCGTATAATCCATGTTTCTCGTTAAGTAACTTCACGTACCTTATTTTTCATTTAACAAATAAACCTCATACGTACCTGAATCATTTAACTCAAATACACAGTCAGTCACCAATTCATTCATGGAAATATCATAATCATGCATATATTCCATCTCATAATTTATATCTAATTCACTTACTCATAATTTATATCACGATTCGTAACTTCAATACTTACCAAAATTAGGTCTTTGAATTGAAAATTTACTCGTGTCCTTAATACTCGTTGACCGATTTCGCACACTTAGTGCTCGGTAATTCAATTCGCACACTTAGTGCATAGTGACCGATTTCGCACACTTAATGCTCGGTATTTTAAATTCGCACACTTAGTGCATAATGACCGATTTCGCACACTTACTGCATAATGACCGATTTCGCACACTTAGTGCTTGGTATTTTAAATTCGCACACTTACTGCATAATGACCGATTTCGCACACTTAGTGCTTGGTATTTTAAATTCGCACACTTACTGCATAATGACCGATTTCGCACACTTAGTGGTCGGTATTTTAAATTCGCACACTTAGTGTCTTTCTCAATCCTGTTACACATTTATATACCCAATCTCATAAAAAATAAACAATGAACGCATAAATATGATACAATACGTAAAACACTATAAGTTTATGCACAAATATTAGTAAAAAAAGCCTAAATAAAGAAGAAAAATAAATTGATGGTAACTAAAATATTGAAAAAAATTAAAAAAAAAAAACAATCCAAAGATATAGTGTACTAGTATAACCACAACTGAAAAAAAAAATAGAGTTCACTTAAACTCGTTTTTGTTTTTTTAAAAGAAACTTAGAGTGAAATTAAAAACTAAACAAAAACAAACAAAATTGTTGAAACAACGGTGACCAGTAAGTAGCCCAGAGGTGGGTGTCGCTGCCAGGAAGACCAGGTTATTAACTTTAAATTAAGAAAAAGAAAGGTGGTTGTTGTAGGACAAAGTCTTTGTTTTTATTTGGTTTTTGATTGGTACTGACTATGAATTTATTTCATGCCTTTATACTGGACTTTGCTTTTATACGTTGATTCATTATTCAATTTATAATTTAATTAAAAGAAAAGGAATTAATTAATGGAAAACGAAACTACTTAAAATTTGCTAATATTTTTTTTTCGTACTAAGGGAAAGACAATGAGTATTTATACATGTTCCTACTGTTACTATTACAGCTTACAATAGGGCTCACCGATTTGTCTCAATCTTAAGACTGATAGTATTGGTATTCCCTATCATTGATGTTGACATCCTTTAGGAATCCCTTGGCTTATTAGATGTGTACCAGCGCAGCACGTAGTCCTTTCTGATTATAGGACTGATTTCTCGAGCGAACCTTGCACCTGCCAATCACGAACGAGGATCCCTTACGGGGTTCGAGATCCCTTCTGCGGACATAGCTCCCGACCTCGTCCTTGCGAAGCTTATGCAAGCTCCTCTAGTGGGCTTCTCGCGCGAGCTATTTTTACGAACATTCAGCATTCCCACAAGATCCTAAGCTGGCTATGCCTATAGGAAAATATTCTTCTCCCAGGTCGGAGATCCATATCCTATCAGTTAATCTGTCGTTTGTCTTCGTTTGCCGTTGAGTCCGAGTGGGACGTTGTAGGCGTTTGTGAAAATGTTATAGACACAGACAGTTTTAGGTACTAGGGATAAAAAAACATGGAACAAATGGATTGTTTATACAAAGATGAAACTTGTAATCATACTATGCATATAGACTCTAAGAATGAAAATAATATTTCGGCTCTTAGTAAAGGTATCAATAGTTTAATAGATATGACATCTATATATTTTAATAAACTATATACTAAAAAGTAGATAATATGGGAGTAGTAACAGATTTAGATTTGAATAGCAAGTCTAAAGAATTACTATCCGATGTTAATAATAAATTAGATCAGGTCATTAATAATAATAATATAGAATCAGAATTAGATTTAGGTCCTTTATATTACGGTAATAGTAATGTTATTTTAGCTTTATCGGATGAGGATGAGTCTTCGGATGAATCTTCAACTAATAATAATAATAATAATGAAAAAAGAAAAGAAAAAAGAGAAAAAGATAAAAAACAAGAAAAATATGATTTCGACTCTTATAAAACCTTAATAGAACATTGGAAAACTCAATTTTCTAAAACAGAGGATAGTTATGAAAGAGTTGAATATTTAAAATTAATAGAAGAACTTTATGAAAAACATAAAGATCTGTTTAAAAAATATAACTATCACTATATGTTACATTATGATAATACTGATAATAGTAATAGTAGTAAATCAGATAATTCTGATGAAGATATTAATGTTACAAGTCATAATTCTGATGAAGAAAATACTTCAACAGAAGAAAATATAGAAATTCCTGAACCTATGGATACTGAACCACCAGATCCATATGATTATATAATACCGAAACCTTGGGAAATTGATAAAAGAGATTCTCATGGTAAAAGAAAAGTAAACTCAGATCTTCAAACAGATGATAATCTGAGAGCTATTAATAAAAATTATGAAATTGTTGAAAACACAACAAGAATATTAGGTAACAAAATAGAAAATATAGCTACTAATGATATAAAACTGGAAAACCCAAGAGAAACTAGTCAACCTACACCTATACCTTACAAGGTTGATGATTTAAATAAAAGAAATGTTGCTCAAGGAGGAATATATTTAGGTTTAACTAATATTCCTTTATCAGAATTTGAAAAAACAATAGATGATTGGGCACAGTCTATGACTATTGTTGTAAACAACAACAGTACAGTCTGGTCAAAAGAAAAGTTTTTAAATTATTTTGTAGGAACTTTTCAGGGTGATGCTCTACAATTTCTCAGACGATGGGAAGAATCTGAGAAAGGAAGAGAACAAAAAGGTCAGCTTATTAATCAAATAAGTACCCCTAAAGATTTATTAAAAGGATTAACTACAATTCTAAAAACAGAATTTTGTGGTTATTCTAATAAAAAAGATCAGGATAGCCAATCCAGCTATATCTTGTCAAAATTAAAATTATGTGATATTAGATATTTAGAAGAATTTTCTAAAAAATTTCTTCATGAATATCAGAAGTTAAAAAATGATAGTATAGATCATTGGAAAAACCAATATTTTCATAAATTACCACCACCTTGGGATGAAATTTGCATTAATAAATATGCTTCTTTCATAATAAAACATAGTAATGATAATAGAATAGATGTAGCAAATATAGACACTATAGGTAATAGAATTAATTTTGCTAAAGAAAGAATTATATTACACTGTTTACAGAGTAAAGCGGCTAAACAAGTCAAGAATAAGTTAAGTCATAAATATTGTACAAAAATGTTAGAAGGAGAATGGGAGTTTGGATGTAACTATATACGTCCAAAAACCTATAAAAAAATATAAAAAATATAGATTAGCTAGATGGAAACCTAGTAATAAAACTAGTAATAATAAAAAGAAAAAATTTGTTAGAAGAAAAACTTCTAAGAACACTAAGAAACAAATATGTAAATGTTTTATTTGCGATGAAGAAGGTCATATAGCAACAAATTGTCCTAACAAAGGCAAAAATGCTAAGAAAATGATTAAAAATCTTGAAGAACAAGATTTAGAAATATGTTTTAGTGAGGAAACAAATCCTACTGAAGTATTATATGAGTTAATTTCAGAAACAAAGTCTGATACAGATTCTGATGAATATATTTTTATGTTAGGAAGTAGTTCTAAAAACAATTTAGAAGAAATTCCTTATTCTGAACAACAGAATATTAAATTAGGAAATTTAATCGGAGAAGAAATAGACTTTTCTGATGACATAATAGAAAAGATTAATAAAAATCATATTTCTAAAGAAGAAATTTATAAAATATCTAAGATTAAAATATGGTCACAAAGACACATAGAAAAAATTAGCGGTAACACAGTCGCTAAAGATACTAAAGGAGGATTAAGAGAAATCCCCTTATTTACTAAAGAAAAGATAAAACGTATTAGGAAAAAATATCCTCAAGTACGTTATATACATTTAGGAGTCATTATGATAACAATTAGAGCTTTATTTAGAAGAGGTCATGATGTTCCTATTTTAGCAGTATTATTAGATAAGAGATTTGAAAATCCAATAAAAGCACTTATTGGAGGAATTCAATCTAATTTACATACAGGTGTTATAGGATTTAAAGTTAAACCAAATTACTTTATATCCATAACAGACCCTCTAATAGAAGAGTGTCTATGCCTTAGAATTCAGACAAAAAATTCTGATATTAGTGATTTAGCAGAAGATTTAGCAATAAGCTGGACTTCTATTAATGAATATATACTAATACGACAGAGGTTGAAATAAAAGAAATAAATAATAAAATAATTGAGCTTTTTGAGCCTAATAAGTTTACTACAGAAATTCAACCAAAATTATTACATTTAAAAGATCTATCAATTCCAAAAGACTGGATGATAGAAAAAACCAATAATACTTGTACTTCTAAACCAGTAAGTACTATTGAATATATGTCATCTGGTGATAAGTTATAATTTAGAAATAATCTTATAACAAATACAGATGATAATTTAGTATTACCTTCTAGTTCTCAACCAGAGGAAAAAGATGATAATATAAGTACTTCTACACCAATAGGTGTAACATCCAAAAAAAAAAGTAACCTTTATTGACTTGGAATAAATTTTGGTAAATAGTACTTTATTGAAATGGAACAAGCAACCTTAAATGCTTAAGGTAATTAAATGGTAAAAGTTAGCATAAGATGAGCGAGTGGTAAAGGGGATATGATGCCATGTAGGTTTGCTTGAGGGAAGAGGTTCGAATCTCATATGTAGCATTTTGGAGAGTATTTTTTTTTTGTGCTAGGAAGAGTTTGATTTGGTCAAAAGTATAATACAAATGGTGGAGTAGGTGAATGAGTGAATTATGGAAAAAAAAAAAAAAAAAGAAATGGGAGAAAAAGGAATGATGGGGAGTGATTTATGGAAAAAAATAAGTATAACACAAATGGTGGAGTAGGTGAATGAGTGAATTGTGGAAAAAAAAGAGAAAGAAAGGGGGATGATATTCGGCTGAAGAGAGGAGTGTTTAGGAAATTTTTTCATTTGGTCACTTTTTCTTTACCTAATATTTTGTTTCTTTTGGTTACATTTTCCTCCTTGCTGGAAATTTCCTCTTCTTCTATAGTGTTCCTTCTACTCATCTTTTCTCTCTTTCATCCAATTCTAGCTAGTACAACTTGAGCCTTGTGTTGCAAATCTCTTCTTGGCGAAACCCCTACTTCTTTTTCCCTTCTAATCTTCAAGTGGTTGATTCCATTCTTCTCATCTTTCGGTTTCCATTTACGGTGTGTCCCAAAACCGAATAGTGGTTCTTACGTTTTGTTGTTATTACGATTCTTTTGATAATCAAAGGGAGGATTGTTAACATCGATTGCATGATAAAGGAGTGTGTGGTGGTAGTCAGAAGGCGAGGTTGAATATCGGGACTCCGTAGAGGGAAATCACGTAGTGGTAAGTGATTCAAGTGTAAGTATTACATGGGGTATGAAATCTTTTAGAAATCCAAGGCTAACTTTTGGTTGGTATTGTTCTAGGGTCAACGAAGAGTGGTTCTTAGGAAATCCAAATCAGTGTGTAATCCCTTACTTTCCGAATACATGTTTGAAATGGGGTGTGTAACCTCATACCTCTCCAAATGTTTGCATGAAATGTTCTGTGATTCGGTCGAAAGACTGAAAAGCCGCAATCCAGCATCTATGGCCACTCGGACGTACGTATGTTCGAAGTGGTAATCATATTTTGTAACAAAACAGTTTTGGTTAACAGCAGTGACGTGATTTTGAAAAATCACCAAAAATAGTAGGAATTGAATTAAAAAGTGAAGAATATATGGATTGAAAGATAATTGAGTCTATTTTCTTATAAAAGAAACGGAGCAAGCAAAGGATCAGTATATTTTGAGATTTTTAGATTTTTGTGAGACTGATTCAGAGTAATTTCGAGATCCCCTGTTCTGACTTTGAAAACTCACTATAAATTGTATAAAAATAATTACAGGACATGGTTTATATTACTAGAATCCTTAGTGAGTCTATTTTTATTTGGATCAAACTAAATCAGTATTTGAGTTCTGTACAATAAGATATCTGAGATTTTGTGAAGAGAGGACAGAACTGTCAAACAGTGAAACAAGGGACAATTTAAAGAATAAACTGTACTAAATGACTAAACCAAAAATTCTGGAAAAATTACAGTAAGAATTTATATGAGTCTAGTTTCAGGAAAAATTTACAGATCTAAATTTCGAGTTTCCTAACTCGAGTTATAGTCAATTTAGTCAGCATAATGCAGACGGACAGTTTCAATTTTTGTGCCCAAACGAATTACCCTTGGTGGGTAAAATTTATGAAATACCCTTGGGTTACGAGATTACCAACTTACCCTTAGTGGGTACGATTACCGAATTATATAAATGTTTCTATGGATCAAATTACGAAAATACCCTTAATGGGCCAATTTGATAAATTGCTATATCGGTCAATTTGGTAAATTGCTATATGGGCCAACTTGATAATTTGCTTAATGGGCCAATTTGATAATTTACTATATGGGTCAATTTGATAATTTGCTATATGGGCCAAATGTGTTATTTGATAAATAGGCCATATTGATATGTGACAAATGGGCCAAAAGCGCTAGATCGATATATATGGGCCAAAAGCGCTAGATCGCTATATATGAGCTAAAATTGCTAGATCGTTAAATGGACTAAAATTTTTATTTTGACTAACGGGCCAAATTTTGAAATGGGCGATTTGTAATAATTTTATTTATTTATGGGCCTTATGTTGGAATTATCATATAAATGAATTGTCATGCATTTTATATACATGATTGCATGGGTTGGGATATTTGACGAAGAGAAGATGGCTTCGTGCCCGATTAATGGCCTCGTGCCCGATTAATGGCCTCGTGCCCGATTAATGGCTAACCGTGCCCGATTTAATATATGGCTTAATGCCCAGTTGGTGTGTTGGCGGGGTGGGTGACTAAAGCTCCCCCACAGGTGTCTTTGGTTGAAATACGGGTGGTGTGTAGCGGATGGAAATTTAGGTTTGGTTGGGAATTGCATATCACATGCATTTTATTCTTGTTATATTGTTACATTTGTAAATGGGCTCATGCCCAATTAAATGCTTAAATGGTTTTAGCCAGTAAACACGGTAAGTGGGTTACACACTGAGTTCTAAGTAACTCACCCCTTCTTCTTACCCTTCTCGGTAATGACAATTGATGGAGGTTTGGGCGGGGATGGCTTCGTGTGGAGGCCATACTACGAATGATGAGTTATAAAAACTTTGAACTTCTTTTAAGTATTTTTAATTAAGTATTATTTCAATTGCGATGTAATAAGGCCTCTGGTATTATTTTTATGCGTGGATGGATTTTAATATGTTTTAATTACTTAAATGTGGTTGTTAAATTTTTATAAATATTTTTCTTAAACTTGCGTATAAAAAGGAGGTTTTTCTTAAATATCACTTACTTGTAAAATTTTGTGAAAATTCTTTTATAAATTTATTTTAACCAATTATTTCTTTGAAAATCAAATTATAAACTCTCATGTTTAAAAGTCATGATTTTTTTCAAATAAATCTCGGTTTTTGATAAACTCCGTCTTCAAAATCGTTTTGAAAAATTGTTTTCATTAAAAGCATTGACGACTGGACGTAAATTCGAATTGCGTGGCATGCCAAGTCTGGTCTTAACGCATAGGCCGGGTTTGGGGTGTTACATTTTATGGTATCAGAGCCAGTTTCAAAACTCGGCTGTGGTTTAGGTTCAACAACAAATTTTGTTTAAAAAGCTATTTTAAACTTCTAGATTTTATGTGTTAAAGGTAGTATGGCACCACGAGCATCCGGCACCAAGTCAAGTAAGTATTTGTATATTAAATATTTATTATTGTGATATGACCATAGGAACACTCTAGAACTTCTAGTTTTAGATGTTGAAAACGATATAGATTGAGACTATAGGAAGTGATTGCGAAAACAACTTTATCTCTTATATCTCATAAAATATCGTTAATAAATGCTGAAATAGTATACTGATTCACAAGACTTATAATCAGATTAAACTGAAATACCCAATATGAGCACTAGAGGACGTATACGTGGCCATGGTAGAGGCCGAGGTGCTAGGGTTGCGTCTAAAGCAACGGGTCTTATGCCAGAAATGGACACACCTGTGTCACCCGAGAGTGAGACTAGATCACACGACCACATGAGAGAGGACATTGCTTTGACCCAAGCAATGTTGCGAGTCCTAGAAAGGGTATGGAGCATTCCTAGCCTTCATTAGTGCTCTGGATGCCAAGGAATTATCGATGGAAGGCGTTAGAAAGGTAAATGAGTTTTTGGACGCGTCTTTCCGAAGAATTTCACGATTGCCTCGCATCGAGAGGTAGAGTTTGGCATTGAGCTTACGCTTAAGCGGCTCCGGTGTCCATTGCTCCTTATAGAATGGCGCCAAAAGAGTTAGCGGAGCTTAAAGCCCGATTCAAGAATTGTTAGATCGGGATTTATTCGACCAAGTGTGTCTCCGTGGGAGCACCGATCTTGTTCGTCAAGAAGAAGGATGGGTCAATGCGTATGTGCATTGATTATAAGCGATTAAATAAATTGACGATCAAGAATAGGTATCCATTCACGAGAATAGATGACTGTTTGATCAATTGAGAGGAGCTTGATTTTCTCCAAGATTAATTTGAGATCGGGTTATCATCAACTCAAGGTTAAAGAGGTGATTATTCATAAGGCGGCATTCGAACTCATTATGGACATTATGAGTTTTTGATTATGCCGTTTGGTTTGACCAATGTACCGATTGCATTTATGGACATGATGAATTGAGTCTTTCAACCTTATCTAGACCGATTCGTAGTAGTGTTCATAGATGATATCTTGGTATATTCGAGGAATGAAGAAGAGCATGACTAACATTTGCGCATTGTGTTGCAAATTTTGCGGGATAAGTAACTTTATGCCAAATTTAGTAAATACAAATTTTGGTTGAAGGAAAGCGACTTTCTTGGGGCATGTAGTGTCGGTAGAAGGAATAAGAGTTGATCTCGGAAGGTAGAGGGCATGTCTTTGGAATGGAAACCACAGAGGTCGATGGCTGAAATTCGGAGTTTCTAGGGTTGGTTGGTTATTACAGGCATTTTGTTGAGGGTTTTCATTGATTGCTTGCACACCTAACTAAGTTGTTGCGAAAAGGAGTACCGTATGTGTGGACCGATAAACAACAAGAAAGTTTTGAGAAACTGAAGAAGATTTTGACTGAAGCGCCAGTACTGATTCAACCTGAGGCTGGAAAAGAGTTTACCGTTTATTGTGATGCGTCACATACAGGTTTAGGATGTGTGTTGATGCAAAGTGGGAAAGTGGTGGCGGATGCTTCTCGTCAGTTGAGGCCGCATGAAGTCAACTATCCTACTCATGACTTGGAGTTAGGCTGCGGTGGTGTTTGCTTTAAAGATTTGGAGGCACTATCTCTACGGTGAGAAGTCGATCATTTATACGGACCATAAGAGTCTTAAGTATTTCCTTACCCAAAAGGAGTTAAACCTGAGACAACGGAGATGGGTGGAGTTGTTAAAAGATTATGATTTCTCAATCGAGTACCATCCTGGAAAAGCTAACGTGGTGGCGACGCGCGTTGAGTCGTAAGGTAGTATCGAGTTGAGAGCAATGTTTGCTCATCTCGGTTGGTTTGAGGATGGCGATCGCTAGTGAAACTTGGTGAAGCCTCGTGGTTGGAGCAAATTAAGGAAAAGCGATTATCGGATGAAAAGTTGGGTCCTTTAATGCAACAAGTTGAAAGTGGTATAATAGGGGATTTTGGATTGAACAACGATGGCGTGCTATGTTTTCGTGGAAGAGTTTGTATGCTCATGGATTTGGATTTGAGACAAATAATTTTATGAGAGGCGCATAGTAATCCTTATGCTATACACCACGGAGTAAATAAGATGTATCGGGATCTTCGTGAAGCGTATTGGTGGCAAGAGGTTGGAGCGAGAGGTTACCTGAAATTGTGGGGAAATGCTTGACTTGTCAACAAGTGAAAGCGAGAACATCAATTACTATCGGGATTATTACAACCGGTAAAGATTCCTATATAGAAATGGGAACGGATAACGATGGATTTTGTTAGTGGGTTACCCTTAACACCTACTACGAAAGATTCTGTTTGGGTGGTAGTTGATCGATTAATAAAGACTGCTCATTTTCTACCGGTTAAATGCAGATTACTCGATGTAGAAATTGCTAAAAGTTTGTATGTATCTGAGATCGTGAGGTTGCATGGGGTACCAATGTCTATCATATCGGATAGGGATCCCAAGTTTACATCACGGTTTTGGAAAGCTTTACATGAGGCTTTGGGAACAAAGTTAAACTTTAGTATGGCTTTTCATCCTCGATCGGATGGTCGATCAAAAAGAGTAAATTGATTTTGGAAGACATGTTATGTGGTTGTGTAATCGACTTTAGAGGTAGTCGGGAGGATTTCCTACCGTTGGCAGAGTTCGCGTATAATAACAGTTACCAATCCAGTATTCAAATGGCGCCTTATGAAGCTTTATATGGTCGTAGGTGTCGTACCCCTACTTGTTAGATTGAATTGGGGGAGCGACAGTTGTTGGGTCCTGAGTTGATATCCGAGAGGCGGAAGAAAAGGTAAAGGTGATTCGAGCACGGTTAAAGGAAGCTTCGGATTGACAAAAGTCGTATGCAGATCTAAAGCGTAAGGATATTGAGTTTGCTGTGGGGGAGCAGGTCTTTCTGAAGGTCTCACCTTGGAAGAAAATTTTCAGATTTGGAAGGAAGGGCAAGTTGAGCCCTGGGTTCATCGGACCATATCGTGGGATGAAGCGTGTTGGTCCAGTGGCCTATCAGATTGAATTACCTCAGAGTTGAGTCAAATTTATAATGTTTTCCATGTTTCCATGCTGAGATCCGTCTCACATAGTACCAGTAGAAGAAGTGGAGTTGAGATTAGACTTGTCTTTCGAGAAGGAACCAGTGAAAATCTTAGATCGAGATGTTAAGGTGCTAAGAAAGAAAATTGTACCGTTGGTCAAGGTTTTATGGCGTAATCACGGAGCGGAGGAGGCTACGTGGGAGCCTGAGGATGCAATTCGACAACAATATCCTCACCTCTTCTAACCAGGTAAATTTCGGGGACGAAATTTTCTTTAAGGGGGTAGAATTGTAACATCCAAAAAAAAAGAGTAACCTTTATTGACTTGGAATAAATTTTGGTAAATAGTACTTTATTGAAATGGAACAAGCAACCTTAAATGCTTAAGGTAATTAAATGGTAAAAGTTAACATAAGATGAGCGAGTGGTAAAGGGGATATGATGCCATGTAGGTTTGCTTGAGGGAAGAGGTTCGAATCTCATATGTAGCATTTTGGAGAGTATTTTTTTTTGTGCTAGGAAGAGTTTGATTTGGTCAAAAGTATAATACAAATGGTAGAGTAGGTGAATGAGTGAATTATGGAAAAAAAAAAAAGAAATGGGAGAAAAAGGAATGATGGGGAGTGATTTATGGAAAAAAAAATAAGTATAATACAAATGGTGGAGTAGGTGAATGAGTGAATTGTGGAAAAAAAAAAAAAGAGAAAGAAAGGGGGGATGATATTCGGCTGAAGAGAGGAGTGTTTAGGAAATTTTTTCATTTGGTCACTTTTTCTTTACCTAATATTTTGTTTCTTTTGGTTACATTTTCCTCCTTGCTGGAAATTTCCTCTTCTTCTATAGTGTTCCTTCTACTCATCTTTTCTCTCTTTCATCCAATTCTAGCTAGTACAACTTGAGCCTTGTGTTGCAAATCTCTTCTTGGCCGAAACCCCTACTTCTTTTTCCCTTCTAATCTTCAAGTGGTTGATTCCATTCTTCTCATCTTTCGGTTTCCATTACGGTGTGTCCCAAAACCGAATAGTGGTACTTACGTTTTGTTGTTGTTCCGATTCTTTTGATAATCAAAGGGGAGGATTGTTAACATCAATTGCAGTAAAGGAGTGTGTGGTGGTAGTCAGAAGGCGGGGTTGAATATCGGGACTCCGTAGAGGGAAATCACGTAGTGGTAAGTGATTCAAGTGTAAGTATTACATGGGGTATGAAATCTTTTAGAAATCCAAGGCTAACTTTTGGTTGGTATTGTTTCTAGGGTCAACGAAGAGTGGTTCTTTAGGAAATCCAAATCAGGTGTGTAATCCCTTACTTTCCGAATACATGTTTGAAATGGGGTGTGTAACCTCATACCTCTCCAAATGTTTGCATGAAATGTTCTGTGATTCGGTCGAAAGACTGAAAAGCCGCAATCCAGCATCTATGGCCACTCGGACGTCGTATGTTGAAGTGGTAATCATATTTTGTAACAAAACAGTTTTGGTTAACAGCAGTGACGTGATTTTGAAAAATCACCAAAAATAGTAGGAATTGAATTAAAAAGTGAAGAATATATGGATTGAAAGATAATTGAGTCTATTTTCTTATAAAAGAAACGGAGCAAGCAAAGGATCAGTATATTTTGAGATTTTTAGATTTTTGTGAGACTGGTTCAGAGTAATTTCGAGATCCCCTGTTCTGACTTTGAAAACTCACTATAAATTGTAGAAAAATAATTACAGGACATGGTTTATATTACTAGAATCCTTAGTGAGTCTATTTTTATTTGGATCAAACTAAATCAGTATTTGAGTTCTGTACAATAAGATATCTGATATTTTGTGAAGAGAGGACAGAACTGTCAAACAGTGAAACAAGGGACAATTTGAAGAATAAACTGTACTAAATGACTAAACCAAAAATTCTGGAAAAATTACAGTAAGAATTTATATGAGTCTAGTTTCAGGAAAAATTTACGGATCTAAATTTTGAGTTTCCTAACTCGAGTTATAGTCAATTTAGTCAGCATAACATGAGACGGACAGTTTCAATTTTTGTGCCCAAACGAATTACCCTTGGTGGGTAAAATTTATGAAATACCCTTGGGTTACGAGATTACCGAATTACCCTTAGTGGGTACGATTACCGAATTATATAAATGTTTCTATGGATCAAATTACGAAAATACCCTTAATGGGCCAATTTGATAAATTGCTATATCGGTCAATTTGGTAAATTGCTATATGGGCCAACTTGATAATTTGCTTAATGGGCCAATTTGATAATTTACTATATGGGCCAATTTGATAATTTGCTATATGGGCCAAATGTGTTATTTGATAAATAGGCCATATTGATATGTGACAAATGGGCCAAAGCGCTAGATCGATATATATGGGCCAAAACTGCTAGATCGCTATATATGAGCTAAAATTGCTAGATCGTTAAATGGACTAAAATTTTTATTTTGACTAACGGGCCAAATTTTGAAATGGGCCAGATTTGTAATAATTTTATTTATTTATGGGCCTTATGTTGGAATTATCATATAAATGAATTGTCATGCATTTTATATACATGATTGCATGGGTTGGGATATTTGACGAAGAGAAGATGGCTTCGTGCCCAGTTAATGGCCTCGTGCCCGATTAATGGCCTCGTGCCCGATTAATAACCGTGCCCGATTTAATATATGGCTTAATGCCCGATTGGTGTGTTGGCGGGGTGGGTGACTAAAGCTCCCCACAGGTGTCTTTGGTTAATACGGGTGGTGTGTAGCGGATGGAAATTTAGGTTTGGTTGGGAATTGCATATCACATGCATTTTATTCTTGTTATATTGTTACATTTGTAAATGGGCTCAAGCCCAATTAAATGCTTAAATGGTTTTAGCTTGATAAACACGGTAAGTGGGTTACACATCGAGTTCTAAGTAACTCACCCCTTCTTCTTACCCTTCTCGGTGTAATGACAATTGATGGAGGTTTGGGCGGGGATGGCTTCGTGTGGAGGCCATACTACGAATGATGAGTTATAAAAACTTTGAACTTCTTTTAAGTATTTTTAATTAAGTATTATTTCAATTGCGATGTAATAAGGCCTCTGGTATTATTTTTATGGATTTTTATGCGTGGATGGATTTTAATATGTTTTAATTACTTAAATGTGGTTGTTAAATTTTTATAAATATTTTTCTTAAACTTGCGTATAAAAAGGAGGTTTTTCTTAAATATCACTTACTTGTAAAATTTTGTGAAAATTCTTTTATAAATTTATTTTAACCAATTATTTCTTTGAAAATCAAATTATAAACTCTCATGTTTTAAAGTCATGATTTTTTCAAATAAATCTCGGTTTTTGATAAACTCCGTCTTCAAAATCGTTTTGAAAAATTGTTTTCATTAAAAGCATTGACGACTGGACGTAAATTCGAATTGCGTGGCATGCCAAGTCTGGTCTTAACGCATAGGCCGGGTTTGGGGTGTTACAATAGGTATGAAAACAGTTCATAAACCTATTTTTTCTACTACACCAAGTAAAAATTCTAGAAACACTAGAATGGAAGATATACATTATTCAGTAGAAAATATTACAAATTTCAATAAATATATTGAAATTACATTACATGGTAAAGATTATAAAAAATATTCTTTACATGCATTATTAGATACAAGAGCTACAACCAGTAGTTGTAAAAAGAATATTCTTCCTGAAGAATATTGGAAACCTGTAAAAAGGATAATAAATATTAATGGAATAAATGGTAGCAAAACTACTATTTATTATAAAGCAAAAAATATTCCAATTTATATTAATAATCTTAGATTTGTGATTCCTAAATTATTATGTTTACCCGATATGTATGGAGATATATTATTAGGTAATAATTTTCTGTTAATAAAAAATCGGTTAGGTTATCTATAGAAAACACTTCTATAGAAATACCATTAGTAGAAAATCATAAAATTATTTTTACTAATGTTTGCTGATTTTCTTAGCAGGCCTCATGGATAGAGGTAAACAACCTCTAAAAGAAAATGATGGATGGAGAACTGTCCATAAAAAACCCAACAAGGGAAAAACAATAAGTCCTAAACAAGGATTTATTTCTGCAAAACCAATGAGTCCTAAACAAGGATTTATTGCTACACCTGAACCAATGAGTCCTAAACAAGGATTTATTGCTGCACCTTCACAAGTACAATTTTATCCTAACCAGGGATATTATGTACCATATCCAATGGAAAAACAACCATTTGGAACACGATCACCAACCCCGGTGAGTTATTTTGAATTTTCACAAAATCCATATTCAAAATATCAAAAAAGCTATTCTGAAATTATAAAAAATACAGAAGATTTGTTGAAAAAACAACAAAATCTTACATTTCCTGAATTGAAGGATTTTTATAATCCAGGGCTACCATTAGAATATTACAATTTTATAAACAGAATATGAAAAAACCATATTTTGGAACAAAGAGCAAATTTTCGAAAAGCCCTTACACAGTTTTCGAAATTCTTAGTTGAAAAAACAACTAAAGAAAATAAATCCGAAGATTTATTACTAAAATCCATTTTATACCGAGATTGGGATGAAATCCTAATCGAATATATGGATATTAAGGAGATAAACAATTTTCTTGATATATTTCAATATTTTATTAATAACGGAAAAAACAGTCCTATTATTAATAAGATGTTTAGAATATGTCTATATAACAAATGTAGACAAATTTTACCTACTGATATTTTTTCAAAAATAAATTGAGCTATTTGCAACCAGCAAGCTCAATTTTCAGAAACTTTTTCAAAATATTTTTCACAAGCTTATGTTTTTATAAATGATATAGGAGAAAAATTTCCTACTATCAAATTTAGACTTGATCATGATCCATTTGATATAACCAGTATTGAATGGGGATTTGTTAAAGAAATAACAGTCCAAAATCTTTCTTTTCATTTACTAAAAGATTTTCCAGCTATAGTAAAATCTAGATTAACAAACTTTGTTAATTTAGACGATTTTGTTTACTATTTTTATATAGAAATAAATAGCATTATTGGTATTGCTGAAAAAGAAAAATTTTATCAGCCATATCAAATATGGACTATTCATAAAATGCTTGGAGGAAGATCCCTTTTGGCAGCCCAGGAAGATCAACAACATTTGTCAAAAACCATTGACGAGTGTTATAAAAATTTTTCCCATTATCAAATCCAAGCTGGAATTGATTTAATGGCAGAGGCTCAATAATATAAGAATTTTGATATAAGTCTTCCAAATAATATAGTTTTTAGTATAAATGTGAGATTAAAAATTCAAATCTCATCAATTATAATAATTTTTAAAAATAAAAACAAACTTAATATCAAAAATTTTTATTTTATTTTTATAAATCAATCCATTTACATTATTTCCTAAATTTTAGATTTTATTTTATGATATATATAAAATCAAAATTTAAAAAAGTAACATGATTTTCCATGGATACTATGAGTCTCAAAATTAAAGTCGTTCGGGCTATGGATACTATGTTGATGTGATGTGTCTCTAAATTATTGTACTATATTAATGTGATATGTCTCTAACTTATTGATTACAAAATTTGATTTGAATTTAGTTATTTTCAATTATACAAAATGAATCTAATTGGCAAACCATTTCTACAAAATTGAATCTTTCTTTTTTAGAAAAAGAAAAAACTGCCTTCCAATATTGACTAAGTGCTCATCAAAAAATTAAATTTGCAATATATAATTTCCAACAATCCCCCACTAGATTGCTAATTCTATAAAATAAGTATACAATGATTATGCATAAATAAGGGTGTTCGTAGATTGAACATTCCTTTAGTGCAAACTTTCAAAGTATCAACAAAGTGAATGATGGCTAGTCGCTTGAACCATCACTCTTAAAGTCAATACCGAAAAATTTACACAAATAATCGTAAAGTATTAGAGTAAGAGTTTAAATTTATTTTAGCACCGTTATTGTCATGTGCTCATCCTGTTCATGAACATGTACGAGAGAAAACCATAAAGAAAATCTCATTGAAGCGGCACCACTTCATGTCCATATAGGTGGATTTCATGACAATTAATGTCCATCAATTAAGAGTGAAACTCATCCTCCTAAAACATAAGCACTAAATCCTGATCCGCAGTCTATGTTGTCGTTTGATAACTTGGAATTACTTCTTAAAAAAATATGTCCCATGAAAATGTATCCATTGAATGATAAATTATCACTTTCTAAATGTATCTATTGAATGATAAATTATCACTCTACAAAATTGAATAAGTGCTCATCAAAAAATTAAATTTGCAATCTATAATTTCCAATACAAATTATTTACATATCAAAATTTATATAAATACAAATATATGATACATATAAATAAATGAATTGTTAGATTTAATAAAACCAACCAACTTTTAAAAAACAATAAATTACATTATATGTCATTCTAAAATAACGATATTTTTGTTTTAGTCATTTTAATTAAGATAACTGTTCGAATTGATCAATGCTAATGGATTGGTAATATGGCAGCATGTTTTTTTTTTTTTTTTTTTTTTTTTACTTTCAACTAAAGTTAACAACTTCACTATAATTAGTCCAAAACAATTTTTTATTTTATTTACAACATATATAAGAACTACCAATCATTTGTGAATTGAATAGAAATAAAAATAAATCAATTAAATAATTTTACTTTAATACACAAATACTAAATAAAAACAAGAAATAATATACTTAATAAAAGATAAAGATATTCCATGAAAAAAAGATAGATATATAATATTTTATTTATTGGTTGTCACTTCAATTTTAAAAGGATGCATGTTATAAATAAAAATAAATTAATTGAAGATTAATAATTTATATTTTATTAACAAAATTTATTTTATCATTGCAAACATAAAAAAAGTAATCGAAAATTAGTTAATATTTAATGTAACAAATACAATCATTTAAGGAATTTTACTTTATAAGAATTTTAATCTGAATGATAATAAAAAAATTAATATTTTATCAATTAAATCCTAACTTGGTTTGTATCGGTATTGTTGTCATGCAAAAAGACGTGAGTGTATGGAAATACATTTATTCTCTTATTGAAAGGTTGGAAGGAGACTATAAGTAATTTTAAGCAATTTGTACAAAAAATTAATATTTTATTTTACTAAAAAAATTAAAATATTTTAAATATGAAGAGTTTAATAGAAAATCATAATATTGTGAATGGTTAGGAATCAGGGTACTGTTACTATGACTAGGACAAATCATTAATTAATTTTGGTGTAGTAATCATATTAATTAATTTATGAAATACTATCCACAAGCTACCAAAAATAAAAAAACCAAGACGGTTTTTTTTTTTAATCTTTACTTGCATTTAGAGATAGATTAGCAAAAATAGATTAGACATCAGAAGAAAGAGTCCTTTATCTGCAAAACTTCTCAACAAATTTTGGTAAAATGATCGCCATTTTTTGGCCAAAGTATATATATATATATATATATATATATATATATATATATATATCATGTCGACTACAAACTACATCGTAGCCATTACAATGAAGAAGCTTTTACCTTTGTTATCCAAATATATGAAGGAATTTAGAAAAAAAAAAGAGTATAATCCGTAATAATTTTATTCTTCTACAAACAATATTAAAAATTGTCATGTAACTTTTATTTTAATATTCACAATAATTCTTTAATTAGGTCACTTGTTAACTCCTGATTCTAGTTGTGAAGTCTACAAATTTTAGTAACAGTGTATGAAATATTGTTCCTTTGTATATTATAAAAATGAAATTTCATAAATTTTAAAAAAATCAAAATTTTATATAAATTTTAAACATTTATTTTAAACATGAATTTAAAATTTCTAATATATATTTAAAACTTTCGATAAAATATTTTTAGTTTGATATAATTAACATATTATATAAAAATAAATCTTAGTAAATGTGTCAAATTGCTTCTTCTTTTTTTTCTGAAGAATTATATCCCACATGCATCGTAGTTGAACATAAACACTTAAAAAACTAAAGAGTCCAAATAAGGTAAGTATTAATGAAATCAAATGACAGAATTTTAATTAATCTTTACAAAATTGTAAAATGAAGAGTCAAAATCAGTAAAACCCATTGTTTTTTCCCATCAAAGCTTCATAGCAATTACAAATTATAATGAAGAAGCTTTTTGCATTTCTTATCCAAATATATAAAGGGTAAACTATAAAAATAATCACTTTTGTTTGACTCAAATTATATTTTAGTCATTTATGTTTGAAATGTTACACTTTAATCACTTACATTATCGTTTTGTTACAAATTGGTCATTCTACCGCTAAACTTCGTTACCTCCTTAATGACAGTCTTATATGGCAATCTAAATGGGTTTTAAATGCCAACTTGGATCTCTAATTATTAGGATGAAAATAGTTTTTTAATTAAATAAATTTAATTTAAATAATCACGTAGGACATTCAAGTTGGCATTTAAAATTCATTTGGATTGCCACGTAGGACCGCCGTTAAGGAGATAATGGAGTTTAACGGTGGAGTGGTCACTTTAAAGAAACAATGACGTAAGTGACTAAAATGTAACATTTCAAACACAAATGACTAAAATGTAATCTAAAAGTGATTATTTTTATAATTCATATATATAGAAGGATTTAGAAAAAAAAATGAGTGCAGTCGTGTTAAATACATTTCAGTTTCCAACTGGCATAAGACAACTGGCAATTGTCAATAAATACCCCAGCATTAAGTTGCAGAAAAAGGATTGAATGAAACAGTGACGCCATGTCATCTGTATCCCTTTCCAATAGTTTTATGCCACATCAGTATTTTTATCCTGAATTTCAGTATTTTAATTTGGATTTAATTTTTTTCAGAATTAAAATCAGGATTTTAATTTGAATTTGATTTTTTTTCAGGATGAAAATACTAATGTGGCATAAAACTATTGAAACAGTGACACCATGTCATCTGTATCCCTTTCTAATAGTTTTATGTTATATCAGTATTTTCATCCTGAATTTTAGTATTTTAATTTGGATTTAGTTTTTTTCAGGATTAAAAACATGATTTTAATTTGAATTTAATTTTTTTTCAGGATGAAATTACTAATGTGACATAAAACTATTGAAAAAGGATACAGATGACATGGCGTTATTGTTTCATACAATTTTTTCCCTTAAGTTATAACCATCTTTTTTTGACAATCATAATTCATTTGGATGCCAATCATGCATGCATCAACTACAACTTGCAATCAAATAAATATACAGAAAAGCAGGGTTGTGGAATGCTGTAATTCCAAATTCAACATAACTTCCTCATCTACTTCTACCAAACTTACAAATCACGCTTTTTGTTAATTTCATCTCAATCCAAATATGAATGCAATACCTGCGTCTGGACTTCTTTTCTCACTCACTGCCCCTTCTATTTCATGACTTCATCGCCAATGTCAATGACAGGGATGTGGGAAATGTTGGCCCAATCTTTGCCTTTCTCCTTTTTACAACGTTCCTCCAGCAAAGGACATTTCTCAATGCACAAATAAGAAAGAGAGGGAGGGAGCATGTTTGGGGGCATGGATTGGAGCTTGGGACAGCTGTCGATATACAAATTGCAAAGAGAGGTGAGGTGTTGAAACCCTTATACTCCAATCTCTTTAGATTTGGAAATTCAAAGATCCCGAGAGATGTAAGAGAAGAGGGAAGCAGATGTTCATCCAATTGCTATGCATCACATCTGTCTAACTCAAGTTCACAAATGCTTGGTGTCCTTGGGAGAAAACATTCAAGCTTCTCACATTTTGCAATCACCAATTTCTTTAAAGAGGGGAGATGTTTGGGTATAGACTTGATTAGCTTTGGACAATCCCTGATGCGTAGCTCTTGCAAAAGGGAGAAAGCTTCATCACTCGTACGCAACCATTCTTCCCACCCAGCCATTCCTCAAACACTAGGATTTCAAGAGATCCAAATGGTTTAGCCGAAGCTTGTCCATTACTGTAGAACTCCTCACCAACCATTACAACTCCGCTGAACCCAGATATGGAGAGAGATTTCAAAGATGATAATTGGCCAAGCGGTGGGAAAGATAGGCAAAATTTACAGTCTTGCAACTCCAAAGATACCATAGTTGAGAAGGAAAAATGCTCCACCCATTCTGGAAATCTCGTGCCTTTGTAACTTCCAATAGCTAGATGCTTCAAGTTTGTATTAGGCTCCAATTGTTCCACTATTTCTCTATCATTGTTTGAGTCACCATCCATATCATCATATTCATCTCATGTCAACTTCAACTCCTTAAGATTAACCTTATCCCTCAAACTGGCATCTTTGGCATCCCTGGCATTTACAACATTTTTCAGTCTTGAAATGGCAAGTCTTCCACGTAAATGCTTGATGTAACATCCCGAATTAAGGCCTAGTCAGAATAGTGGTTTGAGACCATGAATCTAAAGTAGAAATAATTATTTTATGACTATTATGGGGTTTATGATATGTTCGTATGCATGTGTAAAAATTTCATGAAGAAATTTTAGGCATAAAGTGTCCAATTTGACTTTTGGACTAAATTAAATAAGTTGCAAAATATGAGGTCTTAGAAGATTTAAGTATGAAATAGCTTGGATTATCAATTTGAGGTCTACAATGTGATTAAATTGTTGTGTGAAAATTTCGTTGAGAAATTTTATCGAAAAAGTGTTTAATTTGATTAGTAGGATTAAATTGTTATAAGTGCGAAGTGTGTGTTTCAGATGATAAAGGGTGTAATTGTGATGGGTTTTTAAAGTGAAGGCCCTTATGAAGAAATTAGTCCACTTATAAGTTGATGGAAGATATTTTTTTGGTATTTTTGAAGTTAGTTGAAAAGAAAAAGGGCAAATTTGGAAGTTAAGTTAAATGGTATAATAAGACAAAAATAGTAAAAGAATAATAAAAAAAATAAAACACCCTTCTTCCCTTCTTCTCCAGCCGAATGTGAGAAGAAAAAATGGCAGCCATGGAGAAAGCCATATTTGGCCAAGCTAAGGAGCTTGATAGGTGAGTGGTTTTTGTCTCGTTTTTAATGATTTATACGTTTTCGGAGTCGTGGTAACTCGATTTAACTATCCCGAATCTTTATTTTCAAAATTGTTGAAGTTTGTGAATTTTGTCATGGTTGATTAAGTGTGTATTTTGATGATTAACGGTGGATTATGCACGTCCATGGGTAGATGAACAATTTTTACTAAGTGATTTTTGATGAAAACGAGTAAAACGAGTTAATCGGTAAAAGTTGTTATTGTTCATAAGTATGTGTTATAGTAGGAATTTGAAGTTTCTATAGAAGGGAAAAATGTTCAGCATGTCATAAAACATAAGAAAAAGGAATAAAGTTTAATTTTCGAGCCTAGGGGCAAAATCATAATTATGCAAAAGTTTAGGGGTAAAATTGTAATTTTGTCAAAGTTTGAGTTATGGGCTGTTTTGTGTAGTGCATTAATTAAATAAGTAAAATGTGATGTTTTAGACACCGAAAGACGAGATTTGGACCTAGAACTGGAGGAAAATCGAAAATTGGGAAAATTGGTAAAATGGTTGTTTCGACATTCGAGGTAAGTTCATATGTTTAATAAGCATTTAATTATGTATATTTGGATGATAAATCGATATTTTGGACATAAATACTTTAGTATTGAGTTTCAGATATAATGATTAATGTCGATAATAATTCGATATTGGAAAGAGAACTTGTATAATTTATATGTTAGACCATATTTTGTATTATGGCTTTGTATGATAATAAAAAAGTATTGACTAACATAGTTTGAGGAGAATAAGTTAAGTTGATGACATGATGAGATTTAGAATGTAAGTATGTAAGTTAAGTAGTATTTTATTTTTATGCAATTATTGTTTTTAGCAATGCTATTGCTGAGTTATGTGACTAACCTTGAGAATTTAAGCAAGTATGTTTCAGCTATGACTTAACAAGGAATTGATATCTCAAAGTCCATGGCTATACCATGGCAATTAAGGCAAGGATACCATGTAAGACCATGTCAAGACATGGCATTGGTAAGGCAAGGATACCATGTAAGACCATGTCAAGACATGGCATTGGTAAGGCAAAGATCCCGTGTAAGACCATGTCAAGACATGGCATCGACATTGATTAAGGACTCCATGTAAGACCACATCAAGATGTGGCATTGGCACTAAGACAAGGATACCATGGAAGACCATGTTTGGAACATGGCATTTGGTAAGATAAGGATATCATGTAAGACCATGCCAAGGCATGGCATTGATAAGTTCTATAAGGCAAGGAAATCATGTAAGACCATGTCAAGACATGGCATTGATGAGTTACTATAAGGCAAAGGTCCCATGTAAGACCATGCCAAGGCATGGCATTGGTGAGTTCATAAGGCAAGGATACCACGTAAGACCGTGTCAAGACATGGCAATGGTAAGTTCAAAACGAAAAAGGGTCACGAGTAGTCCAAAGAGCAAGTCAAAGAAATGACAAGGTGAGAACATGAAGAAAGAGTACAGGTATGCATTTAAGGCTTATTTAATATTGAGATTGTAAGTAATTGAGATTATCAAGTATTAAGTAAGTGATGAATTTTCAGTTATGCTTGTAACACTTTATGACATGATTGGCAATATGCCTATATTATGAAAGAGTGCTCATGTGTTAAGTGAGAATGTTGCAGGTATGTAAGCAAGCTATTAAGTAAGGTGCCCTTTGTATTCTAAGCCTTTGGTAAGGTTACCGATGAGTTCATCGGGAAAATCGATTAAGTGAAATTATGTGTGGCTTGTAGTGATAAGTGTAGGTATATGCATGTGTAACGTATGAGCAATATGCTAAGTGAAATTATGTGTGGCTTGTAGCGATAAGTGTAGGTATATGCATGTGTAACGTATGAGCAATATGCTCGATATGTAATCGGAAATTAGAAAGACTGGTATAAGCAAGTAATGAACACAGTTAAAGTGAAAAAGAGCAAAGATTTACAATAGAACTGCAACTCTGACAAGATGCTTGATGACATGAATTTGAAAAATTAGAAAAAATAGTAAAAATTGAATTATAAGTTGGATGAGATATTTATTTAAATCTTATTGAGTCTATTTTAATATAAAAGAAACAAAACAAACAAAGGATTTTTATATTTTGAGATATTTAAATTCTTGAGAGATTGGTTCAGAATGATTATGTGATCCCCTGTTCTACCTTGGAAAAATCATTAAAAATTGGAAAAAAATAACTATGGGACATAAGTTATGTTCTTGAAATCCTTAATGAGTCTAGTTTCAAATGAAACAAATTATAACATCATTTGAATTCTGTACAAGGAGAAAATTGATTCGTAGTGAAAAGTGGTCAGAATTGTTGAACAGTGCAATAGGGGAAACTTTAAGGAATAAACTGTACTAATTGGCTAAGTCAAAAATTCTGAAAACTTTATGGTATGAAGATACGTGAGTCTAGTTTCAGGAAAAATTAGCAGTTTGAAATTTAGAGCTCTGTAGCTCAAGAAATAAATAATTTAGTGACAGCAACTCAAGTAGACAGATTAACGTGAACATGAGTAATAAGGTATAAGCATGCGATTTAATGATTGTATCAATTTGAGAACTTGTTGTGAGGAGTTGTCATGTTGAGGCTTTGATAAGGTTGCAAATAAGTTGGGAAAGTAAGAACTTAGCATTATTTATGCAAGTTATGACAGCTTAGTAGTAAGCTAAATTTATTGCTAATGCTTATTATTATTTTTCATGTGAACTTACTGAGCTTTATAAGCTTACCCCCTTTTTCTTTTCCATCTTATAGAGTCCTACTAAACAAGCTCGGGTTGGAGGTCGTCGGAGATCGCTTCACACTATCAAGCTATCTATGGGTATCTTTATTTATAAATGATTAAAGTTATGGCATGTATAGGGGCTTGACTAAGTCATTTTGTATTTGTGTTAATTAGTTTGACCAAATGTATTGTTAAGTCTGGTAATGTCTCGGACTCGATTCCGGCATAGGATACATCTAAGGGGTGTTACACTTGAGCTTTCCCAACTCATTAATGCTTGAACCAGTTCGATCACCTAAAACAAAATCTGTTAAGATTTGAATATCTTTCAACTTACCCATTCCTTCCGGCATCCTACTTTAACTTTGTTTCCCTAATATCAAGATAAAGCATGTTGATCATGTCGAAACCATTTTAAAAATCGGGTTTAGAAAAATGGAGATCGACTTTAAAAATAAAAATGGGAGTCGCCACCAACCTTTTTTTTACTTAGGTGTGATTGGATCACCTTGTAAAATGTTTCATTTAAAAAAAAACATTCAATTTTGGTCCACAAAAAACAAGAAAACGGGTTTGGGAGTCTGTTACGTATGAGGAAGGGTTAGCACCCTCATAACGCCCAAAATTGGTACCTAATGGATAAAATCATGTCCAAATGTTGAAAATAAAGAAAGTTAGAAAGTATGATCCTTTTATTAGAGAGAAAATTAGGACTTACTTATCACAAAGAAATAAAGTACTTTACCTAATAAGTTAAGGTATAGTACCTCATGACTTTGAAATTAAGCTCATCTTTATTTTAGAAAATTCCTACCTCGAGATTCAAAATGTCGAACCCAGTAAGTTAAGGCACAACACTTTGAATTCCCAAGAATAGATTTTTTATTTTGATATTGATAAATCTCAAATTTCTTAAAAAAAGCAGATACGTAATAACTAAAGTTTCACGAGAAAAATCGAACCCAATAAGTTAGGGCAAGATTCTTCTCGAAATTCCCCAAATATCACGTATCATCATATTTTGAAAATCATTTGAAATAAATTTAGGAAATGAAGGTATGTAATACCTAAAGTTTCACGAGAAAAATCGAACCCAATAAGTTAGGGCAAAATTCTTCTCGAAATTCCCCAAATATCACGTATCATCATATTTTGAAAATCATTTGAAATAAATTTAGAAAATGAAGATATGTAATACCTAAAGTTTTACGAGAAAAATCGAACCCAATAAGTTAGGGCAAAATTCTTCTCGAAATTTCCCAAATATTACATATCACCATATTTTAAAAACCATTTGAAATAAAATGTGTTGATTCAAAAGATGTTTTTATAAAAGATTAATTTGAGTGAAACATAACATGAATATATTACAACATATATATTTAATAGCAATTTTACAAAATTACAAATAAATAATAAAAGGATAATATAACATAAATATATAACGGACTATATTAAACAATAATAAATGATCTAAAGAATATAAATAAACATGTAATATAGCAAATATTGAAATTTTCACGAAATAACAAAATTAAATGAAAAATGGAATAACATATTTAAACATTAAAAAAAGAATGTGGTGACTTTTAAAATGATTTAATATATATACATTAAAAGTAAAAAAACTTATCATAAATATATACATAATTTAGTAATCTAATACATGTATAAATAACTACATATAATAAAAAAATAATTAATAAATAGTATGAAATAATTTTTATATAAAACACACATATATAATATATTAATCTATTATAACAATTTTTTTTAAAAAATAAAAAAAGTATAAAAATGATATGGATAAATAAAAAAAAGTTATAAAAAATGCATAAGTCAACCTTACTACCGCAATATGAAGATCCAACGAAATTTCTCCACCAAAATCTAACTCGAACGGAAGCAACTAAGAAAAACGAAGATGAGTGAAGAGCAAAATAAGAACAAGCCACAGAAAATAAGAACGTAAGAGGGAGAGAAATTTGAGTGAATGCTCTCAAGAATTTTTATTGCTTTTCCCAAAACCCTCTTTTTTTTTTACAACGAAGAGAGATGCTTCTATTTATAGTTGAGCCTCCCTAAATCCAACGGTACAGATCAATTACATCAACAGCTAAGATTAAAAGGTATCTACAAATTAAATCTCTAAGATTACAAAATCATATCTTTTAATATTACATACCATATCTTCTAAGATTGCATGTAATATCTAAGATTGCATACCATATATTCTAGGATCACATATCATATCTAAGATTTGTGCATCATATCTAAGATTGCATATCCTTGAAGATTGTACTTCCATATACGTCAAGCTTGTAGATAGACTTTTAATCTTTTTAAGCAATGGGCCATTTAGATCGGGCCAAATGATATATTTTGGACTGGACTTGGACTTTGTTTTATTCCAGCCCGGTCAAAATTGGGCTCTTACAGCTGCCCCTCTTTGCTCATTGTCGTGTAACGAGAATAGAGCAAAGACTATAAAAGGACCAATGTTGACCAGTCTTGGCCGAGCCCCGACTTCTTGATCCTCGCTTTCTTCAAATGACTCCAAATCCGCTGCAACTTTAACGGTATTGGAACTTCATTTTGATAAGTTTGATAGGTTTGATAGGTTTGATAACTTCAACTTTAGGAAGGCAGTATCTACTATCTTTTAATCTGCTCCACTGCAAACTTAGGGAGACCATATCTGATATTTTCAATCTGATTCCTACAAACTTAGGGATATCCAGACTGATGTTTTTGATCTATTTCCTGCAAATTCAAGAATGTCAAATCTGTCATTTTCAATCTGATCCCTGCAAGCTCAGGGATCACCAGATTGATGTCTTCGATCTACTTCTTGCAACTTCAGGAATGTCAAATTTGCTATCTTCAATCTGATCCCTGCAAGCTCAGGGATCACCAGATTGATGTCTTCGATCTGCTTCCTGTAACTTCAGGAATGTCAAATCTGCTATCTTTAATCTGATCCCTACAAACTCAGGGATCACCAGATTGATGTCTTCGATCTGCTCCCTGCAACTTCAGGAAGATCAAATCTGCTAACTTCAATCTGATCCCTGCAACTTCAGGGATCACCAGATTGATGTCTTCGATCTGCTCCCTACAACTTTAGGAAGATCAAATCTGCTATCTTCAATCTGATCCCTGCAACTTCAGGGATCACCAGATTGATGTCTTCGATCTGCTCCCTGCAACTTCAGGAAGATCAAATCTACTATTTTTAATCTGATCCCTACAACTTCAGGGATCACCAGATTGATATCTTTGATCCGCTCCACGTAACTTCGGGAAGATCAAATCGCTATCTTCAACTGATCCCGCAACTTCGGGGATCGCGATTGATGTCTTCGATCCGCTTCCCGCAACTTCGGAAGATCAAATCGCTATCTTCAATCGATCCCCGCAACTTCGGGGATCATCGATTGATGTCTTCGATCGCTCCCCGCAACTTCGGAAAGATCAAATCGCTATCTTCAACTGATCCCCGCAAACTCGGGGATCACCGAATGATGTCTTCGATCCGCTCCCTACAACTTCGGGAAGATCAAATCGCTATCTTCAACTCGATCCCCGCAAACTCGGGGATCACGGATTGATGTCTTCGATCTGCTCCCTGCAACTTCAGGAACATCAAATCTGCTATCTTCAATCTGATCCCTGCAACTTCAGGGATCACCAGATTGATATCTTCGATCTGCTCCCTGCAACTTCATGAAGATCAAATATGCTATCTTCAATCTGATCCCTGCAACTTCAGGGATCACCAGATTGATGTCTTCGATCTGCTCCCTACAATTTTAGGAAGATCAAATCTACTATCTTCAATCTGATCCCTGCAACTTCAGGGATCACCAGATTGATGTCTTCGATCTGCTTCCTGCAACTTCAGGAAGATCAAATCTGATATCTTCAATCTGATCCCTGCAACTTCAGGGATCACCCGATTGATGTCTTCGATCTACTCCCTGCAACTTCAGGAAGATCAAATCTGCTATCTTCAATCTGATCCCTGCAACTTCAGGGATCACCAGATTGATGTCTTGGATCTGCTCCCTGCAACTTCAGGAAGATCAAATCTACTTTCTTCAATCTGATCCCTACAAGCACAGGGATCACCAGATTGATGTCTTCAATTTTACTACATGGTCCTTTAGAGGGCATAACCTGTAGAATGGGTATATGCTTATGCCTAATAATTAGGATTCCTTTATTGAAATGCATCAAATGCTCCTAATTAGACATGCTATGATATGAGTATGATTCTCGCTCAAGGTGTTATTACTCATTTGTTTTCCCATTCTTGTTCATCAATCATGCTCTGTTCAACCAGCTTGCCTAAATGTAATTTCTGAGTCAGCCCCATTTGAACCTCAAGACATGAAGTTGGTATCTCCTACTGCAACTTCAGGGGAACGATATTTGGTTTCTCCCATATTTCTGTTACCATTCAGAGGTATAGAACTTGTATCACTTTTAATCTATTACACCATTCCCTGGGTGTAATGACCGGACGTATGTGTCTAAAATTTTCAATGAATTGTAGGGTATCCCAACAATGATCCCCTTGTTCATCATTTGCCAATGTGGTATCACCAACAAAACTGTCTTATCCAAAAAGAATCTGAAGAGGTAATCATTTTTCGATGTTTCCAGCCCTTAAACTTGGTAAGTTCTGAACAATAGTCATGTTTCAGATTCCTCATATTATTTAGAAGCTTCTAGAGTAATATGTGAAACTCCTTTTATGAAAGTGTTAGTCCAATAATCATTATTTCAATATAAAATGCTTGAAAAAGATTACAGCAATGGACAAGAAAGAAACTAATCAGGAGCATAGCTCAAAACAAATAAGTTAATCAAAGATAACCAAGACAATAAATGAAAATTGATTGGTGTATTTCTTTGAAAGGAATAAAGTAATCAAAGATAGAAAATTTAAAAGAGGTAAGATGGAAAACTAGGTGCCTCAGATATCGCAGCCTGAGCTTCTTTGTTCCAACTTCTTGAGGATCATTTTAAACTCAATATGTGTTTAAGGGATCCAGAGTACTTTGTCTATCCCCGAAGACGTAACATACTTCCTCATTGCTAATTCAGATGTAGCAAGACTACTGTATGCCCCATTTTTCAAACTTTGAGCCGCCCTTTTCGGGTTTTCAACTCAAAGCCCCTTTGGTCTCAAAGCGCCCTTTGCGGGTTTTCGCCTTGGCCTCTCCTTTTTATTTTTCTTTTTTTTTTTTTTTTTTTTTGAATTTGGACTCAAGGCGCCCTTTGCAGGTTTTCACCTTGGACCTTCCCCTTTCATGTAAAATATCTCTAGAACAAATCTGAATTCACAGGATTGGGCAAGTCTTTGCCATCCATCTCAATCAATATGAATACTCCTCCAAAATAGGCCTTTTCAACATAAGGTATTTCCCAATTCAGTTGATGCTTCCCTCTAAAATCGTTTTGTAAAGGAAAAATCTTTTTCAACATCAAATTTTGAAATCCCTAAAATGAACTTCTTTAACGTAAGCTCGCATCATATGACCGTGGTGGATAACTTTTAACCTTTTTTCGATTAGGTTCGAATGACAAAACGCTTCAAATCCATAAACCAATAGGTAACATGTTGCCCCAGCGAAGGTTCTGACCGATGTTCAATAAGACAGAAGGTAACGGTAGCTTCTTATGCCAATCCTTACAGGTCTAAGTCACCTTTCATAATTTTTGTTTTTCTCTTTTTTTTTTATTTTCTTTTGGCAGCTTTTTCTGTACAGTGACATGCTACCGGATCTCTGGACAAACTGTAAACTTTAACTTTATACAGTTATACATTCTGTGCTGGTGTCTGATCCTTTCTTTTATTCATCATTTTTTGGTTTTTTTTTATGACTGTCGACTTTGCAATATTGGCATATGAAGCAACATTCACCTTCTTAGTGAAATAGACAATGACCATGACAGTGAATCGATGTCAATTTGAAGCATTTTACAAGACTGACCCCATAATATCTGTCGAAACCACCCCCTTGAAAAGGCGGGAATCGGACTTGGGTTTTAAAAATAATAAAACGTGGGAGTCGCCACCGATCTTTTATTAGGTGTGATCGGATCACCTTTGTTTTAATAAAACATTTTGATTTATTAAAACAATGCTTTTGGTCTACGAAAATTTGAGAAAATGGGTTCGGGAGTCGATTACGTGCGAGGAAGGGTTAGCACCCTCGTCACGCCCAAAGTTGGTACCGAATTGATTAACTAATGTCCTAATGTCGAAAGTTTGAAAATTTTGAAAGAATTTAAAATTTTGATTTCTCTTGGAACGTTTGTGTTTTCTTAAATTAAATCGAGATTTTCTCGTTTCGAAGAGATAAAGTGTCACATCCAATACTTTAGGACACGATAGTTTAAATCCTCGATCCTAAGATCCTCTCATAGTTTTCCAAAGTACGAATTGAGACTTTCTCGTTCCCAAGGGACTAAAGTATTACATCCAATGCTTTAGGACATGATAATTTAAACCCTCGATTCGGAGATCGCCTCGTAGTTCTTTTGAATTGAAAATGAGGATCCTCTTGTTCCCAAAAGATAAAATACCACATCCAATGCTTTAGGACACGATATTTTAAATCTTTCGAATCCAAGATTATCCCGTGGTTTTCTCGAATTGAAAATCAAAATCTTCTTGTTCCAAAGAATGAAATATCACACCCAATACTTTAGGACGTGATATTTTAAAACCTTGAATCCAAGATCATCTAAAAACCATTGATTTACATAAAATGTTGCAAATGAAAGTAGTCACGAGATACCAAAGCAAAAAGAGACAAAATAAAATATTAAAATAGAACGGGAAATCTCAAGGAACAAAACAATATCAAAATGATAGAATTAGTAGCAACGAGGATAATAAACGTCATGATATAAATACTATTAAAAATGATGATAATAATAGTAATAATACTAATGATAATAATAATAATAATAATGATAATAATAATAATAGTAACATGGTGATAATAATAATGATAAACACCTACATGATATATACAGTACAATAATAATAGAAATATAATAATAATAGTGTAATTAATACATATTGTAACATAGTAATAATAATGATAATAATAGCAATAATAATGCAAAGAGACGACTGAATTGAAATCAAAACGAGGTGAAAGGGGGTAAAATCGTAATAAAATAAAATAAAAAGGGATAAGGGACTGAAACGCGGTGCGGGCCACAGCAAGAGGGACCAATCGAGCAATTTGGCCCTTTTCATGAAACGCACGTTTTGACGGGGACTTGACTAAAACCTCAATGAAATAATGGGGCGAAATTAGGATTTTAAAAAGGTGTAATTAGGTGCGATTGGTGAGCGACGCAAAAAGGGAGGGACCGGCCGCATAAATAAGCCTTTTAAAGAACACATGCGGTAACCCTGTTGATCGAACGGCGCCGTTTTATTCATTACCTAAGAAACCCTAAATTTACCTAAAAACCCAACCCTCATTTCTTTCAAAACCTAGCAGCCTTAGCCCTCTCTCTTCTCTCATTTTCTCTCTAGCCGAACCCTAGCTCTCTTAACAGAAATGGCTGCCTCCTCCCCCAAAACCTATCTTTCTCCTACCTCTCAACTCTCCCTCTCGTAACCGGTGGCCGGTGAAGCCTTGGGAGGGGGTTTCAAACCCGTTCGGAGCCTATACTCAAAAACCGAACACTTTCAACTCCCTCCTCCTAAACCTGACTTGCGGCGACGTCATAGATCCTCCGATTTAGCGCCCCTCGACTCAGGTAAAAGCCCTTTCACTCTCTTTATTTTCGTTGGGTTATCGATTTTTGTATTGATCTTCGAAAACAGTAAGTAAAAACACGAAAGAGTAAAGAACGGTATTAAAAAGGAGTAAAATAGAGAGAGATCGAAAGAAGACCTTATGCTTTTTCTTTTATTTCTGATAATGATTTTTTTTCCACCCTTATTACATCGATTTTTCTAGCTTTATAGCCCGAATATGCACTATCCTCCTAATATTTTACTATTTCGTTCCATATCTCCCTGCCTTCTTGTGGCTTCTGCGTTTTTGTGTTTGTTTGCAGGTGATGGGCGCCGAGGCGCATGGGCATTGAAGCCGTTGGGAAATGCAGGCGTGGGGAACAACGCTCGCGGGCACGGGGGACCACGCGAGGGGTTCGAGGAGCGCGCACGTGGAGTGCACGCGAGAGATGCGCGGGTCTCACGCGTACTGTGCGTAGTGCGCGTGGTGTCCACGCGGGAGGCCAAAAGCCGGCGGCGTGGACGGGTGGGGGTGACTAGGGCTAGGGTTCTGAAAATTTTGTGGGCTGTTAGGCCAGTGTATAATTGGGTTATGCAGTTTGGGCTGTTAGTTTGTGAGGGTTTAAATTTGGGCTTCGGTTTTTTAGTTTGATAATCGGGCTGGTGTAAATGGACATTGGACCTTTTAATAATATTTTGGTTTTTAATATTGGGTTTGTAATTGAACTTTTATTCTTTTGGGCTGGTTTTGTTTTATTCAAATTTTGGTTTTGCAACCAGGCTTGGGTTTGGATTTTGGTTAAATTTGACTAAGCGGGCCTGGGCAGAAATTGGGTATTACAATATCCATGCCCCACATATGAAAAGTTTGTGAAGAACTGGAGTAAGCCCTTGAATATTGTCTCCTTAGATACGGTATAGTTCATACCATCTCTTTCTCTGTAAATTGGTAGTGCCCAATCCTCATATTTAGGGCGCTTCTTATTAGCCCAAGCATGTCCTGATATGATCATGCGAAACGTCTTTGAGTATTTTTGAAATTAACTCAATAATGTCCGCATTATTTCTATGGTAAGATAAGCTTCGATCTTCACCCCTTTTCTAAGCCTACAATATCCAATGTCCCTTTGTAGAGTAAAGTCTTTTTTCATCTTGTCAAACCATTCTTAACAAGTCAGAAGAAATGTCGCTATCTCTGTCATCTTCAAAATCCTGAGATCCCCTAGACTCATATCTTGTTCAAAAAGAGAGTTAGTAACAATGTTGCTCATGATATTGATATCTGGATACCTAGGTACGAAGACGAGCAAATCCAAAGAATAAATGATTCTAAGGATGATTATTGATATGGTCATGAATAAAGAATGAAAGAATGAAAACCAAAGAATGTACAATTTAAAATAGAAAGAATAAAAGAATATATGCTCAAACAGATGCATTTTATTGAAATAAAATTTTGAACATAAGCCTATTTCACAAAAGAATTCTTGTTGCCTCTAGGCACAAGACAACAAGCCTATTTTGAACATTACTCTAGATTAGCCCTAAAAGTACAAAGATTTCTTCCACAGTCTTATTATTCAAAACACTCTCAAGTACACAAGGGCTTGTAAACTTTGTTGTCTGATTTCCTCTTCGCTTTCAATTTCTTCAAAGGATCACAACTTTCTTGTCTCAATGATTGGATAATGGGTTCTCCACACTGGGTGTATCATCAATCTTGAAAACTCCCATCTTAAGAAGTCTCTCTGCTACCTTTTTGAAGGCAGTACAATTCTCTATTGAATGCCCCGTTACTCCTGCGTAGTAATCACATTGAACGTTGGAGTCATACCATTTAGGATATGGGGGTTGTAACGGATGTAGATAATATGGGGACACTACACGTGCCTCTAATAAAGTATCATATAGCTCCTTATATGTCATTGGAATTGGTGTGAATTGGAACTTTTTAGAATTTTGTCTAGGGCCTGATTCTTCTCTCGTCGACCCTTGTTGTCCAATCGTAACCGCTACCTTTGAGGACCCTTTATTGTATGTACTCGCATTATGAACCTCGTCATCTTTTTTCCTAGGAGTGGACCTTCTAGTAGTTTCTTCCGCTTCGATCTTGCCACCCCTTATGGCATTTTCTATCATTTCACCCGCCATGACTATATCTACAAAGCTTTTAGTGGTGCTTCCTATCATATGGGTGATAAAAGATGCCTTTAGAGTGTTGATAAACAACATGGTGGTTTCTTTTTCCAGGAGAGGTGGTTGGACTTGCATGGCCATTTCCCTCCATCTTTGTGCGTATTGCCTGAAACTCTCGTTTGATTTCTTTTCCATGTTTTGTAACATGATTCGGTCAGACGTCATATCTGTGACATGATTATACTGCCTCATGAATGCTTGGGCCAAGTCCCTTCAGGAGCTAATGTTAGCACGACTGAGTTGGTTGTACCACCTAGAAGCTGCACCCGTCAAACTATCCTGGAAACAATGAATCAAAAGTTGATCATTGTTCACATAACCAGTCATGCGTCTACAGAACATCGTGATGTGAGCTTCAGGGAAAGTAGTTCCATTATACTTCTCAAATTCTGGCATCTTGAATTTATGAGGAAGTACCAGATCAGGGACCAAACTCAAGTCCTTAGCGTCAATACCATGATGATAGTCAGTATTTTCCAAAGCTTGGAACTTTTCTTCTAACCACCTACAGCGATCCTCCAATTTCCTTGAAGATTCGATTCTTATTCCCTCTCTCTTTTCTATGTCCAAATTAAGGATCACAGAGTTGGCAGTGTTGTCTCCTGGGTTAGATCCCGAGCCCACTTGAAGGTTCATGGGTGGTCTAGGATCAGCTTATTGAGGCCTAATCGTGATAGGTTTCCTTCGGGGATATTCCTCAGGCTGTGTTTGTACGTGTGGTGGAGTGAATCCCCTAGGAAAGTCCTCATTGTCTTCAGCATTGACTACGGGACCTTTTGCTTTGTCCATTATCCCATTCATCATCTGGGCCATTTGAGCCATCATATTTCTCTGGGCTTCCAACAGTTGTTCCCTCATCTCTTGTTGGAGTTTTGCCATCTGCTCTTGCATCTGGTCTTGCATATCCCTTTGGAATTGCTCCATTCTTTGGTCCATTTTTCTTGACTTAGCTCGTGTACCGTAAGGGTGTTCCGCTTCCAGATTTTCTTTCTCTCCTTTAATTTAAACTAATTAGATTCTTTCTATAGATTTGAATGCATATGATGTTATGTAATGCAAATGCATGAATGCAAAGAAAAAGAGGCGTTGATTCAGTTACATTAGAAAAACTTTACTAGAAAATAAATCCCTTTACACAAAACGGATCGCATACACGGCATTGTCCTCATAGTCCAAGTGAAAACATGAATCCCTTCTTCGCGAAAGTCAAGTCTTGGAAATTTCTAATAGATGCCACCTCTAGCTTCTTTTGCTTGATCTGGACTGCGACTCCTGTTTGCTTGTTAGCTTCTTCAACAATGCCGAGACGTGGTAATTTTTTAATGGTCTTGTCAACTTGAATCCTTGGGTGATAAGATCTTGTATTCCTTCACGAACTATCAGTCTTCTCTCGTTGTATTCACTTAGACTATATTCAGACGACCGTATTATAATCCACTTTATCAAAAAATCCATTTTCTTATGACCAATTTTTCTATTTAGTAATCGAATTTGAAATCAACACCTCTTTTCTATTATGTGAATGCAATGCAATCAAAACAAAAGAAAACACGTTAGCACAGGAAAAATAACATAAAACCTATCAGGGTGACCACTAGGGTTTGACATGGTTCTTCTTAGGGTAAGCCCTTAGGTTTCACTATATGTGGTTTAGCTCTAAAGTTGAGGTACCCGAACCAGCAGATTCCTCGATCCTCACCCATTATAGACTCATACGGACCGAGTTCGGTTCAGGGGAATACATTTCCCTATGGCTGCACGGAGGTGAAAACCTCACGAAGATATAGGTACGGATGTATCCCGAAAGCGGTTCACTATCCTGCACGGAGGTGAAAACCTCACGAAGGTGTAGCTTCTCGCTCCCACTTAAGGGTGTGACCACAACGGTTATGCAATGCAATGCAGAGGTATTTTATACAAATAGGATTTTCATAAAAAGGATCATAACTTTTAAACCAAATTTTTAAATTCAAACAAAGGACATAAATTCATCGATTTTACGGCTTGACTCTCTTAATGTCCCCAGCGGAGTCGCCAAGCTGTCGAAACCATTTTAAAAATCGGGTTTAGAAAAATGGGGATCGACTTTAAAAATAAAAATGGGAGTCGCCACCAACCTTTTTTTTACTTAGGTGTGATTGGATCACCTTGTAAAATGTTTCATTTAAAAAAAATTCAATTTTGGTCCACAAAAAACAAGAAAACGGGTTCGGGAGTCGGTTACGTATGAGGAAGGGTTAGCACCCTCATAACGCCCAAAATTGGTACCTAATCGATAAAATCATGTCCAAATGTTGAAAATAAAGAAAGTTAGAAAGTATGATCCTTTTATTAGAGAGAAAATTAGGACTTACTTATCACAAAGAAATAAAGTACTTTACCTAATAAGTTAAGGTATAGTACCTCATGACTTTGAAATTAAGCTCATCTTTATTTTAGAAAATTCCTACCTCGAGATTCAAAATGTCAAACCCAGTAAGTTAAGGCACAACACTTTGAATTCCCAAGAATAGATTTTTTATTTTGAAATTGATAAATCTCAAATTTCTTAAAAAAAGCAGATACGTAATAACTAAAGTTTCACGAGAAAAATCAAACCCAATAAGTTAGGGCAAGATTCTACTCGAAATTCCCCAAATATCACGTATCATCATATTTTGAAAATCATTTGAAATAAATTTAGAAAATGAAGATATGTAATACCTAAAGTTTCACGAGAAAAATCGAACCCAATAAGTTAGAGCAAAATTCTTCTCGAAATTCCCCAAATATCACGTATCATCATATTTTAAAAATCATTTGAAATAAATTTAGAAAATGGAGATATGTAATACCTAAAGTTTTACGAGAAAAATCGAACCCAATAAGTTAGGGCAAAATTCTTCTCGAAATTTTCCAAATATTACATATCACCATATTTTAAAAACCATTTGAAATAAAATGTGTCGATTCAAAAGATGTTTTTATAAAAGATTGATTTGAGTGAAACATAACATGAATATATTACAACATATATATTTAATAGCAATTTTACAAAATTACAAATAAATAATAAAAGGATAATATAACATAAATATATAACGGACTATATTAAACAATAATAAATGATCTAAAGAATATAAATAAACATGTAATATAGCAAATATTGAAATTTTCACGAAATAACAAAATTAAATGAAAAATGGAATAACATATTTAAACATTAAAAAAAGAATGTGGTGACTTTTAAAATGATTTAATATATATACATTAAAAGTAAAAAAATTTATCATAAATATATACATAATTTAGTAATCTAATACATGTATAAATAACTACATATAATAAAAAATAATTAATAAATAGTATGAAATAATTTTTATATAAAACACACATATATTATATTAATCTATTATAACAATTTTTTTAAAAAAAATAAAAAAAGTATAAAAATGATATGGATAAATAAAAAAAAGTTATAAAAAATGCATAAGTCAACCTTACTACCGCAATATGAAGATCCAACGAAATTTCTCCACCAAAATCTAACTCGAACGGAAGCAACTAAAAAAAACGAAGATGAGTGAAGAGCAAAATAAGAACAAGCCACAGAAAATAAGAACGTAAGAGGGAGAGAAATTTGAGTGAATGCTCTCAAGAATTTTTATTGCTTTTCCCAAAACCCTCTTTTTTTTTTACAACGAAGGGAGATGCTTCTATTTATAGTTGAGCCTCCCTAAATCCAACGGTACAGATCAATTACATCAACGGCTAAGATTAAAAGGTATCTACAAATTAAATCTCTCAGATTACAAAATCATATCTTTTAATATTACATACCATATCTTCTAAGATTGCATATAATATCTAAGATTGCATACCATATATTCTAAGATCACATATCATATCTAAGATTTGTGTATCATATCTAAGATTGCATATCCTTGAAGATTGTACTTCCATATACGTCAAGCTTGTAGATAGACTTTCAATCTTTTTAAGCAATGGGTCATTTCGATCGGGCCAAATGATATATTTTGGACTGGACTTGGACTTTGTTTTATTCCAGCCCGGTCAAAATTGGGCTCTTACAGATCAATCTCCCCATGTCTCTCGGCAACTCAACAAGGTCACTGCAGCCATGCAAAGTCAATGCTTGCAAATTATACAATGTACACACAGAATTTGGCAACCTTCTAATTGAAGTTTCTGAGAGATTCAAATTTCGTAGATGCTTCAAACTACCAATATCTTCCGGCAATTCATTGATATTTTTATACTTGGCCAAAGAAAGCACTCGTAAGCTTGATTTCATCAACAAATCATGCACTAGCACATTGCTAACATATAGCCAACCAGAAGAAGACTTCATATTTAGAAAGGTACGCAGACGTTTTGCTTCAGGTAAACTTTAAAATTTTTGTCGCACATCATATGTTTCTTGGGCATTAGATAAATGACGAGTCCTTTTAGTTATTTCACAAGAACCATTACTACCTTCCAATCTGTAAATAAACTTTCCAGCGACAGATCTAGCCAAGTCACTGATTAGATCATGCATGACAAATCTAGATTCCTTTGCATTCTATTGCTGAAAAAATGACCTCAATCTCAAATCTTCAAAATAGTCATCACCTCGTTCTTCAAGATCGCCATTGTCAATTGAAAGCTCTAAAAGACCTTCAGCCATCCATAATTGAATTAATTCTTCCTTCTCAAATTCGTAATCTTTAGGGAAAATTGAACAATAAGCAAAACATAGCTTTAAATGTGAAGGAAGATAATAATAACTCAATTTCAACGCGGCACGAATATCAGTTGGTAGGTCCCAAAAATTGCTATGTAATATTTTGTTCCATTTAGCAGCGTCTAGATTAAAACGCAGAAGACCTCCAAGAGATTTTGCAGCCAAAGGGCGGCCATCACATCTTTTGACAATTACTTTACCGATTGCCATCAGATCTGGATGCATGCCTGGGTTTGTACGAACGAATGCATGCTTTGCAAATAGCTCCCAACAGTCATCATTTGATAAGGTCTGTAGAGGATAACTTTGACCAGTCTTCATAATGGCGGCAACTTTTTCGTGACGTGTTGTTACAATAATCTTGCTGTTTTGTGCCCCAAAACTGAAAGGAATTCTGACCTCTTCCCAGGCATTAGGATTTTCGTTCCAAACATCGTCTAAAACCAATAGAAATTTCTTTCCCGACAACTTGTGTTTAAGTTTACGGCGATACTTTTAAAAAGTATTTTTGAAAAATATTGTGGAAAAGTATTTTTAGAAGTGCTTTTGAAAAATTTATTTTAAAATTCGAGAGTTTAGCATTGCTATCAAAAAGTACTTTTGAGAAATAAAATATTCATTTTAGACATATTATTATCAAGCAATAAATATATATTTAAATAAAATTTAAATTAGTTAATATTATTATATTTTAGTAAGAATATAAAAGAATTATTATAACTTGTTAATATTTTAATATATGAAATATAAATTTTAAATATTTTTAAGTAATAAATATTAATTACTTATAAAATTTAATTAGAATATATAAACTATATTTTAAATATTTAAATATAACCATTAAATATTTTTAATTAATATTTTAAAAATTATTTTTTATTTTTAATTAATGATTTTAACACATTTATAATTAAGCACCACGAAAGAAAAAGGGAAAATACTATGTTATTAGAGGGGTGAAAAAGTAATTAAGCACTAAAAGCGCTTTTGGTAGAGGAAAAACTAAAAATTTTAACTTCTCAAGCACTTCTAAAAAGCTAAAAATTTCAGCCAAAAGTAAGCATAGTTAAAAAAAGTCTGCCTGCTCTGGCACGTCTCTGGTCTACCGAAGTGGCACGTTTCTCGTCTAGGATTTTTGTGTTTTGTGTTTTCTTAATCGTTTTCTGGTGGAAAAGTTGAATCACGGCCAACAGTTCTACATTTCTGTTGTCATATAGTAGTTGCGCGCAAGGATTCATCTGCAATAGATGGAGAACAGTTTAGCATGATTATCACTAGATGAAGAGGAAGATGCGGTTTTACAGATCCAAACACAACAAGTTGAGGAAAGGAGAGAAGAAACTTTCAGGTTAGTGGGATGTTTTCTGACTGCTAGTGTTATAAATTTTTCTACAATGAAGAATACTATGGCGAATTTGTGGCATCCTGTAAGGGGAGTGAATATTCGGGATCTGGGTGAAAAGAGATATTTGTTCCAGTTTTATCATAGGATGGATCTGGAGAGAGTGTTAAAAGGGTGCCCGTGGACTATTAATAATCATCTGTTAGTGCTTAATGTGATTCAATGGGGTGAAGACCCTCTTAGAATTCCTTTAATTAAGGCCCCTTTCTGGATCCAAATCCATGACATTCCTCCTGGCTTTTATTCTGAAAATTTGGCGATCCAATTAGGCAACTTCCTAAGGGAATTTATGGAATACGATGGGTCTAGTCTGGGCAAGGAGAATAGGAATTATATGAGGATAAGAGTTAAGATTGATGTTAGACGTCTGTTGAAGAGGAGGAAACAAATCTTGTGTTATGGGCGACTCTCATACGTAAAGTTTAGATACTAAAGGCTCTCACTTTTTTGCTTCTTTTGTAGGAGGTTAGGACATAACGACTCATTTTGTGATGCAAAGATGTTGTTAGGAATGGAAGTGGCAGAAATGGGCTGGGATTTATCATTAAGGGCCCAATCCAGGAGGGAAGTAACAACAAGCGGTGTGTAGCTGAGGGAGGAAGAGATCGGACAAATGAGAGACAATACTGAAGATAAGACTATAGTAGAAGTTGACGCTAGGGTCAGGAATAGTCAG
This sequence comes from Gossypium bickii, assembly GCA_025503065.1. Classification (NCBI taxonomy): domain Eukaryota; kingdom Viridiplantae; phylum Streptophyta; class Magnoliopsida; order Malvales; family Malvaceae; genus Gossypium; species Gossypium bickii. The sequence goes on along the minus strand of CP106721.1, from coordinate 58,562,492 downwards.
ATGGCAAAACATGGAGAATTCATTGATCCAGTTTTGGGTTTCAATTTCGAAGGCAGAAAGGCTTGGGAGAAACAGCTAGAGGTTAATCAAAGAATTGATCATTCTATAGTTGATATGGAGCAGGATAAGGAGGATGGGTTTCTGATTGGAGAAGAAGGGAAGAAACGTGCTAGAGGGGAGATGAATAGTCTGATAGGGGAAGGAGGTGAGAAAGCATCTGCAGGGTGGAAGGGGAGAGTGTTGGAAGGTAACCAATTTATATCGGCGGCTGCCAAGAGGCAAGCCGACTGGTCGCAGTGAAATTACTAAGCTGGAATGTTCGTGGATTGGGGAGTCCACGGGCAGGTCGAAGACTTCGGTATACACTGAGGTTACAAAATCCCCAAATCGTCTTCTTTATGGAGAAGAAAGTTTGTAGAAATAGAATGGAAAGAATTCGATATCGGTGTGGGTATGTTAATGGAATTGAAGTTGATCCGGAGGGTACTAGAGGAAGGTTGTGCTTGGCATGGAAATAGGGGGTGAATGTTACACTTCTCCAATTCTCCAAAAGACATATAGATGTGGTGATTGATGATGACGAGGCGAAAGGTAAATGGAGGTTCACTAGTTTTTATGGGTCCCCGTATGAGCGAGACAGAAATAATTCATGGGAGGAATTAAGAAGTTTATATACAGGAGAGATATTTCCTTGGTTCGTCGAGATTATGTACAGATTTGAAAAAAAGGGAGGGGTACCTAGGGATGAAAAAAGAATGGAGGTATTTAGAGAAGTCTTAGCTAATTGTGGGCTGATGGACATGGGATTTTCTGGAAGATGGTTTACATGGGAGAGGGGAAATCTACCTGTGACTAATATACGAGAAAGGCTTGATAGAGGAGTCGCAAATGAGAATTGGCAGAATATGGTTTCTGACGGGTCCATTCAACATTTAACTCACTCTGTCTCTGATCATTGCCCCCTTTTAGTGAAAACAAGAAGGGAAGAATGGGAGGCTAAAACAACATCTTTTAGATTCGAGGCTTGGTGGCTAATGGAGGAAACTTTTGACAGCGAAGTTAGAAATATTTGGAAATCGTCATCAGGTAATTTATTGGCAAAATTAGATAAATTGAAGTTTGGTTTACAAAGATGGGCTAGAAAAATTCAAGGGGACTGTAAGAGAAGAAAGACGTTTCTCAACAATAGACTGTCAGAAATTCTAGCAGAAGATAGAGATGAGCAGAATATGACTGAGTTGATTGATACTAAAGTTCAGCTAAATCTGGAAATTGACAAAGATGAGCGGTATTGGGAGCAAAGAGGGCGGATAAACTGGCTGAGATACAGGGATAAAAACACTGCTTTTTTCCATAGTCAAGCATCTTCCCGTAGAAGGAAGAACAAGATTCAGAAAATGCAAAGTGACAATGGACAGGTGACAGAGAACATTCAAGACATAGAGAACATTGCAAGAGTCTATTTCCAAAATCTATTTGGAATAGAAGAAAGGGAGTGTTGTAATTATTTGCTGTCAGGAATCAAAAGATGCATCACTGAAGAGGACAATCAAATTCTCATGGCACCTTACACGAAGGAAGAGATAAGAGCGGCAACATTCGGGATGGGACCTACAAAAGCCCTAGGGGAGGATGGATTTTCGGTAATTTTTTATCAACAATGTTGGCATGTCGTCAAAGATGAGGTAAACAGTTTCTGTTCGTAAGTTTTGAATAAATGCAGAGATTTTAAACAGGTAAATTCCACACATATAGTCCTTATTCCTAAAATTACGAATCCAATGAATATGAAGCAGTTTAGACCAATTAGTCTATGTAACGTAATTTACAAAATCATGGCGAAAGCCATTGCAAATAGACTAAGAAGAGTAATTGAGAAATGTATAGATGTTGCTCAGAGTGCTTTTGTACCGGGAAGGTTGATAACGGATAATATTCTTCTTGCTTATGAAGTCCTTCATACGCTTAAACAGAAAAGAATGGGGAGGAAAGGTTTTATGGCTGTCAAACTTGATATGAACAAAGCTTACGACAGAGTAGAATAGAATTTTGTGAAAAAAATTATTCGAATGGGCTTCGCGAATGGGTGGATAGAAACAATCATGGAGTGCATTACATCTGTCTCTTATTCAGTGGTTATTAATGGTTATAAAGGGGAGAATTTTTGGCCATCTAGGGGTTTGCGCCAAAGAGATCCACTCAGTCCGTTCATGTTTCTTATGTGGGAGAAGGGTTATCGAGCTTAATGCGATTAGCAATGAGTGAAGGCAGTTTGAAAGGGGTAAAGGTTAATAGAAGTGGGCTGAAGATTTCACACTTACTCTTTGCAGATGATTGCATTCTATTCAGTGAAGCGTCAAGTAGGGGGGCTATTGTGCTAAAGGAAATTCTCAGCAAGTATAGAAGCAGTTCCGGACAATGTGTTAATTTTGATAAGTCAACTATTTTTTTCAGTAAAAATACTTCGGAGATAAAAAGAAACTTGGTGATCAACATTTTAGGAGTAAGAAGTTTATAAAAAGAAACTTGGTGATCAACATTTTAGGAGTAAGAAGTTCGAATAATCCTGAGTGATATCTAGGGTTGCCCAATATGGTGGGAAGAAATAAGAAGGAATCCTTTCAGATACTAAAGGATAAAATGAAACAATGCATTGATCATTGGAGTACGAGACACTTATCGCAAGGGGGGAAGGAAATCTTTATTAAGTCAATCTTGCAAGCTATCCCGACTTATATGATGGCATGTTTCCTTTTACCTAAAAGTTATGCGCTGAGATTCAGAGCATCATGGCTAAATTCTGGTGGCAAAAGGGGTATGAGAGAAAGGGTATTCACTGGTGTGAATGGAGGAAATTATGCGCTTTAAAAGAGAATGGTGGTTTTGGTTTTAGTAATATGTGTCAGTTTAATCCTGCTTTGCTTGCTAAACAAGGGTGGAGATTAATTGTTTATCCGGATTCATTATTAGCGAGAGTGCTTAAAGCAAAATACTTCCCAAATTCAGATTTTTTGAATGCGCAATTAGGTAACTTACCTTCCCTTACTTGGAGGAGCATATGGGCTGCTAAGGGGTTGCTGCGGAGTGGAATGGGTTGGAGAGTAGGGCGGGGAACTGAAATCTCTTTTTGGGACGACCATTGGATACCAGGAAAGGAGATTGATGGATGGGGTCATCAAACAGAAAATGAAGTGAAATTAGTTGCAGATTTAATTGATGCTGAAAACAGTGAGTGGAAAACAGAGCTAGTAGAACGTACCTTCACAGCAGACATTGCTGAAAAGGTTCTGCAAATTCCTTTGGCAAAGAATCCAGGAGCAGATATTTAGATATGGAGAGGGGAACTATCTGGTGATTTCTCAGTCAGAAGTGCTTACAAAATCTTACAGAATGTTAGAATGGACCCTAATGATCTATTATTACAGACGGATACAAAAAACTTTTACAAGAAGCTATGGAATTTACAGCTACCATCTAAGCTCTTGATTATAATATGGAGAGCTTCGTGGAACTATCTTCCTACACTTGTTAATCTCAAACAAAGAAGATTGCTACTAGTACGGTCTGTCCTCGATGCGGATCTGGGGAAGAGGACATTGGACATGTTTTCAGATTTTGCCCTGCAACAAAGGAAATATGGCAACTGTTAGAACTGGGATGGATTAATAATCCTAATATTCAGAGTTTTTGGGACTGGATCACTTGGATGGTCAGCAGAAGCAGTCACAAGCAAAGTTGTCTTTTTTGTAACACCATCTGGCTATTGTGGAGGGCAAAGAATTGACTCGTTCACGAAAAGAAATCTGAATCAGCAGAGGAACTCTCAGCAGGTGTAAAGCGATATATGGCAGAGATTGATGGCATACAGGAAGAGAAACTTTCCTTAAACAGAATCGAAAACAGAAATCTGGAAGAGTTACTTCAGAGACAACAATATACTTTGATGATGTCTTCAACGCAAGAAGCAACAAATCGATGGCGGGTCTGGTGGTTACAGATCGAACAGGAGGTATCGTCAAAACAATGAATATCTCAAACTCAAACGTTCCAACTCCTTTCACAGCAGAATCATATGTGGGGTACTATGCAGTTAAACTCAGAAGATCGATAGGTTTTTAAACAGTCAGAATAAAGGGGGATTCGTGAATAGTCATCAAAAAATGCCAAATGAACAAGACCGAGCAAGTCGATGAATCAAAGACAATAATCGAGGACATTCAGGAGTTATCAAAGCGGTTTTAAAAATCGAGTTTGATTCATCGGCGTAAATGAAAACAAGATGGCGCACAGAATTGCAGAGGAAGCGTTACGAAGAAGAGAAGCAGTGTACCTGGGAGGAGAGATTTCGCACAATCCACAAGATGCTCTAGAAGGTCGATGGAAAAGATCTCTAGATTGAACTGGTGCAAAGGACGAAAATGAGCAATTGGTAGCGAAATGGAAGATATGAATCTGCTACCGTTTGTTGAAGGATAGGATGAGACGAAACTGAAAAGACATCACGAAGCAGTGCCCAGCTTTTGAGAATCGGCTATCTTTTCTTTTAATTTTTCTAGGTTTCTTTTTTTCTGCTTTAGTCTTAATTGCTTTACTTTCCCTAGGTATATGACACATAGTTTGTTAACTTGCTTTAGTCTCGGCCTAACTAGCGTTCCTAGCAGGCCTTTGCTTTCTGGTTACACAAAAAAGCAAAAGCCCAACTATGTTTTTCTTTCTCTTTTATTAATAAAAAGATTAGCCGATTAATATTCAAAAAAAAATTTTAGTCAAACATAACTTATTTTGTACAGCTTTTCTTTCAAAAGTATTTTTGGAGCAAAAAGTGCTTTTGAAAAGCAACGAAGAACTGACCCTAAATTGAAGGTGATTTAGCACTATCATCACAGTCACCAGGGAGCTCTTGGAAGATGGCTTTAGTTACTTTGGAAGGATTGGATTCTTCCGAAACACGCACCCATGCTTTGAGCTCAAACCATTCGGCCACTTTCTGGTCATTACAGATCAATTTTGCGAGCGTGGTTTTGCCAAGCCCGCCCATACCCACAATGGGAATCACATCTACCTTATTATCTGCAGACAGATTTTGACGGTGCAGCAACTTCATTATATCTTCTTTTTCACCATTTCTGCCATAAACACCAGACTCGTCCACTAAAGACGAAGTTTCACGTGATCTCTGATACGCCTTTTCTGCTCCAGAATTTCCTTCCAATTTCAGGGTATCTTTCTGGCTGACTATAACTTCTAGTCTCCCAAGGATCTCCTCCACCTTATCTTTGAAAGGATTGGAAGAGGGCAAAAAGCGAGTGAACACCTGCTTCACAATAGCACGAGTAGTTTGATGATCCTCGGATTCCACCTTGTTTCGAAGAGCTTCAGTAGAGATATCATCCAGGAGGTCCTCCGAGTCATAAACATCATCTTTCAGCCCATCAATCCAGCTACTGACATCTGGGTCGGTAAACTGCTTATTTTCAGCATCATTCAACACCGCTTTCACCGATTTCAAGATTATCTCCAATTTCTCCAGCCGAGCAGTGTCAAGTTTCTTTCCTTTGATAAGCCTCAGAACATCCCCAGAAACAATCCTATCAAGCAGCACATCAATGGATGCAGAGAGAAAAGCTTCACCCACTATAGCCATGTTTTTCTTTTGGGTTTTTTGGTAAAGAAAGGCTTAAAGAAAGATGAAAAAGGAAAGTAATAGCAAAAATGGAAAAGAAGAGTGCTTCAACTAAGAGAAGAAGGATTTGGATATGAAACAGAAGGAAGAAAGTGCAAAGCAAATTGTAAACAGGGAACAGTAGAAGGAATGGATGAAAGCTGAAAGGGGAAGGCTTCAACTTGCAAATACTTTAGTTTTGTTTCAATAAAGATGAAACAACCTCATCCTTGCCAACGCAACTTTTGTAAAATAAGCTCATCCAATAAAAAATCCAACAACCTTAAAAAATTTTATTGGAAATCATGATTTAGGTTAAAAAAATTTGGGATTAAAAATTAAAAAATTTTGTTTTGATAGAAAATAAAAAGTTCATTTAAATTTGGGTAAGTTGAATTTAACAACACTTAAATTTTGAATTTTAAAATTTTTAAAATTCAGCTTATGTATTAATAAAATTTCGTCATAGTATTAAATTTTAAATATATGAAATTATTATACATTCATCCATGTTTAATCTACTCTTCAACTCTATATTTTTTAAAAATAACATAATAATTAAAATAAAAAAATAAAATAACATACCAACTTTAAAATTTACACAATTTTTTTTTTCTAGAGATTCAATGTAACATAATTTTGCTTTTAAAAAAGTATAGTATGAAATTGTAAACAATTTAAAATGGAAAAAAGAAAATATCCATTGTCTAGGTTGCACAAAAATAAAAACTATTAACACCTAGAAAAAAAAATAAAATGATTAAAGATTAAAAAGAAGAAAATATATTTGTTTATACTTTAAAAAATTAATTAATTTAATTAAAGTTAAATTAAATTAGAGAATATAGTAGATATAGATGAGTGTATAACAATACTTTGTTGTCTTTAAAATTTGATGAAGATTATTCTAGTATAATTTATTCTCTTTTATTATATATTCTTTCACATTTCTTTCAAAATCCAAACATTAGATTATTGGTTTTGGGTTCAACCGATCTTATCGATCCAATCTGTTCGAATGATTAATTACTAAAAATAAAATTATTTAAAAATAAATAAAAATCGATTTGATCGTCGATTCAAGCGACTCGACGAGTTTAACTGATTCACAAGTCAACCAATTTGACCCCTTTTTCTGGACTAGTATCCCAAATGATTTTTAGTCCAATCAATTTAACCAATTAATATGGTCTAGGTCTGAAAACAGTAACAAAGCTTCGTGCATTTAATTTAATACATTATAAATATGCAAAAATTTCATTTATATCATAATTTCTACAATTTTAATTTATACCTAAGTAGCTCCACTTATTTAAGCACAAAATAAATTATATTATTGAACTAATTATGCCACCAAATTTGTTAGTCCAATCGGTTTGATCAGTTTGACCGGTCTATCCGATTCTATTATATAAATCATTAAAAAAACTCATAAAAATAAAAATATAAAAAAACTATTGTTTTATTTAGCCGGTTCAACTATCCAATCAATCGATCCTTACTGATTATTGCGTCAACCAGTCAATGTATTTCTCCAAACTAGTACTCTAGCTGATTCCCAATCTGACTAGCCGATTTAATCCAGTTCAAACAACAATGTTCAAAATCCTCCTAAATAATTAAATTTTAAAAAAAATATTTTTAAAGTTTAAAATTAGTCCAAATCTAAATCTAAATTTAAATTATCAAACAATAAATTTAAATTAATTCAAAATCTTGAATTTCAAATATTTTAATTCTTAAATAGTCAAAACTAAAATTTTAAAATTCAAAATCCCATTTCAAATCCAATTCTAATTTCCAAACACTACTTAATATTTTAGTCCCGTTTGCGGCACTCACAAAATTATTTAATATTTAGCAACATAAAAATGCACCTTAAATGCTGTTTTTTCTAAGACTAAATTAAGAAAATATGTCAGTTATTTTATTTCACCTTTTAGGTCGGTTTTTTAAATTACAAAAATAAGTCGTTTTTGGAGATAATGTGTGAAAGTGTGTCTAGTTAGCTGCACTTTCTTCACAAGTGGCAAGAAAGCGCGCAACTAGACACGTTTTCCTGCCAACTAGACAGAAATCACACTCAATTGGATGCGCTTTTTACCAACGGTCATTTCCCAACAGCTTTTTGAATATTAGTTGGCAACAGTAAAAAAATTTAAGGGCCTAACAGTAATTTTATTCCTATAAATACTTGGTCATTTTTCATTTTTTTCACTTAAATCCAACTCTCTCAATTCTCTCAAATTTCTCAAGTTTTGTTCTAAATTTCCAAATATGCTTGTTTAAAAATATTATAGTTTTTCTTTGAATTATTTCATATTTCTTTGAATTATTATTTCATATATTATTCATTTTGATTAAATTTTCACGAATGACAACCTCTTTAATTCGTTTCGATGATAAGCGCATTTCCGCCACTCAAGCAATAATGGTAAGACAAAATTTAAAATTTTGTATTTTCAATCAAGTTTAATTTAATTTAAAGTTTTTTATTTTTTAAAATATTTTAAATTAATTTATTTTATCGATATAAATAGACAAATGATCTTGTTTTGGATGAGTTCATACATAACTTGTCGAATAGTTCAGATATTGAAATTCATGGTTACTTGCAAGACGTGAGATTTTTGCATGCGTCTCGTATGCTCATGGACTGCAAACTTGATCCTATACTCATCAGGGCGTTGGTGGAAAGATGGAGGCCTGAGACACACACTTTTCATCTTCCATGCGGCGAGTAGGGGTGTGCAAAATTCGAGTAAAATCGAAAAAATTCGGTTAACCGACCGAATTCGGTTAATCGGTCGGTTAACTGAATTTTTTCTGTCAGGGGTAGGTTAATAATTTTTGAGTTTTCAGTTAACGGTTAATTAGGTTCGAAACCGATCGGTTAACTGAATTTTTTTGGTTTAACCTAAAAAATTAATAAATAAATTTATTATATATAAATAGCCCACTATTCACTCAAACCCAATCCAACATAAACCCAATCAAACTAAAACTAATTACCCAACCCAATAATAAAAATTACTAATAATTTAATAAATAAGAATAAAATAAAAATAAAAATAATTCGGTTAATTCGGGTAAATTGGGTAACTCGGTTAATTCGGGTAAATCAGGTAATTCAGATAATTTTATAATTATTTTAACAAAAAAAAACACATAAGTTTCGATTAATTCGGTTAACTGACCGAATTAATCGAAAAAATTTCGGTTCGTTTAATGGTTAAAATTTTTGAAGGGTCAGTTAATTTGATTAATGGTATTTCGGGTCAGTTAACAGACTGAACACCCCTAGCGACGAGTGTACAATTACACTGTAGGACGTAGCTTTACAACTTGGTTTATCGATGAATTGGTCAGTTGTCACAAAGTCAACGGTTGTTCCCAATAAGAATGACCTTTGTAGAGCATTTTTGGAGAAGGTGTCAAATAGGTTTCATGGTAGTTGGATATAAATGAAATGGTTGGAAAACAATTTCAAAAATCTTCTTAAGGATGCGTCCGACACGGTCAAAAAAACAATACACCCGAGCATTCATCCTCAAGTTAATCGGGAGCATTCTAATATCCGATAAATCTCGAAATTTGGTACACATAAGGTGACAACTACACTTAGTCAACTTCGAAGAATGCGAATGATTGAGTTGAGGATCAGCCATGTTGGCCATGTTGTACCGGGATTTGTGTCGAACGATAAAATCGCATAAGATGCCAATCGGTAGTTGCTTGTTTTTGTTGTAGTCATGGGCCTGATGGCGACAACCATTTGTACATCCCCGAGTGATCGATCCATATACATTCTCATTGGTGACAAGTTAAAAATCATTTGATATTAAATATATAGTTTGTATAGTAAATTTTGTTTATTTATTTCATGTTTGAATTAACATATCACTTAAACAGGTGGAACCAATGGCCAAGTTACGTGGGACTATCGGAGCAACTCGATAATATTTGGTTGTTGTTGGATCAATTCTTGGAAGCCAAGGTTAGTTACTTATTCTTTGAAATATAATAATTATGCAATTATTTGAAAAATAAAATTTTGTATATAATAGAATTTACAGTTGTGCACTGCAGTTTGAATGGATGTCATACGCTGAGTTGGATATCATAGAATGCATCTCGCCGAAAATTTTGACCATTTGGAGTATGTAGGATGTAAAGATGTCGTTGATAATGTATGCGATGGTGAAGATGCACAAATCGGATCATGTGGTGCGGCAATTCGAATGAATGAAAAAAATTTTGTTGCCACCGCGAGACATGAAAACACTACACAAGCTGGATATACCGGGGAAGGCCGATGAGGATTGATGAGATCACCTTAAAGAGTTTATCAACGTTTGGGAACATAAGATGGAATTCTTACCATCTGTGAACCTTCTTCTCATCGGACACGGTAGCTTGTTTGGAGTACCTGTCGTGGTTCAGAATCGGCGACAAGCCATATCTGCTATTACTAGAGGCAATGAGTGGACAAGTTCGTCAGAAGAGGCCACAACAAGTGCCCCAGTAGTGTACATCTAGATGTATTCCAGTAACGGGTTTGTTATCGACTCCGACCCAACAAGCCCCATCTATGATGCCTTGATTAATTTATCCCTGTTTTTGTAAATATCTGACACAACTGTGTATCTACTTCAGTGGTTAAGTGTTTTGGGTATGTGTGGGAGGTCTTGGGTTCAATTCCCACTTTGGCAATTTTTGTTTTTGTTTTTAACCAAACCTTACCCTTGTTGAGTGGGCTTATATTGAACTTTTTGTTAATCCTTATTAGAATGAGCCTGTTGGTTCAAGTGGTAAGGGGGTTAGTGTGTTAGAGGTCTTGTGTTCGAATCCCTACTCGAGCGTGGATGTTATATTTTTGCTTAGCTATCTGAGAGAGTTTCGGTAGTGTTTAAATTTTGAGAGAGTTGAGATTGTGGTGTTAGTGGGAAGTTAGGGGATATCTAATTAGTTTTAATTTTATTTTATTTTTATTTTTCATTTTTCCCCAAAATTCTCTCTGTGTTTTTTACTTTCTTCATTCCTCTAAATAAAATCCCCATTATTGTATTTTCGTTTTCTCTACTCTATTTCAGAAATTAAACTATTCCCTTTGTTCTTTGTTTCTGCCACTAATCATTGCTTTTGGACGTTTCGAATCTTTGGTTTTTGTGTAATCGGTAAGTGGGCTTTTGTTTGTTTTCTTTTAGCGTTGATTTTTGAAGGTTGAAATTTGTTCTGTCTCTTGCGTAGGAGAAGTTAGTGAAGCAACAGCTCCTTTTCAACGGTCTAATTTGTGTGAGTGAACGGGAGTGTTGGCGGTAAGTGAGTGCATTCTACTCGGTTTAGTTTTGTGGGGTTCGTGAATTGATGGCTAAATTCGTTGTTGGGTACTCTGTTTTTAGGTTTTGGAAGGCTCAAAAATATTTTCGCATAAAAAAAATTAAGTGTGTACTCGAATCACGAAAAACTAAGCTTCGGCGAAAGCTAAAAAACTATTTTGTTGATACCACACGTGTATGTGGTCGCCCGTGTGGTTGGTCGTGTACGAGACACGACTGTGCGGTCGACGAAGGCATGGTCGTGTGCGGGATACGACCGTGTGGTGGCATGAACGTAGCCGTGTGAGCCACACGGGCTAGCCAAGTTGGACGTGTGGGCCACAAGGGCTTGTGGGCCTACACAGGTATGTCACATGGGTGTGTGGGTTTTGGGCCAGACAGAGTGGGCCATACAGGCAAGGTCAATCTAGGAGTGTGGGCCTACACGGGCATGTGGGCCTATAATTCTGAAATTTTCCCTAAGGTTGTACGGGACGTTCCGATCGACTGTGGGCCTACCGTAGGATCAGTAAGGGCTAACCAAACCCTAAAACTGTGGATCTGATAGTCTGATATTCTATTCTGAGTACGATAATGCTATGCATATCTGATTATTCTGTTTGATGTATATTCGCTATCTGTATATAAACACGTTAAGCATGTATAATCTGTTATTTCTGTATCCATTTTCTGTATTTGTTTTGGGGTGAGATTTGTATATGTGGAGGAAATGTTCTATATGGCGATCATCGTCTATATTCTGGCAGCCTGGCTGCACATTATCTGATATGTGTTGTAATGGCACGATATAGTGTGTAGGGTTGGGTGAGTGTTTTTTAACCCCACATTGTGTGATGGGATGGTCAAAGTTGGTGTGTAGAGGATAAGGGTAGAATTCTGATTATCTGATCTGTATATCTAACTCTGTTATCTGTATCTGAAATGGGCATGAGCCCGAATCTGTATCTGATTGTATATGAGGCTTCTGTATGATTGCATGTCTATTTCTATTAGGTTACACACTAAGTTTATGTAAAGTCACCTATGTTTTTCTGTTATGTTCAGGTAATTCACAGACTTAGACGGATCAGTGCGGCAGAGTCTTGCGGTGACCACTAGTCTATAAACTAAATTTAATTAAAGGTTGTTTCTGGGAGTTTTGTATCAATTGGACTCTCCAGACTGTTGATTTAATTTTTGTTTAATATTTTGTTTGGACAACTCGCTGAAAACACGGTTCTTACTAAAACAAAGGTTTTCTAAAACATGAACTGCACTATTAAAATATAACGTTTTTAAAATTTTTCGTAGTAAATTACATTTTGGAAAATAATAACACTTTCGAAAATTGACATAAATGATTAGGAATGTTGAAACGTGAATGATTTGACGAGACGACTCTATTTTCAAAACTCTATCTTGTGACACCTCGATTCGGCCATAACGTCTAGGTCGGGTTTGAGGTGTTACACCACCTACATTTATGCCACATCCCAGTCAATTCACTCCACTTATTAATGTTTATTCCACTATTGCCATTTTTTTTCACAAACACCACACTATGCACCACCATAGCACCCTACTTTTGTTAGGACCGTCAATACGCCTCGTGGCACAGCGAAAAATATTCTGACGATCCTCAACCATGGGTCCATGTACGAGTAACTAAACGAGTTGAAATAATGTTGAAGATATACCTTCTTAACTGAAAAATGATGAAATGATGTTTCTTATTTGATATTGATTCCAAGTCACAAAGAAAACATCCTGGCCTCTATGTAGCCCACTCGGTATTAAAATGAACGACAAAAACTCTCATGAAATTTTTCTAGAAAAAATTCCCAATACGGCTGCTAGACCTTTTTCTTATTTTCTTTTTTAAAACACTCTTACTCTAATTCGGGATTTTCGGTATTCATGTACTGAAAATGGAATAATCCTATAAAGAACATATGGAAAGCATTAAAAACGTTATATTCTTTCCAAATTAATTATAACTATCATATTTCAATGTTTGACTGAAATCATAATTATGATAATTTATTATAATAATTTCAATAAACAATATTATATTCAAATTTTATATAAATCAAATTCATATATTAATTTTAACTATGTTCTTTATTTGTGTATAATAAACTTGTACATTAATTCGTTTAATATTTAACTGTCAAATTAAATTAATTTAATAATTAATTTAATTATTTGTTTTAATATAGACGATTTGTTGATTTTTGGGACGAACATGAAAGGTGTTCGCGAGACCAAGGAGTATCTAGCCTCAAATTTTAAGATGAAAGATCTCATAGAGGTAGTACAATTCTAGGTATAAAGGTGCAAAAACTTGAAAAGGGCTTTGCACTAAGCCAATCTCACTACATCAAGAAAGTACTGGAAAAGTTCAAACACTTGAATATCAATGATTCAAACACTCCATACGTTTAAAACTTCAAGTTAAGTGAGAATAATGGCAAGGCTATAGCACAACTTGAGTCTGCCAGCACAATTGGAAGTCTAATGTCTGCAATACATTGCACTAGACCCGATATCGCATTTATTGTGTGCAAATTGGCAAGATTTACAAATTGTCCTTGTACTGATCATTAGAAATGAATTTGTAAGATTTTTGGCTATCTTAAGAAAAAAAATTGAAATTATTCAATAGTGATTATCCTATGGTACTAGAAGGTTACTCGAATGCAAGTTGTCGGGATGGATTTTTACGATCGGGGATGGAACCATTAGTTGGGCCTCCAAGAAACAAATTTGCATCTCACATTCAACTATGGAGGTTAAATTTATAGCCTTTACTGCTACTGGCAAGGAAGCGAAATGGCTAAGAGATATCTTGCTAGATATAAAGTTGTGGCCACAACGTAGGTTCGCCATTTCTATATATTGTAATAGTGAATCCACCATGTCTCAAGCGTACAATAAGGTGTACAGTGGAAAGTCTAGACATATAAGTTTGAGACATGAGTATGTGAGACAATTGATTAGGGACTGTGTGATAATTATTGCCTATGTTAAGTCAATTGAAAATTTAGAAGATCTATTGACAAAAGGTTTGTCAAGGGATTTGGTTAAAAGTACCACTACTAATATGGGATTAAAACCATTCTAATCGCATTATTGATAATGGAAACCCTACCTTGTTCTAGCCAAAAGTTAGTTTCAAGGTTTGAAGGGTAATAACAAGTTATTGAATGACAAAGTGCACTAAGAATCTAGATTTAGTATTTATGTTTTAGGAAGATGAGTTTTACTTAATGGATGGACATTAGTTGTCATGAAATCCACCTATATGGACATGAAATGGTGCCGCTTCAACAAGATTTTCTTTATGATTTTCTCTCGTTCATATTCATGAAACGGATAAGCACATGGTCATAATGGGGTTTTTTACCAAAATAATACAAAAAAATAAAAAAAATTCTAAAATAGTATACGAAATCAATTATGTACCAAAATGGTACAAATTGGGTTGTGCCACCTCAGCCACGGGCACCTTTGGTGCCGCCTCTGCCACTGGCACCTTTGGTGCCGCCTGTGGCACCCCCTCAACCACCAATTTCTATTTTTTTTCCGCAAATTTTTTGAGCGATCTATTATGCAATTTTTCTAGTTTTGAGAAAAAGAAGGAAAAGGGTGCGGCTGTCACACCCAACTTTAAATTTGAATAATTGCCTTCTAAGCCCTCCCTATTTATTATTTTCTTTTTATTCTCCTTCAACTCACTATATTGTGTTTAAACAAACCATTAATCTATTTTAGTAGTTAAATAAGCCATTTACTTATGGTTTTTACTCATAAAATTTAAAAACTTGTTGATCAAATTAAATATATATTTTTTAATTTAATAAATTATTCTCATCAAATTTACATCAATATAAGATGTGAATTAGTTTATATTTTTTAAATAGCTTTACTTTAATGTTAAAATAGCTTTACTTTAGCTTTACTTTACACAATTAACAATACTTCACTCTTAGGGCACATGTTTGGAAATTGTAAACATTATGATATACATTTTTGGACTCTTCAAATTTCATATATGCATAGATTTAATAGTTATTATTATATTACTGAGAGTAATTGATATTATATTATTAATAATATCTATTTATATATTTAAATTAAATATTACAAATAATTTAGATAATTAAAATTTATGTCATATATCATTATATTAATTTTTTTTACTTTCCATCATTATGTCTAAAATAGATATTTTAACTTTCAACCGTAATTTTATGATAATAATATTAAACAATTGAAATTAACATATTACACTTTTTTACAACACTTTTTCAAAATGATAAGTATCATTTCCTTTTTTTTTCTTTTATAATAAAGCTTTATTTATTTTTAACGTTGAATATCTTATACTACAACTATTATTATACTTTTTTCTTGCAGAGATAAAGTCGAAAATTTTATGTCGTGGGATTGAGATAAAATTATAAAATATAGGAAGGGTGCAAAGCTAAAATTTTATGATAAATTTCTTAAAATTATTTATTAAATTTTAGGAGGATTAAAATATTATTTTACTACAAAATTAAAAAGGTTTCAATTGAATTATTATTTTTGGGAAGGGATAAAATTGAAAATTTTCTAATTATCCAGAGAGGGGGAGCAAAGACTCGATACGCCACTTTGTCCCTATTCTCATGTTTACGTAACACATTATCATTTTTGTGTTTTTAAAATTTAATCAACAAGTTTTTAGATTTTATGAGTAAAAACCATCAGTAAAGGGCTTATTTAACTACAAAAATAGATTAATGGTTTGTTTAAACACAATATAATGAGTTGAAGGGGAATAAAAAGAAAATAATAAATAGGGATGGCTTAAAAGGCAATTATTCAAATTTAAAGTTGGGTGTGACAACCGCACACTTTTCCTTCCTTTTCTCAAAACTGGAAAAATTACAAATAGGTCCCTCAAAAAAATTGCTGAAAAAAAAATAGAAATTGGTGGTTGAGGGGGTGCCACAGGCGGCACCAAAGGTGCCAGTGGCTGAGGCGGCACCACCCCATTTGTACCATTTTGGTACATAATTGATTTCGTATACCATTTTAAAATTTTTTTATTTTTTTGTATTATTTTGGTAAAAAACCCTCATAACGGTGCTAAGGTAAATAAACTTTTACTCTAATACTTTATTATTATGTGTGAAATTTTTTCGATATTGACTTTAAGAGTGATGGTTCGAGCGACTAGCCACCATTCACTTTGTTGATACTTTGAGAGTTTGCACTAAAGGAAGGTTCAATATACGGACACCCTTCTTTATGCATAATCGTTGTGTACTTATTTTCTAAAATTAGCAATCTAGTGAGGGATAGTTGGAAATTGTAGATTGCAAATTAATTATTCATTAGCACTATTCAAATTAAAAAGTGATGATTTATCATCTAATGGATACATTTCTATGAGAAATGTTTCCTTTAAGAAGTATGTCCAACATGAAGGGTTATGGCTCTTCATAATAGTATCAATTGAATGCATAAAAACAGAGGGACTATAGTGCTCACAGTGTATATTACAATCAATCCAATTTTAAAAATTAGAGTAAGAGTTAGGGAATTCCTCGATTATGCTAATCAAAGGAAATTCAAAAGCTTCGTTTTATCCCGGAAGGACCTTTATTTTAACCCTCTAGCAACTTTGTGTGGGGGCAAATAGTTCTCTTTAGAAAGCATCACCCGCACCTCGAAGTCTATTGTTTAATTCTATATAGTCTTCGGATATATCGTCTCCACTCAATATTTCCAACAGAATCAAGTTCCACAATTACCATAGAAGACCTTCACCTTGAAAACTCTTTTAAAAGAAACGATCCTTAAAATTGAATGAATCATCATATCACAATAAGGAAACATTGTTGTTGCATGAACTCAAGAACACCGGAGCTATAACAGCCTCAAAGCTATGGTCGCCTCCAGAAGTTCTAACATCTAGAGCGTGATTGCAATAAAATGGAATATTATGAGGCGGTATCAACAAGTATACGGGTCAAGTTATAATATAGATTTTACAATAAAGTATGTGAATACTCCGAAGATTGTACCCAAGGGAGGCGAGTACTAAATCAATCTTAACCTAAACACTTAAAGATCTAATTAATGCTTTTAAATCAGTTATAGTACGAAAGTAAAATGAGAGATATTTTTAGGGTTTTTAAATTAATAGAATAAAATAATATAAAAGAAGTAAAGTTGTAGAAGATAGAGAGAAATAGAGTGAATCAAATTTGAATATGTGTTATTAGCTCGCTTTAGCAATCCCAACCAACTGTCGTCTCGGGTTCTTCTTCAATCAACTAGTCGCTACCCTAGCAGGATCTTCCGATCTTTCATTAACATAACAGTTAGCAAGAACTACTTATCTTCCGACCTCACAGTCCAGACTGGTTTGGGGTCAATATGTTTAGGGATGGGCAATACCAATTTTGGGTTAATTCCATCTCGATGACTTCCTAATGTTGTCAGACCTAGGGTTTGTCTCACGTTCTTCCTTTCTCAAACAGTTGATCCGTTGAATAACCCTAAAAAATAGTTAAAAGATCATGCCTCCACTAGTTAATCCCCCATAAAAGGATTATTTCCTCATGGCTTTCGTAAACAACATGGAATAGATGGAAATATTAATCATAATGAATGAAATAAAATAGAGAGTTTAAGAAAAGTCTGATTGATATTGATAATGGGTGCGAATCCACAAGAGTTGACTCCTTTATAAATCAGATCTCTTGAAATAAAACAAAGACAAATAAACTAAACTCTAGAAAACCCCCCCAAAAAAAACACAAGAAAACAAAACTAAATCTAAAGAGAGAATCTAAGCTAATGGAATTATGTCCATAACATGTGCTAAAAAGGCCTATTTATAGCTTTCATATGGTCGTCGTCCTTAACCCTAGGTTAACTGATGTTCTCGAGCTTTAAGTTTGATTGTGCAAACCAAAACACCTTTGCTTTGTATTCAATTTTTGTCCCAAGGTCCATGTTGTGACACACCAAGACTTGTGTCACAATATTGAAGTCAGTATACTCTTTCTTGGGGTGTCTTTAGGGGTATGATGCGACACCCTTAGTCAATGTCGCGACATCAAAGGTGGTTTTGTACTCTCTCCATTCTACTATCTATGTTCAACATCGACTCTCTCGTGTTGCGACATAGCACCCAGTATCGATCTCGAATGCCTTCTAATGGTCTCCTGCACACTTACGAAGTACAGTAGCTCTCCCTTAGGCCTCATTCGACCCTTAAGGTCAACAAAAGACTCATTTCACACATTTTATTACCTAAACGTAAAATTAAAAAAACTTAACTAAATTGTAACAGAAATGCTTGTATTCAAGCTCTTTAAGTGCAAAAACTAGTTTAATCTGCTACACTGAATTATGACAGATCAAGCTACTGATTTCATATTACAAAATCGATAAACTTCAAATCCTTATTCTTTATGTTGAGGATTGAACACTATACACGTTCACGAAGTGAGAGCATTTCATCAAATGCCTAAAAATGTAAACCATGCGCATTAAATATTGTTGTATTCAAATTCATGCCCTATAGCATATATAACATTTTAGAAATCCAACTTCAAAGCCAAAAATGCAAAGCTTGATGCAAAACCTTTGAAGCATTGAAAATTTTCATGCAAATAATTCTAGGATTGAAATTGAGGTCTTGCATTACCAGGTTAAAGAAATCGTGTAAAATTTTGGGTTAATTTAATTTTTGTTCCAATTTTGGTTTTATTTTTTTTCATTTTGGTATCTAATTTTTTTTAAAGTTTCACTTTTTTTCATTTTTATTGAAAAAGGAACTTTTAATTTTTAGGAATCAAGACTAAATTGATAAAAGGTGTAAAGTTGAGGGAATTTCTTGAATTTTTTTATAATTAAGACCAAACTGATAAAATTTGTAAACATTAGGGGGGCTAAATTTATTATTATGTCAATAAAAAAAATCATGCCAACATTCCATTGATAATTTAGCGAAGGAGTGACCAAAATATCAAATGTCAATAACATAAGTGACTAAAACAATTCTTTTGAACTTGGATAACCAAAATAGAAGCATACTAACAATTGAATAACTACTTGTGAAGTTTACATTATTATATTTTACAATGTTATTTTTGAGCTATTTTTTCATTGCTTATATTTATTGTTTTTGTTGAAGTTTTTTTGTACAAAAAAAATTTTTTTTTTAGAAAAAGAATACTTAAGTACATATCATTAGAAGTAACTACAAACAATCAATGCACAAATATAATATATACTACATACAATACATAAAATACTATAAACTTATGCACAAATGTCACCGTTTGTAGAAAAATCTTGCATAAATGAGAAAAATAAATTGATAATAACCACAACATTGAAAAAAAATCAAAACAATCTAGAGGTATATCACTTTAATCAATTTGTTAATATTTACATCTTAGTCTTGCCATCATCAAAAATTCTAAGAAGAAAAAGCCAAAGTGGTTTATCTTTTTCTACATCTTGAAGTCCAATTTTACAAATACTCTCATGAGGTTATTTAAGATCCCAATGACTTTCATATATATGTCAAAATATGACTAGAGAGTGGCCTTTGTTTTTATATTTATTTGCTACGGGTGGTAAATCTATCAATTTATTTCATGCCTCCATAGTGGACTTTGTTTTTATATGTTGATTTATTGTTCATTTCATAAATTAATTAAAAAAAAAAAAGAAGAAGGAACGAATTTGCTTGAATTTTGCAGCAAAGTCAAGAAAGTAAAAGGAACAAAAAAAAAAAAAAAAAAAAAAAAAAACAGAAGAGTAGGGTTAGCACCAGTTCACTTTAAATTAAGAAAAAGAAAGATGGTAGTTGGAGGCCTTTTGCCTCCACTCCAAAGTGGACTTTGTTTCTATGTGTTGGCTGATTATTCAATTGGTTAATTAATGGAAAAATGAAATTGCTTGAAAATTGCAATAATGAAAAAATTCTCAGAATTTACATGACACAAATTATTAATAAATCAAAATATATACAAATATTCATGATATAATCAAAACTCAACAATAACTTATTATTATTATTATTATTATTATTATTATTATTATTATTATTATTAGATCATCTAGTCGCTCAATCAAATCTAATTGGCAACCATTTTTACTTTTATTATCCCAGAATATTAAATCTTTCTTCTTAAAAAAAAATGCCTCTTAAAATCATGTGTGCCTCTAAAATAGTAGCAAAATTAAAATAAAATAATAGTTATACAATATCCAAACAATAACAACAAAATAGTAACAATATAATAAAAAATTGCAACAATACAGTGGCAAAATAAAAGCATCATTTCTTTTTTGCAAATTAGGGCCAAGCTGAAAGAAGCTTAACCGAGGTCCAAACCATTTAAAAAATAAACATTATTTCACTCAAACATATTTTTCAAGCCTATATTTTTACTCAAGTCCTTTTATTTTTTAAACAGATAATCACAATCAAGAGTATATATAAAACAGAGCAACTTTAGCAAATGCAATAAATTTTTATATTATTACTAAATCACATATTTTAGTACATTATAAAAAATTTGCAAGAGATAGAACGTTTACTATTGACACTTGAGACAAATTTAAAATAAAATAGGAATTATTTTTAAGAGTATTATAGAAGTTTCTATAATAAAAGTTAAATTACATTGTCTTCTTATTTTAAAAAATAAATAATTTAATCTTTATACACTAAATTAAAGAATAAATTAATTATTTTATTAAAAATTTCATATATTTTTACTATTTTAAAAATTAATATTATTTAATAGTATTAAGTATATGTGATACGATCATGTATCGCAATATGATTATTTCATCAATCACATCAAATTTTAACAGTATAAATAAATATAATTTTTAATAAAAAATAATTTACTCTTTATCTAAAATATAAATAATTTTTAATAAAATGAACAAAATATAATCACACTCTTACTAAAAAATATTCCGTGGTATTTTTACCTTGTTTTGTGCGAAACTAATGCTACACTTAAAAAAATAGACCGTGTTTGCCTCACGAGATTGCAAACCTGTCCACCTTTCAACCCAAAAGTCGATTAGCATCACAAATCCATGATCACATAAGATCATGACTAATCTATCCATTCTCCAAAAACTGACCAATACAATTGAAACCCAACCAAAACTACTCAGTTCAATTTGATTGGTCATTTCGGCTTCTTACTCAAGTTGGGTTGAGTCCAATAATGGTAAAACGGATTAACAAAAACATAAAACCAAACTGAATGAACCAAAATTGATTGGTTTCTATCAAGTTTATTCGGTAAACCCACATTTTGTTCATCCCTAAACAATATCTCCAAAAAGGAATTGTAAGAGCTTAAAATGATCCATTCATGGCGAAATATGGAGAAATGAAGCATAAAACATTCAAATATCTAAAACCAATATTTTTCTCAAATGCACAATGCAACTAGTTATCTGTCATATAATGCTACCACACCAAGGCCCCGTGGTCTCTGGTGGTGCTCGAGCGTTATGACCGGCAGGTGCCGATGCTGCTCGGATACCATGGCGCAGAGGTGCCCAATGGACAGCACTTAAAAGACTTTTTTACAACTCCCAAATCACCTTAGAACTAGGTAGCTTTTCATAAATAAGATGAATCCCACAATTTAACCAGCCCTTGTAAACTTGGTGGCGAATGCTAGGATTGGGCTACAGCTACTTACTCGTTGCCTTGCATGGAGGGCATGATCATATGCTGTCCTTGTGCCTGCATTATTAATAGAAAACTGAATCATTGAAATACGATAGGTTGCAACAGATCAACCTGCTACCAAAAACAAAAAACCAAGACAGTTTTTTCTTTCTTTTCTGGCATTTAGAGACAGATTAGCAAAACTAGACCAGACAGGTTGCAAGAGAGAACAATGAGAAATAGTCCTTTCACAGCTACAATTTTCAACAATTTTTGGAAAAAAGCCCTGATCTTTTTGCACGGAAGATATATATCATGTAGACTACAAACTACTTCGTTGCCATTACAATGAAGAAGCTTTTGCCTTATGTTATCCAAACATATGAAAGAACATAGAAAAAAATTGAGTATACTCATGTTAAATACACGATCCTGAATCTCAGACTCTGAGAAACATATCTTGTTGCAAATGCTAATATGTACATCTATTTTTTTACTAACTAGATAACATATTAAGCATAGCATATGTTAGAGCTCTTGACTACCATCGTGTTTTTTAATTTTGAAACAGCCTTTCACCCAACTCAGGCAACATGCAACATTTTCCCTATTACATAAGCAAAAGATGCCATAAATCGCTTTCCTTTAAGAGATATGCTGATAATCTATAGCCTATAGAGCTATGGTACTTAATATTGGGTGTAAGAATTGGATATGGGCATATTCCTGACACAGGTATATTCTTTTCATTTCTTTCCCAAGTTATTTCCTTTTATTTGGGGAGTTTTTATAAGACCATATCCTCAGATCTATGTTTGGAAATGTGTCGGACACCAATGTCATATATGAGTACTTCAAGAAAAACGAAGACTCAGAGCAACATAGCTATAGAAAGATCCTATATTAATCAGCACAGCTAAAAATAGGGTATACTCTGGAATCAGCATAATATCCTGCCATTACAAATAAGCATTTCTTTTCAAAGCTATACAATTGACAACACCGTGTTTATACATAGGCCAGCAACTAGACAGAACACTAATGAAATTGGATATGTCTAAGTATTGATGATCTCTCTTATCACCCTGTAATGCTATTAATTGTTGCAACTAGCATGGGTTTAGGATGGGCTTGGCTTGGGTATAGTTAGCTTTTGTATATACCTAAAAACTAAACATAGAAACATGCACCGTACATGCAAATACAACATATGGACGTAATATCTAAAAAAAAAAAAATACATAATATTAGCTATGAGTACATTTTCCTCCAGCCTTTTTTATACCAGATTTATCAAATTTGATTGGTCTTTTCTTACAAGACCGGCATTATATTAGCTCTCAATTTGGCTAGACAGGGTGTCACACAGAGCAGTGGGAAGTAATAGCCTCACATGCCCTTGAAAGCGTGTAAAAGAAGTATTAGCTGCTGGATGAACTTTTGCAGTCCCATATTGCGATCAAGTGAGTAGAAAAAATGAAGGGCAACAGGGAAGACAAATGGGGTTGATAGCTTTGCAAAAGGCTTCCCAGTCCAACTATCTAATTTACTTAGAACCAGATGAAAGTGTCCTACACGAGTATGTGTTTATCATAGGCACTTCAAATATTTCTAGAAATTTTCATATATTTGGAAGGCTCTAATAGCGTTACATCTCATACCCAGGTCTGGAAATGCTCTGGAGACAGGTACTTCAAAAAACATGAAAAGTCGGAACAACAATACAAGCTGTTAATTCTTAAGATATTAAAGATGGAACACTGTAGAATCAAAGGGTCAATCAAATTGCCCATTGGCATAAAATGTGATCTACAATGTTTGATTAAATGACGGTAAAATTGAAGTAATCATATGTGCAAAATCATGCATGGAAATAGTTATCCAACCAGTTGATTTTAATAAAAACTATAATATTGTAATCCTATCATTCATTCATTAATCATTTAATATACAAGTACTCTATCCACGATGGAGAAAAATGTTTCCTAAAATAAGCAAGATACTGGTGTGCAATGCTTTACCTAATCCAACCCTTTATTCATTCATCAAAGATCAGTGTAAGATTGATGCATTTTTGTTAAAAACCCTGAAGTGGCAAACCCTTCGGTAAAAAGAGAACTCGGTTATTGGAATCGAATCAATTTCACACTTTTTAGAATAGGAAACCAGGTGACTAGGAGTGAAGACCCACAAAAGAAATTTTCAATTTTTAGTTAATTTAAAATAAAGTTAAAATGAGAGATAACCTTGAACCCCGAAGATACTTTACTCCTCAAACTAGTGAAATTGTTGGAAAAGGCATATTTCATGGTGCTACGGTAACCAAAATGAAATGGAGGACTTGAGCATTGAAACATTAATCAACAACGCATTCTTAAAGGAAAGATATATATATATATACATAAACAACAAATGAACAACCTTGTAGAACAAATGCAAAATAAGATAGAGGGGGGGAAAAGAGAGAATTACTTGGGAATTAATATAGTTCAATGACCCCTGGATTGAAAACTGCAGAATTTATTCGCCGCCAATGCAAAAGAATATCATAATGTCAGTTGAGGAGTACACAAAATGGAAAAAGAAATTCCAGGTATATAAAAATTTTAGTGCAGAAATAATGATATATACTGTTCCGACTCTTCATTTTTCTTGAAGTACTGATGTACAACACACATCTAATACATATCCAGACACGGTTATAGGTATCTGACTGTCCAAGGGCCCCAAATACATGGAAAAAAAATTTTGAAAATTTTTAATATACCCATTTTAGACCCATACCTATACCCGACATTCATAGCTGAGTCTTAGTAATAAAGACAAGAATCTAAACAAAATCTTTGTTTCACCTGTGGGTTTTGGGCAGGAAGAGCTCCAACTGCGTCTCTTTTAAAAGATCCATCACCACCACGAGCTGATCCCTTGGTGTCACCCTGTCAATTCGAAAGTTTGCAGTTAATGTTTACCTTGGCATTGGAGACACTATCCAAGTAAACTACAAGAAAGTATATTAGTGGTGAACAAAAGAGCATAATTACCTCCAACTGTGCATCACGTTCATTCCGAATATAGCAGTCCCAGGAAAAACGAAAGAAATAGTCAGATCAAATTAATAAAGACTATGAAAATGTCAGGAATCGAACATCAATTTTGGAGTTCTAAATCATGTCAATTGAGACTTAAGCCTAGTTTAATATTGTTGTTAAAAAAATTTGTTTTAAGAAAGTTTGGGTTTAAAAAATGTGGTTTAGAAGTTTTAAAGGGTTTGACATTGTAATGAAAAAGTGCAGTGAAAAATCTAAAAGAGAAAAAATGTTTAAAATAATCAAAAGTTGAAAATGTGAGGATAATAAACTTATTTTGTCCAAAAGTCAGCTTCCAGACCACAAAAACTCCATTTTCTTGGCTTTTTTATTTGGGTTATCAAATAATGATTTGAACCACAGAAGCCAAATATTTTTTCTCATTTAGCATTGTGTTTGCGGTGAAATACAGTATTTAAGGTAACTGGGCCTAAATGATTCGCAACACAATGATGATAAACATAAAATTTTAACTCTAAATTATGATAAATTGACAAATTGGATCAATTGAAAAGTAGGTCAAAAGTTAGAGCTACAAGCTAAGAAAATCAAGCAGAATGAAGTGAATAAACAAAAGGGTCAAAAGTTAAGGCCTGTGTACCTCCCTGTATCTGGCAAGGTATATTTTAAGTGGCTCGATATAGTCTTCGAATCCTAATGTTGCCATTGCCCACAACAAGTCGTCTCCATTAATTGTCTTCCTTTTCTCTTTTTGACATTTATCACTAGCCCTACAAAACAAACAGCCAGAACCATGTTCACAAAACTTAACCTGAATTCCGACAAAAAGAATATAAACATGGAGAAATCTAAATTTCCATTAACACTGAAATTGAACACCAAACAGAATAGTCATTAACATCAAAAACATCAACAAGCAAACCAATGAGCTTTCACACCAGGCACAACGAATTTCTTGTTCACAGGAGAGAAGGAAAAAAAGGCTCATTAAAAGGCAAAATCCCATCATTCGAAACAAAAGCCTTGTCTGACCCAGAAATCATCAAAAGTTGGAATTAAAAACAAGGACCCTACTTTCTCACATAAACTAAAAATTCCCTTGAAAACAAAACTAAAGAACAGCAACAAGCATCCAGCTTTCAAAAACACCAGAAAATTAGAATGTCAGAAACAAAAGGCAACGTCTCAGTCACGTCAGCCACATCGTGAAACACCAAATTCAAAATTTACAATTCATATAAAACATAACCAAGTTTCACAAATTACTGAAAAACAGTAAAAATGAAATAAGCACCAATATAAACCACCGTTTGTCAAAGAATCTCTAGCTCGTACAAAAAGGGCTCAGAATACATCATAAGGTTGTGTTTGAGAATTTAGAATTCAAATTTTACATTCATGATTATTTTTCAAATTCATTGATTTGTTGAATGTTTATTTAGTGATGAATTTGAAATACATATGGATATTTGCAAATCTGAAATTCATGTTTTATACCTTCCAAATATATAAGCATATTGAATCATAACTAATCTATACATAATGTAGGCATTTCATTGTCACAATTTATATATATAACAAACGAAATCCAAATCCAAATTATAAATTCATGTTTCCGGACATAATATAATGTTTATAATCCAAAATCCTATGACCCTACTTTATAAACACTAAAATCACATCCAAGTAAAATAAACTCCAATCAAGTCACTCCCAACTTTAGTAATTTCCTAAAAAGTCACCAAATGTTGCAATCTAAAACACATAATCTACTTTCTCATACATGCTAAACTATGTTGCTCTGATCTTCATTTTTCTTTTTAAGTATCATGTCCAAAGTACATCCGAACATGGACATAGAAATACGATCTTTCAAGGCCCTCCAAATACATGAAAACCTTGGGAAATAGAAATTAAATATACACATACCCGAGTCCACCACTAACCCCATGTGCGAGTAACATATATGCTAAATATCACATTTGAAACAGAACTCTGAGTCTCAAAATGACATCCCCATAATTTCAGAATCATCAAATTCTCAGTTAAACAATTTAAAGAAACATAAAAAATTCCCAAAAGAAATCAATAAAACCAAGATTAGAACTGAACATACTCGCTAGTGATGAAGCTGATGAACTCGGAAACACATTCTTGAACAGTATCTTTAGCATCCTTAGCAATTTTCCCATTAGAAGGCAATGCTTTCTTCATGATTCTACTTATATTAGCAATTGGGAGGTAACGATCTTGTTCCCTCACAGTTGACTGAGGACTGCTGTGCTCTCCTCCACTCTCATGGCTCCCTCCTGCCGGACTCGTTGGCCCTCCTCCCATACCATCCGCCATGTCCCCAGAAAACCTAAATCACAACTAAAATTCACCAGAAAAACAAAACCCACTAATGGTTTCTCAATCTTTTTACAAATAAAGAGATACCCAGACGCATATATGCTTAAAGAAACATCAATCCATCCATTCAAATACGAACATGTCAAGCCATACATACAAAAATCTCAAATTCAACCAAAAAAACAAAAATTTCAAATATTTATCAGTATTTTAGCAAATAAAGAGATACCCAACTGCAAATATACTTAAATACACATAACCACCTGCATAGAGCCATTCATACATACAAATACAATCATGCCATACATAAAAAAAAATCTCAAAACTTCAACTAAAAAAAAAAGAAGCGAACTTCAATTATTAAATGGTTTATCAGTATTTAACAAACAATGGGGCGCCAAGATGCATATATGTCAATCACAAATAAAAAAAAAAAAAAAAAAAAAAAAAAAAAGAGCATAGATGCTCGTATACATACATACATACATGCATAAAAAGCATGCCAGTTACTGATGTTTCATTATTTTCAAAAATAAATCCAGACGCAGATGCCTAAGAGATATATACATACATACATACAAACAACAAACATTTAGGGGTTTCGAAGAATCAGTAGAGAGGGAAACCTGAAGGGAAAGGAAATAGAGAAGAAAAAAAATGGGATTTCTCTCTTATTTGGCGCGAGAGGATTTGATTGGTTAAATTATTTGTTTTATTTGGTGCAAGGAATGAAAGACAGATCTGACGATGGAGAAGAAAGGAATGATAGAAAAGAAAAGAAAAAAAAAAAAACAAATGAAAATTTGAGAGAGATTTTTTCTCTTTGTCGTTGAAGCAAAGGTTTTTTTTTTTTTTTTTTTTTTTTTTTTTTTTTTACGGCATCTGTGTTCTAAAGCATCTCTAATACACATATATTGTTTCATTTAATAATACATTGAATGTTCTTTTTAATTAATTTTAAAAAATAAAATATAAAAAGTTTACAGTGAATTACCAATTTTATGGAAATTTTAAATTATCTTATTATTTTAACTTTTAAATTTTAGTTTGGTACTGAACCTTTTTAAAAAGAATTAAAATATTACATTTTTTTAAAAAAATCTTGTAGATTAAATATTTATTAATTTTTAATGTAATTTCAAATCACTTTAAAATAATTATTATATACTTATATAATCTTAAATAAATAATAATATCTAAAAAATAATATATTATAAAAAATTTGAATGGTTATTATAAATATTTGTTATCTGATAATTAAATATTTAATATTATTTATTTAAAAAATTAAATTTTAAAATCTAAAATCAAACTTCATTATCTAACTTTATCATCCAATAATTAAATAATTAAATGTATATTAAAATTTATTTTAAAAATAAAATTATGCACTTCAACTAGAAATAATTAGATTATAATCAACAAATGGTTAGATATAATACTAAGGGACATTGCACTCCCAAGAAAAAAAAATCTAAGTTTCAACTTTGAAAATGATATTATTAGGACAAGCGGTCACGAAACTCTTAATGTAGACCTTAAAACGGACATGAAAAATATAAAAGAAATTTTATATTACTTACATGTTTTACTTTATTTTCCTATTACTTGATCATGCCTTCCTTTTTTTTTTTTACTTTCTTATAATAAAATTGTTGTAACACATTTTTAGTTGTTGTGCGTGGGATGATGTTTCTGTTGGGGTTTGATTCTGCTTGGGTTGAACTTGTGGAGATTGTCTCCTTCTCAATGGTTGTTAATGGTAACTCGTATGATAATATGTTCGTACGTGTGGAATTCAGTAGGGGTGTTCATTGTCTCTTTACTTGTTCCTCCTTTGTAGCCAGTCTTTCTTTATTGCTTCATAAGGCTCACGTTTTGGGTACGGTTATCGGTGTTAAGGTTAGTCGAGGTGATCCATCTATTACCGACCTTTTTCTTGCGGATGACAATATAATTTTTAGGGAGGTTTCAGTTCAGGGTGCGATTATATTTTGCGTGAAGTGGTTCATTAATTTTGATAACTTCTTGCTCTTTTTTATTCTAATGTTTCTGTTGTTTTACAAATTTAATATGTAGGTATGATTTTGATTCCGGAATTAATTTAATTTGATTTCAATGAGTGATGCATCAAGACTTTAACACTATGTCTCAAGACATGTACTTAGAAATGCAATCAATTTAAATTTTTGTTCTAGAAATCTCAAAGCATATTATTAGTGTCTCAAAGAAAAAAAAAAAACACTACAAATCATACAATTGTGTACCTAAATACACCTAAACATGTTTAGCATACAATCAAACCAAACAACACATTGGATACAGCAAAACAAGTCTGTAACATGCAGAAATATAACACAATAGATAAAGATTTCAAAAAGCAAGTATTCTGAAACAAATAAACTATGCTTAAACCATATAAAATTATCCTCAAAATTGGTCTCCAATATGGTGTCAACAGATATCCCACA
This sequence comes from Gossypium bickii, assembly GCA_025503065.1. NCBI lineage: Eukaryota > Viridiplantae > Streptophyta > Magnoliopsida > Malvales > Malvaceae > Gossypium > Gossypium bickii. The sequence continues at coordinate 58,532,922 of CP106721.1, read as the reverse complement.
TATCAAAATACTTCCAAAATATCAAAGTTGAACATTAAAAGACATAATGGTCACCTAATTAATATCTAATTACTAACTAATGAATCTCTAATCCACTTCTGTAACCATTCTTAAAAAATATAAAACAGTAGTTAATATCAATATTTCAAAATCTTAATATATTTATATATTTACCTGTGGACTATACTCTAACATCAAAAAATTATTGTTTATCTATATTGAAATCGAAAATAGTTTTTATTAAGTTAAAGTTGCTTTATTTTTTTAAAACATGTTTTTTCATTTACTTTTATCTTTATTATTTTGAAAGGAAATGGAAAAGAAAAAAACTACATTATATTCAATGTTTCTTATATGAGGTTAATTCAAAATATTTTATTTAAATATAATTAATAGTTAAAATAGTTTAATATAAGCATATTCATATAGTTAAATGGTCTTAAATTATTTGAAAATTTTGTTAATAATATATGGTTCTCTTTCTTTTTATAGTCTTAATTTTAGTGCTATAATTTATTTTTATTATTTATTTGTAATTTTTTATTTTTAAAGAATTAAGGAATAACATATTATCTCATTTTTTACGAGGTTATCTAAGAATTCATTTGATAAGTATTCTCCATCTTGATCCAATCAAAGTGTTTTTATGGGTAAACGTAATTGTTTCTACGCTTCCACACAAAACTCTTAAATCTTTTGCAATACATTAGATATATATACTTATATTTGAAACAATCATTTATAAATGTGATGTGAGACGGCCCGGGTTAATCGAGTCGTTCACTTGAGTGCCCGATCATCTACAAGGAGAGGTATGAAAGCTCGGAAAGATAGGTCTTCGGAGAAGGAATTGTAGAAGCTTTTGATAAGTTTTATAACTATATTTAATTAAGTTAGGAATGGAGGTTTAATATGATGGGTTTAGTTTAGAGAACGGAATGAGTTAGGTTCGAGAATAGGTTGGTAAAAGGAAGAAAGAAAATGTTTGGTGGTTCGGTTTAATTGAGGGAAAAGTAAAGATAGATTGGTGGAGATGGGAAAATAGGACTTAAATCGGGAACCGATTCAACACTATAAAGAGTGTCACCTCGGTTCCAATTTGTTTAAGGTGGATTGATGAAAATAGAATGAACGCCACACTCGGGTTAAGGAGTGATAAGTTCAAAACAAGAATCAAAAGACGCCACAAGCAAACTTGATAAGTCAACGCCGTAGCAGCCCTTACTAAGTGCATTTGGGCTGAAACCTCTTCCACAAGCAAAGAACCAGCTCGGATCCAGCTCATGAGTTCTCTATGCACCTTGGTGCATGTTATCCTTAATTCGGAGTCTCCATGCACCTTGGTGCTTGAGCTCAAATGAGCTACTCTGGATTAAGGATAACATGCACCAAGGTGCATGGAGAACTCATGAGCTGGACCCGAGCTGGTTCTTTGCTTGTGGAAGAGGTTCCAGCCCAAATGCACTTAGTAAGGGCTGCTACGGCTTCTTGTAGCCTCTTGACCCTAGCTCGAGTCATGGGCCCTTCGGGTACGATCTGAGCTGGTTTTTTGCTTGTAGAAGAGGTTTCAGCCTAAATGCACTTAGTAAGGGCTGCTACGTCTTCTTGTAACCTCTTGACCCTAGCTCGAGTCATAGGCCCTTCAGATACCATAAGAGCATCGGTACTTGGTTCATTGGTTGCCCCGGGTGGGGTTACATCAAAATGTTACATAATAATTGTAATCATCTCATGCACTAATGTTCATGGGGCAACATACATCAAGTTCTAATGATTGAACAACCTTCGTCTCTTTTGCATTAAAAAAATCGCTTAGTCATTGTATCTTCCAACAAGATTCACATTGTGAAAGATCAACTTTCTCAAGTGTACTTAAGGTGTCTTCTTTCACAAGTTTTGTGATTCTTTCTTAGTTAATATGACCAAGTCTCAAATGCCAAACGTATGCTCTTTAGAGTGAGAGGTTTTAAGCTTCTTATTCATGATTTCAGTTTTAAGCAGTATGTACATCTTTGGTTTAATAAAGTAGAGATTATTTATCACCTATCCATTACAAAAAATAGAGTGATCATTTTTAAATAAATATGCAACTAAAATTAAGCTTCTTTTAAAACTAGGTACATAGAAAATGTCTTTCAAAATAATCTTTCTAAAATTATTAAAATAAAGATGTACATGTAACAGCCCAATTTTAAATAGTGTCGAAACAGTGATTCGAGATCATTAAATCTGAAGAAAAGTTAGAAAATTTTGTTAATCGATAATTATAAGTTAAGTGTGATTTTAGAAATATTTTAAAATTAGTGAATTTTGTGAACTGAAAGAATTAATGAGAAAAATTGGGCCAAAAATGAGGTATTGAGACCTCGAATTCATAAAGTGGGCCATAAATATTTCTAAAAATATTTATGGAGTGTCATTAAGCTATTATTAAACTTTCGTTAGAAAATTTTAACGTTTGGGTAGGAAATTAAATGAAAAGGACTAAACTGAAATGAAAGTAAAAGTTAAATTATAGATTAAAAGAAATTATGAAGGATCAAAATGGTAATTATACCATTTTGCATAGTTGAGGCGCTTAACGTTAGAAAAACTGAGATTTTTTTCAAATTTATTGTTATATTATATTATATTATTATATTATTATATTATTATATTATTATATATATACAAACCAAAAACAAAAAGAAATGGGGGGGAAAGAGAATTGAAACAGAAAAGAAACAGAGAGTAAGACGAAACAGAGAAGAAATAGAGGAGAAAGAAAGAAAAAGGAAAAATAGAAAGTTTGAAGCTTGAAGTTCAAATTGGTAAGTCAATCAAGTCCTATTCTCTTAATTTTGATGTTTTAGAAGCTTTAAAGCAAGATTTTGATGAAAATAAGTTGATATTTTGAGAGTTTTTAAGTTTTTAAATATAGCTTATGTTGAAGAAAAAGATGAATTATGGATTAAATTGAATGAAATCTAAGTTAGAATTAGTAAAAGGATTAAATTGTAAGGTAAGCTATAAGTTTTCTACTATAGGGATTAATTTGGAAGAAATTATGAATTAGGGTTTTATTATGAAAATTATATAATCAAGTTGAATATGGAAGGAATTTAAGTAGAATCAAAGCATGAATTAAGTTAAGAAATAAGTAAACTTAATTAGGATTTAATTGCAAAATAAGTTATAAGAAAACAGTTTTTGGGACAGCAGCAGTAGAGTAACTTTGAAAATTCACCAAAAATTATAGAAGTCGAATTAGAAGTTGACTGAGATATGAAATTAAAGCTTATTGAGTCTATTTTCATATGAAAGAAACAGAGAAATCAAATAAGTTCTGTATTTTGAGATACTTAGATTTTGGTGAGACTGGTTCAGAGTGATTTCGAGATCCTCTGTTCTGACTTGTAAAAATCATTAAAAATTGTATAAAAATAATTTGGGAACATAATTTATATGGTTAGATTCCTTAATGAGTCTAGTTTTAGAAGAAATAAACTATAACATCATATGAATTCTATATAAAAAGATAATTAATTTTTAGTGAAGAAGGGTCAGAACTGCCAGGCAGCAGAATAGGGGTGACTTTAAAGAATAAACTGTACTAATTGGCTAAATCAAAAATTCTGAAAATTTTATGGCAAGAATATATGTGAGTCTAGTTTCAGGAAAAATTAACGGTTCTTCATTTGGAGTTCTGTAGCTCTGGAAATAAATAATTTAGTGACTATAACTCAAATGGACAGTTTTGAATATACTTATGAGTAATTTATGAAATTATTGATAATGTTACTTATAGTATGTTATATACATTAAGGATGTGGAATGGAGAGGAGGAGGAGGAAAATATGTATGAATATTTAGGTAGTATGGCTAATTTGAAATGTTTTAAGCTCAGGGACTAAATTGAATAAAAGTAAACTTTATGATTAATTTTGTAAAAATGTGGAAATGACCAATTTTCATGAAATAGATTATTTTATTATTTAAAATTACAAAATTGAATGAAATTATTAATTTAGATTAAGATCGATTGAAAAATCGATGAAAATAGAAAATTTCTAAAATGACCCTGAATCTTGATATTTCTACAAATTTACCCAGATAAGTTCGTGTAACTTAATTATGTGATATAAGAAAATATGAGTTGATGGTACGTGAAATATTGATATGATAAATTAACTAATTTATGTTTATGAAGAAGAGACAAGTGAATGATATTTATTATGATATGTAAATATGTGATTATCTTTAATATGTTAATACAAGGTAATTAAGTATGTTGAGACGAGTAATAAATTTAAGTAAGAAATGACGAGAAAAATAAATATGTTTATGGGACAATATGTTTGATTTTGATGGGTTTCAAATATAAATGCTAAATGAAATAAAATGTTTGAAAAATAAATTTGCAATTCCGGTAATGCCTCGTACCCTATTCCGGCGTTGAATACGGGTAAGGGGTGTTACAGTACATCTCCCACTGCTTCAATTGTAACATTTGTCCCATCTCCAATCCACAACAAGAGGCCTTTATTTCTAAGATCTTTTGTAACACCTCTAACCCAAAATCGTCGTCGGAATAGGTTAAGAGGCATTACCAGACTTGTAACTTAGTTCAGAATAATCCTTTATCAAATATCATCTCATTTCAATAAATATCATTCATTCACATTCAATATGTACTTAGGTCGAGCATACAAAGCTTAAAACATGCATTTGGGACTAAATTGGTAACATATGAAAATTTTGGAAACTTAGAAAAATTTTAACATTTCAAGTATCACACGCCCGTGTGAACAAGCCGTGTACCTCACACGGTTAGTAGACACGCCCGTGTTTTAGACCGTGTGGAAACAGGGCATACATACTGACTTGTGTCACACGGCCGTGGACACGCCCGTATGTCAGGCCATGTGAAAACTCAAGAGTATACTGACTTGGGTCACACGGCCAACCACATGCCCGTGTGTCTAGCCCGTGTGCCCTTCGAAATGGCCACACACGCCCGTGTATCAGGCCATGCCAAAACTGTAGGGTATATTGACTTATCAACACTGCTAAGTCACACACCCGTGTGCTAGGCAGTGTGTCATTTAGGAGGGTATACTGACTTGTACCACATGGTCAGTCACACATCCGTGTGTGGGGCCGTGTGGAGCATACCGACTTCAATTCTATTTCAATACCAGAGGACACACGGCCGTGTAACATGACCTTGTGTCACACATGGTTGAGACACACGCCCGTGTCCCTTCTCGTGTGGACAAAAATAGGCTATTTGCAAAGCCATTTTGCCACCCTATTATCACAAGCAAACACAAGCATAAATGGTAACATATCATAACCCAATAGACAACCATTCCATAACATTTCATACACATAATATGCCAATTCAACTTGGTACTCAATTACCTAGTTGATACCATTCATAATTCATTCATTCATTAACTACATATCAAGACTTCACTTGCACATTTTCATTCCATAAATTCCTTACCAAAAACATACCATAATAGAACACTTATACACAACCAAATATGATACCAAGATAAGCCAAATCACATTGCTTAACTCATACACAAAATATACCAAAACCATGATATCAAATAACCATACTTATCATCCTTAACACTAGCCTATACATGCCATATTTACAATTATCCATAAGTTCAAAACTACCAATCGGAAGTCGGATAGTGTGATAGGAAAGTCTGACTTGTCTGAAACGAGCGAGCTATCGAACCTCTATAAAACATAGAAAAAGAAACAGAGTAAGCTTTATAGCTTAGTAAGCCCGTATAATTTAGAATTAAACTTACCATTTATACATAATTAAGGTAAATAACTAAAGCAAACTCCATACAATTTCCAAATGCCTATCACAAGAATTCATCTATAGGTTAGACATTTTAATACATGAAATCATCCATTATCACAATTCAATAATCAATATAACTAGCATTCAACATTTCCTTCTTCATCATATAACCAATAATCCATTCAATAATAGTACTCATCCGTATAAATAGAATTTATGCTCGTTGAACCTTTAGAATCTAAAGGATACTCGGGTGATAAACATCAGTAATCCATCAATTCATTATCATTTATGCTCTTTCGAGCCATGATCGGTAAGCTCCTCTTGAGCTGATGAACAATAAGCTCTATTGAGCTGAAACGGTAAGCTATATCGAGCTGAACAGTAAGCTCATATGAGCTGAAACGGTAAGCTTCAATGAGCTAAAAATAGTAAGCTCTTACGGACTGATATATCGGTAAGCTCATACGAGCTATGGTGAGTCCGCAACAAATGTAGGAGCTCGACCAAAACGGTAACCCTAGTGACATGTCACTTATATCCTATGAATTCATACAGTTCAAACGGGGCTCGATAACCATTAAACTATATCAACAAGGCATTTGTATTTCAAGTATATCAATTACTCAATCACAAACATTCATTTCAAATATTTACAAATATATAAAAGTTCGATTCTAATTATACAAACTTACCTCGTATTGCTCGGATAAAAACTATCAGTTATTCGTCAATATTTCCTTTTTCCCCGATCTAAACTCGACCTTAGCTTATCTTGATTTATATATTATCAAATTTAGTACATTCATCATTCAATCTATTCAATTTAGTCCATAATTCATATTTTGGCAAATTTACACTTTTACCCCTATACTTTTCAATTTTTACAATTTAGTCCTTATCACATAAAATTACAAATTCATGCAATTTAGTACCTACCCATGCTTTGCTTCGCCTTGAATTCCTCGTCGAATAGGAATCATGATATTAACCTCTTCGAGAATGATCTATCGTGGGCGAATACTTGGATGCATATGAACCACTTTAAGTTTTTCGTAAGGATTTCTCCACAGATGGATACGTTGAAACATTTAAAGAAGAATTTATACCTTCTCATTGGTAACCTTGAAAGGTTTCAAATTCGTGGTTTGATTCATACCGTCTCAACTTTTTTGATGAATAAGAATCTCGATCGAAATCTCTTCTTGAATGATTTTTGAATGCGTGTCTTCGTGACAACCTTGACTCCATCAGTCAACTTGAAAAAAGTCATTCTTGTTGGTCTCTTTCCTCGATTCGATCCAATCGTTTATGCAACTTGTCAAATTTGGAGCTCACGATTCTACGCATCTTGTTCATCAAATATTGATAATCGGATTCTGACAACACTTCTTGATTCATGATTTTAGTAATGAAAAAGATAAGTGATTAAAATAGAAAAAAATTTACAAACCTCACAATTTCTCTCAAAAGAAAAAAAATTCACATAATTTTTAGCTTTTACTCACTCGAATAATCTCACCATGCTCGTGCCTTTTTCCGCTCTATTCACTTCTCTCGATTCACAATAGACTACTTAGACTTAGCGGTAGTCGGTATGGAGTCGATTTACAAAAGTGATGCCGGTTTGGGTAGGAAATAATGTTGGGACAATGGGTAGGCTAGAAACAAAAAAATAATAATAAAGGATGGGGTGTGGCCGTTTGGTAGTGGTAAGGAATAATATAAGTTTCGAGTAAAAAAAAATTTGTACACAAATTTTCACCTTTTTTTTGTTTTCGTAACTCTTTTTTTTCAATTTTTTTCACTATTTCCGAATTTTTACTCTTATATATACATTCTCTTTCCCCTCTCTTTTTTTACGAACAATTAATTTTTTTAAAAATATAATATCGAAACTTCCAAAAACGCCGATACTTACCTCAATTTAACCAGCTCTGATACCAAATGATACGAACTCGTCTCGAGATGATTTGAGTCGTAATAGTTGCCCGATCTATAAATTGGGTAAGTTTGAACGATTTGAAAATTGGGGATGAAAACAAGGAAGATAGGTTCGAATGGTTCGTTTCGTAATAGATATGGAAGCAAATTGATGATTTGATTCAAGAAGGCTAAAAGAGGGATGGATAAATAGTTATCAAAGGGATCAAACAAGGGTTAAAGGAAAGTTGGTGAGAGGTGGGGAAAATTGGCTAAGGCCAAGATTGAACCAAACCTATAAGAGAGGGTTGACCCGAATCTTAAAAGGGCACTTAGGAGAATTTTGGTTTGGGAAAAATTAACGAAGAACATTGACCCGCTATCAAGATTGATAGGAACCTTGGTATTGTTTTGAAAGCCAAACCAACAAAGGTGATAAGTTCGAGATAGCAAGGAAAAGATTGACGCCACGAGACGAAATCCCGATAAGTTAGATCAGTCCGAAAGTGAATAAAGGGAATGGAATTCTCACTAGAACAATTAAGTTCATAAAATTAACAAAATCTCAAATTGTCTAACTTTGCAAATGAAATTTAACACATATTTATAGCCTAAAACATGGTCAGTCGAAAGATCTCAAAAACTAGCTGAATGGTCACTTAATTCAGCCTTTAAATGAGCTAAAATTTCTAGAAAAATTCAGGAAAATTCTAGGATGCTTCCTCCAACCTTGAGAACGTATTTAGACAGCTTCCAAGGTGTCTTCATGCAGCTGGAAACGTTTAAAATATGTGACCTGATCAGCCACCTAGAATACTGAATGGCCAGCTTGTAATTTAGCTAGAAAAGCTGAAAAGATGCCAAGAAAGTTCCTTGAAGTTTCCTCATCAGCTGGAGAAATAAATGAGCTAAAAATCCCCTTGTTGTATTCGGCCAAAAGAGTGAATAAGTCCAGGTGCTGCTTTGGTTACCTGGACAGTCAAAGGGCATTTAAATAAGCTTAGAAGACTTCAATGGATAGCAATATTCAGTTGATATCTTAGTGAAGAAGCATGGCTGGTGGAATGCCCAAGGCGTCACTTAAAGGAGTTTTAATTTGCTGCAGCTGAAAGTTAATTCTTCAAGGCTGTTGAGCTGCATGAAAAACCAGCTGGAAAAGGATGTTGATTCAGCTCCTTCCAAGGTCCATTGATCTTTACGAAGAGGTCATGTAGGAAAAGAAACTAGCAGCTCATTAATTCGTCCATCAGCAGCCCTTCATGTGTCCTTTGCTATGTTCACAAAAAAGGTGCTTTGAAAAGTTGAACCATCAGCTCATTTATGCCGTCCCAAGCAATGTTGGCTGCACAATGAACACTCCTTTAATGTCGTCTATGCCTTGTACCTGCACCAATTTAATAGCAGCATTTTAATTGAATTTAAGACATCATTAATTCGACAGCTGCTCATTAAAACATGTTTGAACTAAGGCAATAGTACCTGCACATTTAAACCACAATTAATCAGCATAGAACATATTAAATTGGCAGCAAATTATTTAAACCACATTCGACTAAACAAAAGTTAAATGTGTCCTAAAATTGACAAATTAAATTCGGCAGACTCCAAGACACATTTAGAACATGTCTAGGTTAAGACCCACTCACTAAAACATATTTAAGCTAATTAAATGACCAGATTCTAAACACATTAAAAGCTGTAGGAAAAACATATTAAAAACATGTATTAAACTTGACAACTTAACTAAAATTATTAAATATCAAATTTGAACTTATTTATGAGCTGAAAACTAATTAACTAATTTAACTAAATAAGTCTATTCCAGCAACATAAACCATGAATTAAAATAAACTCAAAACGAACAAACGAGCTCATTGAGCTATAAACGAGCTGTATTGAGCTCGTTAAAATTAAGATCAGGCTTCATTTTGAAATTGGGCCCATCAAACTTGGGCCATGCTAGATGTTGTCGAGTTATGTCGAACCATGATACGACGGGGTTCGCATCAAAGACCCCGCTGCGGCCCTCGAAACTTTTAGCAAGCCCGTTTTGCATTCTACACCTATTTTGAACCCTTTAGAAATTAATAGAATTCATTTTAGTCTCACACAGGAAAATAAGGTTGGGGTTGTTAGCAACCAGGAGTTGCTTGAGTTCCTGAATTGTCGCAGGTGACCCCAACCCACGAAAATTCCTACTTAGGAACTTCATTGATCCTGGCAGGGCTGTTCGCTAGCCACTGCCTTTGAGGGTGTTAAGCAATTCATCAGTTTCCTGAGAACGATTCTACTTGGATTTTCTTCAGTTAACTCCCCATTACTTCCTCTAACTCTCTTTCTTCTTGACTTCATTTTCCCTGTTCCATCAAGACATAATTTCTTAGGCCGTTTTTCATGTTGTGTGCTCGATTCTGACTCGTCATCGGTGTCTTTGACTTATTTCATTTCCATTTTATCTTTTAGAGCATTTGTCCCTATCGCTTCATATGTCTTCCCATATGGCTCTCTATCAGCCTCTTTATCCTCTTTAATCATTTCTATTCTATTCCTCCAATACCCACTATTTTGGTTTGTAACTCCTAGGGAAGCTCTTAGCCAATTACCATATTGGAACTCAGTATTATGGCTCCTACTGTTGGCCACCTTCTTCTCACATTTTTGTTTCATGTGACCAATCAGACCACAGATGTAACAGAACCTAGGGAATCACTTGTAACGGATGGTACATACTAACTCCACCCCTTCATGATCGATATAATGAACAACCCTTCGTAGCGGCTTTTGAATATCAATTATAATTCTAATACGCATGTAGTCTGTCCACCCCCGTCTCTATCTCACCAGTCTATTGCTAACACTTCCCTTATCGCACTGCCAACCTCTATAGCTATTTTTCTATCCATAAGCTCCAAAGGTATATTCGAGATTTTGACCCAGAAAGGTGAATGATTAAAGTCATACTCCTCCATTTTGTTGTCTTTAACATAGGGAACCGTATTAAACAAACACTAGTCAAATAACCAAGGAGAGAGGTTTAGAATTTTCTTTCTATCTTCTTCATTGCTGAATTACACCAAGATGACTCCTTCTTTAAGGGACACAAAATTAACTTCCTCTTTCGCGTACCATAGCAACTTAAAAACTCGGTACATTGCCTCTCTGTTCACTTTCCTCTCCGTCATCAATTTACCTATAGCCCAATTCACAAAACCTTTTGAACTATAAGATCCCTCATCCGTACTAACCACCCTTAGCGCTTCCTCCTCTGAAAAGTTTAATTTTGCCAGAAGAGTACTGATATCTTCTTCTATATTTGCCACCAGAACCTTATCAAGAAAATGGCAAGAACCACTCTCCGAGTTCGCACTTTGATAGCTACTGCACTAATGAGAAACAACAGAAAAACTAGGAAACAAAACCAAGAACCACACTAGCCAAGAAAAAATAACGAGCAAACACACACCAAGAAAACACCAACGAAGGTCGGAGCCACTAACAAAGAAAAGAAGCGCAGGAAAAAAGACCAGAAAAATGAAGCAAAATGTAGGGGAATAACCAATGTCAAGAAACCTAACTCCAACTAAACAGCTGTAGAAAACAAAAACCTACAAAACACCCAGCAACAAGAAAGAAAAAAAACATGAATTTATCACCCAATAAACGACAACATAGACTTGACCAACAACTAATTTATTTTTAACGTATAAAAGTAAAAGAAAATAATTACCATAAATGTTGTATCATGCAACGTAACTTAGGTTTTTGCATGAAAGACGTACGAAAACATGTAATCAACATTAATGTTTACAAGAAAAAAAAAATCGAAAGAAACAACAAAACCTATAGCCGAAATCGAAATCGTTCCCATCGAACAGAACCTAATTCAGGCTTGGAGATTCAAGACCACCCATGTATACACCGTCCTGACTTTTTAAATGGCACGCCACTGCTTCAAACCAACCCCACCGCGAGTAGGGATATCAACATCACACAACCATCCGATTATTCTTTTAGAAAGAATAAAGATGGCACCAAAAAAAAAAAAAAAAAGAACGAAAATCCTCACAATCTTGGAGAAGTTTTTTTTTTCCAAAAAAATGCTCAAATGCGCTAAAAAGATCGCAAAACCTGAAAACCCGAACACGTGGCCGAAAAGGGATCTACTGTAGGCCACTTCCTTCTCCACCATGACTAACATCGTCACCACTGCCAGCCACCAGAGCTGCCGGCCCCATCACCGGCCGTTTCTGGTCAGTTCTTTCAGATTCATATTGTCTTGTTCAATTTTGGTTACATCGTTGGTCATCTTGTTTCTCCGGGTTTCATAAAAAAACTTAGGTTCCATATATTTCTTGTCCATTTTTGGCTCACACTATTTTTTTTCTAATTTTTAAAAAATAAAATTAAAATAAAACCTACGCGAGAATGATGATCCACGATCTAATTGCATAACACAAAATTTATGCAAAACCTAAATTACACACAATCTAATTTTTAGGAACTACAACTTTTGGCAAAATTACTTTATTATATAAATAAAATAAATTCATAATCCAAAACATGCATAAATATTTTAAAGAATGTTATATCTTATTTCAATTTAATCAAATAATGAAATAAATAAATAAAATTCAGTATCAGTTTATACTATAACATAGCACAACCTAATTTTGATACCAATTGTTGGAAAAATCAATTTATAAAACAGTTATTTTAGGTACAATGGAAGTTCTAAAATATTCTAAAATCGGCCCTGTTGTGTTCTTTATTGCAATAAATTTATTCAAAATTATACATGTACTTTGTAGGAGGCAGACTAAAGTCGATCCCAACTTTCTACCAAACGACCTTTCCTACCATTCTCAAACCACGAATTACTTGAACGTGATTCAAAGTTTATTAAACCAATCACAAAAAGTGAAAAAGTTTATTAACTATAAGAAAGTTAATTTTTGGTTTAACCAAAAACTGTGTGCTTTTCCCAAAAAATAGGATTTATTTTGCAAAATAAGTTTTCATTATTTTATGATAGAATAAGAGTGTACGATAAGTGTTGTGTATTGCTTAACAATATCTAAAAATAAAATAATATCTATTTTTCTCATTCTTTAAAATGATATATATTTATTTATTAAGGTAATAATTTCATAAATAAAACAATTTAAGGTAAAAATCGTGAAGAAAACTTAAGCAGGTTTAATTTTTTTTCTTTTTTCTTTTTTAACAGTAATAACTATTATATTTAGGTTGGGTTAAAAACTACATACTGAGATTAAAAAAAAAAAAGGGGTAAGGATTGATGTCTTTTAAGTTATTGCACATATCAAGTTTGTTGTGTTTGGGGTTGTGCTTGAGAGTGAGCATGATTGGAGATATATAGGTAAAGATAAGGTCTTGGAGACCCAGTAGGTAGAAAGCCATGTTAATAGTTCCACAATGACTAAGAAACAAGGCCAGATGTATAATAAATAAATTATTTTTTATAAAATAAAATAAAGAAAAATTTGAATATTATCTAAGTCTTGTTCGTGGGTGTTTTTAAAAATTATTTTATTTATAAATTTATTATTTTAAGAAATTAATTTCATGTTAGAAAAGGAAAAAAATGAGTATTAATTTATTTATAATTTTATATGCATTTTTATAAAAAAAAAGAAAATTTAAATAATTTTCTGAAGTTTTATAATTTATAATTTTATATGTACTTTTATAAAAAAATCTTTTAAATTTTTTTTATCTTTTAAATTTTTTTTAAATTTTTAAGAATCATGGCTAAATTGATAAAAAATGTATAAAGTTGAGAGTTAAATTTGTTGAATTCTTTAGAATTAAGACCAAATTGATCTGTAAGCATTGGATGTTAAATTTGTTATTATACTAATAAAAAAAGACACATGAGTATTCAATTATTGATTTAACTATGACCAAAATATTAAATTTCAATCATGTTAGAGACTAAAATAAGATTTTAAACCTAAAAAAGGGCAAAAACAGAATAAGCTAATGGTGGGTGCCTATTTGAATAGTTTATTAAGAAAATGGTTAATATATAATTTGGTCCTAAACTTATCTATTTGTATTTATTTGGTCCCTAACCTTATTTTAGGATCTATTTAATTTCTGAACTTATATTTCGTCAGCCAAAGTGATACCATTAGTTGTGTTGATGTGATGTGATACTATTAACCAATCTCATGATATTACATTGTAAGTTCTCATTGTACCAAATAACAAACATAAATTAGAGAAATATAAAAATGTAAAATATATTTACTGTGAAAGGTTGTGACATGCACCACCAGATTGCGGTGTTAGTGTAGATGAAGAATACAATACAAATTCAATGATTAAGTAGATAAAAGAAAAAGAGTTAGGAAGCAACTAGATATAAATGGAGATGTTGAATGGGCAAATTATATATTATCCCTAAGAAAAACAGAATTTGAACTTTTGTCATTTTATTCAACATACTCTTAATTTAAACACATAAACGGTGTCGCTTAAATACTCAAAAAGAAGCGGCCAGGAAATCCCTATGACAAACTAGTGATTTTCAGAGGAAGAGGAAAGCTAAGACTAAAAATCAGAGATGAAATTTCACGCATCAACCATTTCCAGGGTTTCTCAATTCAGAAATAAAGCTCCCTTCTCCTTTCACTCCTCTTCTAAGCTTAGCTCAAACCATAAAAAACGGTCATTTTAATTTCCTTTTTCTTTTTTTTTCCCCCTTAAAGAATCTGAAATTTGCTTCAATTTCTTGTTTGGTTCCCTAGAAAATGTATGAAACTTGAAGTTGTTATTCTTTTTCAGGTGTAATTTTGGAATAGCATTTGATATCGATGGCGTTATTCTTCGAGGCCGTGTTCCCGTTGGAGGTTCTCCACAAGCTTTGAGAAGATTGTATGGAGATTCTGGTACTGTTATATATATTTTCTATTGGTTTACTTTTCAATATCATGAATCTTGTTTGGTTGCACTCAAATGCATGGACATTTTGAAAATGATATTGTTAATCAGTGTGTTTTTTTTTTTTTTTTTTTCTCTTTTATTACTTCCACAGGTGAATTGATTGTCCCGTACTTGTTCTTGACTAATGGTGAGTTACTCTGAAGTGAGCCTACTTTGTTTCATTGATGGGAACGTAACTATTTCCATTGATAGCAGTATTTTTTTTAGCTGTTATTTGAAGTGATTATGTGTAACTTTAATATAATTACGGTAGAAATTGGTGTTGGAAAGTATGAACTTGGTATTGTTTGGAATCCAACTGCTGAAGCCAAAACTAACCTACCATTCATTTTGTGTGAGAGTAGTATGAGGAGTGTTATTGTATGTCACTGGTAAAGTAAGATGGTCGTTTGATTTGAATAGGAGGTGGCATCCCAGAAACTAAGAGAGCCAAAGAGTTAAGTGAACTTTTGGGAGTAAATATTATGGCTTCTCAGGTAATGGTTTGGCATTTCCATATGAATGCAAGTTTTTCATCTTTGATGTTCATGTAGTTGATAGATAAATTGTTGTCATTTTCTTGTGGTGCAGGTTGTACAAGGTCACTCACCCTTTAGAAACTTATTGAAGAAGTGAGTGGATACAGGTCTTCACTGTGTTTCGATTTTAACATCTCTGATTTTAAAGCATTATCAAGCCTTGCAGCATATTTTACTCTAGCATACCAGCTTTTTACTTGGATCACCATCTCTTTTAGATTTTGATTTGGATGATTGCTACTCACCGAAGATTTTAAGGAGAGGTATTTGAATGGATTAACCAGATGCTGTAACTTGGTAGTCAATAAATGAGATCTTTGTTTCATGAGGTCGAATTTGGATTTATGCAAGTTTACTTTGGACTTTGGAGTTTGATTGGTTAAAAAAACTGAACATTTGTGCTGGTTCTGGTTGCATCAGTGCTTACCTTTTGCTGGTAACTTCAATGAGAATGACTTTGTTTCTCTTCTATGATAATGACCGGTGGTAAAGTAGAGCTCAGTTTCCATTCGAAAGATTTCATAGTTGTACCAGACATTATAGGTTGTTGATTTAATTGGGTGAATCCAACATCATCCTGTTTTATAAAATATTTCTTTAGCATGATCTGTCTGATTGAAAGGAATTGATTTGTTTAATTTCTATGTCTAGGATGTGGAATCCTTTTCTTTGGCTTCTAAATTTCTTTTCTCTTGAATATTGACATTGTTAACAAACAATCCTATGCATTACTCCATTCTTTCTGCAGCTGTTATCAACTCTAGATGTTATCATGATCTTGTTAGCTGATATTTGATTATGTCTTCATCTCTAAGTCAGATTTGAGAACGAGCTTATTATTGCCACCGGAAAAGGTGACCCCGCTTTGGTGATGTCTGAGTATGGTTTCAAGTAAGAGATCAAACTCAAATGTTTAAGTCTGGAAAAGTCCTGCTGTTCTTTTTTGTAGCATATATCTTATATTATTTGGAATGCTATATATTGGTGCTAGAAAAGTTCTGTCATTGGAAGAGTTTGCGTCTTACTTTGAGAGCATTGATCCTGTATCTCAATATAAGAGATGGACAACTATGCCACAGTCAGATAGGAAGGAACCGGCAGTGCCAAGATATAATGTTCTCTCAGAGAGGATTAAGGCAGCATTTGTTGTCAGTGATCCTGTAGACTGGGGCAGGGACATTCAGGTTTGTATTCTACTTTTGAATTAAATCGTAATTCTATATGTGTTTGAATCTCATTGAAAAATCTCTGAATGATCTTAATATAAATGATCTTGCCATACCACATCTCAAAAATTGATTAATGAATTGCGTCAGGTGCTATGTGATGTTTTAAGATCTGGAGGCCTTCCTGGAGTTGCAAATAATAACCAACCGCCATTATATTTTGCCGCTGATGATCTTGAATATCAGGTCTGTTATTGTGCTTATTTATGCCTAATGGAGTTTCATGGAATTCATTGCATACATTTCACGGGGACTCTGCACTGAACCACATTATGCAGATAAAAAGAGCAGTCCTGCTATGTTGCTCTGGCTCCCCATTTTTCTTGAAGTACCTATGTCCAACATCTTTGTCCACTGCATGTCCGATGGGTATGGGATATGATCCTCCAAGGACTTTCCGAATACATAGAAATCTTGAAAGAAATTGGACTGACCTATCTCGGATGCATTCGCGTTTGACACTTGCATGCAAGTCCAAGTAACATAGCAATCTTGAATTCAGGGAGCTCTTATCAGGACCCTTTTTTCTTCTTTTTGCCTATATATATCTGTTACCTGAGAGTTTGAGACTTAGTTCACTAGATTACATTTAGAAGCATAGTTATAGGCTTAGCTAGCAATTTGGAACTTCATTGGTTGGAAATCATCTGGCTATGTTGTGTTCTTGGCATCAAGCATCTTGATAAATATAATGTTGACTATTTTGCTGTAGTTACTAGAAACTCCACTTCTGTGGACTTGACCATAGGAAAGCTTCCATTTTGAGTTGTGGAGATAGGGTTTGATCCTTCTAATGCTTCTTGCTTTCCCTTACGTGAATTTGGCACTAAACTTGCTAATAACCTGATCTGCTAATTATGCAATTCAGGCTGCCTTTCCGTCTAAGCGTCTTGGAATGGGTGCTTTTAGAATTGCACTGGAGAGTGTCTTCAACAGGTAAGGTTAGTGTCTCATTGCATTTGATAGTTCTCATCGAGTGGAGAATTCAGATTAAGCTACCTTTCCAAGTTGCATATAATTAAAATATTAAAATGCTTTTATTGAAAAATGAAAATGGAAATGTTTCTTCATTATACTGAAAGAGTTTAATTTTTCTTAGAATGTCCTTTATTCATTTACTACCCACAGCATGACATAGCAATCGATGCCATAACTCCTTTTGATTTTAACAAACTAAGAGATTGTTTATTATCATTTTTTATCTGTTGAAAAACTAATCCTTCTAAAATCTAAACAAAGGAGATATAATCCTCCAAATACATGGCAATATTGAAAAAAAAAAAAGGATACACATTCTTTGGTCATGTACCTATATCCTACTCTGACAACCAAGTCCGAGTAACATGGTAACATAGTAGAGTTTCTTATCTGAAGCTTAATCTGTCCTGCAGGATACTTAAAAAGAATCATATGGCTTAAGACTTGTAGAATTCTATGTAGTTACGTCTTTAGGGCAGTTGTCTTATTTTACTATAATGGTACATCTGTTCTTGCAGAATCAATCCGAAAAGGCTGGAGTATGTAACATATGGGAAACCAAATCCATTTGTCTTCAAGAATGCTGAAGTAATATTGAGCCAACTTCAGTCATCTTCTTGTCAAGATCATTCCAAGAATAATGGAGTCCCTGGATCACATCCTTTTGAAACGCTTTACATGATTGGTGATAATCCTTCGGTTGATGTCAAAGGTGCACAACAGGTTTGTCTACATACTCCTTGACGTTTTCCTCAATCGTGTTCATAGATCCTGTGCACCCAGTTATACAAAGTTTAGAACATCTTTACATCATTCGATTTCCAGGCAGGGCATCCTTGGTTTTCTATTTTGACAAGGACGGGAGTTTTCCAAGGAAAAGATAATCATGCTGAATTCCCAGCAGATCTGGCAAGTTGATTAAATCTAATCTCAATACTTGAGAATTCAACTATGATTCTACCAGATTGTGCAAATTGTCCCAAAAAGATCTGCCGTACTTCTTTGCTTTACCTGATCAGATTTCGCCGTTGGTTGTGCAGGTTGTGGATTCGGTCGAGGAGGCTGTGGACTACATTCTTAACAGAGAGTGCATCGAACTCGGAGCTTAACTCAATTGGTTAATACAAATATTTGTCAAGGAGTTGACATCATACATGTCAAATATATAGATTATTTTGGAAATGGTATTCATATTCACATTTTTTTTTACATAAATGGAAAATCTAAGAGGTTCTTTTGAATGTCAAATAATGGATTCCACCAGTGTGCTTTACTTTTCTATTGAATGTGGCTTCCCCACTTTTTGGGATCTGATAATTCTAGATGGCATGGATGTTTAAATAAGATTAATATATGGTCGGTAATTCTAGTATTAACAAAACAAATTTCATTTATTAAAGAAAAATGTTTATCCATTTTTAATGTTATTTGTAAATTATTTTTTGTAAAATTTTAGAACTTGAACAATAATGTATGAAACTTAGAACTAGAGCTGAGGATTAGGGTGAACTCATTGGTTAAAAACTTTGTATTTTATTTAAATTTTTTATAAAAATATTTTTTTAACAATTTTATCATAAATTTTAATTATATCTTTTTTTTATATAATATTTAAAACAATTCACAAATCCAATTTTTTAAATTTTACAAGCATATTAAAGTTGTGACAAGTGTGATTAATCATAAAATGTGGTCGATTGGAGTGGGAATTGGAACACTTTATGTGCCTAAAAATGAAAGCAAAAATGAGAAGGGGTTGGTCGTAATTTTACCTCAACCCCCTTATCCAAGAACAATTCTTTTCTTTTCAATTCTGAGTTCTTCAAAAACAACTAGATAAGCCCCTTTCAACCCCAAAACTCTTTCACTTTCCCCCTTCCTTTCAATCTTCTTCTCTTATTTCCGCCATGGAAATAGCTCTCCTTTCCTTCCCTTCCTCCAAACCCCCGCTTTCCCAAACCCTAATTCTAAAACCCACTGCCCCATTCCTCCGACCTTCCAAACCCAACCTCCCTTCTTTCAGACCGTCCCCCTTCCCTTCCATCAGAGCCGCCATTTCCCGAACCAAGAAGGAAGAAACCGTCGAAACTGTCAAAACCCAGTTGGAGAACTGTTACCTCTTGGCAGCCGTCGAATACAAGGGCTTCACCGTCAAGCAATTCCAGGACTTGCGCCGATCGCTTCCCGAAACGTCGAAACTGCTCGTCGCTAAGAACACTCTGGTCCTGAAAGCCATCGAAGGGACTAAATGGGAGGCCTTGAAACCCTGCATGAAAGGGATGAACGCTTGGCTTTTCGTTCACACCGAAGAAATCCCGGATGCCATTAAGCCTTACAGGAGTTTCCAGAGGGAAAAGAAAGTTGAAAATGACTTCACGGGGGCTGTTTTCGAAGGCAAATTCTATGGGCCTGGAGATTTTAAGCAGTTGGAAAACATGCCTACGAGAGCTGAGGTTTATGCTAAGCTTTTGGGAAGTTTACAGAGTCCTGCTATTGGACTTGTTTCCACACTTCAAGCTCCCGCAAGAGATGTTGTCATGGTTTTGAAGGCTTATGTGAAGAAGCTTGAAGAGGAAAGTGGTGGAAATTAATGGCTTCTTTTTTGAAGATTGCTCGCTGTAAGTGTAATTTAAGAACCCTCCCCCCCCCCCCCCCCCAAAACCACTTTTTTTGTTGTATTTAAACACAGCATTATGTGCATTGTGCTAATATGTTGTTTTAATCTTGTAGAATCATGTAATACTGGAATTTGAATTGCTGATATCAGAATCACATTGCAAGTTGATTTTTTAAGTGATTCTTTTTATATTTTTGGTAATCTTCTAGTGTGTAATAGTTCTGTTTAGTTCGAGCTCTCATTGTTAATGCTTGTAAGTATATGTTCGTACTTGAAAGAAAAATGAAGAATGAGGTTAGCATAGATGCCCTGACATTAATATAGCATCTGAATATGAACTTAAAAGGAATGGTGTGAGCTTTAGGCAATACAAGGGAATTATATATACGGGGGATCATGTTCTTCTACCTTTATCCGAATGATGTGACTGGAGTCACTACTTTATATTAGTATAGCTCAAGATTGAAGAGTTCGAGCAACATAGAGTTAAGAGTGGGAACAACTCGGGTTCTTTTGAATATTCTTAGTGAGTTTTGCTTCTGCTTAAAATCTTGCATTTAGTTTGAACTGATCTTTGAATGATAACTGCTTAAATTTGTAGTTGTTATTCGGATCAACTCAAATATGAATTATACAATTCTGAGTTACCCGAAAATTTGAATAAGAAAAGACAAAATTACTTTGTTTTGGTAAGTGTTTACTCCTCGGCCTTTCTTATATAGTTAAATAATCTTGTACTTCGTCTACTAGTTAAATAATCAATTCATGTAAAAACAACATTGAGTATAAATAAAATAATTGTTAACTTAGACTCGAAATTTTTTTGACTCGATTCGACTCTATTTGAAAAATATTTAAATTGAGTTTGGTTGCTAAAATAGGATTCGTCAACTCGACTAACTTAAAATTTTTTGACTCGATTCGACTCGACTCGATCGAATAGTCACTCGCATTCCTAATATGATATACTTTGTTATTCTTCATTGTATGTATAAATTAAGCTCGATAATTTTTATGGGGAACTTCACAAAGGACTTGAAATCTAAACTAGCTCTATTATGAAGCTTGATGGTCCTTTTTACTTGTGTGAAGTTCAATGATTTCTATCCAAATTAATGAAATAATGAACTCAAAATTATGTTTATGATGGAGTGTCAAGGTTGGTTTTAACTTATTATGGTAGAGGGTTTTAGTTGTAAATGGAAGAGGTGCACTTTTTGATGACAAAAGGTGATGATGGAATCACTATATTCCACTTGTCTTCAATTAGCATTGGTGGTTTCCATTGGAGTTCATATAAGAAGTGCATTTTTGTAAGATATTTGTGTATATAATCTTTTAAATATTTATCAAAAAATTGAGTACTCTTTCATTCAATATGTACTTAATTCTGACTCACATTTAAGGTTGAATAACATAAATTGTATTAAAAGCTGAGTATATGCATTCATATATCAATGTTTCTCAGTAATTAATATAAACACTAATTTACTTTTAAGTCTTTTAAGGTTGGGATAAAAATGGTGTCGTTTTATAATTGAATATTATGCAAAAATCCAGTATGAAAAAGATTTGCCCTAAATTCTCTCTCACTAAATCTACGCCACTTACAAACAAATTATATATATGAATATATCATTGAATTTTTTATATTAAAAAGATCACTGAATTAAAATACTCATTAAAATCCCATAAATAAAAAAGATTGCACTTTCGAAACCTGGATTTTACCGTCCAAAACTACGTTTAGTTAATATACAACACAAAAAATTAATATTAGGTTAAATTTAAGTACCATTAAACTCCGTTATCTCCCTAACGGCAGCCTTAAGTGGCAGTCCAAATGTGTTTTAAATGCCAACTCGGATGTTCAGTTGCTGGAATGAAAATAGGTTTTTAATTAAATAAATTTAATTTGGACTACCACGTAGGACATCTAAGTTGGTATTTAAAACCCATTTGGACTGCAACATAGGACCGTCGTTAGAGAGGTCTTAATGGTAGAGTGATTACTTCGTAACAAAACAATAACATAAGTGACTAAAACGTAACATTTCAAACATAAATAACTAAAATGTAACCTAAAACAAACAAAAGTGACTATTTTTACACTTTGCCCTCAATCTTATACTTTTTAGTTAAAAAGTGAAATATTAGTGTTTATTTTGAGTTAAAAAAGTAAATATTGAAATTTTAGTTTAATTCTATTTATGTTAAAAGTAAATATTAAGTATTTAAACTTTAAATACTAAATTTAAAGTATAACATTTTTTCGATACATTATTTAAAATTAATTGTGAAATATAATTAGATTGTTTGATAAATATAAATTATGAAAAAAAATTATTTTCTACAATTTATCCTTAATTTATAAACTTTTACTTCATTCCGATCAAAAATCAAATTTTAAATATAAAGTTTTTATAGAATAATATAATATTAAAACAAATAAAATCAATTTGAATTAATTGCAAATATTTTACATTAAGTAATAAATAGCTCTTATCTATTTATCATTTATCACATTTTTTTATTGAAAAATTTTATCAATTGTTATTATCAAACATAGGTAAAAATTTAAATCAACTGAAAATATCAATTTTCAATTTTTTTTAATAATTTATCAAATAATACCTTAGATTAAGCTCCACAATGTATGTATGCTATCTAGATTTTTTTTTTGGTATAAATTCAGATATATTTCGATCATCAATTCTCTTATTTGTGCATTGAAATAATTTGATTCTAATCGTAGTAATATAAATTTATTCATGATAATTGTAGTTTTGCTTATGTACTATAATAATATATTTTGATTGTGATTATACAAATATACTAATTTTATTTATACCTTAAAAAAACATATTAAGATGTTTATAAAATTATTTTTTACATTAATATGTTATATTTTAAAAATTAAAAATATTATTATTTTAAATTGGGTTAGATCATAACAAATTGAATTGTTGAATTGTTGAAAATATATTTTAAAAAACAAAAAAAAAATCAAACCCTATTTAAAGAAAAAGAAGGGTAAAATATGTAATTGTTAAGTAATTTTGAATTTGTTAACAAATGATAAAAGAAAGGGAAAAGCAAAATGTAAGTGTATTATTACAAATTTATCATTTTAGGTATATCCAATCATATGCATTTTCACCATCTAAATGAATGAAAAGCACATTTTTAATGTATTTTCAAGAATTGGTAAAAGAATGAAAAATGTTATGGCATGAGTAGAAATTTCTAAAACCCAAAGGGCACAATTGCAAAAAGAGAGAATTTAAATAAAAATAAAAAATAAAAAATAAAAAACCTTCTTGTGAATTTTAACCTTTCTCTCTCACTTTCTTCCCTAAAGTGTGTGTTTGGGTCTGATTTTCCTTTTTTCTCTCTCTCTCTCTCTATATGTCTGTGTTTATCTCTATCTCTAGTTGTCTTAGCCGTTGGAATCTGAGGTAAGAAAGTGGAGAAAGAAAGTTAAAAAAAAAAGGTGTATTTCATATGGGTTGGTTCCCTTGTGGTGGAAAATCAAACAAAAAAGGAAAGAAAAAGCTGCCCAATCATAATAATACAACCACCATCAATTCATCTGATGATCAGATCCCATCTACTTCAGGTTCTTATTGCTTTTATATTCTTATGATTTCGAATACCACTTCAAATTTTTATTCATCTTTTTATGCCCCTCACTGAAGATTTCTGTTTTTTCTTTTTCTTTTTTAAAGTGAATTCCCATTTATCTTAGCTGCAAATTGTTTAGTGTAAGACCCATCTATTTAGTTGTTTGAATTTCTAGTTTGCTGGGTTTTCAATGCTTTAGTTTGATCTGATGTAGGATTTTTTTTTTTTAAGGTTAGTATTTTTCTTTTTATTTTTGTTTGATTATTTGTTTGAAATACCACCTTGGGTTTGTTTTGAAACTATAAAGATGAGAATTTATGGGATTTTGTAATTCTAAATTCTATTGATTCTGGGATTCATATTATATATATGTATGTATGTACTGATTTGGAATCTCAATTGTTAGCTTGACTGTGCAGTTCAACTAATTTGATGCTAAGTTAATTCTTATGGAGGAATTTAAATTGTAATCATCATTGAACTTCTAGAGTTTAAACTATGTTATATTTTTTGTTCTTAATGTGATTATATTGTATAGATTAGATTTTCTTTGAAAGCCTAAAGAATTATTGCTAGTTCAAGCATATTATTATTTGTATGGAGAAAAAGAATACTTGAAATGAAACATATTCTCTTTATTCTCTATCCATGTTACTTGGACTTGAGTGTGAGTGTCGAATTCGAGCATGTTCAATCTTTACCTATGTTTGAATATGCATCGGATATGGATATTTAAAGAAAAATGATGAATCGAAGTAACAATTTTTTTTTTTTTATGATAAAAGGGTATGGAATCTTGAATCATGTTTGCGTGGTTTTCAGTCTATTGACTGTTATTATGAGATTGATAATACGTCTTTGGCTTCTGTTGCTGTGATAGTATCATAGTTATGCGTGTTGCCAGATCAATTTCTGGAAGTATTATATTAAGTTTGTTTTTCACGTCGTTGTAGAAAAGCTGAAGGTGAGTTCTGTGCCGGATGCTAAGAAGGAGGCTAACAAGGATGGAGGGTCAGATCACATTGCAGCACACACATTTACTTTCCGTGAATTGGCAGCTGCAACGAAGAATTTCCGGGCAGATTACCTTCTGGGTGAAGGAGGTTTTGGCCGAGTGTATAAAGGGCGATTGGAGAGCACTAATCAAGTATGTGTATTAATAAGATTGTAAATTTTGTAGGAAATACAAATACGTGAGATCAAAATGACATGATACTCCTCTCAAATGATCTCATACACCTTTAGTCGATAATAGGATCATAGAAGTCATAAATTTCATTGTTTTGTTCTGCTAAAAATATGATTAGGTTGGCTTGTGAAATTTCATTCTTCATGAATATTTTTAGTTTTGGAAATATATGTCCCTTAACCATACATAACTTCTAGTCGACCTTAAGTTCGTTTGTATCGCATAGGTTGTGGCAATCAAGCAGCTTGATCGTAATGGATTGCAAGGGAACCGGGAATTCCTTGTCGAAGTATTGATGTTGAGCCTGCTTCACCATCCTAACCTTGTCAACTTAATTGGATATTGTGCTGATGGAGATCAAAGGCTTTTGGTGTACGAGTACATGCCGTTAGGATCTTTGGAAGATCATCTACACGGTATGTATGTATAGCAATTATCAAATTCTAAACTCGTGTTCTTGTATCTTGGTTTCTTTCACAACATTGAATGTCATACTTCAGTTGTCATGGTTAATGCTAATTTTTCCTGTTCTGAATTTCTGGTGTTCGGTTGGTGCCTATTTTTTAGTCCGTTCTTGCAATTGTTTTACATACCTTATCTTATTTTTCTCGTGTGCTTTTATATTCTAGACTTACCTCCTGATAAAAGGCAACTAGATTGGAATACAAGAATGAAAATAGCTGCAGGTGCTGCAAAAGGTTTGGAGTATTTGCACGACAAAGCTAGTCCGCCTGTTATATATCGTGATTTAAAATGCTCAAATATATTGCTTGGTGAGGGCTATCATCCCAAGTTATCGGATTTTGGCTTGGCCAAACTGGGTCCTGTTGGGGATAAGACTCATGTATCCACGAGAGTGATGGGCACGTATGGATATTGCGCACCAGAATATGCAATGACCGGTCAGCTTACATTGAAATCGGACGTTTATAGTTTTGGTGTTGTTTTGCTTGAAATCATTACTGGAAGGAAAGCTATCGACAATTCGAGAGCTGGTGGTGAGCAAAATCTAGTTGCCTGGGTAAGATTGCTTTGGCTTCTCTCTTTTACCGTATTGATGAGAATTCAAAGACACATTTTGTTTCTGTGGCTTATATTTTTGCATTATTGTTCTGAAATCTGAAATGTCTGAGAGTCTACATTACTTGGGCTAGGATATGTGTATTGGATACAGTTATATTCATTTTTTTTGTAAGTTTTTTCATGTATTTGGACGGTTGTTTCCCCATAGCACGAATATGCATCAGACATGAGTGTTGGATATCGAGACATCAAGAAAATCAAGAGCCAGAGCATCGTAGAAGAGAATTATTTGGTCACTGAGGCAGAATCCTTCTGATGAAGAAAGTAAAACTAGAAAGAAGCATAATAATTTTTGCAAATCATTTTAGTTTTTTTTCCCCATATATTCTCTAATTGCACAATTGTTTGTTTTTATTTAACAGGTTGTTCGTTTTTGTTTAACAGGCTCGTCCTTTGTTTAAAGATAGAAGGAAATTCGCACAAATGGCCGACCCATTACTTCAGGGACAATATCCGGTAAGAGGTTTGTACCAAGCTCTAGCTGTGGCTGCAATGTGTGTTCAAGAACAGCCGAATATGCGACCACTGATAGCCGATGTAGTCACTGCCCTCACCTATCTTGCTTCTCAAAAGTATGATCCAGGAACTCAGACGGTTCAAGGATCTCGTACCGGTTCTTCCACTCCGAGAATGAGACGGGAATAGTTTCAGGTAAGGGAAAGTAACCATTTACTCCTTAAGAATTGAATCTCTTGGCAGCTGATGATTGAGATTAAGAAGCAACAGGTTTTTATATGTTTGAGATTTACAATTCTCGGGCCCGGAGTCCCTTGCCAATCTGTCCCCGGATGTGGAAATTTGTGAGTCCGGATGGCCGGTCCGATGCCCGATCTTACCTTGTTTAATGTAACAGTTTTCCCCATCTTTTGTTTTTGCTTGAAACCCTTTTGGCCTATCATTTACTCTCTTTTTTTTTTTCTGTCCAAAAATTTGTTCTTATGTACAATTGAGCTTTGTATCTAAAATGTCTTTGATATACAAACTGCTGTTCCCTTAAAGATGTTTCATATCTTCTTGTCAATATTATTTGGTTTAATTATATAAAAAGAATCTCGAACTAAAGTTCACTGATCAATCACGACATTATCTTTTTATTTGAATCAATTGAGCCCTCGAACATTTGTATTCATTCATTTTAGTCCTTAAGTATTTATGTTGAGATAATTTTCACTAAATTTGAAGATCGAGATTTAGCATTTACAAATATAATTTATTAATCTATACGTATGTATGATGATGCAAATCAAGCTTTAACCTTTACAATTGAAGCCTTCGATATTTAATTATTTATTTTATCAACCAACTTTAGATGGCATAAATTATTGACATATAAATTAATGATCAAATACTTAGTTATTAGAAGTTAGAAAGTTATTTGAGTGCAATAAAAACATAGTTGATTTACGAAAATGTAATTGCCAAAAAATAATTGATTTACGAAAAAAAATCTACCAGTTGACAACCAACTTAAGAGGGTCAAGAAACACTTGTAAACACTTTTTTTCCACCCAATCTTTTTCTAACTAAAAACAATACTAAATTAATCCGAAATATATAAATGAAAATTATTAACTAAAATTCAAAAAAAAAAAAAAATAAAGAAGTGAAAAAACATATACTTACAGTTGATCTCCTATTTTTATCTCTCCTTATTACATTTTCTTTATTTCTACAAACAAGCATTATTAGTTACTAAATAATAAACAAATGATAAAAAATAATTTAAATGAGTATTATATTGGTTTTCCGATCAAAAATTATTACAACAGACTATAAAGTTACCAACTCTCCTGAATTGCCGATACTAAATTTGAATGTATTATCTACCGTGGCTTATGAATGGATGAACTGCAGGCTGCAAATGATGGATGTGGCAATGTATGCAGGTATCGAAACAAGACATACCGGTAATTCTCTCATTCCTTATCTGGAACTTCGGTGCTATTCGTTTCCTTGCCATTTGTTTCCTTAGCAATTTTGTCTTTTTGCTGGATTTCGGTATTCTGATCTTCGTTTGGGAGCTTTCCGTCCTGCAATGAATCTGGACTCGCCTGTCCCTGTTTTGTTTGATATTGTTAAGTCATCCCAACATTTTGAACAAGCAAAGCAGTCATTTGATCATCCCACAACTTATAAGAAAGTAAATCTATGAAAACAAACCTTGTTTCTGTCACGCCAGCCAAGTCCAAATGGTCGGGCAAGTAAGCTAATCTTACGGGCAGGGATTTCTTGTTGAGGCTCTTGATTGCTGCGTGCTGGTGAATCTGGATGTGGCGATCTGCAATCTTATTTTTATTAGAAGGGATAAACCAATCCAGAAGCATAATGAGTCCAAAACGAAAATAGAAGCTCATAGCATCTTTGCATTGAGCGTAGCTTTAGAATGGTATTGCAAGAAATAGAAACAATAAAATCAGAGAAAAACAATGTATTGCTTTGTCACCAAATCTTTGCCTCTTGACATACATAGACATCCGACACGCTGACTAAAAATTTCTCATGCAAGCATGAAAGACTTGAAATTGACGAAAGATCGATTACACACCGTGGAGAAGATAGAGCTTTAATTTGTCCAGACTGGTACTGTAAGGTAGCCTCCAACATCGATTCTGCCATAACCACTCTTTTCTCCATTTCAGCAAGTGAAGCAATGGCCTCTTCATACTTTTCCTGCATTAACATAAAAGTTAAACCCATGAATGGCAATGAAAAGATATAAGAACTCAAAATCCTCCCCCCAAACACCCCCAGAAAGGTATTTTGAGGGGCAGAATTTTATACAGAAATGGAAAAGAGCATTTTCTTACCAATTTTCTAGTTAGAGTACATCAATAAACATTGTTATGAACGTGTCCCAGTGCTTGGTTAGTGACAGCTTGACAGGTGCCTAAATTTCTTTTCCTAGTTTGCAACTATATTGCATAGTTGGTCTGACTCTTCATTTTTTTTAAGCACTTGTATCAGACATCCATGTTCAATGCATTTTTGGACATGGATATGGAGATATGATCCTATAAGGACGCTCCAAATACTTAGAAAAAATAGGAATACTTGTGTCAAATAAGTACCCTTATCCAACACTCACAGCCGAGTCAAAGTAACAAAGGCTTACAGCAATAAGTGATTAGACCTATAGTTTTTAAACCATTATCATTAATTGAATGATTTCTGCTCAAGAACCAAAGGAAATATTTACTGACGAAAGTTTCATGGCAAAACAAGAGCTTTGAGCACGATGAGTACCTGAAGCTTTTGAGCAGTATGTCTTTGTGCAGCGGCATCTTGTTCGGCATATCTGCGAGCATCTTCAGTTACCCTTTGTTCTTGCTCCACTCGCATTAGGACCTGTGAAATATGTAATGCATCTTCTAATTATCAAGATGTATAATAAGATAAGATAATCTTCCACTAATTGAACATGAGGAAAACAAATCAAACCTGAAGCATTGCATTTTCTTGTTCTTGCTTCTCAGAAAGTGCTTTACGAAGCTCAGCAACTTCTTGCTCTAATTGCTCCACCTAAACATCAGAAGCAGATTCTTAGAACACATCAAGAATCCCAGCATACAGCTCAATTAAGTAACACAAAGTGCCAGGTAAAAGCAAGCAAATAAGTTGCATGGAGATGACTTGTAGTTTGACAATAGTCCTAAGCAAAAGCTAGAAAATCGAATGCAAAAACTGGGCAAGGAAAAATGGAAAAAAATAAAATGCAGGAACAACAATGATAAATATTCATGTCAAAGGAGCTGCCACTAGTAAAGATATTCCAGTTTACCCTCGCACTTAATTGCCGTCGGTTATCGTGCTTAACCATTTCCATCAAAGCAGTCTCCAGCTCTTCAGATCTGATACAAACGAGGAAGAATCAAGATTGTTACTGTAACATTCATAAGGGGGTTATTTTAGCCTAAGAAAAAAGGATTACTTTAAAACTATTAACGAACGATTTCCAGAATAAATTGCAAATATTACGTTGTTAGATATATCCAATTTGTAAACCATTGAAATGTGGCTAGGATATGTCCATGCATAAAACAGGTGAAGAACAAGTGAGTAAACAGATTTGCAACCAACAAAATAAATTGCACTGCCACTATTAAACAGTCTATAGCAAGGTGAGGTTGCAAAACTTGAAAACCATCGAGATGATATAAATTATTAACCTGAGGACAGCTGATCTTTTCTCTTCCAGCAACCTGCATAACTCAACCTTTAGCCATACAACCTGCACATGATTGTTTACAAGACAATAGGATTATGGGAACAACATAAAACAAGCTAACAAAATCCCATGCATGAACACAAGACATGAAAAGAATACGTTTGAGTATGATCTTCCAAATTTCAACTTGCCAGTGCCTATAAATCCCCAAGATATTAGCATAGCTTATATTAACCAAGGTGGAATTCAATGCATACGAAAATAACACAACAAACCCACACGGGTAGGTAAATAGATTTTTGTTATTGAAAATTTATGAAACATGGCAAAATAATAGTTCTGATATGAACTTCAAGATCAATTTGAAATTAGGTCCTATAAGACTCTAAAAATTAGATGCTAAAAAGAGAGCTCATGCCACAATCTAACATATGCATGCAGTCTTGTCAATAAAGAATTATTCAACTAACAAAACACACATTTCAACCAAATGTGATTGGTAACATAAATCCTTCTGAAGCTCCTTTTTAGGCAAGATCTTGTGTTAAATCCTGTACCATTATATGTATTGTAGGCCCTAATATATGGAATTAGAAAAAACTCTCCTAAAATCAGAATACATCAGATTATTCAAAATATAAACATATTTCTGATTTACTATGAAAATATAAACGTATATTCTACTGGATAAGGTACCAAGATCATCCATACACAGACAAAATGCAACATTGAATAATGAAATGTTCAGGAAAAGTGAATGCAAATTGACACCTGCTCTTGAAGATCTGGAACTGCATCTAGCTCAGCATCCCCATTCAGACCGATAAGAACTTTGTCCTCATTCCTGGACCCAGACTCGGAACAAGAGCAATCCACATTTTTTTGTGAATCAACAAGCTGCACTGTCTTATTTGTTTCAGTGAGCACTGATTTAGGGTCATGCTTAAAATTATATAGCTTAGTTGCCAGGCCCTGACAATCCTTCCAATCTTGAAGCCCCTTTGATCTTTCCTCAACTGCAGTTATTACAGCTGAGCGGTGTGTCTCTCTCAACTCCTTTAATCTTTTTTCATTGACATTTTGGTAACCCATACAAGCTGTCAATACAAGTTGACTGCTGTCAAATGTTGAACCAGCCAATGACTGTAGTAAAGTAACTGCATCTCCCGCATCCTTACTTGTAACTAGTGCAGGGCCTATAAGAAAATTAAGTTACATTTTGTAGATTAAAACAGCTCATTTGTCACTACATCCACACTTCCTCTTCGATAATAATATAAAAAATTTCAGAATGCTCATGTGTCTTTTACCCCATACCATATAATTCCATTAAAGCAAGTGCAGTCCTAAAAAGCATGACACGATTTCCTTCATACAGGAGCACATCCCAAACTCGAAGCACTGTAGTGAGGAGAAACCCATCAGGAAGCTTGTAAGCACAGGTGATTCCAATTACTAAAAGAGAGTGCGACACTAGTAAACTAGCAACAAAAGCAGCAACTGCAGAAGGAACTTTTTGAATAGTGTGATAAATTGTGCAACTTGTTAAATATAGCTACAAGACACAGCATGAAACCTGACCACTTTCCCATGGAAGCATGTTCATAAAAATGGAAAGGAACCATGGTCCAGTAACCCATGCCACTTGCACTCCCAGATAATCTAGGTGATTGACTGCAAAGAACATAAAAATGTGTATCATAAACTGCTTGCCCAAAATACACAATGGAAAGAGACATGTGGAAACTTCAAGCACAAAAAGAAGAATATTGAAAAAGAAAAACAAACCCAGTTTGGGAAATCTTTCGCGCATCAACTCCTCAAAAACAAGTTGGTCAACCTAACAAAAGGCCACAAGTTACCAGGATAATTATCTAAAGCAGAACCATCAATCACTTTAACGTTCTCAATTAGGAGAAAGCAGATAGTAGAAATCAATTGGCAAGAAGAAAGTGTTAAGCAAACTATTACCTGAGACTCAATCATTTCCTCTGAGTAATAACCATCAAAATAGTCATCAATAATGCCCACCAAAGTCCTGGAATGTATACCACAACTTAGAAGAATACAAAGCCAATGATGCACTTATTTTTAAAAACTAAATGCCTTTCTTCCCGCTAAAAATAGAGAATCCCAACAAATAAGAAAGATAGGAACATGCAAATCATGTGCATGAAGAGAGTAAATACATTCCAGTAACAAAATATGCCCTGATCTGTAACTTTTAAAAACGAATTTCATGAATAGAACAGGGAATATGGGATAAGCAAGGAATTTCCTCAACTGAGTCTCAACCTACCAGAAGGCATTTTCTTCAGGCATCAAGAGGAGTAACAAGGCAGCAAAGAAATTCATGGCCTGCATGAGAAAAACACATATCCCAAAAAGCTCTAAAACACTCTAGACATGGCCATAGGAAACATATTTCTGAACCTAGTACCTGACAGTACCCAACAGAGGGGTTATGTCGAGCATACGCTGTAAGCAACCGTCTCAGAGCATTTCTACCATCATCATCCAGAGCAGGGTGACCTGGGAATGTTCTGGGCAAATCCTGTTTTTAGAACCATTAATCAGTTATGAAACTCAAACTAATAACAATAACACCAAACAAGGCAGCACCAGCTGCTGAAGAAACAAAATACAGATTTCAGAAAACTGCAGGTGAAACAACCTTCTCAATTTGCCCCTTCCATTTCTCAGGCTCACATATTGACTCTGTGGTTGAACCCTTACACTCTGACAGGAAGCTCAATTGTTCAGTGTTGTTGCCAGGGTTAGTTTCATTAGCAAGCAGACCCTTGTAATAATTCTCCAGTCGGCGGGTCCTCACACCAACAAAGGCTTGCCAAAGCTGTAATGACCAAGTTCATGAAAGAAAGAGAGAGAGAGTGGAAAATCAAGAGCGAGAAAGAACATCAAATAAAATACCTCTCCCCTAAGAGCCATCGGTACTCCACCACGAACAAGAACTTCCAACTCCTCTTTCCAGGGAAATAAAGATTCTATAGGTGCTGCATCCTCAGCAGCAGCACCTGTAGTTGTACTTCCACTGTCACTTGTAGGGGAATCCTGAACTGGGTCAGATCTCTCTGCATCATAAAATTCATCCTCAGAATCCTCCTCTGATGCTCCCTTTGGGACTCTAGCATCTTCAGTAGGAGCTAATGGTTTCCCTTGACCTGTTTCTCGCTCACCTTTAGATAAATTGTCTTTTTTCTTTAAACGGATACTCATTAAATCTTCAATGGCTCGAAGGGATGGTCTAATTTCAGTCCATATTTGGATCCGATGAACTCTTTTCTCTGGTTCAGATTGTACCTTCTCTTTTTCTGTATCATTCTCGGACACACTATCCAAACCAGACTTCTTTTCACATAAATCATCTCCTTCAGCTCCCTTCTGCACTTCATTGTTTCCATCCTCTGCAGCTTCAGTGTGTGAGACCTCCTTGCCTTCCTCTGAGGATATCCCTTCGAGAGGCAATTGAGGAGACTCTGACTGGCGTTCCAAAAAATCACTCCACCTATCTGATCTTTCCTCCTCTTCTTCCTAAAGTCACATGTATAGATACAATATGAACCTGTTATTAATCTTAGTTGAAATTATTTCTTTTGATTACCATTCAGTCACCCAAGAATTAGTCAAAGAAACTATTAAAGTTCGGAATCATTGAGCTTGATATCATTCAGTGCCCATAATTGGCAAGAAAAAGGATTGAAGAAAATATGCTAATTTAAGTCTTAACATTACTTATATGCTCAAGTTATTCTATAGTTTCAGAGAATACGACACATTATCAGTATTACCATGATATATGAGTTAGCATTTAAGTATCCTTTTCTTTAGCAACTGAAAGAAAAGCAGGATAGAAACAAGAGAAGTACCTTGTAAATATTAGCATATTCTCGGTATGTTTGCACATGTTGAGGTCTCACCGCAAATCCATAGGCATCCCTGTCAATAGCAAATAGCTTTATATTTGCAAAAAAGTTCAATGACACCTTGATCATTCTATGAAAAAAATCTCAAACGAAGTTTGCAAATTTCCACGATATTCTATGTAAAAATTAACTTAAATTACTTGCATTACCGCAACATTCTAATAAACAAAGCAGCAATATTAACCTAAGCTTATCAAATTCAAGTCAAGACAACTCATTGCGAAATAAAATCTAGAGCAACAAATAAGCAGAAACATCAAACTAGAGGTGAAATAGCAAGTAACGTTATCCGAATACAACCTGCAATCGACATTCAAGCTCTGCCTACTTTCACAGTTTCACTAGAAAACAACATATCCTAGTCAAATCTAAACTAGTCTACTATCCATTATCACTCAACTTCCAGTCAATTTGCTCAAAAAATCAAACTAAGTCCATTGAAACAAAAAGGTCAATAAAAGATCACGGATTTAAGCAACGTTCTCAGTGAAACTAACTTAAATCACTAGCAACAAGCCACCGCATTCCTCAATTACTAAACTAAACTCTGATCGTAGTCAATAAGGTCTTGATCATGAAAAAAATCTAACTAAAAAAGAATCAATCAAAATCGAACTTGAATTTACCTGCAATCGGCATCCAAAGATTGCCAAGTTACACTAGGAAGCAACATATGCTCATATTCTATACTCAAATTAGTTCCAAGAATTAAATCACATTTCACATTATCAAGTCCGAATCGAAGTCAAAACAGTGAAAAAAAAGTTACTGAAAATAAAAAGATCTGATCAAAATGTTGAAGGATCAGAGACAGAGATAGAAGGGACACGTGGCGAGAAGAGAGTACCTCTTGTGGTCGAAGGTTACAAGGGGGTTCACCGCATTGATGGTGGCGGCGGAGGATCTCATTTAGTTTCTGCTAAAATGGAAAGATTTGATTGGACTGTGAGATACTGAGGATGTCGGTGACGGTGACGAGAGGATCTCCTGTATTCTGCAACGGAAAAAAACAATGGAAGAGAAAAGAAAGGAGATATATAATAAAGAGAGATGAAATTGGAAGGAGGGTGGAGTTCTCTGTTTGGGCAGAAGAGAAGTGTGGGGAGAAGTGAGAGGAGGAAAGTGAGGCACATGCAAAATGGCGAGATTAAAGTCACATTATTACCATGTGGACGGATTTCTTAGCACGGAAATCGATGTCGGAAAAAGGCAACGCTTTGAATATCAGAAATTTTAATAATATAAAGAGTTAGAATCTACACCATAATCCTTAAATTTAATAAATTTATATTTTAGTCATTTAATTTTTAAAAGTTACAAAATCGTAATTAAATTATTCGAAAGTTTTCAGTTAAATCACTGAATTATTTTAAAATTTTTTTTAAGTCATTAGACTGTTAAGCATTTTTTTAAAGTTCGGCAAGTGAGATCCAAATGATGATTCAATGATTAGTATGATGGATCAATACTCATCAATGAGTAGAAGAACATACCTTAGATTCAAGTCGGCTTGACAGTCAATGTCGAAAATTAAAGATTAAAATTGTTTAGATTTTGGTTCACAAATGAGAGCTTTCAATTAGTGCATGTGGTGTAAATAGAAAATGCCATACAACAACAACTTTAACAATTCAGTAACTTAAATAATTTTTTTTAAATAATTTAATAATTATTTTATAACTTTTTAAAATTAATATCCAAAATATGAACTTATCAATAATTTGATAACCTTTAAGTGTAGTTTACCCTTTATAGTATTTATATTCATTTCTTTACAAGACCAACCTTAAAATATGCTCAACTCAATTACACTCGCACTTAAAATATCAAGTCCTACATTGAATAGGGTTAAGTCCACAGCACGAAACAAGTAAAATATATAAATATAAATATTATTTATAGTATTTTTATATTTTTAAATAGTAAAGTTATACGTAATTTTTAAAGGCGGATTTATATGATCCTCCATTAAAAAAAAAAAGCCATTCGTCTTTTTATTTTTAAATTTACATTATTTATTAAATCAATCTAAAATAGATAAAAAAAATTAAATTTTAATTAATTTTATTGACGTGACATACATTGACTGTTTTGTAGATATCATGACAACATATGTTAATTTTCTATCAATTTCGAGATGATTTGATAAATAATACAAATTCAAAAATAAAAAGAGATGAATATTAAATGAAAGACTTAAATAACTTTTTTTTTGTAAAATTAAGAGGGAAATAAGTTATTATCATTTTTTTTTAAAATGAGTTAGAAGGATAGGGATCTATGTTAAAAGTTTTAGTCTTTTGATTATATAAAAAGAAGCAATTCTTTGTCACCTTTTATCATATTGTGTCGGCAATGAAAAATATTTGCTTGAAATTGTAATGTTATTATCCACAGTTATATATATTTATGTATCAAGTGAATGTTAAAATATCACCATACCATGGCCATATTGATTGCACTAGCAATGGCATGCCAAAAAAGAGTAGGGCCTTTTGGAAACATGTAGGCCATGGTCATGATCAATTATTGAACCAAGATACCAAAAAAATTTTAATATATAATTTTTATAAAAATAATATAAATTCGACAAATTCGTTAGTTGCTCACCTAATTTTTTAATGATGGAGTCGAAATTTCGATTCCAAATCATTGAAATATAGCATATTTCATAATTAATTATTTATTTTTTTGAAGAACATCTGTATTAATTATACTTACAATATTCTATGATTTCGATCAAATATATTAATACATAAATAAAATATTTACAATAAATAGAACAAAAATTTAATTATGAATTGTGAGTTTGTGACCCATCATTATCATTATTAATAGTACTAGTATTGGTACCAAAAAGTTTGCACTTTTTGCCTTTTTTATCTTTTATTCTAGTAGGATGTTGGAATAAATATTACATTTTGCATTAATCATATCTACTTAAATAAAGTTTTTGTGTTAGTATCAATTTTATTATAATCTATTTTACAAATATTAATGTAATTCATTTTTTTTATTATTTGAGTCTATTAAACATTTTTGTTAAAATATACGTTAATTAAGACAATTAGTTTCTTCACTTTTTCGAATTTAAAAAGGAGAGTCTGAATTTTGATATTGTTATAATTTTTTTTGTTAAATTTGGTTCATTACAATAATTTTTTAGACACATAGCTATTAAGTTAGTATTTATTTATTTTAAGATGTCATATTAACGAATTTAATAGAAGCATTTTAATGATTTTAATAATTGGACCTAAATTTTGAAAATATAAAAAAATAAGAAGACTAAATTTCTGTAAACAAAAGGACTAAATCTCAAATATACGAAAAATGTATAGACTTCATATGATCCGACCGTAAAATTATACTATTTGAATAAAGTTTTAAATTTAATATCATTATTATTGAAAGAATTTTATGTAAATAATGATGATCTCCAACATAATTAAACGCAAACCATAAAATAAATGAAAATAAAAAAAGAGATATAACTATAAAGTTTTAAACTGCGAATTAAATGGAAAAGCAAATCTCTTCCTTTCTAAATCTGTACAGCCTTTTTATTTTCGGTTAAAAATGGTATACATACACGTGAATAGTTCTTTCTAAAATTTGCATACGATATACCCAAAGTTTGGTTTATATCATATTGGACCCACAAATTTACTCCTTCATTAATATTTTTATTGAACAAACGCCGAAAACACATAAATAAACCCTACATTATGCAAATCTAAATACATTACTTTATATATATAAATTACACTTAAGATAATTGAATTGTTAGTTTATCTATATTTTAGTTATTTAATTTTGAAAAGTTATAAAATGATCTTTGAATTATTCGAAAGTTTTCTTTTAAGTAATTGGGCTATTAAAATCGTTGTTGTATATATTTTTTTGTTTAAACAGTTTGTACCAATCAAGGTTTTTATTTCCCTTTTCTTTTATAGTTTATTTTTTTTTCATGACAACTTTGAACATCAAGAATTTGCAAACCAAAATCTAAATTTTTTTTTTCTCTAATTCCTGACACTAACCGTTAGATTGACTTGGATTTAATGTATGTTATTCTACTTATCACTCAATGGGTACTGATCCACCATAGTAATCGTCGAATCATTGTTTGGAGATCGCTAGTTGGAATTAAAAAAAAAAACTTAACAGCCCAGTAAGTTGAATAAATTTTGTAATATTTTAAAGTTGAGTGATCAAAACACAAACTTATTAATAGTTTAATGACATTGGATACCATTTATCCAAAGAAAATACTATCTACTTTTATGGATTTTATGGCTTGAAAAAGAGTCGTATAACTATTACAAATGAAATTTTTTTGAATTAATTATAATCCATTACAAAACTCTTTTAATTAGTGATCAAAATATATCCAGAACCAAATTAGAATACATGAATAACTTTACGGAAAATCCACACATAATAAAATTTAAATCAAAATAAATAATATAAAGATAACCTGCACATAATTTAGGTAAAATGAAAATTAAATTTGAGACCTCAATTATCAATAATATCATGATTTTATTCTTACTATATACAGAATTTTATGAAATTTGAATTTGATGGCTTGAAAGAGGGGCACGCAAAATTTTATATATTTTAATGAATTATAAATGAAACTCCAAAATTTGCGTGATATATAAACAAATTTTACTTCAATATTACAACTTTTTCTATGTCATAAAATGATTTAATAAAAAAGTTTTGTTCTTTTAGCACAAACACTACATTCAAGGCATAAAAATGGGGAAATTTATATCTAAATTATGCTTCAACTATATTGGATTTTAAATCTTAGAAACCCACTAAATTTAATTTAATTTATTTATAAAGTTGGTTTAATTGATTGATAAATTAAAAATATCAAAATTGAATTGTCCATTTTAACTATTTGTTACCACCTTCTCAAGTTAGCTAAGCTGAGACTTGTCCT
The DNA here is from genome assembly GCA_025503065.1 of Gossypium bickii. Lineage (NCBI taxonomy): Eukaryota > Viridiplantae > Streptophyta > Magnoliopsida > Malvales > Malvaceae > Gossypium > Gossypium bickii. The sequence continues at coordinate 58,493,920 of CP106721.1, read as the reverse complement.
ACAAGAAAGGAATTCAATTAAGAGGTGTTAGAGTTAGTATTTCGATCATTCTTAATATAATGTCTAGAACTATTCATAGTCCCTCCTCAATCTATAAACAGGAAGATAATGTGTTTCAACACACTCAAACTTACAACCTTTTCAATATTAAATTAATCTTTTTATGATAGATCGTGATAAAAATGGTAACAAGAGAGATTAATATGTTTAAAATAATCCAAAAAATGTATATATACATATTTTTATCATTTACCTTAAAATATTTGTCTCTTCTTTTTCATCAACTTAGGGCCTAAGGTCCTCTATTTGTTGACTCACCTCTCTTTCTTTTTCGTCAATCCTTTTGTCCAAACGTAGCACGATTGATGCTAACCAAATATTACAAGTTGTACAGAAAATGATGGGTTTTTTTCCTCCTTTACTTTACAAGATAGTGCTTCTTTTAGTGCAATCAAGCATGTAAGGTAGTAGGTTAAGTACATGTAGTATAGTGTAGTTTACCATTTGTTTATATCTAAAAAATATTTTTAATTAATTTGTCAAACAACAGAAAATATTTTACACAGATTCATCTAAACACCAAAAAATATTAACTTTTTTAGGTAAGTAAGTCATTTTTCAGAAATTATTTTTCAAAAGTCATTTATAGTGAAACAAATAGACCCTTAATGCATACAAAATCTGAAGAGATACAACATAATAAAGATATGATGATAAGTGGTATTGATTCGAAATAAAATAAACAGGTTTATAAGTAATATTGATAAGTGTGAAGTCGAAAACATTAAGTGCAAAATTCAAAAAAATAGGTTTGGATATTTAGAAGAAGATTGGCTAAATGTGGTTAGGGATGGTGGGGAAACATCCATTTTATCTCTATATTTGAAGAATGGGGTTCCATCTGCCTGTCAAATATGGTTTTAATCCAAATCATGTCTAGAGGATGGGCACTACACCAAAACAGACTTTTAGCGGCGTTTTAATGAAAAACGCCACAAATATTATGCATTAGCGGCGTTTGAAAGAGAACGCCACTAAAAGTTGAGCAATAGCGGCGTTTATTTCCAAAACGCTGCTAAAAAGGATAAAAAGCGGCGTTTTTTCCCAAACGCCGCTATAGATATGAGAATTAGCAGCGCTTTTGTAAAAATGCCACTAAAGATCTGAGCATTAGCAACGCTTTATTATAAACGCCGCTAAAGATCAGAGCATTAGCAGCACTTTTACAAAAACACCACTAAAGATCAGAGCATTAGCGGCTCTATTGTAAAAACGCCGCTAAATGAAGAATATTAGTGGCGCTTAGCCTAAAACGCCGCAAAGATGTTAACCAATACGACTGCGTTTTGTAGTTGAGCTATAGTTGCTAGATCTAGTGGCTTTTTTTCTGTAAACGCCGCAAAAAGCATGTCATTAGCTGCGTTTTTTCAAAAAACGCCGCAAAAATAAATAATTTAAGGGTTATGGTTTTAGGGGTTGGCTATTAGGCTTTAGGGGTTAGTGTTATTAATAAAAAAATAATTTATTTTAGGGTTTATGTAAGGATTAACATTCTATTTTAATTACTTTTGTCCCTCATAAAAATTTATATTTAGGGTTTACCCACTACAAGAAAATAGACTTTATATATATATTATAGTTTAAATTATTTAATTTCTTATATATATATGTATATTAAAATTATAATTATAGTTTAAATTATTTTAGAGATAATAGATAAGCTTTATATATATTAAAATTAAAAAAATTGGTAACCCATGCATCTGTAGAGAAACAAAATTAATTAGTAATTTGAAAATATTATTTAAATTTCCTAAAATATTGAAAGAATATATGATATTCAAAATTTATCTAAATAATTTAGGGTTTAAGGTTATAATTAATGGTTTAGTGGTTTGTATGGGTTGACTAGGGTTTCGAGTTCAGCATTTCAAGATTTAGTGTTTAGAGTTTATGGTTTACGGTTAGTCTTAGGATTAGGGTTATGGCATATAAAAGCATATGCTATTTATAAAAATGGTGAGATTGCATTTTTTACTTACAAAATAATTTCAGCCCCCAACAAATTTTGATTGTGCATCTGTTTATCCGTAAACCCTAAACCCTAAATCTTAAATAGTTTAAACCCTAAACTTTAAACCATAAATCTAGATTCTAAACCCTAAATCATAACTCTAAATACTCGACCATAAACCCGTAAACTACAAGCACTAAACCATTAACCATTAAACCCTAACATTAAATGCCGCTAAATATATATACGAGTTGCGGTTTAGGGTTTAAGGTGTATAATTTAGGGTTTAGAGGCAAGTGTGTACAATTTAGGGTTTTAGGATTTAGAGTATGAGAAATTAAATTATAAAACTATACAAATTAAACATATTGTTAGAAACAAAACAAAATTAATTTAAAGAAATCTAATTAATAATTAAACTAAAACAAATTATTAATATTGAAGGTATTAGCGGTGGTTTATAGCTAATATAAATTGTTATTTATAAAATATATATATATATATCAAAATTAATGAGTTAAATCCCAAAGGCATACATGAACAATAGTTTAGTGTGCAATTGTATACTTTAATTTGATCCAGATAAAATATTAACAAATGCAATTATATTGATATAATTAACACCATTTTATTATTATTTATATATGCATGCATAAATATTTATATTTATTCAATATAAAAATATATTGATGTATTTATTTTTTAAAATGTGTATGATAAAATCAAAATTAAAGCTTCAACTATACTTAAGGTTGAGAGTGTGTTTATGGTTTGAGGTTTAAGGTATACTATTAAAAACTAAAGTGTTTATGGTTTGAGCTTTAAGATATATATACTATTGATAACTGAAGCAATATTTGGAATTTACTAAGATTCAGCCCATTTAATTTGTACTATACTCATATTATTTAATATATAAGTATATAAAATATATATTTTGTTTATATTAAAAATTAAAATTTAGGAAGTGGTTTTGTAACACCCCCTACTTGTATTCGTTGTCAGAATAAGGTACGAGGCATTATCAGAATTTATGAATTTTTTTTTTAAAACCGAGACCATTCCAATTCAACATATTTTCAAAATAATTCATGCATATTTATAAGATAACTTTAACACATAAGTCATACCAATGGCTGACCTTACATTCATTTCATATTAATATTTATTTTATTAGCTTATACATGTCATTCATTTCCAAACTAAAGTTTCTTTAAATAGCGAAATACTGGGGTTGATAGTGTGATGAGTCTCCCACCGATCCGACCTTCGAGCTCTTAACACTACAAAACAGGGAAAAAGGAAATAGGGTAAGCACTTTGTGCTTAGTAAGCCCATGTAACAAGAATTATACTTACCTAATATTTACAATACAAGCGATAAACATTCATATACCCATTCAATGCATTATTACCCTAATATACATAAACTCAACATTCAAGTCAGTCCAATAATTTCCATATATCAATAATATATATTATGATTGATGAGCTCATCAATATCATGATTTCCATTTCCTTGTTATTTTTCCATATTTATCCCGTTGAATTACTCGAAATTTCGATGGATTTTCAGAGGTATACTTTAGTGTACAAATCCGGGTCCGTCAATTTATATTCATGTGTGCACATTTTCATTTCAGAGAGCACACTCCCGCGAACCTCATCTTTACAGCTGGATTACCAGTCCAGGCTAAATCCCTTGTAATATAAACTCATAGAGTATTGTTGGGATTACCAGTCTAGGCTAAATACCCTGCGACGACAATTACTCTAATGAGCTTGGATCTGAATTACCAGTCCAGGCTAAATTCAGACCCTAATTTGGATTACCCGTCCGGGCTAAATCCATTTTCCACATATTCTTCGGGAGGGCTATATCAAGATAGGATCACCCGTCCGAGCTAGATCCTTTTTTTACCGTCAATTCCTTTTCAGAGATCCATCGAATTTTCCTTTCATTCAACCGGGATTTCTTTCCCCTTTTTATCAAATATATCAATGTTTCATCAACTTTCATACAATGACATTCAAGTTATATTCACATCAATAACATACATTTCAAACATTTAAGAATATAATTCAAGTTACATGAACTTACCTCGATACTTGTTCGTACACAAAATCTACTAATCCGGGACTTTTTTCTTTCCTTGATCTAGCTTCGTATTTGAGTTTTCTGAATCTAAATAAATAAATTTAATCATCAATTCAATACATTTCATGTTCACATGTAGCATTTTCTATAATTCTATTATTATTTTTAGTTCATTCAAAACTGTCTACTTGAGTCATAGTCACTAAATTATTTTTATCTTGAGCTACAGAACTTAAAATTTAGATCCTTTAATTTTTCCTGAAACTAGACTCACATATCTTCTTCCCATAAAAGTTTTAGAATTTTTGGTTTAGCCAATAAGTACAGTTTATTCTTTAAATTTACCCCTGTTCTGCTGTTTGATAGTTCTGACCCTTCTTCACTAAAAATTAATTATCTCTTCATACAGGATTCAGATGATGTTCCCGTTTATTTCTATTGAAAATAGACTCGTTAAGAATTCTAAACATATAAATTTAAGCCCCTAATTATTTTTATCCAATTTTTTATGATTTTCTAAATTTAAAACATGGGAACCCGAATTTATTCTGAACCAGTCTTACAAAAATATAAATATCTCAAAATACAGAACTTCTTTTCTTTCCTTGTTTCTTTCATATGAAAATATACTCAATAAGCTTTAATTTCATATCTTACTCAACTTCCAATTCCACTTCTACGATTTTTGGTGAATTTTCAAACTTACGCTACTGCTGCTGTCCCAAAACTGTTTTCTTATAGCTTGTTTTACAATTAAGTCCTTTATCCAATTCTAACTTCACATTCTTTCAATTAAACCACTAATTCATCATTTTATTCATCATATGCTATATTCAAAAACTCTAAAACTTCAAAAACTTCAACTTAAATTCATCAAAACTTTGTTCTAAAACTTATAAAGCATCAAAATTAAAAGAAAAGGACAAAATTAACTTACCAAATTAAACTCCAAGCTTCAAACTTTCTTTTTTCCTTTTTCTTCTTTCTTTTCTCTTTTTCTTTCTCTGTTTCGTCTTTACTCTCTGTTTCTTTTCTGTTTCTAACTCTTTTTCCTTTACGGCATGTTTGGTTCAGTGTAATGGCATAGCCATTACACTCCTATTCCGTGGGCCCACCCTAAACACTTGTTTGGTTCGATGGAACGCCCATTACGGGCTTATTCCATTACGCGTCTATACAATGAAATTGCTTGATTTCTATTCCGCTTCCTCACCACCGATTAGTGATTCGGTGTTTAAGGAGAGATTCACCGCAAAAAAGATCCCCACTTTGCCCTCTCCCATTTCTCACCTGAAACACCAATTACGCTTCCCTAATCTCCACTTCACAACCCTGCCGCTGCCATTTTTGCTTTCATTTTCAACCTCAAAAAGAGTCATTTTTATCTCAATTCCCAGTATCTATTTTCCCTGTTTATGTTCACCCATCGATCCTTGCAATGGCCGATACTAATCTCCTTCGAGGAATAATTAAGGTTCCTCTTTCCATCTCCCTCCTCTCCTTTTCTGGGTTTCTACACTTTGCTTTCATAGCTTTATTGTTTTTGCTTTTAATGAATCAAAAGCTTCAGATAATTAATTTTGAGGACTAAGTCTGGTAAAATTTCTTCACCAGTGGAGGAGCCTTGCGTTTCATGTACCACATTCAACATTCTGGCTCCTATCTACAAGCGATTGGATTAGCAGGTGATTTCTTCTTCTTCTTTGTTTTCGTCCCTTTTGTATGCGTCTTTTCATTGGTAAAATTTGCTAATTTCATTTTGGGTGATGATGAAACAGAATCAGAGCGTATGAGAGAGTGATTTTAGAGCATTTTGGTTAGCTAGAAATGAGAGGATTGTAGATTGGTTGCTTTATGAAAGTTCTTCAATTATATGTCTCCAGGTGGGTTTCATGTTCCCCTGTCTTTTATGCTCTTTCTCGTCCTTTGACTTTCTCGAAAATGATTTGTTGAAGAAATGACTCCCTTCCTTCCATTAATGACCCTTTTTCAACTCTGGTGGCATGTCGTTTTAATGCCTTTTGTTTCGTTCAATAATAGGAATTTTGGGTTGGAAACGAAGAATTGGTGCATATGTTTGAAGAGAGGCTTAAGTATACTCCTCTTGTTCTTAGCTTCAGTCATATTATTTTGGGTTTACATATGTATTGGTTGTTTTTTAAAATTGCATGTTCTTAACTTTATTGAGAGGTTTAAGTATACTCCTCTTCTTCACATTCATTGATTTTTTTTTAATTTCGTGTATAGGTTGATTAATTGTTGGGTTAAGGTAGTGACTAGTGACTACTTGAAGTCTCTCCATCTTTTTACTCTTTTTGTAGATTACAAAGCGCTATCGCTAATTTGATTTTGGGTTCCATTTTTTATGTTTTGTTTGATGTTCCATATTGGTTAAAGTAGTGCAGTGATTGCATTTCGGACTTTTTGCTGCTACCATGTTGTCAATCCTCAATAGGTTATTTTAAAAATACCTTAACCCCTCAAGTTTCATTGTTTTGCCTTCCTATTGATGAAAAAACAAAGTCAAAATCAAAGCGAGGGCATGGAAGGGAGAAAGAGGTCAAAAACTAATTTTATCCTACCCTTTGTATTAGTTATTGAGGAGTCGGAAGATTGAAAACTTGAACATGTCGATTGAGATCCTTTGCCTCATTTGCTTTGAGATGATTATCTTATAACAAGTATCTATTCTTGGTAATTGCAAAGCAATAGGAGGCTTTGCATATGTTATGGACAAAGATGGTGCTTTTCTAATTCATTCAGTGATGGTTGGGATTGCATGCTATCGAAACATCCTATACCATTTTATTATTGCATTGGTAAGCTTTCCCTGATTTTCTGCATGAACCTCATCAAATGCTCCTTTATTCTTTTATAGCGCTGAATGACTAATTTTAGCAGCTTATGCTAATTTCAACCGCAATAACATGATAAACTCTCGCTTTATAGGTGTCTTTGGCCTTCTTTGTCTTGCTTGGATTTTTGGACTCATAGTACATTGTTCCTCCTTCAATAGCAATGATGCACGGATGGGTGGATGCGGAATTCTTTGTTATGGTTGGGGACCTTGGGGTGTCTTAGATTGTTTTCCTGCTTCCTTGGAAGCTTGCTTTGCTCGCTCGTGGTTTTTGTTGTAATCTTTGTCATTCGGGGATAGCTTATGGTTTGCTTGTCGCCACAATGGCAATAGATTGGCAAGAAATGAAATTTTTAACTTTTGTGATTATTAGGTAAGATGCCTTTGGCAACTTTAGGATGGCATTTATGTTTTGCACGGAGATTAACTTATCTTTGTTCAAACATATTTGGAAGTGCTTAATCCTTTTGTTTCATGTTATGGTAATATATTTTGTTTGTTGGTCTGCTGCAACCTCTATTGGCTTTGATTCGGTGCTTACTTTACTTTTTAAACTCGCTGCTTGCCATCTCTCTTAATTTACTTTTTAAATTGCTTCACCTCCAAGGTATTGCTATTTTCTTTGCCATTTTCTAAAAATTCCTCACTTGTAAATCAATCTTTTTGGTTCCAAAATTGCTACACTTTGTTGTACGATTCAGGTACTGAACATGTTCAAACATTTGCTGCTATTTGGCTTAATTTAATGCCGCTTTACCTTCTCATTGTTCACCCATTGTTTCCATTCAATCGTTTTGAATTTGTCATTGCGCATGCTGCTAATTGCTTCATCGTTTGCCTCAAAAATCCGAAAATAATGTGTGATTGTTCCTTCAAGGCTTGCTTCCATAACTTAGATAAAATCTTAATTATTGGATTTTTTTTTTATGTTTAAGGTTTTAAATTAATTATTATTAAATAAATAAAAGAAAGACAAGTGTATGGTAAAAATAAAATACATGCGTAATAAATATTGTACATACATTTGTAATACATGTATGCATTTACTTATTATTTAAGTAAATATTTAATGTATTTATTATTATTAAATTGATATTATGTGATGAATAAATTAAATTAAGACAAATGTATCGTGCATATGGCGACATGTGTGATACTAATATACATATATTTGTAAAATACATGTATATATACTTATTATATAAGTATATTATTAAATTATATATTATTATTAAGTAAAAGATATTAAGTAAAAGTATATATTATATTTTGGTATATTTTTGTGTTTGTAATATTTGGATGGTATAATGACATGATAGAATGTCATTACAATGTTGTAACTTTTTGATGTTGTAAAATTTTAAAACATATGGATTATGACATATAAACTAATGAAATCATGTAACTTTTTGTTAATATATGAATATTATACTTGGATGTGAAATATAATTATCAAGTTAATTAATTACTTCTAATTTTTTTTTGTAAAGTAATTAAATTATTTGTTTTAATAATGATATTTTAGCACATATATGTATTGCAGTTTAAAAATAATAAAATAATTTATATATATTTTTATAGTATTATATATTAAGATTTTTTAATTCATATAATAATAATTATATTAAGCATGTTATTAAATTATATTTAGTAATAATTATGTTAAAATATGATTAAATTATTTATTATTTTATTAAATTATTTATTATTTTTATTAAATTATTTTCAATAATAACCTTATTAAAATTTAATAACAATAACAATAATCATCTACCTAACAAAAATTCGCTAAGGGTATTCGGTCATTTTAGTTCTTTTTCTCATGCTATTACAACATCATTCCATTCAACCAAACACAAGAATTCTATTACACTCTATTCCATTCCATTCAACCAAACGGTTGAATTACTTATTACAAATTCTCTATTCCATTACAAACTTTATTCCATTACAAATAACCAAACGTGTTCTTAGTTTGTTTGTATATATATAATAATATAATAATATAATAATATAATATATAATATAATAATATAATAATATACTTTTAAAAAAAAATCTCAGATTTTCATACTTAAAACCATCTCAACTTTACAAAATGGTATAATTGCCATTTTGGTCCTTCATAATTTCTTTTAATCTATAATTTAACTTTTACTTTTATTTCAATCTAGTCCTTTTCATTTAATTTCCTACAGACGATAAAATTTTCTACTTGAAAATTTAATACCACATTACTAACATTTTATAAATATTTATAAAAATATTTCCTATCATATAAATATTCATGCAAATATATTGAAATAAATTTCTATTTAAATCGGATTTATGGTTGCGAAACCATTATTCCGATAACCTTGAATTTAGGCCATTACAACTCTCCCCCCTTTTAAGGATTTTCGTCCTCGAAAATCTTACCATTAAAGAGGTTTGGATATTGTTTCCTCATTGCCTCCTCCGGTTCCCATGTCGCTTCCTCAATCCCGTGTTTTTGCCACAATACTTTCATCAAATTTAATTTTTTTCCTCGAAGACAATGGTAATCCCGATACAAAATCCATAGTGATTCTTTCCCATTTCCATTCTGGTATAGTAATTGGCTGAAGTAACCCCGAAGGTACCTGATGTTCTGGTTTGACCTGTTGACATATCAAACATTTTGATACAAACTCAGAAATATCACGTTTCGTACCTAGCCACCAGTACATCTTCTTCAAATCATTATACATTTTATTACTTCCCGGATGTACGGACATAGTACCACTTGTGAGCCTCGTGTAAAATTTTTACGTATGAGCTCACGAATTTTTGGGTACACATACCCTACCTCACGAATAATAAACAATCATCAACCCCAACTTGAAATTCAAAATCGATTCGACTCACATTGTGCCCGTTTAACTTTGTAACTTCTCATCATTCTTCTTCGAGCTTCACATATTTCTTTGTAGAAATGTCGGTTTAGCTCTCAATTCAGCTATGATTGAACCATCATCGATCGGTGACAATCGGGTATTCATAGCTCGTAAAGCAAACAGAGATTTTCGACTCAAAGCATCACCACAACATTAGCCTTACCGGATGGTAATCAATAATCAAATCATAGTCCTTTATCAATTCAAGCCACTGCATTTGTCTTAAATTCGAGATCTTTCGTGTCATCAAATACTTCAAGCTTTTATGATCGGTATAAATATGACATTTCTCACCAGTATAAGTAATGCCGCCATATCTTCAATGCAAAAACAATAGCGGCTAACTCAAGATCATGTACCGGATAATTTCTTTCATGTGGTTTAAGTTGTCTTGAAGCATAGGCTATTACTTTACCTTCTTGCATCAAGACACAACCTAAACCATTTAATGAGGCATCATCAGTAAATAACAAATTCCTTACCCGATTCAGTTTGCACTAATACTGGTGCTTTCGTTAGTAGATCTTTTAATCGGTTGAAACTCTCACGACATTCATCATCCACTCGAACTTTACATCTTTCTCGCAATAATCGAGTCATCGGAGAAGCTATCATAGAGAATCCTCTGTACAAATCTCCGATAATAACCGGCTAAACCCAAGAAACTTCTAACTTGGATACGGTCTTGGTGGATTCCAATTGACAATAGTGAGATTTTACTTGGATCTACCCCCGATGCCTTCAATGGATACAATATGTCCAAGAAAACCCACTTCGAAGCCAAAATTCACATTTATCGAATTTAGTATATAAGCATTTCTCTCGCGAGAATTTGCAACACAATTCTCAAATGTTCTGTATGTTCTTCTCATCTTGAGAATAAACCAAAATATCATCAATGAATACTACCACAAATCTGTCTAAGTACGGTCTAAATATTCAATTCATAAGATCCATAAATACTGCAGGTGTATTAGTCAACCCAAATGGCATAACCAGAAACTCATAATGCCCGTGCACTGTTCGAAAAAGTGTCTTTGGCACATCTGACTCATTTACTCGTAACTGATAGTAGCCCGATCGGAGATCTATCTTTGAAAATACAGTAGTACCTTTCAACTGATCAAATAAATCATCAATCTGGGGCAACGGATACTTATTCTTTATAGTTACCTTATTGAGCTGTCGATAGTCAATACACAATCTCAAAGACCCATCTTTCTTTTTCACAAACAGAACCGGAGCACCCAAAGGTGAATGACTCGGTCGGACAAAACCTCTATCAACAAGTTCCTGTAACTGTGTCTTTAATTCCTTTAATTCTGTAGGAGCCATTCGGTACGGAGCTATGAAAATCGGAAGAGTTCCCGGAATTAAAACTATAGAAAATTCTACTTCCCTTTCTGGTGGCAACCCTGGTAACTCCTTTGGAAACACATCAGAAAATTCGCATACCACTGGCACTGCTTGAATCTTCGACTCAGATACCTTGGTATCTAATACATAGGCAAGAAAAGCATCATACTCCTTTTTGACATATCTCTGAGCAGTAATAACTGAAATCACATCAGATAATCCCTCTGTCTGATCGGATTTAACCCGAAGTAATTCACTATTCTGACACTTCAACACAATATATTTACATTTCTGATTTACTCTTTGCATCATCATCTTGAGTTAACCAATCCATGTCCAATATCACATCAAACTCATCAAATGGCAGTAACATCAAATCAGCCAGGAAACAATAACCTCTTCCCATCAGTGGACAATTTTTACAAATTTTAACCACCAAAATAGATTGGCCAAAGGGGTTCGAGACTTTAACCTCAAATTCAGTAAGTTCAACAGATCAATCTTTAACACATGCAAGTTTTACACATATATATGAATGCGTAGAACCGAGATCAATTAATGCAGTAATATTAGTATCAAGTAAAGAAAATGTACCAGTAATAACATCGGGTGTTGAGGCATCTTCTCTGGTACGCATGACATATGTCCTAGAAGGCGCTCGTGTCTCAGGCCTACTTGCAGTATCTTTTATAGCTCCTCGGCTACCACTGACATTACCGGATGGTCGAGATGGTCTACCCGTCAAAGATGGATTACTTGGCTTCGATATATATTCAGCTTCTTTTCCACTTCTTTCTGGACAATCTCTGAGGAAATGGTCAAAAGAACCACATCGATAACAAGCCCCGCTCTTAAATCGACATTCACCAAAATGAGCTTTATTACAATACTGGCATCTCGGCTTAGGGGTACCAACACTGCCAACACTGGTCATCGATGGAGTAGAAGGTCTTGAATTAGTGCTTGTTGTGAACCTCGCACTCTATCCGAATACCAGTGGTTGAGGTAGAACGATCTGGTACTTATTCAATTTCTTTGGAGCGGCGAGATTTTCCCATTGGTCTTTTACTAAAAATTCGAGCTTCCCTCTCAGCCTGTTTCTTTTCTTTGCTCCATTCTTCTGCTTTATAAGCTCGCTCTGCTAGTGTAGCAAACTCTCGAATTTCAAGAATTCCAATAAGTAGCTTAATTTCTTCATTCAACCCCTTCTTGAATCGTTTGCACATCGACTTCCGATTGTACCCATTCTCGAGCATATTTACTCAACCGAACAAATTCTCTTTCATACTCGAGATATCGATCTATTGCCCTGTTTCAGCTCAAGAAATCTTTTCTTTTCTGATCAAGGAATCTCTGGCTGATATATCTCTTTTTGAACTCAGTCTGGAAGAATTCCCATGTAATTTCTTCTTTCAGAACAACTGAAGCTTTAGTATTCCACCAATGATAAGTTGTGTCTTTTAGCAGTGAAACAGCACATTTCAAACATTCTTCTGGCGTGCAAGATAATTCCTCCAAAACCCGAGTAGTATTTTCTAGCCAAAATTTAGCTCTTTCGGGTTCATCATCAACTGCTGCTCGAAATTCTTCGGCCCCATATTTTCGGATTTTATCGACCGGAGCTTTTCCTTTTCTAACATGATTCGATGATCTCAGTGCTTTGTGGAATCTCGAGAACCGGTGGAGGAACAGGGAGGGGAGCTTGAGTTTGTTTGCATTTGTAGGGTTAGTTCTTATGTACTGGGTAAACCATTCATTCATCATTTGAAAGAAGGCTATTTTTGCCTCCTCCCCTTGACCCTATATACCGGGCCTTCTACTGCTAGTTTCTTCTCTTTGTACTGAAGTCGGAGCATGACCCCCAGCTTCCTTAGATTGAGCTCGGTTAGATGACATTACTATAAGGAGAACACAATTTAAATGGTCAGGAGATATCACACTATCAAAAATAATTTAAATGGCATGTATAGCTAATCCGTATTCGCTATGATCGGTCCTAGAACCGACTAAACCGTAGCTCTGATACCAACAAATGTAACACCCCCTACTTGTATTCGTTGTCAGAATAAGGTACGAGGCATTACCAGAATTTATGAATTTTTTTTTTAAAACCGAGACCATTCCAATTCAACATATTTTCAAAATAATTCATGCATATTTATAAGATAACTTTAACACATAAGCCATACCAATGGCTGACCTTACATTCATTTCATATTAATATTTATTTTATTAGCTTATACATGCCATTCATTTCCAAACTAAAGTTTCTTTAAATGCCGAAATACTGGGGTTGATAGTGTGATAAGTCTCCCACCGATCCGACCTCCGAGCTCTTAACACTACAAAACAGGAAAAAAGGAAATAGGGTAAGCACTTTGTGCTTAGTAAGCCCATGTAACAAGAATTATACTTACCTAATATTTACAATACAAGCGATAAACATTCATATACCCATTCAATGCATTATTACCTAATATACATAAACTCAACATTCAAGTCACCCAATAATTTCCATATATCAATAATATATATTATGATTGATGAGCTCATCAATATCATGATTTCCATTTCCTTGTTATTTTTCCATATTTATCCCGTTGAATTACTCGAAATTTCGATGAATTTTTAGAGGTACACTTTAGTGTACAAATCCGGGTCAAAATCAATTCATATTCATGTGCGCACATTTTCATTTCAGAGAGCACACTCCCGCGAACCTCATCTTTACAGCGGGATTATCAGTCCAGGCTAAATCCCTTGTAATATAAACTCATAGAGTATTGTTGGGATTACCAGTCTAGGCTAAATACCCTGCGATGACAATTACTCTAATGAGCTTGGATCCGAATTGCAGTCAAAGCTAAATTCAAACCCTAATTTGGATTACAAATGTCAGGCTAAATCCATTTTCACATATTCTTCTTGGAGGGCTATATCAAGATAGGATCACCCGTCCGAGCTAGATCCTTTTTTACCGTCAATTCCTTTTCGAGAGATCCATCGAATTTTCCTTTCATTCAACCGGGATTTCTTTCCCCTTTTTATCAAATATATCAATGTTTCATCAACTTTCATACAATGACATTCAAGTTATATTCACATCAATAACATACATTTCAAACATTTAAGAATATAATTCAAGTTACATGAACTTACCTCGATACTTGTTCGTACACAAAATCTACTAATCCGGGACTTTTTTCTTTCCTTGATCTAGCTTCGTATTTGAGTTTTCCGAATCTAAATAAATAAATTTAATCATCAATTCAATACATTTCATGTTCACATGTAGCATTTTCTATAATTCTATTATTATTTTTAGTTCATTCAAAACTGTCTACTTGAGTCATAGTCACTAAATTATTTTTATCTTGAGCTACAGAACTTAAAATTTAGATCCTTTAATTTTCCCTAAAACTAGACTCACATATCTTCTTCCCATAAAAGTTTTAGAATTTTTGGTTTAGCCAATAAGTACAGTTTATTCTTTAAAGTTACCCCTATTCTGCTGTTTGACAGTTCTGACCCTTCTTCACTAAAAATTAATTATCTCTTCATACAGGATTCGGATGATGTTCCCGTTTATTTCTATTGAAAATAGACTCGTTAAGAATTCTAAACATATAAATTTAAGACCCTAATTATTTTTATCCAATTTTTTATGATTTTCTAAATTTAAAACAGGAGAACCTGAATTTATTCTGAACCAGTCTTACAAAAATATAAATATCTCAAAATACAGAACTTCTTTTCTTTCCTTGTTTCTTTCATATGAAAATATACTCAATAAAATTTAATTTCATATCTTACTCAACTTCTAATTCCACTTCTATGATTTTTGGGGAATTTTCAAACTTACGCTACTGCTGCTGTCCCAAAACTATTTTCTTATAGCTTGTTTTACAATTAAGTCCTTTATCCAATTCTAACTTCACATTCTTTCAATTAAACCACTAATTCATCATTTTATTCATCATATGCTATATTCAAAAACTCTAAAACTTCAAAAACTTTAAATTCATCAAAACTTTGTTCTAAAACTTATAAAGCATCAAAATTAAAAGAAAAGGACTAAATTAACTTACCAAATTAAACTCCAAGCTTCAAACTTTCTATTTTTCCTTTTTCTTCTTTCTTTTCTCTTTTTCTTTCTCTGTTTCGTCTTTACTCTCTGTTTCTTTTCTGTTTCTAACTCTTTTTCCTTTAGTTTGTTTGTATATATATAATAATATAATAATATAATAATATAATATATAATATAATAATATAATAATATACTTTTAAAAAAAATCTCAGATTTTCATACTTAAAACCGCCTCAACTTTACAAAATGGTATAATTGCCATTTTGGTCCTTCATAATTTCTTTTAATCTATAATTTAACTTTTACTTTTATTTCAATCTAGTCCTTTTCATTTAATTTCCTACACAGACGATAAAATTTTCTAACGAAAATTTAATACCACATTACTAACATTTTATAAATATTTATAAAAATATTTCCTATCATATAAATATTCATGCAAATATATTGAAATAAATTTCTATTTAAATCGGATTTATGGTTGCGAAACCATTATTCCGATAACCTTGAATTTAGGCCATTACAGGTTTAATTTTAGTGGCGTTTTAATGAAAATGCCACAAAAGAGTCTGCAAAACATCACCGTTTTATGTGTACTTTTAGTGGCGTTTTTGCCTATAAACGCCGCAAATATGGCTGGGGTATAAAAAACGATGACGTTTTCAGCTTTGTTTTAGTGCCGCAAAATATGGTGAACAGTGAGACGGTGCCGTTTTCATTTGTGCGTAGTTAGTGGCTTTTTTGTGAAAATGCCGCAAAATGTTATGAATTATTGGCGTTTTTCGGAAAGACGCCACAAATTTGTAAACTAATATGGTAAACGTTGCCGTTTTATCTTGGTTATTCATGGCGTTTTATCCTAAACGCCGCAATATGTTTATACATTATTGGCGTTTTTAGCTTAAACGCCACAAATATCGATAACTGTTCGCAATACGGTGTCGTTTTTATTCTTTGGTTTTACATTTCATTTTCCCTGTTTCCTCCAGTTCAGAAATCCCGATTTCTTTCCCCTAATTTCCTAACTTTCGAAATCCCCAATTTCTTCCCCAATCTCCCAAATTTGAGTACCTTCTTCCTCAATCTCTACAAATTATCAAAACTATTAAACTTCCTAAATCCCCAATTACGCTCGTGTGTCTGGAAACTGTTCGAATCATCTCTTCGCTGTTTCAAAAGGAAGTTCTTCGCCTCTGCTCTCCGTTGGTGCATCTTCTCTCCGCCGCAGCCGCTGGATATTCGGGTCGTGGAGGTATTTTTAAACCATTTGCATGTAATCATTTTTAAACCATTTGTATGTTCGACCCATGTTATTATTTTCTTTTTTGTGGCAGATATGTGTTTTAAAATAGTATATATATTTTGACATGTATATTGACTGAACTATTGGTATGTGTTTCAAGTGATTTACTATATATTTGTATCCTACAAAATTCCCTTTTCCCTCCTATATAAATGAGGATGTAACCCCTAAAGAATACATCCATATTACGAACGGGTTGTTTCACTTGAGTGTAAATTTAGTGTTATAATGTCAATTTGGAATAGTAAGCTAATTTATCTCGTGCACTACACTAAAACAGACTTTTAGCGGCGTTTTTAGTGGCGTTTCAAAGAAAAACGCCGCAAATTTTATACATTAGCGGTGTTTGAACGAAAACGCCGCTAAAAGCCTTGTCATTAGCGGCGCTTTCCCAAAAACGCCGCTAAAAGCCTTGTCATTAGCGGCGCTTTCCCAAAAACGCCGCTAAAAGTAATTAAAGTTTGTTTTGGATATATATGACTTATCGTTTTTAAATTTGTATATTAAATAATTTTTTATATAATTGTAAAAGAGATAACATTAATTTTAATACATTAAAATTATGATTCTAGTTTAAATTATTTAAGAGAAAAATATTTGTTAAAAATGAAAAAAATATTAAATAATTTCTTCTATAATCGTAAAAGAGATAGTATTAATTTTAAAATATTGAATATTAATTCTCATGATTATTTAGGGGTTATGGTTTAACATATATAGTTTAAGGTGTAAGGTTTAGGAGTTACTGTTTTAATGTTTAGGGATTATAGTTTATGATTTGCGGTTTAAGGTTGTCCTAGGGTTTAGAGTTTAGGGTTTAGGGTTCATGGTTTATGATTTAAGGTTTATGGTTTAGGTTTTAGGGTTTAAGGTTTGATGTTTAGGGTTTAGGGTTTATGGTTTAGGGTTTATGGTTTGATGTTTAGGGTTTTAGGATTTTAGGGTTTAGGGTTTTAGGGTTTAGGGTAAGTTTAGTGTTTAATTTTTTGCCTTAGTGTTAAAGGTTTAGCATTTAGTGTTTAGTGTTTAGGTCATAAGGTTTAGGGGTTAATGTTTATAGTTTAGGATTTTAGTTGTTTAGAGTTTATAAAGGTTTATAGTTTAGGGTTTAGATTTTGGGGTTACTTGTTTAAGGTTTTATAGGTTTTAGGGTTTAGGGGCCGACTTATGGTTTGGATGTAAACAAACTAGTGTTGATTATTTTCGAAAACTCATGCAATACTCGTTCATCCTCTTCGATCTATTATTATTTATCTAATTTTTATATTGATTAATTAATATAAAATTTATTTGTAATTTACTTTTTAAAATATTAAAAATTTATATATTAAATCGATCTATTATTATTTGTAATGTAGAAAAATTTAGAACCAATAACATTAAAAAATAAATGTTAAAAATGAAAAAAATAAAATACTATTATTTAAAATATATTTTAATTTTTTTTGAGTTTATGAGTAATTGTATTTTAATTTATATATTAAATAATTTTAAATTTTAAAAATTTCAAAATTTATCTAGTTGTTTTAAATATTACTTAAACTTTAAAATAAAGAAAAAATTTGATTAAAATTAAGATTAATCTTTAAAAATAAATTAGTATCAAGAATATTAGCGGCGTTTGTAATTTAAAAGCGCGCAAAGGAAATAAATAATGGCGCGTTTCAAAAAGCGCCGCAAATAATCATTTTATTTTAGTTAAAAAGCAGCGCCGTATTGTTAGCGTAAAATTGATTAACGCCTTCTTCCCCATTTTTTGATTTCCGAAATCCTAAGTACTCTCGATCATCTCTTTGCTCTTCCCCCATTTTTTGATTTCCCGAAATCCCTAAGTACTCTCTCATCTCTTTGCTCTTCCCATTCTCATCTCTGCTTCCCTCTCTTCCGTCGTTAAAACTACCGCCACCTTGCCTTTCCTTTCGCTCTCGAAGGTCTCTTTTCGCTTCTCTTGGAGGCCACACCTCCGATTCTTCTCCAAGGTAACCATCTCTCTCTCTTTCTCTCTAACAACAGATTTATTCTTTGAATCTTTTATTAGAAATTTTCTCTTCTGTTGCTACGTTTAATTTTGTGAGAATTGGAGTGTACCTTTGAGATATACATTGCGTGATCAATGTTAAGCTTCAACATTTGTGTTTTTTTGCTTTTAAAATTAGTAGCAGATAGAAATGTGCCAGATGCGGTTTTATTTGCATAATGCCCTCATAATTTAGGCTCTGGCTATTATTATTTGAATTGAATATAACTTTGAGGAATCACAATGTATATCTTGTTTTGAAATAGAAAAATGTTTTTATGTATGTGGAATTTTGGTGATATTTTACAAATCAAGCACGATGTCGATTACATAACTTCTTTTTAAGCGATAAGGTATCATGTGTGGAAATTCAGAGGATTAAAACCAGATTTTTACTAAGAAAAAGAATGTTCTAAAGTATTGGAGATTTCTTTGGTTTAGTAGGATCCTTTGGTCAAGAATGTTCATAGCAAAATTTGTTCTGTGGCTAAGAAATCAGCTCCATTGCCTTCTTAGTTATAGCTACTATTAGTTCTAAAAGCATTTTTAATTTTTTTGTTTTCCTTAGATGGAAGTTTGACCAAAATCTTCATAATGTTAAGTGCTAAATCTCATTGCTAGGGTACAATGTTTTGTAATCTATTTTAGAAAACCATGCGAAGAATGAAATTATTAATAGAGAGTATAATGTTCTTTAGGTGCTATTGACAATAAAAATAAGTCATGCGACTTGTTCTTGGAAATGGCTTGCCCCTTTAGAATCAATGTTCTATTTCTTTGGGTTGTTATTTAGCGGTATAAACAAATTGATGAGGCGGATAGAGATATTAAAAAGCTATTGCCATGTATTCTATAATCAATTATTGTGATCAAATGTAATAGTGCTTTAATCCTTTCGTCATAAAAACCATTTGATGGGGTTCATCATAGAATTCATATTTTATCTATTATACCAAGTAAATTGTGCTTCTAGTTATCATATATTATGCACAGAATTTTAGAAGTTTACTAATTGTTTTTTTTTTTTAAGATCTATTATAAAAATTGGATTATATGTATGATTTCTCTAAGAAAGTAGTTAAATCTTCTTCCTGAAGTTAAAAATAATTTTCATTAGGCTAATAATATATTGGTAGTAATGGTCAAACATCCCTGCCTAGTATAATATAATAAATTAATGAATCTTGTTATTTCATAGTTTTCTTCAGTTCTTCAAGAGCATCTGATACCGATTCTTTATTTATAGTTGAAGTCTGTATGGTCGTTTTATATTGTTTTAAAGGGAATTATTTAGCATTTCGATGCATAAGTGAGAAGTAAGTTAATATTTGCAATTAAGAAGATCAATGGGTTTCTCTTTCTGTTTAAGAATTGTTATTTGATTTACTTTGTTCTTGATGGTGCAGTAATTGGATTCAATGTCGAAATAGTGCAGTACAATAACATCAAATTTCAAGTGTGGGATTTAGGTATGCCGATCACTACTTCTTGATCTGGATCTTTACCATGTATAGTAGATTTTTATAGTGATGTCTGAAGGTTTGATAATATTCTCTTACCGACTTGATTGTTCTCATGAAGGAATTGAGTAAAAGCGTTTTCAAAATTTTCGATTGTCGAGCAAGAACATCTCCACCAAATCGCCCAAGAAGTTCTGCACAAGCATAGTAAGTTCATCTTTGGAATATTTTCCTCCTCAAAATCGCCCTTTTTCCCAAAGTCAGTAGCATTGATAATTTCTTTCATTTCAGGGACTCAATCACTAGCATTCAATCTACATCATTGTTATTAGAAAATATAAGTTTAAATAAAATAAAAATTAAATGAAACATATAAACATTGATTTAAATTTTGATTTTAATTCAATTTTACCCAGTGAATACATACATTTCTTTTTCTTTTATATATATGTTGAATTAATATAATTTTTGTATATGTAACATTTTAACATAAAATCGTACTAATTTAATAATATTGTTAGTAATTTTTGAAAATTAAATTAAAAAAATTGAGAAAGTGGACGGTAAAAAAAAATTAGGGTGAGAATACGGTTAAATTGATGGCTGTTTTAGGTGTTTGTATTATGAAGTAAGTTTGTGTTCTGAACCTTGTATACATCATTGCAGGAGCTGTTATATAGGCGTTTATTAGACTTCACGAAAAAGGCTTAATTTATCAAGGTATATGCGAAAATTCCATTGCTTACTATCATGTTTCACCTTATGAATCGATATTTAGTACTTTCTCGATTTGATCATAATTGTCTATCTTCCTCCTTTGTTTCAATAAAGTTAGTAGACAAGGTTTCTTACGGACAAGCTTTCTTTTGGACTTCAAGTACAGGTATATGCGTTTATTAGACAAGCTTTCGTTTGGACTTGAAGTATATATGCTGTTTGTTCTATTGCTATCCAAAAAAAGAAAAAAGATTCAAAGTATATAGGTTGGAAACCTAACGGGTTGCCTTATATCGGATCCTCCCTAGGTGTAACAATGCCACGTATGATGAATCTTAAAGAATTTACGCCTAAAGCGCTGTTTATTATTCTTTGTTTATTATTAATAATGTTTGAACAACCTCTATATCTTTGTTTGTTCTATTCTTTGTCCCAAAAAGAGAAAAAGATTCAAAGTATATAGGTGGAAACCTAACGGGTTGCCTTATATCGGATCCTCCTAGGTGTAACAATGCCACGTATGATGAATCTTAAAGAATTTTCGCCTAAAGCTGCTTTTTTATTATTGCCGCATTTATTATTAATAATGTTTGAACAACCTCTATATCTTTGTTTGTTCTATTCTTTGTCCCAAAAAGAGAAAAAGATTCAAAGTATATAGGTTTGGAAACCTAAGCGGGTTGCCTTATATCGGATCCTCCTAGGTGTAACAATCGCCACGTATGATGAATCGTAAAGAATTTCTCGCCTAAAGCCGCTGTTTTTATTATTGCTGTTTATTATTAATAATGTTTTAACAACCTCCAATTTGCTATCTACTCATGCCGCTTAGATTTTTACAAGCTTAGTGTATTATTTTTTAAAATTTAGGTAATGCATGCGATATAAAAATAACATAAACAAAATATAAAAGTAAATTGTTAAAGTATGTTATAATTTTTAACATAAATGTCATATTTTAATAAATATTTGCAAGTTAAGAAGATATTAACATATTTTAATACAAACCTGTCATTACATATATTATATATTATATTAAAGAATTTTTTATTACTTTATCTTCCCTTAAAAGTAAAAAATACTTTTTTTAAGAATACTTACATTTATATGGCTTTTTGGTTTATTACTAATTACTAATTACTAATTTTTTATATTAATAATGTTTGCTTTTAATATTTAATATTTTCAGTTTTTTCCAAAATGGTAATAATATTTTGTTATCAGTATAATAATAATATTGATCATTACTTAAATATGTTTTAATTACAAAAAGTAAATTATTTTTTATAAGAAGTAATTTAAAAACTTTTTAAATTTAATATTGTTATCAATATAATAATATAGATCATTATTGACATATGTTTTAATATAGAAAATAATTTTTTTTTAAAAGAAGTAAGTTAAAAAACTTTGTAAACTTAACAACATCACAGCAAATTTCAATTATAAAAAACCATATAATAACATTTTCCAGCCTTAACTTATACTCGATTTGAAATTTTAATTTAACTTACATAATTCATAATACATAACTAACATAAAATTACATAACTTACGTGTACATAACTTACATAACTTACGTAGCTTTTATCACATTATTTAACTTACATAATACATAACTTACATAATACTTGTATAGAAAAAAAAAAGAGATTCAAAGTATATAGGCTGGAAACCTGACGGGTTGCCTTATATCTCACTGTTAGATATAACGGATCCTCCCTAGGTGTAACAATGCCACGTATGTTGAATCTTAATGAATACATAACTTACATAATACATAACTTACATAATACTTACATAGTACTCAGTTATATATATGAAATTATCATTACTTACGTAAATTATAAATTAACAATGTAGCCGTGTAATTTATTGTCAACATTAGACTTCAACAACTACGAAATGGATAGGACTTGGATGAATTTGTCAAGGGTAAGCAACGGTTATCGAAATGGAGTAGAAACTTTTCTGAATTTCGCATTTCAAAATGCAAGCCAAGAGAATATGATTCTTTGCCGTGTGAGAAGTGTTGCAATACCAATTGGCATTACCGTGAAGTTGTCTCACGAACATCTAGTTGTTGATGGCTTTGTTCAGGGGTACAAAAAATGGATTTTTCATGGAGAGTGTACATCTAGTGGAGCATCATCATCGATGAATCTAGGTTATCCTCATAGTGCTTACAATCAGAATGTTAGAGATTATAACATGGAAGGCATGTTGCGGGATGCTTTTAATATGCACAGTGATGGTTTCGGGCCATTTCCACCTGACATGGGTGCAACCGATGATTATAGTTTTGGTGGAAATACTTTCACCGAAGGGGGAAGATGTAACACCCCTAACCCCGAACCATCGCCGGAATAGGGTTACGAAGCATTACCGGACATATCAGACAATTTGCAAATATAAATTTTGTTTAATATAAATTTAGCAAGCATTTACGCTTATTAATATATAAAACCCCTGTAAAATAAATCGTATTCATTTCAATAAACAACCAATTTAACCAATTCATTTGATAAATTCATTTTCTATTCTAAATACCTTCTAATCAAACTCAATCAATATAATATCAACTTAAATTTATCAAAATATTAGTTAGATTAAAATAAATATACTCCTTTCATTATAATTTTTAAACTTGTAATACTAACATTTTTAACCATTTACATTCAAAACATAATAACATTTAAACACAACCTACGTACATGCCACATTATAAAAGGAAATATACATCACCAAAGGTTTTTTGAAGTCGGTCGGCCGGATCTTTGGTTCGATGATTTGACTTCTACACAACTCGCATACGGAAGCAACCGTCACTTTGAGTATACATATACTCAAAGTGGTATTACCATAATTCAAATTATAAACATAATAATCATATCATTAAATCATATAACTTTAATTTAACTAACCCAATTCAAACATAAGTTTATCATTCTCAATATATTCATACAATTCAAATTTAGCTATTTAACAATTGAAATAATACACAATCATGTTGAGCCATTATCCATTTCTTGAATCAATGGTTCATACTTTCTTTTCTCATGCTCATATTTCAATCACATTTTTCAGTTCATGTTCTATTTTCGCATTTCTTCCAATGGCTCAACCATTTCATTTTATTCAATTTAACCTTTTCTTTATTTACCCCTATTAATGGACTCGGACCTTAACGGATACACGGATTCCAACCCAACACTCGATGACGGCACAATGTGCCTTAACGGTAACGATGATATCGACACACAAAGTGTCGAATCGTAATGATAACAATATCGATATTCAACACACAAAGTCTTTGAAACTCAGAAGCTTGATATGATAACGATATCGACACACAAAGTGTCGAATCGGTAACGATAACGATGATGATGAGTCGACACGTAAGTGCTCGATCGATAAGCGGCAAAATCCCGTACTCTTCCATGTCCTATGGCATGCCAATTATATCCGACTCGGCCCGACTAGTTAATAGGGTATTTCAGGTTCTCAATTTCATTTTCATTTTCATAATAAATTTAATTTCAATATTAATTACACTTTTCCATATCAATCCGGATACAATTCAATTTCAATAAAAACACTTACCTTATAATTTACTTACCATATCCATAAATTAATCTAATATTTAATGAATAAATAAATAGCTTGAATTATAGTAATACAAACCCGAATTTGCTTGATTATTCCTCGGTAACCTTCTCCTTTCCTTTATGGGTTGATGCCTCGAGTTCCTTTTTAGCTACTAAAATAATAATTTACATTATTAATTACAACATTAAATTACAATAAATAATTGAATTTTATTCAATTTCTACTCTTCCTCTTCATTCCACATCTTTTATACACAATTCTATTATTTACTTATAAGTTCTTTCTAGGCTGTCTACCTGAGTCATTGTCACTAAATCATCTATATCTGGAGCTACGGAACTCCAAATTAAGATCCGTAAATTTTTCCCGAAACTAGACTCATATATATTTTTACTGTAAATTTTTCAGAATTTTTGGTATGGCCAATCAATACCAGATTATTCTTAAAGTTTCCCCTGTTTCACTGTCCAACTGCTCTGACCTCTCTCTTCACTACGAATTAAATTACTCTTTGTACAGAATTTAGATGGCCTCCTTGTTTAGCTCATTTGAAACTAGACTCATTAAGGAATTTAACCATATAAATTATGTTCCAAAATCATTTTTATACAATTTTTAATTATTTTTACAAGTCAGAACAGGGGATCTCGAAATCACCCTGAACCAGTTTCACTAAAATTTAAATATCTCACAATACAGAACTTATTTGCTATCTCTGTTTCTTTCATATGAAAATAGACTCAATAAGCTTTAATTTCATATCTCACTCAACTTCTAATTCCATTTCTACGATTTTTGGTGAATTTTCAAAGTTACTCTACTGCTGCTGTCTTAAATCTGTTTTCTTATGACTTATTTTGCAATTAAATCCTAGTTAAGTTTACTTATTTTCTTAACTTAATTCATGCTTGATTCTACTTAAATTCCTTCCATATTCAACTTGATTACAAAATTTTCAAAATAAACCCTAATTTATAATTTCTTCCAAATCAATCCCTATAATACAAAACTTATAGCTTACTTTACAATTTAATCCTTTTACTAACTCTAACTTAAATTTCATTCAATTTAACCCCTTGTTCATCTTTTTCTTTAACATAAACTATACTTAAAAACCAATAAACTCTCAAAATATCAACTTAGTTTCATCAAAATCTTGCTTTAAAGCTTCTAAAACATCAAAATTAAAAGAATAGGACTTGATTGACTTACCTTTTAAAGTTTAAAACCTTGAATCTTTAGTTTTTCCTTTTTCCTTCTTTTTCTTCTTTCTTTCCTGCTTGTTTCGTATGCTCTCTGTTCTTTTCTGTTCTTCTTTGTTTCTTTTTATTATTTCATTTACTATTTACTTTATTATATAATATAATATTATATTAATATAATTATTTAATAATATTAATAATATATTTTAACACATAAAATCTCAGATTTTTTTAAGCTTATGCCGCCTCAACTTATGCTAAATGGCATAATTGCCATTTTAGTCCTTTTTATTTTCTTTTAATCTACAATTAGACTTTTACTCCTTATTCAATTTGATCCTTTTTCCTAATTACTCTCAATTAAGCTAAATTCACTAAATAAAAATCTAATTAAGCACACTACTAGACTCATAATTACTCCTAATGATTATTTACTAACTCGATTTACTAAGACGGAGGCCCGATAACACTTTTTTTTTTTACGGTGGTGCCCACGAATTTTGGTCGTTACATTTCTCCCCTTAATAAATTTCGTCCTCGAAATTTACTCGAGAATAGGTGAGGATCTGCGCTCTCATAGTTTCTTGAGTTCCCAAGTTGCTTCTTCTACATTATGGCTTCTCCACAATACTTTTACCAAAGGGACTCGTTTGTTTCTTAATTCTTTCACTTCTCGAGCTAGTATTTGAACCGGTTCTTCTTCATATGACAAATCGGTCTAATCTCAATGTCTTGATGAGAAATAATATGAGATGGATCCGATCGATACCTTCGTAGCATGGAAACATGAAAAACATTATGAATTTTACGTAATTAGGAGGTAAAGCTAATCGATAGGCAACCGGTCCGATTCTTTCAATTACTTCATATGGCCCAATGTAACGAGGACTTAATTTTCCCTTGCGACCAAATCTCAAAATTTTCTTCCAAGGTGATACTTTTAAAAACACTTTATCACCCACAGAATAATACTCTATATCTCGTCGCTTTAGATCTGCATAAGACTTTTGTCTGTCAAAAGCTACTTTCAACTTTGTCTTTGATCTTTTTAACTACTTCTTCGTCTCTGAATTAATTCCGGTCCAACAATCTTTTTCTCATTCAACTCTGTCCAACATACCACGGTGATCGACATCTTCGACCATATAATGCTTCATATGGAGCCATTTGAATACTAGATTGATAACTATTATTATAAACAAATTCAGCTAATGGCAAGTATCGTTCCCAACCTGATTCAAAGTCAATAATGCAAGCCCGAAGCATGTCTTCTAAAATTTGAATTACCCGTTCTGATTGTCCGTCGGTTTGTGGATGAAATGCAGTACTAAAATTAAGCCGAGTACCCAAAGAATCATGTAACTGCTTCCAAAATCTCGATGTAAATCGTGGATCTCGGTCGGAAATTATAGATCTTTGGAATGCCATGCGATCTCACAATTTCTCGGATATATACTTCAAACAAGCTTCACGTAAAGACCAATCGATCCGATCGCTATGAAATGAGCAGACTTAGTAAGTCGATCAACTATCACCCAAATGGCATTCTTTTTGCTCTCTGACAGTGGCAACCCCGTAACAAAATCCATAGTAATACTATCCCATTTCCATTCAGGAATACTAATAGACTGGAGTAACCCTGTCGGTACCTGATGTTCTGCCTTTACTCGTTGGCAAGTCAAACATTTACTGACATATTCAACTATATCTTTCTTCATTCTTGGCCACCAATAGTGCTCCCTTAAATTACGATACATTTTTGTTCCACCGGATGCAACGCAAAAGTACCATCATGTGCTTCTTGAAGAATCATCTTCTTTAATTCGTAAGTAGTTGGAACACAAATCCGATTTTGAAACCTCAAACAATTATGTTCATCAATACTAAAATTTTATTGTACCATTCTCGAACCATTTCTCTTTTCTTTAATAAATTGACATCTTCCATCCGAATTTTGCTTTAATGCTGCTCTAACATCATTGGCTTAACCTTTAACTCGGCTAACAAGCTTCCATCATCATTAACACTAAGCCGAGCAAACATTGCTCGTAATTCAATCATGACTTTCTGCTCAATGCATCAGCTACCACATTTGCTTTTCTGGATGATAATCTATAACACAATCATAATCTTTTAGAAGCTCGATCCACCGTCTTTGCCTTAAATTTAAATCTTTTCGTGATGTGTGAGATATTTGAGACTTTTATGATCGTGTAAATGTAACATTTCTCGCCATAAAGATAATGTCTCCAAATCTTTAAAGCAAAAAATACTGCGACTAGCTCCAAGTCATGTGTCGGGTAATTACGTTCATGCGGCTTCAATTGTCTAGATGCATATGCAATAACCTTTCCATTTTGCATCAATACACAACCCAAACCACTCAAAGAAGCATCATGTACACAATAAAATCTTTTCCCGACTACGGTAATGTTAATACCGGTGCCTCTGTCAACATTTGCTTCAAAGACTCAAAACTATTCTCGCAGCGATCATCCCGGATAAAGGAACATTCTTACGTAGTAGTTTAGTCATCGGCATTGCTATTTTCGAGAATCTATTTACAAATCTTCGATAATATCCGGTAAGCCAGAAAACTACGTACCTCGGACACATTCTTTGGCGCTTTCCATTGAACAATTGCTTGATCTTCTTGGGTCAACTCTAATCCCATCAGTGAGATACCACATGTCCTAAAAATACCACTTGGACAACGAATTCACATTTACTTAATTTCCCATACAAGCTGTTTTTCCGAGAATCGTAAAACCTTTGAAGATCTTGATCATGTTCTCGCCTCTGTTTTTGAATATACCAATATATCATCAATAAAACCACCACAAACCGATCTAGATACGGCTGGAAAATGCGATTCATCAAATCCATAAAAGCGGTGGAGCATTGGTCAATCAAACGGCATCACCAAAAATTCATAATGGCCATAACGAGTACGGAAGGCGGTCTTAGGCACATCACTTTCCTTCACCTTCGGTGATAATACCCGGATCTCAAATCAATTTTAGAAAATATCGAAGCTCCTTAAGGTGATCAAACAAGTCGCGTCTATACGAGGCAAAGGATACGGTTCTTGATTGTCACTTTGTTCAATCTGTCGATAATCAATGCACAACCGCATAGAACCATCTTTCTTTTTAACAAACAATCTTTGGAGCTCCCAAGGTGAAATACTCGGTCGGATAAATCCTCGATCTAATAAATCTTGTAATTGCACCTTCAACTCTTTTCAATTCGATGGCGACATTCGATGCGGAGGTATAGAAATTGGTGCTTTGCACTGGATACACATCAATAGCAAATTCAACCTCTCTATCGGTGGTAAACCCGGTAGTTCTTCGGAAATACATCTCGGAAACTCGCATATCTGATCCTAATCGTTGCATTGGCTTCCCACCGAATCGAATTAATAACATATGCCAAATCATTTGAACAACCTGCTTTGTAATAACTTGTTAGCTTTAGTATTTGAAATGATACGTGTCGAACCAGCAGTACGGATGCCATTCACTTCAATTCTGTCCCCATTTTTCTGCTGAATACTAAACCTCTTTTTATAGCAATCCAAAACTACCCCATGTTCGGATAACCAATCCATACCCAAAATGATATCAAAATCGCCAAAAGGCATGATCGGCAAATCCACGGAAATATTTTATCATGTATTATTAACGGGCACCTCCAGCATACTCTCTCTACTAACTTTGTTTGTCCCAAAGGGCTAGACACCTCTATGAAAACTCTAGACATTTTGATTCTAACTTCCCGATTCAACTAATTTTAAATTAATATATGAATGTGATGAACCGGGTCAATTAAAGCATAAATAGGCTCGAATACAATAAAAATATACCGTCACCACATCGTGAGCATTGCCTTCTTCACGGGTCCGAACTACGTATGCTCTGGGTGGTGCTCTAGCCTCGATTGTTGTGTAGCTATATCACCGCCTCTACTAGCTCCTCCTCTCCTCGAAACAAAACCTCCTCTAGACATTCCTCTACCTCTGGCGATCGATCTCGATCTACGAGATGTGGTAGGTGTACTACTACGAGTTTTTGAACAATCTTTAATAAAGTGTTGATGAGAGCCACAACGAAAACATCCTCCAATTTTCTTCCAAAGCATTCACCAAAATGTCTTTTTCCACAATAGTTACATTCGGGATATTCATTTTCAGGGGTGGAGCTTTTACACTACTGGGTGGAAATAGTAATCTGTTTTCCTCTGTTTAGTCACCTCTATCGGATCGAAAGCTTGATCTCCAACCACCTCTGAATTCTCTAGATCTTTTTGGTAGTGGATTTGAACTAGTTGCTCCTACTCGTTTCTGGTCAATCCAAGCTGTTTCGACTTTTTATCAAGTCCCAAGACTTGCTCTATCATTTTGGCCCGTTCGATCAAATCAACAAATTCGATGAATTATTTGGGACACTAATTGTAGTTTTATTTCATCTCTTAATCCCGTAAAACCGTTTACAACTATCACCTCTGTTGGAATATATTCGAAGCATACTGCTCAATCTAGTAAACTCTCGATCATAATCCAATCTCGACATATTACCTGTTTCAACATTAAAAACTCTTGCTTTTTCTCTTCAATATACATTTCCCCAATATACTTCTTTTGAAATTCTTTTTGAAACAAATCCCGAGTTACACGATCATCCGGTAAATGTCTAACAAATGATTCCCACAGAGATATGCTTCCCCTTGTAAAAATGATACAAACACATATCGATTCTCTCGGGGTGCAATCTAATTGTTGCAAAACTCTTTTGTTGATTCTATCCAATTCTCGGCAATAGACGGATCAAGACCTCTTAGTCCCGAAAACTCCGTGGCACCATATTTTCTTAACTCTTTAATCGGGGCCCGTCTAACCGTAGGTACTTGATGTAGTAGCAGTGATGCAGATTTCGCTACATGTTGCAATGCATCGGCTATAGCTCTTTATGATTGTGAGTTATCTCTTTCTCTTCTTACATTAGGAGGTTGGTTATTTAACTGATTCTGATGAGGTGTAATGATTGATTTCTTCAATTTCTCGATTTCGATTATGCATTTCTGTTCAACATCATACATTCTTTAAATCGACATTTTATCTATAAAACAAAATCAAATAAATATATATCGGCATCCAAAAACCCGACTAAACCGACTCAATAGTGGCATGTACTTCTAGACTCACTTTCGAGCCCGATTTAGGCGAGAATCGACTAAACACGATAGCTCGATACCAATAAATGTAACACCCTAACCCCGAACCATCGCGGAACAGGTTACGAAGCATTACAGGACATATCGGACAATTTGCAAATATAAATTTTGTTTAATATAAATTTTGACATTTACGCTTATTAATATATAAAACCCCTGTAAAATAAATCGTATTCATTTCAATAAACAACCAATTTAACCAATTCATTTGATAAATTCATTTTCTATTCTAAATACCTTCTAATCAAACTCAATCAATATAATATCAACTTAAATTTATCAAAATATTAGTTAGATTAAAATAAATATACTCCTTTCATTATAATTTTTAAACTTGTAATACTAACATTTTTAACCATTTACATTCAAAACATAATAACATTTAAACACAACCTACGTACATGCCACATTATAAAAGGAAATATACATCACCAAAGGTTTCTTTGAAGTCGGGTCCGGCTTCGGATCTTTGGTTCGATGATTTGACTTCTACAACCCGCGCGCGGAAGCAACAAATCTGCACGTGAGTATACATATACTCGGTGGTATTACCATAATTCAAATTATAAACATAATAATCATATCATTAAATCATATAACTTTAATTTAACTAACCCAATTCAAACATAAGTTTATCATTCTCAATATATTCATACAATTCAAATTTAGCTATTTAACAATTGAAATAATACACAATCATGTTGAGCCATTATCCATTTCTTGAATCAATGGTTCATACTTTCTTTTCTCATGCTCATATTTCAATCACATTTTTGAGTTCATGTTCTATTTTCGCATTTCTTCCAATGGCTCAACCATTTCATTTTATTCAATTTAACCTTTTCTTTATTTACCCCTATTAATGGACTCGGACCTTAACGGATACACGGATTCCAACCCAACACTCCAAGACGGCACAATGTGCCTTAACGATAACGATATACGACACACAAAGTGTCGAATCGGTAATGATAACAATATCGATTATTCAACACACAAAGTGTTGAACTCGTAACGGTGATAGCGATAACGATATCGACACACAAAGTGTCGAATCGGTAACTGATGCGATAATGATGAGTCGCACGTAAGTGCTGATCGATAAGCCGGCAAAATCCGTACTCTTCCATGTCCTATGGCATGCCAATTATATCCGACTCAGCCCGACTAGTTAATAGGGTATTTCAGATTCTCAATTTCATTTTCATTTTCATAATAAATTTAATTTCAATATTAATTACACTTTTCCATATCAATCCGGATACAATTCAATTTCAATAAAAACACTTACCTTATAATTTACTTACCATATCCATAAATTAATCTAATATTTAATGAATAAATAAATAGCTTGAATTATAGTAATACAAACCCGAATTTGCTTGATTATTCCTCGGTAACCTTCTCCTTTCCTTTATGGGTTGATGCCTCGAGTTCCTTTTTAGCTACGAAAATAATAATTTACATTATTAATTACAACATTAAATTACAATAAATAATTGAATTTTATTCAATTTCTACTCTTCCTCTTCATTCCACATCTTTTATACACAATTCTATTATTTACTTATAAGTTCTTTCTAGGCTGTCTACCTGAGTCATTGTCACTAAATCATCTATATCTGGAGCTACGGAACTCCAAATTAAGATCCGTAAATTTTTCCGAAACTAGACTCATATATATTTTTACTGTAAATTTTTCAGAATTTTTGGTATGGCCAATCAATACCAGATTATTCTTAAAGTTTCCCCTGTTTCACTGTCCAACTGCTCTGACCTCTCTTCACTACGAATTAAATTACTCTTTGTACAGAATTTAGATGGCCTCCTTGTTTAGCTCATTTGAAACTAGACTCATTAAGGAATTTAACCATATAAATTATGTTCCAAAATCATTTTTATACAATTTTTAATTATTTTTACAAGTCAGAACAGGGGATCTCGAAATCACCCTGAACCAGTTTCACTAAAATTTAAATATCTCACAATACAGAACTTATTTGCTATCTCTGTTTCTTTCATATGAAAATAGACTCAATAAGCTTTAATTTCATATCTCACTCAACTTCTAATTCCATTTCTACGATTTTTGGTGAATTTTCAAAGTTACTCTACTGCTGCTGTCTTAAATCTGTTTTCTTATGACTTATTTTGCAATTAAATCCTAGTTAAGTTTACTTATTTTCTTAACTTAATTCATGCTTGATTCTACTTAAATTCCTTCCATATTCAACTTGATTACAAAATTTTCAAAATAAACCCTAATTTATAATTTCTTCCAAATCAATCCCTATAATACAAAACTTATAGCTTACTTTACAATTTAATCCTTTTACTAACTCTAACTTAAATTTCATTCAATTTAACCCCTTGTTCATCTTTTTCTTTAACATAAACTATACTTAAAAACCAATAAACTCTCAAAATATCAACTTAGTTTCATCAAAATCTTGCTTTAAAGCTTCTAAAACATCAAAATTAAAAGAATAGGACTTGATTGACTTACCTTTTAAAGTTTAAAACCTTGAATCTTTAGTTTTTCCTTTTTCCTTCTTTTTCTTCTTTCTTTCCTGCTTGTTTCAGTATGCTCTCTGTTCTTTTTCTGTTCTTCTTTGTTTCTTTTTATTATTTCATTTACTATTTACTTTATTATATAATATAATATTATATTAATATAATTATTTAATAATATTAATAATATATTTTAACACATAAAATCTCAGATTTTTTAAGCTTATGCCGCCTCAACTTATGCTAAATGGCATAATTGCCATTTTAGTCCTTTTTATTTTCTTTTAATCTACAATTAGACTTTTACTCCTTATTCAATTTGATCCTTTTTCCTAATTACTCTCAATTAAGCTAAATTCACTAAATAAAAATCTAATTAAGCACACTACTAGACTCATAATTACTCCTAATGATTATTTACTAACTCGATTTACTAAGACGGAGGTCCGATAACACTTTTTTTTTTTTTTTTTTTTCGGTGCCCACGAATTTTGGTCGTTCTGAAGAAGCGTACAAGATGAGCGACCAAATGAAGAAGCGGCAAGGTTACTACGTTACTTGGTGAAATGAATGAAGAAGCGTATGAGGATCAAAATTTTCCAAACCGTCTTTTACGTATTCGTCTTTTTCATTTGAAATGTTTGGGAGGATGGACCAGGAAACTCATTGACAATCTTTGTTAGAGTTTTCGCAAGAAATGTTCCCGTTTGCGAAAATCCCTAAATCGTCCAAAGACATGAAGAAAGCGATAAAGGATTTGGGTCTTGGCTACAACAAAATTCATAGTTGTCGTAATGATTGCATGTTGTATTGGGGCGACCGGATAAACCAACGATCTTTGTGATATCTGCGGTGAATCTCGTTGGATTAAAAGAAATGCGAGAGGATGGTAACGAGGACGAGCAGGATACAGTCAAGGAAGAAGCCGGTTAAGATTTTGCGGTATTTCCGCTAATACCAAGGCTTCAAAGGCTTTTCATGTCGTCGAAGACAGTAGGAGTCAATGACGTGGCACCATGATGGACGAACCGATGATGGATTGTTAAGGCACCCGCATGATTCTTTAGCTTGGAAATCATTTGACTCAAAATTTCCAAGCTTTGCACGCGATCCTCTGAGTGTTAGGCTTGGGCTAGCATCGGATGGATTTAACCCTTACAAACTCATGAGCACAAACAGTATAGTACTTGGCCGGTGGTGCTTGTTCCTTACAATTTACCTCCATGGGTTTGCATGAAACATCATCTTTTATCTTATCTATGATTATACACGGAGAGAAAGGGCCCGGGAATGATATTGACATATATTTGCAGCCACTTGTTGAAGAGTTAAAACAACTATGGGTTGGTGTTGAGACATACGATGCAATGAGAAAAGAGAACTTTAACTTACGTGCAGCTTTGATGTGGACTATTAATGACTTCCCGGCTTATGCTAATTTATCTGGTTGGAGTACTAGGGGACGTTATGCTTGTCCTTGTTGTGCTGCGCAGACATGTTCGAAATGGTTATATAATGGGAAGAAGTTCTCTTATATGGGGCATCGTCGGTGGTTACCAGAAAATCATAGATTTAGATATCAGAGTGCTCAGTTTGTGATGCATGAAGAGTTCAAAGAAGCTCCATCGCAGACGGTGGATCCGAAATATTATTCATGTTGAAAGATATAAATTTTATTTATGGGAAGATGAACCAACCGGCCAAGCCGCAAAGAAACTAGAGAGAAAGGGATGAATCTGATGATGAATCTGACGAAGAGGATGATCCTAATGAGGCGGAGTTGTGGAAAAAAAGAAGTATTTTTTTTGAGTTGCCTTATTGGGAGCATCAGATATTACGCCATAATCTTGATGTCATACACATTGAGAAAAATGTCTGCGAGAACATCATTGGGACTATTTTGAATGTCGATGGAAAATCAAAAGACAATCTTCAAAGTCGACTTGATTAAGTCCACATGGGAATTCGGCGTGAGCTTCATCCCCAAGCACTTAGAATATGAAATATCGGTTACCGCTTTGCTATTTATTCAATGTCGAAGACGGAAAAGGAAGTGTTGCATGCGGTGTTGAAGGATATAAAGGTCCCGGATGCATATGCATCAAATATATCTCGATGTGTTAGTCTTAAAGATCGAAGACTATATGGCTTAAAATCGCATGACTATCACATCTTGATGCAAGACTTACGCGATTGCTATGCGGTGTTGTATGTCAAAAAGGTGACGTCTTGTGTAATTGAACTGTCTAACATAATGAAAGGCATTTGTGGCAAAGTTTTGGACGTTCAAGAACTTGAGACACTACAAGATCGAGCCGCGCACCGACTTTATGCAATGCGGAGAAGATCTTCCGCCTTCCTTCTTCACAATTATGGTGCACTTGTTAATTCATCTCCGCGTGAAGCGATACTTGAGTGGACCCGTGTTCTATCGATGGATGTATCCCATTGAAAGGTCTTAATTTATTTGTAAATTATTTCTTCATTCACCTAAATGCCTTTAGTTCCAAATTTTGATAATGTTCAATTCCGTGTTTAGGTTCCTCTCCAAATTGAAGTCTTATTGCCGCAATAAACGTTATCCGGAATGATCAATTGCCGAAGGCTACTTGGCAGAAGAATGTATGACTTTCTGTTCAAGGTATTTGGAAGATGTTGAAACAAGAATGAACAGACCAAGTAGAAATGCTGGGCTCACAGATCATAACTTGGCCGGAACTTATTTATTTCAAAGTTTCAGAGAACCGATCAGCAAAGTCGAAATTACGAATTAGACGACGGATCATGGGTCCAAGCACACATCGATCGTTCTTTTTATCACGATTCAATGGAACCATTACGAAGTAAGTTCTAGAATTTGATAAATACTCATCACTTATAATTTCTTTGTCTTTTAACAAAGTCACCATTTGTTAACATAGTGAGTACAAAGAAGTATTGAGAGCTCGTTCACGGTCCCGAAGGTTACATCGACGAGAAATTAATAAGATGTTCACAGAATCATTTCATGAATGGTTAAGCCAAACGGTATGCAATTGAAGTTTTCATTGACAAGTAATAATGTTTTCGCACAACATTTATAATTACTCGATTTACTTTTGATTTAATA
Organism: Gossypium bickii; assembly: GCA_025503065.1. Taxonomy (NCBI): domain Eukaryota; kingdom Viridiplantae; phylum Streptophyta; class Magnoliopsida; order Malvales; family Malvaceae; genus Gossypium; species Gossypium bickii. The sequence goes on along the minus strand of CP106721.1, from coordinate 58,457,431 downwards.
GGTTTGGAGTCAAAATGAAGTAAATGATGAGTTAAATGGCTTTCACAAGGTCCAAACCGAATAGTGAAAAGATATAGTGCATTCCTCATCAACGGATACAGATTTCATACAAGGTATCGCGAGAGGTTGAGGAGAACCCAAAATTGTGGAATTGTTGTTAATTCTTCAATTACGAGTTATTCTAGTGCTAGGGACGTGAAATCGCTGTCGAGGGAATCTGAGTATTACGGACTTATTATCGACATCATTGAGTTGGATTATTACGGCAAATGGAAAGTTGTCTTGTTTCGAGGTGAATGGGGTGATGTGAATACGACTCATGGAATTAAAAAAGATCAATATGGTTTTACAATGGTGAATTTCTCTCGATTGATTCACACAGGAGAACAAGCGATAGACGAGCCGTATGTGTTTTCTTCTCAAGTGAAACAAGTTTTTACTCGGAAGATCCAAGCGATGAGGGTTGGTATATTGTACTTGAAATAATCCTAGAGACTTGTTCGACATGGGCGATGGAAGTAGAGATGACATCGTCGAAATATCGTAAACTCGCCTTTTCCGAACAAAACTTAAATGAAAATATCCCTAGTACTAGTGCACAATTTCAATGGGTTCGTCGGGATGTGGGACGAAGATATTTACGAATTATGATGTAGTAAGATTTTACTATTTTTTTATTTATATGTAATATTATAATTTTAATCATGGTCATTTTATGTAATTTAAATATTTTATATGTACCATTATTGTTGTTATTTGTTACTAATATTTCAACTATTTTATGTGTATTGCGGGGAAAATGAGTAGAAGAAGAATGCGAGATTTAAATATTGTACATGATACTATAAATTAGGAGAGGGCAATAGTGAGCAATGACGGTAGTTGGATCCTCTAATGTGCGACATAGATGATGAGCCTCTGAGAATTACAAAGTAAAATTAAATTATTTTACATGGATGTTGACTTTTTTATTGATTTATTTTTCAATTTTAATATAACAATAATTTATCATTGGTGGTTTGAGATCTGGTGGGACGCGCATAAAGGTCGCGGACGTTACGCTTAAAGGTTTATCTGAATTAAATTTAGCGACCGTGTGAAAGTAAGGAGAAAGCAGTCATGGCTTGACCTATTGGCCTGAAGCTCGAGTTCTAGGAGGCTATTTGGGCATTATTGCACGAAATGCAAATATGTTGCCCATCAATTACGAGTCATGGCATCACATGCCCGGCGCAAACAAAAATCAAGCTCTGGAGAACATTAAGGTAACAAAACATGAATGTAATTTATAATACTTTGGTTGAAGTTTCATTTATATTTACTTTTTAATTTATGTTTTTTTAGGAGAGGTTTAATTTGGAGGTCTCCGATGCCTATATAAAAAGACATTGGGAAAAAATGGAGAGACAACAAAAGCATATTGAAAAAGAATATTTTAAGAAAGAAATAAGCCTCGAGGATAAATCATGAAATGTCCCACCGTGAATGTTTGAGGTATCAATGGGAAGATGCGGTTAGATTCGGAACTCAAAGAAAGGAGAGGTATTACCTACTTCTAAACTCTTATAAATTTTTGGTGTATAGTATTTACTATATACGTAACAATAATATCGTTATGTAGGACCAGTGAGCGTGTCGGAACAAGCGTGACGAAACAAAAATTCACGCTTTGCAGCGGGGATCGAGAAGTTTTGCTTCAGAAATGAGGCCGAGGTATTATAATTTATTAATTTCTGTCAAATATTAATGACTTTATACTATTAAATTATATTTGTAATACAACACTGTAGGAACTCTCCACCGGTCAAAAAGTTGGGCGTGTTGACTTTTTTGACATTACGCATAGGAAGAAGGATGGGTCTCCGATTTGACACCAGTTGGAGAGATTATGGTATATTTACTTAATAAAATTTGATTTATTAAAAATGGATTTATAATGTTTACTTATAATAGTTTAATTCTTCGTTAGTAGTTTTAAATTAATAATGTTAAGTTATGATGCATTCCTTCTTATTGTATATTTCGTTTCTAACTTTTGATTAATTTATTAGGAGAAACTAAAGGAGAAGAAGACACTTTATGAAGCGGCTGCTTCGAGTGATAGTTCTGTTCATCTTGAGGATGTCGATAACAGAATTATTACCGATGTTTTGGGTCCTAAAAGGTATGATCGCCTGATGATAGTTCTTGTTACTCTTGAGTATATTTATAACAAAATTATCACTAATGTTTTGGGTGTTGAAAGGTGCAGTCGGGTTCGACTTCAAGGATCAGTGTTACTCAGACCCAATATTTTGGATCCGACTCCCAACAATATATGCCTTCCGGGAGTCAATCTCGTGCTGAAGTTCAGAGGCTAAAAGACTAGATAGCTCAAATGCAAGCTAGCACGGTTGAGCAAATTTCTCAACTTAGAGCCGAGACAGCAGCGAGGGAGGCAGAGCAAATTTCTCTACTTAAAGCGAAGAATAATGAGGAAGCGAGTAGAACGGGAAGTATGAAGAACTTCAAAGAACATGAGCAAAGCTATGATGAAGATGTTGAAAGCGATCGCAGACGCCGCCATCTTAGACATTTATGTTCTTATTGTAAGATGATTTTAACTTTGTTACATTTAACATTTTTGTAAGGATATTTTTATGCGATATCATATATCTTTTATTTATTTTAACATATCATTTAGAATTAATGTAGTTGGTGCAATTTTATGCTACATTTTTGTTATTTGGGTTGAAATTATATACTATATTTGTTGTCATTGGTTGGTTTTAGTGCAGGAGGGGGTATGATATTGGATAAATTAAATATTTTAAATCTGTACAAGTTAGCGGCGTTTTTGATATAAGCGCCGCTACAAATCTTTGTTTTTAGTGGCGTTTTTAAAAAGAGCGCCGCTAAAAGACATGTTTTTAGCGGCGTTTGTTTTAAAGCGCAAAAAGTCATGTTTTTAGCGGCGTTTGTTTTTAAAACGCCGCTTATAAACATGACTTTTAGCGGGGCTTTTTTAAAACGCCACTAAAGTCATGTTTTTAGCGGCGCTTTAAAAACAAACGCCGCTAAAAACCAGACTTTTCGCGGCGTTTGTTTTTAAAGCGCCGCTAAAAGTCATGTTTTTAGCGGCGTTTGTTTTAAAGCGCCACTAAAAGTCATGGTTTTTAGCGGCGTTTGTTTTTAAAGCGCCGCTAAAAACATGACTTTTAGCGGCGTTTTTAAAAGAGCGCCGCTAAAAGTCATGGTTTGTAGCGGCGTTTTTCGCGCAAAAACGCCGCTAAATTTTATGCGCGCCTCATATAGCGGCGTTTTTGTGGCGTTTTTAAAGCGCCGCAAGATTGATTAGTGGCGCTTAAAAACGCCGCTAAAGGCCTATAAAAACGCCGCTAAAAGTCTGTTTTGCTGTAGTGGTGTTGCCAAAAACTATTGGTTTTAAGTGTGATGTCTTATTCTTATGGTGGGATGTGAATCCAGGATGTCGATTCGGAGTGTCTATACTTCGAATCTGTGAGGACATTATATATATATAAATCATGACGTGTGTATTATATTTGATTTCTTTCAAATACTATCTGGATGCGTGTAGTATTTTAGGTTGCTATATCATCTATTTTGCATCTTTTAGGTGATTTTTCTGTTCTGTTTTGGTGCTATATTTGCAGTCTCTTGCTAAAACCATTTTGCTAACCTAAGAATCAATATCGGAACAAGGGAAAATTGGATGGAATTAAAGACTATAGTTCATTAAATTATAAACTTAATTCTTTATGCTTTGATATTTCATACTAGATTTCATGCTAATCCATTTTACGATGCTAATCCATTTAATTTTTTATATTTATATGAAATAAATAATTATATTTACTCAACATGAAATTAATTTTTTTTATTTTTTAAAATGTAAAATGAATCAAGGTTGGTGTATAATTTTGATAGTTTGAAGTTATATTATTGTACATATTATAACTTATAAATTAAAAGATGATTACAGCAGTGTCTGACTTTTAATATACATGTGTGTTTGTTTTGCTTTATATTTATTTACATTATACTTGCTTTGACATAAATTTGTATTTACTTGTGAATGTACTCTGGCTTTTTATAGGAGATGAAGTAATTTGATTGCTTTTACCTGTTAGATCATCATGGTTATATTAAATAATTAGGCGCTTACATTTGTTCAAATATCAGTAGGGTAAGTTTGTGTTCTAAACTTTGTATTCCTATTGCAGGAGCTGTTATAGAGGCGTTTATTAGACTTCATGAAAAAGGATTAATTTAACAAGGTATATGCCAAAATTCCATTGCTTGTATCAAAGTATGGAATTTGTAAACAGAAACTTTTTTGATTTAGGGATTTTGTTTATTTATATAATTTTGTTTTTTATTTTGTTTAACTTCTTTATTTTTGTGATGCTGAGTATGATTTAGGTAAAAAAAAATTTGGTGGATTTGGTGGCCCGTAGGGTCGTCTTCAGCAAAAGTACAAGGCTGGTTTTTGCCTTGTCACTGGATATGTTTTTTGTTATGATTATTTGCTTAATCTGTGTAATGTAGATGTGGAAGATATGTTTGCATGTGGCTTTTGAGAATTTTAATTGATCAATTTTTTGTTCTTTTTATCTTTTTGAATGGTGTTGTTTCTGTTATAGGAATGTTTATTACAACATCGGGTTTGAGTTATTTATTTATTTTGATTGATCAATTAGAATATTCCTTTTTAAAAGAATCTGGAGAATGGGTCTGTTTTATTTTTGGTGTGTTTGAATTCTAATGGTGCATTTTGAGATTTCTATTGATTTTTTTTTCATTCTTGGCATGCGCATAGCAAATGGATATATTACTTTGGTGTGTATAAATTGATTATGTTTTGTTTTTAATGGCATAAAAGTTCACATTTTAATTCTGAAATGTTTTATTACATTCTTCAAATGAAAATTGCAAGTGGGTGTTACTGTTTTTGTTTACTTTAGTTCAAAAGTTTGGGATTAGTTGGTGGATTTTGCTTTAAGTTGTTTTACTTTAGTTCAAAATGTGCGACATGAATAGACTTTTTGATCATAATCTATTGCTTAGGATTATGTTTAATTGTGAAGTTTCTCTCTTTATTTTTCGTAAATTCATTGAATTTGGTAATTATATTTTATGAAACTTGAAAATTAGTCTAAGTAGGTAATACAATTATACTTTCCTCCTAAATTAACATTAAAATTTTTAGTTTAGAAAATTATATGCAGCAAATTAGTTAGCATTCGGCATTCTAAATTTATGTGTTTATTAATAGTTGGACTATATATCCATTATTGTAAAGGACATGAACGCAATATACATATGTGTAATACATATACATATATTTGTAAAGGACATGAACACAATAAGAATACTAATTTGAATATATGTGTAATACATATACATATATTTGTATAAAATTTCATACTAGTGTTTAATAATGTATGTGAATAGACTTTTTATTTTAATAAATTTCATATGTATTTGTTACAGATTGTATTGAGAAAGGTATTCGTACTTTGAAAGTGAGTAGAATTGAAGAGGACTTAGATTGACTACTGAATTGACTATTTTTCTTTCAGTCGAAGAATGTGAGTATTAGTTTTTAATAAATAGCATTTTGTAATTAATCAATAGCATTTGTTAATTCATATGTTGTTTGTATTTGATTATTGCTTTCTCTCGCTCTCACTGCAATCGTTTCGGATTGGATTCTTTGGTAATAACTTAATATGTATGAAATCAGTATTATTCTTATTTATATTTATTTTGCTGATTTGTATTCATTTGATAGAAAAACATTAGATATCCAATTGTTACTCAAGATTATTAATCTTTTGTATTTCTGACTGCAGCCCCTGTTTCTTGGTGAGAGTGGAGTAGACCATCTTCTTGAAATTATTAAGGTACGTTTTAGTTCAAAATTCAGATCAGTAACAGTTATATCATGATGAATTTGTCTAAATTGCTGTCCAAATTGCGGTTTATTATCCTGCTTGGTTGGTATATATGCTGTTTGTTCTATTGCTGTCCAAAAAAAAAAAAGATTCAAAGTATATAGGCTGGAAACCTAACGAGTTGCCTTATATAACGGATCCTCCCCAGGTGTAATAATGCCACGTATGATGAATCTTAAAGAATTTCTGTCTAAATTGCTGTTTATTATTAATAATGTTTGAACAACCTCCAAATTGTTATCTAATCATGCCGCTTAGATTTTTACAAGCTCCCGTGTATTATTTTTTTAAATTTAAGGTACGGTACGATATAAAAAATAACATAAACAAAATATAAAAGTTAATTGTTAAAATATGTTATAAATTTTTTATATTTTAAATTTATATTTTAAACAAAATAACATAAGCCCGGGCTTTGTTTCCTACGTTCTTTGGTATATACTAGTGTCACGGTAGGAGCTTAGCCTAAATGCCTTATCTAACATAATGACGATGAATGCTATTACTTCCAATCACAGAAGGGGGTAAAATTTATTGAATTGAAAATTATTGTTGAGAATGTTAGAAGAAAGTTTTTTGTGGTTTTTTTTACTCAAATAATATAAAAATAATTAATTACGAAAAATGTATGAAAAATTGATTAATTATGAAAATAAGTATTTATTACAATGTTTTGATGATGTCTTCTGATATATTATGTGATGACCTAAAATATTCAAGGAACCTGATATGTAAATATCCTATTTTGATTGGCAGCTAAAAGAACCTTTAAGGGTGCAGTGGCACATTAACATAAAAACATAGATGTCTCTTACCTATTTAAAGTAGTGTGGCGGCACCAAGGCTTTTTTCAACTGTCAATTAAAATATAATATTTACATATATTTTTGAATATTTTAAGTCATCACATTTTAGTCTGGTATCGTCAATATGTCAGACCACATTATTGTTCTGTAGCAAATGCCTATTTTCATAATTGATATGTTTTCCATATTATTTTGGCAATTAATTATTATTTAGATAAAAAAGCCTTGTAGTAGAAATTTAGAGTTTGAGGGATGGCGGTCGATGGGTAACCGGTGGAAACAAAAGTTCATCAGAGTTTGGATTGCCATGGTGATTTTTTATAATTAAATGTCAAAGAAGACAAAAAGAGAAAGAAAGGATTAACCCTCATAAAGTTGCGCACGAGAGAGACTTAAGTAATACTAAATATGATATATATATTTTTATTTAACATTAAACATTAACTTTTTATTTAATTAAAATTATTTTACAATCACCTTTGAAAATATTTAATTGAGATAATGTTTGGTATTATTTAGATTAAAAATCTTATCATATGTATATGTATATGGAAACCACAAATTTAGAATACAATGTGTTTCAAAATAACATGCAATAAACAATGAAATAGATGGTTTGAAATTAATTAATCATAATAACACATGAAATATATATGATATTAAAATAAAAGAAAATTAGATTAAATTGTGTATATTAAAATTAAAATATATAAAATATATTCAAATAAAGTTTTGGTTGGGTGATAAATTTAGGGTTCGTTTGTTTACATGTAAAAAGTTTTACGAAAAATATTTTCTGCATTTTCCTGTGTTTGTTTCATAGAAAATAGTTCGGTCAATGGAAAATGACTTACAGGTCAAGGTAAAATAAACCCCTTTTCCAGTACAATGACCTACCCTTTTAAAAAGCGTAAGTCATTTTCCGGAAAAGAGCTCATCTATAAATAATTTTATTTTTATATAAAAATTAACTTAAATCAAGCTTAATATTATTATATTGATAATAAATTTTATTTTTATTTTTAAACATATTTAAAATATTATATTTTTCAATATTATTAAACATACATATTTAATTATTTATATTTAGTCTTATAATAAATTTAATATAATAAATATAGTTTATTATTTTAATAAATTATTTAATATTTCAATTTTATTTTAAAAATAATAATTTTAAATAATATTATCCACATATTATTGAAAATATTCAATATTAATATTTTAATAATAAATATTTATTACAATTATAAATATATTAATAATAAATGTTTTGTAGTATAAAAGTTAAAATATGTCATAAATCTATATACACTTCACAAATTTGTAAATTAGTCTTTGTACTTTTATTTTCAAGAATTTAGTCTATTTACTTTTCAAATTTGAAAATCAAGACTAATTGTTGACATCGTTAATTTTTTTTGTCAATTTTGTTGATGTCACATTTTTAAATAAAAAATAACGATTTAGTAGTGTAATTAAAAAATGACGTTGTAATGAATTTGAATTTAATATAATATTTTTAATATATGCAAAAATAATGTAAAATATAAAATTATGGATAAGAATAAATTCAATTAAACAATGAAAAAAATAAGAAAATCTCAAATGCATGTTTGTTTAATTGAAAACAACTTTTATGAAATATTTTTAATAAATCTACCAAACAAAAAAAATATTTTACACAGATTCATCTAAACACCAGAAAATATTAGCTTTTCCAGAAAAGTAAATTATTTTCCAGAAATTATTTTCCGGAAGCCATTTTCAATTAGCGTTATTATTATGTTTGTAGTGTGACTTTATATTTGATCAAATTCAGTAAATCGTCCCGATACTATGAGAAACTTGTGAAATTAGTCTTTTTGCTCTAATTTATTCTAATTTGGTCCTCTATTTTTTTTTCCTTTTTTTAAAATTTAAACCTGAAGTTAAATTTTGCGTTTTCTAATGTGTAACCTGAAGTTAAACCTGAAGAAATCTGATGTGGCAATTTTGTTTTTTTATATAAATAATGATGTGGAATTATAAAAAAAATAATGCAAATATATTTCACGTAGGATTTAATTTAAAAATCAATAATTAAAGGTAAATAGTAAAAGTAAAAGTTCGAGTTTAACTTAAAGTTACACATTAGAAGTCTGGACTAGGGATGAGCGTTCGATCAAATCGAGTGAAAATTTTTTGAAGTAATTGATTTGACGAGTGAAATGAAATTTGAGTCAAGTCGAATCGAGTGAAATTGTTTGATTTAAATTAAAAAATTAATATGTCAAATTAATATATTGTTGCAATATAACTAATTTCATATATTAGAGCACAAAAATTTGAAACTATATATATTTGAAAACATTTTCAATTGCAAAATAAAAAAAATACATTAGTATGATAAACTTAAATCATTAGTTTACTTATTTAGGTTCTAACATTATTATTTTAATTTTTAGAATTTTTTTAGAAGTTTTATAAATATATTGAATTTTAAAAATTATTTTGAATTTTTTAAAATTGCGTGTTTTTTTTTTGTAATTTTTGTTGAAAGAGAAACCAATTTGCTCATTTTTAAACTTGACAGGGATTCGAGTATTTATGCCAATCTATTATTCTAATTATTCAATTTATTCGAATTGTAAAATTCAATTTGATTCGAACTCGAAACTCTAATTAATTATTTAAGTTGACTCAAATAATTTGCATAACTCCATTTAATTAACTTGAAATTTGAATTGATATCACAACAAAAGAGATGTAAAATCCTAGATTTGAAAATATAATGTTCAACTAATTTCCAGTATGTAAGAATTATTAAGGTCTGCTACCTTAGCACGAAAAAGCCTGCCTCCCTGGCATGTATTCTAGGTTTTCTTTTTAGTGTCGTTTGTTTTTGTTGGCGGATTACCTTTAGACAATTTTATTCATAGCAAAGTTCGAGGAAAATCAAGACCGGGCCTCAGTCTTGCAAAAATGGAGATGGAATTAGCCAGATTAACATTAGACGAAGAAGAAGAAGCAGTTCTACAAATACAACCAGAGCAAAGCACGCAGAGAGAAGGGTTTTTTTTCAGGTTAGTAGGTTGTTTCTTAACAGCAAGTATTATCCATTTTCCGGCTATGAAGAGTTCTATGGCAAACTTATGACACCCGGTTCGGGGTGTCCAGATTCGAGATCTGGGAGATAGAAGATTCTTGTCCCAATTTTTTCATGTCATGGATTTGGAGAGAGTTTTAAATGGATCACCATGAACGTTTAATAATCATTTACTAGTGCTACACAAATTACAGTGGGGGGAGGATCCATTAAGAGTTCCTTTAATCATGTCGCCTTTTTGGGTTCAGATCCATGACATTCCAATTGGTCTTTACTCAGAGAATTTGGCAATACAGTTGGGAAATTTTATAGGGAAATTTATAGAGTATGATGGATCGAATTTGGGTAACGAAAATAGAAACTACATGAGAATACGAGTACATATTGATGTGAAGTGGCCTCTGAAGAGGAAGAAACAGATACAATTTGGTGGTAATTGCACATACGTGAGCTTCAGGTATGAAAGGCTGTCACTCTTTTGCTTTTTCTGTGGTTGCTTGGGACATATCGATGCTTTTTGTGAAGTAAAAATGGAGCTAGGTATGGAAGTTACTGAAATAGGATGGAATTTATCGTCGAGAGCTCAATCTAGAAGGGCTTTAGCAGTAAAAAGTATCTGGCTGCAATAAGACGGTGAAGATAATTTTGGAGGTAATAGAGAGGAAAGATGCACTCAGGGGAATAATATGTGGGCCGCTGAACACAAGTCAGGATATCGCCAATCTATTGATCCAATATTGGGACTAAATCTGGAAAGAAGATTGGATTTTGTAAGGCAAGCGGGAGTTAAATTGTCGACTGATCCGACTCTTGCTGATATGGAGCATGATTAGGAAAATGGAATTTTAATCGGAGAGGAAGGGAAGAAGAGAACTAAAGGGGAGAATGAGGAAGAAAGCAATAATAAAATGGAATGAAATAGAAGAGTCTTGGAAGTTAATTATTTATCATCGGCGGTTGCCAAGAGGTATGCCGACCGAGCACAATGAAAATCTTAAGTTGGAATGTCCGTGGATTGGGGAGTTCACGGACGATTCGAAGACTTCGGTACTCGTTGAAGACACATAATCCCCAAGTGGTTTTCTTTATAAAAACTAAGGTGTGTAAAAGTAAGATTGAAAGAGTTCATCATAGATGTGGTTATGTGAATGGGTTTGAAGTTGATCCGGTTGGTACCAAAGGAGGTCTATGTTTAGCATGGAGGAATAAAATTTGCATTAAGCTTAGGAGTTTTTCTAAAAGACACATTGATGTGATGGTTGAGGATAATGAGGTAAAGGAAAAATGGAGACTCACTGGTTTCTATGGATCTCCCTATGCTTAGGAAAGAAGTGAGTCTTGGAATGTATTGAGGAACTTACATAATTATGAGGGGGGCCTTGGTTCGTTTGTGGAGACTTTAATGAGATAATGTATGATTTTGAAAAAAAGGGAGGGTTACCTTGTGATGAACGAAAAATGGAGAATTTTCGTAATGTTTTAGCGGATTGTCAACTATTGGATGTGGGGTTTTTTGGAAACTGGTTTACATAGGAGAGAGGAAACTTTCCCGGGACAAACATTCGTGAACGACTGGATCGCAGAGTTGCTAATGACGCATGGATGACTTTGTTTCCAGAGGTAACTATTCAGCATATGTCTCATTCTTTCTTAAATCATTGTCCTCTTTTAATTACTACTAAACGGGCTGAAAATTGGGTGATTGCTAAAGCTTTCAAGTTTGAAGCTTGGTGAATAATGGAAGAGTCATTTAATGAAGAAGTCAAAAATATATGGGAGTCATCATCTGGAAACTTGTTGTAAAAGTTAGATATTTTAAAAGGGGGATTGAGACGATGGGCAAAACAAATTCGATTTGATAAAAGAAGGAGAAAGGATTTGCTCACAGGTAGACTATCAGAATTTGCAGGGGTAAACAGAGATGATATCAACATGGCAGAACTGATTGATACGAAAATTTAATTAAACTTTGAGATTGAGAAGGACGAACGTTACTGGGAATAGAGAGCTCAGATAAATTGGCTGAAATTTAAGGATAGGAATACTACATTTTTCATAGCCAAGCGACGCAGCGTAGAAGGAGAAATTTCATCCATAAATTGAAAAATGAAGAAGGGGGAGAAACGGAGATTGTGAAGGAAATAAAGGGTATTGCGCGATCTTATTTCCAGAATTTATTTACAACAGAGGGGCGAGGAAATTTTGACCATTTGTTATCGGGGATTGAAAAATACATATCTGAGGAGGATAATCAAAATCTTACAAAGCCTTATACGATAGAAGAGATTAGAGAGGCGCTATTTGCGATGGGACCCACTAAAGCACTAAGTGAAGATGGCTTTCTAGCTCTGTTTTACCAAAAATACTGGCACATCATTGGGGACGACGTCACCAAATTCTGCTTACAAATTCTTAATGAAGGTATCGGCTCTCAACAAATTAATGCTACTCACATAATCCTCATCCTTAAAATTGATAATCCATCTACTATGATAAATTTCTGACCTATTAGTCTGTGCAATATGCTTTATAAAATTATAGCAAAAGCTATTACAAATCGTTTCAGAGGAGTTATTGAAAACTGTATTAACGTGGCTCAGAGTGCGTTTGTACCAGGCAGCTTGATTTCAGATAATGTTTTATTGGCATATGAAATTCTTCATACCCTTCAACAAAAGAGAGTTGGGAAAAAAGGTTTTATTACAGTCAAGTTGGACATGAGTAAAGCATATGACAGGGTTGAGTAAAAGTTTATCAAAAAAATTATAGTACGAATGGGGTTCGATATGAACTGGATCAAAACTTTGATGAAATGTTTGACAACTATCTCCTATTCAGTAGTTGTAAACGGATACATAGGAGAAAGCTTCCACCCAACAAGGGGACTTCGTCAAGGAGGCCCGCTTAGCCCGTTTCTATTTCTCATTTGTAGAGAGGGTTTATCGTGTTTAATGCGATTAACAAGTAGAGAAGGCCTATTGAAAGGAGCCAAAGCTAGTAGGAGCGGACCACAAGTATCGCACTTGTTATTTTCCAACGATTGCATTTTATTTGGTCAGGTTACAAGAAGGGGAGCTAATTTATTGAAGGAATTTTTAAGGGAATATAGCAGCTGCTTGGGCCAATGGGTTAACTTTAATAAGTCTATTGTCCTTTTTAGTAGAAATACCAATGAAGAGGATAGGTGAGATGTGGTAAATATTTTAGGGTGCAAAGTTCAAACAATCCAGAGAGGTATTTAGAGCTACCCAATACGGTTGGAAGTTTTTGCTGATGTGGCAGAAAGCGCTCCCTCGTAGACGCACTTTTCTGATTCATCTCCTGAAAACACGCTAACGTGGACGCGTTTTCGGGGGAAATGGCCCTTTCCGGTAAATAATTATTTTTCGGCCCTTTTCCGTAAATTTTTTTTAAAAATTGGTATTTTCTGGTCATTTACCCATCTGTTCTTGTATTTTTTTTCATTTTAAGTAATTTAATTTTTATAATCTTTTTAACTTTTTTTTTCTTTTTCATTTACTTTTCCTTATGTTTATTTCTCTTTTTTTATTTCATTTAAAGTAGTTTTTTATATTTTGCATTTATTAAAATTAGTACTTATATTTTTATTTTTTTAACAATTTAAGTTTTTCAAATGAGGTGAGCTTATGGACTAGTTTTAACAAATAAAAAATATAAAAAAAATTTATGTTAAAAGAAATGGATGAGAAAGAAAAATAAAGGGAGAAGTAAAAGAGAATGAAAAAAAAAGTTAAAAAGAGTATACAAAAATTAAATTACTCAAAATAAAAATTATAGGGACAAATTGTATAATTTAATCTAAAATCAGACATAAACATATATTTGGAAAAATTATATTTAAGAGAATAAAAAATTGATTGATTAAATATAGAAGCCACTTAATTGTTTAATTCTCGTGTTTTGTTAAAATAATATTTTATTAATTAAAAATAAGATCTTTTTAGATAGGTATTTAATATTTTTAAGATTTTAAAATATGTGTTTGTTGACGAGAACTGAAATCTGATTTTGAAAAAAAAGTGAATCTAAAGTTAAATATATGATTAGAGATAATTTTTAAAGTAGTTCCTTAAAAAGCTATCTTGAGATTTTTTATATTAAAAGTTTGCATGAGTTTAAGAAATTAATTAAAATGTTTGAGAGGGTGATATTGCGTTGATTTAATTATTACAAAGGCTTAAATCTGAATCAAAAAGATTTCAAATATGCAACATGCCTTAGGTAATATCGATTGTGTGTGGGATGCCACAAGCTTTCCTATCACTCTATTGCGGCTAGTATTCCAGGGCCTCGATTTGATATAACGCATATATCAGGTTGGGGGCAGACATGCCTCCTTAACCTAGATAGAAAGAAATCCCAGTCATCAGCTGACTCCCCAGCGTTATTGCAAACGCAATTGGAAGGATTCTCTCACTACCATCCTATGCCACAGCTAGCAATATCCGATGCGTATACCTGCCATATATAAAGGTATCGTTAATTTGTACCAATGGCTTGCAGTATAGAAATGCGTCTCGACATTGCTTAAATGTCCAGAACAGAAGCTTGAACACTTGGCATCCATGGAGCAATCGACCGTTGTAGTACGCCAGTTCCGTTTCAAGGTTTTTTATGCTGCCTGGGACATATCTCTCCAGCACCTGACACCACTGTCATACTTTATTATATGAAGTGTCCCACCGACCATGCAACTTTTCTAACGCCTTCTGCTTAGCTATCCAAGTCTTCCGGTAAGAGGGCGTGTACCCCAATTGGCTACAAATATTAGCAATTAAGGCCGGCACTAAAGTCTTGAGATCCGTCTTCACCATCAGTATTATTAAGTTAGCCAACATATCTGAATCCATCTTGGGATGATCTTGTGAAACACCTGTCAACGCAGTACGTTAAATAATGCAACATTACGTAATATCAGTATTATTCAAAAACGTTGAACACCTAGTGATACTGTATATGGACCTTTGTACTTTTTAATCTCTCATAAGCCTGTCCTTATCCTTAACGAGGCCATGATTTTCCATGAACATGTACCGTCTTGCACTGCACACTTGGCCTCGTATTTAACGAGTTTGGATTTAACCACGTTGTAATTAACCTCGTTCTTGATACTATATTGTTTCAATGCATTAAGAAAACTATCCTTATTGGAAAACTCTTTACCAACTTCTAATTCACCCAAATCTAACGACGAACTTGTACGGTCACACCTTCTGTGTGGTAGTTCAGGAAACTCTAATGCATCGTCTTGAGATAGATCGACATTATACATGTGGGCTGGAGTCGAGTACGCCTTGAATCACAGATTTTCTTATTCTTCATCTGAACCCCCTTCAACATCTTCAGGTACAGTTAGAACAGGCTTCGGTTCAGAAAATAATGCAACTGCTGCACCATCAGGGCGAGCTCTCAAGGTGGATCCACATCGGACTCATTATCTGACCCACCATTATCTGCAACAAACGAGGTCCTCTCATCGGTGGATGTCGTGGGCAGTACATTATCCTTTCTTAAACAACTTTCGTAACGTTCCCAATCATATGTGGATTGCCAACCACTAGAAGTTATCGAACGTCGAAGGAAGGATATGCATGTCTCATCTACCAACCGAGTGTCGTGCAGGGGTTGTGTTTTCCATACTACCACCAAACACGGGCGCTTTCGTATTCTGCCTCTCACTAACAGAGTGTCGGCTTGGGGTCATGTGTTCTCCTCGAACAGCAGTAGATATTGAAGTCGAAGGAAGATCACTTGGCGATGAAAATTGTACATATACCTCAAGATAGGGTGATCCACTGGCAAGATGAGTCTCCACCATTGCCTCCAAGCTCCGAGGACCTTTGATGTCGAATGAGTCATATATCACGGGATCAACCGAAGCACAAAATCTATACTTAATAGACTGAACTTTCATTGGCGCTGTTCCGAAGATTTTACGCCTAATTTTTTTGCGAAGTTTTGTCAAATCTATGTTCTAGTTAAAAACCAGTAGCTCTGTATTCTCTGATACAAAAACAACACCATTTTCGGTGTCACAAACCTCACCATCATAGTAAATAACAGCACTAATACGTTCGCTCATCTTCGGTTTCTATTTTACTTTTGCCTCAATTTCTATTATGCAACCAGAGAGTGAAATTTGGCTCATTTATAGTCTAAGGACAATTAGGAACTACTGTAGCAAAAGAGCGGCCACGTGAGAGCTCTTTTCAGTACTCTTGCTAACAGTGCATCCTGTTTGAAGTGTTTTGGTCACTATTTGTTCAGAAACGTCTTCTCAAAATTATTTTGCCAGAAACTACTGTAGTAAAAGAGCGTCCACGTGGAAGCTTTTTTCAGTATTCTTGCTGACAGTGTATCCTGCTTGAAGTGTTTTGGTCACTATTTGTTCAGAAACGTCTTCTCAAAATTATTTTGTAAGAGATTACTGTAGCAAAAGAGCGTCCACGTGGGAGCTTTTTTCAGTACTCTTGCTGACAGTGCATCCTGCTTGGAGCGTTTTGGTCACTATTTGTTCAGAAACGTCTTCTCAAAATTATTTTGCCAGATACTACTGTAGCAAAAGAGCGTCCACATGGGAGCTTTTTTCAGTCCCTAAACCTAAAATTATTTTAATTAATTAACCCTAAAATCTAGTTCATTAATTTTCCTTTAAAAATCTTAAACCCTAATACTCTAAAAAACCCCTAAATTGTAGCACTAAAACCCTAAAAACCCATACCTTAACCCTAAAAACAACTAAAAACCCTATCGAGGGGAAAGGGCAAAAACGCGTCCCCGAGGGAGCAGTTTTGTCACATCAGCAAAGTGCGCTTTCAAGGACGCGATTTTGGCTGATGTGGCAGAAAACGCTCTCTAGGGGACGCGTTTTCCTGCTGCATCCCCTGAAAACGCACTGACGTGGACGCGTTTTTGGGGGGAAATGGCCCTTTCCGGTAAATAATTGCAAAACATGTCTTTTTCCGTAAATTTTGTAAAAAAAGGGTATTTTCTGGTAATTTGCTCGAGAAAGATTTTAACACTGCTTCCTTATTCAATATTTAATTGTAATTGAATGAAGTGAAAATTTATTTATTTATATATGTTAGAGTAAATCACATTTTATTTAAAAAATAAAAAATCTCTAATAATCTTCAAATATGCGCATTCGAATCTGATATATATATTTTTATTTCCTTCTTCCAAAAAATTAACCCTAGCCATCCCTCACCCTCAATACTGCCGGCGCCTCCTCGTTGGTCTCCAATCAAAGGTCACCGTTCATTCTTCTATTTCTCTTCTCTCTCCCTCTTCTGTTCTCTTTTTTTCTTTTGCCCACACCCCCTACCCACAGTTTGCTTCTCAATGCCGTTGTCAGCACCGCAGCAATCCGACATCTTCGACCTCTTCTTGTCCTCCGTTGTCTCCCTTCTCTCCCACTTACTTTTTTCTCGTCTTTTATTGAAATCCCTAGTGCCGCCGTTCTACTAAGCCGTCAGCGATGGTCACTGTCGCCGTCGTTGTACGCACTCCAACAGAGTCACCGCCAAACTTTCTTCCTTTTTTTCTCCTTCAGTAGCCTCCGCGGTGTGTAGCTCTTTCCAAGTCCAAAACCCCAGTGCCACCGCCACCGTCCGGCCTCTACACATATAGATAGATAGAACTATTTAAAATTATAAAACTAAAAGCTAATGGGCTAAAGCCCAAAAAAATAATTAAAATAAAAAGAAACCATCTAAGCCTAAAATCACTTTGGGTTTAAACCCAATTCCTTCAAACCAAATTACAAATAAACTCAAAATAACTTATAAAATAAGTCTAATCAAACCAAAATTAATTCCAAGTTAAAGAGCAAGTTTTTCCCCCCCAAGAAGAGTATATTGAAGGTCAGTATTCTTACAAGTTCTAGCAAGTTTTTTTCTTATGCCAAATCACATTTTTCCCGCTGTTCGTACGGATGACAGATAGAATTTTTTACTTTTACAGTCTCAGTGTGGTTTGCTGCTAACTCACCGGCCCTGTTGCTGCCATCTGAGGGTTGTGTTCATTGCTCAGGTATTCTCTTGCTACCCGCCGTTTCTTTAAAATTTTAGAAATTCAATATAAATACATTCTTTTGGTTTTGTCGTAACTGTTCTTTTGAAAGGCGGGAATCGACTTGGGTTTTGGAAACGAAAATGAGAATGGGAGTCGCCACCGATCTTTATTTGGTGTGATCGGATCACCTTTGTTTTAATAAAACGTTTTGATTTACTAAAACAATGTTTTTGGTCGACGAAATTTTGAAAAATCGAGTTCGGGAGTCGGTTACGTGTGAGGAAGGGTTAGCACCCTCGTCACGCCCAAAATTGGTACCAAATTAATTAATTAGTGTCTTAATGCCGAAAATTAAAAATCGAGAGCTAATAAAAAAACACGATCATTTTTTATTGATGTTAATTTTAAAACATTTCAATGAATTGGAATAATCATCAAAGGCCGTCTCATCTCGAAGTGACGAAATGCCACATCCAATAAGTTAGGACACAGCACCCCGAATCTTCGAAACATTGTCGTTTTAGAAATTCTCATACCGAGATGACAAGATGTCACACCTAGTAAGTTAGGGCGCAACACTTTGTACTCCCGAGAATGAGCTTTTACTTTAAGTCATTTCAAAAATTCTTATCACGAGGTAACGAGACATCACACCCAGTAAGTTAGGACACAACACATCGTATTCTCGAGAATAAACTTTTTTATTTTAAAATCGTAATTTTTAAAAGGATATTCCGTTATTTAGGCTAAACGAGAAAAATCGAAACCCAATAAGTTAAGGCACGATTTTCTCGAACTTTCAAAATACAAAATATAACCTTATTCTTGATACATTTTTATTTTAAAACAGTAGCGGGCGCAGTATTTGAAAAACATGTATAATTTAGTTGGATAAAAAGGGACAATCTATGTTGAAATGATACGTTAGGGATTGTTGTACAATGTGATGACATAATATGAAAATAGCAACAATCATGGAATAATAATACATGAACATGAAATTATATAGTGAACTATAATAATATGACAATACAAATGGATGAATTATGGCACATGCAAAGCAATAACTAAATAATATACAGCATCTAAAAACAGACGAATTAAACAATTTAAAGAGGAATGATACGTAAGTCAACTTAAAATAATTCAACAACAATTTAAATAAAGAAAACATAGTAAAATAAACTAATATGTATGAACAATTTAAAATAATGTAAAAAGTTTGAAATAAATAATATCTAAAAGAAGCTTAAGATGCATAATATATGAAAATATAAGAGTGATTTAAAACATATGACATAATATTTAAATTGAATGAAATATAAAATAGTTTAAACCAAATAATACATATAATATTCTTAAAATAGAAAATGTATATATATATCGGAATCTAAAATAAGCAATATACATATTTATATAATTTATTGAAGATAATATATATGAACTCGAAATAAATAATGAAAATAATAATACGATTAAAAAAATAAAAAAATAAAAAAAATACATAAACTGTTTAAACAGATCAGGAAACAGATTGGAGTCAGAATGAAAAAGGAGGACCAAAATTGCAATAAAACCGAGTGGAAAAGGGCCAGGGATCCGATTAAAATGCGATAGAAACTATAGGGTGTGATTTTAAAAATAACAAAATGCTAAACCGGGCCGAAATCAAGGCGCTGAAAGGGAGAGGGGGTTATTGCGCAAATATCCCCTTGAAGGGATATGTGCGGTCTCCTGAAGGCTTAAACGTCACCGTTTGCTTCTGATAAAAACAACCTTCCTTTATTTCTTTTTTTTTTCCATTTGATTCCATTTCTTTAAAAAAAAAAAAAGCAGAGAACCCCTCTCTCCCCGTCGTTTCTTCTTCTGCTGGGGTTCAAGCCCAAATATCACGCCGCCGTCGCACCATCACTTATCTGGCGACCGCCGACGCGCAAGAGGGAGATGAGATTCTTGCCCCGTTCGAAGGTGTGTTTGAAGGTTTCAGCTTCAAATCCCCACAAACGCTGAAACTTCAAATCCCTCTACCCCCTTTGAGTCCGATTTCGAGGGTGAAGAAGAGGCCTCCGGCGATAAAGCCAAGAAACAATTCCGGTGAGGTCTTGTCTTCTTTATTCTTGTTTTCATATTTTTTTATAAAAAGAACTAACAAAATAAAGCGATGGAAATAAAATAAAAAATAAAAATGAGATGGCAGTAAACAATAACTGGAAATAAGAAATGAAATCAACCTTTTACGTTTTTTTTTTTTTTTTTTAATTTTTGATTGCTTCTTGCTTGTAAAGAAAAAAGAGAGCCCCACAATCTGTTTCGCTTCGGTTTATATAACCGATTTACTATTTCATTTTTGTCTTCTTTTGCCCTGTTTTTCTGCCACTTTCTTGTTAGTTTTGTCTGCGTGCTTCTCTTCTCATTGCAGGTATGGGGAACAAATGGGAGTGGGGGGAACGGCGGTGTCGGTAGTGGAGGCCAGAAGGCTAGTGGAGCGGCGCCAACTCTTGGGTTTCTTTTCAGCCGAAAATTTCTAAGGTTTTTTGGGCCATTGGGCCGCTGTAAACTTGGGTCTGTAGAGATTGGGCTTAATTTTAGGGTTTGAATTTATTTGGGTCTCGGTTGTTTCTGACAGGCCCGGGTCGAAATTGGGCTCTACAGGTTTGTATCTTTCACTTGGTTGGTTTATTTTACGTAGCTCAAAACAATTATAATTTCCTTTCTACCAGTAGTACTTATTTTGTTTCCTCAATTTATTTATGATTTATTAATTCTTTTATATTTTTCCCTTTATTTTAATTTTTTTATGAATTTTAGTGATTTTTAATCTGTCTACTGATGAACGGGTGATTTGATCAATTCGAACATCTATCTAGTTTTAACAATAAGGTATATGGCTATGTTGAAGTACCAGCATTTTACCCGGTCAATTGCCCAATCTTTAATCGAGATCATTTTGCTACTACTAATAATAATAGTTCTACTTTTCTTTAAGGAGGAAAGAAGCAAAAACATGGGAAGGAGAGGAAGAGGCGGCGGCAGAGACGGCGGAGGCGTGAAAAGTGCAGCAAGTACGCCATCAAAGTTCCAAAAGACGGTTTCACTCAGAGAAGAAGCGAGCGGCAAGAAGCAAACAAGGGGAGGAGGTTCCACCAACGTCAAAGCTGTGTTGAAACACGAGCACTTGCAAAACCTAGCCGTCTGGGCCAGCGGCGAATCTTCAATCCCTTCTTTGGCTTCCTTCTTTGGGCACAGATTGGCTGCTGATGGAGAAGCTTCTGCAATCCCCCAGGACCCTTCGTTCTTTCCCTGCCAGAGGTTAGTATTTTCTGGTATTGAACTACATGATATGGGAATTTGAGACCTATTGGTTGCTTTGGATTATGTGCGCCTCAAATTAAACAATTTTTAATAGAAGTCATGTAAGATATTCCCAATTAAAAGTGTAAATCAAGTAGCTTGAACTTTATTTGAAGTTTGAGGTTCTAAGTTCATCTCTAGTTATATAAGTTTCACTTTTAAATTTTTAAGATAACAATCTGCTCGAGGTCGCTCGATTTGGCTTGTTTATTTATTAAATATTGAGCTAAATTCAATAATATTTTAGAAATTAAAAAAAAAAAAAACTCTATTAGATTCTCTAGCCGTTTGAATAAAGTATCAGAATACTTTGCCTCGTTCTATAGCTTTAACTCAACTCAACAATGAAGTCGATTTTGAATTTTTTATGGCAGAGTAGCACAATTGATCTTAATTCAACAATTATATATTAAAAATAAGAAAAAACTCGATTAGGTTGGGGAGTTATTTGAATAAAGTATTGGAATACTCGAATTTGGCTCGTTCCATAGCTCAAAGTCCCTCAAAAATGACGAAGTTGAATACTGAGTTTCTTTTTTTTGTGGACAGAGTAGCTAGTAAGTACAATTGTCTTGTTTACAGCCCTGTTTCATGTATCATGCTGGTGGGTCCTATAACGGAATACAATTGACTCCAAACACTGGATAAATCTTTCTCTTGATGTTTAGCCTTAGACTGATATTTAGTGCTTGGATGCCTTTTTTGCATGAAGTTAATGACTAAAAAATAGTTCTTTGTTTCATGTAGGTTTACATGTTATTAATCACACACTTTGAATGTATTGAAATCTAACCAGTTTAGCTTGAGTGAATCCACTCTTAGCAATGTTAGGCATTGAGAATGGATAAAATGTGGGGAGATTCTCTTGAGGGTTCATGTCATCCAAACTGTTAAAAAGTATTGCCTTGTTGTCTCGTTTACTTGTTGATTCTTGCTGTAGTTGTTGTTTTTAGATGTTTGTTTGAGACTAAATTCTCTACATGGTGACTTACATTTAGTTTTCTCTCATGTCTGTCTCCAAGCTAAGGAATTAACATGTTGCTTTAAGCAGCTTTCATATCAGTATCTGTTTCAATTCATCAACTAACTGGGTGTGTTTTAGAGAAAACTGTAGATGCTATCCAGTCTGTTACCGGACTTGAGAGGTTCATGTTGGATATGGATGCTTTGAACATGGATTGTTTTCAATCTTTCTCATAATTTTGAGGATCTTACCTTCATGTCCTAATATGTGCCCGACATTTATCTCAGGCATGGGTGCTTTAAAGAAAAATGAAGACCCCGTGTATAAGTGCTATTCAGTTGTTTCTTTTGACCTTTTAGATGTGATTCTGATTTGTGATCGACACCTACTGTTTAGTGCTAAGTAACAAAAGATAATACAAACATTGGATTGCCAAATCTATTTGTTTAGTTCCATAGCTAGTTTGATAATTTTGCTTAATCTACTCTGTTTTACTCTACTGTCACATTATATGCAATAGGAAATATGGCGCTCTGTTTGATTTCTATTTAATGTTCTGCAGATGTGAGACAATTCTTCAGCCTGGCTTTAATTGCACTGTTCGTATCGAAAGGAATCGAGCAAACACAAGGCATAGACGTAAGAAACCTCATATTTTGACACAGAATACTGTAGTCTACAACTGCCACTTCTGTTTGCATCGGAATCTAAAACGAGGCACTCCGAAAGGCCACATGAAAGAGATGAACCCTCCCAAGTCAAAAACGTCTTCAATCTCCAAAGTTGTCAAGTCTAGAATTTTGAAGCCTATTATCAGTTCAGATGAAGCAAAAAGCAAAGATAATGAGATAATTGTAACAAGTTCACCTGCAATGGCTGCTGCTGAAAATCCTAGCACAGATGGTTCAGTGACTCCGGTTAGAGGTAGGACTTTGTTGGATTTGAAAAAGAGAAATAGGAAGAAATCCGGGTCCAAAAGACCAGCTGAACCCGAAAACAATCCGATGACACCTGATGCAGAAAAATCTGTTGGAGCTTCAAGTAAAAGGGGAAAATCTTGGATGAGCCTCAGAAATTGTTGAGAGCAACGAGGACAACGGCTTCTAATTCTAATTCTACAATACCATTCTTGGTTTAATGATACATACCGGACCGAATCGATCACCGATTTTTGGTACGATTGACCAGTTTGATATATATATTTAAATATTTAGTAGAATCACGGACAACTGATTGTGCAAACGACTGCTGCCCCTTGTGCATAATTAAAGCAATCTTATTTGATACGAAGGTACTCCATTTTCATTTAAAAATTTCAGATAACGGGTATGTTCAATGCAAATATTCATTCTTCCCATATTTCTATTAGTCTAATTTTCCAAAACTCACCAACAAGAACAATTCTTGCCGAGGAGTCATGGGAGGACCGAAGTAGCTAAAATATCAACAAGAACAATGAAACCCATACCCATAAATTTGGCACCCAAAAACCCTTCTACTTGGATTATCAAAGAAGCTAGTAATTTACAATAACAAATCGTTGGGTACTTGTATTCTTGCCATTGATGAAGACTGTTCTTCCATTTTCTTCATCACATGCATGCTTACAGAAGAACTAAGGAAATGAAATTGATTCCCGGTTTATGTTTATTTATATTAAAAGATAAATTAATTACATATAGGATAGTAAAAAAAATAGGTGACAAATCAGAAACACGTGGAGTGGATAATAGTACCTCGACTAAAATGAGAAGTTTGTTTAACGAGTCTTAAAATTGAGATTTTTTTTTACCAAAAAAATTATATGTAAATTATACAAAAAAATGTTGAGATTTTTCCTATTGACCAAAAGTTAAGTCACTAATTATGTAACTTTCTGATTTTTTTTGGGTATTTTTAAATAATATTTAAACTGTACCCAAACAAATTGAGAATATTTTTCTTTGATCAAAATCAAAATTTATTAAAGTGGAATAACCAATTATATAGTTTATTCTAAATTTGTTTTATCTATGGCCAATTTTTATCGGAGTTTTTAAACTCAACTATGATGTCCTAAAATTGAGAATTTTTTTTACCAAAAAATAATATTTACATTGTACCAAAATATTGAGAATATATTTTTTTGTTACCAAAATAAAAATGTATTAAAGTTAAGCGATCAATTATTCAGTTTATTATTAGTCTTTTTTAGCCATGTCCATCTTTTGCTCTTATTTGTAGAGTTTATGGAATCTTAAAATAGAAAACTCTTAAAATATAAACTTTTTTTTAACCAAAAAACGACATTTTTTTGAACATTAATGTCATTATAGGTTCTTATAATATCTGCTCCCTTTGATACAAAACTTAAAATTACTCATAACCCCTCTCCAACTTTTTAATAGGAGAATAATGCATTTTAGTATACTCGAACCCATGTCCTCCCGTACGGAAAACAATGTTAATGCCAATCAAACTAAAACTCAATCGGGAAAAAATAATATTTAAATTGTACCAAAAAAAAAATTGAGAATCTCTTTTCTATTGACTAAAATGACTAAAATGACTAAAATGAAGTCACCAATTATTTTGTTATCATTATTTTTTTACCCATATCCATCTTTTGGTCTTATTTGTGGAGTTTTTAAACTTCACTTGTCCTAAACTTGAGAATTTTTTACTGACAAATAATATTTAAATTGTAAAAATTAATTTGAGACGTTTTTAGGTTTAAAAGAAAAAAAATCAATTGAAAGTGCACCTAAATCTTAATTATTTTTAAATTAAAAGTATTAAAATTTGATTTATTTTTCATTTTTTAAATAATTATTAATATTTTTTTATAATTTCTCAACTTTTAATAGTTTTTAATTCATTTGGAATGAATCAGGACAAACTGATGAAGCTGGACAATAGTATGTCCAAGTTCATTTTAGATATATTTTTATTAATTTTTTTTATAATTTTTTAAAAAATATTTTTTTTTAAAAATAAATTGTTGATATAGCATGCCATGTGGTGGCTGTTATTAGCCATATTAGCACTTTTAATGGTCAAACCGATCGATCAATTGATTTTCGTTAACAAAAGGGAGTAATTATTATTATTTTTAGTCAACTCAATAGGTACACATTTTTTAAGAGCCCAATTGTTTTTTTTTTCATTTATTATTAAGGGATTTTTTACTCTTAAACTTTTTTTATTGCTCAAAATGAAATTTTATTGAAGTTAAGCGACCAATTATGTAGTTCATCCTTAATTTCTTTTATCTATATTCATCATTATATATTATTAATTGAGTCATAGCTTAATCGACACGTTATTATTACAACAAAAGAACTTTAGTTCAAATACACTTAAATATGTTTTTTTCTTCCTAGATTGAGTTAGACCTAAAAATAAACATTGGAATGTTGGAATAATTCCCATTTACCAATTTAAACATTTTTAGTTGCAAAAGTAAAGTGAAGTGAAGGACCCCATTTACAGGAATCTTGATAAGCCAGAAAGCAAAGCTAAGTTTGAACTTTAGTTTAATGATATATTCCTTAATTTGGCCAAAGAACCAACAACTTCAGGCCATCATTATATTGTATAGAAATCATTAAGATTTGATGAATGAGGAAATCCCAAATTTGATGGAGCTACGTAGGTCGAAAGCATGGAGCTACTTTTTTTCTCAATAAATTTTACTCAAAAAAAAAAAAAATCAATAATAATAGTATCCAACAATCATACATATGGAATATATAATCACTCATCATAAAACCCAAGTAACCTAATACTTAAGTTAGGAATAACTATAAAAATTGAAACTTCTTTTGTTATGATTCTCTATTAAATTTAAGCATTTCCATCTTGAAAAAAAAAATTAAATTCAAATTAAAATTTTGAAATTCAAAATAAAATTTTTAATGTAACATAAAATTATTAAAAATAGATAATATAACTTTCTCTCCAATAATTCATACACTTATACATATTTATGTTAATAACGTACTCAAGTTTAGGGACACTTTATGCTGAATTTGCATTAAAAAATGCTGCGTTTTTCCTAAGCTAGCTGAGAATCCTACTCATCAATTATATATATGATGCTGGATCATATAAAACTATTAAATGGATGTATATGAAATGTATTTGTATAAGACACTAAACTTGGTAACCTAAAGCTAATACAAATCTTGATTCAGCTTCATCTCTGATGAAACCAAATCAAATGCGGGAAAGTGTGACAAACAATGGAGACTTCCACGACAAAGAGATGAGCGATTCTCCTCAAACCTCGCCTTCACGTAATAATGCTTATCCACCATCGGGGAAACCAGTTGGTGGCAGCCATGCCGGCGCCGGCGAGGATTCTCCGCAAAGT
This sequence comes from Gossypium bickii, assembly GCA_025503065.1. Taxonomy (NCBI): domain Eukaryota; kingdom Viridiplantae; phylum Streptophyta; class Magnoliopsida; order Malvales; family Malvaceae; genus Gossypium; species Gossypium bickii. The sequence goes on along the minus strand of CP106721.1, from coordinate 58,430,874 downwards.
GCCAATACCCGCCATGCATCTCCTCCGTCGGTGATGGTTCTTGCAGAAAACGATAAGCCTGACAACCAAAACAGTCATGACAACTCCCACCTGGAACATCAGCAAAGCGTTCCATCGGTTGTCGTTCCTTCATCATCATCCGAGTTTCATCAAAAAGATCGAAGTTCAATCCGGGATCCTCCCAAAGGTTCAAGTTCAACGTTGAGTTATTCTTCGGTGAGATCAGTTGAAGGTCATCTCATGGATCATTCCAAGAACCCTAAGCTCACATCATCTGACCCTCACCCAGTTGACAACCATGGAGGGAATCATCTTTCACAGAAAAATCATAAGGTAACAGAGCCAAAAGCTGCTTATGAAAAGAGGAATTTTCATCCTAGGCAGGATCCGCCACTTCCAGAGACAGGGCTTCGAAAGCCAGATGGGTACCCACCGCCTGGACGGCCAACTTCACCGTCTAAGCTGGAGCCTCAGCGTAAGAAAGGAAAAGCATGGTTAGAGAAAATATGTTGTTGCTGCTGCTGGTGTTGTTCAATCTGATCACCTGGAGAAGCACCGCCACCGCCGTTATCGGTGGTTGCTTTGTTCTTACTTCAGTTCAGTTCTTTGTGTCGGAAAAGGAGTGGAGTCTTTTTTATTCTTTCTAATTCGCGGTCTTTCATTAATTAATTTCCTTTTTTTTACATAAAAACATTTACTTCTTGTCCTGCAATAAATCTTCAGCGGTGGATTTGGTTTTTCATTGCAACAATTTCCATTAACATTAGCCATCAAAAAAACTGAATCCTTATGTTAAAAGAACAGCATAATATTTATTTTTACTCCAACTTTACAAAAATATCATTTTACTCAATTCCCATTCATATAAATTTCCACGTTATTAAATTTTTAAGAATTTAAAAGTTATAATTTTTAATTCTTTAAAAATTTTTTATAATTTTTAAAATTTTTTTAAATTTAAAAATAATTAATTGCTGACATGATAATCTATATGTATCTGTCACATCAACAATATTAACAAACTAAAATCTTATATCCATTTTATGTATAATTTGACAAATGCTGAAAAAAAATAAAAATAAAATATTTTTTATAAAATTGAAGGATTAAATAAATCAAAATACCAAATACATTTTACATAATATTAATTTACAATATATGATAAAAATATTCATTTTAGCGTAATTATTCTTAGGTAATAATTATTAAAAATATAATAAAAATATTATTCTATTTTGATAAAAAAATAAAAAAAATGATTGCCTATTAGATAGGGTGATGTTAGAATGGAGTATAACTTCAATTCTTCTGCACAAGAAATGGAATCATGTGTGGAAGGTAAGTTTTTTTTTTAATTTCCTTAATTAAATTCACGTTGGATTGATTTGTAACATCAACTCAGTAAGATTTTTATAAATTATATAGATATATAACTGATGTAGGTGATAAATTGTACATATTAAAATAAAAAATATATAAAAAAACATCAAAATTAATCTTTAGTTGAGTGGTAAATTTAAAGTTTTACTAATTTAATTGGTGTGAGTTTAAATCCTGTCATAAAGCATATTTTTATTAATTTTTTTATAATAAAAAACTAAAATACCCTCAAATAATATAACTTATTCTAATTACAAAAGGGCATCTCCGTAATTTTCCTCACCAAGTTGGTGTCTAGTTGAGATAATTATACATTTAAAAATAATTATAATTTAATAAAATTTGTGATAATTACACATTTAAAAATAATTATAATTTAATAAAATCTGTAATAATTACGTATTTAAAAATAATAATAATTTAATTTACAGTTAATAGGTAAAAAAGTTTAATGTAAACAAAGCTTTGCTAAATCTAAAATAGAATTATTACTTGAATAAAACTCTATGCATAAAATATAAGATAAAGTTATGATAATTATAATTTAATTAACATTTATTAGTTAAAAATAATTATAATTTAATTTTAAAATTATTATAAAAAAGACTTTTTTCTCTTTTTATTTTAAAAAGTTGTGTTAATTTCATTAATATAAAATAAGGATATTAATTGAATAGTATTATAAATATCTTAATTATCTTTTAATTATTAATAGAATTATATAACAATTAAAATTTAACTTTAACTTTATAAATAACATTAAGTAGTTAAAGAATATTCAATCAAATAATATATAAGAATAAATTTCGGTAAAAAAAATGGAGTTTAATAGCAATAATAAGTTAGTGTTATATAAAAAAGAATGGAGTATTAAAACAATAATTCTTTGAAGAGGCAATATTGATTCGTATTTAAGCAATAATGGCATTGGTGAGATATAAAATATTATTTTAATTAATAATAATGAAATACACTATTATGGTATTAATTTTTGAAATTGTTGTACGTTGTTTATATCATGCAAAGCAAACAATTTTTTAAATATGTTTTTTTTTGTTTATCCATTATTTGTTTGGTGGAGGTGAAAAAGTTTTATGGATTATTAAATGTGATCATTAATTTAGTATAAATTTTTTGCATTTATTTTCTTATATGGTTCCAAATTTCTTTATATTATTTTAATTGTTTGATGTATTAATTCAATTTTTTTATAGTTTTATTTTTTTCTAAAAAGTTCAAATAATGATGTGCTACAAACTCAAAATTGTATTAAATATACTTAAAAAATAATAAATAGTCTCATTAAAGATATAATAATAAAAAATATAGGGTAAATTATAAAAATAGTCACTCAACTATTAGCGTGTTCCTGTTTTGGTCACCGAAGTTTAAAATTTTCTATTTTAGGCACAAATGTTGCTAAAATTTACTATTTTTTTGTCACTCCTAAATTACTAATATTGGCATTTTTTTATTGATATAATAACAAAATTAGCTCTCTAATGTTTATAAATTTCATCAATTTAGTCTTAATTTTTTTTTTTAAATTTAGCCCTCAAATTCACAAATTTTGTCAATTTAGTTTTATTTCTTAAAAATTCAAAATTCAAAATAAAAAATAATTCAAAGTTCATTTATAGATAAAATATTTTTATCCTAAATGCCATTTTAATTATTAAATGGATAATAATACTTTTAATAGATCATTATGAATTTTGAATCTAAAACAACTTAAATTTCAAACATAAAATTCTCGGTTATAATCTAAATAATACATTTTATAGAAAATGAAAAATTATAGATATGATCTTTTAAAACTATAAAAATTAAATAGAAAAAAAAATAGAGATGTGCCATTTGTCGCAATATCATGCATTTGTGCCTTGTTATTTATACCATTATTTAAACTCTTGATTGAGTTGGTGTAACAAGCCAAATCGATATAAACTCGGTTAAAAAATTATGAGAATGCTCTTCCATAGTTAAAATAAATAATATTATTTTAGGGTATTAGAATCTTTCACTTTAAATAAACCAATAAAAAATATGCATACGATAATATTTAAACTCGTGTCAATTAGATTAATAAACTTTTAAATTTACAATTCAACCAAAACTTCATTTTGGTATAGTTTAAATATTTTTATTTTAATATGTGCAATTTATTATCTCCATCAATTGTATATATTAATAATGTTGTTAATAGACTAAATGTATTATTATAATAATTAAAGAAATGCTACATCATCACTTCCATTAACCATTTATAGGAGAAACGATTTAAAATATGAGTGACCAAAATAAAAATGAGTTAAAATTTTAGTGACTAAATTGAAAGTTTTCATAATAGAATAACCAAAACAAAAATACACTAATAATTTAGGTCACCAATTCTAGAATTTACCCTATCAAATCTTATATCAAAATAGCCGTTATAAACTTTTTTTTAGGCTTTGTTTTCAAAATTGACTCAAATAAATTGATTATCTATAAAAATGACCCAAGTACAAAATATTGTATGAAAATAACATGTTTTTTCCAGTTTGCCAGCACCACCCTCCATCATCCTATAATGATTGTCCGATGTTTGTCCAATATATAAAAAATTATTTTTTTGTACCGACATTGTGTTCACCGACACCGGTATATATATTTTTTTAAAATTACAAGTATTTAAAAAATTCATATATGCTTTTTCAGTGCCAACATTCTTGTTGCCAACACCAGTATTAAGGAAATATATTTTTTTTGTGCTGTCATTTTCGTTGGCAACTATTAAATTATTATTTTCTTTTTTTTTTATATATCAAAAAATCATTACGAGATGATGGAGGGCGGTGCTGGCGTAAGATTTCTGGAACCAACATGAACTATAAAAAAATAAATTATTTTCGTAAAATATTTTGAACCTAAATAATTTTTATAAATAATCAATTTATTTAAGTCAATTTTAAAAAAAAAAAAACCACTTTTTTATGATTCTCCTACAATAACTGTTTTGGCTATTCCCCCGTTCCAATGATAAGAATCACATTTTCACGTGGACTCTAGACATGACCTAAGACTGTTTTCGTCAATAATATAAGGTAAAAATCAATCATGAACCAACGATCTTTGACTTTTTACTCTCATCTTCTTGAATTCAAAAGTTGAGTTATGAATTTTATTCTTTTATTTTACAAAAGTTAAATTTAATTTCTCTAATTAATTTATAGAATTTTAGTTTACCTTACGAAATTTAAAAATTCAAGTGCGTTCAGAAAATAAAGTTTTAGGCTTTTTTTAGTTGATTTGAGTACACATGGAGAATTGAGTAGTCAAACTCTCTAATTTGAGTGTTTGATGAAGGGAGATTTGCAAGAGTTTATTGAGCTAAAACCTACAAAAGACTTTTTTCAACTGACTGGGAATAAGACATCTGACTATACTTGCTAAAAAATTATTCCTTTTGTCACATGCTCTGAAATCTAACAGAGATGCCAATATATTAGTAGTCTTCATTCTATCATTTTCATTTTTCACCTCTAAAGTGTAATGTAAATCTTAAAATAAAAATAAAATAAATAAAATAACTCCACTATGAATATACAAAATCAACATTGTCACGAGAAATTTTCAATCAAGCCCATTTATCATTGAATATTTATGTACTCTTAATTTATTTTTAATTTACTTGTGTAAAATGGTTTCTTATGCAACTTTATATTAATTGAAAAATGCTACTTGACAAATTTATTTGAAGTGTGACATAATTATCATTAATTTACATACTAAGAGCATGACAAAAGTATCACTAAGAATATAATTTACAATTATACTGTTACACTATTAATATTTATTAACTTTCACAAGGTTAATATTTGCAAATAAGGAACTTAAGGAACTTGTTTATTTAAAATTTCAAAAATATTCACTAATAATTTCCATAATGAATGTTTTAATTCTATGATAATAGTGTTTTATTTCAATAATTTCACCCAATAAAGACTAAAGTATTATAAACAAATAAATATTTAACAATAAGAAGTGCCATGCTTCTAATACCTCTCCCTTGGTCCGATCACCGAACCTGAGTTTCAGGATACTACTACAGTTATCAAAACATTCACATGCAAATCATAACATTGAATTCAATTTAAATCATCAAGTTGTTCTAAATACACGCATAATAGGAGTTATGAACATACAAACATAATTTAATAGATTCGACCATGATTAAGAACCAATTGAAAATTTTCAAAACTTGAAATTAAGATTCGATACAAAAGGAACAAGTACTGAAAATTTTATCAAAATAATCGGTACCAAAAATCAATATCGATATCGTTTTGGCATTCTACCATTTTCAAAATACTATTCATTTGGTCAAGTATCAGTACTTGGATCCCAAATATCGATATTTTTACCCAGATGGTCAAAATCACAAGTTTGAAAACATTTTCATGCTCAAAATCAAGACACTATTCATTAAACAACTCAAATATCAAAAGATCTTCATAATATCATTCAAATTAATTTCCAACAATCTCAATCCAAGCATACTCAATAAACAACTAACAACCTTATATAATACACCAAATTGTTCCATTTCCATACAACCTATTCTTACTCACTTACACATACCTTCCACGTACAAGTCATATTCCAATCATTTTAACTTCAAGTGTGCCACATTTGGTATTCAAATAACATTCTCGTCAACGACACTATAATTCATCATGCACATATTGTAACGCCCCAAAACCTGACCTAGAAATTTAGTCTGGATCTCGGAGGTCACATTGATTACCGAAGTGATCGTAGAAAAATGTACAAACAAATTACCTCTAGTTCCATTACATTCATATTTATCACTTTACGAACCAAGAACATTTAATCTTCTAGATCCTAATCAGAAAAATTACGATTAAGTTTAATTTATGAACAAAGCAAGATTACGAGAAAAACAAAAACAGAACTTGTACTACAGTTTTTGTAAAATCTTACAGTTCAAAACAATATAACAAAATGGAAACTAAAAAGAAGAACTATTAATTTATTTGTAACCGTGACTGTCCGAGACCTTCCTACACCAAGTTCAGCGTCAGAGTTCAGTATTGTACCTACAAGGGGAAACACTAAGAGGGTGAGCTACACGAGCTCAGTGTGAGTTCAAAATGATAAACAACAGATTTACAGAAGAAAACTTCAGATGGAAGTTTATCAGCAAAACTTACTTACAGAGATATGCAGAAACAGAAAGCAAACTCGGAACCAACGTCCTAACACACGTAATTGTCAAAGCACATCAACTCACACACACAATACTCAATACAAGCGTTTTCCAGTCAGACAAAATACGGTCCAATAGTCTGACACCCAGAACACCTAAACAGATGCATATGACTACAGTTAACAATTAAAAACCCACCCATACAGCCAAAACACCTCTTTGTCCCCTGATTAGACCCCAAAATAGCTGTTTAAGCTCATCCAACCAAACACACCACATAGGACCTTGAAAGGCCCATCCAACCCTACACACCATGTATATGGTCTAAGCCACTCAGATAATAATACATAGTAAGGCTGGCGTACATGCTGAATAGTACATTGCGATAAACCGTTGTACGAACATGTTGCAGTAAACTGTCAGATCAGATTAGAATCAGTCTTCCTTCTCTTCACAACCAACCCAAATATTTACTTTATGCAAGTATATATATGCATACAGTTTTATAGAAAAGATGAACATGTCGACAGACAATCAGACAGAAATAGATATGCACACACTCCCGGTAAACTGGGTTCAAAATCAGTCATCTCACACAACAATTACAAATTACATATAAGCTGAAGCCCCGTTCAGAATCTTAATTACCCTCACTAAAGATTAGCCAAGGGTCGAAACACGCAGACACATTCTCAAATCGAAAACATGCACTGAACCAAAATAAGTACTTTAGGACCATACAGCCGTGTGCTTCGGCCGTGTGGGGGTTAAAATGCCCATGTAGAGGGAGGCACATGCCCGTGTGAGCCAGATACACGGCCATGTAACTCTCTGTCCATTTGTACTAAAATAGAGTACAGAGCAGACACGACCGTGTGAGGGTCTCACACGCCCCCGTGCCCACCAGACACAGCTATGTGTCCAAAACACATATCCGTGTGGGATCTCTAAATCCCCAAATTAGCCACACGGTTGTGTGGCACCAAATCACTAAATCCCTAACACACGCCCGTGTGAAAATTGACAAAAATCCCCAAATCGCCCACACGGCCGTGTGACACCAAAAATTACCGGAAAAACCCTAATTTCTAAATGCACACGACCGTGTGAATCGGAACACGCTCGTGTGGCCACTCTTCCAGGCACTGACTCGACGACAATGAGTGAAATTCTCCGAAATCCGCCAGCAAAAACCGTTTTCAAGGAAAAAGAAAACAAACCCCAGAAAAAGGAAGAAAAGAACGTCCAGAAAGAAGAAAGAAAAATAAAAATAAAAATAAAAAATAAATAAAAATATAATATAAATGGTTATATCTTTTAACTTAAAACAAAACTACTATTTAACAAAACAAAATAAAATAAAAATATTTCCTCGAAATGCTCACACAAAAACTCAAACCCAGAACCTTGAGATCTACTAACACTCACTAATCCACCAGACCAGCAGGCCCATTCTAACACTTAAACGCACAACTAACCACAATAACACACCCTTCTCTCTGACCCTAACCACAAAACTCAAAATTTCTAACCCCAAAATTCGGGGTGTTACACATAGCAATACTCACCCTTCCCATAATGACCTATAATGCATTTTATAATCAATGTAAATACATCCCAAAACTTAACCAATTCATGACAATTCATAACATAAACTCATTTCTAAGCATGCAACCAATATGCCTCATAGGCACCATCACGCATATTAGACACAAGCAATTATAATTCATACTTAATCCATGATTCAATTCATAATATAAATAGACCATATGCATGTCACATTCCAAACTTTATCATAGACCAAACATCATTTATAAAGTTAACATATAAAGATATATGTTTATAAACAAAATCAACCTAAACCAAACAATATATATATGTCATTACTTAAGCTTGTCATTTTCATTTGCAAATATCATTCAACTTTTACTTAGGTGACCATATGCACATGTTCACATTTATCCAAGCTCAACAATGCCAAAACCCAAACACATTCATTGGATTATAATTATTTGACCATTCTATATACAAAATATATATTAATTCAAAACTCAAACCACAATCAAGAACCAAAGTACCAACATTCAAGATTGACTAAAAATGAATCGCATATATACATGCCACGAAACCAAGTTTTAGGTGATAAAAAACTACTAAATCAATATCAGGATAGTGTGAGCTTCTTGACTATCCGCCTAACATGTTTTGCAAGTTGACACTATATGGAAAAAGGAAACAAGGGAGTAAGTATTATAATTGCTCAACAAGTTCAAATGTATTAAAACCAAATAACTTACCTCAGGTTATTGTAATCACCAATTTTGGCCCGGGTCATTAACCCGGGGCCCAAAGCCAAAACCAAATAAAATCCCAAACAAGCCCATTAAAATAAATAAAAATAGTCCAGTTAATTTACAAATTAGACCCACTTACAAAAACCCTACAAACCAGATTAAACCCAAAAAAACAATGAAATGAAAAGTCCAAAACTCAACAGCCCATTGAAAAATTAGCCTAAACCCAAAATAAAAAAGAAAAGAAAAGGGAAAAGACAAAACAAAACCCTAGGACTCTACTCCACCAACGCCGCTCCCCCATCTTCTACCCATTAGCCACTTGCCCAAGTTGCACCTGCAAAAAGAAAAAGAAGGAGACAAAGACAAAACAAGAGCAATAATGGCAGCAAGAAGACAAATACTATTGTTCTTTTTTATTATTATTATTTTTTTCTCTTGGTTATAAAAACGAAAGAAACGATGTACAAGAGGACCTTTTTTTTTTTTTGGGAAATAAAGAGAAGGCCATAGTCTCAAAATACAAATGAAATAGCAGAGATCAAGCAAAAAAAAAAAACCCAAAACGCATAAAAAAATCAGATCAGATCAGTAACGTTCAAAGGTGATTTTTTTATTTCCTTTTTATTTCGATTTTTTTCCTTCTTTTTATTCATTAATATATGTAGATATATATAAAGAGTATAAGAAAAAGCTTACCCTTAAATCGATAAAAAAGAGAATAATTTTCTGGGTTCCGGCCACCGCGCACGGCGGTCGCCGACGGCGGAACCCACGGTGGTCACTGGCCGGGTCTAGAGCTTGTCCAGAGAAGAGGAGAGCATCCCAAACTTTTTTTCTTTTTTTTTTCATGTGGCAGCAAAGAATGAAATTTTGAAGGAAAATATGGCTTTTATAAGCCATTAAAACGACGCCGTTTCAGGCTTTCAGCTCACCCCCAAAAAACGACGCCGTTTCATGCAATCCGACCCGAGTCAGACCCGAATCGCCTGGGATCCGCGCGTTTCTAGCCTTAGGGGTTATTTATCCTTTCGACCCCTTTGCCTTTTAGACCATCCCATTTTCGTCTTTCCTTCTCTTTTAATTAAAAACTCATATTTTAAATTTTGACTCAATAGGTCCCTAAATCTTTCTCTTATTTTAAATTTATCCGAAATTTTTTTTTTAATTTAACCTCTTTTATTATTTTATTACTTTCACTTATTGCTATTATTAATTATTATTATTTTGTTTAACTAACTTTATTATTGTTATTATTATTATCACTATATTAGTATATTGTATATATTTTGTATCACTATCATTGTTATTTTATTTTATTATTATACTGTTATTATTACTATAGTTATATTATTATCTTGTATATATTTTTATTATTATTATTATTATTATTATTATTATTATTATTATTATCATCATCATCATTATTATTATTATTATTATTACATTTGCTGTATTACTATTATTTTACTATTACTTTTATTATTGTATTATCATTTGCATATGCTAACTTTATTATTATTATTGTTACTATATTTGTATTATTATATTGTGCATATTTTGTATCATTACTATCATTTTATTATTATTTTATTATTATATTATTATTTTATTATATATTTTCCATTACTACTATTATTATATTATTATACTGTACATATATCGTATTATTACTATTATCATTATTGTATTATTACTTGTACATACTAACTTTATCACTATTATTGTTACTAATTCCACCATTATTGACTTCAATGTCATATATTACGTGTATTATGTGGTCGTTATGTCAAATTCGTGTCACATCGTCATTATTCATCGCATGACCCTATTCACGTTTTGAACAACGTTTCTTCAAAACATAACCTAGTTCTTCATCAATTTCACCCAAAAAACTAATTTTTTAAAATAATGCGATATTCCGTGTTTGGAAATTCGAGAGACCGTGCCCTATGTGTTGGGTTTTGGTTCTCTTGCTTGACCAAATAATCGAATAACCTTTTGTTATTTTAATAAATGAGCCTTGGGGATTGAGAGACGACCTTGGATTGAAATTATTGTGTCCTACGTATTGGATGTGATATTTGGTCCCTTCGAAACAAGGAAATCTTAATATTCAATTTTAAGAAGACTTAAACATCTCCAAAAAAAAAAACCTAAATTTCTAAATTTTTAAACTTTCGATATTGGGACATCAATTAATCAATTTGGTACCGATTTTCGGGCGTTGCGAGGGTGTTAATCCTTCCTCGTACGTAACCGACTCCCGAACCTATTTTCTCGAATACTCGTAGACCAAAAACTCCGTTTTAGTAAACCAAAATGTTTTATTAAAACAAAGGTGATCCGATCACACCTAATAAAGGTCGGTGGCGACTCCCGTTTTACTCTTTTTCAAAACCCAAGGTCGATACCCGTTTTTGTCAAAAAATGGTTACGACAGTTATAATTATACACTACATGCTACTTAGCTTGGTAAGGTTTCCCTGCTATCATGGAAAATCACATATAAAAAAGGTGAGTTCAACATTTATCATACTATATAATAACTCAATCACTTAACATTTCAATTCACTTAATTCAACATTTCATTATCATTCATAAAATAAGCAATCATTTAATCAATTCATTATCTTAATCATATGATACAATTTAGATACCCGTAATACATCCCATTTCAAATTAATGTCAAACAATAATTTTCATTTCATAGTTTGAGTTCTCAATCAAATTCATCAACTTCATTTCATAGTACAAATTATGAATCACATTTCATCTCAACTTCCAAATTCATGGATTCATTGAACATAATCAATCAATGTTCCCAACTCATTCTACAATTTCATATTCCATTTCACATCATTTGCCATTTCAAATATCATATATTTCATTTTTGTCATTTATTTCCCTATTAACACGAATTAGACTCAGATAGATACATGGATCCAACCAATACACCAGTTTGACACCTAGCGCCTAATCGGATAAATCCGAAGCAAATAGTTGCGCTCAATGCTATCAATAAGTTTGACACCCAATGTCTCATTGGTATAACTGAAGCCAATTGGCAACCAGTGCCTCATCGCCACATAAATTCGGGGTGTTACACATACGGTTTATTATTTATTATATGTTATTTTTAAACACATTTTTGTGTTCTAAATACATAGTTTTACATGCATACACAAGTGATAAAATTTCTATTTTTATTAATACTTTTTTTATTTATTCAAAATATAATGGATTTTAAAAGTATTAATCCTCTAAAACATCAAGAAAATTTGTAAAATTATTTAAGTTTTAGATTATTATATCAGCAAAAGTATTATGGAGGTCATTGTACTAGTAGTCAGATTACATTTTGCCTTCTTCACCAAAAAAATAAGCAAATTAGTCCTAGTATACATTCAAAGAGGAAACTAATCATTTCTGTTAAAAATTGGTGTGGTTGACGGAATAATTAAACAATTATACGTGGCGTGCTGTATGTACCTCATATTGATATATAGGGACTGATTTTTAATAGTAGAAATAAATATAACAAAAAGACCAATTTACTTTTTGATATAATATATAAAGATTAATTCATCAAATTTTTAAATAAAAATGAATTATAGTTTTACTCCTAAAAAACTCAATTTCTATTATACAGCTCCCTTTGTTCAAATATAGCCCGCATATTTATGAGTAGACAAATCAAAGTTGAAACTAGATTTGAAAACTTGGAATAAGAAAAGCAACGCTGGGTTGCGGCGTTGCACGTGATCAAAACTATTGAATATGCTGCTTCAGTGCTTATAGTCCATATATTATATGCCATAAAACGTTTTTACCATCCGTCTTAGATACGTTATTAATATATTTTGTAATCGTTTAGGCTCGGCTTGATTTGAAATATGAGTTTAAAATTTTTATTTAAGTCTATATATATTTATAAATAACTAACCTAAATTTATCTTAGGCTCGCCTATATTATTTTTTTAAAAATTTAAAATTTAAAATTATATATTTATATTATTTTGATTTTTTATTCATCAAAATTTTTTATTTAATTATGTTAATGTTTTTTATTGTTTACATTATAATATTATTATATATTACTATAGATTTAATTTTTATGTTTATAAATTATATTATAGTATTATTATATATTACTATAGATTAAAGAGCTTAATTTTTTTTACCTAAACTCTCTTAAATTTTAAGTGAACTTTTGAGCTTAAGAAAGTAGTCCAACCCATTAACAAGTCTAATTTAAAGTATCTTCTATTTTATTACGCTATTATTGGATATGGTAATAGGTTTTATTTTTTTTTTCTTTTATTATGCTATTATTTACTAAGTTGGGATCTGTTAAGTTTATCGGGAAGATTAAATGGTTGTTTAAGAATAAAGCAATTGAAATCGGATTGGATTAGTTGGATTGAGAACCGCTCAATATATCAAACAAAGAAAGAAGTAAAATTGGTTAATTGGTGAATTGGTAAGGACCGGGTGAATCCAATTATTTTATTTTAAATAATTTTCTATTTTTATAAAATTTTAATAATTTATTTAATAAAATTGAACAATTCAATAAATTAAAAATTGGTGGTGTAATTCATCCACCCACCAATCAAATCAAATTATAAAGACATTAGTTTAAAATATATATTAATAAAAATTACCAATCAAATTAGTCTGAAAACACGGTGTCTGTCTCATATGATTAAGTTTAGGTTTAAGATTCAATGGTTGTGTTTTTAATCTATTTTTCCTTCTCCATTTATTGATTCTAATATGGTTGTAAAGAAAAATATAAAACATAAAATTTTAATTGATAAATATTGATTAGGGTTGGATTGAGTTAGCTTGTATTAGAAAACTATTATTTATACTGAGTTTAGATGGATGGTACGGTGTGTTTAGTTTATTTTTTGTCTCACGTTATAGTATCACTATAATATTTAATCTCACCATTACCCCTTTTTTATGCTAACCATAAATAAACTCACCGCCAATCCAAACCCACACTTAATCTTGTATGAGCCAAGTCTTTTTGGTCCGACAAGTAGTTCAATCTATGTATTTAAATGTTTCATTTCAAATTTTTTAGATTTAATATATAAATTGGTATCTGAATTTGATACTTTTTAATGTAGTATTTGTATTTTTTATAGCAAATGTGGTACATGTATTTGACAAAAGTTATATATTTTGGCACATATGAAGGTAACAATGTTAACATTTTTGTATTTAATTCAAGTTTTAGAATTAATTTGATGAAAATTTATAATTAGTTAATAATATTATCAATCAACCCTAAAACTTGAATTACATCACATTAATTGAACTGTATTTGATGAATTAAACGCAGAATTAAACAAATACACTGTTAACACTAAATTTATTCTATTAACAAAATCACAAAAAATTCAAACCTAATAATATTGGCAATTAATTTTCATCAAATTGACTGTAACCGCAAAGTACATTACATTTCGAAGGGGAGACAGAAGTTCGAACCTTAGAGACAATATTGTTGGGAGGGATAGCCACAAACCTTGAATAGAGGAGCTCATGAGTTAGGCTGTGCCTAAACATGGTATTAATATACTTTATGTTTGCCTAAGCTCGACATGACCTGAAATATGGGACTAATATTTTACTCAAACCCATTCATATTTGTAAAATACTAACCCAAGCCTATTTAGGCTCGCTCATATTATTTTTTTAAAAAAATATTTATGTTATTTTATTTTAATATTTAATAATTTTATATATTTTTTATTTATTGAAATTTTTTATATAACTATCTTAACATTATTTTAATGTTTATATTAGAGTAGTATATTATATATTTACTATAAGTTTATTTTTTAAATGTGTTATAAATTACATAAAATATAAACATAACGTAATATAAAATATTATTAACGTAAAAATGGGTTGGGCTGGGCTCGAGTCTTGAATGTTCAAGCCCAAGCTCTGCTTATATTTTAAATGGGCCTAGATTTTGCCCAAGTTCATTTTTCAAGCTCAATATTTTTATCTAAACCTTCTCAAATTTCGAATGAGCCATTAAACTTAACAGATAATCTGACCCATAAATAAATCTAACCCTAAAAATCAACCAAATTGAGTGATAGTAAAAGAAATAAAATTTTAAACCACATTTTTTCATGAATTGAATTTTTTTCCAAGTGCAATGCAAATAGTAGGGCACAAGCAAAGAATGTAGCAAAGTTTTCTTTTGGATTGTCATCAACCATAAATATGTGTGTCTAATGGTCTCTCGATTACAAACATTAATACACATATTAATATCATGTGGGGCCAGGGGTTGTTTGAGAGTGCGGTTTAAAATTAGGCGAGGTCTAAAAAAATATTTTTTAGACTAAATAAAGTAATTAAATGTTTAGGATTTTTAATTTTTCACCATAAATGTTTCCTTTTTAGGGTTCTAATTTTTTTTAATTTTTATTGTATTACATTATATATATTTAAAGGGATCTAATTTGTTGTTTCATTTAGAGTCCAAAAATGTGAAGAACCGATCTGTGAATAGTAATAAAACAATATTTAAAAATTAATTCCCAGAAAGAAACTATGGGCCAAGTCAGAAGAAAATTGACGCGGAAGGAATCATTAAGCAACAGGAGAGTTTGGCTACAGTACTAAAAAGGAAATTCCGCACCTGTTATTTGTAATTAGCTTCAAAAAGATTCATGTTTCACGTTGTTCGGGTTGGAACCGGTATATCATAATTATTATATATAAACAAAGATCAAATACCCGGATATACCAGAGAAAAAAACCCTAGCTACCTTACTTATCGAAAATGAACCGGAATTTGATCGAAAGGGAGCGGAGATCCAACATGAGACATCTCTTTTCCAGGCTTTTTTCTCTCCTTCCTCCTCCCACCACCCGAGTATGTTGTTGTTAACTCCTCCTCCTCCTCCTTCTTAGTTCAGTTAAGTCTGGATTCATGTTTATAGTGTGATTTTTTTTCTCTTTGTTTGAAAACATGGGTTTCGTTGTTTCTTTTTTTTTTTTTTTTTTTTGCATTTGTAGAGGTCGGCGGTTCCCGACAGATTGGAGCAGGCCACTGTGTATATAAACCAGATTCGAACACGTTTAGAGGGACTTAACCAAAGGAGGTTGCAACTTGAAGAGGGTAATAGAGGGACAAGTCGGAGGACGATGTTGTCCCCAGTTATAAATATATCAGAATATTCACATGTTTCTGGTATGGAAATAAATCTAATTACGGAATCCGAGTTGAATTTTTCATTGAGTGAGATTATCAGAATCATTCAAGAAGAAGGAGCTGAAGTTCTAACCCTTACGTACAGTAATGGAGGCAATAGGAACATCCTTACCATTCATTGTGAGGTAAATCTCTAATATTTCCATTTTCCCTCGAATATATATGAGAGACACTCACATTAATTTTACACATTTCGTAAACAACTCATCCTTCGAGATATGATTCAAAATTTTGTGTGCATGAAATATAGATAAATTCAATAATAAAATTGTTAATACATTAACGAAAAAAATGTAAACTGGTTTCTGCCTTTTAGAACCAGAGATCCGACTATAATGCACTTGCTTCATTTTGTATCTAGATTGTTGGTAAGGAATAACCTTAATTTTGAAAGAATAAGTAGATTCGACAAAGCTTTATTCATGGATATATATATATATATTATTCACTATATTCATCAAAAGAAAATGGTGTTCAACGTATTCATCAATTTTTTTCATCTAATATAAATGTTTTGGTTCATATATATATATATATTCCTTTTAATTAATGCTAAAACCTTGGCATTCTTGGTTTTCCTACAGGCTGCAATCACTTGTATAAATGGAATCAGTTATATAAATGGAATTGATCGTTCAAGATTGCTTCAGAGATTGAGGATTGTGACTGAAGAATAAAGTTGTCACTGAATTAGCTATTTTCTACCAGCAGTAAAAATCTTTATTATTATTACGAAGAATTATATCATGTGTATGAGTATATAAGTGTCGTTTTCAAATAGTTCTCAAAAGCATAACAACAACATGTGCGTAATATAAACTAAATTAAAATAAAATAAATTAGTTTAAATTGTAAGTAAAAGGAAACTTAAATTGGTACATAAATATGATTAATAATATTAAATGCACTCCAATTGTTTATCATGGTATGGACATTTTTCTTGAATTTGTATCGAATTTACTTGTGACTTGATATATACAAACAATTAATGTGGGAGAAACAATTTGTGTAAAACATTGGAACGAATAAAAATATCAAAAAAAGTTTTGGATGAAGTCAAAAAATTCTTTGTATATACATTCAAACCACTGTTGGTCATATTTCTCTTTACCGAGAAATTGAAGAAGCTATACAAGGGTTTTTTCGGGCCTACTCATATGATACCCAATCATATGGTATCTAAGCTAAAAAATTCTGACACCAATATAAATTCGAATCTCTCTGGTTCAACTAAGACCCCAATTCCTGACCCCACTTTCTACCAAAATCAAGATTGAGAAAAGGAAGTTTTCCAATCGTGGACTCAAACCCATTAACAAAGTCCACTCAGCAGAATAAGACGGTATTTATGACAAAACGGGCCAATATGGTGTCTCACAATGAAGTGATAGATGGAACTGCCATTAAACGACTTATTAGCAAATTAATAGATCACTTCGGAATGACATATACATCACACATCCTGGATCAAGTAAAAGCTCTGAGTTTCATAAAGAAAATATTTTATAGATGCTGGTAGCATGGGTTCAAATCTCATTGTATGTAAAATTTTTATTGTTTTTTATTTAAAATGTAAAAAGACAAAAATACTCTTATAATAATGTAATTTTTTTTTGAACAAAAGGAGATCACAAAAGGTCCAAACGAATTTTATTACGTCCATCACTAATTATGTAACATCACGAATTTTATAATAATGTAATTTATTTATACATGAAAGGTATTTTTATAATTTCGTTTATCAAATTAGTGACTGATTAATTTGTGTGGCATCAATTAAAGTTTAAATAAGAATATAGACTATTATTATTATTATTATTATTATTATTATTATTATTATTATTATTATGAAATTTGCATATAACTATGTTTTGGCTAGTTGGAATAAACTCTTGAAAGTAGTTGAGAAATGATATATTGGTTGTGAATGGAAAAAATGAGATGATAAGTATGGTATGTGTTTTTAGGTATGAACTTATCAACTTGAATGCAACTTGTGGTATGTTTTGCGGATGTATTTATTTATTGAATTATGGTGTCAATGATGGCACATTGGTTAGACACTTAATTGGATGTTTTTAACATGTTTTGGGCTGATTTGATGATGTTTTGAGTAGGTTTAATTGTTTATAAATAAGTTGCTTGATGTCCAAGTAAACATGAATTGGTAAACTTGCATTTAAAGGCACAAATAGGGGCACAAGGGCTGTAACACGACCTTGCTGCATACGACCTGTTTACACGGCCATGTGTTTCAAGTCAGTATGTAACACGGTCTGGGACATGACTTGTGACACAATCGTGTGACCCAACATTGAATTCAACACGGTCTAGCACATGGCCTGCGACACTACCGTGCGAGGGTATTTCGAATGTTAGACGGTCTGTCACACAGCCTGCGACACGACCGTGTGAAATTATTTCAAAAGCTACAAGGTCTGACACACGGTTGGCCACATGACCATGTCCCTGTGTCTCATGGTCTGGGCTATGTCACACGGCCGTGTGACCCCTATTTTTAAAAATTTTTTAAAATTTTTTGTTTTGTTTCAAATCGATCCTGATTGTTCCCAAAAAAATTTTAGGCCCTATAAGCTTGATTTAAGGCTCGTAATTATGATTGTACTATGAATGACATTTGAATTTGAAGATTTGAGTTTTAATTTGGTATTTGAATGATTAATTGTCACTGATTTTATGATTTTTACTGTAACCTTGATCCGGTGACGAAGATGGCTTAGGGAGTTACAGGCTTGCCCGTCTGATTTTTTGTTTGGGCCTAGCTTGTTGTCGAGTTTATCCTTGCTTGGAAAATTCCCTTTTACATCCTTGAACAAGAGATGATCTATCCCATAAATCAGAGTTTCCCTGAAAGTTTTATAAGAAGAGGGCAAACAGCATAACAACAACACAACTTGATCCTCATCACTAATCTCTGCTTCAAGATCCTTTAAGTCTTTAACAAGGATAACAAAGTCACTAATATGAAATCTAATGGTCTCACCTTCGGCCATTCTAAACGTGTAGAGACATTGTTTTAATACTAATCCGTTAGCTAGAGATTTCTTCATATATAAGGCTTCTAGTTTCCTCCACAACGCAAACGATGCTTTCTCCATTAGAACCTCATGTAACACATTATACGTGAAGCATAATTGAATAGCGGATAAAGGCTTTTCATCGAGCTCTTCCCATTATGACTGATCCATATCTACAGGCTTATTCCCTGTAATGACCTTTTTCAGATCGTTCTGAACCAATATTATTGTCATCTAAACTTGCCACAAACTGAAATTTGCAATTTCGTCGAACTTCTCAATATCGAACCTTGAAACTGTCATCTCTGAACGGGTTGATTGCAGAAATTGAACTAGCTCTTCTATCAGTTTGTAGGGGATAAACACAATTAAACAATGAATAAAGTGAATAAAATAATAATCGAAAAGATTGAACACACAAATTTTACGTGAAAAAACTCCTTAAGAGAAGATAAAAAAACCACAGGCAAAAGAAGATTTCACTATAATAAAAAAGAGTACAAAAGATGGAGAGAACTAAAAGAAAAATCAGAAACCCCACAAAAAAAAAAAAAAAAAACCTTTGAAACAAAGAGCAAAATTCTCTTAATCTAAATTATTTTTGTTGTGTAAAACCTAGAGTAACTAAAGCCTATTTATAGGCTGAAATTCGTAGTATATATGACTACAACAACTCTAGGCTAATTAGAGTTTAAATAGAAAACTAAATATAAAGTTTAACTAAAAGAAGAAAAACCAAAATAAACTTTGGTAAAAATAAGAGGCGTTCCCTTACATTTATAAATAAGTTTAATTTCGAAACATTTAAATATTAAATAATGAATTTCATTTATTTTTGGATTATAATTTTTGACATGATTTATCATAGTTATTCAATTTAAAAAGAAATATGTATTTATATTGGGTTCACCTTATTTCTATGTGTTGAAACTATTATAATTTTATATAATTTTTGACTAGTCGTTAATTTGTTTTATGTAAATTTTTAATACATTTGTATATTTATATCAAATTAATGTTATTTTTGAGAGTGTAGTGTGTTTCATTTATTTTTCAATTTTTTACATCTCAGACATTTTATATTTTACTTAATTTATTATAATAATTCAATTTTAACCTCAATTAAGAATTTAATTATAACTTCAAACCAAAAAAATTGAATCATTACATTAACATAAATATCATAGTTAAAGGTTCAATTCAATTATTCAAAGCGAATTGATCCAATATTCTACTAAATATATAAATTAAAGGTATGAATAACCTAATTCAAGTATTCTTAACATTATAGTTAATTTAATAGAAGATATTTAATTTTGAATAATATAATTGATTATTTAGTATCATGTTTATGTTTATACGTGAGTTATGTTTCGTATTTTTCGGATTTTTTCTTTCAGTTAAGTTTTAATTTTAGTTCTTCACTTAAATTTTGATTAGTATAGGTTATTTTAATATTATTTGACCTATAAATTTAGTTTATAATAGATCCTTTTTTTTTTCACCTTAGAAAGATAACTCATAACATATTTAGGTATTAACTTTAACAAGTTTTAAGAGAATTTTGTGTTTACGTTTTGAGGATTCTTATTTTGGATTTAGTTTTATTTCAATCTTTTATGCTCTTCGTGTTTTCTATTTTAGTGATATTATATTTGCCTGTGCCTTTTTATCCTTTTTGAAGAGGTTTTTTAACGTAAAATATTTGTGTTCAATCTTTTCAATTTCTTCTTTATTTTACTTGTTGGTTGCTTAACCAGATTTCCCAGCACTATAAATAATCATTAAAATTACTTAATATATTATTTAAAAAAATAAATATGTAATAATAAAAAGTTTTATTTGGATTTAATAATAAAGAAGTATATAGTTCTAGAATATTTTATATGTTTAACGGTAATGGTTGGGGTTGGGTGAAAGAAATTCATTTATTAATAACGAAGAAAAGTCAAAGTTTGTCATTTTACAACTACTTTTACAACACATGTTTTACTTATGCGTACACTTCACAAATATTTTTTTTCTTTTTGAAGATGACATCAGTCAGTGCCATAAGTTTTTAACATGTTAGGCTTGAGTTGTTTTCTGTTTAAATTTGTGTGTTATTTCGATTTGTGGTTACTTTCGTTTTGGTTTTAGATTTGGAGGTTGAGTTTTTTAAGTCAGGTTATTTTAAGTTATAGTCATATAATGTTTAGCCATTTGGGTTTGATTATTATTGCAATTGAACTTGTTCAAAAGTTGATTACCCGTTTAAGTTTAAAGGTTCATCCAAAATTTAGAAAAGTTTGCACAAACTTATTAAATCAAAAAATAAGTTTGGACAAAAAAAATAGACCCGTTTAAAATATAGGCTAGGTTCGAGCTTCAGATTTCAAGGCCCAAATCCAATTTGTTTTATAATATTGTATTATTTTTATATATTAAGTAGTTTATAATACATAAAAATTTAATCTATACTAACATATATTGCTATAGTTTAAACATATTAAGACAATATTAAATTGCATATATTATATATATAAATTTAATAAATGAAAAAAGTCATAATAATTTATTTGGTCTTCCACCTTAAAAAAAATTTATTTTAGCTTTTCATTTAATTTTTCCACTTTTTTTAGCTCTTAAATTTGCTTTTTTCTTTTGTCAAATCACTTCAAAATATATGGAAAAGTTAATATTTTAACCTTGCTGATGTGGCATACACGTGGATGACATGTTAACATTTAAAGTATTTTTAACATTTTAAAATTCAAAAAATAATCATAAAAATTATTTTTAAAAATTAAAAATTATTAAATATATTTTTTAATATCTTAAAATTTTTAATTTAAAAAAATAATTAAATGGTGACATGTCATCCATGTGGCAATCCACGTGTATGATACGTTGGCAAAATTAACAAACGTTTACATTTTCATTCATTTTGGGCTGATTTAACAAAAAATATAAGTTAAATACCTAAAAGAGGCGAAAAAGTAAGCAAATAGCTAAAATATTTTCTTTTGTAAAGTTGAATGGCCAAAACAATCATTATGACATGAAAAAATAAAAAATTATTAAATAAAAAATTAAAAATAATATGAATATATTTTAAAATTTTAAAAATAATACAGGTAGGCCTAAAAAGGGCTTAGGCTACCCTTTTAAAAATGACTCGGCTCAAGATCACCTTTAACGATAGTCCATATATATTCATTGTGAATGTGATATTATTTTGTCTTACATGCAACATAAAAAGTTAACTAAAAATTCTAAAAGTGCAAAAAATAAAAATAAAAATTATCAAAAGTGTAAAAAATTTATAGAGTTAATTGCACCATACACCCCCAAACTTTGACCTTTATTCTAAATTGGTCCCCAAACTTCAAAACGTTCTAACATCCCAAACTATGAATGTTATGTCAAGGAAGTCACTTCATTATTAAAACTATTAATGTAACCATTAAATGTCAAGTAAAATCTTATGTGGCATAATTTAAAATGAAAATTTTAAATAAAAGCAAAAAGTTGCCACATAACTTTTAAAATTAAAAAGAAAAAGAAAAAGTAAAACAAAAAAAAGAGAAAGTGAATTATAGTTTCTATGAAAGTTTTAAAAACCTCAACACCAAGATTTTTACAATATCTATTTTTACAATATTCATTTTCTTTAAAATTTTTATTTTAAATTATGTCACATAAGATCTAATGTCTTATTTAATGTTAAATTAACAATTTTAGTAACAAAAGGACATTATTGATATAACTTCAATAATTTAAAGATGTAATTATAATATTTTAAAATTTAGGGATCAATCTAAAATAGGTTTAGTTTGGAGATATTAGATATAAATAACTCAAAAAATAATAAAATTATTAAAATATAAAATCAATGTCTCACTTACAATTTTTTTTTCTTTTCTATGGGAAATTATTCATTTTTTTCTTTTAGACAATTATCAAATAAAAAAAATCCTACCAATATTTTTCATTTATTATTGAAGCTCATCTAAGTGATACATAGAATTTATTCATGTTTGAGTTTTTTTATTTAATTTCTTATCATTTTTATAAAAAAATATTTTTTGAAGTTTTAATAATTTAATAATTTATTTTAATTTTTAATTAAATTATTTTCATGGAATATAATATAAAATATTGTCTGAATCTAAATTGCTTTTTTTTAATAACCTTCTTTCTTAGAGAAAATGTGATTCTTGTTTTTTATTTTTAATGATTTTTAAGATTAGCACTCGAAGAGATGTGAGATTACTAGATCTATTCTACTGAGTTATTTGATTTATTGGATTACTTGAAGATGCAAGATAGATTCAAAAAGATTAGAGTATTTGTATTATTTATAATATTAGTGATATTATAATATTCATGATATTGTTAGTATTTTCATAATATTATTATTATTGATATTCTTTATTTTTATTTTTTATTAGAATCGAAAATTTTAATTATAATAGAAAAGTATAATATAAGTTTCTAAATATATATATCTTGCATTTAGACAATCACTAATGAATACACGTGGAATATCATGCATTAAATTAAACTTAAATGACTAAACATGAAATAATCATAGCTCGAAATTATATAAATCCAAAATGATACGATTCAAAAAGCTCAACCCTCAAATTCAAAATCAAAATGACTCGTACCTAAAATTACCTGAATTCAAAATTAATATTAATCTAAAATAATCCAAATATGAAAAATTAAATAATTGTGTAAAGAGGAAAAAAAAAATATTATTCAAGCTTAAGTTAGCCGTTAAAGGGAAAGAAATATTAGATTAGCCAACCCTCAAGATCTCTTTCTATATTTTCAAGCCTATGTTATATTGAAATATTATAATGCCCCAAAAATTTAAGAGTTTATTTGTGAGAATATGAGTAATTAGAATTCTGTATTTGTGGTTCTATGCTCTGCTTCTGTGTTTAGCGTTTGGAGTTTGAATCGTCTCATTAAAAGTTTTGTTGTTTTGGAAATCAAACCATAAGCACGTGTTAGCCACTTAAGTTCGATTCAGTGTGAAATTATGACAATAATGAGTCTGTTGGTTTACTGGTTAAGCATCTGTCTGTATTTTGTCTAGTTCCGAGTTTGAATTCCATAGTATGCGTTAGGAATATATTTTTGTCAAGTGTCAGAAATCGGCTTTCTTCTTCTTTTATTTTTTTCTTTGTCAGTTCTATAGTTTTCTTCTTTTCGGTTGATTATTGTGTTAATCAAAAGTGGTGAGAGAATACAGATTAACAAAAATTCTATTGTTAGTCACTGATCCGGAGGCTGTTGGTAAGTAATTGTTAATGCGAGCATCTTCGTGATTTTTCTATGCCTTGTAAATTGTTTGGGACGAAATACTTTTGTGAGTTCGAGAATCTTTTCTTAACGATTGTGTCTTTACATATCAGGCAAAGCTTTTAACACCAAGGAATAACAACCAGGCAATCTCTGTGATTGTTGCTGAAGTTTCAGTAAGTTTGGAATGTTTGAAGGTTTTGTGTCGAAACTTTCGACATGGAATTTAAGCTAGCAATCGGGAAGTTCTATTGATTAATTGGCTAAATTGTGTTACTGAATGCTTGTTTTAGGCTTCGAGGATCTCTAGAATCGTTGTCTCTTCGAAATCTTTTCAGATGAGTATCGAAAACCTTAGTTTTTGCAAGTTTCGTCGCCGAAAATGATGGTTGTCGACGCCACACGGCCAGGCACACGGGCATGTGACTAGGCCGTGTGAGCCACAAGGTAGTGTGGCAGGCAGTGTGATCGGCCTTGTAACTCACTGTCTGTTGATTTGTGGCCACACGGGAGGGAACACGGGCGTTTGTCTAGGCCGTGTGTGACCATGTTGGTACAGGGTTCACACGGGTAAAGGACACGGGTGTGTGTTTGGGCTTTGTAACTCACTTTTTGTCGATTGAAACCACACGGCCAAGGAAACAGGCATGTGTCCAAGCCGTGTAACTCATTGTTGGGGTATTAAAAGCCACATGGGTAGGGACATGGGTGTGCACCCAGGCCGTGTGAGTCACACAGACTAGGACACGTGCATGTGTCCAAGCCGTGTAACTGACTTTTTATGTAGCCAGGGCACACGGGCATATGACCCGGCCATGTGATAGATAATTAGGCCAGAAAACTAACTTTTGAGGCTGAAAATGTTACTTAACCTTGATATTGGTTTCTGCAACATAAGAACAATAGAATTTGGTTATATGAGATCTATCTGATACACTGAGACTGAATTGTAAGTAATAGTATTATATGTGCACTATGATATCAACTCTATTCTGGAACAATCTTAGTTGATTGTATAATGAATTAGAACAACTGAACTTATGATATGGATAATTGCATTCTGCACTAACATGTGGTGGGAGTTTGTGAAAAGGGAGGAAGTTTGTATTGAAATCGTGGCTATGCCACAATAAGTATCACTCTGAATCTGGTGCTTGTCGCATATTGATCTAGAAGCTAAGCTGCGTTTTTGTGAAAGTGTCATTGAACACTCTAATGGTGTGCAGGGATGGATAGGCATTAAATGTCCATAGTGGTGTGTTGGGATAGCCGAAGTTGGTGTGTAACGGGTGGAAATAGGAACATTGCATCTGAATTGGATCTGAACTATATCTGAACTGGAATAGTATATGTACATATATGTTACACCTCTATTTTGAATATGGATTAAACATGATTCTATGTCAAACTGAATCTCTGAACTGGAATTTCTTTATAAGTAACCATTGTTGAATTACATTATTTTACGCATTAAGTTCACAACTCACCCTTTTATTGATTGGATTTCAGGTGGTAATCAGTCTTGATCGGATCGGTGTTGCGGAAGCTCGGTCAAACATTTAACTTTCCTTTTTAGCATTACTATTAGGGGATTATGTTTTATGATGTTATGGACTTATGAAGGTCATATGTTTAAATTAATGTTGTGATGAATATTACACGACTATTGGTTCAATTTGACTATGATATGATACTATGAATGTTAATACGGATAATGTAACTCTCCAACTTGGTCTGGATGTCTAGGCCGGGTTTAGGGCATTACAAATATATATTATCATAATGATTTAAGTGAAACCCTAAGCCTTCAAAATATTAAATTTTAGGTTAATTGCATCATTAATCACTAAACTATAGATAAGGTTTTTTTTCATTTAACTAAAAACATTATAATTTGATCATTAAGTTATTCGAAGGTTTTCATTTAAGTCACTGAACTATTTTAAAAAATTTATTTAAGCTACTGGATTGTTAAGTGTTTTTTTTTTAAAGAAGAGTTCTGCCAATGAGCTCCAAATGACGATTCAACAATCGATACATTGGATCAATATTTATCAATGAGTAGAATAACTTACCTTAAATCCAAGTCGATCTAACGATCAATGAGTAGTTCGTAGATTCGTGACATCCAAAACTGTTTCACATAAAAAAACTAAATTGTAGAAAAAAGAAAAGGAAAGTGAGCTTTCGATTACTGCAGATAGTGTAAATAAATAAAGCTATATGACATCGATTTTAACAACCTAGTGATTTAAATGAAAATTTTTGAATAATTCAATGACCAAACTGTAACTTTTTTTAGTTAAATGATTGAAACAAAAACTTAGAGATAATTAAGTGACTAATGGTATAATTTACCCTAGATTTTAAACTATTATTCTTGTACGCGTGTGTTTCCCATTTAGTATAATTTTGTTTCTTTCTTTGGGTACATATCTATTACTTCACATATGTGTTTTTTACCAAGTTTTTCTAACATTTCTTTTAAAAAATTCATTAATCTTTTTCCTCTACGAAAGTCGGTCTATTATAATTTAATATAAATTACTTAGTTGTTTTAATAAAACTCTTTTTTATTCGCTTTTACCAGAAAATTCTTAAAATCATTTTAAGGAAAATTTTCTATTTTCAACTAAATTTTATTATTATTATTATTATTATTATTATTATTATTATTATTATTATTATTTGGTACACTAGTAGTGGAAATTTTTAATTCCATAAGTGAGGTTGAGATTTTACCATTTATTCTTAAATTGTATTTAAAAAATTTAAAAATAAATAAATAGGACATTTGCCAAAATATGACTCTCACTTATGAAGTTAAAAATGTTTGGTACTTATGTACCAAATAATTACCACAAATATTATTATTATTATGATTATTATTATTACCACTTTTTCTCCTACTCATTGTTCTCTACAAAATCATATCTTCACACTATTTAATTATCTATAAATTGAGAGTAAGCGAAGTTGAAAGAGTCTATTATTCTTCTCTAATTCCAATCAATAGCCTCTGAAATATTTGATATCTTTAAAGTCTCTGGAATTAAGCAAGAGAGTCCTATGGATGATGTTAGATCTAGCAATACTTCTCTCATCTTTAGTGTTAATGACACTACGAAGAATTGCTCTAACATTAATCAAAGTGCAAAGCATAATGAGGTAAACTATTAGCCAGTTTAATTTCCTCATATATGTATTCTTTATATAGTAGATTATTCATGTCAAATTTATCAAATTTTAACCTTTTTTTTTCTTTTGTTAAAATTCTCCAGGTAAGTCCGTGCAAGGCCGAATAAATTAGTAAAATTTGATGAGATCTGACGATACTCTTAACAAAGAAATTAATTTCAATTTATCAACTTTTTATGTTTCTGTGGGTTTTTTTTTTTTTGTCTTTTTAAGGAATACCATCAAGTAGATGCTCGAAAGATATGTTTGATTGAAACGGGCAAAGAAGAAAACGAAAGAAGCATAGACTTGAATCTTGAGTTAACTCCGACAGGTTTGCCCTCGAAAATTTGTTTATCTACTAACCAATGTTTGGAGATCTCATCGACATCACTATCGGCAACGTCACACATGCTTCGGAATCAACAAGATTCTTCTGGTGAAGAAGTTGAGTTCAACAACATAGCACTATAGGAACCATCACTTATTGTGATGGGTTGTTCTCGTTGTTTGATGTATGTGATGGCATGTAAAATCAACCCTAAGTGTGTCAATTGCCAAACCTCTGATCATTTTATTGATGTAATTCATAAAATAATCTCCTAAAAAACCAAAGAATGCTTAGTTTATTTTAATTTTAATATTGTTCTCGAAACTATATAAGCAAGATGTTGCTCCATTAGGCTTTAACTTCAAGTGTAATGTTGTTCTCCAAAAGCTATTGCTCTATTAAGTTTGAGGTTCAAGTTTAATGTTTGGTTTATTTTAATGTTAATGTAATTAAGTTTTAATTTTAATTTTATTCTTGTTGTCCAAATTACATATGTAAGATATTGTTTTATTAAATTTTAATTTTAGTTTTGTTCTCCAAACTATATCTTATATATTACTCTATTTATTTTCTCTTTCCTTCCAAACTCTTGTTAAATTATTTATGATAATTTTATACCTTGTCATCAACATTAAATGTTATTTTTAAATCGAGAGATTAAGAGTGAATTAATTCAGCCATGTGGGAAGAAGGATGTAAATTTCAAACACATATAGAATTATAACTTTTTGTAATTATTATTTTAATAATTAGATTTTCATTCAATTTCTTTGTACTATCTAAATAAATCTTAAAAAATAATTAAAAATTAGTGGTTAAAATATCCAATTACCAAGTTTGCACCTATTAAAATTTGTAAATTTTGTTATAAAAAGAAAAAAAGTCTAAATAAAGTAAAAAAGGAATATTTATTTCAAAATAAATAATTAAAAATTAGTGGTTAAAATATCTAAATACGAAGATGACACCTATTGAAATTTGTAAACTTTTATAACAAAAAGAAAAAAAATAATGTCTAAAATAAAGTGAAAGTTCCACATACTCCTAATCACAATGTAATACTTTAAACCCGATCCTAACATTATGATCATATTTTGAAAGTTACATTAATAAATCGAAACTTCGATCCTTTGTTCACAAAACGTATTTTATTCTGGAATCAAAAATAGAAATTATTATAAAACTTGCCTCATTCCTTTGATAAGAATATTTGTCAAATGAAGGCGTGTGCGAGGATTTTGAAATATTATCTTATAAATCTCAATATATTTAAAAACATCATGCGATCAACTTTATTTACTTGCTTTGTGAAAATGCGAATTCCCGATTAAAATTTTGCAGTGGAAAGTTTCTTAGACTTGTTTAACCATGAAAATCAAAGGTTAGGTTTTAAATCGTCAGAAAACATGCCGAATTTTAAATTAACTAATTAAAATACTAAACAAATCCAAAAAACCAAAATTAAAGTCCAAACAGCCCATTTGTCCAAAAGTCTATAAAATTTAAAATAAGAGTTACTGCATAAGTTTTATACGGAAAAAAAAATGGACTAAGCTCTCGAACGCCGCCAAATCCTAAGTCTGAAGGTTACTTGAAAAATTAAACAAACATAGTGAGCTAGAAAGCTCAGTGTCTGTGCCTTGACCCACAAATAGAATCAGGTATACAAAATCATATAACAGAATTCATGCATAGATGCATATACCAGAAAAAACTGATAAAAAATTTCAACATGTTTAGCATGGCAGAATCATACAGAATAATCTTACCCTTATCCACTACGCACTAGCTATGTCCATCCAATCACATCAGTCAGAG
The DNA here is from genome assembly GCA_025503065.1 of Gossypium bickii. Classification (NCBI taxonomy): domain Eukaryota; kingdom Viridiplantae; phylum Streptophyta; class Magnoliopsida; order Malvales; family Malvaceae; genus Gossypium; species Gossypium bickii. Next base: position 58,401,077 of record CP106721.1, on the reverse strand, counting down.
CTACTAGAATCCATCCATCCATTACACCAAAATGTGGTCGTTTGCCACTCAGAAAGTATTGCCAAATCCCGAATTTGGGGTTAGAAGAATCAAGGTTTGCTAGTTGAGTCAATGGTCACAATTAGATTTTTAAGTTTAACCTTGTTTTTTTGAGACAAAATGAGCATGTTGGTTTAGTGGTAAGGTGTTAGCTTATTTTTGGTCTTGTGTTCAAACATCTGCATGAGCAAAGTAGAATTATTTTTGCTAATTCCTGTCAAATTTGAGTAGCCGAAATCTGATAAGTTAGGATTTTGGTTTTAGAGTATTTTACTTTTTGAAAGTTAGAATCCCTACAATTTTTCCTAGTGTCGTTTCCCTCATTCCCACTCACATTTTCGGTTTTGACTAGTTTTGTCATTGCGTTTTTCTTCTCCACCATCTTCTTTCCATCTTGTTCCTTGTTTTTCAATAATTTCAATTGGTTTCGCTACTAGTATACGAATAAATTCAGGCAATTTTGTGTCGTTTTCCCTTTGCGTTTAAGCTTTCATCTTTGACATCTCTTTAGAGTTTTGATTGCCCTTCTATATTTTTGCTCAACAAGGATTTGAAATGAGTGTAGTGTAAGTGCTGCTTTCCTAAGTTTTAGATCAATTTTTATTCGATTCTTTTGTATCGATATGATTAAATCCTTATAGGTTTGGTGGATATTTGTAATTAATTTTTTAGATTCATATAGAGAGGAATCGAAAGACTGTTAGTCCTTTAGAAACGTGTTTTCAGGTGTGTTTCTTGAACACTTGTAATTGGTGGGTGCTTTATGGTATTAAATTCGTATTTTACAACAAGTTTTGGTGTGATTTTTAGACCACGCGGGTAGCCACACGTGCATGTACCGCACACGGACGGTCCATACAGTCATGTGTCGCTTAAAAGCTAAGGTAATTTTCTAGTCACACGGCCTGGGGTGAGTCACACGGGTTGGCACATAGCTGTGTGAACTTTGTTGGGGATTTTGTCGATCACACACGGCCTAGGGTGTTTTCACACAGCTTGAGACACGACCGTGTCTCCCCTGCTTCTTAATTATGTATTTTGTCACACAAGCATAGAGAGTTACACAGTCTGTCCACATAGCCATGTACCCCTGTCACACGATCTGAACACTCCCACACGGCATAGCCACACAGTCGTATGGTCTTATTTTTGCAGGTTTTTATCCTTTTTTGTAAATTGATTCATTTTAGTCCCTGAGTGATCCCTTGCATGTTTAAGCCTTTTAGGAGTAATTGGGACATTGATACTGATTGTTGAATGTCTATGAAGGTACATTACTGTTTGGATTCATATATAAATATGTATACATATGTTTAAATTTCGTTATTCAGGTAGGATGCTAATATGACAGTGTTATACTAAATTTTGTATATAAGATCGTTCGGATGTGTTAGTTAGAATTTATGGATGTTGTTAATTCTGTTAAATGGTGTTGGATACAATTATGCTTGAGGATATTTGGAAACTGAATATAAACATGTTCGATTTTGTATATCTGTATGCATAACACTATTTGCATTTGCATTTGTGGTGAGGATAAGGTTATGAAATGAAGGAAGTTTGTTTGGCAATTAAACCGCATTTTTTAATTTGGCGGTAAATCCGTAATAATGTTGGCAGCTTGACTGCTTAACATTCCAGTGGCATATGACCACTTTAAGGTGTGTTTCAATTGGACGAATCCACCATAACCTAGTATTGGTGTGTATTGGATGGATGGGTCTAGTGTATCCTATCCGGTGTGCAGGTTGGACGGAGTTGGTGTGTTGGGATGGTTGGGTGGGATTTATTAGCAATTTCACGTATTTGAGTATTTCCTACATATATGGACATTGTAACATTTGTGAAATTGAAATGCTTTATGTGATATGCTTTGTTACCATTAGTTATTTGAGTTTTCTATACGTTTGTTTGACAGTTCAACTCTATCTCTTTACATTGTTTTAAACTCACACTGGGCTTCGTAGCTCACCCTTTTAATTTACTATTTTCAGGTAACTCGCGTGGTTAGGTCTTGGAGTCAGCAAATTGGAGTTTTTCATTTTGATTTGACTTTAATAAAGTTTTTCGTAAGATATAATTATTTATTTTTCAATAGTGGTATGAGTTTTTGGTTTTGAGCTAATTTTGTCATTTCATGCATAGGTTTTAGCCAACTAAACTGCTACTTTTCTTTAATAATCTTTCAGCTCTTAAGTAATAATTTATGGATTTTTGTTTAAACTAATATGTCAGATTTTCCATTGCAAATCTAATTTTGAAACTTCATATTAGGATCGTCCCGATTAAGCAACGAACAAGTAAAAATAGCAAAAGAAATTGAGAAATTGAGCACACAAATTTAACGTGGAAAAACTCCTCCAAAGAGGATAAAAAACCACGGGCAAAGATAATTTTACTATAATGGCAAAAGAACGAAGAGTATAAAAGATGGAGATAAAAAACTAAACCTCGAAAACCCGAAAACAAAGAACCCTCAAAACATAAACACAAAATTCTCTAAATGTGTTATGAGTTCTAATCTCTAATGGGTGTTTTTTCTAAGGTTGTAAAAGAGCCTATTTATAGGCTAAATTCATAGGTCAAATAATAATAAAATAATCTAAACTAATAAGTGTTTGATTGAAACAAATAAATAGAGTTTAACTAGAAGATTACTTCTCAAATTTAACTGAAATAGGAGTCATACTTAACAAATCTCCACCTTGACTCATATTTCCACAATGCTATCTTTGCCAAAGCCCGCCACGAGCCTATCTTGAACCATGCAGGGAATTAACTGAGTCGAATCTGTGCTTAGAAACTAGAAGACTTCTAGCCTTCGACTTGTACACTGTCAAATCAAAACTAATCTGGGTTTGATTTTCACGAACACAGTGCCCTAACTTTTTAAAACCCGCATCCAAAAGAAAACCTCTCTTCAACGAAACGGTCATACCTTTTGCCCTTCTATGACCAAGTTGCCTCCGCTTTAAATGAGTTGACTTCGACTTTGTAACGGACGAGGGACGTCCGATTTCACATGTCAATGTAGATCCTTCCAGAATATAAAGACTGTCAGTTCTTTTACCTTTTAACAAAATGAGAGCTCCACGAGATACTTTAATACCGTTCGACTCAATGTTGATTCTGCATCCTTTCAAGTCTAAAATACTCAAGGAGATGAGATTCTTTCGTAAATCAGGTACATACCTGACATCTGAGAGTGTCCTAATCGTCCCATCGTTTATCCTAATTTTAACAGTACCAATACTAATTACCTTACTAGATGAATCGTTTCCCATGCACATAACTCCACCTTCAACCGAACTGTATGTGGAGAACCATTCTCTATTGGGACACATGTGGAAAGAACATCCCGAATCTAGGATCCACTTGGACGTGAGCTTGGAGTTATCGCTCGTTGACACTAACAAGAAATCATCACCACTTTAATCGGCCAAATTAGCACCAGTTACATCTTCCTCGTTACTCTCAGCAGCTTTTTTCTTTCACAGTTTATAACAATCTGCTTTGATGTGACCTAACTTTTTACAATAGCGACACCTTTTTTCTCGTTTCTTTGATGCTACCAAAACGGAAGCTTGCTTATCTGTTTTGCTATCCAAACCAAACACATTGTCTATGTAACAACCCAATTACGACCCTAATCGGAACGGTGGTTTCGGGACCACGAATCTGAATTAGAAAAATATTTTTATTATTAATTTGATGTCTATGTTATGTGGTCAAGCATATGTTAAAATATTATTTAGTAATTTGTGTTTTTGGGTGACTAATTTAAGTGAAAGGATTAAATAGTTAAAGTAGTAAAAGTAGCCTTTATTAAGTTGGATGGTTTAAATTGAGTTGTTTCTTTATGCATGGGGATTTAAATTGTAAATTCTTCATGTTAGAGAAGAGATGGACGACATTGACTTAAAAAGAGATAGTGGAAGATGTTTAAATTATTTTATATAATAAATAGTAGAAGGGAATAATACTATAATATTAAGAAACCATTAAAATAAGAAAAACAAAAAGAAAAGAAGACACCATCATCTTCATCTCTTGGTACCGAAATTAAAAGGGAAAAGAAGGGTTCAAGCTCTCTCCATTTTCGGCACTTGCATGTAAAAATAAGGTTAGCAATTGAATTTAGTTTTTATTAATTTTGACATTTTTGAGGTTGTTGTCATGTATATTAACTAGCCCATACTTGAATTTTTGCTTTGATAGTATGTTTCGAATGTTTCCATGGATAAATGATAGTACATGTTGTAAAAAAACTAGATTAATAAGATTGTCCTTAGAACTTTTGATGGATTTTGATATTAGGATAATTTTGCTAAAAAGAAAATTTATGAAAGGATTAAATGGCAAAATGAATGGAAGAAATAAGTTGATAGAAGGGTAAGGTACATTCGGCCCTTAATGGATGTGGTTGAATTCTTAATAATTTGTGTTTTTGGGCTATATGGACTAAATTGTAAACAATGTAAATGTTGGGGGTAAAAATGGTAATTTGTATAATTATGTACTTTGGATTAAATTGAATAAAAATATGTTGAAAAGAGTTCCATTTGACATTATTTTAGATCAAAAACAAAAGGAAAAGGATTTGGATCGAGGAAAAGCTAAGTTGAACGACTAGCCGAGAAGTTTAATTCGTCGATAACCGAGGTAAGATTTAAGCAATTGGGTTAAATTGAATTTTATTTTATAAATTAGACTTTTATTAAGAGGAGATAGGTATGTTAATTTATACATTGCCGAATGCCTTAATATGTTTGTTTAAAATTGGCCGAATGAGAGGTTGTTTATAATTTGGGTATAATTGCATAAAAAGGACACTTTGATGTTGATAATGTAATATAAGTATGTGAGATATTAAGCTAGAATACAATTGATTTTTATTTATGGATCGGTTGGATGCATGATAAAGGCTTGGCCGAATGGGTTATAATATTAGATAGAAAATATTAATGACATATTATGGAGTATGTAAATATATGTGATTCATTGGATTGACTTTCATTTATACATGTATAGGACGTAATGAATAATGGATTATGAAAGGCACTAAGTGTGCGAGCATGTCACCGAGCACTAAGTGTGCGAAACCGGTTACAGGGCACTATGTGTGCGAATTATTAAAATAACGGCACTGTGTGTGCGATACGTTACGGAAAAACGACACTATGTGTGCGTATAATTAAAGTAACAGCACTGTGTGTGCGATACGTTACGAAAAGTCGGCACTATGTGTGCGAATAATTAAAGTAACGGCATTGTGTGAGCGATACATTACAAAAAGTCGGCACTAAGTGTGCGGAAAATGCTAAAGTAACGGCACTGTGTGTGCGATACGTTACTAAATTCTGGTAGTGATGACACAAGTTTGGTATATATATATGTTAGGCTCGTTTTTTGAAGATGAGTACGAGTAATATTCAAGTATTTCATTATGCCATGTACTATTATTTAAGGTTGGAAGGTAGGTATTTAAATGTACGTGTTATGTATATTTTATCAAAATTAATGGTAACATGAAGTGGAGGTATAAGATTCGGTAAATACATGACGTATATATTAATTGTTAATACATGATGGTGATTTATGGAAGTAGGTAAAGTTTATAATTATCGATATATATATGTGTGTAACTAATTCAATATTGGTTATTCGGTAAGAATGATTTACATGAGATTTGTTATGAATTTTTGAATAATTTTTATTGTATATGAATTGTTTAAATCTTACTAAGTTGGGGAAGCTTACTTTGTTCTTGGTTGTTTCTGAATTTGTAGATTTCTTTTTGGGAAGCTTGGCTCGTGCTTAGGGATCACTTCGGAAGTACATCATACTATCACCTATTTTGGTATTTTATAAGATGTTTCTCTTTTGGAAACTTATGGCATGTATAGATTAAGTCTTTTGGGTCGTGTTGGAAGATCTTGTAAAGCTGTATATATTTACATATGCCATGCGAAAATGGCTATGTTTCTTTAATCAAATTAGTTTTTGGTTGATATATATTATGGATTACTATTTAAGTATTTTGGTATGCATATATAATACCTAGTTGAAAGTTATTTCATGATAGAATTTTGTTGATATATTTATATATATTTATGAATGAAATTTTTGTGACTAGACATAAACGGAATCAGTTGCATCTTGTGCATGTGTTTACTAAATGTGATACATTAAAGAACTATTAAAATGTGAACTTTTTGGGGGTATTCGGTTAGGTGTAATTTAATTTGGAGTTTGAATTTTCCCTTTTTAATGATAATATAAGTTTTGATATGTGTTGTAAGTAGTTAATTCATTGGTATAATATCTTAATAAAGTATACTTGTAATGAAATATTTATATGTATGCATAAGGAACAATACCGAATGTGGCAAGAAACTAGGTGATAATCAAGTTGTTCTTTTGAAACCTTGTTCACGGATTAACCACATATGGTAATGCAATAAGGAAGGTACATATTCGTATGTGATGCATATGGCCTTAAATGTTATATGATTGATTGATTGATTGTGATAATGGAAATGAAATAAATGATTAAGCAATATATGTATGATCGGTTTATGTTTTTGGATAGGCTATTAAATGGTATTTTGCTATATGATCATAATTAGTTCGTATTCGATGTTAATGATATTATTTGTGTTATGTAAGTAAATGAATTGATATTAAACGAGATACACATGTTAGTTGTGATGGTAGAATTTGGTATACTTCGGTCATAGTATGTGATCTTATAAAGCACATTGACTGGTGTGAGGTTTTGTAACGCCCGTAATCCTAATCCGGCGACGGATACGAGTTAGGGATGTTACAGTCTTGTTTGTCTCTACTCAACAAATGACCCTTCACATCTTCGAACGAGAGTTTATCTCTGCCATAAATCAGGGTCTCCTTGAAATACTTGTATGAAGGAGGTAAAGAGCACAATAATAGCATAGCTTGATCGTCATCGTCAATATGCCTCAACATTCTTTAAATCATTTAAAAGAGTAATGAATTGACTGATGTGATCTCTAAAAAGCTCACATTCGTTCATGCGAAACGTAAATAGACTTTGTTTCAACACTAAACGGTTAGCCAGAGACTTAGTCGCATAAAGAGTTTCTAACCTTTTCCATAAGGCGGATGAGGTTTTCTCCATCAATACCTCCTGCAATACCGTATTCGCGAGGCACAACTGGATTGCAGACAAGGCCTTTTCATCAAGCTCTTCCCATTCTGTTTTATTTAGATTCTCAGGCTTTTTCCCGGTAACAACCTTTTTCAAACCGGGTTGAACTAGAATTACCATCATCTGAACTTGCCACAGATTGAAATTTGTCTCACCATCGAACTTCTCAATTTCAAACCTTGTTGCTTCCATATCTGAATGGGCTGATCTATAAAAAAATAAACTAGCTCTGATACCACTTGTTAGGATCGTCCCGATTAAGCAACGAACAAGTAAAAATAGCAGAAGAAATTGAGAAATTGAACACACAAATTTAACGTGGAAAAACTCCTCCAAAGAGGATAAAAAACCACGGGCAAAGATAATTTTACTATAATGGCAAAAGAACGAAGAGTACAAAAGATGGAGATAAAAAACTAAACCCCGAAAACCTGAAAACAAAGAACCCTTAAAACGTAAACACAAAATTCTCTAAATGTGTTATGAGTTCTAATCTCTAATGGATGTTTTTTCTAAGGTTGTAAAAGAGCCTATTTATAGGCTAAATTCATAGGTCAAATAATAATAAAATAATCTAAACTAATCAGTGTCTGATTGAAACAAATAAATAGAGTTTAACTAGAAGATTACTTCTCAAATTTGACTGAAATAGGAGTCATACTTAACACTTCAGTTAACAAAATTCCTAAGCCCAATTTGGTTATAAAGATAATGCATAAGTTGTTAATTTGGCTTTAAATTAATTTTCAGCAACAATTAAACTAATGTTTGGTAAACGTAAGATAAGTTTATTACTGGATTTTGTTAAACATGAGAAAAAGTGGTTTTAAAAAAGGGTATTGGTGAAGTTTGAACAGTTTTTTATGTTTTAAGCCATTTCGGTGGCCAATGTGACTTCCAGAATCCGGTCAAAATTTTGGATCAGGTTTTGGGGTGTTACAAGTATGCAACTATGCTGCCATAAATAAATTGCGGAAAATCCACCAGATTTATATGGTGCAGTTAAATTGATAGGACCACAGTTCCTCCATCACATAACTATATCCCACCACAATGCACATGCAGAAACATAGTACATATTCAAATGCAATCAAAATAATCATGCTCTTATATGCTCAAAAGAACAGAAACATGCTAATGTTACAAACGGGTTACAGATCTGGTTTACAGTTTTTATGCCTAACGTGCTTTCAGAAAATAGGCGAACGCATCAAAACAATATTTTTTTCCCCATAACTATATCCCATAATTTTATGTCATGTCATACACGTGGATGGCATGTTAACATTTAACTTATTTTTTAACATTTTAAAAATTCAAAGAATAATTATAAATTTTTTTAAAAATTTAAAACTATTAAAATTATTAAAAGTATAAAATATATAAAATATATTCTTTAAATTTTAAAAAAATTAGTTAAATGGTGACATATCATCCATGTGGCAATCCACGTGTATGACATTCTAGCAAAATTAACAAACTTTTACTTTTCTATATATTTTGGGGTGATTTGACAAAAAATACAAATTCAATGGCTAAAAGAGGTGAAAAAGTAAATGAATGGCTAAAATGATTTTTTTTTGTAAAGTTGAAGGGCAAAAAATTCATTATGCCATGAAAATTTAAATTAAAAATAATATAAATATTTTTTAAAAAATTTAAAAATAATATAGGTAGACCATTAGGGGCTTGGTTTACCATTCTAAAAATGGGCTCGGCTCATAAACACCTTTTACGATAATCTATATGTATTCATTGTTGATATGACACTATTGTCACATAAAAAATTAATTAAAAGTTCTAAAAGTAAAAAAAAAATTATCAAAAGCATAAAAAAGTTATAGAGTTAATTGCACCATACATCCCCAGACTTTGACCCTTATTCTAAATTGGTCCCCAAACTTCAAAACATTCTAACATCCCAAACTATGAATGATATGTCAAGGAGGTCATTTCATTATTGAAACCATTTATTTAACTATTAAATGGCAAGTAAAATCTTATGTGGCATAATTTAGAATGAAAATTTAGAAAAAAAAGAAGCAAAATGATGCCACATAACTTCTAAAATTAAAAAGCAAAAAGAAAAAGAAAAACAGAGAAAAATATAGAGTGAACAATAGTTTCTGTAAAAGTTTCGAAAACCTCAACACCAAGATTTTTACATCATCTATTTTTACAACATTCTTTTTTTTTTTAAATTTTCGTTGTAAATTATGTCACATAAGATCTAAAGTCTCATTTAATGTTAAATTAACAATTTTAGTAAAAAAAAAAAAGGACCCTAAGATTAGAAAAAAATTGTTTGAATTGTGGTTCTCAAATTGGTGACATTCAAAATTATTTCACATAAAAAAAACTGAACTGTAAAAAAAAATAGGGAAACAAAAGTTTTCAAATAATGCAGATAGTATAAATAAAGAAAGCTATATAACATTGATTTTAACAGCTTAGTGATTTAAATGAAAACTTTTAATTAGTTCAGTGATCAAATTATAACTTTTTTTAATTAAATGATTGAAACAAAAACTTACCCATAATTTAATGACTAACAATATAATTTACCCTAAATTTTAAACTCTTATTATTGTGTTTCTTTCTCTGGGTACAGACATATCTATTACTTATGCATGAGTTAAGAGAGAGAGAGATATTGGAAGCCGAAGCGTATAAAAGAGGGGGACGGCGGGTTCACTTTTATTTGTTTTCCAAATATTCATGTAAAAGAGACCCTACCTACGAAAACAAAAAGCCTCGCCATGATTGCGTGCATCACCTTTCTTTCTCAAGTAACTCTCAGCCATCTATTAAAATCATAAATGTGATACATGGGAATGAAGTATGACCAAAGAATTATTTATTTTTTATTATTATTAAATATTTTGGTTTTCATAAAAACAAAAAACACAACACATACTAGTATCTTGTGTGATATTTTAATTCTAATCTAAGTCTTACCACCGATAAGATTTTCCTGTTGTTAAGTTATCTGATCTCACATTTTGAAATTAAATATATATATATATATACTTGATAGTCATGTAAAAACAAAAATGACGTTGAAATTATTGATTAGAAATTATTTTTTTTCTATTGGAATAATGTTCATCAACATTTTGATTGAAATAGTTAAAAATATTAACTAGTTAGACTAATTAACGACATTATAAAAATGAAGAGACCCGAATTAGGAGTATTCAAACAGTCAGTTCGGTTATTAACCGAATCGAATTACTATTAACCGAATTACACGAAATGTAAAAAACTCTAAACATTATTGGAACCGAAATTTTTAACAAATACATCAACCGAAATGTTTCAGTTAATTCTGTCGGTTAACTGAATTAACTGACATTTATATGTTTTTGTCTTTTAGTTAAAATGAGTATAAAACGTATAAAAAATACATTGCTAAAGTTCATTTTCTTCTTCTTCTTTTTTTAAAAAGCTCAAAAGTATATATTATATATTATATATTATTTATTTCAATTAATATAAAAAATAATAGTTCAAAATATACATTGCTAATATAAAAATTAATTATTTTATATATAATACATATTATTTATTTCAATTAATTCTGCTAATTATCCAATTTCAAAAACCGAAATTTTTAAAAAAAAAACCATTAACTAGCCTACAATCGAACTAAATTTGGCCACCGACCGATTAACTGAATTAGATCGATTCAGTTGGTTAATTCGGTTTTAACTGAACTATGAACACTCTAGACCGAATCATGTTAGAAATTAAAATATATAAATTAAATATCAAGTTCCAACATGGTTTAGGGGCCAAATTTGAAATTTTACCATCACCTTATAATGACACTTTTAGAGCTTTCAAATTATATATAGCTACGTAATACTTTAATTAAAAAGTTAACTATATCAACTATTGGAACTAATTAATAATATTATAAAAATATAGTGATCAAATTATGTTAGAAATTAAAATATAAAGATTAAATCTCAATATTAGATATAATAGAGGGACCAAAACTAAAACATTTTTTAAAATGAAAAAAAGAAGTAATAACACACCTCAAGTGTGTCAACGGAGGAAGGTGGACCTTTCTTTAATTTATAGTTATATAAACAAAATTTGATAAAGTATTAATGCATTATTTTAATTTAATCCCTAATATTTTTTAGTCCAATCCATATTTTAAAAAAGGGTATTTTTTGTGAGTAAAATGAAAGTGGTGACAAAAAAGATATTTTAGCTTCCCTTAAGAAATTCTGGAAAGGGATTTTGAAATCCAAAAACATATAAAAGAGGGAGACGGTGGGTTCACATTGGTGGTGTGTTTTAGAGACAGAATAAGAAGAGCTGCCAAAGGGATTTCGAAATCCAAAAACGTATAAAAGAGGGAGACGGTGGGTTCAGATTGGTCGTGTGTTTTAGAGACGACTAAGAAGAGCTGCCATTAGTGACCAACGTTTTCCCTTTTTAAGTCTACGTCATTAACTTATAAAAATTCATTCAATTTTTAATATGTTTTTTATCATTAAATTATAAAAAATTTTAATTTCATTACTAATCTTTTAGATTAGTTAATGAAAATAATGATGTGGTTTTTTCAATTGATATAATTTTTAATATTTACACATTTTATCAATTTAATTTACAAATACATATATTAATAATAGAGAAAGGCTTTCTAATATAAGGTCTTCTATATAAATCTGTTTTCAAATAGACGTGCAATATAAATTAGAGGATGTTTGTCAACGCCTAAAACAAAAATGCCGCCCCCACCCTGCTTTCTTGTTCAATATTTAACATTCAATTTACTCAGAAGAGAAAAATGATAATAACCTTTTTCTTTAAATGATCACACCTGTAAAGTGCCAAAAGTAAAATTAGTGGAGATATTCCTGCCAATCTACCATTGTTTAGTGACATTTTTACATTTTTAGGTTAAAATGTGTCATGGGTTTTTATGGGTAAATTACTAAATAATGCCCTTTTTTTAATTTATAGAAAATGTCATTTTTTTCAATTATTTATTGGAAATGGCTATTTTCTCCGAAAGCGGGTCCACGCCAGCGCGATGTCAGAGTATAGTTGAGTGATCATTTTGTAAGTTTTTATAATTCGATAGCTAAAAAATATAGTTAAGTGACTACTAATGTAATTTAATCTAGATATAAAATATAAAAAATAATTATTATATTTTATGTATATTATATATTTCTATAAAAAATTATTTAACATAATTATATACTATGTTTAAATAGATTATCTATCTAGTCAAAATATATCTTAAATAAATTTATCGACATTCATTAGGTGATGAAAATTAAATTAAAATTAGAATTAAAAAATTAATTAGTATAGTAAAATATTAAAAATAAATAAATATTTAAAAAAATATCAATTTTTTAAAATTACAAAAAAAAATACTATTTGAGTACCAAATACTCACTATTTATTTATTAATCAAACATTCATAACATAAAATAAAATAAATAATAAAAAATTAAATATATAACTTCTAAATTTAAATAATGGAAAATTATTTTAAAAATTAGAATTGCATTGATATTAACTTCAAACATTTAATAGAAGATTATTACATGTACAAGTTTCATATGTGCAATTTGTTCTCTTTTTTTTAATAGTTCTTTTGTATATGTTAACAATTCTAAAATGCAACAAGATTAAAGATATCAAAAGATAATTTTATAATATGAGAAAATGTTAACAAAATATAAAAAAAATAGAAATTGTTTTGTAAAAAAAATATCAAATATAGTGTAGCATTTAATCTCATGTTTTTAGTTAAAAGAGGAATGAATCCCATATTGTTTAGGAACAAGATACAAACCTATTCATGAGTCTATATCTCACATATCTCACATCCCACATTGCTTAAGAAAACAAGGGAAATTAGACTTTGGGTCTATATAAAGATTTGCTTTGTAAGTTATATTTCCGTATTATAATTAGTGACACCTTAAAAAAAAGGTGTTGTCACTTTGAGCCTTTATAAAGGTTTATTTTCGTAAATTTTTAAAAAGTTTGGTCTATTTTTATAATATCTAAAAAACTACCTTTTTTGAAAATTTAATTCGAGAATAGTTTTTTTTTTGGGAAAAAAAACACGGGCTAAAACGCATCCCTAGGGGAGCGTTTTTGCTACATCAGCAAAGCGCGCCTTTAAGGACGCTTTTTCTAATGATGTGGCAAAAATGCTCCCCCAGGGATGCGTTTTCCTGCCACATACCCTCACATCGCGCTGATGTGGATGCGCTTTCGAGGAAAGTGGCCCATTCCGGCAATAATTGAAAAAAATGTCCTTTTCCATAAATTTTGAAAAAAAAAGGTATTATTTGGTAATTTGCCTAATTTTTATGGTAAAAATAACAAAATTAATCAAAACTAAAAATATAGTTAAAACATAAATAAAACCATAACTGCATGAGATAGCATTTTTAGTGGAGAAAAAATAATTAATATAATTTATAGTAATTAGATTTAAAGTCATCACTGCAATAAGCCATTTTTGCCCGGCCTCAAACCAAACCAAATAAAATAAAAATTTTAAAGTCTAAATTAAAAACAGTCCAATTACAAGATTACAAGCACAAAAAAAAAAAAAAAAACTCTAATGGCCCTGGCCTGATAGCCTAAACTAAGTTTTCAGTAAAATAAAAAAAAACCCTATCCTCCAGCGTTGCTGCCCTCCACGTGAACGGGCACGCCGCTCGAGGCCTGACGCACCTTTGTCGTCGTTACACCAAAATGGCAAGGGCAGGCTTTTTGCCCCATTGTTGACTCTCCAAGGGTACCTGCAAAAGAATTAAAAAAGGACAGAAACCATGCGCAAGCAACAGAATAGTAGTATAAATAGCAACATAAAATGGTAAACAATGTTGTAAATCGGCTATAAAAGCCACCACAGTCAATGTAATATTTTGGAGACGAAAAATAGAGAAATAGAGATACAAAAAAAGAAGAAAAATTTTAACAAAAGGTGATTCCTTTTTTTTGTTTATTTCGTTTTATTTCAAAAAATAATAATAATAATAATAATAATAATAATAATAATAATAATAAATAAAAGTAAAAAAGGGATTTCAGTCACTTCACTTACCCCGTCGCAGGAGGCCTTCTCCGGCATTGAAAACGGCCAAGGAGAGGGTCAAGTATGTTTCTTTTTTGATTTTTTACAGACTGAAGGCCTAGCTTTCAGATTCGGGCTAAAGGGGGCTTTCTATTTCTCTCCAGCCACCAGAGGCGACGACCACCGTCGTCGATGACTGGTGGCCACGATAGGATGCCGACGGCCTCTATGGCCAGGGTTTGGATTATACCTAGAGAGAAAAAGAGAGAAAGAATGATTTTTTTTAGAATGCTGTTGAAATGTTTTTTTTTTCTATTTTTTACTATTTACATAAGGTCCAATATGACGTCATTCTGGGCCCAAGCTTCGGGCGCCAAAACGGCGTCGTTTTAAAGCTAACCCCTAAAATTGACCCGACCCAACCTAGTTACCGTGTGTTTTAGCGGAATGGTGTATTTTCGCTTTTGGCACTTTTGCTTTTTGGATGATTTACAATTTAGTTCTTTTTTACTCTTTGTAATTTTACCACTTAATTTTATTTCATCTTCATTTTGGTCCCTGAACCATTTTTTAGGAACAAGCTTCTAAAACAACATTGTCTTGACGTTTTAACCTAATAACCTGACCCGAACCGTGTGAGACTCGCGTGTTTTGATATGGGTGAGGTCTATTTATTTTTCTAGTCCCTTTATTTTTTACTGTTTTCAAATCAAGTCCTATTTATTTTCCTTTTTTACTTTTTGCCACGTAATTTCATTTTTATTTCATTTTGGATCCTATGGAACGATGTGTTTAAGGTGTGCAGGATAATTTCATATTTAGTCCCTATCTCTGTTCGAATGTTTTATTTTAATCCCTTATTCTGTTTCATTAATTTATTTAGTTATTTACAATTCATCCCCCTAATTTCGTTCTGATTTCATTTTAATCCTTAGCCTATTTAATTTCTACCTTTCCACAAACCTTTATTATTTTATTTATCTATTTATTATTTTATACCCTTTCTATACATTTAAAGATTGTAATGTTGTAACGCCCCAAATTTCTTATGCCTGTTTTTGTAAAATTTTGACGAATGTGTATTTGCTTCAGTGGTTAAAGGTTCTGGGTGTGTGTGTGAGGTCTCAAGTTCAAGCCTTACCTTTAGTAATTTTTTTTATTTTTGGAATTAAGCCCTACCTTTGTTCAGTGGGCTTATATTTAATTGTCTATAATTTCATATTAGAATGAGCCTACTGGTTCAAGTGGTAAAGAGTCAGTGTAATAGGACCAGTGTTCGAATCCATGCGTGAGCATGGGTAGTATTTTTGCTTGGCTTGGGGATAGAGTTTCGATTGTAGTAGAATTCTGGGTAGTAGGTGGTTAGGATGTAGTGGGATACCATCAAAAGATTAAATTTATTTTTATTTTTATTTTGGCTACTTTTCTCTCTCCTGCTAATTATTTTGCCCATTGTTTTGACGTTTCCTTCCTTCCTTCTTATTTTCCTTCTGTTCTCTCGAAATCACTTTTGATCTCACGAGTCCCCGTCATCGTATCCGTTAAAATCATTGATTTCTGTCAGGTTCTGGTAAGTAGTTTCTAAGTGGTTTTATCTTTTGTGTTTGACTGTCTTTGTCTTTTCGAAATTAGGGTGGCAATGGTTGTTGGAGGCTTGATCGTTAAATTCTGTGTTTGTAGGAGAAAAGTGTTGATCAAGGAGCCTTATTTCAATAACGCGAGCCGTGTGTGAAGCCGTTTTTGATAGGGGTAAGTTTGGTAGTGACACTTGGTTTTGAGTTATTTGAAGTATAATTTGAATGCTAATAGGCCATTGGAATGTATCTTTAGGTTTTGGTGTGCTCGGGATTGCTGTAACTTTCAAACCGAATCAGGTGTGTAATCGAAAAGCAGAAAAATAGGATTCGGTGAGAGCCGAAATTGCAAT
This sequence comes from Gossypium bickii, assembly GCA_025503065.1. Taxonomy (NCBI): domain Eukaryota; kingdom Viridiplantae; phylum Streptophyta; class Magnoliopsida; order Malvales; family Malvaceae; genus Gossypium; species Gossypium bickii. The sequence continues at coordinate 58,384,850 of CP106721.1, read as the reverse complement.
CTGTAGACGCCACACGGCCGTGTGGTAGGCCGTGTGCGACGACACGACCGTGTGATCGACGAAGGCCAGGCCGTGCGTAAGACACGGCCGTGTGATGGCCAGAGTGTGGCAATGTGAGCGACACGAGTTAGGCCAAATTGGGTGTGTGGGCCCATACAGGCATGTTATATCTAGGCCTGTAACATCCTAGATTAGGGGTTATGCGTTTGTGCATAATTCATGAGTTAGTAGGTTTTGGCAGTGTTTGGAAGTGTATTAAGGGTTTTTAGACTTCTAGGATGGAAGAAGAAAGCTTTGGAAAATTATTGGTTTTTAAGTAAAAAGGGGAGCTAGTAAATGAGGCTTTAAAAGAAACTCCGTGTGAAGCATGACACAAGGAACCATGTGGTAAAATGGCATGTTTTATGAATTATGAATGTGTTATGTGAATTCTAGAAATAATGAAATGTATGGAAATGTAAGGAAATATGGAAATGTAAGGAAATGTATGGAAATGTAAGGAAATATATGGAAATGTATGGAAGTGTATGGAAATGTGTGGAAATGTGTGGAAATGTATGGAAATGTAAGGCAATGTAGGAAATGTAAGAAAATGTAAGGAAATGTAAGGAAATGTATGGAAATGTATGGAAATGTAAGGAAATGTAAGGAAATGTGAGGAAATGTATGAAATGTAAGGAAATGCAAGGAAATGTAAGGAAATGTCTTGTCTTGAAATGTAGGAAATGTCCTGAAAATGTAAAGGAATAAAGAGGAAAGTGAACATTTATGGAAACTAGGAAATGTAAGGAAATGATTCAAAATGGAAAGTGAACATTTCGAAACTTGGAAATGTAAGAAAATGGCAAGTTTCTGAGCCGATCGAAAATTTTAGGAAACTTAGAAATGACTTAGAAATGTCAAGTTTTAAAGTTTTAAATAGGAGATTAAGGCTAAGGGGCCTTAAAAGAAAAAGATGGTAAGATTTGACACACAAACGGGCTAGGAAAAGTGGCCTGAATATGGCACTTAGGGCCTATGGAAATGGCGCCATGTGCAAGAGGCATGGCCCTGGGTTTGAGTCACAAGGGAAGCAATTAAATGAAGGTTTTAATTTTGCTTCCGGAAAGATATTTGAGTGGACGGCACATGTGTTTAAAAAGAGAGGTGTTTTATTTTCATAAATATTCGATTAAAAAGGTGATAAATAAAGGATTTTTAAATTGGATTATTTAGAAGAGATAAATATTGGATTAAACTCTTTTATTTATTAAAGGATAAAATTATCAAAATAGAAGAGTGGTGGCCAAGTAAAGGACTCTAGCTAGTAATTCTGGCTATAAAAGGAAGAGTAAGGCTATTCTTCATTCATTCTTTTCTCTTCAAGAAAACCTCTGCCGAAATTCTCTAAAATTTCTCCTATTCTCTCTGCCGAATTTTCTCTACCATTATTCTCTTTTTCTCTTTTCTTTTCTTCTTCATTCTTCTCCTCTCAATATTCCAAAAGTCGAAAGCTTGCTAAGATCAAGGCCATAGCCGAAGGTTGAAGTGAAGGTGCAATCGATTTCTTCAAATAAGGGTAAGATCCAAGTTTGGTTTCCATTCTTTTATACTTTAGACTTATCGAAATCTAAGGCTAATTCCATTAATGTTCATGGTTGCCAAAACCTTGAAGAGATCTTTCGGGATTTACTAAGTGTCGACTACAAGGAAGGAGAAGTTCTTTTCCCGAAGGTACACCATAGGCCGCGTGTTCCCTAGTTATTCGGTGAATTTCGTGATTTAAGAATCTAAGGTAAGTCATATTTAACATTCGGCTAAGGGTTATTTGTTGTGAATAAATGTTAGAAATTGATCTAACATGTAGTTATAGGGATTTAAATGAGGAGGATACAAGGATTTCGGGATTTGAGAGTTTCAAGGTAAGTTTTAAGTATACTAATCCTACTAGGATTTGGATTTATAGCCGAATGGCTCTTTACTAAGTATTAAATGATTGAATGTAGAGAATTAAGATCTAAGGCATTAGATCAAGCTTTTGAGGATTTGGATTGGAAACCTTAAGCGAATCGTGTGTGTACTCTTACTAACTTTCAATAAATTGCATGGCAATCATTAGATATGTAAATATGTAACAAGTATGTGAATGTGGCTAAGCACCACAAATGTGGTAAGGAGTACCAGTGCACGTTTCCTACTTATGATAGGATTGTGAATGTGATATATTTTGAACATGTGATTAGTAACATGAATGAAAATTTAGTATGTGAAATATGTTATGAAATAATTGGGGCATTCGGGATATTTGTGGAGGAAGAAAGTGAAGGTGATGACTACGGTCTCACCAACGTAAAGTGGTGACTACGGTCACATAAAGTGAAAAGTGGTAACCGGTTACATCCAGTGAATACTGATGTCTAATGACACAACATAAGTGGGCGATGAGCACGTCGATCGCAGCGGCGCCTTCGATGGTGTGTAGCGGATGGAGGGTCGACTTAGTAGTCCCCACGGTGTGCAAAAGTTGGTACGGGTGGTGTGTAGCGGATGGACAAATAGGTTTGGGTTTGGGTTGCATCATTATTTGATTTGAATATGCTTGATATGACTTGTATGCCTGATTTGTTGAAAATTAGTCTGGTTGTGTACACATTGAGTCAGTGGACTCACCCCGCTGGGGAATTACTTTTCGGTGATGACGAAAGAATGAATGGACCGGGTCGGCGGGAGGAGCTAAAGGTGGCCATGCAACACTTGAAGAATTTATTAGAATTTAGACTCTATTTAAATTTAGTACTTTAAATTTTATTTTGGGTTTGAATGATGTAATAAGGCCATAAGGCCTAGTTGGATTTTCTTTATTTCATTTATTTTATTTGATTAAGATACAAATTATTTTTTTTTTTTTTTGAATAAAGTTAAGTAAATTTATTTCTTTTAAAATTATTTTGTCACCTTATTTAAGTTGGATTTTCAAAATTTATTAAATGGATTCCAATTTAAGCCCAACCCAAAACGAATTTTTCTTAATTACACAAATTTTCTCTAAGATAATCAGGACATTGAAAACCGATTTTCTTAAGGAACATACCAGATCCGGTTCAGGCTCGTGGGCCGGGTGTGGGGTGTTTCAAGGCCAGACCACGTGATCCACACGGGTAAGGTCAATTTGGACGTGTAGGCCACACGGTCGTGTGGTCCCACACGGGCGTGTGGACTCGTTATATTAAAATTTTCCATAGGGTCGCACTGGTCGTCCTAATCGACTGTGGTCCTACCGTATGGTCGGTAAATGCTAACTAACCCTAAAACTAAGTGATCTGTTATACTGAAATATGGTTATGAGCATGCCTATGTTTGTCTATCTGTTCTCTATTTATGAAAGAATGTTAAGCATGATTTATCTGTAATTCTGTATGCATGTTCTGTTATTGAGATTGGGGTGGGATGATGTATCTTGGAGGAAGTATTCTGAAAGGCAGATTATGCCTAATATCACAGCAAGACTTACGGGTGCATTATATCGATATGTGTCGCATCAATCTGACATGGTGTGTAGAAATTTGGGTGGGTGTTTTAAACCCCACATAGTGTGTAGGGATGGTCGGAGATGGTGTGTAGAGGATAGGGGTAGGATTCTGATATCTAATTTGCATATCAGTAACTGTATCTGTATTTGACATGGGTCCAAGCCTGAATATGAATTTGTCTGATTTGTGATATTCTGTATGTGTACATGCTTAACTCTGTTGGGTTACACATTGAGTTTACGTAAACTCACCCCTTCTCTGTTTGTCTGTGCATAAAACCCACAGTCTTAGGCGGATCGGTGCAGTGGAGGACTCGACGGTGACCACCTATTTTTACGGTTTTATTTTGTTTTATGGTTATTAAGTTTTGGCAATGAGGTTGTAATTTTCGGGACTCTGGACTCTTTAAAACTGTTTGACGTTGGTTTTCGGTTTTTAGTTTTTACTTACATATAACTGTGATGGTTTACCAAAAGTAAGGGTTTTCTAAAATCTCGAACAGTTTTCTAAACACAACGAGTCCAAAAGGTTTCGCTACTAATACGTTTTATCTCTAAATGATTAAATGAAAGAGAGCTTTGAAATTAATAATAGCGATAAAGGCTAATGAACTGGAACGGCTTTAACTTAACGACAACGATTTTTCAACTCATTTCATGTGATACATCCAGATTCGGCCATAACTTCTAGGTCAGATTTGGGGTGTTACAAATGTTTACATCTTCTTTATTCATGCACTTGTTGCCCCTATCATCATTCTTATTACTATTATTTATTTGTTTATCTATTTATTTATTTACTTGTTTATTTTTTTATATATTTAAAAACAAGATTGTTATATTTTTCTATTTGTACATTTTTACTCATTATTATTATTATTATTATTATTATATTATTTTTACTATTTTGTCATTTTTTTTATCATTATCACATTATTTATGTTTATAATCGTCATAAGACATCTATATTTTTATTTTTTATTATTTTATTTATTTTATACCATGGATTAATATTCTTATTATTGTTACAATTATATTGATATTATCATAGCATTTCCTTATTCATTTATCATTCTAATATTCTACCCGTATAGCCATTTTATAATCACTACATCATGCATTATGTTTAAATGTAATTGGCCGCTTTTATACTATACCCCAAAATAAGATAAATCACATTGTTTAAATGTTACATATTGTTTAATGAAGAAAATTTTAAAATTAAAGTAATGTCCCGTATTTGGAGATTCGAGAAATCGTACCCTAACTTACGGGGTTCAACTTTCTCCTTGAACCTAGATAACCAGACATCCAATTTAAAATTAAAACACATGAGATTTAAATAGTAATTAAATAAAGAACAAGCTTATTTTTGAGGATTTGAGATGTCGTGTCTTAACTTACGGGATGTGACCTTTTGTTACCTCGAGATAAGAGAGCTTTTTATATACTTTTTGATTTATTCAAGCGGTTTTAATTAAAGAATAACATTATGCAAAGTGGGATCGCGTTTTAAATTCTTTTCAAAATTTTATTTTTCGATACTAAGATATCGAGTAATCAATTAGGTACCAATTTTGAGCGTAACGAGGGTGCTAATCCTTCCTCGTGCGTAACCGACTCCCGAACCCATTTTCTGGATTTTATAGACTAAAAATCATTGTTTTAGTAAATCAAGCATTTTATTAAAATAATTAAATTACGAGGTGATCCAATCACACCTCGTAAAAAAGATTGATGGCTACTCTCATTTTCGTTTTTAATAAAAAAGTCGATTTAAAAAAAAAAAGAGTTTCAATCTTTTTAATGCAAAGTTTTATATGCTAAAATTGTGAGTAATAAAAATAAGTGATTAGATTTTTTTCAATTCTTTCGTAATTAAACTGTTGACACTAAAACTGCAAACAATTGTGATAATAATAAACGATTGCATATATATATTTTTTTGATTTTGACAAATAATCTTAATTCTAGAAGTAAATTTATGGCAAAAAAAGCAGTTATCATAATAATTAATTTTCTGTGATAAAAGAATATTTGTTGATATGAACTTGCTCAATTTCATTGCCAGCATTATTCCTGCAGATATTTAGTAAAGTTTTGTACTCTACTTAGAGCTGCCCATCACACCTTCCATCTATACCCACTTGGATTGGATTGGGCTGGGTTGGGAACAACTCCTTTATAATGCACATCATGATTCCTATGCTTCTACAAGTGCCACAGTACAAGATACAGGATCCCAACATATAGCCACTCTAGGATCCATTATCTTATATCACTAATTGAATCCATATTCCAAGTCTTCCATATTGGGTTCATGAGCCAATCGACTACACCCCTCCCAAACATATATGTTGGAGAAATAATTGAGTTTACCCAAAATACAAACATTAATATTATCCCACCATTTTGAATGTCGAGTTCTATATATATATATATAAATAATCTCTTGGCTCAATGACAACAACTATACATTGTAGATATAAAAATTTAGGTTTAATATTAAGTAACCTCATTTTCCTCTAACTTCTTTATGATCGTGCGGATAAAATTTTTTTAGAATTTTTTTTATTTTTCATGTTTATTTTAGAGTTTATATTCGAGGTTTGTTGTTGTCTCTTCCAACAATATTGTCTTCAATGTTTGAACACATGTTCTCTCATCAATACTGTAATATGACTTATCATTGCACTTAACATTTGTTGATAATTTTAAAATTCATGTGCAAATCAAGTTAGCTTGAATTGATTTAGTAGTTGGTTTCATTATTATAATATAATAATTTTTTAATAACTTGATAGATTATATAATTAAATATTATTAGGATAAATTACATCCAAAGTCACTCTAAAATAGGGTATCTGTTATTTTGATCACTCTAATTTTTTTCTCAATTTAATCACTCTAATTAAGATAATTGTTGGCGAGGCACATTAACCAATTAAATGACGACACGTGGTAAATTTTTTTACTTTTGACTAAACCTTAAAGACTTCTATGTAATTATTCGAAAACTTTTTTTTTCTTTCTCTTCTTTGTCGCCGTCTTGCCACTCCCTGCCCAAACTCTCTTAGAAATTACAATCACTCTCCGCCACCCCATCTGACTCCTGTCTTTATTCATATAAAGAAGCAAACACCCTCCTTCAAAAGAAAATGTATATGATGGCATCCCTGTTAAAAGGTTCAGACAATATTTCATCATATATCGACAAATCCAGCGCTTTTAGTTCCATAATATTTGAATCCATTTGTTAAAAAAAAAAAAGCTATCTAAAAAATTTACTTAATTTCTCAAGCTCTAAAGATTGGACCAATGGGTGTATTAGTTGTTGATTTTGTGATGTCAATTTGCTTGATATGAAATGTTGGGGGAAAACCCAATAATAAATAGTTAGAAATGAAAGTTTCAAGTGATGAATGTGTGAATATATATATATATATATATATATATATATATATTTGTGGTAATTTATTCTTACTTATTAGTTGTTGATTTTGTGATGTCAATTTGCTTTGAGATAAAATGTGAGGAAAAATCCAATAATAAACAGTTAGAAAAGAAAGTTTCAATGTATATATATGGTAATCTATTCTTACTTAGGTGTCTTAGATATGAAAAAGCAAGCTCCAATAACATTGTAGAACAATATAAGAATCAATCCTTTGACGGAGTGAGAATTACCATCCTAGAATATTTTAGCTCAAACTTGGTATATATATATATACTAATATTATTATAACTGAGGCTGTTTGAATTATTGAAATAAAGATGGTGATATTACTTGTAAAGTGAAGGCAACAACAACAATAGATAGGGTGAGATAACCAGTTTCAAGGAGATTGAAGTTAAGATCCATGTTAATACCCATAACTTAAGTTGCAACCATGCAGAATATTCAAGCCTTGAGTTTTCTGAAAAATTAAATGTTCTAAAAATTGAAAGCTTCAATTAAGAATACAAATTGGTACCACAAACATCCTCTTACGAAATAAAGAAGGGAGTCAGATGGGTGGTGGAGAGTGATTGTAAGGTTTGAGATGGCTTGAACAGGGAGTGGTTAGATGATAGAGAGAAGGAAAAAAAGAGAAGCTTTTCAATAGTTTTAAAAAGTCCCTAAAACTTTAATTAAAAGTTAAAAGAAAATAAATACCACAAGTGACGTCATTCAATTGACTAATATGTCATGACAACAATCCGTTAATGAATTAACATAATTTTTAACAGCAGTGACTAATTTAAACAATTATCTTAATTAGAGTAATTAAATTAAAAAAAAAACTTAGAATAATCAAAATAGAACAAACTCCATTTTAAAATAATTATTAATTAGCATTTCATACTCAACCCACTTCAAATTCAAATAAATCTTCTCATAGACTCAACTCATATAGGTCTACTCAACTTAGTCTTGGAGGTGGATGAAAGGTGATATAGAGTGAATGATGAACCCCATGAAAGGAACATAAAGGTGTAATTGAAAAAGGATTATACAAATATCAAATTTGTCTTATCTTTTACAATTACACCATCATCCCCCCCCCCTTTAATCCTTTCCTTTCAACATCAAGTAGCATAATCAATATGACATCCATATACTTATTGAATCCATTTTATTTTGATAAATATATATTCTGAACAATTTTATTATAGGTTCTAATTATATCTGTTTTTTTTTTACACAATACCTAGAACTCCTCATAACCCCTGATCTCCAATGCGTTTCAACGTACTCGAACTCATATTCTCTTGTATTGACAATAATATCCATATCAATCTAGTTAAAATTCAAATCAGCATTCATTTTAAATATTTGAATTTGCTATACTATGGTATTTATTTTTATTCTGATTTTTAAAACTTTAAATTGAACATTCTTTTTTGAATTTAAAATAATTACATTAACTTTTATTTAAATATTAAAAAAAATAACAAGAAGCCGGAGATGGGGATCAAAGGCGTTTTAAAATCTCTTCTCAAAAGCCGGCACTTAGCCCAAAACAACCCCTTTTTTCTTCTCTGTCGTCCCAATTTCATAGTGATTTTCTTTTTTATCTGGTGCTGGTTGGATGGCCGGCAATGGTGGCCCTCCGGTGGAGCTCCGACAAGGCTCTGCTTTTATCATTTGCTTTCACCCACTGAAAGCAAGCCACAACACTGGAAAAATCCCAATTTTGTGGGGGTGGTGGTGGGTCTTTGGGATTAATGCATCTGTGGCTATCTTTTGTTCTTACTTCCATTAATTGTCGGGAAAAATTCGATTTCTTTCTTTGGATGGCCCAACAAAATCATTTCTTACCTTTAGGATTTAATTCGTCCCATTATGTCTTTTATCTTTAAGAAAGAAATTGTATCATAAATTGAGATCCCACCACTGGACCAAACCTATTGTTGTTTGGGTTTGGGTTATCTTGTCTTGAAGAAGAGGCTTGGAATTGCAATTTATCTTTAAATAGTTGAATTTAAAGATAATCCAACCCATTTTTATTAAATAAACCAAATTGATGATAACATAGAATTTGGGGTCATTATCGAGCTTTATTATATGATTTAAGTCGTGGACTTTTTATTGATTATAAAACGTGGACTTAATTTATTTAATTAGTTTTTGGTTCCTTTATGCAACTTTATTTTGTGACCTTGCTTTACTGACGACATGAGGTCTTAAAATCGGGAGAGTTTATCATAATTATGTTCCATATCAACAATGCAACAATACCCTTCCTGTTGCTTGTTTTCAACACACATTTAGCTTTGCTCACCAAAAAGGAGAAATTGTTTTTTGGCTCAATACACTCCATCCATACAACTCGAGCTTAAGATAAGAGGTTTTTAGGTTTGGGTCCATTCTATTGGAATTAAATCTAAATAATAATGATTGTTTTTAAACACTAAAACAAGCTAAGGGCATGAGATTTTGTTGAAAAACTAGGCCATGAAGTTTCACCCATGGATACGTCATACTTCTAATCGAAAGAAAAAGATTTAAATTTTTTAATGGATTGGTAGGGGGAAAGGGGAAAGCATGTGATTGGGCTATGGATTTTATGCTTAAAAAGGAAAGAAAAAGAAAGGTATTAATTCTAGAATTTCATCCACGACATAATTCCCAGCCCACCATCAAATGTCGGATCATTTGTTGTTTTCTTACTTAAAGTCAACAACTCCCACATTCTTAAATATAAAAGACCTTGGTCTCTGGATTTATTTTACTGAAATAAATAAAAGAAAAGAAAAGCAGATTGATGAACAAGTGAGGGTGAAAAAGAGAAGATGAAAAGAATGCAGTCATGTGGATCATTTTAAGGATGCAGTAAATGGAAATATTGTTCCTGGGAGTTTTCCATTATTTATAATAAACAAAACAAAAGAAAGTCCCTGAAATCCAGTAAAAGTAGTAAATCATGCAATCAAAAGTCTTTCTTTACTTATGGGAGAGATTGTGTTTGATATATATTGCATTATACATGCAAGTGACAAATTTATGTAAAAATATATATTTATAAAGTTTTTAATTAGATTTTGGTTAAAATAGTAACATTAAGATTAGGAGATTATGAGCTTTTCATTTAAGTTATAATTAATTCACTCATCACACTAGTTTAATTAGGGACTTAAATATAATATAGATAAATAGATAATACATGTATACTTAAGTTTATTTGAAAAGCTTTCATATATTTTGAAAATTATACTTTCGTATACATTTCGTATATGTATTAATATTGAATATAAATATAAATAATGACTAGGCCGAGGGCGGTTATAGCTGGAGTGATAAGAGGGTTGAATGGAGGATGGATGGGGGTTTCGAGATGATGATAGGTATGTCTGATATCTTTCATGTTGAATCTCGGGCAATGCTTGAAGGATTAAAGCTAGCTTGGGCACAGGGCTTCTGTCAAGTGGAGCTAGAGAGTAATAAAGCTTCGCTAGTTGATGTTATACAGAATGGGTTAGAAGCGGGCAACAATTGTAGCAAAATTAGGCTAATACATGACTGGTGTTCTAAAGACTAGGATGTGAAACTCCGACATATTTTGAGGGATAGTAACAAGGTGGTAGATCGCATTGCCAAAGAGGCTAGAGGTGGAATGTAACAGTTGATTATTCATGTGGATCCACTACCATATGTGAGAGATTTATTGGAGTAAAATGTCCAACGCGCCATGCAGACAATGGTTGATGGATAATAATACTACTACTTTTAGCTTATGGCTAAACTCTTATTTATTTACCAAAAAAAAAGAGAATTGAAGGTTTTGAAGGAAAAATCAATTGAAATATCTTATTACACATCAAATATTTTATGGGTAAACTACACAAATCATCACTAAATTAAAGTTCGGTTTTTATTTTTAGTCACCCAACCATCAAATGTTATAATATAGTCACCCACATTATTGGGTTATAATATTTTAATCACTTGTCTGTCAGTCAACGTTATCTCCTTAATGGAATGATAATGTGACACATTAACTCAAGGGTTAATATCTAATACATTTACAATTCTTTAATGATAATTTTAAAAAAAATTAAAAATATATAAAAAATCTAAAAATCTATAATTATATTCTAAAATTATAAAAAATGTATTTTAAAAATTATGATTATGTGAAAAAAAATTAAAATTCATAAAATTTTGAAAAATACCTTAAATGTATATAATTTTTAAAAATAACATCCAAAAAGCCTAAAAGATATTTTCTTTGCTTTTCTTAATTCATGCTTCTCATTTGTTTATAGAATGGCTTTTATAAATTATGGATGATGATGATGATGATTATTACAATGATATATATTGATGTTGTTATTGAAAATTTATTTCATATTTATATTAACAATTTTTTTTAAAAAAATGGTAATGTTGTGTGTAATGATAATTCATATGTTAAAGACAAATATATATGTTGATACAAGATTTTAATAAGGGAGGAGATAAAGAAGAGAAGGTGGTAGAGGCAAGGTAGCCGATTCACCTATTACAGACGAAAAGTTGGATGAGGTGGTTATGAATAAAGAGAAGAGATAAGGTGAAGAAAGAGTTTGATACTTAGCTTTTTTTGAGGGGAATAAAGAGATCCTTTATCTCTCATGCTTTGGGTATTTATAAAGGAATACCCTTTTGTCCCCTTATGCCACATAGCCAATAGTATGGGAGGTGGGTATGATCAAGTTGTCGACTAGATGGTAATGGTCATTACAAGTAAGTTGTCACCATATGTGGTAATGTGTGGTCTTGTCTGACATTGTCCTTGATGAGGTTGTTATGCCTTAGTGGTCCCTCAATGGACCCTATAGAAAGTTCATAGCGGATCATCTTTAAGGCAACTTAGTAAGGACTTGTGGAGGGTCAATCATGTATGGTTCTAAGTGAAGGGTCACTATAAAGGGTATCTAACGAAGGTTAATTAGCAAGTCGCTTCCTATCTTTCTATGTGTCCTTAGTAATGTAGGGGTATAACAATTGCCTCATGATCGAGAGGTAGGTTACAAAGTGGCTTTATTTGGGACCTTCCAAACGACTTTTTCGACGAAGAGTTACCCTAGAAAACTAGGTGATGAAGGGGTGGAAGATGAAGAGATGTGTGGTTTGTGCATGCTGAGAATGCCTAAAGGAAAATGGGAGTGCGCTGAAGGTTCTGGAATGGTTGCATTAGTGCTAAAGTGCTAAAGTTGTGTCTTAGGAAGCAACACCGATGATGAGGTAAACTTTTGTGTCCTTTCGTGGGACATGTGTTCTGTTCAGACTGGACATGAATCATAGGGATTGTTGGTTTTCTAGACACACTATTTTGAAGAAACCATTTAAATAGTCTCTAAACTTCAACAGTTGAAGTCTATTTGCTTCAATTGAAAATTTTTTAAGTGTTCTTAAAATTTCCACTCTCTGTATCCTTTAGTATTTCTTATTCTTTTATTACTTTCCTTCATTGTTATTCATTTTTCATTCTTATTATTTCCTTGTCATTCCCCTTTTCTCAAATTTAGGGTTTTACGGGTAAGATTCTATCTTTCAACCTTTTCACTTTTGTTTTTCTTCATTTTCATTTGATTCTGATGACCAAAGATACTCGCAGTAGAGAGACCAACACCAGCAAGGTCATTGCAAAAAAGATTAGGAAAGGCCCAAGGTTAGAAATGGAATTTGTGGTGGGTGGGAGGGAGAGGGATGAGGTAGTTGCTCCACTGTCGTGGGCTAGAATTGGATCATTACAAATTTTAGTTTAACATCCCCACAAGGGCAAACTTTCTAAGCACCATGAGTGGGCCCAAGCACGGCGGCGGATGTCAGGTTACTATTTTTCTTTCTGTACACTGGAGGTAGGGTTCCACTTCTCATCCATTTGTTTATGGAGAAAAAATTTAAACTACTATAGGGTTGCACCGGGGAAACTAATCAAAGCCTTTTGGTTGATCATTATAGGGTTTATTATCCATTTCAATGAACCAAGAGGGTGGCCTAAGTTGAGGGTCTTCCAAAATTTATTTTAGTTGGCCTAAGTGAACAAGACTACCCAACCAGGGCTATTATACTTTGCATAATGGTTGGGGACCTTTTTGTGGAGAATTACTTTACAGAAGGGTTAGTAATTTAAGCTTGGATCGGTACAAGTACATATTTGTGATGTTGAAATTTTGGGACAATTTTGACCTCCTCATCAAATAGACCTTACCTCCCACCGAATTGTGCAATTAAAGTCTTCATTGCAGGGTTACGAGGAGGTTAAGATCCAATTCAACGATCTACGGAAAGGGGTTTTGTTGTTGTGCCCTAAGACATTTCCCTTCGGAAGGTGTTCAAATATTGCTTGTTTGAGGAGCGTTCAAACAAATTCAATAGCTTGTCTTTTAGTTGGACTTCATCAATAACAAAACTAGAAGGCCTAGTGACCATTTGTGGGCCTTTGGTGTAGATGACATCTGTAACACCTCTCCTCTAAACCGATCGTCAATTCTGAGTTACAAATGCTACAGTCGTTGTCAGAGAAATTAGAGGCAAAGAAATTTTACATCAAAACATAAATCATACAATACAACCTTTTTCAAGTCTTATACGAGTATGGATATGCTCTAAAATTAACCCGGAATCAAACAAGGACTAACTTGAAACATTTCCAAAACTTCAGCTTGATGTTGCAACATGACATATTGACATGCCTTGTTGTGACATCAAGGGTTCCTTGTCACGCCGTGGTCTAAAATCCAAGTCTCGTCGTGATGACTATCGCTTGATGTTGCGATCACCATCACTTGACGTCGTGACGTGGACTTTGTTTTTGGCACCACTTAGGCCATTTGGTACCTAGATCAGTTCAACCTAACCAAATACACATTTGGTGTATAATTAAACACCTTTACTTGCACAAGATCACTTCAAAAACATACCAAAATATCACATTTAAACAAATTCAAATAAATTAAACCAATATGCCAAAATTTGACACTAAACATGCCGATTTAACCTATTCAAACTTCACCTATACAATCATGCTTTTAACCATTCACACCAACATTTAACTATGTCATTTTAAGCTCAATTATTCCAATTTGAGTATCATTCATAGGTCTCAACACATTACCAAATTATGTATAACTACATATATGAACATTAACAGCTCATAATTCAACATTAACTAAGTTTAAACGAAGCTATCAATTCAAAGTTAGCACATATATTAAAACCTATGTACATGCCAAAAAATGGGACTTAAATCGATCAAAAGGTTACCAAGTCTAAGGTGGGATAGTGTGAGCTTTGGGGCGATCCGATCGACACATTCTGCAAGTCAGCAATCTACAGGAAAAAGGAAAATAACGGGGTAAGCATTTCGAATGCTTAGTAAGTCCATATGAAATTTATTTAACTTACCTTGACATTACATTAAATTAAGCAATCGAAACATATTGGCATAAATACAATATTCCCTTGGCATCCTTAAACTTTCATATTCAGTTCAACAATACAACCAAAAGGACAAGAACATAGTACTCAATTCATATACATGTATAACCATATCATTTTTATCATAAACAATTCAAATCATGCTCATTTTTCAAATATAATAATTGAATTCATATGCAATCTTTTCAATCATTTTATTTTTTTTAATTACCATTTTCACTTAGGAGAACTATAGTGAATTGAATTCGGATACTGGACTTGTGTGCTTTCATAAGCTGATAGACACAAGCTTCAAATTAGGTAAGATGATTGCTCACATAAGCTTCATAGAATCCGCAACACATGTTGGATCTCAAATCATCATATAAGCCTCTGATCAAACTCCCATTCCCTTTTTTGTTTAGACCCTAATGACATGACATTCGTATCCTAATCGTTTACTAAGTTCACACGGGCACCATTACCATTTTTGTATAATTTCAAACATTGTAACATCATCATATACATATCATTAAATCATATAATAGTTTCACATTCATTCGGTATCGTGTACCTATTCGTATTTGTTATTTAGTTTGTATTTTACGATTTAGTCCATTTGATGCCAAAAGACATTATATTCATAACAATTTAAACTAGAAAACAAAACAAAACAATACAAACATATTATGAATTAATAAAGTAAGTCTTATATGAACTTACCTAGCAAAACATCAAGCAAAGAATCTTTAAAGACTAATAAACATTTTTGCCTTTTCTCCGATTATCTTCTAATTGATCCAATTATCGATCTATAATAGTTCAATTCAATTTATCAACTCCAACCCTTTTATAACATCCTATAATATGCATATGTTAATTCAATTTCATTATTCAAATGCCCCTAAAGTTTTACATTTTATTCAATTTAGCCCCTAAAATCGAAATTGTAATAACTTTCAAATTTAAGTTTTGATTTTGAAATTGATCTCAATTTCATCATTCTATACCCTCTATTATAAAAAAATACAGAAATATTATACCAATTTCAAAATTCATGCACTTTAGTACCCATATTCAAAAACTAGCAATTAAACTTTACAAACTAGTCTATTTCACTTCTAAGCTTAAATTCTAACAATTTAGTACCAAAAATTCAAGAAATCAATAACGGAATATTTTGAAAATTTTAACAGTTTTACAAATTGATACACAAGCTAGCTAAATCAAGCTCCCAGTACCTCAAAAACATAAAAATTACAAGAAAATGACTTTAAATTACTTACCTAATAGAGATCGAATAATGAAAAGCTTTCAAGGGTTTTCTTCTTTTCTTAGAACTGGTGGCTCGATTGAAGAAAAAAGAAAATATGAGCAGTTTAACTTATGTTTAATATATAGACTTTATTAATTCATTAATCATTTAATTAATCTAATTAATCTTTAAAAAAAATTAGTGTATGATAACATCATCCTCCACTAATTGATGAAAAAAATGGTTTAATTATCATTTTGAACCTTTTGCTAATTAAAAATTTATAGTGATAAAAAATTTTACAATTTAGTCCTTGTACTTTAATTAAACAATTAATAGATAAAATTGAAAGACCAAACTTTAACAAACTTTTATATGGCTAGCTAAATTAAGCTCCCATGGCTTCAAAAACATAAAAATTACAAGATAACTACTTGAAATTACTTACTTAATAGGGACCGAATAGTGAAAAGCTTTCAAAGGGTTTCTTCTTTTCTTAGCAATGGTGGTTCGATTGAAGAAAAAAGTAAAGATGATAACATCATCCTCCACTAATTATGTTTAATATATATTGATTAATTCATTAATATTTAATTAATTAACCTTAATCTCAATTAACAAAATTTAATGGATGATAACATCATCCTCCACTAATTGATAAAAAAAATAGTTTAATTATCATTTTGAACATTTTCCTAATTAAAAATCTATAGCGATAAAAAATTTACAATTTAGTCCCTATACTTTAATAAAATTTTAAATATAAAATATTTACAGAGTTAGTATAAAAGTTTATTAAAGTTAATTAAAGTATAAGGACTGCATTGTAAAAGTTTTATTGCTATAGATTTTTAATTAGAACAAGGTTCAAAATGATAATTAAACCATTTTGTTTCATCAATTAGTGGAGGATGATGTTGTCATCCATTAAATTTTATTAATTGAGATTAAGATTAATTAATTAAAGATTAATTAGATTAATTAAATGATAAAATGATTAATGAATTAATTAAAGTATATATATTAAACATAAGTTAAAAATGCTCATATTTTCTTATTCTTTAACTGAACCACCATTTCTGAGAAAAGAAGAAAACCCTTGAAAGCTTTTCACTATTTTGTCCCTATTAGGTAAGAAATTTCAAGTTCTTTTCTTGTAATTTTTATGTTTTAGAGGTAATGAGAGTTTGATTTAGCTAGCCCATGCGCCAAGTTTTTGAAAGTTGTTCTTGTTGATTTCTTGAAGAAATTAGTGTTAAATTGATAGATTTTAAGCTTAGATATGAAAAAAAAAGAAGACTAAATTGAAATGATTAATTGTTAGCTTTTGTACATAAAGACTAATGTGAATAAATTGTGAAATTTCTGTAATAATAGATAGTAGAGGGTCTCTAAGGGATGTGATTGAGATTGGTTGAGAAATCGAAACTCAAATTTGAAAGATATTGTTATTTCAATTTTAGAGACTAAATTGAATAAAATGTAAAACTTTAGGGGCATCAAAAAAATAAAATTTTATAGATTCATACATACAATGGCACATGAAAATGTTTGGTATTGATAAATTTTTTAAAATAATTATTTAGATCGAGAATTGAATCAAACTCGGGATAATCGGGGAAAAGCCAAAATTATCGAATAGCCCTAAAGATTCAACTTATTTGTTGTTTTTTCCAAGTAAGTTCATATGATATAAATGTGTTTAAGTTTTTGTGTATTTGATTTGTGATTATATGTGTTTGGTCGTGAATTGGTATAAATGCGATATTTGGACTAAATTGTAAAGAAATATATATGTGTGTGTGTGTGTATTGAAAATGCTTGGGTGATCTTAGTAAATGTTAGGATATGGTTGAAATGTCAATACGTTTTGTGCACACTCATACAGATTGATGATTGATATTATCAAGATCTTGCATTTGTTGTGGACTCAAAGATACATGTGACATGGGTTTAGTCTGGATTGGTAACATGATGCCGTTTTAAAGGTTTAGCGCGTATTGGTAACCTGACATGCATATTTCTCACCTGGACAAGTAATCAGATGTGTCGATATAAAGGTTTAGCCTAGACTGATAACCTAACATGAATATACTTAGCTTGGACAAGCAATTAGTGTGGTGTAGTACCTGTGTATCCGAGTCCATTTACTAGGGTTCATCAGGCGGAAGCAATTTATATGAAATGAAAAATTGAAATGATATGAAATAAATTCAATGTTCAAATGAAGTGTTAGTGAATGATTTGAGTATAAGCCTACTCTTGAATTGAATGAGATTCAAATTGGTTACTTATTATGACATAAAATGGTATGTTACATACTTGCGATATTACATGGTTTGATTATGTGTAAAATCTCACCTTGTTTATGTTGTGCTTTGCCATGTCTAGTCAATTATGGCAAGTTTAGTAGCTTACTGTATCTAAATGAAAGATAAGATAAGTTTTTGTTTAATGCCTATGAACTTACTAAGCATCGTAAATGCTTACCCCATTTATTTTTCCCCTTTTCCCTTGTAGATCTTTACCTTGTAGAACACGTCAAGTCGGCTCGTTCAAAGCTCACACTATCCAATCACTGAATCAATATCTTTTTGGTCATTTTGAGTCTTGGATTGTGGCACGTATATATAAGGTGTCTTAATGTTACCTTATTGTATATGTGTGCTTTTGGTAACTTGTGATGACTTGGTGTTTTGACTCACATATGGTGATGGATATGTAGGTGTACTCTTATGCTAAATGGTGCGATAATTTATATCTAAATGTTAGGCTATGGAATGGTATGAAATGAGGAGGAAATGGTAGCTTGTCTGAAGGTGAATGAGATGGAATTGTAATTGAACATTATTAACTTGAAGTTTGCTTGTAAATGTGGCCTAAAGTTGATAGTTGATAGTTATGTTTAATGCTTATGAGTTATGGATATATTTATGTGTTCATAAATGGTTATAATGAAATTGAAATGACATATTTCAAGATGCCTTGGCTTAGGTAATGTGTTGAGATTGAAATACACCAGGAGGGGGTGAATTGGTGTATTAAAATGTTTTCAGGAAAGAACAAAGATAAAATGACTCAAGTATTTATAGTGGTTCGGCTTCAATTATTTACATCCACTACCTTAGCTTTCCTCAATTAAGGATTTCCGAATCCACTAGATTTGAACCTTTAAGGACAATGTTTAACCTTACAAATCCCTATCTTTTTCAAAAGCAAGATAAAACCACTTCCCCTTAAGGTTTTTTACCCAAGACCTTAAGTAACACCTCACAAATGAGAGAAAAATAATGATGCATAAGATAATACCTCTAAAAGGTAGATAATCAACAATTAAGCAATCTCACACAAAGTTACAACACTTTAAATAATGATAGAAAACTTAACCCACAAGTGTAACATCCTGAATTTTTGGGCCTATACGTTTAATGGGTGAATATGTTTAATATGTTAATTTAAGAAATAGGGGTCCAAATTGGGCTCAGGCTTAGGTAGAGGCCTTGATTAAAATTATCTGTTTGGGCATTATAGGGTTTAAAAGGTAGTATCTATGTTTAAAATACCAAAGTGGGCTTGTGGCCCAATCTTAGGAGGTGACGCCACACAAGGGAGTAAGGGGCCCAAATTTAAGTTTCATGGAGCCCAATTCTTTTAATTTAAGTTAGCTAAATTTTGGGCATTAGGATTAGGTGGAGTGGATGGCAACAAGGCTAAAATTTAGGGGTTTTAATGTTTAAAATATGTGGATAATAAGCAGATAAATGCTATTATTTAGGAATTTATTTTATGTGGATAATAAGCAGATAAAGGCTAAAATTTAAGGATTTTAATGATTAAAATATGTGGATAATATGCTGATAAAGGAGGGAAGAGTTAAAGATAATTAAGTCTCTTTTAGATGAGCTAGTAGATTAAGATAAATGAGAAAAGATAGGATTTATCTGCAAGGTTAGGTAAGTGCCGAAATTTCTATAAATAGGGGGAATATCTCTTCAATTTCGGCATTTGGGTTTTTCTCTCATTCTTTTCTCTTCTTCTCTGAGTAAAAGCCGAAAACTCCTAAAGTTCCACCTTCTTCTTCATTCTCTGCAAAAGCCGAAATCTCTAAGCCTAATCCCTCATCTTCACTTTGATTCAAAAGCCGAAACTCTTTCCATTCTTTTTCTTCCTAGCCGAAATCTTCAAGTCTCTTCCTTGTTTTCTTTTCTTCTTCTATCTTCACTCAAGTATTTTAAAAGCCAAAGACACATCAGCCTTCTCTTGTTCATACTTTTTTTGGGATTTTCCTAAAAGCCAAAATCCCTAAATCTTATCTCCTGTGATTGCCGAATTGCTTCTGTGGTGCCTACTTGTGCCGAAATCTGAAGGGAACTTTAGTGGAGTCAATCGCATAGATCTCTAAGTAGCACTCGAATCGTGTTACTTTCGAGATTTCAAGGTAAGAAGATCTATTAGTTTCAACGTGTAAATTCAGGATTTACTAACCCTTGGCCGAATATAAGAGAGGCCCTATTTTCACATCTTTCCAACTTTTTGAGCAAAGTTTTAGATCGATCTAGCAAGGGTATCAACATTAATCAGGTATGTAACTCTCCACACCATCTAGATCTGTTTGTTAAATATATGATTATAAGTCTTATATGTTACGTTACATCTTTGAAATCCGGCAAGACAACGTTTGAAACCCAAAGAGGGTAAAGCAAATCACCAGGTTAGTGATCCCTGTCGTTCTAAATGAATGTTCTGATTAAATGATATGAGTATGCCGATTTCCTATAATTGCATGGGTTGGGTTTAATAAAAGGAGGAAGTTATACGTTGTAGCAGTTTTTACCGTGATCTGTTGTAGCGGTTCCTTACTGTGATCTATTGTAGCGACTTTTGCCGTGATCTGTTGTAGTGGCTATGGCCATGATCTGATGATGAGCAGCACGACTGCCATCAAGGCGTGTAGCGGTGAGGATTGATTGTAGAAATCCCCAACGGTGTGAATGGCTGGTACGGGTGGCATGTAGCTGATGGATACCTAGGAAATGGGTTGGGCTTTGCATATCATTTGTTATATACATGAATTTATTATTCTGTTCTGTGGGATTAAGGCCCAAATGTAATGGTGCATGAGTGTTGCACACTGAGTCTCGCGACTCACCCTTTTAATTTAACTATTTCAGGTGACACCTAGTGCATCGGACTGGGCTGGAGAGGAACGTGAGGTGGCCATGGAAAAGAGAGCAATTGGATTCAGCTAAAAGGCTTTTGTCTGTTATTTTATATTTTGCAGATTTTAAGTATGGTTGTAATAAGGCCACGGGCCCCTAGACTATTATTTTTGATTGGGTTATGTTGGGTTTTTAAGTTTTATGTTTTCAATTAAGTTAAGACATGTATGAAATTTCAGTTTTTATTTAAAAATCCATCAAGATAATTTATAACTTAATATTTTATACTTTAATGAATTCTTAAGCTTTCGGAATAAAGGTTTAAACCTAGTAATTGTTTTCCAAAATGCGACAGGTTTTGTGAACTCCCTTAAGTGACATACTAGATCCGGTCGTAGCGTTTGGGCCGGGTTCGGGGTGTTACAACAAGTGTATACAAGAAATATTTAGTAAAAGATTGAGAAAGATTGGAAAATTGAGCTCTTGGAAGTTAAGTACTTGTTTCTTGTCTTTCTTGACTTCAATGGGGAGCCTTGACCTTGTATTTAAGTCCTCTAACAACCTTGTGGACGTTTGTAGCCGTTAGAAACAAAATGGAGTCGTTGTAGCCATAAAAACAAGTATTAAATGTAGTCTGCATCTTCGTTGTATCGGTAAAAGTCTTTTCAAAATATGACTGTTGGGCTTGTTATATCGGTATAAGTTCTCTTGTATTGGTAGAAATCTAAGGGTTTCATTTGGTACCAGGAAAACCCATCAGAGTATCGATAAAAGTGCAGGGGATGTTGAACTTTAGCTACTGACTTGACTTGTTTTGGTAGAAGTCCTCAAGGTATCGGTAGAAGTACATGAGATGCTGAACTTTGGCTACTAACTTGACTTGTTTCGGTAGAAGTCCTCAAGGTACCGGTAGCACTTTGGTTGTATCGATAGAATAGACCAGGGTATCGATAGAAGTCTTAGGCCAAAATTACCTTGCTTACTGGAGTGTATTCTACCGATAAAAGTCCGAGTTGTATCGGTAGAACCCAGAGTTGTATCGATAAAAATAGAAGTTCTACTTGTAGAATTCTATAGCTTTTTCAAAGCCTTTTCATCTTAAGTTCTACCGATACTTGTCCACCTAAGTATTGGTAGAAGTTTTTTGGACTTCAAAAACTCGTTAAAAATTAAGTTAATTCAAGGCTTTTTAAAAGTTCATTTTGTCCAACACTTTGAAAATAATTTTACGGACTTATAAACAATTTTTGCAAATTTAAGTAGGGAATTTGTAATATACTTTTTTTATATTAAAATACTTGAAAAAAATAGAGCTAACATAAGGTTTGATGATTTCATGACTTGATTGTTAGTTGCAATGACATTGAATTGTTTAGATTTAATGGTGTATAAGTAGTGATAGACTTGTTAAGCACTTGAATATAGATGCCTGAACTATTTGACATGTCTTTGGTATTATTTTGATTCAAAGAAAATTGATATTAGGTGCAAATGTTGTGAGTTTTGGTTGAACTTGAAATAGGTTCCAAAAGAGTTCATTTTTACCAAAAACAGAGGTCATATCGTGACCTCAGATTTTGGACATCGCAATGTTGCCATTACAGTGAGTGACATCATGACAAGATAAGGCTTGTCGTCGTGACATGACATACTAAATGGCCACATCGTGACGAGAACTAGAGGAAGTCGCAATGCTGATCCATACATTTTAAAAACTTTGCAATTGGTCCTATTTCAAGTTCGAGTTGACAAAAGAGCTTTCGTAAGCTCGAATAGAACTGGTAAATGATTTATTAATGTAATTTTGATGATGTTTGATGTTTGACTACACATGTGAATGCTTATTTATTGTAAGTTTTTACTGTAGTTACTTCAGCAACGAATGTGACATCTTGTAACTCAAATTCGGAGATCAAATTGGATGAGAGGTGTTACAAGCCATAAACTTTTTAATGGGCTTCTTACTTCACATTGAATGGATAAATTCTTGCACAATAATTATATTATCAGTTATGCTTCTTCCTAGAACAAAGCTGATTTGATTAGGATACACCCATTTCGGGGCAAAAGGCTATAAACAATTGACAGTCGTCTTTGTTACGATCTTGAAAAGAACCATGCAAGGACTAATGGGGCAGAAATGTTGTAGTGACTTCAAGCTATCGGTTTTAGGAATCAAAACCAAAAGTGTACGGTTAAACCAACTAGAGAAAAACCCACCTGAAAATGTCTTGTGAACAAGGTCACATACTCCCGTGCCCACCAGCTCCTAATTCTTTTGGTAGAACACCACATGGATTCCATATGCTCTTAGAGCTTTAAATGAGTGCATGTCAAATACCACATATTAATATATCTAGTTTGATCTACCACCCAGCGAAAAAGTTTGAATTCATCATTTATTTAACATTAAAGGTTAAAACTAATTTTTATTTATATTTTTTAGAATTTACATTTAAACAAAATTTATTTCTAATTAATAAATAATAATTCATGTTAGGGCAAATCAAATCAACTTGAGGTTAAATTTACTACATGAATAACTCAGCTCTTGGATACGTAAATCATGACCATTTGTCCCAAAAGTTTAAGCCATTAGGAAAGGTTTGAATACTCGTTTTTTCATGTGAAAGTTGGACTAATAACTAATAAAATTTACTTGGATTAACCATGAGTTGTGTGGTAATTGCTCATCTTATTTCTTAATCATGTGGTTGGGGTTCCATCTCCACTCATGAGAATCACTACTATTAGTGGAGAATGCCCTAATTTCGACAATAAAATAAAATAACTTGGATTTGCAAGTGAATTCAAGCATATAATTAGTACTAATTTTTTTAAAAAAAATTATTACTTAAATATATTTGGTTACAAATATTTTATATATATTTTTTACAAAAATATAATACACTAAAAGCACTAAAAATATTAAAATAAATGTTTCCCAAAAATTAAAAATAAATTAAAAAAATCTTTATACTTAAATTACACTAAGATAAATGTAACTTAATAAGAAAATGTCTCTAAAATAATAGCAAAATTAACAATAAAATAATAGTTATACAAATATCCAAACAATAACAACAAAATAGTTAAATGACAACAAACAATGGGAAAACAACAGCAAAACAGTGGAAAACAACAGTTTTTTTTATTGCAAAGTCGGGTTAGGCCCAAAAAATCTTACCCGAGGCGCGATCTGTTTTCTAAATAGGCTTTTTTTTCCCAAGCTCTTTTTTCAACCCTTTATCTTTGCTCAAACCCTCTCATTTTTTGGGCGAACCTTCAGGCTAGGTCCGACCATGAATAAATTTATTTAAAATAGAGAAAAATGTATAATTATCATATTTAAGTTATAAAAGTGAGCTTCATCGATAATTAAGGGCTAATTTAGCAATACTTTTGAAAAGTGAAGTGGAAAAGTGCTTTTGAAAAGTTTGGTTTAAAATTTAGTGTTTAGCATTGCTGTCAAAAAGTGTTTTTGAGAAATAAAATGTCCATTTTAGACATATTATTATCAAGTAACAAGTATGCATTTAAATAATATTTAAATTAGTTAATATTATTATATTTTAGTAAGAATATAAAAAAATTTATTATAACTTGTTGTTAGTATTTTAATATAAGAAATATAAATTTTAAATATTTTTAAGTAATAATTATTAATTCTTTATAAAATTTAATTAGAATATATAAACTATATTTTAAATATTTAAATATAACCATTAAAAATTTGTAATTAGTATTTTAAAAGAAATTTATTTTTAATTAATGATTTTAACACATGTTATAAGAAGGGTGAAAAAGTAATTAAGCACTAAAAGTGCTTTTGGGAGAAAAAAAAGTTAAAAATTTTAGCTTCTCATTTTCAGGAGTGAAAAGCCAAAAATTTCAATCAAAAACAGCTTATTTAGCACAATTTTTTATTCAAAAATACTTTTAGAGCCAGAAATGTTTTTTTTAAGTACTACTAAACACAAACCTAGCTTTTGATGTCCACAAGTAATTAATAGTTAATGATGACACTAAAGCCACCAAGATTAAAAGAAGATAAACTAACAATTAATTCAGCTTGGAAATCATTAGTTGATTCTTTTTGTGTTCTAAATATTTAACTAAGTATCAAAAGAAGGGATATTCTATCAATGCTTTTAGGGTTTTTTTTTTTTCCTTTTAATTAAGTAAAAAGCAGTGAGGGTTGGCCCTGTTAGGATGAATTTCCGTAATTTTCTATTATGAACCTTCCATAATGTTTATTATTTTATACATCCAAGCCAATTGCGTTCAATATTAGCAATAAATACAAATATAATAGGTAATGAGGTCATGACTTGATTACAATGGTTTATTTTATTTATTTTATTAGAATGATTGTAATTTCAAGAAAAATGATAAATATAATAAAAAAAAGTATAATGTCAAAAAATGATAAATATTATAAAATAAAAAGTATAATGTCAAATTTAATTCTCAGCATTTACATCCTTTATTAATTTTATTTTTATTTTTTTAAATTAAATTTGGTCACTGATACTTCAAAAAAAGTCAAACAGCTATGTTAACAGAAATTCTGATTAAAATATTATTTTTTCAACAATGTTGTCCTAGCAACCTGTAGGCGCTATAGGTCTTACATGCCACACCATTTTACAAATACTAAAAAATAAAACATTCAAAATTCAAAAAATATAAAAACTTCATTAATTTTTTTAACAAATAGTATCAAGTATATGTGAATTGTTATGTAGGTTGTCATGTTTAAAAATTTAACATTTTAGTTCTTATTTATTGAAAGAGCAACAATTCGATTTGTTTTGCAATGTTGATGATTAGTGTAACGCACTAAACCCGGCCTAGAAGTTTAAACCGAATTCCAGATATCACATTGATCACCGAAGCGATCGATGGAAAATTTTACATAACAAGTTGTCACAACGAATCGAAAAAATTTAATCGTTTAGAACTCAGTAAGAAAAGTTATGGTTAAGTTTAATATATGAATAAAATAAAATGTTCGAGCTAAAAAAAACATTCCAAACAGAACTTGTACCACAATTTTATGAAACCCTACAGATCAAAAAACGATAAATCAAAATGGCGAAAAGATAAGCGATAAATTATTTTCAATCGAGATCGTCTCGAGAGACCTCAGCATCTGCGTCCAGTCGAGTTTAAAAACGTACCTGCAAGGGGAAACACTAAGGGAGGTGAGCTATATGAGCTCAGTATGAGTTCAAAATGAATAACAACATATTTTCAGAAATCAATTCGAAAGCGAAACATACATACAGATATACACAGAACCAGAAAGTAAACTTGGAACTAACGTCCCAACAGAATGAAACAATTTAAGCACACCATGTCACACATAGATACTCAGTCACAATTGTTATTCAATCAGACAGAACACAATCAAATAATTTTCATCCAGAACACTCAAACAGATACGTATGAATGCAATCAAGTACTAAAACCCACTCGTCCAGCCAACACACCTCTCTGTCCCCCAATCACACCCCATAAGAGCTGATTAAGCTCATCCAACTGAACACACCACATAGGACCTCGAAAGGCCCATCCAACCCTACACACCATGTATGTGGACTAAGTCACTCATATATTAATACGTAGCAGGGCTGGCGTATATGCGATATGATGCAATGCGGCAATGCGGCAATCATGTACAAGCGAGTTGCGATTTAAAGCGCGGATCGGATAATGGTATGCAAACAAAGGCGATGTATGTGTGTGGTACAGTGCGGTAAACCGTTGTACAAATAGGTTGCAATAAAACTGCCAGATCAGAACAGAATTAGTCTTCCTTCTCTTCACAACCAACCCCAAAATACTTTATGCAAGTGCATGTATGCTTACAATCTTATATAAACAATGAACACATCAATAGACAGCCAAACAGAAACAGATATGCACACACACCCAGCTAACTGGGTTCAGGATCAGTCATCTCACACCACAGTCACAAACAACACATAAGCAGAGCACATGGTCACAGATACAGAGACTTAAATACCCTCACTAAAGCCTAGCCAAGGGTCAGAATACACAAACACATTTTCAGATCAAACACATACACAAACTAAAATTTGGTGTCTTAGGACCACATGCCCGTTTGCTCTGGCCGTGTGGAAATGCCTAGGCCGTGTGGGAGGTCAAATGCTCGAGTGAAGAGGGGCACACGGCCGTGTGGCTGAGGTACACACCCTTGTGAACCAGGGACATGGCTGTGAGAACAGGCCGTGAAACTCACTGTCCATTTGTACTAAAGTAGACTATAGAGTTGACTCAGCTGTGTGAGGGTCTCACATGCCTATGTGGACACGACCGTGTATCCAAAACAAATGCACGTGTGGAATCCCTAAATCCCCAAATTAGCCACACGGCCGTGTGGCACCAAATCAAAAAATCCCTAGTTCCCAAACACACACGCCCATATGCCCATGGGACACCACCATGTGGAAATCGACAAAAATCTCCAAATTGGCCACACGGTCTTGTGGCACCAAATTTTGCCCGAAAACCATAATTCCTAACTGCACACGGCAGTGTGATCCGGCACACGCCCGTGTGGCCACCCGTGTGGTCACGAAACCACCCTAAAATAGCCCAAAAAAACGTGCTTTCACCCTCATAGCACTTCCCAACCCTCGGTAACTCGATTTTATACCAAATCAAACAAATTCTAAGCATAAAACAGCGGTACAAAAACGTATAGTAACCAAAAAAAATAAAAATAAATAATTATAAATATTAACTTAAAACAAAAACGCTACTAACCAAAACAAAACAACAAAGAAATTTGATTCTCCAAAACACCCACACAAAGAATCGAACCCAGAACCCTAAGGGTATACTCGCACTCAATAAACCACCAGACCAGCACACCCATTCTAGCACCTTAACACGCAACTAACCACAATAGCACACCCTACACTCAGACCCTAACTACAAAACTCAAAATTTCTAACCTTAAAATTTGAGGTGTTATAACTAGATTTGACTCTTTTTGAAAGGTTGATAGTCAAATTTAGTTTAAAAAACAAGGGCTAGATATAAAAACATTGAAGGCTAAATTTGACATAATTTTTAACATTGAATTGAATAATTAATTTAACTCCATCTTAATTAATTATTTAAAATAAATATAAAGAAAAATTCGTAGATAAATCACATATGAGATTTAAATTTGAACAATGATAAGTTTTCCACTCTGAGCTTGGCAAAACAATGAAACTACCAAAATAAGGATTGTAATGTTACTTTATGATTACTATGTATCCATAGTTATTTTCTTCTCGTAATTTGACAAAACAATGCTCATTGGCCGAGGTATGAAAATTTTAAATACCATAAGCATTATTGCATATGGAAATTTTATTATAAATTAATATCTCAATGTTAAAAAAAATTACTGTCTATCTAAAATTATTAAAATATCATAAAGTTATTTTACAGTACAAAAGAAAACATAAGATTGCATATATTATAAAGAGTAAAGATGTGTTGCGATGAAATCAGGCCCGACGAAACATGGCAAATACATACATGGTGTTTTCGCACTCTCGGAAAATAAAATTTAGTAATTATAGCAAATCCACTAGTAAAATATATCAATAACCGATGCAAATCAATCACAATATTATAAGTAAAAATAGTTAAATTGAGATACAATTTTTACATAAAAAATCTTTTTAAAGCAAAGTGTAAAAATTAAGTGACTCGAAAGTTCTTCAAAAAAGCCCACTACAATTAAGATTTTGCTAAAAGATCACAATCTAAGCCACAATAAAGAGTATATAACTCAAACAAGACCATCAACAAATAATCTCAAGTCAACTTTAAGAGTAAAGTTGATAATATCACCAAACTAGGTCTAACTTTGAAAGTTGAAAACCCAAAGCTACATTACCCCCCAAAAAAATAGGACCGTACACATTAAAGATCTTTGAGTCTACTGGCTACTTTTAAAAAATCAGCTCCAATAGACACGGGATGAACCTTCGATCCAAGAAAAGATGAAAACTAGTTTGTGTAAAAAAATTGCTCTCCCACTTATCTTTTTTCTTTGACTTCGGTAATAAAAACTGATAAAAAAAAGTTTGGCCCCACTTTTAGTATTATAGGGTGCAAGGGATTACAGGCCTTCCCACACATAGTGGGACTCATGGGGACCCATGCCCAACAAATTTCCCTCTCTCACTATGTAGGTAGGGATGGCAATAGAGTAGGGTGGGGGTAGATGTTGCGAAATCCATCACAACTCTACAGTTGGTACACTTTGCTCCACCATCTGTTACGTTCCAATATGGATGTATAATCTTGAAATCCACTTCCACATCCATAGATGTTGAATGCATCCATCCCCGCCCCGCTTCAATTTAATTTTTGCTACTTATTTGTAATATTTTCAATATTTTTAAAATCAAGTAAATATTAAAACATAATTCTTTAGAAAAATATTTGAGCATAAAATATAAGAATTTTTTATAATACATTATTACATTTTTACCCTTATAATAGTGTAACGCCCCAGTTTTTTGCTTATTTTCGACTTTTGTAATTTTGGCATGAATGAGTGTCTGCTTCAGTGGTTATGTGTTCCGGGTGTGTGTGGGAGGTCCCAAGTTCAAGTCCCAACTTGGGTAAATTTTGGTATTTTTTATGAATAAAGCCCAAACTCTAGTTAATAGGCTAACAAGCTAAAGTGTGTGAGTAATTAACAGAATGGGCCTGCTGGTCTGGTTGCTAAGTGGTGTGTTATTATGTTGAGGTCATGAGTTCAAATTCCTGTGCGATCAAGGGATTTATTTTTTCTATTTGTGCCGTGTGAGGAGGTTGAGTTGGACTAAAATTCTGATAGTGGAGAGATGGATGGAGAGAATTAAGGGGAGAGATTAGGGGGTAGCAGATTTCTTTTTTTTTTAAATTTTTGGTTATCACCCTTTTCTCAAAATTTCTGACGCCATTCTCCTTTTCTTCTTCCCTTGATTACTTTGTTAGCTCTTGTGGCTATTGCTCTGCAGACCTACTTCCTTTTCGTCGACAATTGGTAAGTGTTGGGAATGTTGAAATTTTGTTCTTTTTAAGTTTTCTTTAGGGGGGCTTATATTCTGTTTTGATAGTGTAGAAACGGGTGGAGCAAGGCTTCTTAAGGGCTGTCAAACGATTGGAAATCAAGCAAAGTTTTAGAGGTAAGTGTTAAATGGTTGTTTTGGATCATTGATTGGGATGATAGATTCATTTTAAGTGTGGTTATAGGCTAATTCTGGGATTTGTAATGTCGGTTATAGGTTTGGGATTGCGTTAGCATCAATTTGAAACCAGTGTGTACCCAAAAATGCGGAAAATGAGGTTTCAGCGAAAGCTGAAAACCTTACTGTCGATGTCACACGAGCGTGTGGTCGTCCATGTGGTAGGCCGTGTGTAAGACCATAAGTCACCATACATCTGTGTGATCGACGAGCCAAGCCGTGCGTGAGTGACACGGCCGTGTGAAGGCCGAGCGAGGCCGTGTGTGACACATGGCTAAACCACACGGGCGTGTAGATTTTTGGGCCAGGCCGTGTGATCCACACGACCAAGGCCAATTTGGGCCGTGTGGGCCACACGGGCAAGCCACATGGGCGTGTGAGCCCATTTTTCTAAAAACTTTGTAAGGTTGCACGAGTCGCCTAAGTCAACTGTGGACCTACCGTAGGGTCGATAAGCAATACTTAGACCCCTAACCAAATGATATGTTTGTCTGATTTCTGTACTAAGCATATATGTTGATTTGGATATATGAGTTTTATTTGCATAATAGCATGCCATTCTTGTATGTTGCATTGCATCGGGATGGGTGGATTATGATTGGAGGAAGTATCTGATAGGCTCTTAAGCTTGTTATCTGGCAGCTCAACTGTAAATTTCTAATTATGTGCCGTATTCGGTACATCATGGTGTGTAGGTCTGGGTGGGTTGGTTTTATCCGCACATGGTGTGTAGGGTTGGACGGAGTTGGTGTGTAGTGGCTGGTGGGTAGGACTCTGTTATCTGCATATTCTGTCTGAAATGGGTCGAGGCCCTGTATTATGTCTAATTTTGTATCTGAGTGGGCTAAGGTCCACACCGTTTCTGTAATTGGCTCAGACCCGAACTGTGAAAATTACGTCTGTTAATTGATGTTACTATGTGTTTTCTGTAGGGTTTACACACTGAGTTTGTGAAAACTCACCCTTTTCTGTTTAATCTGTTCAGGTAACCCCCAACAGTAGACGGATCGGTGTGGCAAAAAACTTGGCGGTGACCACAGTTCTGGACCTTTAACAATTTTTCATTTATAGTTCTGATTATTTTTGGGAAAATTTTATGTAACATGACCTTTATAGAGTTTTGTTTAAAATTTGGGATTACTATTTTATAAACTGCTAGTAGTAGGATAAGACGCGAATTTTTTAAAATAAATAAATGTTTTATTAAAAATACACGAACTCGTAAATTATGTTAAAAGCTTTCGCAGTATATCACGTTTTGAAAATGGATAATGAATAATTAAATGACGCGTTTTGACGAAATCCTAAGATATTTACAAATGGTTTTAACGTAGTTAAGTGTTTCAAAGCACTATCATTTGACGCCGCTAGATTCGACCATAACGTCTAGGCCGGGTTTGATGTCTTATATTTAGTGGTATCAGAGCCATGTTTCAAAACTCAGCTGTGGATTTGGGGTTTTTAAAATTGATTTTCTGAAATGATTTTTGAATGATTTGAAATATTTTTGAACTGAGTATGTGGTACACCGAGTCTCCAGCGTCGATCCCATAAATGTTTTGATCTTTGTTTAAATTTTTTTGGAATGCTACTTGCATGCTTGAAATAGCCTTAGGTAGTATACTGTACTGAAAACACTTTAGTTAGTGTAAACTGAAAACTGTAGCAAGACTGAAAATCGTAGTAAAACTGCGATTCGCGATAACGAACTCTGAACTGCTGATACTGATCTGCATAAAACATTTATTAATAAATATCAAAACTGAAACTAATGCATAAAATTGTTAATACAGATAAACTTTAAATTTACGATGAGCGCATGGGGTATCCGCGGACAGGGTACTAGAGGTTATGGTAGAGGCCGTAGGGGGGATCAAGCTGGGTCCTCCGCATCTGATAATCTGTCCAATCTGGATACGAGCGAGACGCCAATATCACCTGCTATAAAGACAGGGTCTCATGATCGTGAGGCTGGGGATGACGCACTATCTCGAGCCATGTTACAGATTTTAGAGAGGGTCGCTGGACCCAACACTGGATCTGAGGGCCAAGGGTTAGTTACGGAACGACTCCGGTCCAATGGGGCTGAATTATTCATGGGCGTAAGTGGGGTTGCCCCTAGTGTGGCCGAGTATTGCATTAAGGCCACGGAAAGAATTATGGGTTATCTGGATTTTACTACTAAGCAGAAGCTTAAGGGGGCTGTTTCCCTGCTTCGCGACAAGGCTTACTAGTGGTGGCTGACTGTTAAGGAGGGCACTTAGTCCGACCATCTGACTTGGGATTATTTTAAGACGGCTTTCCAGAATAAGTATGTGGGAGTCAGCTACATCGATGCTAGGAGGTGTGAGTTTCTTAATCTCACCCAAGGAGACCGTTCAGTGGCCGAGTTTCTAAGACTGAGCCGCTATGCCCGGGGTATAGTAGCGACTGAATATGAACGACGCGTCTGTTTCGAGGATGGACTCAGAGACAGCCTGTGGGTTCTGATAGCTCCATAGAGGGAGCGTGATTTTTTTCTCTAGTGGATAAGGCAAAGATCGCCGATGAGGTTAAGCGGGTTGAGAGCCAAAATCGCGATAAAGGTAATAATAAGAGGGAATTAGAGCCCTCGAATTCTATGATGATGCCTAAGAAAAAGGTCAGATCGGATGGGCCAGTGAGAGTTGGGCCTCCTATTGTACTTGCTGGGGTGGCGTTGTGTGGGCATTGTGGTAGACGTCATCCAGGCAAGTGTTGGAAGACGACTGTGGCATGTTTGAGATGTGGGTTGACTGAGATCGTGTCTGGGATTATCCACTAAGGACTGATCTGATGCAAGTTGTGGGTACTGAAACTGCGCAACCACCGAGAGTAACTCAACAACCACCTAGGGGCCAAGGTCAGGCCAGGGGTGATAATGGCATGGGTCGAGGACAGAGAGCATCGGTAGAGGTGCGGAACTGACTGAGGCGAGGCAACCCGTACTGGTTTATGCTGCACGTCATCAAGAGAATGGTGATGCTTCGGAAGTCATTACAGGTACGTTCTTAATTTTTATGTACCATACACTGAATTAATAGACATCGGCTCTACACACTCTTACGTAGCTAGCTCTGTGTCTGAAACTTTAGGGATTTCGGTTGAGAGTACTTCAAGCGAGATAACTGTTGTGAGCTTGTTGGAGCAATCTATCCAGGTCAGTAAATTGTTTAAAGACGTTTCGCTAGAGGTACAAGGGACGGTATTTTTGGCTGATTTGATGAAGCTTCCATTTGGGGAGTTCGATTTGATTCTGGGAATGGACTGGCTGGTCAAACATCGGGTGAGTCTAGACTATGCTACAAAAAGGGTTATTCTGATAACCGAGGAGGATAACGAGGTAGTGGTGATTAGAGAACGTCGGGATTATCTGGCGAATGTGATTATTATATTGGTGGCGAAAGAGCTGGTACAAAAAAGATGTGAGGCATTCTTGGCCTACGTCAGTGTTTCGGATTCTAGGGACTGTTCGATTAAGGACATCAGAACTGTAAGAGACTTTTCGAATATTTTTCCTGAAGAATTACCGGGTCTGCCTCCGAGCTGAGAAGTGGAGTTTGGGATTGAGCTCTTTCTTGGTACAGCTCTGGTGTCTACCGCCCCTTATAGAATGGCACCGAAGGAGCTTGTGGAGCTTAAGGCTCAAATTTAAGAGTTACTGGATCGTGGGTTCATTCGCCCTAGTATGTCTCTATGCAGAGCACCTGTGCTATTTGTGAAAAAGAATGATGGATCCATGCGTATGTGTATCGACTACCGCCTATTGAATAAGCTGACCATTAAGAACAAGTACCCATTACCGAGAATAGATGATTTATTTGACCAGTTCAGATGGGCTTCTGTGTTCTCCAAGATCGATATGCGATCGGGATACCATCAATTAAAGGTTAAGGAGACCGATATACATAAGACGACATTTAGGACTCGGTATTGTCACTACGAGTTCCTAGTAATGCCATTTGGACTGACGAATACACCAGCAGCTTTTACAGATCTGATGAACCGAGTGTTCTAGCCCTATCTGGATCGGTTCATGGTATTCTTCATTGACGATATTCTGGTGTATTCAAAGACTGAGGATGAGCACGATAAGCATCTTCGAATGGTATTACAGACGCTTCGCGAGAAACAGTTGTATGTGAAGTTTAGTAAGTGCGAGTTCTGGCTCCGAGAGGTAACCTTTTTGGGGCATGTGGTTTCTGCAGAAGGGATTCGTATTGATTCTCGCCAGATTTAGGCTATGTTGGAGTGGAAACAGCTGAAAAATGTGTTTGAAATTCGCAGCTTTCT
Organism: Gossypium bickii; assembly: GCA_025503065.1. Taxonomy (NCBI): domain Eukaryota; kingdom Viridiplantae; phylum Streptophyta; class Magnoliopsida; order Malvales; family Malvaceae; genus Gossypium; species Gossypium bickii. Next base: position 58,350,460 of record CP106721.1, on the reverse strand, counting down.
GGGGTTGGCGGGTTATTATCGATGCTTCGTAGAAAGGTTCTATTTAATCGCAGCGCTATTGACCAAGCTTCTGCGTAGGGGAGTTCCCTTTGTTTGGACTGTTAAGCAGCAAGAGAGCTTCGAGAAGCTTAAATCTGTCTTGACTCAGGCTCCGGTTTTAATACAACTTGAATCTGGGAAAAATTTTGTCGTATACAGTGACTCGTCGCATGTGGGTCTTGGTTGCGTTCTGATGCAAGATAGTAAAGTGGTAGCGTATGTGTCTCGACAGCTCGAGACGCATGAGGCTAACTATCTGATGCACAATTTGGAATTGGCTGCGGTTGTCTTCGCTCTAAAAATCTAGAGGCACTATCTGTACAGTGAGAAGTGTACTATCTACACTGATCACAAAAACCTTAAGTATCTCTTCACTCAGAAAGAGTTAAACCTTAGGCATCGTAGATGGGTTGAATTGTTTAATGGATTATGATTGCACCATCTAGTACCACCTTGGTAAGGCTAATGTGGTGGCAGATGCTTTGAGCCGTAGGGCGATGACTGTCTAAAAGCGATGTTCGCTCGACTCAGCTTATTCGATGATGGGAGTCTGTTAGCAAAAATTCAAGTTAAGCCCATATGGATTGAGCAGATTAGAGGTAAACAGATGGGGGATAAGTCTCTCAAGTTGAGGTTCCGTCAGGTTGAGAATGAAAATACTACAAATTTTAGAATTAACAGTGATGGGGTACTTCGTTTCCGCGGTCGGATCTGTGTGCCGAATGACTAGGATTTAAGACAGTCGATTCTGAGGGAGGCTCATAGTAGCCCTTACGCTATGCATCCTGGCGAGAATAAAATGTACCGAGATTTGCGAGAGCTATACTGGTGGCCAAGGTTGAAGCGAGAGGTTACTGACTTCGTTGCTCGTTGTCTAACTTGTCAGCAGATTAAGGCTGAGCATCAGTTGCCTTCGGGATTGCTACAGCCCGTAAAGATTCCGATGTGGAAATGGGAATGAGTAATGATGGACTTCGTTAGTAGGTTGCCCTTAACACCCACTAAGAAGGATTCTGTCTGGGTCATCGTGGATCAATTGACAAAGTCTGCTCACTTCATTCCGATCAGGACAGATTTTTCTCTCCAAAAGTTAGCTAAACTGTATGTATCGGAAATAGTGAGACTGCATGGGGTTCCTATATCGATCATCTCCGATAGGGATCATCGCTTCACGTCTCGGTTCTGGAAGAAATTACATAAGGCTCTAGGTTTAAGGTTGGACTTCAATACTATTTTTCATCCTCAGACAGATGGTCAGTAGGAGAGGGTGATTCAAGTACTGGAAGATATGTTGAAGAGTTGTGTTATTGATTTTCGAGACAGTTGGGAGGAGTATTTTCTATTGGCAGAGTTCGCCTATAATAATAGATATCAGGCTAGCATCCAAATGGCACCGTATGAGGCCCCATATGGTCATAAGTGCCGCACTTCCTTATGTTGGACTGAGTTGGGGGAATGACTTGTTCTGGGTCTGGAATTGGTTTCAGAAACTGAAGATAAGGTCTGATTGATCTGAGATTGTCTAAAAGCGGCATCTAATAGGCAGAAGTCCTACGCGGATCTGAAAAGAAAGGATATTGAGTATTCTGTGGGGGACTTAGTTTTTCTCAAGGTTTCCCCATGGAAGAAGGTCTTGAGGTTCAGTCGCAAGGGTAAGCTGAGCCCTCGGTTTATTGGGACATACCATATTCTGAAACGAGTGAGGCCGGTCACATATCAGTTAGAGCTTTCTCCAGAGTTGAATCGCATATATGATGTATTCCACGTCTCAATGTTGAGACGCTACCGCTTTGATCCCACGCATGTTGTTCCTATTGAGGATATTGAAGTTAGACCAGATCTGACATTTGAGGAGTAGCCGGTTCATATTCTATAGCGCAACATTAAGGTTCTGCGAAGGAAATCTATCCCCTTAGTGAAGGTGCTATGGCGGAATCATAGCACTGAGGAGGCCACTTGGGAGTTGGAGGATTCAATGCGTCAGTAGTATCTTCACCTCTTTTGATCAAATAAAATTTCGAGGACAAAAATTTCTTTTAGATGGTAGAGTTGTAAGCCCCAATTTTTTACTTATTTTTTACTTTTGTAATTTTGGTATGAATGAGTGTCTACTTCAGTGGTTATATGTTCTGGGTGTATGTGGGAGGTCTCAAGTTCAAGTCCCAACTTGGGTAAATTTTGGTTTTTTTATAAATAAAGCCCAAAGTCTGATTAATAGGCTTACAAGCTAAAGTGTGTGAGTCATTAACAGAATGGGCCTGCTGGTCTGGTGGCTAAGTGGTATGTTATTATGTTGAGGTCATGAGTTCGAATCCTTGTACGATCAATGGATTTATTTTTACTATTTGTGCCATGTGGGGAGATTGAGTTTGACTAAAATTCTGATAATGGAAATGTGGATGGAGAGAATTAAGGGGAGAGATTAGGGGGTAGCAGATTTCTTTGTTTCAAATTTTCGGTTATCACTTTTTTCCCAAAACTTCTGACGCCATTCTCCTTTTATTCTTCCCTTGATTACTTCGTTAGCTCTTGCGGCTATTGCTCTGCAGACCTACTTCCTTTTTGTCGACAATCAGTAAGTGTTGAGATTGTCGAAATTTTGTTCTTTTTGAGTTTTCTTTAGAGGGCTTATATTCTGTTTTGACAGTGTAGAAACGGGTGGAGCAAGGCTTCTTAAGGGCTGTCAAACGGGAATGTAAGTCACCACACGGCCATGTGATCGATGAGCTAGGCCGTGCACGAGTGAAAAGGCCATGTGAGGGCCGAGCGAGGCCGTGTGCGACACACGATATCGACCAATTTGGCCGTGTGGGCCACACGGGCGTCTGAGATTCTAGGCCAGGTCGTATGATCGATACGGCCAAGGCCAATTTGGGTCGTGTGGGCCACATGGGCGTGCGAGGCCATTTTTCTTAAAACTCTGTAAGGTTGCACGGGTCGCCTAAGTCGACTGTGGACCTACCGTAGGGTCGGTAGGTAATACTTAGACCCCTAACCGAATGATCTGTCTGTCTGATTTTTGTACTAAGCATGTATACTGATTTGAATATATGAGTTTTATTTGCATAATAGCATGTCATTCTTGTATGTTGTATTGCATCGGGGTGGGTGGATTATGATTGGAGGAAGTGTCTGATAGGCTCTTAAGCCATTTATCTAGCAGCTTAGCTACAAATTTCTGATTATGTGCCGTATGCGGTACACCATGGTATGTAGGTCTGGGTGGGTTGATTTTATCCCCACATGGTGTGTAGGGTTGGACGGAGTTGGTGTGTAAAGGCTGGTGGGTAGGACTCTGTTATCTGCATATTCTATCTGAAATGGGCCGAGGCCATGTATTATGTCTGATTCTGTATCTGAGTGGGCTAAGGTGTACACCGTTTCTATAATAGGCTCAAACTCGAACTGTGAAAATTACATCTGTTAATTGATGTTACTATGTGTTTTCTGTAGGGTTTACACATTATGTTTATGAAAACTCACCATTTTCTATTTAATCTGTTCAGGTAACCCCCAACAGTAGACGGATCGGTGCGGCGGAGGACTTGGCGGTGACCACAGTTCTAGACCTTTAACAGTTTTTCATTTATAGTTCTGATTACTTTTGGGCAAATTTTATGTAACATGGCCTTTATGGATTTTTGTTGAAAGTTTGGGATTACTATTTTATAAACTGCTAGTAGTAGGATAAGACGCGGATTTTTCAAAATAAATAAACATTTTATAAAAAATACACGAACTCGCAAATTATGTTAAAAGTTTCTACAACATATCAAATTTTGAAAATGGATAATGAATAATTAAATGACACGTTTTGACGAAAGCCTAAGATATTTACAAATGGTTTCAACGTAGTTAAGTGTTTAAAGCACTATCATGTGACGCCACCAGATTCGGCCATAACGTCTAGGCCGGGTTTGGGGTGCTACAAATAGTTATATATACAAGGATAAAATGGTAATTTATATAATGGAGTAGGGTAGGGCGGGGCAAGCAATTACCATAATCGTTCCATACCCACTGTCTAAAAGAAAAAATCCATTCTGCCCTATCCCACATGTTAGAGTATACCCAAAGACCAATCATGAGATGATTGTAATCACATGCTTGTTTAATCTTATTTGTTAATATAAGGCAGTTTCATTATTGTTTCATTTTTTTTTTGTGTGTATAAATAAACTGGTTAATAATAAAGTCCCAAGAATAATATGATTATTCTTAAAAGGTCCTTAGTAAAGTATTATTGTGGGCTTGGATAATGATAATGCATTTAGGCTAATGTGTAGTTGATCGATAACAAACTGTTGTCATTGACATAGGGATGTCAAAATCGATACATGGGTATGTGTTACAACAATCACAACATTACTCATAGTGCTAACTATGTATATGATCCTCAGACTTAAGATCATCATTATTGATAAACCGTAATAGTAACATATTTTAAGCCCACATTTAGCATGCTTTTGGATTATTTAAGCCTTGAATTATGTAATTTGGTGCTCTTAATCCTTTGTTTTCATGTTTTACACTCAAGAGAGCACCGGATGATGAAAAGAACAGAAAACGGGCCCAAAATGAAGTAAATGGGCCATATCACGAAATCAACACGGCCTGGCCCAAGACCACACAGCCGTGCCCCATTCAACAGCCTCGAACATGGCCTAGCAACGACTTACACGGGCGTGTGCCATGGGCGTGTCCCTGCCACGGCGAAGAGGAGTTTTACTTGGAATAAGATACTTGGAGGCAAAGAAACACATTCCAAAGCCTATTTAAACACCCTTGTAGGAATTCCACTTGGATTAAGATATTTAAGGACCAAGTAAGGCATCTCAAAGCCTATATAAACACCCAAAGGGGAAACTTAAAGGGGGAGTTCGACAGAAGCCCTCTGTCGGGGAGTCCAGCTAGGCCAAAGAGGGAAGATTTGTTGGGATTTACTTGAAGATAGCCAGTTGATTCATCTCAAGAAGCCAGAACCATACTCAAGACGGAGGATCTCTCTTTCAATTCCTTCAAGGGGTTTTAGGGATTTCTTATGTTTTGTTTTATCTTTTCTTTTGAGATGTTTTCTTTTATTGTTATGAACTAAACCCTTAGATACCTGAGGGGTATGAAACCTAAGATGAATCTTGTTATCGTTTGCTGAACTATATGATAAATTTTTGACTTGTTTTTAATTATGTGTTTATAATTCTTGTGTTGATATTTCCGGGATATTAATTCAAGTGTGATGTGCTTAGGTGGAGGAACAAAAGTCCCTGCCTAAGAGTAGATCTAGCATAATTAAGCGAAGTTGATCGCATGCCTAGAGATAGGGTAACGAGATTTTACCGGATTAGGGTGAAACCTAATATGGGAGTCCATAGATCGAGTTAATGCAATTCTAGGGGTTTTAATTAGAAAGAGATTTCAATTAATCAACCTAGGGTTAGACGTTAGTCGCCTCGAGAGAGGGATTAATATAACTTATGGAATCTTACAGATCAAGCCAAATGAATAAATCGTCTGGTTCAGAGTTAGATAACAAGTGAAGTCTAGGTGGATTCTTCATTGGGAGTCATCTTAATCAATTGGTTTTCCTCAAGTTATTTTCACAATTTCATTCTTCTTTGTCTCAGAGTCTTTAGTTTAGTAGTTTGTTAATTTTAGATTAGATAAAAATTCATTTAATTCTTAGGCTAGATAACAAAAAGAGAGTTAGTATTAGTATTTTTGGTTCCTTTGGGTTCGGCATTCCGGTCTTGCCTTAACTGTACTACTGTTTGATAGGTGCGCTTACCTCAAATAGTTGTCATAGTTGGTTTCCAAGTTTGATCATTCTTTATATAAATTTTAAGACTTTGACATCGCATAAAACAATGATCAATTGTCCCAACATCGTGAGTCGTATATTTTGACACAGTCAAACGTCTGCCATAATAGGTTATACTATAAAGACTGATATTGGGTATGTTGCAATATGTGTAGTGGGATATGATTGATCAAGATAGGATTTGTCCCTTCTACATAATGGGAGCAATATCTTAGGCCTCTTGATGGAGTAAGACAAGAAATGCATGGTCATACTCGAGTAAGTGTGAATAAGTTGATATAAGTTATCACACTTATTTTTTTTATTATAATCTACTCAAAATATCAAGAAATATGGTATTGGACTATACAAGTGTGACTATTCCATGATTGTGTCGAATTTAGATATTAAGGATAAAAGGATGTAACACATGAAAAATTATCACAGAAAGGTTATGTCGAATCACGACTTCTTATAACTTAGGTAGCAATGATGCATTGCAAGATGCCACTTGTTGCTTGTAATATTAGAAACGTTCTAGTACTACTACTAACGTTACAATAGCCTACAAGGTCACACCTTATAGTTGAAGTGAACAGAATCTAAATACATTTGGTATTATATTTAGCTATCACGTGAATTGAATTAATTATTGAATTTAATTTGATAGTTAAACATTGAACACATTATATGTACAAACTTGTTGTACACAAATAGAGAACATAGATAAAATTAATATACGAATTTGATTCATACAAAATATTAATTGTATATAGTTTATCAAAATTATTAATATAAACAATTATAATAATTAATTTCGTCAAATTAGAAAAGACATGGAAATTGATATTCTTTAGGAAAGAATATAATTTATTTTTTTGACTTTCCATTTGTTTATCTAATAAGAAAGGCATAAGCCCCGTTTTTTTGTTCGTTCTTTGACTGGGTCGGTTATGTAGAGGCCAAGACGATATTGTTGCAGCTTCAAATCGACATCTCCGCAAAGGGATTCTATCAACAACGATATTCGTCACTTTTCAATTTCAAAGGGTATATTTTCGACCCTTATTTCAACCGAATTTGTTCCTCGTACACGAATCTATGGCTGATGATCGTCAGAATAATTTTTTCGCTATGCCACAGGGCATACTGGCGATCTAACACCACATCCACTTTTAAAAAAAAAATCCAACCAATATGGAGCGGATCAATTCAAAATCTATGGGGCGATTCAGGTTTTGCAATCCCTATATATAGGGATGTTCACCATACTAGCGATCAAACAATAAGCTTCAAACTTATCTATTGGTAAGGCCTTAGTTAGCTTATCTGCATCATTTTCATCAATGTGAAATTTCTAAAGCTCTAACTTAGCCTTAAGAACTTCTTGTATCTTGTGATATCTCACACTAATATGTTTAGATCGAGAATGAAAAGTCATATTCTTACCAAGATGAATATCGCTTTGGTTATCACAAAACCAAACATACCTCATGAATTTCTTCATCCAAAGCAACTCTTTGCACGTTTCGGTAGTTGCAATAAACTTAGACTCAGTAGTGGATAAAGCAACACATTTTCACAATTTTGATTATCAAGTGACAGCTCCCCTTACAAAAGTAATGAAGTAACTTAAAGTAGATTTTCTCAAGTCACCATTAAATTTCACCGTCCTTTGGTGTGTTTTATAGTGGATTTCACATCTTTTGAAATGGTAGTAAATTTTTTTTAAGGAAGCAATGCTAGTTGTAATCAGCTTTAGCAAATTACTATTGCAAATACTTTTTCTTATAACTTTTCTATTAGACAATTTATAAGATTTGGATCAGTGACAATATTCTTCTTGCGAGTTATTACAATTTTAATGAGCTTTAACTTGTAAGAAAAGAGGTGAAAGGTTGAAATTGTCCCACCAAATGTACTAGAAACTTCATGTCGAAAATATGGCTTGAAAATTTTAAGATAAATTAAATATTTTTCTATTATCAAATATAAAAGTTACAACCTCTTTAGTTTCTTGAATACAAAGAAAATATTTTGATTCTTTTCTTTCATGAAGTTTTAATCTGAGTTGTTCAGAATTGATCGTGGATGGATGTGGTCTGCTTCAAAGATCATCTTGATTTGATCTTGAAAACGAGTTTGTAGAGTTGTTTTCTTGAAATTTCTTGAGAACTGATCAAAGGATATTCTAGATTTAATCTTGGATTGATGAGAATCACTTCAAGGATCATTGAGGGTTGGTCTTAAAAAATGGATTTGATCTTCTTTATGTTGATGGGACCATATTGGAGAGATTTTATATCCAAGGGTCTCCCACACTTGTTCTTAGATAGTTAATGCAACTTCAAGTGTCTCAAGAATGCTATTGACAACATGATTTTCCTCTTTTCTTTTGGCTGAAAAAGATCAAGAACGACTTTTGAAAATTCTTTAGAAGTTTTTCAACTTCTTCAATTCTTTCGAAGACTTCGTGGATGTTAAAGAAACATTTGATCTTTGAAAAAAATTCTCTTCTGGTCTTTTGAATTCTAAACTTTTGAACTCGAGTTGAATAGCTTAAAGAACCTCCTTTTATAATGTCACTAAGGTTTTGTTTACCATTGAAGTTGAAAAGCACTTCTCAACTCAAACCATGATTTCAAACAAAAAAATTGGCTAAACATGTAACACCCCAAAAATTTATTTTTCAGCTTTTGTAAATTTTTGACACCAGTGTGTATCTGATACAATGGTTAAGTGTTTTAGGTGTGTGTGTGAGGTCCTAAGTTCAAGCCAAGTGTTTGGTTAAATTTTGGTATTTTTCTGAATAAAGCCTAAACCCCGTTCAGTAGGCTTACGTTTAATTATTTGTAAGTACATGCTAGAATGGGCTTGCTGATCTGATGGTTAAGTGGAGAATTAGTTTGTTGGAGGTCTTGTGTTCGAATCTCCGCGTGAGCAGGGGAGTCACTTTTTGGTTCGTTTCTGAGAGAGGGTTTGGATGGAAGTGGAAATTTGATAGTGTGGGTAGTGGAGAGTTTGCTGGAGAAAAATAAGAGGAATTGGGATGGGGAGTTATCAGAAGTTTCCTTTTGATTATCTTTTTGCAAAATTCCGGCAGTCTTTTCCCTCTCAAACTTCTGACATCGTTTTGTTGTCTCTTTGTCTCTGATTTTTTTTTTTTGGCGGCTTCTGGTGTGGTCGTTCAGTGAATCATCGCTATTGTATTCGTGGATTTTTGTCAACTGGTAAGTGATCTTCTTCAACCTTTTCTCGTGGTTTGGGCTCTAGTAGTGATAGTAATGATGGATTATCGTTGAACTCTATGTTAGGTGAAGATCAGAGTGCTGGGGGCTTTCCAATCAGTACGTAAACGTATGAGATATTTTTGCTCGTCTTAAGGTAAGGGTTTAGTCATTTTATGGAGGTTGATCATTGCTTTGATTCGGTAAATGTCAGTCTAGGTGATTAATCTGGGTTCATTTGGCCAATTTTAAGTATCGGCAGTCTTGGGAATCTTTTTAGCATCAATCAAAACCAGGTGTGTACTCGATTGCACAGAAAACAAGGTTTTGGCGAAAGCCAAAAATCTCACTGTCAACGTCACACGAGCGTGTGGTCGCTCGTGTGGTAGGACGTGTGCCCTAACACGGGCGTATGTTCGACGAGGCCAGGCCGTATGCGCATGACACGACCATGTGATGACCAGGCAGGCCGCATGCGACACATGGGCTAGACTGATTTGGGCCATGTAGGCCACACGGGCATGTGGGTCCACACAGGTATACCACATAGGCGTGTGGGATTTTGGGATCACATGACCAAGGCAAATTTAGGCTGTGTAGGCCACACAGGCTTATGGACCCACACGGGCAGGCCAAATGGGCATGTGAGCCTATTTTCACTAAATTGATTGCTAAGATTGCACGGGTCACCCAAGTCGACTGTGAACTACTGTAGGGTCAGTAAGCATTACTGAGACCTCTAATTGTATGAATTGACTGATTGATGGATATATATATTGAGCATGATGATAGTATGCATGTATACATTTACTGATTATATGTACTGATATCATGAGATAGCATGTCATGTATTGTATGTTGTACTGCATGGGGTTGGGTTAATTTTATTTGGAGTAAGTGTACTAAAAGGCTCTTAAGCCTAATATACTGGCAGCTCAGCTGCAAACTACTATTTTATGCCGCATTTGGTACTACCTAGAATGTAGGGATGGGTGGGTTGATTTAATCCCCACATGGAGTGTAGGGCTGGACGGAGATGATGTGTAGAGGCTGATTGGGTAGGACTTTGTTACTGAATACTATATATCTGTTACTGATACTGTGATGGGCTAAGGCACTTGTGCATACTGATACTGTTACTGTGATGGGCTAAAGCCCTAATGCACATCTGATACTGAAACTGAAATGGGCTTAGGCCCAGATTGTATTTGATTGTTTGTTGTGATTGACTGTATTCATGTTTTTTTATGGGGATTACACAATGAGTTTACGTAAACTCACTCATTTCTGTTTCATCTGTACAAGTAATCCCCAAACTTAGACGAATCGGTGCTGCAGAGGACACAACGGTGACCACACGTCTACTGAACTGATTTTAATTTCATTTACAGTTTTATTTCATATTTTCTTTGATTGGGATATTTTGATGTAATTTGGGACTTTGGACTGTTTGCTTTATTTTTGGATTTAACTGTTTTATGAGGTTTTAAACTGCAAACTCGGTTTACTTAAAAGTAATGTTTTTCCTAAAAACATATGGTTTTCTTAAAATATCACGATTTTAAAAGCTTCTGCTACAAGATATGTTTTTAAACGAAACAAACTAACGAGGGACTAATTTTGCAATTTGACGGGTGATAAACAGAAGCTAATAAATGGTTTTACCTTGATAAGTACGATTTCAATTTCCATTCCATGTGACATCGCCAGATTTGGCCACAACGTCTAGGTCGGGTTTGGGGTGTTACATTAGTGGTATCAGAGCCAGGTTACAAAACTCAGCTGTGAATTTTAGGTTTTAAAACTTATTTTGAAAACTAATTTTCAAATGATTTGATTGAGTATGTGGTACACCGAGTCTCCGGCACTAATCCTATAAGTCTTCTAAAATTGTGATAAATTTAAATTGAAAATACTGAAGATAATATATTCTGAAACTACTGTAGGTAGTATACTGCGAAAAAACCTAAATAGTGTATACTGAGACTGTAGCAAAACTGATAGAGATTGTGATTTACGAAAATCATTTTGAATTACTGAAACTGTTTACATAAAACATCCACTAATAAATACTGAAACCCTAACTGATTCATAAAATTCGTAATACAGATAAATCTGATTAGACATGAGCACACAAGGTATCCACAAACGAGGTACCAGAGGCTGAGGTAGAGGTCGTAGAGGGGTCCTCTTCACTGGGCAGTATGCCAAATCTATACACGAGTGAGACGCCAGTGCCGCCTGCTACTGAGACTGGGTCTCAAGATCGCATGGCTAGGGACGGCACATTGTCCAAGGCTATTCTAAGGATATTAGAAAACATCGCTGAACCCAATACTGGATCTGGAGGTTGAGGTTCGGTTACGGAACGACTCCGGTCCAATGGAGCTGAGCTCTTCAGGGGTGTCACTGAGGTCGCCCCTAATGTGGCCGAATACTGGATTGAGGCCACGGAGAGGATAATAGATGATCTAGATTGCACCCCTAAGCAGAAACTAAATGGTGCAGTGTCACTGTTCCAGGATGAGGCTTACCAGTGGTGGCTGACTGTTAAGGAGGGCACTCAGCCCGAACGTCTAACCTGGGAGTTCTTTAAGACTGCCTTCTAGGGGAAATATCTGGGGGCGAGCTACGTGGATGCCCGTAGGAGGGAGTTCCTAAACCTTACTCAAGGAGATCGATCTGTGGCCGAGTATGAGGCTGAATTCCTGCGAATAAACCGCTGTGCGCGAGGTATGGTGGTGACTAAGTATGAGCGATGTGTCCACTTTGAAGATGGCCTCAGGGATAATTTGAGAGTCCTGATAGCTCACAGAAGGAGCGTGATTCTTTTTTCACTGGTTGAGAAGGCGAAGATCACTGGGAGGTTAAGTGCACTGAGCGCTAAAACTGTGACAGAGAGAGATAATAACAAGAGGGATTCGGAGCCCTCGAGTTCTATTCAGAGGCATAAGAAAAAGGCCAGACCTGATGGGCCAGTTAGAGCTGAACCCCCTGTTATTGCTACTAGACTGCAGCCATATGCCGATTGTGGTAGACGCCATCAGGGAGAATATTGGAGGAGTATTAGGGCATGTCTGAGGTATAGATCATTGGGTCACCGTATTAGGGAATGTCCGTTGAGGGCCGATCAGATGCAAGCTCAGGATATTGGTACTGCACAACCATAGAGGGTAGCATAGCAACCACCGGACAGAGGTGCTGGACAGACTGAGGTGAAGCAGTCTGCTCTTGTTTATGTTGCACGTCGCCAAGAGGACAGAGATGCTCCAGACGTCATTATGAGTATGTTTCTAATTATTGATGTACCATATCTTGCATTGATAGACATATGGTTTACTTACTCATACATAGCTAGCAACATATCTAAAAACTTGGGGATTTTGATTGAGAACACTACGAATGAGGTTACTGTACTGAGCCCGTTGGTACAGTCTATAAGGGTTACTAAACTATTCAGATATGTACCGTTAGAGGTTCAAAGGGCGATCTTCTTAGCTGACTTAATGGAGCTTTCGTTTGGGGAGTTCGACCTAATATTGGGAATGGATTGGTTGGTCAAGCATCACGTCAACTTGGACTGTGCGACTAAGAGGGTTGTATTGAGAACTGAGGAGGGTAATAAGGTAGTCATGATTGGAGAGCGTCAGAATTACTTATCTGATGTGATTTCTGTACTGGTAGTTGAGAAACTAGTTCGCAAGGGATGTGAGGCGTACTTGGCCTACGTGAGTGTTTTCGTTTCTAGGGACCTACTGTAAAGGATATCTGCATTGTAAGGGATTTTCCGAACGTCTTCCCTGAAGAGCTACCGGGTTTACGTCCAAATTAAGAAGTGGAATTTGGGATTAGCTTCTTCCAAGTATAGCTCCGGTGTCCATCGCTCCCTATCGAATGGCACCGAAGAAGCTTATGAAGCTTAAGGCTCAGATTCAGGAGTTGTTGGATCATGGGTTCATCTTCCCTAGTGTGTCTCCGTGGGGAGCACTGGTACTATTTGTTAAGAAGAAGGATGGGTCCATGAGGATGTGTATTGACTACCGACAACTAAATAAGTTGACTATTAAGAACAAGTATCCACTTCCGAGGATTGATAATCTGTTTGACCAGTTCCGAGGGGCGTCTGTGTTCTCTAAGATTGATCTCCGGTATGGGTACCGTCAATTGAGGGTTAAGGAGGTTTACATACATAAGACGGTGTTTAGGACTCGTTATGGTCACTATGAGTTCTTAGTGATGCCATTTGGACTGACTAATGCACCAGCAGCTTTCATGGATCTGATGAACCGGGTGTTTTAGCCCTATCTGGATCGGTTTGTGGTAATGTTCATCAACGACATATTGATTTACTCAAGGACTGAGGATGAGCATGACGAGCACCTTAGAGTTGTTCTTCAGACTTTGAGGGAAAAGCAGCTCTATGCTAAGTTTAGCAAGTGCGAGTTCTGGTTACGTGAAGTAACATTTCTAGGCCATGTGGTGTCTGCTGAGGGGATTCAAGTTCTTCCTCAAAAGATTGAGGCTGTATTGGATTGGAAGCAGCCTAAGAATGTGTTTAAGATCCGCAGTTTTTTGGGGCTAGCAGGTTATTACCGACAGTTTGTGGAAGGTTTCTCACTGATTGCAGCACCTTTAACTAAGTTGCTACGTAAGAGTGTATCATTTTTCTGGACTGATGCGCAGCAAGAGAGCTTCGAGAAGCTCAAAACTATACTGACTGAGGCTCCTGTTCTAATACAGCTTGATCCTGGAAAGGAGTTCACGGTTTATAGTGATGCATCACATGTTGATTTGGGATGTGTGTTGATGTAGGATGGTAAGATGGTAGCATCTGTGTCACTTCAGCTTAAGACGCATGAGGCGAACTATCTAATATATGATTTAGAATTGGCCATCGTAGTTTTTTTATGAAAATCTGGAGGCACTATCTGTATGGTGAGAAGTGTGTCATCTAAACTCACCCCTTTATGTTTCATCTGTACAGGTAATCCCCAGACTTAGACGGATTGGTGCTGTGGAGGACACAACAGTGACCACATGCCTACTGAACTGATTTTAATTTCATTTACAATTTTATTTCCTATTTTCTTTGATGGGGTATTTTGATGTAATTTGGGAGTTTTGGACTGTTTGCTTTATTTTTGGATTTAACTATTTTATGGGTTTTTAAACTGCAAACTCGGTTTAATTAAAAGCAATATTTTTCCTAAAAACGTATGATTTTCTTAAAATATCACGATTTTAAAATCTTCCGCTACAAAATATATTTTTAAACGAAACAAACTAACAAGGAACTAATTTTGCAATTTGACGGGTGATAAACAGAAGCTAATAAACAGTTTTACCTTGATAAGTACGATTTCAATTTCCATTCCATGTGACATCGCTAGATTCGGCCATAACGTCTAGGCCAGGTTTGGGGTGTTACAAAACAAGCATCTTTTCAACCCAAACATTGATTTTAAACTAAGATTTTAACACATGCCAAAAAGCCAAAATTTTTAACCTTTGGCATTTGGGGAAGAGCTTTTTAATAAAATTATCTTTTCATCTCTCCATTAAATCTTCTACTTTATAAAATCATAAAATTAACATTTTATCTTTTCAAAATCACTTTTTGACAACAATAGTAAACGTTATCAAACTTTTCAAAAGTAATTTTTCATGAGACGTTTCAAAAGCACTTTTCAACTTCTATTGTAAATTGACATTAAATTTTAAGGTTTAAGGGCATCAATTAGGGGTGAGCGTTCGATTGAATCAAGTAAAAAATTTTCAAGTTAATCGAGTTGACAAGTCCTATTTTATCATTCTAATTTGATTTGAAATTATTTCCAATCAAGTCAAGTCAAAATTAGTGAAATTATTCGAGTTAAATTAAAAAATTAACATGCCAAATTAAAACATAGTTACAGTATAACTAATTCAATGATAGAGCACAAAATTTAAAATCATATATATATATGAAAACTTTTTCAAAGCAAAATAATATAAAAGATACAATAAACTTGAATCATTAATTAACTTATTTAGGTCTCAAAATTATTATTTTAAAAAAATTTAAAATTTTAACTGCTTTAATTTATATATTCTTTAGAATTTTTTTAAAAAATATATAATTTTTTAAAAAATATAAATTTTAGAATTTTTTATAAATATTTTGAATATTAAAAATTATTTTGAATTTTTTTGTAATTTTTGTTGAGAGAGAGATCAATTTACTCATTTTCAAAATTAATAAGGACCAAAAGGGTATTTACACAAATATATTATTTAAATTGTTCGAGACATTTAAATTATAAAATTCAACTCGACTTGAACCCGAAACTCAAATTACTTATTTGAGTTGACTCAAATAGCTCTATTCGATCAACTTAAAATTTAATTTTTTTAATTTTTTCGAATCGAATTAAATTTTACTTACTTTTAGTACCAAATCATATTTTTACCATTTTTTTATCACAACATGATATATGTTTGCATACGTTAAAATTTTGGGAGTATTTAAAGGGGACTAGGCCTTTGTCTATATTATGAGTAAATATATTAATATTTTATACAATTTTATGAGTAAATATACTATAATTACTTTATAATTAATTAATGTCATACAAAGGGATGGATAACCCGATCACCGGCCGCATCAACTATTTAAAGAGTGTCCTCCACTCCCTTCCTCACAACACTCAACTCCCCCCTAAACAAACATTTACATCCAAAAACCACACACAAAAAGAACAAAAAAATGGAAGTCGGCCACTTATCAAATGATCTTGAAGATGATGAATACATTGAGATGGAAGTCAGTTCATACTCCACCTTCTTCTGCAACTCCTCCTCCATAAGCTCACCACCTCCGCAGTTCCCCATCCCCATAGAGTTTGAGTTCCAAATGTCTTCTTCCATGGAAATCCAGCCCACTACTTCACCAGCTGACGAACTCTTTTACAAAGGCAAGCTTCTTCCACTTCACCTTCCTCCTCGTTTACAAATGGTCCAAAAACTCCTGCAAAACTCGACTTCCGTTTATGAAGACTTCTATGGGACTCCTTTAACGAGCACTCCATTTGAATCCTGCAATGTTTCTCCTTCTCAGTCGTGTCGGATTAGTCAAGAGTTGAATCCTGAGGAGTGTCTGTTTGAGTACTCAACTGAAGCTTTGAGTGGCCATTGCAACGATAAAAACCACCGGAAAAAGTCCTCGTCGTCGGTCATCGGTTCGAAACTGAAGGCATATAGGGGTTATCTGAAATCTTTGTTTAGTAACTCAGGATGCTCCAGTGAATCATGTTCAGCAGCAAAAGTTGCTGATGAAGGATCCATCCTGAGAGCGAAAGAAAGGTTGGATCGATCCATGATGATGAAATCAACAAAGAAAGCTCCATTCGGACAAATTCGTCATAGGAGATCTTTGTCTTTGGCTATCAAACGACAACATTCGACGAACAAGTCTCCTTCCTCTTCTTCATCATCATCTGGTTCTTCTCCATCTCCAAACTCAAATGGTGTTCAGTATTTGCAGCTTCTTAAACGAAGCAGCAGCGTGAATGTTGAGATTGAGAGTCCAATTCAAGGAGCCATTGCGCATTGTAAGCAATCTCAGCAGTTGATAAGGTCGAGAAAGACTGTTAGTGAAGTTGGACATGCAATATGGATATGACGTGATTCCAACACGATAGTACGGTGATGTACAACGAAACACGACCAATGACATCATTCAACATCTGTGTCAGGTTGGAATCTTTTTGATGTGTTCCTCATGTACCGGTAGGACACCGAACAAAAGAGGCTAAGGGACCGTTGCAGGGCTGAAATGAAAGAAAGTGATGAATTGAATTCCTTAAAAGGAAAACCTTTTGGATGTTGAGATTTTAATCCAGGATACAATTAAAAGGTAATCTCCTGTAGAAAGATCAAACAGTCAGATTTGACATCAAGAGTTTCTGTTGGAGCGAAAATGGTAACAACAACTTTAGATCATTTATGCCACCATTGGTTAGTAGTTTAATACTATTAAAAAATTTTATTTAAAATATATGTATTACAATAGTTTTCTTTATTTTTTATTTTGTATAATTTCATTATTAGTTCTGATCATATCTATTTCATTATTTTAATGCACTCGAACCTACATCCTCTTGCATTAGTAGCAATGCTCATGTCAATCGAGTTAAGACTCAAACGGTTATATTACAATAGTTAAATATAAAATAAGGAATAATTAGTATAGTTTTAAACTTAAAAATAAAAGACGAAAAAATAACATCTCTCCAAAATAAACAAATAAATATATTTTTTCTCAAAAACAAGTTATATAATGACTAATAATTACTAATTGAAATTAACTTATTACAAACTAATTATATACTAAAATATAATAAAAAAATATCACTCTTAGCAAACACAGAGTTAGGGTTTTAATTGTTTTTGTCAACCATATTCATTGCAATTGATGGCAATAATATTTAGAGGTGATAAAAAATAAAGTTATACTATGTAAGTTGAAGGCCTTAATCACCTATACAGTAAAATGTAAAAGCGGATATGGTTCAAACTATTGAAATTGGTAAATATCTGGCAATGGTGCCAGAGCACCATCGGCATCAGCTACGCTTAATGCATCAGCACTATCGGCACCAGCTAATCTTGGTGTCCGAGCTCCATCAAAGCCAGTCAGGCAAAGGCAAATTTAGAGGTGGTAGAAGTCGGATCCCCTAAAATTTATAAAATTGTCTTTAAGGTTTTTTAAATTTTAATTTTTTTATTTTAATATTATAATGTAGTGTCTAAAAAAGGATAAATTTGTGTTTAGCCCCCTCAAAATTTTCAAATTTTGTTCTAATTTGATATCTTTTATAGAATTTATAATTTTTTAATAATAAATTTAATAACATTTTTAGTTTAATTTGGTATATTAATATAAAGTTGTATCTAAATATTAATTTGGTGAAAATAAAGTTTAATAATTGCAATATCTAAGTATAAATAATATTTAAATATTCATTAGGTAAAAAAATAAATTAAATTTAAATAATTATAATATCTAATGCAAATTGAGCATTTAACTTATTTTACTTTTTTCTAAATTTCGGTTTCAAATTTAAAAATACCTTGTTGAAAGTAAACCCAGTCAATGTGAGTTGGACCTACTTTAAACATATATATTATGGCCCTGTTTGGCAATTAGTTGATAGTTGATTGTAGTGGTTGGTTTGACCAATTGTTTCTATTAACTATTTTGACTAATTGATTCTATTAACTGTCTATTTAAAAATGTTTGGTAAAATATACATCAGAAGGGGCTCTGCTCTTAAGTCTGAGTTATGGGCTATTTTAATTGGACCTGAAGTGGCTCAATTAAGGAACTATAGTAATGTTATTGTTGAAAGTGATTATTTGGATGCAATTGAGATGATATTGGGAAATTCTATGAATATTCCTTCAATGACAATTATACAAAGGATTGATGAGGTAAGAAGAAAGTTACAAGAAGTTAAGTTCCAATTTGTTAGGAAATCATTATTAGGAGATAAACTTGGTGCATCACATGTAAGATTTAATTAATCTAAAGGTAGTTGGTTGCCTTCTTTCATTATAAAAAAAAATGTTTGGTAAAACTTAGCTGATAGCTGAAAGCTGATAAGTGTAAAATGACAAATAAGAGCCTGACACATTTTATTGTTAATTTATTTAATTGTTTATAATACTATAGTCTTTATTGGGTGAAATTATTGAAATAAAACAATACCAAAGAATTAAAACATCCATTATGGAAATTAATTAGTGAATATTTTTAAAAATTTAAATAAACAAACTTCTTAAGCTCCTTATTTGCAAATATTAACCTTGTGGAAATTGATAAATATTAATAGTGTATCAATATAATTGTAAACCATATTCTTAGTGATAATTATGTCATGTTCTTAACATGTAAATTAGTGATAATTATGTCACACTTTAAATAAATTTGTCAAGTAGCATATTTCAATCAATATAAAGTTGCATAAGAAATCATTTTACACAAATAAATTAAGAGTACATAAATATTCAAGAAATATATACATGTGACAAAAGGACTAATTTTTTAGCAAGCATGGTCAAATATGTTATTCCGCATATCTTATTCTCAATCAGCTGTGAAAAAGGTTGTCCATCCCTGCCTTTTTATTTGAAGATTTTAGCTCAACAAGCTCTTGCAAACTTCCATTTATCAAACAATACAATTTGAGAGTTTAACTACCCAATCTTCCATTTGTGCTCAAATCAATTAAAAAGTTCAAAACTCTATTTACCAAACACCCTTCATATAAATATTCCAATCTCCTTATTAATCATTTTGGCTTCTCCTTTGCGGACGGGCATGATGCTAGAACACCATGTGCACCACCTGATCTTATTGCCGCCAACCTATGATCACAAGCAGCATATAAAATAGCAAATTGAGAGCATTGAAGATACCATGATCTTTTCCATTTGCTCAAATGTAAAGGTAGTAAATAAATATTGAGTTCCATCAATGATGTGGAAGCCGCCATGCTTTTCCAGTAAAATCATATACTAAAGCAAAAACATAAATATAATTTCAATTAGCTAATCATATGATGGCAGAAGTAATCATGACATTGATTCCATTAATCTACCTGTCTTCCTCTTTAAACCTAACCAAGTTGAGAAAAAGGAAACACAGTGTACAATAAATGTATACAAGTGAAGATCTTCCATGTGTAGACTAACAGCTTTTCAGGTGGCTGCTTTTCTTTACTTTAACAGTGTTTAATTTTATCAATCTATATAAACTAAACCCTAAACTTTTGATTAGATTAAACTTTAAACCCAAAGACAAAAGCAAATGAAAAGGCTAATTTGATGTTGGTTAACCACTAAGGCTGCGATTTCCATGAATGTTTATTAGAAAGAAACTAAAAAAAAAAAAAAAATGGGCTGCTAAGCCTGATTTATGCAAGAATGTATCTCACTTTGAAGATATATTAACGATGTTGTTTGTACAATTATTTCATTAATGTAACAATATGGATGTAACCCTTTAATTATATTAAAAGACTTAGACTTGGACCCAAATGATTTAATGAAAAGATAAATTACATCTAAAGTCACTAAATTATTAGTAAGTTCACATTTTGATCACTTAATTTTAAAAAGTTACAAAAGAGTTGTTGATTTTCAGTTAAGTCATTAAATTGTTAAAATTGTTGCTATATTACATTCTCTATCCGCACTGTCTGTACTAATTGAAAGCTCTCCCTTCCCTTCTCTTCTCTTCTATAGTTTAATTTTTTCAAGAAATAACTTTTAACGTCAAGCATCTCGAACCAAAATCTAAATAAATTTCTTCTCTGATCTCTAACATTAACCATCAGATTACTTGGATCTAAGGTATGTTCTTATACTCGTTGATGGGTATTGGTCCATTGTATCAATCATCAAATTGTTACTTGGAACTTGCTAGTTAGACTTTTAAGAAAACAAACATAACTATCCAGTTACTTAAATAAAATTTTTCAAATAGTTCAATGATCATTTTGTAACTTTTGAAAGTTAAGTGATTAAAACATAAACTTATTAATAATTTAATGACTTTGGATGAAGTTTACCCTTAATGAAAATTTAACTTAATTAAGAACATTGAGCTTGTGGACTTGAATCTACTGGCTTTAATAATCCATTGGGCTGGAAAGCAAACTGTGCCTTAGGCTCATTAATTGGGTTAAGATGAAAAGGCCCCATGATTTTTATTTCAAAACACAATAACAAGTCAACATTATAATATTCACAATCAAATTTTATTATTCATTCCTGATTATCCCTTAAGATGAAGTGACCATGGTTTTATTTCAACTTAGACATAAGATGAGGTTCGCAAATTGTTGGAATTCCTAAAGTGATATATTTTCGAAAAGTCGTATATTTTTTCTGTTGACCAATAATGATTACAATATCAAATAATCTCGTCATATATTTAATCCCGCCTAGATATATTTGCGAGTAAGATAATTATTTTTCAACATTGTTACATCTCTTTTCGGAAGATAATTGAGTCCTCTCGTCTTTTGTTCTATTCTCGAGTCCCTAAACTTATAAAGTCTCGTTTTTATAGTGGGCCAATTTGTTAACATACCACTATGTCATTTTTTATTAACATAATGACACCAAGCCCTTATTGCAGCCCGCGCCACCGAATCAACAATTTTATTTTTAGTACAAAAAATTAAAAATTGGTTTCCCTTACTTGCTGCATCAAAAACTAAATCACAAGTTTCTAATAAAAAAAACAAGTGGTTCTAGTCAGATTTGTTTTCTCTTGCATTTTAATAATGTTATTTTTAAGGTTTGAACTTATATTATTAAAATACAATGTGTTTTACTACTCCATTCGATACTTGTTGGTGACGTTAGAAATAAAGTTGATAGGTGATAATATGTCATAGGTTCCCATACTCTTTATAATTTTAGAATTTAGTCTCTATACTTTTATTTTTAAAAACTTAGTCGATCTACTTTCCAAATTTTAAAACTAAGATCCAATTATTAATGCTGTTAATTTTTTTTGGTTAAATTTGTCGGTGTTACATTTTGAAATAATAAAAAAAATACTTATTTAGTAGTAATATAACTACAAAAATGAAATTGCAATAAACTTAAATTTAATAAAACAATCTTAATAAAATTAACAATTGAACCTGAATTTTGAAATCTAAAAATTAAAAAGACTAAATTTATAATGATAAAAATATAAAAATTTAAATTTATAAAAAGTATAAGAAATAATTTTGTTATAGCATATTTTAACCGTGTTGATAATGGAGACTTCTATTTTGCCATAATGTGTAATATTAGACTGTGTTTGTTGATTTACGTATAGACTATTTTAGAAGGGTACAAAAACTATTGAAATCTTTAATTTATATTATTAAAATGTAAATAGATGAGATAAATTTTACTTATGAAATTAACAAGTTAAATATAAAATAATATTTTAAAAGTTATCTGGTTTTTAAGGAAATTTATTTGTTTTTGTTAAACATCTTAAAGCACAAGCAACAATTATATTACATATATATCTATATTATTTATATTATTAATAAAATCTTTAATTGAGTTGGTATCACGGATTAACCGGATAACAACTCGAATAAAAAATAATTAATATATTTTTTATTAAATGATTATTCTTATCATTCTTGTGGCATTTTTATTTTTTCATATTTTTATATAATTTTAAAATCAAAAAATTAAAAATAACATATCTAGGATTTAAACCGTATTTAATAAATTTTTAAACAAATTATTTACCACTACACCATTAATAGTTCTTGAGTAAACTTTTAAAAAATTAACTTTTAACATAAAATGTTATCTATCATCAATTTGTAGTTTTCACACGCATACGCATGTGATAGATTTCTAATTATATATAATGATCACGACCAAATTATTGTCACTCATAATTGAGTCTCAATCTAATTGTTAAATTATCAAAATGTCTTTATTTTAACAAAGTAAAAAATATTAATTTAAGGGGTTTTTTTTTTTCTTTTTATATAAAATCTAAAAAATAAATCATATTCACAATGGGATTTAAACCCTAAACACCAAACATATACTCTCCTAACTTTACCATCCCAACTAAAATAACATTTAGTTTTTTATGTGAATTCTTAAAAAATATATCATATAATTATTTTTACCCACATCATGGGTATGTCATAATCTTATTGATAATGTCATCAATTGAGTTAATTTACCAATTCAAGAAAAAAAGACATGCTACGATAAACAATTGAAGTGTATTTAATATTCTTAATATGATGTATTTATTTATTTAGACTTTCTTTTACTCACAATTTAAATAATTTTTATTTTAAGTTCGTACATGTTATACATATGTGTTGTTATAATTATTAGTTTCAAAACTTACATTTCATTATTTATTGTTTGTTATTTATAAATGCACCAATGCATTCTAAATACATGATTTTCACACACATATTTTGTAATCTTATTATATATTTTAATTTTATTATGCACATATTATTATCCCCATCAGTTGGCGTGTGAAACTTTCACCCTTTCCTTTTGAAGAATTGGGTTGAGGTGTGCTTCATTGTTATATTGATGTTTATGATATATGAACAATATAAGCGACCAAATTGGTTTTTTCTGAAAATCATGTTTAGATTGGGAGAAGTTTTAGGTTTTATTAATGGCAATGGTAGTAAGGTTGTTGACGTTGTTGTGGAATGCTAGAAGGTTAACCTTTTGTTCCGATGTTGCAGCTGCATTTCGTCTTTCTACATGTGAGGAAATTGAGGCGGATGGCCGGTGTTGGTGATGCCGAGAGCCGAGAGCCGAGAGCCGAGAGCCGAGAGCCGAGTCGTGAAGGTTGAATGGATTCTTAATTGGATCATGTTTGTTTTCACTAGACTCGTATCA
Organism: Gossypium bickii; assembly: GCA_025503065.1. NCBI lineage: Eukaryota > Viridiplantae > Streptophyta > Magnoliopsida > Malvales > Malvaceae > Gossypium > Gossypium bickii. Next base: position 58,326,946 of record CP106721.1, on the reverse strand, counting down.
CACATTCTGATAAGCGGAAAGCTAATCAAAGATGCTTCCAAGTTCGAAAAGGGTATCGAATGGCCACTTGCCATGCTCGGAATGGCAAGAATGAATTTGCTTAATGCTTCTCTCGGCATCGACCTCTTCAATGCTTTCAAGAAAGAGAAGAAACGCCACGAATGACGGAAAGACTTGGCTCAATCTTAAAGCTATCATCTTCTTTTCCATTGATTTCATACAGGAAGTTCTTTTTCAGTTCAAAATGTGGTATCACTGTAAACTTATTATGTACAAGAGAAAATATTATATATGTTTTCAGTTTAACATACCCAAACCATGTTTAATGTAAATTACGATGGTAATGGACCTTTCAATATTCCTTTACTTTTATGATAATAAATTTGGATTTTATTTAAATATTTGAATTTGTAGATAATGATAGGGTACCTAATTTATTATTTATCACTTAAATATTTATAATATTTTTTAAAAATTATATAAAAACATTGTTGAATTCTAACTCCACCTCTGTATTAAATTCCTAATAAGACTAGAACTAAAACACATCTACCTATAAATGTATTATTTCTTTGCTTATAAAATCATATCATAACACAGAAAAGAAAATAAAATAAAACACTGTCATGGCTTTCTGTTACAACGTGAACATTAGGCAAGAAAACGAGCCTAACTTAGAAGAATTAAGTGATAATGTTTTCAAAATTAATACAGAGTTTCGTTATATTTCATCTCTCAATGCTGAAACCACCCTAGATATCTTTAATCAAACCCTGGTTTTTGGTCGAGACATGTTTTTATCCGACCAACATCATCGAGATATCATTCTTTGCATGGTTCTTGATTCAAGAGCTTCTCCAGAATTCATCGAGTCTACCGTCTTTCCTCCTATTTTACGTTTTGCAAGGGATGCAAATAGCAACCCCATGAACCTTGGGCTTAAAGTAATAAATATGAAGGTGGTTGTGGAAATACTTGTTGATGTGAACATCATCGAGGAAGATGATATTAATTATGATGATGAATTGATTGACGAATCATTGATGAACACTGTGATCAACTTCACGCCAGCAAGTAGGTCATCGATTGAAGGTTTGGAAAAGGTTAAATGGGATCCAATGATGAAGAGGGAGGATGAATGCGCCATTTGCTTGGAGGAGTTTGTGAAAGGCAAGGAGGTTGCTTCGATGCCTTGCGGTCATGGTTACCATGATAGTTGCATCGTTAAATGGTTGAAAACTAGTCATCTTTGTCCATTGTGTCGATATCATATGCCCACTTTAATTCACCTTTAATCCTATCATTATTTTGAGTCGATTACTTTTAACATGCTTTTTATTTTTGTATTTTTACAAAGAAATTGTAAATAAATAAATAAATAAGGAGTTGATCTAACATTACCCTCAATTGTAAGTGTAACCCTTCGTCACTTATCAGTGTCTTTTTCATCATTGAAATTTGTGGAGGGGAAGGAGGATATGATTTGAACCTTCTTATCTGATTTTGGTTTAGTACGTCAGATTATAAAATCTACACTTATACACATGTGCAAGGCTAAAACTATTGTATATCTATTTTGGTTTATCTGCTCTTTTTCTTTCCATTCTAAGTTTCAGGCCTTCGCTGTCCAAGTTTTAAGTTTTAATGGTTAAATTTCAACAATGATAACTTTTTTTCTAGATTATATATTAATGGTAAAATTTGAGTTTGGGTACTTGTATTATACCAAACACAACCAAGGAATTTATGGTAAAAAAAAAATTTCAAATTCATCCAAAGTTCTCCTGTAATTCTGTTCATACTTCATCATCCTTTGATTATCATACAATTAAACATTTCAAACTTACCAATCTGAGTCTCTAAAACAATAAATTAAAAGCAAACATCAAGAAGGAAACGAATTGCATAGATTTTGTAAACCAGACATTGAATTCACAGTTCTTGAATTGTAGCATTCATCGAAGAAGACAACCCTTTGAATGAGACGAAGATGATAACAAAGAACGCGACGAAATCCGGGGTCCATGGAACAAATCCGATAAGTAATTCCCCAAATCATCAGGCGAAATCCTCACGAAATCCGCATTCAATTTCGTCGAAAACGTTTCGTAGAATTCTCTATAAACCGGCACAAGTTTTCCGGCGATCGAAACCTCCAATTCATCTCTTAATTTCCCATCGGGTACGATCCACGAAATCTGTTTCACATAAACTTGTTCGAAAGCAGCATTGAATCTTTTGAAACAGTCTTTTACTGCTTCGTACGACAACTCTGATGTTGTTCTTTCGGGCAAAGATTCGAAAACCCGATTCCAAGCAACTGATTCGTAGCTCAAAGCATATTGTTTGATCTTCTGGGTATGTCGGGACAACCATTGATGACCTAAGAGATGTTTGAGGGTAGTTGTCTGAACTTGATTGATGATGAACTGAAGATTGTTTGCTAAGAAAAGATACGAAAGTGACAGATCTTCGTATAGTTGTGCTTTACTGTCAATCTTGCATAAAAGGATCAATATTAACCATGCAAGATGGACAGAAGCGGCTTGCTTCGGAGCTTCGATGACGGTAGGATCGTTAAAGTAAGATTCCGGAAATAGTGCGTTGTCTATTGGTGGATAAATCGATATGATATCGGAGAGAATCTTATCATAATCGGACAGGGAAGATAAGTAACTCATCGTGGATTGAGCGAGGGGATGAATTCCTCCGCCGGGGACTGGTGTTTTGGATGAGTCTTTTCGGATTGATGATCCGAAGTTCGTGAGCAATGTTTTAACCGAGCCACCAACTTTTTGCAGTGATGAAAGGGCCTGGAGTTTAATGGCTGAAGTCAATTCAACGTTGAATATCGACTCGATATCCTGCCGGAGTTCGGAGATCGCTCTGTGGAGTTCGAGTAGCCGGAAGATTCTATCCGGCGGTGAGTTCTTATTCTTGGCGATGAGTTCGGGGAACTTGAAGAGATTCTTGGCTCCTTCCGTGGTTATTTCAGCGAAACAAGCGTCTCTTATAGTTTGAGATGCCGAGAAAACATGATCACAGAGAATTTTTTCGCCATTGAAGAGTGATTTCACAGCGATCTTGACTGCATTCAACCAGTTCTTGATTGTAAGATGGAGATATTCCCTATCCATTTTGTTGATTCGGGAATATTTGAACTTTTCAATGCCAAGAAGATACAATCCTCGATCCACTATCGATTTTCTGAACGATTTGTAAATGTGGGCGCACTCTTTGCCATAGCCAGAACTGCTCATGCACTCAGCAATGGCTTTCAAATCCGCCATTGCTAACGCCGAGACCCTCTCCACTTCGCTGATAGACTCGCCAGCTATTTTCGGCTGATCAGCCTCGTCTTCATCGACATCAAAACTGGCCGAACCATCGGATGACAGAGTCGTCGAGACCGATTCGGGATCGAGCCGCTCACGGTTGGACGATAGTATCTGATAAAACTCTTTTTCAAGCCTTTTCATGGCGATTTGCATGAGGGTTTGAGCGATGACGAGCTTATGGGGAGCCGAATTTTGAGAAACTAGAAAATGCATGGTTCCACGAAGATCCATAACGCATTTGAGGTACTCTTTAGCTTCTTTTCTGTTACGATGAAAGAGAGGGGTGATTGTGATTAATGAGGAAGAGTTTAGGTCCCATTTTTTGATGATTGATTCGGCATTTTGAATGGTTTGTTCCACCATTGAAGATGTAGGGGAGGTTGGAAGTGAAGAAGTGGAAGTGGGAGACAAGGTGTTGTTTGAAGTGTGAAAAAACACCATGGTTGAAGCTTCCAAGGTATAAGAGAGAGATTGGTGCTAAATTTGGATTTGGGAGGGGAAGGAATAAATAGAGGAATGGAGCAGCATGTTTACCGTTTACTTAATTCCGTGTTGAATGCTGGAGTGGAACACAGATATCTTGCATATTTTCAACAACAGTGGCGTCATTAGTGAATATATTCATTCATTATAATAATATAACATCTGTTTAATAATTTAGTTATATGATAATAAATTTATTAATTATAGTAAATTAAAATTACTTTCTTTTAAAATAATGAAAATTTGCTAAAATGAAACTCAAAGGGAATTGACGCAAGTTCGGTTTAATTGGATGCAATGTATGATATGTCCCGAATCCTTTTAAACACACGTTTAGAGTGAATGAGTTTCGCTATGCTTAAAATTTTATCTAAATTTATTTATATTTATGAAATATTAATTCAAGTTTATTTTAATCTTATTTGTATTATTTTAAATTTTTTTAAAAATATTTATATTATATTATTTTAATATTTAATAATTTTATATATTTTTTATTTATTGAAATTATTTATAGTCGTCTTAAAATTATTTTAATGTTTTATATTAGAGTAGTATTATATATTTAGTATAGTTTATTTTTTTTGATGTGTTCTAAATTACATAATATATAAAAATAACATAATATAAAGTATTATCAAGTTCGATCCCGGCCTATATTTTAAACAGGCCTAATTTTTTTGATCAATCCCAATTTTCGAGCTTAATATATTTTTCCAAACCCTCTCAAATTTTGAGTGAACCTTTAGGCTTGGACGGGTAGTCCAGTCCAAGAATAGGTCTAGTGAAGCACGGCTATCCTCAAACCTATTTTTGGCCATCCTAGAATTATTATTCATTTAATATTAAAAATAAAATATTTTTATAATTAAATTTGAATAACTTTAATTTTTTAAATTAATAAATTACAATTCATTCGAGCCAGACTAAATTTGATAATTTTGGATATGATAGGAGAGTTTAAATATGATTAAAATAAGGTATAATGACTTTTTTGGCCTTTCAATTTTAAAAAAAAAATCATTTTAGCCTTCTATTTAATTTTTCACTTTTTTTAGTCTTCAAATTTGCATTTTTTGTCATAACATTTTTTACTTTACTGACATAACATACATGTGGATTGTCACATGAATAACACATCATAATTTAATCAATTTAACTTTTAAAAATTCCAAATTTTTTATAAAAATTATTTTTAAAAATTTAAAATTATTTAAATTATTTAAAAAAAATCTTTTTAATAATTTGAAATTCTAAAAAATTAATTAAATGCTAACATGTCATCCACATGGCAATTCACGTGTATGACACGTCAGTAAAAGTAACAAACACTAACTTTTTTTTCATCCGTTTTGGGATGTTGTAACAAATAAATGTAAATTGAATAGGCAAAAATTTAAATGAATAACAAAAATGATTTTTTTTGTAAAGTTAAAAGATTAAAAAAATTGATATAAATAATGAAAAATGTTTAATATACATATCTAATTCGGATTTAATTTATACATAATTTATGCTTATACTATTGATAAATAAATGAAAAAGAAAAAGAGGTTGGTGTTGAGTAATGAATAATGGACTGAATTTTTATATTGAGAAGGAAAACACCTGAATTCTTTATTAGGTTTTTAATCCAAAAAAATATTTAAACAATAATTTTGTAATAATTAACTTTCTATTCCCAATTATTCTGGTTTGAATAATGAAAAACGAATCTAAGGTCTACCAAGAAGAAAGTAAGAAACAACAATGAAGCTGAGTTTTTGGTCCAAAGCTATTGGTTTTATAATTCCTTTACTTCCATTTATATATATATTTTTTCAGAAAATTATTCAATCATTAAAAAAAAAACAATTTTTGGAAAATTGTAATACAATATTAAGAGGTTATCAGCTGATAAGAGCCCCAAGATGTGGTTGACTTTTGATGATAATGGTTTCAAACTTTCAAAGGAACAACAGCGTTGAAACATAAGCCAAAGATGATGGCATTTGGACTAATCTTGGTCGAGTAAGAATTTGCGGCTCTCATTTTCTGCTCTATTGTGTGGGTAATGTTAGACTGCCTCCAAATTTATTTCCATTTTTAAATGTAGGGTGAGATTATTGTTTTTTTTCAACACTTTTTCTTCTAAATAAGATTATTATGACTATTCACGATGTAATTAGATTTAAAAGGGAAATGTGAGTTATGAAGGATCAGAGTTATGTGAGATGCTCTTCGATACTTAAATTAATATAAGGCTCAATGGATAAAAAAATTATGTTAATGAGATTTTCATTCAATAGTAAAATTAAGCCCTAAAAATTAAAGTCCTAAGTTTGGGTTTCACCTTATGTAAGTATGTGAGGTTTTTTCTTAATTAATTATTTCTTGAAACTTAAAAAACACATACCTCAACATATAAATCTTGTAAGGTCAAGCTGCATGGATTCCATTCCTTTTGTCCTCAATCGACTACTTTGATAGAAACAGGGTGCAATGGTAGGCTTTAGCAGGATAGTTTTAGCAAGTATCAGTAGTTAAATTAGTGGGGCACTAGTTTTTCGATTTAGTTAAATTAAATAAGTTATTAAAAAATTTATAAAAATGTTTAAAAATAAATAATTTAATTTAACCGGTAAATCATCTAATTCAGTTGATCTATACATATTCCTAAATCAATCAATTTAATTATTTTTTGAATCGTTATCTTAATCAATTCTTAATTTAACTGATTCAATTATAAACAGCCATGTCAACATTTTGTTTGTTCTTGTCCTACAGGTACGACACCTAGTATTGACTTGATATGGTGGGCTTTGTCGGCCCTGTAAGTCTTGGGCTTTGGCCTATAACATCAATGAATGCCGGCTTGGGCACATTTAGCATATATCTTATTTGATGTGTGTTTTACTATTGTATATACGATAAAAGAGCTGAAATAGGAGGAATTTTGTTGGTTGGATTGAGTAAGATTTTGAAGAGCAAATGATGTATCTAAAATTAGGTTTCATGATCATCAAATTTGAAAGATTTTGTTTTATTGTCTAAAATATACTACATTTTATTACTTCACTATGCCTGGGTTTAAAGAATTAATTATAAATAAATGTAATATTAATTATATTAAATCATTAATAATGTAAAATATTAATTATTTGTATATATTATGTAAATAAATTTAAAATTTATTCTCCAGTAATTATGATAAATTAGGATAAAAACACTATATGAAAAAGTTAAAACACGATGAAAATGACAAAAAAAAAATAGTTTAAATTTGTTCCACTAGTTGCATATCAACACTATGCATCATTAATGCATCACAATTTGTGACATTATTATTGAGAAAAAAATAAAGTAACTTTAAAATTGATTTAGATCTAATTAAAATTAAAGATAAATTACTCAATTAGTCATTTAATTTTTTAGTCTCTTTCATTTTGAGTGAATCCTTATAATTTTGTGACCTAATTTTTTAAGCACTTTCATTTTTCACCTAAGCATTAAATCTCTAATAGTGATTAATTGTACACACCACATCACATTTTCATTTTCATTTTGACAACCCAAAAAAATATTTTTTTTTAATATTGATTGAGGTAAAAAAAATTAAAGATTGAATTGAAAAACAATAAAAACTAAAATAATGAATTAAAAAATTGTCAACTTATACGTGTTTACCCCGTCCGGAAGTTTAATTTTTTTTTCATTATTAAAATTTTAAATTTCAAAACATCAAAATTAGATAATGTCAACTGATTTGTTATTATAATATTAAAATTAATTAATTAATTTAATCTTCTAAAATTTTAAATTTTTTTTAAATTTTATTTTATATTTCCAAATTAAAATCAACTCAAATAACTCATCTTTAATAAGCAAAGAAAAATCATTGAAATTAATTAAATTATTTAATTTTGTCGTTCAGACAATATTCATAATTTTTTTATCACTTCTTTACCCAAACAAAAGACATGCAATTAATTTGATTAATTAAAAAGATTTTTTCCTTTTACTTTTTAATTTAGCATAGAAAATTCGAGATTATAAAATCAGAAGAAAATTAAATTTCTTAAGCAATTATTAAGGATAACTTGAAAACATAGAAAGATGTTACCATATGACATCCAATGATTGGCCCACATGTGAAGTTAGAATTCGTAACATAAGTGCCCAAATTGCAAACTGTTTATTTTAAATACCTAAGTTGAAATTTTTTTAATAATTCAACGAGTAAATTGGATTAATTATCGCTTGAGCTTGGACTCGACTACATTCTAACCCATAGAAGTATTCCATCGCCATTTAAATTCTCACTCAAGATTCGCCTTAATAAGAATGGACATTGCCATCTTCATCGTTGACATCAATTAGGAGGGGTATAAAATCATGACTGAAGCGACCTCAGGGAATGCCGAGGAGAAGTTCCTAAATATGGCATTGACCAGCAAAGATCCTAGCATGACACTAGTGAGATGTTTCAAAACAAAGATAAATGGATTTCATTTCTAACCTCCATCTAAATTTCATTCTTAAGCAGAAAGTCCCTCATTTAATTACCACTTCCATCAAAAAGATTAAAATCTAGATTTGACATATGGGAAAATGTTCGAAAACATAAAAACCGAACAAAATCACAGCTCGGGTTTTCACAAATAAGTAAACACAAACGGATTTGAAAATAGAATCTCAAATATCTTTATCCTACACCTTAATGGCATACTTCCTCATTGGGAAGTACATTTCCTTCTTCTTTTCACGTTCTGTCTTCAGCGATGCCTAGGGCAAGCAAACAAATCGATATTCAGATACAACCGAACAAGCTATACAAATAGCAAGCAAACTAAACCCGAATACATGTTTCATTGATAGCTCTATGCATTCAAGATGGATGGAAGCGGCATGACATGATTTTATGTTATTCTGATTTCCAACTATTCATTTTCTGAATATACTCATGTCTGACACCTATATCAAGCACATCTTCAGACATGGGTATGTGAACTTAACCCGACACTCACACTAGGATTTTAGTAAAATATACTTATTCAACAAAAGCTATAATAAAAGCATTTTCACATAATCAAAAGAATGTCTGTACCTGATGCTTGGTAAGCCTTCTCCTGATGGCTCTGGTCTTCTTTGGACGGAGATCAAGGGGCAAGAACTTCTTCTTCTTATATGCCTCCCTCAGTGCAGCCTTCTGCTTCTGTGAGATCACTGTCAACACCTGAGCAATTGACAACCTCACCACCTTTCTGCATTCATACAAACAGAAGACTCAAAACAACATGCCAAAACCAAAGAATCCGGAACTGGAACATGCCAAATCAACAAGGTCTAATAAAAAATTGAACAAGTCATAAATGAAACTCATATACAAAGCACTCCAAAGTGTACAGTTTCAAAACCAACATATACGTTAGTCCTAACTAGCTCTTTAAAAGCTTAACTTGCCAATCAAATGATATCAGAATCAATATCGCTACTTTGCTTTTCGCTTCTCATATAGTCACCAAACGATATAATTCGAGGGATAAAAAATGGCATATGGCTAAAATATATATAACTTCAAACATATTGTTCCATACATAAAAGCGAAATTATTAAGCTTCTTAATGAAAATCAATTTCTTAAATATTTTAACATTTTATTGATCACAACACATTTTAACAACTATACAGAAGGGAAACTTTGTTCCAGAGATACCAGCAATTCACTTTCACTACATAGCAAAAACAATATAAGAAAGTACCAATCGAACAAGAAAATCCTTTGTTAAAAACAAATGAATACCCATTTCTCCAAATAAACTAGGAAATCAAGTTCCATTTTCATATACCCAATTAACCCTAAACATAAGATCCATAGCTAACACACAAAACAGATTAAAAAAGAACAATACAGAGGGAGAAAATTACATCTTGGAAAGCTTGTTAGGTGCACCACCGGTAACTTTGGCAACACGAAGAAGAGCGAGCTCAGCTTTGAGATCTTTCAACTGAGCCAAAAGCTCAGTTTTTGATTTCTGTCTCAACTCATGGACCTTGATTCTCGCTGTTTTTTTAAGCGATTTACAAACAAAAACATGAAACAAAGATTAAAACACATGAAAAATCCATGTTTGATTTTAGGAAATGTAAGAAAAATATAAACATTTTAAAGGTATTTGAAGAGTTACCCATTGCTTCTTCCGCTGCTCTTCAGAAGTGAGTGCAATGCCGGCTTCTCTCTGTCTTTCTTAAAGTATGATGAAACCCTAATATTACAAGGAGACTAGGGTTTTAAAGAATTGGGTTAAAATTGGTTTATTTTATTGTAGTTTATTGGGCTATTATATACTATGGGCTTCTAAAATTGGGCTTGTTTGGATAAAGTCTAATGAAGGAATGAGTATAGCTTCTCCACAAATCGATTTTTATAATTTCTATAAAATTATATATATTTTTTAATTTAGTCATCAATATTATAAAAAGAGCTGAATTTGACAATAAATATTTAAAAAATATTTGGATTAAAATATTTAAACAACCCGGCAATAATTACAATATTATTCTAATAATATCATGCAAAAACCAATCATCTAGTCGTTGATATTTCATGATTATTTCTGGGAGTTCCTAGAAGACTATCGGATCATAAGAGAAAGCTTTCACAATTGCCTACAAGACCTATCTAAAATGGCTTCCACAGTTTGAGAACAATCTGTTTCAACCAGAATATTAACCCAATTAGCATCCCACGTCATAAGAAGTCCATCATAGATAGTCCAAAGTTCAACTTGCACAACATTGCATCTACCAATATTTCTCCCAACTCCTCCACGCCACATACCAAGTTCTTCTCTAGCCGCAACAGTTGTCGATGCAACCCCCGAAATAGGATCTCTTGACCCATCCTTAAAAAAAAAAAAAAAAAAGCTTTTAACTCTATTTACAATATTTAAGGACAAGTTGACAATTAAATTGGCTTAATGATAATTTTAGCTACTAACGTTTACATGTTTTATCAAAATGACCTTTTTTTGGTCATCAACCCTTTTTCTTTTTTTCAAATAGCTTTTTTCTCAACAAATTTGATGAAGTGCCATTAAAAAAGTTAAAAGGATGTTATGGAAGTTCATATGTGGAATATTTTTAATGAGATATAATCTATTACTTAGGTAACCCAATAAAATAATTACATGTGGAAAATAATAAAATAAATAAATAATTCATGAAGTTAAAAAAATAACTTTTAATTTAAAGAAAATAAACGTAATTATCTAAAAAAAGGTTTCAAAATGAATGCTCACATTCAATATTTTCGATATAGATTACATCTCATTAAAAATATTTCACATAATCCCGTTAATTTTTTTAATGGTAGTTTCATCAAATCTATTAAAAAAAACAATTTGAAAAAAAGAATAAATGTTGATGGCAAAAAAAGACTCGAAAATACAATTAAGGTCATTTTGACAAAGCATGTAAACATTAGTAACCAAATTTGTGATTAAGCCAATTAAATTTATCATTATAAATTTTTGTATGAAATTTTTTAATAATTCAACCTGCTTTTTTATTGGTTAATTCGGTTGTTACATATTCATTTAACCGGATAAATCAACTCAAAATTTACGCAACAAATTTTAAATCTTTCTTTTTTTTTTTGTCAGATTCATAACACAGTATAATTTTCCAAATAAATCACATAAAATTTCACGATTTTTATAAAAAAAAATTCAGAAATCTTTGAATTTTGACTCTCAAATCAGATCTAATAGATAATATAAACAGTAAACTCTAGCACAGTCTCAAAGCCATCAGACTCCTACTGTTGATTGCTTGCTGGTATAGTCTTAACAATGGCGAAACCTTTTGCATTAACATATTTCCCAGTGCCACCCATGATGGCCAAATGAGACTCCGATACACCGATCCGATGAACCCCAAAGAAGCTAAGGGTGTCAGCGTAGTGTCCACTCTCCATGGCCGTAAATGCCATGGTTTGACTGTTCCCATCCATTGAGCTAGCCACATAGAACCCTTGTGCCTTGCCTAGGTACCCAGACCCTAGCTCACGTCCGACAGTCAGTTCATCGTCGATGACCGTCATGGTTCCGAACATGAGCTTTTGCAGTGCCGACCCTGAAGGAAGTTGGCCCCCAGTTAGGACAGGGAAGTTGGAAGCCCCATTGTTTAAGTTCTTGCCATTGTTTAAAGTTTGCCACCGAGACCAGTGAGCAATGGGAGGTTATTGTTGTTTAGAATGCCGGTGTTCCCAGTGTTTTGGTTTGTTGGGTAAGGGTCCCACTATGTGGGAGACCCTTAAAACATGCCATGTTTTATGGCAAGTTTATTTGTTTTTTCTTTGACTTTTTCATCATTTTCTTTTGTCTTTTATGGAGGTGTGTGTGTGTCAAATTAATATAGTCAGAGAGCAAAATAAAAATGTGAGAGAGGAGAGAAAACGGGTGAGAAATAGAGAGCATAGCAGAATTTTTTTTGAAAGAAAAGTTTGGAGCAGCTGTGATCAACTCTTCGATCGGAGGTCCATTCGTGGTTTGATTGAGCTGATTTTTGGACAGCAGCTAGATGATAAGGTGTTCTTGACTTTGTACGGTCGGATTTTTCATCTGAGTCTTGTAGCGTCAGAAATACCCGTTTTACAGCAGCTTCGTTTTTTGGTGATGTTCTCCTATTTTTCTCTCTTTTGCTAAAGATTACATATTGTTAGCCTTGTTGGAGTTGAATGCTTGTTGTAGGCTTGATATTGTGATCTTGTAGCTGAACATTTGATTATAGTGGAGCTTTTGATCGGACTCTAAAGTCCCGTGGTTTTTACCCTTGATTTAGAGGGGTTTTCCACGTAAAAATATCGGTGTCTCTATTTATTATTTTTCTTTGAGGTTGCATTGGTTGATTTGTGGTTGATTAAGGTTGCTAGAGAACATGTTTTTGTGCTATTGTGCTTGCCATAATATTTGACAAGAGTTATAGGAGAGAGAAAGAACACCGGTTTTACTTCGCCTGTTCGGTTGTTCGGTTTCTTCCCAACAAACCGGTATCAAGAGCTCGGTTATTACGCCAAATAATTATGGAAATCAATGCGAGCAAGATGATTATGTTGAATGGCACAAATTATCAACTTTGGCGGAATAAAATGAAGGACTTGTTGTTTGTGAAGGCTCTGATCTTAGGTATTTGCTACTCAAAACCCGATTCGAAAAGTGATGAAGAATGGGAATTTGAGCATCAACAAGTGTGTGCCTTTATTCGGCAATTTGTTGAAGAAAATGTTTACAACCACATTGATCAGGAGACACATGCTCAAACATTGTGGGAGAAGCTTGAAAGCTTGTATGCTTCGAGATCGGGCAATAACAAGTTATTTTTGCTGAAGAAAATGATGGCGTTGAAATACAAAGAAGGAACGTCTATAGCTGACCATGTGAGTGAATTTCAGAGCGTGATGAATCAGTTGCTTGGTGTGGGTGTCAAATTTGATGACGAGATTTTAGGGCTTTGGTTGCTTGCTACTCTACCAGACTCTTGGGAGACTTTCCGGGTTTCGCTCATTAATTTTGCCCCAAAGGGTATTATTACCTTGGATTTGGCTAAGAGTGGTGTGTTGAATGAAGAGGTCAGAAGAAGATCTCAGGGTTCTACATCACAGTCCGAGGTGTTGGTTACCGAGAACAGGGGGAGGAACAGAGACAAAGATGGAAAGAGTAGAGATAAAGGCCGAAGCAAGTCAAGATCGAGATACAAGAATCTTGAGTGTCATCATTGTGGTAAGAAAGGCCATATTAAGAAATACTGCTTCAAGTGGAAGAAAGAGAACAAAGGTGGTGATAAACACGATCGGAATGATGATGGAAAATCCGAAGCGTGTTGCTCGCTACTCGTGAAGATCTCATTGGTCATTCGTGATGAGAATTTGGTCAACTTAGCATGTGACGAGACTAGTTGGGTGATTGATCTTTGGTGCATCACTTCATGTCACGTCGAGGAAGGATTTCTTCACATCTTATACTCCCGGTGATTTTGGGGTATTGAAGATGGGTAATGACGGTTTGGTTCCGGTTGTTGGTATGGGAGATGTTCACTTGGTGACAATGGAACAAAGTTAACTCTCAAGGATGTCAGACACGCACCGGATATCCGTTTGAATTTGATCTCCGCAGAAAGCTTGATGATGAGGATTTCGTAACACCTTCGGTGATGGGCGTGGAAGTCGACTAAAGGCTCTTGATTGTGGCTCGAGGAAAGAAGAGCTCAAATTTATATTTGATGCAAGCTTGACTTCTCGAGAGACGGTGAATGTGACGATGAATGGCGGCTCAACGAGTTATGGCATAAACGACTTCGATCACATGAGTGAGAAGGGGCTTAATTGTTTAGCGAAGAAGAATCAAATCGTCGAGTTTGAAGATCACACATGAAGAATTGTTCTCATTGTCTAGCAAGAAAGCGAGAGAAGAGTTTCTTTTAGAAGCCGCCCTCCTCATAGAAGATCGAGTTGCTAGAGTTGGTCCATTCGGATGTCCGTGGTCCGATAAAAGTAAGGTCACTTGGCGGTGCACTTTATTTTGTGACTTTCATTGATGATGCTCGAGAAAGCTATGGGTTTACACTTTGAAGTCTAAAAATCAAGTCTTTGAGGTGTTTAAACAGATTTCATGCATCGGTTGAAAGGGAAACAGGAAAGAAGTTGAAGTGCATTCGCATCGATAATGGTGGCGAGTACACAGGCCATTTCATGAGTATTGTCGCGATGACGGAATCGTGACATCGAGAACACCACCAAAGACTCCACGATTAAATGGGTTAGTGAAAGAATGAACCGAACACCGATTGAGAGAGTCGGATGTTTGTTGTCGAAGCAAAGTCGCCAAGATCATCTTGGGGTGAATCTTTGAATACTGATGACACATGTGATAAATCGTCACCTAGTGTTCCTTTGCAAGGTGATGTGCCGAGATAGAGTTTGGTTTGGCAAAGACGCGTGTCATATGATCACTGCGCGTGTTCGGGTTGTAAAGCATTTGTTCATGTTCCAAAGGATGAAAGATCCAAGTTGGATGCCAAAACTCGACAATGCATCTTCATTGGTTATGGTCTAGATGGTGAGTTTGGTTATAGACTACATGATCTGCTCGGAGAAAACTCGTGAGAAGCGAGAGATGTTGTCTTCATTGAGGATCGGACCATTGATGACATTGATAAGACGGAGAAAGCGAATTCACAAGGCGGTGATGATTTGATCGATGTGAATCCGGTTCCCTAAACTCTTCACCAGGTCCTATCCAGGATGATGTGCATGGTGATGTTATTGATGACCATCAGGATATAGGTGACTTTGATGTTCCCATGGATGATGTTGTGAATGATCAACAACAAGCACCTATAGCTCCACCAACAGTTCCACTTCAAGAAGGTCTTCCCAGATCGAAGATCTTACATCGGTATTCTTCGATGAATATATTCTTTTTGACCGACGGGGAAAACACGAATATTATGAAGAGGCTATGGAGAGTGAATGCAAAGATCAGTGGGTTGAAGCGATGAAAGATTAACTTCAATCCTTGCATGAAAACCATACCTTTGAGTTGGTGAAAGCGCCTAAGGGCAAAAGATCCTTGAAGAATCGGTGGGTTTTTACAGTTGAAGCAAGAAGAGAAGTCTTCATCTCCACGATACAAGGCTAGATTGGTCGTCAAGGGTTATACTCAGAAAAAGGGGGTTGATTTTGAAGAAATATTTTCTCCAGTTGTGAAGATGTCCTCTATCAGAACTATACTGAGTTTGGCAGCCTGTTATGACTTAGAGGTTGAACAAATGGACATGAAAACTGCTTTTCTTCATGGTGACTTAGAAGAAGAGCTTTACATGGAGCAGCCAGAGGGGTTTGTTGCACAAGGGAAAGAGGACTATGTGTGCAGATTGAAGAAGAGCTTGTACGGTTTGAAGCAAGCTCCAAGGCAATGGTACAAGAAGTTTGAGTCTGTTATGGGGGAGCAAGGCTACAAGAAGACTACTTCTGATCATTGTGTGTTTATTAAGAGATTCTCTAGTAATGATTTTATAATTCTTTTGTTCTATGTTGATGACATGCTTATTGTTGGTCAGAATGCTTCTAGAATTGAGAAGTTGAAGCAAGAGTTGAGTAAATCCTTTGCAATGAAGGATTTGGGGCCAGCAAAGCAAATTTTTGGCATAAAGTTGACACGTGATAGAAAGGCCAAGAAATTATGGTTATCACAAGAGAGGTACATCGAGAAAGTACTTCAAAGGTTTAGCATGGACAAAGCTAAAGCGGTGAGCACTCCCTTTGCTACGCACTTGATTAAGTGTGTAAGCATAGTCCTTCCACGAGAGAAAGAGAAGGAAGAGATGCGAGAAAATTCCTTACTCTTCACCGTGGGGAGTCGATGTATGCAATGGTTTGTACGAGACCGGACTTGGCTTATGCCGTTAGTACGATCGATCGTTTTCTTTCTAATCTGGCGAGAGCATTGGAATGCGATGAAGTGGATTATGAGATATCTTCGTGGCACTTCCAACATGAAACTTTGTTTGGTAATGAGAAACTGTTCTTGTTGGTCATACTGATTCGACATGGCGGAGATATTGACTCGAGGAGATCTACTTCAGTTACTTGATCACTTATGCAAGGGAGCGTGGCATGGCAATCAAGATTGCAAAAGTGTGTTGCATTGTCCACCATCGAATCGAGTTCATTGCGACAGAACCAAGGCGTGCAAGGAGATGCTTTGGATGAAGAAGTTTATGCATGAGCTTGGTTTTACTTAGGAGAAGTATGTCTGTATTGTGATAGCCAGAGTGCTATTCATCTTGGTAAGAACTCAACTTTTCATGCTAGATCTAAGCATATTGATGTAAGGTACCATTGGATACGAGATGTTCTTGAAGCTAAGTTGTTAGAGCTTGAGAAGATACATACTGATGATAATGGTGCTGATATGTTGACGAAGGCTTTACCAAGAGGAAAGTTTGAAGCATGTTGTTTGATCTCCGGCATGGAGGTATTCCCCACATAGTTGGAGGGGGAGATTTGTTGGGTAAGGGTCCCACTATGTGGGAGACCCTTAAAACATGCCATGTTTTATGGCAAGTTTATTTGTTTTTTCTTTGACTTTTTCATCATTTTCTTTTGTCTTTTATGGAGGTGTGTGTGTGTCAAATTAATATAGTCAGAGAGCAAAATAAAAATGTGAGAGAGGAGAGAAAACGGGTGAGAAATAGAGAGCATAGCAGAATTTTTTTTGAAAGAAAAGTTTGGAGCAGCTGTGATCAACTCTTCGATCGGAGGTCCATTCATGGTTCGATTGAGCTGATTTTTGGACAGCAGCTAGATGACAAGATGTTCTTGACTTTGTACGGTCAGATTTTTCATCCGAGTCTTGTAGCGTCAGAAATACCCGTTTTACAGCAGCTTCGTTTTTTGGTGATGTTCTCCTATTTTTCTCTCTTTTGCTAAAGATTACATATTGTTAGCCTTGTTGGAGTTGAATGCTTGTTGTAGGCTTGATATTGTGATCTTGTAGCTGAACATTTGATTATAGTGGAGCTTTTGATCGGACTCTAAAGTCCCGTGGTTTTTACCCTTGATTTAGAGGGGTTTTCCACGTAAAAATATCGGTGTCTCTATTTATTATTTTTGCTGAGGTTGCATTGTTTGATTTGTGGTTGATTAAGGTTGCTAGAGAACATATTTTTGTGCTATTGTGCTTGCCATAATATTTGACAAGAGTTATAGGGAGAGAAAGAACACCGGTTTTACTTCGCTTCCGTTCGGTTGTTCGGTTTCTTCCCAACATGGTTAATGCCATTGTTGAGTGGGAGGTTGGCACCATTTGGTTTGGCAAATGGGAGCTGACCATTGACTGCAGGGTTGTTGACAATGCCGGTGATTGCTAGTGCAGTGGGGTTTGACCCACCTAGGATGTCATGCATGAAGAAGGTCAGCGTGTGGTGGTCAGGGTCAGGGTTTACAGGATTGGGACCAGTGGTTGCACCACCAACCACAGTAGGGTTAAGGTTTGAGCCTGGTCGGGTGGTCAATGGTGGTACATAAGAAACAGGTGTTGAAATAGGATTGGATGGGTTTGAGGGTTGCTCATCAAGCATTCTTGCTGAAGTGGAGAAGGCAATTGTGAAGGTGAGAAGTAGTGCAGAAATGAGTTTATATTTTTCCATCTGATATGTTTCTGGCAAGGAAAAACAATACAAGCTCAGGAATTTATATTTGTCTTGATGAACTGGAGTTTCATACACATACATATATATATATGTATGTAAATGTGTATGTGTATGTGTATGTGTATGTGTATGCGTATGTATGGAGTTGTTGAAGTTTTATAGAAAATGGACGATAAGGAATGGTTGGAATATTGGGTGATGGTTTATTTCTAAGGAAAGTTCATGGCACCTTTCTCATTTATAAAGACTTCATGTTTCTAACCTATTTTACTACAATTTTTTTAATTATATATTACAAATATTTGAAATGTCTTATATCCAAAATACTTATTGAAGTAGATGTCGAATATTAATATATTTTTAAAAAAATTGAAAAGTCAAAGCAAAATTAAAATTTAACCAGAAAGTCAGCAGAAAAGGAAATAAACTAAACCAGTTACAAAGAAAAGTTGATTAGTGATACCTAAAAGTGGTCAACCAATGTGATCCTATTCATGTATATGTATCGAATGAATATAAAATCTTTGTTTAGTATGCAGTGTTCCATAAGCATTTTATGTGATTTTCCTGTTTTTCAAACTTTCTTTCCGTTAAAAGTTCAATCCGAACCCATCTTAGTATTTAGCAGAATATAAAGTATTTACCTTTAACTGCATAGCGGCCAACAAAAAAACATATCCTTTCTTTTTCTCATTGTCTTCTTTTAGTAACAAAGTACAAAACTTTTTAGCCTTTACATGTATACACCGTAATGGCATCTGCCATCATCCCACTACACACACACACACACACACATACAACTTGACTTTTCACACTAATGCAAAGAATGAACCATGTTATGTATATTTTCCTACTCAACTCTTTCTATATTTTTCTCACAAGTTTCTGTAAAATATGAATGAAAAAAAATGCAAAACAACCTTGTTCTATGTTGCGCTCCGTCTCCACTTTTCTTCAAGTACTCATGTCACAGATCCTTCAAATATATAGAAAAAAAACTTCAAAAATCTTTCAAAAACTCTCTAGGCTAACAATCTCTGCTGCCAATTCATCAATAAACAAATTCACTATGTCTTTACAGATTACTTCAACATCATATCCTAAGAATAACCATCCATCATCTTTTCCAAATAGTTTCTCAGATGAGTTCTTTATTGCTTCTTTTTCATGGCAAACTAAGAGCTTATACAGTTGCTCTTCGATCTCCTTCAAGTTCTGCCTATGGCTAAGCCTTCTTGCAACAGGTTTTTCCCACATTGGTTCTCCAAAGCATGGTCGGAAAAGTTCGATTAAACCCGAATTTATTTGGTCAAAAAGTAGCCTCCTTGCTGACCTATTCCAAGATATCTGTTCACCATACTTCTTCTCTAATTTATCGAAAACTGAAGGGCCTATTTGGATTTCGGGAAACTGCCATTGATCAGAGCATATATCCTGATTTCTACCACGGAAACCTGCTTCGGTCAATACATCCACCAAATAAGAGAAATCTCTATTCTCTTCAATGCTGAACAACCGAGCTGAATCATCATCAATTACTTCACAATCCTTTAGAGACACTATTCCTGTATCATTATCATCATCAGTTGACACAACCATTCCAGATCCTTCTGAGTATCCTTTGAGCAGTTTAGGTTTTAGAAATTTGAGTTGCCGCTGTACGTCTGCTAGAAAACAAGATCATAAAAGAATCTAAATCAAGAAAAGGTGCGGTGAAGAATCCAAAGGACAAGGAATCCTTCTATTTCACTAACCATGTAAGCTAGCCGTTACATTTCCAAAGCATTTGGAGTTTGATAAAATCTCCTCTTGGAATGGTGCTTCCAAAACAGAAACCAGACTGGGCTGATAAGTTGTCTCTGAGTTGACAAGAAATTCAGGGTCTTTGCTACACTGGTTGGATATTTTCATTGCTACGTCTTCCTGTACAATAACAATGAAACAAATTAGAAAATCCATTTTTTTGTTATGGAACAAAAAATGTTCCATTGACTTCTCATACAAACTAATATTCTTGAAAACAAGATGTCTTTAGTCCAAACTGCCATACTAAGAAATACTTTTTCGAGTATTAATCAATAATCAGTTTCATTATCATTGATCAAACCATATCCGGCACCATAGCATTACTTCAATGTGGTATTTATCTAATAAAAAAAATTGGAGACTCAAAAAGAAAAGGAACATCAAACCTGTTGACTTGAAGTGATATGGATACACAAAGAAGAATTATATTCTTTCTTTGACATAGTGCAGCCTGTTGATTCAAACTGGTGCTGCTTATGGTTTCCGGTAGACTCGCCAACATCCGTTTCTACAGTAACTGCCATATTAGAGGCAATGCTCAGAGATGCAGCAGTGCACATCGATGACTTGTGTACTAGACAATCCTCTGAAGACATATTTTCATCCTTGATGATATTCCATTGATCAATTGTGGTAATTTTATTTTCAGAATAGAAGTGAATGATATTATGGTTAAATGACTTAGAAACTACGGAATTTTCGTTAGAAAGATCTTGCTGCTCAAGGTTGTTATGGAACATATTATTGATAACATATTCGTCTTGAAGCAAGTGACTGTTTTCTGACTCTAGGTATAGATTAGGTCGAGACTTCCTGCAGATGGATACTGACTTTCTTTGTTCCAGACCGTCATTCCCACTAGCATCCTGCTTCCTTGGCCCCATAGTAATATATGAATCACCATGGAAAGCTTTTCGATCGGTCGTGATTGTAGAACTTTCAACATATGTAGAATATGCTGGAGATATGGACCTTATTAAATCTCCAACACCACCAATTTTCTGGCCACCTCTACTGCTAATGCCCAATGGACTCTGAAAGTTTGCACAATTACCATGATCCGGCAATGTAAGCATGTCATCATGAGTTCTGCTTCTGCACCTGCCCGTAAGCCCATTCTCCCGAAAATCTTTAGTCATCCTCCATCTTTCGGAGATTTGCTTCCTTGCTTCCAGAGTCATATATGATCCATCTAGGTAGTAACATGAGGGCTTGTTCCAGTTGTTCAATTCAGAATTATTAGGGGAAAAAACCATGAATTCTGGCTCTTCCTTAAAACTGTGAATGCCATTGAATCCCAACCTCAGTGGCTCCAAAGAAATGTTACTCATATTATGCCTCGCATTTCTGAAGATTTCCTTTTTAGTTTCACAGGAAAGGATAGACCTATGCCCCGTGTGTTTCACACCATTGCAAACATTCTTCATCTCCTTAACTTGAGCATGCAAAGTTCCCTTCCCATGACTAACAAACCCTTTGTCTTTCCAATTACTTGAATACGAAGCTTCACTAAAACTAGGAGAAGCAAGACAATTCTTAGCCTTCTCTACCTTCAAAGGATTCGGAATAACAATTTTCCTAAAGGAAGGACGTCTTTCATTGTTTGATTCACGACGAAATCTAGGAACCATACAAGTACTATCATGACCATATTTCCTTCGGGAATCTTTTACGCGATGGTTATCAAGTTTTTGGAGCAATTTAGGATCTTCTTGATGAGTTGTACCTCGAACCTTCCTGTATATGTCGTTCTTTTCACATCCAAAGGCATATGCTGACTCTAACAATCTTACATTCTCAGCTTGCAGGTGAGAAGTGCTGCCTTCTTGATTGTAGACATGCTTGGTCGTCGGATAATTTGGTTTCTGAAAATGATTTTCAAAGCAATCCTTTCTAGAATCCGCAAACCGTAACCCAGGTAGTCCAGAATGAACTTCTTTTGAAGGTTGAAGCTCGATACCGACTGTCATGAATTCTGCACCTGCAAAGCTTTCATTTAAAGATGGACCACTTTCCCCGATGAACTCCTGCTCTTCAATGCTGAACTGAAAGGAACGGTGTTCATCACCTGTTTTTTTCTCCCCCAAACACCTATAGAAGCAACTTTACGTCGATAATTCTCGGAAAGCACTCTTTGCTGCTTCGGCTTCTTGACAAGTTCCTGAGGCTGGAGTTCATCGAGACCCATTAATCTTGCAATGACACTCAGTGTAGGTTTAGATTCCACATTCTTTGACTTCTTCATCTAGTCAAAACCGATACTCCTATAATTCAACAGCGTTCTACAGAAATGCAAAAACGCAGGAACGTGGATCAACCAGAAATGCAAACGCTGCCATCCATTGCTCATCAAGAAGAAGAAAGATGTTGATTTGGATTTACTTACAGTATATTCCCAAATACTCAATTTCGGGACCTCCCACTGCTTCCTGGAAACGTCATATTAGTTTTCAATAAACAAACTAAGATTAACTAAGATTTATATGGGAAAATAAACCAGGTTTAATAGCTTTCTTCACACACAAACACTTATCAAAATTCAAAACCAAAGTGGATGTTCAGCCTAAACCAATAGCAACTAGAAAAGGAAACGAGAACAATACAAGAAATTTTCTAGGGAAAAAAAAACTTACTCTATTAAAGGAAAACAAACATCATCTTGAATCAAAGAGAAATAAACTTAATGCATTGCTTCCTCGATATTCCATATTAATGTTAGATATACAAACTATGATCTAAAAGGGGAAAGAAACTAGGATTAACAGCTTTCCATATGTGTATATACATACGCATATGCATATACAGACATATATATAACACTAAATAGGATGTTCAGCCTTTCTCAATCAAAACTAAAACTGAAAATAGAGAATTACTAGGAATTTTCTTGTAAAGAAAACCTTGCCCTAGAAAGGAAAACAAACATCATCATAAAAAATTCTCAAGAAATTAATAAGAAAAGTTAAAAAATTAAAGCAGAAAAGAGTTTTCACTTAAAAGTAGTCATATGAACATCTGATAAAAGGCAAAAATAAAGTTTCTAGAAGACTCATAAATATGCATATAAAGCAAAGGCTAATGGCAAAAAAAATGAAAGAAACAAAATCATTAAAAGCAAAGAAGCAAAAGAAGTCCAACTTTGACAATAGCAGAAACAAATATTAAGAGCTTAAACAAATGAACAAAAACCCAGAAAAAAAAAAGGAAGAAAATAAAGATATGACCTTTTTTTTCCCCAAGTTTTATGAAAGAAAGTTGGTGCTGAGTATTGAGTTTAGAGATGCCCAACAAAGTTTCAATCTAAACTGTATTACTTGAGATGTTTCTTATTGATCAATTTCGAGAGTGTTTGACATACAAATCAAGAAAGAAAGGTGAAATAGAGAAGCAGACATGTCGAACAAGCTGGATGGTCAAACTTTGAAGAAAACCAAAATTTAAACGCCAAAGAAATTATTAAATAGTAATAATGTTTCATTAATGAAAACGAAATAAGATTCTGGGAAATGGGTTTTCTTTAGATTGAATCCAAAATCCAAAGAAATCAAGATTACGAATTTAAGGTTTAGAATGAATAAAACATATTCCGGAGATAATAATAAGGTTTAAATCATAATTAAATTATATCTTTTCTTTTTGTATTTCATTTTGACTTATTAGAATAAAATCAAAATGAAAATAATAATTTAAATACCAAAAATGAGAAAATAATAATAATAAATAATTCAGATATCAAAATCGTAAATTAAATCCAATAATAAGTAAGAACAAAAACAAATTAATTTTAAATTTTGTAGGGACGTGTTTTTGCTATATCTCGTCGTTTGAAACTACGCGCAAAATCAATTGCTGTGGCGCGAAAATGAAATAACAATATTTTTTATAATTTATACTACCAGCTGTATTATTTTTATTTTTTTAACTCAAAATGTAATTAGACATTAACTCAAACTTTTTAAAAAATAATAAATATTATTTTAAGAGTATTTTTTATTTTTATATAATATCTTTAAATAAATTAACTTAAACCATACTTTAAAAATTAACCTCTAAAAAATATACTCTCTTGCGGAAAAAAAACTATCAATTTTTTTAAAATATTATTAAATTAAAAGTAAATATTTTTATAGTTATAAAAGATAAATACTTCATGAATATTTTGTAAATAAATATTTTATATAAATTTTTTGAGAAAATCTTTTATATAAACAAGCAATGTTTAGTACACGATACTTCTTTGTTTTAATTTATTTTTAATTTTTTAATATTCCTTCAAAACACATGGCGACATTTCACTTAGAGGTGTTCATGCGTCCGGTCAGGTTTGGGTTGGGCTTAAGTATAGTATTAACATCCTTTATGCTTATCCAAACTAGACTCTACCCAAAATATGAACTTAAAATTTTGCCTGAACCTGTCCATATTTGCAAATGAGTAATCCAAGCCTATTTTAGTCCCAGCCATATTATTTTTTAATTTTTTTAAAAAATATTTATATTATATTATTTTAATATTTAATAATTTTAAATATTTTTTATTTATTGAATTTTTTATATAGTCGTCTTAACATTATTTTAATGTTTACATTAGATTAATATTATATATTTAGTATATGTTTATTTTTTAATGTGTTCTAAATTACATAATATATAAAATAACATAATATAAAGTATTATAAACTTAAAAATGGGTCGGGTCGGATTCAATCCTTGAACGTTCAAGCCGACCCCGAGCCATATTTTAAATGAGTCTAAATTTTTTGCCTAAACTCATTTTTCGAGCTTAATATTTTTGTCCAAACACTCCCAAATTTCGAACAGGCCTGAACGAGTAACCTAACTCATGAACTAGTCTAATTTCACCCTTATGAAAAATTTTACTTTGCTGGTAGTGCACCAAACAATTCCCTTTCTTATAAATATATGTGTTTAATTTAGGGCAAATATCCAGAAAATACAAAAAAAAATACAAAATTTACCAGAAAGGACAGGTTTCAAAAATATTGACCGGAAAGGGTAATTTCCCCAAAAAACGCGTCCACGTCAGCGCGTTTTTCGGGGAAAACGGCCTAAAACGCGTCCCCGGGGGAGCGCTTTAGGCAGTTTTCCCCCCTGACGTGGACGCAAGTGGGAACGTAAGTGGGAAGAAAATGGCAGCAAAATTAGGCACCGAAAGTTGATGTGATGTGAAAAAGTTGATGTGAAAATTGGCATGGGATAATTGCAATTTTGGTCCCTATTTGAATAGGTAATTTGCAAGATTGATCCATAAACCTCAACTATAAATAGGACTAACCATTTCTCATTTTCTTCATCCCATAATTTGCCATTCTCTACTTAAGGCATTGTTCTCTCTCCCTTTTGTAAATTTTCACTTGTATTTTTGGAGTGAAATATATTTGTTAGTGCCCGAAAACGTAGGCAAAACGTGCCGAACCTTGTTAAAATTCTGGTGTCTATCTAGGTTATTTATTTTTCATATCTTGTGAGTGTGATCGTAGTTATTTATTGTGCTATTAAATTACGATTGAGGATATTCGGCTAGGAAAGATCCGGTACTTAAGTGATCCTTGTGATCCACCTCTTTTCCGGGAATTGAACTTAGTGTGATTTTTGAAGATGAGTAATTATACTCTTTTACACCGTCCACTTGCAATGAGTGAACGTATTAATGCTATTATTTACTACGATGGTGAAGTGCGTGACACCGAAAATGGTGTTATTTTCTTATCGGAGAACACAGCGTGATTGAGTTTTAATCGGAACGTCGATTTGGTAGAACTTCGCAAAAGAATTAGGCGTAAAATATTCGGAACAACTCTAATGAAAGTTCAGTCTATTAAGTATAGATTTTGCGCTTCGGTTGATCCGGTGAGATCGACTCATTCGACATCAAAGGTCCCGGAGCCTTGAGGCAATGGTGGAGACTCATCTTGCCGATGGTTCACCCTATATCGAGGTATATGTAGAATTTTCATATCCAAGTGATCCGTTGCGACCTCAACATCTAGTATCGTTCGAGGGGAATACACGACCCCAAGTCGACACTCTGTAAGTGGGAGGTAAAACACAGAAGTGCCTGTGTGCGATCGTAGTATGGAAAACATAACCCCTGCACGACACTCGGTTGGTGGATGGGACATGCATATCCGTCATTCATTCGACGCCGGATGACGTAAAATACGTATTGGGGGCGTCATTAACTTCTAGTGGATGGCAATCCACATACGATTGGGATCGTTACGAAAGATGTTTAAGGAGAGATGATGTATTACCGACGACATCCACCAGCGAGGGGCCCTCGTTTGTTGCAGGTTATGGAGGATCAAACAATGAATCCGATGTGGATCCACCTCGGGAGCCGGGGCGACGACGGTCGCGAAGTTGGATTATTTTTCAACCCAGAGCCCGCTCCAATTGTACCGAAGACGTTGAGGGCGGTTCGGGACGAAGAAGAAGAAGATCTCGCTATTCAAGGCATACTCACCCTCGGCCGCGACATGCATAATGTCGATCTATCTTAAGATGATGCATTGGAGTTTTCTGAACTAGCACACCGGACGCGTGACCGTACAAATTCTTCGTTGGATTCGGACCAATTAGAAGTTGGTAACCCGTTTTCCAACAAGAATACTTTTCTTCCGCATTGAAACAATACAAAGATCGTGAAGCGGGTTAACTACACTATGGTTAAATCAAAGCTCGATAGGTGCGAGGCAAAGTGTGCGGTGCAAGACGGCACATGTTCATGGAAAATCATGGCGTCGTTGAGGAAAAGGACGTGGATGTGGGAGGTGAAAAGTACAAAGGTCCGCATACATGTCTTACCGAAGATAAAGATACCACTATGTATTCAATGATTTGAATAACACTAAGATTATGTAATGTTGTATTATTTAACGTACTTCATTGATGGTGTAACACAAGATCATCCGAGGATGGATTCAGACATGTTGGTCGATTTAATAATCCCGACGGTGAAGGCCGATCCCAAAACTACGATTGCCGGCCTTAATTGGCAATATTCGTCAGAGCTAAATGGGGTATACGCCTCTTACGTAAAGGCTTGGATAGCAAGCTGCGAAGGCGTTGGAAAAATTGCTGCGGTCGATGGGGGACGCTTCATATAATAAAGTGTGGCGGTGGTGTCAAGTCTTGGAGAGGTATGTCCCGGTGCAAAGACAATGACCTTGAAACGGAACAGGCAGACTACAACGATCGTCTGCTCTGTGGATGCGCAGTGTTCAAGCGTCTGTTCTGGACATTTAAGCAATGCCGAGATGCTTTTACATTCTGCAAGCCATTGGTACAAATTTACGGTACCTTCATGTATGGTAGATATACGCATCGGCTATTGCTAGCTGTGGCACAAGACGGCTGTGGGAGAATCCTTCCGATTGCGTTCGCAATAACACCGGGGGAGTCAGCTGATGATTGGGACTTCTTCCTATCTAGGTTAAGGAGGCATGTTTGCCTCCAACCTGACAATGCATTATATCGGATCGGGGCCCTGGAATACTTGCGGCAATAGAACGCCAGGGAAGCATATGGCATCGCACACACCATCGATATTGCCTGAGGCATGTTGCATCTAACTACTATGGGCAACATCGATCTAAAAGACAGAAACGGCAAGTGATCGATATGGGTATGAAATATCTATTAATAAAATTTCTTTTGAAAATTCAATTTATTCGCAATTGAAGAGTGGTATGTAATATTCGCTATCAACGTATATTAGCAGGGTATGAGATCAATAAAGACCGTTTTTACGAGATGCTGACCAGTTTGCGCTCAGATAACGCCGAAGGCGCAAGCTACCTGTGCAATATTCCTTTCGAACAGTGGACACAAGCATATGACGGTGGCCTACGATATGGGCATATGACCACAAACCTTGCCGAATGCATAAATTACATTTCGAAGGAACCCGTCATCTACCGATTACAGCAGTTGTGCGAGAGACATATTTTCGGTTAGCGGCACTATTTCCGAAGAGAGCAGTGAGTTATAGAGGGCAAATGGAAGGAGGCCATATATGGAGCTCGAAGGTCTTGCAAGAAATTAACCGTGGGAAGGCACGGGCGAACACCATGCACACAGTGTGTCACGACCGCGACAGCCTATAGTTTCGTGTCACAGAGTTTGACAGACCGAACCAAGGTATTGTTGGCGGGCATTATCGTGTACACTTGACAAATAGGACATGCGATTGTGGGATATTTGATGCACTTCGTTACCCATGTGCTCATGTATTTGCGGTTTGTCAGAATCTCCGTATTGATCCCATGAGCTATGTCGACGAAGTGTACAAATTAGAAAACATGTACAACGTGTGGAGACACGTATTCTCACCAGTCCCAGATGAACGTAAGTGGCCATCGGTATCGCTTGCACCGTATAAGTCGTTGTTTGGGGAGAGAATTGAGGCGCAAACTAAAAGGTCGACCTTCCTCGACTAGAATACGCAACAATATGGATATCCAAAACCGACCAATCAAAGTCGGCGGTGCGGGTGGTGTAGGAACCCAGGCCATACATCTCGCTCGTGTCCAAATCAGAAAAGTTGACCGTGTTCTTAGCTTGTTTGTCTCTTGCTGGCTATGTTATAGTGAAGAACTAACATTAAACTCAATTTTATTAAATATAAAAACAACTTTTTTTATTCAAAAATAAAAAAATTATTACAATTTAAAAATAAAAAGCCCATCCTAATCAATGTTGATGCCGGTGGGAACGGTGCACTGATCGGGCGGTCGGCGGTTACGCTACTGGATTCCTCCTTCTTCTAGCTTCCGCGGGGTCGTGGAACCTCGAGGCGGGAATCGGGTTCCTCCGCAGTGGGGTCCAGTTCGGGGGTGTTGCGATGATGACCCACCTTGATAAAATAATGACCGGAGGTGTTTGCATAAACCACGGCGGGGTGATCGCATCCCGTCACGGTGAAGGAGCCCGGTAGAAAGAATCGCTCCCGATGGCGCCTCCTCTAATCCCACACCGATGTCGGCCTCACGATCACCGCCAACAGGAGTTGTCGAGAACGGACTCGAACCCGCCATGCATTCCAACTGGGGTGGGAGTAGGAAAAAGAAACATATATGGGTTAGGAGGATACATATAAGGGGGGGTGGTACGCACTGGCATAAAGCGTGGACATTTGTGATGGTGTTGTTGTCACCGAACCGATGGGCTCGGTGATTGTGTAGGCATCGTTGATGGGCCCGATGTTGATGGGCCCAGAATCGCAGAGCGCGCTTTATTCTTTGGGCGCCTCATCACCCCTTCTCCTTGAATGAAAAGGGGCCCGACGTTCTCTTCTTCGCCGCGAATTTGCCGTCGCCTTTCTTCATCCGACAACAGAGATCACGGCTTGCCATGGATTCTAAACCATGGCATGTACTCCGGCACGCACGCTAACTCAGGAACTATGATCGGTTCCCGGTTAGGTAAAAAGTCATACCGGTTCTCCCATGTCTCGATATGTTTCGACCAAAATCTTGGCCAATCCAGTGTCAGTCTTTGCCGTAAGTCCACTTTGTGCTCATCATCAAGCACCTCGTGAGGCACGGAATCGGTTGCGCGGCATCCAAATTGCCGCAGAACCTGACCGACCGGTGCATCTCCCGCGATCAGCGTAGGTGATTAGCGGGACCTTAACGTGCCAACTGTTCGGATTTTGGATGAACTCCTCCGAATTCTTCCGCTCAATTTCGGGATCCTCGTACGGTGTCCATTGAAACTATATTAACATTACCAAAATATTAGTTATATACATAATACTAGACACTACATACGACATACTAAATTATAATAACGAAATTCGACACTTACTTGTGATTCCGACCGTTGTTCCAATAGGAGCCGTATATCCTCAAGCGAGTTAGGTATTCCAACATGACTCGTCGGATGGTTCCACCTAATTAAATAAACTTTTAGCATGCAATTATACTATAAATCTACGAAATAATTGTAAAATATAATATTAAATTTACCTCGTTATCAGTGGGAATGAATATGGCTGGTCGAGTCGAGGGCGTAAAAATGGAAATCGAAACCATGCCCATGACTGCAGTAGTGATAGGCAACCTCCGATTTTTGCTTTACTCGGCAGCGTCGCCCCGCACATCTCCCGGTACAACCTCGATATACAGCGGACCCCAACTCAATTCACGGCCGCACGAAATCAACAAGTTTCAGGAGCCATCTCAGGTGGACGAGGTTTCTAGAGAGGTCCGGCATCAGATAGCCTCCAATTATCTGAAGCATGTATGCCCGCACATACCGTATTCTTTCTTCTTCAGTCGAACCTTCATTCGGCTGCGGGAATGCGTCTCGTAACCAAGCCATATCGATCCGAGCTCCTTGAATTCTATCCGAATGGCACCCGAAGCTCAGAGCATACGACCATCCAATCGAGAGATGTTACGGACCGGTGACTACCGGGCCCGCCCACGGTAATCCCAATCAGAATCGCACATCTTCTAAGGTGATGGTACACTCTCCGCATCGCAGATGGAAAGTGTGCGTCTCGGGTCTCCACCTCTCTATCAACGCGTTGCTGATCAAAGGCGGCTCCAACTTGAACCCCCAACCTATCGTGGCCACGTGCCAAAAACCCGCTTCCGCAAGTAATTCTCGATAAATGGCGATGGGGACCGTGCATGTCGCGAATATAACATTGCAACACCCGATCTACAGACTGTTTAAAAAATTATAAAATTCTAAATTAATTAAAATTGCATAATTAAAAAAAATTAATAATATTGAAAAATTAACATTCAAACTTACCATTTTCTTTTGCTCGTGGCAATGTGCTTATTGTCTAGGTGACGTAATTTCTACCATTGTACTCAGATAAAGAATTTTTAAATTTTCCAAAAATAGATATATCCAAAAATTATAAAGAGCTTTTTCAGTAAATAGTAAAGGACTATTTTGAAATTTGAGCGTAAATTTCAAGGACTTTGAGAGAAACTTGAGAGAAAATTGAAAGCAAATTGAGAGAAAATTGAGAGAAAAATGAGAAAGGATTGAAGTGTGAAAAAATGAAGGGTTGGGGGTATTTATAGTTTTTTTTTCTCGACCGTTGAGAGCCAACGGTCAAAAAATTTGATTATTTGCAGCCTCAAAGCGCTCCCGGACGCGCTTTAGGTCGTTTTTCCGAAAAAACTTATTTGACGTGGGACGCGTTTTTGGGGAAATTGCCCTTTCCGGTCAATATTTTTGAAACCTGTCCTTTCCGGTAAATTTTGAATTTTTTTTGTATTTTCTGGATATTTGCCCTTTAATTTATATATTAATTGTCATAAAGTTTTTTTTATTGAATTTGGTTAAATATGTCATTTACAATATAAAAAAAGTTAAAATATGTTGTAAGTCCTACTTTTTGTACATTTAGAATTTAATTTTTTTATTTTTATTTCAAGTGTTTAGCCCATTTATTTTTCAGATTTAAAAATGCAAATTTAATTATTAATAGCATTAAAGTTCTTCTATTAAATTAATGTTCATTATAACATTATTTTGTGTTATATGATTACCAAGTAATTGTTTTTTTAAAATGTTACATCAATAAGTTCAATAGAAGAATTTTGACAGAGTTAACAATTTAACCTGAAATTTAAAATTTTGACAATATGAAAAATAAAAAGACTAAATTTTTAGAAATTAAAGTTGAAGGATTAAAATCTATATGTACAAATAGTACAAGGACTTGGAGCATATTTTACCCTTAAAAAACCTATCCTCTAAGACCTTGTTTATCTTTGATAATCCATAATAAAAAGCAAATCACATAAAAATTTTCAATGAACAAATGTGAAAAATGATAAGTAAAGTCTTATTTGATAACCCATTGAAAACATTAATTTTTAGTGATTTAATTTTTTAAAATATGTTTGGTAATTCAAAATAAAAAGCAAATTATAGAACTTGTTCAGTGAAAAAAGTGGAGAAAAAAATTATAAGTAGATAATGAGCTATTCATCACTTAATATAGAATATTTTTTAATTTCTTTTATTTCTTTTAATATTATCCTTTAAATATTTTACTTCAAAATTCTAAAAATTACATTTACCAAACAATCTAATTATATTCTGCATTTAATTTTAAGAAATATACGAAGCAAATTTTATAAATTAAATTCAATATTTAAATTTTTAATAGAAAAAATTTCAATTACTTTTATTTTATTTCTTTTAAAAATTACATTTATCAAACAATTTAATTATATTTTATACTTAATTCTAAGAAATAAAAGTAAATAATTTTTTTACCTTTGTACTTTAACAAAATTATTAGATGTGGTACTTAATACTTTCAATTTACTCGTTTTGGTGCATAGACTTGTTTTCTAAATCTATCACTTGGGTACTTCAACCCAACGATGTTAATTCCAGATAAAAGTTGACACATGAACCAAACATGGGCAGCCATGTAGCACCGTGTCAAAATAAAGGACTTAGAAACAATTTTACTAATTATTATTTTAAAGTGAAAAAACTTTCACTAATTTCACAGTTTGATTCTCTCTCAATCAGTAACAATTTCACAATGAGTTTTAAATCCATCATTCTTTTTCTTTCAATAATCTATATCGTTCAACAATATTATCTTTTTTAAGTCATTTGAAATAAAACTTTACTTTTATCTCAAAGTAAATATATCTCGAATCAGAAGACGATGTAAACCAAATCTAGAAAAAAGTATGTTAAGATTAACAATAAGTTTACTAACATCATTTGCAAACCCAAAGTAAACTCAGCACATCTCCTTCTCCATCTCTAACCATGTAAATTAGTTTTTAGTCACTATAGGTGGCATAAGAGAGATGTGGCAAATTTTTTTAAGTGTCATCTCTTTATTTATTTAATGTCGGTGTTAAGGGAAAGTATCATTTTAGTAAACATAATTAAACTATAGGTATTAAAATAAACAAATTAAAAGTATAGATACCACGATAATTTTATTATAATACACTACTAAATCCTGTCATTATTCCTATTTTAATACTTAATTTTTTAATTTTATTTTATCAAATACCACCTAAATTAGGATTAAAACTTTCCACTAAATTATTATTTTCATTTTATCCATGATTACCACTAAAAATAATCATCCACTTACAATTTTTTTTTTATTTGTAAAATCATAATTTATTTTTCTTTCAAAAAAATTTAATTTAATGTATATATATACTATTATTTAAGTGTTTGGTAAGTTGATGTCATGAGTTAACTCACATAAACTCAATTAGAGAAAATACTAAAAAACTAAAATTAAAAACAATTAAAAAATATTCGATTTTGTCACAACCACGATATGGGTAAAAGAAAATATTTTATGGTAATAAACTTGTATGTCAATACTATTGTACATTTTTTTTTTATCTTTGGATTTGTAATTTTTTTGGGTAAATGATATAAAACTATGAAAAGATAAAAATATCATTATAAAAATATTAATTATAATTTTATAACTAAATTAATGGCTCGAATAAAGATGACACCAACTTAATAAAATATTTAAATAATATTAAGCATAAATATAAATTATTAGGGATGTCTTCGTCTTTTTAATATTTATATAAGTTTAATTCGTTAATAATACTATATTACATAAATTTTAGAACATAATTACATTCGTAATATTTTTATTGTATCACATCTTATATTATTTCTCCTTTTTGTTTAATATTGCCAAATTTAGCATTAAGTAATTCCCAACCCAAATCCATTTATCAACAACAACCACTAAAGGCGTCAGAGCTCTAATTAAGGAGCATAAAATTAGTAAAGATCTGCATTTACCAATATTTACTTTTACTTATTTTACTCTCAGTTGATTCTTTTTTACTGAAAATACAGAAACTCGAACTCTAGACTTGTTAGATGCCGATGTTCAGTACATGAACTAACTAAACTAAACTAAACCTCGAGTTCCAACCATACATAGGCCATAGAATTTGTAGGTAGAAACATTCTGATTAGCCCAACTGGACAAACCAGAGGTTAATGGCTACCTACAGAGCATGTGCCTGTGCATGTTCAGGTTTGTGACTGAATTCATAATCCAAATGAACAAACGCTCGCTCAATGTCGGGCAGTAACTCCAGTTTCTCTTGCAAGGATTCTCCAATGTCATGAGCTTCTTGTAATGCCATGTTTGCCGGAAGTACAATATCAACTTCGACAAAGTAGTGAGACCCGAAGGTGTAAGCTCGGACCGTATCGATGTTTTTTATGGCCTTATGGTGGTTCCAACACAGATAGGTCAGTTTCTGAAGATATTCTGGAGCTGCTGATCTTCCAACCAATGAGTTCACGTTCTCTAATACTGTCATCGACCATGTCCTTATTGTGTACAAAGCCAGCTGCAATATCCAGCCTTATGAGCACAGGCTAATGTTTTTAAGCTATACATGATATGCAAATTTGATATTTCGGAAAATAGATGAAGCATTGACTCTTTTATAGTATCTATAAGAAGATTATGACAATCTTACCAGCTATAGTCATTTGATTTAACAAGCTCGCTCCTATGTTACTTGAACTCAAGTACAGGTATGTTCAATGTTTTACAAGTCTTCTATGTATTTGAAAGATCTTGAAGGCTCATATCCGGATACCTGTGTCTAGATATATACTGGACACGGGTACTTCAAGAGAAAATAATGAAGACATTTAATCACAAGAGGACAGTTCAAGATGTCTAAAAACCATTGTGTGCAACTAATCTTATAAATGATTTGCCTAGGTCTTTAGGGCTTGATCTGTACAGTATTTGCAATTCTTTCATAGAATCAAACCGATGATACCATAATGAATGTTAGTGGCAACAAGAAGAACCTTATTTCCTTTACTGTTCATGCCAAAAGCGAACAAAAAGACCATGGAAATGAGACAAGATTTCACTTACAATGATTGCTCCAACAGGGTCCATCCAATCGTCGATATAATTAGCAAGTAGCACAGCAACAAGGCCAATGATGTTTGTGATAACATCAAAGAAGTGATCCTGAGCATAAGCTTTAACGATTTCGTTTGTAAATGTGCGGCAATAGAACATGAGGAGAAGCTTTGTCAGAGTCACTCCAAGCATAATGCCAACAACCCACTTCTCTTGCTCATTTGTCAGGTTGAATTCATCCTCCTAGGCAAAACAAAGATTTTCTTGTCATTCCATCTTTATAAGCAGTCATCAGTGAATATAGTAAAAGATTTATCAAATGGAGAAGAGAACTGTAATGCATAATCAAACATGACTCACAATTGATACCATTGTTCGAACAGACTCCAAGATTATCTGCAGTCCGAGAGTTGCCATGACAGAGGCAAAAACAAGGATACCCTGCAGCAAAATTACCAGTATAATACAGTGAGAGAATAATCTTTCAGTTCGAACACTCATACCCGAGTCTGAGCAGCATAGCTAACAATGGTCGGGAAATTGATTA
Source organism: Gossypium bickii (assembly GCA_025503065.1). Classification (NCBI taxonomy): domain Eukaryota; kingdom Viridiplantae; phylum Streptophyta; class Magnoliopsida; order Malvales; family Malvaceae; genus Gossypium; species Gossypium bickii. The sequence goes on along the minus strand of CP106721.1, from coordinate 58,291,673 downwards.
TGACAAGAAGGTACAGCAAGACTACTGACCAGTGGCTGCATTCGTTTCTTTCCAATTGGGTACTGATATGGGTTTGGTGTTGACATGGAGAATGCAGTAAACCAGAGGATGAAGCCAGACAAGAGATCAAGAAGAGAGTCCAATGTGGACGCAATTATAGCTAATGAGCCACTTCTCATGGAAGCGTAAACTTTAGCGGCAAAAAGAACCATGTTTGCAATATTCGAAATTCTAATAGCGAATGTCTCGCTTCTAGCCAACCTTTCCCGCTCTTCCTGCCAACCGTAGCAACAAAATTCAGTCTAATGCTAATTCAAGTAAGCTAGTCTTCTTACCTAGAGAAAATAGAAGATATTACAGTAAACCTTTGACATGCCAGGAATAAAACCACGCTCGGCTAAGGCATCCATTTCACTAAAACCCTCTAGCATTTCTACCTGCTGCTGATAGTATTCAGCCACGTTATCTTCCGGACCTGAAACCATTGAAGAAAACAATTAAGATGCATTCTTGTAACTTGTCTTATTCATTTGCAATCATTCACCCATCATTCCACAGATGCCATGTTAGTTCATTTATTGTTTTTTGCTTTCCACTTTCAAAAAGCAAAAGAAACTTGATATAAACATGACATACAGGTTTAAACCTAAAAAGCCAAAATCTCTATTCTTTCCAAAAGAGCTCTAAAAAACGAAGTCCTACATATTTCATAACTTCAATATACACACGTTAGAGTAAAGCGAGAAGCAAGTCATTTATATAAACATTCACATGTAGAAAGGCAGTAAGCTATGTTACTCGAACTTCGATGTGAGTTTCGGATACGGATATGTATTCGATACCAGCATGGCTAGTTTTTCTTAGTTTTTACATGCATTTGAAGGATCCTTGGAAATCATATCCCGGCACTTCTAGAAAATGAAAATTTAAACTAAAGCAAACTTCCAACACAAAAAACAACATAAATAAACAAGAAATCACATAACATAAAGCAAATCCAATTGCTAATCTTAGCTTGATAAAAAGAAAAGCTAGCAAACTTCTTAACCATAATTTTCTAGCAAAATAAAGCACAATCCATGATGAAAACAACATCTAAAACAAGGATCCACATACCTCCTTGTACCTAGAAAAACACCCAGGCGATCAAGCTCTGATCACTCTTTAGCTTCAAAATATCAAGATAATGCTAAAATTTAAAGACCAAAAAACAGCACAATCTCTCCTCTCTTAAATCTATTAGAGTTTTGATGCTGAAAAACACTAAAGAATAACTCAAACTCATAGTAGCCACAAACAGAGAATAATATGTATATATATATATATCACCAATTGAGTAAATTCATAACCAAACATATTAAAAGAATCGAATATTGCTAATTAAAGTCCAACCATGATACAAAAATTAAAACACAGCCACGAAAAATATAAATGTAACTTTTACGTACAATGCCAAGCTGTTCAGTCAACAAACAAAAATGGAAACTTAAAACAAATATCCTAAACAAGCACGAAAAAAGAATAGAATATTGCTAATTGGAACTAGAAAAAAAAAAAAACAAAATCCAACATATCCAACAACAAAGATGATGAAACATGATTAATATTTTTTCTGGGAAAAAAAGAAGGAAAATTGAATAAGAAAATCAAGTACTGGAAATGACCTAAAACCCCAAGGCAATCATGGAGGCTACGAGGAGGCTTTTTGTCTTTGTGTTCGGGAGATAACTGGAAGCCATCGAAGTTCAACCGCCATGATTGATCAACATTGCTCTGATGTGGCAACAATGAAAGCTCTTCGTCGGTTGCACGCGCCACCATCTCCACCATTTCCCCGCGCACCATTCCAAACAAGAAAATTGTTTAGATCTGTTAAGTGTGACTTCCTTTTTCTTTATTCAATTTAGCAGCGGCAAAGGTTGGAAATTTGAAGGAAAAGCGAGGGTATTTCGGGAATAAAAAAATCCCCCGGCATTTTTGCGTCCAGGAATGTTGGATGGGAAAGCGAAGGGAAGATATGTAAGGGGCTACGTTTCAACTTGGATAAACTATAAACTATAAACTATCTGGTTGGTGAACCTAAGAATAAATTATACTCTCACTTTTTCTTTTCGAATTTGTATACAATTAATTTTGAAATAAAAAAAAAAATGTTGTTACAAGATTTCAATAACGAGAAAGTGGTGGGGGAAGTGTCGATTCGTCCATGTAAGCTGAAGAGGTAGAGGTCATCATGGGTTGGGTTACTCGGCCCGGCCCGACGGCCAGCCCAAAAAATAGGAGGCTTCGGGTAAAAATATAGGCCCGAAATATGGGTTAGGATAAAAAAAAAGGCCAGTTTAGAAAACGGGCCGGGCCTCGAGTAAAACTTTTTTGACCTGGACTCGGCCCGAATTATATATTAAATATATATTTTATTTTTAATCAAATATACTTTTTAAATTTACATATTTTTTATTTGTTTTATTTGTTTTAATATTTGTTTTAAAAATTTTTATTTAATGAAAAAAGCTAAAAAAATTTAATATGGGCCGGGCCGGGCTCGGATTTATCAATTTTCTTTCGGGCCAAGCTTGGACAAATTTTTAGGCCTATATTTCGGGTCGGCCCAGGCTTGGGCCTAGAAAACGTGCCTAAAATTTTGCCCAAACCCGGCTCGGCCCATGATCACCTCTAAGGATAGAGGTGATCATGAGTTGGGCTACTCGACCCGGCTCGATGGCCTGCCCGAAAAATGGGAGGGTTCGGGTAAAAATATAGGCCCGAAATATGGGTTTGGGCAAAAAAACAAGGCCGGTTTAGAAAACGGGTCGGGCCTTGGGTAAAACTTTTTTGGCCCGGCCTAATTTATATATTAAATATATATTTTATTTTTAATCAAATATACTTTTTAAATTTACATATTTTTTTGTTTTTTTTTGTTTTAATATTTGTTTTAAAATTTTTTATTTAATAAAAAAAGCTAAAAAAATTTAATATGGGCCGGGCCGGGCCGAGCCGAGCCAGGCTTGGGCATAGAAAATAGGTCTAAAATTTTGTATGGGTTTGATCCGACCCATGATCACCTCTAGCTAAGGATGAGGGGAGGAGAAATAATAGAGAATTCCCATGGTAGAAAAAGAATCCCCAAATATGAGATATGGTGGCTAAACAGATTGATGAGTGGAAGGTAGGAAGAATCCCCACCAACCTCTTTGTCTTGATCTCAATAAGTGTATTCACTCCGACCAAAAATTAAGCTCGAAATTAAATTATATACTTTGATGATAAGAATGTAATTTTAATAATTTAGATTTTGATAATTTTTAAAAAGTTAAATTAATTTTATTATTATTATTAAGTGCCAAAGTCAAATTTACTTTTATAAATTTAAAAATTTTAAAAATTTAAATAGAAAATTTCTATTTTAAAGGGCTTAGATTTGTCGTTAGTATATAAATAGTCTCACCTTATGGCCAAAATATTTATCATTGCCCCTCTACTGGTCGAAGCAAAGGTTATAAAGTTAGCTTGCTTGAAATAAATAGTAGTGATAAAGCTTCTGTAAATTTGTTTGTATTTTTTATTACAAAAATTTTGATAAAGTTCTGATTTTTTTTTGCAATAACAATAATATGCGATCCTAAGATAGTTAGATAATAAATGATTTTGAACTTTTCATGTATGTTCAGCGGAGGTGTGATGTTGTATGAGGCTCATCAAGCTCAGCTTCGCCAGTGGTAAAAAGTGGAAGGTATGCTAGGTTTAGTCAAGTTCTCCAAATACATATGATTATCTGAACGACACGTGTTAATGTACATAGTATAGGTATAACAATATTATATATTATATTTTTTAGTGTAATATTGTATATTTTATTTAACATAAAATAATATAATAACTAAATTTATATACTTGTATACTAAAAACTGAAATATTATTAAAATACATAAACAATTATTAATACACTCATACACTTCTTATTGTTAAAACACACACACACTCTCTCTCTTATTTCATTGTTATTTTCATCTCCTTGCTAATATTATGTTTGCATCCCAACATCACAGATCCTAATCCCAGAACTCGTATAATAATCTCACTGGTGATTATGAAATAACATATCTCCTCATTTGAGGAACCAATACAAATACAATGGCGAGATAGGTGATATAAACCATGGTATAAACACAAGTGAAGAGAATTTGGCTAGTCTGATTGTCGGGTGATATGATAACCAATGCGGAATCCAAGAGACAAAACAACAATGTGGACAATGATAAAGTGAGAACAAATGAGAAGAAACCGCTGACGAGGGTGGGAATAACCAAACATGTTAGAAGAAAAGATGTTGAGAAGGCCAGTATATTTGGAATGAAAAACCAAAGGAACGGTCCACTCTTAAGAACCGACGATCCCACCGTGGAGTTATTGGGTTTGAAGTCGATGTTTTCCACCACATGATAACTATGATTACTGCTAGTAGTACCGTTGATAGAACCAATGTAAACCTGCAAGTTGGAAAACTTATTATTGCTGATGTTTTTTGGCACATCTGCTGGAAAAACGCCACCAGGGGGGCTTAGGGAGGCTTGATAACTGGTGGTAAGGATCAGAACTGTAACAACTAGCATTGCATTCCCATTATCGGTTGACATAGTTTTGATTTCGTATCCCCATTGAGTAATCATCGCCATGATATAAAACGGTGTTCTGCACAGAATCGCAACGGGATCCCAATATTTTGCTTGGCGGCGTAAAATGGGCACGCACTTCTCGATGTCGGCATTGCCTTTTTTATCCGAGGACTCTAAGATTTGAAGAGCCGTCTGACCTTTCGAATTTTTAACTTCCGTGTTGATCCTAAGATCATTTGATAGCAGATTCACAATCTGCATCAAAATAACATACATATACATATATTGTTAATAAGAGTGTCCAACATGAAACCAATTGACAGCGTGTGGAAATCATGTATTTAGAATATATAGGTGTGTTTGAAAATAACATACAATAAATAATAAACCGTATGGGTTGAAACTAATTAATAATAACAAATGAAATATGTATGATATTAAAATAGAAAATTAACTTAAATTGTATAGAATGGAATTTAAACATATAAATATATCATATTAAGAATACTAAATGAGTACAATTGTTTATCATGATGTTGTCATCAATCTTGAGTTGGTGCCAAGTTAACTTGGAATACTAACTCAATCAACAACATTATTAATATATACATATACAACTGATGAAAGTACTACATTGTGTAATTTAAAACAAAAATGTATGAAAAACAACAAAATAGAGTATTGATTGAGTAGTAAATTTAAGATTTTACTAATCTAATTGATACGGGTTTAAATTCTATTATATACATATTATTTTAATAATTTTTCTAATTGAGTTAACATTCAATTAACTTGTGATACTTTCAATAATTTCCTAACCGAGTTGCTATTTGGTTAATATATAGATACTATTTGAGTACAATCATTCGAATAGGACCTACTTATCATTGGCCAAGCCTAGTTTCACAATTTATAATAAAATGAAATTGGTCAAAATTTAAATTTCGGATTAAAATGAGAAGAAATAGGGTGAACCTGGGGCTCCGGTTGGTTCCGCGCCAAAACGTGCAACACAGTTTCCTTGTCCCTGTTACCCATGTCAAGGAGTTTGTCCTTCTGCAGCATGCTAATTTTAGCGGTTTTCCTCAGCCATTCGAGAAGACATTTAAGTGCCTCGTTATTGCCTTTAGCCGCGACATGTAAAGCAGTTTCACCTTGACTCGTCAAATCATTGATGATACAAGGATGGTACTCATTGAAAAACTTATTCAAATAATCTTTCTTCTTTTCGTACATGACTAGATAATGCAATGGCGTGTAACCCATCCTCCCTTTGACACCGACGAGAGTTTTGTCAAGTCTCAGCAACGAAAGCGCCAACTCTGTATGCCCACATTTCAACGCAACATGCACGGGGCTCAAGCCTTCTTTGTTCAGTTTTTTAGACAAGGATGGCTTTAAGTACATCATTTCCATTGCGAAATAAACGCATCCTTTGGATGAAGCCATGTGCAATGGAGTGTCCACCACATCCATTTTATCCATCCGCTGCAATACGTTTGTGTCCTCCTCGATAAGTTGATACAGCATATCAATATTATTTTGTTCAGCCGCAACCATCAGCTTGTATTCCGTCTTGGCAGACTGAATTGTTATGGCGACGCTCTTTGATTCCGCTGCCATTGATGAACAGAATGAGTTTGAAGTGAGAAAGAAAGGGTAAGCTTGTTTCCTTTATATAACAATTCGCCATTGAATTCAAATGGTTGATACATACACATATATATATGCACGTGAATCACGTTCAAGGTGCTTATCTTCATTCTTAGTTCACCCTCCACAATTTGGCCTTTTAACTGTTTAACACTTTCACTTTTTAAGTGTAAAATGTGAGATTCTCCCCTTATTTATTTTTCTATTTTTTGAAAAAATATATTAGTTTAAAATATATTAGTTTATTTGAAAATTAATAATATTACTTAGTAATAAAAAAGGTTAAACTGCACTATTAGTCACTTAATTATGAGTATGTTTTCGTTTTGGTCACTTAGCTAAAAAGAGTTAAAATTTGATCATTAACATTTTTATTATTTTTTCTTTATCACTCAACCGGTGGTACTTTTTTAGTTGGTATAATAACAATTTTAGTCCTCAAATGTTATGCTTTCTATCAATTTAACCTTGATTCTGTATAGAAATGATAAAAAATAAAATTCTTTTTAAAAAAAGTGAGAGAAAATGAGGGAAAGTTATTTTTAAACCCTCCAAATTTTCTCTTTGTATTATCTGTATAAAAATATTCAATACTCATTCTTTAAAAAAATCATAGAAAAAAATTAGAAAATTCTAAAATATTACAAAAATGGGTTTAAGTGCAAATTTACAATCGTGAATATTGGAATATGCCACTATACTTTGTTTTCATTGATATTTTTGAAAATACGAGTAAATTTCCCATTTGACTCTTATGTAATTTAATATTACTATTAAGCTTTGAATTTTATTAAATTTTGCAACTAACTTTAATTTTTTTAATTTTATTAATTTTGTTGATTTGAAAATATATTTTAATAAAAAGATTCTTTCAAATATTTTATTTTAATAGTTTAAAAAAATTAAAAATTAAATTAGAATTTGTATTTGATGGAAAAAAGCTTGAAAAATAAAAATACATATATCATAAAAGAAAATTAAGTTTATTTTTATAAAATAATCATTTTTATTTAATTTTAATATTATATTAATTAACTTATTGCTATTAAATATCAAAAGAAAAATATAAAAGATTTCTTATTAAAATTTTCTTCAAATTATTTTAAAATAAAATTGAATAGAAATTTTCAATTAAAATTTGATTTTAATGGCAAATTTCAATCAAATAAAATTAAAGCAACAAAATTCAAAATAAGGTTAGAATATAGTGGTAAATTTATCTTTAGTTCACAAGCACAATCGCAAATAAAGTGAAGTATAGTGGCAAACTTCAATTTTCACTTAAAATATAATGGCAAATTTGCATATTAACCCTAAAAAAATTAAAAAAATGAAAAATTATATAATTTTAGAATGAAGAAAAAAAGAAAAAAGTTTTTTTTTTTTAGAATCATTTGGTGCTGATGGAACAATATTTTATTGCATCACTTTTTAAGCAAAGTATTTTATCAAAATTAAATTATAAATTCAAGCCCAATTTGTTGCTCATAAAATCAACATATTATTTCACTCTATCAATTTAATCCTTATACAATAAACTTTTATATAGTTTTATTATTTCACTCCATCAATTTAATCCTCATAAAAATTCTGTATGCAATTTGATCCTAATGACATCATTTTATGTCTCATTTGATTAGTAATGTAATAATATGACAAAAAAAAATTTATTTATTATATATGTAACATCTCGTGTAAGAAATAAAACCACCTCAAAATAATACTTCTATCAACTATAACAGTATGAGTATAAAGATGAGACAACAATTTTTTTATTACACCACTTTGAAGCAAAGAATGAATGTTAAAATCTTATGGAAAAAAGGGAGGATTGTAAGTAAATAATAGTTTATATGTATAAAGATGAGAGAACAAATTTTTTATTACACCACTTTGAAGCAAAGAATGATTGTTAAAATCTTATGGAAAAAAGAGAGGATTGTAAGTAAATAATAGTTTATATTTATAAAGATGAGAGAACAAATTTTTTATTACACCACTTTGAAGCAAAGGATGATTGTTAGAATCTTATGGAAAAAAGAGAGGATTGTAAGTAAATAATAGTTTATATGTTGAAAATAATTTTCATGGAAATTCCTTTTTCTTTTTCTCATTACCCAAACCTTAAGAAAAGAAGTAAATAATATAGTGGTGTTGCACGCATGTTTGCATTAGTGGAAGGTTTTATAATCAATACGTCATCCTTGGGAAATTAGAGTGAAAATATCTGTAGGAACTTAATTTTGATCGGGCCTATATAACAAACCAAAACAAAAATAAAATAAAAAATAAAATGTCCAAATTGTCTTTTACGTTCCTTTTACAAAAGCTCAATAAATAACTAGACCCATTAACCCAATACTAGAACCCGTTACACTCTTAGCCCAATACCTAAACACTCAGACCCAACTAAATGGCCTAATACCAGAGTGGCCCAACACTCGAATAATGTCAGAAACCTAGGGTTTCCTGGAAACCCTCGCGCCGCAAGCAGCCTCGACATCAAGCCACCAGTCGCTTCGCAATCCGCGAGAACTACGCCCCCACCGCTGAGATCTCCGCTCCTCACCTGCAAAAAGGAATGAAAAAGTAGCAAATCGGACAAAATATGTATTTCCTTTTAATTTTTGGGTTATAAAAACCCCGAAACCATCTGTAATGAAAGGGGGGATACAAGCAATATACACAGTACAATATACAAAAAAAAAAAATAACAGGTCTCTTTTTATTTTTTTAGTCTGTTTTTTCGAATCTGTTTATTATTATTATTTATTTATTTATTTTTAGTTATATAATAGTTTAAAATATATTTAAAGAAAAGAAAAGAAAAACTTACATTTTTTGGGGTTCTGGCCACCGTTCACGGTGGCCGACGACGGTGGCGGACGACAGCAGTCGTGCCGGAGGGCCTGCCGAAAATTGTCCGGCAGAGGATTTGGAGAGCCATTCATTTTTTATTTTGAGAAAACAGAATGAAAATGAATTTTTTTCAGAAAAATTAGCCTTTTATACGAATTGAAAACGACGTCGTTTTTGAGCCGTGCGTTTGGGCACAAAACGGCGTCGTTTCGCCCTGGCCTGACCAGATCCGACCTGCCCCAGCCTTAGGATCCGCGTGTTTTGGAGGAAGGGTCTATTTGCGCATTTAGCCCTTTCACATTTTTTAGTTTTTTAATTAAGTTTTCTTTTATTTTTAATTCAGCCCTTAAATTTTCCTCTGTTGCAATTTGGTCCACATTTGAACGGCACCATTTCAGAGGGCGGGGTTATTTTCTATTTTGGTCCCTCTACGTTGCGCGCGTGTTACAATTCGATCCTTCCCCTTTTATTTATTTTCGATTTTACCCCAAATTTTTATTTTAAGTTTAATTTAGTCCTTTCATTTATTTTTTTATTTTTTTATTATTGTCTCTTTTGTTATTCTTGTTGTTATATCAAGTATTTTTAATAATAATAATATTATTAGTTGTTTTTATTATCATTACTATTAATACTATTATTATTATTCTTATTTTTATTATTATCATTTCATTACTATTTTTTTACTATTATTTTTTTATATATATTATTATAGCTATATTTATTATTATTATTATATCTACCATTAGTAGTACTGTTGTTGTTGCTGTTGTTGTTGTTGTTGTTATTATTATTATTATTATTGCTATATTCATTATTTCTATTATTTTTTTTGTTTTTATTATCATTTGTATATTAACATATATTATTATTTTTATAATTAATATACTTTTATTTTACTACTATTATTTTTTTATATTATTATTACTTTTTTAATATCCTTACTATTATTTTATTATTACTAATACAATTTTTATTTTTACTATTACTTTTATTGTTATTATTATTATTATTACTACTACTACTACTACTAATTTTTTTAATATATATAATTATTATTATCGTAATTTTTTATTACTATTATTGTCATTCTATGGTTTTCATTACTGTATATAGCCTCATTTTTTACAATTCTCTTTTATTTTATTTCATTTATTTATCTTGCTTTTACTTTATTGTATTTTATTCCTACTCTTATTATTGTTATTATACTTTATCATTATCATGCTGTTATACAAACTAGCATTGTAAATTGTTTTACATTTTACTTTAAATTAATTTTCCATTTCGTTACGATCACATTATATTTTCAAAATAAGCAAACACTCCGTGTTCTAAGGTTCGAAAGAAATCGTACCCTAACTTACTGGGTTTCGATTTTCCTCTTCGAGCCCAAAGAACCTATTACTTTCCTTTTAAAAGTTAAATAAAAACTTATTCTTGAGAATTCAAAATTTTCGTGTCCTAACTCAATGGATATGACGTTATGTTATCTCGAGATAAGGATTTTAGAAAACAAGGCAATGTTTCGTGTTTGGAAGTTCGAGAAATTGTGTCCTAACGTGCTGGGTTTCAGTTTTTCGTACATCCAAATAATTAAATATCCTTTTAATTTCGTGTTTTGGGACATTAAGGAACAATATTAGTTTTGGGGTTTAAAATGTCGCACCCTAACGTACTGGGTGTGATATTTTATCCTTTTGGAACAAAAGAGTCTTAATATTCCCAAAACAGGTTATATAAACATTCTTTAAAAGAAATTAAATTTTAAAATCTTCTTGACATAAGGACATTAATTAATCAATTAGGTACCAATTTTTGGGCGTTAGGAGGGTGCTAACCCTTCCTCATACGTAACCGACTCCTGAACCCGTTTTTTTATATTTCGTGGACCAAAATCAACATTTTGAAACACTACACCAAAATAGACTTTTAGCGGCGTTTTTAGTGGTGTTTTAAAGAAAAACGCCGCAAATATTACACATTAGCGGCGTTTGAAGGAAAACGCCGCAAAAAAATGAGCAATAGCGGCTTTTATTTCCAAAACGCTGCTAAAAAGGATAAATAGCGGCATTTTTTCCTCAAACGCCGCTAAAAGTATGAGCATTAGTGGCGTTTTTGAAAAAAGGCCGCTAAAGACCTGAGAACGCCGCTAAAAGTTTTTCATATTTTTCTTCTTATTCTTGCTTTGAATTATATTTTATTTTCATAAATTCACTTATAAGCAATGAGAAAGTTTCATTTTAGTTACTTAATTATGAAAAGTTACAAATTGCTAACTAAACAATTTAGAAGTTTTTCATTTAAGTTACAAATTAAGCTATTAAAATTGATTTAGGGTTTAATATTTAGTATGTTAATTTCATGGTTTAGGGTTTGTTATTTTGGTGTATGGGTTTAGTGTTTTAAAGTTTGTTGTTTGGGTTTATTGTATATTGTTTAATATCTTAGTGTTTACCGGTATTAAGGTTTATGTGTTAGTGGTCAGGGGTTAAGGTTTAGGGTTAGGGGTTTAGGGGAAAATGGTTAATGGGTTAAGGTTTTGAGTTTAAGGTTTATGGTATGGTTTTAGGGTTAGGAGTTTAGGGGGAAACGGTTAATGTGTTAGGTTTCTGAGTTTAGGGTTTATAGTTTAAGTTTAGGATTTTAAGGTTTAGGGTTTAGGGTGTTAGCTATATGACCCAAAATCCCAAAACTGAAATCCCTCATGAGGAATTTATGGTTAATGTGTTAGCTATTAAAATATATGTTTTGTACTACACTAACATTGACCACATGAATTCCCAAAAAGTTGGTCTCGGATTATGGTTTAAGATTTGCGGTTTAGAGTTTAGGGATCGAGTTTTATGATATATGATTTAGGGTTCGAGTTTAGTGTGCAATTGTATACACGAACTTTAATTTGATCCAGATCTTGTAAAATATTAACACAATTATTGATATAATTAACATCATTTTTTTATTTATATATTGCATACATAAAAAGTTATATTTATTCAATATAAAAAATATATTGATGTATTTATATTTTAAAATATGATTAAATCAAAATTAAAGTTTCAACTATACATTTAAACCACAATTAGAAATTCACATTTAGAATTACACATTAAACCAAAATTCATATATAATTCTGAGATGTATCTATATCAAAATTTAGGTGTATACATATAATTAAATGCCATTTATATAAAAATGTAAACAACTAATGTTGATATAAAAAGAAAGAAAAAAGAAATTCCTAAAAAAGTTGATAATGGTAATTATATTTTTAAATTTTAATAATAAAAAATTAAAAATTTAAAAACTTAAAAAATTAATATTTAATATTTTAGTTAAAAAATTCAATTCTCAAAATATAATAAAAATAAAAATTCAAAAAAATGATAATCTCAGCACACAAATTTTGAAAGAAAAAATATAGAAAAATATAGGTTAAAGTTAAATTAAAATTGAAATTGAAAAAAAAAATTAAAGTTAAAAATTAAATACTCAAAAATAAAAAAATTAAATTATATAATAGTGGCGTTTTTGTAAAAAAGTCATAAAAAAGGAGCTATAGTGGCGTTTTTAGTAAAAAAGCCACAAAAATTAATCTATTAACGATGTCGTTTTGCTATGCTAAAAAACTATCCCTTTAACCCCCATTTTTATTCTCCAAACCCTAAATTTTTTCGTTCCAGAAAAACGCCCAATTTTCGTTCCCGATTTCGTCTTCCAGGACTACCGAAATGGAGTTGGTTCGAGGCGTTGTTCGAATGTTGCAAGGCTTCTCGAGTTCCTTGTTTTCTTGGAGAAGAAATTAAGTTGCTTTCATATGTATAAAACCTTAAACCCTTTAAACCCCAATGAAGCGAAATTGTGTGAGCCTATGAGGTATTTTTAAACCCCCATGGTTTACTAAGTAGGAAACAGATAAATTTATGTTGGATTTCTATCAATTTACTTTTCTAACTTCATATGATGGCCATTAGACTGAATCAAACCAAAGCTAATGCTGCTTTCTTTTTTTAACTTTTGATGTTATGAATGTTGTAACAGATAAAAGACTAAATGACATTGTTGGAAGTGCTTATTATGTTGCCCCTGACCTTATGAAGAGCAAGACCAGCAAGCATATATGGAAGCTTTGGTATGCAGTCAAAACTGGTTGGAAACTCCAAAAGAAAGTAAGTCTTTACTCTTAATTTGTTTAGATCCTTCAATTATATTTTCCTACACTTCACTTAGAAGGTTTACTTTGTTCTTTAGTATTACATTATCTTATCACTTAACAGAGTTGATTTGCTATCACAGATGATGGAGAAAATCATGAACCCACCCAAACTACGGTAGGCATTCTATATAAATTATGATTAGAATTTGTCTCCATTGAATTTTTTTTTCATATACCTTGAAAATTGAATTACTTTTAATGCATTTTCATTTCATAGGATAAAGGAAAAAGGAAGCTGGATGAGGACACTTGTGTCAGAAAAAAATCCAAACCTTCGAATTGTGAGAAAGCTATAAGGACTGAAGATATTGCCAAAGATTCCAACAACAATGGTAATTAATATGTACTTATTATTAACAACTATGTTACTCAAACTCGAATGTCAATGTTAATATGAAATTGGAAAGGCTTAAATTATCAACAACAATTCGTCGCTACAGGGATCTTCTAATGCAGTTCTTGGCAGTAATTTATCATCACCCTCTGCTACACTTGATGCTTCTCTGAGATATTAAGCTAATTTGTAGCTTGTATTCTCTGTGTGCATAGTATCACATGCTATTATTAGAATCTGTTGTAACATGCATTGCATGTGAATATCTGCTATTTTATTTATTTTTGAATAAGTTGAGCATTCTGCAAATAAATAAACAAAGTGTAAATTTGCCTTAGCATATGGATGTTCCATGAGCAAATTATATTGATATTAATTAATATAAAGTCTTTTGTTTTAATGTTAATGTAAATTAAATTCTATGCAAATAAACAAAAATTAATGTGAACTTTAACCCTTTTATTTTAGAATCTTGAAGATAAAGCAATTCAATAATTTTTAATTTTTTAAATTTATTACTTAAGTAATTAAATTAAATTTCTTACTCATAATTTGGATAGATTTTATTAATAAGTCTATTTAACAAAAGTATTTTAATGAAAATCAAACTTCTTATAAATTAGATAATTTATTCATATAATACAGAAGTATTTACAATGATTTTTTAAAAATATATTAAACAAGAAAGGCTACTTTTAGTTAGTTCAGAAGTTTCTCCCTGGGGCTGTTTCTGGGTTAGACCATGGGGTTCGTATGCTGGCTTAAGTACTATGGTTTAAAAGAGTAGGAATCAGATATTGCTGAATTACAAAAGCAGCTTAAGATCAAGAAGTTGAAATTGACATGCTGAATATTACCATAAACTCTTTGCAAACTGAGATCAAGACGATATAATATATGTATTTATTTGTAAAATGTAGTTATAGTTTGAATTTGAAAGAGATCTTATTGCACGAAAGAAGCATATATTTTTGAGGTAATATGGCAGAAGATGCATCTTGGAACTAAACCATGGGTCTAAGACATGCACGGTGTTGCTCTCCATTGTCAGCTCTATTATATTACCAGTTATTAAGAAAGACCTACTGTCATTGCTTTAACTCATAGTGGCAAGATATACTATATATGAACCCCGTTGTTCATTTGCTAACAGATTCACTAGAAATTGTCTGTCTATTGTCTACTATATTTGCTGAATTATCTTTCTGCACCCATCTAGGTTGATGAACGAGCAGTTCTCAAGCATTTTGATTGGCCTGAAGGAAAGGCTGATGCATTAAGAGAGGCAGCTTTTGAATACCAGGACTTAACGAAGTTGGAGAAGCTGATCTCTTCCTTTGTTGATGATCCAAACCTTCCATGTGAAGCTGCTCTGAAGAAGATGTACAAGTTGCTTGAGAAGTAAGTCAGTTTTGATTCATTTAGTTTAATTTCTGAACCTGTGGGTAATAAAACCTGAGTAGGATTCTTCTAGTTTTCCTTCCGGAGCATTTCAGTATTAATTAACAATCTTAGGATGGTAGAGATGCACTTCCTCTTGCCATATTTTGATTTCCCATTTCATTTTTTGTTTCTCAGAGTGGAACAAAGTGTATATGCCCTCTTGCGTACAAGAGATATGGCTATTTCACGATGCAGGGAGTTTGGGATTCCAGTGAATTGGTTATTAGATTCTGGGATTGTTGGCAAGGTATGAGCCAAAACAATTAATTAAAAGGTTTGGTTTGGTATGGTAATTTTATGAAGTGGTAGTTTTAATATATGGAACTTCCACTTTGGTAAATAGTATAATACATGGAACATAGTTCATTAAGTGGCACGGCATTATGATGAACCGATGATGTAGTTGTAAGTTGATCAACACTATTGTGCTATGCTAATTGTTCAGCAAGTTATTGCTTAGATAAAGACTTGGATTATTAGAAGGGCCATATCAGAAATTTTAGATTCTTGTCAGTTCTGCATACTTTTCTAGATGAAACTACTGTGTTCTAAGTTGCATAATTTGCTATATGTAATTAAGTACCGATGAAACTACCTCCATGAATATAACAGTAGTATGTAAAATTGTTTTCCTACTACACAATACAATTATAGATTTCTGTTTCCTTTTGCATATTGCAGATCACGCTTTCATCTGTACAATTGGCAAGGAAATATATGAAACGTGTAGCATCAGAACTTGATGCACTGAGTGGATTGGAGAAAGAACCAAATTAAATTATAAATTTCTAAATTAGAGTTTTGGCATTTTTATAATATTTAATTTTTTTTTATTTTTCATGACATTTAGCGGCGTTTTTAAGAAAAGCGCCGCTAAAAGTATAATATTTTAATTTTTTTATTTTTATAACATTTAGCGGCATTTTTGGGAAAAGCGCTGTTAAAAGTATAATATTTAAATTTTTTTTATTTTTCATGACATTTAGCGGCATTTTTAGGAAAAACGCCACTAAAAATAATATTTTAATTTTTTTATTTTTATGATATTTAGCGGCGTTTTTGCTAAAAGCGCCGCTAAAGGTCATGTTTTTAGCAGCGTTTGTTGGAAAAACGCCGCTAAAAGTTTTAGTTTTTAGCGGCATTTGTGTTAAAAGCGCCGCTAAAAGTTATGCTTTTAGCGGCGTTTGTAGGTAAAGCGCCGCTAAAAGTCATGCTTTTTAGCTGTGTTTGTAGGAAAAGCGCCGCTAAAAGCATGACTTTTAGCGGCGTTTGTGTGAGAAGCGCCACTAAAAGTCATGGCTTTTAGCGGCGTTTTTTTCTTATAAACGCCGCTAAATTTTGCGACGCCTCTTTTAGCGGCGTTTTTAAAAGTGCCGCAAAGACTTTTAGTGGCGCTTAAAAACGCCGCTAAAGGCCTAAAAAAACGCCGCTAAAAGTCCAAATTGCTGTAGTGAAATAAAACATTTTATAAGGTGATCCAATCACACCTAAGTAAAAAGGAATTAGTGGCGACTCCATTTTCGTTTTAAAGTCGATTCCCCGTTTTTATAAACCTTTTTAAAAATGGTTTCGACAATATCAATATATAATAAAGTGATAAATTCTACAAAACATGCAATCAATTAAATAGATAATCCAAATTATATTTTTTTAAAAGAGTTAAATCGTTTTTTAAAACAAAAATGTTGATTAAAACAATTTTTTAACGATTTTGGCGTCACAACTTAGGTCACGTTAACAAATAATTTAATTTTTTATATTAAAAATTTTAAAAATACAAAAAGTTCATTAAAAAAAGTACCAAGTGCACGTGGATTTTCATACGAGCTACCATGTTTTAAAATTTAATATTTTAATCAGTATTTTTTATTTGAAAAAGTATTTTGACTCTTTTTAAAAAGTTGTTTGTCAAATTGAATTTTTTAAATGGACGAAAATAATTTAACTAAAAATTTAAAATTAAACTAAAAAATATAAATATTATCGATATGCCATTATTTTAATGTTTTAATTTTTTATTTACTTGGTTGAATCAGTTGAACGATAAATTAAAAAACAAAACCGTAAATTCTTTTTCCTTTCAACGTTTGGGAAATACTAAAATCAATATATAAAAAAGTAATATTAAAATATTAAATCTTATGTAATATAAATTACACTTCTGAAAAAAGTAAAATTTTAATACTTTAAATACATGAAAAATTATGAAAATGTAAGCACACCAAATTTTGTTGCCATTGTTGTTTTCCTCTTTCCTTTATATATATATTTTGCTTTTCAATATTCCTTCTTATATATTAATTCTTTCTCATACATGCACCAATTAGTTCTACATATTAATTAAAATATAATTTATTTTAAATTTAATATTAAATTATTTTAAAAAATTTAATCACATAGAAAAAAAACTTGAAAGTAAGAATATAGAAAAATATATGTTAAAATATTATTAAAAGGTTTTAAATTTTATTTATTTAAAATTGTTATAATTTTCCACCTCTTAACTAAATAATCTATCCACATCAGCTTTAAGTCTTAGACCTTGTAATATAATATATATCTTACTTCAATAGGGAGTAAAAATAAAGATATTATGTAAATTTAATGTTTTAAAAATTAGATCGGTAATTAAATCGGTCAGATAATTGATTTTTAGTTCAATCAATTTGATCGGTTCGATCATTGGTTTTAAAGGCAAAATTAATTAATAAGATTTTAAAGGGATCTTGTACGTTGCCAAATAGGAATCCACATGGCAACACACAATTGGCTAGTGTTGTCATGTCATCTAAAAACTAACCGCATTATAGGTGAATATCAATTTAATTGACGAAAAAAAATTTGGATATCAATGTGAGAAAAAAGAATTTAAATACCAATATGAGAGAAATGAATAAGTTTAGGTACCAAATTCATATTTAAACCATAATAAATATGTAATTTTAGGTTGAGTTGGATGAAGTTGAAGTCTGTTAGAAGTGTATTTGGTGGGGTCAAACTTGTCATTTCCATTTCCAAGTAAAAATGTAATTAATACAGTATTTAAGCCTTTACGTTAAATATCATTTACTTTTATGTTTTTCAAAATTTTAGAAAAATAGATAGTATACTTTTATCAACTAAGTTGTGGTGTGCAAGTTTGAGAGTATGAGATGGTTTCAGGACAACGAGTGAATTTCGACAAATCTCTTATTTATTTTAGGGCTAATGTGGCCTCTAGCGTCAAGGAGGATATTACCAATTTGTTAGGAGTTTGGGTGGCTTCAAACCCTAAGAAGTATTTAGGCTTGCCTATGATGGTTGGACGAAAAAAAAAATATGGGCTTTTGCTAACTTTGCTGATCGGTTCAAAAAACGAGTCGAAGGGTGGAGTTTGCGCTATTTGTCTATGGGGGGAAAGGAGGTTTTCATTAAATCGGTATTGCAGGCTACACCGCTTTATGTTTTGCAATGCTTTCTTATGCTGAAGTTGTTATGTCGCAAGTTTGAAGGAATTATAAATAAGTTCTGGTGGACCGACAACAAATCCGCGAAAGGCATTTATTGGAGCAGTTGGGATTTGTTATGCAAACCGAAATGTGTTGGTGGGCTGGGTTTTAAAAACTTGTTTTTGTTTAATAAGGCTTTGTTAGCAAAATAGGTTTGGCATATTTTATCCCAGCCTCATTGTCTTTTAGTGAAAGTTTTAAAAGCTCGTTATTATCCTTTTTCAGATATACTTTCAGCAAAAATTGGTTCTTACCCTTCATTTACCTAGAGAGGCTTTTGCAGCGCTCAAAAGTTGATTGCGGAAGGGATTTTGTGGCGGGTTGGTAATGGTGCTCGCATCAACATATGAAATGATTCTTGGTTGCCTGGAAGAGGGAATAACAAGATATCAATTCAAAATATTATACCTACTTGGTCGACTGTAAATCAGTTAATTGAAGCTGGGACTAATACCTAGAATAGGGAGCTAGTTCATAAGTTAGTTGATGAAGATACTACAGCACGAATTTTCTCAATTTCTATTTCTGGGAGTAGCTCAGATGACATAATGGTTTAGAAATATGAAAGCTCTGGGGAATACACAGTGAAGAGTGGGTATTGGGTCCTAACTAAAGCGCATTTACAGAATACTACACACGCTCCCCCTAATGATGATGATTATAAAGAGTTTTACAAATCTCTATGGTCTTTGCACATCCTAGCAAAAATTAAAATACACGTATGGAGGTTGGTTAATAATCTTTTGCCTCATTTTTGGTAATCTGGTGCGTAGAACTTTGAGTTTGGAAGTCGTCTATCCCCTGTGCAAGGAAGATCTGAAGGATTCGGTTCATCTGATGTGGTCTTGTGGTATCTTACAGTATGTGTGGGCTTCTTTGCAAATCACAATTCCATCATTAGGAGCTTCGTTATGTTGTAAAAGTCGTCTTGCTAACACATTTTCTGCAGCAGATGAACAACAAAAACGAATCATTGCAATATCCATATGGGGCCTATGGTATAGAAGAATCAAGCTGTAATAGCCCAAATTTTAGCGATGTTGAAAATAGTGGTTCGAGACCACCAAATCCTACAAATGAACTCGTTGATTATATTATTTAATATTTACGAGCCAAATGTAGCTTTTAAAAGGTTTTTGAAATAGTAAATTGTGTTTTATAAAGATTTATTTGGTCAAGAAATTGAGAAAAAGAGGTATTGAGATCTCGGTGTTATAAGCTGAATCATAAATATTTTTATGAATATTTACAGAATATCAATAAGGTAGTATTAAAATTTTGTTAGAAAATTTTGACGTTTGGGTGGTTAACTAAATAAAAAGGACTAAATTGAAAAAATGTGTAAAAGTTACTAGAAGGATTAAATAGCTTAATTGTCAAATGAGGAAGGACCTAAAGTGCAAATATTCCCAAAGGAGATATTTTGGGCGGCAATAGCTAAGGAAAATCAGGAAATGGGTGAAATAAGGGAAAAATTAGAAAATTGCCAAAATTAGCTAAATAAAAATGGGACCAAATTGGAATATCTAGAATTCTCTTCATTTCTCTTCATTTTCATCAGCTGAAAAATATCCATGGAAGAAGGTTCAAGGTGGTTTTTATACTCTAGCTTCATGTAAGTTTAATTCTTGCTTTCTCCTTGAAATTTCCATGTTTTGGACTTTTACAATTTGGTCCAACTTATTATGTCATTAGTTTTTGATTCTATGGCTAATTTTTAAAGTTGCTATGGATGATTTATGGAAGCATATGATGAACAAACATATAATTGAAGCTTTAATTTTGATATATGATGATTTTATCAAGTAAAATGGATGGAAATTGGTTTTAGGACCTAATTGTGAAAGAGTTTGGAATTAAGGTCTAATACTAAAGTTCCGATTTTCAAGGGTTATGAAGTAGTTTAAAATGATAGAATAAAGTATTAATTGAGAAAATTTTATCCCAATTGAGGGGTTAATTAGACAAGGACTGAATTGTATGAACTGAGAAATTTGGGGCAAAATAGAAATCAACACTTTGCACTAAAACAGTTTTGGACAGCAACAGTAGTCTAAATTTGAAAAATCACCAAAAAATTTAGAAATTGAATTAGAGGATGAATAAAATATGGAATTAAATCTTATTGAGTCTAGTTTCTTATAGAAGAAACAATGTAAGCAATGAAATTGTAAATCATGAGATATAATAGGTTTTGTTAGACAAGGTCAGAATGGTTTCGGGTTCCTCTGTTTTGAATTTGGAAAATCATCAAAAATTGGAGAAAAATAATTAGGAGCTTGAATTTTTATGTTTAAAATCCTGAATGAGTCTATTTTCAAGAGAAATAAACGAAAACATCATCCGAATTCCGTACAAAGAGATAATTAATTTTTAGTGAAGAAGGGTCGGGATTGTCAGACAACAGAACAGGGGTGATTTTAAAGAATAAACTGTACTTATTGGCAAAATAAAAAATTCTGAAAATTTTATGGTAAAAATATATGTGAGTCTAATTTTAGAGAAAATTAGCAGATCTTAATTTGGAGTTCTGTAGCTCAAGATAAAAATAAATTAGTAACTGTGACACGGATGAACAGCTTGAATATTCACATGAATAAATAGTGAAAAAAAAATTACAGATATTGTTACTTACAAATGTGTTATTTATACTAATGATGTGGAATGGAGAGGAGGAGGAGGAAAATATATGAATGACTTATGTATAAATTGATCACATGCCCGATTATAATCGATAAACGTTGAATTAGAAATGATATAATGTTTTATTTCAAATATTTATTATGAAACTAAGATTATGGTTATGGTATAAAAATCGAATTGTAAGTTTGTGTAATTTGAATTATATTCTTAAATGCTTGAAACATATTTTTATTGATGTGAATATGATTTGGATGTTTATTGTATGATAATTGATGAAGTATTGATATTCTTGATGAAAATGAAAAATAAATCCCTGTTGAATGAAAGGAAAATTCGATGGATCTTTGAAAGGGAATTGACGGTAAAAAGGATCTAACCCGGACAGGTGATTCTATCCCGATATAGCCCTCTCGAAGAATATGTGTGAAAAAGATCTAGCCCGGATGGGTGATCCTGATATAGCCCTCTCGAAGAATATGTGGAAAATGGATTCAGCCAGGACGGGTAATCCGAATTAGGGTCTGAATTTAGCCTGGAGTGGTAATTCAGATCCAAGCTCATTAGAGTAATTGTCGTTGTAGGGGATTTAGCCTGGACTGGTAATCCTGCTGTAAGAAATGAGGTTCATGGGAGTGTGCTCTATTACAGAGGATTTAGCCTGGACTGGTAATCCTACTGTAAGGATAAAGTTCGTGGGAGTGTGCTCTCTGAAATAGAAATATGCACACATGTATATGAATTGACGGACCCGGATTTGTACACTAAAGTGTACCCCCGAGAAATTCAATGGGATAAATATGGAAAAATAACAAGGGAATCGAAATCATGGTATTGATGAGCTTATCAATCATGGTATTGATGAGCTCATCAATCATGGTATATATTATCTGATATAAGGAAATACGAGTTGATGAGACATGAACATAGAACTTGGTTGATGAATGAGTTCATTTGTGATTACATATTTGTGAACCCTTGAGTGTATTATTCGTATGAATTGGTATTTCAAATGAGTTAATGAGAAGAAATCTAATATGAAATAATCTGAATTCTAAATGAAATATTATGAAAACGTATTTGAAATACATTGGTATGTCTTGTATATGTTATTTGAGTTCATAATGTAGAAAGTAAATGTATGTAGAAATATGAGATGATGATACCTGTACATGGAATTTATTGGTGGATACGTACATCCAAATTTAAATGATAGATTTTAGTGAACATTTAAATTGGGCTCAATAAGTGATTTGTCAATTTAAATTGTGATTGGCAGGAAGAGTTAGTGAATTGTATGTTTATGAATTGTTATACGTATTTTTTGAAATACGAGGAAATGATGGTAATTGATACATGGAAATATGAGACTATGATATATATAAACATGGCATATGTTTGCTAAATGTGTTCATTCATAATTATAGAATTGTGCACCTCAAGTGCACTATATGTGTAAAGATGATGTTTCAAATAATTTGATAAGTAAAACTCCAATATGAAATAGTTTGAAACGAAGACAAATTGTTATAAAAATGTACATGAAATACAGAGGTATGATTGTTATATGATATATGAATACATAATGTGAAGAAGTATAAGTACAAGAGAAATTTAATGAGAATTGAGCCCATATACATTTCTTGTTAATTATATGAAGTGTGCGACTAACAAATGGTATTAAGTATAAGGCTCGATTGAATATCTTAAATTAGTTTTTGTATGTATTAAATGTGGGTGAAGAATAAGGATCAAATGAGTGAGAAATATGGTTTGGAAAATAGCCTTATTTGTGAAAATTAACTTTACCACACGGCCTAGCAACACGGGCGTGTACTAAGGCCGTGTGACTCGAGTTCGTTCATAGATGCAAGTCAGAGAGTTACACGCCTCAGATACACAGCCATGTGAGCTACATGGCCATGCCACACGGTAGTGTCCCCAGTCACACTGGCGTGGGGACTTTGTAAATGAAATAAATTCTGGAATTTTGCGAAAAATTTCATACGATTTTGATTTAGTCCCGACCCAATCCTAATGTTTGGACCTCGAGGGTCCGTTAAAGAATATAATCAATTTCGGTATTTGAGTGATAAATGGTTTAAATTGTCTATATGTGTTCCGTACTCCTCGGTAATGCCTTGTACTTTATTCCGGCAACGGATAGGGGTAGGGGGTGTTACACAAGCTGATTCATGAAGGGGCAAAATTTTCTTTGCAGGAGCTATTGGGGTTTATTCGAGGATATGAACAAGATCTTAGTCTAAATTAAGAGAATCTTCGGCCTTTTCTTAGATCTACGACAAAAAAACTTTAGAGACCCCCTAACAGTTGAGTTACTAAGCTTAACTTTGATGCGACTTTTCAAAATGAAGCTAGACTCACTACAACAACAGTATTAGTGAGAGATTCTACTGGTGAAATCGTAGGAGCAGAAACTTATCTTTTTCAGGATTTTGTTGACGCTTTGTGGCAGAAGCACGGGCATGTGAAAGAGCTTTACTTTTTGCGGGTATGATGGGGTTTCGGTGTTTGATCGTGGAAGAAGACTCCCTGAAAGTTATCAAAAGTATCAAGAAAAAGGGGGAAGACAAATCAGTTCTTAGGCCGATTACACATCAGATTTGCAAATTGGACATGCATTTTGATGAAGTAACTTACCTCTTTGTGCCCCAGATGATTAATGGAGTGGCTCACACTTTGGCGTTGGAAAGTCAGAGAAGACAGGTTTTTGGTGCCTGGGTTGATGGAGTACTTGAGTCAGTGATGACAATGGCTTTGAAGGATCGATTGGCTTGGAACCAGAGTCACTATGGTCCCCTTTGATTTGCTTTGAACATGGAGAAGATTCGCTGAATCTCCAGTGCTGGGGTTCAAAGCTCCCGTTCTCTCCTTTTACTTGCTTCAGTTTTTTTTTCCAGAAGGAGAAGAAAGGTTTTTGGCTGATATTTGGCTTCTGAAGTGGTGCTGGTTGTTGGCTTAAGTCTATTTATTTTCTGATTTTTTTTTTGATTTGGTAGTTTCTAAGAGCGTTAATTGTTTTTGTCTGCTTAGACATCTGTTCTCTTTTACTTTGTGTTGATTTATCTTTTCATGTGGATATTTACTGTGACTGTTCAGTACTATTTTCGCCTTGAGTCGTGCGTTAATAATATCAGTCAGTTTACTAAAAAGTTGTGGTGTGCAAGTCATTCATTTAATCTAGTATAAATTATAAATCTTAAAAAAAAAAAGAGAGATGTTCTTTTAACGTCTGTGTCAAGTATACACTTGTTCATAGATTAGATCACCTAACTCGACTTGAAGGCACGCCTAAAAATGAGAGGATTTGGATAAAAAGAAAAGACCCGTTTAGAAAATAGACTAGGCCTCGAATAATGCTTTTTTGGCCGACCTGGCTTGAATTTGCAAAAAGAGCAAAAAAAAATCTATTGTTTTGTTGTTGTTTTCTCACTCTATTATTGTTGGTTTTTTGTTGTTTTTTCACTGTTTTGTTGTCATTTCACTATTATTTTGTTACACTTTTTTTGTTATTATTTGGATATTGTATAACTCTTGTTTTATTGTTAATTTTGCTATTATATTAAAAGCATTTGCTTGTTAAGTAGCATATTTTAGTGTTATTTAAGTATAAAGATTTTTTAAAATTTATTTTCAATTTGTTGGAAAACATCTATATTAATGTTTTTAGTGTTTTTGATGTATTATTTTAAATTTTTTATAAAAAATTTAGTATGGGTCGAGCCAAGCTAGGCTCGGGTTTTAGTATTTTTATTCGACCGAGCTTAGGAAAAATTTTAGGCCCATTTTTTTGGGTTGAGTCGGGACCTATAAAATGAGCCAAATTTTTTTTAGCGCCCAACTCAGACCTAACTCGACTTGGCCCATGGATAGGTCTAGTTAGGCAGTACCAATATGTATTTTTTTTTAAAATACTCATGAAAACTGCAGGCATTCATGGTGAAGAAAAAAGAGAGGAAAAACAATTTTTTAATAGGTGCCATAATTGTGTCAGGCAACACAGGTAATTTAAAAATAATAATTTTTTTAGTGTCCTGATGAGTCAGGAGGCATCGATAATTTTTTTAGAAAAATATTTTTTTGTGCTGCCACTGGTCAATAAATTTAGAAATATATATTTTGGTGTCGTTGGTGTGTTAGGCGATATCAGTGGGAATTTTTAGAGAAGTCCGTGATCGATGCTTGCTTCATAGGTTGTTTTTGTCTTCTGAGCTTACAAATATTACCATTAATGGATTGAAAAACTCAGGAAAGGAAAACTAAATGCAAATAATCTTAAATGATTTAAGAGTAAGAAAGAAAGAAATAGGAGAGAGATGAAGTGAGGATAATGGGACGTTAGAAGGAGGGCTTTAAGTAAAAAAGGTATGAAATTAGAATGGAAAAAGAATAGGAAGTAACAAATATGGAAAATAAATATACGAAAGTGATTTCAAATTAAGATTTGAGAGATTTATGGGAAAACATTGATTGTATATAATAATATTATTTAGTGTCATTTTTCAATCTCAGAGGACTTTCTAAAGTAAAAAATGTATGAAATTTGAATGCCTTTTACAAATTTCAAGTTTTATATTTAAATTTTAAACGGTTTCACTATATTTCTTTATTATCATTTTCTCATTTCAAATGAGCCTAAATTATTTATTAGGGCAGGCTCGAAACCGATTCGATCTGGTTCATGAATAAGTCTAATCAAGTGGTATCAATATGTATTTTTTTTTAAAATCCGTGAAAAATACAGGTGTTCATGGTGAAGAAAAAAAGAAGAAAAAATATTTTTTTAATAGGTGTTGCTAGTGAGTCCAGCAACATCGGTAATTTTCTTGGGTGCCACCACCGGTTAGCAAATTTTAAAAAATATATATTTTTGGGGTCGGTAATGTGTCAGGCGACATCAATCAGAATTTTTTTTAAAAATAAAATAGAAAACAAAGCAAAAAAGAAATAGTTGAAATAAACAAAAAAAGAAAATCACAAAAAAATAAAGGGAGAAGCTCATGACCGATGCTTACTTCATAGGTGGTTCTTATCTTCTGAGCTTGTCAATGCTACTATTAGTGGTTTGAAAAACTCAGGAAAAAAAAACTAAACGCAAATAATCTTAAATGATTTAATGTAACACCCTAACCAAAACCAATTGCAATCATATACACCCAATCATGTGCAAACCAATTACTCATTCAATTCATATGTATCAAATGATCATTAAAACATTATGGATATATCAAAAGATCAAGGATAATATGAATCACCACAAGTACATGATCATATATCCTTTTTGACATGTACTATTACAATTCCCATATTACAACCAACACTTGATGATGTATATATATATTATATTTACTAGAACATACATAGATACTAACAACATGATCAAGCATAACCAATTCAATCCCAAGCATAGAAATATGGCCATTTTCGCATGACATTTGTATATACATTTGCAAATAACATGTAAATTTGTTCTAGGAAAGCTAGCTTATACATGCCACAATATTAAGTTCATTACAAAAGTGTACCAAAAGTTGATAGTGTGCTTGAACTTCGACGGGGATTCCCGATGTTTAAGCTGCGACTTCAAGATCTAAAATACCCAGAAATAAACACTCCAAGTAAGCTTAGATAGCTCAGTAAGTTTAAGCAAGAAGGTAAAGTACACAAATATGCATTTCATTATTTCTTTAGTTTTCAAACTAACTATAGAATAATTCAATCTATCAACATGTAGCCAAAACTAACATTCATCAATCCCATATTCATTCAATCCCAAATCAAAATCGAAGTAACCATATAGTCACATGCTTCATGGTCAATTTAAATTAACTTACTTAATTTCGCAATAAGATGATAAACCATTCACCAAACATACCTGACGCCTTTATTCACTCTTAATAATTGCCTCTGTTCTTACCTTTTTCCGATCTCGCACAAACAGTGCTCGGTGATTATATTTCTGCACACACAGTGCCTTCCGACCGATATCGCACACACAGTGCTCGGTGATTAATTTTTCGCACACACAGTGCCTTTCAACCGATATCGCACACACAGTGCTCGGTGATTAATTTTCCGCACACACAGTGCCTTTCACAGTGCTCGGTGATTAATTTTCCGCACACACAGTACCTTTCAACCGATATCGCACACACAGTGCTCGGTGATTAATTTTCCGCACACACAGTACCGTTCAACCGATATCGCACACACAGTGCTCGGTGATTAATTTTCCGCACACACAGTGCCTTTCAACCCATTTTCTCATCAAAAGTAGATATATATATCATTTTAATTTCAACCATATATATACCCTTACAATTAAAAGTTCAAACAACTTCTATCTTTTTTTTTTCACCTTATATCACATTCGGCCACACCTATATATATACACACTAAAATAACTATTCAATTCCATCACCTATTTCCAGTATTCATATTTAATTACTACTACTCAAATCACAATTGTTTATCCAAACCAATGCCACCGATTATCACATAGAAGCCATCCACACATTCAGCTAACATGGATGTTAAACCCCAATCCACATTAAATTCAACAATTGAAGAGAAACAAATTTCAGTATGCTTAATTCAACTAGTCAATAGATACACATACTTACATGCATATAATAGACTCCATTCAAACAATGTATTTTAATATTCCCATGCTTCATTCGGCAATTCCACTAATAATTCATTAGCACATCGTATACTTCTCATTTTCAAATATAACAAATGTTTTTCATGTCATAATCGGCTTAGTGCAATTTCATCTATTAATTCACTTTTTCATCTTCATTTCATATAATATAAAATTTCATCAACCCAATTGCTTATAACTTACCTTGAGAGTCGATGAATTTGAGTGTTCCGGCTACTCGTCCAATTTCGTTTTCCCCCGATCTAAACTCCTTTCTTTGTGAACTTGATCTAATAAATTTTAAATTTAAGCTCAATCAACACATTTTTCATTCAATTTCATCCAAACACATAAATGGGCAAATTTACCAATTTACCCCTCACATTTGAAATTTTTACAATTTAATCCCTATTGCATAAAACACAAATCATACAAAATTTGGACATAGTCCTTTAGGGCCGAATACCCTTCATGCTTATATAAGCCCCTACAATTCATTTCTTTTGCATTTTGTTCTCTCAACCATTTAATATTATAATTTCATGCACCATACTCCTTCTCATCCATTCTTCCTACACAAAATCTATTAATCCCAAACATGCATTCAATATTTATTTATCAAGCATGACATTGTATTAGTTTACCCATCAATGGCCGAATATAAGGCATGCTTAAAAACTGAAAATTTTGACATGGGTTCGATAAGACTCATGGAAATGAACTTAAAAATGCAAAAACTTTAAAAATTTAAGGTCAAATGCTAACCTTATCTTAGCATGCAAGAATCAGAAATGGAGATGCAAATTTCTCTTATCTCCCTTCTTGTTTCGGCAAAAGAAAGACCAAAGGTGGGAGATGAACATTCTCCACTCACTTTTCTTTTCTTTATTATTAATTATCTTATCACATTTGTTTACTAATATCATTCCACTAACATAATAAAATATAATATAATAAATAGTCTCATCATTATGCCGTCCATCACCTTGTTTTAGGATTAATAGACATGCAAATCCACACCATATGAATACAATTCAATTAAACCCTCATACTTCAATAAAGGCTACATTAACCCCTTCAACAATTTGGTCCTATTTCTTACTTCGAATCTTTAAGAAATCAAATTATCTAATGATGTTCTAACACATGCTTAAACATATATCGAAGATATAAAATAAAATATAATAATTATTTTCTAGCTTGGATTCGTGGTCCCGAAACCACCTTTCCGACTAGGGTCGTTTTTGGGCTGTTACAACTCTCCCTCCTAAAGAAATTTTCGTCCTCGAAAATATTGCCCATTAATAGGTGAGGATAACTTTCTTTCATTGATTCTTCGATTTCCCAAGTTGTCTCCTCTATCCCATGTTTATGCCACATCACTTTGACCAACGATATCTTCTTATTTCGTAACTCTTTTATTTCACGATCTAAAATACGAATGGGTTTTTCCTCGTAAGTCAAATCAGGCTGAATTTCAATTTCGGTTCGAGTGATCACATGAGAAGGGTTAGATCGGTAGCGTCGAAGCATCGACACATGAAAAATATTATGAATCTTGTCTAACTCAGACGGTAGCCTCAATCTGTACGTATCCGGCCCAATACACTCGATAATCTCATACGGCTCAATAATTCTCGGGCTTAATTTTCCTTTACGGCCGAATCTGAGTATTTTTTTTCCACGGTGAGACCTTCAAGAATACTCGATCTCCAATTTGAAATTCAATGTCTTTACGCTTCAAATTTGCATAAGACTTTTGACGATCTAATGCTACTTTCAAGCTATCACGAATTACTGCCACTTTCTGTTCGGTTTCCTTAATCAAATCAACCCCGTGTAACTTGTTTTCCCCGAGTTCAGTCCAGTACAAGGGTGTACGACATTTACCACCGTACAAAGCTATTATTATACGTAAATTCGATCAAGGGCAAGTATCGTTCCCACGTACCCCCAAACTCAAGAATGCAACATCTCAGCATATCCTCGAGTATTTGAATAACTCATTCAGATTGACCATCTGATTGAGGGTGGAAAGCTGTACTAAAGTGTAACTTAGTACCCAAGGCATCCTGTAGTTTCTTCCAAAACCGTGATGTGAACCTCAGATCTCAATCTGAAACAATAGAAATAGGTACTCCATGCAACCGTACAATCTGTGATATGTATAACTTCGCTAGCTTATCTAGTGAGAAGTCCGTACGCACCGGGATAAAATGAGCCGATTTCGTCAATCTATCCACAACAGTCCAGATTGAATCTTTCTTACTTGGTGTCAACGGCAATCCTGACACAAAGTCCATAGTGACTCGCTCCCACTTCCATTCAGGTATCATAATCGGTTGAAGAAGTCCCGACGGTACCTGATGTTCAGCTTTAACTTGTTGACACAGTAAACATTTTGACACAAAGTCTGAGATGTCTCGCTTCATACCATTCCACCAATAATGCTGTTTTAGATCGTTGTACATCTTTGTACTACTCGGATGAATCGACCATCTACTATTATGCGCTTCATTACAAATCTTTCTAATTAACTCAGGGTTCTTCGGTACACAAATTCGATTCTTGAATCTTAAACATCCTTCAGCATCTATTTGAAAATCTGAATCCGCACTCGAACCACAATGATCCCTTTTTGTTTTTAAAACATCATCTATAAATACAACTACAAACCGATCTAAGTACGGTCTGAAGACTCGATTCATCAGATCCATGAAAATCGCAGGGGCATTGTGAGCCCAAATGACATCACCAAAAACTCATAATGACCATATCTCATCCGAAAAGCAGTCTTTGGTACATCTGTTTCTCGAACTCGCAACTGATAATATCCTGACCTCAAATCAATTTTTGAGAACATTGAAGCTCCTTTAAGTTGGTCGAATAAATCATCGATACGTGGCAACGGGTATTTATTCTTTATGGTCACCTTATTAAGCTGTCGATAGTCAATGCACATTCTCAATGTTCCGTCTTTCTTTTTCACAAATAAAATGGGCGCACCCCAGGGAGAGAAACTCGGTCGGGTAAAACCTCTATCCGTCAATTCTTGCAACTGTGCCTTTAACTCTTTTTAATTCGGTCGGTGCCATTTTATACGGAGCTATCGAAATCGGAGTTATCCCTGGCACTAACTCAATCCCAAACTCTACTTCCGAACAGGTGGCAATCCCGGCAATTCCTCCGGAAATACATCCCGATACTCACACACAGCCGATACTGATTCAATCTTCTTTTCGGTCATTTTACTATCAATCACGTAAGCAAGGTAAGCTTCACAACCTTTCTCAAATATTGCCTAGCCAACATCGAGGATATCACTGCCGATAGCCCATTCAAATCTGCAGACTCTAATCGTACGATCTCGTTATTCTGACCTCTCAACTCAATATTCTTCCGTTTGCAATTCACTACCACATCATGAACAGTCAACCAATCCATACCGAGAATGATGTCAAATTCATCGAAAGGTAATAACATCAGATCGGCCGAAAAACATATGTCTCGAATTATTAAAGGACAATTCTTGCATACTTTATCAATCAACACACAACGACCCAAAGGGTTTGAAACCCCAATTACAAACTCAGTAGACTCAACAGGTAGAGTCTTACTGAATACTAATGTTTCACGTACATACGAATGAGTTGAGCCAGGATCAATCAAAGCAGTTACATTAGTATCAAAAAGAGTGAAAGTACCAGTAATAACGTTCGGAGATGAGGCCTCCTCTCTAGTACGGATGGCATAAGCTCTAGCCAGTACACGGGTATCTGGTCGAATAACCGCATCTGAAGTCCCTCTCTGTGCACCACTCCTACCTCCTCCACTACGAGCTGGTCTACCTCTTGCTGTGGTGCCGCTCGGTCTCGCACTCTGAGTAGTGCCCTTCTCAACCATATCTGGACAATCCCGAACGAAGTGATTTTGCGAACCATACTGGAAATAAGTGCGATTAAAAGATTTGCCCCAGCATTCTCCGAAGTGTTGTCTACCGCACTGCTGACATTCAGATTTGCTCGATCGAGCATTACCGACACTAGCCACTGATGTAGCTCATGAACTCACTAGAGGTCGTTCTCGAATAGAAATCCCAGTATTAGTTTTGGATCGACTACCATCATTCTTGAACTTCTTCGTTACCATCTGCGAAAATCTACTCGCGGGTCTCTTGCGGAATTCTTTAGATTCAACTTCAGCTTTCTGTTTTTCTTTCCCTAGTTCTTCCGCTTTACAAGCTCTTTCAACTAGTACAACCAACTCGTTAATCTCAAGAATGCCAACCAAAAGTTTAATATCTTCATTCAAACCATCTTCAAATCTCCGGCACATAGCAGCCTCAGAGGATACACATTCGCGAGCGTAGCGACTAAATCGCACAAACTTGCGCTCGTATTCAAACACAGTCATACAGCCCTGTTTGAGCTTAAGAAATTCTTTACGCTTGGAATCTATAAAGCGCTGACTTATGTACTTTTTACGGAATTCCATCTGAAAGAAATCCCAGGTTACTCTCTCCCTCGGAACAACTGACACGAGAGTATTCCACCAGTAGTAGGCAGAATCTCGTAATAATGATATGGCACATTTCAAACACTCATCGGATGTGCAAGACAACTCATAAAAGACACGGACAGAATTATCGAGCCAAAATTCAGCTCGCTCCGCATCATCCCCTTCCTCAGCTCTAAATTCTTGAGCTCCGTGTTTTCGTATACGATCAATAGGAGGTTTAGTCAATCTTTCAGGATTGGTAACAGGAGGTACCATTGGTATCACAGGTGGAACATTCGGATTCAGGGGTGGTTGAACAGCCGGAGTGGTTCGTAAGTAATGACTGAACCAATCGCTCATCATGTTATGAAAGGCCTATTTTACCCACTCATCAGGGCCATTCGCAGCAGGTCGAGACTCTTCCAACACGGTCTCTTGCGCGGGAACAGGTGCCACACTCTCGACATCGTCAGCTAATGCTTGCTCGGGATCCGGATTCATTACTATATAAAAGAATCAAATACATTTCACTGTCAGAAGTTGTCACACTATCACTTGTAAAATTATGGCATGTATAGCTAGACTCACACGTCTACGTTAGTCCGAGAACCGACTAAACCGTAGCTCTGATATCAATAAAATGTAACACCCCTAACCAAAACCAATTGCAATCATATACACCCAATCATGTGCAAACCAATTACTCATTCAATTCATATGTATCAAATGATCATTAAAACATTATGGATATATCAAAAGATCAAGGGTAATATAAATCACCACAAGTACATGATCATATATCCTTTTTGACATGTACTATTACAATTCCTATATTACAACCAACACTTGATGATGTATATATATATTATATTTACTAGAACATACATAGATACTAACAACATGATCAAGCATAACCAATTCAATCCCAAGCATAGAAATATGGCCATTTTCGCATGGCATTTGTATATACATTTGCAAATAACATGTAAATTTGTTCTAGGAAAGCTAGCTTATACATGCCACAATATTAAGTTCATTACAAAAGTGTACCAAAAGTTGATAGTGTGCTTGAATTTGTGGGATTCCCGATGTTTAAGCTGCGACTTCAAGATCTAAAATACCCAGAAATAAACACTCCAAGTAAGCTTAGATAGCTCAGTAAGTTTAAGCAAGAAGGTAAAGTACACAAATATGCATTTCATTATTTCTTTAGTTTTCAAACTAAACTATAGAATAATTCAATCTATCAACATGTAGCCAAAACTAACATTCATCAATCCCATATTCATTCAATCCCAAATCAAAATTGAAGTAACCATATAGTCACATGCTTCATGGTCAATTTAAATTAACTTACTTAATTTCGCATTAAGATGATAAACCATTCACCAAACATACCTGACGCCTTTATTCACTCTTAATAATTGCCTCTATTCTTACCTTTTTCCGATCTCGCACAAACAGTGCTCGGTGATTATATTTCCGCACACACAGTGCCTTCCGACCGATATCGCACATACAGTGCTCGGTGATTAATTTTCCGCACACACAGTGCCTTTCAACCGATATCGCACACACAGTGCTCGGTGATTAATTTTCCGCACACACAGTGCCTTTCAACCGATATCGCAGACACAGTGCTCGGTGATTAATTTTCTGCACACACAGTACCTTTCAATTGATATCGCACACACAGTGCTCGGTGATTAATTTTCCGCGCACACAGTACCTTTCAACCGATATCACACACACAGTGCTCGGTGATTAATTTTTCGCACACACAGTGCCTTTCAACCCATTTTCTCATCAAAAGTAGATATATATATATCATTTTAATTTCAACCATATATATACCCTTACAATTAAAAGTTCAAACAACTTAAATCTTTTTTTTTTTTCACCTTATATCACATTTGCCACACCTATATATATATACTAAAATAACTATTCAATTCCATCACCTATTTCCAATATTCATATTTAATTACTACTACTCAAATCACAATTGTTTATCCAAACCAATGCCACCGATTATCACATAGAAGCCATCCACACATTCAGCTAACGTGGATGTTAAACCCCAATCCACATTAAATTCAACAATTGAAGAGAAACAAATTTCAATATGCTTAATTCAACTAGTCAATAGATACACATACTTACATACATATAATAGACTCCATTCAAACAATGTATTTTAATATTCCCATGCTTCATTCGGCAATTCCACTAATAATTCATTAGCACATCTTATACTTCTCATTTTCAAATATAACAAATGTTTTTCATGTCATAATCGGCTTAGTGCAATTTCATCTATTAATTCACTTTTTCATCTTCATTTCATATAATATAAAATTTCATCAACCCAATTGCTTATAACTTACCTTGAGAGTCGATGAATTTGAGTGTTCCTACTTTACTCGCCCAATTTCGTTTTCCCCCAATCTAAACTCCTTTCTTTGTGAACTTGATCTAATAAATTTTAAATTTAAGCTCAATCAACACATTTTTCATTCAATTTCATCCAAACACATAAATGGGCAAATTTACCAATTTACCCCTCACATTTGAAATTTTTACAATTTAATCCCTATTGCATAAAACACAAATCATACAAAATTTGGACATAGTCCTTTAGGGCCGAATACCCTTCATGCTTATATAAGCCCCTACAATTCATTTCTTTTGCATTTTGTTCTCTCAACCATTTAATATTATAATTTCATGCGCCATACTCCTTCTCATCCATTCTTCCTACACAATATCTATTAATCCCAAACATGCATTCAATATTTATTTATCAAGCATGACATTGTATTAGTTTACCCATCAATGGCCGAATATAAGGCATGCTTAAAAACTGAAAATTTTGACATGGGTTCGATAAGACTCATGGAAATGAACGTAAAAATGCAAAAACTTTAAAAATTTAAGGTCAAATGCTAACCTTATCTTAGCATGCAAGAATCAGAAATGGAGATGCAAATTTCTCTTATCTCCCTTCTTGTTTCGGCGAAAGAAAGACCAAAGGTGGGAGATGAACATTCTCCACTCACTTTTCTTTTCTTTATTATTAATTATCTTATCACATTTGTTTACTAATATCATTCCACTACCATAATAAAATATAATATAATAAATAGTCTCATCATTATGCCGTCCATCACCTTGTTTTAGGATTAATAGACATGCAAATCCACACCACATGAATACAATTCAATTAAACCCTCATACTTCAATAAAGGCTACATTTACCACTTCAACAATTTGGTCCTATTTCTTAATTCGAATCTTTAAGAAATCAAATTATCTAATGATGTTTTAACACATGCTTAAACATATATCGAAGATATAAAATAAAATATAATAATTATTTTCTAGCTCGGATTCGTGGTCCCGAAACCACCTTTCCGACTAGGGTTGTTTTTGGGCTGTTACATTTAAGAGGGAGAAAGAAAGAAATATGAGAGAGATAGTGGGACGATAGAGAGAAAGTAAAAAATGGGAAAAGAACATAGATATAAAATGAAATTTAATATTTTAAATTAAGATTTGAACTTTTCTTTTTCATATTTTCTTTCTTAAACTCTTCAAAATACTTCATATTCAGCTTATATTTGTGTTTAGTCTTCATTTCTTAAATTTCTCAATCCACTCATGGTGACATTGGCAAGCCAAGAATACAAGAATCACCTAACACACCGACGATATACAAAAAAATATTTTTTTTAAAAAAAATTACTTTTTTCTCTCTTTTTTTCATCGTGAATACTCATGTTTTTCATGAGTTTTTTGAAAAATATATACTGATGTCGTCTGATATAGTGCCGACACAAAAAATAATTATAAAAAAAATCAATTATTGGATCATCATGAAGGAACGATGCTATCGATGTATCAGGCGATACCAACGAATACTAAAATTTTTATATTTATTTTTCTTCCTAATTTATTTTCGTAATAAATTAATTAAATATATTTCGTAATTAATTAATTAAATATATTAATTAATTTTTTTGAGAGTTTCAAGGTTTCACATAAACTATATCGTTCACTCTTTTTTTTTTTCCAGTTCTACTTTATTTTTAACTTTTAACTTCTTCTTCTTTATATCAAATTGATATATTTAATTTCACTCATTGAATTTTTTTATTTTATAAAATATGATTAATAAATTTTTCATGTGAAATTTAAACATTTTATTGAAATAATAATTTAATTAAGATATTTTTATTTAATAAATTATAATTAATAGACTTACTTATATGAAATAGCCATAATTTCATTTAAAATTTTAGACAATATGTTAATATAGAGAACTAATTTAATAAAAAATGCACTTCATAACTATGAATGTTGCTGTTATGATTGAAAACTATTAGAGAGGGTTAAGATAAAACATAAAAAATTGATTCAAGTAAAAAATTGGCTATCATAATGAAATGTTGTTATAAGTTATTGAAAGGGCTGGCTGAATATTTATCCCATCGATTTGGTAGAAGCATCATGGAAGCTTTTAAAAATTGGATTACATTTTGCCATTTTTAATTACAAATTAGAAAAATTAGTCTTTATACATTAGATCAAGGAGTAAATTGATCATTTATTAAAAATTTCATCCATTATTACTGTTAAAAATTATGATGCATAATTATTCGATTATTCTGTTAGCTATTCTAATTTTTAACAATACAAATGCTTAAATCTTTTAATAAAAATGATCAATTTATTTTTTGATCTAAAGTATAAAGATTAATTTGCTCATTTGTTGTGTAAATGGAGCAAAATACAGTTTGTTTCCTATATAGAGCTTCTATATACGGGAAAACTAGGGGAAAATGTCAAAAGAAAAAAAAATTAGGAAATTAATTCGAAATTTCCCAAATTTAAGAAAATAGACTTGGAGAGAAAATGAAAAATATATCCTTAAAAAAGCAGTTTAGAAAAAAGTTTCCACAAAACATGTTTTTTTTTTTTTTTTTACACACAAGCTTCTTTGATTTGTTGCTCAAAAGTTAAAGATTTTTCTCCTTGAATTCCAAGTCTGTTTCTCTCCTATTTAGATTTGTAAATATATATATATATATATATATATATATATATATATATATATATATATATATATATTAAGTGTTTTAATTAATACACATTAATTTTATTCTTTGATTTAATGCTTAAAAAATGTTGTATTTTATCAACACACTAATTTTTAACCATGAATAAAATTTTTAATTAGAATAATTAATTTACTCAGAGGGAAGGCAAATATTGTTTAATCCAACAGTAAAAAGGAGTGGATGAGGTATGTACCTGGGGGTGGTTAATTGATGCAGCTAAGTGCAGTACAGTGTTGCCATCCTTATCCTGATAGTTCAATATTTTACTTCTCTTACACTTATTGTCTTCAAACGCACTTTGAATCCATTCCAACATCGCTTTAAATGCTTCAAATTTGTTTTTCTCTGCGGCTATATGCAAAGCAGTTTGTCTCTCAACTGTCAAGTCAAAGATACAATCGGGACAAAAATTCAAAAACCGACGCAAGAGATGGGCATAATTTTCATCCAAAGCAACATGATGAAGAACAGTGAAACCCCGCTTTCCTTTAACACGAATAAGATCTTTATTAACCGATAAAAATCAATCACCATTTGGGTTTGTTGATTAAGCAAGGCTAGATGAACGGGGGAAAACCCATCCGGGTTCAGTTTCCTGGCAAACGATGGCTTCAAGTTCATCATCTCCATTGCAAAACCGGTATTGCCCGCAACTGCAGCAAGGTGTAATGGCGTATCCACGAACTCCATCTCATCTATACGCTTGAAAACATTGGCATCGTGGTGGATGAATGAATACAAGGCATGGATGTTTCCTGCTTCAGCTGCTCTCTTTAAC
Source organism: Gossypium bickii (assembly GCA_025503065.1). NCBI lineage: Eukaryota > Viridiplantae > Streptophyta > Magnoliopsida > Malvales > Malvaceae > Gossypium > Gossypium bickii. Next base: position 58,253,365 of record CP106721.1, on the reverse strand, counting down.
CTTTCATCCATTTCCAAGAACCAAAGAAAAATCAGATACCAAAATGAATGAAGGCTTGAAACCAGCTTTGGCCTACTTATATTGAGGAAGATGTTGCTAAAAGTTTGCCCAGTCTTGAAAAATCTAACTTAGATTTTGATTTGCGTGTATAAGTTCAGTTATTCAAGAGTTTACTAATGGCTAGTTGCATACGGTTTGCTATATATTTTCTAAATAATAATTAAACTGACTTTAGAACGAAAACGTCCTTCGGGTTTTTTTATTATTTATCTAAATAATTAAAAAATAATAAAAATTGTAGATTACAGCAAAATTCGGTGGGGTGAATGAGGTAGCACCAGTTAGAAAAAGTAATATCTCAATATAAAAAGAGTGAAGCGAAAATGTCAATTTTCTCTTGCTGACTTTTAGTTTTTTTTTTTAATGGGAATTAGAAGTTAATTTTTTATTATAATTTGACTTTTATATGTTTTCAAATTTAAAAAGTTAGTAAAATTATTTAACATTATTAAATTACTTACTTCAAGATCAGCTGTTTATAGAATTCAAATGCAAAGAATTAATAAAATTATTGTTAGGATCGTCCCGATTAAGCAACGAACAAGTACAAATAGTAGAAGAAATTGAGAAATTGAATACACAAATTTAACGTGAAAAAACTCCTCCAAAGAGGATAAAAAATCACGGGTAAAGATAATTTTGCTATAATGGCAAAATAACGAAGAGTACAAAAGATGGAGATAAAAAACTAAACCCCGAAAAACAGGGGCGAAGCCAGGACAATTTTTTAGGGGGGCCGGATGAAATTTTAATTTTTAATAGTTTATATCTTTCTAATTTGTAAAGGTTTAAATCGAATTTTTATAATTTTAAGGGGGGCCAAAGTGAAATTTTACCTTTACTAATTTAAAATTTTTAAAAAATTTGAAGGGCCTAAATGGAAATTTTACCTTTAGGGAAGTAGGGCCCATGCCATTTCCTAGATTCGCTTTGCCGAAAAACCCGAAAACAAAGATCCCTCAAAATGTAAACACAAAATTCTCTAAATGTGTTATGAGTTCTAATATCTAATGGGTGTTTTTCTAAGGTTGTAAAAGAGCCTATTTATAGGCTAAATTCATAGGTCAAATAATAATAAAATAATCTAAACTAATCAGTGTTTGATTAAAACAAATAAACAGAGTTTAACTAGAAGATTACTTCTCAAATTTGACTGAAATAGGAGTCATACTTAACAAATCTCCACCTTGACTCATATTTCCACAATGCCATTTTTGCCAAAGCCCGCCACGAGCCTATCTTGAACCACGCAGGGAATTAACTGAGTCAAATCTGTGCTTAGAAACTGGAAGACTTCTAGCCTTCGACTTGTACACTGCCAAATCAAAACTAACCCGGGTTTGATTTTCACGAACACAAATGCCCTAACTTTTCAAAACTCGCATCCAAAGAGAACCTCTCTTCAACGAAGCTTGATCCATACCTTTTTCCCTCCTATGACCAAGTTGCCTCGCTCTAAATGAGTTGACTTCGACTCTGTAATGGACGAGGGACGTCCGATTTCACCGGTCACTGTAGAACCTTCCGGAATATAAAGACGCGCATTCTTTTACCTTTTAACAAAATGAGAGCTCCACGAGGTACTTTAATGCCGCTCGACTCGATGTTGATTCTGCATCCTTTCAAGTCCAAAATACTCAAGGAGATGAGATTCTTTCGTAAAATCAGGTACATACCTGACATCTGAAAGTGTCCTAATCGTCCCATCGTGTATCCTAATTTTAACAGTACCAATACCAATTACCTTACTAGATGAATCGTTTCCCATGCACACAACTCCACCTTCAACCGAGCTGTATGTGGAGAACCATTCTCTATTGGGACACATGTGGAAAGAACATCCTGAATCTAGGACCCATTCGGACGTGAGCTTGGAGTTATCGCCGTTGACACTAACAAGAAAACATCACCGCTTTCATCGGCCAAATTAGCACCACTACATCTTCATCGTTACTCTCGTGATTCTTTTCTTTCGCAGTTTATAACAATCTGCTTTGACGTGACCTAACTTTTTACAATAGCGACACCTTTTGTCTCGTTTCTTTGATGCTATCAAAACAGACGCTCGCCTATCTACATTGCTATCCAAATGAAGCTCATTGTCGAGTTTGCCTCTACTCAACAAATGACCCTTCACATATTCAAACGAGAGTTTGTCTCTGCCATAAATCAGGATCTCCCTGAAAGACTTGTATGAAGGGGGTAAAGAGCACAATAATAACATAGCCTGATCTTCATCGTCAATATGAACCTCAACATTCTTTAAATCATTTAAAAAAGTAATGAATTGACTGATGTGATCTCTAAGAAGCTCACCTTCGTTCATGCGAGACGTTGTTTCAACACTAAACGGTTAGCCAAAGACTTAGTCACATAAAGAGTTTCTAACCTTTTCCACAAGACAGATGAGGTCTTCTCCATCAATACCTCCCGCACATCTTGATTCGCGAGGCACAATCGAATTTGCAGACAAAGCCTTTTCATCAAGCTCTTCCCATTCTGTTTTATTTAGATTCTCAGGCTTTTTCCCGATAACAACCTTTTTCAAACCTGATTGAACTAGAATTGCCATTATCCGAACTTGCCACAGATTGAAATTTGTCTCACCATCGAACTTCTCAATTTCAAACCTTGTTGCTGCCATATCTGAATAGGCTGATCTATGAAAATTGAACTAGCTCTTGATACTACTTGTTAGGAATAGACTCGATTAAGCAATGAACAATAAAAAAAGGGGAATAAATTGAGAAATTGAACACAAAAATCTAACGTGAAAGAACTCCTCCAAAGAGGACAACAAACCACGGGCAAAGATAATTTTACTATAATGGCAAAAGAACGAAGAGTACAAAAGATGGAGATAAAAAAACTAAACCCTAAAAAACTCGAAAACAAAGAACCCTCAAAACGTAAACACAAAATTCTCTAAATGTGTTATGAGTTCTAATATCTAGTGTGTGTTTTTCTAAGGTTGTAAAAGAGCCTATTTATAGGCTAAATTCATAGGTCAAATAATAATAAAATAATCTAAACTAATCAGTGTTTGATTAAAACAAATAAACAGAGTTTAACTAGAAGATTACTTCTCAAATTTGACTGAAATAAGAGTCATACTTAACAATTATCAATTCAACAATTAATAAGTCTAATCAAGTGGTATCAATATGTATTTTTTTGAAAAATCTGTGAAAAATACAGGTATTCATGGTGAAGAAAAAAAGAAGAAAAAATATTTTTTTAATAGGTGTTGCTAGTGAGTCCAGCAACATCGGTAATTTTTTTGGGTGCCACCACCGGTTAGCAAATTTTAAAAAATATATATTTTTGATGTCGTCAATGTGTCAGGCGACATCAATCAGAATTTTTTTAAAAAATAAAATAGAAAAACAAAGCAAAAAAGAAATAGTTGAAATAAACAAAAAAAGAAAATCACAAAAAAATAAAGGGAGAAGCTCATGACCGATGCTTACTTCATAGGTGGTTCTTATCTTCTGAGCTTGTCAATGCTACTATTAGTGGTTTGAAAAACTCAGGAAAAAAACTAAACGCAAATAATCTTAAATGATTTAAGAGGGAGAAAGAAAGAAATATGAGAGAGATAGTGGGACGATAGAGAGAAAGTAAAAAATGGGAAAAGAACATATATATAAAATGAAATTTAATATTTTAAATTAAGATTTGAACTTTTCTTTTATATTTTATATTATTATTTTTTTAATAAAAAAATATTTAAACTTTTCTTTTTCATATTTTCTTTCTTAAACTCTTCAAAATACTTCATATTCAGCTTATATTTGTGTTTAGTCTTCATTTCTTAAATTTCTCAATCCACTCATGGTGACATTGGCAAGCCAAGAATACAAGAATCACCTAACACACTGACGGTATACAAAAAAATATTTTTTTTAAAAAAAATTACTTTTTTCTCTCTTTTTTTCATCGTGAATACTCGTGTTTTTCATGAGTTTTTTGAAAAATATACACTGGTGTCGTCTGATAAAGTGGCGACACAAAAAAAAAAAATTATAAAAAAATCAATTATTGGATCATCATGAAGGAACGATGCTATCGATGTATCAGGTGATACCAACGAATACTATAAAATTTAAGTCATTTTTATATTTATTTTTCTTCCTAATTTATTTTCGTAATTAATTAGTTAAATATATTTCTTTGAAAAAAACCCTATGATGGTAATCATAGAAGTTCGTAGTGTTTTGTGTGTATGATTATGGTATTGATTATTTGCATCAATTATGGTTGATAATCATTGGTGGTGATTAGGGTTAAAGGGACAAGTATTACCATATGATTATCAAACTATGTCAATAGTCATTATTATTTAGCTATATAATCATTGCAGTGTTGCCATCCTTATCTTGAAAGTTCAATATTTTACTTCTAATAGACTTCAGCCTTCGAACGCACTTTGAATCCATTCCAACATAAATTTAAATGCTTCAAAGTTATTGCTTTCTGCAGCAATATGCAAAGCAGTTTGTCTCTGAACTATCAAATCAAAGATACAATCGGGACAAAGATTCAAAACCCTAGACAAAAGATGAACGTAATTTTCATCCAAACCCATTAACACGAATAAGATCGTTATCATCCGATGAAAAATCAATCAACATTTTGGTTTGTTGACTAAGCAAGGGTAGATGAATGTCTATATATTGTTGTTCCTCATACCTTCTTTGTTGTGAAGACATCTGTTTCTCCATGGCTTTCATCTTTTCATGCATGTCCATATATTGTTGATTTACTAACTGGTGGAGGTAGGATCCTTTATCAACTGTGATGTTCCAGCATGATGTTGAGCGGTGGGTTGTAATACCATGGAGATATTGATAAAACTGTTGATATGAGTTATACTAATAGAATTTTGCTGGTTTTCGGGTTAGGATTAGTCTTGTTTTATTGATTGACGTTTTGGTTGACATGCATGAACTCTTACATTTGGGTTGTTTGGGTTTAGGTTGCGCTTGCTTGAATATCTTGAATTGTAAGATCGATAGTTAGGTCATTAATAAGATCGAAATTAGTATTTAAAGAATCATTTGTATTTAGATTAGCCATGATACTTCATGTTCATCGCATAAATTGTTAACCTTAGAATTAACAAGGGAGAGAAAATAGTAGTTGGAGTGGTGGTTCACCTATTGGCAAACTTGATTAGAAGGTTTTTCTGGTGGGTAATGTCTTTAAGAACAAGAAGAGGAAGAAGAGGACGAGGGACTCTTTATGAACAATTGCATGGGCTCTTTTATATTGGGGGACAGGCCTACATACGTGTTCAAGGAATACTGAAATGGGGACTTGATTTGATCCTCTTAACAGTGATGGTATTGTTACGTATTAGGATAAGACACTTTAAGACAACCGTTAATCAATGAATATCATGAGCTCCCACATGGTATATATTTAGTGGAGATGTATAGCACCTTAGCTTCGTCAAGTCAAGGTTCACAAGGTAGTGGGTTGGACATGCATGGTTTGTTGGGATGCCAATTGTACTGAAAGACACGCGTTGGATCTCCCGTGGGCATAAAATGAGATTCGGAATGCGGGTATAACAAAATTTCTAATACTTTCAATAGGAAAAGGATGGTATGAAACAATGAGATCATGTCAACATTTTTATCCAGAAAAAAAAATTAAATCCAAATGAAAATCCTAAAATTCAGGATAAAATTATTGATGTGACATTAAATTATTAAAAATACATAATATCAATATAATCATGATAATAAAATATAGTTTCCTCTCTAAATTGCATTGCAATGACAAATCATGTAAAAAAAGTTAGATGAATTGTGACAAAATATAAACATAATATAAAGATATAAATTATTTTTAAATTGATTTTTTTTCAATCCATTCATATTTATTAAAAGAACATAAATACTCTTTTATTATTATTATCATAATTATCAAAATGCCAAATTGAGCTAAAAGTTACAATTTTATCATACAACTTCCTAAACTTGAGTTGATATATACCAAATAAAACTAGATAGACACATACATTTTAATATTTTCTGAAACGAGACCAAATGAACCAAAGTGAGAAAGAAATGATGGTTTGTGCAGAAACGACGACAAAAAAGACAACAGTTGAAGGTGCTATAGTTGACAAAGCAGCCACGTAGCAGAAATACACAATTGTGTAAATTCGCGACAAAAAAGACTTGATACTTTTAGCCACTGATTCCAACAATAATAATGTTATGACCCAAGATATAATAAAAGCCAACCCATTTGGAATATAGAAAATAAGAAAACTGCTCGTCCTCATCACTGATTTCCCTTCACGATGATTTGAACTAGTTGATGCGGTTGCATCGCCCTGGAAAACGCTGCCCGGAGGGCTGAGAACTCCTTGGTATGTCATTGTTAGAACCAGCGCGAATACGATGAGTAATACACCCACTGTTTCGTCTCTCATCTCTTTTATCGCATCTTTCAATATTTTGACACTTGACAACTTCTGAAACCTGGAGGGATTACTGCTTAAGATGTTTACACTCTCCATGTTGTCTGCTACAGTTTGTCTTTGTAACACATCCATTGCTGTAAAACCACGGTCATTGATCTTGTTCTTGTCCACTTCTTCACATTCTATCAACAGTTTGATCATCTGCTTCATTTAAAATTCCACAATTAATTCACAAAAATGCATTGCGTTTTAAACAGTCCCCTACATTCCAGCATTACCCTACGTATTGTTTACATTCAAGGATTGTTTTTAGCTACTAAATGTGAAAGACTCACTTAGGGTAAAACAATCAAAGGGGTCGAATCAATACACCAAAAAGTAACTTAACCAACCAATCTAAATTATTAAGTGGACAACCCCATCCAATAGAGTTGTTTTTTTTTTTAAAAAAAAAAAATCTAATTCTCATGAGTTTTCTAATTTTAAAATTGGTTAGGTCAGATGGTTTAACAAAAACTCAATTACAAAAATGCTGTTTATATATAGAGAATTAATTGCACCAAGTATCCTTAAATTACGACATTTACTTTAAATTAATCGCTAAATTGTAAATTATTTTAATTATATCATTAAATTATCAAGGTTACATCTATTAGGTCATTTTATTACTAATATCATTAATTTAACTGTTAAATGATACATCAAATTTTATATGACATAATTTAAAATAAATAGTTTAAGAAAAATGAATATTGTAAAATGTACGTTTTAATTTTTTTTTGAGAGTTTCAAGGTTTCACATAAACTATATCGTTCACTCTTTTTTTTTTTTTTTCCAGTTTTACTTTATTTTTAACTTTTAACTTCTTCTTTTTTGGTTAATTACAAGAAGAGAGCAAAGTCCTAACAACAATGTGACTAGCGTGACTCGAACTCAGGTCACACCTGGGGCGGTGAACACCCTGGCCATCTAATAAGTGATTTTTCATTAAATAAAAAAAGTGATAATTATGTTCAAAAAAAAGAAAGTGAGAATCAAATTAATAAAATAAAAGATGTATATTTTATTTTATATTTTTCCACATGGTTAATTATGAGGTTCATAAATTTAATAAATTCTATTAATTAGTATGAGTTATTAAATTAAACTAATTAATTTATCATTAGTTATTAAAATAAAACAATCAATCAATAAGTTTATGATGTTCCTAATTCATAGAAAATAGTTGATTAGGGATCTTAGTAGTTTATCAAATTGATATATTTAATTTCACTCATTGAATTTTTTTATTTTATAAAATATGATTAATAAATTTTTCATGTGAAATTTAAACATTTTATTGAAATAATAATTTAATTAAGATATTTTTATTTAATAAATTATAATTAATAGACTTACTTATATGAAATAGCCATAATTTCATTTAAAATTTTAGACAATATGTTAATATAGAGAATTAATTTAATAAAAAATGCACTTCATAACTATGAATGTTGCTGTTATGATTGAAAAACTATTAGAGAGGGTTAAGATAAAACATAAAAAAATTGATTCAAGTAAAAAATTGGCTATCATAATGAAATGTTGTTATAAGTTATTGAAAGGGCTGGCTGAATATTTATCCCATCGATTTGGTAGAAGCATCATGGAAGCTTTTAAAAATTGGATTACATTTTGCCATTTTTAATTACAAATTAGAAAAATTAGTCTTTATACATTAGATCAAGGAGTAAATTGATCATTTATTAAAAATTTCATCCATTATTACTGTTAAAAATTATGATGCATAATTATTCGATTATTCTGTTAGCTATTCTAATTTTTAACAATACAAATGTTTAAATCTTTTAATAAAAATGATCAATTTATTTTTTGATCTAAAGTATAAAGATTAATTTGCTCATTTGTTGTGTAAATGGAGCAAAATACAGTTTGTTTCCTATATAGAGCTTCTATATACGGGAAAACTAGGGAAAATGTCAAAAGAAAAAAATTAGGAAATTAATTGAAATTTCCCAAATTTAAGAAAATAGACTTGGAGAGAAAATGAAAATATATCCTTAAAAAAGCAGTTTAGAAAAAAGTTTCCACAAAACATGTTTTTTTTTTTTTTTTTACACACAAGCTTCTTTGATTTGTTGCTCAAAAGTTAAAGATTTTTCTCCTTGAATTCCAAGTCTGTTTCTCTCCTATTTAGATTTGTAATTATATATATATATATATATATATATATATATATATATATATATATATATATATTAAGTGTTTTAATTAATACACATTAATTTTATTCTTTGATTTAATGCTTAAAAAAATGTTGTATTTTATCAACACACTAATTTTTAACCATGAATAAAATTTTTAATTAGAATAATTAATTTACTCAGAGGGAAGGCAAATATTGTTTAATCCAACAGTAAAAAGGAGTGGATGAGGTATGTACCTGGGGGTGGTTAATTGATGCAGCTAAGTGCAGTACAGTGTTGCCATCCTTATCCTGATAGTTCAATATTTTACTTCTCTTACACTTATTGTCTTCAAACGCACTTTGAATCCATTCCAACATCGCTTTAAATGCTTCAAATTTGTTTTTCTCTGCGGCTATATGCAAAGCAGTTTGTCTCTCAACTGTCAAGTCAAAGATACAATCGGGACAAAAATTCAAAAACCGACGCAAGAGATGGGCATAATTTTCATCCAAAGCAACATGATGAAGAACAGTGAAACCCCGCTTTCCTTTAACACGAATAAGATCTTTATTAACCGATAAAAAATCAATCACCATTTGGGTTTGTTGATTAAGCAAGGCTAGATGAACGGGGGAAAACCCATCCGGGTTCAGTTTCCTGGCAAACGATGGCTTCAAGTTCATCATCTCCATTGCAAAACCGGTATTGCCCGCAACTGCAGCAAGGTGTAATGGCGTATCCACGAACTCCATCTCATCTATACGCTTGAAAACATTGGCATCGTGGTGGATGAATGAATACAAGGCATGGATGTTTCCTGCTTCAGCTGCTCTCTTTAACCTTTCATCCATTTCCAAGAACCAAAGAAAAATCAGATACCAAAATGAATGAAGGCTTGAAACCAGCTTTGGCCTACTTATATTGAGGAAGATGTTGCTAAAAGTTTGCCCAGTCTTGAAAAATCTAACTTAGATTTTGATTTGCGTGTATAAGTTCAGTTATTCAAGAGTTTACTAATGGCTAGTTGCATACGGTTTGCTATATATTTTCTAAATAATAATTAAACTGACTTTAGAACGAAAACGTCCTTCGGGTGTTTTTATTATTTATCTAAATAATTAAAAAATAATAAAAATTGTAGATTACAGCAAAATTCGGTGGGGTGAATGAGGTAGCACCAGTTAGAAAAAGTAATATCTCAATATAAAAAGAGTGAAGCGAAAATGTCAATTTTCTCTTGCTGACTTTTAGTTTTTTTTTTTAATGGGAATTAGAAGTTAATTTTTTATTATAATTTGACTTTTATATGTTTTCAAATTTAAAAAGTTAGTAAAATTATTTAACATTATTAAATTACTTACTTCAAGATCAGCTGTTTATAGAATTCAAATGCAAAGAATTAATAAAATTATTGTTAGGATCGTCCCGATTAAGCAACGAACAAGTACAAATAGTAGAAGAAATTGAGAAATTGAATACACAAATTTAACGTGAAAAAACTCCTCCAAAGAGGATAAAAAATCACGGGTAAAGATAATTTTGCTATAATGGCAAAATAACGAAGAGTACAAAAGATGGAGATAAAAACTAAACCAGAAAAAGCAGTGAAAGCGGGACAATTTTTTAGGGGGGCCGGATGAAATTTTAATTTTTAATAGTTTATATCTTTCTAATTTGTAAAGGTTTAAATCGAATTTTTATAATTTTAAGGGGGGCCAAAGTGAAATTTTACCTTTACTAATTTAAAATTTTTAAAAAATTTGAAGGGCCTAAATGGAAATTTTACCTTTTAGGAAGTAGGGCCCATGCCACCCCCTAGATTCGCCTTCTTGAAAAACCGAAAACAAAGATCCCTCAAAATGTAAACACAAAATTCTCTAAATGTGTTATGAGTTCTAATATCTAATGGGTGTTTTTCTAAGGTTGTAAAAGAGCCTATTTATAGGCTAAATTCATAGGTCAAATAATAATAAAATAATCTAAACTAATCAGTGTTTGATTAAAACAAATAAACAGAGTTTAACTAGAAGATTACTTCTCAAATTTGATGAAATAGAGTCATACTTAACAAATCTCCACCTTGACTCATATTTCCACAATGCCATTTTTTGCAAAGCCCGCCACGAGCCTATCTTGAACCACGCGAGGAATTAAGCGAGTCGAATCGTGCTTAGAAAGCTGGAAGACTTCTAGCCTTCGACTTGTACATCGCCAAATCAAAACTAACCCGGGTTTGATTTTCACGAACAAGTGCCCTAACTTTTCAAAACTCGCATCCAAAAAGAGAACTCTCTTCAACGAAAACGATCATACCTTTTTCCCTCCTATGACCAAGTTGCCTCCGCTCTAAATGAGTTGACTTCGACTCTGTAATGGACGAGGGACGTCCGATTTCACCGGTCACTGTAGAACCTTCCGGAATATAAAGACTGCCAGTTCTTTTACCTTTTAACAAAATGAGAGCTCCACGAGGTACTTTAATGCCGCTCGACTCGATGTTGATTCTGCATCCTTTCAAGTCCAAAATACTCAAGGAGATGAGATTCTTTCGTAAAATCAGGTACATACCTGACATCTGAAAGTGTCCTAATCGTCCCATCGTGTATCCTAATTTTAACAGTACCAATACCAATTACCTTACTAGATGAATCGTTTCCCATGCACACAACTCCACCTTCAACCGAGCTGTATGTGGAGAACCATTCTCTATTGGGACACATGTGGAAAGAACATCCTGAATCTAGGACCCATTCGGACGTGAGCTTGGAGTTATCGCTCGTTGACACTAACAAGAAAACATCACCGCTTTCATCGGCCAAATTAGCACCACTACATCTTCATCGTTACTCTCAGCAGTTCTTTTCTTTCGCAGTTTATAACAATCTGCTTTGACGTGACCTAACTTTTTACAATAGCGACACCTTTTGTCTCGTTTCTTTGATGCTATCAAAACAGACGCTCGCCTATCTACATTGCTATCCAAATGAAGCTCATTGTCGAGTTTGCCTCTACTCAACAAATGACCCTTCACATATTCAAACGAGAGTTTGTCTCTGCCATAAATCAGGATCTCCCTGAAAGACTTGTATGAAGGGGGTAAAGAGCATAATAATAACATAGCCTGATCTTCATCGTCAATATGAACCTCAACATTCTTTAAATCATTTAAAAAAGTAATGAATTGACTGATGTGATCTCTAAGAAGCTCACCTTCGTTCATGCGAGACGTTGTTTCAACACTAAACGGTTAGCCAAAGACTTAGTCACATAAAGAGTTTCTAACCTTTTCCACAAGACAGATGAAGTCTTCTCCATCAATACCTCCTGCAATACTGTATTCGCGAGGCACAACTGAATTGCAGACAAAGCCTTTTCATCAAGCTCTTCCCATTCTGTTTTATTTAGATTCTCAGGCTTTTTCCCGGTAACAACCTTTTTCAAACCTGATTGAACTAGAATTGCCATCATCCGAACTTGCCACAGATTGAAATTTGTCTCACCATCGAACTTCTCAATTTCAAACCTTGTTGCTGCCATATCTGAATGGGCTGATCTATGAAAATTGAACTAGCTCTTGATACTACTTGTTAGGAATTGACTCGATTAAGCAATGAACAATAAAAAATAGCGTAATAAATTGATAAATTGAACACAAAAATTTAACGTGAAAAAACTCCTCCAAAGAGGATAACAAAACACGGGCAAAGATAATTTTACTATAATGGCAAAAGAACGAAGAGTACAAAAGATGGAGATAAAAAACTAAACCCTGAAAAACCCGAAAACAAAGAATCCTCAAAACGTAAACACAAAATTCTCTAAATGTGTTATGAGTTCTAATATCTAATGTGTGTTTTTCTAAGGTTGTAAAAGAGCCTATTTATAGGCTAAATTCATAGGTCAAATAATAATAAAATAATCTAAACTAATCAGTGTTTGATTAAAACAAATAAACAGAGTTTAACTAGAAGATTACTTCTCAAATTTGACTGAAATAGGAGTCATACTTAACAATTATCAATTCAACAATTTATATGTGGTAAATTAAAATTTTTTATAAGTTTATGTTTTTCTGTTTTCTTATATTTTAACTATTTATTCTATAATTATACAATGTCTGGTATTCTTAAGTATGTTTTAAAGGTGTAACTATGAATTTTTATCTCTTTATAAAAATTGAGAAATTAATTCCTTTGCTTTAATTTATTAAAATTTAATTCTGGTATGTTCTTAAAACTAATCCAATTGTTAATAAAAACATATAAATTCGAACAATTGATTCTTTTCTAATTTGCCTCATAAAAATTCTTGAATGAATGATTTTATTAATTACAATAATAAAATGATTAACTTCTAACAAAAACCACCCTAAATTAAAAAAAAAAAAGTCAATAGGAGAAACGACTCCTTTTACATCATATTATTTTTCAACTTATTATTATTTTGTATAACTAGTGTTGCCTGATGCCTTTGCTAATTTTTATTGTAAAAAATATATCATTCTCGTAATTACTCTACGACTTGTTCTATTTTTGTAATTAGTTGTTTTGTATTATTTAGATAATAAAAATACCCAATCTTTATTATTTTGGTCACTTCATCAATTTAGTTGTTGTTATTAATTAAATTTAGTCACTACTATTAATTAAAAATTTTTGAAAGAAAAGGCTGATATTTATTCATCAACGGCTCAAAATGGCAGAGAAATTACAGCTAAAAAAGCAAAGAAAAGACCTTTTAGTAGCAGGCCAAACAGGCAAAATAATTAAAACCCGCACCTAGAACAGCAAAACCATAAACGAAAAGTGAACAAAACCACCCTAAGCCAATAAACAAAGCAGTAAACAAAAAAATATCAGCCAAAACAGTTTCCTTATCCTTTGAAGAGAAAATCAAACTATAAACAAGAGGAAACCCAAAAGCTTTGAGTCCAGCCATGGAGATTTAAAGAACCTTCTCCATTTTCAAAGCATTTCACGACGACCTTTGGTGTCTCTGTGCCCAAACTCTCCTATCTTTCTCCATCAACATCTTGACAGAATCCGGAACCTCATCAACCTAAAGCCCAAAACATTGTCTTCTCCTTCATTCCATTGCCAGGGTATGGCCACTCCATTGACTAACCGAGGAACAAAAAGGTAACAAATTTCATCAAAACATTTTTCCAGATTATGCATGTGATGAATAATTGGTCTAATAATCGATTTGTCTTCTTCCTTTGTCTTGAGTTTTTTAATGACTGTTAGAGAGTCCCCTTTCACCAGCAAACGTCGGAAGCCCATGTTAATCGCAAAAAGTAATGCCCTTTCGCACTCTCTCGCTTCAGCCACGAACACATCAACCACATCGTTAAACAGATAAGTTTCTACTCCTACATATTCCCCTTTGTAATCTTTGGCTATTACCGCTACTGTAGAAGTCCTAGAGTCACTTTGAAAGGTTGTGTCAAAATTTATTTTGATAACACCCAAATCTGGAGGACTCCAAAATAAATCCGGTAGCGATCTGCAAAAAACTCCCATCTTTTCTTGACACAGACTTAATTCTTGACCATAACCTCGGATAAAGCCTAAAAGATCCTGCAAAGAAAATTTTAGACCTTCGTTGATCAGCTTGTTTCTTCTATTCCACAAAGCCCATATAGAAATAACAATAAGATGTTTGCTTTGTTTATTTGCTACACAAAAAGTATTAACGAAATGATTTTTGCAGCTCGAATTACTATCAGGTGGAATAGGCCGGATCTGAAGGGACGCCCATACACTCTGAAAGATGTCACAGGACCACAGCAGATGATCCGTGTCTTCTGGTGGTTTCTTGCAAAGAGGACAGATAATATCAACCCTTAAATTTCTTTATAAAAAATTATTATAATGAGGTAGAAAATTATTAAACAATATCCATAGATGTATTTTAATTTTTCTTGGGATATGCATAGGCCAAAAAGACTTATAAAAATCCTTGTAAGCCTCAAAATTAGGTGTGATGTGATAATTGCCCCGTAAATAATCTGTAACTAGGACCCCATATCCACTTCACACGGAGTAGTCCCCAGAACCTTCATATTTCTAGACTAGCATATCCTCCGACGTAACTTCAGAAAGCAGGATGGAAAGAATTCTATTCGCCTGCTCATCATCAACAATATTAAAAATCAGCTTCATATTCTAGGTATTAGTATCTTCCTCAATCAGCTAGTTTACTGTCGTCCATTTTGGGGAAATGTGATGAACTGATACTCTATTTTTCTCTATTCCAGGTAGCCAAGGGTCATTCCATATGTGTACACAAGATCCATTACCAATTTGCCACATAATTCAGTTTTTAATTATATCCCGGGCACTGCAAATGCTCCTCCAGTAAACGAAGGGTGAGAACCTATCTTTGCTGATAAAATGTCTGATTTAGGGTAGTAACGGGCTTTAAGAACCTTGGCTAAAAGACAATTGGGCTGGGTTAAAAGAAGCCACACTTGTTTTGCTAATAAGGCTTTATGAAACAAAACCAAATTTTTGAAACCCAACCCACCAACACTTTTTTTTTACATAACTCGTCCCATGCCCTTATTCGACGTATTATTAGACCACAAAAACTTGTTCATAATGCTTTCAAGTTTTCAGCATAAAATTTTTGGCAGAGCAAAACATTGCATAACATAAATTAGAATAGACTGTAAGACTGATTTAACAAAAACTTTCTTTCCCCCATAGATAAATAGCGCAAACTCCATCTTGCAATACATCTCCTAAGCCGGTCTATAAAGTTTGCAAAAGCCTAATTCTTCTTTCAACCTACCATCATAGGTAACCCTAAATACTTTTCAGGGTTTGAAGTTACCCTCACGCCTAAGATATTGGTTATAGTATCCTTGACATTTACATCAACATTAGCCCCAAAATAGATCAGTGACTTTTCAAAATTCACCCTCTGACCCGATATCACCTCATACTCCTTGGTAATCTCAAGGACCACATTTGCTCCCTCTTTAGAAGCATCTCCAAATAGGATACAATCATCCGCAAAGAATAAATGATTGATTGAAAATCTTTCCCTTCTAATAGAAGCCCCCCCTCATCATACCCTTTTGCTTAGCTTCATTGGTTAGAGTAGAAAAGCCTTCTGCACAAATAAGAAAAAGATAAGGGCTAAGTGGATTGCCCTGCCTTAATCCTCTACATGGTGAAAACCAGTTGCTATTCTGTAACAGACCAATATTGACCCTAATCAGAACGGTAGTTTCGGGACCACGAATCCGAGCCCGAGAAATATTTTGATATTATGTTCTATGTTTATTATATGTGGACTAATGTGTGTGAGAATATAGTAGAAAAATATTATCGTTTAATAGCTTAATTTGATAAAAAGGATTTAATCGAGAAAAGCGTAAAAGTTGCATGCTAAAGTGAAAGGTACTAATTTGCTTGTGGCTTTTTAAGTGGGTGTCCTAAAAGGGCAATTAGCCCATTGACCATAGTGATGGACGGCAATGGGCCAAGTTAGCTATCTATATATGTTAGTTTAATTATTTTTTTATATATAAGGTTATGTTAGTATTTTATAAAGAAATAATGTTAGTGTATATATTAAACAAACATAAAATAAAGCCATTATCACCTTCCTCCTCTCATAGCCGAATGTAAGAAAAGAAAACACCATTGTAGAGCTTTGAGTTTCGGCAACTTAGGGAGCTTGATTAAGATCAAGAACAAAGAAAAACAGAATTGGACCGGGGAAAGACAAAGGTTCTCGAATAGCCGATTTACACGGTCTATCGACAATCGAAGTAAGTCCTTTAGCTAAAATATGTTAAAGAACTAATTATGACTATATTAAATAGTAAGAATTGATGAATTTTAGTACCTATTTATATCATGGCCGAATGTATATAGGTATACTAGGTTGATGATTAAAGTTGGTTATGTGATGTGAATTGTTGGATGGTATAATGATATAATGATTTTATTGGTTTAATGTGAGCAAGCTCAATTGAATTGGACTTATATATATAATAGTTATGAAGTGTGTTTGGAATGTTTAATTACATTGATAAGATTCGGGCTTTCACGCGCCTAGCGAGTTACGTGCGGTGTTACTTTTTAGGGCTTTCACGCCTAGCTTGTGCTTTGTCTTAAGTGTTACTTATCGGGCTTTACGCCTAGCAGGCTTTGTGCCGGTGTCACTTATCGGGCTTTTACGCCTAGCGGAGCTTGATGCCGGTGATGTGTTTTACAAAAGAGAAATCGAATTTTGTTCAAGGCAAATTAAAGCTAATTTATTGAGTTAATGGCTCGAGTAAGCATGTAAGGTATGAATTAACTTCTTACCTATTTAAAATAAGGTAAGCAAGTAACTCGATTATTTATTACAAATTGTATGTGTTACAAATGAAATTTATATATATATATGATTATAATATGTGTTCTCGGTTTTATAAATGAATGATATGAATATTGTGGTTTTGGTCTTCTATTATGTGTATACAAGACCGGGTATATTAAACCACATGGATAGTTCGTGTATGTGATGCTCTATGATAATAATTGAGCTTTAAGTATATGAATGTTTGTACGTTTGGTTATATAATGACATTTTGGTTTTGAAAGTTTGGATTATGAGTAAATATTTTGATTATATAAGCATTCGGTTAAAGAGAAATTGTTCTATGAATTTATATGTTATATAGGTATGGAATTGAAAGCTTGAAAGTAAATGTGATTACAAACATACAAGTGGAATTATTTTTAATTTAAATGTTTAATATTTGAATGTTATATTATTAGGAGCTTAGGACTTACTAAGCTAGTAAGCTTATCTGTGCGAAATGTTTCCTCTGTCTTATAGATTAGATGCAAGCTACAAGCTCGTCGGGATCGTTCAGAAAGTCGTCCATACTATCAAACTATTTTGGTACTCTTTCATTTTGGTTTTCGAGTGAAGGCATGTATAGGAAAGACTTTGTCTTTGTTTTGATGAAAACTTTTGGTTCATGTATATAATAGCCATGCGAATATGGCTAACTTTTTAGTTAAGTATGCTTTTGTGCTTTTGGTACAAATGTCGGTTTATGTTGGTAATGTTTGTGCATCTTTAATTGAAGTTTAATCGTATTTGATAAGGAAATGTATGTTATGAAATGAACCTTTGAATTAGGTGTTGTGGTAAGTAACCAATGGTACACTCGATTATATGGAACCATAGTTGTGTTTTGTTAATAAAGCGATGATGTTATGATATTACGCGAATGTTTTAGGTATAAGTTAATTTGCATAAATGATTAAAATGCATGGACATATGATGAGTTGTATGTGGGTATATTCGGTTATAAACTAGTTAATCATATTTTGCAATGAAATAGTTTTTAGTTAGCAGCAGTGATGTGATTTTGAAAAATCACCAAAAATAGGATAAATTGAATTAGAAAGTGAATAAGATATAGAATTAATGATTGTTGTGTCTATTTTGATATGAAAGAAACAGAGTAGGCAAAGGAATTTTATATTATGAGATATTTAAATTTTAGTGAGACCTGTTCTAAATGAATTCGTGATTTCCTGTTCTGTCTTGGAAAAATTGTTAAAAATTGTACAAAAATAATCATGGAGCATAGTTTAGAATACTTGATGAGTCTATTTTTGATTGGAATAAACAAGAACATTATTGAAATTTTTTACAATGAGATAACTAAGTTTTTGTAAAGATATGTCAGAATCATCAAACAGTGAAATAGGGGAAACTTTGATGAATAAACTGTACTAATTGGCCACATGAAAAATTCTGGAAAAATTATGGTAAAAATTTATATGAGTCTAGTTTCAAGGAAAATTTACGGATCTAAATTTCGAGTTTTGTAACTCGAGTTATGGTCAATTTAGTCAGCATGACGCAGTTGGACAGTTTTAAATTATTATGCCCCGAATTAGTAGTCAAGTCTAGTAATGCCACATACTCGACTCGGCAAAGGTCTCGGGTAAGGGTGTTACATTTGATTGGTATCGAGCTTACGGTTTAGTCGATTCTAGGACTCAAGTAAGCGGCGTGTGAGTCTAGCTATACATGCCTTTATCATATATTGATAGTGTGGTGACTTATGACATCGAATCGTGTTTTATATAGCAAATGGACACTGATCTTGAAAGAGTCGTAGCGGATGATATAGAGAGTGTAGCGCTTGACCGTGCACATGGATCGGTCTTGAGTAGACTCTCGACTTTGTTTCGGGTAGCCACGAGGGGAGACCAAACAAGCCTTCTATCGGATGATGAGCGAGTGGTTTACCCATTATTCGAGACTAATCCATTTGTATACCAACCTCCACCCCGAATAATCAAACTCCGATTCCTTCAAAGACTTCGATGATAGATCCGATGAGATCTAGTAGGCCCCCGATTGATAAAATCCGGAAATTTAAAGAAGAATTTAAAGCCAATGATGATGATGACGCCTTGAGCGAGCAGAAATGTGGCTTGATAACACTATTCGGGTACTTGATGAGCTATCTTGTACTCCGGATGAATGCTTGAAGTGTGCTATATCTTTATTGCGGGACATCGCATATCACCAGTGGAATACACTAGTATCGATGAGTTAGAAAAAGAAAAAGTGACATGGGATTTCTTCCGAATGAATTCGTAAGAAATACATCATCAAAGATTCGTTGATCAAAAATGAAAAGAATTCCTTGAATCAAAGCAGGGCGAATGACCGTGACGGAATATGAGCGGAAATTTGTCGGGCTCGCAGATATGCTAGAGAGTGTGTTTCTCTGAAGCTATTATGTGCAAAAGATTCGAAGATGGCCTAAATGAAGATATAAAGATGTTTGTTGGCATTCTTGAAATTCAAGAGTTTGTGACACTAGTAGAGCGAGATTGCAAATCTGAAGAGCTCGGGAAAGAGAAAAGAAGAAAGGTGAGACAGAAGCTAGAGACATTCGTAAAAGATCTTGGGTAAGGTCTTTCATCCCACATCCAAGAAGTTCGAGAGATGACTACGGTAGACATAAAGCTACTCTGAGATCTACCTAGACGGGATCGACCTCTGTGGGCTCGAGCTACCTCGATGGCTGATGTTGGTAACATTCCACGAATCGAGTTGAATGTAAGCTTGTGGGAAATGGCATTCGGAAGTTGTAGATTTCATGATCGGTCTTGCTTTAAATGTGGATCGTCGGATCATTTTATTAGAGAATGTCCGATGCTAGCAGAGCGTAATCTGATTAGAACATTAAGCCGAAGCAAAGACGTCGGTGCGAGGTAGACCACCCGACATTCGGGCAATGTAAGTGGTAGTCGAAAGGAGCGAAGAACACTACTGACTCGATGCGAGGCTAGAGCTCGGCTAGAGCTTATCTTTGCCGCCCGAGCCGGAGAGGATGCTTCCTCCCCGATGTCATTCATCGGTACTTTTACCCTTTACGATACTCACGTGATTGCACTAATTGATCCCTGGTTCGACTCATTCATATGTGTGTGAAACTCTAGTATTCGGTAAGACTCGCTAGTTGAGTCTCACCGAGTTTGTGATTCGTGTGTCCAACCCTTTGGGTAGATATGTGCTTGTTAATAAAATGTGTAGGGGTTGCCCGTTGATGATTCGGGATCATTGCTTCCCACCGATTTAATGTTGTTGCCCTTTGATGAGTTTGATATAATTTTGGGTATGGGTGGTTAACTTCACATGAGGCAATAGTGAATTGTAAAAGAAAGCTTATTGATTTGAGATGTCAAAGCGGTGAGACCATCGAAATTAAATCCGATGATGTAAATGGGTTTCCTACTGATAATATCTTCAATGTTAGCCCGGAAGTACGTGAGAAAAGGGTGTGAAGCTTATATGGCTTATGTACTGGATAATAAATTGTCCGAGAAACAAATTGCATCTGTATCGGTTGTATGTGAATACCCAGATGTGTTTCCTGAAGAACTACCGGGTTTACCACCAGTACGAGAGATTGAGTTCAACATTGAATTAGTACGGGGGCGACTCCAATTTCGATAGCTCCGTATCGGATGGCACCTACTGAGTTAAAAGAGTTGAAAGCACGATTTGCAAGAGTTGAGATAGGGGCTTTGCACGACCGAGCTTCTCTCCTTGGGGTGCACCGGTTTTATTTGTGAAAAAGAAAGATGGGACTATGCGAATGTGTATCAATTATCGGCAACTAAATAAGGTAACTATAAAGAATAAATACCCATTACCGCAGATTGATGACTTGTTTGATCAGTTAAAGGGGGCTTGTATTTTTGAATATAGATTTGAGATCGGGCTATTATCGATTCATGAGTCGAGATACTGAGATGTGCCAAAGAGCTGCGTTACGGATGAGGTACGGACATTTTGAGTTTGGTTATGCCTTTTGGACTCACTAATGCACTCTTTGTTTTTATGGATCTAATGAATCGAGTATTGAGACAGTTTTGGATCGATTTGTAGTAGTGTTTATTGATGATATATTGATCTACTCAAAAATGAAACCGAGCATCTTGAGCATTTGAGATTAGTACTACAAACTTTGAGAGATCAACAAGCTGTATGCAAAGTTTAGTAAGTGCGAGTTACGGATGAATGAGGTCGATTTCTTGGGTCACGTTTCAACATCGGTATTCGGGTGGATCCAAACAAAATAGCAAATTTATACTCGATTGGAAATCACCAAGGAATGTTTAGAGATCCGAAGTTTCCTAGGCCTTGCGGGATACTACTGAGACAATTTGTAAAGAGTTTTTACGTAATAGCTACACCTTTGTGAAACTACTACTACGAGAGAAAGATGTCAAGTTTGAGTGGTCGAGAAAAGTGTCGGAAAAGTTTTGAGCGGTTGAAAGCCCTTTTGACCAGAAGCTCGAGTGTTAGGTCACTGAATCGGGTAAAGAATTTGTTGTTTTTAGTGATGCTTCCTTGAATGGGTTGGGTTGCGTTTTAATGCGGGGACGGCAAGGTTATAGCCTACGACTTGAGACAATTGAAGCCGCATGAGAAAAATTATCCGACTCACGATCCGGAACTAGCGACCATTGTTTTCGCATTGAAAATTTGGCGTCACTATTTATTTGGCGAGAAATGTCACATTTATTCGGATCATAAAAGTCTAAAATATTTGATGACTCGAGAAAGATCTAAATTTGAGACAACGTAGATGGTTAGAATTCTTTGAAAGACTATGAAGTAGTGATTGACTACCATTCGGGAAAAGCTAACGTTGTTGCGAGATCGTTAAGTCGAAAATCATTGTTTGCTCTTCGTGTAATGAACGCATACGAGATAACTATGTCCAGTGATGGTTCGATTATAGCGAGTTACAAGCAAGACCGATGTTTATTCAACAAATTTGTGATGCTGAGAAGTTGACAAAGATTTGATTGCTAGTCGAATTCGGTGTGAAAAGGGTGTAGAATCGATTTTAAGATTGATGCAAATGATTGTTTGAATTATAAAAAGCGAATGTGTGTTCAGGAACTCGGGTTTGATCTGAGATGATTCTCGAGTGAGGCTCATAGCGGTCGACTATCGATACACCCGGGTAGCACGAAAATGTATAACGATTTGAAACGATTCTATTGGTGGCACTGGCATGAAGCGGGATATATCCGAATTTGTTTCCAAGTGTTTAATCATCAACAAGTGAAAAGTGAGCATCGGTAGCCTCCGGACCACTTGACCGATCATGATACCTAAATGGAAATGGGATAGAATTACAATGGACTTTGTATCCGGTCTTCCAATGACACCGAGTAAGAAAAGATTTGTGTGGGTTATCGTTGATAGACCGACTAAATCAGCTCATTTTGTACCGAGAGACGCATGGACTATTCACTTGATAAACTTCTTTGAATTGTATGTGTCGCAGATTGTGAGGTTGCATGGTGTGCCGAGTTCTATTATTTCGATGAGAGACCGAGATTCACATCATGGTTTTGGAAGAAATTGCAAGATGCTTTAGGTACTAAACTTCATTTTAGTCTGACCTTTCATCCACGAGAAGGGCGGTCAATCCCGAGTGAACTATTATGATACTTGAGGACATGTTGAGGTGTTGCGTTCTCGAGTTTGAAGGTACGTGGGAACGATACCTACCTTTGATTGAATTTGCTTACAATAATAGCTTCCAATCTAGTATAAAAATGGCGCCTTATGAAGCCTTATATGGGCGAAAATGCCGCACACCGTTATATTGGGTGAGCTCGGTGAGAATAAGATACACGGGCTTGATTTGATTAAAGAGACAGAATGGAAGGTAGTTATTATTAAAAGAAATTTGAAAGCTGCTTCGGATCGTCAAAAGTCCTATGCCGATTTGAAATGTAAGGACATTGAATTTCAGGTCGGAGATCGTGTATTCTTAAAAGTTTCTTCGTGGAAGAAAGTACTTGATTTAGTCGGAAAGGCAAGTTGAATCCGAGATTTATCGGACCGTATGAAATCATCGAGCGTATTGGGCACGTGGCTTATAGATTGAAATTGCCTTACGAGTTAGAAAAGATACACAATGTATTTCACGTTTGATGCTTCGCAATACTGATCGAGATCCGTCTCATGTGATCACACCGTCAGAGATTGAAATCCGATCCGATTTAACATATGATGAAGAACCAATCCGTATCTTAGCTCGGGAATTGAAAGAGTTGAGAAATAAGAAGATTCCACTAGTAAAAGTATTATGGAATAGACACGGGGCTGAAGAGGCTACGTAGGAGCCTGAAGATTCAATGAGGCAGCAATACCCGAAATTGTTTAACGGTAAAATTTTCGAGGACGAAAATTCTTAAGGGGAGAGTTGTATGCAGACCAATATTGACCCTAATCAGAGCGGTAGTTTGGGACCACGAATCCAGAGCGAGAAATATTTTGATATTATGTTCTATGTTTATTATATGTGGACTAATGTGTGTGAGAATATCGTAGAAAAATATTATCGTTTAATTGCTTAATTTGATAAAAAGGATTTAATCGAGAAAAGCGTAAAAGTTGCATGCTAAAGTGAAAGGTACTAATTTGCTTGTGGCTTTTTAAGTGGGTGTCCTAAAGGGCAATTAGCCCATTGACTATAGTGATGGATGGCAATGGGCCAAGTTAGCTATCTATGTATGTTAGTTTAATTATTTTTTTATATATAAGGTTATGTTAGTATTTTATAAAGAAATAATGTTAGTGTATATATTAAACAAACATAAAATAAAGCCATCATCACCTTCCTCCTCTCATAGCCGAATGTAAGAAAAGAAAACACCATTGTAGAGCTTTGAGTTTCGGCAACTTAGGAAGCTTGATTAAGATCAAGAACAAAGAAAAAGCGGAATTGGGTAGGGGAAAGACAAAGGTTCTCGAATAGCCGATTTTACGGTCTATCGACAATCAAGTAAGTCCTTTAGCTAAAATATGTTAAAGAACTAATTATGACTGTATTAAATAGTAAGAATTGATGAATTTTAGTACCTATTTATATCATGGCCGAATGTATATAGGTATACTAGGTTGATGATTAAAGTTGGTTATGTGATGTGAATTGTTGGATGGTATAATGATATAATGATTTTATTGGTTTAATGTGAGCAAGCTCAATTGAATTGGACTTATATATATAATAGTTATGAAGTGTGTTTGGAATGTTTAATTACATTGATAAGATTCGGGCTTCCACGCCTAGCAGGCTCTGTGCCGGTGTTACTTTTCGGGCTTTCACGCCTAGCAGGCTTTGTGCCAGTGTTACTTATCGGGCTTTTACGCCTAGCAGGCTTTGTGCCGGTGTCACTTATCGGGCTTTCACGCCTAGCAGGCTTGATGCCGGTGATGTGTTTTACAAAAGAGAAATCGAATTTTGTTCAAGGCAAATTAAAGCTAATTTATTGAGTTAATGGCTCAGGTAAGCATGTAAGGTATGAATTAACTTCTTACCTATTTAAAATATGGTAAGCAAGTAACTCAGTTATTTATTACAAATTGTATGTGTTACAAATGAAGTTTATATATATATATGATTATAATATGTGTTCTCGGTTTTATAAATGAATGATATGAATATTGTGGTTTTGGTCTTCTATTATGTGTATACAAGACCAGGTATATTCGGCCACATGGATAGTTCGTGTATGTGATGCTCTATGATAATAATTGAGCTTTAAGTATATGAATGTTTGTACGTTTGGTTATATAATGACATTTTGGTTTTGAAAGTTTGGATTATGAGTAAATATTTTGATTATATAAGCATTCGGTTAAAGAGAAATTGTTCTATGAATTTATATGTTATATAGGTATGGAATTGAAAGCTTGAAAGTAAATGTGATTACAAACATACAAGTGGAATTATTTTTAATTTAAATGTTTAATGTTTGAATGTTATATTATTAGGAGCTTAGGACTTACTAAGGTAGTGTTTATATCATCATGAAATGTTTCCTCTGTCTTATAGATTAGGTGCAAGCTACAAGCTTATCGGGATCGTTCAGAAAGTCGTCCACACTATCAAACTATTTTGGTACTCTTTCATTTTGGTTTTCGAGTGAAGGCATGTATAGGAAAGACTTTGTCTTTGTTTTGATGAAAACTTTTGGTTCATGTATATAATAGCCATGCGAATATGGCTAACTTTACTCATGTTGAGTTTAAGCATAAAATTCCTCTTCTTGCCTTTCTTCTTCATCTTCAAAGAATGAAGGACCTCATAACTGATTATTACATTATCCGAAATGTCTTCCTAAGATAAAAGCCCATTGGGCTTCATTTATGCAGCTTCCTAAGATTGTACTCATATGATTTAGTAAGACCCTCACTATAATTTTGCAAATAACATTACAAAGACTTATAGGCCTAAAATGTGAGAGATTTTTTGGTTTATCGATTTTAGGGATCAAAACAATGCGTGTTTTATTAATATCACCTATTTTAGAATCACCATTCAAAATAGATAAGCAATATCTAGAGATATCAGATCCAAAAATATGCCAGTACTTTTGGAAGAAGATTGCTGAAAAACCATCAATCCTAAGAGCTTTCAAAGGCGCCATTGTAACACCCCTAACCCTTATCCGTCGTTGGAAAGAGGTTACGAGGTGTTACCGGACTTAACTACTAATTTGGGGCATAAAAAAATTGAAACTGTCGATCTGCGTCATGTTGACTAAGTTGACTATAACTCGAGTTAGGAAACTCGAAATTTAGATCCGTAAATTTTCCTCGAAACTAAACTCATATATATTCTTACTGTAGTTTTTCTAGAATTTTTGGCTTCGCCATTTAGTACAGTTTATTCATTAAAGTTTCCCCTATTTCACTGACCAATGGTTCTGACCTCTCTTAACCTAAATTCAAATTACTCATTGTACAGTTTTCATATGTTGTTCCCACTTATTTCTATTGAAAATAGACTCACTAAGGAATCTATAAATATAAATTATAACTCATAATTCATTTTGTATAGTTTTGAATGATTTTTCTAAGACAGAATAGGGGACCACAAAGTCATTCAGAACTAGTCTAACTAAAATTTAAATATCACAGAATATAAAATTCCTTTGCCTACTCTGTTTCTTTCATATAAAAATAGACACAATAAGCTTTAATTCTATATTTTATTCACTTTCTAATTCCCTTTCTCCTATTTTTGGTGATATTTCAAATTCACGTCACTGTTGCCAACCAAAAACTGTTTCATTGCAAAAATGGTTAACTAGTTTATAACATCTTTACTCCATTTCATTTAAACTCTATACATTAACTTTAAGAACAAGCCATTTTCGCATGGCTATATATATATATATATATACATACATACATATATACATATATACATATATACATACACAATTTCAAAACCAGTAATATCAAAACTAGTCTATACATGCCACGTAACCAAATCTCCAAGCATTTATTTACCGAAGCAAAAATTGGATAGTGTGATGAGATCTCCTTCGACTTCCAACCTGAGCAAGTCTTCGAAACTCTATAAACATAGGAAAATTACACAAAGTAAGATTTGAAAGCTTAGTAAGCCATAAGCAAATAATTCACCATAGAAACATATATAATTCAATTCAAGTAGGCCAAATTTAGTTAATCACATACACATTTACAATCACTTTTCTCATATAATCCATGTTCCTCGTTAAGTAACTTCACTTACCTTATTTTTCATTTAACAATTAAACCTCATACGTACTTGAATCGTTTAACTCAAATACACAGTCAGTCACCAATTCATTCATGGAAATATCATAATCATGCATATATTCCATCTCATAATTTATATCTAATCCACTTACTCATAATTCACTTACTCATAGTTTATCATCATTCATAAACTTTCACCTTTCATAGCCTTAAGGCCAAACACTCACACATTCAATAACATATTTCACATTGATCTATAAATCACTTTCTCATCTCAAAACCAATACATATACATTTGTTCAAGTATATACATATTAACTACTAAATTTTCTTTCTTACCTTTCAGTCCATATAATTCACATTCATTCTCCAATTGTATCACATATAACTAGTAACAAATATCAATTTACTAATTTACCTTCACATACCTGAACATCGAGCTCATTTACCGAATTTAAGTTCCACATCATCAAGAATCTATTTAAGCATACACTTATAATAATTCACCGGCATAAAGCCTGTTAGGCATAAAGCCCGATATCTTTCACCGGCACAAAGCCTGCTAGGCTTAAAGCCCGAATACTTTCACCAGCACTAGGCTTGCTAGGCTCAAAGCCTAAATATCATATTTATAAAGCTGTTTCGTAACCAATTCATATATCAAAAATTTTATACACTTCATAATCTTTGTACGAATTAAACATCATATCTCAATCGAACTAAACTTAATCATGTTAAATTATACCTTTAAAATAACAATCCATCTAAGCCATCCTTTGACATATATACTTGATTTCGAATGATAGGATCTCATAGTATCAACTTACCGAATTCAATCTTTGAGATTACAATTGATCGCACACTTAGTGCTCTTTAGCCGATTTCGCGCACATAGTACTCGGACATTTAATTCGCACACTTAGTGCATAACAACTGATTTTGCACACTTAGTGCTCGGTATAATAAAATTTGCACACTTAGTGCCAATGACCAATTTTGCATACTTAGTGCTCGGTGTTAAAAATTTGCACATTTAGTACATATCTCAAGCTTGCTACTTATTCACATTCATATATATATAAAACTTAAACCTCAATTGCATATATACCAATCCGCTTATTTTATTTCTATGACCAACATCACATTCAATTATATCATTTCCATATATAAGCATCACATTCAGTTATATTCATTCCTCAATTCAATGTCACATTTGGGTGTATCATTGACATATATATATACACATCACATTCAAATGAACCAATGACATATATATATATGCCTCTCATTCGGTTATACTTTATACATATATAAATAATACATTCGCCTATATTAAAAATCAGTATACATACTTCATTAAATTTTAGGTACATCAATATAGATAAATTCCATACAACATGATTGCTTAAAAACTTACCTCGGACGATGTAAAATGGAATGGGGCGACTAGTCGACAACTTTCGTTTTTCCCCAATCCAAGTCCGATTTCTTTTGTTTTTGATCTATATAATTTCAGATTAACCCCATTTAAACACTATTTCATTCAATTTAATCCAACAACACATAAATGGGAAAATTACCATTTTACCCTAATATTTCATACTTTTACAAATTTGTCCTAATTGCACAAAATACAAAATACACAAAATCTCACCACATCATAATTAGGCCGAATCTTCCCTATGCTCATACTAATCCATATATTTCATTTATTTTACCTATTAGCCCTTCAATTTATTATTTTTGCAAGTTAGTCCTAATAATTCAAAATCATCAAAAACTCCAATACAAAATACATTAATCCAAAACATATCTTTCATAATTTATCATCAAACATCACAAAACGCAAATATTCATCAATGACTTAACTCAAAATATTCACCAAAATAAAAAATTCAAGCAAATAATTTATCATCAAACATCACAAAACGCAAATATTCATCAATGACTTAACTCAAAATATTCACCGAAATAAAAAATTCAAGCATGGGCCGGGTAGTACTCGAAGCAACGATTTCAAAAACATAAAAATTATCAAAAACCGAGCAAAGCACATACCTGAATCAAGCTTCCAAAGGTGCCGAAATTTCAAAGCTTTATTTTCTTCTTTAGTTTCGGTAGTGGTGAAAATAAAATGATAAAGATGATGTTCCTCCACTTAGTTATGTTTTATTATTATTATAACATTATAATATATCAAATTTACCAAAATTCAATTAATAAAATAATTTAATAACTCATTTACTATTACATGCAAATCATGACCAGCCACTATCTCTATTTTACGGCTAAATTATCCTACCAATACTTTAATTTATAAAACCATCATCAATTAGTACTTACACAATTAACCACCAAATTTTCTTTTTATGCGTTTAAGCCCTTTTCACAATTAAATACCAAAATGATCAAATTTTAATACGAAAATATTACAGACACTAATTTAGACATATTAAACATAGAAAATAATATCAAAATATTTTTCTGAGTTGGATTTGTTGTCCTGAAACTACAGTTTCGATTAAGGTCAAAATCGGGCTGTTACAGCCATATATTTAACCGTATGGGTAATATCCTCCTCTGTAAATTGTTGAAGTAGGAAGTCATTCATGTCATCATTAACTCTTTTTCATCATTAACTCTTTTCTCCATTAATCAAAAAACCTGCTCATTAGAACCCAAATCCGAGGCCATTCTACGGATTTTAGTGAGGGTCACTGGGCCCAACACCGGATTTAAGGCCCGCGGGTCGGTTACAGAACGACTCCGGTCCAATGGGGTTGAACTATTCAGGGTTGTCACTAGAGTCGCCTCTAGTGTGGCCGAATATTGGATGGAGGCCACGTAAAGAATCATGGATGATTTGGACTTTACTGCTGAGCAGAAGCTTAAAGGGGTTGTCTATCTGCTTTACGATGAAGCATATCAGTGGTGGCTGACTGTTAAGGAAGGCACTCAGCCCGACCATTTGACGTGGGACTACTTCAACACAGCTTTCTAGAGTAAGTATGTAGGAGCCAGCTACATCGATGCTAGGAGGCGTGAGTTCCTTAATCTCACCCAAGGGGATCGTTTAGTGGCCGAGTTCCTGAGATTGAGCCGTTATGCCCGGGGCATGGTGGTGACTAAGTATTAGTATTGTGTTCGGTTTGAGGATAGCCTCAGGGACAGCCTACAGGTTCTGATAGCTCCGCAGAGGGAGCGTGATTTTTCTATTTTAGTGGAGAAGGCAAAGATTGCTGAGGAGGTTAAGCGAGTTGAGCACCAAAACTGCGAGAAAGGAAAGAATAAGAGGGAATCAAAACCCTCGAATTCTGTGGTAAGGCCTAAGAAATAGGCCAGACCGGATGGGCCAGTGAGAGTTGGGCCTCCTGTTGCACCTACTGGGGTGGTGCTTTGCGGGCATTGTGGTAGATGCTATCTGGGCAAGTCTTCGAGGATGACTAGGGCATGTTTGATATGTGGGTCAACTGAGTACCATTTTTCAGCCAATTGACACGGGCACGCTGTTCCCAAAAAAATTCTTCTTGATCAGCCTCTAAATTCAGGCGCAATTGAATATCTTTGATTTCACCCAAAACCTCATCTGTTGGATCCAGATCATAAAGGCAGTTTAGCCTTTCTTCAAAAATCACCCAGTTTTTCCTTTTTTCTCTAGCTTTGGATCTACTCCACCTTTGAAGCTGTTGACCCAATCTTCCAAGCTTATCGGGGACATTTCTGGAAATATCATTCCAATTTCTTCTTATCACCTCTTCAAAAGAGTCTTCTAAACACCATTTGGCCTCAAACCGAAAAGAATTTTCTTTATAACACGAAAAATCCCTTTGATTTCCCATGGTATCTAAAAGGATGGGGTAGTGATCTGAAAAAGAATGAGTCAAGTGTTCTAATTGGTAGCTAGGATAAAGATTAACCCAATTCAATGTTGCAACCCCTCGATTCAACCTCTCCGTTATATTTGTTGACAAAAACCTTCATTGCTCCCAGGTAAATCATCTACCAATATACCCGAGATCATTAAGTCAGCAATCATCCAAAGAGCCATTTTAAAATCATTCATCTGATGTTCAGCTCTTAGAAGACCACCCTTTTTTTCAAATGAGTTTGCAATTTTGTTAAAATCATCCAAAACTGCCCAATGGATCGTTTGTTCTTGCCTTAATCTTCTAAGTAACTCCCATGACTCACTTCTACTCATTTCTTCTGGTTTCCCATAAAATCCCGTTAAACACCAAACAGCATCACATTCATTATCGTAAATCTCGACATCAATGTGAAAAGAGGAGAAACTCTTTAAGTTGAATTAAAGAATTTCTTTTCCAGCCTAAAGAAATACCTCCTTTTTACCCCACCGACCCAACATCAATCCCATTTTCAAAACCGCATTGCATTCTCAACATTTCCATCTTTTTCTCACTTAACTTTGTTTTCATAAGAAATAAAATTCAGGGATTAATGGCTCTCAATATGTTCTTGAGCCTCTTAACAGTTCATGATCTCCCCAAACCACGAAATTCCAGCTAAGGACTTTCATTACATTCGACTACTCTATTTCCCAGAGCCAGCCATTAAATCAAAATGACCTGCTTCCACAATATTCCCCACAAGAGTTAATGATCCATCCATTTTTCGTTGCCTTTTTTTACCTTCTAAATTAAATAACGGGTCATTTTTCTCTTCTAGCATCAAATCCGTGGGCCCATTACCAGAAACATTGCCATTTAATACCCCACTGACCAGATTGTGCCAATTATCAGATTCTTTGTATAAAATCTGTTGATTAGATTCCAACGAGAATAAATTAGGATTTGAAGATTGATTCCTTGAATCCCCCTAAAATTACTCCCAAAATCATTCACCTATTTACTACTCTGATTATTTCCTTCCATATTTTCACTGCTCCACTATGATTCATCAGCCTGTCGAAGCCATTTGCTCATCACTATGCTTCGTCGCTGCGCCACTGCATTCAAGGATATATCCCAACCAAATACAATTTTAGCTGGTTTAATCTGTAGTTTGAAAGGGCAGTAGCTCTCACCGTGTCCCAGCTTGCCACAAATGAAACAAAATAGGCTCAACTTCTCATATTGGAAACGGGCATAAACAGTTGTGTCCTTCCCAATCTGAATCTTTTTCTTTCGTTTCAACGGAGTATATACATCTAATTAAACATGAATACACATAAATCTTTTAATACCCAAAGTCGAAATAGCAGTATCGTATTCTAAATATTTCCCCAAAAAGTCACCAAATTGCTTTACCATAGTTTCAGACATCAGACTTGGAGGCAAATCATGAACTTGGACCCAAAATTCAGTAAAGTTTAATAATATGGCTGACGGAATCTCTCTTTTTTGGATTGATTACAGAATAAGCAAATGGTTATTAAAAAACCAAGGTGTTCCGAAAAGCACCCTTTGCACATCAACCTCATGGAAAAATTGGAAAATATACCTTTTGTCTCCTAGATCCGTGATACATGTTCCTCCAGTTGACTGCCAAAATCAGCCATAGTATTACGTAAAGAAGGGAAATGGACAACACTATCAGTGAGACATCTTCCTACAAAGTAGAATTGATAGTTTCGGTCTACTATCGCAGCATCATTTTGGATCGCCTCCTCTTCTTCATCCAATAGTTTTAGATTGGCTAATGCATCTTCCATCCCAAAGCTTACTCAAAGAAAAACCAAAAAAGTAAAAGGAAAACCAAAAAAAAAATCTTGAAAAGGAAGAGAAAAATAAAAGGAATTGTGAGAGAGCCGTGTCAAAAGACAGACTTATTTATAGTAGTTTTTTACTATTAATTATTTAAAATTTTAAAAATATTCTCTATGTTGTTTTCACCTAAATAAAAAGATGATCGGAATGTCAAGTAATTACTTTTTTCTATGTATTTTCTGTATAATTAAAGGCTAATACAAATAATACATTCCTTAACTAAGCATTTTAACCGCTTCAAAACTTGCACTTTTTAGTAGTCTCGAAATCACTTTCTACTTCTGCTAAGTTCAAGAAATCAACTAACTTGTCCAGTTTACCGTTGTTGATGGCTTTTTTCACTGGTGTTTTTAATTTTAGGGTTTATTGGACTCTTTTTTCACTGGTTCTTTTAATTTTTGGGTGATGGTGGGAGGAGAAAGGGGCCATTGTTATTCATTTCCTGTATAAGCTTAATGCTAGAGTAGCTGATTAAGTTAGTTAATCTGTTAGCTATTAGTTAGCTGACAGTTAGGTTGTTAGCTATTGATAGCAGATTTTTTTGTAGTGTTTAAAAGCAATAGCAACTATTGTACATATTAGATGAATTCAATGGTCATATTTGATTCTTAAAATCTTTGTTATTTTTATTCTTTATATTAGTTTAACATGGTATCAGATGTCTATTTTCTCCTAGAGTTAAATCTTTAAAGTCTGTGGTTTTCATGGCTCTTTTATCTAGTCCGTCTGTTGTTCGATCAGCTACACCAGTGATGGCTTCCAACCTTAGTGATGGGGTCTTTGACAGTTAATTTTGTTCCACCAAGAAGATCAGTATTCTTCTTGATGACAATAATTAGCTATTGTGACCTCAATAGGTCATTTTGGCAACCAGAACTTATAAACTTCAACATTTTCTTGATTCTCGTACTATTCTTTCTCCTCAACTGATTCCAAATGCAAATCATGTGCCTTAGGAGAATCTTGAATTTACTAAATTTGATCAATAAGATAGCACTCTTGCCTCGTGGCTCTTATTATCGGTAAGTTAATGGTTTTTCAAAATCTTATTGGTTTGGATACTGGTACTCAAATCTAGAAGACTCTTACTAACTTGTATAACAGTAAGACTACCTCTCGGTTGATGTTGTATAGAAGGACCTTGCACTTCCAACGGAAGGGTGATCTTTCAATGAAAGAATTCTTAATGAAGTCAAGGGTTATTGTGACAATATTGCTAGTTGTGGATAAGTTATTAGTGAGCATGAACATCTCACTGCAATTCTTAATGGGTTGTCACCTGAGTATGAATATGTTATTATAGTTATAACAACAAGTCAGATACCTACAATGTTTAGGATGTCACCACCATGCTTCTTGATACTGAAGCATGTCAACAAGCTACAATAGTTTAGGCTCCTAGTTTAGTTAATCTGGTCACTTATCAACAAGTTGAACCTGTTGTTAATAACGTGCCCACTTCAGCCTATCGTCCCTCTTCAGCTTCTCAAGGTCGTGAGCGTGGTCACTTATTTGGATTGTGCATTCAGTGCCAATTGTGTGGGAAAACATGTCACTTTTTTGATCAATGCTACTATCATTTTGATGCCTTTGGCAATAGCACAAGTTACAGACCCATTCCATAAGCGAATGTGTGCACGTTTGGTAATAGACCTCCCATAGGACCATGGGTACTTTTATTTATGCTTATGATGCCTTCTATTATTCCAAGTTCATAAACATGTTGGTTTTTTCCACCTGCTCTAGTTGCCACCTAGACTAATCCATTTAATGTCAGTTTTCCATAGCCTGTAAATGAACCTACTTCAGTAGCTTCCAGCTTAAGTCCCTGTAACAGTCAATTTAGGGCCTAGTCAGAATAGTGGTACGAGACCACAAATTTGAAGTAGAAAAATGAGCTTTTAAGGTTTATGAGATGTTTGCATGATAGTATGAAAGCTTCATGAAGAAATTTTATTAAATTGTGATTGAATGGTCCATTAGGACTAAATTGCAAAAAATGCAAAATATGAGATTATAAAAATGTAACATCCTAAACGTGGGCCTGCGCATTAATGTGATAGTTTAATATGTTAAATTGAGATTCTAAGGATCGGGCTGACTTTTTGATTAAATATGTGGATTAGGGTTTAAATTAGTGCTCTGGGTATTTTAAAGTGATATATTGGGCTTTAGAAATTTGGGTTAGGTGGCTAATACATGGTGTTAGCTTATAGTTTAAGAAGATAGTTAATTAAGTGACAAGCTGGGCTTGTGGCCCAAAAGATTTGAGGAGCTTTAAGTGGGCATAAGGTGGCGTCATAAGGGGGGAGGAGTTTGGGCCTAGTATGGCCACTTAGAGCCCAAATTTTAAGATAAAAAAATTTGGCACTTAGAAGCCCTAGCAGTGGACGACACATTAGCTACAAAATAGGGATTTTAATTCTTTTATTTTCTTGATAAATAGGAAGATAATGAAGAGAAAGATGAGGGCTATTTTTTTGAGGAGATAAGGATTGGGTTATCAGGTGAGATAAAGGCAATCAGGAGAAGGGAAGAGTTGGCCGAAATTCCAACTCTGTGTGTGGATGATATGCCGAAATTTCTCTATAAATAGGGAGTAGTATTCTTCAATTTGGATATTTTGAAACCCTATTCTTCTTTCATTCTCTACCGAAATTTCCAAGCCTTCCCTACAGTTTCTCTTTTTCTTTTTCTAAAAATCAAATTCCTTTTGTTCATATTCTCTTCTCCATAGCCGAATCTACAAGGGAGGTTTCTGTTTCCCGAAGGTGCACCATAAGCCACATACTCCTTAGTAATCTGGTGAGTTTCGGGATTTTATTTTATACGATTTCACTCTTTCTTTTCATTCAGATCTAACCCGAAACACTTAATTAAGGCCTGTCGATTTTCCCTCTCTGCTTTTAGTAGCTAAATCTGTCTCATTAAAAATCTCCTGTGCCGATTTGGTGGAAAAGCCGAAGGTAGGAAGGTGACGTTTTCTTAGGGATTTTCGGGATTCGATAAATAAGGCTCTAAGCTAAGGATAGTAGATTTTCGCGGCTAAGGATAGTAGATTTTCGCGGTAACCAGGTGTGTAATACCTCCTCACCATCTAGATCTGCCTATTATTGTATGTTCATATGTTTTATATGTTATGATAAATGCCGAAATCTCGGTTTATTGATAAAAGCCCAAGGAGGGTAAAAGCGGATCCCCAGGTTAGTAAATAATCTGTTTAAATGTTATAAGTAAAATGCTTGTATGTGATTGCATGGGTTGGGTTGATGAAAGGAGGAAGTTATATGTTATATGTGTAGCGACTAATGCCGTGAACTGTTATACGGGCTTCGGCCATTAAATGTTATACGGGCTTCGGCCATTATATGTTATAAGGGCTTCGACCATCATATGTGGATGAGCAGCATGACTGCCATCATGGTGTGTAGCGGTGTGGGTCGATTGTAGAAATCCCCAATGGTGTGAACGGTTGGTACGAGGGTGTGTAACGGATGGAAACCTAGGCAAACGGGTTGGGCCTTGCATATTATTTGCTATTAATTTTTATTATGATTATTACACTGTTTATTTTGTTTAATGGGCTTAAGGCCCAAACTCTAGTGGTGCATGAGGGTTGCACACTGAGTCTAGCGACTCACCCTTTTAATTAACATTTCAGGTGACACCTAGTGATTCGGACTGAGCTGGAGAGGAACGCAAGGTGGCCATGCAGAAGAATATGTGGATTTGGAAAAAAGACTCAATCTAATTACTTTATATTGTATTTTGATTAATGGATCTTAAGCTTCGATGTAATAAGGCCATGGGCCACTAGTTTTATTCCTTTTCATGGATTTAAATTATTATTTTTTTGTTATTGGAAACATTTATTTTGCTTAAACAAAGACATGTAATTTAAGTTGGGTTTTATTTACAAAGGCATGTTTTATATAAATTATATTTGGGCTTTTCCGAAAATACGATACGTTTGACAAAATTTTTCTTAGTGACATACTAGATCCGGTTGTAGTGTTTGGGTCGGGTTTGGGGTGTTACAAATTGGTATCAGAACCCGGTTCAAAACTCAGCTCTGAGGTTTTTGGGCTCAAAACGTTTTCTAAAAATGGGCTTTTGAAACATATATGTTTTTAAAGGATAACAGGTTTGTTAGCTCAGCATGGCACCTGCGTCTCCGGCCCAAGTCCGCTAGGTAAGTACTCCGAACCATTGTGTGATCTTTATATATGTGGGCTTAGTGGGCCTAGTGGGATGTAGACTAAGTCAGAATTGGAACTTGATAAACTTTAGGCTTTGTACAAACTACTTTTGAAAAATTCATAAAGCTTAATTTCACTGAACAAACCCGTTAACGAGCCACAAGGCTAGGGTGTGGTAACCGTCATACGCATGTCTAGGAAGGATCCAGAAGAGCCTGGTATTTAAGCAGTCCTAGTGACTCACCTCCTCTTCGCTGGAATTCTACCTGGTGCATAGTGACTGTTCACCTTAGTCGAGTTAGGGTGTGGCAATAGGCAGACGCATGTCTAGGAGTGGATTCAGGGAGAACTTGGTATTTAAGCAGTCCAAGCGACTCACCTCCTCTTCACTAGAATCCTACCTGGTGCGTAATGACTATTCACCCTAGTTACGAGGACTGGTTGATGGGCTAAACCCTATGATTAAAACCCGAAAGGGATCAGCCATCTTTTTAATAAAAAAATAAAAAAATTCCCAAGTTTTGTAAAATTTTCAAAAAATACCTTTGTTTTATGAAAAAAAACAATAAACCCCATCAAAGTTTGAAAAATTACCAAATTACCCTTGTTTTGCGAAATTACCAAAATAACCCTGACTTGTAAAATTACCAAATTACCGTTGTTTTACGGAATGACCAAAATGACCCTGATTTGCAAAATTATCGAACTACCCCCAAATTTCAAAAATCTCCGAAATACCCTCGAATTTCTAAAATTACCGAAATACCCCTAAATTTCAAAAATCTTTGAAATACCCCCGGGTTTCCAAAATTATCGAAGTACCCCCGGATTTCCAAAATTACCGAAGTACCCCAAAATTTCCAAAATTTCTAAAGTATCACGAATTTTCAAAATTTCTGAAATACCCCCGTGACTGCAAAATTACCAAAATACCCTTACTTCACAAAATCACCAAGGACCTTATTTTGAAAAATTACGAAAATACCACTGTAGGACAAAATTACGAAAATACCCCTGGGTAGTGAAAATGACAACAACAACAACAACACTTTTCTGTAATAAACGTGAGTTCATGAATGTTGATGATTGAATGAACTTGAGACTGTATGGTGTGTATGAATTCGAAAGAACTACTTCTTAAAAACTACTACTCATAAAGCTGTTCGAGATAAATCAGTGGAAAGAGCTAATAATCCATAAAACTCTTAATCAAATAAACGCCAATCGGAGGAATGAGTTCAAGGGGTCGAGGACGTCCGCCGCGTGGACGCGGTAGGGGTAGAATGATCGCATCAGAGCCAGTAGGATCTGGCCACGGGTCGGGAAACGAGATGCCAGAACTGCCGACTGTAGAAGGAGAATTTTAGGATGAGGCGCCCGGAGATGATGTAGTATCTCAAGCGATGTTGAGAGTTTTAGAGAGGGTTGTTGGAGTAGGCATGGGCACAGGAGCCCGGAAATCTGTGCTAGAACGGCTTAAGGCCAATGGAGCGAAAGTGTTTAGGGGAGTTTCTGGGGTAGCTCCTAACACAGCTGAGTACTGGATGGAAGCGTCTGAGCGCATAATGGATGACTTAGACTTCACGGTAGAGGAAAAGTTGAAAGGGGTCGTGTCTTTCCTCCGAGATGAGGCCTACCAGTGGTGGCTCACGGTGAAAGAAGGTACTGCCGTAGACCGAATTGACTGGGACTTCTTTAAGGAGTCATTTCAGGGGAAGTATGTCGGGGCCAGCTATATAGATGCCCAAAGGAAGGCATTCTTGAACTTGGTACAGGGAAGTAGGTCTGTGGCTGAATATGAGGCGGAGTTTCTACGCTTGAGCCGTTATGCACGAGGAATGGTAGCGACGGAGTATGAACGTTGTGTTCGGTTTGAGGATGGGCTGCGGAGTGAGTTAAGGGTTCTGATAGCACCGCAGCAAGGGAAAATCTTTGCTGTTTTGGTAGATAAGGTTAAAATAGCTGAGGAAGTGAAATAGGTGAAGAAACAAGAAAGGGATAAGGATCGGGGTAAGAGTAAGAGGAATTTTGGCCCATCAAGAGTATTCAGGAATTTTCAGAAGAGGCCTAGGACTGATGGGCCAGTTCGTGCTCCGACGAGTTAGAAACATGCATGTTCTACATGTGGCAAGATGCATCATGGGGAGTGCAGAGTGAAGACAGGTGGGTGCTTTAAGTGTGGATCCACAGAACATCTTATTAATGACTGTCCCTAGATGGATCGGGGGCAGCCAGCGGGCCGAGGTGCTGATCAAGTGAGGAGAGGTGATCAGCCTGGACCAAGGGGTCGTGGTGCAAATAGAGGAGGAAATGGGGCTGGTTGAGGTCGTGGAGCACTTGGCAGAGGTGCAGGTAATGTAGTGGCAAGGAAGCCGGGTCTAGTTTATGCAGTTCTTGGACAAGAGGATGGTGACGCACCGGATGTCATAACCAGTACGTTTCTTATAGCTGACAGTCCTTTTCTTGCTTTGATTGATATCGGGTCAACCCACTCTTATATTGCATGTTCGATATCTGAGACCTTAAGTATAGATCCTGAAACAACTACTAGAAAGATGACAGTGGTTAGTCCCTTAGGACATTCTAGGGTAGTGGACAAGCTATTTAAGGATGTACCTTTAGAGACTCAAGGGGTAGTGTTTCTGGCAGACTTAATGGAATTGCCATTCAGAGAGTTCAATCTTATCCTAGGAATGGATTGGTTGTCAAAGCATCGTGCTAGGTTGGATTGTGGGATTAAGCGCATGGTGTTAAGTACCCCGGAAGGCGGGGAGGTGGTTGTGTTAGGAGAAAGAAGGAATTATTTGTCCAATATAGTGTCGACATTGAAAGCTGTTAAGATGATTCAGAAGGGAGGTAACACCTTTTTAGCTTTTATTAGTGCTTTGGATGCTAATAATGTGACTGTCAATAAGGTTCGAACAGTCAAGGATTTTGCAGACGTCTTTCCGGAGGAGTTGCAAGGATTACCCCCGGATCGCGAAGTGGAGTTTGGAATAGACCTACTCCCGGGTATAGTTCCGGTATCAATTGCTCCTTATCGAATGGCGCCGAAGGAATTGGTGGAGCTCAAGCTTAGATTCAGGAACTGTTGGATCGTGGGTTTATTTGGCCGAGTGTGTCTCCATGGGGAACACCGGTCCTATTCGTGAAGAAGAAGGACGGATCCATGCGTATGTGTATGGACTATCGTCAACTGAATAAGTTGACGATTAAGAATAAGTACCCATTACCGAGAATCGACGATTTGGTCGACCAGCTCAAAGGCTCTACGCTAAGGATAGTAGATTTTCGCGGTAACCAGGTGTGTAATACCTCCCCACCATCTAGATCTGCCTATTATTGTATGTTCATATGTTTTATATGTTATGATAAATGCCGAAATCTCGGTTTATTGATGAAAGCCCAAGGAGGGTAAAAGCGGATCCCCAGGTTAGTAAATAATCTGTTTAAATGTTATAAGTAAAATGCTTGTATGTGATTGCATGGGTTGGGTTGATGAAAGGAGGAAGTTATACGTTATATGTGTAGCGGCTAATGCCGTGAACTGTTATACGGGCTTCGACCATTAAATGTTATACGAGCTTCGGCCATTATATGTTATAAGGGCTTCGGCCATCATATGTGGATGAGCAGCATGACTGCCATCATGGTGTGTAGCGGTGTGGGTCGATTGTAGAAATCCCCAATGGTGTGAACGGTTGGTACGGGGGTGTGTAACGGATGGAAACCTAGGCAAACGGGTTGGGCCTTGCATATTATTTGCTATTAATTTTTATTATGAGTATTACACTGTTTATTTTGTTTAATGGGCTTAAGGCTCAAACTCTAGTGGTGCATGAGGGTTGCACACTGAGTCTCGCGACTCACCCTTTTAATTAACATTTCAGGTGATACCTAGTGATTCAGACCGGGCTGGAGAGGAACGCAAGGTGGCCATGCAGAAGAATATGTGGATTTGGCAAAAAGACTCAATCTAATTACTTTATATTGTATTTTGATTAATGGATCTTAAGCTTCGATGTAATAAGGCCATGGGCCACTAGTTTTATTCCTTTTCATGGGTTTAAATTATTTTTTTTTGTTATTGGAAACATTTATTTTGCTTAAACAAAGACATGTAATTTAAGTTGGGTTTTATTTACAAAGGCATGTTTTATATAAATTATATTTGGGCTTTTCCGAAAATACGACACGTTTGACAAAATTTTTCTTAGTGACATACCAGATCCGGTTGTAGTGTTTGGGCCGGGTTTGGGGTGTTACAAAAAAATTTTAGGATAAAATAGCTTTGGATTATTAATTAGAGGTCCTTAAATAGAAATTTTCCCAATTTATATTTTTTGGACGAAAATGGACATGAGTTAGTAAATTTTAAAACTTTAGCAAAAAGGGCATTTTGGTTATTTGGCTAATTAATGATTAAAAAGGTTGTAATATGTCAAAATTCATGTTCATCTTCATCAAGCTTGGCTGAAATTTTGAAGAACTCCATAGCTAAGGTTTGTTCAATTTTTCAAGCTCATAGTAAGTGCATCCTAGCCTCGTTTTTAATATTCCTCAAATTTTTGAAGTCCTCGTAACATAATTTAGCTATTTTTAGCTATAGTTTGAGCTAGGATCCATGTTCAAAAATATACCCATGTATGACATGCATGTATTTTGATGTTTCAAAAAAGATTATGAAAGCTTGGTGTGGAATAAACATCTTTTTCTAAGTGAATTTCATGAAAATGGCATGTAAGGACTAATTTGTAAAAGTCATGAAATTGGTCATACATGAGTGAAATAGTGAGAATTGAATATTGCTATAGTTGAGAAAATGAATCAGCTAAGCATGAAACACAAGAAAGTTGAATGAAAATCACTTTACGAGCCTAGGGGCAAAAGTGTAAATATGAGAAAGTTTAGGGGCAAAATGGTAATTTTGCCAAAGTATGAGTTATGAGTCAATTTAGTCAATGTGAGTATTAAATGTGTTAAATTATTATTATAGATCAAGAAAAAAAGAACCCCAGATCGGAACTGAGGCAAGAACAAAGTTGTGGACTAAATTGACTATCTTTATACATTTTTCATATCGAGGTAAGTTTGTATGATTTTTTAAGCTTCATGAGTATTTTTATTGAATTTCTTATTATATTATTATTTTGAATTGTTTCCATGAAGTTGTTTAAATATGTTTAAACAAGGAAATTAATGAAATTAAGTACATGAAAGTCCCAATTGAAGTTCGATTACTGAGGATGCTCAATCTATAACATGAGACAAGAAAGTCCGTATAAGACCATGTCAAGACATGATATTAGCAATAAAGTAAAAAGATCATGTAAGTTCACCAAGGCACGGCATTGCTGAGTTTCTAAAGCAAAGAGATCATGTAAGTCGAAGACAAGTCTTGGCATTAAAAAGTTATCATGATATAAAGTTCCCATGTAAGTCTAAGCCAAGGCATGGCATTGGTGAGTTCCCAATAAAATATATCATATAAGTCCATGACAGGTCATGGCATTGAAATGTTATTACGAGGCAAAGACCCATATAAGTCTAAGCCAAGGCATAGCATTGATGAGTCTTTAAAGTGAAGATATCATGTAAGTCCATTAGTAGAATTTTCCTACAATAATAGTTTTCAGTCAAGCTTAAAGATGGCGCCTTATTAGGCTTTATATGGGCGTAAGTGCCGAACGCTTTTATATTGGACTGAACTCAAGGAAAACCAAATTCACGGGGTTGATTTGGTTAGAGAAACTAAAGAGAAGGTGAAGGTGATTTGAGAGTTTTTAAAGGCTGTTTCTGACAGACAAAAATCTTACTCATATTTAAAAAGAAAAAAGATAGAGTATCAAGTCGGTGATAGAGTTTTCTTGAAAGTGTCACCATGGAGAACCGTTCTTAGATTTGGCCAGAAAGACAAGTTGAGTCCACATTTTATTGGATCACATAAGATTACTGAGAGAGTTTGGCCGGTAGCCTATCGATTGGGCTTGCCGTCTGAGTTAGAGAAGATACATGATGTGTTTCACGTGTCTATGTTGCGACACTACCGATCAGACCCTTCGCATGTAATTACACCAACAGAAGTGGAGATTCAACCCGACATGAATTATAGTGAAGAACTGATTAAGATTTTAGCTCAGAAAGTCAAGCAGCTAAGAAATAAGAGTGTCGCTCTTGTTAAAGTATTGTGGGAAAGACATGGAATAGAAGAAGCTACATGGGAACCGGAAGAAACCATGAGAAACAAGTACCCAAACCATTTTACTGGTAAGATTTTCGAGGACAAAAATCCCTAAGAGGGAAATTGTAACAGCCAGATTTAGGGCCTAGTCAGAATAGTGGTGCAAGACCACAAATCTGAAGTAGAAAAATGAGTTTTTAGGGTTTATGAGATGTTTGCATGATATTATGAAAGCTTCATGAAGAAATTTTATTAAATTGTGATTGAATGGTCCATTAGGACTAAATTGCAAAAGTTGCAAAATATGAGATTCTAGAAGCTTTTAGTATGAAATAGCTTTGGATTATTAATTAGAGGTCCTTAAATAGAAATTTTCCTAATTTCTAATTTTTGGACAAAAATGGACATGAGTTAGTAAATTTTAAAACTTTAGCAAAAAGGGCATTTTGGTCATTTGGCTAATTAATGATTAAAAAGGTTGTAATAAGCCAAAATTCAGGTTCATCTTTATCAAGCTTGGCCGAAATTTTGAAGAACTCCATAGCTAGAGTTTGTTCAATTTCTCAAGCTCATAGTAAGTGCATCCTAGCCCCGTTTTTAATATTCCTCTTATTTTGAAGTCCTCGTAACATGATTTAGCTATCTTTAGCTATAGTTTGAGCTAGGATCCATGTTCAAAAATATACCCATGTATGACATGCATGTATTTTCATGTTTTAAGGAAGATTATGAAAGCTTGATGTAGAATAAACATCTTTTTCTAAGTGAATTTCATGAAAATGGCATGTAAGGACTAATTTGTAAAAGTCGTGAAAATGGTCATACATGAGTGAAATAGTGAGAATTGAATATTGCTATAGTTGAGAAAATGAATCAACTAAGCATGAAACACAAGAAAGTTAAATGAAAATCACTTTACGAGCCTAGGGGCAAAAGTGTAAATATGAGAAAATTTAGGGGCAAAATGGTAAATTTTCCAAAGTATGAGTTATGAGTCAATTTAGTCAGTGTGAGTATTAAATGAGTTAAATTGTTATTATAGATCAAGAAAAAAAAGCCCGGATCAGAACTGAGGTAAGAAAAAAAGTTGTGGACTAAATTGACTATCTTCATACATTTTTCATACCGAGGTAAGTTTGTATGATTTTTTAAGCTTCATGAGTATTTTCATTGAATTCCTTATTATATTATTATTCTGCATTATTTCCATGAAGTTGTTTAAATATGTTTAAATAAGGAAATTAATGAAATTAAGTACATGAAAGTTCCGATTGAAGTTCGATTACTGAGGATTCTTACTC
Source organism: Gossypium bickii (assembly GCA_025503065.1). Taxonomy (NCBI): domain Eukaryota; kingdom Viridiplantae; phylum Streptophyta; class Magnoliopsida; order Malvales; family Malvaceae; genus Gossypium; species Gossypium bickii. The sequence goes on along the minus strand of CP106721.1, from coordinate 58,209,164 downwards.
TATAACATGAGACAAGAAAGTCCGTATAAAACCATGTCAAGACATGGCATCGGCAATAAAGTAAAGAGATCATGTAAGTCCAAGCCAAGGCATGTTATTGATAATTTTCTAAAGCAAGGAGATCATGTAAGTCCAAGACAAGTCTTGGCATTGAAAAGTTATCATGATATAAAGATCCAATGTAAGTCCAAGCCAATGAATGGCATTGGTGAGTTCCCAAGCAATGATAGTCCAAGCCAATGAATGGCATTGAAATGTTATTACGAGGCAAAGACCCATATAAGCCCAAGCCAAGGCATGGCATTGGTGAGTCTCTAAAGTGAAGATATCATGTAAGTCCATGTCAAGACATGGCAACGGTAAGTTTCCAAGGAAACACCCAAGGAAGACTTCGTGTAAGCCCATGTCAAGACATGGCATCGACACCAAGTTAAGAGGTCCCATGTAAGACCATATCTAGGATATGGCATTGGCATCAAGACATTTTTGTGATACATTTAGTATCCTCCGTTATTTTGGTTAATTCATTAGGCAAAAGAGTAAAGAATGAATGAGATAACAAGAAAGTTAAGCATGTAAAGCTTTTATCAAGTCAGAGTTGAATAAGAGTATTATTCAAGTTAAGAAAGATGAAGTTTGAGTTTATGCTTACATTAGCAAAGAACACTAATTTATATGATTAAGTAATACAGGTATCTTGTTTACATTACAAGCATGAGACGAGTAAGTAACATGAAATGAGTATGAATAAGTAAGAGTAAGTAAGCTCAAGCACTTTAGATTTGTGATGCTATTGTTTTATGATGGATGAGTTATGTCAAGTAATCATATTGCTATATGCATTACATGCAAACTTACTAAGCTAAATGCTTACCTCTTTATTTATTTCTTTCCTTGTAGTCCCGCCAAGCTAACTCGTGGATCATTGACGTCGGAGCTCGGAGCACACTATCAATCACTATTTTGGTATAGCCAAGTTGTTTATATTAAGTATGGCATGTATAGAAACCATTTCATTTGAAGTTATGTTTAAGAGGAACCAAAGTGTTAGTTATCAAGTTTATTTTTCTTATTGTATATGGCTAAAGAGATGGGCAAATATTTACTAAGTTTATATATATCAATGTCGATGAATTATGCATTATTGTTCATGTTTTGATGAAGTATTGAGTTGTTGAATTGGGTATATGACTGATCTTGATTTCAGGGTGGTAATTGGCTTGGAAAATAACCTCTAAGCATCCATATGGGTAGTCACACGGACGTGTGACTAGGCCGTGTGTGATACACGATCAATCCACATGGGTGTGTTAATAGGCTGTGTGTCCCCTGCATGTTAGTGTTTTAAGTTAGAATAGACCATAGGCTAGCCACATGGGCGTGTGCGTAGGCCATGTGAGATAGCCAGTATCCACCACGGGTGTAGAACACAGGCTTGTCATTGAGTACACGGGCGTGTCCATAGTCACACGGGCGTGTGACCCCTATTTTGATGAAATGTTTTCTAAGTTCGTAAAAGTTTCCGGATGTGAGTTTAAGGCCTCTAAGAAAGAGAATTTTTTAAATCAAAACGAAATTTTATAGCCCATAAGTACACATTTAAGCATGTTTCAAGTATGGTAATGTCTCGCATCCAGTCCTAGCTTTGGACTCGAGTATGGGGTGTTACAGTCCCCATCCTCAAGCTTATATTGCAATACTTGAAGTAGTTGGTGACAATGCTTGGTATCTTAACTCTGGAGCAACACATAATCTTACTCATTCAACTACTTCAATAGGTGAAAGTACTCCCTACAATGGTCTAAGTAATGTGTATATTGGTAATGGCATAGCCCTTCCTGTTAAATCTACTGGTTAGTCATCTTTGCTTACTTGTTCATGATTGTTATGCATGAGAGCTTTGTTGTTTTTACCTAGTATAAGCAAAAACCATTTATCTGTGTCCAAGTTTATCAAGGACAATTAAGTGATGTTTGAGTTTTTCCTACCTAGTGTCAAGTTCATGATTTGAAAACCAGGGAGATACTTCTTCAAGGATCAGTGCATAATGAGCTTTACATGTTGCACTTAAATGGCTCTTCCAAGACTATTTTGCCTTCTAGCTCAACTTAGTGTTTTATTGCTAATATAATTGTTCCTTTAAGCATATGACATTCTAGACTAGGACATTCATGTATTGTCACACTTGAAAAGGCACTACACCATTGTAATATACCATTTAGTTCAAATAAAGAGTCCATTAATTATGTTGCTCGTCAACTAGGGAAAGAGGTTAATTTTGTAACACCCCTAACCCATACCTGTTGCCAAAACAGGGTTGCGGAGCATTACTGAAATATACAACATTTCATATTATTTAACATTTATACCATAAATCAATCATAAAATCCCTTATGTTAGCCCTCTAGGCCCAAAATATACATTAGAAACAAGTTGGGACTAAACTGAGTTCTCAGAAAATTTTTCCAAAGTGCAGGAGGCACACGCCCGTGTGTCTTACATGGTCAAGAGACACGCGTGTGTCTTAGGCCGTGTGGACGATCGTGTCCCAGCCCATGTCCAAATTAGGGTGCTCACTAACTTGAGTCACACAGCCAAGCCGCACGCCCATGTGCTAGGCCGTGTGAAAATACCTGAGCATTCTGTTTTGAATTTTAAAGATGTAGGGGACACATGGCAAAACCACATGCCCATGTGCTAGGCCGTGTGTAACACATGGCTGAGACACACGCTCGTGTCTCTGTCCATGTAGACAAAAAAAAGCCATTTCTAAGGCCACATTTCTCACCCAATTTGTCTTCCGCATACATTAACACTTCAACATATTTACAAGCCAATATAAAACATTCAAATCAAGCCAAAACCAAGTTTTATGCATGACATATCATTACCTAGGTTCAAGTATCCAAACTTATGAAAATACCTTACATACATATAAGCATGTTTTACCAATTATACTATCATAAACCAATATTCCAATATGCCTATATGATTTCATCATTCATCCATTTCAAACACACATCAAGCATATTAAGACCATTTTACATATCAAAACATACCAAACATAAGCCATTCAAATGGCTATTATCAACCAAAAATTTACATGCCAACATTTGGCCAATTTATCCTATACATGCTATTATAACTAAAGTTAATTTACTACATATATATATTTATATATATATATGTATATATATATCGAAATGGGTCGATGGATAGTGTGATGCAATCTTCGACCAGCTTCCAACCTTAGCGAACTTCTGAGTTACTATAAAACAGGGAAAATGTAACACCCCTAACCCGTATCCAATGCAAGAATAGTGTTACAGAGCATTACCGAACTTACATATCAACCAATCAAACATTTCATTTTCATAACACGTTTATTATAGAAACCAATCAACCTTATTCATATAGTCCCTAATACGAGCTCTCGAAGCCCAAAATAAACATTAAAAATAGTTTGGGACTAAACCGAGTACTCAAGAAATTTTTTAGAAAACATGTAAAATTTTCAAAGTTGCAGAGGACACACGCCCATATGGCCAGACCATGTGTCTTACATGGCCAAGAGACACGCCTGTGTCTCAGGCAGTTTGGGCAATCGAAATGGCCTCACACGCCCGTGTGTCAGGTCGTGTGCTAGGCTGTGAAAATTGAAGGGTATATTGACTTGTTCCACACGACCAAGCCACACGCCCGTGTGCTAGGCCATGTGAAGCTACTAGCTTGTTTTATATAGAAGTTATAGGGGACACATGGTCGTGTCACCTGGCCGTGTGTCATACATGGCTGAGATACACGCTCATGTCTCTGCTTATGTGGACAAAAATAGGCCATTTTCCAAGCCATATTTCTCACCCAAATTTGTACCAACTTAAGTAAAAAATTTGAATATGACCAAAATCAGCCAAAATCATGCTTAAAACATGCAACATCATCACATACAACCATGATGCCTATAGGCACCTCAATTGACCATTTATAAACATGCCAATTATGTATCCCAAACTTACCTAAATGGTCAAACACATATATGCATCATTTTACCAAAATTTAACATATATGCCACTTATCAAGCTCCACTATTTAGTGCCCAAAATATCAACTCACAACTAGCACATTCACATGATAAACATACACCAATTATGATAAGGCCATTTACATATAGTCATAACAAAATATACCTATAACACAAGCCAAATCAAAAGGCTAACAAACTAACAAACATGTAGGCTATCATTAGCTAAAATAACCTATACATGCCATTATAACCAAAAATTATAAAACCATAAGTACCAATAAATAGTGTGCCCAAACGAGCTTCCAATATCTAACTACACAAATAAATTAACACAAAGTAAGCATGTAATGCTTAGTAGGTTCGTAACTCAAAAATAAAGTTTACCACTTCAATTTATAAGCGTAATCCATTTAAGTCAATCAAACGTGTCTTGGCCTTAGCCTAAACAACAATAGCCTCTCAATTTTAAATATCACTGTAACTAGCCAATTTATCTCAAAACATCGTGACATAAGTACACACTACTTATGTGCATTCATAACTCAAGCATATGGCTAAACATATTTCAATCATCCAAAAACCCATACCTTTCCATATTTTCATAGCAATTCTAATTTTAGCATTTGCCGATCTTTCATTCTTTTCATACCCATTTAATCACAATTTAATTAAGTGAAACAAGGTATATCACAACCAACTTGGCCTAAAAGCCTAACATATAATTATCAACCAAGTTAGCCATGCATTCATATAAAAACTGAAAATCATGTATGAGTTCAACAATTGTTTAAATTCCATGTACATGTAACATCTATACCATGTAATGCATGTAAATACCTGTACTAGTTCGTATCGAACTCATATAAACTTGTAACTAAATTTTGCCCATTGAATCACTTAGAATAATATCGGATACGGGGGTACCTCGCACATTATGTGCCAACATGTAAATTAATTTACCATTAATAGGTTCCATTTATTAGCCAAACACAAAAACAATCAATATTAATATGAAATTATAACTTAACCAAATAAGATTTTAGTTCCTTCGATAATTCAATTAACCTTATCGCAAGATCTATTAGCGACGTGGCACCCGGTGCCTAGCGATAAACCGTAGAGGAGGTTGCACCTAGCGCTAGTCGGATTAATCGACGGTATTGAATGTGAGCCCGGCTTTAATTGGATAAACCAACGATATTTACACCCAGTGCTAGTCGGGTATACCAACCATGATACTTGTGAGCCCAACTCTAGTTAGATAAACCAACGATATTTGCACCCAGTGCTAGTCGGATAAACCGATGGTTATGTGGCCAGCACTAGTCAGACAAGCTGATAAAGATTGAGCCCAGCGCTAGTTAAATATATCGACGATTGTACAATTATTTACTTCCATAAATTCCTCATTCATTTTCCTTAACATTAATTCCCTAATATGCATACATTTTATATCAAGAGCTAATTTAGCATTAATTAATTTAAACATTAATTAGAAATAATATTAAGTTCAAGTCCACAAACTTACCTCAAACTCATACGGAGATAATAGTCGCTTAATCCAATACTTTATCTTTTCCCTGATTTAAATCCGTACGTTGCTTTTCTTGATCTATATAGTCAAATTTAACTAATTCAAACCCCATTCTATTCAATTCAATCTACAAATCATGTTTTACAAAATTACCATTTTGCCCCCATACTTTTAATATCTTTACAATTTAGTCCCTAGGCTCAGAAAATTAAATTCATTCAATTTTATCCCTACACAAGCCTAGCCAAATTTTATAAATGCTTATAACAGCCCATATATTTCACAATTTCACACTTTTACCACACAATTCATCAGATTTCTCAATTTAACCCCTCATTGATAATTTCATTAAAAATTCCTTTACAAAAGTTGTTTATCTAACAACAACCATTATTTTTCTACCATTAAACTTCAAAACCCTAACATATTCATTAATGGAAAAACTCACATACTTTAATAGTTTTGCAAATTGATCCTCGGGTCAGCTAGGTTAAGCTACAACAATCCCAAAAACATAAAAATCATTAAAAATGGGACCAAAAATACCCACGTGCAAGCAAAATAGGGATGGCCGAATGAAGGTTCGTCCATGGCTTCTTTTTCCTTTCATATACGGTTGAAGAAGAAAAGAAAAAGATGATGCCTTTTAATTGTTTTAACCTTTATTGATTATTTACTTATTTAACCTTGAAAACTAACCAAAATTTCAATAATGCCAAACCATTGCCATCCACTACCAAATCTAATGGTATAATTTCCATATAAGGATTTCCACTTTAAAGTTCTATAGTTATTTAATACCTTTAGCTAATATAACTTAAATTTTACACTTTAAGCAATTTAGTCCTTTTATCAAATTGAACAAGTAAACGTTAAAATTTCTTAACAAAAATTTTATACGGTAATACTCTCATGCTGTAGATCATAAAATAATATTAAAATAAATTTTTTGACCTCGAATTTATGGTCTCAACACCACTATTCTAATTTCAATGAAAACGGGCTGCTACAGAAAATAAAACAGAGTAAGAATATAATGCTTAATAAGTTCATATAACAGGAAATTAATTTATCATTATTTCATATATAAGGTAAGTATACAAAAAAAATATCCATTCAACTTGGCCATAGCCTAAACACATATCTATATCACCTTAGCCAAGTATTCACATGAATAAACCATAATCATGGATGAACAAACTCATCAAGTAAATCCTACATTCGTATAACAACCAGTTCATGATTCAATAAATCAAATAATATCATTTCCATATATTTCAGGTTTATACTGGTATAATTCATTTTAAATTCACAATATCTCATGCCAGAACTTTGTCGGTTGAACCATTTAAAATATAGATGGATACATGGGTAGTACACACAAAGTGTACAAAACTGAAATCCGTCAATTCATATTCGGGAGTGCTTATAGGAGCACATAATAGGAAGCTCTCTTTTGAACCATATAACGAGAAGCTAATGTGAGCCATGTAACGAGAAACTCATAAGAGCCATAATCGGGTAGTTCAAACGAGCCAATATCGGGAAGCTCTAGAGAGCCATTAATCAGGAAGGTCATGAAAGAGCCTTTAATCGGAAAGCTCCGAAAAGCCATATATTGGGACACTCATAAGAGTTGCGGTGTGTCCACAACACATTAGGATCACAACCAATCAGAATGCTCCGAAGAGTTATTAATGGGAAGCTCGCAAGAACCATATAACGAGAAGCTCATGAGAGCCAAATATTGGGATGCTCATGAGAGCTAATAATGGGATGCTTGTAACACCCCTTACCCGTATTCGATGCTACGAGGCATTACCAGACATAAATACATGCATTCATACAAAACCAAGACATGAAATCCCACTCAAAGTTAAAACCTTTCATTTGCATTCATATCGTCCCAATTATGGGCCTACGAGGCCCAAAACATACATTGGGGGTGGTTCGAGACTAAACTGAATATTTTTAGAACTTTTGGAAAACTTAGAAAATTTTCATGCTTTGGAGAGTCACATGCCCGTGTGGGTGGGCCGTGTGGTCACACACACCCGTGTGGCTCTAGGACACGCCCGTGTTGCAGGTCGTGTCCAAGATAGGGGACATTCTTTTTATGACGTCATGAACCAAATAAGGTCACATGGCCAAGGCACACGTCCGTGTCCTTAGGCTGTGTCTTTCACATGGCTGAGACACACAGCCGTGTCTCTACCCGTGTGTTTACTACTGGGCATTCTATTTTGCATTAGGGTGCAGGGGACACACGGCCAGATCACACGCCCATAGGGGCAGCCCGCACGACCTAGACTCACACCCGTGTGTCTACCCGTATGGACAAAAACAATGCTATTTTCCAAGCCATTTTGCCACCCTCACTTGTACACATTCACACAACGTCACATGTCATCCTCATATCATCATTTGTCATACTAAATCTTCACATTTAGCTCATGATAACCATACTAGCTTCACATTCACAAGAGGGGATTAACACATGTATAAACATATAATCAACATAAGCTATCATTCATGGCTATATTCAAATTGAATCATAAACCATTTTAGGCCAACACATTTGGCTACATTAACAATGACTTAATTAATCAAAAGACAAAGTCCCTATACATGCCATATCTCAAGAAGGCTTGAGTACTTATACCCAAAGTGACAGCTTGATAGTGTGATAGCATCTCAGGCGATCTCCAACCCGAGCTAGCTAAATTAACCTAAAGGGAGGGCAGTAAGCAATAAAGCTTAGTAAGTTCATATGCAAATAAAACAACTATTGACATTAATTTATTTTACCCAACCATAAAGATATTATAATACAATTAGCATTTAATCTCATGATTATCGCTTAATCATTCATAATGCCTTAATCTTTTATCTTATAAATACCATTTACGTGCCTTGGCATTAGCCTAACCACCATAGTCTCTCCATTATAACTTATCACATTATTTAACAAGTTATTTACATCCTCTTAATCACAAACATCATTTATGAGTAATCATAATTTCAACATATGGTTTAACCACATTTAATTTGTCAAAGCTCGTATCATACTATATTCTTACAGTGACTTTATTTGGTAATTATGCCTGTCTGTCCTTTCTCTCATATCCAATGAAACACAAATTTAAATAAATAAATTGTACTATATTACAATTCAATTTGGTTCATAAACCTATCATATGATCATTATCAAATCTTATCATGTATCCAGTCATCATGAATGTAGATCACTAATCACAAGGTTATCACTATTTCACAAGTATAACTTATTCGTGTACATTCTTCCCAAGAATTCATCATATATCAAATTCACTTCACATGAGTTCTATGTACATACCTGTACCACTCGTAACATTGTCACATACTTTCTCATTTTTAACGTCCCCGTTGAACCACTCGAAATGCTAAAAGATACTTGAGAATCTCATACATATAATATCGTATCAACGCCATATCCCCGATATGATCTTACATGAAATATCATATCGACTCCATGTCCCTGACATGGTCTTATACGAAATCACATACCAAGGCCATATCCCAGATATGGTCTTATACGAAACCTTAGTAACCTTAGTTTCATGACATTTGTATTCTATCCATTCCTAAGGTTCAATTGGGGATATTTATTCCTCAACATTTCGTCAAAATTGTTATTAATCAATTTTATAGTGACAATATACAATTCATGTTATATCAAAATATTAAATACATAACATAAGGTTATATTTTTTACACATGAACTTACCTCGATTCCAAAATGGCAAAAAGGGACCTAACCTTCAATTATTCGTTTTTTCCCAGTTCTAGGTCTGAACCTCATTTTATTTGATCTATAACATTACATTTAGCTTAATTATTAGTCACATTATTCATTGTGACCCAAAAATCATACTATGGAAAAATTACATTTTTACCCCTAACTTTGTCATATTTACACTTTTGCCCCTAGGTTCGTAAAATGAAATGTGTTCAATTTCTTTACTACCCATGCATAGTCGAACCATTTTAATGCTTATAGCAACCCACGTTTTCCATAAAATCAAAATTTTAACACATATTTCTTAACTTTTACAAATAGGTCCTCTTTGACATTTTTACCGAAAATCACTTAGTAAAAGTCATTTCTCTAACCATAAACATCCATTTTCTACCATTAAACATCAAAAAAATGCATGTCACACATGGTTAAATTTTTAATCATGAACCCTACTTTAAAATAATGGTAGAAATAGGTAAATTGGGTTACAAGGACTTAAAAAATGCAAAGAACATCAAAAACTGGGCTATGATGCATTTACTATAGAGCTTGGAAAGCTTGGCCAAACCCAAACCATGGCTTCTCTTCTAATTTTCGGTTAGAGGTAGAAGATGAGCATAATTTTGGCTTTCATTTTCCCTTTTTAATCTTTTATTTACCAAATGACTAAAATACCCTTAATGCATTTCTTTGAAAATTTACCTAACTATGTCCATTTTTGTCCAAAAATTATCCAATGGTGTAATTACCATATAAGGACCTCTAATTTAAAATCTCAATGCAATTGGACACCTCTAGCTTCTAGAACTCAAGTTTTGCACTTTTTTACAATTTAGTCCTTTTGACTAAATTGAGTGCCCAAGCGTCAAAATTTTTGAACCAAATTTTCATGAAATCACTCTATGAAATTGTAGACCATAAAAATATAATAAGAATAAATTTTCTTACGTCGACTTTGTGGTCTCAAAACCACTATTCCGACTTGGCCCAAAATAGAGCTATTACAACTCTCCCCCTTTAGGGATTTTTGTCTCCGAAAATCATATCAGAAAAATTTGCTTCCAAATCTCATGAATCATTTTCACTAATTTCTCAGAATCACAAATCAATTTTAGTCTCATATATCTCTTTCCAATAGCCTTTGAACTTTAGTACACAATGCCGGAGTACACTGTCAAAATCCGAACTACTCTCTTAAACTTATCATTGATATAAAAATAATTTACTGTGCCCAAATGTAATTGCATTCTTAGAGTTCCTGTAGCTTATCCCATAATTGTGATATACCCTCCGAATCTCCATCTGGCGTAATGGAACTGGCACCCTGCTCAATCGTATAATCTCAGAAACATCTTGCTCTCTCAGGAACACATAGTTTAGTTGATATGTTAAATAAGAACTCTGTATATATTGAAATGATCATACGAATCTTTGCCAAACAATTAACCACAATCCAAATAACATATTTCTTTTCGAGAATTATGACAATCCCGATTTAAAATCTGTAGCATTTTCATCTCATTTTCATCCTAGAATCATCACCGACTGTAATAGTCCTGAATACTCTTGAAATTCAGCTTTTACCTGTCGAAAAATCGACATTTGAACACATATTCACATATAACATGTAAAATACACAATTACCAGAATACCAACTTCATATGACTGCACATTTCATTGCTCTCTAGATGAACAAGCAAGCCATTACTGTGAACTTTATAAAAATATTTCTACATAGGTTCTTGATTCATCAATGCGCAAATTCCAATAACAAGAATCATATCCGACCTGAATTTCGGCATCAGAAGTAAACTCATTATGATTTCATTTAGATTACTATTCACTACCACATTTCTGAGCTTCTCAATTTCGTAAAGAAAACTTCGCTTTATCATTAATATAGCTAGAATTAGGCCATCATCAAATAAAGTTTGTAACGCCCCAAAAAATTAAGTCTTTAATTTTTGCATGATTTGACATAAGTTGCTTTTTTGCTTTAATGGCTAAGTGATTTGGGTGTATATGGAAGTGTTTGAGAAGTCAGGGTTCAAATCTTGGCTTTTATAGAATTTTTAGTTTTGCTCTTAAATGAATCTGGACATTGGCATATAGACCTTATAAATAATAGTGCTTTTTTTTATGACAAAAAGAGCTTGTGGTCTAGTGGCAAGATGGCGTGTTATGTAACTGTGAGGTCTGAGGTTCAAGTCCTGGGTTGCGCAATGGAGTATTTATTTTGCTGCTTGAGCTGTGTAGGTAGTGGAGTTGGACTGAAACACAGCTAAGGGGAGTTTGAATAAAATTTGAAGGGAGTTGTTGGGGGAGTTGAGGAGAAATCGGTGGAGTAATTCAAGGAGGGATAAGGGGAGAGATACTAGGAGAAAATCAAGGAGTTTGATTGAGAGGAAGTGTTGTACCGGTTGGGAGAACTCTAGCTTTTAGAATTCGGCTGGGGAAAATGTTATATCTGTCGAATTCTCCTTTTCTTTTCTTTCATTTATCAGGTTTTGGGTTTTTTCGGTTTCAATCCTAGCTGATTCACTCTTCTCCCTTGTTTTCATTTTATTTTTTCAAATCTGGCTAAATAGTGTATCTCTCCTTCCTTTCTCTATTTTTCTTTCGGTATTCTTCTGTTTTTAGGTTTGGCCGACTGTTGCCGTACTCTGTTGTGGTGTTGTGGTTTCGGTATTGCAGGAGTTTTGACGAATTGGTAAGTACTCATAAGTTCCCTCTTTTGATTCTCTGTTATTTCTTTATGTGCTCAAATCTATTTTTTTCTATCTTTTTGGATAGCCGAATGATCCTTCTTACATGTTCTAATTGTGATTCTTGTCTTTCCTTGCGATGTGGTGGTTTGTTGGGTACTAGGTACTTCAGTGAAGTGAAGGGGTGCAAGTGACTGAAGCAATAAAAATCATTTTCGTTCATCGTTCAGTTAAGGTAAAAGCATTATCTTGGTTTTTTTAAGCATAGGCTGAATATCCCTATGTTTCTGCAAGTTTGATATTCATGGATTTAAGCCACTTGTGAATGATTCTACCTGTTGAGATCTGTTGTTATTGTAGTAAGTCGGCAAGTAGCGTTCGATCGTTTTAGTCAGTGATATAAGAGGAGTAAATTGCATAGTACTCAATCAAGGGTGGGTGCTTGAGAAACTTGGAGCGGTTGCGTAAACAAGTGTGTATTCACACTATTTCAACTGTAGAACGGTGAAAGTCGAAAAGCCGAAAAGCCGAAAAGCTGAAAAGCTGAAAGATTGGGCTTGGAGGTTATATAGGCGTGCGAATGCTCGTGTGGTCAAATAGAGCACATGAATCACGGGCATGTGACTGTAGAGGCCTCTATGAGCATTTTCATGGGCTTAGGTTGTAATGGGCCACATTGGGCCAGAAAGAGGCTATAAGGGCCCAATGGCTCGTGGGCCCTACACGGATGAAATCCACGATTTGTGGAAAATACTGGACTGGGCTATATAGGTCTCATAGCCGTGGCGAAATCTGGGCTGAACGGGCCGCACGAGTGTATGGGCCCACTTGGGCCGAGTAATGGGCCTTGGGCCCATTTACACTGTTATGACCATTTAGGTTACTAGAGTCGCTCGAGGCGACTGCGGACCTCCTGAGAGGTCGATACCTACACTGAGACCTCAAAGTAGGTAAAATGACCAAAATACCGTTAAAGGGTGAAATGATTATTTTACCCCTAATAGATGGAAATGATCGTTATGCCCCTAAAGGTAGGTTGACTGATGTGTTCATGATTTCTAGATGACTATTACTGAGTATGACATTCTGCATACACGTATGATTTATGACATGGCATACTGCATGGGGTTGGGATACTATTATGGAGGAAGTATACTGTACTGGTGGCTTTGCCACATATACTGTTACTGGCAGCTTTGCTGCGATATTGGTGTGTTGGTTAGGTGGGTCGATTTTTTCCCCACATGGTGTGTTGGTGGTACGGAGTGGTGTGTTGGCTGGATTAGGATGGGTTGCATTATTACACTGTACTGATATGGTATCGGGCTAAGGTCCACATCATATCTTGATTGGGCTAAGACCCATACTGCATTTGTTACTAAATAGAGGCTCGAAGCCTGCAGCATTATCGCATGTTGTATACAGACTAACTGATAGGTGATTACACACTGAGTTTTTCATAAACTCACCCTTTCTTTTTAACTGTATAGGTAATCCTCAGCCGTAGGCGCTTTGGTGCTGTGAAGGGCTCGGAGGTGGCCACACAACTACAGTTGTTCTACACTTGCTTTCATTTAAATTTAAAGTTTGTGTTGGGTTTTGTTTATGTAATAAGGCCATTTATGTTTGTTTAAATTTTTAATTGGGCATTTGCTTACTTATTTTAAACTGTTAGTTTAGGAGAAGATGAATTTTCAAAATAATTAATGTTTTCAAAGACACGAAATTTAAACATTAGAGTTTACAAAAGCTTTCGTGATTTTAAATCAACCTATTATAAAAATAGCAGCTAATAAGGCAAACGTTTTGACTAGATGATTTGTTAAATAATAAAGGGGCTTTAAACTTAGAAACGAGTTTTTACCAACAAGTCCAATTTTCGAAAGACACTTCCATGTGACACCCCAGATTCGTCCATAACGTCTAGGCCGGGTTTGGGCTGTTACAAAGTTAATCATGTATCCAACTCTCACAAAATAAACAAATTTCTATTCAAGCTTTTGTAACCATACTTTTTTTTTTCAAAAGGTAAATCGATAATTTCTCAAAATCTTTCAATATCTAAATCCATTGACAATGTCTTAAACTTCAGATCTTTTTCTGTAACATTAAATACTTTTTACCATTAGAACCAGGAAACATATGAATTTTCCGTTGAACACGCTATATCATCGAATTCAAAATACTGACATAACAGTGGTCGTCTTCAATTCACCAGTCGAACAGTTCTTTTTAGTGTGACTTTAATCATCTAAACATGCAAACCATCGTTTCACATTTTTGTATTAAAACATATTCTAATCTGTTCAATAGTACATCATTAAAAAGTCGTCGATTCTTTTATCAATTTAGGCTGAACTCAGAACTAGTGTTTCGATTAATAATACTTTTAACTGTTTCCAACTTTGTTAACATGCAAAAATCACTTAAACTTTCATAATTATGATGACTTTATCAAACGGTACAACTTTAAATCGTAATAACATTATTCGACTAGAATAATTCAATAGACATATCTCCGTATCATACTTTCTAGAATATCAATTCTTCATTCAGACTGTACATCAATATACTCGTGAATGTACAAAATTCATTCTTTTATGAGCATATACTTGAACACACATAACCCAAATCACATTTCAATTGGCTAGCTTGTTCTGACAAAACAACTAAATCGATTACAACTATCAAATAATAGCATATCAACATGGTCCTGTCTTCATGTTATTAAAACAATTCATACATGTAATCTTTCAAAATTCTCTTATCATGCTTTTGAAGACCTTTACCATCACATTGGTTCAAAGAAACAAAGATATTCCAATTGAATGCATTGACTTATATTAACTTACCTGAGAAAAGAAGTCCATCATACAAATTAGAGCTTGTGATTTCACCATTTATACTATTACAGATATCAATTCCTTTAACAAAAATTAAAGAATTCCAGGTACCAAAATCACCACGTTTCTATGATCGAACCAGAAACATGATCATAATGACATAGTTATCACAATTCAATGAACACATTTCAAAAATGAGCCATGATTAATAATTTACGAAGTATGAATAATAGGAAAGATGCCATACCGAAAAACAATAATTCATAAGAAAATAATAAATTCCGGATGATTCCTCAGAGAAAACCAGAAGAAAATACCGCTAATAAACCAATCAGACCAATAGTGCTTTCATCTAGTATTAGAGTTAGCTAACATTTTCACATGACAGGAATTTCATCAGAAAACAAACAATCACATATATATCTAAGGATAACAATTATATAGAATACCCAGAAGAGGTCATTGTAGTTCATTCAACTATAACTGTCACACGAAAACATCTTTACAGCTCAAATATCATTTCACTGACTAATCCTGTCATCATAAACCCCGTATTATTCCATTCACTAATGAACATCGATTCGAGAAAATTTCAATAAATACATACTTTAGACTTCATGCTCAATTGAGTCGAATAGCCGAGATTAGCTTCTTCTTTATTCGTGACATTGCATAATCTGTGTAATCTTTAAAACATTCCGATTTTTCTTCTAAAGTTGTTTTCACTTACCAAACTTGTAACACCCCTAAACAGTAACTGTCGTTGAAATAGGTTTAAGAGGTGTTACCGAACAATCAGAACAATTCACATCTATTTCACAACACAAAGTCAATCATCAATCAAACATATTCAAGTACGAGTATATAGTCCCTTATCGAGGTCAACGAGACCTTAAACATGTGTTAGAAAGAGGTCGGGACAAAACCAAACACTTACGAAAGTTTTCAGAAATTTAAATATTCTTCAACACTGCCAAAGTCACACATCCGTATGGGCCGGTCGTGTGCCTCACATGACTACCAAACACACCCATGTGTCCAGGTCATGCCCATACAGAGCATATATACCGACTTGTTCACACGGCCACCAGACACGCCCGTGTGCCATGGCCGTGTGAAATTAAGCTAGCTACTGACTTGGTCACACGGCCACCATGCACGCCCGTGGGCCTCGGCCATGTAACCTGTCTAGACACACCTAGAAGTGACCCTTAAACCGTACGGCAGAGACACACGCTCGTGTCTCTTAGCCATATATGCAAAATAGGCCATTTGCAAGGCCAATCTGCCACCCATACATGGGTTAACCAATAAGCTTCAAAGCAATATCAATTCATGCTTCTAAATGCATCCAAACATACCATTTCATTCATCAATTAATCATCAACAATACCAGTTACTTCTATACCTAATGTCATCACACTTGAGTCAATTCTAAGTAACAACTGTACATCTTAAAACATATATGTGTATATATCAAACATTAGGTAATCCATGCCATAATTCATCTCTAAACCACATCTTTCATCAACCACAAAATCATGAAATATACCAAATTCATAGCTCATTCATAAATTCAACATCATTCAACTTCCAAGCCAAATCACATGGCAAGTATTAAACATTTCAAAACATATCATAACTTCTAGCCTATACATGCCATATTTCAACTATATACATCTTTCCAAAAGTACCAAAATAGATTGTCGAAGAGGTGCTGACGATCCCCGGATCTGAGCTAGCTTTACTGAAACAAATCATCACATAGATTAATTCACAACCACACATAACATACCATCCAAAGCTAATATGCTCAACTAACCATCCATAAACTCATTTATAATTTCATCAACCACATAGGTTCCGAACGTACCTTAGCCAACACTTAGTTATCGATTACACAAGCTACTCAATACTCAATATTCCTTTTCAATCAACTTTCATCACTTCTTCGGTTCAATCACACACTTAGTGCCAAAATCATTAGCGGAAGCTGATTTAACATTGCACACTTAGTGCATCTATGACAAACCGATCTTAAATTGATATCGCACACACAGTGCCAATCACAAAGCAGAAGCTTATATTATTTCGCACACACAGTGCTAATCATCTCGATTACATTTTCGAATACGCACACTTAGTGCTACATAACTCGAGCCCTCACATAGCATTCACAATTCACTAATATCATACCATTCATTTCATGACATTAAACATAGTTTAATACACGTATTATGTCCGAACTTACCTCGGATTGCGAAATACCGAAACAGTCGATTAATCGAGCACTTTATCTTTGCCTCGATCTCGATCTGATCCTCTCCTTTCTTGTTCTATACACATTCAAATTCAACTCATTCAATCACTAATTCATTCGATTTAGTCCACACACACATATTTAGGGCATTTTACAAAATAACCCTTACATTTTCACATTTCGACACTTAAGTCCCTAATTCATCAAATCACCAAATACACACAATTTCAAATCACATATACTTAGCCGAATTCTCCTTTTGTTTATACAAACCCACACATTTCTTTTATTTCACATTTAAGTCCTCCAATTTCTCATTTTCACAATTTACCCCAAATTACTCAATTTCACTAAAATTCAAGGACAAAACATGTTTATATTTCACTATCAACTAACACATAGCTCAAGCATCCATCAATGGCATATCTCAAAATCACCATCAATTTCTAAAATTAAAGCATGGGTTTGAAAGAGCTCGAAGCAACGAACACAAAATTGTAGAAATTATTAAAAACCGATCAAAAATCATACCTTAATCAAGGATACCAATGGTCGAATATTTCAAGCCCAATTTCTTTCTCTTTTTCTACTTCAATTTCGGCAATGGTGGTGAAAAAAATGAACACTTCATGTTTTTATTTTATTTTTATTTTACTAAGTTAACTAATTACTAAACTAGCCTTTTTATTTTCGTTCATTTTCCACTATCCATTGGTATTTTTGTCCATCCACCATCCACCAACTTCACAATGGCTTAATAACAACATAAGGACTCCTCTTTTAGGAAGCCATGAAAAATAGGTACTTTAACAACTAGCACACAACTTTTACATTTTACACGATTAGGTCCTTTTCGCAAATTTAACACACAATCAATAAAATCTTCACACAGAAATTTCACACAGGCTAAATCACATACTATAAACACAGATAATAATTTTAAAACATTATCCTGATCTCAGATTTTTTGGCTTGAAACCATTGTTCTGACTAAGGTCTAAACTGGTCTGTTACAAAACTATTCTCATCTCTGCATACGTTACTCATTGTTTCATCTCTAAACTCTTTAGTTTCACACTTATGAACTTATTCAACTTGATTCTCATAAAATTTCATCATGAAGCAACACTGGTAAGGGGGTGAGGTCGTAAAGCCTCTAACTAGACTCTTATGAATACACACATATGACTTAGCATTCATCATTAATGTAATATCATCATAATCACATAACTCACTCCAAGCAAATTTTCACACTTATTCATGTTACAATATTTTCTATCATCCATAATTTCAAATAGTGAATTTATTTACTCAAGCTCAATATTAATATCTAATTAAATACCCAACATTTAACTCCAATTTCACTTGCCATCACTTGTCAAATTAGAGAACGTCTTACGGGTTTGAGTACGTCGTTTACTTGATGCCATAGTCCAACTATGGTTTTACTCATCATAATGTCATAGCCTAGCTATGGTCTTACATGTCGTCATGATGCCATAGTCCAGCTATGGTCTTACACGAAGTCCCATATCGATGCCAATGCCATGTCCCAAACATGGCCTTACATGGGATCACGTATCGATGCCAATGCCATGTCCCAAATATGGTCTTATATGGGATCACATATCGATGCCAATGCCATGTCCCAGACATGATCTTATATAGGATTACATATCGATGCCAATGCCATGTCTCAGACATGGTCTTACATGGGATCACATATCGATGCCAATGCCATATCTCAGACATGGTCTTACATGAGATCACATATTGATACCAATGTCATGTCCTAGACATGGTCTTACATGGGATCACATGTACTACCATGGTCCAACCATGGGATTGTCCGCAAATTCATCATTGAACAATCGTACTCATCTCCTGCGTTTTACTTAATTTGATCTTCCAGTTCAACTCCCATACTATTTTAATATTTGTGGTTTCATAATAGAGACATAAAACAAAACATTATATATTCTCTAATTTAATAATTAAACATGAGATTAAACTATGTGGGCATACCGATTATACATTATTTAAACAAGTGTACATACACACATATTCCATCCATTGGGTAAGTTTACTTATCATATTCACTTAATTAAATAGGTTGGGCACATAATATCATATGAATGCTATTATACCTGGATGAGCTTATCACAACATAAACTTTCGTTTCATTTCACTTTTTCAGATTTCTCAACTTATGGTTATCTCATTTCGTATATTTACACATGCGTAACATAATTTCTAATCATACCTTTCCAAATTTCAACACATTGTAAGCATATTTCAATCATCTCAATACCATTTTCAGCATTATCGAAAATAGCTCGATCAGAAATCGTCTCTATCTTAACAAAAAAATTTCGTTAGAGCCGGGAGGCATCACACTATCACAAGTAGTAATATGGTATGTATAGCTAGACTCGCATACGTTAGGTTAGTTTGAGAATCGACTAAACCATAGTTCTGATATCACTAAATGTAACACCCCTTACCCGTATTTGACGCTGGAATAGGGTACGAGGCATTATCAGACATAAATACACACATTCATACAAAATCGAGACATGAAATTCCACTCAAATTTAAAACCTTTCATTTGTATTCATATCGTTCCTATTATGGGCCTATGAGGCCCAAAACATACATTGGCGATGGTTCCGGACTAAACCGAAAATTTTTAGAACTTTTGGGAAACTTAGAAAATTTTCATGCTTTGGAGAGTCACACGCCCGTGTGGGTAGACCGTGTGGTCACACATGCCCGTGTGGCTCTAGGACACGCCCGTGTTACAGGACGTGTCCAAGATAGGGGACTTTTATTTATGACATCATCAACCAAATAAGGTCACACCGCCAAGGCACACGCTTGTGTCCTTAGATCTTGTCTTTCACACGGCTGAGACACACGGCCTTATCTCTGCCCTTGTGTTTACTACTGGGCATTATGTTTTGCATTAATTATGGTGCAAGGGACACACGGCCAGATCACACGTCCATGAGGGCAGACCGTGTGTCACACACGGCCTAGACACACGCCCGTGTGTCTATCCGTGTGGACAAATACAAGGCTATTTTCCAAGCCATTTTGCCACCCTCACTTGCACACATTCACATAACATCACATGTCATTCTCATATAATCATTTGTCATACTTAATCATCATATTTAGCTCATGATAACCATACCAGCTTCATATTCACAAGAGGGCATTAACACATGCATAAACATATAATCAACATAAGCCATCATTCATGGCTATATTCAAATTGAACCATAAACCATTTTAGGCCAACACATTTGGCTACATTAATAATGACTTAATTAATCAAAAGACAAAGTCCCTATACATGCCATATCTCAAGAAGGCTTGAATACTTATACCCAAAGTGACAACTTGATAGTGTAATAGCATCTCTAGCGATCTCTAACCCGAGCTAGCTAAATTAAACTATAAGATATAAGAAAGGGAGGGGAGTAAGCAATAAAGCTTAGTAAGTTCATATGCAAATAATAAGCAACTATTGAAATTCATTTATTTTACCCAACCATAAAGATATTATAATACAATTTGCATTTAATCTCATGATTGCCACTTAATCATTCATAATGCTTACTCTTTTATCTTATAAATACCATTTACGTGCCTTGGCATTAGCCTAACCACCATAGTCTTTCCATTATAACTTATCACATTATTTAACAAGTTATTTCCATCCTCTTAATCACATGCATAATATGAGTAATCATAATTTCAACATATGGTTTAACCACCTTTCATTTGTCAAAGCTCGTATCATACTATATTTTCATAGTGACTTTATTCGGAAATTATGCATGTCTTTCCTTTCTCTCATATCCGATGAAACACAAATTTAAATAAAGAAACCGTGCTATATCACAATTCAATTTGGTTTATAAACCTATCACATGATCATTATCAAATCTTATAATGTATCCATTCATCATGAATGTAGATCACTAAGCACAAGGTTATTAATATTTCACAAGTATAACTTATTCGTGTACAGTCTTCCCAAGAATTTATTATATACGGAATTCACTTCACATGAGTTCTATGTACATACTTGTACCCCTCGTAACATAGTCACATACTTTCTCGTTTTTAACGTACCCGTTAAACCACTTGAAATTCTAAAAGATACTCGGGACTCTCATACCTATAGTACCATATCAACGCCATATCCCCGATATGGTCTTACATGAAATATCATATTTGTAACACCCCAAACTCGACCTAGACGTTATGACCGGATCTGGCAGGTCACATAGAAGGGTTGCTTTAAAAACTATCCTTTCGATAAAAGTTAGCATTCTTTTTGAAAACTTCGAGCTTTGTTGTTTGTGAAATTTCGGATGTGCTCTTTAAGGTTTTTAAAAAAAAACGTTAGTGTTATTATTTTGTAAACTGCTTTGGTTATGAAAATTGATTTTGGAACATTTGTGGAAACGTGATATTCTGGCAAACAGTTATTAATATTTTAGGAAAACCCCCATTTAAAACATATAATAATAAGCAATAACAAAAATGAAAGTTTAAAAGAAAATTTAGTCCAATGGCCTTATTACAAAACAATCACCCAAATCAAATAATCTTAGAAATAAGATAAAAACCAAATTTACTGAGTTTCGTGAGGAGCGGCTCCGATAGATGGCCACCCCCGAGTCCTCCGCAGCTCCCAAATCTGCTATCACTGGGGATTACGTGCAATGTTATGGGAAAAGGGGGTGAGTTACAAGAACTCAGTGTGTAATCCCGATTCCAGTCACAGTCATGGTCTCAGTCTGGGTCTAAGCCACATACAGTATCAATTTGGGCTTACGGCCCCAAAATCATGGTAATGCAAACAGAAAATACAGCCCCAACCTAATAGTCCATCCCCTACACTCCACCTGTACCAGCCCTACACTCCATGTGGAGACCAAGTTAACCCACCCAACCCTACACTCCAACAATGCACTCGAGCTGCCAGTATGAACGCAACAAAGCTGCCAGTACCAGTATATGTGGCTTAACCATTGAAATCAGTATATTGTGGCATAGCCACTAGTACAGTACTTCCTCCATCATTATAACCCATCCAATGCAACATGTCATGGCATAATAATCCAGTGTATGCAAAATGTATCATTATGACAATTAATCAAGTTATACACAATCATACCAAATCTGCCCCTAAGGGTATAATAGTATTTTACCCAACGAGGGTATCACAGTAATTTACCCACCGAGGGTATTTCAGTAATTCATCAATTTACGGCTTTTCAATAGCTTACTGTCGCCTTGAACGACACAGGACCCTTAATGGGTCTCTACGAAACTAATGGGTCTAAAATCCATTTTAGGCCCAAATCATGATTTCAGTCTCAGAATTCCAGATTTCGCAACCGCACTTACCCTTTTACGATTTTCCACCAACTTCGCCCATGTAGGCCGGATAGCCCACGGGGCCCGTTATCCTGTACCAGCTCGGTTAGGCCCGTTATAGCCCCAATGTTGCGAGAGTGCTCGTGGCTTAACGACTAACCGTCACCATTCATATCTCGCTTCACCCCTGCGAGCGCTCGCACGCCCGTGTGGCACAGATGTCGATTTTCTAGCTTTTCGACATTTGGCCGTTTCGCAAATCACTACATGCAGTCATTCAGAAGGGTGTGAGATTACACACCTGTTTACAAGTTGCGATACATAGCACCTTTCAAAACACTTGAGATGAAATCGGCTTCGCAGTTAGTCTTTTCGTTCGAATAAACCCAAAACGTGAATACAGGACTAAAGGCTTAACTTACCGACAGATACAAGCCTTCCTTCTAAAGAGAGTATTCGGTCCATGATAACCCGTAAAAGTAACATATTTTAAGCCCACATTTAATATGCTTTTGAATGATTTATCCCTTGATTTATGTAAAAAGGTGCTCTTAATCCTTTCTTTTCATGTCCTATACCAGGAAAGCACCCGAGGATAAAAAGAACATAAAACGGGCCCAAAAAGGAGTAAATGGGCCATATCATGAATTCGACATGGCCTAGCCCGGCGACCACACGGCCGTGCCATGCTTAACATCTAGTACACGGTCTCTCCCCCGATTTACACGGCCTGGAGTCGATCCACACGGGCGTGCTACATGGCCGTGCCTCTGTCATCAGAATGAGCAATTTCAGTTGGAAAAGGATACTTGAGGAGAAAGAATCACATTCCAAGAGCCTATATATACCCCCTAAGTACCATTTTGAAAAGGCGTCAAAGCTAGTCTAAGGAGCCAAGCCGAGAAGGTCAGAGTTAGGAAAAAACAGCGAGGATAGCCAGTTGATCCCTCCCAAGAAGCTGGAATTATACTCAATACGACGGAATTCTCCTTCAATTCCTTCAGGGGGTTTTAAGATTTTCTTATGTTTTGTTTTATCTTTTCTCTTGCGATGTTTTGTTTATTCATTATGAACTAAACCCCTCAAATACCTGAAGGGGATGAAACCTAGATGGATCCTTTTATTTGATTTTTAAGTTATATGATAATTACTTAGTTTGTTCTTAATTATGTTGCTTAATCCAAATCTAATGTGCTTAGGTGAAGGAGGAATAGACCCTGCCTAAGAGTAGATCTAACATAATTAAGCGGAGTTGATCGAACGCCTAGAGATAGGGTTACGAGATTTTGCCGGATTAGGGTGAAACCTAATATGGGAGTCCATTGATCGATTTATTGCTTTCCTAGGGGGTTATTATAAGCGAACGAGAGTTCCACTAACAAACCTAGGGTTAGACGTTATTCGCCTCGAGAGAGGGTTTCATATAGGTTAGGGAGTCTTACTTATCAAGCTAAGTAAAAGAAATCATATAATTTAGGGTTAATTAATAAGTAAAGTCTAGGTGGATTCTTCCTGAAGGTATCATCGTAATCAACTGACTTTTCCTTCAAAGTTATTTTCCTATTCGTCCTTTTTGTCTTTGTGTCCTTAGTTTAGTCTTCGTCAAAAGCAGCTTCACTCTATTTTTAAGGCTAAATAATAAACAAAAAGTTAGTATTAGTACCCTTAGTTCCTTTGGGTTCGATATTCGGTCTTGCCTAAGCTATACTACTGTTCGATAGGTACACTTGCCTTTAATCGTTGTCAGAGTTAGTTTTCAGGTTTGATCATTCTTTTATAAATTTTAAAGCTCTGATTTCAACGATCAAGTTTTTGGCGCCGTTGCCGGGGAACTCAAATAATAAGAAAACTTTATTTTTATTACTTTAGCCATTATTTTTTTATTTTTCAGCAATTTATTTTTATTTTAGGATAAATTTTAATTTTGCTAATTTTTTCTTTCTTGCTTCTCTTTTTAGGTACCTCTAGTTTATGACTAGAAAGAACCCGAGAGGACCTTTAGTATACGAAAGTGATATTGAAGCTACCACTCAAAGGAATCATCAGGAAACCAGGCAAGCCTAAATTACACAGAAAGAGAGGAAGAAGACAGATCCAATCCTATTGAAGGGATGGACGAAAACAACCCACCATTAAGCGATGTAGGAGATCGCAACGCTCCACATACAATGTTTGATTATGCTAAACCACATTTAACCGGAGCAGAATCGAGTATTGTTAGGCCTGCTATAGCTGCTAATAATTTTGAATTAAAGCCTAACACAATACAAATGATTCAATAGTTTGTTCAATTTGATGGTTTGCGGGACGAAGATCCAAACATGCATATAGCTAACTTTTCAGAGTTCTGTGATACCTTCAAAATAAATGGCATTTCTGATGATGCCATACGTCTTCAGTTATTCCCTTTTCATTAAGAAGTAAAGCCAAACAGTGGTTAAACTCGTTACAACGAGGGTCAATCACTACATGGGATCAAATGACCGAAAAGTTTTTAATGAACTATTTCCCACCGGCCAAAATGGCCAAATTACGGAATGATATTTCTTCTTTTGTGCAGATGGATGTAGAGACATTATACGACGCATGGGAGAGATATAAAGATCTCTTGAGGACGTGCCCACACCATGGCTTACCCTTATGGCTACAAGTCCAAACATTCTACAACGGTGTCAACCCCTCAATGAGGAAACTGACTGATTCAGCAGCCGGCGGAACTCTGAATAACTAAACTCCAGAAGCAGCCTAAGAGTTCATTGAGGAGATGTCGTTAAACAATTATCAGTGGCAAGCTTTGAGGACTAAACCAACGAAATCGGCAGGAGTTTTCAACGTCGACACCATGACCATGCTATCAACGTAGCTTGAGATGATGAATAGAAAGCTTGATAGTTTGTGTTCCTCGCAGGTACATCTAGTCATACAGTGTGACGCAAGTGGAATCGTGGTGAATCCTGAGTACCCACCCTACCAACCGGAAGCAGAGAACGAACAGATGAACTATATAGGTAATAATTTTTGATCCAATAATAATCTTTATAGTAACACTTACAATCCAGGTTAGAGGAACCATCCAAATTTTTCATGGGGAGGTCAAGGCAATCAAAGAAATCAAGGGCAACAACCTCCTCAGAACTTCCAAAATCAGCCCTATCCAAGAGAAAAGAAACCACCCTACGAGGAGGAGCTAAAAAAATCAGCAATTAAGAGCAATGAGAGCCGAATGAGTGAAATTGCTAAGTCGGTCAAGGAAATGACTATTGCAGTCAAACAACTCACACGGCTCATGTCAGAACGACCACAAGGACGTCTACCAAGTAACACCGAGATTAATCCAAATGAGCAAATTCAAGCTATCACAGCTCAGGAGAACGAAGAGTTAGATGAACCACAACCAATTCCAGAAAGTAAGGTAGACAAAGGTATAACAGAGGTTGCACAAGAAAAGCCAAAACTGGTAATCAAGGAGTACAAACCTCGTATACCTTATCCCGAAGCATTAAAAAGAGACAATTCAGAAACAGTTCGGTAAGTTTCTTAAACTTTTAAAGAAATTACACATTAACTTATCTCTTCTTGAAGCTCTTTTTTAGATGCCAGACTCGAAGAAATATTTAAGATAGCTCTTGACAAATAAGCGCAAATTAGACGAAGAGCCACACATTGAACTCAACGCAAAGTGCTCAGCAATCCTACAAAATAAACTACCATTAGAAATTAAAAGATCCAGGGAGTTTTACAATTCCATGTTTAATTGGTAGTTTAACTATTGATAATGCGTTAGCTGATTTAGGGGCAAGCATAAATGTCATGCCTTATGCACTGTTTAAACGACTAGGTCTAGGGAAGCCTAAACAAACTAGGATGAGTATTCAATTAGCTGATAAAACTGTTAGAACTCCTAGGGGCATTATTGAAGATGTTCTCGTAAAAATCGATAAGTTTGTTTTCCCAATAGATTTTATTGTTTTAGACATAGATGAGGATAATTTAATTCCCTTAATTTTAGGAAGACCTTTTCTAGCAACTGCCAGGACTAAAATTGATGTTGCCACAGGAGAACTCATACTTGGTTTAGGTGACGAATCAATCGGTCTTCAAGCTCTTGATTCGGCCAGGGCAACAATCGATGACGGTAAGAAAGCTAATATAGATGATAACCAATTTGTTCAACTTTCATCGCAGGAAAAATCAAAAGGACAAAAATCTGAGCTGAAACACGAACCCCAAGCTAAAGAAGCACACGAGGATCAAAGCTTTAAGGTCGATAAATTAGATGAGCAGGAGACACAGGTACAAGAAGAACCCAAACCACACGAAGTGAAATCAGAGGAACCACCAAAAAGGGGCGCGATTGAACCTGATCTTCAATTCAGTACCAATAAAGAAACAACTCATGAGGAGCAAAGGATTCAAATCAATGACTTAGTCGAGTGGAAAACACACTTTAAGGAGAAATTAGGGATACAGGAAACAGAATCAAAACCACCCTATGAGGTAGACAAGTCTACAGTCAGAGATTAGGTATTGTCAGATAAAGCAGACCCAAGACTATTTCCTCCAGACCCTGACAGAAACAAAGAAATCCTTTTCAAGGAACACGATATCTTCCCACACGGAATAGTCGAGGTGAGCCAACCAATATTTGATGACTTCAAGGTAAACACTTCTTGACTTTAACTTTGTCAAGAGAATAAAATCATACGCATGAGGGAAGATACTCAAACCTTTAATCCTCCCTAAAATTTTCAAAAATAAGGAAAGTCTAGCTTAAGACTATAAACGAGCGCTTATTGGGAGGCAACCCAAGCACTAACCTTATTTCTTTTTACTTCTATTTGCATTTAAATTTATTTTTATTCTTCTTCTTTTTAAACTAACCAAAAATGCAGGATTCCCAGGCCACACGGCCTTACGCACGGTCGTGTCTGTGGCCATGTGGACCACTGGAACCGCTACACTGATAGAGTAGAGGCCGTGCAAGTCAGTCCAACCACCCCCCAACGTCACGGATCCAACCACCCTCCCCACGGGCACCGACAGATAAAACACGACCGTGCCACATAACCGTGTGAAAATTCTAAGGATACTGACTTGTTACACACGGGCTACACACGCCCGCGGGACCTCACCGTGCCTACTGTTTACTTTGTCAAGCACGGGCATGGAAGGACCAAACACGGGCATAGGGTGAAAACACCCTCTATAACACGGTCGTGGGGGAGTACCAAACTTGAGCATCTATTTAAACCCTTCAAGTCTTTCTTTTCCCTCCATCTAATTTTCACCCCTATCTTCTTTGCTTCTCACTCTCTTCCATCTCAGATTTTTCATTCACTAAGACTCTAGATCTTGAGCAAGCTAACAACATGCCAAAGAAACGGAGGAAGCTAAGCATAGGCTCCTTAACAAAGAACGATCAACATGAGTTCATGCCGGCAGCTCCATCTCAACACCAAGCCAAGGATCTATGAAACCAATTAGTTTTTATTTTTCATTTCTCTTTCCTTTCATTCTCCTTTTCTTTAATAATCTTATGCTTAATTTAGTTTAACTTAGTTTAGTTTCGTAGTGTCAGGTTCGCCAGGCTGCTAGGGAATCACGCCGACCACCACGATAATCTCTTCACTTCCGCCACCGTCAGCACATCCCCAGCCTTAAAAGTCACACCTACCTTGCGAACCATCATTCAATAAGGACTTCACAGTCCACTAATATTTTCTTATCGTTTTAGTTTTCTTCTTAGTCCCCTTCCCTTTAATTTGTTTTTCTATAACTTTATATTTAGTTTATTTTTATTAGGTCTTAATAAAGCCTGGCTACTTCTCAAAGCGCTACCCAATTTCTTCATCTAGCGCAGGTTCGTTATCCCGACTGACCATCACTGCCACCAAAGACACTCATCCTGGAAAACATCCACAATTTAGGGAGTAATTCTTTCCCCATTTCTTTTGATTTATCCATTACATGCTATTATCTATGTTTGTACATTGAGGGCACTGTACATCTTAAGTGTGGGGGGGTGAATAGTTATTCTGAGAAAATGCCTAACTTTTTTCATTATTCTCAAAGAGGATAAAAATGCCTAACTTTTTGCATGATTCTCAAATCCTTGAATTTAATCTTGTTTTAAAGTAATTTTCTCATATTACTAATTAAGATGAAATTTCTAATGATTTGTGATTTTTATTGATATCCTTTTGAATAAGTCATAGTTAATTATGCATTGATGATTAAATTTGAAAAATACTAGGGAATCAAGCATGATAAGTCTAATTTTCTAAAAAATTAAAATTTTAGGTTGTCAACCGGAATTTGAATGTTATCTTGAAATTTGAGATTTACAAGGTTGATGTCAAAAACACCAATAATTTTTGTGAGATTTTGAGCTTTATGGAGCATACATTCTTTTTCATGCTCACTTCTTAATTATGAGTGTGTCAACCAGGAACTGTTATTCTAATACTTGCCTCGATTATACATGTCAAGACCACAATTATGATTTAATATATCGAGATGATAAAGGCACTTAGGTTTTAACCCACTTACTCCACTAAATAGCCTGCCCTTATAATTAACCCTTAGTGAACCCCATTGAGCCTAACAACCCTTTTATTGACTTACCCGCTAATTTTAACCCAAAACCCTTTGTATTTGTTATCACCCTTTCTTTTGACTACCCCTTAATCGAGATTTGATTTGAGCTAGTTACCTAAGTTTATTATTCTGGTAGTTAAATTTATCTTGTATTTAGTTTGATTCTTACAAAAAAAGGAAAAAGTAAGTTCAGTATTAGTATTATGAAGAGCGAGCTTATACAAGTTAAAGTCTAATTATCAAAAGAAAAGCTCCTATTAGTAGGATTATCTTCAGTTTATGCAATTGTTATCTTAGAAATTTTTAGGTAGGTAACTCATCAATTCAATCTCGATTCTAACCTTATAATTTCAACCTTTATCCACGCCTTTAACCCTAGCCCCATTACAACCCTAAGAAAGACCTTTTGATCTATTGATCATTTCATTTTACAGTGGTGGAGATTTGATTTTCAGGCAAGCCTATGGGACTAACTTTTCAGGTTCGACTTATGAGTGCTTAATTTTGACTCTTAAAACACTTTTCGAGTGATTTGAGTGAATATTTTGTGAGGATGTCAATCCTTGTAGGTTTTGAATTAAAGGTAATTATTTAGATGAAGGGAAACACCTATTTTTTCGTGCGACAAATGTATGACTTATCTTGTTTGAATATTTAGGAATCTTTGAGTTGAATTATCCATGTATAAATTATCTATGAATTAGGATAAGGCATTATTGATAGGAATTATGAATCATGGAAGGTTCGTTTTAATTGTAAGTTGAGAATTTTGCTTGAGGACAAGCAAAAGCTTAAGTGTGGGGGTATTTGATAAACCGTAAAAGTAACATATTTTAAGCCCACATTTAATATGCTTTTGGATGATTTATCCCTTGATTTATGTAAAAAGGTGCTTTTAATCCTTTCTTTTCATGTCTTACACCCAGGAAAGCACCCGAGGATGAAAAAAACATAAAACAGGCCCAAAACGAAGTAAATGGGCCATATCATGAATTCAACACGGCCTAGCCCGACGACTACACGGCCGTGCCACGCTTAACATCTAGTACATGGTCTCTCCCCCGATTTACACGGCCTGGAGTCGATCCACACGGGCGTGCTACATGGCCGTGCCTCTGTCGTCAAAATGAGCAATTTCAGTCGGAAAAGGATACTTGGGTAGAAAGAATTACATTCCAAGAGCCTATATATACCCCCTAGTACCACCTTTGAAGAGGCGTCAAAGCTAGGCCAAGGAGCCAAGCCGAGAAGGACAGAGTTAGGAAAAAACCGCGAGGATAGCCAGTTGATCCATCCCAAGAAGCTGGAATTATACTCAAGACGGCGGAATTCTCCTTCAATTCCTTCAGGAGGTTTTAGGATTTTCTTATGTTTTGTTTTATCTTTTCTCTTGCGATGTTTTGTTTATTCATTATGAACTAAACCCCTTAGATACTTGAAGGGGATGAAACCTAGATGGATCCTTTTATTTGATTATTAAGTTATATGATAACTACTTAGTTTGTTCTTAATTATGTTGCTTAATCCAAATCTAATGTGCTTAGGTGGAGGAGGAATAGACTCTGCCTAAGAGTAGATCTAATATAATTAAGCGGAGTTGATCGAACGCCTAGAGATAGGGTTACGAGATTTTGCCAAATTAGGGTGAAACCTAATATGGGAGTCCATTGATCGATTTACTGCTATCCTAGGGGGTTATTATAAGTGAACGAGAGTTCCACTAATTAACCTAGGGTTAGACGTTATTCGCCTCGAGAGAGGGTTTAATATAGGTTAGGGAGTCATACAGATCAAGCTAAGTAAAACAAATCATATAATTTAGGGTTAATTAATAAGTGAAGTCTAGGTGGATTCTTCCTGAAGGTATCATCGTAATCAACTGAGTTTTCCTTCAAAGTTATTTTTCTATTCGTCCTTTTTGTCTTTGTGTCCTTAGTTTAGTCTTCGTCAAAAGCAGCTTCACTCTATTTTTAAGGCTAAATAATAAAGAGAAAGTTAGTATTAGTACTCTTAGTTCCTTTGGGTTCGATATCCGGTCTTGCCTATGCTATACTACTGTTCGATAGGTACACTTGCCTTTAATCGTTGTCAGAGTTAGTTTTCAGGTTTGATCATTCTTTTATAAATTTTAAAGCTCTGATTTCAGTGATCAGTCCACCCTCAATTGATCAAGGTTCCGCGCTTCTAACGAAAAGATTGTGTTAGAAAGTTTATCCAAGATAATAGTAAAAGAAATGGCCTTTCGGCCCTAACAACTTCAATAAAAAATAAGAAAACCCATCGCCCCTAGTCGACCATATCCCTAGCTTACCTACAACAAGACAATATCTCGAAGCGGTTTGAACCCACACAATGCGAATTATGCCCCAGAAAATTTGGCCCTTACCAAAAGAAAACAAGAGAGGTTCACCACAATTAAAATAAAGATAAAGAAAAAGTGAGTGTTTCAGCCATAGTGGGTAGAGAAGAGAAAGGAAAGACGAGAAAAGAGATAGAGGAAGATGTTACCTTGTGATCACAGCCGAATCGAATAAACAAGATAGGTTCAACAGTCAAAGAACACCCAACTTCCAACTAGTAATATTCTGCTATTAGCAAAAGCACAGAGAAACCGATTCAAAAGAAATAAAAGAGGAGGTTCGGCTATTAGAGAAGTTCTAGAGAAGGAGATGAGAGAAGAGGAGAAAGAAAAAAAAAAGAGTGAATGAGACCTTACCAAATTTAGCTTAAAGAAAAATCAAGTAGGAAGAGGTGTGGCAATTCGGCTTAAAGAAAAGAAAAAGAAACACAAAGTGAAGAGAGGTACACAGGACATGATTCGGCCAACAATTGTTTGGTCTATTCAAAGATGTAAGGAAAGGATGCAAAAAAAGTAAAAAGTGGTACGAAAGAAAGAAGTAAAGAAAAAAAATGCTCCGGTTGCTTCTCAAGAGAAATCCTGAAAGAACAACAAAAGAAAAACCAAATGCCTAACACAAGAAAAGTTTCGATCCTACTAACACCCTAAGCTACCGAATTAGCTACACAAAACCCCCTCTAGTCGAAATTCCCCCAAACACTTCTCCATATTCGGCCACCACTACCTCTCCCCCTCAATCTCTTGATTTGCTTTACATTTTGCTCCCCAACATCCTCTCCACTCAGGTACCTCCCTTTCCTGACCACAAAAATAAAAACCCCAAAGTGATACTTATGGGATTCGAACCTCGCTCCCCTTGCATGCATGTTGATGCCACCACCACTGTGCCCCTTACTCACTTGTGTTAGCAAAACACCAACATATTCCCTTAAGCCTTGCTTCATACAGTCCTCCCCCCTAAAGTGCCCCAAAACCAAAATTTTACCAGGGCTCAAACTCGACCCCAGGCCCCCCTAGGGCCCCTAAACATTCTTAAACAACACATGGAACCAAAATAACATACATTTACACAAATATTACAGACCCTTAGATTTTAGGATGTTACAGTTCTATCCCCTTAAAGAAATTTCGGCCTCAAAATTTACCTGGTCAAAAGAGGTGAGGGTATTGCTATCGCATTGCCTCCTCCGGCTCCCACGTGGCTTCTTCTAAACCATGATTACGCCTCAACACTTTGACTAGTGGAACGGACTTCCTTCTCAACACCTTAATATCCCGATCCAAAATCTGTACAGGTTCTTCTTCAAATGACAGATCAGGTCTAACCTCAATTCCCTCCACCGGTACTATATGAGAAGGATCCGAGCGATAGTGCCTCAACATAGAAACGTGAAATACGTTATATATTCGGTTTAACTCAGGGGGCAGCTCAAGTTGATATGCGACCGATCCCACACTCTTCACTATCCGATAAGGCCCAATGAATCTGAGGCTCAACTTGCCCTTCCGTCAAAATCTTAAAACCTTCTTCCAAGGTGAGACTCTCAAGAAGATATAATCCCCCACTGAGAATTCTATCTCCTTACGCTTCAGATCTGCATACAATTTCTGTCTATCAGAAGCTTCTTTCAACCGATTCCAAATCAACTTAACCTTTTCCTCAGTTTTCGGAATCAATTTTGGACCCAACAACTGTCACTCATCTAATTCTATCCAACAAGTAGGGGTACGACACCCACGGCCATATAACGCCTTGTAATGTGCCATCTGAATACTGGATTGATAGCTGTTGTTATACGCAAATCCCACTAAAGGTAAATAATCTTCCCAACTGCCCCTGAAGTCAATCACGCAGCCCCTTTACATGTCTTCCAGAATCTGAATTACCCTCTCCGACTGGCCATCAGTCTATGGATGAAACGTTGTAAGTCTAATCTTGTACCCGATGCTTCATGTAATGCCTTCTAGAACCGAGATGTAAATCTAGGGTCCCTGTCTGATATGATGACACTGGCACCCCATGTAGCCTCACAATTTCTGCCACATACAGCTTGGCCAACTTTTGTAGTGAATAGTCAGTACGCATCGGTATAAAGTGAGCAGACTTAGTCAACCGGTCAACGATTACCCACACTGAATCCTACTTAATAGGTGTTAGGGGTAGCCCACTAACAAAATCCATGGTTATTCTCTCCCACTTCCAAAGTGGAATCTTCACAGGTTGCAGCAAACCCGAAGGCAACTGATGTTCTGCCTTCACTTGCTGACATGTCAAACACTTACTCACAAAGTTGGTAACTTTTCGTTTCAGTCTAGGCCACCAATACAGTTCACGTAGGTCTCGATACACCTTATTTCCACCGGGATGCATAGCGTATGGGCTGCTATGCGCCTCTCGTAGAATCAACTGTCTCAACTCAGGGTCCTTCAGCACACAAACTCTTCCACGAAAACATAATACCCCTTCGCTGTTCAACCCAAAATCCACTGTCTCCCCACTTTTCACTATCTGAAAACGAGAACTTAATGACTCATCCAAAAATTATTTTTCCTTAATCTGACTAACCCATGCCGGCTTTACCTGAAATTCCGCTAGCAAATTACCATCCTCGAAAAGACTGAGACGAGCAAACATTGCTCTCAAATCAAATACCACCTTCCGACTTAATGCATCTGCCACCACATTGGCTTTACCCGGGTGATACTCAATCGAGCAGTCGTAGTCCTTTAGTAACTCTATCCACCTCCATTGCCTTAAATTCAGCTCATTTTAGGTAAAAAGATACTTAAAACTTTCATGGTCAGTGTAGATGATCGACTTTTCTCCATACCAGTAATGTCTACATATATTTAGGGCGAAAACTACTGCAGTTAGTTCCAAGTCATGAGTTGGATAGCTCACTTCATGTGGCCTAAGTTGACGAGATGCATATGCCACTACCTTCCCTTCTTACATCAGCACACATCCCAAACCTATGTGCGATGCATTACAATAAACAACAAACTCTTTCCCAGCCTCAGGCTGTGTCAAAACTGGTGCTTCAGTCAGAATCTTCTTCAACTTTTCAAAACTTTCCTGCTGTTTATCAGCCCAAACAAATGGTACTCCCTTACACAGTAACTTAGTTAGAGGTGCAGCAATCAACGAAAACCCCTCAACAAACCTTTTATAGTACTCAGCCAAACCCATAAAACTTCGAATCTCTGACACTGACTTTGGTGGCTTCCAATCCAACACAGCTTCAACCTTTTGAGGATCAACTCTAATCCCCTCGGCAGACACAACATGCCCTAAGAAGGTCACTTCCTTTAGCCAAAATTCGCACTTACTAAATTTGGCATATAGTTGCTTTTCTCTCAATATCTGTAGCACAACTCGAAGATCTAAATCATGCTCTTCCTCCGTTCTTGAGTACACCAAATGTCGTCTATGAACACCACTACGAACCGGTCTAGATAGGGTTGGAAGACCCGGTTCATCATGTCCATAAAAGCGGCTGGTGCATTCGTTGATCCAAACGGCATAACCAGAAACTCATAATATCTATAACGAGTTCGGAATGCAATCTTGTAAATATCTACCTCATTAACCCTTAACTGATGATACCCTGATCTTAAGTCGATTTTTTAAAAGACCGAAGCTCCCCCTAGCTGATCAAACATATCGTCAATCTTTGGTAGCGGATATTTGTTCTTAATAGTTAGCTTGTTCAATTGATAATAGTCAATGCACAAACGCATCGACCCATCCTTATTCTTTACGAACAATACCAGCACTCCCCACGAAGATACACTTGGTCTGATAAATCCCCGATCCAACAATTCTTGGATTTGAGCCTTCAGTTCTACTAGCTCTTTCGGCGCCATTCTATAGGGGGCGATGGACACTGACATATTCCCTTAAGCCTTACTTCATACAGTCCTCCGCCCTAAAGCGCCTAAAAACTAAAATTTACCAGGGCTCAAACTCGATCCCAGGCCCTCCTAGGGCCCCTAAACACTCTAAAACAACACATAGAACCAACATATCATGCATTTACACAAATATTACAGACCTTTAGATTTTATGATGTTACAATATCGACGCCATGTCCCTAACATGGTCTTATACGAAATCACATACCAAGGTCATATCCCAAATATGGTCTTATACGGAACCTCAGTAACCTTAGTGTTATGACATTTGTATTCTATCCATTTCTAAGGTTCAATCGGCGATTTTCATTCCTCGACATTTCTTCACAATCGTCAGTAATCAATTTCATAGAGGCAATATACAATTCATGTAATATCGAAATATTAAATACATAACATAAGGTTTTTTTTTTTTTTTTTTACACATGAACTTACATCGATACCAAAATGGCAAAAAGGGACCTAACCGTTAATTACTTATTTTCCCCTCGTTCTAAGTCCGAACCTCATTTTCTTTGATCTATAACATCACATTTAGCTTACTTATTGGTCACATTATTCATTGCAACCCAAAAATCATATTATGGAAAAATTATGTTTTTGCCCCTAAACTTTATCATATTTACATTTTTGCCCTTAGACTCGTAAAATGAAATGTGTTCAATTTCTTTACTACCCATGCATAGTCGAATCATTTTCATGCTTATATCAGCCCACGTTTTGCATAAAATCAAAATTTTAACACATATTTCTTAACTTTTACAAATAGGTCCTTTTTGACATTTTTACCGAAAATCACTTAGTAAAAGTCATTTCTCTAACCAAAAACATCCATTTTCTACCATTAAACATCAAAAAACATGCATGTCACACATGGTTAAATTTTTAATCATGAACCCTACTTCAAAATAATGGTAGAAATAGGTAAATCGGGTTACGAGGACTTCAAAAATGCAAAGAACATTAAAAACGGGGCTATGATGCACTTACTATAGAGCTTGGAAAGCTTGGCCAAACTCAAGCCATGGCTTCTCTTTTAATTTTTGGCTAGAGGTAGAAGATGAGCATAATTTTGGATTTCATTTTCCCTTTTTAATCTTTTATTTACCAAATGACTAAAATACCCTTAATGCCTTTCTTTGAAATTTTACTTAACTATGTCCATTTTTGTGCAAAAAATTATCCAATGGTCTAATTACCATATAAGGACCTCTAATTTAAAATCTCATTGCAATTAGACACCTCTAGCTTCTAGAACTCAAGTTTTGCACTTTTTTTACAATTTAGTCCTTTTGTCTAAATGGAGTGCCCAAACGTCAAAATTTTCGAATGAGATTTTTACGAAATCATTCCGTGAAATCGTAAACCATTTAAAAATATAAGAAGAATAAATTTTCTTACGCCGAATTTGTGGTCCCGAAACCACTGTTTCGACTAGGCCCAAAATCAGGCTGTTACAATGCTCTTTCGAGCTGTGGTGTGTCCGCAATACATGCATGATCACAACCAATCGGGAAACCTCAATGACATTGTCATTTGTATCCATTGAATTTCCAAGATTCATACGGGACTTAGTACTTGCCGAATATGTGATCAAGAATATACATGGCATTTATACATTTCATATACATAACACTCAATTTAAACATATAAATATGCAATTTAATTACACAAACTTACCTCGATAAGTGTTCATGTACGCAAAATCTACTAATCTGACACTTTTTCTTTTCCACGATCTAACTTCGTATTTGATCTATCCGGATCTAATCAAACATAATAAGTTGGCTTGAGCTTATGTTTCCATGTCTAGGGTTTCCATCTTTTTAATTTAGGAAATATAATGAAAATGATGATATTTTATTATTTAATTAATTTATCATGTAACACCCCTAACCCATATCCTTTATCGGAACAAGGTTACGGAACATTACCAGACTTTACAAACTAAGTACGAACATTTCATAACCTTTAATACACATATCATAATTTATTCACATAATACTTATATGGTCCCTTATATAGGCCGTCGAAGCCCAAAATAGGCATTAAAAGTAAATCAGGACCCGACCGGAGACTCTAAGAATTTTTCACAAAATGTCAAAAATTCTTAGTAACAGGGGACACATGCCCGTGTGGCTCACATGGCCAAGAGACACGCCCTTAACTTAGGCCGTGTGGGTATTTGATGTTAGACACACTGCTGTATCCCAGCTTGTGTCATTACTCGTGTAACTCTCTGAGTTGGGTCACATGGCCAACCACATGCCCGTGTGCTAGGCCGTGTGCGAAGTGAAAGGGTTACACGGCCAAGTCACACGCCCGTGTGCTAAGCCATGTACTAAAATCTGGGCATTCTGTTTTATAATTTTAAGGTGCAGGGGACACACGGCCGGACCACATGGCCATGTGCTAGGCCATGTGTCACACACAGTTAAGACACACGCCCGTGTCTCTGCCCGTGTGGACGAAAATAGGCCATTTTAAGGCCATATTTCTCACCCTTTTATGATATCCACCTGTACACAACACTTTTATATACAAATCTATCCCAACCAAGCAACCAATACAAGTCAAAGTCATGTTTTACATAAAATATATCATCACAAAACTCACTTGCATAAACTTACCTTAATGATTTCATTCATTGATTACTAAAAACTACTACTAAATACATGCATACAACCATGTACTTATATATCATTCACTACCATATTTCAAGTTTAACTCTATTCTATCTCAACCCTATA
Source organism: Gossypium bickii (assembly GCA_025503065.1). Classification (NCBI taxonomy): domain Eukaryota; kingdom Viridiplantae; phylum Streptophyta; class Magnoliopsida; order Malvales; family Malvaceae; genus Gossypium; species Gossypium bickii. Next base: position 58,171,002 of record CP106721.1, on the reverse strand, counting down.
CATGCCATAAAGCCATAGGGTATTTAACAAAATCTACCGGAGCAATCTGGATAGTGTAGTCCGATGTGTTGATCCGATCCTTCGAACTCACGTCAATCTTCAAAGAGCATTAAACATTCAAGAGTAAGCTTATAGAAGCTTAGTAAGTTCATAGGCTTTAAAAATAAATCTTATCGAGCACACTGTAATAAAACATTAAATAGAGCATTTCACTAACATTTCCTACCATTCACAATTTCAAATGATGAATTCACTTGATTGAGCTCAATATCAATAATTACTAAATTTCTATCACTTTAATTTCATATGACACCTACCAATCTTGGTCAAATTAGAGAACGTCTTGTGGATTTGAGTACATCGTTTACTTGATGCCATAGTCCAACTATGGTCTTACACGAATATTGCCATGGTCCTTCTATGGTCTTACACTCGTAGTGCCATAACCCAGTTATGGTCATATCATCAGGATTCCATAGCCCAGCTATGGTCTTACACATATATTTACTACCATGGTCCAACCATGGTCTTATGCACACGATGCCATAACCCAGTTATGGTCCTTTCAATGAAATGCCATAGCCCAACTATGGTCTTACATTTAAACATTGGCATGGCCCATCCATGGTCTTATCCATCAATTCGCCTTTTGTCACGGAACGAACGTACTCAATCCTGCGTTCTACTAAATTTGAACTTTCAATTTGATTTCCATATAGTTACGATATTCATTATTCAATAAAAAAGATATGAAACAATACATTATATCATTTCTAAATTAACAATTAATCATGAAAGTTCAACCATATGAACTTACCTGGGCAAATTTGTAGAATTTATAAAAATTCGGGACTAGTCTGTTAATTTCTCTTTTCCACGTTTATCTTTGGGTTCTTGATCTATAATATGAAATTATTCATTAATCAACATCTAATTCAATTATAATTCACTTCACAATTTATGCCCTTTAATTTTCAAAATTACACATTTACCCCAAATTTTTATAATTTTTATAATTTAGTCCCTAATTAATTAACCCATCAAGTGAGCTAATTTTTCTTAATTAACACTTTATCTAATTATTTTAGGCTACTATATAGCCTTTGATATTCATAATTCCAACACCAAACCCTAATTCTTAACTTTTTCACAATTAGGTCCTAAAATTAATTTCTATTGAAATTGCTTGATAAAATCATCATATAATAAAATTAAAGCTTCAAATCCATGTTATTTCATCATAAAATTCCATAACTCATTAATGGTAACTTTCAAAATCACTCATAAAAAAAAAAACTAATGAAATAGATAGTTGGACCTAATTGTAAAAGTCTCAAAAACATAAAAATTAAAAAGAAAAAGCAAGAATTGAACTCACTTGAAGAGGAAATATGAAAAACCAGCTTCAAGGTTCTCCTATGGTGTTTTTTGGACTAAAATTTAATGAAGAATTCTCTAGAATTCAATTTGGTCACTTGTTTTATTTTTAATTTCACTAATTTAACATTTTGCCCTTAGTTTACACCAATTTTGCTATTTCTTTTACCCTTATGTCATCCCAGCCAAATCAATTAGGATAAATTACTCTTAAATCCTCCATTAATTACTTTTTAAGCTATTTAATCATTTCAACAAATTTTGTACATTTTTCAATCTTGTCCTTTCTAATTAATTAACTATCAAAACATTAAAATTTTCTAACGAAACTGTAATGCTAACTTAATAACACTACGTAAATATTTATAAAAATATTTACGGCTCGGTTTATAAAATCAAGGTCTCGATACCTCTTTTCAACACTAATTAATCAAATAATTATTTCTAAAGCACAAAGCACTAATGTTTAGCTTTCCTAATTTCACAATTTGCTCATAGACACTAAATAATAAAATTTTCAAACTCACTTGCCAAATTTTAGGGTCTCGAACCACTATTTCCGACATCACTGAAAATTGGGCTGTTACATACCATCTTTATTTTATCATCTTTCCAATTTAATCCATTTCTTTTCCTAAATTTCCAATGATGAATAATCATCCTTATCTGCTAACTCCTTTAAATGGTCTATTTCCCATATAAAGACCTCAAATTTGGAATTCCATAGCTTTTTTATCCCTTTAGCTACTAGAATTCAACTTTTGCACTTTATGCAATTTGGTCTTTTTATCAAATTAAACATGTATTCGGTAAAATTTTCTTAACAAAATTTTCATACGATATTTTAATCTTAATGTAGACCATGAAAAAACATTAAAATAATTTTCCTTACGGACTCAGATTTGTGGTCCCGAAACCATTGTTCTTATTTTCACTGAAAATGGGCTGTTACACATTTCATAAGTCTTTATTTGAGTACACTACACTACTTCAACTGATGATTGTTGATGTTTGGGGACCAACTCCAGTCCCTTCCAGTGGTTTTTGTTATTATGTTGTTTTCACAAAAGTGTGTACAAGATATATTTAGGGTTATTTCTTGCGGAGAAAGTCAGAGGTTCTCACTGTTTTCCCTCAATTTCATAGGCAAACTGAAAGGGTTCTTGGCTGCAAAATCAAAGCATTACAAATGGACGGGGGAGGAAAACATCAAGCATTGAAGTTGTATTTGTCACAACAAGGGATTATGCATCATTTTACATGTCCATACACCTCTAAGCAAAATAGATGGGTTGAATGTAAACATAGGAAAATAGTTGAAGTGGGTTTTTCTATGCTTCCTCATGCTTCCATGCCCTTAACATACTAGAATGATGCTTTTGACAGTGCAGTGTATTTGATAAACATGTTACCCTTTCTTCCCTTAGGTAACATATCACGTTATGAAAAGCTATTTCATGCACAACCAAATTATCGTTCCTTATAGTCTTTGGATGCTTGTGTTTTCCCAATCTTAGATCCTACAATACAAATAAACTACATTTCAAGTCAACCCTATACACATTTTTAGGGTACTCTTCATTACACAAAAGGTATTGTTCTCGAGATAATGAGGAAAAAATATATATCTCTTGTCATGTAACATTTCATGAAATTATGTTTCCATTCCAAACCAACAAATCAAAATTTGTTCCTTCATTGTCTTCTTTACAATACAATTCTAAGCTATTAGTGGTGTTACTAGTCTACCTGTCTAATGCTAATTTTCCACCTAGTAAACTCTTTGGATAATGCCTGAACATATAGTTCATCTAGTTTAGTGAACCTCTTGCATGATGATTCTACATCTAGACCCCCTAGTACTAAAGTGTTAGACTAGCCAAAACCTCAACACCCTGTTATCCTTAACTCCTACCCTATGATTACACGTAGCAAAGTTAGTATTTTTAAACTTAAGGCTTACTTAACCAAGGAAACATGTTTATCTAATGCTACTCCTATTGACATCCATGAAGCAATGAGTAATGATCATTGGAAGGATGTTGTGCACAGTGACTTGTAGGCCATTCTCAACAGCAAGACATTGTGTCTTTGTTCACTCTCTGCTAATCATAGAGCCATAAGTTGCAAGTGGTTTTTTAATGTGAAAAAGAAATTTGATGGGACTATAGAAAAGTATCAAACATGACTTGTGGCTAAAAAGGTTTTCTTAGCATTCTAGATCTAATTTTAGATACACCTTTAGTCCAATGGTTAAAGTAACAACCATTCGAACTGTGCTTGCTATTGCAATCATGAATGGATGGTCATTAAGGAAAATTGATGTTAATAATACATTCCTCAATGGGAATTTGATTGAGGAGATATACATAGATCAACCACCCGGATTTGAAGTGTCCTGTAACAATGGATAGAGGCTTGTTTGCAGATTGAACAAGGTATTGTATGGTCTTCGCCAAGCTCCTTGTGCATGGTTTCACACTCTAAGATAGTACCTAATTGATTAGTTTGGGTTTCATGCTTCGGAAGCTGATCCTTATTATTCATTCGAGTATCTTCAAGAACTTTTTTTCTGCTCATGGCTTATGTAGATGATATAATCATCACAAACAGTGCAAATAGTGACATAGACAAAGTGGTGCACCAGCTTTACAGTAAGTTTACCCTTAAAGACATAGGTAGACTTAATTTTTTCTTAGGTGTAGAAGTTCAATACACAACTCGGGAGTTGTTACTTACTCAAAAGAAAGATATCTTTGAGTTACTTCACAAAACATGAATGACGAGAGCAATAACTACACCTACACCTACACCCATAATGAGCATTCCCAAACTGTCTGCTTTAGATGGTAGTCCACCATTTGCTAATGTCCCTCTATATCGCAGTGTGGTTAGAATACTTTAGTATATGTGTATTACACGCCTTGATCTATCATTTTGTATTAACAAGATTAGCAAATACATGAATTCTCCAAGTGACAATCATTGGAAATAGTTAAATGAGTGTTAAGATATCTCATTGGAACCATGGATTATGGTCTGTACTTCACAAAAGGTTAGTTTGAGTTAGTTTATTACTCTAACGTTGACTGGGCTTCTTCTGTTGAAGGTTGACGTTCCATTACAGGGTATTATGTCTATCTAGGACCTAATCTTGTTGTATAGTGTTCCTAGAAGCAAGCAGTGGTGTCCAGGTCATCATCAGAAGCAACATATTGTAGCTTGGCCAGCTGTGTCTCTGAGCTGTTGTGGGTAAAACAATTTCTAGTTGAAGTTAGTATGCCAGTTATTCAGTTTTGTCAGCCACTAGTAGTATGGTGCAATAACACTTCCATAGTCTCAATGCGTCAGGCCCTACACATCATGTTAGGGTAAAACATGTAGAAATTAATCATCATTTTGTTCGTCAAAAAATGCTTGATGGTGCACTATAGGTTAACTTTGTTCCCTCAACAGAACAAGTGGTTGATGTTCTCACAAATCCAATCACATCCAAACAGTTTACCTCATTTCGCAATGCTCTTCGAGTTTTATCAGTTGTTGATGCCCTTGATGTTCAAGTTTTAGAAAATCATGAGAATGTTAAAGTAACTAATTAGGTTCATTAATATGTTAGTTGTTAGTTAGCTAACAGTTAGGTTTTAGTTGTTGATAGCAAACTTTGTTATTGTGTATAAAAGCAATAGTAGCTACTGTACGTATTAGATGAATTCAATGATCATCTTTGATTCTTAATATCCTTGTTATTTTTGTTCTTTGTATTAGTTTAACACTAATGATGGTGGTGAGAATTGGAGCCGCAATTTATTCCTTTTTGTTAACGATCACATCAACATCATTGTTCATTTCTTGTATGAATTGATGATGATGTGGCACTACCATGTCAGCAGTCTATAATGGCATGGAATTTGTTAACGGTCACTTCAGCATTGCCATTATATACAAATGGTTAAAGTTAGTCAAAGAGCCTATTTGACAAGTTTTGTTAGTTTATAAGCTCAATTGGGTGCAAAAAGTTTGAAGGGGCTTAATTGATTTTTTTAAAAATTATTTTAGGGCTTATTTTCCCAATAAGCCTAAATGTAATCATTCTTTGGATTGAATTACATATCATTTGTTACATGTTGGTTATACATTAGTTGTTTTTATCGTCTCATAAAAACTAACACCATTAGTAATTTTAGGTAATTTGTATAACATTTGACAAGTTTAGGTATAAAATTAGATTAAAAAAAGTTTAGGTATCAAATTAGGAAAAAAATGTTAAATTTTGAAACCAAATTGTGTAAAAGAATAGTTTAGATATCAAATTAGAAAAAAAAATTAAATTTAGATACCAAATGTTATGTTAAGATTAATTTATTATAATGATTAGATTATTAATGTTATAATTAATCTAGATTTAGATGGAAATGAAAAAAAATTGACAGTTTTCGTTATCTCCTCTTCCATGGGGAGGATTTTAATACATAGGTATAGATAACCTTTAAAGATCTAAACTAATTTCTTACACACTTTTTATGCCTTCGCATGTACTCACTTAAGTATAATAATTTAGGGTAAACTAGCATCTCACTCAATATATTTTCTAGTCATTTAATTTTTAAAATTTTAAAATTGGTCATCCAATTAATCGAGTTTGTTCTTTTTGGTCCAATTTTGTTTTATGGGAGGATGGGAGGGTGTGGCAGTCTGAAAATTCGTTTAATAGTTAGTTCAATCTTTAGCTTTTACAGATTATGTTAATTTAGTCATAATTTTAAAAAAATTAATTCTCTACATTATAAATGATCTCAATTGATCTTAATTTTTAAAAATATGTAAAAAAATTATAAAAATGAATAAATATTTTCAAAAAGTATAATAAAATTAAATATATAAAAATTACATTGTATTTTATTTATAATAATAGATTTGATGTTTAAAAAGTGCATATACCAAATAAAAAATTACTCAAAATTTTACACTAAAATTATAATAAAAAAAAAGTACTTTTAAAATTTCCTCAGCCCCCTCCTCTTGACTCTCACGAACTCTCTACCACCATATCAACCTCTCATTCACAATTCAACGTCTCCCTGGATCTTTAGTTTTTTTCATTGATTCTAATTAAAAAATCAAAACAAATAGAGAGCATTGAAACATGAACAAAAATGGCCAATGAAAATCATCCCATAAACACACATCAACCAACCTTTAAGAAATCCATTGCAACAACGAAAGATTTTCAGGCAAAAAAAAATCCCTTCTTAACCCCCATTAGTTTTCCTTTTGCATTTTTTTTCATTTGTTCTTCGTTGAACTAAACTGGTTCATCAACAACAATTTCAATTTACTTTCAATAGCATAAGAATTATACTTCACCAATTTTCAGCACCGTTGACGCTAATTTTCACATTGGATTTATCATAACTGTAAATCTCTCACAACAATCCCCACTGACAAAGATTACAGTGCCGTGAATCAAGAACAACACCCATCAAAATAGAAAAACTGAATTAAAAAAGCAAAGAGAAGAAAACCACAGCATTCTCAGCTTCCTTTCATTTTTGAAGAAATATAACCTCTATAGCAAAACTGCTCGTAGACATGTACATATTAATTTTTTCTGAAACGTGGGTGATAACCTGACCAAATCAATCAAAATAAGAAATAGATAGGCAATGAAATAGGGAATAATTGAAGGTGATAGTGTTATCATAGCACAAGTGAGACATGAGCACATCATAATGTAAAATTGACCACAGAAAAGACATTATACTTTTAGCTACGGTTTCCAATAGCAATAATATGTTATAACCCAGAATATTAAAAAAGTCCCTTCATTTGAAATATAGAAAAGAACAAAAGTAAACGTGCTCATCACCGATTTCCCTTCGCAATAAGTTGTGTCTTGTGAAATGCCACCCAGAGGGTTGAGAATTCCTTGATAAGTCATTACTAAAGTAGTGAAAATACGATCAATAATACACCCATCGTTTCGGGTTTCATCTTTTCAACTACATCTTCCAGTATTTTGAACTTTGAAAGCTTTTGAAATCAGAAGGGATTATTATTTAGGATGTTCACACTCTTCATGTATCATGTTATCGGTTACAATGTCTTTGTAACACATCCATTACCTTACCAATAATTTGGTTATATGCTTGACTTAAATTTCCACAATTAATTGATAAAAATACATAATCGGCTCGCTAATATCCCATCATTACCTTACCAACCAAGATTTTAATTAAGTTTTGTAAATTTTAATTAAACTCAATTCTAAAACACGCGGTTGTTGGTATGCAACAACTTAAGGATTGTAACGAAATTTAATTTTATAATAGTTCCCACCAAAATGAAGTCAAATATTCAATATGCTCTTTATATACATAATTAAATTCTCTTACTAAAAGAAAAAAGTACCTTTAAATCCATAACTTATATACATTAATTTATAACAGACTTATAATATGAAAGAAAAAAATTATATCATAAATCTGTAAAAAATATTTTTTTAAGCAAAACATACCGTTTAGATTAATAAATGGGCCTAAAAAAAATCCAAACACAGTCCAGGAGAAACCCAACAAACAACAGGGTTAAAAAAACCAAGAATATATTAAAAGCAAAACAAAAAATCTAAAACCTTCAAATTCAAGCCCTTGCAGAAAAACTCAAACCTTAAACGGTGAAAACTCCTCCCAATGATTCCGATGACCTGAAAGCAAACTGGAAGGGGATTGAGGTTGCCTTTGCAATATTTCAAAAATATCCCCAACCCACAAACAAAACACAATGCCAAGTGACTACGGTGCTTGTTGAAATCGGCGGTCCGCATCTGCCAACTCTTCAACTTCCATCGGTGCATCCTCAACCCAGAAGCAGTCCTCAAGCCTCCTCATACCCTCCTCCTCCAGTGCATGTGCAACAGAGTTACCTTGGCGCTTAGTAAACTCAAAACGGTAGCCAGAGAAAGACCCTGCCCAGACCTCAACATCCCAGGTAACCGATCTCGTTTTTGAACAGTCTCTGCCTGGAAATGTTAGGTTCTTAATTGTAAGTTTTGAGTCACTCTCCAAAATAACCTGCAAAAAACCTATATCAGATGCAAAATGTAATCCATGGAGCGCTGCTATTACCTCTGCCATTGTAGCTGTAGTGACCAGGTTATGAACTCGGAACCCAGAGCCCAAAATGAACCCCTCTGCATTTCTTATAACAAATCCTGATGTGGCCAACTGTTTTGCAGTCGAGAAACCAGCGTCAACATTCAATTTTACCCAGTTCGATGGAGGAGGGTTCCAGTGAATAATCTCACGCGGTCTTGGATGTTGCAAATTATCTGTTAAGTCTCGATATTCACAGCCATAACCTCTAATGAAGGTAATAACCTCTTCCACAGTCTGCTCTTACTTATCATGAAGCAATTTGTTTCGGGAAAACCAAAGAGCCCAGATACTAATAACAGTTTCCTCCTTTTTACCACTAGCAATATTATTGAAAACCCAATATAACCACTCAATAAATTGGACCCTGCAATTAAAACTGGCTACTGATAATTGAGCTTCGACCATACGTCTTTTGCAAATAAACAATCATCACGAGCAAATGAATGTTTGATTCACTAACATCACGACACCATAGACAACGATTGTCCGAACAGATTCGTCGATAATGTACATTCTGGAATGTTGGGATGTAATTTCTCACAAACTTCCAAACAAAATTTTTTATCTTTGCTGGGCAATTGAGACTCCATATCTGCTTGTATAAATGTCTCTGCATGTCAGAAGAGTTCGAATGCTTCAACAGTGATTTGTAACAACTTCGTACCGAATAAATACCAGATTTCTTCCAAGACCAAACTAACTTATCAGGTTGATAAGAAAGTGGAATGGGAATACAACCAATTTTCTTTGCTTCATTATCAGAGAAAATATTGACTATAAGAGCATGATTCCAACTGTTTGAACAAGGCAGTCTCAAGTCGCTAACCCAAATCAACCCCCAACTGGATTAGTAACAATCCTTTCCTGATGACGCCCCGAAAGCCAATAATCATTCCAAATCGAGACAAACTGACCTGAACCAATCCTCCATTGAAGACTCGATTCAAGTAAAGCTTTAGAACTCTTAGAACTCCAAATGCTCCGCCAAATGAGAGATGGATTGGGGCCCAACGATGCCGCTAGGAAAATTGAATCATGGCAATACTTAGCACGAATTAGTCTTGCTGTTCAAGAAGTAGGATTTTCCATTAACCTCCACCCTTGCTTAGCCAAAAGTGTGATATTGAACTTTGATAAATCCCGAAAGCCCATTCCCCTATCAATTTTCGAAGCACACAGGGATTTTCGCGAGCACCAATGCAACCCATTCTTATCAACTTTTTCCTGCCATCAAAACTTCGTGATCACTGCTTCCAATTCTTTACAAGAGGAACTTGGTAAAAGAAAACAAGACATCGCATATAATGGAATTGATTACAGCACTGCTTTAATAAGAACTTCTCTACCCCCTAATAAAAAGCATCCTCGCGCTCCAACTAGTCACCCTTTTATTTAATTTCTCCTTTATCTCCATGAACACCAACTTTTTGTTTTTGCCTACAATCGATAGTAACCCAAGGTATCTCTCGGGATTGTTGCTCTAATGAACTCCCATAATTCGATAAACATTCTCCCTGTTTTCTTGACTCACATTTACACTAAAAAACGATCTTGATTTATCAAAATTTATTAGTTATCCTGAACAATCAGCATAGTTTCTCAATAGATCTTTAAGAGCCATAACCCCCTCAATCGTGGCCTCTCCGAAAATCAAACTATCAGCCGCAAAAAGTAGATGAGTGATGAGTGGGACATGTCGATTCACACGAACTCCCTTAAGTGCACCCCTCGCTGTATATGAGAAATAAGTAGGGGCTAAGTGGATTCCCTTATTTAAGCCCTCGAGATGGAAGAAACCTTTCGCTGATCTGCCCAATCAAAACTACTGAATAAGAAACTGATTCAACGCATCTCGTTATCTTCTGAATCCAACCTTCAGAAAAACTCATTCTTTGAAGCATAATCATAAGTGTAGTAAGACCTCCTAACCCTTATCTGTTGCTAGAACAGGGTTACAGAGCATTACCGAACATTTCAGAACAAAAACGAGTATTACATAATCATCTAATATGCACATAATAAATTAATCATATTGTCCCTTTTATGAATCCTGGAGGCCCAAAATACGTATTAGAAATAAATAGGGACTTAATCAAAAGCTCAAAAAAATTTTCGTGAAATTTTAAAATTTCTCCTAGGTACAGGGCACACACGCCTGTGTAACCAAGGGACATGCCTGTGTGGTCTCATGACATGCCAGTGCTTCAGGCCGTGTCTTACCCCGTGTAACTCTCTAACTTATGTCACAAGGCTAGACATATGCTCGAGTGCTAGGCCGTGTGGTCAATTTATTTTTCAAAAATTAGTGCAGTTTTCACACAACCAGGGCACATGCTCGTGTGTTAGGCCGTGTGCCTCACACGGCTGATACACACGCCCGTGTAGAGATACCTGAGCAATTTGTTTTGAAAATTTTAAGTTTCAAGGGACACACGACCGAATTACATGCCCAGGTAATAGCCGTGTGGACTCAAAATGAACCTTAGACATCAAGTTTACGATTCCCTGCAACCTTGAGCACCAAGTAACTCAAAAATCAATTGTTTAACCAATTCAAAACATGACCAAATACATTTTAAACTTGTTAAAATATACATTCTGAGTGCTTAACCAATGTACCTTCATAGGCAATTTAAATACATTATCAAAAACAATCCATAATAACCATAAAATACCAAATTTAAAATCATACTAATTTCAATCCAAGATTTGCCTATATCATACTTATTTAATGCATCAACTTAAACTTTCCACATTAAACCTCAACTTATCACATGCATTCATTTACCAACAACCAACATCATCATATAATATCATTTATATTAATTCCCAAAATGACAAACATAAGACATCTTAGGTACATGCCATTACCAAAAACAAATATACATCACGTTTTGAGTTCGGGATCGTTGTGGATGCTGATTCAACGATTGACTTTAAGTACCTAACCTACGCATGAAAAACAAACCGTACGCTGAGTACAAACTCAGTGATATTTCTATAATCTGAATGCTTTAAGTTAAAATAATAAATCATACACAATAAATTATATGATAACATACAATTATTCAATTCATAGATAAATCATTTATAACTCATTCAATTCATATCAATTTGTTATCCCAGATAGCTTTTCACAATATAACACAGTTCATGTGTCTCGAACCATATTTCAACTCACCATCCAATATCAATCATATCACTGATTTATTCAATTACACCTATTAACATGACTCGGACTCTGACGGATACACGGATCCAACCAAAACACATTAGTTTGACACCCAGTGCCTTATCGGATAATTCGAAGTAATAAGTTGACACCCAGTGTCTTATCGGCCATGTCGAAGTAAGTTGGTACCCAGTACCTCATCGAATTTATCCGAAGTAATAATTTGACACCCAGTGTCTCATCAACTCGAGGTCGAAGTATCCCTGTACACTTCCAATCCTATGGCATGGAAACTATATTCGACTGACCAGATACAGTTAAAAGGGTTTCACTTTTCAATTTCAACTAATATTCTTTTCAATTCAATAATCACATACTCATAAATTCAATTCAATATCACAATATCAAATACTCACCTCATTTCTCTTACCATACACATTAATCAAAATACAACAATTAATAATTACAAGATTCGGATTATAGAAATACAAACCAGAATTTCTGAGTTACTCCTCGTCGACTTTCTCTTTTCCCTTCTTAGCTGAGGTTTCCGGCACAACGTTAGTTACGGAATTAAAACAATTGAAATTCATCAATACAATACAATTTCACATTGAATATTTTAATTTTTATTTAACTTTTTTTCAAATTCCAATTTAGTCCTTAAACCGAGACTACTTAATTTCTTCACAATTAATTCTATATTTTCATTCAATTTTCACTTAAAACCAAATTTAACTTTCTAATTTTACCATAAGAACTTAATTTCAAAATTCTCTCAATTTAGTCTCTACTGCTCAATACTTATAATTTATTTTACAATTCAATCATTTTCTCCATTCTAATTTGAAATTCTATCAATTTAACCCTTAATACTCAAATTATTCAACATGAACATCATCTAAAAATCCAATAATTTCTAAAATTTTGACATAGATTAAGTAGTATTTAATACTAGGATTCTAAAAATATAAAATTTACAAGAAAATAGACTAAATTGACTTACCAATTAAGCTTTGAACCTTAAAACCCTAAGCTTTTCTCCTATTTCTTTCTCCCTTTTTCCTTCTCTGTTTCGTTTCGTATGTTTCTTTCTTTTCTATTCTTTTTCTTTTTTTTTGTTTTGTTATTTATTAAACTAATATAATATAATATAATATATATATTTATACTTAAATATTAAGTATACATATTATTATTATTTTATACATATGTATATTATTTATACACATGTAATTATTATTACCATACACTTGTTAATTAAGTCTTAATTGCTTATTTAGTCCCTTTTACTTTTTTTTACTATAATTAAACTTCATGCTTTATCCAATTTAATCCTTACACCTAATTACTCATAATTCAAGCAAATTCAGCTAACCAAGACCTAATTAATCACACGACTAACTTCGTAAATATTTATTATAAATATTTACGAATCCATCTTTCAAAAATGGAGACCTGAAAGTACACTTTCCAATACCCGTGGATATCGGGTCGTTACAGTAGTGGCCCAAATTCTTCCGACCCAGACCCCAAAAAAATAAAAAATAATAAAATTAATATCAATGTCTACTTACAAAAAAAACAGATTGACCCACATTACAAGCCCAAACCTGTAACTCCCCTTACCCGAGACCGTTGCCGGAGTCGAGCACGAGGCATTACTAGACTTAACTTACTAGTTCTGGGCATAAAGTTGAAACTGTCCATCTGCGTCATGTTCACTAAATTAATTATAACTTGAGTTACGAAACTCGAAATCTAGATCCGTAAATTTTCCTTGAAACTAGACTCATATATCTTCTTACCGTAATTTTTCCAGAATTTTTGATATAACCAATTAGTACAGTTTATTAGTTAAAGTCTCCCCTATTACACAGTTTGACAGTTCTGACCTCTCTTTACTAAAAATCAATTATCTCATAATATACAACTCTTTTTCCTACACCGTTTTCTTTATATGAAAATAGACTCAATAAGCTTTAATTCTATATCTCATGCACAACCTAATTCAATTTCTACTATATTTGGTGATTTTTCAAAATCTCGTCACTGCTGCTGTCCAACTATTCCCCTGCATATAATTACATAATTTCTTTAAAATAACTATCAACTAGGTATTTCATAACATCCAAAACATGTTCTTAATTAACCATTTTAATGGCTAATCATTACCAAGCATTTACAAGCCAATATTAAGGCATACCATAAGGTCATACACACAAAATGGCTAAGTCCCTATACATGTCATAACTTAAAACGTTCGAATCACAAAATACCAATATAATCTTTTGATAGTGTGTAACGATCTCCGATGTCCTTTCGATCCCCGAGTTGGCTTGTGATACTATAAAAAAAAAATTAAAGAATGGGAGTAAGCATAAAGCTTAGTAAGTTTACATGTAAATAGATGACAACATTCTTAATGAATTATCTTATGCTTTTCTTATCAAGATCACTTAAGCTTTTAACTCAATATACTTAAACTTGTATTCTTACCTTACCTTTTAACATGAATTTATCTTACCTTACCTTTTTAGCTTTAACTTGTCTTACCTTTACTTTGGAATACTCCTTGAATTTTCTCGTTGAACCACTTGGAATACTAAGGATACTCGGGTACCTTTCCTTATGAAACTTAACCATTGCCATGTCTTGACATGGTCTTACGTGGTATCCTTGCCTTATGAACTCACCAATGTCATGCCTTGGCATGGTCTTACATGGGACCTTTGCCTTATAGTAACATATCAATGCCATGTCTTGACATGGTCTTACATGAATTCCTTAAACCCTAATGTCATGACATTTGTATCCTACACATTCCTAAGGTTCAACCGGAACTTTCTGATATAGCTTTTCCGTCAATTCATACTTGAGTCTTTAAATAATAAATTTACAGAATAAATATGTAAATGCTGGAATTTAAAAGTGTTAGATGTAAAATAACAAAATATTGCATTTATTTACCGCAAACTTACCTCGAAACAAAATACGATCAACTATACCGATTTAGTTTACTATCTTTTTCTTTCCTCGGTCTAACTCCGGATTTCTTTCTTCTTGATCTATAATAGCAAATTTAGCTTATTTAATACTCACATTTACTAAAACAGTCCTTAACTCTAACTTTGGCAAAATCACAATTTTGCCCCTAAACTTTTACATAATTATGATTTTGCCCCTAAACTCAAAAATTAAACTTCAACCCTTATTCTTATATTTTCTAATATGTTGAACATTTTTCCCTTCTATAGCAACTTCAAATTCTTTCTATAACACATACTTATGAACAATAATAATTTTTACTAATTAGCTCGTTTTACTCGTTTTCACTGAAAATCACTTAGTAAAAATTGTTCCTCTACTCATAAACATGAATAATCTACCATCAATCATCAAAATACACAAGCTTTCATCAATGGCATAACTCAAAATATTCATCAAAATTCAAAATTCAAATATGGGTTTTGTAGCACTCGAAACAACGATCTCAAAAACGTAAAATTTATCAAAAACCGAACTCAGTTACTAACCTTAATATAGCATGCAATGGCCGAATGGTTTGAAGCTAAGTTTCTTCTTCTCTCTGTTTGTTTCGTGAATAAAGTGATGAAAATAAAGCCACTTTCTCATGTTTCTGTTATTATAAACTAATAGATTATAAAATGCATATAATATAAAATTTCAACTAATGTTTTTAATATAAAAAAAAACATATAAATGCATTTCATCATTCAATGCCGTCCACTAGCCATATAATTGGCTTAATTGCCACATAAGTCTTCACACTTAAGAAGACATAATAAATAGACATCTTTTCATAAATCACACTAATTTTGCATTTGATGCAATTCAATCCTTTTATCGAATTAAACACACAGACAGATAAATTAGCTTACGAAAATTTACTACATGCTTAATCACATATCAACGGCACAGAAAATAATATTAAAATATTTTACTGACTTAGATTTATGGTTTCAAAATCACTATTTCGTTTAGGCCCTATTTCGGGATGTTACATTTCTCCCTCCCCTTTAGGGATTTTCGTCCCCGAAAATCTTACCTGTAAAGAGATTTGGGTATTGTTTTCGTATAGTCTCTTCGGGCTCCCATTTTTACTCGGGAACTAATACAGTGCGCAATAAACACAAGGTACTGATGTTCGGCTTTTACTGTTGATGGATCAAACATCTAGAAACAAACTCTGAAATATCTCTTTTCATTCCTGTCCGCCAATACATTTTATTCAATTCGTTATACATCTTTGTACTACCTGGGTGAATAGACAAAGAACTGATATGTGCTTCCTGTAAGATTTTTCCTAATAAGCTCATCATTCTTTGGTACACATACTCTGTCTCTGAACAACAAACAACCGTCAGAACCGATTTGAAAATCAGACTCTACACCTGACTCGCACTGAACTCTTTTGGCTTGCAACTCACTGTCATCTTTCTGAGCTTCACAAATTTCTTTAAGAAATGTCGATTTAGCTCTCAACTCAGCTAAGATAGAACCATCATCTGATAATGCCAAACTAGTATGCAAAGCTCTCAATGCAAATAACGATTTTCTACTCAAAGCATCAGCAACAACATTTGCCTTACCTGGGTGATAATCAATCACTAGCTCATAATCTTTAATCAACTCTAGCCATCTTCTTTGCCTCAAGTTCAGATCTTTCTGAGTCATCAAATACTTCAAACTTTTGTGATCAGTGAATATTCGGCATTTCTCACCATATAAGTGATGTCTCCAGATTTTCAATGCAAATACAATAGCAGCTAGCTCTAAATCATGTGTCGGATAGTTTTTCTCATGTGGCTTTAACTATCTAGAGGCATAAGCAATTACTCTTCCTTCCTGCGTAAGTACACAGCCTAGTCCATTCAAGGATGCATTACTGTAAATCACAAACTCTTTTCCCGGTTTTGGTTATACTAAAACAGGAGCTTTAGTCAACAATACTTTTAACTTGTCGAAACTCAGTTGACACTTCTCAGTCCATTCAAACTTGCGATATACGTAACAATCTTGTCAATGGAGTAGCTATCTTGGAAAATCCTTCTACAAATCGTCTATAATAAGCAAGCAAGACCAAGAAAACTTTCGACCTACGATACATTTCGGGAGGCTTCCAATCAACAATTGTTGAAATCTTACTCGGATCAACTCTAATACCTCACACGAGACAATATGTCCAAGAAAACAAACTTCCTGTAACCAGAACTCACTTTTGCTAAACTTGGCATAAAGCTGATTATCTCTCAAAATCTGTAAAACTGTTCTCAAATGCTCTGCATGCTCAGTCTCATCATGAGAATAAATTAAGATGTCATTAATGAACACGACTACAAACTTGTCCAAATAAGGTCTAAAAATTCGGTTCATTAAATCCATGAAAATAGCAGGAGCATTAGTTAAGCCAAATGGCATCACAAAAAACTCATAGTGATCATACCTAGTTTGGAAAGCAGTTTTTGTAACATCTGACTCTTTAACTCGCAACTGATAGTATCCGGATCTCAAATCTATCTTAGAGAACACAGTGGCTCCCTTCAATTGATCAAATAAATAATCTATTCTAGGTAATGGATATTTGTTCTTGATGGTTACCTTGTTAAGTTGCCGATAGTCTATGCACAATCTCATGGAACCATCCTTCTTTTTCACAAATAACATTGGCGCGCCCCATGGTGAATAACTAGGTCTTACAAAGTCTTTATCAGTTAATTCCTGTAGCTGAGCTTTCAATTCTTTCAATTCTATTGAAGCCATTCTATAAGGAGAAATAGAAATAGGTGTGGTACCTGAAATCAATTCAATACCAAAGTCAACTTCTCTGATAGGAGGCAAACCTGGTAGTTCTTCCGGAAACACATCAGGAAACTCATTTACCACTGGCACTGATTTAATTTTCAACTCTGGTCTTTAGTATTCAACACAAAAGCAAAATAAGCTTCACATCCTTTCCTTAAACATTTCTGAGTAGACATAACAGAAATCATAAATTGAACTATCTGACTCATCTGAATTAACCCGAAGGAACTCACCATTTTCACATTTCAACTCAATAAATCTCTTTCCACAATTCACTATCACATCATGTGCAGTTAACCAATCCATACCAAGAATCACATCAAACTCATCAAATGGCAATAGCATGAGATCAGCCGGAAAACAGTAACCTCTAATCATCAAAGGGCATTTTTTACATACTTTGTTTACTAACACATGCTGACCTAATGGGTTCGATACTTTAATCACAAATTCCGTAAACTCTATGGGCATGTTCATACTAGACATTAATTTCATGCAAACATAGGAATGAGTTGAACCCGGATCAATCAAAGCAATAACATTAACATCATGAAGAGAAAATATACTCGTAATTACGTCGGGAGAAGATGCCTCTTCACGAGCACGGGTAGCATAAGTCCTTGTAGGTGCTCTAACATCTGATCTTGTTGTTGTATCTCTGAATGTACCTCTACCTGCCCCTACTCTCGAATTTCTCTGAAATCTGCCTTTAACGGGGGCATTACCTGATCTTGCACTCGGTATTACTTCTTTTTTAACCATCTCGGGACACTCCCGAATGAAATGATCTCGTGCACCACATCGGAAACAACCAGTCTCAGTTGCTCGACATTGACCTGGATGACGTCGACCACATTGAAGACACTCGGGCCTATCAGGCTGAATACTGCCAACACTTGCAATCGAAGTGGTTTGAGCTTTTGAATCCATAAATCTTCCACCTCTGTTTCGGCTAGAATACCCGGTTGAATAATTAGGTCTCGTAGAAAACTCTCTAGGCCTCTTGGATGTAGACTGAAATGACTTGCTCATCTGTCTTTTCTTCGTGTCTTGCATATCAATTTCAGCTTTACCCTTTCTTTTTAATAACTCTTCTGCCTTATAGGCTCGTTCAACTAAAACAACAAACTCTTTTATCTCTAAAACACCAACTGACAGTCGGATATCTTCATTGAGCCCATCCTCAAATCTTTTGCACATGATAGACTCTGTAGACACACACTCTCGAGCATAATTGCTGAGTCGGATAAATTCACGTTCATAATCGATCACAGTCATCTTACCCTGTTTTAACCCAAGGAACTCTTTTCTTTTCTGGTCAATAAATCTCTGACTGATGTACTTCTTACGGAACTCCTCTTGAAAGGAATCTCAAGTAACTCTTTCTTTCGGTACTACTGACACAAGTGTCATCCACCACTGGTAGTCCGAATCTCTAAGAAGTGACACCACAAATTTAATACATTCTTCCGGTGTGCAGGATAACTCATCAAAGACTCTGATAGTGTTCTCGAGCCAAAATTCAGCTTTCTCTGCATCATCATCTTTGGTAGCCCAAAACTCTTCAGCCCCTTGTTTTCTGATCTTGTCAACGGGTGGTTTCTCTCTTCTAACTATATTTATAATTGGGGGAGCTAAATGGGTAGTCTGTGGATCATGAGGGGGTGGAGGTCTAACAGCCGGGTTCGTACGAACGAACTCAGCAAACCAATCAATCTTAGCTTGGAAGAAGACTTCTCGAGCCCCTCCTCCTTGACTAACTGTAACGGGCCTTTCACGACTATCTGGTGGCACCGTCCCTTCAGTGGGAGTGGGCGCATTACTCTCTACATCATCTGCACCATCTCATTCGGGATCAATTACTATAAAAGAAAAACATTTTTAAAACTGTCAGGAGTCGTCATACTATCAAAATATAAGTATGGCATGTATAGCTAGACTCTTACTCATACTGAATATTCTGAGAATCGACTAAACTCTTGCTCTGATACCAATAAATGTAACACCCCTTACTCGAGACCGTTGCCGGAGTCGAGCACGAGGCATTACTAGACTTAACTTACTAGTTCTGGGCATAAAGTTGAAACTGTCCATCTGCGTCATGTTACTAAATTAATTATAACTTGAGTTACGAAACTCGAAATCTAGATCCGTAAATTTTCCTTGAAACTAGACTCATATACCTTCTTACTGTAATTTTTCCAGAATTTTTGATGTAGCCAATTAGTACAGTTTATTAGTTAAAGTCTCCCCTATTACACAGTTTGATAGTTCTGACCGCTCTTCACTAAAAATCAATTATCTCATAATATACAACTCTTTTTCCTACACCGTTTTCTTTATATGAAAATAGACTCAATAACCTTTAATTCTATATCTCATGCACAACCTAATTCAATTTCTACTATTTTTGGTGATTTTTCAAAATCTAAATCACACTCTGCTTTGTCCAACTATTCCCTGCATATAATTACATAATTTCTTTAAAATAACTATCAACTAGGCATTTCATAACATCCAAAACATGTTCTTAATTAATCATTTTAATGGCTAATCATTACCAAGCATTTACAAGCCAATATTAAGCCATACCATAAGGTCATACACACAAAATGGCTAAGTCCCTATACATGTCATAACTTAAAACGTTCGAATCACAAAATACCAATATAATCTTTTGATAGTGTGTAACGATCTCTGACGTCCTTTCGATCCCCGAGTTGGCTTGTAATACTATAAAAAAAAATTAAAGAATGGGAGTAAGCATAAAGCTTAGTAAGTTTACATGTAAATAGATGACAACATTCTTAATGAATTATCTTATGCTTTTCTTATCAAGATCACTTAAGCTTTTAACTCAATATACTTAAACTTGTATTCTTACCTTACCTTTTAACATGAATTTATCTTACCTTACCTTTTTAGCTTTAACTTGTCTTACCTTTACTTTGGAATACTCCTTGAATTTTCTCGTTGAACCACTTGGAATACTAAGGATACTCGGGTACCTTTCCTTATGAAACTTAACCATTGCCATGTCTTGACATGGTCTTACGTGGTATCCTTGCCTTATGAACTCACCAATGTCATGCCTTGGCATGGTCTTACATGGGACCTTTGCCTTATAGTAACATATCAATGCCATGTCTTGACATGGTCTTACATGAATTCCTTAAACCCTAATGTCATGACATTTGTATCCTACACATTCCTAAGGTTCAACCGGAACTTTCTGATATAGCTTTTCCGTCAATTCATACTTGAGTCTTTAAATAATAAATTTACAGAATAAATATGTAAATGCTGGAATTTAAAAGTGTTAGATGTAAAATAACAAAATATTGCATTTATTTACCGCAAACTTACCTTGAAACAAAATACGATCAACTATACCGATTTAGTTCACTATCTTTTTCTTTCCTCGGTCTAACTCCGGATTTCTTTCTTCTTGATCTATAATAGCAAATTTAGCTTATTTAATACTCACATTTACTAAAACAGTCCTTAACTCTAACTTTGGCAAAATCACAATTTTGCCCCTAAACTTTTACATAATTATGATTTTGCCCTTAGGCTCGAAAATTAAACTTCAACCCTTATTCTTATGTTTTCTAACATGCTGAACATTTTTCCCTTCTATAGCAACTTCAAATTCTTATTATAACACATACTTATGAATAATAACAATTTTTACTAATTAGCTCGTTTTACTCGTTTTCACCGAAAATCACTTAGTAAATATTGTTCCTCTACTCATAAACATGAATAATCTACCATCAATCATCAAAATACACAAGCTTTCATCAATGGCATAACTCAAAATATTCATCAAAATTCAAAATTCAAATATGGGTTTTGTAGCACTCGAAACAACGATCTCAAAAACGTAAAATTTATCAAAAAACCGAACTCAATTACTAACCTTAATATAGCATGCAATGGCCGAATGGTTTGAAGCTAAGTTTCTTCTTCTCTTTGTTTGTTTCGTGAATAAAGTGATGAAAATAAAGCCATTTTCTCATGTTTCTATTATTATAAACTAATAGATTATAAAATGCATATAATATAAAATTTCAACTAATATTTTTAATATAAAAAAAACATATAAATGCATTTCATCATTCAATGCCGTTCACTAGCCATATAATTGGCTTAATTGCCACATAAGTTTTCACACTTAAGAAGACATAACAAATAGACATCTTTTCATAAATCACACTAATTTTGCATTTGATGCAATTCAATCCTTTTATCAAATTAAACACAGACAGATAAATTAGCTTACGAAAATTTACCACATGCTTAATCACATATCAACGGCACAGAAAATAATATTAAAATATTTTACTGACTCGGATTTATGGTTTCGAAACCACTATTACGTTTAGGCCCTATTTCGGGATGTTACAAAACCTAAATCACCTTAACCCAAACTTGCTAAATTCAATAACCCAATAGCACAAAACCTAAAAGTTTTTGAAAACCTAGCCAGCCACAGCGCATTGCCTACGTAATGTCGACAGACACGTCTCTCTAGTCATTACGCACCCCTTCTTTCCACCACCACCTACAAAAAGAGAAAGAAGACAAAGGACAAAGAATAGAGACACAAGAGAATGATAGAAACAAAGTACAAAATCAAACAAAAAATAAAAAAAATATATGTTGTAATATTCAACTATAAAGCCGATGTAACAGTCCGGTTTAGACTTTAGTCGGAATAGTAGTTTTGGGACCACAAATTCGAGTCAGAAAAATATTTTAATATTATTTTCTGTGTTTGCAATATGAGATTAAGCATATGTGAAAGTTTCGTAAATTAATTGTGGTTTGTGTGCTTAATTTGAAAAAAAGACTAAATCGCGTAAAATACGAAAGTGCATTGATAATTGTTAAAGTGCTTTAATGCTATGTTCTTTTAATATGAAGGCCTTAAAATGGAATTAGGCCATTTTATTAAGGGATGGACGGTTAAGGGCTATTATTATATGGTTTTATAATTAGTTCATAAAGGGTAAATTAGTAAATGTGATGATAAGTTAATTAACATATAAAATAAAACATTTCTTTCATCATCTTTGTTCATCCACGACCGAATATTGAAAGAAAAAAGAAGGGTTTATAGCTTTGTGATATTTGGCCCTTGTTCATCTTGATTGAGATCAAGAACCAAAGAAAACGGATTTAGACCGAGGAAAGTCGAAAGTAATCGAATAGTTGAATCAGTTCGTTTATTCCGAATACGAGGTAAGTCTATATACAAATAAATGTATTTAAGATAATTTATTCATGTTCATTTAATATTGAATTGTGATGAATGACTTTTGAAGATATGTATGTGAAATTCGAGAAAGTATCGACAATGTGTCAAGGTCCAAAAAGTCTCGTACGAATCTTAGAAATAAATAGGATTCATATGTCATGACATAGGGTTTCGATATGTGATATCGTGTAAGACCACGTTTGGGACGTTGGCATCGATTTAAGATTTACTCGTAAGACCGTGTCAGAGACATTAACACTGTATTTGATTTGTGTAAAATCCTGTTTGGGATAGTGGCATCGATATTTGATTACATGTAAGACCACGTTTGGGACGTTGGTATTGTACGAGTATTCTGAGTTATCCGAGGATCTTATTTATTTTCGAATGGTTCAACAGGCAATTCCAAAAAATGAAAGATTATGTGAAATGTGTAACCGTTTCAGGTACGTTTGAAATGTATACTATGTTTGAGCATGAAAGGTAAGTAAATGTGAATTTGCAAAAGTGATTTGTGTGCATAGACTTAATAAGACAAAATGTGATATATGTATGAATGTGCTATGAACAAAAGAGATACTTGGAGATATGATTTATTGGTAAGCTATGGTTAAACAATTGAGCCAAAGAAGGAATATGAATTTGCAATTGAGATTTACTAATGATCTTGTATTTGATATAATTATGAATTATTATATGATAAGTTTATCTGTATATGGCTTACTAAGTTTTTGAAAGCTTACTTTGTGTGTGTTCGTATTATTTCATAGATCGTTAAAGCTACGGAAGGCTCGGGGATCGTCCAGGATCATCACCACACTATCAAACTCTATTTTGGTACCTTTTGAAAGTGTATATATTGAAGTATGACATGTATAGTCTAGTGAGTTTTGATTATGTTTTGAAAGATGTACAAAAATAGCTATGTGATATGGCTAGATAATGAATATGATGTGAATGAGTAGTTCATGCTATATGATGCATTGTTGGGTATGGCTTGATAACTAATGGTTGGACTAATGAGAAGGTCAAATTTATGTTTAGTTTTTGGAGATTTATACTTAGAAATGCTTATGATGATAATGTGATAAATGGTATATAAGTTGGTATGATTGATATGCCCTTGAATAGTTAGAAAAGATGGTTAATTTGGTATGTTTTGGTTGCTTTTGGTACTTGAAATAATGCTTGGTTATGCATGTAGGTTTGACCTTAAAGTGGGTGGCAAATTGGCCTTATAAATGGCCTATAATTGCCCACAGTGTTGAGCACACGGGCGTGTGGCTCGACCGTGTCATTCGAGTTTGTAATTCAAAACAAGTCGTGTCGATTACGGGTGAGGCACACTGGTGTGTCCTCGGCTGTGTGGACAAGTCAGTAAGTATGCCCTATTTTGCTATGGCTTAGACACACACGGGCATGTGACATCTGTAGCTTTGAAAAATGTTTGAATTTCAGAAAATTTCGTATGTGTTTAGTTTAATCCCGACTCCTTTTTAAGGCATTTTAAGGTCTCATAGACCTATTTAATGGACTCTTTGATTATGAATTGTTAAGTTATGATGTGAAATGTTTGTAAAAGCTTCGAATTGTCCGGTAATACCTCTTAACTTTAGACCGGCGATGGTTACGGGTTAGAGGTGTTACAGCCAAAGCCACCATGTAACGCAGAAAAAGAAGAGATTATCAATATAATACAAAAAAAAAGAACAGAGTTCTAAAAAGGTAGCTCTTTTTATTTTTTTTAATTTCGAAGCAAATATATATATATAAAAAACGCAGATTCAATTTTTTTACCTGTTATAGCACCGTCGTAGAGCCCCTTTTTCCGATTTGAGAAGCCTTAGTACCCTTAGGGTTTCATCAAGGGCCTCGTTGGAAAAGGTGGAAATCAAAAGGTTTCTTTTCCTTCAGTCGAACATCAACTAAATTTCTGGGGATTTAAACCCCAGATCTGTATTGTATTCAAAAAAGGGGTCAAAATGGCCTATTTTGGGGAACTCTGGCCACCGGAGGCGGTGGTCCTCGTCGCTGATGATCGATGGCCACGACGGAGACCTATCGTCCCATGGTCTGATAAGGGGGAGAGTTGAGAGAAAAAAATGGGTGAGAGGAATTTTTATTTTAAAACTGGTCACAAATTTTTTTATTATAGTTTTTTTCTAGTTTATATAGCCCTTTGAAACAATTTCGTTTTGGGCTTGGCTTTAGACGCCCAAAACGGTATTGTTTTAAGCTAGACCTGAATGCCCGACCCAAATTCCTTCAAGATCCGCGTGTTTTTTTTAAGGGAAGGAATATTTTCTATTTTGGCCCATCTATTTTTTTTGCATGTTTTTAATTTCATCCTGCATCTTTTTATTTTTACCCCTTTTATTTTGTTCTTGAGCAACTTAGTCCTCTAACCCACTGAGGACCCATTGAGAGAATGACATGTGTAAATATGGGTGGGATAATTGCCCTCTGAGTCCTTGTACATTTTATCCCATTTTAATTTAATTCTTTATGTTCTGTTTCTTTATAATTTAGGCTTTTAATTTTGTTATATTTTTAATTTAGCCTTTTATTCCGCTTTTCTTTATTTTCCTTTGCAATTCATGCTTTAAATTTTGTTTAAATTTTAATTTAATCCGCCTGTTTATTTAATCCCACCCTTTTACTTTTTGTTATTTAATTTCCAACATTTTTAATTTCCTTATTTATATTTTTACCCTTTAATTTGCGTAACTTGCATTTTTATCCTTAAGTTACTTGATCATTTCACTTTAGTTCATTTTGTATTTTTTAAATGTTGATGTTTTTGTTAAATGATTATTATTGCTAATCAATATTTTATGTTTAACATTTTGTCATTGCTAATATTCCACTTATTATTTTACTACTATTACCATTATTAAATAGTACTATTAATTGACTAAAAACTATTCCCACTACTACTTTTTTAATTATTTTATTATCATTGTTTTTTTTTTGTAGGTAAACTATTTTATTCCATTTTTGTCACTACCATGCTATACAACACATTTGAATATTCGTTCATTTTTATACCAACACTCAAATAAGTTAATCACATATTGCATTAAATGTTATGTTCGTTTTTATACGATGTATATATGATAATTTGAATTGAGGCAATTTTCTTTATTTTGAGGATTCGAGAAATTGTGCCTCTAACTTACAATATACAATTTTCTCCTTAAACCGAAATAATTGAACGTCCCTCCTCTTTTTTTAAAAAAAATTAATTAAAAATACATAAGATTTAGACAATAATTAAATGGTGAGCGTTCTTATTTGAGATTTTGTGCCCCAACTTAGAGGACATGATTTTTTATCTTGATCGACTCGAAATGACATTTTCGAGATAGGGGCATTTTCAATACCATCAAATAACATCATGCAAAGGGGGGATCGTATTTTAAATTCTCTTCGAATTCTCAATTTTTGACGCTAAGACATCAAGTAATCAACTAGGTACCAATTTTGGGCGTTATGAGGGTGCTAATCCTTCCTTATACGTAACCGACTCCCGAACCCATTTCTTGGATTTTGTAGGCAAAAAAATATCGTTTTAGTAAATCTAACCTTTTATTAAAATAATCAAATTTCGAGGTGACCCGATCACATCTAATAAAAAGGATTGATGGAAACTCTATTTTTTTTTAAAAAAGTCGATTTCCAAAAAGGTTTCGACAATAAGAAAAAGTCATTCTACCCTATCATATGTTTTGCTCATGTCAAGCTTCAAAGCAAAAGAACCCAATTTACCCCTCTTCTCTTCGACATCAAATGAAGAATTTCATAAGCAGCTACTATATTATTAGAAATAAGTCTATGAACATTTCATGATATATATGAACATGGAACCTTATTTAACGTTATATCACATTTCATATGCATTATAACATGTTACCAGTTCATTTCATTTTCAAATTTCCATCTCGAATCCTTTGATTCGCTTTATATCCATATCGACCCTTAAGGCTTGTTTTATTTGGTTCGCATGATCTTTCACATGCCATCTTTTGTTACTTAATTACTAACATACCAAATTCATCATTCAATATTAGTTTTTCATATAAAAATCACATTGCATGGTATATGTTTCATAACCCTTATTAATCGAACATGGACTCAAGACGGATACACGAATCATCCAACCATCATACCAATATATCTGGCACCCAGTACCTCATCGGGACGTTCGAAGTATAAGTTTGCGCTTTACACCTCATTGGTATAAATTGAAGTAATGTGTGCTCTGCACCTCATCGAAACTTCCGAAGTATAAATTTGTGCTCCACACCTCATTAGCATAAACCAAAGTATAATTTTATACACTAATCTTATGGCATGCCAACTATACTCGACTCTACCCAAGATAATTTAGAGGGTACACAGTGTTTTAAACATATGTATACTCATGATCACATATCATAGTTTCATAGAATACTCGTTTGTACTATGCTCATCTTAATTCAATATCATAACATACAAACCGTGTAAGGAGACAAGTAGGATGCTTACCTTATATAAGCTAGTTTGTAACAATTTATATATATGTATGTATGTGTATATATATATCAAATTCAAATCATGAAACTACAAACTGTAATCGTCACTCATCTACGACTCTCGCTTTTCCTTTATCTCTAGATAACCCAACTTCTTTTTTAGCTACGTTCGATAATTCAATTACAAAAAAGGTATTAGTTTCCACTCAATCACATGAAAAACATATAATTATACATATTTTGCATTTTAGTTCTTATATAAAAAATACTCATATCTTTCGATATTTAACATCGGATCAAATTCAATTTCATATGCTTCCATTAGGGACCTTGTACTTTTAATCTATATTATAATTTCTTGATAAATCTCAATTTATTCAATTTAGTACCTAATGTCAAAATTAACTAAACTTTCAATTCTAAACTAATCATACTATGTTCTAATACAACTTCAACTAAATCTAAACTTAACGATTACATATCTATTAATTTGAAGCTTAATCTCACAAACCTCATAAATGGCAAGTTGGTATAAACTTAAAAATCTCAAAATCTAAGCATTGAGTTAACAAGATTAAGCTTAATGGATCATGAATCTATAAAAATCTTAAGGAAAAGTGCTTAATTACCTTGGTAATTTGGACTGAATTGAAAAAGGGAAAAACCCTTTCTTCCCTTCAACAATGGACGATAAGCTTTGGGAGAAAGATGATGAAATCATCCCTTCTCCACTATTTGATATATTTATACTTAGATTAATAGCTTTATTCATGTTAAATTGATTTATTTAAGGTATATATATTATAATTTTAATTACAAAGTTAAATGACTACCATTATTATCTTCCACTATCTTAAAAGTAACAATGAGTTAATAGCCATTTAGGTCCCTTGGTTAATTACCAATTAGGTCATCAAGTATTTTCCAATATAAAATTCAATAACGATTGGGTTTTTACAATTTAGTCTCTGAACTTTAATTAATAACTTTTTTCGGTTAAATTTTTGAACCAATCTTTAATATATTTTCATACTAACTCCATAAATCCTCCTATTATAATCTCACAGACTTGGTTTATAGAATTTGGGTTTTGAAACCGTATTTTTCGACACTATCTAAAATCAGATCGTTAAAGAGTCAATCATATTTGCCATTACTCAATGGTAGAATGATTATATTGTGATAAATTGGTAATGTTATTGTTTTAATTTTAGTGACCAAAAATGTAAATTTACATATAAATATGAGTGACCAAATATGATTATAGTGTACCTATTTTTATTAAAAATATTTATCAATCATAAAATTAAAATTTATTTTATTTATCATAAAATTAAATATAAGTAAAATATACTCTAAATCTCTATACTCTTCATATATTTGAAATTTATTTAGTCTTCTTACTTTTATTTCAAGGAGTTTAGTCCTTCTACTTTGTGAATTTCAAAATATAAGTCTAATTGTTAACATTGTTAAAATTATTCTACTAAATACATGTTAACTACACCATCTTAATTTCTTGCTACATGGTTACTAAGGGAGTATTTTGTTATTTCAAAATGTTAAACCTGACTTTAATAGAAACATTTTAATGAAGTTAACAATTGAACTTGAATTTTAAAATTTGAAAAGTAGAGAGAATAAATTGTTGAAAATAAAAGTAGAAATGTTAAGTTTCAAATGTATAAAGAGTATATAAACTTATAACATATTTTAACCTAAATAAAATAATTAAGCCATAAAGAAAAGTGATCAATTCAATTGTATGTAAAAGATCAAATTAAGCTTTAGTTAAAATGACAAGGATGTTGATATAATGTTTTGAATTCAAATATCATCGAACAAATCTTTCTAGATTTCATATGATTGGAAATGAAAAAAAAGTATCCCACAATAATATTTTTTATTTGATAAAAATATTTTGATAATTGTTCAACATGAAAAATATCAACTCAAATAAGATATAGGCTGAAACTTCAAATTTATTAAATATTAAAATTAAATCTAGATATCTCTAATTTATGTTTTTGGTGAATTATAAGAGGACAAAGCCCTAATAATAATGCAACTAATGCGACTCGGACCAAAACCGTATCTAAAGTAACAATAGTCGAACGTAGATATTGACAGAATTCGACGGTGCTATGGTAAAGAAAGCAAACCAGTAGGAGTTACACATCAACAAGTAAAGTGGCCACAAACAAAACATGACATTTTTAGCGACGACAACAAACAGTGACATCCTTATGGCAAACAATATGAAAAACGCCATTCCATTCGAAACGTAAAACGCAAGAAAATGAAATGAGTTCATCACTGATTTTCCTTCACGACCATAATTATGCCGGCCCTTAATGGAACCGTTTTGTTTCTTAGCAGTAGCTGTTATAGCCTTTGGTTACTGCTGTTAAAAAATTATTACACAGGATAAGCTAAACTGGTGTTTTGTTGTTTTTTTCTGTGATGATTTTTTTTAAAAAATTATAACTTTAATTAATTAATTAATTATAAAAATAATTGAAGGGAAAATTTAAATACAAAAATAGTTTGGAATCTACCATATTGATCAGTGTTGCCTGACACACCAACGAAACCTCTATGATAACCCAATGGTTGTTTTTTTAAATGAACTCTTTTTTATGTTGTTACTGTGTTAGATGTAGACCTGCCCATAGGTTGGCTCACTCGAAAAATAAAAAGATTTAAGTAAAAATATAAGTTCGAAAAATAGATTTAGACATAAAAATAATATTTAGCCCGTTAAAACAGGTCAAGCCTCAAGTAAGGGAACTTGAATTTTATTTGGCCCGTTTATTTGGCCCGTTTAGATGAATGTACTTTTCATCCAAACATGATGAATAATGAAACCTCCCTTCCCTTTTAACACGAATAAGATATTTATCATTCAATAAAAAATAAATCACCATTTGGGTTTATTGATTAAGCAAGGGTAGATGAATGTCTATATATTGTTGTTCCTCATACCTTCTTTGTTGTGAAAACATCTATTTCCCCATGGCTTTCATCTTTTCATGCATGTCTATATACTGTTGATTTCCTAATTGGTGGAGGTGGGATCCTCGATCGACAGTCTAGCATGATGCTGAGCGATGGATTTTAATACCATGGAGGTATTGATAAAACTGTTGATATGAGTTATACAAATACGATTTTGCCAGTTTTTAGGTTAGGATTAGTCTGGTTTTATTGATTGAGGTTTTGGTTGACATGCATGAGCTCTTACATTTGGGTTGTTTGGGTTTAGGTTGTGCTTGCTCGGATATCTTGAATTGTAAGATCGATAGTTAAATCATTGATAAGATCAAACTCAGTATTGAAAGGATCATTTCTACTCGGATTGGCTATGATACTTCACGTTCATCACACCACTTGTTAACTTTAAGAGTTCATCGCACCAATTGTTAACCTTAGAAAGAGGAAGAAGAGGATGAGAAACTTTTTAAGAGCTACTGCATGGGCTCTTTTATATCAAGGGACATGCCTGTTTACGTGTTCAAGGAATACTGACATGGGGACCTGGTTTGATCCTCTTAGCAATGACAGTATTGTTACGTCTTAAGATAGGACACTTTAGGACAATCGGTAATCAATAACTTTGAGCTCCTATGTGGTGTATATTTAGTGGAGATGTATAGCACTTCATCAGGTCAAGGTTCATAAGGTAACAGGTTGAACATACGTAGTTCGTTGGGATGTCAAATCTACTAAAAGAAACACGTTAAATCTTTTGTGGGCGTAACATAAGATTTGTAATGTGGATAAAACAAAATTTATAATACTTTCAATGTAGAAAATAATATAAGAAAATATATATAGTTTGCTCTTAAATGAATTGTGACAAAATACCAACATAATATGAAGATATAAATTATTTTTAAATTGATTTTTTGTTTCAATCCATTAATATTTATTAAAATAACATAACCAATTTTTTTTTATTATAATTATCAAAATATCAAATTGAGGTAAAAGTTACAACTTTATCATACACTCTTAAAATTGAGTTGATATACCAGATAAAACTAAATATAGACACCTACATTTTAATTTTTTGCTGAAACGACGGTGATGACTTGACCAAATGAAGCAAAATGAGTAATAAATGATGATGCAGGTACCACTTGTTCACATTATTTTATCATCTTTTTAAGGCGTATGTTGCCTCAGCCATTTGCTTTTGGCATATTTATGCCTTAAGTCCCTCCTCATTCATCACTTAATCTATTTAACCACTATTTATTTAATTAGCAAGTTTTACATCTTTTTCAATTTAGTCCTCTTTAATTAATTAACTATCAAAACGTTAGAATTTTCTAACGAAACTTTAATTCTAACTCAATGACACTCCGTAAATATTTATAAAAATATTTGCGGCTCAATTTATGAAATCGATGTCTCAATACCTCATATTTAACCCAATTTACCTAATTAATTCTTTTAAAATCACAAAATTCACTAATTCAATAATATTTCTAAAATCATACTTAACTCATAAATATTAATTATTAATTTTTTTTAAACTTACTCTTCGAATTTAGTGATCTCGAATCACTATTTCTGACACCATTAAAAATTGGGCTATTACAATTTCCCTAGTCCTTCTTATCCTAGCCTCAACCACTTTTTCAAGCACTTCCCTCACTACCCAAGTCAATGCCTCAGTACCAAGCTCTGGGTTATCGTTACCCGAAGTTGGCTGATTCGCATTGTCCTCCGACTTCTGAACAGACACATGTTCCAGAGAAGCAGATGACTCCTCACGATCTTGATTACCTTCAGAATCAATATCCATCCTGTGGCTAACTTAGGATATTTACATTTTCAAAAAAACGAATGCAAAATAAATGCAAAAATCTACATTTCTAGTATCACAGTTTCGAATTTCCACCTAGACCAGCATCAATGTCTCAGACGTTTTATTTTCGTAAAATATTTTCAAAACACGAATCGTTTCAACATATTGTGGAAAAGTTTCTCAATTTTTTTTCAAAACAAGCACGTGCGCACACGGATACGTAAAATTTTACATATAAGAGTTAAACCAAATCCCGGAGGTTACATTGATGACCCAAGTGATCGTAGGAAAATTTTACAAATCAAATTATTAAAATTCCATTACATACATATTTAACTCTTTACGAACCAAGAACAATTAATATTCTAGATCTCAATCAGAAAAATTAAAGTAAGGTTTAATTTATAAACAAGTAAGATTTACAAGAAAAACCTAAAACAGAACTTGTACCACAGTTTTTTTAAAACCTTACAGTTCAAAGCAATATAACAAAATGTAAACTGAAAAGGTAAACTATTAAGATATTTTTAACCGAAACCTCCGTATACCGAGTCCAGCATCAGAATTTAAAAATGTACTTGCAAATGGAAACACTAAGGGGGTGAGCTACACGAGTTCATTGTGAGTTCAAAACGAATAACAACAGACTTGCATAAGAAAACTCCAAATAGAAGTTCATTAGCAAAACATATGAGATATGCAAAAACAAACTCAGAACCAATGTCCCAACACACGTAACAGTCGAAACACATCAACTCACACATACAATACTCAACACAAGTGTTATTCAATTGAACCAAAACACGGACAAGTAATCTTACACCCCAATAGACGCATATGAATACAGTCAAGTATTAAAACCCTCTCATCCAGCCAACACACATCTCTATCCCCCGATCACACCCCAAAAGATTTGTTAAAGCTCTTCCAACCAATCACACCAAATAGGACCTCGGAAGGCCCATCCAACCTTACACACCATGAATGTGGACTAAGCTACTCAGATAATAATACTAGTAGACTAAGCTACTTAGATAATAATACTAGTAGGGCTAGCGTATATGCAGTACAATGCAATGCAGTAGTCCGCTGTATAAACATGTTGCAGTTTAAAATGCCAAATCAGTAATAGTACGCAACAAAGCTGACGTACCTGTGGTACAAGCAGTAAACCGCTGTACGAATAAATTACAATAGAACTGCCAGATCAGATCAGAATCAGTCTCCCTTTTCTTCGCAACTAACCCAAAACTTTACTTTATGCAAATGTATGTATGCATACAATGTCACAGAACGATGAACATATCGACGGACAATCAGACAGAAATATATACGCATACACACTCAGCAAACCGAGTTCAGAATCAGACATCTCCGCAACAACCACAAATAACCCATAAGCCAAAGCCCAGATCAGAGTTATAACTATCCTTGCTAAAGATTAGCCAACGGTCAAATCACACAGACACATTCTCAAATCAAATCATACACAAAACCAAAATAAGTGACTTAGGACCACACTGCCGTGTGTAAAAACCTAGGCTATGTGAAGGGTTAAAACGCCCGTGTGGCTGAGGCACATGCCCGTGTGAGCTAAGGACACGATCGTGTGAATAAATCGTGTAACTCACTGTCTAATTGTGCTAAAATAGAGTACAGGGCAGACACGGCCGTGTGAGGGTCTCACATACCTGTGTGTTTATCAGTTACGGTAGCGTGTCCAAAACACACACCGGTGTGGGATCCCTAAATCCCCAAATTAGCCACACGGTCGTGTGAAAATCGACTAAAATCCTAAAATCAGCCACAGGGCCGTGTGGCACCAAATTGATGGGCTCAAAACTAACTGATATTTTGACAAAGGTAAGCGCACCTATCGAACAGTATTATAGCTTTGATGAGTCCGGAATATCGTATCCTCAAGGACTAAAATTACAAGTAATAACTATCTTTTTATTATTTAGCCTAATAATTAAGAGAATTTATTTTAATCTAAAATTTAACTAACTAATTAACTATAAACGCAACAGAGAGTGAAGAGAGTAATCGAATAAACCAATGAATAAAGACAATACCCAAGGAAGAATCCACCTAGACTTCACTTATTATTCTGACTCTAATTTAAACGATTTATTCACTTGCCTTGATTCATAGAAATCCCTTAATTATGTTAATATCTCTTTCGAGACTAAAAACAACTGACTCTAAGTTGATTAACTGAAATTTCTTTCTAATTAAAACCCCTATCGTCTCATTAACTCGATCTATGGATTCCCTTATTAGATTTGACTCTAATCCGGCAAATTTATGTCATCCTATTTCTAAGGTTGCAATCAACTCCGCTTAATTATACTAGATCTTCTCTTAAATAGGGACATTTGCTCTACTAAATAAGCATATTAAACTTGAATTAATATCCTAAAAATATTAAAGCAAGGGTTAAGAACAAGAACAAATATTTATCATGTAATTCAGATTAATTTAAATAATAAGATTCATCATATGTTTCATCCTCCTTAGGTATTTAGTGAATTTAGTTCATAACGTATGAGGAAAACATCTTAAAATTAAGAAAACAATAAGACATAAAGAACCTAAAAACTTCTAAAGAACTTGATGGAGATCTTTAATCTTGGAATGAATCCGCTTCTGAGATGATTCCGATGGCTTCCTTCAAGTAATTTCTTCGATCTACTCTACGTACTCCCTTAGGTCTTTATCTAGTGTGTATTTATAGACTTTAGAATATCCAGAAACACTAAAAATTGACTTTTTTCGCGTGAAAACGAAGCAGGGTGCAAAAAGGACATGGGAGTGTGATCAGCCCGTGTGAAGGTGCCCAGGCCGTGTGGAAATTTAGGTGGCTCGCAATTGACACGGACTTGGCCGTATGGATCCTTAAAATGGCCTGTTTTGTCTAGTTTTGGCCCGTTTTCTGCTCCTTTCGCTTTTCTATGCTCTCCTAAGTATAGAAATACAAATTTAAAGGATTAGAAGCATCGAATTCACCAAATTATATAAATAAACATCCAAAAACACGCTAAGCGTGGGACTAAAATGTGTTATTTTTATGATTTATCACAAATCCTACCGAAAATCCCTAATTCCTAAAAGCATACGGCCATTTAACTGGCACACGCCCGTGTGGCCACCCGTGTGGTCACAAAACCACTTCAGAACAAGCTAAAATCGTCGTTTTTGCCATCAAAATAGTCCCCAACCTTTGCAACAACAAGAGTATATCGGAATATGCAATATTCCCCATACTTTTCAACAACTAAAAACCCAAAATCAACGTGTTAGAGCACACTCAAGAAATGCCGAAATAATAATTCACAAAATAGAATAGATAAAGTTTGAATCCCACACCTGTTTTGCGATCTAAGATGTCCAAGAAATCAAAGCTCTTCCAAAACCACAACTGAACCGTTTTCAAAATAAAAGAAAAGGAACAGGAAGAAAACCAAGGAGGGGAAAAGAACGTCCAGACAAACAGAAAATAAAAATAAAATAAATACAAAATAATAATACAAATAAATATAAATGGTCATATATTTTAAATGGTCATATATTTTAACTTAAAACAAAATGTAATAAAAATGTTTCTTTGAAATGCACACACAAAGACTCGAACCCAGAACCCAGAGATTCACTAACACTCACTCAACCACCAAACCAGCAGGCCTATTCTTACACTTAAACGCGCAACTAAACACAATAGCACACCCTTCTCTCTGACCCTAACCACAAACCCAAAAACTTCTAACCCTAAAATTCAGGGTGTTACATCTTAGGTTACCCAAAATGGAAAGTTACATACTTTCACACTACACGAGAAACATAACTAATATCTAATGGGATTTAAAAAAGTAACTACACCTATTCCTGCTAATTGTTTTTACCTCTGCCAACACAATAGAAAAATTTATACTTACAGATTTCAGCAAATGCTCGAGCCAACTCCATTTTGATTATTTTCATCGGCACCTCATAAAATTTATAAAAATGGTAGTAAGTACATAATGCTTATCTCCCTTAACAATTTGGAAGTGCTTTTTAAGCATTCAAAGTGCTAATGAAACACCTCAACTTACATCATTTAAGCACCTGAATTTGTAGTAATTAAAACTTCAATTTACATACACCTCAACTTACAACACTTTAACATCCCAATTAAAAACATTTATACACCTCAATTATAGCGATAAAACAACTCAATTTCCAGCAACTAAACAATTCAATTTGTAGTACTTAAAACACTTCAATTTACAACATTTAAACACTTCAATCTGCAACATTTAACACTTCAATTTACAGCATTTAAACACTTCAATTTGCAGCACTTTAACATCTCAATTAACAACATTTATACACCTCAATTACAGTGATAAAACATCTCAATTTCCAGCAACTAAACACTTCAATTTGCAGCACTTTTAACTAGGGGTGTTCATTCGGTTAACCGACCGGTTAACCGACCCGAAATGTTATTAACCGAATTAACCGACCTTTCAAATTTTTTAACCGTTAACCGACCGAAATTTTTTCAAAAAAAAATTAACCAAACCGAATTTTTGGCGGTTAATTCGGTCGGTTAACCGAATTAACCGAAAATTTTTTTTTTTAATTTTTTGGTTAAAAATTAACCGAATTAACCGAATTAAACGTCTTAACCGAATTAACCGAATTAACACTACATAATTTGTTTAAAAACATTACATAAATCTTTAAATTAATACAAATGTAAGTATTTAATATTGTTCATTTGTATCTATTTCTTCTCTCCAAAAAATCTCCATTTGCATTAAACCTACAAAAAGGAAAAAAACAAGTGCAAAAGTTTAGCATATAATAGAAATATCCGCATTTAAAAAAATCAAATAATATAAACAAACAAATAGATTATAAGTTAACAAGAATAAGATAGTAAGTATACCCTTCAACTCACAAAGCTCATGAATTAAGGGTAGGCTCGATGCATTTCCAAGAAAAGTCTAAACATTGAATCAATTAAATAAGTAGGAGTGATATGGTAAAAAAATTTAAAACTATTAACATAAGACAATAAATATACCATTTTCAATCTTGTCAAGCTCTTGGATTTGTTCTTCAATCTTTTGATGTCTTCTTGTGATGATGATTTTGAATCCAATCTTGAGTACACACAAGGGCTTGTACAATTTTAGGAGTTAAAGAACTCCTATATTGATCAAGCACACCCCCCCGGTGCTAAATGCGGACTCAAGCAAACAGTAGAAACCGGTATAGCTAACACATCTCTCGGCCATTTTTGAAAGAGTGGGAAATCTAGAAATTTATTCACTTTCCACCACAATAAAATATCAAAATCTTCAACAAATTCCTCATTAGCCTCAACTAGATATTTATCCAACTCAGATGTTTTATCCTCACCACAAATTTCCAACTCACGCTTTTTATACAAAGCTTGCATTCGCCTTTTCATTTTTTGTTGTGGTTCACCAAGAGAAACATGTGTTGGCACACTCGATTGGCTACAAGTACTATGAAGTGGAGGCTTATACTAATCAAACATTTCATACAAAGATTCCTTCAATTTTTGCATCATTTCACAAGCTTTTTCAGAACTAGACATTTCACTAAGTGCAAATTCAAGATACTTCAGTTTTTGTCTAGGATCTAAAACACAAGCAACAAACATAAGCATATTCATCTTATCAATATCACCCCAATACTTATCATACTTCTCTTTCATCTTGTTGGCCATAACATTGAAATCAACATTACTATTTAACTGAGCATCTCGTAAAAGAATATCAATTTAAAGCTCATCAAAAAATTATTGGACGTGACATATGAAGTGCCGGATATACATAAAGTGACTTCATAAAAATGTTCCAAGAAATTCCTCAAGTTTCTAACATTATCCCAATCATCTACACCGTGCCAACCATCACCCCTTTCAAGTTCAAATTTCTAAAATTTGTATCTTGCTCCTCAAATCTCTCAAAAGCTCTCTCAAAGTTACGAAAAGTATCTAACATTAAGTAGGTTGAGTTCCACCTAGTACAAACATCAAGACACAACATCTTCTTGCACTCTATCTTTTCCACCACAACACACTCCTTAAACTTTTGTAATCTAGATGGAGATTGTCTCACATATCTAATGACCCCTAACACGTTCAATGATTTATTCATTTCCTTTAAGCCTTCAACAACAATCAAATTCACAATGTGTGCCATGCATCTCATATGAAGATATTTACCATTTTGAACTAAACCCCCTCGAGGTTAAATTTCTTTTTCAAATAACCAATAGCAACATCATTTGAACTTGCATTATCAACGAGAATGATGAAACAACTTATCAATCCCCAATTCAACAAGCATTTCTCAATCACCATCCCAATGGACTCACCCTTATGACTAGAAATTGGACAAAAGTTTAAAATCTTTTATTCAATTTCCAATCACTATCAATAAAGTGAGCAAAGTGATACACAAATAATTAACTCTTTGCAAAGAAGTCCATGTGTCGGTAGTTAAACAAACTCTAGAACAAGAACTTCTCAAAAGTTTTTTTATCTTGGCCCTTTCATCTAAATACAATTGATAAACATCCCTAGTCATAGTAGTTCGTGAAGGAATATGAAACCTAGGACATGCCATAAACATAAATTTCTTAAAACCTTCACTTTCAACAAACTTGAAAGGTAATTAAATCAACCACAATCATTTGTGCTAATCCTTTCCTACATGCTTCTTGATCAAATCTCCAAGTTGAAAGATTCCTTTCCCCCCCTTCAACTCCCTTTCTAGGTAAAACTAGTTGTCCTTGACTATTTTCAACAACATTACTAAGATTTTTCTTACATGAACCAATATGATATTTTAATGACCCCGTACCATTTTTTTTCACATCACAACAAAATTCCTTTTGACAATAATTACATTTAGCTTTACTTGCACCCTCACTATTAATAATCTTAGTGAAGTGAGACCAAACTTCTGACCTTGGAAGAGTGGCTTTTCTTTTCCCGGTAATCCCCTTTGCTTGGCTTGAAGCTCCAACTCCCGAATTTTCAGAATCTATCGAAGTAGGAGGTGTAACACTAGCCTCAATAGATGTTGGTTCAGTTGACATTCTGCAAGAAAAATAATATATAATAAATTAAAATACATTTATAATATTAAACATATTTTGATGTTGAGTTTTAGAAAAAAATAGTTTAGATATTTAACAAAGGTAACATCCATTGCAAAATTAAGACTAATTTTAAATGGTTGTATTATTACATGGGAGTTAAGTTGCAATTTAGCCTTATTTCCAAGTTAGTGGACGGCATTAACATGCATCATGATTTCTTGTAATATTTTTATATGTTAATAATATTAGGTAGTGGAGATGATGCATAATAAATTATTTATTGGATGATATTAATAAAAGAAAGAAAACATTGTTAATTCTCTCTCTTTTGCTTCATCTTCTTCACGAACACAAAAGGGGAAAAGAGAGGAAATTTAAGCTTCCATAGATTCGGTCTTTGCATGTCCCTTTTAAGGTAAGAAATTTCACTTAGTTTTCGTTATTCTTTCTCAAATTGAGGCTATTGTCTTGTATTTTAGCTAGATCATACTCAAATTCTTGAGTTAAAGATGATATCCGAAAGTGGCCATGGTAAAAAAGACCTTGCATGCATCAAAACCAACATAGACAACAGTTAAGTCAAAGTTAAAACATGAAGGGAAAAAAAGTACCTTGAAAATCAAAACCAAAGCTGTTCTTCCTTTTGTTTGGAAATAGAAGTTGCAGGTTTTAAAATAGAAGTTGTAGATGGTGAAAGTACCTCAATGACTTGGGCTGGTAGATGTCGGAGTGCCGGACGGAAGGTGGCTCGGCTGGGGTGGTGAATTCGTGATTGAGAAATTAGGGATTTGAACTTTTGAAGTTTAAGAAGGAGAGGAGAATAGGAGTAGGAGATATCAGATCGTGTGTGTGTGTGGGTAATTTTATTTTTAGTTCTAAAATTATTTGAGTTGGGTTTAATTTTTATTATTGGGTTTGGGTTGTATTGGGTTTGGGTTGGTGAATAGAGAATAATAGTGGGCTTATCTTATAAGCTATTTATATTATAAATTTATTTATTATTTTTTTTGGTTAACCGAAAAAATTTCGGTTAACCGATCCTTTTCGAACCGAATTAACCGTTAACCGAAAATTAACAAAATAATTAACCGACCCCCGACCGAAAAAATTCGGTTAACCGACCGATTAACCAAATTCGGTCGGTTAACCGAAAAAATTCGGTTTTACCCGAATTTTGCACACCCCTACTTTTAACACTTCAATTTGCAGCACTTTAACATCTCAATTAACAACATTTATACACCTTAATTACAACGATAAAACATCTCAGACAGAAATAATTAACCAAATAATTAAGGATAAGTTTGATCATTATCACTCACGTTCAGACACATTTAAACAGCAGCAACTATCAATTAAATAAGAGGAATTTTAAACATTTAATAGCCATTTCCATCATAATCGATAGCAAATTATCCACCATTTAAAATTTAAACGATAGTTTGGTGGCGTTTAACACAATTAACCCTACTTCAAAATTAACCTAAAATTGTAACAAAACAAATCTAAAAAGAAAAAGGAACTTACTCAGCCTGCGCGTAAGACCAAGTGATCGAACCCGAAGACAACGCCATGAGCAACGACGCGACGGATTACACCCTTTTGCAACCGAGACGCGGGCGCCAAATAAGCTTGATGATGGTTGGGCAAATTCGAAAATCATCATCAGAACCTTGAAAACCCGAATTAAAATATCCAGAAACAAAAAAAAAAAATCAGAGAGAAAAGAAAAACAAACATTGGAAGGATTAGGACGAGAAGAGAAACGTTCTAGGGTTTGATAATGGGTGCTACAACAATATGTTGGGGTAATAACAACGGATTGCATCTCCAAATCAATTGATTTGGACGAATTAGAGATTAAAAAAAAGCCTTTTCTTTATGAACTTGAATCAAGTTCTTTCCTTTTTTCTCTCTCTGGTAGATTTGAACGTGGAGCTTGAACGTGTGCGTGTGTTAGGCGAATGTGTTTGGCTTTTAATCGAAATTTGTGAGTTGGGGATATTTCATATTTGTTTTATTGCTCAATTGAAGATGAAGAAGAGAAAATTACCAGAAATTCTAGGGAAAAAATAAGGGATTTGGGGAAAATTTATGGGAAAAAAATAAGGAATTTTGGGAAACTGATTTGGAGGATAAAACTAAGCCCAGCAAAAATGGCGCAGTTTGGTAAAAAAAAAAAAAAAAAAAAGGATATTTTGCGGTATTTTTCATAATTGCTTTACTTGAAAATGCCTATATTGTTTATTTTTTGTGGCATTTATGATAAAAATATCGTTATTGTTTTATATTTTACAGTATTTTTTGTCTAGACGCCATTAAAAGCTTAATTTCCTGTAATGCGTAGTAGACCAAAAAATTTAAATAATAAACATTTAATAAGCTTCTTATAAACAAGTCAAGAAGATCATGTAAAGGAAATGCATAGGTCACGCAGGTCTTCTAGACTTGTAACGTTATGAGACAAGAACATTTTAAATTCAAAAGAAACATAGCTTAAAATAGTTCAAACATTTTAAATTCAAAAGAAACATAGCTTAAAATAGTTCAAACACTATAAACAATAAGCACATGATATTGTTCCCTATTTATCCCTAATTTTTCTATTAAGCTTATCTTCCTATTTCTTCTTCTCTCAGCTTTCTCATTTTTCTTCGAAGGCAAAGGCAAATTTAACTTATACATGCAAAACAAGGCACATGACATTGTTTCATATTCACCTCAATATTTTTATTTAGTTCACCTCCTTATTTTTCCTCCAAAGATGTAGATAGAATTAACTTATACATGCAAATCAACGGCTATTTTACTCATTTAATTTAAAAAAAATTAATATTTATAAAAATGATCCTGGTTAAAAAATATTCACCTAAATTATACGAAATAAATAGTAAAATTAGGTTATAGAAATTAGATGGCTAGCACCACCATTTTTTTCTATTAAAAATAATCTTTGGGGTTTTTGACACTAGATGGTTGACACCCATGTATTTTTTTCAAAAAAAATTTTTAAGATGCTGACACACTGATAGCCGACACCTTTTTATTTGATTAAATTTTTTTGGGGGTATAGTGCTGGCCAACAAATGGCCAAAATCACCCAACAAAAGAGATTGAGAATATTGCAACATAACCCCTTCTTGTTTTCTTATCTTTTTTATTTTCCAAGTTTAATTACATATTTTATATTATAAAATAATATTAAACTACTTATCATGTTTTTTAATTATTATTGCAATAATTTTTTAATTATCATCAGTATGCCAGCACTCTCAAAATTTTTTTGAAAAAAACACATGGATGCCGACTATTTAATGTTCAAAACCCCCCAAAATTATTTTTTAATAGAAAAAATAGCGGTACCGACTATTTAATTCTCATACCCAATTTTATTAATATCAAGTTATTTAAGTGAATATTTTTAACTAAGATTTTTTTAAATATTCTTTTTTTAGTCAAAACGGTAAAATAGCCCAAATCTAACCCTTCAAAATCTAACTTATAGAAGAACTACGGCACCGGAAACCGTGGACGACTAATCACTTGTCAAATCAACCCTTCAAAATCCAACTTAGAGAAGCACTAGGGCACTATAAACCGTGTACGACTATTCACTTGTCAAGTCTAGAAGCACTTAATTTATACACGCAAATCAACCCTTAAAATTCTAAGTTAGATTTTTCAAGACCGGACAAATGTTTAGCAACATCTTTCTCAGTTATTTCATATATAAGTAGGCAAAAGCTCGTTTCAAGTCTTCAATCGTTTTGGTATCTAATTATTCTTTGATTGTTCGAAATGGATGAAAGGTTAACGAGAGCAGCTGAAACAGGAAACATCGATGCCTTGTATTCATTCATCCACGACGATGCCAATGTTTTCAAGCGTATAGATGAGATGGAGTTCGTGGATACGCCATTACACGTTGCTGCAGTTACCGGCAATACCGGTTTTGCAATGGAGATGATGAACTTGAAGCCATCGTTTGCCAGGAAACTGAACCAGGATGGCTTTTCCCCCGTTCATCTATCCTTGCTTAGTGGA
Organism: Gossypium bickii; assembly: GCA_025503065.1. NCBI lineage: Eukaryota > Viridiplantae > Streptophyta > Magnoliopsida > Malvales > Malvaceae > Gossypium > Gossypium bickii. The sequence goes on along the minus strand of CP106721.1, from coordinate 58,127,708 downwards.
AAACCAGAAATGGTGATTGATTTTTTATCTATTGATGAAAATCTTGTCCGTCTTAAAGGGAGGGAGGGTTTCACTGTTGCTCATTATGCAGCTCGGGATGTAAATGTTCATCTTTTGTCTCAGTTTTTGGATGTTTGTCCCGATTGTATATTTGATTTGACTGTGAGGAGGCAAACTGCTTTGCATATTGCTGCAGAAAGCAATAACTTTGAAGCATTTAAAGTTATGTTGGAATGGATTCAAAAGACGTTCAAAGATAGTAGGTCAACGAGAATTAAAATCTTGAACCTGCAAGATAAGTATCAGGGCGAAGCCAGGAAAATTTTTTAGGGGCTCCGGATGAAATTTTAATTTTTTATAGTTTATATCTTTCTAATTTATAAAGGAGTAAATTGAATTTTTATAATTTTAGAGGGGCTAAAATGTAATTTTACTTTTACTAATTTAAAATTTTAAAAAAATTTGAAGGGTCGGGCCATGTTAGCCCCCTGGATTCGCCACTGATAAGAATGGCAACACTGTATTGCACTTAGCTGCATCAAATAACCAACCACAGGTACTTTTTCCATTCTTTTTGGATTAATCCCTAGTTTTGATGTAACATTAGGATTTTGGAACATCTATTGTTAAAATGTATTGTTGGTTTGAGGTTGCATCTATAATTTTGTATTTTAATTATTAATTGGCAACACTTAAAATTTTAAGATAGTTGGATGATAAGAAAAGATAAAATTGGATAATTTGGTAGCCTTTTTGTAATTCTTTATAGTTGATTGATAAAAAAAAAATTACTTATAATTGAGTGATTATTTTACAACTTCCTATAGTGAAAAAAAATTGAATGAATGTAGATTGCCCTAATTAATATCAATTTTTTTTTGGAAGAATAGTGAGGGTGTTTAAACATATAACCGGTCAGTTAATTGAATTAAATTAGTATTAATTGAATTAACTAAAATTTTTAATCACTTAATTGTTAGTCAAACTGAAATATTTTAATTAATTCGGTTGGTTAACTGAATTGATCAATATATATATATTGTTAAAACAAATATAAAACATATCAACAAAAAAATTGATAATGTTCATTTGACCGATTTATCTGAATTAGTTATAGTCTAATACATATCATATATAATATTATTATTTATTAAGTTTAGTTAATTATCGATTTTGAACCGAATTAACCGTTAACTGAAATTTTAAAAAATCTTTAATCGCCTTCCAACTTAACTAAATCAATTAACTAATCGATTAATCAAATTAAAATCAATTCAATCAATTAATTAAATTTTAACCGAAATTTGAGCTTCCACATCTAACTAATATTATTTGATTACATCAGCCCTTGAATTTTATAACCCTAAGTCAAACGCTAACAGTCAAAATTGACTAACTTAAAATATACATTATCCTTCGATACCATTTTGACTTGTATTGGTAAAAAAATTTCATGACTTATTATTTTTAGAATTTTATATATAGTTAAAATTTCAAAAAAGTATATTATAAAAACTTTAAATAAAGTAGTTTTAAATATAGTTTTATAATTTTCAATTAATTAAAAATTTTAAAATAAACAATATCAAAGTTTAGAAAATTTAATTTCATGAACTGTGAGTGACATTTTTATTTGGGAAGAAAGAGTATATTATTTCTAATGTTTTTATTCTATATGTAAAATATTAATCAAAAATTTCATATCCAATCTAATTTTTTTAATGTAATCCACGATAAATTTAAATTTTATTGGGTTCTTTTTGTTGAATATTGGGTTATTTTAGCTTTTTATTGAAATAATGACAGTCTTAATACGTACTGTAAACGTAGTGTGTTTTTATTTATATTGTGTTGTGGGCTTGTAAACCAAACAGATGATAGGAATGTTGGTAAAGTGCAAGGGAGTCGACAGGAAGAAGATCAATAAACTTGGTTTTACAGCAATGGATGTGTTACGAAGACAAACTCTTGCCGACAATAGGAAGAGTGTGAAATTTCTGAAGAGTAATCCCCACAGGTTTTCAAAGTTTTATAACTTCGATGAAATACTGACAGATTACTTCAGAGAAATGAAACCCGAAACAATCAATGCATTGCTCGTCGTATTCTCACTGGTCCTATCAATGACATACCAAGCAATTCTCAGCCCCCCAGGCGGCTTTGCAGAGTACGGCGCAGCCAGTTCAAATTCTAAAGATGGTCGTGAAGGAAAATCAGCGATGACCTCATTTCATTTTCTTGCGTTTTACGTTTCGAATGGAGTGGCTTTTTTCATATCGTTTGCCATAATGTTGTCACTGTTTAATGTCGTCGCTAAAAATATCATGTTTTGTTTGTGGCCACTTTACTTGTTGATGTGTAACTCCTACTGGTTTGCTTTCCTTACCATAGCACCGTCGAATTTTGTCAAAAACTTCGTTGGACTTGCGGTACCCATCGTTCTTATGTTATTTGTTGGCATCTCTTCATTTCGTTTCAGAAAGTACTCAAATGGAGATGTCTAAGAAGTGTATGTTGGCCTGATAGTTAGGATATTCACCGTTATAGATATGAGTGAGTTTGAGTTGCTCTAGTTGTCTTGTTGTTAGGGTTTTGTCCGCTTTTTATAATTCACAATTAAAAAAAATTGGAGATGTCTAGATTTAATTTTAATATTCAATAAATTTGATGTTTGAGTTAATATCTTATTTGAGTTATATTATTCTTGTTGAACAATTATCAAAATATTTTTATAAAATAAAAAATATTATTGTGAGATACTTTTTTCATTTCCAATCATATGAATTCTAGAAAAATATGTTCCATAATATTCGAATCCAAAACATTATATCATCTTTTTTATTTTAACTAAAGCTTTATTTGATCTTTTACAGACAATTAAATCGATCAATTTTCTTATGTTTTAATTTATTCAGGTTAAAAAGCTTCTGTATTCTTTATACATTTGAAATTTAACCATTATGTTATTATTTCCAACAATTTATATAGTCTCTACGTTTCAATTTTTAAAATTTAAGTTCAATTGTTAACTTCATTAAAAAATTTCTATTAAAGTTGCATGTGTAACAATTTTGAAATAACAAAATACTCCCTTAGTATCCATGTAGCAAGAAATAAAGATGTTGTAGTAAACTTGAATTTAATAGAATAATTTAACGATGTTAACAATTTGACTTATATTTTGAACTTCAAAAATTATAGGGACTAAATTCCTTGAAATAAAAGTAGAAGACTAAATAAATTCCAAATATATGAAGAGTATAGGGATTTAGAGCATATTTTATTTATATTTAATTTTATCATAAATAAAATAAATTTTAATTTTATGGGTGATAAATATTTTTAATAAAAATAGCTAAACTATAATTACAATTGGTCACCCATATTTATGTAAATTTACATTTCTGGTCACTAAAATTAAAACAATAACATTATCAATTTATAACAATATAATCATTCCACCATTGAGTAATGGCAAATGTGATTGACTCTATAATGATCCGATTTCAGATGACGTCAAAAAATACGGTTTCAAAATCCAAATTCCATAAACTGAGTCTGTGAGATTATAATAGGAGGATTTACAGAGTCAGTATGAAAATATATTAAAGATCGGTTAAGAAATTTAACCGAGAAAAATAGTTAATTAAAGTTCAGAGACTAAATTGTAAAAGTCCAATCGTTATTTATTTTTATATTGGAAAATGTTTGATGACCTAATAGGTAATTAACCAAGGTACCTAAATGGTTATTAACTCATTTTTTTTTATAAGATAGTGGATGATAATGATCATGATAGTCATTTAACTTTGTAATTAAAATTGTAATATATATACCTTAAATAAATCAACTAAATATAATTAAGTTTGTTAATTAAGCTATTAGTTTAAGTATAAATATATCAAATGGTGGAGAAAGGATGAATTCATCATCTTTCTCCTAAAGCTTGTTGTCCATTGTTGAAGGGAAGAACAAGTTTCCCCCTTTTTCAATTTGGTCCAAAGTACCATGATAATTAAGCACTTTTCTTTCAGATTTTTGTAGATTCATCATCCATTAAGCTTAATCTAGCTAACCCAATGCTTAGATTTTGAGATTTTTAAGTTTATACCAACTTGTCATTTATGACGTTTGTGAGATTAAAGCTTGAAATTAATAGATATGTTAAGTTTAGATTTAGTTGAAATTGTATTAGAAGATAGTGAGATTAGTTTAGAATTAAAAGTTCAGTTAATTTTGACATTAGGTACTAAATTGAATAAATTGAAATTTATTAAGAAACTATTATATAGATTAATAGTACAAGTTCCCTAATGGAAGGATATGAAATTGAGTTTTGATCTAATGTTAATTATCGAAAGATATGGGTATTTTTTTATATAAGGTCTAAAATGAATAAAATGTAAAATATTTTTTTATGAGGTTTTGTTTTTGCATCTGATTTGATTTTGTATTAATTATCTGTTGATGATAAAGTGGAACGATTAAGTTTGGGAAAAAAAATAGTACGATTAGCAGTGGAAGTTTTATTATCTTACTTCTTTGTATCGATGCGTGATGTAAATTGGGGACTTTCTACGTGGTTAAAGCATGAACTAATTGGGGTGGGGTTAACCTCTGAACACAATTGCAGGGAAGATGATTTGAAATTGATTTTAGTGAATATTTAGTCCAATGCTATGTTAGTTTAATTATGTTGTCTTCCTTTCTTTTGGGGGTATGGACCTGAGAGGTTGCGGGAATGGGTTAATGGGAATTCATATTGGCATTTAACATGAATTTGTTTTATTGGAGAAGTTGTTTTTCCTTTTTGGGTTTTACAAATTTATAGATGTGGAATGCCTCTATTTTAAATGCCGGAAGACTTAATTAGGAGGCTTGAGGATCGAATTGATAGAATTTATAAATGCAAAGGGTTAAAATTATTAAATTATATAGAATTAAGATCAAATTGATAGAATATGTAAGTATTGAGGACTAAATATGATATTATACTAGTAAGAAAAAGACATTCCGTTATCAATTCAACAGCGGGTGACCAAAACAGGAATGGATTCGAACATTAGTGTCTAAATTGAAAAATTTTAAAGTGGGGTGACCAAAATAGGAATACGAACATAAGTAGGTGACATTTGTATAATTTATCTACAATTTTAACCTTCAGAACAAAGCAAGTGTTTCTGAACAAGAGATATATACTCAAAATAAATAGTTAATAGCCAATTTTATTAACAGTGAAAGATATTGATATCTTTTATACACTTCATAGATTTTTCTAGTTAAACATTTTGAGTAGGTTAGACTTTTCAATTAAATGGTGGATTTTCACCATTTCTCTATCTTGGGGAAAGATTTTATGTCAGTGTTATTAAGGTTTGTGAGATTTGAGAAAGGATATGAACAAGTGGTATAGCTAAGTTAGACATACTGTGAGACATGGGAGAGAGACGGGGAACGGAGGGATATTTTTTTTTTTAATTTTAAATATTAATACAATTATTGTTATTTAATATTAATATAAATATTAATGTAAAGTTATTTTTGGATTATATTTTAATGGGGTGATGATGTGGTAAAATTTGATTGGATGACATTTTTTTAACGAGTATAATTGCATAAATATTTTTATTATATAATTATAAATGTTAAACATCAAAAATCAAATGAGGTTTTTAACAAATGAAATGAAGTGTAAATTTTTTCATTTATAAATTTATTGATTGATGCCATTGAAGGAGACTTGAAATTAAATTTTTTGTTTGGTGAAAGTAAGGTCAGCCAAAAACCTTATTCTTTTCGAGTGGCATCAAATCAAAAGTCAATTACATTTTGTTTGCACATTGGACTAACACCATATGCGCTATCCTCTTCGAAAATTCAACCTCACAATTATAATGACCTTTTCTATTAGGACCCTACACTTCCTTATCAAGACAATTAGGACCCTATCTTCATCCTTTCCCATTTTTGTATTACATCATTACATTGCATCAAATCAAAGCCACCACACCTTATTTGGACGTTAATGTGTAACACAGTCGTCCTTTTTTTTTTTTTTTTGCAATAAGTTATTGCCTTTGAATATTATACACATATATTTTTTTTTTATTAAAACAACTAAATTTTCCAATAGAATTTCATAAAATGAAATTTATAAATTTCTGTTCGACAAAATACATTAACAAATAAAATATATAAATATAAATAAACAAATATTTATATATATAATAAAATAAATTGAATAATTTATATTTAAATTATCGGATATGAAAAATAAATAAATAACATAACAAAGACATAAATCAAAATAGAAGAAATGAGTTTTACTAGATGTTGAGGCCTATTTTACACAATTTCTTTAAGGCAGATTTGGCCACTCTTACGGTACTTGGAGAAACGTTGGTCTAATGTCTCCCAGGATACAACAACACAATGATCGAAGCAATAGCACCTCTGCAGTGATCAACGAACAAACGATGTCTTTTTCTATCACCGAAATGTTGAAGAATATGGAGAAGAAAAGAGAAGAATTTTGGAGAGAAAATAATCTCGGTGTAGGAGAGTGAGATTGAGCAAATAATTCAGAAGAAGTCTCAAAGTGGAGGAATTTTTGGAAATATCCATATATATAAGGAGACAAAATTTGCATTAAATGGGAAGTTAAATTAATTATCAAATAAAATCAGGATATATGTCCTTTTATATCATATATTTGCTAAGAAAAAATAAATTTCGTGTTGTGCTAAAATATCCACAGGCCCATTTTGTGCCTGACTGGTCCGAAAATTTCACGTCATCCACGTCGTGCAGGTGTGCCCCAACCCCAACGGAATTGAACTTGCACCCTTGTACGCGTGAGGCAAGGTTCCAAGCTTAGTCATTCAATTACCTATATATACACATCTCACACTTGGTATTTAACCAATGTGGGATTTAAGCTTTTCTTTTCCTCAACAAATATTTTCAAGTAGCTTACTTTGAGCATCAATTTCTCATTCATCACTTAACCATTTTGAGCATATGATATACCATCGTAAAGGTCTCATAGAGTAGAATATGAAACCATAATTTTATGATTCAACTCTCCACCTTTACCAATTGAGAATGTGGCTCAAAGTTCCCAAAAATTACAATTATTCCAACAATCCCACACATGAATGAAAATTGATAGTTTTATAAAAAAAAAACATTGACTCGATGTGGTGATAAAATCTACGATCGATAGTTGCATAGTATAGGTAGGTATCCACCATTGAACCTTTCCTTGTGAAAGTATATTTACTTTACTAGCTGACCAGTAAACATTATGTCCTTGAACTATTCTGTTGTTTGTGTAAACGATGATATACCTCACACAACTACCTCTCTGGCAAGGTTTTAGTTCTCATGGTTATGTTCATATAGCTGTAAATATCTCTTGGTTCTGTAAGAGTTTGAGAGAATTATGCCCCAATAGTTTCCTCGAAGTGGCCCCACTTCACACTCACATAGGTAACTTATGTTGTTCGTCTCACCGAAACACACAATGGTCGTTAAAAGCATTGCTTAACCTATCCCCTTTTTTAGTCACTGTTTACATCATAGGAATTGGCTTGGGATAAGTACCTCCACAGTGACCTCACAAGGTCTATACAACTAGGTTGTCCCTTTGAGCCTAAATATTGGGATCTCCAATAAACTAGGTAGGGTTTTCCTTCACATAGCGCCTTTTATTTTCATGGGCTTTAGTCACATTCGTTTCGATGTTTTATCAACATAATCTCGATTTAAGCCTTTAGTTAGCGGATCCACAATGTTATCTTTTGATTTTAAAAAATCAATAGAGATAACTTCATTTGAGATCAGTTGTTTAACGGTATTGTGCCGATGACGCATATGTCTCGACTTACCATTATATGTTATGTTAGCAAGACACCCCCACACTTTCAAGTGGTTGTAGGATGGTTTTCTACCTTTCCATAACTCATATAGTGTCTTGTCCCTTTTCTTGTGGGGCACCTTATTTAAAAGGTAATTAACTCATAGAAAAGCTCCCCCACATTTCTATGATAATCCAGAGCTTCCTAACAATGCGTTCATTTTTTTCTTTAGAGTCTGATTTTTCTGCTCAGCTACTCCATTTGAGAAAAGTATGGTGGTGCGACTTCATGAATAATGTCATGTTGAGTACATTATTCAAATGGTTCAACATATTCACCACCATGATTACTTCTCACCATCTTAATCTTTTTATTAAGTTGGTTTTCAACTTCCTACTTATAGAGAAAAAATTCTCCCGTCTTTGCTCTTAAGCAAATATACGTAGCAATGAAAATAATAAAATATTTATCCCATCCTCTCGTTTAAACAAACTTTAGGTCACAAACATCGCTATGTATTAGATCAAGTGGTTTTTTTACCTTTCTAATTTTTGCCTCAACACATGTTTCACATTTATAATTATAATTATTGTGAAACGAAATAATGTGCTCTAAGTTAATTAATGTACGTAAAGTATCATAATTAACATGTCTGAGCCTACCATGCCATAAATCAAATTACTCAAGCATATAAACAGAAGAAGAAGTGACATTCTTATTCATTGTCTTTACTTTTACATAGATTGCATTAAGTTTCCACATATTATTTAATACATATCCCCTTCCCACAAACATTCCCCCTTAGAGAAAACTAGCTTCTGGGATTCAAACACCATCTTAAAGCCATGTACAATAAAGAGTGTCCTAAAAACAAGATTCTTGCATATGTTAGATATATACAACACATTTTGAAACTTGAGTTCTCTGTCAGACGTCATCTTCAAGACCACAGTACCCTTTCCCTTGATCTTGGAAGTTGCAGCATTGCCCATATAGAGCTTCTCCCCATTTTCACAAGGTTCCAACTCAGAAAAAGAGTCTGTCACAATAGATATGATGCGTGGCACCAGTATCAAGACACCATTCTCTTGGATTTGAATTAACCATGTTGACTTCAGAAATCACAGCACATAAGTCCATATCTTCCACAACATTGATAGGAGTTTCCATTTTCTGTTAAGATTTTAAAAACAAAAAACCATAATTAGAAATTTATCAACTTTTATTAGACGACATGAATTTAACACGAAACAAAAGTTTATATGGTCTAATTGAAAAATACAATAAAATAATGTACTAGGTAGGTAACCTTAAAAGAGAGGTGGTACACTCGGCACGCTTAAATACCAAGTCTTCCAAAGAACCAATCCTAGACATGTATTCTCATATTGTCTTTTTAATTCACCATTGGTGTTTTTTTTCCTTTGGTCTCACAATTTTGAAGCTACAATTTAACTTTCACAATTTAAAACCACAATTAAGGCCACCATAAATAAAAAAATTTCCCTTTAATTTATTAAACAGCAGAATTAAAATTCTGAAACAAAACCAAAATCAAGTCTATTGAACGACATGATTAAATCCCAAAACAAAATTATTTAATTAAATCATGTTTGGGAACAAAACCAAATAGAATCAGTTAAATGGTGGAAATAAATCTTGAAACAGAATTATTTGATTAAGTCTTTGCTTGAAAACAAAATTAAGATCAAATAAAATCTGTTAAACGGCGGAAATAAATCCCGAAATATATTATTTAGTTTAATTCTAATTTGGAAACAAAATAAAAAATGAATAAAATCTGTTAAACGAGGGGAATAAATCCCGAAATAGATTATTTAATTTAATTTTAATTTGGAAACAAAATTAAAATCAAGTAAAATCTGTTAAACGGTAGGAATAAATCCCAAAACAAATTTTATTTAATTTTAGTTTCTCATTTGAAAAAAAAATAAAAAATAGAATAAAATCTGCTAAACGGCGGGAATAAATCCCGAAATAGATTTTATTTAATTTTAATACTCGTTTGGAAACAAGATCAAAATTGGAATAAAATCTATTGAATGGTGGGAATAAATATTGAAACAGATTTTATTTAATTTTAATGCTCGTTTTGGAAATAAAATCAAAATTGGAATACAATCTGTTGAACAGGGTAATAAATCCCGAAATAGGTTTTATTTATTTTTAATACTCGTTTTAGAAATAAAATAAAAAATGGAATAAAATCTGTTGAACTGCGAGAATAAATAATAAATCCCTATTTTATTCACTTTTAATATGGAAACAAAATCGAATAAAATCAATTAAATGGCAGGAATAAAGAATAAATCCCCGTACAAATTTTATTCACTTTTAATTTGGGAACAAAATTGAATAAAATCTGTTAAACGACGGTAATAAATCCCGAACGAGATTTTATTTAACTTTAATTTTTATTTTCAAATAAAATACAATATATTTTTGTTCTTTCACCTTGGTGTCTCATTCGTCTCAGATTAGAGAATTAAAAAATAATAAATTCAGTCTTAAGGTTGCTGGACAAAACATGTTAACTAACAAAATATATAAAGATAAATAAACAAATATTTATATGTATATAATATAATAAATTGAATAATTTATATTTAAATTATCGGATATGAAAAACAAACAAATAACATAACAAAGACCAGAAATAAAAAAGAAGAAATGAGTTTTACTAGATGTTGAGGCCTGTTTTACACAGTTTTCTTAAGACAGATTCTTTCGCTTCTACGGTACTTGGAGAAATGTTGGTCAAATGTCTCCCAGGATATAACAACACAATGATCGAAGTAGTAGCACCTCTGCAGTGATCAACGAACAAATGATGCATTTTTCTATCACCGAAATGTTGGAAAATATGGAGAAGAAAAGAAAAGAATTTTGGAGAGAGAATCATCTCGATGTGGGGGAGTGAGATTGAACAAATAATTTAGAAGAAGTCTTAGCCTTTTATAGGCATTCAAAGTGGAGAAATTTTTGGAAATATCCATGTATAAGGAGACAAAATTTGCATTAAAGGGGTAGTTAAATCAATTTGATTAAAATCAAATCAAATTGATTAGAATAAAATAAAATCAGGATATATGTTCTTTTATATAATATTTTGTATATATTTGCTGAGAAAAAAATAAATTTTGTGTTGAGCTAAAATATTTGCAGGCTCACTTAGGGCCCAATCGGTCCAAATATTTTGCATCGCCCATGTCGTGCAGATTCACCCTAACCCCGACGAGTTTGGACCTACACCACCCAATGCTTGAGGCAAGGTTCCAAGCTTAATCATTCAATTACCCTTCAAGTGGGTTATCATATATATACACATCTCACACTTAGTATTTAAATAATATATCTAAACTTTTCTTTTCCTCAACAAATATTTCCAAGTAGCTTACTTTGAGCATTAATTTCTCATTCATCACTCAACCATTTTGAGCATATGATGTACCATTGTAAAGGTCTCATGGAGCAGAATATGAAATCATAATTTTATGATTCAACTCTCCACCTTTACCAACTGAGAATATGCCTCAAATTTCTCATAACTTACAATTTTTCCAACAATTTCAAAATTGGACCTAGCTTTACAGTTAAAATTGTCTAATGATACCAACAAATGTCTGCCTTTTATCTAGGTTTCTGGATATTTATCTCAATCATATCTTGAACAATACAATCGGAATAAACATTTAGAAAACTAAACATTTCCTTCCCAAGCAGCATAATAAAAAAAAGTGAAATCTTACCCTTTTAACAAGATATGTATCAACTAATAAAAAGACAATCATCATTTCACTTTATTGATTGAGTGACGCTAGATGAATCAAGGAAAACCCATCATAGTTCAATTTCCTGGCAAACGATGGTTTCAAGTTCATCATCTCCATTGCGAGAACAGTGTGCGTGAAGTGGCAGCAATGTGTAACGACATATTGATGAACTTCATCTCATCTATACGCTTGGAAACATTTGCATCATCGTTGATGAATGCATATAAGCCATCAATGTTTCCTGATTGAGCTACTCTCTTGAACCCTTCATCCATGTTCAAGAATATAAGACTATCAGAGACACATAAATGATTGAAAACTTGAAAAAGGATTCTGCCTATATCAAATAATTAAGCAAGATGTTGTTATGAATTTGTTGTGTTGTGGATTAGAGTTAGTGTGTATATAACCCTGTAGAATTCATATAATAATAATTGTTGATACAATGTATAAAAAGGAAGATGACAAGAAGTGAAATGTGGTGGTGTTGAGGAGACAAATTCACCTTAAGAGGCAGAGAGGCGAAAAAGACAAGAGGACAAACTGAGAGAGCTACGAAGAAGGTTGAGGAGGATAAGTGCTCAAAGGTCACTGAAGAGGCCAAAGGATTCCCTTCTCATTGCTTGGAAGAGTATTTATAAAAAAGTTCTTCTCAAATAGTGTGATATATATGGCAAGTCGTTGTAGAGGGGTTGCCATTAGAGGGTATGTTCAGGACGTGCATTGTGAGACCCATTTTACTGTGACAGTACGAGGTTTTTATGCTTAGGTGAGGTGATCTTCAGAGGTGTGTTCACACTTAAAAGAGTTTTCACATCTAAAAACTAGTGTCTATTAAGGACACTCACCAAGTGAGTAGACTATCTTTGGAATCGAAAAGCCTAGATCTTTCAAAAGAAATGGGTTTTTGAAAAGTTTGATTCTAGATATACTTTTTTTTAGGTTTAGATATATGTTTTCTATACAACGCCTAAACTACCCATAAACTCTTCTTACCCATAAATCGGAGGATAATATAGGCTTAGGTTGGATTTCATCACTTTTAAAAAGTGCCATGAAAAAGTGTGTGAAAAGTTTGAGAAATAAAATATCTATTTTAGATATGATCTTGTGAAGTAAAAATATACATTCACATAATATTCAAATTCGATAATATTACGATATTTTAGTAAGAATATAAAATATAATATATTGTAACTCATTATTAATATTTTGATATACGAAATATAAATTTTAAATATTTGTAAGAAATTAATACTAATTATTTGTAAAACTTAATTTGAATATATAATTTATATTTTAATTATTAAAATATAACCATTACAAATTTAAGTATAAAGTGCTATATATTTTAAATAAATTGCAATATGAAAATAATTATATACTATATACAAATATTAAATAAAATACATTAGATTATAAATAAGGGTTAAAAATATCATTGGACTCCAAAAACGCATTTTCCAAAAGTAAAAGCTAAAAAATGTGTTTTCGAGTGTTTTTGCTTTTTGATTCGAAAACACTTTTAACTTCAAAAGCAATCTATTTAGTATTGCTTATAGCTCCAAAAGCACTTTTGAAAAGCAACGAGAAGTGAAGCCTTAAGCATGCTATATTACATGTTAGTGTCACAGGTCAAACGGTTATCAACTCAGTTAAGGTAATTACAAAAAATACCTTTACATGTATAAAAATAATTTTTATTATTATGAAGGTACTTTTGTTTATATATATATAAAATAAAATCGATAAAAAATTGCAATTTTGAACTTATGCCACCAACATCTATAAAAAAAATTTCTTTACCACTTCAACAAATGCTTTTTATTGATATTTTGATATATTTTAATATTATTATGCAACTTTTTCACCCACTTCATTTGTATATTTATACTATTATTTAAGCATGTGATTGAATTGGTATATTTAATATTATCAATATGATGTATTTATCTATTAAAATTTCCTTTTACTCACAAATTATACTATTTTTTATTTTAATTTCATACATATATTCAAACCTTACATTTCATTATTTATTGTATGTTATTTTTAAACTCACCTCACACATAATGTAACATCCCCGATACCCCTTGAGTTGAGAACAATGTTAAATCAAATAGTAAATACGCTAGAATTTGAGAAGGTCATAAAATAAAAATTATCAATGTTAGTAGAGGGAGAAGATAGATGCTGAAGGTAATTGAAAGAGCTTGTATATTATGAGAAATAAATCTGGGATATTGACTAAATTATAAAAGAGTGAAAAGTGTTGGGGTAAAAGTGAGAGAAATAATAGTTGGAATGATTAAATTGAATTGAAGGAAAAAAGAAGAGGGACTAGAAGCGAAATTTTATTAAAAGAAAATATGACTAATGAATGATCTTGTAGAGAAAGTTGAGGGATTAAATGATCACTACTCAATTTAGATAATTATGGAACGAATAATGATTAATGACTAAACTGGTGTAAAAATATAGTTGGTGGAGATATTTTAATATTTTTAATTATTAAATTAGAAATTAATAGATATTATTTAAGAATAGTTCAAAAAGATTAAGATATCCATTCATCTTTCTCCCATTCTCACAACATTCTCTTTTCTCTATCTTTACAAGTTTTGTTTTTAATACAAATATGTCATTTTTACCATTTCCAAGCCTTTCAAGCTTAATTCCTCCAATTTGTTTCATGAATCTTTAGTGAAATTAAAAGAGAAATATAATAGTTATGATAGTTTCATGAGAAGTATATCTATAATTGTCTTGAGGGAGAGAGAATAAGAATTAGGGTTTAATTACAAGAGATCAAGGTAAGAATCATAAGTTTTACATGGATCTCATGTTAGTTTTATTTAAGAGTATAAATATGGTATTTGAGTATAAGTGTAACACCCCTCGCCTGGTTCGATCATCGAACCCAAGCTACAGAATGCTACTACCGATATCGAAGCAGATTACATTCAATTTCGGTGTTAAAATTTAATTAAATAATAAAAAATTTCATAATCCATGCATTATATGATTTACAAACTAATCTGAGTCTCAATTGAGCTTACAAAAGCTCTTAAGTTGACTTGAGCACAAATAAGGATCAAATTGAATACTTTTCAAAAAGTAGGACAAATTTTCAAAATAGGGGTCACATGATCGTGTGCCCAAACTGTGTAACTCTCTGAAGCTGTGTAGTAAAAATGTCCAATTTTTATTTGAAATAGTCACACGACCGTGTGAATAGGCCATGTAACAAATTGAGACTGTGTGGATTAAAATTGACCATTTCTACAATACCCACATAGTCGTGTGGATGGCTCGTGTTCGTCACAGGATCATGTGGAACCAAAGTAGGTCGTTTATACATTTTGGCAATCATAAACTTATTCAAAAACATACCAACTCCATGCCAAACATAACTTGTAGTCATCGAAACAATTCACAATCAATATGTCACAATTGACATTAATTCACAACAATGAAAATGAATAAACACAAACCATTCCATAACTAATATCCATTTCATAACACAAGATAATTCATATGTGCATTACCTATTTTGATTAACCATCAATATTTGCACGACAAAATACCAAGACTATGAACATGACAATTCATCACATCCATAATTTACCATAGGTGTTCAAAGATCAATAATGCCACAAAACAAACTTTACATTACATCTACTAGACACTCCTATGTACATGCCATGTATAACCAGGTTAAACAACCAAAAGACTACCGAATCAAGAGACAAATAGTGTGGGCTTCTCGTAGATCCGGTCGACATGTTCCAAATGTCCAAAATCTATAGAGAATGTAGAGATTATTGTCACACCCTAAAATTAGGCCTAATAATTTTGAGGGTAATTTAGGAATTTTAGCTCTAGTGTGCTCGGAAATTTCATAGCATGGTAAACTAGATATGTCTTCGTCTATGGCTTTTATAAAATCAAATCAGTTTTTGAAAATGATGTTCAAAAGATCTTTAATTTTAAAATAAGGACCGTTTTGAAATAAGGGTTAAAATTAGGAGTACTAAATGAGCAAATGGCCCAAAACTTGTAGTACAAAAGATGGAGAGAATTAAAGGAAAACCTGAAACCCCGCAAGAAAAAACCCTTCGGATCTATTCTTTCAATCTAAATATTTCTATTGTTATAAAACCTAAAGTAACTAAGGCCTATTTATATGCTAAAATTCATAACATATATGACTACAACAATCCTAGGTTAACCAGAGTTTAAATGAGAAACTAAAAATAGAGTTAATTGAGAGAAGAAAAACTAGAAAAATTGAACTACATGACGTCATGTCGTGACATCACATTGTACCATCGAGACGAACAAGGATCGCATCGTTAGGCAGAGGATTTTTTTCTTATCACGACATCTGTTGCTCGTCGGGACGAAGATCATTTCTCATTGAGATGTCACACGCTATTTAGTCCAAAATACAAGGCATAACTCCACAATGATCAAGTATGAGTAAAATGAATAGCTAACTATGTTACGAGGTTGAAATAGGCGACTAGGAGCTTAAAAAGGTGAAAAATAGATAAGGCACCTAAAATGGTGAAGGGATTATGACATTCGACCAAGTCTAGCAATACCTTTGAACACAAGGCTACCTGTGTGACATAATGCTCCGCCAAGCATTATGACACCCACGTCGTCAGTGTTGTACCAATTTTCTTCTATGTTTTCATGATTTTGATGTATTTTTTTTTTTATGTTTGGGCTGCGTGAAATTAAGGTTAAAGGTGTAAGAGTAGGAGATGAAAATCTTTAATAAGAAATCAATGGAGCAACTTCGGAAAGTTTGGTGAGATCAGTCTAACCTGTTCTTCATTATTTATTATTCTTATTAAACTATTGTTGTTCTTGTTGGACTTAATTGTTGAACATTTTGAGTAATTATCTTTATCTTTATAAATAAGATTTCTAATCTATCAATAAATCAAGTGGAATCATTTTATAAGTCTCCCATTACTTCAATAATCACAACTTGAATACGGGCTAACTTTCTGTGAAAGTCTATTTAGATCCATTGATAAAAAGGTTTGTGAGCGAAAGTGAAAATTTTTATAATAATATAGTTAAGTGAATATTGATATAGTTTATAAATGCTAAATATTAAAAAATTAAATATAACAATTATGTTATCATATTTAGAAAGATTTTTTACATTTGAAAGAAAGGCTAAAACCCTGTAACTTTTTTAATATAAATAAGTTTATTTAAACCTTCCATCCTCTTCAAGATTATGATTGATGTGATTGAAGGCTCACTTCAAACTTTTTTTTTTTTTTGTTCAATACCATCCAAGGAAAGGAGACTAAGAAATTTCCAAGTTAAAAAGTGTGTTTTGGACAAAGCGAGGATCAACCAACAATCTTGTTGGTTTCCACTTGCATAAAATAAAAGAAATTACATGTTGTTTGCACATTGGATGTTAATGAGAAGACAAAAACGGAGTTGCCACTACTAGGCTTTTTTACACCAATATTATAAAATAAAAAATTAAATTCGAAAATCGTATGTTTGTCCAATTATATATGAAAATAGGATGTTTGAGGAGTGGAGGTTGGTGCATAGGCGACACCACCTTATTTTTTTAGGCAGAAAATGGTTTTATGAAAAAAAATAATATTTTAATGGTCACACCATTATGATTGGTGGCACCCAAGATACGGGTTTAGTATAAACCTGGTTATAAAATATAGGTATAGGGCAGGGGGTGGTGCCATATCAATAAGCGACACCAATGACCCCTCTTTGGCAGGCGGTATCAGTGACCCCTATTTGATAGGTAACACAGGAGAAGAAGCAGATTTGAGGACCTTATAACCATGGTCCCCCTTTGTAGTTTTAAAACAAGAGAAGTAGTTTTTTTTTTAAAAAAAAAAAAGGAAATCAGAAGAGGAGAGAGGAAGAAGAAAGAAAGGTAAAAAAAAATAGTAGAGAAGATTAAAGGAAAAGAAAGAAATGAGAAGCAAAAAAGAAAAAGAAAAATAAAGGATAGTATAGAAGAGGAAGGTGAATGTATGTTTTTTTTTTTAAATAGAAGTGATTAGAAGTTATTATAAATTATTTTGTTACTAAATTGTTTAGTTTGATGTTTACTGTGATTTGTTATAAATGTAATTTTTTATGTTGTTTTAAAATTATTTTGTTAGTAATTATTATAAATTAATTTATAATTAGTGATGACACTAGAGGAAAATAGATAAATTCTAAAATTTGGAAAAAAAACTTATTTTTTGTCATAGATATTGGAAGAAATGGCAATAAATATGATATTGCTTGATGAGATAACTTCAGCACAAAGGGAGAAAATTGATAAGATGATTAGAGAAGTGCAAGATTATAGAATAAAACCAAAAGAAGGCATCATGCAACACATTATTATCGTAAATCAAAAGATGCAAGAAGTGTCATGGAAGGGTCATGAACTGATTAGAAAGAATAAATGCAATACTTTACCCTTATAGGGACATTAATAGAACGGGAGCATCAAATGATTTTAGACCAACTTTGGAAGACATTGGTACCGCGAACTTATTGGAATATAGTTATATACTATGTGAAGTTTATAACCTCTTATAGAGCAAGGAAAATAGCGAGACAAAGTGTAAGTTCATGAAAGTTGACTAGGAAGCAAAATGTCTTTGACATGCCATGGATGGATAAATTAGTTAAGAAATTACCTAAAGAATTTATAAATTCAATACCCATTTTAAAAATGGAAGAGGAAGAAGATCCTGAGGAATTTTTGAATTGGATTGTAGAAGATGAATTTGAAGAGAACTCAGAATTTAATATAGAGTATTTCCTGGAGGAAGATAAAAAATCGAAAATGGAAGAAAATGTAGAAATGAGTTTAAGTGGTTAAATGCGAAGATAAAGTAAAAGTTAGATACTAGAAAATGTGAAAAGAATGAGTAAATATGGTTGTACATGTATGAAATGAGAACTTAAAGTTGATATAATGTTGAGCTTCTGAATGTAAAGTTTTGCATATTGATATAATATTGGTATTTTTTTTACAGTTTATTTTTATTAAAGTAATTTTTTTGCTGTTCGAAATTGTATTGAGAATTTTTATTTCTTTTTTAACAGATTTAGTATTGAAAATAAATAATCAATTTTTCGTATGCATTTATTTTGATGGAGTAATTTTGACAACAACAATTGAATGTATATTTGAATGTCGACAATAAATAGCAATGAGATTTAATAGAAATTTCTCGTTTGATGATATGAAGGAAAGTATTACTGCAAAAAAATTTAGACATTGTTGGAGAAGGATCTCGAAACTTTTCTACAAGTTTCTATTTTCGACAGATCCTATCAATTTCACTGAAATAAAACTTGTAGACGATGATGACGTGGAGACAATGGTCGCTCATAGTGCCCACAACGAGTCCTGAAAATAGTCTTATACACATCAGTCTCTTTAACCTTGAGCTGATGGTACCTAGAATGAAAATCAATTTTAGTGAAAAGAGATACCCCATGAAACTTATCGAACAGATTTTCAACTGTCGAAAATGGATACTTGTTCTTACCGTCAACTTATTCAACGGACGATAATCCACATACATTCTTATTGTGTCGTCCTTTTTCTTGACAAATAGAACTGGTGCTATCCATGGGGACACACTCGGTCGGATGAACCCTCAATTGATAAGTTCCTATAGCTGAGTCTTTAGTTATATAAGCTCATTCGGTTCCATGCGAGAATGAGTAATGGACACAGGAGCAGTACCCAATAACAGTTCAATATCAAACTCAACTTCCCTATCAGGAGGTATTCTTAGCAACTGATTCAGACAACATCCAAAAAAATACTTTACAGTCCAAATGTAACATCCTTAAATCGGGGTTCTGCATTTTGCTTGTGTTGCATGTGATGAATTGTCTTCAATGTTCATTAATCATGTTCTGGGGTCTAGTTATAACCCTAAGTTAGGCCTGAGTTAGGGCTAAGAATTTTGTTTTAGTATTTAAGGAAATGGAGTTAAGGGAAATAGGGGTTAAGAGATTTTATTGGGGAAATTTAACACAAGAATTCAATTAGAAAGGTGGCAAGGAGGCGCCACTTAAAGCTTGGAGGAGGTGACGCCACAGGGAGCAAGGAGGACCTTGGTTCGAGCAGCAGAAGTCTCCTTCTGCTCATCTATTTTTGACGCCACAAGCTGAAGAAGAGTGCTCAGGAGGGACTCTCTGGAATGGATGAGGATGAGAAAATTTAGGAGTTTTGACTCGTTCAAATGGATTTGAACGGATGAAAGGGAGAAAAAGGTGGAATTTGACTCATTCAAACCGATTTGAATGAGTGGTTGGGAGAATTTGGGAGTGTTGGCCAAATTTTGAATTGTGTAAGGGGTGGGAAATCGATTTTGGGTTCTTGAGGGAGGGTGGCCGAATGTGCCTTGGTTAGTAGCTAGAATCGGCTAGCTTGAGAGGTCTTTTTCTTAAGTGTTTTATGTCAACCGAAATCCTTTTGTTTCTCTTTATCTTTCTCCTTATTTTGATTTCCTCTCTTTTGGCAACTTGGGCATTTGGCCGAACCATTGGTATCACTTTGAGGAGCCGAACTTGGTAGCTATCCTTTTCCCTTTCTTTTCGGTTCTTTTTGATTAGCCTCTTTGCCGAACCCACCTTTGCCACTCTTACTTTTCTTATTTTCTCCAAAATCGAAACCAACAACCCCTTCTTCATTCGACAACCTTTTTTCTCTCTTTCTCAATCCTCTTGTGCCGAAATTTCTTCCACTCTCCCTCTTGCCAAATCTTTTCTTTTCCAATCTATTTTCTTCTTCTTCTCTTCTTTCAGTGACTGGCTGAATACCTTGCTCATGAGTTCTCTTTTCTTACGTTTTCTTTTGATCATATCAAGTGTCGAACCTATTTTGTTTATTTGGATTACCGAATATCCTGGTAAGTGACTCCTTCTTCCTCTTATTCTCTTCTATCTTTCTATGCTAAAAATCTATGTGTTAACTCCCATCTTTATTTGGTTCATGTTGGTAGCCGAAACCTTTAACATTAATAGGGGTTGCCGATCATTAGTGTTGAGAGGCCAAATCAATCATCAAGGTAAGGGGAGGCGACTAGCTCAGGTGATTTTGGGACTTATGTTATAGCCGAATGGTCTATGGATTCTAAGAGTTGTGTTGAAACCGAATGCAGGGAGGGCCATAGCCGAATCTAGTGAGTCTTCGGGTTTGTATGGTCGATCTAGGTAAGGGATCTAGCATCTCAATATCCGTTTCTTAATCATTCAAAAGCCGAAGGCTAATCATCTGTGTGTATTAAGGTTTAGCCGATTACAAGGGAGATCATCACGTAGTTTGGGATTTGGTTGGTAACCAAATCGGCTTAAGGTAAGTGCTACATTCGGGGCGACATCTTTTCTGGATTTCTAGTTAAGCCGAATAGGGCTTTTGATTACTAACTAAGCATTGGCCGATTGTAGGAGCAGTGAAGGCATACGTTTCGGAATCTCATAGTATCGCGTAGCTTTGGGATTTCTCATTAGATCTACGTATAGTCAGGTGTGTAAAACGCTTACATACTTTATTAGTATAATATGTATATTATGTTACCGTGATAACTATTGAATCAGTGAATATGCCTTACGGGCATGAGCTTGGAAACCCGGTAAGTCCCCTGTTATGTGATTCACGATATATGTATATTCATGTTATGTTAAATGCTATGCTATGCCTTATTGCATGACACATGATATTATGACATGGATGATATGAGCATGATGATGATGGGATTTATGAGAGGAGGGGGATGATCTATTTTGGACTGTCACCAGTGGTTTTGACCACACGATGGGTTGGCCCCATCACTTGATATTTGTTACTACGGTCACCAGTGGTTTGACCACACTATGATTATTTGTGACTAAGTCCCAGTGGTTTTGACCACTAGTGGTTTTGACCACACGATTGATATTTGTGACTACGGTCACCAGTGGTTTTGACCACATATGGATATTGTAACTCGTCCTAGTGGTTTGATACCACAGTGGGTTAGCCCCACATGATATATTACAGGATTGTCATCAGTGGTTTTGACCACACGATGGGTTGGCCCCATCCCCTGATTTGTGACTACGGTCACCAGTGGTTTTGACCACACCAATATATTTGTAACTTCGGTCACCAGTGGTTTTGACCACCAGTGGTTTTGACCACACGGGGTAGTTAAAGGAGATTGGATGGCTAGGTTATAGGTTGCATAATCTGCATGTTTTACTAATGATTGTGTAAGTGCTTGAATGCTCAGGTTGGGCATTTATACACTGAGTCTTGGTGACTCACCCCTTCCCTTATATTTTATAGATGATGCATAGATCGCGGATATGGAGCCGGGGAGGACTCGAAGTGGCCATGCATCCTAGTTGGGTAAACTTTAAACTACATTTTCGGTTTATTTATTTCTTTTAAATTTGGTTTTGGGTTTGTAATAAGGCCGCTAAGTTTTATTCTTTTGGTTTTTATAATTTTCTTTTACTTTGAATATATTATACTTGTTGAAAGTAATGACTTGGTAAATTAACCGGTAAAAAGCAATGGTTTTCAAAGTTATATCTCTTCGGGTTTTCCAAACGTTACCATCGGGTAACAAAGTTCATAAAATAGTAAGAAGGGTAACTTGAATGTTTTTATGATTACAAATTTCCGAACAACTTCAAAGGCAGATGGTTTTAAACTTGATTATACTCGTCACACTCCGTTTTTCATAAATACCAGAGGTTTTCTAAAAGTTAAGGATAACAAATAGATTTTTCAAGAATGAGTTTGCTAGGTTTAAAGCAACACTAAAAATAAATTTCAAATTTGTCTTCCTGTTTTCTAAACTAAAAACGACAAAGAGGTTTCAACAAAATTTAATCGGTAATTTGTTTATGCAAACGGTTTCACTCCGTAACATACCAAATTCGGTCGTGGTGTGTTAACCGGGTTTGGGGTGTTGCAATTGTGGTATCAGAGCCAGTTTCAACAGCTCGGCTGTGGGCCGAGGCCCAAAAATGTTTTAAAATGGTTCATAAAAGGCTTTTATGGGAAAAGTGCAGTGGTGAAAGCATGGCACCGAGTCTCCGGCACCAATCCGCCCAGGTAAGTACCCCAAACTATTGCTTGTGATGATATGATTATATGGCTAAGATGATGGCATGATTGAGTAGTAGTAGGAACTATTTTAGAGACATGAACTATAGGATGATGTGTACTCACGAAACAACCCCTAATTAAACTTTTCATAAGACTGTGCTTTAATAGACAGTGGAATAAAAGTCTAACGCATAAAACTTTTAATCAGCTTGAATATATCGGTAGATATGAGTGCATGTGGACGTGGGCATAACACTCGTGGACAAGGTAGGGGTAGGATGACGGTCTCAGAACCAGTAGGGTCCGGACATGGGTCGGAGAATGAGGTACTACTGCCGCCAGCTGTGGGCACGGAATATCAGGATCAGACAGGTGGTAATGACGCAGTGTCACAGGCTGTACTGCAGGTGCTAGAAAGGGTTACGAGTGCGGAAGTTGGAACCGGAGCTCGAAAATCTGTGATCGAGCGACTTAAAGCTAATGGTGCGGAGGTATTCAGAGGTGTATCTGGTGTGGCACCTAGTACGGCTGAATATTGGTTGGTGGCGATGGAACGCATCATAGATGACCTGGATTTTTCCGCTGAAGAGAAGTTGAAAGGAATAGTATCTTTGCTGAGAGATGAGTCGTATCAGTGGTGGCTCACAGTTAGGGATGGAGCGATGGTGGATGACCTCACTTAGGAATTCTTTAGGGCAGCTTATCAGAGAAAGTACATAGGGACTAGCTATGTTGATGCGCAGCGCAGGGCATTCTTGAACTTGGTCCAGGGTAATAAGACTGTAGCGGAATATGAGGCAAAATTCCTTCGGTTGAGTAGGTATGCTCGGGGTATTGTGGGTACCGAGCATGAGCGTTGTGTCAGGTTTGAGGATGGGCTGAGAGACGAGCTACGAATGATAATTGCCCCATAGTAGGAACGAGAGTTTGCCGTTCTAGTGGAGAAAGCTAAGGTTGCTGAAGGGGTAAGACAGTCTGTAAGGCGGAATCAGGATAGGGGTTGGAATAAAAGGAGTTCTGAATCATCTGGGTTTTCTGGGAATCAGCAGAAAAGGGCTAGATATAGTGGGCCGAATCAAGCTGCTAGGTCTGCTGCTACCAATACTCAGTGGCCGCCGCAGTGTGCCCGGTGTGGAAAGTCTCACACGGGAGAGTGTTGGACTGGTAACAGGGTATGCTTTGAGTGTGGCTCGATGGGACATCGAGTTAGGGATTGTCCACGAGAGATCGGTGGGCCGCAACTCGAGGATCGAAACCCATACGATTTAAGAGGGATAATCAGCAGCCACAGAGGGGCTATGATGCAGGCAGGGGAGGTAATGGCTCAGGTAGAGGCCATGGAGCACCGGGCAGAAGTGCAGGTGGTACAGAGGCGAGACAGCCTGGGTTGGTCTACGCAGCGAGGCGTCGAGAGGAGGCGACACTTGACGGATGTTATAAAAGACGTTCTTAATTTTTGGAGTACCTTATAATGCTTTAATTGATATTGGTTCCACGCACTCGTATGTTGCTAGTAGCATAGTGGAAACCATGAACTTAGACTCTGAGATTACTTCTAGGAAGATGACTGTGATAAGCCCTCTAGGTCACTCTGTAGAAGTAAGTAAACTATATAGAGATGTACCCCTAGAACTTCAAGGGGTCGTATTTTTGGCTGATTTGATGGAACTGCCATTTTGAGAGTTCAATCT
This sequence comes from Gossypium bickii, assembly GCA_025503065.1. Lineage (NCBI taxonomy): Eukaryota > Viridiplantae > Streptophyta > Magnoliopsida > Malvales > Malvaceae > Gossypium > Gossypium bickii. Next base: position 58,103,236 of record CP106721.1, on the reverse strand, counting down.
GATTCTCGGGATGGATTGGCTGGTAAAGTATCAAGCTAGTTTGGATTGCGCAGCTAAGCACATGGTGTTGAAGACTATGGAAGGTGATGGGGTAGTGATGATAGGTAATAGGAGAGATTACTTATCCAATATGGTTTCTGCACTGAAGGCTGAGAAAATGGTTAGGAAGGGTTGTGAAGCATTTTTGGTGCATGTATGTGCTTTGGAAGCTAAGGATGCAGCGGTGAAGAATGTCCGAACTGTAGGGGAATTTGCTGATGTTTTTCCGGAGGAACTCCCGAGTATACCTCCTGATCGTGAGGTTGAGTTTGGTATAGACTTGTTACCCAGAACCGCGCCAGTATCTATTGCTCCACATAGGATGGCACCGAAAGAATTGGTGAAATTAAAGGCTCGAATTCAGGAGTTGTTGGACAGAGGTTTCATCCGACCGAGTGTATCACCTTGGGGAGCCCCAGTGCTTTTTGTAAAGAAGAAGGATGGTACGATGCGGATGTGTATAGACTACAGCCAGCTGAACAAGTTGACAATCAAGAACAAGTATCCGTTGCCTAGGATTGATGTCTTATTTGATCAACTCAAGGGTGCATCGGTTTTCTCTAAGATCGACCTTAGGTCGGGGTATCATCAGCTCAAAGTGAAGGAGGCTGATATTCATAAGATGGCATTCCGTACTCAGTATGGGCACTACGAGTTTCTGGTAATGCCTTTTGGTTTGACCAACGCACCTGCAGTATTTATGGACATAATGAATCGGGTGTTCCAGCCGTATCTGGACCAATTTGTTGTAGTGTTCATAGATGACATCTTGGTGTACTCGAAATCTGAGGAGGAGCATGACACACATCTTCGATTGGCTCTACAAATTCTGAGGGAAAAGCAGTTGTACGCCAAGTTTAGTAAGTGCGAGTTCTGGCTTAAGGAGGTAACTTTCTTGGGTCATGTTGTGTCAGCTGAGGGAATTAGGGTGGATCCTCGAAAGATTGAGGCAGTATTAGATTGGAAACCACCGAAGTCGGTTGTAGAGATTCGGAGTTTTCTAGGTTTGGTAGGATACTACAGAAGGTTTGTAGAAGGGTTTTCCTTAATTGTAGCACCATTGACTAAGCTGTTGAGAAAAGGGGTTCCATTTGTTTGGACTGAGAAACAACAAGATAGTTTCGACAAGTTGAAGAATATTCTGACTGAAGCTCCAGTCTTGATTCAGCCTGAGGCAGGAAAGAAATTCACGGTTTATTGTGATGTATCACATACTGGCTTAGGGTGTGTGCTGAATCAAAATGGAAAAGTGGTAGCGTATGCATCTAGGCAGTTGAGGCCTCATGAAGGTAACTATCTGACTCATGACTTGGAGTTGGCTGCAGTGGTTTTTGCCTTGAAGATTTAGAGGCATTACTTGTATGCGGAGAAGTCGATAGTGTACATGGATCATAAGAGTCTGAAGTACCTCTTGACTCAGAAGGATTTAAATTTGAGGCAGCGAAGGTGGATCGAATTGTTGAAAGATTACGACTATTCGATTGAGTATCATCTGGGTAAGGCTAACGTAGTAGCTGATGCGTTGAGCCGTAAGGTGGTAGCGGACTTGCGAGCGATGTTTGCTCACCTTAGTCTTTATGATGATGGGAGTCTTTTGGCGGAATTGCAAGTTAAGCCGTCTTGGATTGATCAGGTTAAGGAGAAACAGCTGACAAATAAGGTTTTGTGTGCTTGGAGGTTACAAGTGCGGGATGGTGAATCTGAGGGGTACAACTTGGATAGTGATGGAGTACTGCGGTTTTAGGGGAAGGTATGTATGCCTAAGGATGTTGAATTGAGACAGCGGATTCTTCAGGAAGCTCTTAGCAGCCCGTATGCTATGCATCCTGGAGGCAGTAAGATGTATCGTGATTTGAGGGAACAGTTCTGGTAGCCGGGTCTTAAGCGGGAAGTAACTGAGTTTGTGGGCAAGTGTTTCACATGCCAGCAAGTTAAAGCTGAGCATCAGTTGCCATCAGGGCTATTGCAGCCGGTAAAGATTCTGCAGTGGAAATGGGAAAGGATTACAATGGATTTCATCAGTGGGCTTCCCCTTACGCCTAGTAAGAGGGACTCAGTTTGGGTAATAGTGGATCGTCTGACTAAGTCGGCTCATTTCATCCCGGTGAGGGTTGATTATTCACTTCAAAAGTTAGCCAAGTTGTATGTGGCAGAGCTAGTATGGTTGCATGGAGTGCCGGTGTCAATTATTTCGGATAGGGATCCCAGGTTTACGTCAAGGTTTTGGAAAGCTTTGCATCAAGCTTTGGGTACCAGACTGGATTTCAGCACGGCTTTTCATCCGCAGTCTGATGGGCAGTCTGAGAGGGTAATCCAGATTCTGGAGGACATGTTAAGGGGCTGTGTTCTCGATTTCAGTGGTAGTTGGGAGGAGTATCTTCCATTGGCAGAGTTCGCTTATAACAATTGTTATCAAGCGAGTATTCAGATGGCACCATATGAGGCGCTATATGGACAGAAATGTCGTACTACTACGTGTTGGACAGAACTGGGTGAACGACGGTTGTTGGGTCCAGAGTTAGTGGCGGAAACAGAGGGTAAGGTTAAGGTGATTCAGGCTCGTCTTAAGGAAGCGTCGGACAGGCAGAAGTCTTACGGTGATCTTAAGCGTAGGGATATTGAGTATGCAGTAGGTGATAGGGTTTTTCTTAAGGTATCGCCCTGGACAAAAGTGTTGAGATTTGGTAGGACGGGCAAGTTAAGCCCTAGGTTCATCGGGCCATATACAGTGTTGAAGCGAGTGGGACCGATAGCTTATCAGCTTTAGTTGCCAGCAGAATTGAGTCAGATTCATGACGTCTTTCACGTTTCAATACTTAGGTGCTATCAATCAGATCTGTCACATGTTGTACCAGTTGAGGAGATAGAGGTGGGTCCTGATTTGTCTTTCGAGGAGGAACCGATACAGATTTTGGATTGGGATGTCAAAGTTTTGCGTAGGAAGTCAGTACCCCTGGTGAAGGTATTATGGCGGAACCATGGTACGGAGGAGGCCACATGGGAACCAGAGGATGTGATGCGGCAGCAATACCCTCAACTCTTCTAACCAGGTAATTTCGAGGCCGAAATTATTTTAAAGGTGGTAGAACTGTAACATCCTTAAATCGGGGTTCTGCATTTTGCTTGTGTTGCATGTGATGAATTGTCTTCAATGTTCATTAATCATGTTCTAGGGTCTAGTTATAACCCTAAGTTAGGCCTGAGTTAGGGCTAAGAATTTTGTTTTAGTATTTAAGGAAATGGAGTTAAGGGAAATAGGGGTTAAGAGATTTTATTGGGGAAATTTAACACAAGAATTCAATTAGAAAGATGGCAAGGAGGCGTCACTTAAAGCTTGGAGAAGGTGACGCCACAGGGAGCAAGGAGGACCTTGGTTCGAGCTGCAGAAGTCTCCTTCTACTCATCTATTTTTGACTCCACAAGCTGAAGAAGAGTGCGCAGGGGGGACTCTCTGGAATGGATGAGGAGGAGAAAATTTAGGAGTTTTGACTCGTTCAAATGGATTTGAACGGATGGAAGGGAGAAAAAGGTGGAATTTGATTCATTCAAACCGATTTGAATGAGTGGTTGGGAGAACTTGAGAGTGTTGGCCGAATTTTGAATTGTGTGAGGGGTGGGAAATCAGTTTTGGGTTCTTGAGGGAGGGTGGCCGAATGTGCCTTGGTTAGTAGCTAGAATCGGCTAGCTTGAGAGGTCTTTTTCTTAAGTGTTTTATGTCAACTGAAATCCTCTTATTTCTCTTTCTCTTTCTCCTTATTTTGATTTCCTCTCTTTTGGCAACTTGGGCATTTGGCCGAACCATTGGTATCACTTTGAGGAGCCGAACTTGGTAGCTATCCTCTTCCCCTTCTTTTCGGTTCTTTTTGATTAGCCTCTTTGTCGAACCCACCTTTGCCACTCTTGCTTTTCTTGTTTTCTCCAAAACCGAAACCAACAACCCCTTCTTCATTCGACAACCTTTCTTCTCTCTTTCTCAATCCTCTTGTGCCAAAATTTCTTCCACTCTCCCTCTTGCCGAATCTTTTCTTTTCCAATCTATTTTCTTCTTCTTCTCTTCTTTCAGTGACTGGCTGAATACCTTGCTCATTAGTTCTCTTCTCTTATGTTTTCTTTTGGTCATATCAAGTGTCGAACCTATTTTATTTATTTGGAATGACCGAATATCCTGGTAAGTGACTCATTCTTCCTCTTATTCTCTTCTATCTTTCTATGCTAAAATCTATGTGTTAACTCCCATCTTTATTTGGTTCATGTTGGTAGCCGAAACCTCTAGCATCAATAGGGGTTGCCGATCATTAGTGTTGAGAGGCCAAATCAATCATCAAGGTAAGGGGGGCGACTAGCTCAGGTGATTTTGGGACTTATGTTATAGCCGAATGGTCTATAGATTCTAAGAGTTGTGTTGAAACCAAATGCAGGGAGGGCCATAGCCGAATCTAGTGAGTCTTTGGGTTTGTGTGGTCGATCTAGGTAAGGGATCTAGCATCTCAATATCCGTTTCTTAATCATTCAAAAGCTGAAGGCTAATCATCTGTGTGTATTAAGGTTTAGCCGATTACAAGGGAGATCATCACGTGGTTCGGGATTTGGTTGGTAACCAAATCGGTTTAAGGTGAGTGCTACATTTGGGGCGACATCTTTTCGGGATTTCTAGTTAAGCCGAATAGGGCTTTTGATCACTAACTAAGCATTGGCCGATTGTAGGAGCAGTGAGGGCATACATTTCGGGATCTCGTAGTATCGCGTAGCTTTGGGATTTCTCATTAGATCTACGTATAGTCAGATGTGTAAAATGCTTACGCACTTTATTAGTATAATATGTATATTATGTTACCGTGATAACTATTGAATCAGTGAATATGCCTTACGGGCATGAGCTTGGAAACTAGGTAAGTCCCCTGTTATGTGATTCACGATATATGTATATTCATGTTATGTTAAATGCTATGCTATGCCTTATTGCATGACACATGATATTATGACATGGATGATATGAGCATGATGATGATTGGATTTATGAGAGGAGGGGGATGATCTATTTTGGACTGTAACCAGTGGTTTTGACCACACGATGGGTTGGCCCCATCACTTGATATTTGTGACTACGGTCACCAGTGGTTTTGACCACACTATGAGTATTTGTGACTAAGTCCCAGTGGTTTTGACCACCAGTGGTTTTGACCACACAATTGATATTTGTGACTATGGTCACCAGTGGTTTTGACCACATATGGATATTGTGACTCGTCCTAGTGGTTTGGTACCACAGTGAGTTGGCCCCACATGATATATTACGGGATTGTCATCAGTGGTTTTGACCACACGATGGGTTGGCCCCATCACCTGATTTGTGACTACGGCCACCAGTGGTTTTGACCACACCAATATATTTGTGACTTTGGTCATCAGTGGTTTTGACCACAGGGGGTAGTTAAAGAAGATTGGATGGCTAGGTTATGGGTTGCATAATCTGCATGTTTTACTAATGATTGTGTAAGTGCTTGAATGCTCAGGTTGGGCATTTATACACTGAGTCTTGGTGACTCACCCCTTCCCTTATATTTCTGAGATGATGCATAGATCGCGGATATGGGGAGGGGAGGACTCGAAGTGGCCATGCATCCTAGTTGGGTAAACTTTAAACTACATTTTCGGTTTATTTATTTCTTTTAAATTTGGTTTTGGGTTTGTAATAAGGCCGCTAAGTTTTATTCTTTTGGTTTTTATAATTTTCTTTTACTTTGAATATATTATACTTGTTGAAAGTAATGACTTGGTAAATTAACCGGTAAAAAGCAATGGTTTTCAAAGTTATATCTCTTCGGGTTTTCCAAACGTTACCATCGGGTAACAAAGTTCATAAAATAGTAAGAAGGGTAACTTGAATGTTTTTATGATTACAAATTTCCGAACAACTTCAAAGGCAGATGGTTTTAAACTTGATTATACTCGTCACACTCCGTTTTTCATAAATACCAGAGGTTTTCTAAAAATTAAGGATAACAAATAGATTTTTCAAGAATGAGTTTGCTAGGTTTAAAGCAACACGAAAAATAAATTTCAAATTTCTCTTCCTATTATGTTTTCTAAACTAAAACGACAAAGAGGTTTCAACAAAATTTAACCGGTAATTTGTTTATGCAAAAGGTTTCACTCCGTAACATACCAGATTCGGTCGTGGTGTGTTGACCGGGTTTGGGGTGTTACAACAAATATCAGTAACAAAAGGTTTTTTAGAACCAGAGTCAGACACAAAGGTCAAATACGTCTCACAACCTTTTCAAACTAACATTTCAGCTACCAAAGCGGAGATTACATTAGAGAGATAATCTTGACGCTTGCCAATCATAACAATTTCAATATCGCATTTAGATTTTAGTGTCAACCATTTTTTGACAAAATGAGAATCGACTAGGTTTTGAAAATAAGAAACGGGAGTCGCCACCGATCTTTTATTAAGTGTGATCGGATCACCTTTGTTTTAATAAAACATTTTGATTTATTAAAGCGATGTTTTTGACCTATGAAAATTTGAGAAAATAGGTTCGGGAGTCGGTTACGTGCAGGAAAAGGGTTAGCACCCTCCTCACGCCCAAAATTGGTACCTAATTGGTTGATTAATGTCCCCGTGTCGAAAATTTGAAAATTTTGAAAGGATTTAAAAATTTGATCTTTCTTGGAAATATTTTAATTTCTCGAATTGAATTTTATGATTTTCTCGTTCCGAGAGAATGAAACATCACATCCAGCACATAGGACACAACGATTTTAATTTCTGAACTCGAGGACATCATTTAATCCCAAGACTCGTTCATAAAACTACCAAAAGGATATTCGATCTTTGGCGAAGCGAAAGAAGCGAAACCCAACACATAGGGCACGGTCTCTCGAAATACCAACAATAGAATATTACCCCATTTTAAAAAAAAAAACTTTCTTTTGGGTAAAATTGATAGGCGTATTTAAAAATCATAGTGTTTGGTAATTTGGATTTTGTAAAACCTTATTCAAGCCGTGAATGCAACAAATGGTGATGATATAACACAAATTTAGCACAACGACAACACGGTACATGTAATACATGGCGTTGGAATCGTTAATCTAACATATTACTATGCATAAATAATAATAACGATAATAAAGCAAAGACATAAATAAGAACGAAGATGATGATGTCAAAGACATGAAGACACGAATATACAAATCAAAACATGTCGGAATAACAGTCGCATAGTTCATACGACTTAAGCATTAATATTGATAGTTGGAGAAAAATGAATTAAACAATTTGTAAATAACTAACACGTGCAATGATTTAAAATAATGAACAAAGCGATTTTAAGCAAAGGATACACAATAGAACACAATGTGGAATAATTTTAAAATGGTGTCAAAAATGTATAATATATTGATAGTTTAATAAGAGTGATATGCAAAAATTATCACTAAATGATAATAATGTAGATAATTAAAATCAAGAATAAATAGGTCTAAAATTTTTAAACTAGTAGGAGGCTAAATTGAAATCTGATTAAAACAGTGAGGGCCAAAATTGTAAATATTTAAAAGAAAACGGGCGAGGGTTTGATTGAAGCACCATGTAAATATTTGGGTAAGATTAACAAAATAAAAGCAATGCGAATGGGGCCCGATTAAAACTTAACACCGAAGGAGGGACCAGTCGCAAATTTCCCTTTAGGCAAGAAAAGCGACCAGTGTTTGGGTCGGGTCGACGCGCGGACCCTTCCCTTTCCAAACGATGCAGTTTTGTATTTTGTTTAAATAAAAAAATTTACTTTTGAAATCATTTTTTTTAGTTTCGGATAACCGAAGCCCCTACCCTTCTCCAGACCAAACCCTAGCCCCCCTTTTCTCTCATAATTCTCCGCCGCAAACAGACGAAAACCCCTTCGCCGAGCACTGAATCATCATCGTAGCTCGGCAAGAAATAACCCACGATAGTCTGATTTCGTCGACCACCCCGTCATCTTGCTCCGATTGCGACGGAGGGAACGAGCAGGGTCCTTTGAAAGTAAGACTCTTCATTTTACACCTCTCCTCCTTTCTTTCTGTTTTTTTAAAATTAGTTTTTTTTCTCGAGATAACAAAATAGGTAGAGACGGAATACAGTAAATAACGAAAACGAAAATGAAGTCAACCTTCTCCTCTTTTGATTCCTGATATTCGAAAAAAAAGGGTAGGATTACAAAGGCCTTTTTTCTTGATTCTTTCTGATTTATCAATACGTAAAAGAGAGTGGGAACTATTTTTGGATGTCTCTTTTGCCTTTTGTTTCTTAGTAATGCGTTCTCCGGAAGCCAAGAAGATGAAACATTTCACCTCGTCCCTTTTATAATCGATTTGCAGGTTTTCTTTTTCTTTGCTTCGTTCTCTCTGTTGTTGTGTATTTTCCTTGCAGGGTATGGGGCGGTGCATGCGTGGGTGTCGACCGAGGTGCGGGGGGTCACAGTCGTCAGGAGACTCTGAAGGGGCCAAGGCGTGCGAGACCGAGGCGCCTGGGGGTACTCGAAGCCTCAAGGGCGTGGGCGCGGGGCACGGCTCGAATGGGTAGTCAGGGCGTCACGCGGGCAACGCGCGTGTAGTGGACGTGCGGGGCAGATGAAGGGTCAGTGGCGGCTAGGGGTGCTGACTCCCTAAGGTTTTCCGATTTGGCTTAGTCCTTGGGCCATTGTAATTGGGCTTAGTCTTTTTAGAAATTGGGTCTGTGAAATGGGTCATCTGGATTAGTCTAAGTAAGTGGGCCTTGTTATTTGCATTAGATTGGGCCTGTATTTGGTCTTTGTAATTGGGCTATAAATGGACTGGTTAATTTATAAATGGACATTGGCTATTATTTGGACTGTTTTTTTTATATTATTATTTTTTTGGGGCTTATTGTTTTTTTTTATCAATTGGGCTTCTAATCTATATTGGGCCCAAGCAAAATTGGTTATTACAGCTGCCCCTCTTTGCTCATTGTCGTGAAACGAGAATAGAGCAAAGACAGTAGAAGAACCAATTTTGCCTGGTCTTGGCCAAGCCTCGACTTATTGGTCCTCGTCTTCCTCAAACGTCTTCAGACCCTGTCGCTTCGATCAATTCTGCCACTGCTTCCGCGAGATGACCCGTAGCTTCAACCTACTTTCCCTCAATCTTCTAAGGGATGGGATTTGTTTGCTCCAATGTGTCTTCACGACACAAAGAGATTTGTAGCTTCGATCTATTAATTGCTCCCCTAGGGCTTTGATGGAATAAATTCGACCCTTTCGAACTGCTTCCTCACTTTGGCAATATGAGTCGACCTTTACCTTTTTTTTTTTGAGAAACAGCAATTGAAAAACAGAATTTAAGAGATGGAAATTTAAATACATCGGCGTGTCCCGAGGCTCAACTCACCTCTCGCATGACGAGTTGATTTTAACAGAACTTGAAAGACGGAAATTTAAATACCTCGGCGTGTGACGAGGCTCAACTCACCTCTCGCATGATGAATTGATTTTAACAGAAATTGAAAGACAGAAATTAAATACCTCGACGTGCCCCGAGGCTCAACTCACCTCTCGTATTATGAGTTGATTTTTGAACAAAAATTTAAAGATAGAAATTAAATACCTTGGCGTGCCCCGAGGCTCAACTTACCTCTCGTGTTATGAGTTGATTTTTGAACAGAAATTAAACACCTCGGCGTGTCCCGAGGCTCAACTCACCTCTCGTATTATGAGTTGATTTTTGAATAGAAATTTAATACCTCGGCGTGCCCCGAGGCTCAACTCACCTCTCGTATTATGAGTTGATTTTTGAACAAAAATTTAAAGATAGAAATTAAATACCTCGACGTGCCCCGAGGCTCAACTCACCTCTCGTGTTATGAGTTGATTTTGAACAGAAATTTAATACCTCGGTGTGCCCCGAGGCTCAACTCACCTCTCGTATTATGAGTTGATTTTTGAACAAAAATTTAAAGATAGAAATTAAATACCTCGGCGTGCCCCGAGGCTCAACTCACCTATCGTGTTATGAGTTGATTTTGAACAGAAATTTAATACCTCGGCGTGCCCCGAGGCTCAACTCACCTCTCTTATTATGAGTTGATTTTTGAACAAAAATTTAAAGATAGAAATTAAATACCTCGGCGTGCCCCGAGGCTCAACTCACCTCTCGTGTTATGAGTTGATTTTTGAACAGAAATTAAATACCTCGGCGTGCCCCGAGGCTCAACTCACCTCTCGTATCATGAGTTGATTTTGAACAGAAATTTAGAACATATCATCTGGTGGAACTCGGATGTCTTCTTTTTCCTCAATTTGGTACAACTATCATCAGAATTCCTTGCTTCATTGGTGTACCTGTATGTGTCATGTGTGATGTTATCATGATATGCACGTGCTTGTCTTAAATGCTCTTATGCCTACATGATTATGCCATGCGCTCTGGGCTTGTTTGTCATGTATCTCTCGTTATGACTTTCATGATGACTTGTATTCATTGCTTCGGGTCTTGACTTTTCTTTCAGGTTTTGTACCCGTCCTCAAGTTTTACGAGTAGACTGTATTTCTCATATATCACCCATTTGCCCCTCTGTTGAACTTTTGTCTTTCCTTTGAGGCTCTTGTACTTACCAGATTCTCATCCAGGTAATGCTCAACGTTCTTTTTGTTTAGAGTTTGTAATTTTACTATTTATCATTTAAATGAACCAACACAAGATGCATGAGAATGGCCAAGTAGGTACGAGAGAAATACCTTACATTCGTATTTATTTCAAAGCAACAAGCAAAGAAAATTAACAAAGAATGATTTGATAGGGAAAACATTATAAAAGGAAAGTAGGTTCGATTGTCATAAATGCTCTAGGTATCCGACGCATGAACTTCTCCATGTTCCTTCATCTTGGATCTTTTCAAGCGGAGCTTCTTGTATAGAAGATTCTGAGCTTCCGAGTCTGCTTCAAATATTATGATCTTGCCATTTGACTTCCTATTCGAATCCTGCTGTTTATATCCGAATCCCCTTCACTAGGGCGCCTTTTCAGGTTTTCATCCCAATTTTGTTTATCAAGACACCCTTTTCGGGTTTTCATCCTGATTTTGTTTTTAGGCATAGTATTTCTTCAAGGCATCTAAGTTCACTGGATTCGGTACCTCTTTCCCATCCATCTCAGTGAGAATCAAAGCTCCACCCGAGAAGGCCTTTTTTACGATATATGGTCCTTCCCAATTTAGTGCCCATTTTCCTCGAAAGTCTTTTTGTATAGGGAGAATCTTCCTCAACACGAGTTCTCCTTCGCGGAATTCCCTTGGTCGCACCTTCTTGTCATGGGCTGTGATCATTCTCTTCTGGTACATCTGTCCGTGCCAAATTGCCTTTAAGCGTTTTTCCTCGATAAGATTTAGCTGGTCGTATCTAGCTTGAACAATTAAGACTCGTAAAGAGGGGATTTCCACCTCAATAGGCAGTACAGCTTCCATTCCGTATACGAGAGAGAAGGGAGTTGCCCCCGTAGAAGTCCGTACACATGTGCGATATGCGTATAGGGCAAATGGTAACTTCTCGTGCCAGTCTTTATATGTCTCGGTCATTTTCCCAATAATCCTTTTAATATTTTTGTTAGCAGCTTCTACTACTCTATTCATCTTTAAGGGATAGGGTTAGGAATTGTGATGTTTTATTTGAAATTGCTCGCACACTTCTTTCATCATCTTGTTGTTCAAATTCAAAGCATTATCTGAGATAACTTTCTCAGGTAATCCGTATCGACACATGATCTCCTTTTTCAAGAACTTGCAAACTGCGGTCTTTGTCACATTAGCAAATGAAGCGGCCTCTACCCATTTCGTGAAATAATCTATGACCACAAAAATGAATCGATGTCCTTTAGAAGCTTTTGGGGAAATTGGTATTATAACATCCATGCCCCACATAGAAAAAGGCCACGGGGAGGTCATAACGTGGAGGGGCGAAGGTGCTGCATGAATTTTGTCACCGTAAACTTGGCATTTGTGACACTTTCGTGTGTAACTGATGCAGTCGCTTTCCATTGTCAACCAGTAAAAGCCGAGTCTCATAATTTTCCTGGCCATAGTGAAACCATTGGCATGCGTTCCACAAATTCCTTCATGGACCTCTTCAAGTATCTTTCTGGCTCCCATATCATCCACGCATCTCAGAAGCACTTGATCTTTTCCTCTTTTGTATAGGATGCCCCCATCAAGAACAAATCCCGCTGCCATTCTTCTGATTGTTTTTTTGACGTTCTCATTTGCTTGCTCAGGATATCTTTGATTTTTGACATATTCTAAGATATCATGGAACCATGGTTGTCCATCCACCTTTTTTTCGATGCTAAAACAATGTGCCGGGGCCTCATATATGCTCATCTGGAGAGGCATTATTTCCGTTTCTCGGTTCGCTTTGAACATTGAAGCCAAGGTGGCAAGGGCATCAGTCAATTGGTTTTCTTCTCGTGAGAAGTAGTTAAAAGTTACTTCCTCGAATTCTTTGACCAACTCCTCAACCAGATCGTGATATTTGACCAACTTCGAGTCTCTCACTTCCTAATCTCTACGGATTTGGTAAATCAACAATGCCGAATCCCTGGATACCTTTAAGATTTTGATGTCTCACTCAATAGCTGCGCGAAGTCCCATGATGCAAGCCTCGTATTCTGCTATGTTGTTGGTACAGAAGAAATTTAATCTGGCAGTGAATGGATAATGATTCCCTTCCGGTGACACTAAGACTACTCCAATCCCATGCCCCAATGCATTTGATGCCCCGTTAAAGCTCATCTTCCATGACTCCTCTTTTGACGATTCACATTCTTTTTCTGTGATGCACATCAAGTCTTCGTCCGGGAAGTCAAATCTTAATGGCTCGTATTCCTCTGTAGTTCGGGTTACTAAGAAGTCGGCTATCGCGCTCCCTTTTATCGACTTCTGGCTCAAGTAGATGATGTCGTACTCTGATAGCAGGATCTGCTATCGTGCCATTCTTCCTGAGAGCGCAGGTGATTCCATCATATACTTTATTGGGTCTAGCTTTGAGATTAGCCACGTCGTATGATACAACATATATTGTGCGAGAGCCTTGATTTTGCCGGACGAGCACAATGAGAATTTTTCAATTGACGGATATTTTGTTTCATACTCTGTGAACTTCTTGCTGAGGTAATAGATCGCCTTCTCTCTTCTTCCCGACTCATCATGTTTCCCCAGCACACAACCCATTGAATTTTCGAACACAGTCAGATACAATATCAATGGCCTCCCGGGAGTTAGCTGTACTAGTACCGGAGGGCTAGACAAATACTGTTTTATCTTGTCGAAAGCAGTTTGGCATTCTTCGTCCCATTCTCCCGGATTGTGTTTTCGAAGGAGTCGAAAAATTGGGTCGCACCGGTTGGTAAGCTGAGCAATAAAACGAGCGATGTAGTTTAACCTTCCTAGAATTCCTCTGACTTCCTTTTGTGTCCATGGAGGTGGTAATTCTTGTATGGCCTTTATCTTGTCCAGATCAACCTCAATACCTCTCTCACTGACAATAAAACCCAGTAATTTCCCCGAGGTTGCCCCAAATGTGCACTTAGCTGGATTGAGCTTCAATTGGAATTTTCTCAGTTTTTCAAATAATTTCCTGAGGTTTCCCACATGCTCACTTTCCCTTCGGGATTTGGCAATCATATCGTCGACATAAACTTCTATCTCTTTGTGCATCATGTCATGAAACAGCATCACCATTGCCCTCTGATATGTTGGCCCGGTATTTTTTTAATCCGAACGGCATCACCTTGTAGCAGAACGTTCCCCACATCGTCACGAATGTAGTTTTCTCCATATCCTCGAGAGCCATCTTTATCTGATTATAGCACGAGGAAAATAACAAATGTTTTGCCGTGTTATCCACTAGTGTATCGATGTGCGGTAAGGGAAAATTATCCTTGGGGCTTGCTCGATTCAGATCGCGATAGTCCACACACATTCGCACCTTGCCATCTCTCTTTGGCACTAGGACTATATTAGCCACCCATTCTGGATATTTGGAGACTTGTAAGAAGCCAGCATCGAACTGTTTTTTGACCTCTTCTTTTATCTTTAAGAGCATTTCGGGTCTCATTCGTCTTAGCTTCTGCTGGATAGGCTTGCATTTTGGCTTCAGTGGGAGCCTATGGACCACTACATCCTCGCTCAATCCTGGCATGTCCTGATATGACCATGCAAATACGTCTTTATACTTATGAAATAAAGTGACCAAGTCGTGTTTGGTGCTCTCTGAAATGGAGGTCCCAATTTTCACTTCTTGCCTCTTTTCTTCGTTTCCCAGGTTCACCGTTTCAACAGATTCTTGGTGGGGGAGTATCTGTTTATCTTCCTGTTCTATCATCTTTAGCAAGTCAGGGGTTGAGACATAATCTTCAGCATTCTCGTCAGCTCCGGACTCTCCTAAACAAACAGCTTACTCAAAGTTGATTTTAGGATCAGTAACGGGATTGTTCACGTCGTCGATATCTGAGCACCTGAAAGGTAAATGGAAAAGAAACTATAGAGGAACATCGAGGTATTGGAGCCTACAAATGTGATTCTATGACATGAAATATATATGAAGACAGGCTATGAAAAGAGGGAATAAATATGAGGCCAATGAGAATGAGAGACAGTGACAAAATGCATCTTCATTGATTGTTCATTTAAAAGCTAAAAAGCCGACACAAACTCTTATAACAAATTCCCCTTATACTTAGGGGCATACAGAAAGTTGTCATTGAGGATTACTCTAGAAGGGCCCTAGAAACTACAAGGAGATCCTTGGCGGTCCAATTGCTCAACACAAATCCAGGAGGACCAGGGCGTATCTTTGAAATGCCTTTCATCGTATCATCCGCTTTGTCAATGACGTTTACGTTGAAGTTCTGAAAATCCCTTTCAACTAATAGCAGTGTGTTTCATGAATCATCTCCCTCTGGGCACACCATTCTTGCGGACGTAAAAGCTTTCGACAAGGGCGGGTACGTCATGGGCTCCCATTCTACTTCTTAACCTGAGGCTTTTGCAATCCTCTTTTCCTGATCTTTCTGCAACTGTTTCCTTCTTCGTCGTCCATCAGGTTTGAACCCTAAGCCGTATTGAGCCTTGTGGTGTAGCGCTCTAGCTATTCCTTGTTGGTATCTTCCTAACCCTTTCCCTGCCCGGGCGCCTTTTCCTACGGTCAACTTGATTCCCATCTTGGTATTTCTTGACAGTTTGGGTGTGGGAGCCCTGTCTCCTTCGACGACAAATGTAGCGTTGATAAATTCGAAGGAACAGAAGGAGCATTCTGGTGCATCTTTGTTTGCCTCAATGTAGGGTGTGTCGGTGAAGAGTGATGCGACGATGTCTTCTTCACCAGCAATCGTGATCAAGCAGTTATCCATAATAAACTTTATTTTCTGATGAAGAGATAAAGGGATTGCTCCAGCGGAATGGATCCAAGGCCTTCCTAAAAGGCAATTATATGAAGGTGCAATGTCCATGACCTGGAACTCGACATTATATGTGCACGGGCCCACCTCTAGAGGAATCTCGATCTTTCCCATGACTTCCCGCCGTGTTACATCAAATGCCCTTACCGCAGAATGACAAGGTCTCAGATAAGACATGTCGACTGGCATCTTGGACAGTGTAACCAACGGCATGACATTGAGCGCCGACCCGTTGTCAATAAGCACGTGCGGTATTATATAGCCTTTGCAACCGGTCGTAATGTGCAATGCTTTAACAGAGCCCCTACCGTTCGGTGGTATTTCATCATCACTGAAGGAGATGAAATTATCTGCATTTAAATTGTTCACCCACCTATCAAGTTTCCCAATGGGTACATTGCTTGGCACATATACTTGATTTAATACTTTCAGTAAAGCGTTTCGATGTGGCTCTGAGTTCAGCAACAGGGATAATACTGAGATTCTTGCAGGTTGTTTGTTTAGTTGCTCCACGATATTATATTCGCTATGCTTAATAAACTTTAGGAATTCCTGCGCTTCTTCCTCATTCACCGGTTTTTTGGTTCCTTGTTCAGATTGTATCTCAACTTCGACTTCGGCGTCGGGTATCGGCATCTTTCCTTCCTGGCTCGTGCCAAGGGCTTTCTTCTTTGTCTCAACCACCTCAGGGGAATAACACCTCCCACTGCGGGTAAAATGCCCCACCTCGCTGATGTTTCCAGTTGCAGCTTCGGGTGTGACGATGTCGACACCGTATTTCCATGGTATTGCTTTGTCATCCTTGTAAGGGAAAGGAACCGGTACTTTGATTATCATCTTTGGTTCGGCCTCCTTCTTCTTGACCTCATAATAAATCACCAGAGGTCGATCAGCGCTATAAGGGATGGCTGGTGGTTGATCATCGGAGGCGTATACTTCTTTTTCCTCAGGCAAGTCTGTTTTATCAAAGATTTGAACCTCCTTACTATTCATCATGTTCTGAAGTAACCCTTTGAATTTCCCATAAGACTGGATGTTGTGCCCTTCTATGCCATGGAAGACACAAAAATTCTGACCCCCTCTTTCCTTCTTGGAACTTTTCTCGAACAGGCCCTTCTCAGTCATTATTTCCCAAACTTTGCTTAAGGTGTCTTTATCTCGGAGACACAGCTTTTGGCTCGCTGTCTGTCTTGCAGTGTCACCGCACTCACATTCCCTTCGGTATGGCTGGGGAGTGGATTTCCTGCCATATTACTAATACCATCAAATCGTAAAATGCCCGCATCAATAAGATCTTGAACCCTTTTCTTGAATGCTAGACAATTTTCCGTAGAATGCCCTTGGTTTCCAGCATGGTACATACAACGGGCATTAGGATCATACCATTTTGGGTATGGAGGTTTCAAGGGTACCATGTAGTGTGGGGATATCAGTTGTTTTTCTAGTAATTTCGGGCATAGCTCTCCATACGACACAGGGATAGGGGTAAACTGAAGTCTTTTAGGATTGGGTTTTGTTGGTATTGGTTCGCTTTTGGGCTGACTTTGGGCAGGTGTGGTATTTGGCGGGAATATAGTGAATGGTCTTTGGTTATCGGCGGCATAGACGGGGTAAGGGGGAGGTGCTTGATAGTAAGGGTTTTGTGAAGGAAAATAGAAGTTCGGCGGTGGGCGAAACTGAGGTCGTGGTTGGGTCGGATATGGATTAGGAGTATAGTGGCTCTCGGTTCCCACCATATGGGTTTCAGGATCTTTTTTCTTTACAGGTGCTGGCCTTTTTGAACTTTCAGGACCTTCCATCCTTCCGCTCTTGATGCCATTTTCAATGAGTTCGCTAGATATTACGATGTCGGCGAAGTCTTTTGTGGCATTTCCCACCAGTTTGTCATAGAATGGCGCTTTAATGGTATTGATAAAGAGGACCGTTATCTCACTTTTAGTTAGTGGGGGCTCGACTTGGACTGAGAGGTCCCTCCATCTCTGAGCGTATTGTCTGAAGGTCTCCGTTGGCTTCTTTTCCAACATTTGTAGCGTCAGCCAATCGGAAGCCACATCAGAAACATGCTTATATTGTTCACAGAATGCGGTTGCTAGGTCCTTCCATGACCGGATCCTTTCTGTGCTAAGTTGATCATACCACCGGAGGGCTGATCCGATCAAGCTATCACGGAAGCGATTGTATTAATGACTTGTCCTCATTTACGTGTCCAGCCATCTTTCAACCGAACATGATAAGATGTGCCTTTGGGCATCTCGTTCCATCATATTTTTCAAAATCTGGCGCTTTAAACTTTGGCGGCAGAACCAGATCGGGCACCAGACTGAGCTCTTTGGCGCTTAGTGCAGAGAAGACTCCGGTACCCTCCACCACCTTGAGTCTTTCTTCCAAGATCCTATACTTTTCCTCAGCATCATGATCGTCCCTCTTTAACCTAGCTATTTCTATTGGATCATCCAAATCCGGAACAATCGGGTTAGCAGAATTATCTTCAGAGTTTGATACGTAAACACCTTGCCCCAAATGAGTCGGTGGTATGGGTCGTTGCTTTAAGCCTACCGGGTTCGTGATTCCAGATTCGTGGTGTCGTAGCTGTGGATTATATGATTTCAGCCTTAGTAAATGATTATGGCAATGTGATGCTAATGTATGCGATGTAATGAAAATGCATGTATGAATGCGAAAAGGTGTTGATTCAATTCAATTCCATTAGATAAACTTCACTAGAAAATAAATTTCCTTTCATAGAACGGACGATTACATATACGACTTTGCCCTAATGCCTAAATCCTTAACTTTCCTAAGAAGCCAAGCTAAACCTTGGCCTCACTCCGATCTTGACTCGTACATCAGACTTAGCGCATCAGCCCGAGCCGCCAAGGTTTGCAAATGATCGGCCACCTCTCGAATTTGAGCCACGACCTCGCCCATTACATAGTCTCTGTTTCTGATCTGTTCTTGAGAATGGTGGAGCTGCTCCTTCCAATACTTATTGTTTGCCTCAAGGAGCTCAACCCGAATTTTGCTATCTTGTAATGCAGTCTTGAGCTCCCTTATCTTTCCTCTTATCTCCTCGATCTTGTTCTGACTGGCTCTTAATTCGATTACCGAGTTACGACTACGGTGCAGATGCAGTGACCTTTCTAATTTCGCTATATGGGCGCGTAACCTCTCTTGTTCACTTTGGCTTTCCAACAGGCTCTTCTTCAAAGCGTCCTCCTGTACTTGAGCATCTTGAAATTTCCTCTCCCACTGATCGGCTCTAGACTTTTCTTCTTTAATTTCCTGTCGCCATTGCTCTGATGTCTTACCTAGACCAGCAGTTCTGATGGACATGCGTAGCTTCTTATAGTCTGTCTTTAAGCTATCCAAATCCTCTTCGGCTTTATTCTTTCCTTTATTCAGTTTCTCGGCCTCGAACTTGTGGACGTCGACATCTAACCCCAACTGCATCTTTTCCTCTTCTAGCTGTTCTATTCTCTTACCCAATTCCCGGCTCTTTCTCTCAAAATCTTGCTTGATAATCTCTAATTCAGACGGGATTACTTGCAGCTACTCTTCTATTGGCCGAGCGTTCCCTTGGATTGGTTTGGGACATTATCATTGACTCTTTGGCCCCACCATCGATCGTACTCGGGTGTCGTCATTGGCCCTATGGCGAGTCTCTTCATTTTTTGGGTTTGGGTCCATGCATCTGATATTTCGCGGACTCTCTTCTTATAGTTGTCATCCTTATATGAAAATTCACATTGGGCTAATCCATGCGTCGCAGGTATGAACTGCCTTGATTTATACTGTCTCATCACTAGCAATGGGGCATACCCGACAGCTCCCCATATTCTGAGTAAAGGAACCCAGTCGAAACCTCCGCATCGATACAAGATCTCGTCAGTGATCATCTAGACAGCTTTAACTTGCAGATTTTGGAGAATTGCTATCCATTTCTCTCCGGATAGGTCGTCACGCCTTGGTGTACTGGCTAATTCTTCTAGAGGAGAATAGTTCTCGAAAAAGACTTTGCATGAGACCTTTTCTATCTTCCAAAAATGGCAGTGAAACCAAGATAGCAATAGCTGTGCGCATCCTACGAACCTTCCTTCACCCGCTCTTCGGCAAGCATTTAAGGATCTGAAGGTTTCGGTTAAAATTGCGGGGACGGGTGTGACTCCTTTATCAAGTTTATCAAACAGATCCGAGACTGCATCCTCTATATGCCCTAACGCCTTGGGGAAGATGACCAAACCATAAATGCTTAGAGCGAAGACATCAACCCTCTTTTTCTTATCAGGATGCGCCAAGATAAGGTCCCTCAGGTGTTTCCAAGGAATGTATTTACAATCTCCCTTTTGCTTGATCTGGGCCGTAATTCATTGCTCGCTCATTCCTGTGATGTTCATTAGCCTTTTTGCGAACGCCAGCACATTAGCAAACCTTGAATATGCCTTATCAGTTTGAAGTCTCGGGCATCAGAACAAAGCTGTGTACTCCTCTATGGTAGGCACCAAATCCACCTTTCCAAAAGTAAAGCAACTGTAAGCAGGGTTCCAAAACTGGGTAATAGCTCGAAGTAGGTACTCATCTACCTTGATATCCAGCAGATAGTGTAAGTCACCGTAATTATAGTGGAACAATTGCTTGTCCTCATTCCCCCATGAGTCCCATATTTTTTTCAATTCTCGCAGGTCATTCTGAGCCACGCTGATGCGGGTGAAGTCCCATAACTCTGATTCATGCCCCACTATCAGGCTATCTCCTTTTTCTTGCTGTACTCTTTCGGACCATACTTGGACGGCCGCATTATCCTCCACTCTATCGAGAAACCTCTTTTCCATGTTAAGCTTTTCTATCTAGTAACCGAATATGCATCAACACCTTTTTATAATGAAATGCCATGCAATAAAAGCAAAACACAACAGTTAGTATCAGGTACAAAAAGGACTTAAAATAAACAGGAAATAATCAAAATTCCTATTTAAGGTACAACTAGGGTTTACACGGCTTTTCCTACAACGGGCCCTTAGGTTTCTCTATATGTGGTTTGGTTCTAAAACAAGGGTACCTGAACCAGCAGATTCCTCGATCCTCACCCATTATAGGCTCATATAGACCGAGTTCAGTTCAGGGGAATACATTTCCCTATGGCTGCACGGAGATAAAAATCTCACGAAGACATAAGTACGGATGTATCCCGAAAGTGATCCACTATCTTGCACGGAGGTAAAAAACCTTACGAAAGAGTAGCCTCTCACTCCCATTTAAGGGTGTGACCGCAATGGTCATGCAATGCAACGCCAAAGTATTCCACGAGACTCGACGCTGTAGCGCAAGCAAATGCATCAAAGAAAAACACAATTTTTCAAAACAATTTTCCAAATTTTCGACAAAAGGACAAAACTTAATCAATTTATGGCCTGACTCTCGGACTTCCCCAGTGGAGTCGCCAAGCTGTCGTAATCATTTTTTGACAAAATGATAATCGACTTGGTTTTGAAAATAAGAAACGAGAGTCGCCACCGATCTTTTATTAGGTGTGATCGGATCACCTTTGTTTTAAAAAAACATTTTGATTTATTAAAACGATGTTTTTGGCCTACGAAAATTTGAGAAAATAGGTTCGGGAGTCGGTTACGTGCAGGGAAAGGGTTAGCACCCTCGTCACACCCAAAATTGGTACCGAATTGGTTGATTAATGTCCCCGTGTCGAAAATTTGAAAATTTTGAAAGGATTTAAAAATTTGATCTCTCTTGGAAATATTTGAATTTCTCGAATTGAATTTTATGATTTCCTAGTTCCGAGAGAATGAAACATCACATCCAGCACATACGACACAACGATTTTAATTTCCAAACCCGAGGTCATCATTTAATCCCAAGACTCGTTCATAAAACTACCAAAAAGATATTCGATCTTTGGCGAAGCGAAAGAAGCGAAACCCAACACATAGGGCACGGTCTCTCGAAATACCAAAAATAGAATATTACCTCATTTTAAAAAAAAAAACTTTCTTTTGGGTAAAATTGATAGGCGTATTTAAAAATCATAGTGTTTGGTAATTTGGACTTTGTAAAACCTTATTTAAGCCGTGAATGCAACAAATGGTGATGATATAACACAAATTTAGCACAACGACAACACGGTACATGTAATACATGGCGTTGGAATCGTTAATCTAACATATTACTATGCATAAATAATAATAACGATAATAAAGCAAAGACATAAATAATAACGAAGATGATGATGTCAAAGACATAAAGACACGAATATACAAATCAAAACATGTCGAAATAACAGTCGCATAGTTCATACGACTTAAGCATTAATATTGATAGTTGGAGAAAAATGAATTAAACAATTTGTAAATAACTAACACGTGCAATGATTTAAAATAATGAACAAAGCGATTTTAAGCAAAGGATACACAATAGAACACAATGTGGAATAATTTTAAAATGGTGTCAAAAATGTATAATATATTGACAGTTTAATAAGAGTGATATGCAAAAATTCACACTAAATGATAATAATGTAGATAATTAAAATCAAGAATAAATAGGTCTAAAATTTTTAAACTAGTAGGAGGCTAAATTGAAATCTGATTAAAGCAGTGAGGGCCAAAATTGTAAATGTTTAAAAGAAAACGGGCGAGGGTTTGATTTAAGCACCATGTAAATATTTGGGTAAGATTAAAAAAATAAAAGCAATGCGAATGGGGGCCCGATTAAAACTTAACGCCGAAAGGAGGGACCAGGTGCGCAAATTTCCCTTTAGGGCAAGAAAGCGCGGACCTAGTGTTTGGGTCGGGTCGACGCGCGGACCCTTCCCTTTCCAAACGGCGCCGCTTTGTATTTTGTTTAAATAAAAAAATTTGCTTTTGAAATCATTTTTTTTAGTTTCGGATAACCGAAGCCCCTACCCTTCTCCAGACCAAACCCTAGCCCCCCTTTTCTCTCATAATTCTCCGCCGCAAACAGACGAAAACCCCTTCGCCGAGCACTGAATCATCATCGTAGCTCGGCGAGAAATAACCCACGATAGTCTGATTTCGTCGACCACCCCGTCATCCTGCTCCGATTGCGACGGAGGGAACGAGCAGGGTTCTTTGAAGGTAAGACTCTTCATTTTACACCTCTCCTTTGAAGGGACTAATTATAGAAATTTCTCTAGCAGTATTTTCAGAAGATATACCTAGTTTAATAGAAATAGCGCTAACTACGAATGAGTGGGTGGAACCAATATTTATCAACACAAAAAATGAAATGGAGTGAATAAAGAATGTACCGCTATAACATCAGTATCATCTCTATCTTCATGATGCTTCGTCGCATATGCAAGAGTAGGTTGTCATGCCTCAGTCTAACCCACACCTTTTGCCTGGTGCTCTCTGACCTCGGTCAGAGCCATTACCACTCTTACTTGTACCACGGTCCTTAGGTGGCTGTTGATCTACTCTCAACAACTAAATGAGACTCGGAGCTAGAGCTGTACAGAAGGTTGCACCTGATCGGATCACAGAACATGATGTTCCATCGATCCACATCAAAGACAAGCCCTCAATTTTCTCCAACACTTGCTCGGGTGACATCTCCCAAAATCACTATAGGTCTGAATCTCAGTCGCTGCAACCAGTGCCTCCGTTCTTAGAGGCCCATCAAATCTAGTCTACTTCTTACGGTGCTTAACAAAACTAGAGGGACCCGAATCCCTCTTGAGCTTACTTTGACCTCTCTCAAGGTCTCTCCTCTCACGCTCAGTGTGCTTCACCTCTGCTATCTTTTCCTTGTCAACCAAGCTGTAAAAACCCACTCTCTCTAAGGAGCTATCAAGACTCTCAAATCTATCTCAATCCCTCATCGAACTGAATACTCCTCTCATAGTCATTCAGAAACAGCCCGCGAGCATACCTACTCAATCTAAAAAACTTGGCCTCGTACTCGACCACAAACCTCTCACCCTGAACTAAACTCATAAATTCGCGTCTATGAGCCACTACATAACTTGTCCCTACATACATACTCTAGAAGGCACTCTTAAAGAAAGCCCATATGATCTGTTTGGACTGGGTGCCCTGCTCAACAATCAACAACCACTGGTAAGCCTCATCTAGGAGCAGAGATATGGCACCCCTCAATTTCTGTGCAGGAATGCAATCAATGTCATTTATAATAAGCTTGGTGACTTTTAATCAATACTCGACCACTCTAAGGGTGACTCCAATGACACCCCTAAACAACTTAGTACAATTCGACTAGAGTCATTCAGTAATCGACCCTTGATTTCTGGATCCAAAATGGGTTCCAAAAACCTTCTCTAACACATGCAGAATAGCCTAGGACAATATGTCGTTCTTGACTGTCGAAATCTGAGACTCAATCTTAGTAGTAGAAGTATCAACGGTCTTGTTGGTCTCCAGATTGGGCGTACTACCCATAGAGGATGATTCTACTTAAGCTCTTCCTTGATGCCCACAACACTAACGAGAACTACATCCACGACTACCACGCAAACTCATTATCTCAACTTATTTACAATGCCAAAAAGTTAGTTCAGAGTTCTCATCAAATATCCTATTTCACAATTCATCACAACCGTTGATTAAACCAACAGTTTCAGAAACCAACAATTCATATCTCATCAAATATCTTAATGTTATCACACTTAGTTATCAAATCTCATAACAAATGTTTATATTAGAATAATAGATCATTCAGTAACAGATTGTCAGATAATAGTTTTAATGTCTAATTCTGATCAAAAGGACCCCATGGTAAGCCTACGTTTGATTTGAACGACGATTACAATCCTAGGGAAAAATCTTAATTTTTGGCCCACACGCCTGTGTGGATTCACGCGGCCTGGGTGGTTAGCCCATGTGGCTCGAAATAGTGAGTTACACGATCTGGCACACAGCCAAGCATACGTTCATGTTACTCACAACCCAAAATTTCCCTCACACGGCCTAAACACATGCTCGTATCCCTGGCTTATATGACCCTAAATCAAAAACAATTAATTACACAACTTGGACATAAGCCCGTATGACCCTAAATTGAAAACAATAAGTTACACGACCTGGACACACACCCGTGTGCCTCAAATTCAAAAACAGTGAGTTACACAGCCTGCCACACGGCCTGACACACGGTCGTGCAGCGTCGACAACCATTTTTTTGGGCGTTCACAAATCACAGAAATTTGGGTTTTTGTTACACACCTAATACAGATTCAATGCAAAAACAACATGAGTGATTCCAAAACCTAAAAACGGCAACCAAAGGTTCAATCAACGACTTAAACAAATCAATTCGAACAAGAACAACAATTAACCCAACATGTCAAAAACTTCAACACAAGCCCCCATATTAACTTAACACTTACCGACGAATCAATAACAATTACTCGAACTTAGACCGCTGAAGGAACGTTTCTCGCAAGGCCTTCGCCTAACAAAACCATAATCGCACAATTAACAAAAATTCAAACAAACAACAGTAATTTCTAACTTCGAATAACAACGAAATTTCGCAAAAACAAAAAAGAATAACGACAGAACTTATGCAACAACCTTTCAAATAACAATTAAACCCAATTAAACAATAAACAATGAAGAATTCCCAATTAAACCCAATAACAATTTACAGAAGCAAGCAAAAGAAAAAAAAATGAAAGAAGAAAGAAAGAAAAAAAGAAAACATTAAAGAGCATGGCTTTTATACAACAAAAACTAACAGGCTTTTACCAAGTGACATAAAAATATTTCATTAACGCATGCGTAGAGATTTGAACATAAAACTTGAAAGTATACAAAAACTTAACCATTGAACCAACATGCTCATTCTTAACACTAATTAACACCGAAATAGACTTAATTCAAACATTCAATGCTAAGGGTCAAGTCAAACAAAATAACAAAATTTTCAAAAGCAAGGTTTGAACCCCTAACCTTTAACATACAAACAAAGCACTTAGCCATAGATACAAAGACTTAATTATATCATAATTTAACAAACACTCAAATTTTTTGGCATTACTTAATTTGTATAACATTTGAAAAGTATAGGTACCAAACTAGATAAAAAAGTTTATGTATCAAATAAGAAAAAAAAGTCAAGTTCAAGTATCAAATTAGGTACCAAATTAGAGAAAAAGTATCAAGTTTAGGTATCAAAATAGGTAAAAAAAAAATTTAGATACCAAATTAGAAAAAAATGTCAAGTTGAAGGCTTTTTTTCGAAACAAACCCAAAACAATTGATTAATTACAAAAATGACTCAAATACAAAATCTTTTACTAGAATGACCCATTTTCTACACTGGCTCTTGGTGCCACCATTCCCATTGGCAGCACCACCCCCATCCTTAGCCTATCATTGTCGATTTAAAAATAATAATTTTTTTGGGTGCCGCCACTCCGATCGACAGCACTAGTATATGTATTTGTATGCACCATTAAAAATACAAGTATTCTGCGAGAAATGAAAAATGAAAAAAAATATTTTAATAGGTGTTTCCATTTTCTTTAACGAAACTGAAGAATTTTTTTTAAAAAATAGCATGTTAGATGTCTTTTTTGGTGCCACCAGGTTGTGTGGCAGTACCAATGTGTTTTTTGTAAATAATTTTTTAATAAGTGTCGTTGGCCTTTATGGCGGCATCGAAGAATTTCTTTTTAAAAGAATAATTTCGTCATCTATCCTTTAAAATAAAGAAAGATTTGGATTCGACGCAGAAAAAAAAAAAACACCAATACAACGAGGACAAAGAAATAGAAACATCATCACTGTTACCAAAATCTCATAATAAAACTCCTCCCTTTTTCTTCTTTATATTCTCCGACAACGTCCCTTCATAATAAAGTTGATAAAGGAATTCTCAAACAAAAATAGTCAACTTTGGAATAAAGCTCTAATAGTCACCTTTTATTAAAAAAAGTTGCACTTGTACCAATACATTTTTCAAACAAAAATATTTTTTAATTCTCTTTGAACCTTGCACCCATGTCTTATAAGTTGAACTCCTTTAAGGAGAATGCTTATATATATATATATATATAAATATAAATATAATATTCAACTTTTTCATAACTGCAAATATTTTTCTAACTGACAAGACATGAGTACAAGGCCAACAGGGTCAAACGAAAAGACAAATCAGAAATAAAAAGAGATAGTAAAATAGTTATTCTCAAAAAGAAAAAGAAATTGGATTGATAAATTTAACTTTCAATTTTATGGTTTTAATGTACTTTACTTAGTATAAAATATATTTTTATTCTCTAAAAAAATAGTATATGAAGATTAAAAATTGGACTAACTTCTAATTTCTATAAAATAAAACATATAAAAATTAAAACTTTAACACAACCACTACAAATTAAGGAAAAAAAAAACTAAAAGTCTAGAAGGAGAAATAGGGTCCCTTTGACATTTTCGCTTCATTTATTTTTACATTAAAATATTATTTTTTAATTTATTATTAATTCGGTACCCAATTTTATTGTAGGAAATATACTATTCTTGTAATTAATTTACATTATATTTTTTTAATTATTTTTTTGTTTATTTAGATAAAAAATGAAACATCCATTGATGTCTTATTTTACTTTTAAAATATTATCTTTATTATTTTGGTCACTTTATTAATTTAGTGACTACTATTAATTAAATTGTTCAAAATGTTCTCTATGTTGCTTTCTCCTTATGCCACATAATTACTTGTTTCTATGTATTTTCCACGTAATTAAAGTGTAATATCCATTCCGTAACCAAGCGCTTCAACCCCTTCAAAGCTTGAACTTTTTTAGTAGTCTCGGCATCTTGCTTCCGCTAAGTTTAAGAAATAAACTAACTTGTCTAGTTTGCCATTGTTGACGGCCTTTTTCACTGATCTTTTTGTTTTTGTTTTTTTTTTGGGGGGGAAGGGGGGATTTATTGAACTCTTTTGGTTGGGGGACAGCGTCGTTGTTTATGTCCTGCATGAGCTGATGATGGTGGTGAGAATTAGAGTCCCAACTCATGGTGTTTGTTAACGATCATGTCAGCATCGTTGTTTATTTTTTGCTTGAACTGATGATGATGTGACACTATTATATCAACAATCAATGATAATTTGACATTTATTAATAGTCATGTCAGTATTGCCATTAAATACTAACGGTCAATATTAGTCAAAGGATCTATTTGGCCAGTTTTATTAGTTTACGGGCTCAACTGAGTGTAAAAAGTTTGGACGAACTTAATTAATTTTCTTAAAAATCTTAACGGCTTATTTTACCAATAAGCCTAAATGTAATCATTCTTGGGATCGAATTACATGTCATTTGCCACATGTTAGTTATACATTAGTTGTTTTTGTCCTCTCGTAAAATAAGCTAACACCATTAGTGTTTTTGGGTAATTTGTACAACATTTGACAAGTTCAGGTACCAAATTAGAAGTTTAGGCGTCAAATTAGAAAAAAAGTCAAGTTCAAGTATCAAATTAGATACCAAATTAAGAAAAAAAATGTCAAATTCAAGTATTAAATTAGAAAAAAAAAAACTTAAATACCAAATTAAAAAAAAAACGTCATATTTAAATACCAAATATTATATTAACCCTAACTTATTATAATGATTAAATTGTAAATGTTTTAAGTAATCTAGATTTAGATGGAAATGAAAAAAAAGGACATTTTTCCTTATCTCCTGTTCCATGGAGAGGATTTTAATATAAAGGTATAGATAACCTTTAAAGATGTAAACTAATTTCTTACACACTTTTAATGCATTGGCATACTTGTCCTAACTTAACTATAATAATTTAGGGTAAACTAGCATCTCACTCTCCAATTTTTAAAACATTTAACTTGGTCATTTAATTAATCGGGTTTGTTCTTTTTGCAATTAAATCTTTAATGGGAGGATAGGTGACAGTCCAAAATCTAGTTTAATAGCAAGTTCAGCCTTTAATTTTTACATAATATGTTAATTTATTCATAATTTTAAAAAATAACCCTCTATGTTACAATTTATCTCAAATTGATCCTAATTCTTAAAATATAAAAATAATTAAAATACACAAATATTTTTAAAAACTATAATAAATTTAAATATATATATTGCTTTGCATTTTATTTATAATAATAAACTAATATTTAAAAAAAGCATATACCAAATAAAAAATTACTCAAAATTTATACTAAAATCATCAAAAAAAAAATTAAAATTAAAATTTCCTCAGCCCCCGCTTGATTCGCACGAACTGTCTACCGCTATCATCAACTTCTTATTTACAATTGAACGTCTCCATGAATCGTTAGTTTTTTCAGTGATTCCAATTAAAAAATCAAAATAAATAGAGAGCATTGAAACATGAACAAAAATGGCCAATGAAAACCATCCCATAAACACATGTCAACCAACTTTTAATAAATCCATTACAATTACTTCCCCTCAACAAAAGAAAGATTTCAGGCAAAAAAAATATCCCTTCTTCCCCCCAATTAAATTTCCTTTTGCCTTTTTTTTTTTTCTTTCATTTGTTCTTCGTCAAACTAAACTAGTTCATCAATAACAATTTCAGTTTACGAAACAAAGCATAAGAATTATACTTCACCATATGACGTTGCCTCTTCGATTCAGCATCCTCGGCGTCAATTCTCACATTGAATTTATTATAACCGTAAATCTCTCGTAAGATCCCTCATTGATAGAGATATCTACAGAAAGACCAGAATCCTAAGAAAAATTTTCAAGCTATAGTTCTTCGGTATATATATATATATATATATATATATATGTTATGGTTACAAAACTGGAGGATTTTACAATTTTGTGAGATTGTAAAGATATCTATTAGAGTTCCAATAGCGGCAAGTTTAGTTCTTGGGGGCTAGGGTTTACGGAGAGGATAAAAGAAAGAAAAATATGTGGAAGGAGAAGAAAAGAAATTATTTTATTAGATTATCTTATTATTTTATATAAAATATAATGTAATTTTTTATATATGGTTTTTTAAAAATTTATTATATTTTAAAAATATTTATGTATATTTATGTTTTTAAGAATTAGGATAAATTTGAGATAATTTGTAATGTTGAGGGTTAAATTTTTTTTTAAATTATGATAAATTATAAAAGTTGAAGGTTAAATTTATTATACCAATTTTGAACTGCCACCTCACCTCGCTGTCAAATACTTGAAATAGACCAAAATGAGCAAACCCGATTAATTGAATGATTAAAGAGGATATCTAAATATAGTGGAGCGACCTACCAATAATTTATGTAATGTATAATGTTTCACCATTTAAATCATTGTAACGCCACAGAAATTCAAGTATTTGATTTCTTGGATTTAATTATTAAATAAGTATCTGCTTTAGTGGTCAAGTGATTAGGTGTGTATTTGAGGTCATGGGTTCAAATTTGATTTTGGGAAATTTTCAATTATTTTTGTTCCTAGCCTTATCTTTATTTGTTTGGGTTAAATAATATTTTTAGTCAACTCATGTCAAAATGAGTTTGTTGGTTCAAATGGTAAGGTTTAAGCTTGCCTTGAGATCTTGTGCTTGAATCCTTATGTGGGTGAATGATAATAATTTTTGCTTCTGTGTGTTTGTGCTGTTTGTGTAGTAGAGGTTTGGTGGAATTGAAATTCTATGGTAGTTGGATGAGGATTAGTGTGGCCGATTTTATGGGAGGCTAGTGGGGATTTGAGAGTATTGTTTTGAATTTATTTTTATTTTTATTTTTGATTTGTTTCCTAAATTTTTTTTTTGTTTTCCTCACGTTTTTGGTTCCTCTGCACATTTTCTTTTGACCTTTTTTTTTGGTCCCTTCCCCTTTTGCTTCTTTCTTCAACTTTGGCCTCTAATTGCTTGATTGAATCGCTATGACTTGGATCCCTTTTGATTCTTCTTTTGGTTTGGTAAGTAGGGTTTATGCGTGTTTGCTTGGTTTAGAGATTTTTGGAGGTGACGAAGTGTGGTAAAGGTTTTTGTAACAGGAAATTAACGGTTGTGAATCTGTTGAATTTAGGTGGGAATTGTGAGTTTAATGCTCCTTCGACAAATTAATCCTCGTGGGAAAGTGTTGTTCGTTCAAGGGTAAATGATTCTATCGATTTGGTATAGTTGTGGTTGTTGAAGTTTTGATTCTTTAGGAAGTTGATGGACTTAATTTCGTAAATTAGAATGTTTGTAGGGGATAATCTGTTAAGTTTGTGATGTTTTTAGGTACTGGTTATCTCGTGGAAGCATTCGTATCGAATCTAGACCAAGTGTGTAACGAGAAACCCAGAAAATAGTGAACTACGAAAGCTGAAATTGGGCACTATCAACGCCACACGACTGTGTGCGACACACAGTTTGGGCTAATTTGGGTCATGTGGATCACATGAGCGTGTGTAGGCTACATGGGCTGGGCTATTTGGGCTGTGTGGGATCAAAATTCAGAATTTTTCCCTAGGGTCGTACACGTCATCCTGAACAATTGTGGGCTTTCTGTAGGGTCGGTATGAGACTAAATACATTATAAGACATGAAATTTAGACTTCTGTTGATATAAATTCTACTATCCGTAAGAGTAATGGAAACATCAAACGAGTAATAAATCTGTAGACGTATGATAAGTATGTGGTTCATATTTGTTATGTTGTGCATGTAAAGCTATGTCACATTTAATTTTTGCTCTGAGTAAGTATGATAATTTCTATACTTTGTATCTACATTTGGGTTGGGTTGTAAATAACATGTGGAGGAAGTGATTCTTTAAAAGGCGATAAATTGCCTATTGATCTAAAAGCTCAGCTACAACTATTCTATAAAGTGTGTTGTGGACATTAAGTGGTGTGTAGGGATGGATGAGTGTTTTATACCCATATGGTGTATAGCGACTAGGGGTAGGATTATGTGTTGTATCTGCTTTGCTATAAATCTGTTTCTGATGGATCTGTCTAATATGTATTTTACTGTGTTAAGTTTATCGTTATACACTGAGTTTCAAAATTCACTCCTGGTTTCATTGATATTTTCAAGAAATCCTCAGACTTAAGCGGGTTGGTGCGACGGGAGCTCGATTTTACTAGTATTTTGATTCTTTAACTATTTTAAATTGGATTAAGTGTTTCGTAAAATTTGGAAGGTTTGGACATTTTAGAATTGTCTCGGTTTTGGATTTTGTTCTGGATTTTTGCATGACAATTGATAAAACGATTTATCGAAAATGATTATTTTTTTTTTGCAACAAACTGTTTTCGAGAAAACAAATTCGATTTTCCAAAATATAATGATCTAAGAATTTCCACTGTAAAGTATTCGATTTATTTAGAAAATGTAAACAAACAATTTTTTAATTAAATAATTATGTCAAACACGTTTTCAAATAAAACGGGCTTTTAAGTAACAAAAGTTCACAATGTTTTTTTTCAATAAACGAAAGTCATATTTACAATTGTTTTACATAGCATCTCCAGATCTAGCCATAACGTCCAGGCTAATTTTAGGGTATTACATTTAGTGGTATCAAATCCAGGTTACAAAACTTGGACTGTGAAAATTTTGGGTTCAAAAATTACTTTTGTGGAAAATGTTTGTCCAAGTTTATTTTTGCACAAATCTAAAAAAAAAAAAATCTGTGAAATATCGACTCTCCAATGCTAATCTTGTAAGTACTTCTGACTCAAAAAAACTTTATTTTAGAAACATCTGAAATGATTAGAACTGAACTGTAATAGTTAGCGACTGAAATATCTCTTAAACTTCTTTTGATAACTATTGAGTATAAAATATTTACTTGAAACACCCCAAAGCCGACCCACGAGCCTTGACCGGATCTGGTATGTTCCTCGAGTAAAACAGTTCAGAATTCGTTTGTTTACTTTGGAAAATTTGAGTGATTTTGGAAGAAAACTTGTTTTGTGTTAGGTTCAGTTGAAAATCTTGTTCCTTTTGAAATCAGGGATTTATTATAATCTCGTTTGAATCAAAAGACATGCCGAATTTGTTAAAATTTATCTTTGAATTGGAAATCATTTGTATTTAGATGTCAAAATATTTGAAAGTTTATTTTAAGAAAGATTACTTAAGCGTCATTTTAATAAAGTATGTATCGTACTAAAATAATTAAAATGCTAGTGTAAACAGTTCATACTATTGCCTTATTACATCAAAAACAAAACCCGAATAAATCCAAATACGTAAAATAAAATAGAAAGTCCAAGTTAAAAATAAACTCTGTGCTGAGCATGGCCACCACTAAGCTCCTGCCGACCCGGTCCATTACTGAGCGTCACCTGAAAACATATCCCACAACGGGGTGAGTCAACAAACTCAGTGTGTATAACCAACACTAAGTCCCAAACGATTTAGGCATAACATAACATATCATACATACATAACAAATAGAGATTATGATGCAATCCCGAACCCAAACCTAGATACCATCTGCTACACATCACCCGTACCAACCATCACACCGTGGGGACTACTAAGTCAACCCTCCATCCGCTACACATCATCGAAGGCAGTCGCTGCAGACGACGTGCTCATCGCCCTTATATATATTGTGGCATAGCCACCAGATAAAATATTTGTGACATGAGTCACCACATTTAGATTATGTGACCGAAGTCACCACATTCAGATATTGTGGTATAAACCACCAGATCACTTCCCCTTTCCATATAACCCATATGCCCCATGTCATGCATAAACCATGTCATATTTCTTATTCACATTCTTATAATTTCACATAGTAGGAGTAGGTATACGTACCTGAGTACTTTGTACCATTGTATGGTGCCCTTAGCCACATTTTACTTATTCTTATTAACACATTTAATAAAACACAACCATAAATCTATTAAGGCTTAGTGCGGGGTACACACCTGATATACTTATCGCTTTCACTGAGACTCCCGAAAATCCCGATCTAGCATCCTAGATCCTTAGTCCCTATATTCAGCCAATACTTAGTACTTTAGCAAAAGCCTATTCGGCTATATAACTAAATCCCGAAGGATTATCTCAACCATATCCTTACCTTGCTGCCGATTGGGTTACCAACAAATCCCGAAAACTTTGTGTTAACTCTTCTTGCTATCGGCCAACTACTAAATCACCTAACCGGTTAGTTTTCGGCTTTTAAACGCATAAGAAACATATCCAAATCACTATTTATGGCCTTGGCCGAATTGTCAGATTCACTTACCTTGTGGATTTAAATCCCGAAATTGATCCTTGCTCTTGGTGATGTCGAAATCCCTATAGACACATGTTAGATCTAATCTAACATTAAAACACAATAAAATGTCCCTTGACCTAAGATCATATTTGCTTACCTTAGATCTTAGAAATCTTGAATGATCTTCTATTATAGTCGGCTTAGCAGAAAACCCGAAATTCTCCTTCCAAGGTTCGGCTAAAGAGCATAATGAGGTTAGAGTCTTTGATTTTGGTTTAAAGAAAAGAAATAAACAATGACAAGAAAATCCTTACCCTTAATATAGCAATCGGCAACACCTTTACTTGAACCCACAGGGCTATTCGGCTATGGCCTAGATACTGATCACTTGATTTTGGCTTTTGATGAACACTGGAGGGATTCGGCTTCAATCAAGGAAAACAAAAGAAAGTATAAGCCTTAGGGAAAATCGGCAAGACTAGGGGATCCTATTTTCGGCTTTTGGAGAATTGAAAAGAAAAAGAGAATAGCTTGCAGAGAGAATTCGGCAGAGGCACAAGAGGAAAGAAATAATGAAGAATGGCTTTATTTTCTCCTTCTTGCCGAAATTACTACACTAAGAGTCCCCTATTCGGCCAACTCCCCCTTTTATCATCAAATCCCTTGTTTTTCTCCTTATCTCTTCATTTAAAATTAATAAAAATAATTCATCACTCATCTCCTACCTTAGCAGAAATTTTTAAAAGAATAATACCTCATCCTAAACTCCTCTCATAGACTCCCCATGCCGTCCATTACTTCCCCTTGTTGCAGCAAAAATAAAAGCTCTTCTTTTGCCTCCCATGTGACTCGAACCCTGGCCCATTTGCACATGTTTATGGCCTCATTTATAAAGGCCTTAAGTGGCGCCTCCAAGCCACTTTTCCAAGCCTATTTTTTGTGTTATATTTCACCTACAATTTCTCTTAAGGCCACCCTGCTTAGCTTCCTCTTTTAGATTTAAAATCTAATAATTTCTAAGGCATTTCTCTACACTCTAGGGTTCCCCAAAATTCATAAAACACATTCACATACACATAAACATGCTTTCACACATATTCAAGCAAAAATGCATAAGCCCAAAATCCAGGATATTACATTGCTAATTAATATTAGAATTGATTCATAAAATTCGTAATGTAGATATTTTATAAAATGAGCACTCGTGGATCGTGTGGACACTGTACTCGTGGGCACGGCGGGCTCCGTAAAAGGGCTCAAGCTTAGTTTTCCTCGATGTGTAGTAAGCTTAATCTGGATACGAGTGAGATACCGACTGTTGAAATCGGGTCTCAAAGCCGCTCTGCTAAGAATGACACATTGTCTCAGGCCATGCTTAGAGTTTTGGAGAGGGTCGCTGGGCCCTATTCTGGTTATGAGAGTCATGGGTCTGTAACTAAACAACTCCGGTCTAATGGCGCTGAATTGTTTAGGGGTGTCATTGGAGTTACCCGACTGTGGCCAAGTATTGGTTGGAGGCCACAGAGAGAATTATGATTGATAGTGACTGCACCCCTGAGCAAAAATTGAAGGGTGCAGTATCTCTGCTTCGTGATGAGGCATATCAGTGGTGGTTAATGGTTGATGAGTGTACTTAGCCAAATCAGATTACTTGGGATTAGTTTAAGAGCACCTTCCAGAGTAAATATGTGGGGGCGAGTTATGTAGATACTCGTAGACACGAGTTTATGAACCTTACCTAGGGGGATAAGACTGTGGCTGAATATGATGCTGAATTTTTTAGACTAAGTCGTTATGCTCTTGGGATGGTGTCAACTGAGTATGAGAAGTGTATTCATTTTAAGGAGGGATTAAGGGATAATCTGAAGGTTCTGATAGCTCCACAAAGGGAGTGGGAATTTACCGTCTTGGTGGACAATGTGAAGATCGTTGAGGTTAAGTGTATTGAACGCGAAAATAAAGAGTGTGAGAGGGGTAAAAATAAGAGGGATTCAGAACCCTCTAGTTCTATTCAGAGGCCTAAAAAAGGGCCAAATTTGATGGGCCTTCGAGAGTTAGGGTTCCAGTTTCTCCTACTATGGCTCAGCCGTATGGGGACTGTGGTAGACGCCTTGAGCAAATGTTGGAGAAGGTTAGGAGCGTGTCTGCGATGTGGGTCGATGAAGCACCGTTTCAGGGATTGCCCACAGCGTTTTGATCAGATGCAAGCTTTAGCTCTGGGAATTATTAGCCTTAGTGGACAGTTTAGCAACTGCCTAGGGGCCGTGGTCTGGCCAGGGGTGGTAATGGTATGGGCAGAGATAAGAAAGCAATAGGTAGAGGTGATAATCAAATTGGAGCGAAACAACCTGCCTTGGTTTATGTTGCTAAACGTTGTGAGGATAGAGACGCTGTTGATGTTTTTGTCGGTACGTTCTTTATTTATACTGCCCCTTATTTTGCATTGATAGATATAAGATCAACACATTTTTATGTAGATAGCTTTGTTTCTAGAAACTTGGAAATTTCGATTGAGAGCACTTCTAGAAAGATTAATGTATTTAATTTGTTGGGTTAATCAGTTCGGGTTAATAAATTGTATAGGAATGTACCATTGGAGATACAAGGGGTTGTGTTTTCGACTAATTTGATAGAGCTACCATTTAAGGAATTCGATTTAATTCTGGGAATGGATTGGCTCGTGGAGCATTGAGTTAGATTCGATTGTACTACTAAGAGGGTAGTTTTGGGATCAGAGAATGTTGTGGAGATAGTTATGATCAGCGAGCGTTGGGATTATGATCCAATGTAATCACCGCTTTTGTGGTCGAAAAGTTAGTTTGTAAAGGGTTTGAAGCATATTTGACTTTTGTGAGTGACTCAACTTCTGTGGGTTCACCTGTTGGGGACATTTTAATGGTTAAAGAGTTTCTGGATGTTTTTCCCGATGAGTTACTAAGTTTGCCTCTAGATCGGAAGGTTAAGTTCGGTATCAAGTATCTATTGGGTACAATTTCGGTGTCTATCACTCTTTATCGTATGGTATCGAAGGAACTTATGGAGTTAAAAACTCAGCTTCAGGAACTCCTTAATCGAGAATTTATCCGTCCTAGTGTGTCTCCTTGGGGGCACCAATGTTATTTGTAAAGAAAAATGATGGTATTATGAGGATGTGTATCGACTACCGTCAGTTGAATAAGTTAACGATGAAGAATAAGTACCCATTTTTGAGGATCGGCGATTTGTTTGATCAGTTTTATGGGGCTTCTGTGTTTTCCAAGATAAATTCCGTTCTGGGTACCATCAGCTTAAGGTGAAAGAGGTTGATGTTCATAAGACTACTTTTATGACTCGTTATGGGCACTACGAGTTTCTAGTCATGCCTTTTGGTTTGCGAATGCTCCGGTTTCATTCATGGATCTTATAAACCAGGTTTTCCAGCCATACTTGGATCAGTTCTTCGTGGTTTTCATTGACGACATTCTGTTATATCCTAAAACTGAAGATGATCATGATGAACATCTTAGAGTAGTTCTGTAGATACTCTAAGAGAAACATTTCTACACTAAGTTGAGCAAATGTGAATTCTAGTTGAGGGAGGTGACTTTTCTGAGTCATGTGGTTTCTGTTGAGGAGATCTGAGTTGATTGTAAAAAAAATTGAGGCTGTGTTAGAGTGGAAACAACCTAGGAATATTTATGATATCCTCAGTTTTCTTGGGCTTACGGGTTATTATCGGAGATTTGTCAGGGGTTCTCTTTAATTGTAATTCCTCTAACTAAGTTGTTGCGTAAGAATAACCCATTTGTCTGGACTATTGAACATGAATATTTCCGATATCCGTAGTTTTCTTGGGCTTACAGGTTATTATTGGAGATTGTCAGAGGTTCTCTTTAATTGTAGTTCCTCTAACTAAGTTGTTGCATAAGAATGCCGTATTTGTCTAGACTATTGAACAACAACCGAGGTTTGAGAAGCTCAAATCTGTTTTGACTCTGACCCCTATTCTAATACAGCATGAATCCCGTAAGGAGTTGTGGTATACAGTAATACATCTCATGTTTGTTTGGGTTATGTTCTGATGCAAGACGGTAAGGTAGTGGCTTATGCATGTCGACAACTTAAGTCACACAAGGAAAACTATCCTAGACATGATCTTAAGTTAGCCGCAGCTGTTTTCGCCTTAAAGATTTGAAGGCACTATTTGTATGGTGAGAGGTGTATCATTTACACCAATCACAAGAGCCTCAAGTATCTTCTTACCCAAAAAGAGTTGAACCTTAGGCAACATAGATGGATTGAACTACTTAAGGATTACAACTTCACTATTAAGTATCATACTGATAAGGCCAACGTGGTGGCCGATGCTCTTAGTCGTAGAGCAATGACTAATTTGAGGGTGATGTTTGCTCGCCTAAGTCTATTTGATGACGGGAGTTCGTTAGCTAAGTTGCAAGTTAAGCAGACTTGGATCAATAAGATTCGGGATAAATACTTGGGGGATGATTCTCTGGTTCTGCGATTCTGTCAGGTAGAGGATTTTAGTACGTCTAATTTTGGGCTAAATAGTGATAAGGTTTTATGTTTCCAATGATGGGTTTGTGTTCCTAGTAATTTTGATTTGAGGCAATCCATTCTGAGAAAAGCGTATAGTAGCTCTTATGCTATGCATTCTGGTAGAAATAATATGTATTAAAATATTTGGGAGTTGTATTGGTGGCCTGGGTTGAAATAGGAGGTGACAGATTTTGTTTCTCGTTGTCTGACATGCCATCAAGTTAAGGTTGAGCACCAGTTGTCTTCGAGTTTACTTCAAACAGTTAAGATTCCCTTATAGAAATGGGAACGTATGACTATGGACTTCATTAGTGGGTTGCCCTTGACACCTACTAAGAAGGATTCTGTGTGGGTCATCGTAGATCATTTGACCAAGTCTGCTCATTTCATTCCTATTAGGAAAATTTGGCCAAGTTATATGTTTCAGAGATCGTGAGACTTCATGGCGTTCCGATCTAGATTATTTTTAATAGAGATCCTCACTTCACTTCTCGATTTTAGAGGAAACTTTATGAGGCTTTGGGTTCGAGGTTGGATTTTAGTACTGCATTTCGTCCTTAGACAGATGGTCAATCTAAGAGGGTGATTTAGATATTGGAGGATATGCTTCGGAGTTGTGTGATTGATTTTCGAGGTAGTTGGGAGGATTTTTTACTATTAGCCTAGTTCGTCTATAATAACAGTTTCCAGTCCAGTATTTAGATGGCATCTTACGAGGCTTTTTATGGTTGTAAGTGTCGTACTCCGTTGTGTTGGAATAAGTTGGGTGAGCGACAAGTTTTAGGTCCTGAGTTGGTTTCTGAGATTGAAGATAAAGTTTGACTGATTCGAGATCATCTTAAGGCAACTTCTGATAGACAAAAGTCTTATGTGAATTTGAAAATGAGAGACATCGAGTATTCTGTGGGTGATTATGTATTCCTTAAGGTATCTCCATAGAAGAAGGTGTTACAGTTTGAACGTAAGGGCAAGTTGAGCCCTAGGTTCATTGGGCCGTATTAGGTTCTAAAATGTGTTGGACCAATTGCCCATCAGTTAGAGCTACCTCCAGAGTTGGACCGCATTCATGATGTGTT
The DNA here is from genome assembly GCA_025503065.1 of Gossypium bickii. Lineage (NCBI taxonomy): Eukaryota > Viridiplantae > Streptophyta > Magnoliopsida > Malvales > Malvaceae > Gossypium > Gossypium bickii. The sequence goes on along the minus strand of CP106721.1, from coordinate 58,063,973 downwards.
CCATGTCTCCATGTTAAAGCGGTATCAGTCTGACCCATCCCATATTGTTTCTGTTGAGGAGATTGAGGTTAGACCGGACTTGACGTTTGAGGAGGAGCCTGTTCAAATTCTGGATCGAGATGTTAAGGTTTTGAGGATGAAGTTTATTCCTTTAGTATATACTAGACTGATATAAAAATATTAAGTCAAAAAATGACTTAGTATATACTAAAATTCGCACTCATTTTGTGAGAAGGGATATAGTAAAATATTCGAACTCAACAGGAACTAAACCCATTAGAGTTGTTTTAGATATTTGGTAATGTTAGGGTTAGAGTTTTTGTAGAGTTGTATTTGGGATGGAAAGTTCATGGTTGTGAATTTTGAGCATGATTGGTGTGCTTTTCATTTGTGGCATCTGTTTGTTTGGTTTTTTTAGGGGGGAGGCGAGGGGCAGGTGGGGGATATGAAATGTGTATAGATTGGTACAATTTTGATACGGTATGATTTGAATTGGGAGGTGGACGTTTTTATGGCTTGGTGGTAGATGATTTTGGTAGCATGTGTGTCGTTTTATTTTGGAGGGTTCAAACTCAAAGAAAGCTCTAGTTTGGAGGGTTCAAAAATTTTAACACTTCAATATTAAATAAAATAAAAAACAATGAATAATTTAGAAATAAATATTAATTAATTATAACAGGTTATAAATAAATAATAAATCTTGAGTTTAAAGTTTATCGTATTAGTATTTAAATATTATAAATTCTCTATTATTCTTTATTTTATACATTGATGAGCTTATAAAGATGAGGGTGCATTAAATACTCCCTACAAAACTGTTTCGTGGCAATTTCATGTGATTTTTGAGGAAAAATAAACTGCTATTCTATTTCGATAAATAAAATAAAAATAAAAATTGCGGTGTATCAGATTTGCGTCAAATTAATGCCATTTTTGCGGAAAAAAAACATGGCTCTATTTTGATAAAATAAAATAAAAAATGTGACATATTAAACGAATAAATTAATAGTTAATTTTAGATTGAGTGGATCAAGTTGAGTATGCTAGGAGTATATTTGGTTGGGGTCAGGGTCGAACTGAACCCTGCTCCGTTTGCTATCTCTATTTTCAAGTAAAAAAAGTAAATAATAAAATATGAGAATAACTTATATTATTATGATGATTCTAAAAATTTTTTAGGCACCAATAAAATTTCGTCACATTATCAAGTTTTTAAGATATAAAATTATTATTATTAAACACATATCCACATTCAACTTACTCTCTAACTCTATATTTAAAAAAAAATAAGTAATTAAAATAAAATAAAAAAATCAAATAACATAGAAACTTTAAATTTTAAACCATTCTTGTTACTAGAGATTCAATGCAATGTCACTTCTACTTTAAAAAAAAGTATGAGTTGCTCTATTTTCTCTCAACTCTTCAATGAGTTTTTCATTCCTCACATATCTCTCATTCGCTTGTCTTTGTTTGTCCATCTGCTCCCGGATAAACCCTTGTTGTTCCTCATACCTTCTTGTTATAAAGACAATTGTTTCTTCGTAGCTTTCATCCATTCATGCATGTCTATATATTATTGATTTCTTGATTTGATGGAGGTGGGAACACTACACCAAAACAGACTTTTAGCGGCATTTTTAGTGGCGTTTTAATAATAAGCGCCGCAAAATATTATACATTAGTGGCGTTTGAAAGAAAACACCGCAAAAAGTTGAGCAATAGCGGCGTTTTTGGCCCAAACGCCGCAAAAAAGGAGCAATAGCGGCGTTTTTTGCCCAAACGCCGTTATTTATAGATTTGAGCATTAGCGGCGCTTTCGTAAAAATGCTGCTATAGATCTGAGCATTGGTGGCACTTTCGTAAAAATGCCGCTATAGATCTGAGCATTAGTGGCGCTTCTTTAAAAATGCCGCTATAGATCTGAGCATTAGCGGCGCTTTCATAAAAATGCCGCTTTAGATCTGAACATTAGCGGCGTTTTTATAAAAACGCCACAAAATTTTGAGCAAAACAATGTCGTTTATTTTTTGAGCTTTAGTAGCGTTTTTAGGAAAACGCCGCAAAAGGTAAGCTTTAGTAGCGCTTTTATAAAAACGCCGCAAAAAAATATTTTATTTTAGTGTTTAATGTCTATGGTTTAGAGTTTTAGGGTTTATGATATAATGTTTATTATTTTGGGTTAAGGGTTTATCTTTTATAATTTAGGGTATAGGGTTTTATAGTTTGGGTTTAGGGTTTAAGATTTGGGGTTTAAAGTTTAAGGATACTGTTTGAAAACTGAAAAATATTTGGAATTTACTGAGGTTCATGCCATTTTGTACTACACTCATATTATTTAATATAAGAATATAAAATATATGTTTTGTACTACACTAACATTGGCCACATGAATTCTTAAAAATTTGGTCTCGGATTATGGTTCAAGGTTTGCGGTTTAGAGTTTAGGGTTCGAGTTTTATGGTCTAGGATTTATGGGTTGCGGTTTTTGAGTTTGGGATTTAGGGTTTGGTGTTTGTAGTTTAAGGTATAATATTTAGGGTCTAGGGTTTATGATTTAGGGATTAATCTTAGATTTTTTAGAATATAAATCAAAATAAGATAAATATAAATTATTATTTTTAAAAAATATATATCAAAATGGGTTAAATCCCAAAAGCATACATGAATAATGGTTTAGTGTGCAATTGTATACATGATCCAGATTTTGTAAAGTATTAACACAATTATTGATATAATTAACATCTTTTTTTATTTATATATTGCATACATAAAAATTTATATTTATTCAATATAAAAATATATTGATGTATTTATATTTTAAAATAATGTGTATGATTAAATCAAAATTAAAGTTTCAACTATACATTTAAACCACAATTAGAATTTCACATCTAGAATTACACATTAAACCAAAATTCATATATGATTCTAAGATGTATCTATATCAAAATTTAGGTGTATACATATAATTAAATGCCACTTATATAAAAATCTAAACAACTAATGCAAACTATACGTAAAAGAATAATGTTGATGTAAAAAGAAAGAAAAAGAAATTTTTTAAAAGAGTTGATAATAGTAATTAAATTTTTAAAATTTAATAATAAAAAATTAAAAAAATAAAAACTTAAAAACTTAAAAATTTAATATTTAATATTTTAGTTAAAAAGTTCAATACTTAAAATATAATAAAAATAAAAATTCAAAAAATGATAATGTCAGCACAAAAATTTTGAAAGAAAAAATATAAAAATATATATATATAGGTTAAAAATGGAAAAAAATAAAAAATGTGTAATAGTGGCATTTTTATAAAAATGCCACAAAAAATGGAGCTATAGTGCTAAGCTATACTGGCTTTTTATTAAAAAACGCTGCAAATTTTGATACACAAATAGGTGTCGTTTCTGCTCTGCTAAAAAACTAAGTTCACTATCTATAACCCCAATATTTATTTCTCCAAACCCTAAATTTCCTAAGTCCCCAAAATTTCCCTATATCGGTTTCCCAACATCCCCAAACCAAAATCCCCCAAATCGGTTTCTTCTACCGATCTTCGTCCATATGTTAGCACCGGTTTTTGCCTTTCATTTCAATCCAGTTTTCCTCGTAAGTCACTATGCAGTTTGGACTTTAATGGCAATGGTGTTAATGGTGGAAACGAACGTGTATGGGAAGGAGAAGAAATGGAGTCTGTTGGCGATGAGAGACACTGCAAGATCGTGGTGATACTCTGAGGTCCAAGTTTGACGGTGATGAAGCGGTGTTCTTTGGTGTCGACTCAGTACGATGGTGCGAGGGTGTAAAAACGACGGCTGGTTGAGCGGCGATGGCGTCGACGCCATGGTGTTAAAAGGGTTAGGGGAATTGATTTATGTGCCGGAAAAATGGGCACCATTTGATGTCATATTTCTCTATTTTCTGCCTGTTTTGCCATTCGAACTTGACCAAATATTTGTGGCACTGGCGAAACATTGTTCATTAGGTAATCCATTTTTTTTTTTTTACTTTTGTTCAGATACTGTTTGCTTGCTATAACTATTTCTCCATATAATTTATTTTCATGCTTAGAACCCAATAGCTGTGTGTTCTAATGATAGAATGTCGGGTTTGGAGGTTAGACTCTTAGTTTTAGTTATCAAAGTTCAGTGATTGAAAGTGTCAAATAAAACAGAAGGGGAAAAGAAGGCATTTTGACGATTAGAATATCATAGTGGAAACTTCAACCATATGGCAACTGTGGTTTTTTTTTTTTTTTTTTTGGCGATAAGCCTTAGGAATAGATTACTTTTAGAGGCTAGACATTGCATTGATTGGCTTAGGCGTCATTCGTGGAGCTAACATGCTCACAGGAATGGATTAAAAGCCTTGATTGCCACTGTTTTATGCTAAAAGGGAGGATAAAATCATAATTCCTCCACCCATCAGTGGATGATAAGGTCCTTCTGCACTTATGTCTGTTAAATTCTTGACTTTGTGTTATTATCATCTGCTGCAGTACAAAGTTTTCTTTCTTCGATTTTACAATTTCTAAGCTTCTTCCAGTTGAGTGTTCCATTTTAGAGTTTGCTAGTGGTTTTAGGTTTTGCAGTTTATACCTGCTATTATTTTGAAGTACTTTTGTGGTTATGGCTTTGTTTCATATGTATGCTATTGCAGTAGGAATATCCAGCTTTCATTGGCCATTCTACTTTTGGGTGTTGGAATTGCAACTGTGACTGATCTGTAGCTCAATATCCTGGGTTCTATCCTTTCTCTGCTGGCAGTTGTTACTCTTTTATATATTGTCTTCTTTGAAGTTTTCTAGGTTTACTCTTGGCACTGTTGCACCTCAGTTTACTGAAATATAATTCTCACTTTTTTGAAAACTTTGATTTTGATTTGAAATTTATTATTGAGTTATCATTATTTTATTTATTTATTTCGGTTTTGATTTGTTATTTTTTAATGGATTTTCGTTTTTGCCATTTGAAGTAAATGGATGGCCACTAATCAAACATAATTGTTATATGTAACAGAAAAATAATGTATCTTTTTCTTTTAAATACTGTCCCCTTTTAAAAAAAATCAAGTACACTTTTTGTTATTTTTGTTCTGACAAACTAGACTTGCATAAAACCAAATGGAGCTCAATGTATCCACCTTGGGTATGAACGAAATGAGTTTTATTTATTTATTTATTTAAATAATACATACAGATATATTATGATGCTTTTATGGGTGAGTGTAGAGTGAAAAAGTTGGATTTCACCCTGAAAGTCATTGGTGGTGACATATCAACTATTCCAGGACTTTCTGATGCTATTGAGGTTTGTGTGACTTTTGACATTGGATTATCCTTACTACTTCAGTTTGTTCTTTTGTATTGTATCAATCAACTTCGCCAATTCTTCTTATTGTCTTTATTTTTGCATCATTGTTCCACAAACAGAACTTTTGCTTTAAATTTTAGTTTGAGATATCCGCTTTTTGTTTTTGTCTGCTCACCATAACAGTATGTCTTGGACATTTAGTTTGTAAATTTTTTCAATATGTTATGAGAGAGGGCAGAGAGGAAGACTGAGGATTTTGAGAGTTTAAATTCGTCAAATTGACTCAAGATCCCCGAATGAAGCCTTTGGATCATCATTTATAGTCCAACAAGAGAAATTACAAACGGTAGTGGGAAGTTTTTAGGATATAGTTATATGAGAGTGATATAAAACATGAGTTATAATTTGTATTTCTAGTTAAGGATAACAAATAGACAGTCCAAAGTGCGTATGTTAATTTAGGATTCTGCATTTCACTTGCTAGTTTTGCAACATTTTTTGAGCACTGAGATGATTAATCCATCTTCTGTTAAACTTTAAATGTGCATATGCCTTGCATACAAGTTATAATTGATTTCCGTGGCGTCCATGATTCACATGGTGATTTGCTGGGGTAAGTAGCGATTATTGAACTTTGGGAGATGGAAAGTGTTACTAATATGTTAAGGAGATTAACCTGTTATTATATTGTTTCCCATGCAAAGCACAATACGGGATGCTATAGAAGATAATATCATGTGGCCTGTAAGAAAAATTATACCGATTTTGCCTGGTGATTATAGGTATATCCTTTATTTTTCTTTTTTTTCTCAATAGATGATAATATAATGCAATATAGAAAAGAAGGAAGTTGAATTTTATCTAAAATTGTTGTTTGTAGAGAGGTCACTTGATAACATAAATGTATTTTCACTTGAATATCGATACGGTGTGTATCCCACAGAGAGGATGCAAGCACCTATGAATTGGTTTATTTATTTAGGCTGTGGTGTCATTCTCTCTGTGAGCACCTATGAATTGGTTGATTTATTTAGGCTATATGTCGTGAGGACATTGATTACCTTCTTTTAGTTGTATAACTTCTGATTTATTATTGGCTTGTATATATGTTTTCAGCAACTTGGACATTTCCTAGAGTGGCTTTTTATTCTTTCAAATGGTGATGTATGCCAAGTAGTTTTAAAGGGTTGTATATGCAAGGGTAACTACAATAATATAAATATCCTTTCTTATTATTTATACAAATATGTGCTAATTCCTGGAATTCTGGTGCTTGGATTCAACTATATTCTGGAATCAATGTTGTATGGAAGAGAAGAGGAAAACAGTGCTTAAATGCTTCCTTCAACATTCAAAATCTTTAAGAATAATGCAAAAATTGAAATCAAAATTGAAATCATGCCATAATCCTCACTACATAAACAATTATACTTTAACATGGCTGGTGTTGTAAATAAATTATTTAATTCCTTCTCCGCTGAATTTATTTGTTTAGTGTGATGAATTTAATTACTATAAAATTGAATTTTAAACAGATTTTATTCTTTATTTTTTATCTTAAATTATATATGTTTTCTTATGTTACATCATTCAGTTCTCTTATTTTGTATTAAATAACTATTTAAATGTTAATGTTATCATTTTAATTACTATTCTTTTTTTATATTAATAATGTTTGATTTTAATATGATGCACAACAGAAAGTACGAGGAACTCCAGCTATGAGGTCTATCTCTCTCTCTCTCTCTCTTTCTCTTTTCCTTTTAGTTCATTTTTTGTTTGATTTTCATTAAAACGCCATAAATCTCTGTTTTATATTGAATTTTTTGGAATTTTTTATATGTAGAAGATGCAAGAGCAATTGAAGCAGTTGAAAGAGGTTAACAGGAACTTGCGCAAAGAGATTAGGTAAATAATAATTATTTATTTTTATGAAATTCCATTATAAATATATTTATATATGATGAAATCAATGTTAGGAATGGAGAGCTCCGTCACTCTTATTCGTGATAGAAAGGTTTGGGCTTTTTTATAACCAAATTAAGGAACTTTTCAACTAGGGTTTTCTTTCTTTAATCTTCCTTATTTGGCATTTTCTAAGTTAGTTTCTTAACTCTTTTTCTCTCTTTTTTAGTCAAAAAAAAAATGGTTAGATTTATTTTTCTTTACTAAGTTCATATCTCAAGATTTTTTTTCTTTTTCATTTGCTCTCTAAAAAATTACGTATCAGAGCTATAAAAAAAGAAGAAGCTAGTCTAAAAGATATACACACACACAAAGATATATGACAAAGAATTTGGTCACCATCAACAGAGGTTTTAGAAAGGTAACAAATTCTTATTTTCATTTATGATATCAAAAAAAAATTCATATATGGATCATCATTTCATATTTTGTTCTTATTCTTTACTTGTATTTAGAAAGAAACGTTTGCATGAAAAAAAGAGAGACTTGGATGGAATTCCTTTTTCATCAGAATCTAAATATTTATGTTTATAATGTATGACGGTATCCTAAATTGAAAAGCAAAACGTCAGCGGACCAAGATTTAGGTCAAAGAAAGTTCTATAAATTTGGCATTTTTTTAATTGTACTCTTTAGTGGATCTCTGAATGGAATCCTCTCTAATCTTGTCTTTTCCAGATAAGAAAATTAGGAAACAACACCAATCTTGTAGTTAGTATTTCGATATCTTCATTTTTATTTATTTGTGAAATCATCACAGTGATATTATGTGCTATTACAATTGATATGTATATTTGCTTTGCATTGCATGAATCAATTTGCAAAAGTCATCAAATATCATTGTTAATAAGTTGGACATCACATTCATAAAGTAATATAACCCCAGTATATAATGTATGGATATCATTTTATTTATTGTGAACCAAATAATGGAAGCAAACTGTAGACTTAGATATACTGCTTTTTAACTTAGTTATCAAAGCTAACAAAGTTTTTCTATTTTACTGACCCTGGGATTGCTCTTGGTACCTGAAGTCTAGGATGCTTATTGAATAACTGGAATGAAGTGATCCAAATATTGAATACTCAATTTGTACCCTAAGATTCTAGATTGGTACCGTTAGGTATCGTCATGAGTTCTGGGTATATGGTTTTGGACTGAGACATTGATCTTTCTGTTGGGTATTTCTTAAGCTTTTTTCATATTTTTACATCTTAAAGGTTTTCTTTTGCTTACTTCATTCAATAACATTGTAGCCTAAGTGATCCATATCTCTATTTTTCTTGAAGTAATCATGTCAAACACATATTTGATAGACATGAGTATGGAGGTCTGACCCTCCCAAAGTATAATAAAAATTAAAACTGAATGTCCCCGTGTCGAACGCATAGTTCTATCTTACATTTATCCTCCGAGTCTGAGTGACATAGATCATCTTTTCATGTTCTATTGCATATCTCAGGCATGTTTGATTACATGATATTTGATTTGAACCACTTGCTTTCTTACTCTCAATGACTTGAACTAAATATTATTTGTTAATTTGGTCAATCCACATGATGGTTGTGTATATGTATGTTAGTTAAGTCATTCATGAACTAAATGGCTTGAACTAAATGTTATTTGATATTGTACCTGCAGAGGTCTACTCGTCTGTTGCAACTGCAGTAATATGGTCTATGCGACTTGCCTTGTCAATTGCACTATATCTCTGGATTGATAATATGATGAGGCCCATTTGCAAAGCTAATACCTTGTGATTTGGGAGCTCCTAACAAAAAAATTAGACAACCACTCAAGCGTTGTGCCCTTGGATCATTAGGCCAGAGTAATGATTTCCCATTGGGTTAGTTGTTGATAAGTTATTTTTTATTCTGCTGTATGGTAGCTTGTGATACCACCTAGCTCATTTACTGTTTCTATTAATTCATGACAGATGAACATTAGGTGCTCTCTTTCTATAGTGCCCCCAACAGAGGTTTGGTTTTATTTAGTTAATTAACTGCTTCGTGTTTTTCAAGTCATCAGTAGATTGAGTGAAACCTGGCTACATTTTCAAGGATAGTGACCTTTTTTACCAATGTTCAACTCAATGGTTTTAATCATGCCACTTGCTCAATTTTTAGAATATGTTCTTCATTCTTTTAGCTAGATTAAAATGTTGAAGTAGTGTTGCATGAAGAAAGATATTTAGTTGGGTAAGGAAAGGTTGTCAGCCTCACTATTTACTTGATTCTGACTCTAAGATACCTTTCCACCTGTGTCCATATTCTTGTGCTTGTTAAATGTTAACTTTGACTTGGGATCTAGTATCAAACAATATGATACCCATAATATTCAAAGTGTCCCTTAAGTGCTGGATAGAATCTTGTTTTTGCAGTTCTCCGTTCCTTTTCTATTTTCTGTTCTCTTTATTTTATTTCCTTCTGTTTTATAATATTAAATGCATGTGTCTTTTCTTCATTGCTCTCTAGTTGTTATAATTGTTGTTTCATCGTGTGAATTTTATCAAAGTTTCGAATTTCTAGAGTTATTGCATTCTTGTTTATTGTTTTATTTTTGATAGGTATTGCAGAAACAACATATTGAGTTTTTGCTTTACTTGATTGTTTTTCTGACTTTTTAATATTTATGTGTTGTAGTATCCATGGGCAGTATCCATGTGTTGCATAAACGTTTATGCTTTGTGGTCTCATGAACTTTTGGTTTATTTTTTTTTGTTTAAGCTTCTTTTTAAAGCTAACTTATATTTTGGGTTGTATGTAAGGATGGTGGGTAACCAGGAGAATCGTTTAGTACTATAAAGATTTAAAGGATGACAATCTTAGAAGTGGGGAAGGAGATGCAAAACCAGAAAATTTACTTGGTAAATAGGCGAGCAGAAAAGAAGCCACGACCCATTGAAGCAGTCAAATTTGCATTTTGTTTTAGGACTATGTTGTTAAAATTCTTGTTGAATATTGTTTGCTGTCGATTTTTTTTTGGTTTAAAATGTTATGGGCTGAAAAATGTTTAAATTTACTGTTTTTCCCTTAAATTTTTTTATAATATTTTAATCTCATTCTTTTTTATAATATTTTTTTTTTATTTTTTATGACTATTAACGGCGTTTGTGTAAAAAGCGCCGCTAAAGGTCATGCTTTTTAGTAGCGTTTGTGGAGAAAGCGTCGTTAAAGGTCATGCTCTTTAGCGATGTTTGCTGAAAAGCGCCACTAAAGGTCATGTTCTTTAGCGGCGTTTGTGGGAAAAGCGCCGCTAAAGGTCATGCTCTTTAGCGGCGTTTTTTTTTCAATAAACACCGCAAAATTTAGCGGCATTGTTTATAGTGGCGTTTTTTGTGGCGCTTGTAAAAACGCCGCAAATAGTTTTTGCGGCGCTTATAAGTGCCGCTAAAGGCCTAAAAAAATGCCACTAAAAGTCTTTTTTGCTGTAGTGGAGCCTTAACTGGCTAGTGATGTTCTAGCATGATGTTGAGTTTGGGGTTGTAATACCATGGGAGTATTGATAAAATTGTTGATATGAGTTGTACTAATAGGGATTTTGCTGGTTTTGGGGTTAGAATTAGTTTGATTTTATTGATTGAGGTTTTGGTTGGCATGTATAGGTTGGGTTGTACCTGCTTGAATATCTTGAACTATAGGATCGATAGTTGGGTCGTTGGTGGGATCAAACTCAACACTGAGAGAAGTACTGAGAGGATCAGTTGTACCTAGATTGGCCATGGTACTCCATGCTCATCGCTCCAATTTTTAACCGTAGGATTGACAACGGAGAGAAGACGATGGTTGGGGTGGTGGTTCACCTGTTTACAGGCTAGAATGGAAAGCTTTTCTGGTGGTAATGTCTTTAGGAAGAAGAAGAAGAAGACGACGACGTGAGACTCTTCATGAGCTATTGCATGGACTCTTTTATAGTAGAGGACAGGTTTATCTACGTGTCCAAGGAATATTGACATGGGGGACTTGACTTGATCCTATTGGCAGTAACAATATTTTTATGTTCTTGGACACCTTAAGATGGTTGGCAAACAATGAATTTGAGCTCCCACATGGCATATACTTAGTGGAGATGTATGCCACCTTCGATTCGCCAGGTCAAGGTTCGTAACTTAGCAAGTTGGACATGCGTAGTTTGTCGGGATGCCAACTCTATTGGAAGACACATGTTGGATCTCCTGGGGGCATACAATGAGGTTCACAATGTGGGTATAACAAATTTATAGTACTTTTAATATATGAAATGATATAATCACGATAAGAAAATATAATTTACTCTTTAAATTGCATTACAATTACAAATCGTATAAAAAAATTTTGATGAATTGTGACAAAATACCAACATAATATTAAGATGCAAATTATTTTTAAATTAATTTTTTTCAATCCATTGATATTTATTAAAAGAACATAAATAATTTTTATCATTACTATCAAAATACCAAATTGAGCTAAGAGTTACAATTTTATCGTACACCTTTCTAGACTTGAGTTGATAGATCAATTAAAACTAGATAGACATGTACATTTTAATATTTTTTGAAACGGGGGTGATAACCTAAACAAATAAACTGAAGTGAGAAATAAATGATGGTTATGGTACAAACCGCGACCCAATAGAGAGTAGTTGAAGGTGTTATGGTTGAAAAAGCACCCCAGTAGCAAAGACACACCAAAAAGTAAATTGACCACAGAAAAGACATGATACTTTTAGCTACGACTCTCAACCACAATAACGTTATGCTCCAGGAGATAATAAAAGCCACCCCATTTGGAATATAGAAAATAAGAAAATTAGAGCCTTTATCACTGATTTCCCTTCACGATGATTTGAACTAGTTAATGGGATTGCATCGCCATGGGAAATGTTGCCCGGAGGGCTGAGAACTCCTTGGTAGAACCAATGAGAATACGATGAGTAATACATCCACTGTTTCGTCTCTCATCTCTTTTATTGCATCTTCCAGTAATTTGACCCTTGACCACTTTTGAAACGTGAGGAGATTATTACTTAGGATGTATACATTCTTCGTGTTGATGACTATAGTTTGTATTTGTAACACATCCATTGCGGTAAAACCACGTTCATTGATCTTGTTCTTGTCCACTTGCTTACATTCTATCAATAGTTTGATCATCTGCTTTATTTAAAATTCCATAATTAATTCACAAAAATAGATTACATTTTAAAAAATTGCCTACATTCCAACATTACCCTAGGTGCGTACCAAGATTAGACTGACTACATTCAAGGATTGGTTTTATCAACTAAATGTGAAAGGGACTCTTACTTAGGGTAAAGCAAGCAATGGGTTCGAATCAAAACACCAAAAAGTAACTTAACCGACCAATCTAAAAATATTAAGTCGACAACTGACTTAGTATATACTAGAATTTGCACTCATTTTGTGAGAACGGATATGGTAAAATATCCGAACTTAACAGGAACTAAAACCCATTCAACAGAGTTATTTTAGATATTTGGTGATGTCAGGATTAGAGTTTTTTTTAGAGTTGTATTTGGGATGGAAATGTTAAGAGCGCCATGGTTGTGAATTTTGAGCATGATTGGTGTGCTTTTCATTTGTGGCATCTGTGTGTTTTTTGGGGGATACGAAATGTGTGTATAGGTTGGTACAATATTGATATGATATGATTTGAGGTGGGAGGTGGAGGTTTTTATGGCTTGGCGGTAGGCGATTTTGGTATCATGCGTGTCGTTTTATTTTGGAAAGTTCATACTCAAAGAAAGCTCTAGTTTGAGCTTTTATACTTATTTTGTTTTCATTTGAGGAGCTTATGAGTTAAGCTGGTTTACTAATTGATGAGTTTGATGCTTCTTCATTTCAGGAATCTATTGGTTGTGGCGAGGAGTTGATTTTGTTTGAATAGAGTTGCCATCAAATGCTTTTGCAAGGTGATGTCCAGGGCTTTGAAAGGGTTTCGACTAAAAGGGTTACTTAATGAGTTTTGGGGTACGGGGATTCGTCTAGCAATGCTTCTTTTTTTTGCATATTTTGATGCCCTTCTTTTGGGTCGTGAACCTCTTATTTTCTTGTTCTTTTGTTGTGCCTGTTATGCTGACTTAAACTTTTTATAAAGTGCCTTGCACTTCTAATTATAAAATTTCATATTTGCTGGGAAAAAAAAAAACAGTCATATATATATACACACATTAGGTTTTATCTTACTTCATACTCTAAAAGACTAAAACCCTCCTTGCTGCCTGTTGCTTCTGTTTCCTTTAAAAGTCATTTTATTATTGAAGCTGAAAACTGCTTTTAAAAATATATAAAATGTTGATTTTTTTTTTGAAAGTAGAATGGCTGGATTTCATCAAAATAAAACAAAGCCCAAGGATCCATAAAGGCCCAAAACACACAACAATAAAATGTCTAAAAGGGTTTTTTACCAAATTAATATAAAAAAATATATTATCCAAAATGGGTTGCCTTTTTCAGTATTTACGAAAATGGTACATTGAGGGTGGTTGCGCCTCTGTCAGAGGCGACACCACCCTCTGCAGGCCTATTTTTTTAGACACTGAAATTTTAAAAAAAAAATACTGAAACAGAATAAAAAAAAACATGTAACGAAATGACAGGACCCTGGTCAATGGGGGTCACACAGCAGTGGCACCGATGAGTGCCGAGTGTGAAGCGGCACCAAAGATGTTGTTTTGGCCTATTCTGCGTCTTGGAGACCTTATAATGGTCCCCAAAGTTCATTTTCAGCTGAGAGAGAAAGCGAAAGGAGAAGAAGAAGAAGAAGAAGAAGAAGAAGAAGAAGAAGAAGAAGAAGAAGAAGAAGAAGAAGAAGAAGAAGAAGGATACGGCGGCGCCGGAAAAAGAAAGAGAAAGGAGGAGAAAGAAGAAAGAAAGAAGAAAAAAAATAGAAGTATGTATAATTTTTTTTTTTTAAATAATGGAAGATATTGTTGTTATTGTGTTTATAATTATTTGTTGTTATTATTATGATATGTATATTGATTTTTATTTTTATTATTTGTTGTTGTTAGTTTAGTTTATAACTATTGTTAGTTATTAGGATTACTAGGTTAATTATTATCTTAGTTAGTTAGTTAGTTATTATCATTGTTAGTTAGAAACCCTAAAATGATATTTTAGTTAGTAGTATATTGTTAGTAACTCTAAAATAAAATATTGTTAGTATATTAATACGTTATTATATTAATATTTTAGTTAATATGTTAGTTAGTATATTGTAGTATATTAATATATTAGTTAAAAACCCTAAAAACCCTAAAATAATATATTTTATTTAATATGTAACATAGTTAGTATATTGTTGTTAGTATGTTAATATGTTAGTTAAAAACCCTAAAAACCCTAAAATAATATATATAAGTATAATTAATATGTTAGTATATTAATATTTTAGTTAATATGTTAGTTAGTATATTGTTGTTAGTAAAGTGTGTTTGACATACCATGGATGGATAAATTAGATGTTAGGAAATTACCAAGAGAATTTCTAAATTCAATACCTGTTATAAAGATTAAAGAGGAAGAAGATCCCGAGGAATATTCAAATTGGATTGTAGAAGATGAATATGAAGAGAATCAAGAGTTTCTAAATTGGATTGTACAGTATTTCCCAGAGGAAGATACAAGCTCGGAGATGGAATAAAATGTAAAACTGGCTTTAAGTGGTTAGATGTAAAGATAAATGTTGTTCATGTACAAAATGATAATTGTAATAGTGTGAGCTTAAGAATGAAAAAAAATAGCATATTGAAACATTAATTTTTTTATTTAAGAATAGTATATACTGATCGAATATTTTTTGAGCAATTTTGTTTATCTTTTAACAGATTAAATATTGAAGATGGATGATCAGTTTTTCGTATGCGTTTATTTCTATGGAATCATCTTGACAACAACCGTTGGATGCATATTTGAATGTCGGCAACAAATAGCAATGAGATTTAATAGAAATGTCTCGTTGGATGACATGAAGGGAAGGATAAATGCAAAAATTGTTAGACATTGTGGGAGAACGATTTCGAGAATTTTCTACAAGTTTCCAATTTTAGTAGATCCGTTCAAATTCACAGAAATGGAACTTGTAGACGATGAAGACGTGGAGACAATGATCGCTCTTTACTATGGGAATGGGAGTAATAAAAATGCACCGATTCACTTATTTGCTGAGTTAGCTGGTATTGAGCCAAATGAAGACATCAATGCATATGGTGAAGAACATGGAGCTCAAGAACCGTGCATGATACCTCCAATATCGTATGTTGATGCCGAATCAACTATACATGAGATCAATATTGATCTTAATATTATACTCGATATTGATGTGGTTGGTGATGATGGACACGATAGTAGTGATCATTGTGAGGAAGAGGTCGATAGTGACAGTGATCCCAATATGGACGATATACCTGATGATATTGACAATGAAGACGTGAATGACGATGGAAACATTAGCGCGTCTTCGGTCGGGAACCAGATGCGATGTATTATGATACACAATAATCCTGGGCCACACATGTCGCTCATAGACCCTGACGCAGCGCGTGTAGCTGAGTTCCCAGAGAACCCTGAAATATATCCTGCTCACCAGCTGGCCGTAAATTCTGAGCATGATTTATTCGTAGGCCAGAGATTTGAAAGTAAAGAAGAGTACGTATCTGCTATTAAACGGTATAGCATGGATATATCAGCGGATTACAAAGTTGCGGTGTCTAAACCGATGGTTTATATTGGGGAGTGTTGAAAGGCAGCAGAAGGCTGCAATTGGCGGGTACGAGCTGCATTCATTCAAAATTTACAGATGTGGGAGATACGAAAATTGGTTGGACCTCATACATGCAGATCGACACGTATGACAGAAGATCATAAAAAACTTGATTCCAAAACTATTTGTACGTGTATCATTCCAATGGTGAAGGACATACCGACCATTAAAGTTTCGGTACTGATTGCTGAAATACAAGCACGATTTCAGTATCGAGTATCATATCGAAAAGCATGGATAGCTAAACAGATGGCAATGGAGCAACTGTATGGAGATTACGATTCATCGTATAACGAGCTACACGGATGGATAGCTGCTATGCGGGAGAACGTACCGGGAACTGTGATTAAGTTACAGACGTGACTTTATTACGACCCAGATGACCAATTACAGTCGGGGAAAAGAATTTTTCATCGGATGTTCTGGACGTTTGATCCATGTGTGCAGGCATTTCCACACTGCAAGCCGTTTGTGCAGGTGGATGGGACATGGCTATATGGAAAATATACACAGATCTTACTTATTGCGGTTGCTCAAGACGGCAATAGGAACGTGCTCCCAATAGCGTTTGCCATAGTAGATAAGGAGAATATGGAATCTTGAAAATTCTTCCTTACCAACCTGCGGAGGTATGTTATTAGCAACGATAATATTTGCATCATCTCTGATAGAGGGAAAGGATTAGTTGTCGGAATTAGGCATTCCGGTGTGCCATAGAGATCCATTTACTGCATCCGTCACATTGCGGCTAACTTCCTTCGAGAGTATAAGAATGCAGACTGGAAGAGACAAGTGATGAAAATGGGTAAAGGATAACCTTATATTTTTAATATAAGTTTAATGTTTTTATGTTATCTAGTTACCGTAACTTATCTTTTATTAAAACATATACAGCGTACGAGTTAGAGCCACATATTTTTCGCCAAAGAATGACTCGACTTGAGAGTGACATGGAAAGTCAAACGAACAAATCTTTTCGAGAGTGGTTAGGTACAATGGAGCCGTGGCAATGGGCTCAAAGTTTTGACGAGGGCTTTTGTTATGGTCAAATGACCATAAACTTGGTGGAGGGGGTCAACGCTGTGTTGTTGAAAACACGACATCTTCCAATTTCATCTGTCTTCTCAACTACATTCTATAGGTTGGCAACCTTGATGCCAAGAATGGGTGAACAACAAGTCAACCAGATGGATGCGGGACACGTGTTTGTGGAAGATGTCAGGGATGCATTGATTGCAAACCGTCGGATTGCGAGGTCGATGACTGTAGAAATATATTCACGACGCCTGAAAACTTTTCGAGTTACGGAGTCTATCGGTCGTCGACCTGGTTTGCCACCTATGTCTTATGGAGTCGATCTTCGGAACAGACAGTGCGAATGTAGGAGGTTCCAAATACTTTATTATCCGTGTGCACATGTCGTGGCAGCGTGTGCTAAAGCGAACCTTAATGTTGAACAATTTGTCGATGATGTGTACACGCTTGAGCGTACGTTGTGTGTCTGGAAAAATAAGTTCCCTGTCCTGCCCGACCTGTCTACATGGGAGGTGCCTCGGACGACTTTCGAGCTTGTCTCAGACAGAGCGCTACGCAGGAATCCGAGAGGTCGTCCGCAGTCTTCCAGAATCCGTAATGAAATGGACATTAGGGCAAAATCCGATGATAGGCGCTGTGGAATATGTAGGTTAAGTGGTCATAATCGAAGTAAATACCCGCAGTGAAACTATCATGTTGGACAATCGTCACGAGCGAGTAGGAATTTAGCTTATTCAGATTAACATGTTTTGTATTCAGATTTTTGGTGATTTTGATTAATTAGGGCTTAATTGCAAAAAATAAATAAATTTAGGGACTGAAATGCAAAATAAATTACATGTATGGATTTGTATGAATATGGATTTGTATGGATTTCATACACATTCAGACATATAAATATCTTCTAACCTTTATAAACATACTTCATTTTATAAGACCTAACCGAACTCACTAAAATACCAAATCCAAACATACCATACATATTTTATATATATATATCAAAACCTTTACCGCAATATTAACTAATCATAGCAACCATATACCGCAATAAATAAGCCATGGTTGAAATGATAAAACCAAACACATTAAACACTTAAACATGAACTCATATAACCGAATCTAAACAAAATGATTAAGCCATTTTCGCATGGCTATATATATATATACTTGACCAAAAATCAAACTTAAAGATTCCATCGCATGGTCAAATATTGTTACGAAATTTTAAAGCTTCAAATAAATCAAGTTAATTTTATACAAATAAAGTACAAACATTGTAATATTTACAAATACAAAATAGAGGAAAATCAAAACCGCAAGAAACACCTAAAATTGATGGTTCGATGGTGTGGTCCTAAGTGTATACTTCTGCGGTGGTCGACGTTCACGTTGTGGGTGCCCGCGACGACCAACATCATCTTCAGGCTCCGGTGGGGGTCTAGGTGGGGGTGTGCTAAACATGGCCGAAAAATCATGTGGCTCGAAGGGCATAGATAAACTCGAGCCAGAAGGAGTGCCCTAATGCAGTGGATACGACCTAGGAGGCCTGATGTCCTGCAGTGGATACGAGCCGAGAGTGCTATACTGCGGTGTGTACGATCTAAATATATCAAACCCGTACTGGTATCCACCTCCTGACGAGCCCGGAAAGTAGTCATTGCCCAGCACATCTGGATGATACGAATGTGCATCCGAATGTGAATGTGATTACTCGAGCTCCGACTCGGGCTTCGGTTCGGGATGAGGATCTGCAGCTGCCTCGGCCTCCATATCGGCCGCTGGCTCGTATGCCCCATGTCGCTGCATGTGTGAGGGGACTACAGTCGACTGCCCTCCGAGTATATATGGCTTCCCCATACTAGAGTCTATTGTATGTACTCTAATGGAGGTTGAAAATCGGAAGCCATATCCATCTGGGGTATTCGAGACATGCGATCATTCCACACCGCAATAAATCCCCAATGCCTAACCCCCCAATCCAAGCCTTCTTTCCCTCTCCTATTTATGCAATGAACCGCTCCCACCTGGCATGGCAGATCCGGGATATATTGGACGCAACTAAATTGGCGCAGCACTCGATCCCCGTGGTATCACTCGGCTACATTGAAACAGACAATTGGTGCGTTTGTACACCACATATACGAGTGAATATAGGCGGACGGGGGTATAATGGCTGCAATTTTTGTTCTACAATATGGCATCCATATAAACTGCATAATTAATAACATTGTTAAAATTTAACACGGTGTGCGTAAGATATACAAACTAACACGTAACCATTATTAGAATCATAAGCCGGTATATTGGGACAGTGTACGACCTCCCGATACCCGGATAAATACTCCACCTACAAAAATAAATTTCAAGTCAAATAGTATCAATATAAAGAAATTGTCAACTAATAACAAGTTATATTTTATCACCTGTTTACTAGCGGATATACGTATGGTTGGTGGTTAACTGATGCCAAGAATGACATCCGATACTGAGCCCAGGACTGCAACAATGTAAGGCATCCACCTATGTTTACAGCCGTTGGCTTTGTCGTCCGACAAAGCTCACGGTACAACATCGCAAGAATTGCGAAGCCCCAACTATACGAGCGAGCATTGCTCAAATTAGCCAATAGGGGTAGGTACATGATATGAACCCTATTATTGTTTGCATCGGGCATCAGTACACTCCCTATGATGTGCATAATGTAAGCTCGAGCAGCGTACATAAACTGACCTTTACTGGCATCAGCTGATAACTGTTCATACCTCGCTCTTAGCCATGTAAATTTCAAGCTTGAAAAATTTTCTTCATCATCGCTGTTCGAGTCTCCTAGTAGGCTCTGACAAAGTGTAATTGGGTCAGCTATCACACTGACGCCTGTAATGGGACTCCCGTCAGTTAGGAGCCCAAGCTGCATTGCAACATCCTTTAGAGTGACTGTGCACTCTCCACAAGGGAAATGAAAAGTGTGGGTTTCCGGGCGCCAACGCTCAACTAGTGCGGATATTAAATCATACCGCAAGTCAAACGTCCGGATCAGTGCTGTGACCCAAATCTAGCTTGCTCTATATACGGCATCAATCGTTCATCTGGGGGATTTCTTAAGCCATTCACCCGGCCCCTTAATACATACGCATGATGACGAGTCTCGACGATGTTAAATCGAAAAAATTATTATTATAACATAATTTATTATGTACCTATTTTGTTAATATAACGCGATTAATAAATAACAATACATTACCATATTATTAGTTGCATGCGCGGATATGTGTGGAATCAGACTAATCAATCGAGCCATTATTGCCTCGGATATTTAATTTTTAACCTACATAAAAATTTAAATTTATATTAAATTACTAAAAAATAACATGCCAATAAAAATAATATAACAAAAACATAACATAATTTAATATAACAAAAATATAACATAATTTAATCTATTATGTACCTATTTTAGTGTTTTTTTAATATAAATTTAGTAAAAACCACTTATTTAGTATTGATGAAAATAATCAAAATGGAGTTGGCTCAATCATTTGCTGAAATCTGTAAGTATAAATCTTTCTATTGTGTTGGCAGAGGTAAAAACAATTAGCAGGAATAGGTGTAGTTAATTTTTTAAATCACATCAGATATCAGTTATGTTTATCGTGTAGTGTGAAAGTATGTAACTTTCCATTTCAGGTAACCTAAAATGAAACACCCCGAATTTTGGGGTTAAAAGTTTTTTGGTTTTGTGGTTAGGGTCCTATTGTGTTTAGTTGCGCGTTTAAGTGTAAGAATAGACCTGCTGGTTTGGTGGTTGAGTGAGTGTTAGTGTACCTCTGGGTTTTGGGTTCGAGTCTTTATGTGTGCATTTCAGAGAAACATTTTTATTTTATTTTGTTTTAAGTTAAAATATATGACCATTTATATTTATTTGTATTATTATTTTGTATGTATTTTATTTTTATTTTCTTTTTTGGCTGGACGTTATTTTCTCCTCCTTCTTGGTTTTTTTCTTGTTCTTTTTCTTTTCTTTTTGAAAATGATTGAGTTGTGGTTTTGGAAGAGCTTTGATTTTTTGGTCTTCGAGTCTGATTCTGGACGTCTTAAATCGCAAAACAGGTGTGAGATTCGAACCATATCTATTCTATTTTGTGAATTATTGTTTCAGCATTTCTAGAGTATGCTCTAACCCATTGATTTTGGGTTTTTAGTTGTTGAAAAGTATGGGGAATACTGCATATTCCGATATACTCTTGTTATTGTAAAGGTTGGGGGACTGTTTTGATGGTTAAAACGATGATTTTAGCTTGTTCCGAAGTGGTTTTGTGACCACACGGGTGGTCATGGGATTTTAGTCAACTTTTACATGGCTATGTCTCCTGGGAACACGGGTGTATGGGTTTGGGAATTAAAGATTTAGTGATTTGCTGCCACACTGTGGCTAATTTTAGGATTTAAGGATCCCACACGGATGTGTGTTTTGGACACACAGGTGTGTATTTTGGACATACTGTCGTGACTGGTTGGCACACGGGTGTGTGAGACCTTCACACGGTCATGTTTTCCCTGTACTCTATTTTAGCACAATTGGATAGTGAGTTACACAGCCTATTCACACGGTTGTGTCCCTAGTTCACATAGGCATGTGCCTCCCCACACGGGCGTTTTGAGCCCTCACATGGCCTAGGTTTTTCCACACAGTCATGTGGTCCTAAGTCACTTATGTTGGTTTTGTGTATGATTTGATATGAGAATGTGTCAGTATGATTCGACCCTTGGCTAATCTTTAGCGAGGATAGTTAGAACTCCGATCTGGGCTTCAGCTTATGGGTTATTTGTAACTGTTGCGTGAGATGTCTGATTCTGAACCCGGTTTACTGGGTGTGTGTGCATATCTATTTCTGTCTGATTGTCCATTGATGTGTTCATCGTTCTATGAGATTGTATGCATACATACATTTGTATAAAGTAAAGTTTTGGGTTGGTTGCAAAGAGAAAGGAGACTGATTCTCGACCGATCGATCTGGCGCTTCATCTTTGCAATTTATTTGTACAATGATTTCATCAGATCAGAATGCAGTCGCGTCGCCGCCTTTGTTGCTTACTATTATCTGATCTGCCAGTTTGAACTGCAACATGTCTGTGCCGCAAATTACCGCATTGCATTGTACTGCATATATGCTAGCCTTACTGCGTATTATTATCTAAGTGGCTTAGTCCACATTCATGGTGTGTAAGGTTAGATAGGCCTTTTGAGGTCCTATTTGGTGTGATTGGTTGGAGGAGCTTTAACAGCTCTTTTAGGGTGTGATCAAGGGTTAGAGAGGTGTGTTGGCTGAATGGGAGGGTTTTAGTACTTTACTGCATTCATATGCATCTATTTGGGTGTAAAATTATTTATCCGTGTTTTGGTTCGACTGAAAAACACTTGAGTATTCTGTGTGTGAGTTGATGTGTTTTGACTGTTGTATGTGTTGGGACGTTGGTTTCGAGTTTATTTTCTGTTTCTGCATATCTCTGTAAGTATGTTTTGCTAATGAATTGGTATCTGGAGTTTTCTTCTGCAAGCCTGTTGTTATTCGTTTTAAACTCACACTGAACTCGTGTAGCTCAACCCCTTAGTGTTTCCTCTTACAGGTACATTTCTAAATTCTGACACTGGACTCGGTATACGGAAGTCTCGAATAGTCTCAATTAAAAATATCTTAATAGTTTACCTTTTCAATTTACATTTTGTTATATTGTCTTGAACTGTAAGGATTTACAAAAACTGTGGTACAAGTTCTGTTTTAGGTTTTTCTTGTAAATCTTACTTGTTTATAAATTAAACCTTACTTTAATTTTTTTTATTGAGATCTAGAAGACTAATTGTTCTTGGTTCGTATAGAGTTAAATATGCATGTAATGGAATATTAATAATTTGATTTGTAAAATTTTCCTACGATCACTTCGGTGATCAATGTAACCTCCGAGATTCGATCTAACTCTTATGCCGAGTTTGGTTTTTTACATTTAGTGGTATCAGAGCTAGGTTTGTAAAAACTCGGTCTGTGTTTTTACGTATTCGTGTTCGCACGTGCTTGTTTTGAAAAAAGTTTGAGAAACTTTTACACAGTAAGTTGAAACGATTTGTGTTTTGAAAATGTTTTACGAGATGCTGGTCCAGGTGGAAATTTGTAACGCCCCAAATTTTATAATTCTATTTTTGTAAATTTTTGACACAATTGTGTGTCTTCTTCAGTGGTTATGTGTTCTGGGTGTGTGTGAGAGGTTCCAAGTTCAAGCCTTAGCTTTGGCAAATTTTGATATTTTTCTGACTTAAGCCCTATACTTGAGCAGTGAGCTTATATTAAATTATTTGTAAAACCATATTAGAATAGGCCTGCTGGTCTGGTGGTTAAGATGTGTGTTGGCGTGTTAGAGGTCTGGAGTTCGAATCCCTACGCGAGCATGGGAGATTATTTTTACTCTGTTATCGGTGAGAGTTTTAGTTGAGTTGAAATTTTGTGGAAGTTGTTGAGTAGTGGGTTAGTAGGAGAGATATGAGGGATGTAGGTAATCTCTTAATTTTTATTTTTCTTTTTTCAAAATTTTCTCTCTCATCAAAAGAAACTGACACTAGTGCTCTCTCATTCCACCATTTTTTTCCCTCTCCTTTCTTGCGTTTCTGCCATCTTTTTATCTATTATCGTATTTTTACTTTTCGGTATCTCGGCGTGTTGTGCATTCTGGTAAGTAGGGTAAGTGTTGTCCAGGTAGGCCGTGTGTGACACATGGGCTAGACTGATTTGGGCCATGTGGGTGACACTGGCGTGTGGGTCCACACGGGCGTGTGATTGATAAGGCCAGACCGTGTGCGCAAGACACAGCCATGTGACGGCCAGGTAGGCCATGTGCGACACGCGGGCTAGACTGATTTAGGATGTGTGGGCGACACTGGCGTGTGGGTCCACACGGACAGGCCACATGGTCGTATGAGCTCATTTAACTGAAATGTGTTCTAAAGTTGCACAGGTCGCCCAAGTCGACAATGAACCTACTGTAGGATCGGTAAACACTACTTAGACCCTTAAATACATGAACTGTATGTATGATGAATGTGCTGAGTATGATGATTATATGGATGAATACTAAACTGTATGTATAATTGATGTTCATGTATTAGCATGTCATGTACTGTATGTTGCATTGCATTGGGTTGGGATGTTAATTTTTGGAGGAAGTGTACTGAAAGGCTCCTAAGCCTATTATCTGGCAGCTCAGCTGTAATTTTCTAATTACGTGCCGCATTCGGTACTACTTAGAGTGTATAGATGGGTGGGTGTTTTAAACCCCACATGGAGTGTAGGGATGGATGGAGACGGTGTGTAGAGGCTGGTTGGGTAAGACTCTGTTTACTGATTATTGTATATCTGATACTGCTACTGTGATGGGCTTAGGCCGTAATGCATATTTGAAACTGAAACTGAAATGGGCTATGGCCCGAACTGCTACTGAAATTGAAATGGGCTTATTGCCCAGACTGCATTTGACTGTTTGTTGTGATTGACTGTACGCATGTTATCTATGGAGATTACACACTGAGTTTACATAAACTCACCCCTTTTTGTTTTATCTGTACAGGTAATCCCCAAACTTAGTCGGACCGGTGCGGCGGAGGACTCTACGGTGACCACTTGTCTACTGAACGGTTTCTATTTCATATATGGTTTCTATTACTTATTTTGGGGTATTTGATGTAATATGGGACTTTGGACTATTTACCGTTATTTTGGAAGTTTAACTGCTTTCATGGATTTTTAAACTACGAAACTTAACGAAAACGCGGTTTCACTAAAAACAACGTTTTCCTAAAAGCAAACGATTTTCTTCAAACATCATGGCTTTAAAAGCTTCCGCTACGGAATATGTTTTTAAATGAATCAAACTTAACGAGGAAATGATTTTGAAATTTTCAAGAGATAAATATAAGTTAATAAACGAAAAAGGTTTTAACGTTATAAACTCGTTTTCAAATTTTATTCCATGTGACATCGCTAGATCCGGCCATAACGTCTAGGCTGGGTTTAGGTGTTACAAAATTCAAAAATGTTATACTAGAAATGTAGATTTTTGCATTTATTTTACGTTCATTTTCTGAAAATGTAGATATCCTAAGTTAGCCACAGGACGAATATGGATTCTGAAGGTAATCAAGATCGCAAGGAGTCGTCTGTTTCTCTGGGACGTGTTTGTTCAGGAGTCAGAGGACAATGCGAATCCGCCAACTTCGGATAGCAATAACCCAGAGCTTGGTAATGAGGCATTGACTCGGGTAGTAAGGGAAGTTTTGTTAGAAAATTCTAATGTTTTGATAGTTAATTAATTAAAGATGACTAAATTGAAAAAGGTGCAAAACTAGCTAATTAAAGAAATAATGATTAAATAGCTTAAGTGATGAACGAGGAGGGACTTAAGGCATAAATATGCCAAAAGCAAATGGCTGGGGCGGCACATGCCTTAAAAAGATGATAGAATAGTGTGAACAAGGGGTAAAATTTGAAATTTATAAAATTAAGCTTAAAAATTGAATTTTCATGAGAAATCTAGACATTTTCTTCTAAAACCTCAGCAAAACACCATAGAAGAGTTCCTCTAAGCTGGT
Organism: Gossypium bickii; assembly: GCA_025503065.1. Taxonomy (NCBI): domain Eukaryota; kingdom Viridiplantae; phylum Streptophyta; class Magnoliopsida; order Malvales; family Malvaceae; genus Gossypium; species Gossypium bickii. Next base: position 58,038,260 of record CP106721.1, on the reverse strand, counting down.
TTTTCATATTTTTGCACTATATCAAGAGCCTAAAGAAAATCGTGGAAAAGAGAAATTATCTGAATAGTTCCTGAGCTACAACAAACTTTACAAATTAGCCCAGGTAAGTTCGCATGGTTAAGTTTTAATGTTAAATGTTAAATTTGTGAATGGTTTTATATATTTATTCATATCATTTGTTGAAAATAAAATTATTGCTAAAGTTATGAAAATTGAAGTGTATATACGAAGTGATTTGGAACGTAGGATTGAGTACAGTCGTTTAGTGCAAGGAAGGAATTGACAGCAAAAATTATCCAAGTAAACCGAAGTTTAGCATTTGTTGCAAACTTCTGTGTTTGCTTTCAGTTTAGCTCTCATGATCTTTAGTTAACTCATGTGAGTTTCCATTTAACCCTAATGGGTTTCTGTTTAGCGCTTTGAGCTTTAATATAACCTTTTTGGGTTTCAATTTAGCTCTTTCAAGCTTCAGTTTAACCCTTATGGGTTTCAGTTTAGCACTTATGTGCTTCTGTGCAGCCTTTGGGCTTTTGATTACGATGTACTCAAATCCATAAGTTGTTGTTTGATTTACAAGAATTGGTAAGTGCTATATGAAATTAATGTGAAAGAATTTTAGTTGTTAGTGATATTGAGCACAAATAAGTGAATTCATCGATTAAAGTTATGGTTGGTAGGAAATGTGTAATGAATGATTTACTTAAATGAATTGTTATAGTATGTATGGTAAGATTTATGTTTAAAGCCAAGTAACCTACTAAGCTTTACTTGGGTTGTTCAATGTTCTTTGTCGATTTTCAAGAAGTTCGAAAGATCGGATCGACACATCGAATCACACTATCCAGATTACTCTGGTAGATTTTGTTATATATCTTATGGTTTATATGGCATGTATAGGATTGGATTAGAAAAGAGTTAAATTTGAAATATGGTTGTGAATGATACATATTTACATGTTTGTATGCATGTGTTTAGTAGTAATTTTTAGTAATCAATGAATGAAGTTATCATGGAAATTTTATGCCAATGAGTCTTGTGATGATATACTTTAGATAAAACATGATTTTTGACTTGTATTGGTTGCTTGGTTGGAATATATTGGTATATGAAAGTGTTATGTGTAGGTTGATTGTGCAAAGGGTGAGAAAAGTGGCCTTAAAATGGCCTATTTTCGTCCACACGGGCAGAGACACGGGCGTGTGTCTAAGCTATGTGTAACACATAGCCTGGCACATGGGCGTCTGTACTGGCCATGTGCCCTCTACATCTTAAAATTTAGAAACAGAATGATCAAAATTGAGCATACGGGCAGAGACAAGGTGTGTGTCTCAACCGTATGTGATATACGGCCTAGAAAAAGGGTGTGTATCTTGGCCGTGTGAAAACTGCACCTAATTTGTAAAAATTAAATTGACCACACGGCCTAGCACACGGGCGTGTGACTGGCCGTGTGGCACAAGTTAGAGAGTTACAGGGCAAGAACACGGGCTAGGACACAGCTGTGTGCCTCACATCGAATGCCCATACGGCCTGAGACATGGGCATGTCACTTGGTGGCATGAGCGTGTGACCCTTGTATATAAGAAATTTTTAGAAATTTTACGAAAAATTCTCTGAGTTCCTGATCAAGTCCCGACTTGATTCTAAAGTTTATATCGGGCCTCAATGGTCCATTCAAGAGACAATATCATTAGTTTCGGATATGATCAGTAATTGTCATGATTTATTTGTAATTGATCTACAAACTCTGGTAACACTCTGTAACCCTGTTTTAGCAATAGATACGGGTTAGGAGTGTTACAGAAATGCTTCAAGCTAGGTACGTAGATTATGGGAAGAAAAGAGATCCCAGTCCTCCAAGGTTTGAGTATTGTTATGGAAAGTGTGTTAGAACGCATTTGAGTGGCAATAGCGGTTTTACAAAGGGTACCGATAGTGGTACGAGTGCTCCGTTTTGTGAACACTGTAAGAAGCATCATCTGGGCAATTGCTGGAAAAAAGCGGAAGCATGCCTTCGATATGGGGCCACAGAGCATTGGATCTGGGAGTGTCCTCGACGACTTTGAGGCAAGTATGGTTGAGAATGTTTTGACGTTTTGGTTAGAGCATAGTAATTATGTGTGATAGGGTAAATATGTATCTGCTTCAATGGTTAAGTGTTCTGGTTGTGTGTGAGGTCTTGAGTTCAAGTCTAGTGTGGTAGCACTTTGGGACTAGAGTGCGCAGTGGGAGCGTAGTGGTGTAGCTTATGTTATACCATTGTTCTGTTAGTTGGAAATTTTGGAGATGAAATTTCTTTAAGGAGGGGTGAGTTGTAACACCTCGAATTTTGTGGTTAGAAGTTTTTGGGTTTTGTGGTTAGGGTCAGAGAGAAGGGTATGCTATTGTGTTTAGTTGCGTGTTTAAGTGTAAGAATGAGCCTGCTGGTCTGGTGGTTGAGTGAGTGTTAGTGTACCTCTAGGTTCTGGGTTCTGGGTTCGAGTCTTTGTGTGTGCATTTCAGAGAAACATTTTTATTTCATTTTGTTTATATGACCATTTATATTTATTTGTATTATTATTTTATATTTATATTTATTTTTATTTTTGGATGGACGTTCTTTTCTCCTCTTTGGTTTTCTTCTTGTTCTTTTTCTTTTCTTCTTGAAAATGGATGAGTTGTGGTTTTGGAAGAGCTTTGATTTCTTGGTCTTCGAGTCGGATTCTGGATGTCTTAGATCATAAAACAGGTGTGGGATTTGAACCTTATCTATTTTATTTTACGAATTATTGTTTCGGCATTTCTTGAGTATGCTCTAACCCGTTGATTTTGGGTTTTTAGTTGTTGAAAAGTATGGGGAATACTGCATATTACGATATACTCTTGTTATAGCAAAGGTTGGGGACTATTTTGATGGATAAAACAGAGATTTTGGCTTGTTCCGAAGTGGTTTTGTGACCACATGGGTGGCAACACGAGTGTGTACTGGTTCATATGGCCGTATGCTTTTAGGAATTAGGATTTCCCTGCAGGTTTTGGTGCCACACGGTCGTGTGGCCTATTTGGGGATTTTAGTTGAATTTTACACGACCGTGTCTCCTATGTACACGGGCGTGTGGATTTGGGAATTAAGGATTTAGTGATTTGGTGCCACATGGCCTGGCCACGGCTGTCTGGCTAATTTGGGGATTTAGGAACACCACACGGGTGTGTGTTTTGGACACACAGCTGTGTTTGGTGGGCACATGGGCGTGTGAGACCCTCACATGGTCGTGTCTGCACTATACTCTATTTTAGCACAATTGGATAGTGAGTTACACAGCCAATTCACACAGTAGTCTCCCTGGCTCACACGGACATGTGCCTCAGCCACACGGTCGTGTGCCTTCCCCACACGGGTGTTTTGACCCACCACACGGCCTAGGTTTTTCCATACGGCTGGGGACACGGTTGTGTGGTCCTAAGTTACTTATTTTGGTTTTGTGTATGATTTGATATGAGAATATGTCTGTGTGATTCGACCTTTGGCTAACCTTTAGTGAGGATAGTTAGAACTTCGATTTGGGCTTCGGTTTATGGGTTAGTTGCGACTGTTGCGTGAGATGTCTGATTCTGAACCCGATTTGCTGGGTGTGTGCATATTTATTTGTTTGATTGTCTGTCGATGTGTTCATTATTCTGTGAGATTGTATGCATACATACATATGCATAAAGTAAAGTTTTGGGTTGGTTGCGAAAAGAAAGGAGATGATTCTGATCTAATTTGGCAGTTCTACTATAATTTATTTAGACAGCGATTTACTGCACTGTAATGCAGGTACGTCAGCTTTGTTGCTTACTATTATCTAATCTACCAGTTTGAACTGCAACATGTCTGTATAGCAAATTACCGCATTGCATTGTACTGCATATATGCTAGCCCTACTACGTATTATTATCTGAGTGGCTTAGTCCACATTCATGGTGTGTAGGGTTGGATAGACCTTTTGAGGTCCTATTTGGTGTGATTGGTTGGAGGAGCTTTAACAGCTCTTTTAGGGTGTGATCAAGGGTCGGAGAGGTGTGTTGGCTGAATGGGGGGGTTTTAGTACTTTACTGCATTCATATGCATCTATTTGGGTATAAAATTATTTATCCGTGTTTTAGTTCGACTGAAAAACACTTGAGTATTCTGTGTGTGAGTTGATGTGTTTTGACTGTTACGTGTGTTGGGACGTTGGTTCCAAGTTTATTTTCTGTTTCTGCATATCTCTGTAAGTATGTTTTGCTAATGAATTGGTATCTGGAGTTTTCTTCTGCAAGCCTGTTGTTATTCGTTTTAAACTCACACTGAACTCGTTAGCTCACCCCCTTAATGTTTCCCCTTGCAGGTACATTTCTAAATTCTGACACTGGACTCGGTATACGATGGTCTCGAACAGTCTCGATTAAAAATATTTTAACATTTTACCTTTTTAGTTTACATTTTGTTATATTGCTTTGAACTGTAAGGTTTTACGAAAACTGTGGTACAAGTTCTGTTTTAGGTTTTTCTTGTAAATCTTACTTGTTTATAAATTAAACCTTACTTTAATTTTTCTAAGTGAAATCTAGAAGATTAATTGTTCTTGGTTCGTAAATAGTTAAATATGTATGTAATGAAATTTTGATAATTTGATTTGTAAAATTTTCTTACGATCACTTCGGTGATCAATGTAACTTCCGGGATTCGGTCTAACTCCTAGGCCGAATTTGATGTGTTACATAAGACCTGAGAATTATGAACTGAATAGCAGTTGCAAACACAAAGCATTTCCTTGAAAGTAAGCAGCCAAAAAAAGGAAACTTGGTGGGCTAATAGGAAATAGAATAATGGATGTACAGTGTAATGCTCAGTTGATAGATAGAATAGATGTTGCAAATCAATAGTTTACACTTATATCTAATAGGAAATAGATAAAATTAGACATTCTTTATAGTAGCTTAGCTAGTTATTATATGATATAAGTAGAATAGAATGTTCTAAGTGCTTATAGCTTAGGTTCACACAACAATAAATTATATAATAATTGAAGATGGATATAGGACGCGTCTCAAGTTCTCATTAGAAAACAATTAATGCAATATCCAATGTCTATTACTTTCACACATTTTGATATGTAGTGATAGGCTCATCACTTGGCTATGAATAATATCAACAGTGAGACAACAAACCCTATGAATAATGTAAAGGAGATTGGATCACATAGTTTTATACTGGTTCATTTTAAGCTGTCAAGTGAATTTTACTTTATTTCTTAATAAAAAGCTTTGAAGAAATTTTCTATTGTTGTTGACAGGAGAGTAGTATCTAACGTGCCTTCGACGAAGCGTTCTATTGTTGACTCTTGTTACGCTTTAGGGATAAGGTTAGCCTACGATTTATTAGTAGCTTTGTGTTTTTCTTTATGCTCTAAGAAAATAGGCTCTTTACGATTAAAAATTGCCACCTTTCTTTATACACGAATAAATGTAGAGAGCAAACTAGCTTAATAGTTTTGTTTTTTATGAATCTAAATTTTAAAAATGTGCAAAAACATGTTTTATGCCATTTTTATAAGTGTTGTAGTGCATGCCCTTTCAAAACAAAAGAGGGACCAAGTACATATTTTGCTTTGAAAGTCATGTTCACTGAATTTTTCTTCATGTTGAGGGATCCTGTAATTTTTCTTGTAAGAAAAAGCTGTTTGCTTTGAAAGCATAATCCATAGAAGAAAGCGTGACATCCTAATAATATCTTCTTCTAATCAGATAGTAATTCTTCATATTTATTAATAAACTTTGTCGTAACCATTTTTTGAAAACGGGAATCGACTTAGATTTTGAAAATAAAAATGGGAGTCGCCATCGATCTTTGTTAGATGTGATCGAATCACCTTTGTTTTAATAAAACATTTTAGTTTACTAAAACAACATTTTTGGTCTACGAATTTAGAGAAAAGGGGTTCGGGAGTCGGTTACGTGTGAGGAAGGGTTAACACCCCCGTCACGCCCAAAATTGGTACCAAATGGATTAATTAGTGTCTTTATGTCAAAAATTGAAAACTGAGGACGAATTTAAAAAAAAAGTGCGATCATTTGTTACTAATGTTGATTTTAAAACATTTGAATGAATCGGAATAATCATCAAAGGCCATCTCATCTCGAAAAAAATGAAATGCCACATCCAGTAAGTTAGGACACAACACCTTGAATTCTCAAGAATAAGCTGGGGCACAAATTCAGAATATTATCATTTTAAAAATTCTTATCTCGAAGTACCGAGGTGTCACACCCAGTAAGTTAGGGCACGACACTTTGTACCCTCGAAAATAAGCTTTTTTTTAATTTTAAAGCGACTCAGAAATTCTCATCTCGAGGTAACGGGGTGTCACACCCAGTAAGTTAGGGCACAACACTCTGTTCCCTCGAGAATAAGCATTTTATCTTGAACTCATACTTTCAAAAAATATCCCGTTATTTAGGCTAAACGAGAAAAATCGAAACCCAGTAAGTTAGGGCACGATTTTCCCGAATTTCCAAAACGCAAACATTGCCTTAATTTTTGAAGATTTTCATTTTAAAACGATAGTGAGTATACTATTTAAAAGCCACGTACGATTTATTTAGGTTAAAAAGGACGATCAAGGTTGATAACTATGTTGGGATTTAATGCACAATGCAACGGCATAATATAAAAATAGGAATGACCATAGAATAATACTACATGAATAAAATGCTATATGAACGAATAACAATGGCACGAAGATACAAAATAACAAACTACAGTACATGCAAAGATGGCAATTGTGTAATGTGCACTATTTAAACATTGACATCAATAGTTAAGGCAAGTAAATTAAACAACATATATGTAACAATTTAAAATAACACACAAAAATAGTTCAAAGCAGATAATATGAAATGAAACATTTAGAATAATAATGTATGAAAATACGAAATAGTTTATTACGAACGATATTCAAAATGTTAAAATAAATAATAAAACGACTCTAAAACTAATAATGGTAATAAAAGTAAAATGAATAACAAATAGCGTAATTTAAATTGAATGACGTATACAAATTTAAAACTTACGATATATAACTTAAAATAAGTTCAAAATGAACAGTACGTAGAAAGAAAATCAAAATAAATAATATATGGGAAAATGAATAATATGTAAAATCTTATAAGCGTCATATGTAAGGTTTGAAGATAAATAAATTAAAATGAGTATATACACCAGGACCTAATAATAATAAGATAGTTCAAAAATTTGTAATAAAAGGGTTTAAGATAAATAAGATAAAACAACATAAAATAAATAATTTATAGGATAATTTTTGATTAAATAATGCCTGGAACGATTTAGAAAAGATAAATGAAATGGAAGTAATACACACGATATTGATATGGATAGATAGACAACAAATTAATAGGATTAAATCAAAATAGGGGTAAATTTCGGGTAAAATTTATAATTGACACAAAGTGAAACAGGATTAAATCAGATGGCCCAGAAAAGACGGAAGGATCATATGCGCAAATTGTCCTTTCGGGCGAAAAGGCGCGGATCCTCCATCGTAAGGGTCGGGTCGAGTTCCCCCAAAATGACGCCGTTTTGGCGCCTGGGGAACCTACCGAAACGGTGTCGTTTCAGGGGGTATTTAGACCAAAATTTCTATTTTTTTTTATTATCCTTTCAGATCTTGATCCTCTAAAAAAATAAAAGAAAACCAGCAGTCTCTCCCTCTCACTTTCTCTTTCGATGCTCGGCGGTTTGGATTCCCTACATCACCATTGCGCTAACATCGTTTGGTGGCCGAGGTTGCGCCGAGATGGGCCTTTAGCGCCCTGTTTGAAGAACCCCGAAGACCCTAACTGTCGGTGCCTCCTAAGCGAAGGGAGAGGAGTCTTCAACACAACTTCGACCGAGTTTCGACGACGAAGAGGGAGAACTCCGAAGCCACGACGAAGGGATCTCCGGTGGGTTTCCCTCTTTTCTTTTCGTTATTTCATTATTTAAAAGATTCGAAATAAAAAAATAAACAAATGACAGTAGATAATAATCGAAAATGATGAGAAATCAACCTCTCAAGTTTTTCTTCCTTTTTGATTGCTGATAATGCCTAAAAAAGGGGAGCGAAATTACAAGGGTTCTTTCAGTTTTTTTCTGATAATGTCCAAAAAAAAAGGATCCTCTATTTCTCTGTTTGTTGGCCTTTTTTGCAGGGTATGGACGAGGTTGGTGGTACAGGCACCTGGGGAGCCGCGGTTGTCAGGAGGCGTGTGTGTAGTGCGCTCGTGGGGGCTGTGACTGAGGAAGCGGCACCTAGGGAGAAGCTAGGGTTTCTTGTTACTGGTTTAGCTTTTAAGTTTTGGGCTTATTGGGCTAGGTTTAGTTATTGGGTTTAGGGCTGCTATTGGGCTGAATTATTTGGGCCCCCGAGTTTGGGTTGTAAATGGACTGGTGTTTTTTTTTGGACTTTTTATTTTATTGGTTTTTAATGGGCCCCTGGCAAAATTTGGGTCTTACAAACTTCATTCAACAGTTTAAAGGAACAGGAAATGGAAACCAAAGCAATTGTAACTATTTCAGAAATTAAAAGAGCTCCAGCAAATGCTAATTCAAATTCACTGCTTTGTCAACTTTATCATATTGTAGCATATTTCATATTTGAAGTATACAGTTATTTCACATGTAGTTCTGTTAATGGGATTTTTAATTTTCCAGAGGGAGAAAGAAGAGGCCCTGAAAAAGATACTTCTGCTGGAAAAACAACTAGATATAAAGCAGAAGTTGGAAATGGAAATCGAAGACTTGAAAAGCAAGCTGCAAGTGATGAAACATCTTGGACAAGATGATGCAACTGTACAGAAGAAGATGGAAGAGATGAATAATGAGTTGCAAGAGAAGATTGATAATCTTCAAGATCTGGAGTCAACAAAAAAAGCTCTTATATACAAAGAGCGTCAAAGCAATGATGAGCTACATGAAGCAAGGAAAGTGCTAATTCAGGTACTGCCTACTTTTGTGTTTGGGCTACACTTTTTGTTGTGATGTTTTAAATTTAGAATTTCCTCTCTGTTGTGTTCGGTTACTAGGAAGGATTTTATTATCTTACAAGAATTACATAGTCATATTGTTTAATCTCTGATTTCTCAAGTTGTAATTTGTTAGGCTTTTGGTTAAAATTATGCTCTCTTATGAATTTGTTTTTGATTCAACATAGATGATGGCTACTTTTTGAATTGGAATTGAGGTTTTGGTAAAATGTAGCTGCAATTTTTAAGTAAGAACAAGTTAATTATCATTTGGGAGTTGGTGTAGTATTCATATTATCGAGTTCAATGGCTGCCATTTGTGTATACTAATTGAGGCTGAAGTTCATAGGTGGTTACTGTTCAATCAGACTATTTTTAGAACCTGATGTGTAATTAGAAGCCTTAAATCCATGTCAGGATGATCTAAGTAATTTATTCTTTATGTTGTCATTTTGGTGCTTTCTAGTTTGTTCCATTAAAATAAGTAGCAGGTTTAGGAATTTGGTGGTCGAACATGGGTTTAGTAAGTTGAAAGAAATTGAGCATCACTATGTGAACTGAGGTGTTGGAGATTGCGGCTTAAAATCTGTCCATTGTTGTTGGTGGTAAGTGGTAAAAGAGGGAAAGGGAGTTTGGATGTTGTCCAACATACGGAACTTGCTTCTACAATGCGTGTCATACCAAATGGACAAACTTGAGGCTGATTTTAGATTAATATTAAATATTAGTTTGTTTGAATGATATCCAAATAATTTAATATAAGTTTTCAAGTATTTTAGATATAAAAAAAAAAAAAAATCAAATCTTTCATCTTCGAATCAGCTTGTGTCTTTGTAAGCGATTCTATAATTTTTATGTTTTACTCAATTTTTTCCTTAAAAACATTACTATTTCTTTTATAGGATTCTACTTACTATTTTTCCTTTTGAGTTTCTTCATGCCAAGTTCCACTTATTTTTAAATTGTTTTTTTATGTAAGTTTTGTTTGTTTCATTCTCAAACTAGGTAAAATTTGCTTGGCCATCATTCTCTTTTGAAATCAATATTTGGTCTATTGCCAAAGATAAATATATATATATATATATTATTGTTAACCTTTTATCTTATATTTCTTTTGCCTTTCACCTTTAGATCTTCAACAAACATAACACTTTGCATCTTCATGTTAGAGTAGAGAATGTAAAAATAGAAATAGAGAAGCTGCACGTATCACGTATTACGTATTAGCAAAAAATCAATATTAAAGGAGACTATCTAAAAATACGGTGTTGGATTGACATATTACAATCTCAACGCTAAACATCTTGGCTTAAGACTGAATTACGTTTGCCTAAGCCTTGGATTACTATGCAGACTCAAGCAACAGGTTATAAAATCAATGTTCTTTTTCTTTTATGCAGGGTTTGCCAGAATTGTTGGGTTATCGCACTAATATTGGATTAAAAAGAATGGGAGAGCTTGATCCAAAGGCTTTTCACGACACTTGTAAGTCGCGATTTCCTCCTGATGAAGCGGAAATTCAGGCTACTACTCTATGCTCATCATGGCAGGAGAATCTGAAGAATCTAGATTGCCATCCAATTTTTAGGAGAAACTAACAAATCTAAAGCTGGAATGGGGTGAAGAGATTTATAATGCAGTGGTAACAGCTTTGAAAGAACTCTTTTGTAGTAACTTATTGTAGTATGCTTGTAGTTGAAGTTTCTTATAGTGAACATCATGTTGTTTACTCGGCAGAAGTTTCAAAGATTTTAGTTTTAGAAGAAAGTATGTACTGTAGTCATTAGATTGGGTTTTCAAATATGATTATGTTAACATTTTAATTAAACATTATGAACAGTTCTCTTGTTAATGATTTTGAACTCAAACACAATTTAAATGTGTCCATTGTTAGGTATTTAAATTTTGTATGATCATTTAAGGTAAGAATGTAAATGAGATGATTAAAAAAGAAGTTGAATTTGATATGGTCTGTAGCAGCGTTTGTGGGGAAAGCGCCGCTTAAGGTCATGTTCTTTAGCGGCGTTTATGGGGAAAGAGCCGCTGTAAAACCCCAAACCCGACCTAAACGTTATGGCCATATCTAGAAATGTCACACGATGGTGTTGTTGTAACCTCATTGTTACGATGAAAACATTCCATGTTATTATTTTTAGTAAACCTTTGTTAGAACTTAGGAAGTACTCGTCTTTATTCATTTAGAGCATTTGTTCTGAAACATCCCTTGTTGCGGAAGCTTTAATAAAACAGTCTAGGTGATCATGTGTTTAGAAATTACTTTAACTTTTTGAAAACCGAATTTCCTACGACTAGCAGGTATAAATCCATAAAGTAAAATAAATAAATAAAAATTCCAATTTAAAACCAAAGTCCCAGAGGGTCCTTAAATTACAAACCAAATAATCAATAATAATCAAATCATAAATCGTAAATTGAAAACTATGAAGTCCAAAAATTACTGTGGTCACCGCTGAGTCCTCCGTCGTACCGATCCGTCTAAGTTTGGGGATTACCTGTGCACATAAATTATAAACTCAGTGTGTAATCCCGCAGAAACAAACAAACAATCAATATTCACAGTGCACAGTTGAACAGTTTTGGGACTAAGCCCTTTCCAAAGATCGTGTGGTTTGGGCCTTAGCCTATCTCGATCTGATGTCAAAAATGTAGCAGGCCTTAGTTTATCACGAGATCGTGAGATGCGATATGATTATGCAATAGCAAAATCTAACCCAACCAGCCTCTACACACTATCTCTGTCCAACCCTCCACTCCATGTGGGGATATAATCAACCTACCCATCCCTACACTCCAAGTAGTACCGAATGTGGCACAATACTGTCTGAGAGTTTGCGGTGAGCTACCAATAAATTAGGCTTAAAGCCTTTCAGGACACTTCCTCCGAATAACAACCCCAACCCAATGCAATGCAACACACAATGGATGACATGCTATTATGCAATTTCAGTACATATATTCAGTTCAGATATTAACATGCCTAGTACAGATATCATTCAGTCAATTTCACACATTTAGGGGTCTAAGTAGCGCTTACTGACCCTATAGTAGGTTCACAGTCGACTTGGGCGACCCGTGCAACCTTAAAAACATTTCGGTAAAAATGAGCCCACATGCCCATGTGATCTGTCCATGTGGGCCCACATGCCCGTGTGGCCCACTCGGCCCAAATTGGCCTTGGCCGTGTGATCCATTCTTAAAGTAACCCATGCTAGCTCAATACTCATATATATTTTCACTATTTACTTATATGTTCATTCAAAGCTGTCTACTTGAGTCATTATCACTAAAATGAGTATATACACCAGGACCTAATAATAATAAGATATGGGAAAATGAATAATATGTAAAATCTTATAAGCGTCATATGTAAGGTTTGAAGATAAACAAACTAAAATGAGTATATACACCAGGACCTAATAATAATAAGATAGTTCAAAAATTTGTAATAAAAGGGTTTAAGATAAATAAGATAAAACAACATAAAATAAATAATTTGTAGGATAATTTTTGATTAAATAATGCCTGGAACAATTTAGAAAAGATAAATGAAATGGAAGTAATACACACGATATTGACATGGATAGATATACAACAAATTAATAGGATTAAATCAAAATAGGGGTAAATTACAGGTAAAATTTATAATTGACACAAAGTGAAACAGGATTAAATCAGATGGCCCAGAAAAGACGGAGGGACCATATGCGCAAATTGTCCTTTCGGGCGAAAAGGCGCGGATCCTCCATCGCAAGGGTCGGGTCGAGTTCGGGTTCCCCCAAAATGACGCCGTTTTGGCGCCTGGGGGAACCTACCAAAACGGTGTCGTTTCATGGGGTATTTAGACCAAAATTTCTGTTTTTTAATTATCCTTTCAGATCTTTATCCTCTAAAAAAACAAAAGAAAACCAGCAGTCTCTCCCTCTCCCTTTTTCTTTCGATGCTTGGCAGTTTGGATTCCCTACATCACCGTCGCACTACCATCGCTTGGTGGCCGAGGTTGCGTCGAGATGGGCCTTTAGCGCCCTATTTGAAGAACCCCGAAGACCCTAACCGTCGGTGCCTCCTAAGGGAAGGGCGAGGAGTCTTCAACACAACTTCAGCCGAGTTTCGACGACAGAGAGGGAGAACTCCGATGCCACGACGAAAGGATCTTCGTGGGTTTCCCTCTTTTCTTTTCGTTATTTCATTATTTAAAAGATTCGAAATGAAAAAATAAACAAATGACAGTAGATCGAAAATGATGAGAAATCAACCTCTCAAGTTTTTCTTCCTTTTTGATTACTGATAATGCCTAAAAAAGGGGAGTGAAATTACAAGGGTTCTTTCAATTTTTTTCTGATAATGTCCAAAAAAAAAAACGGATCATGTACACTGCTTTTTCGAATGGCTTTATAGCCGAAAGGTATCACCCTTTTCTATTTTTCTACTATTTTCTCCTATATGTCTGCTTGGTTGCCTCTATTTCTCTGTTTGTTGGCCTTTTTTGCAGGGTATGGACGAGGCTGGTGGTACATGCACCTGGGGAGCCGCGGTTGTCAGGAGGCGTTGGCGTAGTGCACTCGTGGGGCTGTGAACCGAGGAAGCGGCGCCTAGGGAGAATCTAGGGTTTCTTGTTACTGCTTTAGCTTTTAGGTTTTGGGCTTATTGGGCTAGGTTTAGTTATTGGGTTTAGGGCTGCTATTGGGCTGAATTATTTGGGCCCCCGAGTTTGGGTTGTAAATGGACTGTTGTTTTTTTTCTGACTTTTTATTTTATTGGTTTTTAATGGGCCCCGGGCAAAATTTGGGTCTTACAGCTGCCCCTCTTTGCTCATTTTCGCGAGACGAGAATAGAGCAAAGACAATAAAAGAACCAATTTTGCCCGGTCTTGGCGGACTTTGACCTATTGGTCTTCGCCTTTCTCAAGAAGCTTCCAACTCTACTGTAACTTGTTGCTTTGATCCACTCTTCCGTTACTTCTGAGAAGTAGGACCTGTAGCTTCAATTTGCTCCTTCTCTGTGTGTCTTCAAGGAGACTCTATTTGCAAATCTTTAGCCTATTCCACCGTTGGTCGATGGCAATAGGACGATCTTCATCCTATTCCACCGCTGGTCAGTGGCAACAGGAAAATCTTCAACCTATTCCACCGCTAGTTGATGGCAATAGGACAATCTTCAACCTATTCCACCGCTAGTCAGTGGCAATAGGACTATCTTCAATCTATTCCACCGCTGGTAGATGGTAATAGGACAATCTTCAACCTATTCCATCGCTGGTCGGTGGCAATAGGACGATCTTCGCTAGTGTCACTACATCCTCCTCTAGGGGACATATCCTGTAGACTTGGTTTTATATACTTGCGTTCATGCCAAATGATTAGGATGCTATGATCAGAATAAATCTAATGCTCCTACCTAGATGCATGATGGACAACATTTGCATGAATGTAGAATGTCATGAGAGTGGTCTTTTCACAATGATTAGGATGCAATGATCAGAGTGAATTGAATGCCCCTACTTGGATGTAAATAATGTTTGCATGAATGCATGAGAATGATTCCTTTGTAACACATCATCTTGCCTTCTTGTTCGGTTCGTATCTTTGGGGGTCACCATTTCAGGTCTTAACTACCCCATGAACCTAGTTAGTTCTGAATATTGCCCTCATTTCGGGTTCTTGTAATAATTAAAAGTTTTCAGAGTAATATGCGAAACTCTTTTAATTTGAATATTGATAGTCCATTAATCATTATTTCAATGAAAAGTGCTTGAAAAATGTCATCACAATGGTTATTGAGAGTAAAGCTCAAAGTGTATAAATTGATCGAAAGATCAGATTTTGACAAGGTAAACTTTGCTAAAATGAAGAAGATAAAAATAAGCGTCCAGATATCATAGCATGAGCTTTTCTGCACAAATTTTCTCGAGGATCCTTTTTGTACTTGATAGGTGTCTGGCAGACTAAGAAGACTTCGTTGATGCCCCAAGATGTGACGTCTCTCTTTCTTGTTAATTAGGGTTACAATGAGACTACTACATGCCTCCCCTCAATCAAAAATTTGAATTGCCCATTCTTGGGTTTTCAATTCAAAACCCCTTTGGTCTCAAAGTGCCCTTTGCGGGTTTTCACCTTGACCTCTCCAATTTATGTTTTTTTTAGGCGAATTATTTCTTGACTGAATCTGAATCCACAGGATTCGGTAAGCTTTTACCATCCATCTCTGTCAAAATCAGGGCTCCACCAGAAAAGGCCTTCTTTACTATATAAGGTCCTTCCCAATTTGGCATCCACTTTATTCTAAAGTGCTTTTGTATGGGAAGGATCTTTTTCAGGACAAGGTCTCCTTCATAGAATTCTCTAGGGCAAATTTTTTTTATAAGCCTGTATCATTCGCTTTTGATACATTTGTCCATGACGAAGGGCTTTTAGCCTTTTTTCCTCGATTAGGTTTAGCTGATCATATCGGGATTGAGTCCATTCTGCTTCATCCAACTTTAGTTCAGACAAGACCCGAAGGGAAGGGATCTCAACTTCGATTGGAAGTACTACCTCCATTCCATAAACCAAAGAGAAAGGAGTTACCCTGGTAGAGGTTCTGACCGATGTTCAATAAGCATAAAGAGCGAATGGTAGCTTCTCGTGCCAATCTCTGTAAGTCTCAGTCATCTTCCCCACGATTTTTTTGATATTCTTGTTAGCCGCCTCGACTGCACCATTCATTTTCAGACAATACGATGACGAGTTGTGATGTTTGATCTTGAATTGGCTACAGACCTCCGCTATTGTACTTTTGTTCAAGTTTCGTGCATTGTCAGATATGGTCCTTTCAGGCATTTCATATCGGCATATGATCTCTTTCTTTAAGAACTTGCTGACCGCTGATTTCGTGACATTTGTATACGAAGTGGCTTCTACCATTTGGTGAAGTAGTCGATTACCACAAAGATAAATCGATGCCCGTTTGAAGCTTTTGGTGAGATCAACCCAATGACGTTCATTCCCCATATAGAGGAAGGCTATGGAGAGGTCATGACATAGAGAGGTGAAGGAGGTACATGAATTTTATCTCTATAAATTTGACATTTGTGGCATTTCTTGGCATAGCTGATTCAATCTTCTTCCATGGTAGACCAATAATACCCGAACCTCATGATTTGTCTTGTCATTGTAAAACCATTAGCATGCGTCCCATAGACACCCTCATGAACTTCTTCGAGGATTCTCTTGGCTTCAACCGCATCCACACATCTTAGAAGTATCTGATCCTTCCTTCTCTTGTATAGGACTTCTCCATCTAAGACATAATCACTAGTCAGTCTTCTTAACATTCTCTTATCGTTCTCAGTTGCTTGGTAGGGTTATTCACGATTCTTCATGTATTGTAATATATCATGATACCAAGGGTGATCATCTTTTTCCTTTTCTGTGCTGATGTTGTAGCAATGTGCCGGAGCCTCGTAAATACTCATTTGGATAGGTTTCACTTCTTCTTGCTTGTTTACTTTGATCATAGAAGCTAAGGTAGCTAGGGCGTCGGCCATCTGGTTCTCCTCTTGCGGGAGGTAATAAAAGTTGACATCGTCAAATTCCTTAATTAACTCTAAAACCAGCCTTCGATAACTGATTAACTTAGGATCTCTCATTTCCCATTCACCTTTGAGTTGATAGATTACTAGCGTAGAATCGCCATATACCTCCAATATCTTAATCTTACGTTCAATGGCTGCACGAATACCCAGGATGCATGCTTCGTATTCGGCCATGTTATTTGTGCAATCAAGATCTAATTTGCTAGTGAGAGGATAATGATCTCCGCCGGGGGACACTAGGACTGCCCCAATTCCATTCCCTACTACATTTGAAGCTAAAGTTTAGTTTCCAAGGATGACCCTCCTTTTGGACATCTTCTTTAGTGATTGCCACATACATAATGTCTTCATTTGGCAAATCGAAGTCCAATGGCTCGTAATCTTCTAATGCTTTGCTGGCTAGAAAGTCTGCTATTGCACTCCCTTTTATAGCCTTCTAGTTTATGTAGACTATATCGAACTCAGAAAGTAGAACTGCCACTGGGCCATTCTTCCATTCAGTGCAGTTGATTCCATCATGAACTTGAGAGGATCTAGCTTTGAGATAAGCCAAGTGGTGTGATATAGCATATACTGTCTCAGTCTCCGGGTTGTCCAAACCAGAGCGTAACACAGTTTCTCAATTAGTGAGTATCTTGTCTCGCATTCTGTAAGCTTCTTACTGAGATAGTATATCGCTCTTTCCTTTCTTCTTGACTCATCATGTTGGCCTAGCACACATCCCATAGAATTTTCAAATACTGACAAATACAATATCAGTGGCCTATTTGGGCATGGTGGTATCAGTACCGGGGCTTTAGACAAGTAATGCTTGACCTTATCAAAAGCTTTCTGGCACTCTTCATTCCATACACCCGAGTTGTGTTTCCTAAGAAGACGTAATATAGGGCCGCACTTCTCCGTTAGTTACGCGATGAACCGGGCGATGTAGTTTAATCTTCCTAGGAAACCTCAAAATTCCTTTTGGGTACGTGGTGGAGACAACTCCTGGATAGCTTTCACTTTATCTAGATCAACCTCAATTCCTTTTTCACTGACTACGAATCCTAACAATTTTCCCGACCTAGCCCCAAAGGTACATTTTGCTGGATTGAGTTTCAGTTAGAATTTTCTCAACCTTAGGAATAGTTTCCTCAAGACTTGTACATGTTCTTCCTCAGTCCTGGACTTTGTAATCATGTCGTCTACGTAAACTTCGATCTCCTTGTGCATCATGTTGTGGAAGAGGGTTACAATGGCTCTTTGATACGTTGCCCCCGTGTTTTTTAGTCCAAAAGGCATTACCTTATAACAAAATGTTCCCCACATGGTTACAAATGTGGTTTTCTCCATATCCTCGGGGTGCATCTTAATCTGGTTGTACACTGAGAAGTCATCCATGAAAGAGAAAAGTGAATAACCAGCTGTGTTATCCACTAAGGTATCAATGTGAGGCAATAGAAAATTATCTTTTGGGCTGACCTTGTTCAAATCTCTGTAGTCCATGCACATTCGTACCTTTCTATCTTTCTTAGAGACAGGTACTATGTTTGCTACCCATTCTGAGTATTTAACCACTCGCAAGAAACTGACATCAAACTGCTTCCTGACTTCTTCTTTTATCTTTAACAAAACATCGGGCCTCATTCTTCGAAGTTTCTACTGAACGGGTCTACATTCTTCTTTTATAGGGAGTCGGTGTACCACTATATCTGTGTTTAACCGGGCATGTCCTGGTATGACCAAGCAAAGATGTCCCTGAATTCTTGGAGTAACTAGATGAGGTCTTGCTTTATTTTCGCGATGACGCTAGCCCCAATTTTCAACTCTTTTCCTTCTCCTAAGCTCACCATTTCCACTGATTCTTCGTGGGGTAGGATTTGTTTCTCATCTTGCTCTACCATCCTTAACAAATCAAGAGATACGCTACGGTTTTGGCCATCTTTAAAATCCTGAGAATCCTCCATAAATATATCTTGTTCAAAAGGAGATTCTGAGTTGATAACAGTGTTACTCATCTCATTGATATCTGGGGATCTGTTAGAAGGGCAAGGAAGAGTGCAAAAACAAGATAATCTAAGAATGGCTATTTGTGTGAATGATTATGAATGAGGAGTAAAGAACATTTGATCGAAATATGCGTTTTATTGAAACAAAGATGCTTGAACATATGCCTATTTAACAAAGAGTTTCTTACTGCTCTCAGGCTTAGAGCAATAAGTGTGTTTTGAAAATTACTCTGAATTAACTCTAAAAGCTACAGGAATCTCTTCCATAGTCCAATTGTTTAGAACACTTCTAGGAGCATAAGGGCAAATCCCAGATAAACCTCTTTCTTCAGCTCTTTCCTCAGATACGGCGTTAATGCTTAGGTTTTCTAACATTTCTTCTACTTCTTCTCTTATTGCCATGCCTTGTTAAGGGTATATGATTCCCCCCGAAACAACTGTTTTGGATAAAAGAAGGAAGTTCATTGGCTCCCATTTGACTTCTTCTCCACTTAGGCGTGCCCTTCTTCTTTCCCTTTTTTTCTCTTATTCTCTCTTCATTTGTTTCGCGTTCGGCTTGAATCCTAAGCCAAAGCGGTCTCGTTTTTCTTTTCGCATTGGCACTTCAGTCTTTCCTTGTGATTTCTCCTGAGTCTTTTCCTAGGTAAAGCTCCTTTCCCAATTGTCATTTGGAGGCCCATCTTCGTAGATTTGGATATTTTGGGCAAGAGAATATTGTTTCCTTTGGCAACGAAGGTTGCGTTGACAAACTCGAGTGACTGAAAGGAACATTCTGTTGCCTCTTTATCTGTTCCGATGTACGAAGCGTCACTAGTAACAGACGCTATGATATCCTCTTCTGCATCTATTGTCACCAGGAGACCCTCCATAACTAACTTCAACTTTTGGTGCAATGACGAGGGCACTGCCCCTGCTGAATCCAAAGTCTTCCTAACAAGCAATTATAGGACGGCCTGATATCCATTACTACGAAATCCACTTCATATGTACCCGGGCCGATTAATAAAGGTACTTCAATTCTCCCTATCACCTTCCTTTCAGTTCCATCGAATGCCCTCACTACATTGTGGCAAGCCTTCATGTGAGTACTATCTATGGGTAATTGATTTAGCGTTGATAGTGGCAAGACATTGAGTGCCGATCCATTATTTACCAGTACTCCTGGCAATATGTACCCCTTGCAACGTGTAGTGATGTGGAGAGCTTTAATGGAGCCCATACCTCCTAGTGGGATTTCGCCAATCACTAAAGAAAATGAAGTTATCAGCACTTATATTACTGACTAGACGGTCCAGCTTGCTGACGGAAATGTCATCCGCGACATATATTTCATTTAATGCCTTCATTAACGTGTTTCGATGAGTTTCTGAACTCATGAGCAAGGCCAGTATCGATATGCGAGCCGGCTGTTTGTGTAATTGCTCTACAACACTATACTCGCAGTGCTTAAGGAATTTTAAAAACTTCTTAGCCTCGTTTTCCGTCACCAGCTCGTTGATAGGTGCTTCGGGTCTAATCGTCCTTTCTTCCTTTTGCTCATTTGTTACAGATTTTCCCTTAACCAGTTTGGCCTTCGTGTTTGGGGTATAACGCCTTCCACTACATGTGAAGAAGCCTCCATCTTAGTCTTCCTCCATGGCATTAACTGGATTCACCTTTCTCGGGATCACTACCTTACAATCATAACTCCACGGGACCCTTTTATTGTCCCTATAAGGGGAAGCTACGGGCTTATGAATTATGACCTTTGGTGTGATTGATACTCCGGGTTCAACCGTTCTTGGCCGTGATATAATTACTACAGGGTGATTGACCATATATACTTCCTTAGATGACCCTTCTTCTGACGCGTAGACTTTTCCTTCTACACCTCCGATCTCTTCATAAAATTCGATCTCTTTGTTATCCAAGAGATTCTGAACCGTGGCCCTGAACTTGGTGCATTCTTGAATGTCATGACCTACTTTGGCGTGAAACTCACAGTACTTTCTTGCCTTTTCAAGCTCTTCTCCTGATTCTTGCGTGATTAAGCCTCTGTTTATCATTTGCTTCCAAACCCATCTCAGTGGGTTTTTTTCTCCGCAATGTTCATTTTCACTCTTTTTCCTACATTCTCACCTATCATGTTTGCCCCATTATTGGCGTGACTGGGTAGCGGGTGTTCAGTATTGTTAACTTTTACAACGCCCATTTGAATGAGTTTTTCCACCAATTTCTTGAAGGCGAGGCAATGTTCTATTGAATGCCCCACAATCCCTGCATGGTACTCGCATTTTGCGTTTGCATCATACCATTTAGTGTATGGAGGCTGTAGGGGTTGTAAGTAATGGGGGGCAACATGTGTATCGTATAATTTTTGGTACAGTTGCCCATATGTCATGTAGATCGGAGTGAATTAGAGTTTCTCCACATTCAATTTTGTATTGGATTCTTGTCTATATGAGCTTTGACGATTGGTAATTACGGTATTGGGTTGACTCAGAGTGATTGGCTTAGAATAGCTTTTGTCACGGGCACTTATGTTATTTACGTCACTTTTCCTTTTTTTTGGGGCCGTCTTTCTAGTACTTTCCCCTGTTTCTATCTTGCTGCATCTAATTGCGTGTTCTATCATCTCTCCGCACCTTACAATTTCTGAAAAATATTTCTTAGAGCTCTCCAACATGTGGTAGATCAAAGGAGCTTTCAAAGTATTGATGAAGAGCGTGGTTGTTTCCTTTTCTAAAAAGGGTGGCTGAACTTGTGTTGCTATATTTCTCCATCGTTCGGCATATTGCCTGAAGCTCTCGCTTGGCCTTTTTTTCCATATTTTGAAGCATGATTCTGTCGAGAGCTATGTCTGCCACGTGGCCATAATGTTTCATGAAGGCCTGGGCCAGGTCCTTCTATGTCTTGATTTGGGTACTACTGAGCTGATTGTACCATTTGGCCGCAGATGCAACCAGACTGTCCTGAAAGCAGTGAATCAGTATTTTTTCATCATTGGCATGTCCCGCCATCCTTCGACAGAACATCTTTATGTGTGCTTTAGGGCAGCTAGTCCCATTGTATTTTTCAAAATCCAGAGTTTTGAACTTTGGCTGAAGTATTAAGTCTGGGACCGGGCTTAACTCTTTGACATCGATTCCATAGCAATTATCAGCATTTTCTATTGCTTTGACTTTCTCCTCCAACTATCTGTAATGATCTTCTATCTGCCTTGAGGATTCAGCTTTCACCTCTTCCTTCTCCATTATATCAAATTCTGGTACCATAGGGTTAGCAGGGTCGTCTCCCGGGTTAGACCCCGAGCCCTTTTGGAAATTCATAGGGTATCCGGTATTAGCTTGCCCCTGTTGAGGCCTAATCGTGATGGATGGCCCTCGAGGATATCCTTTGTGTTGTGAAGGCACGTGCGGCGGGGTAGAACTTGAGGGAATACCTTCGTTTTCCCCTCCAGTAATGGCCATGAGACCTTTTCCTCTCTCCATAAGTCCGTTCAACAGTTGTGTCATTTGAGTCATCTGGGATATCATGTTCCTCTGGGACTCCATCATTTTATCCATCATTTCTTGTTGGATCTTGGCTAGCTGCTCTTGCACCTGGTCATGCACCTCTTTCTGGAATTGCTCTAGTCTTTGATCCATTTTCTTCAGCTTAGCACGTGTGCCGTATGAGTGTTCAGCTTCCAGGTTTCCCTTTTTCTTTCTCTCTCTCTCTATTGTATGATGCCAGCTAGTTAGACTCTCTTTACGTGTATGATGCGATGTAATGCGAGTGTATGAAATGCAATGTAAATGCATGAAATGAATGCAAAAAGAAAAAGAAATGTGTTGATTTTGATTCAGTTCCATTAGATCAACTTCGCTGGAAAACAAATTCCTTTACATAGAGCGGATGATTATACATACAACTTTGCCTTAACACCTAAATCTTTGACTTCCTTAAGAAGCCAAGCTAGATTTTGGCCTCGATTTGATCCTGACTCGTACATTAGACTTAATACATCAGCCTGAGCAGCCAAGGTTTGCAAATGATCGGCTACCTCTCGGACTTGAGCCACAGCTTCGCCCATTACATAATCTCTATTCCTGACCTGTTCTTGAGAATGACGGAACTGCTCTTTCCAGCGCTCATTAAGAAGTTTAGCTTGAAATTCACTGTTTTGTAATGCAGTTTTGAGCTCTTCTATCTCTCTTTTTAGCTTCTCGACCTTGCTTTGGCTAGCTCTCAATTCACTTACCGAATTGCGATTTCGATACAGATGCAGCGATCTTTCAGTTCTGTCGCTCGGGCCCGTAACTCTTCTTTCTCACTTTGACTTTTCAAAAGACTCTTTTTCAAAATGTCCTTATGTACTCGAGCATCTTGGAATTTCTTTTCCCACTGGTCAGCCCTAGTCTTTTCTTCTCTAATTTCTTGCCGCCATTGCTCTAACCTCTTGCCCAAACTAGCTGTTCTGATTGACGTACATAGTTTCTTGTAATCCGTCTTTAAGCTATCCAGATCTTCTTTAGCCCTGTTCTTTCCTTTCCTCACTTTCTTGACTTCTAACTTGTAGATGTTGACTTCTAGCCCTAACTGTATCTTCTCATCCTCTAGCTGCTCTATCTTCTTTCCTTATTCCCGACTCTTGTTCTCGAAATCTCGTCTGATGATCTCTAATTCAGATGGATAACTAGTAAATGTTCTTCTATAGGCAAAACGTCCTTTTGGCTTGGCATAGGGATATTGTTGTTGTTTCTTTGATTTCGCCACTAATCATATTCTGGGGTCGCCATTGGGTTTGCAGCGAATATCCTCATTTTGCGAGTTTGGTTCCAAGCATTGGTTATTTCACGAACTCTCTTTTTGTAATTATCGTCCTTGTATGCAAACTCACATTGAGCTAATCCTTGTGTTGCCGGTATGAACTGCCTTGACCGGTATTGCCTTAGTACGAGTAGTGGAGCGTATCTAATAGCTCTCCATATCCCAAGTAGAGGAACCCAGTTAAAATCGCCATATCGGTACAAGATTTCATTCGGGATCAACCATGGAGCCCTCCATTCAACATCTTCGTCTTGTAGATTTTGAAGAATAACCATCCATTTCTCCTCTGAGATGTCATCCCGCCTCGGTGTAGCCGCTATTTCTTTTAGCGTGGAGTAATTCATAGAGAAAACTTGACAAGAGACTTTTTCTAATTTCCAAAAGTGACTATGGAACCAAGCCAATAAGAGCTGTGCGCAACTTATGAACCTACCTTCGCTTGTTCTCTTACATGCATTCAAGGATCTGAAGGTTTTCACTAGGATTACTGGGACGGGCGTGACCCCTTTGTCTAATCGGTCAAACAAATCTGAGACTGCTTCATCTATGTGCCCTAAAGCTTTAGGAAAGATCACCAGTCCGTAGATACTAAGAGCGAAGACATCGACCCTTTTCTTTATATCGGGATGTCCTGAGATCAAATCTTTCAAGCTTTTCCAGAGAATGCACTTATTATCACCCTTCTACTGACTTCGAGCTGCAACCCATTGTTCACTCATCCCCGTGATATTCATTAATTTTCTTACGAAAGTCAAGGTGCTGGTTCTGGAGTAAACTCTATTAGGGTGAATCTTCGAATAGCAAAGCAAGGCCATGTATTCTTCTATAGTCGGCACCAAATCTATCTTTCCAAAAGTAAAACAACTATAAGCTGGGTTCCAGAACTGGGTGAGAGCTCGAAACAAGTGTCTGTCTACTTTGATGCCGGGCAGGTAGGGCAAGTCACCGTAATTACAGTAGAGTAGTTGTTTGGTCTCGTCATCCCACTGATCCCATATCTCTTTCATCTCTTGAAGGTAATTTTGGGCCACACTGATACGAGTGAAATCCCGTAATTTTGAAACGTGTCCCTTGGCCAGACTATCACCTTTCTCTTGTTGCACTGTCTCAACCCATACTCAGACGGCCGCATTGTCCTCCACTCTATCAAGAAACCCCTTTTCAATGTTAAGTTTTTCTATTCGGTAACTGAATAAGAATCAACACTTTCATGATGAAATGTCATGCAGTAACTGCAAACACAACAGGTTAGTGTCATATTTATAAAACTGGAAGCAAACAGAAAATAATCAAGCACCCTTCAAGCAACCATTAGGGTTTACGTAGCTCTACCTAAGGTGGGCTCTTAAGGTCCACTATATGCGGCTCGGTTCTAAAGTAAGGGTACCTGAACCAGCGAATTCCTCAATCCTCACCCATTATAGGCTCCTATGGATCGAGTTCAGTTCAGGGGGATACATTTCCCTATGGCCATGCGAAGGTGAAAACCTCACGAAGACATAGGTACGGATGTATCTCGGAAGCGGTCCACTAGCCCATGCGGAGGTGAAAACCTCACGAAGGCATAGCTTCTCACTCCCACTTAAGAGCGGTCAAGTTACGAGCCGATGTGATGCAATATGCAGAAATATACTGAGAGATTTAAACCACAGAATAGGCACATTATCAGGGAATCCATGAAAGCAAAGAATAACATGCGATGAAATGGCCATAATTTTAAATCATATTTTCAAATTTTGACAAAAAGGCAAGAATCAATCGATTTTCGGCTCGACTCTCGTGATGTCCCCAGCGGAGTCGCCAAGCTGTCGTAACTATTTTTTGAAAACGGGAATCGACTTGGATTTTGAAAATAAAAATGGGAGTCGCCATCGATCTTTCTTAGGTGAGATCGAATCTCCTTTGTCTTAATAAAACATTTTAGTTTACTAAAATAACATTTTTGGTCTATGAATTTCAAGAAAAGGGGTTCGGGAGTCGGTTATGTTCGAGGAAGGGTTAACACCCCCATCACGCCAAAAATTGGTACCAAATCAATTAATTAGTGTCTTTATTTCAAAAATTGAAAACTGAGGACGAATTTAAAAAAAAGTACGATCATTTGTTACTAATGTTGATTTTAAAACATTTGAATGAATCAGAATAATCATCAAAGGCCATCTCATCTCGAAAAAACGAAATGCCACATCCAGTAAGTTAGGACACAACACCTTGGATTCTCAAGAATAAGCTGGGGCACAAATTCAGAATATTATCATTTTAAAAATTCTTATCTCGAAGTACCGAGGTGTCACACCCAGTAAGTTAGGGCACGACACTTTGTACCCTCGAAAAAAAGCTTTTTTTAATTTTAAAACGACTCAGAAATTCTCATCTCGAGGTAATAGGGTGTCACACCCAGTAAGTTAGGGCACAACACTCTGTTCCCTCGAGAATAAGCATTTTATCTTGAACTCATACTTTCGAAAAATATCCCGTTATTTAGGCTAAACGAGAAAAATCGAAACCCAGTAAGTTAGGGCACGATTTTCCCGAATTTCCAAAACGCAAACATCGCCTTAATTTTTGAAGATTTTCATTTTAAAACGATAGTGAGTATACTATTTAAAAGCCATGTACGATTTATTTAAGTTAAAAACGACGATCAAGGTTGATAACTATGTTGGGATTTAATGCACAATGCAACGGCATAATATAAAAATAGGAATGACCATAGAATAATACTACATGAATAAAATGCTATACGAATGAATAACAATGGCACGAAGATACAAAATAACAAACTACAGTACATGCAAAGATGGCAATTGTGTAATGTGCACTATTTAAACATTGACATCAATAGTTAAGGCAAGTAAATTAAACAACATATGTAACAATTTAAAATAACACACAAAAATAGTTCAAAGCAGATAATATGAAAAGAGAAATTTAGAATAATAATTTATGTAAATACGAAATAGTTTATTACGAACGATGTTCAAAATGTTAAAATAAATAATAATAAAACGACTCTAAGACTAATAATGGTAATAAAAGTAAAATGAATAACAAATAGCGTAATTTAAATTGAATGACGTATACAAATTTAAAACTTATGATATATAACTTAAAATAAGTTCAAAATGAACAGTACGTAGAAAGAAAATCAAAATAAATAATACATGGGAAAATGAATAATATGTAAAATCTTATAAGCGTCATATGTAAGGTTTGAAGATAAATAAACTAAAATGAGTATATAGACCAGGACCTAATAATAATAAGACAGTTCAAAAATTTGTAATAAAAGGGTTTAAGATAAATAAGATAAAACAACATAAAATAAATAATTTATAGGATAATTTTTGATTAAATAATGCCTGGAACGATTTAGAAAAGATAAATGAAATGGAAGTAATACACACGATATTGATATGGATAGATATACAACAAATTAATAGGATTAAATCAAAATAGGGGTAAATTACGGGTAAAATTTATAATTGACACAAAGTGAAACAGGATTAAATCAGATGGCCCAGAAAAGACGGAAGGATCATATGCGCAAATTGTCCTTTCGGGCGAAAAGGCGCGGATCCTCCATCGTAAGGGTCGGGTCGAGTTCCCCCAAAATGACGCCGTTTTGGCGCCTGGGGAACCTACCGAAACGGTGTCGTTTCAGGGGGTATTTAGACCAAAATTTCTATTTTTTTTTATTATCCTTTCAGATCTTGATCCTCTAAAAAAATAAAAGAAAACCAGCAGTCTCTCCCTCTCACTTTCTCTTTCGATGCTCGGCGGTTTGGATTCCCTACATCACCATTGCGCTAACATCGTTTGGTGGCCGAGGTTGCGCCGAGATGGGCCTTTAGCGCCCTGTTTGAAGAACCCCGAAGACCCTAACTGTCGGTGCCTCCTAAGCGAAGGGAGAGGAGTCTTCAACACAACTTCGACCGAGTTTCGACGACGAAGAGGGAGAACTCCGAAGCCATGACGAAGGGATCTCCGGTGGGTTTCCCTCTTTTCTTTTCGTTATTTCATTATTTAAAAGATTCGAAATAAAAAAATAAACAAATGACAGTAGATAATAATCGAAAATGATGAGAAATCAACCTCTCAAGTTTTTCTTCCTTTTTGATTGCTGATAATGCCTAAAAAAGGGGAGCGAAATTACAAGGGTTCTTTCAGTTTTTTTCTGATAATGTCCAAAAAAAAAAGGATCCTGTACACTGCTTTTTCGAATGGCTTTATAGCTGAATACCCTTTTTTGTTTTTCTACTATTTTCTCCTATATGTCTGCTTGGTTGCCTGTATTTCTCTGTTTGTTAGCCTTTTTTGCAGGGTATGGACGAGGTTGGTGGTACAGGCACCTGGGGAGCCACGGTTGTCAGGAGGCGTGGGCGTAGTGTGCTCGTGGGGGCTGTGACTGAGGAAGCGGCGCCTAGGGAGAAGCTAGGGTTTCTTGTTACTGGTTTAGCTGTTCGGTTTTGGGCTTATTGGGCTAGGTTTAGTTATTGGGTTTAGGGCTGCTATTGGGCTGAATTATTTGGGCCCCCGAGTTTGGGTTGTAAATGGACTGGTGTTTTTTTTTAGACTTTTTATTTTATTGGTTTTTAATGGGCCCCGGGCAAAATTTGGGTCTTACAAACTTCATTCAACAGTTTAAAGGAACAGGAAATGGAAACCAAAGCAATTGTAACTATTTCAGAAATTAAAAGAGCTCCAGCAAATGCTAATTCAAATTCACTGCTTTGTCAACTTTATCATATTGTAGCATATTTCATGTTTGAAGTATACAGTTATTTCACATGTAGTTCTGTTAATGGGATTTTAATTTTCCAGAGGGAGAAAGAAGAGGCCCTGAAAAAGATACTTCTGCTGGAAAAACAACTAGATATAAAGCAGAAGTTGGAAATGGAAATCGAAGACTTGAAAAGCAAGCTGCAAGTGATGAAACATCTTGGACAAGATGATGCAACTGTACAGAAGAAGATGGAAGAGATGAATAATGAGTTGCAAGAGAAGATTGATAATCTACAAGATCTGGAGTCAACAAACAAAGCTCTTATATACAAAGAGCGTCAAAGCAATGATGAGCTACATGAAGCAAGGAAAGTGCTAATTCAGGTACTGCCTACTTTTGTGTTTGGGCTACACTTTTTGTTGTGATGTTTTAAATTTAGAATTTCCTCTCTGTTGTGTTCGGTTACTAGGAAGGATTTTATTATCTTACAAGAATTACATAGTCATATTGTTTAATCTCTGATTTCTCAAGTTGTAATTTGTTAGGCTTTTGGTTAAAATTATGCTCTCTTATGAATTTGTTTTTGATTCAACATAGATGATGGCTACTTTTTGAATTGGAATTGAGGTTTTGGTAAAATGTAGCTGCAATTTTTAAGTAAGAACAAGTTAATTATCATTTGGGAGTTGGTGTAGTATTCATATTATCGAGTTCAATGGCTGCCATTTGTGTATACTAATTGAGGCTGAAGTTCATAGGTGGTTACTGTTCAATCAGACTATTTTTAGAACCTGATGTGTAATTAGAAACCTTAAATCCATGTCAGGATGATCTAAGTAATTTATTCTTTATGTTGTCATTTTGGTGCTTTCTAGTTTGTTCCATTAAAATAAGTAGCAGGTTTAGGAATTTGGTGGTCGAACATGGGTTTAGTAAGTTGAAAGAAATTGAGCATCACTATGTGAACTGAGGTGTTGGAGATTGCGGCTTAAAATCTGTCCATTGTTATTGGTGGTAAGTGGTAAAAGAGGGAAAGGGAGTTTGGATGTTGTCCAACATACGGAACTTGCTTCTACAATGCATGTCATACCAAATGGACAAACTTGAGGCTGATTTTAGATTAATATTAAATATTAGTTTGTTTGAATGATATCCAAATAATTTAATATAAGTTTTCAAGTATTTTAGATATAAAAAAAAAAAAATCAAATCTTTCATCTTCGAATCAGCTTGTGTCTTTGTAAGCGATTCTATAATTTTTATGTTTTACTCAATTTTTTCCTTAAAAACATTACTATTTCTTTTATAGGATTCTACTTACTATTTTTCCTTTTGAGTTTCTTCATGCCAAGTTCCACTTATTTTTAAATTGTTTTTTTATGTAAGTTTTGTTTGTTTCATTCTCAAACTAGGTAAAATTTGCTTGGCCATCATTCTCTTTTGAAATCAATATTTGGTCTATTGCCAAAGATAAATATATATATATATATATATATATATATATATATTATTGTTAACCTTTTATCTTATATTTCTTTTGCCTTTCACCTTTAGATCTTCAACAAACATAACACTTTGCATCTTCACGTTAGAGTAGAGAAGGTAAAAATAGAAATAGAGAAGCTGCACGTATCACGTATTACGTATTAGCAAAAAATCAATATTAAAGGAGACTATCTAAAAATACAGTATTGGATTGACATATTACAATCTCAACGCTAAACATCTTGGCTTAAGGCTGAATTACGTTTGCCTAAGCCTTGGATTACTATGCAGACTCAAGCAACAGGTTATAAAATCAATGTTCTTTTTCTTTTATGCAGGGTTTGCCAGAATTGTTGGGTAATCGCACTAATATTGGATTAAAAAGAATGGGAGAGCTTGATCCAAACGCTTTTCACGACACTTGTAAGTCGCGATTTCCTCCTGATGAAGCGGAAACTCAGGCTACTACTCTATGCTTATCATGGCAGGAGAATCTGAAGAATCTAGATTGCCATCCAATTTTTAGGAGAAACTAACAAATCTAAAGCTGGAATGGGGTGAAGAGATTTATAATGCAGTGGTAACAGCTTTGAAAGAACTCTTTTGTAGTAACTTATTGTAGTATGCTTGTAGTTGAAGTTTCTTATAGTGAACATCATGTTGTTTACTCGGCAGAAGTTTCAAAGATTTTAGTTTTAGAAGAAAGTATGTACTGTAGTCATTAGATTGGGTTTTCAAATATGATAATGTTAACATTTTAATTAAACATTATGAACAGTTCTCTTGTTAATGTTTTTGAACTCAAACACAATTTAAATGTGTGGTATTTAAATTTTGTATGATCATTTAAGGTAAGAATGTAAATGAGATGATTAAAAAAGAAGTTGAATTTGATATGGTCTGTAGCAGCGTTTGTGGGGAAAGCGCCGCTTAAGGACATGTTCTTTAGCGGCGTTTGTGGGGAAAGAGCCGCTGTAAAACCCCAAACCCGACCTAAACATTATGGCCATATCTAGAAAAGTCACACGATAGTGTTTTTGTAACCTCATTATTACGATGAAAACATTCCATGTTATTATTTTTAGTAAACCTTTGTTAGAACTTAGGAAGTACTCGTCTTTATTCATTTAGAGCATTTGTTCTGAAACATCCCTCGTTGCGGAAGCTTTAATAAAACAGTCTAGGTGATCATGCGTTTAGAAATTACTTTAACTTTTTGAAAACCGAATTTCCTACGACCAGCAGGTATAAATCCATAAAGTAAAATAAAAAAAATCAAAATCCCAATTTAAAACCAAAGTCCCAGAGGGTCCTTAAATTACAAACCAAATAATTAATAATAATCAAATCATAAATCGTAAATTGAAAACCATGAAGTCCAAAAATTACTGTGGTCACCGCTGAGTCCTCCGTCGCATCGATCCGTCTAAGTCTGGGGATTACCTGTGCACATAAATTGTAAACTCAGTGTGTAATCCCGCAGAAACAAACAAACAATCAGTATTCACAGTGCACAGTTGAACAGTTTTGGGCCTAAGCCCTTTCCAGTATCAGTGACAGTTTGGGCCTTAGCCTATCTCAGTACAGTGTCAAAAATGTAGTAGGGCCTTAGTCCATCACGATGTCGATGAGCGATATGATTCACGTGATAGCAAAATCCAACCCAACCAGTCTCTACACACCATCTCCGTCCAACCCTCCACTTCATGTGGGGATATAATCAACCCACCCATCCCTACACTCCAAGTAGTACCGAATGTGGCACAATACAGTAGTTTGCAGCTGAGCTACCAATAAATTAGGCTTAAAGCCTTTCAGTACACTTCCTCCGAATAACAACCCCCAACCCAATGCAATGCAACACACAATGGATGACATGCTATTATGCAATTTCAGTACATATATTCAGTTCAGATATTAACATGCCTAGTACAGATATCATTCAGTCAATTTCACACATTTAGGGGTCTAAATAGCGCTTACCGACCCTATAGTAGGTTCACAGTTGACTTGGGCGACCCGTGCAACCTTAAAAACATTTCGGTAAAAATGAGTCCACATGCCCATCTGATCTGCCCGTGTGGGCCCACATGCCCGTGTGGCCCACTCGGCCCAAATTGGCCTTGGCCGTGTGATCCATTTTTAAAGTAACCCATGCTAGCTCAATACTCATATATATTTTCACTATTACTTATATGTTCATTCAAAGCTGTCTACTTGAGTCATTATCACTAACTTATTTATATCTTGAGCTAAAGAATTCCAAATTAAGGTCCGCTTGACGTTTTTGAAACTAGACTCAAATACCTTTCTACCATAAAATTTTTAGAATTTATAGTTTATCAAATAAGTTAAAATCTTTAAATTTATCCCTATTCTGCTATTTGACAGCTTTAGCCTTTCCTTACTAAAAATTATTTATCTCTTAGTACAGAATTTAGATAATGCTTCCATTTGTTTCTATTAAAAATAGATCATTAAGGATTTAAAAATATAAATTTAAGCCCCTAATTATTTTTTTACAACTTTTTGATTATTTTCCTAAGTCAGAACAGGGGAACTCGAAATCATTCTGAACTTGTCTAACAAAATTTATTATATCTCATGATTTACATTCCATTGCTTACTTTCATGAAAAACTAGACTCAATAAAATTTAATTTCATATTTTATTCAACCTATAACTCAATTCCCAATATTTTTGATGATTTTTCAAAGTTAGACTACTGCTGCTGTCCAAAACTGTTTTAGTGCAAAATGTTGATTTCCAAGTTTATAACACCCTTATTTCCTTTCTTAACATTTTTTTGCATCATTTTCTCTTATTTCTCGACAGCAAGCAATTTCGGCTTTTCGCCAAATCTTGTTTTCTGCGTTTCAGGTACACACCTGGTATTGTTTCTGATGCGTAAACACTTCTAAGCCTCCAGAACCTAAAAATCGACCAACATATCTCCAGATTAATCACTTAATTCGTTTTTAATCAACCAATTTCGAAAGGAACTCAACTAAAAACCTAGAAAAACCTTTACCTCGCTTTAGTAACCACGACTTCACATAATTACATCGTCGATTCAAAACCACTAGCCCCTTGATTAACTCCTAAACACCAAAAAGGATTCCCCCTTTTAGAGATTAACCAAGAATGATTAACAATAGAAAAAACCGTTACTTACCGAACACGCGCAACCAACAATGAACAACCGAATCAATTGGAAAAAAAGAAAGAAACGGAAGGGGAAAATAATGAAAATTTCGGCAGCAACTAGGGGAAAGAATCGGCAGAGGAGGGAAAAAATAAGAAGAAGAAAATGTCAGAAAAAGTTTGAGGAATTGGAGAGAAAACCGAAACTCTACTTTTTTTTTTGCAAAAAAAAATAATCAGATTATTTTCTGATAACCTCTCCCCAATTATTTCCTAAAATCACTCCCTATTAACCCACTAAAACACAACTACTCAGAATTTTGCCCTAACACAACTCTTAGCTGAAATTGGAGCAAAAATACTGTATCCTGCCATCACAGAGAATTGAACACAAGATCTCAACACTCTAACAGTCCACTTAACCACCAGACCAACAAGCCCATTCTGATATAAACTTACCAACAATTAAACTTAAGCCCTTTGCACAAGGTTAAGGCTTTATTTATAAAAAAAATACCAAAATTTGCCCAAGTAAGGCTTGAACTTGGGACCTCTCACACACACTCAGAACACATAACTACTGAAGCAGATAGACATTATGTGTCACACATACACGAAATCAAAAATTAAAATTTTGGGTCGTTACAGTCGCTATAGTCATGTTCTTTAGCAGCATTTGTGGGAAAGCACCGCTAAAGGTCATGTTCTATAGAGGCGTTTTTCCACATAAACGCCGCAAAATTTAGCTATGTTATCTATAGCGGCGTTTTTTGCAGCGCTTATCAAAACGCCGAAAATTATTTTAGTGGCACTTATAGCCCAAAAAAAAGGCCTCTAAAAACCTATTTTGCTGTAGTGACGTATCGGCATGATTTATGTCGATAGATTACATAATTGAATATTTGTTCGTTTGGATTGCCTCTAGGTTTGTTAGTTCTTTAACTTAGTGAACTAGGTAGACTTACTAAAGATAAAAGGTGGTAAATTTCCCTTTAAAATCTTAACAATTACTAATTAAGCATTTTAGCTAAGAAAAATTAATAGCAATTAATTTTTACGATTTAGTCCTAGTACATTAGTTTACCACTAATTCGGTAAAATTACCTAAACAAAATTCAATTCACTTACACAATCACTCAGTAAATATTTAATAAAAATATTTATGGTCTCGCTTAATGGAAATGAGATCCCGACACCTCAATTTCCAAAACCATTGACTTTAGGGTCAAACCACTTGTACTTTAACCAACTGTTCAATTAACAAATTTATCAGATCAAAATCCAATATAACACTATAATAAAGTCTAAATATTAAATAATAATATTTACAGACCCACTCATTGGAATTGTGGTCCCCAAACCACTAAAAAACGTGTTATTACAACTCTCGTACTTCATTGTAAACTTCTATATTACCATTTGACACTACATACTTATAGTTAAAAGCCACTTTTAAAATTGTTTTATAAATTGTTTGTTTTCTATGCACGTGGTCAACTACCGATATTGTAGCAGGTATATTTCTTTTATGTTCTACACCCGTTCATGCTTTAATTGACCTTGGCTCTGCACATTCATATGTTAATTTTAGCTTTATGAATTTGGGAAATTTAAATCTAAATTGTCAAGCATAGCAATAGTTGTTACAAGTCCCTTAGGACAATCCGTGCTTGTTAACCAAGTGTATAAGCATTATCCATTAGGGGTTCAAAATATGTCATTCCCGGTTGATCTATTGATTATGTCATTTGATTGTTTTGATGTAATTTTGAGAATGGATTAGTTAATCGAGCATAATGTGATATTGGACTGTCATAAAAAGAAGTTCTTTATTTAGAGTCATGAAGGCGAGATTATTAAAGGCATGAAATCAAGTGACTCCACTTGTATCATTTCATCAATTCAAAATAATGTATTGTTAGTATTAGTTCATCTTGAGAAAGGACTAAATTGAAAAGAAATTAAACTAAAAATAAAATAAAATTATGGTGCATAAGTCATGAGGTTCCGATACATGTGTTTCAAAGTTCCGATTCATAAAGACTTTGAAGCTAAAAATGAACAGTAATCTAGTACATGTTCTGACACTTATAAATAAGATACCGATATCTTTATTCTTTCAATAATAATTTAACCTAAAAATACTCTACAAAAAGAAATTAAAGTTGTCTAATTAAAACTTAGTTGATGAAGAATTTTTCAAAGAGATTTAAGTGTCATATGAAATCTCGATAATGCCAAAAAAGTAAGTTAAAATTATAAACTCTATCTATATCTATAATGTTACAAAGAAATTACTAAGATTGTCGTGCACAGCAAGGAGAGAAAACTAAAGGAAATATCTTGCTTCTTTCTTTTATGGTTCGGTGAATAAGAATTAAGAAGATGAAGACTTCATTTTCTTTTTTAATTTTATTCTCTTTCCCACTATGAATACTTATCATCTTAACTTATTTAATAAATTAAATCAATGGTTATAAAGCTCCGAAGATTATCTTAATGGAAGCCAACTGTTTGGATCACTCCAAGCCAGTAGCTCTTAATTAGATATGGAAAAATTGTTCTTAAGGACATGTCAATTTGTTTATGAAGGAACTACATTAATGCTTCAATTAACTCTTCTCATTTAACTCTACCTATGATTTAGTCCCTTTACTTTATATATATAACTTAATCAATTTTAATTATTCTACCCTAAAATTTCATAATTAACACATGCTTATTCGATTCTAATTTCTAACCATTGATTGCTCCATACACATTCCAACACCAAGATGAAAATGAATCACTTGTTAGACAAAACACGTTAGCGAACAAAATAAATTAAATATAAATAAACACATATGAAATAAAATATAAATAGAATGATTTATAATTAATTTATCAAATACAAGAATCAAATAAAACCATAATAAACAGTTGAAATAAAGGAGAATCGAGATTTTATGGAACATTGAGGCCTGTGAAATACAGTTTTCTTAAGACAGATTCGGCCGCTCCTACGGTACTTGAAGTAACATTGGTTGAATGCCTCCCAGGATACAACAACAGCAATGATCAAAGTAGTAGCACCTATACAACGACCAACAAACGAACAATGTCTTTTTCTATCACCGGAATGTTTGAAAATACAAAAAGGAAAAGGAAGAGTTTTGAGAGCAACAGAGTTTCGGTAAGAGAAAAATATTAGAGAGTTTTTTCTTGTGAAAAAACCCTTCAGAAATCATGGCCTTTTATAGGCATGGAGAATGTTGGAATTTTGGAAAAAATATCCCTAAAATCTGTCATTAAATTAATTTGATTAAAAATTTAATCAATTTTTTTAGAATCAAATCAATAAGATAAGTATCCTTGTATAAGCAGATTATGTCTGCTAAAGAAAATAAATTCATGTTGGGCTTAAATATCCGCAAGCCCATTTGGGTCTGATCGGTCCAGACATTTCGTGTCGCCCACGTCGTGTGGGTGTGCCCTAACCCGGTCGAGTTCGGACTTGCACCCCCTACACGCAAGGCAGGGTTACAAACTTAGTCATTCAATTACCCTTCAAGAGGGTTCACATATATAAACACATCTCACACTTTGGTATTTAACTAATGTGGGATCTAAACCTTTATATTTCCTTAACAATATTTCCAAGTAGTTTACTTTGAGCACCATTTTCTCATTCATCACTCAACCATTTTGAGCATATGGTATGCCATTGTAAAGGTCTCATGGAGTAAAATATGAAACCATAATTTAGTGATTCAACTCTCCACCTTTACCTATTGAGAATATGCCTCAAAGTTCCCATAAAAGCAATTTTTCCAACAATCCCCCAGATGAATGGATATTGATAGTTTTATCAGAAAATATTGACTCGAAGTGGTGATAGAATCTACGATCAATAGTTGCATAAGATAGGTAGGTATTCACCCTTGAACCTTCCCTTGCAAAAGAATATTTACTTTACTAGCTGACCAGTAGACGTGATGTCCTTAAATTGTTCTGCCTTTTGTGTAAATGATGATATACCTCAAACAACTACCTTCTTGGCAAGGTTTTAGTTCTTATGGGTATGTTCATATAGCCGTGAACATCTCCTAGTTCTGCAAAAGTTTGAGAGAACTATACCCTAATAGTCTCCTTGAAGTGGCCCCACTTCATTTTCACACAGGTGACTTATGTTGTTCGGTTCACCGAAACACACAATGGTCATTAAAAGCATTGCTTAGCCCATCCCATTTTTAGTCATTATTTACATCATAGGAACGGACTTGGGATATGCACCCCCATGTGACCTCAAAAAGTATATACAATTAGGTTGTCCCTTTGAACATAGATCTTGGAATCTTTAGTCAACTAGGTAGGGTTTTCCTTCACGTAACGCATTTTATTTTCATGGGTTTGGTCACATTCCTTTCTATATTTTAACAACATGATCTCTTTTTAAGCCTTTGGTTAGCGGATCCGCAATGTTATCTTTTCATTTTTCAAAATCAATAGAGATAACTCCGTTTGATATCTTTTTGTTTAACGATATTGTGTTGACGACTCAAATGTCTCAACTTATCATTATACATTACAGTAGCAAGACACCCCTCACACTTTCAATTGATTATAGGATGGTTTTCTACCTTTCAATAACTCATGTGGTGTCTTACCCCTTTTCTTGTGGGGTACCTTATTTAAAAAGGTAATTAATTCATAGAAATGTTCCACCTGGCATTTCATGTGATAACCCAGAGCTTTTTTAACAGTGCGTTCATCTTTTCCTTTAGAGTTCGATTTTCTGTTCGACTACTCTATTTGAGGAAAGTATGGTGGTGTTATTAAGTTGTGTAATATTGAAATGATTTAATATATCCACCACCATGATAATTTAATTTTTTTATTAAGTTGGGTTTCAACTACTTGCTTATAGAGAATAAATTCTCTTCGTCTTAGCTCGTAGTAATGAAGGTAATAAACATTTTTTTTTCATTCCCCTCTTTTAGACAAGCTTTACAAGCATTGCTATGTACTAGATCAAGTGGTTTTTGACCTTTGTTAATTTTGCCTCAACACATGTTTCACATTTATAATTATAATTATTGTGAAACAAAAGAATATGCTCTAAGTTATTTTATATACATAAAGTATTATAGTTAACATGTCCGAGCCTACTATGCCATAAATTAAATGACTTAAGCATATAAATAGAAAAAGAACAACATTCTTATTCATAGTTTTGCTTTTACAAAGATAGCATTTAGATTAATACATATCCCCTTCCCAAAAACATTCCCCCTTTTTAAAGAACATTGTTATTCATAGTTCTTGTGTATGTTAGGCACATAATTCCATCTCTGAAACTTCTTTGGAAATTTCTTCCACAGCATTAGCCTCGTTAGCTCTAACTTTCTTTAAGATCCTACAATCAGATGACTTGTGCCCTATCTTGCTACAATTGAAGCATTTTCCTTTAAAAAATTTTGCTTCTTGGAAACACCACCTTTTGGTCCTAGTTTAGACCCATTTTGTGATTGTTTTCCCTTCTTGAAGTCTTTCTTGACTTCTACGACGTTTTCCCTAAGAACATTGTCATTTGCTGCTTTGTTGAGCCTCTTTTTCATACCTTTATTATCTTCTTCAATCTAAAGTCTGACAATTAGGTCTTCCACTGACATTTCCTTTCTTTTGTGATTTAGGTAATTCTTGAAGTCATTCCAAGTAGGAGGCAATTTCTCAATAATGACTGCCACTTAGAAGGATTCACTTATTATCAACCGTTCAGCAAGAATTCCGTGAATGATCAGTTGAAGTTCCTACACTTGATTCACAACTAATTTAGAATTAACCACTACAAAATTCAAGAATTTAGCAACTAAGAACTTTTTACTTCCAGCAGCTTTGGCTTTGTATTTATGGTCCAACGATGTCCATAATTCCTTAGTTGTTTTCTCAACACTATACACTTCGTATAGTACATCCAGCAATCCAGTCAGGATGAAGTTTCAGCATAGGAAATATAAATGATTTCAAGCTTCAACAGTAGTGAAAGCGGTAACTTTATTTACCTCTCCCTCTTTAACAGTAGGAGGGTCATCTTTCAAAAGTTTGGCTAAGCTCAACATGGTCAAATGAAACAACATTTTTTGTTGCCAAGTCTTGAAATTCTGTCCCGAGAATTTTGCAGGTTTCTCGTTGTGGCTCATAGCAGCCACCACTGGCAATACTGAGTTTTGGATTGAAGATTGCATTTGAACCAAAACTTTAGATTGCGAATCGATTGAATTGGTGGAAGTCTTCATTTTTCTATTAAGAAACAAGACCAGAATTAGAAGACTTATCAACTTTTGTTAGACGACAAGAATGTAATAAAACCCGAAACAAAAGTTTATATGGCCTAATAAAAAATACAATAAAACAATGCACTAGGTAGGTCCTGAAACACCCCCTACCCGGCCTACGAGTCTTGACCGGATCTGGAATGTCCCTCGACATAAACCGGTTCAAAATTCTTTTGTTACTTGGGAAAACTGTGTGTTTTGAAGATGGTTTGTTTGTGGGTTGGGCTCGAGTTGAAAACAAGTTTCTTTTATTTCAGGTGACAAAATACTTAAAGTTTATTTTAAATTAAATTTACTTAATCTTTAATTAAGAAAAATACGTAACATAATAACCAAAACAAAAATAAAACCGTCAACTATGGCCTTATTGCATCAACATAAAACCCAAAATAAAATTTAAAGTACTTAAAAATAAGGAGTCCACATAATAATAAATTTCTTGCTGGGCATGGCCATCCCTAAGCTTCTGCGAGTTCATCTCCTGAAAAATGTTCCCACAGCGGGGTGAGTCAACAGACTCAATGTGTAACCACAGCACTAAGTCTTAACAAATTCAGACATATCAAATCATACATATTCATAAATCATTAAATTAACATGATGCAACCCAAACCCAAACCTAAACCTAGATAGCCATCCGCTACACGT
This sequence comes from Gossypium bickii, assembly GCA_025503065.1. NCBI lineage: Eukaryota > Viridiplantae > Streptophyta > Magnoliopsida > Malvales > Malvaceae > Gossypium > Gossypium bickii. Next base: position 57,998,549 of record CP106721.1, on the reverse strand, counting down.
CACCCGTACCAACCTGCACACCGTGGGGACTACTAAGTCAACCCTCCATCCGCTACACACCACGCCGAAAGTGCGCCGCGCGCGCACGACATGCTCATCGCCCTTATAATTTTCGTGGCATAGCCACCGGATAATATTTGTGTCATGTGACACCACATTCAGATAATGTGACCGAAGTCACCACATTCAGATAATGTGACCGAAGTCACCACATTCACTTCCCCTTTTTCATATAACCCGAATGCCCCATATCATACATATCATGCACATCATGCCTTAATTCACATTCTTATCACTTTTCACATGTTATATATATAACATATATTCATATTCCTAGTAGGAGTAGGAAACGTACCTGAGTACTTTGTACCATTACATGGTACCTTAGCCATATTTTCACAATCTTATTGACACATTCAATTTAAAACATAGCCATAAAAATATTAAAACTTAGGGTAGGGTACACACCTGGTATTAATGCTTTCCTGAAACCCGAAAACCCGATCTAACACTTTAGGTCCTTAACTCCTACATTCGGCCAATATTAAAGATTTAATGAAAACCCATTCGGCCACAAATCCAAATCCCAATAGGATTGTTGTAACCCAAAATTTACCTTGGTGCTGATTTCTCTAATAATCAATTCCCGAAAACTTTACTTTGTTCCTTCTTGTATTCGGCCAAGCACTAGATCTCTTCATAGGTTAGTTTTCGGTTTTTAAGATAATAAGAAACAAGTCTAAATACTAGAATAGGCCCTTGGCTGAATATCCCATATGACTTACCTTGATCATTTCAATCCCGAAAGACTCCTTTGATGATCCTTAACGCTAGCTACACACAAAACACTTATTATGGCACTATGCACATTCGGCCAAGCCTAAAATCAAGGCCTAATCACAAGATTTCGGCACACTTATGAAGAAGAGATCAAATCGATTACTAGCATAGGAAACACTTACCCTTAATGCACCAGTCAACACACCCTTGCTTGAAGACCTCAAAGATTCGGCTATGGAGACTAGATAGTGATCAAAAAGGTTTCAGCTTTTGATGTTAATGGACAATCGGCTAGGGGGCTGTCTTTGGGGTTTTGGCTTTTGATGGATTGGATTGGAGAAGAAAAAAGAAGAAGATGAAGAATAGAGATGGAGGATTCGGCAATGGTGATTCTTTGAGAGAGAGAGCTTGCGATTTTGTCAAAAAAAGAAAATAGAGGAGATGACAAGAGAATTTCGGCAGAGGCTTCAAAAGAATAGAAAAAGAAAATAATGTAAAATGGCCTCTCTTTTCCTCCTATTGCCGAAATTACTAGGCCAAGACTCCCTTACTTGGCCAACTCTCTCTTATTTTGATAAAATTTATCTCTTAATTATCACCTTATTCAAAAATAATAGAATTAATCCCTCCTTTATCTCTTATCTCTTAAAAAAAATAATAATCCATCATTTATCCATCTATTTAGCCGAATTTTAAAAGGAATTAGAACCTATCTACAGCTCCTTCCTTGCCGTCCACTCCTCCTTCCTATTGACGCCACTTAGCAAAAATAAAGGCTTTAAAATTTTGCTTCCCACGCGACTCGAACACAAGTCCTTCCCCCTAGCATGTGGCGTCATTTCCAGAGCTCTAAGTGGCATCTCTAGGCCACTTTTCCAAGCCCAATTTCATGTCATATTTCCTCCATAAATTTTCTTAAGACCATCTTGCCTTAGTTCCCTCTTTTAAACTTTAAAACTTAACATTTCTAAAGCATTCCCTTACATTTCCAAGATTCTAAAAATGCACACAACACATCCATAACACATAAGACATACTATTTCATATAATATAGTATTAATGCATAGGCTATAATCCAGGATATTACAGGTCCCTAAAAGAGAGGTGGTGCACTCAGCATGCTTAAATACCAGGTCTTTCAAAGAGCCAATCCTAGACATGCATTCTCATATTGTCTTTTTAATTCACCGTTGATAAATTTCTTTTAATTCAATTTAAAGCCACAATTAAGGCCACCATAAATAGAAAAATTTCTCTTTGATTTGTTTAACGGCAGAATAAATATTTTGAAATGAAATAATAAAAAAACAATTTTGTTAAATGGAAAGATTAAATCTCGAAACAAAATTATATCATTAAATCAAACTAAAATCTATTAAACGACAGGAATAAATCCCAAAACAAAATTATTTGATTATGTCTTTGTTTGGAAACAAAACAATATCGAATAAAATCTTGTTAATCGATGAGAACATATCACGAAATAGATTTTATTTAATTCTATTCTAATTTGGAAAAAAATAAAATCAAATAAAATCTTGTTAAATGGCAGGAATAAATCCTGAAACAGATTTTATTTAATTTAATTTCTTGTTTTTTGGAAACAAATCAAAATGTAATAAATCCGTTGAACGGCAGGAATCAATCCTGAAACGGATTTTATTTTACTCGTTTTTAGAAATAAAACAAAATTTGGAATAAAATCGTTAAACGGTGGGAATCAATCCTGAAACAGATTTTATTTACCTTTAATTTCCTGTTTGGAAATAAAATCAAAATAATTGAATAAAATTCGTTGAACGGGAGGAAATAAATCCCAAATTATTTTGGAAAAAAATCGAATAAAATCTGCTAAACGACAAGAAAAATCCTGAAAAAATTTTATTTGTAACACTCCTAACCCGTATCCGTTGCTAGAACAGGGTTATTGAGCATTACCGGACAAACGAAACAATAAATCATTCAAATCATACATTAATATAAACATAATCAAATTTCATTAAAATACATTCATAATGTCTCTTAATCGAGCCCTCGAGGCCCTAAAAATACTATAGAAACAATCTGGGACTAATTCGGAAACATTTAGAAATTTTAGGAAAAAGTTGAAAAATTTAGACTACAAGGGTCACACGGTCGTATGACTCACACAGCTGAGACACACGCCCGTGTCTAAGGCCATGTGGACATTCGAAATAGAGACACACGGCTATGTCCCAGCTCGTGTCCATGCCCGTGTAACTCTCTAACTTGGGTCACACGGCCAAGCCATACGCCCGTGTGCTAGGCCACGTACCCCTCGAAATGACCTCACATGCTTGTGTGTCAGGCCGTGTGCTAGGCCGTGTAATAACCTGACTTGTATGCCTTGAACCTACAAGGGACACACGGTCATGTTACATGGCCAGGTGTCACACACGATTGAGACACACACCCGTGTCTCAAGCCGTGTGGCCCCAAAATGAACCTCAAAACACAAGTTTACCATTTCAAATTACTTAGACCTTAAGAAACTCAAATACCAGCCAAAATACCAATTCAAAATGACATTAATTGAGCCAAAAACACATCAAAACCAACCTAATAAGTGCCTAACCAATGTGCCCTCATTAGTACCACAAGTATATAAAAATTTTACAACAAAATAAACATTGATTCAATTCATCAATTCACTCATGCAATACTTAATCAAAATACCTATCAAAGGTACCACAATCACAACAATTCAATTATACATATACCATACATACTAGCATAACAACTAGACCTCATTCTAATACAATATGTAAGTTGGTTATTTGTACAAAATAACATTCATAATATTTACATAAGCCAAACATTAACCAAAACACCACATGAGCCTATACATGCCATATAATCTGAACTAAATGTTTCAAAAACTACCTAGATAATCTGGATAGTGTGACTTGAGTGTCGATCCAATCGTCCAACCTTTCGAGAATCTACAATGACATTAAACAACACAAATAAGCTTAATGAAGCTTAGTAAGTTCGACGAGTTAAATGATAAATCTTACCGAACTAATTATAATAATTCAAAAAATAATAACCATCCAAGAGAACTCCTTGTCATTCACAACTTCAATCGATAAATACATCCGTATTCAGATTAATGTGAAATTAATAACTTATCTTTCAAATTCATAAACAAATTACCTTACCGAGATTTTCCATTGGAAGAACGACTTACCGGTAAGATCGTCAAAAAAAGATCATAAGAGCTAGTTCTCCCGAACACCCCAACAAAAAGCTCATAAGAGCTGAAAAGAAGCTCGTAAGAGCTGAATAGGAGCTCGAAAGAGCTGATCCACCCGAATCACGCCAAATAGAAAGCAAAACGCGAGAGTTCGCAAAAAATGTTGAACCTTGGTTTACTTGGGTAATATGCCGATATCTCCTTCCAATCCCATCTCCACTCCAAATCCTCGTCAAACACTGAAACACGAATGAACTCAAATCTCGTGTTCAATTCAAACCGAATATCAAATTCAATATTATAATTCAAACAATAATTCATTTCCAACAATAGAATATATATATGTATATATATAAATAATACCAATCACCAATTATTAAAAATGTTAATTTTTAACCGTACTAACTTACTTGGACTGAATTGTAGTCGTTGCAGAAGTTCAGGGACTATTTCGCTGAAGTTCAGGGACTATTTCGCTATCATTCCTTTTTAACGAGTATCTACGGGATTTTGATCTAAAATATAAATTTCTTCATTTATTAGCATATATTTAATTTCCAAACCATTCTACAATTAATACTCTTTTATTTTCAAATTTACATAATTACCTCAAACTTTTATCATTTTTGCAATTTAGTCCCTTTACTCGAAATTCACCAAATTAACCAATTTTCTCAAGTCAATATTTTATCCAAATATAATATTCCCTCAAACAGCCCCCCAAAAAACATAAAATTCACTATCAAATCCTAATATTTTGACATTTTCACAATTTAATCCTAAAATCAAAATTTAACAAAAATCACTTTACAAAAACGTCACACAACACAATCAAAGCTCAAATACATGATATTCAACAAAAACATTCAATATTCAACAATGGAAACTTCAAAAATTTTTAACATAATCAGAAATGAAGGTACATGCTAGCTGGACCAAGTTGTAATGATCTCAAAAACATAAAAATTATAAAAAACGGGTATAAAATTCACTTACATGCATGAAGATAAAGAACCGAAATGTGAAGCTCTCCCCCAAATTTTGAATTCGGCCAAGATGAAGAAAATGAATAGAAATTGTTTTGTTTTTCTATTTGTTTTTAACTAATTTCAAGTTATTTACCATTTTGCCATTAATACTTAATATTTTTAATTTTGTCACTTATTTAACCGTCCCACTAATTTAGTTAGGGCTAATTTACCATTTAAGTCTCTCTTCAATTAACTTTCAAGCTATTTAATTAACTAAATGCATTAATTATCATGTTTTTTGTCTTTTTCAATTTAGTCCTTTTTCCTTAATTAACTATCTAAACGTTAAAATTTCTAAAACAAATTTTAATACGACTCTAATGACTCTATAAATATTCTAAAAATAATATTTACGAGTTGATACGATAAAAATTTGTGATCCTGAAACCACTGTTCCGTCTCCACTAAAAATCAGACCGATACATTATTAATTTTTAATATTCATTTCGAAATAAAACAAAAATAGAAGGAGAAAAAATTTGATGAATGGCGGGAAAAATACCGATACAGATTTATTTAATTTTTAAAAGAAATTTGATTTTCAAAATTTTTTTTTCTTCGCCTGGGTGTCTCGTTTGTCTCGGATTAGGATATTGCAAAAATAATCGGCTCTGTCTTAAGATTGTTAGACAAAATAGGTTAGCGAACAAAATAAATTAAATTTGGACTTGCACCCCTTGTGCATGAAGCAAGGTTACAAACATAGTTATTCAATTACCCTTGAAGAGGGTTCACATATCACACTTTGAGATTTAACCAATGTGAGGATCTAAGCCTTTACTTTTTCTCAACAATATTTCTAAGTAGTTTACTTTGCGCATCATTTTCTCATTCATCACTCAACCATTTTGAGCATTTGATATACCGTTGTAAATGTCTCATGGAGTAGAATATGAAACCATAATTTTATGATTCAACTCTTCACCTTTACCTAATGAGAATATGCCTCAAAGATCTCATAAAAACAATTTTTCCAACATCCCTTTAACACCCTTAGTAGCTTCAAAGAGTCTTGCCAAACACAACCAAAGTGAGCATCAAATCAGAATTACATCTTCCTCCATATTGCCTCCAAGTAAAAATATCCAAAATCTGGAAGATTTCGTTGTCCAAACCTCTATTTTAGAGTAATTATAAATGTAATTTACCCTAAAAACTTTAGAGAAATTTATAATATCTCCCATAACCAGAAAGGTACAGTAGTGGTCCTAGAAGGCCGACAATCAGATAAATAGAAAAACAGTGGGTCATGAAAGGGACAATGGAGGCAACATAAGAACAACCTTAGGAGGAGGGATGGCCTTGAACAACATAAGAAATTGATTTTACGTGTTTATTGTATTATAATTAAAATATTTCAGCAATGAAATGATTCAAACCATAATAATAAGCTCCAAATGTTTTTGTGATATTTTAGCTACTAATTAAATGAATATAGCTATCTATTTTATAGTTGTAAGACTTAGTTTTATGTTATTGAAATATTAGTAGAAGAGTAAATATGAATTAAAGAATTTAAATCATACTATAAAATGCATTTTAACATGGATGGAAGTATGTAATTTTATGGCATAATTGTAAAAAAATCCCTCAACATTTGGGGGCTTTTGGTTTTGTGGCCTTAACCTTTTTATTTTTTATTGACCCCCTCAATATTACGATTTTTTCAGAAATCAGCCCACTTTTAACAGTCAACTCATGTTGACCGTTAATCAAACTGTAGGTCAACATAGTAGCCCATGTGGCATGCCACATAAGCGCACGACGTCATATAGGACGTCATCTATTTAACTTTTTTTTTTTCATTTTGTTTCCATTTTCTTTCTTCTTCCCTCTTTCTCTCTTCCCCTCTAACTGTTGATTGCAACTATGGATTTTTTTTTATTAGGTTTTGACTGATTGACTTTGTGTTCATCTCTGATTCTTTTGTGGGTTTCCTCATTTTTAAAAACCCAATTTCAAAAACTAAACAAAACTCAAAATAAACCAACAAAATAAACAAAACTTGATCACTAAATAATTGAAAACCCAGTAACAGAAACTAAATAGATTTTGATGGCAATAAATGAATTAGAGAGAGAGAAAAAAAGAAGCTTACACGTGAAGGTTGAATAGGGTTTAGCTTTGCTTGAACCCAAAATTAAAGAAGTAACTAGTTGTGTTTTGAAGAAGAAAAATGGTGTTTGGCAAGACAGAAAATAAGAGAAGAAAATGGCAACCGACAGTGGGAGAAAAAAACAATGATTTTAAGTTGAAAGTGTGGTGTGGGACACAAAAGCATGATCATAATCATGGTAATGGAGAATCTTGTGGATGAAATGAGCCAACCATATGTTTTGAAGAAGAAAAATGGTGTTTGGCAAAAGAGAAAATGAGAGGAAAAAAAAATGACAGTCAACAGTGGGGGAAAAAAAAACGATTATTTTAAGTTGAAAGTGTGGTGTGGGTTTACAAAAATTGCACAAAAGCATGATTATAATCATGGTAATGGATATTCTTGTAGATGAAATGAGCCAACCATATATTTTGAAGAAGAAAAATGGTGTTTGGCAAGAGAGAAAATGAGAAAAAAAAAATGGCAACAACCATGTGTTTTGAAGAAAAAAAGTGGTGTTTGGCAAGAGAGAAAATGAGAGTAAAAATTTTGTTAAATAGATGACGTCATCTATGATGTTGTGCGCTTATGTGGCATGCCACATGGGCTACTATGTTGACCTACGGTTTGATTAACGGTCAACTCAAGTTTACAGTTAAAAGTGGGCTGATTTCTGAAAAAATCGTAACGTTGAGGGTGTCAATCAAAAAATAAAAAAGTTAAGGGCACAAAACCAAAAGCCCCCAAACATTGAGGGTTTTTTTTTGCAATTATGCCTAATTTTATATTTAGTGAAATAACTTTCTAATATTTAAATTTTACTAATAAAAATAAATTAATACGTTACTATTAATACTGATATAATCAACAATAATTGATGTTTTTATTAATTAAGAATACTCTCTAAACCCTTCTTGTTTTTAATTTATTAGTAGTTTCTAATATTAAGTGTTGCACAATTATTTTTATTGATAAAACGTTATTATATTTAAATATTGAAAATGGTTCTTAAAATATTCAATGAGTAAACCTTGAGTTATCTATTCGAAACAACCTTTTTTATTTAATGATTTTTTTATTTTAATATTATAAGTGGCTTAATAATATTTTTGCTTTGATGTAATTATATCTTAAGTAATTTTTAATATATTGTTAATATAAATAATTATATGTTTTTTAGTTTAAAAATTATATTAATAATGTGGGTTAATGTACTATTTGCCCCTCAAAGTTGCACTCAATTATCACTTTGGTACCTAAATTTTTTTTTATCAGTTTGGTACTTGAAGTTTCTAATCAATTATCTGTTTGCCCCAATTGTTAGCGACGTAAAAAAAGAAAGATGGCGTGGTGCACTCTCAACACGCCACATCACCCGATTCTTATTTTCCTGAAATAAATTTAAAAATTGAAAGAAATAGGAAAAATTCAAAAAAAAAATCTCAATTTTTTTAAAAAAATAAAAAATTTACTAAATCATATAAAATTTCCATAAATTTAAAAAATATTTACATTATTTTTTTAAAAAAAACACATAAAATAAAAAAATGAAAATACAAAAAAAATCATCAATTTTTTTTTAACAAATTAGACCCTACGAGATTAATTCTTTCAACAACTCCAAACATCCAAAAATCAGTTAAAGGGTACAAATACAAGTCAAGAAAATATGAAGACATAAGAATTGAACATCCAAGCTCAAAGTAAAGCACTACAGTAAAACAGGTTTTTAGCGGTATTTTTAGTAGCGTTTGGACTAAAAACGCAACAAAAGGTATACATTAGTGGCGCTAATCGGAAAACACCGCAAAAGATTAGACCTATAGCGGCGTTTATGAGAAAAATGCCGCAAAAGGTCAAGCAGTAGTGATGTTTATGAGAAAAACGCCGCAAAATGTCAAGTAGCACATAAACGCCGCAAAACGTCAAGCATTAGTGGTGTTTTTATTGTTTTTGATAGAAATGCCGCAAAAAACATTTTATTTTAAACAAAACGGCTCCATTTTGCTCCCTATCTATTTATTATTTATCTAGTTTAATTATATTAATTAAAATACAATTTATTTTAATTAAATATTTAAATCTTCAGAAAAAATTAATGACACGTAGAAAAAATTTGAAAGTAAAAACATAGAAAAATATATGTTAAAAATGAAAAAAATTAAAATACTATTATTTAAAATAATTTTAAAGTTTTTTTGGTATATGACTGATTGTTTTTTAATTTATATATTAAATAATTTCTTATATAATTGTAAAAGAGATAATATTAATTTGGATATATTAAAATTATCATTATAGTTTAAATTATTTAAGAGATAATAGATAAACTTTATACATATTAAAATTAAAAAAATTGCTAACCCATGCATATCTAGAGAAACAAAATTAATTAGTAAATTGAAAATGTTATTTAAATTTCCTAAAATATTGAAAGAATATATAATATTCAAATTTTATCTAATTAATTTAGGGTTTAACGTTTATGACTTGGGATTTAGGGTTGATGGTTTATGAGTTAGGGTTTATTATTTTAGGTTTAGGGTTTTGAGTTTAGGGCTTAAGTTTAGTGTTTAGAGTTTAGGGTTTAGGTTTTAGGGAAGATCAAATGAAGACGGGAGTGAAAGAGAGGCCAATACTACTAAAGAACGGTTTGGTCAGTGAAGCATTTAACCGATGTCAACCGAAATTGAGCTATTTTTAATCAAAATTTTTTCACCCTTATTTGTAGGGTTCTTAAAATGTCATATGTCTGTGCTCGTGTTAAAAACAAGTTTCATCTGTGCTCGTGTTAAAAACAAGTTTCAGACATGAATAATTCAAGTAAAATAAAGAGTCAAAGGAATATAATTAACCTTTCTATTAACCAACCATGAACTTCTTTCAGATTGATTTGATTCTTTTGATTTGTTCGATTCTATCGTAACATCATAAGCTCTGTCTTCTTTAATAAAAAACTACGTATTCTTCATCAGGAAGACATATCCAGCTCGAGTTTTCGTATTATTTAAAATTATATTCGTACACCATTATAAATTTTACAAATTAGATATATTGTTTGGAACAAAACAAACGTGATTTAAAGGAATTTAAGAAATAATTAAACCTTTCAAATATAGAAACGATGAATAAAATTGGATTTAATCTTTAAATATTTATTAGTATCAAAGGCAATAGCGGCATTTTTCTCATAAACGCCGCAAATGGTAAGCAATAGCGGCGTTTTTATCGCAAAAAATTATTTTGTTTTAATCAAAATGGCGCCATTTTATTGGCTTTTTAAGTGGCGTTTTCGGTAAAACGCCGTAATATGTTAGGCTTTAGCAACACTAGGGGAAAAAACGCTGCAAAAAATCATTTTGTTTTAATCAAAATGGCGTCCTTTTAGTGGCATTTTAGTTAAAACGCCACAATAGGTCGGGCTTTAGTGGCGCTAGGGGAAAAAATGCCGCAAAAGTTTATTTTGTTTTAGACAAAACGATGTCGTTTTGCTCTCCTTAATGTTTTCCCAACCCATATACCCAAAAAACCTTAATTTTCCCCTAAAAGTTTCCCCCAAACCCTAAATTTTCCCCAAGGCAAAATCCCAACCCATCTCTCTATCGCCAGATCCGACCATCTGTTGCCTCACCGTTGACCGGACCATTTGCTGCATTGCGGTCACACTTCTCCGCCGCAACCAATCGGTAAGTTTTTTCCCTTATACTTGTTTCGATTCTTTCTTCCATCTATCAATCGATTCAGTTTGACAAAAGCAAAAATCAAGTGTCCCTGCTTTCCTTTATACTTTTCAAGTTTAATGGTGTTATTAGATTGGTAATGAAATTTTCAATTAATCAAAATCATCTTTCCATCGTTCGTAACTATTTTGAAATGGATTTGGGAAGATTTTGGATTGGGCAACAAGTTTTGGGGTTGTTTTCCTGCTCATCAATTTAGTTTTATTTAATTTATTTCATGCTTTCATGCTTCTGGTAACCGGAGCTTTGACGAAATCATATTAACGTAATAGCTAATTTATATTAGCCAAAAAGAAAAATGATTTAATTAATCAAATCAAGTCACTTCCTACAGTAAATTTGGTGGTGTTAGGTGAGATTGGGTGATTGATTAGTCAAGTAGGCTTAATTCTCCAAATTTAATAACCCCTTCAATGAATCTGTGTCTACATACAATTTCAACTTTAGCTGCTGGTTTATTTGCATTATTTGCATTAGACCTTTCGATGTTAAAATTTACCATTAAAAAATGGCAAAATCATGTATAGCATACATTCTTTATTTCCTTGGTCACTCTTTCCAAAACAATCCAGGCCAGCCATTCCTTATTCATCCATGCGAATCACACATCTCAGTCCCTCACCTGCTAGCATCAACTCAAATGCCTTGTTGATCTCTGAAAAGAGCACAGTGATGAATTTATCTAGATGAAATTTCTGCAACATCAAAGATATTGTTTAGGTAAAATTTTACTCTCCCTTATTAATATGTTACTAAAATATTGCTGTTAAATTTATAATCATATTTTAAACAATAATTTTAATTTGGTAGGATTCTATAACATATTTGTAATTTTATAAATATTTTGCTAGTACTCCTGTACTTAATTTGATCAATTTAAATGTATTCTTTAAATTGGTCAATTTTAGCTCCAATAATTTGCAAAATTTGAAACTTTAGTCTCGACTAAATGATAGTAGTTAAATCTGTTTGGAATTTTATTTTGCTATTAGTCTTGTATTATGCGTAAAGTTATAGATTTAATTACTAAATTTTCTTTCAAATATTGGATCATTTTACTTACTTTAGTTTTGCCATCCAGCTTTCTGCCATCCTTTTCTGTTATCTGCCATCCAGTTTGCTTAGCTTCAATTTGTTATATTTGTAAAATAAATCTAAAATAAAACTTAATAAACCAAGATCTATCATGTCAAATCGTCAAGAATAAATCAAGAACAAAACTAGATGCGGAAGCGTACCTGAATCCATGAATTTCTTGAAGTTTTACCGGATCTTGGGGATTTGATCTTCCAAATTAGCACACAAGATATTTAGAGAATATCTGCTCTCTCTTTCCTAATGATGGGATATTAGGAAAGATGTCTTGTGTATAATTTGGGGACCATAATCCTAATATTTATAACCTTGGTATATTAGTTCTAATCAAATTCTAATTAGCCCATCATTAATCAGAATTTGATTAGAATTCAATTACTAGAGTATCTACACATATTTGACCCATACTTTATTTAATAATTAAAGCCCAATAAAATTTTGACCAAATTAGATCATTTTTAATTTGGGCTAACATATCATGATAGTAAATAGTAACATGTAATTACCCTTATTATATATGTGATGTCCATATTTTCCAACAATCTCCCACTTGGACCACATATATATACTAATTACTCTATAACTACATGTATTATATAATCTTATGAGCTCAAAATTTTACTATCATATCCAAAAGGTATTCCGAACAATCTCATCCATTAATTATGTTAACATAGAACCAAGGCAACTTTCGTTACATATATCGTAACTAAATCCATCCATGATCACGTATATTAACACAACCAAATGACATTGATCAAGTATGGATGTGTAGCATGGAAATTACATGCAATATGATCTAAACATGTCCATTTCCAACTGGTCCTCTTTAAACTTAAGTGAGGTTAGTACCAAAATAATAAACATAATGAATAAACAGAATAATTTATTTCTGATCAGAAAATAACCAAATACATAAGTGTTTGAAAACAAATATAAAACAAATCAAATATAAACTCCCACTAAACCATGATATCCTCAAACAAAGTAACACCCATATGAGCAGTGTGCTCATGAAAGACCTTGGGTGGTAAAACTTTTGTGAGCAGATCTGCTATCATGGAGTTTTTCCCAATGTGCTCTATGGATATTTGACCATTTTGTACTCTTTCTTTTACAACTAGGAAATTTATGTCAATATGCTTTGACTTAGATGAACTTCTGTTGTTATTGGAATACAGCACTGCTGACTTATTGTCACAAAATAATTTGAGTGGTCTTTCTACATTCTCCAAAATGCGCAACCCTGTGACAAAGTTCTGCAACCATATTCCATGTTTTGATGCCTCATAGCATGCTACAAACTCTACTGTCATAGTGGATGTAACATCCTTAAATCGGGGTCTTTGCATTTTTGTGTGTTTGCATGTGATAGGATGATTGTTGTGCTAGTTTAGGGTGTTTTGGGGTCCAGGCATGAGCTTGGGGTAGGCATGAGCCATAGCAAAAATTTTTGTTTTGAGTACTTAGAAGGGAGAGCTGAGTGAGTTAGGTGATAAGAGAAATTATTGGAGTGTTTTGACACAAGAGTACCAGTGGTAAAGTGGCAAGGGAGGCGCAACTTAAGCACAAGGGAAGTGACGCCACAGGAGTGTGAGAGAGCCTTGGTTTGAATCATGAGATCCCTTCTCGCTTATTCTTTTTGGCCTTGGGATCTCGGGAGGAGTTGTGCTCAGGATGGACTGTGATGGATAGATGTTGAAGGAGTCAACACATTCGAATGATTGAAGGAGAGAAAATTTGGGAGTTTGAAGTATTCAAACTGGTTTGAACGAGGGGTCTAGAGAAAAACAAGGAGAAAAAGAAGGGATTGAGAAGAGGGTGTGTTTAACTGAATTTTTGAAGTGCTTTGGGTAAGAGGAGTATTCGGTTTTGAGGTGCTAGCTAGGGAGGTGGCCGAATGTGATATAGGCCTTGGTGGGGTGTGGCATTCGGCTAGTTGGAAGCATTTAGGGTCTCACCCTTTTTATTTTTTTTCTCTTCTTTTCTTGTGGTGCCGAATTAAACCGCTCCCGCATCTCTCATTCTGCATTCGTGTTTTCTTCTTTTCTCTCAAAGCCAAAAGTCAAATTACCTTTACTCTTTTTTTTCTCCATTTTTGTTCCAAGACCGAAATCAACACTCCTTCCCCCTCATTTGACTTCTCTTCTTCCCTCAATCCCTCTCTTGTGCCGAAAATCACTTGGTATTTTAACTCCTCTCTTATCTTTTGAACATAGCCGAACATTAGAGGATCATTTGGGGCCTAAACCTTTACTCTTCTTTGCCGTATCCACTCCATCCATTTTTGCTTCATTTTTCTTTTCCATCTTTTCCCAAAGCCGAATCATCATTCATCTCTTTTCTCCATCTAGATATTATTCTCGGAACATCTTGTTAGCCAAAACCCCTCGTGGATTCTCATCTCTTCTCCTTGTTGAGGTAGCCGAATCTTTCTACCCCATCTTCTTCTCTTGTTTACAAAAGCCGAATCACCCCTCCCTTTTCTTGTGATTTCTTTTCCGTTCTCTTCTTTTGGATCCATAGCCGAATCATTTTGGGGACTGGTAAGATCTCTGTCATTCTGATATTTCTTTCCTTCTCATCGTCGCTTTAAATCGAACTGTTTCCTGTCCATTTTAATGGTTGTTCTCTTCTTCTCCTTGAAGCCGGATATCTTCTGTAGTAATTGGTTTGCCGAACCTTCTTCTCTTTTGGGCTACTACCGAATTTTCTTAAGTGCCAGACGAATCCCTTGTGCTAAGGTTAGTAGCAATTTCCTCTAGATCTATATCTCTTCCTTTCGGGATTTCATGACCAAAGCCGAATGACTATTTGTTTAATAGTATGATGTTTGGCTGATTATAGGAAGAGGGTGGCGCCTATGTTTGGCTTCTCGGGATTTGTTCGGTTTGTGGAAGTAGATCTCGATCTTTGGAATTCGTCGATCTAGGTAAGGGCCTTCACTTTATGTGGTGTACTAATCTCTTAGATACGATTTCATTGCTTTAACCCGATTTAGTGACCAAAGGTATTATGGACCCTAATGTCAGCCAAGTGTTAGGTGGGGTTAGATCTGAGACCCCAGCCCCTAAGTTCAAGAAGAGGGCCATATCTGCGGTTCGCAATTGGCCACCTGGGTGTGGACCAGCATCGGAGCATGAGAGTAGACAGATAGAAGTAGTGTTGATTAACGACAATGCTGACGTAGAAAGCGTAGTCTTCCGAGTAACCAGGTGTGTAACTCTTACACACTTCATTAGTTAATATGTTATCATGTATATTGTCAAGCCAGAATAACTTTAAAATCGGTGTGTTACCCTTGTCGGTAAAAGCGAGGACTCCGGGTAAGTCCACTATTGATTGGCTAACGTTAAACGTCTCGGTTAAAATTTGTATATGCCATGCCATGTGATTTTTGTATGTTAAGCATGATTATTATGCCATTAAAAGCATGTATATTAAAATGGGTATGTTAAGAAGAGGTGGAAGGCATGATTCTAGACTGTCACCAGTGGTTTTGACCACACAGTGGGTTGGCCCCGCTTTCTATATTATTATGTTGGCTAAGTCTCAGTGGTTTTGACTATCAGTGGTTTTGACCACCAGTGGTTTTGACCACATATTTCTATCTTTGTGACTCGTCTTAGTGGTTTGGTACCACAGTGGGTTGGCCCCACATGACGATATACGGAATTGTCACCAGTGGTTTTGACCTCAATGTGGGTTGGCCCCACATATATTATTTGTGACTACGGTCACCAGTGGTTTTGACCACCAGTGGTTTGGTACCACACGGGATAGATAAAGGAGTTCGGATGGTTAGGTTGTGGGTTGCATGACTTGCATATTGGCTTATGAAATTGTGTAAGGGCATTGATATTATCGGGATGGGGATTTATACACTGAGTCTCGGTGACTCACCCTTTCCTTTACATTTTGTAGATGATTCGTAGATCGTGGATGTAGAGCCGGGGCGGACTCGAGGTGGCCATGCGTATTTTTTTGGGTTTTGTTTTAAATTTTTATCTTGGTTTTACTTTGCTTTGAATTTGGTTTTCAGGTTGTAATAAGGCCATTAGGTTTTGATTTCGGGATTATTTATCTGCTTTGAATTTTCATTATATCCTGCTTAAGTTAAACAAAACGGCATGTCTAATAAATCTATTAATGAATGTTTTCTAAACTTTCTACAAAGTATTGGGTTTTGTAAACTTTAGCATCGGGTAACAGCAAACAAGTGATGACAACAAGCTAACTCAATTTCTTTCCAAACTAAGTTTACTTTAAGACCAAATACGAAACGACTTTTAGCTTTATTACTTAAACTCATACGGGTTTTCATAAAATCAATAGCTTTCCTAAAATAAGAGACAACAAACGGGTTTTCCCGAAATTGTTCTTCTTTTGTCCAAACATCAAACGACAAAATGATTTCAATATCGTTTCTTCACAAAGTCAAACCAACAACTTGTTTTTTTTCAAAAAAATGTCTTTCCTGTGACATGCCGGATTCGGTCGTAGCGTGTTGATCGGGTTTGGGGTGTTACAATTTTGGTATCAGAGCCAAGTTCAAAAGCTCGGCTGTGGGCCCGAGGCCCAAAATGTTTTAATAAAGGGGTTCTGGAATGATTTTGATGGAAAGTGCTTGATTTGGAAAAGCATGGCACGGAGTCTCCGGCACCGATCCGTACAGGTAAGTACCCCTAACTACTATTTATATGATTGTGATGATGGTGATATGACTGATAGTAATAGGAAAATACTTTAGAGACTGAAACCTGTAGGATTGTGTGTACTTGCAAAAACAACCCCTGTAATAAATTGTTCATAAGACTGTGCTGTAATAGCGGTGGAATAAGTCTAACGCATAAAATTATTAAATCAGATTAAATCGTGAACGGTGGTCATGAGCACTCGAGGACGTGGGCGTAATACGCGTGGACGTGGTAGAGGTAGGATGACTGTGTCGGAACCGGTAGGGTCTGGCCACGGATCGGAGGATGAGGTACTACCGCCGCCAATTGTGGGCGCGAAATTTCAGGATCAGACGAGTGGGGATGACACAGTGTCACAGGCGATGCTGCAGGTTCTGGAGAGAGTCGCGGGTGCAGGCGTCGGAACGGGAGCTTAGAAATCTGTGTCCAATCGACTCCGGGCTAATGGAGCAGAGGTACTCAGGGGTGCATCCGGTGTGGCTCCCAATACAGCTGAGTATTGGCTGAAGGCGACAGAACGTATCATGGATGATTTAGACTTTTTGGTTGAGGAGAAGCTGAAGGGGGATAGTGTCTCTTCTCCGAGATGAGTCTTATCAGTGGTGGCTCACGGTCAGGGATGGAGCAATGGCCGATGACATCACTTGGGATTTCTTTAAGGAAGCTTATTAGAGGAAGTACGTCGGGGCTAGTTACATTAATGCACAGCGCAAGGCGTTCTTGAATTTGGTTCAGGGGAGTAAGTCAGTATCGGAGTATGAGGCAGAGTTTCTTTGGTTAAGTCGTTATGCTTGGGGTATTGTGGCTACGGAACACGAGCGTTGTGTCAGGTTTAAAGACGGGTTGAGGGATGAGCTGCGAATGTTGATTGCTCCACAGCAGGAGAGAAAATTTGAGGTGTTGGTAGAGGAGGCCAAGATTGCTGAGGAAGTGAAACAGTTGGTGAGACAGAACCAGGATAGGAATTGGACTAAGAGGAGTTCTGGGTCATCAGGGTCTGCCAGGAATTCGCAGAAAATGGCTAGATATGGTGGGCCGAATCAAGCTGCAAGATCTGCTACTACTACTCAGGCCGCCACGGTGTGCTCGGTGTGGGAAGTCTCATTCGGATGAGTGTTGAACTGGAAACAGAGGGTGCTTCGAGTGTGGGTCAATGGGGCACCAAGTAAGGGATTGTCCGCAGAGGTCACCGAGATCCGGTCGAGGTTAAGGCCGCATACGATTCGGGAGAGGATGGTCGGCAACCTAGCGGGGTCGCGGTTCGGGCGAGGAGGTAATGGTTCTGGACAAGGCCGTGGAGCACCGGGTAGAGGTCTTTGGGAGCTCGAGAGGCAAGACGGCCCTTGGTTGGTCTATCATGCGGCGAGGAGCGAGAGGGAGGCGGCGCAGCGGATGTCATAACTGTGACGTTCTTAATTTTTAGGCGCCTTTCTTGCTTTGTGGATGTTGGTTCGACGCGACTCCTATGTTGCTAGTAGTATAGTGGGAACTATGAACCTAGCCTATGAGATTTCTTCTAGGGAGATGACAGTAATTAGCCCTCTAGGTCACTCTGTAGAAGTAAACAAACTGTATAAGGATGTACCCCTAGAACTACAAGGGGTAGTGTTTTTGGCCGATATAATGGAACTTCCATTCAGGGAGTTCGATTTGATCCTAGGGATGGACTGGCTAGTGAAGTACCAGGCAAGTTTGGACTACACAGCTAAGCGCATAGTTTTGAGAACTGTTGAGGGTGAAGAGGAGGTGATGATAGGTAATAGAAGAGATTATCTATCCAATGTTGTAACCGCGCTAAAGGCCGAGAAAATGGTGCGGAAGGGTTGTGAGGCGTTCGTGGTTCATGTTTGTGCATTGGAAGCCAAGGAATCAACTGTACAGAACGTCCAAACGGTGAAGGAATTTACCAATGTATTCCCAGAAGAACTCCAGGGTCTGCCATTAGATCTGTTACCCGAAACTGTGCCATTGTCTATTGCTCCATATAGGATGGCGCCGAAAGAGTTAGTGGAACTGAAAGCGCAAATTCAGGAATTGTTAGACCGAGGTTTTATTCGGCCAAGTGTATCACCTTGGGAAGCGCTTGTGCTTTTTGTAAAAAAAAAGACGGTACAATACGGATGTGTATAGATTACCGTTAGCTCAATAAGTAGACCATTAAGAATAAGTACCCGTTGCCAAGGATAGACGATCTGTTCGATCAACTTAAGGGTGCATCAGTCTTTTCTAAGATTGATTTAAGGTCGGGGTATCATCAGCTTAAGGTAAAGGAGGCCGATATATATAAGACATCATTTCGCACTCGACATGGGTACTATGAGTTCTTGCTAATGCCGTTTGGGTTGACCAACGCACCGGTAACATTCGTGGACATGATGAATTGGGTTTTTCAGCTGTATTTGGACCGGTTCATCATAGTGTTTATAGACGACATATTGGTGTACTCGAAATCTGAGGGGGAGCATGATACGCATCTGCGTGTGATTTTACAGATTCTGAGGGAGAAGCAACTATTCGTAAAGTTTAGCAAGTGCGAGTTCTGGCTTAAGGAAGTAACCTTCTTGGGTCATGTGGTGTCAGCTGAGGGGATTAGAGTGAACACTTGAAAGATTGAGGCGGTATTGGACTGGAAACCACCTAAGTCTATAGCAGAGATTCAGAGTTTTCTGGGTTTGGCAGGATATTACAGAAGACTTGTGGAAGGGTTCTCTTTCATTGCATCGTTGTTGACCAAGTTGCTGAGGAAAGGGGTTCCATTTGTGTGGCCAGATAAGCAAGGGAGGTGCCACTTAAGCACAAGGGAAGTGACGCCACAGGAGTATGAGAGAGCCTTGGTTCTAGCTGTGGAGATCCCTTTCTACTTATTCTTTTTGACGCCAGGACTGGGAGGAGTTGTGCTTAGGATGGACTGTGATGGATAGGTGTTGAAAGAGTCAACACATTAGAATGATTGAAGGAGAGAAAATTTGGGAGTATGAAGTATTCAAACTCGTTTGAACGAGGGGTCTAGAGAAAAATATGGAGAAAAAAAAGGGATTGAGAAGGGGGTGTGTTTAACCGAATTTTTGAAGTGGTCTGGGCAAGGGGAGTATTTGGTTTTGATGTGCTAGCTAGGGAGGTGGCCGAATGTGATATAGGCTTTGGTGGGGTGTGGCATTCGGCAAGTTGGAAGAAAAGGGCTAGATATAGTGGGCCGAATCAAGCTGCAAGGTCTGCTGCTACTACTCAGTGGCCGCCACGGTGTGCTCGGTGTGGGAAGTCTCATTCGGGTGAGTGTTGGACTGGAAACAGAGGGTGCTTCGAGTGTGGGTCAATGGGGCACCAAGTAAAGGATTGTCCGCAAAGGTCAGCCAGATCCATCGAGGTCAAGGCCGCATACGATTCGGGAGGATGGTCAGCAACCACAGCGGGGTCGCAGTTCGGCCAGGGGAGGTAATGGTTCTGGACAAGGCCGGGGAGCACGGGGCAAAGGTGCTGGGAGCTCAGAGACAAGACAGCCTGGGTTGGTCTATGCAGCGAGGCGTCGAGAGGAGGGCGACGCACCGAATGTCATAACCGATACGTTCTTAATTTTTAGACTGCCTTTTACTGCTTTGATAGATGTTGGTTCGACGCACTCCTATGTTGCTAGTAGTATAGTGGGAACCATGAACCTAGCCTATGAGATTTCTTCTAGGGAGATGACAGTAATTAGCCCTCTAGGTCACTCTGTAGAAGTAAACAAACTGTATAAGGATGTACACCTAGAACTACAAGGGGTAGTGTTTTTGCCGATCTGATGGAACTTCTATTCAGGGAGTTCGATTTGATCCTAGGGATAGACTGGCTAGTGAAGTACCAGGCAAGTTTGGACTGCGCAGCTAAGCGCATGGTTTTGAGAACTGTTGAGGGTGAAGAGGAGGTGATGATAGGTAATAGAAGAGATTATTTATCCAATGTTGTAACCGCGCTGAAGGCCGAGAAAATGGTGAGGAAGGGTTGTGAGGCATTCGTGGTTCATGTTTGTGCATTGGAGGCCAAGGAATCAACTCTAGGGAATGTCCAAACGGTGAAGGAATTTACCGATGTATTCCCAGAAGAACTCCCGGGTCTACCTTTGGACCGTGAAGTTGAGTTCGGTATAAATCTGTTACCCGAAACTGCGCCATTGTCTATTGCTCCATATAGGATGGTGCCGAAAGAGTTAGTGGAACTGAAAGCGCAGATTCAGGAATTGTTAGACTGAGGTTTTATTTGGCCTAGTGTATCACCTTGGGAAGCGCTTGTGCTTTTTGTTAAAAAGAAAGACGGTACAATACGGATGTGTATAGATTACCGTTAACTGAATAAGTTGACCATTAAGAATAAGTACCCGTTGCCAAGGATAGACGATCTGTTCGATCAACTTAAGGGTGCATCAGTCTTCTTTAAGATTGATTTAAGGTTGGGGTATCATCAGCTTAAGGTAAAGGAGGCCGATATCCATAAGACATCGTTTCGCACTCGATATGGGTACTACGAGTTCTTGGTAATGCCGTTTGGGTTGACCAACGCACCGGCAGCATTCGTGGACATGATGAATCGGGTTTTTTAGCCGTATTTGGACCCGTTCATCATAATGTTTATAGATGACATATTGGTGTACTCGAAATCTGAGGGGGAGCATGATACACATCTGCGTGTGGTTTTGCAGATTCTGAGGGAGAAGCAACTATTCGCAAAGTTTAGCAAGTGCGAGTTCTCGCTTAAGGAAGTAACCTTCTTGGGTCATGTGGTGTCAGTTGAGGGGATTAGAGTGGACACTCGGAAGATTGAGGCGGTATTGGACTGGAAACCTCCTAAGTCTGTAGCAGAGATTCAGAGTTTTCTGGGTTTGGTAGGATATTACAGAAGACTTGTGGAAGGGTTCTCCTTGATTGCATCGTTGTTGACCAAGTTGCTGAGGAAAGGGGTTCCATTTGTATGGTCAGATAAGTAATAGGAAAGTTTTGACAAGTTGAAAGGATTCTGACAGAAGCTCCAATTTTGATTCAGCCTGAGGCAGAGAAAAAATTTACGGTCTACTGTGATGCGTTGCATACTGGTTTAGGATGTGTGTTGATGCAAAAGGGGAAAGTAGTGGCATATGCATCTCGATAGTTGAGACCTCACAAAGTGAATTACCCGACGCATGATCTGGAGTTTGCTGCAGTGGTTTTCGCTCTAAAAATTTGGAGGCATTACTTATATTTGGATAAGTCGATCATATATACGGACCACAAGAGTTTGAAGTATCTCTTGCTCAGAAGGAATTGAATTTGAGGCAGCGAAGGTGGATCGAGTTGTTGAAGGACTACGACTGCTCGATTGAATACCATCCGGGTAAGGCTAACGTAGTGGCTGACGCGTTGAGCCGCAAGGTGGTAGCGGACCTGAGAGCAATGTTTGCCCACCTTAGTTTATATGATGACGGGAGTCTGTTAGCGGAATTACAGGTGAAGCCGGCTTGGGTAAGTCAGGTTAAAGAGAAACAGCTAGTGGATGAAGTCCTAAGTGCTTGATGTTTACAAGTGCAGAATGGTGGAATGGAGGGTTATAGCTTGAGCAGTGATGGGGTGTTGTGTTTCCAAGGGAAGGTTTGTATGCCGAAGGACGTTGAGTTAAGGCAGAGGATTCTTCAGGAAGCTCATACCAGCCCATATGTTATGCATCCTGGAGGTAGTAAGATGTACTAGGATTTGCGGGAACAATTCTGGTGGCCGGGTCTGAAGCGGGAAGTAACAGAATTTGTAAGTAAATGTCTGACGTGTCAGCAAGTTAAAGCTAAACATCAGTTACCATCGGATCTATTGCAGTCAGTAAAGATTCCATAGTGGAAGTGGGAAAGGATTACGATGGATTTTGTCAGTAGGCTACCCCTTACGCCCAGCAAGAAAGACTCGGTCTGGGTAATTGTTGATCGTTTAACAAAATTAGCTCATTTTATACTGACTCGGGTTGATTACTCACTCCAAAAGTTGGCTAAGTTGTACGTAGCGGAAATCGTGACACTGCATGGAGTGCCGATATCGATTATCTCAGGATCCCAGATTCACGATATGGTTTTGGAAAGTGTTGTATTAGGCATTAGGTAAAAGGTTGGATTTCAGCACGGCATTTCATCCGCAGTCAGATGGGCAGTCAGAAAGGGTAATCCAGATTTTAGAAGATATGCTGTGGGGTTGTGTTTTGGATTTCAGCGGTAGTTGGGATGAATATCTACCGTTGGTAGAGTTCACGTACAACAATAGTTATCAGGCGAGTATCCAGATGGCACCGTATGAAGTGTTATGTGGCCGGAAATGTCGTACCCTTAGGTGTTGGACGGAGTTGGGTGAACGTCGATTGTTGGGTCCAGAGTTGGTTACTGAAACAGAGGATAAGGTTAAGGTGATTCGAGCTCGTTTGAAGGAAGCTTCAGACAGGCAAAAATCTTATGTCGATCTTAAGCGGAGGAATATAGAGTTTGCAGTGGGTGAAAAGGTCTTTCTGAAAGTGTCGCCACGGAAGAAGGTGCTGATGTTTGGTCGGAAGGGCAAGCTGAGCCCTAGGTTCATTGGGTCGTATAAGGTGTTGAAGTGTGTAGGACCAGTAGCTTACCAGCTCGAGCTACCATCAGAATTGAGTCAGATTCACAACGTGTTCCATGTTTCCATGCTTAGGCGCTATCGTTCGGATCTGTCGCATGCTGTGCCAGTGGAAGAGATAGAAGTAAGCTCAGATTTGTCCTTTGAGGAGGAACCAGAACAGATTCTGGATCGGGATATCAAACTTTTGCGTAGGAAGTCAGTTCCTTTGGTAAAGGTGTTATGGGTGAACCATGGTACGGAAGAGGCCACGTAGGAACCAGAGGATGTGATGCGGTAGCAATACCCTCACCTATTTTGACCAGGTAATTTCGAGGCCGAAATTATTTTTTAAGGGGGTAGAACTGTAACATCCTTAAATCGGGGTCTTTGTATTTTTGTGTGTTTGCATGTGATAGGATGATTGTTGTGCTAATTTAGGGTATTTTGGGGTCCAGGTATGAGCTTGGGGTAGGCCTGAGCCATAGCAAAAATTTTTGTTTTGAGTACTTGGAAGGGAGAGCTGAGTGAGTTAGGTGATAAGAGAAATTATTGGAGTGTTTTGACACAAGAGTACCAGTGGTAAAGTGGCAAGGGAGGTGCCACTTAAGCACAAGGGAAGTGACGCCACAGGAGTATGAGAGAGCCTTGGTTCGAGCTGTGGAGATCCCTTTCTACTTATTTTTTTTGACGCCAGGACTGGGAGGAGTTGTGCTTAGGATGGACTGTGATGGATAGGTGTTGAAGGAGTCAACACATTCGAATCATTGAAGGAGAGAAAATTTGGGAGTATGAAGTATTCAAACTCGTTTGAACAAGGGGTCTAGAGAAAAATAAGGAGAAAAAGAAGGGATTGAGAAGGGGGTGTGTTTAACCGAATTTTTGAAGTGGTCTGGGCAAAGGGAGTATTCGGTTTTGAGGTGCTAGCTAGGGAGGTGGCCGAATGTGATATAGGCTTTGGTGGGGTGTGGCATTCGGCTAGTTGGAAGAATTTAGGGTCTCACCCTTTTTATTTTTTTCTCTTCTTTTCTTGTGGTGCCGAATTGAACTGCTCCTATATCTCTCATTCTGCATTCGTGTTTTCTTCTTTTCTCTCAAAGCCAAAAACCGAATTACCTCTACTCTTTTTTCCTCCATTTTTGTTCCAAGACCGAAATCAACACTCCTCCCCCCTCATTCGACTTCTCTTCTTCTCTCAATCCCTCTCTTGTGCCGAAAATCACTTGGTATTTCAACTCCTCTCTCATCTTTTGACCACAGCCGAACATTAGAGGATTATTTGGGGCCTAAACCTTTACTCTTTTTTGCCGTATCCACTCTATCCATTTTTGCTTCATTTTCCTTTTCCATCTTTTCCCAAAGCCGAATCATCACTCATCTCTTTTCTCCATCTAGATATTATTCTCGGAACATCTTGTTAGCCGAAACCCCTCGTGGATTCTCATCTCTTCTCCTTGTTGAGGTAGCCGAATCTTTCTACCCCATCTTCTTCTCTTGGTTACAAAAGCCGAATCACCCCTCCCTTTTCTTGTGATTTCTTTTTCGTTCTTTTCTTTTGTATCCATAGCCGAGTCATTTTGGGGACTGGTAGGATCTCTGTCGTTCTGATATTTTTTTCCTTCTCATCGTCACTTTAAATCGAATTGTTTCCTATCCATCTTGATGGTTGTTCTCTTCTTCTCCTTGAAGCCAGATATCATCTGTAGTAATTGGTTTGCTGAACCCTCTTCTCTTCTAAGCTACTACCGAATTTTCTTAAGTGCCAGACGAAACCCTTGTGTTAAGGTTAGTAGTGATTTCCTCTAGATCTATAGCTCTTCCTTTCGGGATTTCATGACCAAAGTCGAATGGCTATTTGTTTAATACTGTGATGCTTGGCCGATTATAGGAAGGGGGTGGCGCCTACGTTTGGCTTCTCGGGATTTGTTCAGTTTGTGGAAGTAGATCTCGATCTTCAGGATTCGTTGATCTAGGTAAGGGCCTTCACTTTATGTGGTGTACTAATCTCTTAGATACGATTTCATTGCTTTAACCCGATTTAGTGACCAAAGGTATTATGGACCCTAATGTTAGCCAAGCGTTAGGTGGGGTTAGATCTGAGACCCTAGCCCCTAAGTTCAAGAAGAGGGTCGTATCTGTGGTTCGCGATTGGCCATCTGGGTGTGGACCAACATCGGAGCATGAGAGTAGACAGATAGCAGTAGTGTCGATTAATGATAGTGCTAACGTAGAAAGTGTAGTCTTGCGAGTAACCAGGTGTGTAACTCTTACACACTTCATTAGTTAATATGTTTATCATGTATATTGTCAAGCCGGAATAACTTTGAAATCAGTGTGTTACCCTTGTGGGTAAGTCTACTATTGATTGGCTAATGTTAAACGCCACGGTTAAAATTTGTATATGCCATGCCATGTGATTTTTGTCTGTTAAGCATGATTATTATGCCATTAAAAGCATGTATATTAAAATGGGTATGTTGAGAGGAGGGGGAAGGCGTGATTCTAGACTGTCACCAGTGGTTTTGACCACACAGTGGGTTGGCCCCGCTTTCTATATTATTATTGTGACTAAGTCTCAGTGGTTTTGACCACCAGTGGTTTTGACCACATATTTCTATCTTTGTGACTTGTCCCAGTGGTTTGGTACCACAGTGGGTTGGCCCCACATGACGATATACGGGATTGTCACCAGTGGTTTTGACCACAATGTGGGTTGGCCCCACAAATATTATTTGTGACTACGGTCACTAGTGGTTTTGACCGCATAAATATTATTTGTGACTACGGTCACCAATGGTTTTGACCACCAATGGTTTGGTACCACACGGGGTAGATAAAGGAGTTCGGATGGTTAGGCTGTGGGCTGCATGACTTGCATATTGGCTTATGAAATTGTCTAAGGGCACTGATATTATCGAGATAGGGATTAATACACTGAGTCTCGGTGACTCACCCCTTCCTTTACATTTTGTAGATGATTCGTAGATCGTGGATGCGGAGCCAGGGCGGACTCGAGGTGGCCATGCGCATTTTTTTTCGGGTTTTGTTTTAAATTTTTGTCTTGGTTTTACTTTGCTTTGAATTTGGTTTTCATGTTGTAATAAGGCCATTAGGTTTTGATTTCGGGATTATTTATCTGCTTTGAATTTTCATTATATCCTGCTTAAGTTAAACAAAACAGCATGTGTAATAAATCTATTAATGAATGTTTTCTAAACTTTCTACAAAGTATTGGGTTTTCTAAACTTTACCATCGGGTAACAACAAACAAGTGATGACAACAAGCTAACTCAATTTCTTTCCAAACTAAGTTTACTTTAAGACCAAATACGAAATGGCTTTTAGCTTTATTACTTAAACTCATACGGGTTTTCATAAAATCAATAGCTTTCCTAAAATAAGAGACGACAAACGGTTTTTCCCGAAAATGTTCTTCTTTTGTCCAAATATCAAATGACAAAATGATTTCAATATCGTTTCTTCACAAAGTCAAACCAACAACTTGTTTTCTTCAAGAAAAAAGACGTCTTTCCTGTGACATACCGGATTCGATCGTAGAGTGTTGATTGGGTTTGGGGTGTTACAGTGGATGAAGCTACAAGTGTTTGTTTGACACTTTTCCAAGATATAGCTCCTCTAGCTAACATGTAAATATAGCCTGATGTTGATTTCGTACTATCTTGGCATCCAGCGAAATCAAAATCAGAATACCCTATGACCTCCAAAAGATCTGATCTCTTATAAGTAAGCATGTAATCTTTTGTTCTCTGAAGATATCTCATAACCCTTTTGGCTGCTATCCAATGGTCTATATAAGAGTTGCTTAAATATCTGCCTAACATCTCAACAATGAACGCAATGTCCAGACACGTACAAACTTGAGCATACATTAAACTCCCAACAGCTGATGCATAGGGAATCTTTTACATTTTCTAAATTTCAAGGTTACTTTTAGGGCATTGAGTAAGACTAAATTTGTCTCCTTTAGCGACAGAGGTGTCACCTAGTCTACAACTCTGCATGCCAAACCTTTTGAGTACTTTATCGATATAGCTCTTTTGTGATAATCCAAGAATACCTCGAGATCAATCTTGATGTATTGGAATTCCAAAAACAAAAGAGGCGTCCCCAAGATCTTTTATCTCAAAATGCTTAGATAAAAATCTCTTGGTTTCGTGCAATAAGCCTATATCATTAGCGGAAAGCAAAATGTCATCAACATAGAGAACCAGAAATATGTACTTACTCCCATTGAATTTGTGATACAGACAATCATCAACAATATTCATCTCAAAATCAAACGAAACAATTATTTAATGAAACTTGTGGTACCATTGACTGGAAGCTTGTTTGAGTCCATAGATGGATTTTGTCAATTTGCAAACCATATTCTTTGAGTCTTCCGACTTAAAATTTTTTGGTTGCACCATATAAATTGTTCTTCAATATCGCCACTAAGAAATGCAGTCTTAACATCCTACTGATGTAACTCAAGATCAAAATGAGCAACAAGCGCCATGATTATCCTGAACGAGTTTTTCGATGAAACTGGAGAGAAAGTCTCTGTAAAATCAATACCTTCTTTTTGAGTATATCCTTTAGCTACAAGACGCGCATTATACTTCTCCACATTACCATTTGCATCCCTCTTGATTTTAAATATCCATTTACAACCAATTGGTTTGGCACCTTTAGGTAATGGGACAAGTTCCCAAACTTTATTGCCTTGCATAGATTATACTCATCTTTTATGGCATCAATCCACTTTTGAGAATTAGAACTTTTCATGGTTGATTAGATTATATTTCATCATTCCATTATCATCCTCATGTTCTTAGAGAAATACAATATAATCATCTAGAATAGCGTTTCTTATTTCTCTTGTGGATGTTCTTAATGACACTTGTTCTTAAGGTTGTTGAGTTTGTTCTTCTAGAACAATTACCTCATTTTGAATTGGGAGTTGTTCAACATTTTCTTGTAGAGGTTCTAGATTCACTTCTTGATCAATGATAGCTATAAGAACCTGAACATCATCAAAAGTGATAGTAGGAATTGAGTTAGAATCCAATTCCTCCTCAAAAGCAATGTCTCTAACCTTATTTCTCACCCCAAACTCAACATCCTCAAAAAATGTTGTAGTTCCCGTCTCAAAAATATTTCTTATTATGGGATCATAAAATTTATAGCCCCTAGATCACTCAAAATAACCAATAAAGTAGCTGCTTACTGTTTTGGAGTCCAAATTCTTTTCATGTGGCCTATAAGGCCTTGCCTCACCTGGACATCCCCAAATATGAAAGTGCTTTAAACTAGGCTTTTGACCTGTCCAAAGCTCATAAGGTGTTTTTGCAACTACTTTACTGCGTACTCTATTCAGAATGTAAGCTATTGTCTTTAATGCTTCTCCTCAGAGGGACTCAAGTAAGGTAGAATGAGTAATCATACTCCTTACCATATCCTTAAGAGTTCTGTTTTGTCTTTCAGCTACACCATTCATACTAGGTGATCTTGGCATAGTGTACTGTGGGAAACACCGTATTTCTCTAAGAATTTTGCAAATGATCCTGGACATTATTCACCTGAGCCATCATATCTATCGTAGTACTCACCACCACGATCAGATCTGACGTTTTCAATCCTTTTGTTGAGTTGATTCTCAGCTTTATCTTTATAAGCTTTGAACATGTCCAAATACTGAAATTTCTCATGACTAAGATATAGGTACCCACAACGTGAGTAATGAATGTTCTGAAATATTGTTGACCATTCCAGGATGCCGTAGGGAATGGGCCAAAAATATATGTATGAATTAATTCTAAGATGTCTGAAGATCTGTTGGCACTCAATCTCTTGGTTTTGGTCTGTTTTCCCTTAATGCAATCGGCACAAACATCAATGTCTGTAAAGTCAAGAGACTCTAAAATACCATCAGACACAAGGTGTTCAACTCAAACTTTTGAGATATGACCTAAGCACCTATGCCATAATGATGCTGAATTTTCCTTATTTAATTTGCATTTAATACCACGTGATTCCACATGCAAGGTTTCATTATAGGATGCAACTATTTCTAGCAAATAAAGATTGTCATAAGTATTTAAATAACTAGTTCCAATAGCATTTGAATTTAAAGACAAATTAAATTGATTGTTTCCGAATGAACAATAATATCCAAATTTGTCCAATGAAGAAAAAGAAACTAAATTCCGTCTAAATGACGGTACAATAAAAGTGTCTTTTAAATCCAAATAAAAACCAGTTCCTAATAAAAACCTAAAATGCCCAATCATTTTCACTTCTACCGATTTTCCATCGTCCACAAAGATGTATTTTTCACCATCACTTGGCTTTCGGTAGCTTAGGCAACCCTACATAGAAACACTTATGTGAGTAGTAGCACCAGAATCTATCCACCAAGTGTTTCTAGGTACTGAAGCTAAATTAATCTCAGAACAGAGCAAATTAAGAATTATACCTTTTTTTGCACGCCAAGTATGATATTTGGTACAATCTTTCTTTGCACGCCAAGCATGATATATTGGCCAATTAGCACTTTCAGACTTATCACACTTCAACCTTTCTTCCTTGTGCACACAATGAGAAATGAGCTCATTTAAGGTCCATTTCTCTTTTTGATAGTTATAACTAATTTTAAATTGATTAAATTATGCAGGAAGCGATACCAAAACTATAGGAACAAGCAATTTCTCAGAAAGCTTGATCTTAAGTGCCTTAAGTCTTGAAGCAATATGGAACATCTCCATAATGTACTCCCTTCCGTTTCCTTGACCTTTATACTTCATAGACATTAAAGAAGTCAGAAGTGATGTCATCTCAGCCTTATCGTTTTTAGCAAAAGGTTTTTCAATTTTATCAAGGAAACCCTTGTCCTGAGTAATCTCTTCAGATTCTGTGCCCTTAAAGGCTTCTGGAATGTTGTGTTTCATGATCATTAGACTCATGCGATTTGAACGATCCCACCTCTCAAAATCCCTTTTAACATCAGGGGTGCTTTTTGCAGTAAGAGGTGCATGTTGTTCTTCTCTTAATGCAAGGTCTATGTCCATACAGCCAAGCACTATAAGTAAGTGTCTTTTCCATTCCTTAAAATTAGTCCGTTAAGTATGGGTATAGAATTTATATTAGTAGATATTGTGGCAGCAGAAGATGAATTAGCTGAATTAGAATAAAAACAAGCTTAAATTAATATTCATAAGTAAACAATAAATTCAAGATAATGGCTAATCCCATCTCAAGATACCAAACACAACATTAATATCAAGTCTTTGGATAGCAATACTAACAATAAGTTGTACTCTTGTTGTAGCAATCAAACAATGACAATAAATTATGTCAAACAATGAATTAATCTTTATACTAACTTATTGCTCACATAAAATACCTTATAATTGTCACACATTTATCACCACAGATGTCATTGAAATTCTGCCAAATATTAACTTACCTTTGGATCAATTAATAAACGCATGAATCACAAAAACATATAATCATCTTAATATTTCAAATGAACTAATCTACACAAAAGAGTTCACTTTGGCGGCATTTTGTTTCAACTAATTTATTTAAAATATTAAATATCCTTAATTAAAAGCTAAAATCTGAATTTATTTGTTTCAAAATATTTACCTTAATTTCATCTTTCAATCAAATTAAAAGATAATTATATATATGTTTATATAAATTTCCAAAACAACATGCATTTATTATATATGTATATAATCAATATATATATGAATTAAGTTATGCCTATTTATTGTTAACCTTTTTTTTAATCCATCGGAAAAAATAAAATAAAAGAAAAGGAAAACATTAATTTTTTTTATAAATTAAAAAAAAGTACTTTAATATATGCCTTCAAAGATCAATATATATCCGAAATATAAAACCCATAAAATTTTATGAATCAATCGTTTAAAGAAGAAACTTTAATCAATTCCCAATGATTTAACATGACGAGGCTCAGATGCCACTTGTTAGATTTGCAAAATAAATCTAAAATAAAACTTAAAAAACTAGGATCTATCATGTCAAATCATCAAGAATAAATCAAGAACAAATCAAGAACAAAACTAGATGCGGAAGCGTACCTGAATCCATGAATTTCTTGAAGTTTTACCGAATCTTGGGGATTTTGTAACACCCCAAACCCGGCATAGACATTATGACCGTATCTGGCAATGTTACATGATAGTGTTTTTGAAACCTCATTGTTACGATGAAAATATTCCATATTATTATCTTTAGTAAACCTTTGTTAGAACTTAGGAAGCCGTCTTTATTCATTTAAAACATTTGTTTGGAAACACCCCTCATTGCGGAAGCTTTAATAAATCAATCTAGATGATCATGCGTTTAGAAAATACTTTAATTTGTTTTTTTGAAAACCGAATTTCCTACGACCAGCAGGTATAAATCCATAAAGTAAAATAAATAAATAAAACCCAAATTTAAAACCAAAGTCCCAGAGGGTCCTTAAATTACAACCCAAATAATCAATAATAAACAAATCATTACTCATAAATTGAAAACCATGAAGTCCAAAAATTACTGTAGTCACTGTTGAGTCTTTCGTCGCACCGATTCGTTTAAGTCTAGGGATTACCTATGCACATTAAACAAAAAGGGTGAGTTTACATAAACTCAGTGTGTAATCCCGCAGAAACAAACAAACAATCAGTATTCACAGTGCACAGTTGAACAGTCTTGGGCCTAAGCTTTTATCAGTATCAGTGATAGTTTGGGCCTTAGCCCATCTCAGTAAAATGTAAAAAATACAGTAGGGCCTTAGCCCATCACAGTATAGTAGCAGTAACAGTTATGTACTAGCAAAATCCTACCCCACCAGCCTCTACACACCATCTCCGTCCAACCCTACACTCCATGTAAGGATAAAATCAACCCACCCATCCCTACACTCCAAGTAGTACCGAATACGGTACAATACAGTAGTTTGCAGTTGAGTTGCCAGTAAATTAGGCTTAAAGCCTTTCAGTACACTTCTTCCGAATAACAACCCCCAACCCAATGCAATGCAACACACAATGAATGACATGCTATTATGCAATTTCAATACATATATTCAGTTCAAATATTAACATGCCCAGTACATATATCATTCAGTCAATTTCACACATTTAGGGGTCTAAGTAGCGCTTACCGACCCTATAGTAGGTTCACAGTCGACTTGGGTGACCCGTGCAGCCTTAAAAACATTTCGATAAAAATGGGCCCACATGCCCATGTGATCTGCCTGTGTTGACCCACACGCCTATGTGGCCCACTCAGCTCAAATTGGCCTTGGCCATGTGATCCATTTTTAAAGTAACCCATGCTAGCTCAATACTCATATATGTTTTCACTATTTACTTATATGTTCTTTCAAAGCTGTCTACTTGAGTCATTATCACTAAATTATTTATATCTTGAGCTAAAAAATTTTAAATTAAGATCCGCTTGATGTTTTTGAAACTAGAACCAAATTCCTTTCTACCATAAAATTTTTAAAATTTATTTTTTACCAAATAAGTACAGTAAAATCTTTAAAGTTATCCCTATTCTACTTTTTGACAGCTTCATCCTTTCCTTACTAAAAATTATTTATCTCTTAATACGTAATTTAGATGATGTTTCTGTTTGTTTCTCTTAAAAATAGACTTATTAAGGATTTAAAAATAAAAATTTAAGCCCCTAATTATTTTTTTACAATATTTTGATGATTTTCCTAAGTCAGAACAAGGGAACCTGAAATCATTCTGACCTTGTCTCACAAAATTTATTAGAACTCATGATTTACAATTCCATTGCTTACACTGTTTCTTGCATGAAAGACTAGAATCAATAAAATTTAATTTCATATTTTATTCAATCTTTAACTCAATTTACACTATTTATGATGATTTTTCAAAATTAGACTACTACTGCTGTCCAAAACTATTTTAGTGCAAAATGTTGATTTCCTAGTTTTTAACACCCTATTTCCTTTCTCTACAAATTTCGCATCATTTTCTCTTATTTCTCGATAGCAAGCAATTTCGACTTTTTGATTTAATACCGTTTTTCTGCGTTTGAATGCACACACTGTATCGATTATTATTTGTGCAAAGTAACCCGAGCCTTCAAAAACCTATATTTGACCAATATATCCCTTAATTAATCACTTGATTCATCAGTCAAACCAAATATCCCCAACAGAAAACTCAAGAAATTAAACCAATGACGATTCGAAAACTTACCGCGACGAATCCGATAACCAGTCGTCTCGACACACTGGAATATCCGCTTAAAACTTTTGAATAGCACCTAAACGAGAAATACAATAACTAAGGGAAAGAATTCCACTTACCTAAACAAATGAAGTCAAAAGTTGCACCCAAAGAGATGAATCGCAAAAAAAAAAAAAATACAGAAACAAAAAGAGAAGGGAAAGAGAAGAAACAAGATTTGGCCAAAGGGGAACAAAAACCAATTCCCTATTAACCCACTAAAATACAACTACTCAGCAATCCAGTTTAATTTGAACTCCACCACGCCACACGCTTTAAACAAAAATTAGTTCCCCTGCTTGTGCAGAGACTCAAACATAGGACCTTTTACATACTAACATTCCGCTTAACCACCAGACTAGCAAGCCTATTCTGATATATTTTTACCAACAATAAAATAAAAGCCTACTGAATAAGAGCAAGGCCTAATTCATTCAGAATATGAAAATATGCCCAAGCGAAGGCTTGAACTTGGGACCTCCCAAACACTCCCAAAGCACATAACCAATAAAGCATATAGACATTGTGTGTCACACATACACGAAATCAAAAATTAAAATTTTGGGGCGTTACAGATTTGATCTTCCAAATTAGCACACAAGAAATTCAGAGAATATCTGCTCTCTCTTTCCTAATGATGGGATATTAGAAAAGATATCTTGTGTATAATTTGGGGACCATAACCCTAATATTTATAAAATTGGCATATTAGTTCTAATCAAATTCTAATTAGCCCATCATTAATCAGAATTTGATTAGAATTCAATTACTAGAGTATCTACAAATATTTGACCCATAATTTATTTAATAATTAAAGCCCAATAAAATTTTAACCAAATTAGATCACTTTTTATTAGGACTAACCTATCATAATAGTAAATAATAACATGTAATTACTCTTATTATATATGTAATGTCTATATTTTCCAACACAATCCACATTGTCTCAGGTAAGACAGTTTCCAATTTTTGCATGCTTTGCCATGAAATTATAAATATTTTAATCAGTGTCGATTAATACTCTCCACAAACATGCAAAAGTTTTGTTTTTTATTTCGCCATCATTTCTTACTGGCCAAAATTTTATTAAAAAAAGTTTCAAAAAAATCCAAAAGCAAAAGTAGATCAAGCGGATTTTTCCAGTTTAATACTGGTTTAAAGCAGTTTACATAAACCTCTGTTTAATAGTATTCGTTGAACTATTAGACTTGTTGATTCTCAATTCAACCGATTCAACTTACCATCAAAGTTAAGACTTATTGCTTATGAATATATTTTAAAAAAAGAATTATCATTTATTTATATTTTAAGTAATAACATAAAATTATATTAATTATTAATGTCTATTATGGCTGTTGAGTTATAAAATCGAGTTTTTTCATGTTTTGGATTGGATTTATCTTAGGCTCTAGTCAAATAGATCTCGGACTCGGATCTGTTATGAACTTGGGCCTTCTCGGGCTCACGTTTTGTTAGACTCATATTTTCTCAAGCTTGGATTTTATTTGATTCGGATTTGTTACAGGTTTGAATTTTTTCGAACTTAAATTATTACAGACTCGAATTGATATAGATGAATTTTCCAGCTCAAGCATGTTTTCCCAACTCTGCTTAGAAGTATTAAATACAAATAACTATTATGTAAAGATTCAGCTTAAAATATTAAGACAACACATTTAATTGAATGAGGCAGGACAACACAAGTTTAACAAATAGCATAACTTGCTAATAGGTATGGTATGACAGGGCAATAATGTTTTGGTATAGTTGGTAAAAGTTGAAGTTTATGGTTGAATCTCACCGCTTGTAATTGCAATAGGAGGATTCTCCACCCACTTTATGTATAGGTTTCTGTTGTTTTTAGATTAATGCGGTTTTTATCAAGTTCTTTATTCCCTGTGTATTATGATGATTGGATTCTACAATTCTAGTTTTACATGGTTATGGTTTAAGTTGTTATTTTATTTAAGTAATTTTATTATAATATTTTATTTTATTGATATTTTTATATTTAATTTATTTTTTATTTTAGTTTTGACTCTAAATTTTTATTTTTATTAATATAAATAATTATTATTCAAAGATATACAATTACTTATTTTTTATTTATTTAATAATATATTTCTATTTCATGTAATATAAAACAATTAAGGAATTTTATAATATGATATTTGTTTACTTATAAATTTTAGTAGTTTTAATTATAAAAAAAGTGT
Source organism: Gossypium bickii (assembly GCA_025503065.1). Lineage (NCBI taxonomy): Eukaryota > Viridiplantae > Streptophyta > Magnoliopsida > Malvales > Malvaceae > Gossypium > Gossypium bickii. The sequence goes on along the minus strand of CP106721.1, from coordinate 57,962,829 downwards.
AATTAAATATTATTAGATTTTAGATCTTTTAATTTTTTTTTTGCTTTAACGTATTTCAATATGTATCAGTTTTAAAACGATTTACTTATATTAGTGTAAAATTCTAATTTTACATATTTTATCACTTTTTTGTAAAGTTAGTATTTTTACAATCCAACAATTAAAATTATTAATATAATTTCATTTATCATGTAAATTTTAAATAAATTTAATTTTCTATTATATTGATCCTGTCGAAACCATTTTTTAAAAAAATTATAAAAACAGGGTTTGACTTTAAAAAAAAGAAAATGGAGTCGCCACCAATCGCTTTTTACTTTAGTGTGACTGGATCACCTTGTAAAATTTTTTATTTCAAAACATTGATTTTGGTCCATAAAATACAAGAAAACGGGTTCGTGAGTCGGTTACGTATGAGGAAGGGTTAGCACCCTCATAACGCCTAAAAATTTGTACCTAATTGATAAAATCATGTCCGAATGTTGAAAATTTTAAAAATTTTAGAATATGATCCTTTTATTAAAAAGAAAACTAAGACTTACCTATTTCAAAGAAATAAAATGTTATATCCAGTAAGTTAGGATATAACATCTCACGACTTCGACGTTAGGCTCGCCTTTATTTGTAGAAAATTCTTATCTTGAAACACAAAACATCATATCCAGTAAGTTAGGATACAACATTTTGAATTTCCGAGAATAAGTTTTGATTTGGAAATTTATGAATTTCAATTTTAAAAGAAAGGAATACTTAATATTTTAAGTTCAACGATAAAAATCGAAACCCAGTGAGTTAGGGCACAATTTTTCTCGAAGTCCCCAAATATTAGATATCACCGTATTTTTTAAAACTATTTGAATAAAATGCATCAATTCAAAAGGTGTTTTTATAAAATAATGGTTTGAGTAATATATTACGACATACATATTCAATAGCAATTCTACATAACCACAAATTATATTAACAATAAATAATAAAAGAATAATATAACATGAATAAATAAAGCACTATGTTAAGCAATAATAAACAATTAAAAGAACATAAATAAATAAACATGTGATATAAAATAAATAGCGATCATTAAGACTTTCACGAAATAACAGAACCAAATGAAAAGGGAATAATATATTTAAACATTGAAATAAAAAAATAAAAGAATGTGACAATTTTTAAAAGGATTTAATATATATAAATAAATAAAATTTAAAGTAAAAAAATACTTATAATAAATATATATAATTTAATAGTTTAATACATATATAAATGATTACATATAAAAATAATTAATAAATAGTATATAGTATTTTTATATAAAAACATATATATATAAAATACTAATCATAAAATTACATATATAATAAATAATAAAATAGGTTATATAATATAAATAGATTTTATTATTAGACATTTTTAATTATGTTTTGAAAATTAAACTAAGACATGTACAAGATTTCGGTCTTTATTTAAAATTCATCAAGGCAATTTATAACTTTATATTTTATATAACTTAATAAATTACTAAATTTCTAGTATTAACGATTAAACCTAGTAATTGATTTCCAAAACGCGTCACGTTTTGTAAAAACACTCAAGTGACATACCAGATCCGGTTGTAGTGTTTGGGCCGGGTTTGGGGTGTTACAGTTTTGGTTATTAATGGGCTATACCAAAACGACGTCGTGTGGATGGGCTATAAAAGCTAAAAAAAAAAAAAAAACCCTAAATTCATTTTAAACATCAGATTTTAAAAAAAATGGCAGAAGTCCGAAAATTTTGCTCTGCCCTTACAAGTCATCAGACCTCCGGCCTTCATCACACGCGCCTCACGCGTCGTCATGGCCAGTGGCCAGAGAACCAAAACCCCTCTATTTTGAAGCCAAAAAATGCAGGTAGCCTTCTTACCTTTTTTTTAATATTCGTAAAAAAATAGCGTAGATCTAAAATAAAAAAAATAAAATATGAAAATCACCTTTGCTAAAAAAAAATCTCTGTATTATGTTTCAATATATTTTATTTCTGTCTGTATCTCTGTGTGTTTTTTCTATGTGTTCTTACAGATTATTACAGGGTTTTTATAACCCTCGAAATGAAAAATGAAAAGGAAAAAAAAATCTTGTCCATATTTTGCTGTTGTTTTTCCTTGTTCGTGCAGGTCAAAGGCGAAGATCTCGTGACGGAGAAGAGGCGAGCTAACTGCGGAGCGAATAGTGGCGGCGTGACCGAAGGGCTGCTGGGACACTTACGCGTGAAGGCTGGAGCGCTTGCGGCGCAGTGGAAACCTAGGGTTTCCTGCGTCCGCAAGCCAATTGGGCCTCTTGGGCTTAGGTTTAGATTGGGTCTGGGTCAGGGTTCAGTTTTAGGGTCTATTTAGGTAATTGGGCTCGGGTGTAACGAGTTTGTAATTGGGTTTTGGGTATTTAATTTGGGGCAAGGGTCTGGTCTGGGTTTGTAAAAATGGACTATTTAAAAAACATTGGTTTTTTTATTTTTATTATTTATTTTCTGTTTTTGGACTCTGTTTGGGCCCGGGCAAAATAGGTTATTACAAATGCCGCTCTTTGCTCATTATCGTGTAACGCGAATGGAGCAAAGACTATAAAAGAACCAATTTTGCCTGGTCTTGTCGAATCTTGGCTTCTTGGTCCTCGTCTTCTTCAAGTGGCTTCCAACTCCACTGCAATGGTATTGGAACTTCATCTTGATTTCAAATAAGGTTGATAGCTTCAACCTGCTTCACTGCAACTTCAAGGAGGCAGTATCCACTATCTTTTAATCTCCTCCACTGCAACTTTAAGGAGGTCTGACTAATATCTTCTATCTGTTTCCTGCAACTTCAGGAATGCCAGATCTACTAATTTTCGATTTGCTCCACTACAAACTCAGGGAGATAAGATCTGATGTTTTTGATCTACTTCACTGCAACTACAAGAAGATGAGATCTGCTATCTTTTTAGTCTACTCCACTGCAACTTCCGGGAGACAAGGCTGAAAGTGTCTTCGATCTGCTTCCTGCAACTTCAGGAAGATGAGATCTGTTGTCTTCAGTTTACTCCGCTACAACTTTAGGGAGACAAGCCTGAAAATGTCTTCGATCTGCTTCCTACAATTTCAGGAAGATGAGATCTTCTGTTTTCAGTCTACTTCGCTGCAACTTCAGGGAGACTAGGCTGAAAGTGGCTTTGATCTGCTTCCTGCAACTTCAGGAAGATGAGATCTTTGTTTTCAGTCTACTCCACTGCAACTTCAGGGAGACAAGGCTGAAAGTGTCTTCGATCTGCTTCCTGCAACTTTAGGAAGAGAAGATCTTCTATCTTCAGTCTACTCTGCTGCAACTTCAGGGAGACTAGGCTGAAAATATCTTTGATCTGCTTCCTGCAACTTCAGGAAGATGAGATCTGTTGTCTTCAGTTTACTCAGCTACAACTTCAGGGAGATAATGCTGAAAGTGTCTTCGATCTGCTTCTTGCAACTTCAAGAAGATGAGATCTTCTGTCTCCAGTCTACTCCGCTGCAACTTCAAGGAGACTAGGCTGAAAGTATCTTTGGTCTGCTTCCTGCAACTTCAGGAAGATGAGATCTTCTGTCTTCAGTCTACTCCGCTGTAACTTCAAGAAGACTAGGCTGAAAGTATCTTTCATCTGCTTCCTGCAACTTCAGGAAGATGAGATCTGTTTTCTTCAGTCTACTCCGTTGTAACTTCAGGGAGACAAGGTTGAAAGTGTCTTCGATCTACTTCTTGCAACTTCAGGAAGATAAGAACTACAATTTCACCGATATTGCTACACCGTCCACTGAGGGACATGTCTTGTAGACTCGGTTCCATATGTTTATGTCACATGACCAAGATGCTATGATCAGAATGAATCAAATGCTTGTAGCTACATGTGTTATGAGTGATATGAATGCAACATGTCATGAAAATGATTTCTTTAAGGATTAAGATGCAATGATTGGAATGAATCAATCCTAAAATGTTATGAGTATGATTCCTACTCTAGGTGTCATCACTCATTTGTTCTTCATCCGTGTCCCTCTCGAAACATCAATAATATTCTGCTTAACAAGCTTGGCCCGCTCTAATTTCAGAGTGAACTCCGCTTGAAATTTGAGGACACAAGGCTTGTCCCATCCTACCGCGATTGAAACTTTTTCAATCCGTCTCATCTGCAATTTTAGGGTATAGGATTTATTTCAAATTCAACCCATTCCAACACAATTTAGGGTTCTAAATTCTTCATCAACTTAATTTGTCACACCATTCCCCAAATGTTATGACCTGGTGACATCACTTACTTTCATCATATTATTTTGTCCAATTATCATTTGGACAAAGACTTCAGAGAAATAGTCTCTATCCAGACTCTTTTTCTTAAATATTTCCAATCTATGTGCATGGAAATTCTAAACAATCGTCATGTTTTGGTTCCTTGTTTTTTCTAGAAATTTGCAAAGTAATATGTAAAACTTCTTTTTGTGAAATTATTAGTTCGTCAATCATTGTTTTAATGCAACACATAATGGGTAACAAATAAATTGATCTCAGGGATAGTTAAAGTTAAATAAATTATCCAAAATACAAAGAAAATTAACTGGGAACATATCTTTGAGAAGAAAAAGAATCCAAAGATAGTAAAATGAATAGGACAAAGTTCAAATACCCTAGATATCGCAGATTGGGCTTCTATATACAAACTTCACGAAGACTGCTTTGAGCTTAACATGTGTTTAGAAGACCTAAAGTACTTTGTTGATGCCCCGATATGCAACATACTTCAATTTTGTTGATTTAGGTATAGCAAGATGACTGCGTGTCTATTCAGAATTTGAGCCGCCCTTTTCGAGTTTTCAACTCAAAACCCCTTTGGTCTCAAGACGCCCTTTGCGGGTTTTCACCTTAGCCTCTTTTTTTTTATGGAACTTAAAGCACCCTTTGCTGGTTTTCACTTTGGCCTCTTCTCTATTTCAAGAAAAATACTTTTTGATTGAGTCCAAGTTTACGAGATTAGGTAAGCTTTTCCCATCCATTTCGGTCAAGATCAGTGCTCCTCCAGAGAAAGCCTTCTTCACCACATATGGTCCTTCCCAATTCGGCATCCATTTTCCTCTGAAATCCTTTTGTATAGGAAGAATCTTTTTCAGTACAAGGTCACCCTCATGAAACTCTTTTGGGTGAACTTTTTTATCGTAGGCTCGCATCATTCATTTTTGGTACATCTGACTATGACGAATAGCCCTTAGCCTTTTTTCTTCATACCGATCCTGGATCCATTCAGCTTCATCCAGTTTTATATCTGACAAATCCTGAAGAGAAGGTATTTCCACTTCGATCGGTAGAACTGCCTCCATTCCATAAACCAACGAAAAAGGCGTTGCCCCAGTAGAAGTTCTAACGGACGTCTGATAAGCATAGAGTGCAAATGGTAGTTTCTCATACCAATCCTTATAAGTCTCAATCATCTTCCCTACTATCTTCCTAATGTTTTTATTAGTCGTTTCCACTGCCCCATTCATTTTTGGATGATACGGAGACGAGTTGTGGTGCTTGATCCCAAATTGACTACAAATTTCTGCTATCGTGCTATTGTTCAAATTCAGTGCGTTGTTTGATATGGTCCTCTCGGGCATTCCATATCGACAAATGATCTCCTTCTTCAAGAATCGACTAACTGCTGACTTAGTGACGCTAGCATATGAAGTAGCCTCTATCCATTTCGTGAAATACTCAATTACCATGAATATGAATCAATGCCCATTCGAAGCTTTTGGTGAGATCGGTCCAATAACATTCATGCCCCACATGGAAAATGGCCATGGGGAAGTCATAACATGCAAAGGTGACGGAGGCACATGAATTTTATCTCTGTAAATCTGGCATTTATGACATCTCTTAGCATTGTTGATACAATCACCTTCTATGGTAGACCAATAATATCCAAATCTCATTATCTATCTGGTCATTGTGAATCCATTAGCGTGTGTTCAACAAACGCCCTCATGAACCTCTTCCAGGATTTTCCTAGCTTCAATTGCATCAACGTACCTTAATAGTACTTGATCTTTTCTCTTTTTGTAACACCCTTTACCCGTATTCAATCCCGGAATAGGGTACGAGGCATTACCGGAATTACAAATTTATTTATCAGACATTTTATTTCATTTAGCATTTATATTTGAAACCAATCAAATTCAAACATATTGTCCCTTAAACATATTTATTTTTCTCGTCATGTCTTACATAAATTTATTACTCATCTCAACATACTTAATTATCTTATATTAACATATTAAAGATAATAACATATTTACATATCATGAAAAATATCATTCAATTATCTCTTCTTCATAAACATAAATCAGTTAATTCATCATATCAATATTTCACGTACAATCAACTTATATTCCCTTATATTACATAATTAAGTTACACGAACTTACCTGGCTAAATTTTGCAGAAATATCAAAATTCAGGGGCACTTTGGAAATTTTCTATTTTCATTGATTTTTCAGTCGATCTTAATCTAAATTAATAATTTCATTCAATTTTGCAATTTTAAATAATAAAATAATCCATTTCATGCAAATTGGTTATTTCCACATTTTTACAAAATTAATCACAAAGTTTTACTTTTATTCAATTTAGTCCCTGAGCCTAAAACATTTCAAATTAGCCATACTACCTAAATATTCATACATATTTTCCTCCTACTCCTCTCCATTCCACATCCTTAATGTATATAACATGCTATAAGTAACATTGTCAATAATTTCATTAATTACTCATAAGTATATTCAAAACTGTCCATTTGAGTTATAGTCACTAAATTATTTATTTCCAGAGCTACAGAACTCCAAATGAAGAACCGTAAATTTTTCCTGAAACTAGACTCACATATCTTCTTCCCATAAAATTTCCAGAATTTTTGGTTTAGCCAATTAGTACAGTTTATTCATCAAATTTACCCTGTTCTGCTGTCTGGCAGTTCTGACCCTTCTTCACTAAAAATTAATTATCTCTTCATACAGAATTCATATGATGTTCTCGTTTATTTATATTGAAAATAGACTCATTCAGAATTCTAAACATATAAACTTAAGCCTCTAATTATTTTTCTCCAATTTTTTATGATTTTACAAAGTCAGAACAGGGGATCCCGAAATCCCTCTAAACCAGTCTTACAAAAATATAAATATCTCAAATTACAGAATTCCTTTGCTTTCCCTGTTTCTTTCATATGAAAATAGACTCAATAAGATTTAATTTCATATCTCATTCAACTTCTAATTCCACTTCTACGATTTTTGGTGATTTTTCAAAATTACTCTACTGCTGCTGTCCCAAACAGTTTTGTTATAGCTTATTTTACAATTAAATCCTTTACCCAATTCTAACTTCAAATTCTTTCAATTAAACCACTAATTCATCTTTTGTTCATCATATGCTATATTCAACAGCTTTAAAACTTCAAAAACTTCAACTTAAATTCATCAAAACTTTGTTCTAAAACTTATAAAGCATCAGAATTAAAAGAAAAGGACTAAATTAGCTTACCTATTAAGCATCCAGGCTTTAAATCATCAATTTCTCCTTTTCTTTCTTTCTTTCTTTCTTTCCCCTGCTTTCGTCTTGTTCTCTTCTTTCTTTTCTGTTTCAATTCTCTCCTTTCTCTCCCCCTTTTTTTTTTCTTTCCATTTGTTTGTTTATATATAATAACATAATAATATAATAATATAATATAATAATATAATAATATAATATTAAACATAAAAAAAATCTCAGATTTTCTTCACAATAACCGCCTCAACTAAATTAAATGGCTTAATTGCCATTTTGGTCCTTTATACTTTCTTTAATCTATAATGAAACTTTTACACCTTTTTCAATTTAGTCTTTTTTATTTAATTACATATCCAAACGTTAAAATTTCTCAACTAAACTTTAATAATAACTTAATGACACTCCATAAATATTTTTAGAAATATTTATGACTCATCATATGAATTCGAGGTCTCAATACCTCGTTTTTGGCCCAAAATCTTTTTTTAATTAATTCTTTTAGTTCACAAAATTCACTAATTTTAAAATATTTCTAAAATCACACTTAACTTATAATTATCGATTAACAAAGTTTTCTAACTTTTCGTCGATTTAGTAATCTCGAATCACTATTTCGACACTATTGAAATTGGGTCATGTTACAACTCTCTTCCCCTAAAAAATTTCGTCCTCGAAATTTCCTTGTTATTTCGATCATGAACTTCATTATTTCTATAATTCTATAGCTCCTTTGTGCACATATTTATCTAGTTTATCATTTATTCATTCCATATCCTTTCAGCTTTGCAATTAATTTTAATTCAATATTATGAACATACTTTATAATCTAAAATTACTTACCTATACTTTATAATGAAAATTACTTACCTTTTTTTTTTTTTTCTTTTCTTTTCTTTTTTTTTTTTTTTATAAGATGCCCAATAGATTAAGCAGTAACACTTAGGATATATGAAACAAATATAGAAATGTATCATTAATCGATAGCACTTGATGAGTACCAAAGTGTTATTATTAGAGAATACGCTAGAGTCCCTTAATGGTATACCACTAATCTTAGTAGATCTAATCTCATTTACTTGGATAAATTACATTATGCACGCATGTCCCTTTTACAATTTTAACATAATGCTTTTATATATTTTACAATTTAACCATTGTACTAAAAACGTGTATGTTTATATCTTTTCTTTCTTTAATATATGTAACATATTTCAAAATTTACTAGTCATTCTTAATTTACTAATAATTCTTATTATGTGCTTCACATATCATTTTTTTAATTTCAATTTCACTTCAATTTATTCACAACTAAATTTAATTTCACTTTCTCATTAATATACAATTCAATACTAATATTTATCCATCACTTAATTCAATTTCCATTTAATTCAATAATAACACTTACCTCATACTTCACTTGTTGTATGCATAATTTAAATTTAACATTTAATATTAAATAATAGACATCAAACATGTAACAATATAAGTCATGTGTGTTAATTTATACTTTAATTTCATACCTCAACAATAGTCTTTCATCAAATAGCATCATATATCATCTATATTATCTAATCAACTTATGAACCTTTGGTTCAAGTTTTCAATTTTATATATCAATTTTAATTCACAATTCCACTTTTTCGTACTGTCAATAATTCAGTCGGTCAAATTCATTCAATTTTCTTATTTCATTTATTCAACTGATTCCATTATCAATAAATCGATATTTTAGCAAATTTATGAACCTTAAGTTCATACTTCAATTCTCACATTTCAATTCGATTCACAATTCAACTCATAATTTCTTACTCATATTTTCAATAGTTCAATCGATCAATTTTATTTAGTTTTTCTCATTTTAGTTATTCACCCTATTAACAATCCGGACTTTGGCGGATACACGGATTCCAACCAAACACACACCAGTACGGCACATTGTGCCTTAACGGTACACAGTATAAGTATACGACACACAAAGTGTCGAATCGGTGCGATAAGAATGAGATCGATTATTCAACACACAAAGTCTTTGAATGCGTAGCGGTAATAAGAATAACGATATCGACACATAAAGTATCGAATCGATAGCGATAGCGATGATCGATTATTCAACACACAAAGTGCTGAATCAGAAGCAGAATAACGATAACGATATCGACACACAAAGTGTCGAATCGATATGATAAGAATGCGAGCGTCACGTAAGTGCTCGATCGAAGAAGCCGGCAAAAACCCGTACTCTTCCATATTCTATGGCATGCCAATTATATCCGACTAGTCCGAAGCAAGTTAATAGGAAATCAATTCTCATTTTAATTTCACTTAATATTCATATCTACCCTATTAACAAGACTCGGACTTTGGCGGATACGCGGATCCAACCAAACACACCGATTGGCACCAAAGTGCCTCATCGACTCAAGGTCGAAGAATTCCCTGAACAATTCCAATCCTATGGCATGCCATTTGTATCCAATCTAGTCCGATAAGTTAATAGGGTGTTCAAATCATTCATTTTTTTTTTCCTATTTCAAATTCACTTTTCCATTTTCTAATCAGTATAAAATTCAAGATACCAATATATATTTCAAATATTCACATATAAACGTAATTCGATTCAATTCCAACCACTTTTCAATCAATACACGATTCATATATTTACACATATTCATAATTTAATGCATTTTTATTCAATTCGTATTTTTAATTTATTGTCCAATCAAATTTAAAATCACTAATTACTTTCCACTCAATATACATTTCAATTACTCACATATTTTCTTTATTTAATTTACCTTCAAATATTCAAATAATTCATAATTCGATTCGTAATTTAAATAACTTTCTAAATTCCAGTTCATTCTATTTTCACTTCTTATTTCAATCAGTTTTCACAAGATTAAGTAATTCATTACATCAATAATTTCATAGTTTAATGCAATACACATAACAATATTCAATAACTTCACAATTCAATTCAAGACACAAAATAATATCGAGTATTCCATAATTAGTTTGAGATCGAGTCTCAATTTTCGGTACCCAATCTTAAATTTATCATTTTACTAAATACTTACCATAAAATACTTACCACACATAATTAATAAATTACACATAATAATGATAAAGTTTGAATAATAGTGATACAAATATCATCAAAGTGCGGAGATATCACATTATATTTTAAGTTATATATTAATAATGGCATACATTTCTAGACTTCATATATATTACGTTTGGTCCGAGAACCGACTAAACCTAAGCTCGATACCATTAAATGTAACACCCTTTACCCGTATTCAATCCGGAATAGGTACGAGGCATTACTAGGAATTACAAATTTATTTATCGGACATTTTATTTCATTTAGCATTTATATTTGAAACCAATCAAATTCAAACATATTGTCCCTTAAACATATTTATTTTTCTCGTCATGTCTTACATAAATTTATTACTCATCTCAACATACTTAATTATCTTATATTAACATATTAAAGATAATAACATATTTACATATCATGAAAAATATCATTCAATTATCTCTTCTTCATAAACATAAATCAGTTAATTCATCATATCAATATTTCACGTACAATCAACTTATATTCCCTTATATTACATAATTAAGTTACACGAACTTACAGCTAAATTTTTGAAATATCAAAATTCAGGGGCACTTTGGAAATTTTCTATTTTCATTGATTTTTCAGTCGATCTTAATCTAAATTAATAATTTCATTCAATTTTGCAATTTTAAATAATAAAATAATCCATTTCATGCAAATTGGTTATTTCCACATTTTTACAAAATTAATCACAAAGTTTTACTTTTATTCAATTTAGTCCCTGAGCCTAAAACATTTCAAATTAGCCATACTACCTAAATATTCATACATATTTTCCTCCTACTCCTCTCCATTCCACATCCTTAATGTATATAACATGCTATAAGTAACATTGTCAATAATTTCATTAATTACTCATAAGTATATTCAAAACTGTCCATTTGAGTTATAGTCACTAAATTATTTATTTCCAGAGCTACAGAACTCCAAATGAAGAACCGTAAATTTTTCCTGAAACTAGACTCACATATCTTCTTCCCATAAAATTTCCAGAATTTTTGGTTTAGCCAATTAGTACAGTTTATTCATCAAATTTACCCCTGTTCTGCTGTCTGGCAGTTCTGACCCTTCTTCACTAAAAATTAATTATCTCTTCATACAGAATTCATATGATGTTCTCGTTTATTTATATTGAAAATAGACTCATTCAGAATTCTAAACATATAAACTTAAGCCTCTAATTATTTTTCTCCAATTTTTTATGATTTTACAAAGTCAGAACAGGGGATCCCGAAATCCCTCTAAACCAGTCTTACAAAAATATAAATATCTCAAATTACAGAATTCCTTTGCTTTCCCTGTTTCTTTCATATGAAAATAGACTCAATAAGCTTTAATTTCATATCTCATTCAACTTCTAATTCCACTTCTACGATTTTTGGTGATTTTTCAAAATTACTCTACTGCTGCTGTCCCAAACAGTTTTGTTATAGCTTATTTTACAATTAAATCCTTTACCCAATTCTAACTTCAAATTCTTTCAATTAAACCACTAATTCATCTTTTTGTTCATCATATGCTATATTCAACAGCTTTAAAACTTCAAAAACTTCAACTTAAATTCATCAAAACTTTGTTCTAAAACTTATAAAGCATCAGAATTAAAAGAAAAGGACTAAATTAGCTTACCTATTAAGCATCCAGGCTTTAAATCATCAATTTCTCCTTTTCTTTCTTTCTTTCTTTCTTTCCCCTGCTTTCGTCTTGTTCTCTTCTTTCTTTTCTGTTTCAATTCTCTCCTTTCTCTCCCCCTTTTTTTTTTCTTTCCATTTGTTTGTTTATATATAATAACATAATAATATAATAATATAATATAATAATATAATAATATAATATTAAACATAAAAAAAAATCTCAGATTTTCTTCACAATAACCGCCTCAACTAAATTAAATGGCTTAATTGCCATTTTGGTCCTTTATACTTTCTTTAATCTATAATGAAACTTTTACACCTTTTTCAATTTAGTCTTTTTTATTTAATTACATATCCAAACGTTAAAATTTCTCAACTAAACTTTAATAATAACTTAATGACACTCCATAAATATTTTTAGAAATATTTATGACTCATCAGATGAATTCGAGGTCTCAATACCTGCTTTTTGGCCCAAATCTTTTTTTAATTAATTCTTTTAGTTCACAAAATTCACTAATTTTAAAATATTTCTAAAATCACACTTAACTTATAATTATCGATTAACAAAGTTTTCTAACTTTTTCGTCAGATTTAGTAATCTCGAATCACTATTCTGACACTATTGAAATTGGGCTGTTACACTTTTTGTACAAGATATCCTCGTCTAAAACATACTCAGAGGCCAATCTTCTTAATTTCCTTTTCTCATTCTCAGTTGCGTGCTCCGAGTATTCACGATTTTTTACATATCGCAATACATCATTATACCAAGGGTGGGCATCTTTTTCCTCTTCTTCCAAATTATAACAATGAGCTGGAACTTCAAAAATACTCATCTAAATCTGTCTCATATCCTCTGGTCTGTTTACTTTGATCATAGAAGCCAGGGTCGCCAAAGCATCCGTCATCTGGTTTTCTTCACGTGAGAGATAATTAAAGTAATGTCACCGAACTCCTCAATCAATCCCAGAACTATTTTTCGGTAATCAATTAGTTTGGGATCTCTTTTCTCCCAATCTCCTTTAAGCTGGTAGATTACTAAAGCAGAATCTCCATATACTTCTAGCACTCTGATCTTACATCCAACAGCTGCTCGAATTCCTATGATGCATGCTTCATACTTCGCCATGTTATTCGTGCAATCAAAATCCAATCTACATGTAAATGGATAATGATCACCACTAGAGGATACCAAGATTGCCCCAATTTCATTTCCCACAGCATTTGACGCTCCACCAAAGTTTAGCTTCCATGGATGTTCTTCAGTATTGGCCACATTCATCAACTCTTCATTGGGGAAATCAAAGCTCAAAGGTCCATAATCCTCTAAAGCTCTACTAGTCAGAAGTTCTGCTATTGCACTTCCTTTTATAGCCTTTGGGTTCACATAGACTATATCAAATTCAGACAGCAAAATTTGCCACCTTACCATTCTTCCATTCCAGGCGGTTGACTCCATCATAAACTTTAGCAGATCAAGCTTCGAAACCAACCAGGTTGTATGATATAGCATGTACTGCCTCAACTTCTGAGTTGTCCAAATCAATGCGTAACACAATTTCTCAATCGACGAATATCTCATTTCACAATCAGTGAACTTTTTACTAAGATAATATATCGCCTTTTCTTTTCTTCCTGACACATCGTGTTGACCAAGCACACATCCCATGGAGTTATTGAATACTGACAAATAAAGTATCAACGGTCTGTCTAGATTAGGCAAAGATAGTACTGATGCATTTGATAGATAATGTTTGAGTTTGTCAAAAGCTCTCTGGCATTCATCGTCCCATACACCTTGGTTGTGTTTCTTGAGAAGATGAAATATGGAATCACATTTCTCAGTTAATTGTGAAATAAACCGAGTAATGTAATTTAATCTTCCAAGAAAACCTCGGACTTCCTTCTGAGTGCGTGGTGGAGGCAGTTCTTGTATGGCTTTGACCTTGTTTGAGTCAACTTTGATTCCTCTCTTGCTGACCACAAAACCCAGTAATTTTCCTGACCGAGATCCGAAAGTACACTTTGCCAGGTTGAGCTTCAATTGAAATTTCCTCAACCTCAGAAACAATTTCTTCAAAATCTCAATGTGTTCCTTTTCTGTTCGAGATTTAGTAATCATGTCATCAACATATACTTCAATCTCTTTGTGCATCATGTCATGGTATAATGTTACCATGGCCCTTTGATATGTTGCCCCAGTATTCTTTAGTCCAAATGGCATTACCTTATAACAAAAGCTACCCCACAATATTATGAAAGTAGTTTTCTCCATATCTTCAAGGTGCATCTTGATCTGATTGTATCCTGGAAAGCCATCCATGAAGGAAAAAAATGAGTATCCCGCCGTATAATCCACTAACGTGTCGATATGCGGCAAAGAGAAATTGTCCTTTGGGCTGGCTTTATTTAAGTCCCTATAGTCCATACACATCTGGACCTTCCATCTTTCTTAGGGACAGGAACAATATTGGCAACCCACTCTGAGTATTTGACCACTTGTAGAAAACCAGCATCGAACTGTTTCTTGACCTCCTCCTTTATTTTCAATACCACATCAGGTTTCATTCTTCGTACCTTTTCCTGAACTGGCTTACACTCTTCTCTTATGGGAAGACAATGCACTACAATATCAGTACTTAGACCAGGCATTTCTTGGTATGACCATGAAAAGACGTCCTTGAATTTTCGTAGCAACTCAACAATATCTTGTTTTGTCTCCTCGGCTATGCTTGTTCTAATTTTCACAACTTTTCCTTCCTCTAAGGCTATGTTCTCTACCTTCTCTTCATGTGGTCAAATTTGTTTCTTCTCTTGCATTACCATTCTTAAAAAATTTGGAGATAAATCGCAATCTCGATCACCTTCAAAATCCTGAGATTCCTCTAAACACATGTCTTGCTCAAAGTGGACCTCTGGATTTGTAGTATCATTGCTCACATCATTGATATCTAGGGACCTGTGATGGACACCAAAGAATGTACAAAGAATAAATGAATTCGAGGATAACTATTCACATGATATGAATGAAAGTAGAAAGTCAAAAGAAAAAAATGAAAGAATATTTGCCAGAATTGGTCATTAAAGATGTATTTTATTGAAACAACAATGTCTAAACATGAGCCTATTTCACAAAAGAAATCTTATTGTTCCTAGGCTAAGAAAACAACAAGAGTGTTCTGAATATTACTCTATATAATCTCTAAAAACTGTAGGAAGTTCTTCTGCAGTCCAATTGTTCAAAACACTTCTAGGTTCATAAGGGCGAATGCCCAAGAGGTTTCTTTGTTCAATTCCCTCCTCGTGTATGGCATTGATGTGAGAATTTTCCAATAACCCTCTCTCAGGGTGAATTATCCCTCTGGATACAAAGGTTTGGGATATATAGGGGAATATCATCGATTCCCACTTGACTTCTTCCCCATTTAATCGTGTTCTTCTTCTTTCTTGCTTTTTCTCTATTTCCTTCTTCTTTTGTTTAGCATCTGGCCTGAATCCCAAGCCAAAATAGTCTCTCTTCTCTTTCAGTATTGGCACTTGAACTTCCCTTTGGAGATGTCGGCCCAGTCTATTTCCTGGTAGGGCTCCCTTCCCCACCATCATTTATAAGCCCATCCTCGTGGTTTTGGATATCTTAGGCACCGAATTCTAAAGATCGGTAAGAACACTCAATGGCCTCCTCATTCGTCTCTACATATGGCGCATCATTGGTAACAGTCGCTATGATGTCTTCCTCTACGTTTATGGTAACTAGCTGGCCATTTGTCGCCAGCTTCAATTTTTGGTGCAACGATGAGGGCACTGCTCCTGCCAAATGAATCCAGGGCCTTCCAAGCAAGCAATTGTACGAAGGCTTGATATCTATCAGAAAATCCACTTCATACGTGTTTGGTCCAATCTAAAACGGTATATCAATTCTTCCCATCACTTTTCTCTCGATGCCATCGAATGCTCTCACTCTGTTCTGGCATGTCTTCATGTGAGAACTGTCTATCAGCAATCTTTTCAGTGTAGAAAATGATAAGACATTCAAAGTCGATCCATTATCAATTAGCACGCTTGGTAGAGTATATCCCTTGCAACGAATAGTGATGTGTAAAGCCTTAGTTGATCCCATACCCCCAGGTGGAATTTCATCGTCACTGAAGGAAATGAAGTTGTCAGCACTTATGTTACTAACCAGGCGATCAAGCTTGTTGAAGGATATCTCCTTAGTAACATAAGTTTATTCAGCACTTTTATCAATGCTGCACGATGCATTTCTAAACTTAAGAGTAAGGCTAGCACCTGTAACACCCCTAACCCGTATCCGTCGCCAGATTAGGATTACGGGCATTACAAAGCCTCACACAAGTTCAAAGAATTCTTTAAGAACAACTATCATGATAAATGCATACCAAATTTTACTATCATTAATATGCATGTATATTCCATCTAATATCAAATCATTCTCATAACATACTTAATACCATAACCATCAACCAAGGACTAATTACAAACAAAGAGCAATATTCCATTTCATAGGCCATTCGAATCCAAATATCAAATATGCATATAATACTTATTCATTTATTTCATTTCTAAAATCATCAATACATTCAACCACATATCGTTTGTATACATATGCTTAAATTTTGTCTAAGACATTCCTCATTTCACTTACCTATAATTTTAATAACCAACACAAACAATCCATTAGCATCATTTTCTTGCCATATTCGACCGTGACCTTATAAACATAAGTATTCGATTAATACATAATTCCATTTGTCAATTCATTTCATTTCTATATCTTTGACCATTAATGCATACAAGCCGAATGTATACCATTAATAATATACATCTATACAATATACAACCCTTATCCATTATCTCTAGTCACTCAACTATACCTATAAAAACAAGCCGAATCTAGCTATCACCATTCAAATATCATATAGACAATTAGATCATATCACATATACAAACATTGAATACCATTCATCATGACATATAAATCTATAATACTTTAACCTTGACCGAATTCATGTAAGTTCAAAATGACCTAACTTTAGCCATCTTCACATGGTTTTTATATACATTTCCAAACAAAAGAAAACAAAAAGTATTCAAGCTTATACATGCCATAATTTCCAAGGTTCTATGCTAAATAAAATAAAATACCAAAAGAATAAAATACCAAAAGTATTTGATAATGTGATTGACTTCAACCAAGATTTCCCGAGTACGAGCTTCAACCCTCAAGATCTATAACAAAAACAACCAAATACACATCCGGTAAGCTATAATTGCTTAGTAAGTTATAAGTAAAGGAAAGTGAGTATAACCAAGCATTATAAAAGTTTCTATTCAACTGAAATTAATCATTAATTAACTTATGGCATCAATCCACATACCAAGTTACCAAACACTCATATCATATTCATTCAGTCACTATAGTAGAACCTAACATCCACATATTAATCCTCATATCTCAAAGACTTACCTAACTTACCAATTTAACAATCTAACATACAATACATACATACCTGACATTATTGTTTACCTCCATTAAGAGTTTCCGTTCTTTACAACTTTGATAACCCGCACACATAATGCAATTTCCCGTAACGTATCGCTCACATAGAGCAATTACTTAACATTTCTGCACACTTAGTGCCAACTTCCTGTAACGTATCGCTCACATAGAGCCGTTACTTAACATTTTGGCACACTTAGTGCCAACTTCTCGTAACGTATCGCTCACATAGAGCCGTTACCTAACATTTCTGCACACACAATGCTTGGTATAACCAATCACACATACACACAGTGCCCATTAATTAATCTCATTCTCTTGATTTCATAATACACATATACTAATGTTCACATTTCAGTTCATATGTCATACACATATACCTATATTCGAATCAATCCTTCTTTCATGTCTATCATCACATTCGACCTCTTTCTTATAAACACATAGGTAATTATTCAATTACAAGCATCACCTAATTCAAGGTTCACAATTATTTACTACTCCATCTATAATTAAATATCCAATCCAAATATATATTTCCATGCATGATTCAAACACACATTCGGCTTGAACGTATATTGAATTCCATACTATATCACATTCGGCAATTTGTACACCAATATACTCATTTCAACTACTCAAAAGATCTAATTAACCAAATATATGTACATAATAACATCACATTCAACCAACACATTTAGAATTTCATATCTCATTCGGCAATTGAGATCTTTATATATATACAAAAAAATTCAATTGAGAGTATGCATTTCACTATAATATTTATTTACTTAAATTCAATTACTTATAAACTTACCTTGGTGATTGATGAGTTAAGAATTTCTGGCTACTCGTTTAATTTAGCCTTCCCCCGATCCGATTCTGGTTCTTTCCGTCCTTGATCTAAAATAGTTTCAAAAAGAGTTCATTCAAATAAAGTTTCATTCAATCTATCTCAAAACCCAAAATTGGAAAATTTTTTAATTTATCAATCATTCGAAAGTATAACAAAATTGTACACTCTTGAGCTAAGGCCGAATGCTTCTTAACTCATTCAAGTCCCCATATAACATTAGATTTAATCATAACATATAATTTACAATTTACCATTTTACCCTATAGTTTCAACCTTTTTGCAATTTAGTCCACAAAGCGAAGAACACAAAAATTACATGAAATTTGGGATGACTTCATGAGGGCCGAATCTTCCTCCTCCCTACACAAGTCTATCCAAACCATTTATTTAACATTTAGACCTTCAATTATTAATTTTTTTTATAATTTAAACCACCACAAATCCATTTCATCTAAATTTCATACTCAAACATATTGATGTTTAACCCATGCTTAACATTCTTCCATCAAACATAATAAAACCAAAACATTCACCCATGGTCGAACCTAGAACATGTTTCAAATTCCAAAATTTTCACATGGGTTTGATAGTACTCAAGATGACTAGCTCAAAAATGCCAAAATTTACAAAAACTAAGCTTAATTACTCACCTCAATAAGACATGCAATGGTCGAATGAAATAAAAATTTAGCTCCCTCCCTTCTTTGTGTTTTCGGTGAAGAAGATAGAGAAGAAAGAGATATGATAAAAAAATGTTTTCTTTATTTAATAATATCCATGTATATTTTAACATTCCACCAACTAAATAAAATTATAAAATAAACGTATAGTAATCATTTCCCATCATGTTTGTCGTCCACTATTTCTTATTAATGGCCAAATTGTAACGTAAATTCCAAGTAAAATAAAACCTATTCAATTTTGGCCCTAAATTCCACAATAACTATATTCATACTTACTCAATTTAATCCTTCACTTAAATTAGCCACTCAAACATACAAACAATTCTACAATATTTTAACACATGCTCATATACGTAAAATAAATATAAAATAAAATGTTAAAATATTTTTCTAACCCAGATTCATGGTCCTGAAACCACCGTTCCAATTTGGGTCATAATTGGGCTGTTATAGCACCGATATACGAGCTAGTTATTTGCGTAACTACTCTCTTCGTTGTATTCACTGTGCTTCAAGAATTTTAAAAATTCTTTAGCCTCCTCCTCTTTCATAGGTTCATTGATAAGTGCCTCAGCCTCTTTCTCCTACTCAACTACCAAAGTTTTTGCTTTTACAGGCGCAGTTCTGACATTTACCGAGTCGTAACGCCTTCCACTTCGTGTGTAGGATCCCTCACTTTGGACCTCCTTAGAAGTGCTAGCTGAGTTTTCCCCTCATGGTATTGTCATATTGCAGTTGTAATTCCAAGGTACCATTTTGTTATCCTTTAAGAAAAGGAAACAGGTTTCTGGATTACAACTTTAGGCGCGATTTGTGCTCCACCTTCTATGTTTCTCGGTCGGGAAATAATGATCCTCGGATAATTGACTTTTTGCTTTGTCAATTCTTTTTCAATTGCACATACGTTTCTTTCCTCTGAGCCTTCTTTATAAAACTCCAATTCCTTATTGCCCATAAGGCTTTGCACCAAGACCCCGAACTCAGCACACTCTTGGATCTCATGCCCCTCTGTTTTGTGGAACTCACAGTAGTCCATTATTCCTCCACATCCTTTCACAGAATCTGATTCTATCAGTCATCTTCTCATCATTTCTCTCTACACCATTCTCAACGGGGTTTTCACCTTTGAGATATCCCTCTTGGTCCTTCTTGCGATATCCTCTCCGATTATGTTTATTCTCTTATCTCCATGGTTGGGTAATGGGTTCTCCAAACTAGGTGTATCATCGAACTTCACAATCCCCATCTTGATGAGCCTCTCAACTACCTTTTTGAAGGTAGTACAGTTTTCTATCGAATGCCTCGCTATCTCCGCTTGGTATTCACATTGAGCGTTTGAGTCATACCATTTATGATATGGGGGTTGTAACAGTTGTAGATAAAATGGGGACACTATGTATGCGTCGAATAAACTTAGATATAGCTCCTTATACGTCATTGGGATTGGCGTAAATTGAAGCTTTTCAGAATTTTGTCTGGTGCCTGATTCTTGTCTCATTGACCCTTGTTGCCCAGCAGTTACTACTTTCGGCTGGCTAACGGTGATTGCCTTTGAGTACCTTTTGTTGTATGTACTCGTATTATTCACCTGATTGTCTCTTTTCTTAGGAATAGATCTTCTAGTGGTTTCCCCCGCTTCAATCTTTCTACCTCTTATGGCATTTTTGATCATTTCTCCTACCATCACTATATCCACAAAGCTCTTGGTGGTGCTTCCTACCATATGAGTAATAAATGGTGCCTTCAAAGTGTTAATAAAAAGTATGGTGGTTTCTTTTTCTAGGAGAGGGGGTTGAACTTGCATGGCAACTTCCCTCAATCTTTGCGCGTATTGCCTGAAGCTTTCATTCGATTTCTTTTCCATGTTTTGCAACATGATTCTATCAGGTGTCATGTCTGTGACATGATTGTTCCACCTATACGCTGCTCCCATCAAACTGTCTTGGAAACAATGAATCAAGAGTTTATCATTGTTAACATAGCCAGTCATCCGTCTATAGAACATAGTGATGTGGGCCTCAGGGCAGCTAGTCCCATTATACCTCTCAAATTCTTGCATCTTGAATTTATGAGGAAGCATCAAATCTGGAACCAAACTCTAGTCTTTTGCGTCAATCCCATGGTGATGATCGGCATTTTTCAGGGCTTCGAACTTTTCTTCTATCCATCTACAACGATCCTCTAACTGTCTTGAGGATTCAGTTCTTATCCCTTCCTTCTCTGCTATGTCTAGGTCAGGGATAACAGGATTAGCAGGGTTATCTCCTGGATTAGATCTTGAGCCAACTTGGAAGTTCATGGGCGGTCTATTATCAGCTTGCCCCTGTTGACGCCTAATCGTGACAGGTGGCCTTTGGGGATAGTCTTCAGGTTCTACATACGGTGGGGTGAAACCCTGAGAAAAATCCTCATTGTCTTCAGCGTTAACTATGGGACCCTTTCCCTTGTCCATTGCCCCACTCAGCATCTGGGCCATTTGAGCCATCATGTTCCTTTGGGCTTCCAACATTTGGTCCCTCATTTCTTGTTGGAGTTTTGCCATTTGCTCCTGTCTCTGGTCTTGCATATCTCTTTGGAATTGTTCAAGTCTTTGATCCATTTTCTTTGATATGGCACATGTACCATAAGGGTGTTTAGCTTCCAAATTTTCCTTCTCTTTCTCTCTCTCTCTCTCTGTGTTAATTTCAACTAATTAGGCTCTCTATGAACTTTAATGCATATGATATGATGTAATGCAAATGCATGAATGTAAAAAGGCATCGATTCTGATTCGACTTCATTTTAGAAAACTTTATTAGAAAACAAAATCCTTTACACAGAACGGATTACAAATATGCTATCGCCCTAAGGCCTAAAGTTCTGGTTTTCCTAAACAACAAAGATAACTCTTGGCCACGATCTGACTGTAGCTCATACTTCATGCTCAATGTATCAGCCTATACTGCCAAAGCCTATAGGTGATCAGCTACCTCTCGAATCTAGACTATTGCTTCACCAATGAGATAATCCCAACTTCTAACTTGATCATGAGAATGATGAAGTTCTTCCTTCCACTGCCCTTCTCTTGTTTTAAGAAGCTAGATTCGAAGTTCACAGCTATGCAATGCCGATTCTAACTCTTCGATCTTACCCTTCATTTCCTCAATCTTGTTCAAACTTGATTTTAGCTCAATTTCAGAATTGCGGCTTCGATGGTGATGAAGAGATCGTCCAAGTTCAGCTACTCTAGCTTTTAATTCTTCCTTTCCACTTCGACTTTCTACCAAACTCTTCTCTAGGGCCTCATTTTGCGCTTGCATTTCTTGAAACTTCCTCACCCAATAGTCAGCTTTGGCCTTTTCCTCTTGGACCTTTTGTTGCCACTATTTCAAAGTCTTCCCCAATCTGGCATTCTTTATCAATAGACGCATCTTCTTATATTCTATCTTCAAGTTATCTCGATCTTCCTCAATCTTCCTTTTCTCCTTTCTTATCTTTTTAGTCTCTAGTTTCTGAACATCCACGTCTAAGCTTAGGTACATTTTTTCCTCCTCCAACTTCTCTATCCTCTTTCCAAGTTCTGAATTCCTCCTTTCAAAATCTTGTTTTATCATCTCCAATTCCGATGGGACCACATGTAAAAATTCTTCAATCGATCGAGCGTCTTCTGAACTTGGCACAAGGATATTGTCATTGACTCTCTTACTCCACCATCCACTATACTCTGGGGTCGTCATGGGCTTACATCTACTCTCTTCATGCGATGGGTCTGATTCTAAGCACTAGAAATCTCCTTAACTCTTTTCTTGTAGCTATCCCCTTTGTAACACCCTGGTTTAGGGGTTATGCGTTTGGAGCATAACCCGAGCATTTAGTAAGCTTATGGTCATGTTGGAGGAATTTTTAGGGGTTTTGGAGAACCCTAGAAGGCAAGGGATGCCTTAGAAAATTTTTAGATTTTTAGGGTAAAAAGGGGAAATAGGGCAGGAAGGCCTTAAAATAAATTGGTGGAGTTTAGGACACAAGAAAGGAATTGGCAAAGTGGCATGGAGGAGCGGCTTGGAGCCTTGGAAGGTGACGCCTAAGGGAGCAAGGATTCGAGCTGTGAAGGCAGCACTTTGTTTTTATTTTGCGCTAATTAAGGGACTGGGCCAGGTATGCTTTAAAAATAAATGGCCAGGTTGGTGGACATGGAAGTCCAGTTGGCAAAGTGGCTCTCATGCGCCACTTAAGCGCTGGAGGGAGAAAGGGCGCTGGTTCGAGTGGGGGCAGCAGCATTTTGGCGTTTTTATTTTTGTTATGCGGTTATGGGCTTGAGTAGGAAGGGTTTAAAAATAAATGTGGGGGCTTTATGGCATGAAAGTCAATGTGGCCGAGTGGCCTGGGACGTTGGGGGAAAGGTGTGCAGCAGGTTGGTCCCAGGTTCGAACCAGGGGAGTGGCGTTGGAGTTTTATTTTTTTCCTTTTGCAGCAGCTTGGTAAAGTGATGGACGGCACTTGGGGAGCTTCAAGTAGGATAAGATTAGATTAGTGTTTAGCTTTTTAAATTCGGCTGGTGGGTAGTTAGTTTTATTTATTTATTTTTGATAAACATAGGATTATTTTATTTAGTTTAAAATTAGTGATAATGGTTATATTTTTTTGATTTGATAAGAGATAAAGTATGGATAAAATAGTAAGGGATTGGTTTAATTCAAATTAAATTGAATTAGTGGCCATAGGTGGTGGCCGCATGTTGGCTTCTTCACGTGGGAGTAGTGACCGAATTCTATAAATAGAGGGGAGCACCCTTTTGAAATGTTTTTCTTTTTCTTGCTTCCAGGACCGAAAGTCTTTCTCCCATTCCACCCTCTTGTGCCGATTTTCTTTGTGAAAGATCACCTAGTGCAATTCCCATTTTCCTTGCCTAGTGACTGAAACCTTAAGGTCCCATAAAGGTACTGTTGGTTTTCTTCTTCCCCTTCCCTATTTTGTGCCTTGGCCGAACCCCCATCCCTCTCCCAAACTTTTTGCAAAAATCCATAATAACACCTTTGTTAGCCGAATGCTCCAACTTCATTGGAAAGCCTAGCTGAAACCTTTAGCCTCTCTATCTACCTTCTATTTTATCAAGCTTGAGCCGAACCTTATTCTTTGTGGTGGCCGATTTTTGGTTGGGCAAAGGTTGGAGCGTTGGGTCTTTTCTTTAGTCGTTGTGTAAGGTAGGTCGTGTGTTATTAATCTATCTCTTTTAGTATTCGGCCAAAGGGGCCATACTCATGGACTTTATTAGTAACCGATACTAATAGTCTTGTAACAGGATTTTCGGCAATTCCATTGGTGTTTCGGGATTCAGTAAAAGGGGTAAGTGGTTTGATATTCGGCCTTAGGCCAATATATGTGGTTATGTGTTGACCGAAGGTTGGCTATGGTCTTTTTAGGGGCATATCGACGAGAGTAAAGGAAAGCCTTCGGGATCTCAGTTTATTTTGGTAAGGATGAGTAGATTATGGATATTCATTTGAGATCTGTATTAATCGTGTGTTGATTAGATATCATTATGGATGCGAGTGCCAGTCAAGGTGGGCAAGGGAAAGTCCCTGTCCCGAAGTTTAAGAAAAGAGCTGTCTCAGCAGTTCGTGATTGGCCACCGGGGTGTGGGCCAGCGGCGGAAAACTATAGGCAGATAGCTGTAGTCTCGCTAAACAATAGCATCGGGATCGAGGGGTTAGAGCTTCAGGTTATAAGGTGTGTAGTTAGCCATTGTTTCCGGATTTGTGTGATATTTGCTGTTTTTATATGTTTGCTAACAAGTGCGATAAATGTGAAAATGATACCCTTGAAGGGGGTATGGTGATGACCAGGTAAGTAGCAAACTTGTTAATATGTGATCATTGATTTAAATATGTGAGTATGCCTATGATTGTGAATATCATGCACATGCATCATCTCCGCATTATATTATGTTACATGTGCATGGGTGGGTTTTTGAAAGAAGGTACGGGTGTACTTCAAGTACGTGGTTGATGTCAGCTTTGTGCTACATCGTGGATTGGATTGGCCGATCGAGGTCGCGTTGTGGATCTTTGCGATTTAGTTCGCGTGGTTACCTTGATTGATATCGGCTTTATGCCATATCGTGGCTTGATGGGTTGCTATGTGCCCCATCGTGGTTTGATGTTAGCTACGTGCTACATCGTGGATGGCATTGGTTGCCTTCTTGGAGGGAAAAGGAGAGGGTGACTCGATAGTCCCCTGGTGTGTGGTAGGCTGGATAAGGGGGTGTGTAGCGGATGGACCCTAGGTTTGGGTTGGGTTTCATGTTGCATTGTTTCGTTTATGAAAAGATATGGTAATGGGCCAAGCCCAATATGACATGTGGATAGGTATGTTTTGGAAACATACGTGGAAATGGGCCAAGCCCAGTGATCAGTGGATTGATGAGAAAAGGGCCTAGCCCAGTATTTGTTTATAATTTGATTGTGGGCCAAGCCCATGATGTGGTAATGTCTGATTATATTTACGTGTTGCATTTGATTGGGTTGATTTGTGGTTAACATGTGGGTGGATATCAGTGGTTTAATTACACACTGAGTCATTATGACTCACCCAATTATTTATCCAACATCGCAGGTGACATGTTAATGGACCGGGTTGGAGTGGAGACAAAGGTGGCCATGCAGAACCAGATTTTATGCAGTAGATGTTTTATTTGATTTAATTATTTTATATTATCAGTTTTGGGTATTTATTTGATGAAATAAGGGCCACTTTTATTTAAAGTATTCTATTTACGATTATTGAAGTTTATATTATACTTAGATATATTTTCTTCAAATGGTTTATAATATAATAAATTATAATAAAGTTTTAATTCACATATTTTATATCGAGCTTATATTAGTAAATAATTTTTAATGGACACACTTTCCAAGTTTAATAAAATTTTCAAGTTTTATTCTAAAGTCAAAGATTTTTCAAACGGTTTCTGCAGTGACATAACCAGATCCGGTCAGGACTTGTGGGCCGGGTTTGGGGGTGTTACACCCTTTATACAAAAACTCACTTTGAGCTAATCCTGCATAGCCGGTACAAACAGCCTTGATCTAAATTGCCTTAATACGAGCAAAGGGTCATATTTAATGGCTCCTCAAATTCCAAGTAGAGGGACCCAATCAAAACTCCCACACTGATATAGAACTTCATTAGGAACCATCCAGGGAGTCTCCACTCAATATCTTCTTCTCAGAGATTTTGTAGAAGCGCTATCCAATTTTCTTCAGATATGCCATCTCTCCTTAGGGTAGCCATTATCTCTTTTAATGGAAAATAATTTTCTGAAAAGACCCGATAAGAAACCTTATCCACCCTCTAGAAATGACTATGGAACTAAGCCAACAACAACAGTGCACATCCTATAATTCTGCCTTCCCTAGCTCTCCTACATGCACTCAATGATCGAAATGTTTCCGCCAAGATCAAAGGAGCAGGTGTGACATGTTTGTCAAGTCGATTAAAAAGATTCGAGATAGCTTCATCCACGTATCCCAATGCCCTAGGGAAGATTACTAATCCATATATACTCAAAGCAAATACATCAACTTTCTTTTTCATACCAGGATGCTCTAAAATTAAATTCTTTAAAGCTTTCCATGAGATGCACTTATACTCACCTTTTTGCTTGATTCTGGCTATGACCCACTGTTCACTCATCCGCGTAATATTCATCAGTTTCCTCACAAAGGTTGGAAAATAAGGAGCCCTTGAGTAAGCTTTATCTACTTGGATCTTAGGACAACGCAATAGAACTGTCTACTCCTCCACCGTAGGCACCAAATCAACTCTTCTGAAAGTAAAGCAACTATAAGCAGAGCTCCAATATTGGGAGATGGCTCGAAACAGATGTTCATCTACCTTAATGTCCAACAGGTACAACAAATCCCCATAGCTGCAATAAAACAAATGCTTGGTCTCGTTACTCCACTGATCCCATATCTCTCTTAATTCTTAAAGATTGTTCTACGTCACACTAATGCGAGTGTAGTCCCATAACTCTGATTTATCCCCTTCGGCTAGACTATCTCCTTTTCCTAACTGTGTTTGCTCTGACCACCTACAGACGGCTGCATTGTCCTCCACTTTATCAAGGAATTCATTCTCCATAACCAGCTTTTAATTTAGAAACTGACCATGGATTGATACCTCTTTAAAATATGAAATGACATGCAACAAAATAAAACACAATCAATTAGTAACATGAAGTAAAATATAAAGGAAATAATCAAACGCATATCTAGGTGATTGCTAAGATTTTGGTATAGTTCTACCTAGGGTAAGCACTTAGGTTTTCTATATGTGGTTTAGCTCTAAGGTTGAGGTACCTGAACCAGCAGATTCCTCGATCCTCACCCATTATAGGCTCATATGGACCGAGTTCAGTTCAGGGGAATACATTTCCCTATGGCTGCACGGAGATGAAAATCTCACGAAGACATAGGTACGGAGGTATCTCGAAAACGATCCTGCACGGAGGTGAAAACCTCACGAAAGAGTAGCTTCTCACTCCCACTTAAGGGTGTGACCACAACGGTCATGCAATGCAATGCAAACATGCTTTTCAACATTAAAACGACATGTAATAAAAAGAATCATAATTTTTTATATCAGATTTTTAAATTCAGACACAAGGACATGAAAATATCGATTTTATGGCTTGACTCTCTTATTGGTCCCTAGTGGAGTCGCCAAGCTGTCGAAGCCATTTTTAAAAAAGTTTATAAAAACAGGGTTCGACTTTAAAAAACGGAAATGGAGTCGCCACCAATCCCTTTTTACTTTAGTGTGATTGGATCACCTTGTAAAATTTTTTATTTCAAAACATTGATTTTGGTCCACGAAATATAAGAAAACGGGTTCGGAAGCCGGTTACGTATGAGAAGGATTAGCACCCTCATAACGCCCAAAAATTGGTGCCTAATCAATAAAATCATGTCCAAATATTGAAAATTTGAAAAATTTTAGAATATGATCCTTTTATTAGAAAGAAAACTAAGACTTACCTATTTCAAAGAAATAAAATGTTATATCCAGTAAGTTAGGATATAACATCTCACGACTTCGAAGTTAGGCTCGCCTTTATTTGTAGAAAATTCTTATCTCGAAACACAAAACATCATATCCAGTAAGTTAGGATACAACGTTTTGAATTTCCGAGAATAAGTTTTGATTTGGAAATTTATGAATTTCAATTTTAAAAGAAAAGGGATACTTAATATTTTAAGTTCAACGATAAAAATTGAAACCCAGTGAGTTAGGGCACAATTTTTCTCGAAGTCCCCAAATATTAGATATCACCGTATTTTTTAAAACTATTTGAATAAAATGCATCAATTCAAAAGGTGTTTTTATAAAACAATGGTTTGAGTAATATATTACGACATACATATTCAATAGCAATTCTACATAACCACAAATTATATTAACAATAAATAATAAAAGAATAATATAACATGAATAAATAAAGCACTATGTTAAGCAATAATAAACATTAAAAGAACATAAATAAATAAACATGTGATATAAAATAAATAGCGATCATTAAGACTTTCACAAAATAACAAAACCAAATGAAAAGGGAATAATATATTTAAACATTGAAATAAAAAAAATAAAAGAATGTGACGATTCTTAAAAGGATTTAATATATATATAAATAAATAAAATTTAAAGTAAAAAAATACTTATAATAAATATATATAATTTAATAAATAAAAATAAAAAAATTAAAGAAAAAAATTACTTATAATAAATATATATAATTTAATAATTTAATACATATATAAATGATTACATATAAAAATAGTTAATAAATAGTATATAGTATTTTTATATAAAAACATATATATATATATAATATACTAATCATAAAATTACATATATAATAAATAATAAAATAGGTTATATAATATATATAGATTTTATACAAAACAAAATTTTAAAAATAATATATATGATATAATATAATACTATATAATATACAAAAATGTATAATATAATAAGTATATAAATCATAGTATATAATAAAAATAATATTAAACGAAATAAAATGATAAATAATAAATAATAATTTAATATATATAAAGATAATACATATAAAAAAATTATATATATATGAATTTTTAACAAAATTAAAAAAATAATATAAATAATATAAAATTTTAATATTATAAAATGATTCAATATTATATTAGAATAATTTAAAAAATAAAATAAAAATAAATAAAGGAAGGGGGATTAAATAGCAAATAAAAATAAGCATAAAAGGATTAAATTAAAACGCGCCTCATACTATAGGGGTTAATATGGCAATTATGCCAAATTTCGTTTGGATATCCACCATTAAATAGCCCAAAGGACTAAATTAAAATGAAATATAAATCTCAGGGCTAATTTAAAAATAAAGTAAATTCAATTTGGGACGAATTTATAATTAATAAAATTACGAAGGGACTAAAATGGTAAATTGCCCTTTACATAAAAAAACACGCGGATCCTCCCCTAATTTTCGGGTCAACGCGCGGATCCTTTCATTAAACGACACCGTTTTGATTATTAATGGGCTATACCAAAACGACGTCGTGTGGATGGGCTATAAAAGCTAAAAAAAACCCTAAATTCATTTTAAACATCAGATTTTAAAAAAAATGGCAGAAGTCCGAAAGTTTTGCTCTGCCCTCACAGGTCATCAGACCTCCGGCCTTCATCGTACGAGCCTCACTCGCCGTTATGACCAGTGGCCAGAGAACCAAAACCCCTCTGTTTTGAAGCCAAAAAACGCAGGTAGCCTTCTTACCTTTTTCTTTTTCTTTTTTTTTAATATTCGTAAAAAAAATAGCGTAGATCTAAAATAAACAAAATAAAATATGAAAATCACCTTTGCTAAAAAAAAAATCTCTGTATTCTGTTTCAATATATTTTATTTCTGTTTGTATCTCTGTGTGTTCTTTCTGTGTGTTCTTACAAATTATTATAGGGTATTTATAACCCTCGAAATGAAATATAAAAAGGAAAAAAATCCTGTCCATATTTTGCTGTTGTTTTTCCTTGTTCGTGCAGGTCAAAGGCGAAAATCTCACGACGGAGATGAGGCGAGCTAACTACGGCGCGGATAGTGGCGGCGTGACCGAAGGGCTGCTGGGACACTTGCGGCGCGAAGGCTAGAGTGCTTGCGGCGCAGTGGAAACCTAGGGTTTCCTGCGTCCGCAAGCCAATTGGGCCTCTTGGGCTTAGGTTTAGATTGGGTCTGGGTCAGGGTTTAGTTTTAGGGTCTGTTTAGGTAATTGAGCTAAGGTGTAACGGGTTTGTAATAGGGTTTTGGGTATTTAATTTGGGCCAAGGGTCTGGTCTGGGTTTGTAAAAATGGACTGTTTAAAAAACATTGGTTTTTTATTTTATTATTTATTTTCTATTTTTGGACTCTATTTGGGCCCGGGCAAAATAGGTTATTATAGATCCAAAATTTTATTTTCATTTAAAAATATATAAAATTTGACACGCTTTCTAATGCATGACATTTTTTATATTTTATCTTTTTTGCGGTGCTGTAGCAACTTGATTTAAAAAATAATTTGTATGTTGGTATTATATTTTGTCTCAATTCATATGATACTCTTGTATACTTAATGAAATTGCACTGCTTGGTTGTCAAATACACAATGACCTTGAATTTTAAATAAAATTTATAAATTTATATTATTTATTAAAAAATTTATGAATTAAAAGAGTATAATTAAAGGGTTAAAATTTAAAGATGATAATCAAAACTTACATAACTTACATAATTTACATAATTTGCATAACTTGCATAAATATATATTGTCGAAACCATTTTAAAATCGGTTTAGATATATGGGGATCGACTTTAAAAAATAAAATGGTAGTCGCCACCAATCTTTTTTTGCTTAGGTGTGATTGGATCACCTTGTAAAACGTTTCATTTTAAAACATTTGATTTTGGTCTACAAAAAATGAGAAAACGGGTTCGGGAGTCGATTACGTATGAGGAAGGGTTAGCACCCTCATAACGCCCAAAAATTGGTACCTAATTGATAAAATCATGTCCAAATGTTTAAGATTTAAAAAAAAAAAGTTAAAAAAAATGATCCATTTATTTGAAGGTAAACCAAGACTACTTATCTTAAAGAAATAAGAATACCACATCCAATAAGTTAAGATACAATATCTTATAACTTTGAAGCCAGATACATCTTTTTAGAAAATTCCTACCTTGAGACACAAAACATCACACCCGATAAGTTAGGATACAACATTTTGAATTCCCAAGAATAAGGTTTTTTATTTAATTTAAAAGTTTAAGATTTCTTTGTTTCGAAAGAATATAAACATCACATCCAGCACGATTGGACACGATATTTTTAAACCCTCGTAACTAAGATTATCTCATAATTTATAAAACTTGTTAAAAGGATATTTTGTTATTTAGCCAAACAGAAAATCGAAACCCAGAACAATTGGGCACTATTTCCAGAATTTCTAAATACCAAAACATTGCCTTATTTTAAAAACCTTTAAATAAATTATTAATTTTGGCGAAAATGTATTTTTTATTTTAAACCAATATTGTATTTATAAACCATCATACACAAATATTAAAAAAAAATTATAATACAATAACATACAATATAACTAAAATAACTATACTATAGTAATCATAAAATAATAAATAAATAAAAGGACATTATATAGATAAATAAAATATATAAAGCAATATATATAAAACAATTAAAAATACTAAATAAATATAAATTTTTCATGCAATATTAAATAGTGAATAAATAAAATAAAAGAAAACGTGAATAATTAAACAATGTATAAAATATATATAATATAATAATTAATATATAAATATATATAATAATATATAAATTATTAAACAAGTAAAATAATATATATAATAATAATTAAAAATAATACATATAAGGTTAATACATAAAAAAATATATATAAATTTTATACTATAAACAAATTAATATATAAATAATAATATAATATAACATTTTAATATAATAAAATAATAATATTAAAATAATATAAAAAAATTAAATAAAACAAATATAGGAGGGACTAAATTGAAAAACGAGAAATAATTCTGGGCACATTTGTAAAATATTTAAAATTGTAACAGGACTTAATCGTAAAATCGAAATAATGCAGAAGGGCTAAAATGACAATTAGACCATTCAATGAAAACGCGCGGATCCTCCCCGGGTCGGGTCAACACGCGGATCTTGGCCTTCTAAACGGCGTCGTTTTGGCCCTTAAAAGCAACCACCAAAACAACGTCGTTCCTATACCCTATATAAATCAGAATTCGGCAACAAAAACATTTTTAACACTATTTTAAAAAAAATTTTGAGAAAGCTCCCAGTGCCTTTGCTAGGCGATTTCCGGCTGTGCCTCAGGGAATTCTGACCGCCGTCCGCCGCCATCACCGGCCATCTTCCAAAAAGGTTATTTTTTCACTCTTTTTTTTTTTACACTTTAACATATATATTATATATTGTTAAAAAATAATAATAAATAGAATAACAGTATTCGAAAATAAAATAAAAAATAAAATGAAGCAAAACCTTGGCTTGATTTTTTTTTTTTATTGTATTGTGTTTTCGTATATATCTCTGTATTGTGTGAAAATCCCCTTGATCGCTATAAAATTAGAGTTTTAAATATTTATAAAAGAATGATCAAACCTGGAGACTAACTCTGACAACGATATTAAGGCAAGTGTACCTATCGCACAGTAGTATAGCTTAGGCAAGATCGGATATCGAACCCAAAGGAACTAAAAGTATTAATACTCACTTTCTTTTTATTATTTAACCTAAATAGAGTGAAGGTTGCTTTTAAACTAAATTGACGACAACTAAACTAAGGAAACAAAGACAAAAAGACGAATTTGGCGATAACTTGAAAAAGACTCAGTTGATATCAATAATACCCTTGGGAAGAATCCACCTAGACTTCACTTATTATCTAACCCTAAATTATATGATTTCTTTACTTAGCTTGATCCGTGAGACTCCCTAACCTATATTAAACCCTCTCTCGAGGCGAACGTCTAACCCTAGGTTAATTAGTGGAACTCTCGTTCGCTTATAATAACCCCCTAGGATAGCAGTAAATCGATCAATGGACTCCCATATTAGGTTTCACCCTAATCCGGCAAAATCTCGTAACCCTATCTCTAGTCGCCCGATCAACTCCGCTTAATTATGTTAGATCTTCTCTTAGGCAGGGTCTATTCCTCCTCCACCTAAGCACATTAGATTTGGATTAAGCAACATAATTAAGAACAAACTAAGTAATTTATCATATAACTTAAAAAATAAAATAATAAAATTTGTCTAGGTTTCATCCCCCTTCAGGTATCTGAAGGGTTTAGTTCATAATGTAAAAAGAAAACATCACAAGAGAAAAGATAAAACAAAACATAAGAAAAATCCTAAAACCCCCTGAAGGAATTGAAGGAGAATTCCGCTATCTTGAGTATAACTCCGGCTTCTTGGGATGAATCAACTGGCTATCCTCACGTTATTCCCTAACTCTGACCTTCTCGGCTTGGCTCCTTGGCCTAGCTTTCGCTCCCCCTCCAAGGTGGTACTTGGGGGGTATTTATAGGCTCTTGGAATGTGATTCTTTCTCCCTAAGGATCCTTTTTTGACTGAAATTGCTCTTTCCAGCGACAGAGGCACGGTCATGGCACACGCCCGTGCAAATCGAGACCTAACCGTGTTCGGATTTCTACTTATGGCACGGTCGTTTGTGGTGGTGATAAGGCCGTGCTCTAGGTGTTCATCGAGACACGACCATGTGGACCTTGGCCCAGGCCGTGTCGATTTCGTGAAAAGGCCCATTTGCTTCGTTTTAGGCCCGTTTTGTGTTCTTTTCATCCTCGGGTGCTTTCCTGGGTATAAGACATGAAAAGAAAGGATTAAAAGAACCTTTTTATACAAAACAAGGCATAAATCTTCAAAAAGCATAATAAATGTGGGATTAAAATATGTTACTTTTACGGTTTATCAAATACCCCCACACTTATGCTTTTGCTTGTCCTCAAGCAAAATTCTCAACTTACAGTTAAAACGAACTTTCCATGATTTATAATTCTTATCGACAATATCTTATCCTAATTCACAGATAATTCATACATGGATAATTTGATTCAAAGCGTTCTAAAGATTCAAACGAGATAAGTCATAATTTTGTACCACGAAAACATAGGTTTCTTCTCTCTTTTAAATAACTACATTTTTAATTCAAAACCGACAAGGATCGATATCCTCGCTTAGGTTTCACTCAAATCACTCAAAAGTGTTTAAGGTTTAGAAAGAGGTCGCTCAGAAGTCAAACATGAAAAGTTAATCCCATAGGCTTGCTTGAAAATAAAATCTCCACCACTGTAATATGAGATGACAAATAGATCAAAAGGTCTTTGTTCGGATTGTAGCGGGGCTAGGGTAAAATGTGTGGTCACAGGCTGAAATTAGAGGGTTAGAATCGAGATTGACTTGAGAAGTACCTACCCTTAAAACTTTTCCGAAATTCCATCAACTGAAAAAGTAATAAACTTACTAATACGAGCTTTTCTTTTTGGGAATAGTCTTTGATTGTGTAAGATCACTTTTCATACTACTAATATTGAAAACTTGAAATTTTTTTTAGAACAAACTAAATAAAAAATAATAAACTTCAGTAACTGATCAAATCAAGTCTCGATTAAGGGGTAGTCAAAAGAAAGGGTGATAACAAATACAAAGGCTGTGGGTTAATATTAGTGGGTGAGTCAATAAAAAGGGTTTGTTAGGATCAAAGGGGTTCACTAGGGGTTAATTGTAAGGATAGGCTATTTAATGGGATTAGTGGGTTAAGACCTAGGTGCCTTTATCATCTCTATATATCAACTCATAACTATGGTCTCGACATGTATAAACAAGGCAAGTTCTAGAATAACAGTTCATAGTTGACACACTCATAATCAAAGAATGAGCACAAAAAAGAATATATGCTCTATAAGGTTCAAATACTTACAAATATTATGGGTGTTTTGACATCATCCTTATGAATTTCAAATTTCAAGGTAGAATTCAATTTTAGGTCAACAACCTAGCAACAATTTTAATGCCTGAAAAATAGACTTATCATGCTTGATTCTCTAGTATTCCTTAAAATAAACATCAATGTACAATTAACTATGACTTATTCTAAAACATGTCAATAATCATCACAAATCATTAGAAATTTCATCCTAATTAGTAATATGAAAGCTTTGCTTAAGAACAAGACTAAATCAGAGATTTGAGAATAATGAAGAAAGTTAGGTATTTGAAAAAATATTCCATTTTTACCCTCAGGGATTGGAGAATAATGAAAAAAGTTGGGTATAACTATTCACCCCTCTACACTTAAGATGTACATTGCCCTCAATGTACAAGGGTAGATAATGAACTTTACGGGACAAATCAAAAGAGAAGGGTAAAGAGTACTCCCTAAGGTTTGGATGTTTCTCGCGGAGGATGGCTCCTGTTACTGAGCTCTGCGTTTAGATAAAGAAATTGGGAGCTCGTAGAGAGATAGCCAGGAATTATTGAGTCCTATATAAAATAAACTAAATAGAAAGTTAACTATACGAAAAATAAAGAAAGAGGAAACAAATATGTAAACAAAACAAAATTTAAAGATAAATAGACTAAAGAGTCCTTATTGAGTGATGGTTCGCAAGTGGGAGTCAACACAAAGGTTGGGGGTGTGGTGGCGGTGGCAGATGTGAAGAGGTTATCGTGGTGGTGGCGTGGTTCCCAAACAGCCTGGCAAACCTGTCACTAAGAAACTAAAAGAAAAGTAAATGAAAATAACAGTAGAGAATCTTAGAAAAGAAAAATAAAGGAGAAGAGCAGGAAATTAAAGCAAAAGAGAAAGAAAACATGAAAACTAATTGGTCTCAAAAACCCGAAAGAAAACATGAAAACTAATTGGTCTCAAAAACCCTTGGCTTAGTGTTAAAACGAAGCTTCTGGTATGAACTCATATTGATCGTTCTTTGTTGAGGATCCTTTGCTTGGCTTTTTCCGCTTCTTCGACATTGTTTTTGTGTTTTGCTCAAGAGTCTAGACACTTACAAGTGAAAAATCTAAAAGAGACAGAAGAGAAAAGAAAGGAAAAGAAAGATGTGATCAGATGGGGGAAAGGGCTGTGGGGTTTAAATAGGATTTGAGTGCTGGCATGTCCCCACGGCCGTGGCACTAGGGTGTGTCGACTTGAACGGCATTCTCCCACGGCCGTGTTACAGAGGGTGTTTTCCCCTATGCCTATGCTTGATCCTTCTACGCTAGTGCTCGTGATGTTTTTCTGTTGGCACGGTCGTCTTGCACGGGCGTGTCTCCTCTGTGTTTGATAAGTCAGTAGCTTCGCACGGATATTGGCATGGGCGTGTTCTGTCTGTGGTATGGGAGTCAGTGTCCTCACATGGGTTGGGGCACGGCCGTGCCATATGTGTCGGTGCCCGTGTCTATAGTGGTTGGATCTGTGATGTTGGGGTGGTGGTTGGGCTGACTACAAGGCCTCTGCCCTGTCAGTGTGGCGATTTTGGTGGTCCATACGGCCACGGACACGGCCGTGTGTAAGGCCGTGTGGCCTGGGATTCTGTACTTTTGGTTAGTTAAAAAGAAAAGGAAAAGGAATAAAGAAAATAAAATGTAAAAGAATGCAAAAAGAAATGCGGTTAGTACTCGGGTTGCCTCCCGAGAAGCGCTCATTTATAGTCTTAAGCTAGACTTTCCTCATATTTGAAAATTTTAGGGAGGTTTGAAAGTTTGTATATCCTCCCTTATGTTTGTAGTCCTATTTTCTTGACAAGGGTTTAGTCGAGAAGTGTTTACCTTAGGAGTACTGAATGTTGGGTTGCTTTCCTCGGCTCTTTCGTGTAGGGAGATATTGCGTACCTCAAGAGGGATTTCTTTCTTCAGGTTTGCTGTGATGATGCTGAGATTGGCTTTATCGATCAGTACCTGGTCTCTTTTTTTGATGTGATTTGATGTTCCTACAAGCTCTTCTGATGGTTCCTTTTGTTTTACTGTGTGTGGCTCTGGCTCTTCCTCGTGTATCCCTAATTTCTCTTTGAAGTGTATTTTCCACTCATCTAGGTCATCAATTTGGGTCCTTTGTTCTTCATGGGTAATTTCATTGTTGGCATTGAACTTAGGATCCGACTCAATCGTTTCCTTTTTTGGTGGTTCTTGAAAGAGGGGTGTAATTGAATGATTATCAAAAGAATTTTCTTTCTCACCTTGATTCTTTGATGACCTAGCCGAGTCGAGGGCTTGAAGGCTAATTGAGTCGTCACCTACACACAATATGAGTTCGCCTATGGCAACATCAATCTTAGTCTTGGCAGTTGCTAGAATAGGTCTTCCTAAAATTAAGGGGATGGAATTATCCTCATCTATGTCTAAAACAACAAAGTCTACTGGGAAAACAAATTTATCAATTTTTACGAGAACATCTTCAATAATGCCCTTAGGAA
Source organism: Gossypium bickii (assembly GCA_025503065.1). Lineage (NCBI taxonomy): Eukaryota > Viridiplantae > Streptophyta > Magnoliopsida > Malvales > Malvaceae > Gossypium > Gossypium bickii. The sequence goes on along the minus strand of CP106721.1, from coordinate 57,924,897 downwards.
TTCTAACAGTTTTATCAGCTAATTGAATACTCATCCTAGTTTGTTTGGGCTTCCCTAAACCTAGTCCTTAAACAATATATAAGGCATAACATTTATGCTTGCCCCTAAATCAGCTAACACATTATCAATACTTAAACTACCAATTAAACATGGAATTGTAAAACTCCATGGATCTTTTTGCTTCTGTGGTAGTCTATTTTGTAACATTGCTGAACATGTTGCGTTTAATTCCATGTGGTGCTCTTCATTTATTTTGCGTTTGTTGGTTAAGAGCTGTCTTAAAAATTTCCTCTAGTCTGGCATCTAAAAAAGAGCTTCATGAAGAGGTAAGTTAATATGTAATTTCTTTAAAAATTTAAGAAACTTACCAAACTGCTCCTCTGAATCGTCTCTTTTTAATGCTGCGGGATAAGGTTTGCGAGGTTTGTACTCCTTGACTACCGGTTTTGGCTTTTCTTGTACTACCTCTGTTGTACCTTCGCCTACCTTACTTTCTGGAGTTGGGTTGGGTGTATCTAACTCCTTGCTATCCTGAGTTGTGATGGCTTGAATTTGTTCCTTAGGGTTAATTTTGGTGTTACTTGGTAGGCGTCCTTGTGGTCGTTCTGACATCAGCTTTGCAAGTTGTTCAACAGCATTGCTCACTTCCTTGACTGACTTAGCAATTTCATCAATTCGGCTTTCATTACTTTTTATTGTTCTATCAGCTTCTTGGATGCGTTCCTCAATGGTTGGCTTCTTTTCTTGTGGATAGGGCTAATTTCGAAAGTTTTGGGGAGGTTGTTGCCTTTGATTTCCTTAATTGCCTTGTCCTCCCCATGAAAAATTTGGGTGGTTCATCCAACTTGGATTGTAAGTGTTACTATAAGGATTATTATTAGATCGGAAATTATTAACTATATAGTTCATCTATTCATCTTCTGCTCCTGGTTGGTAGGGTGGGTACTCAGGATTCGCCACAGTTCCACTAGCGTCACACTGCATGACTGGATGTATTTGTGAAGAACAAAAGCTATCAAGCTTTTTATTCATCATCTCTAGCTGCGTTGATAACATGGGCATGGCGTCGACGTTGAAAACTCCTGCCAATTTTGTCGGTTTGGTCCTTGAAGCTTGCCATTGATAATTGTTTAAGGACATTTCCTCAATGAACTCATAGGCTGCTTTAGAAGTTTTGTTGTTCAGCATTCCACCAGCGGCTGAATCTATCAGTTGCCTCGTTGAGGGGTTTACTCAGTTGTAAAAGGTTTGGACTTGTAACCATAGGTGTAAATCGTGGTGTGGGCACCTTCTCAAGAGATCTTTGAACCTCTCCCATGCATCGTATAATGTTTCTAAATCCATCTGCACAAAAGAAGAGATATCGTTATGTAATTTGGCCGTTTTGGCTGGTGGAAAATATTTCGTCAAAAATTTTTCGGTCATCTGATCCCATGTAGTGATTGACCCTAGTTGTAACGAGTTTAACCACTGCTTGGCTTTATTTCTCAATGAAAAAGGGAATAACCGAAGATGAATGGCATCATCAGAAACGCCATTTATTTTGAAGGTATCACAGAACTCCAAAAAGTTAGCTATATGCATGTTTGGATCTTCGTCCTGCAAACCATCAAATTGAACAAAATGTTGAATCATTTGTATTGTGTTAGGTTTTAATTCAAAATTGTTAGCAGATATAGCAGGCCTTACAATACTAGATTCTGCTCCTGTCAAATGCGGTTTCGCATAATCAAACATTGTACGTGGAGCATTGTGATCTCCCACATCGCGTAGTGGTGGGTTGTTTTCGTCCATCCCTTCACTAGGATTGGATCTGTTTTCTTCCTCTCTTTCTGTGTAATCTAGGGCTCGTTTGGTTTCCCTACGATTCCTATGAGCGATTGCTTCGATATCATTATCGTATACCAAAGGTCCTCTCGGGTTCCTTCTAGTCATAAACTAGAGGTACCTAGAAAAGATAAAGAAAATTAGAAAAATTAAAATTTAACCTAAGAAAACAAAAGAAATAAATTGCGAATAAAATAATGGCTAAAGTAATAAAAATAGAGCTTTCTTAATGTTTTAGTTCCTCGGCAACGGCGCCAAAAACTCGATCACTGTAAAATCAGAGTTTTAAATATTTATAAAAGAATGATCAAACCTGGAGACTAACTTTGACAACGATATTAAGGCAAGTGTACCTATCGCACAGTAGTATAGCTTAGGCAAGACCGGATATCGAACCCAAAGGAACTAAAAGTATTAATACTCACTTTCTCTTTATTATTTAACCTAAATAGAGTGAAGGTTGCTTTTAAACTAAATTGACGACAACTAAACTAAGGAAACAAAGACAAAAAGATGAATTTGAGGATAACTTGAAAAAGACTCAGTTGATTTCGATGATACCCTCGGGAAGAATCCACCTAGACTTCACTTATTATCTAACCCTAATTATATGATTTCTTTACTTAGCTTGATCCGTGAGACTCCCTAACCTATATTAAACCCTCTCTCGAGGCGAATAACGTCTAACCCTTGGTTAATTAGTGGAACTCTCGTTCGCTTATAATAACCCCCCAGGATAGCAGTAAATCGATCAATGGACTCCCATATTAGGTTTCACCCTAATCCGACAAAATCTCATAACCCTATCTCTAGACGCCCGATCAACTCTGGTTAATTATGTTAGATCTTCTCTTAGGCAGGGTCTATTCCTCCTCCACCTAAGCACATTAGATTTGGATTAAGCAACATAATTAAGAACAAACTAAGTAATTTATCATATAACTTAAAAAATCAAATAATAAAATCTGTCTAGGTTTCATCCCCCTTCAGGTATCTGAAGGGTTTAGTTCATAATGTAAAAAGAAAACATCACAAGAGAAAAGATAAAACAAAACATATGAAAAATCCTAAAACCCCCTGAAGGAATTGAAGGAGAATTGAAGGAGAGTTTCATCGCCCAGGCCGTGTCGATTTCGTGAAAAGGCCCATTTGCTTCGTTTTAGGCCCATTTTGTGTTCTTTTCATCCTCGGGTGCTTTCCTGGGTATAAGACATGGAAAGAAAAGATTAAAAGGACCTTTTTATACAAAACAAGGCATAAATCTTCAAAAAGCATAATAAATGTGGGATTAAAATATGTTACTTTTACGGTTTATTACCCCTTGATTACAAATTTTGGAAGGCTTTTATAGCCTTTGAAATAAAAAATAAGGAAACAAAAGATTTTTGCCACTGTTTTTGCCATTGTTGTTGCGTTCCTTCTTTTTTTGTGCATGTGAAAGGTGCTGATCTGGTGTGGGCGTCATTCAGGCACAGACCGCAGCGTGACTGAGGGCTAGCATGGGCACGAGGGGTTGGTTGCGGCGCGAGGCTACGGTGCTGTGCTTGCGGCGCAAAGCTGGAAGGGTGCTCAGTGCCTAGGGTTTCTTCTGAAACCCTAGGTCTGAAACCGTTTAATTGTTTGCGCCCTTTTGGGCTGTTTTTGGTCTGGGTAAGTTTAGGTTTGGGCCACGTGTATTTTGGTTTTTTTATTTGTAATGGGTTTGGTTAATGTATGGGTAATTGGCTTTGGGTTTAGTTTGTTTGGGGTTTAAAGGCTGTTAAAAATGGACCGTAAAAAAACATTGGAAATTTATTTATTTTTGTTTCTGAATGGGCCCAGGCAAAAATGGACCTCTACATATATCATATCATAACTTACATAACTTACGTAATGCATAAATATATACGTATAAAAAACAACTTGTCTGAATTAGTTTACACCCATTAGATGCTTGATACTTGATATATATTATCTATTTTAGTACAGTGACAAGATTTAAATCAATTGAGAACATTTAAATAACTGTAATTGATTGTCAACTTTAGACTTCAAGAACTACAAAATGGATAAGAGTTAGATGAATTTGTCAAGGGTAAGCAACGATTATCAAAATGGAGTACAAACTTTTCTAAATTTTGCATTTCAAAATGCAAGCCAAGAGAATATGATTCTTTACCCATGTAGAAACGTGGCAACATCAATTGGCATTTTTGTGAAGTTGTCTACGAACATCTAATTTTTGATGGCTTTATTCGGGGTATAAAAAATGGATTTTCCACTGAGAGTGTACGCCTCGTAAAACCTCTTCAATGATTAATCCGGCTTAACCTTATAGTGCTTACCATCAGTCCGTTAGAAAAGATGACATGGAAGGTATGTTGCGGGATGCATTTAATATGCACAGTCATGGTTTGCAATTGTTTACACCTGACTTTATTGCATCCGATAATTGTAATATTGGTAATGCTTTTACCGAAACGAGAAGAAGTGTACCTGATGAAGAGCCAAATGGAGAATTGGCGAAGTTCTACAAGTTACTTAATGAAATGAATGAAGAACTTTACGAGGGATCAAAATATTCAAAAATGTCCTTCTGCATTCATCTTTTTAACTTAAAATGTTTGGGAGGGTGGACTGGAAACTCTTTTACAATGCTATTAGAGTTTTTAAGAGATATGTTTCTGTTTGCAAAAATCCCTCATTCATGCAAAGATATGAAGAAACAGATAAAAGATTTAGGCCTTGTGTACGACGAAGTTCATAGTTGCCCAAATGACTACATGTTGTATTTGGGTGATCGAAAAAACCAACAGTCTTATCATGTTTGCGGTAAATCTCGTTGGATAAATAGGAATACAGAAGATGTGAATGAGGATGAAGGTGAGGCACAGTCAAGAAAGAAGTCAACAAAGATTTTGCGATATTTTCCACCAATACCAAGGCTTCAAAAGCTTTTCATGTCGTCAAAGACAGTCGAGTCTATGAGGTGGCATCAGGATCAACAAACAGATGATGGATTATTAAGGCATCCTGGTGATTCTTTAGCTTGGAAATCATTTGACAGTAAGTTTCCAAGCTTTCCAAGCGATCCTCGAAATGTGAGGCTTGGGCTAGCATCTGATGGATTTAATCATTTTAAAATCATGAGTACTTCGTATAGTACTTGGCCTGTAATGCTTGTTCCTTACAATTTGCCTCCGTGGATTTGTATGAAGTAATCTTCTTTTATCATATCTATGATTGTCCCTGGAGAGAAAGGTCTCGGGAATGATATTGACATTTATATGTAGCCACTTATTGAAGAGTTGAAACAATTATGGGCTAGTGTTGAAACATATGATGAATTGAAAAAGGAGAACTTTTATTTATGTGCAGCTTTGTTGTGGACTGTTAATTATTTCCCGGCTTAATCTAGTTGGAGTACCAAAGGACATTATGCTTGTCCTTGTTATGCGGCGCAAACATGTTCGAAATGGTTATATAATGGGAAGTTCTCTTACATGGGGCATCATCAGTGGTTAGATGGAAATCATAGATTTAGAATTCAAAGGACTTTATTTGATGGTATTGAAGAGTTCAGAGAAGATCCTGAGCAGACCATTGGATATGAAATATTGTTCATGTTAAAATATACCAATTTTAGTTATGGGAAGATTAATCAAACACCCAACATGCGAACAAAGAAAAGGCCGAGGGAGGCGTATGTTAGCGATGTTGATCAGCAGATTGATGATGAATCTGATTAAGAGCATGATCCTAATGAGGCGGACTTCTGGAAAAAAAGAAGCATTTTTTTTAGTTTCCTTATTAGGAGCATCACATTTTGCGACACAATCTTGATGTTATGCATATTGAAAAGAATGTTTGTGAGAACATCATTGGAACAATTCTGAATGTCGATAAAAAATCGAAAGACAATCTTCAGAGTCGACTTGATCTAGTTGACATGGGTATTCGACGTGATCTTCATCCCCAATTACTTCCGAATGGAAAATCTCGGTTGCCGCCTTTTATTTTTGCAATGTCGAAGAAAGAAAAAGAAGTGTTCTACACAGTGTTGTAGGATATAAAGGTCCCAGATGTGTATGCATCAAATATATCTAGATGTGTGAGTCTTCTATATTCCCTAAAATTACATGATTACCACATCTTGATGCAAGATTTACTGCCAGTTGCTTTACGATATTATATGTCAAAAAAGGTGTCGTCTTGAATAATTGAACTATCCAATTTAATGAAAGCTATTTGTGGAAAAGTTTTGAATGTTGAAAAACTTGAGAAAGTACAAGATCGAGCTGCTTTGACTTTATGCACTTTGAAAAAGATATTTCCATCTTCCTGCTTCATTATTATGGTGCACTTGTTAATCCACTCCCTCGTGAAACAAAACTTGGTGGACCGATTTTCTATCGGTGGATGTATCCTATAGAGAGGTGTTAATTTATTTGTAAAGTTTTCATTGTGCATTAATATACCTTTAATTACAACTTTTGATAATGTTGTATATCGTGTTTAGGTTCCTATGTAAATTGAAGTCTTATTGTCATAATAAGTGTTATCCAGAAGGATCAATTGCTGAAGGTTACTTGGCAGAAGAGTGTATGACTTTCTGCTCTATATATTTAGAAGATGTGGAAACAAGACTGAATAGACCAAGTAGAAATGCTGGGCTCACTAAACATAACTTAGTCGAAACTTATCTATTTCGAAGTTATGGAAAACCTATTGGTAAAGTTGAAATTGCACACTTAGATGATAGATCTTGGGTATAAGCACATCGATATGTTCTTTTTCACCACGATTCAATTGAACCATTACACAATTAAGTTTTAGAATTTGATAGATATTCATCTTTTTAATTTGTTTATCTTCTAACCAATTAATTCACTTTTTAACATAGTGAGTACAAACAAATCTTGAGATCTCATTCACGCTCCCGAAGATTACAACATCGAGGATCCATAAGTTATTCACAGAATCTTTTTATGAATGGTTAGGCCAAACGGTATGCAACTGAAACTTTTATTGAAAGATAATAATATTTTCTCATAACATTTATAATTAATCAATTTACTTTCGATTCAATAGGTTTGGAGTGGGAAGGACAACAATGACGAAGTTAAATGGCTTTCCCAAGGTTCGAATAGAGTAGTAAAAAGATACAGTGTCTTTCTCATCGATGGATTTAGGTTTCATACAAAGTCTCACGAGAGATTGAGGAGAACTCAAAATTGTGGAATAGTTGTTAATTCTTCAATTACAAGTAATGCTAGTGCTAGGGACAATAATCCTGTTGAGGGAAATGTGGAGTACTAAGGACTTCTTACTAACATTATTGAGTTGGATTACTATGGCAAATGTAAGGTTGTCTTATTTCGATATGATTGGGCTAATGTTAATACTGCTCGTGGAATTAAAAAAGATTAATTTGGTTTTATAATGGTGAACTTGTAACACATCAAGCTCGGCCTAAACGTTATGGCCGTATCTGGTGATGTCAAAAAGAATGGTTTTGAAAACTGTGTTGACTCGATAAACCGTTAACATTTATATGATTTACTGAAACCACCAATTAGTCAATTTCTTTGTTAAAAACTCATTACAGTGGAAGCAAAAAAAAAACCAGTATAATTTGAAAATGCAGTCGTGTTTTTAGGAAAACCTTTGTTGCGTAAAAACCGTCGATTTCATAAAATAAGTTATCAAAACATGCACATTATTACAAACTCTCAAATTTAATAGTTTTACGATTGAGTGGTCACCGCTGAGTCTCTGCTACACTGATCCGTCTAAGACTGTGGATTACCTGATAGAACAGGCAAACGGAGGTGAGTTTACGTAAACTCAGGATGTAACCCAACTGAAATAGACATGCAATACAAACATAATTATATGCATAGTCGACATCTGATCTGCACTGGGTTCAGCCCATTTCGTCTGAAATGCGAATCAGATAATCACAATCCTACCCTTATCCTGTGCACACCATCTTCGACCATCCCAACACACCATGTGGGGTTAAAAACACCCACCCATTCCTACACACCACATTGTGTCGTTACGACACATATCAGATATAGTGCAGCCGAGTTGCCAAATAATAGGCAATGATCACCATGCAAAACACTTCCTCCATCAACACAAAACCCATCCCCACAATCATATACAGAACATATACATAATAACATACTAGACATGCTCAACATGTTATATACCAATATCATAACAATCAGAAATGCATGGCATTATCATACTCAGAACAGATTATCATTCTATCAGGTCTACAGTTTTGGGGTTTGTATGCCCTTATCGACCCTACGATAAGGCCACAGTCAATTGGGTCGACCCGTGTGACCCTAAGAGAAATTTCAGAAGTTTGGGCCCACATGCTCGTGTGGCCTACACGCCTAACTCGGCCTTGCCCGTGTGGCACACACGGATATACTCGAGCCACCACACAATCGTGTCTTGTGCACAGCTATGCCTACGTCAATCACACAGTTGTTTCCTCGCACACGGTCAACCACATGAGTGCCCACATGCCCATGTGGCGTCGACAAAATAGTTTTTTGGCTTTTGCTGAATCTCATTTTTTCCCTTATGGGTACACACCTGGTTCAATTTTGACGCTAAAGCAATCCTGAGACCACTAGAACCTATAATCGACAAACCAAATCCCAAACTCAGTCTTAGATCACGATAATCCAAAATTAAAAAACCAACAAGAATTTGATTCGAGCGTTCTACACTTACTCCAACATTTTGAATGGTTGACTACAATTTCGTGAAAGAAGAGTCAAAATCTTCTCGATTCGCTGCTGCCAAATCACAAATTTTGTTACTAATTAGAAAAGAGAAAACCGTTCTAATGATTCTAAAGAAAAACTCCCTACTAAAGCATAAATACCACCACCGCTTGCCAATACAAATGAATACCGTGAATAGAGAAACAGTAATTTGGAAACCAATAAGATGATGTCAATTGAAGAGAAAGAAAATAGCAGAAGAGGAGGAAAAAAATAGTGGAGGAAGAAGATGAGACGTCAGTTTTTTTCAAGTAGGGAGAGATTTTTGGGAAATCAAATTTTACCCAAATCCCACTACATCCACACCCCTAACCACCTACTAACTCAGAATCCCAATCCCATCCAAACCCTCTTAGAAAATCGAGCAAAACTAAATACCTACGCTTGCACAGGGATTCGAACACAGGAGCTCTAACACACTGACTCTCTTACCATTTGAACCAGTAGACTTATTCTACTAGGGATCTACAAGCAATTTAATATAAGACCACAGAACAAGAGTAAGGCTTGCTCCAAAAATAACAAAATTAGCCAAGGTGAGACTTGAACCCAAGACCTCCCACACACACCCAGAACACTTAACAACTGAAGTAGATACAAAGTTCTGTCAAATTTTATAGAAACAAAAATAAATTGATCAGGGCGTTACAACTCTACCCCTAAAAGAAATTTCGACCTCAAAATTTACCTGGGCAGAACAGATGAGGATATTGCTGTAGCATTGAGTTCTCAAGTTCCTACATAACTTCCTCAATGTCATGATTCTACCACAGACCTTCACTAAAGGAATAGACTTCCTTCTCAGAACTTTAACATCTTGATCCAAAATCTGAACAGGTTCCTCCTCAAAAGTCAGGTCTGGCTTAACCTCGATCTCCTCAACTAAGACAACTTGAGACGGGTCAGATCGATACAGCCTTAACATCGAAAGATGAAAGACATCTTGAATATGGTCTAACTCCGGAGGTAACTCCAACTGGTAAGTGACCAGTCCCACAAGTTTCAGAATTCGATACAGCCCTATGAACCTAAGGCTCAACTTGCCCTTTCGACCGAATCTCAAAACCTTCTTCCACAGAAAAACCTTAAGAAACATAAGTCTCCCATAGAATACTTAATGTCACGCCTCTTCAGATCTGCATATGATTTCTATTTATCAGAAGCTACCTTCAGATGATCTCGAATCAATCTAACATTATCTTCGATCTCGGAAACCAACTTAGGACCCAATACTCGTTGCTCACCCAACTTAGTCCAATATAACAGAGTGCGAGACTTACGACCATACAAAGCCTCATAAGGTGCCATCTGAATGCTAGACTGGAAGTTGTTATTATAGTCGAACTCAGCCAGTGGTAGATAATCCTCCTAACTCCCTCAGAAATCAATCACGCAACTCCGAAGCATATCCTCCAATATCTAAATCACCCTCTCAGATTGACCATCTGTCTGAGGATGGAACACGTTACTGAAGTCTAATCTCGAACTCAGAGCCTCGTGCAATTTCTTCCAAAATCGAGAAGTAAAGCAATGATTTTTATCAGAAATAATCAAAACAGGAACCCCACGCAGTCTTACAATCTCAAAAATGTAGAGCTTCGCTAACTTCTGTAGAGAATAGTCCATCTGAACCGGAATAAAGTGGGTAGACTTGGTCAATCTATCCACGATAACCCAAACAAAATCCTTCTTAGTTGGTGTCAAGGGCAACCCACTAATGAAGTCTATCGTTACTTGTTCCCACCTCCAGAGGGGAATCTTAATGGGTTGGAAGAAACCCAAGGGCAACTAGTGGTCAGCCTTAACTTGCTGGCACGTCAAACAATGAGAAACAAAATTAGTAACCTCACGCTTCAAACCCAACCACCAATACTATTCACAGAGATCTCGATACATCTTATTACCATCGGGATGCATAACATAAGGGCTATTATGTGCCTCCTTCAGAATCGACTGTCTCAAATCAAAATCATACGGTACACAAATCTAACCTTGAAAACATAGCACACCATCATTATTTAGCCTGAAATCCGAAGTACTGCCACTCTCAACTTGTCGAAAACTCAAACCTAGAGACTCATCCTCTAACTGCTTATGTCGAATCTGATCAGTCCAAGTTGGCTTAACTTGCAACTCGGCTAACAGACTCCCATCATATAACATACTAAGGCAAGCAAACATCACCCTCAAATTAGTCATCACTCTACGGCTTAGAGCATCAGCCACCATACTAGCCTTACCAGGATGATACTTTATCTTATAGTTATAAGCTTTGAGTAGCTCTATCAATTGGCGCTGCCTATGATTCAACTCCTTCTAAGTAAGGAGGTACTTGATGCTCTTGTGATCAGTGTAGATAATACACCTCTCACCATACAGATACTGCCTCTAGATTTTTAACGTAAAAACTACTGTAGCTAACTCGAGATCGTGCGTCAAATAGTTCTCTTTGTGTGTCTTAAGCTGACGGGACGCATAAGGTACAACCTTATCATCCATTATCAGAATGCAACCTAAATCAATCTGCGGCGCATCACTATATACCACAAACTCCTTTCCAGATTCAGGCTATATCAAAATAGGAGCCTGACTCAGAACAGAGTTGAGCTTCTCAAAGCTTGATTGTTGCGCATCATTTAAAAAAAAAGCAACACTATTGCGTAGAAGCTTAGTTAGAGGTGCTGCAATCAGAGAGAATCCCTCAACAAACCATTAATAATATCTTGTCAAACCTAGAAAGCTGTGGATTTCAAACATGTTCTTAGGCTATTTCCAATCAAGCATAGCCTTGATCTTTCAAGGATCCACCCGTATCCCCTCAGCAGAAACCACGTGGCCTAGAAAAATTACTTCTCGTAACTAGAATTCACATTTACTCAACTTAGAGTAGAACTGCTTCTCACGAAGAATCTGAAGCACTACTCTAAGATGCTCATCACGATCATCCTCAGTCTTAGCGTAAACCAAAATGTCATCGATGAAAACTACGACATACTGATCCATATATGGCTAAAACATTCAGTTTATCAAATCTATAAATGCAGCCAGAGCATTCACCAGACCAAAAGGCATAACTAAGAACATGTCTATATCGAGTCCTAAATGCAGTCTTACAAACATTAGCTTCCTTAACCCTCAACTGATGATACCCAGATCGAAGATCAATCTTTGAAAACATTGAAACGCCTCGAAACTGATCAAACAAGTCGTCAGTCTTCGAAAGCAGATACTTATTCTTCACAGTCAGCTTATTCAGTTGCCAATAGTCAATACACATCCTCATGGTCCCATCCTTTTTTTCTTTACAAACAGAACTGGTGCCCCCCATAGAGACACACTAGGACGGATAAAACCACGGTCTAGAAGTTCTTGAAGTTGAGCCTTAAGCTCTGTAAGCTCCTTCGGTGCCATACAATAGGGAGCGATGGACATCGGAGCTGTACCCGTAAGAAGCTCAATCCCAAACTCAACCTCTCAATTCAGAGGTAAACTTGGTAACTCATCAGGGAACACATCCAAAAAATCACTCACAGTTCTGATATTCCTAATAGAAGAGTCCCCAAAATCAGAAACACTGACGTAAGCCAAATACGCCTCACAACCTTTTCGAACCAGTTTCTCAGCCACAAGAGCGGAGATCACATTGGATACGACCACCTCCTTATTATCCTCGGTCCTTAGAACAACCCTCTTAGTAGCGCAGTCCAAACTAACTCGGTGCTTGACTGACCAATCCATGCCCAGAATTAAATCGAACTCGCCAAACGAAAGCTCCATCAGGTTCTCCAAAAAAACAATCCCTTGTACCTCTAGTGAAACATCCTTATAGAGTTTATTAACATGAACAGACTGCCCCAATGGACTCAGTACAGTAACCTCACTAGAAGTGCTCTCAATAGAAACCCCTAAGTTTTCAGATACAGTACTAGCTACATAGGAGTGTGTACAACCTATGTCTATCAGAGCAGTATAAGGTACATTAGAAACTAGGAATGTACTAGCGATAACATCTGGATGACCTCTCTCCTCTCGGCGTCGAGGAGTATACACAAGTGTAGGCTCGCTCGCCTCTGCTTGACTAACACCTCTGCTCGATGCTCTCTGTGCACGACCCAAACTATTGCCACTTCTAGCCGCTCCACAGCCCCTAGGTGTAACAACCCAAACCCGGCCCAAACATTACGACCGAATTTGGTTTGTTACGGAGGAAAACATTTTGTAAAATCCCTTTAAACCGAGTTAAATTTTGTTGAAGCCCTTCATTTTCAATTTTCTTACTAAAATCGTACTTAGCTTGTTTAAAAATATTTATTAAGTCAAGTTGTTGTAGATTTCAATTGTGCCCGATGGCACGATAAAACGTTTTTCGATTTAATTTGAGAAAACGTGTGAACTTATTTTAATATCATAAAATAGTTTAAAACAAGTATCCAAAATAATTAAATAAATAAAGTAAAGTATTAGGAGGCCTTATTACAACTTGAATCAAGTAAAACCAATAACAAAAATAAAGTAAAATTTAAAGTCCATCAAATCTAATTCCACTGCATGGCCACCTCGAGTCCATCCGGCTCCTCATCCGCGATCTACGGGTCACCTGAAAGGATAAGAGAGAAGGTGAGTCACCAAGACTCAATGTGTAACCCTTCCCCCGGTTTAATGCCACATCATACACAGTTTATAATAAATTAACATGCACTAAATCATGCACCCAACCTAACCATCCGTATCATCTTTCTCTACCCCGTGTGGTACCAAACCACTGGTGGTGCCAAACCACTGGTGACTTATAGTCACGATATCCGTCAATACTTGTGGTGCCAAACCACTGGTGACTCGTAGTCACAAATTAGAGGATAGGGCCAACCCATCGTGTGATACCAAATCACTGGCGTCAATCCCATAATGTAAACTGTGGGGCCAACCCACTGTGGTGCTAAGCCACTGGGACGAGACGCTATGAGGTGCCAAACCTCTGGTGACCGTAGTCACAATGTGGTACCAAACCACTGGTGTCCGTCGACACAAATATCAATTCCCCCTCCACTCATATATCCCACATCAATCCATGATATACAACAGATTTCATGCCAACATATATTTAAATCACATATACCAAATATGCCGTGCTTCCCAAAAACATCAAATAGTAACTCATATTGACAGAGACTTACCTGAATCATCTCTTATACCGTTACGGTATTAAATCCAAAGCTACATAAATTAGATTTAGCATACACAACATTTAGTACAGTTAATTAATCATAAAGTGTGTATATACACACCTGTTGTTAATGAAAGCTCTAAATCCCGAAGAAACCAATCGGCCACACTAGACTTCCTTGCTCCTATATTCGGTCAACACAAGATTAGTGTCATGGCCTATTCGGCTAAACCAAATAAATCTAAAGGGGTCATCTCTTGAACCCGAATCCTTACCTACACGCTTTTGAGTACTAACCACGGGACACGATACCCGAATCTATTTCACCAAACTACAATCGGTCAATCAACAATACTAATAGCCTTCGGCTTTTCTATCACTAGAATATAGTCTATTAACATGAATCCTTACCACCACTTACCAACCGGTTGACACAGAATGGAAGATCTGATCTACGGCTTTGAGATCCCAAAGTTCCTAAAAGTTGATTTCAACACTGATTAGCCACCTTTTTATTTCGGCTTTTCTCATTAAACCAAGTTGACAAAAGCAGAGGAATATGAGAGGAGAGTTTTCGGCACAACTTACCTTCACCAAATCGATTGACAAAAAGGATCTGAAGAGATCTATTCTACTTTCAATATTCGGCCAAAGTGCTATAGAATAGGAGAGGGAATTTTCGGCACACCAAGGGAGTGGATTCGGCTACTAGAGAAAAACAATGGGAAAAGGAGATAGAGTTTCGGCAAGAGAGAGAGTAGGGGAGATTTTTGGTGCTGAAGCAAAACAAATAGGAGAGAAAGTGTTGATGAAGATTTCAGCTTGAGAGAATGAGAAGGAGAAAGTAGAAGATGAGCAGGGGAATTTCGGCTATGTGCAAGACTGAAGAAAAGAGAAGCAAGGTGATAGCTATGTACCTTAAAAAGAATTAGGCACCTCCCCCCCTATGCTTGCCATCCACTCTTCCATGAAGAGTTCAAATTTCGACAATCACCTAAAATTCCTCTTGGCCACTAGTTTAAAATTATTCAAAATAATTTGAATGCTCAAATGCCTATTTTTCCTCCTTGCCATCTTTTAAGATTAATCAAAATAAAATCTAATTAAAAGCTAATATTATCCTTATTAATTAAAGGAGTTTAAAAAGAGAAAAACTCTCCCCCCTATGTCGTCTAAATAAAGAGCAAAAAGGGGATTTTCGCGACTCGAACACAGGCTCCCCCTTGCTCCTTGTGGCGTCACTTGCAGCTCCTAAGTAGCCTTCCTTTTGCCACTTTTCCAAGGCCATTTCTGTGTCAAATGTTCCCTCTTTTATCCTTGTAACCCCTACTTGTTAAGGCTCTCTACCTTTAAAGCTTACAAAAATATTTTTCTATCATTTCGAGCCTACTCACGACCCCTAATCAAGTCTTATTACACCTTGGATACTATCACAGCAATTCAAACATAAGCAAAAATAATTCAAACACGAATAACCCCTATTTTAGGATGTTACACTAGGTGTTTGCTAAACTACCCTCTGAGGTTGTACAGTACCAAATCCTAAAGCTTGCATCTAATCTGTCCATTGGGGATAGTCTCTAATACGGTGCTCTAATGACCCACACCTTAGACAAGCCCCAATCCTTCTCCAACACTCGCCTGGATGGCTCCTACCACAGTCACTGCACAGCTGGATCCCAGTAGCAGCAACAGGAGCCCCGACTCTACAAGGCCCATTAGGTCTGGCCTTTTTCTTATGCCTTTGAACCAAACTAGAGGGATCTGAATCCCTCTTATTCTTGTCTCTCTCTTTCTGTGTGTGCCCCTATTCAGGCGCTCTACGCGCTTAACATCCTCGGTGATCTTTGTCTTCTCTACTAGAACAGCAAACTCTCGCTCCCTTTATAAAGCAATCAGTACCCTCAGAATGTCTCTTAACCCATCCTTAAACTGAACACACCTCTCATACTCAAAAGCCACCATGGCTCAAGTGTAGTGGCTCAATCTCAAAAATTCGGCCTCATACTCAGCCACAGATCTATCATATTGCGTGAGGTTCATGAACTCACACCTACGAGTATCCACATAGCTCGCTCCCACATACTTAATCTGAAAAGTGGTATTAAAGAAATCCCAAGTTAGACGATAAGGCTGAGTACCCTCCTGAATCGTCAACCACCACTGACATGCCTTATCACAAAGCAAAAAGACTGCACCCTTCAGTTTCTACTCGGAGGTACAGTCCAAATCATTCATGATCCTCTCTGTGGCCTCCAACTAATACTCGGTCATATTAGGGGCGAATCCAGTGACACCCCTAAATAGCTCAGCACCATTAGACTAGAGTTGTTCAGTTATCGACCCTTGGCCCTCAGATCCAAAATGGGGTCCAGCGACCCTTTCCAAACTCCCCAGCATGGCCTGGTACAGTGCGTCGTCCCTAGCCGAATGGCTTTGAGACCCAGTCTCAATAGCAGGCGAAACTAGTGTCTCACTCGTATCCAAATTTGGCATACTGCCCAGAGAGGAAGATTCAGCTCGAGCTCCCCTACGGCCTCTACCACCTCCACGAGTACCATGTCCGCGAGTTCCACGAGCGCTCAGAGTGTAATTCAAATTTATCTACATTATAAAGTTTTATGTGTCAGTTCCAATTATTTATTAACAGATATTTTATGCATAATTTATCAGAAGTTCAGAATTGTTTTCAGAAGTTTCAGCCTCTAAATATTTTAATATAATTTCCAAAGATACTATCTATAGTGTTTCAGAATAGTTCAATCTAAGTAAAAAAATACTTACAGGATTAGCGCCGGAGACTCAGTGTACCACATACTTCCTCGATTATTTAAGTTATTTGAAAACCAATACTTTTTAAAACAAAATTTTGGAACCCAAAATTCACAGCACGAGTTTTGTAACTTGACTCTGATACCACTAAATGTAACACCCAAAACTTGCCCTAGATGTTATGGTCGAATCTGGAGATGTCATAAGGAATGGTTTTAAAAGTCATGTTGACTTGATAAACCGTTAACATATATATGATTTACTGAAACCACCAATTAGTCAATTTCTTTGCCATTACAGTGGAAGCAAAAAAAAAACCGATATAATTTGAAAATGCAGTCGTGTTTTTAGGAAAACCTTTATTGCGCAAAAACTGTTGATTTCATAAAATAAGTTATCAAAGCATGCACATTATTAATAAACCCCAAAATTGACAGTTAAAAATCATAAAGTCCATGCAGTCCAAAGAGTCCTAAAAATTACAAACTCTCAAATAAATCTCTAGAAATTAAAATAGACCAAAAATACTAAGTTTAACAGTTTTACGGTTGATTGGTCACCGTTGAGACTCTGCTACACTGATCCGCCTAAGACTGTGAATTACCTGACAGAGCAGACAAACAGAGGTGAGTTTATGTAAACTCAGTGTGTAACCCAACAGAAATAGACATGTAATACAACCAAAATCATATGCACAATCAGATACAGATACAGATTCAACCTCAAGCCCATTTCAGATATAGTAAACAGAATCAGATAATTAGAATCCTACCCCCATCCTCTACACACCATCTCCGACCATCCCAACACACCATGTGAGGTTAAAAACACCCACCCATCCTTGCATACCACATTGTGTCATTACGAGACGTATCAAATATAGTGCAACCAAGCTACCAGATAATAGGCGATGGTCGCCGTACAGAACACTTCCTCCATCAACACAAAACCCACACCACAATCATATACAGAACAGATACAAAATAACATACTAGACATGCTCAACATGTTATGCACAGATATCAGAATAATTAGATATGCATGGAATTATCATACTCAGAATAGATTATCAGTCTATCATATCTATAGTTTTAGGGTTTGGTTAGCCCTTATTGACCCTACGGTAGGGCCACAATCGATTGGGTCGACCTGTGATCCCTAAGAGAAATTTCAGATGTTTGGGCCCAGATGCCCGTTGCAGCTTGCCCGTGCTGCCCACACCCCCAACTTCGCCTAGCCCGTGTTGCCCATACGGCCACACTCGAGCCACCACAAGGTCGTGTCTTGCGCACGGCCATGGCTACATCGATTAGACGACTGTGTCCTCGCACACGGCCAACCACATGAGTGCCCACATGCCCGTGCGGTGTCGATAGAATAGTTTTTCAGCTTTTATCAAATCTTATTTTTGTACGTTTCAGTTTACACATCTGGTTCGATTTTGACGCTAAAGCAATCCCAAGACCACCAGAACCAATAATCGACAAAACAAATCCCAAACTTAATCTTAGATTACGATAATTTAAAATTACAAAGCCAGCAAGAATATGATTCGAGCATTTTACACTTACCCCAACACTCCGAACAATTGACTACGATTCCACAAAAGAAGAGTCACGATCTTTTTGATCTGCTGCTACCAAATCACAAATTTTGTTATTAATCAGAAAGGAGAAAATTGTTCTAATGATTCTAAAGAAAAACTTCCTACTAGAGCAAAAATACCATCACGGCTTACCAAGAACGAATATTGTGAACAGAGAAACAGTAATTTGGAAACCAAAAAGATGATGCCGATTGGAGAGAAAAAATAACAGAAGTGGAGGAAAAAATAGTGGAGGAAGAAGAAGAGACGTCAGTTTTTTTCAAGTAGGAAGAGATTTTTGGGAAATCAGATTTTACCCAAATCCCACTACATCCACATCCATAACCACCCACTAACTCAAGATCCCAATCCTATCCAAACTCTCTCAGGAAATCGAGCAAAAATAAATACCTACGCTTGCACAGGAATTCGAACATAGGACTTTCAACACACTGACTCCCTTACCACTTGAACCAGCAGGCTTATTCTACTAGGGATCTACAGGCAATTTAATATAAGCCCACAGAATAAGAGTAAAGCTTGCTCCAAAAATAACAAATTTAGCAAAGGTGAGACTTGAACCCAAGACCTCCCACACACACCCAGAATACTTAACCACTGAAGCAAATACACAGTTGTGTCAGATTTTACAAAAGCAGAAATAAATTAATCAAGGCGTTACAGAACTTCACTCGATTAATTCACATTGGACAACAATTGATAGACGAGTCATATATATTTTCTTCTCAAGTGAAACAAGTTTTTTACTCAAAAGATCCAACTGATGAGGGTTGGTACTTTGTACTCCGTAACACCCCTAGAAACTTGTTTGACATGGGAAATGGAAGCAGAGATGACATTGACGAAAGATCTGAAACTTTGCCTTTTCTAGAACAAAATTTAAATGAAAATATCCCTAGTACTAGTACACAATTTCAATGGGTTAGCCAGGATGTGGATGGAGATATTTACGAATTATGACGTAGTATGATTTTACGATTTTTTAATTATATGTAATATTAAAATTTAAATCTTGATCTTGTTAAATATTTCCACTATTTTATATCTACTATTATTGTTGTAATTAGTTACTAAAATTTCAACTATTTTATATGTATTGCAAATAATATGCCTAGAAGAAGATTGCAAGATCTAAGTATTGTTCAAAATCCTCCAAATTCGAAATAAAAAAAATAGTGAACAACAGACTGCTATTGGATCTTCGAATGTCTCGAATACAACTGATGAACCTGTAGAAATTCAGAGTAATGTTAACTTTAATTTACATGCATGTTGACTTTTGTTATTGATTTCTGTTTCAAATTCTTATATTATAATATACCATTTTCAGCTAAAAGTGGTGGGACATGCAAAACTCGAGGACGTACGCTACTAAAAGATTTATACGAGTTAAATTCTGTCGAGCGTGTCAAAGTAGCTAGAAATAGTCTTGGTCAGCCTGTTGGATTAGAAGGCCTACTTTTAGCAGGATACTTGGGCATTATAGCACGAAATGTCAATCTGTTGCCTATCAACTACGAGTCATGGCATCATATGCCTGATAGTAACAAAAATCAAGCTCTCGATAATATTAAGGTAACAAAACATGAATGAATCTATAATACTTTGGTTTAAGTTTCATTTATATTTACTTTCTATTTTTTTTTCTTTTGCAGGAGAGATTTGCTTTAGAGGTCTCAGATAATTATGTCAAGAAGGAATTAGGAAAAAGATGGAGAGACCATAAAAGTGCTTTAAAGAAGGAATATTTTAAGAAAAATATAAGCCTCAAAAAGAAATTACGAATGTCCCACCGGGAATGCTGGGGTACCAATGGGAAGATGTAGTTAGATTTTGGAATTCAAAGAAATGAAAGATATTACGTACTTCCAAACTCTTATAATTATTTCAGTTTATAATATTTACTATATAAGTAATAATAATTTATAATGTAGGATCATGAGCGAGTTGGAACAAGTAGGCAAAAACAAAAATTCACGCACACAGCTGGGTCGAAAAGTTTTGCTTGTGTAACTGAGGCCGAGGTATTTTGAATTTATTAATTGTATCAAATTTTAATTACTTTCTATTAAATAATATTTTTACTACTATATTGTAAGAACTATCGTCTGGTCAAAAAGTTGGACGCCTTCAGCTTTTTGACATTACACATAGAAAGAAAGATAGATCTCCTATGACTTCTGAAGCTGCAAAAATTATGGTATATTTACTTAATAAAATATGAATTATTTTAAATATTTATAATGTTTAATTATAATGGTTTAATTCGTTGTTTGTAATGCAAATAATGTTAAGTTATATTGCATTTTTTATTATATATTTCGTTTCTAACTCTTTAATCGATTTATTAGGAGAAACTAAAGGATAAAAAGGCGGAGTATGAAGCGATTGCTTCAAGTGATAGTTCTATTAATCATGACGACATTGATAACCGAATTATTATTGAAGTTTAGGGTCTTGAAAGGTAAGGTCAGGTTTGATTTCAAGGATCTTTTGTTAACCCAACCCAATATTTTGGATCCAACTCGCAACAATACATGCCTTTGAGGAGTCAGGCTCAAGCTGAAGTTCAGAGGTTAAGAGACCAGATGGCTCAGATGCAAGCGAGCACAATAGAGCAAATTACTCAACTTAAAGTGGAGGCAGAATCGAGAGAAGCAGATGTTCAAAGAATATATGAAGAACTCCAGCTACAACTTAAAAAAGAGAAGGCAAAGCGAGGAGGAAGCGAGCAGCAGCAAAAAAATATGACGCACTCTCACTCTGACTTTAAAATATGATGAGGATGTTTCAGCAGTCGCAAAATCCACCATATTAGACGTTTGTTTTCTTATTGTAATAATATTTTAACATTATAACTTTTAACATTATTGTAAGAATATTTTGTTATTTCAGTTGTTAAATTAGATCACAAATGTTTCGTTGGATTTGAAGTATCATTTATATTTGCAGTTTTTGGTTGGATTTGATATTATAGGAAATTATGTTGACAATTCGGGTTGTATATGAATGAAAATGGGCTGTTAGAAATCCGCTAAAATGAAAAAAAATGACACTAAAGAATAAGACTTTTAGCGGCGCTTTTATCAAACCCGCTAAAGGTCATGTTCTTTAGCGGTGTTTGTGGAAAAGCGCCGCTAGCAATGCTTGTGGGAAAAGCACCGCTAAAGGTTATGTTCTTTAGCGGCATTTGTGCAAAAAGCACCGCTAAAGTTCATGTTCTATAGTGGCATTTTTCCATATAAACGCCGCAAATTTTAACAGCGTTTTTTGCGGCGCTTGTAAAACCACTGCAAACAGTTTTAGATATGCTTATAGGCCCAAAAAAACGCCACTAAAAACCTGTTTTGCTTTAGTGAAGAGAAAAGCTTAAAATTATTTATTCTTTTATTCTCTTTTGTACATATATCTCTTGAGCTTATTGTTAGATCATTTTATCATAGTCCATTTCCTTGATATCATATTTTTTCAAACATACATCTTGTAAAAGTTTCTTTATTTAATTTATTTCATATCACAAATTGTAGATAGAGAGAGTTCTAGATGAACCACAAAAACTAAAAAGGGTTTAATTTAACTATAAAGGTTAGGTGGGAAAGGTTTTATCTAAGCCTTTAAACAAAGATAGTGTTGTAAATGTTATATCTTCACTGTGAACTATAGCATTTTTTGTAGTGAATTGAGAAATCATTGGTTGAGGTACACATGCTAGTGGAGATAGGTTATTGGAGCTAAACCACTATAAAATCTATTGTGTAAGTTTTTTTTTTTTTTCCTTTTTTTATCATTCTAGAAAAAATTCTGAAAATTTTTAAAATATCAACTCACCTCTCTCTCTCTCTCTCCGTATTTTCAAGCCTAAAAAAAATACCAAGATGTTGACTTTGCTCCAGCATTCTCAGAGTGTGGTCACCATACTTCTATTTTTCCCAACACAAAATATTAATTTCTTATTCTCCATCTTCAACAAATTTATCCCTCAAGTATTTTCTAATTGACGATTCAATTACTATCACCTCTCTTCTCTCCTATTCTAAATTTGTTTTTGCTTCTGATATTGCTGATACATCACTCCCACCTTGCAAATTTTTATGTAAATCTAACTTATTCCTTACATTATAAACCTTATTACTTTCATCTAGTTCCAATGTAAGATTTTCCTTCCTCCAAAGAGAGGAGCGTCTATTGAAGCATGCAAGATTAACCTTTTTGTTGATGCCCATATATCTAAGCTCTACTGAGATTAATAGTTGCCTTTTTGTTTCCATTAAGCTATCAAACCTAACAAAACCAAATTTGCTCTCATATTTACCTCATATTCGAGGTAAAAAAATCCCAAGTCTTACCATGCTTTTGAAACAAGTTCCTTAGCACTCCCGTTGAGCTTTGTATGGAATATTATCCACGAACATTGTTATGCACTTCTTTGTTGGTTTTCACTGAATTCTCCCATGGCCACATCTCATATCCTTAGTTCTCTTTTGCACTCTCCCTTGGACTCTACACTTTTGTTCTTCTTATTGGTCTTTCTAATGGCCTCTCTGCTTTTTGTGTCTCCATTTGTCTCTACCTTGAATACATCTCCCATAGTCGGTATGCTCCCTCCCTTGGTATATTCATATTTGGCCACTCCACTTTTGGTCTCGTTGTTGGTGTCTCCAACTATCTACTAGTCTCTCAGCCTTTCGTGTTGCCATTGGTTACCCGGTCAGATTTTTCGATGGTCTCTCGAATTACATCTCTCATAATTTTTAACACTGAGCTACCTTTTATTCACATGCAAAGTGTCTTAGCAACATTGCCAATTGTTTTGGTAAATTATGGGGCATTTTGTTGTGCTTTATGAAGGAAATAGTTTATAATGGTGGTACGTACTAAAATATTATTATTTAGAAATGTTTAATATATTATAATTATGGATAAAATATTTATGTTATAAAGACGGTAACTTTTATATGTAAAGTTATCTAATAAAGATATAATTTTATGTAAAATTGTTTTATAAAATACCATAATATTATAAAAAGGTGCGTTATTAAAATATATATCCTTATGAAAAAATATCTCATGAAAAGATACACTTACTGTAACACCCCAAACCCGGCCCATTCACTTCGACCGAATTTGGAATGCTACCACGGAAAGCTTTCAAAAACATTCTTTCTTAATAGTGAAACCGATGAAAAATTTTATGGAGTTTGGTAAAACATTTTCGTGACTTGTAATATTCTAAGTAAAAGTCGAAGTTTATTATAAAATATCGGATTCGAGCTTTGCTCGAGGAAATAAAACCGTTTGAAATCAATCTTTAATCATCCTTCCATAATAGGGTATAATAGTAACGATACTTAACAAATGAATCAAACACTTTAGTGGGCTTTATTTGATACACACTTAATCAAAATACGAAAAATTATAATTATTTAATTAATTACATAAAACGTCCCTTTTTCGAAAAGTCCATTTCCTCATGGCCACCTTTGTATCCTCTCCGACCCGGTCCAAGCTTTACGCCACACACTAAAAGTTTAATAAAAATAGAGTGAGTCACCAAGACTCAATGCATAGTTAATACACACGTCCTCTCCTATGGGCTTGGCCCATATCCACCCAATTCATATATACAACATGCAATTATAATAATGCAATCATGAATACACAATATTATAAATATGATCACTAATATACAATTACGAAGTCTAATCCACAAAGTGATCCACATATCTTTCTTTTGCACATTATTACTTAAGATCGTGGTTGAGCCACTGGTCACATAGTGATCTGAGATCAATCGGTTCACTAATCATCAATCGCGAATGTAGTACGAGGCTAGCATTAGATCATTCACATAGTGTACACCTTTTCTCCAATAGTCACATCACAAATCTCATGCGTGCGTATACGCATTACTATAACAACATTTCGTATGAAACAAATATGTATATTTTATACCATGGTCACATATTACTCATAACAATATACATTACAAGTCATCACTTTAATTTACGCTCATCGATAATCATTTATAAATGCACATCACCAAAAGTTAGTATCATAACCATTTACTTGATTTATCGATCACTTACCTTGATATCCTTACTCATAGCCTTTATTTTGGCTAACATGCATAACCTATTCGTTTACATAAAACAACACATACAACACATATATTGAATAACAAACAAGAGTACGGCAGCGATAACTACTTTTGTTTAAAGCGATATTCGATTTATCGATTCTAATATCAACTAAAGTCCCGAAGCTTCTGTTATTTATCGATTAGCCCCTAGCTTATTTTGATCCCGAATCACCACTTGTTCTTGTTGCTTAACTCTCGAAGTCATCGAAAGTCCTATTAAAACATTGTTAGAATCGGCTAACATCCATATCTAAAAATAATGGCCCTCGGCCGAATATTGCACTTACCATTTCTTGAATAGAAGACTCCTTTTTAAGGCCCTAACACTTGCCACACAAAAAGAGCACTTTACCATGGCCTTGTACCTTTCGGCCACCCCTTTAAATGAAGGTCAATCATTCGTTTAACACCAGAACTCAAAACATAGTCTTAAGGCCGAAAATCACATTTCTTCACCTTAATCTCACAAACTCGAAGGACTCCTTTAATGCTTCCTAATATTGGTACAATAGAAACATATCAATATGGCCCTAAGCATATTCGGCCATTCTTGAAATCAAAGTCTAGCCTTGATTTCGACATGCAAAAGAAAAAGAAGAAATCAACTACTTAATAGGAGTACTTACCAACGTTCGAAGAGATCATAAACACATAGTTGATAGTACCTTCTATCAAGATTCACTAAGGTGTGTTTGGCAATGTACTAATGGAGAGGAAAAAGGGTGATAATGAGCTTATGTTTCAAATGATAAAGAAACATGCGGCTACTCAACAATGAAGAAAACTTTAGTTAATCGAAATACTCCCTAGCCTCTCAAACTCGTAATAGGAGAAGAAGAATAAAACTCTCACTTGAGATTTGGCTTAAGAAAGAAAGCCATACAAACACCTAGCTAGCCAAAAACTCTCTAGTTCTACCAAAAATTAAACTCAAGCCTTAGATTTCTTTCTTTCTAGCTTCCAAAACCGAAAAGAAGGCCCCTGGGAAAAACCATTTTCGGCCAAACTCCTATCATGCTTCAAAACGGTCTTCCCTCCATTGCAAAGAAAGAATCAAAACAAAAATCAAAAGCTTTTGGCCATGCTTGCTATCACATGGCCGGCCAAGTTTTTCTCTTTTCCTAAATTCAAACATCACTTTCTTTGTTTATTCCCCATTCCATCACCTTTCCCATATTTTCATAAAATAATAAAGAAATAAAAAGGTAATTGCTCATGCTTTCAAACGGCTATGCTCCCAAGACCAAGGACTGCCATACTTTTGCAGCTACAATGCTGCACGTTTTTCCTTCCCCAAAGCAAAAACCATCCTTGCATACTAAAAATAATAATAATAATTATTATTATCATTCCACCATTCATCATTAATAAAATAAACTAAAAATTATAACACATTATTTAGTAAAATAATAAAATGATGAACCCATGCTTCATTAGTAGAGAAATAACTTAATAATGATAATAAAATAAACAAAACAATATATAAGGCGAGAACACCCAACAAGCATGCGTGCATGCCTTTTCCCTAAAAGCGCATGCGCAAAGATGGGCCATGCAACTATTTTGCATGCGGCAAAAGAACAAAAAGTACCCATGTGTTGTTCGCAGGTCTCGCACCCGAGACCTGGAGAAGAAACCCCCATGTCCCAGCCACTCGGCCATTAAGCATTTCATGCCAATATCGCGTCAAATTTTCTTTTAAACCCTCACTCGCAAGCGTCCTTTACTTTAACGTTAAAATAAAAATAAAGTGCCTTATACGCAATTTCTTGGACTCGAACATGAGTCCCCTTAGACTCAGCTCTCAAACCAAGCCTTGAACCATTCGGCCAGTGTTTAATTTGTGCTAATAATGCGCCAATAATTTGTTTTAAGTCCTCCTTCTAAGCAGCGCTAATTTTTCAAAATAAAAAAATGCTTTTGCCGCACACGAGACTCGAACCACTGACCTGTTTTGGTGCTGTCCCTTAAGTGGTACACGGAAACCACTTTGCTACTGGACTTTCATGTCCAAAGCCTTACAAAATTTATTATTAAGGCCTCCTCAGCCCAATTTCACTTTTAGCCCAAAATTTTTAAAATTTTCAAAAGTGTCCCATTTTAATCCGAGGGTTTTAGGGACTCTAAAAACACATCAAAATCACTCTTGAGCCCACTAATACTCGAGTTATTTTCCAAACTCGTAACCCCTATTTCGGGATATTACAATTCTACCCCCCTTAAAAATAATTTCGTCCTCGAAATTACTTATTAACGAACATCCGTACATTTCAATTCACCACACATTAATCACACTTTTTCCGATTATACACATATGCAAACATATCCAACCCTTTTTTTTTCACATTTAGCATTTTCACATATGGCCACTTTTTCATAAGCATATTTAAGCTTCAATTCTGTTATGGATAACTCGTACACATCACTGGTAAGATCAATTACACATATTAAAAGTCTTACCGAAGCTTTAACTATATCACATCTTACTTGGTTCAAATGGGAATATACCAACTTTCCTTATTCCTTGCAAATACTGAAAGACTTGCACTTATCCAGAGCATTTAGCTTGTGGTAACAACATGTTCCATCTTGTAAGTGATTCATGAAATCTCTATTATAGCACATCATCAGGCATTAGCTGCTAGGCATCAAAGCTCGAAATATAATACACCCAAGACAAGGCTGCTAGGTGAAAGCTCGAGAAATAATACACCAACACAGGGGGCTGCTAGGGTGAAAGCCCGAAATAATACACCAGGCACAAGGCACGCTAGGCATCAAAGCTCGAAATATAATACACCCAAGACAAGGCTCTGCTAGGTTTGAAAGCCCAAATACGAGATTATCATCATCTCAATCACATTACAAGTGGACCAAAATTTTAAACCATATATAATTCACATCACCTCAATTATAATTCATGATAGATAGGTCTATCCACATATCACTTGTACTTATCACTTGAGTAACATTTAAGTAATAGAAAGTCTATCCACGATCGGCTTTCACTATATTTATAACGAGGATTCCAACATGTACACAAGGATATAACTAACCTTAACAATATTCAATTGCTTATAGACTCATACTTAAAACATTCTCAATTTACGGTTCCAACACTCACCGTCATGGTATTTTCCACTGCGAGCACACGGACGGTCCCGATTTCCCATGCATTTGGTTTAATCACATGAGCAAAACTTTTAACCCTCGGTCTTTTCCGAAGATCCTCAAATAATTTAAACAATTTAAAATTTCTCTTATCACGGTTTGTATCCTTATCTCTATTTTATCTCATCGAGCTCTTAATCTCCTCAGCTATCTTAACTTTTTCGATTAACACAGTAAATTTCCGTTCCTGTTGAGGAACTATCAACAGTCTCAGGCCGTCCCTTAATCTGTCCTTAAACCGGACACATCATTCATGTTTCGTAGCCATTACTCCTTGAACATATTGGCTTAACTTTAGGAATTTAGCCTCGTATTTCGTTATGGACTTGTTCCATTGAACTAGTCCCAAAAACACATTCCTCAGAGCATCAATGTAGTAAGTATCGACATATTTCTTTTTGGTATGCTTGTCTTGACATATTCCCGAGTAGGGTCCTCAGCTGTGACACTATCTCGAATCGTGAGCCACCATTAATACGCCTTGTTGTTGAAGTAGCATCACCATTCCTTTTCACTTTTTCCTCGGGGCTCAAAGCGAGCTCATCCATAACTCACTTGGTTATTTCTAACCATTATTCGCCACTGTTTGAGTGCCACTTCTGATATATCACAAAACAGATCCGTTCCCTTGGCTCAAAGTCACTCGGGAACAATTTTCGAGCTCTCATATTTCTCCCTCTCCAACCACCATCTCTAAACTCGCAACACTGTCCGCGATACAGCATTATTCCTCGTCTGATCTTGCTACTCATTATCAAAAGTTGATGGTGGAGGTGATACCTCATTATCAGACCCTTGACCCGATCTAGCAAGTTCTGGTACGGCCATTTTGCCTCGATTACGTCATCTAGAACTCATCTCTTATCGCATAATCTGACTTAAAAAGTTTTTATGCATTATAAATTTGTTCCACTGTTTATTCGCGAACAATTTTATGGAATAAAGTGTTCAGAAGTGGTTCTTTCGATCACACATAGGTTCAGTTCAAATTCGCTATTTCTTATTCAGAGAGTCACATACACGTTCACAAGCAGGGACACATTCATTCACCATACATCTATGGTCATTTCAGTTCTTAAGTCTTATGCACTTGTTTTTGAATAGACTAGTCTTAGAGTTCGGTAGCCCAAATTTTCTAATCTACAAGCCCAATTATGCCCATACAATTCATATATTCAATATACCTCAATAGTCAGAGGTACTTACCAGGTGGACTTCGGGTCGGAGGTACAGGTGCCATGCCAGAACAAGCCCAAAATAGAAGTTCACATTTTGAAAAGCCCACTTTCGAAAACTATTTTCGGGCCCAAAACCTCAAAGCCGAGTTTTTAACCATGCTCTGATACCAAAATGTAACACCCCAAACCCGGCCTATTCACTTCGACCGAATTTGGAATGCTACCACGGAAAGCTTTCAAAAACATTCTTTCTTAATAGTGAAACCGATGAAAATTTTGCGGAGTTTGGTAAAACATTTTCGTGACTTGTAATATTCTAAGTAAAAGTCGAAGTTTATTATAAAAATATCGGATTCGAGCTTTGCTCGAGGAAATAAAACCGTTTGAAATCAATCTTTAATCATCCTTCCATAATAGGGTATAATAGTAACGATACTTAACAAATGAACTGAAACACTTTAGTGGGCTTTATTTCAGTACACACTTAATCAAAATACGGAAAATTATAATTATTTAATTAATTACATAAAACGTCCCTTTTCGAAAAGTCCATTTCCTCATGGCCACCTTTGTATCCTCTCCGACCCGGTCCAAGCTTTACGTGCCACCTGAAAAGTTTAATAAAAATAGAGTGAGTCACCAAGACTCAGTGCATAGTTAATACACATGTCCTCTCCTATGGGCTTGGCCCATATCCACCCAATTCATATATACAACATGCAATTATAATAATGCAATCATGAATACATAATATTATAAATATGATCACTAATATACAATTACGAAGTCTAATCCACAAAGTGATCCACATATCTTTCTTTTGCACATTATTACTTAAGATCGTGGCTGAGCCACCGGTCACATAGTGATCTACATATCAATCGGTTCACTAATCATCAATCGCGAATGTAGCACGAGGCTAGCATTAGATCATTCACATAGTGTACACCTTTTCTCCAATAGTCACATCACAAATCTCATGCGTGCGTATACGTACTATAACAACATTTCGTATGAAACAAATATGTATATTTTATACCATGGTCACATATTACTCATAACAATATACATTACAAGTCATCACTTTAATTTACGCTCATCGATAATCATTTATAAATGCACATCACCAAAAGTTAGTATCATAACCATTTACTTGATTTATCGATCACTTACCTTGATATCCTTACTCATAGCCTTTATTTTGGCTAACATGCATAACCTATTCGTTTACATAAAACAACACATACAACACATATATTGAATAACAAACAAGAGTACAGTGCGATAACTACGCACCTGTTTAAAGCGATATTCGATTTATCGATTCTAATATCAACTAAAGTCCCGAAGCTTCTGTTATTTATCGATTAGCCCCTAGCTTATTTTGATCCCGAATCACCACTTGTTCTTGTTGCTTAACTCTCGAAGTCATCGAAAGTCCTATTAAAACATTGTTAGAATCGGCTAACATCCATATCTAAAAATAATGGCCCTCGGCCGAATATTGCACTTACCATTTCTTGAATAGAAGACTCCTTTTTAAGGCCCTAACACTTGCCACACAAAAAGAGCACTTTACCATGGCCTTGTACACTTTCGGCCACCCCTTTAAATCAAGGTCAATCATTCGTTTAACACCAGAACTCAAAACATAGTCTTAAGGCCGAAAATCACATTTCTTCACCTTAATCTCTGTGAAACTCGAAGGACTCCTTTAATGCTTCCTAACATTGGTACAATAGAAACATATCAATATGGCCCTAAGCATATTCGGCCATTCTTGAAATCAAAGTCTAGCCTTGATTTCGACATGCAAAAGAAAAAGAAGAAATCAACTACTTAATAGGAGTACTTACCAACTTTCGAAGAGATCATAAACACATAGTTGATAGTACCTTCTATCAAGATTCAACTAAGGTGTTTGGCAATGTACTAATGGAGAGGAAAAAGGGTGATAATGAGCTTATGTTTCAAATGATAAAGAAACATGCGGCTACTCAACAATGAAGAAAACTTTAGTTAATCGAAATACTCCCTAGCCTCTCAAACTCGTAATAGGAGAAGAAGAATAAAACTCTCACTTGAGATTTGGCTTAAGAAAGAAAGCCATACAAACACCTAGCTAGCCAAAAACTCTCTAGTTCTACCAAAAATTAAACTCAAGCCTTAGATTTCTTTCTTTCTAGCTTCCAAAACCGAAAAGAAGGCCCCTGGGAAAAACCATTTTCGGCCAAACTCCTATCATGCTTCAAAACGGTCTTCCCTCCATTGTAAAGAAAGAATCAAAACAAAAATCAAAAGCTTTTGGCCATGCTTGCTATCACATGGCCGGCCAAGTTTTTCTCTTTTCCTAAATTCAAACATCACTTTCTTTGTTTATTCCCCATTCCATCACCTTTCCCATATTTTCATAAAATAATAAAGAAATAAAAAGGTAATTGCTCAGGGTTTCAAACGGCTATGCTCCCAAGACCAAGGACTGCCATACTTTTGCAGCTACAATGCTGCACGTTTTTCCTTCCGCAAAGCAAAAACCATCATTGCATACTAAAAATAATAATAATAATTGTTATTATCATTCCACCATTCATCATTAATAAAATAAACTAAAAATTATAACACATTATTTAGTAAAATAATAAAATGACAGACCCCCATGCTTCATTAGTAGAGAAATAACTTAATAATGATAATAAAATAAACAAAACAATATAAGGGCAGAACACCCAACAAGCATGCGTGCATGCCTTTTCCCAAAAACTGCATGCGCAGCATGGGCCATGCAACTATTTTGCATGCAGCAAAAGAACAAAAAGTACCCATATGTTGTTCCCAAGTCTCGAACCCGAGACCTGGAGAAGAAACCCCCATGTCCCAGCCACTCGGCCATTAAGCATTTCATGCCAATATCGCGTCAAATTTTCTTTTAAACCCTCACTCGCAAGCGTCCTTTACTTTAACGTTAAAATAAAAATAAAGTGCCTTATACGCAATTTCTTGGACTCGAACATGAGTCCCCTTAGACTCAGCTCTCAAACCAAGCCTTGAACCATTCGGCCAGTGTTTAATTTGTGCTAATAATGCGCCAATAATTTGTTTTAAGTCCTCCTTCTCTAAGCAGCGCTAATTTTTCAAAATAAAAAAATGCTTTTGCCGCATTACGAGACTCGAACCAATCGACTGCTTTTGGTATTGTCCCTTAAGTGGCACACGGAAACCACTTTGCTACTGGACTTTCATGTCCAAAGCCTTACAAAATTTATTATTAAGACCTCCTCAGCCCAATTTCACTTTTAGCCCAAAATTTTCAAAATTTTCAAAAGTGTCCCATTTTAATCCGAGGGTTTTAGGGACTCTAAAAACACATCAAAATCACTCTTGAGCCCACTAATACTCGAGTTATTTTCCAAACTCGTAACCCCTATTTCGGGATATTACACTTACTTTTAAAGGTAAATTCATTAATTCATTCAATGAATAGAACTATACAATTCAGAAAGAAAAAAATAGCAAACACTCGTCCTAGATGGTGAAGAACAAACTCTATCAACACAAAAATGGCTTTAGCCTCAATATCAATAGAACATTATGACACATTGACAATTGGCTTTGTCACAACTCAAGCACGACATATCTAGAATGATTACAAGCACTTAATACAATAATAAAATCAGCCCCGGATGGTCCAAAGCGGCGAGTAAAAATCGACAAAAGAATCAAACCTTTACCAAACTAGAGAGGACGATAACAAAATCATTCCTAACATCAGTTGTAAAACTAAAATTACATGCATAAGAAAAACTAAAAAATGTGCTACAGGAGCAGAAAAAAACTTCTAAAACTGAAGATTTATTAAACAATGGAAAAACAAACAAAAAACATATAAAACTTAAGAAAACACGGGTCCAAATAGACATGTGAAATCATTTATTATTCTGAAATACTATCAAACCAGAAACAAATTAAGAAGTTGACGAAGAGCCACCCACTTTCCAAGAAAAACTACTGATGGCCGATGGAGTTTTAACGAACAACAGGCACCGTCATTTATCCATTACGACTTATGAAAACAACAAAGATACCCATAAAATAGATCTGCAAATTGAAAAGATAGAAGACGTGTGTGGTGAATGAGAAGAAGAAAGAAAGAAAGGGTTGATGGGAGAGAAAAAAAGCTGGCGATAGTCAGCTCGAAGGCTAACGCCGACGCTAAGCAAAACAAAAGATAAGAAGCAAATGACTTGGGAAAAAAAAGATAATAGTTTTTAGGAAAAGATACACTTATATGTCTATACAAAAAGAATTTTTTTTCAAAGTCATTTTTACTATTATGCTTCGACAGTTAAGGGTTTTATTATTGCTTAGATGTATATTAGAGCTTAAAAAAGTGTTCTACACGTAGGAAAGCCTCTTATTTTACTAATGTTATCGTGTTTCATATTTATTTATTTATTTCTAAAATCCTTTGACATGCTTTATCAACTGGCATTATGTGCTCCCATCCCTTCCCTGCCTATAATTGCATGAGCCGTATATAGGATGATGTGGTGGCCAAAAGAAAATGATCTTTGAATAGCAAATTTATTGGTTTGGGGGGCATCTTCAGCTTAGCAAACGAGCTCAACTTCTCCTAAGATTATAAAGACACTTAAAGTAAGACCTAGATGGAGGGCTCCCTCAAAGGGAAATATTAAGGTTCAACATTGATGGTTCTTCGATGGGTAACCCTAGTGATGAGGGGTTGGTGAATTGCATAGGGATGAAACTAGTACAGTTCTTGTCTCCTTCTCTAAGTCTATTGGGATTTCTACTGCTTGCTTAGTTGAATTACTTACTATCAAAAAAACTATTACTATTTTTTTATAGCTTTTAAATGGAGAGAATCAAATAAACTTCTTGTTGAAAGTGAT
Source organism: Gossypium bickii (assembly GCA_025503065.1). Lineage (NCBI taxonomy): Eukaryota > Viridiplantae > Streptophyta > Magnoliopsida > Malvales > Malvaceae > Gossypium > Gossypium bickii. Next base: position 57,891,342 of record CP106721.1, on the reverse strand, counting down.
AGTTCTGATGCTAGTAAATGGGTCAAAGACCTGTCTCAAATCCCTCTCAGATGGTGAGAAATGTGTTAAAGTCGATTAGAAATACTGCTGCAAATGTGGCTGACTGGGATATTCTCCATGTTTTGAGGAGCTTAGCGTCTGATGCAAAATGACTTGCACGGGAAAGTTGGCAAAATTAATGATTATTTGTTGTGTTTGCTTAGTGCTATGCCTTTTGTAAAGCCATGTGTGTTTTGCCGTGATGGCTTGTGCCTTGGATTTATGATTTTTTGTTATATTGTTTTGCTGGTATCTTACAATAAATTTTCTTGTTAAAAAAATGTTCTTTGCTAAAAGTCCTTAAAAGATAAACTATTTTTGGAAAGAAAGCTAACTAAAGTCATTAACATATGATGTTACATAATTAATTAGTAAGTGTATGAATTTAGATGTGTCTATTATAAGTGTTAAAAGTAACATGTTTTAATCTCATTCTTAATGTATTTTGGAATGATTAATCGATGTAAAACGGTGAATTTTATGCTCCTAATCCTTTAAATTCATGTTTCTATACTTAGAAGAGCATTTGGGAGTGAAAAAAAGCGAAAATCAGAAAATTGGAGCAAGATATAGGGGCTATACGGGGCTAGACTCACTCACACGTGTTGGGCACACGGCCTCGTGATCCATATAGGTTGACACATGGACATGTGCCAGACTGTGCCAAATCATGATTTGTACTCCAAATAGTAGAGAAACATAATTTTAGGTTTTTGGGGCATTCTAAGACATATATATGACAAAAATAAGAAGAGAGGAGGGAGTCATCATAGAATACTTAAGAAAACAACTCGAAAAACACCACTGAAGTGGATTCTGAAGTAGATTTCCATTAAGATTGAATATTCGCTTTTGATGTCTTTGAAGATTATTATGAGTTTCTTTGTTTCTTGTTGTTATACTGTCTTTGAGATGTTTTTATTTGTTATCATGAACTAATTTTCCAAATATCTAGGGAGATAAACCCTAGGTGATGAAAAGATTACTTTTCAAGCATATGATTTTGTGAGAGTCCCTAGTGAGTGAGATGATACTAATTCTTCTGTTAATGTTAGTAATCATGTGGCTCAACTTTCTTTGCAAGAAATCCTTCATGAAAATGTGTTGGAGCCATATTTTATTCAAAGTGATAGAACTCCAGGGACAAGTGAAGAGCAAATGGTACAACTCGACGAGCTAGATGAATGGAGACCGAAGGTTGATGAGAAACCAAGAAAACACGAGGAAGAAACAAAGCAACGCCATGATGTGCATATGAAGAGAATGAACCAATTCAAAGTTGGGGACAAAATACTATTAGACAAATCGGATCCACAAATTTTTCCTTTAGAGTTTAAGTCAAGAGGGTCTGACCCATGTGTGGTAAAAATCATTTTCCCATATGGTACAATTGAGGTAACACATCTTGAATACGACACATTTAAGGTAAACAGTCATCCTCTCAAATTTTATTATGGTGATAATAATGGTAATGATAGAAAGGAGCTTCGACTCAAAGATCTTTCTTAACCGTTTGCACAAAAATAGAAAAGTCAAGCTTAGACTTGAAATAAGTGCTTCTCAGGGGAAACCAGAGTGTTTTTATTTTTTTAGTTTACTTTCATGTTCCTTAAAAAATAAAAAAAATATATATAGTACATTTATTTTTAATACTTAAAAAAATAAAAAAAAGTGAACATGTCACGGGTCAAAGTTCCAAGCCCATGCCCATCACACAAAATGCATCCAATGGAGGTCTATTGTGTAGATGGCGATCATTTGGCCTGCAAGAACTAGCCCGATTCAGTAAGCTGTGGGAGAAACCTATCAGATTGAAGCCTGGTTAGCCCGATAATGAAGACATGGCAACTTAGGCTGTCTTGGTAACTAATCTTAGAAGATTGAAAGGAATCATATCTTGTAAAGATTAGATTAGCTTTGATATGGCATATCTTGTAAATACCTTAAATCAAGCGATATGGTTAATCTTGTCCGTCGATGTAAATGCATCTTGACCGTCGGTTTTAAGGGAGCTCAACTATAAATAGAGAGCGTTTCCCTCATTTGTACTCACTCCATTCATTTTTTTCATTATTCTTTGTGAATAAGAGATTAATGAGAGCATTTACTTAAACACTTTGTATGCGCTCTTTTTGTTGTTCTTTTGTTGCTTCTTTTGGCATAAATCGCTTCCGCTATACAAATTGGTGCCTTAGAGGACTTCTAAAAGAATCCTCACTTGAGTAAAGGCTGACTTAGGAGAGTTTGGGTGAACGGTTTGCTGAAGGCCGCATGGATCGTGAGACAAAAGATTTAGCCCCATGACAAGTGGTATCCAAGCTATTGGTTCGAAGGCATCGTTAAGATGTCGAAAGAAGATTTCGAACAAAGGTGGGCCAGAAAGTCTTTAAGGGAGACGTTATTGGCAGTAGAAAAACATGTGGGTAAACTCAAGGGATCCATAGAGGATGTAAAGGAAGAACTCAATGGGGTCAAGGATTGCATAGACAACTGGAAAGATCTGTCCAAAGACTATATAAAGATGTCTCTTGATTCCACCATGGATAAGGTAAACAAGTTGTTTAATTCACACAGGGATAAGCTGTCAGACAGGAACGATGCTCTCGAGACCATGATGATGGCTTTGAAGGAGGAAACAATAGCCATGATGATGGCTTTGAGCACAAGAATAGAGGAGCTCGAGGGAGAGCTGGCACTGTGCCGAACAGCCGTGGGGAAAAGAGTGGCAAGTGTAGCACTCAGTAACGAGGATGTCCTTAAGCCGAAAGAGTTTGTGGGGACAAGGTCTCATGTGATGTGGACAATTTCTTTTGGAGGATGGAAAACTACTTTCAATCCAAAGGCATCGTGGATGATGCGATTAAGGTAAACATTGCTTCAATGTTTCTTACTGATATTGCACTTTTATTATGGTGAGGTAGGACCACAGATAAAAGGCAATGTGAGACTGAGACGTGGCAAGAGTTCCAATGTGAGTTGAAGGGATAGTTTTATCCAGAATTTTTCGAGGAAGAAGCTCGTACAAAGTTTCAAGGGATAACGCAATGGGGCACAGTGGGGGAGTATGTTCGAGAGTTCAAAAAACTCATGCTCTAAGTTTCAAATGTAACCGAGAAAGAAGCATTTCTTTCTTTTCAAAATGGATTTAAGCCGTGGGTCAGACAAGAGGTGGAACAAAGAGGTGTCCAAAAGCTGTCGGAAGTCATGACAGTAGTAGAGTCTGTGGTCAAGCTTGGTTTACAGAAAGATAAGCTTGGGTCTTCAAGGTCCGAGGAAAGGGTTGTATGTGAAAATGATCACAAGGAAGATGTTGTTGATGGCAGTGGCAACGACAACAATGGTGGTAATGGGAAACCACGAGTTGGGAAGAAGAAACCCAAGATGAAAAAGGACAAGTTGAAATGCTTTCTCTGCGACGGTCCACACATGTTGAAGAAATGTCTGAAGAAGACCTTGGGACTTGGTTCGAGCGCAACGGTGTGCAAGCCAATGAGGCCGAAAGTGAGAAGAAGCCAGTGGAGTGTTTCGTATGTCATGGTCTGCATCAGTTATAGAAGTGTCTGAAGAAGTCTGTCATCAAAGGGAACGATGGAGCAGGCAAGGAGGCCGAAAATCTTGGTTCAAGCAAGGGAAAAGTCGAAGCCAAGAGGACAAAGAGGAGCAAAAAGAAGCAAGTAAAGTGCTTATTGTGTCGTGGTCCATATGATTTGCGGAACTGTCTAAAGTAAGCCGTAGTCAAAGAAAAGGAAACGTCTGAGCTTGGTGAGTCGTCGGAGGGGCTTCCACCTAGGGAAGAGGTGAGTTTGTCATCGAACTTAGAGGAAGAAATTGCGATAAAAACAATGAAGTTGGGACCAATGAGTCTCAATAAAAGTGAAGCATCAGAGTTGACCGAGTCATCGACAAAGCTTCCACCTATGGGAGAGGTGGGTGGTGTGTAACACCCCTAACCCGAAAACCTTTGCCGGAGTCGAGTATGTGGCATTACTAGACTTGACAACTAATTCGGGGCATAAAAATTTAAAACTGCCCAACTGCATCATGCTGACTAAATTGACCATAACTCGAGTTACAAAACTCGAAATTTAGATCCGTAAATTTTTCTTGAACTAGACTCATATAAATTTTTACCATAATTTTTCCAGAATTTTTTATGTGGCCAATTAGTACAGTTTATTCATCAAAGTTACCTCTATTTCACTGTTTGATGATTCTGACCTATCTTTACAAAAACTCAGTTATCTCATTGTACAAAATTTCAATAATGTTCTTGTTTATTCCAATCAAAAATAGATTCATTAAGGATTCTAAACATATAAACTATGCTCCATGATTTTTTTTTTTTACAATTTTTAACAATTTTTCCAAGACAGAATAGGAAATCACGAATTCATTCAGAACAAGTCTCACTAAAATTTAAATATCTCATAATATGAAATTCCTTTGCCTACTCTGTTTCTTTCATTTCAAAATAGACAAAATAAGCTTTAATCCTATATCTTATTCACTTTCTAATTCAATTTATCCTATTTTTGGTGATTTTTCAAAATCACATCACTGCTGCTAACTAAAAACTATTTCATTGCAAAAATATAATTAACTAGTTTATAACCTCCTTACTCAATTTTATTTAAACTCTATACATTAACCATACATATATATACCAAAAACAATTCCACCAAACACACAACCAAACATAATCATCAAGCCAAAATGTAAATTCCAAGATTTACAAGATGGACACACCTAGCATATATATATATATATATACCGACAACACCTCCCATATGTAATTTAGGCCGTGATCACATTTAAAACATTTATTTACATTACGAGCAAGCTATAAAATTCAAAATATAACAACGATACATAACCATGAAAATAGCCATGTTCGCACGGCTATATTTACATACAAAATTAAACATCATATGTTTCAATACTTAGCCTAACCTATACATGCCTTCAAAATCATGACCAAAATTTAAAATACCAAAAAGAAGGCGATAGTGTGAATGACTTTCTTGACGATCCCTCTCGAGCTCGTAGCTTTAATCAAAATCTATAAAACAAAGGAGAACATTTCACACTAGTAAGCTTACTAGCTTAGTAAGTCCTGAATTCGTAATAATATAACATTTAAACATTAAACATTTAAATTAAAATAATTCAACTCGTACGTTTGTACTCACATTTACTTTCAAACTTTCAATTTCAAAGTTATATAACGTATAAATTTATAGAACAATTTCTCTTTAATCGAATGCTTATGATCAAATTATTTACTCATAATCCCACCTTCCAAGACCAAAATGTCATCATGTAACCATATGTATAAACATTCATATACTTAAAGTTCAATTATTATAATATTGCATCAAATACACAACCATCCATGTGGCCGAATATGCTTAGTCTTGTATCCACATATTAGAAGACCAAAGCCACAATATTCATATCATTCATTAGTAAAACCGAGAACACATATTAAAACTATACATATATACACATATATAAATCTCACTTGTAACACATATAATTTGAAATAAATGACTGAATTACGTGCTTACTTTATTATAAATAGGTAAGAAGTTTAATTCCTACCTTACGTGCTTACCTGAGCCATTGACTCAATAAATTAGCTTTAATTTGCCTTGAACAAAAATTCGGTTTCTCTTTTGTAAAACACATCACCGGCATCAAGCCTGCTAGGCGCAAAGGCCCGATAAGTGACACCGGCACAAGGCCTGCTAGGCGTAAAAGCCCAATAAGTAACACCGGCACAAAGCCTGCTAGGCGTAAAAGCCCGATAAATAACACCGGCACAAAGCCTGAGACATATCAATGTAGTTAAACATTCCCAACACACTCTTCATAACTATTATATACGTATGTCCTATTCAATTGGACTTGCTCACATTAAACCAATAGGATCATTATATCATTATGTAACCCAACAATTCACATCACATAACCAACTTAAATCATCAACCTAGTATACCTATATACATTCGGCCATGATATAAATGGGTACAAAAATTCATCAATTCATACAATTTAATATAATCGTAATTAATTCCTTGACATGTTTTAGTTAAAGGACTTACCTCGGTTATCGATAGTCCGTGCGAATCGGCTATTCGAGAACCTTCGTCTTTCCCCGGTCTAATTCCGTTTTTCTTTGCTCTTGATCTTAATCAAGCTCCTTATATTGCTGAAAATCAAGCTTCAACAATGGAGTTTTCTTCCTCCTACATTCGGCCAAGAAGAAGAACAAGGTATGTTCTCTTTCTTCCCACTTGTTTTTATTATTAAATGTTGTATTTAACACATATATTAACATTATTTATTAATACACTAATATAACTTATAATAAAACTAAAATAACATATAATTTGTAATTGGAGTGGCCCATTGCCGTTCCTTCTTGTTGTATATGGGCTAATTGCCCTTTTAGTACATCCACTTAAAAAGCCACAATCAATTTAGTGCCTTTCACTTTAGCATACAACTTTTGCGCTTTTCTCGATTAAATCCTTTTTATCAAATTAAGCACTTAAACGACTAAATTTTTCTACGAAACTTCCACACTCACTAAATCACATATAATAAACACAAAATATAATATTTAAATATTTCTCGGGCTCGGATTCGTGGTCCCGAAACCACCGTTCCGATTAGGGTCAAAATTGGTCTGTTACATGGTGCATCGGACTTCAAGGGAAAAGAAGTGATGCGTAATGGACAGTTGACCCGAGTAAATGCAAAGGTAGATTCCAAACACTTTGATAGTGTGTTGCATTCTAACTTGTTAACTTGGCAAGAGCGTAAGGGCCCTTTTGAAGTTCTTGAACATGGAGGCCGAGAGACTGTGGGCAAAGCGAAGCCAAGTGTTCTAAATCAAGAGAATTCTATTCGAGTGAAATTAATGTGGGCAAGAGAGTGACATAACTTCTTGTCATCGAAATGTAAAAACTAGTAGTACGGTTCGAGTTAAGAAGTGACATAAGCCGAGGCAAAAGTCTCGAAGGAAGGGAAAAGCTAAGACATTGAGACGAGACCAAAACGAATCAAGTTAGTCCCATTCGGAAGTCGCAACGAGGGTGTTGTAAGAATAGGTGGAAGAGAATGTCATGGGTCAAAGTTCAAAGCCTATGACTATCGCACCAAATGTATCCAATAGAGGTCTATTGTGTAAATGGGGATAATTTGGCCCGCAAGAACTAGCACGATTCAATAAGCTGTTGGAGAAGCCTGTCAGATGGAAGCCTGCTTGGCCCAATAATGAAGATATGACAACTTAGGCTGTTTTGGCAACTAATCTTAGAAGATTGATGGGAATCATATCTTGTAAAGATTAGATTAGATTTGATATGGCATATCTTGTAAATCCCTAAAATAAAATGATATGGTTAATCTCGTCCATCGATGTAAATGTATCTTGACTGTTGGTTTTAGGGGAGCTCAACTATAAATAGAGAGTCTTTACCTCATTTGTACTCACTCCATTTATTATTTCATTATTCTTTGTGAATAAGAGATTATTGAGATCATTTACTCAAACACTTTATGTGGGCTCTTTCTGTTGTTCTTTTGTTGCTTCTTTTGGCATAAATCGCCTCCGCTGTACAAATTGGTGCCTTAGGAGGACTTCTAAAGGAACTCTCACTTGAGTAATGGCTGACTTAGGCAAGTTTGGACAAACGGATAACCTAAGGCCGCACAGATAGCGAGATGAAAGATCTAGCCCCGTGACAAATACACGATTTGGGGTGTTCCACATGGGCATGTCCTAGGTCGTGTGGATACTGAAGCTAATTTTTCCAATTTTCTTTCGAAACACAAGACAACAGAGAGTTACATGGTCTAGAGACATGTTCGTGTGAGACACACGACATGTTACACGGGCATGTGTGAGACTATGTGCCCCACACGGGCGTAAGAAAAGCGAAGGGTGATCGCATATGGCCTGGTACACGGTCGTGTGTGACACACGGCCTGGACACACGGGCATGTCCTAAGCCGTGTGGTTACTGGGCATAATTTTTTTTTAATTTTGAATATACATGGGTTAACATCTTTTTCACAGTCCATGGACACATAGGTGTGGCCCAACACGAGTCATTTACACGGCTATGTCTAGTTTAAACTCAAACCCCAACATTTTTTTCACCCCAACATTTTTTTCTTTCTCCCTTACATACCAACAGCTGTTCTCCCCAAGGCCAACCCTATCTGGTGCTCTACCTTCCAGTTTACCCCCTCGTCATTGATCAAGTTCCGACCGCAGCCATTTACCCCTCCACCAATCGAGCACTACACGACTTCACCCACAACCCTATTTTTTTTCTAACGTCGCCCGTGCCTGCCACTATCGCTCAGCCCACTGTTTATCGGTGTTCTTCCCTTGTCTTTATTTGTTTTTTATTTTATTTTATTATATATTATAAATTTTCTTTTATTATTATTATTTTTTATTTTATTGTTGTTGTTATTTTTACTTTTATATTTATTATATTTATTGTCATTATTATTAATGTATGTGTGCTAGCTTACTGTTAGATTTAGATTTCTTATGTGTAGCACTGCTTTTATTTTATTTTTCTTGTTCTTAGTATTGTTCTTACTGTGTTTATTCTCTTCAGTTTTTGTTATATTTGTATTGGATTTACTGTTAGATCTTTTGATGTACGGTTTATTGGACTGTGGCAATTGTTTTATTTAATATGTCGATTTGTTTATCTGCTTGATTAGTTATTGTTTATATTGATTTTTTTGATTATCTGATATTAGATCATGATCTTTTATTGTGGGTACCTAATGACCAACACGAGAGGTAAATCTAAGGTCACTGTTCTCGCTTCGAAAAAGCAGAAGAGACTGTTTGCAACCTTGTCTTTGGCCTCTCATTCAACCGTGAGACATTCGTGTCTCCAATCATTCTCGGGTCCACATGAGGACCAATATCAGCATCTGAAGGAGCGACCATTAGGTTTTGATCGTTCCATAGACTAGGAGGCATTACAGGCAGTCCACTTAGCTAATAGAGTGTGATCACTGATTGATACAGCTCCATGGGACCAATTTTTCACCATTGTCGAGCCTACTTATTCAGAACTCTCAATGGAGTTCTATTCAACATTCTCTCTATAGCAAGTTATGTCACAATGGAATGAGCCGCGTACTATATCGTTTAGACTCAGAGGTGTAACGTGTTATCTGAATGTCCCAAGCTTTGGAGTCGTCCTTTGTAACATCCTGAATAATTGGGTCTGTGCATTTTATGTGTTTGAATGCTTAAAATATTAATTTGAGAATTTGAGGTACAATTGAGGCTCAAATTAGGCTGAGGCCTTGTTTTAAATATTTTCTTTAGACACTCTAAGGGCTTAAATTGAGGTTTTGGCACTTGTGCATGAGAAAGGCCCAAATTTTGGCAGCTTAAAGCCCAAGTTTTAGGGCGAAATTTCGGCACTTAAAGGGAACAATAGGGGGGATGGCACAAGGCTATTTTTTTTTAGGGATTTTTAATGTTTATTTTATGTCTAATTATAAGGATAATAGGCAGATAATGAAGAGAGGAATTAGGGCTATTTTTGAAGAGATAATGGACTAAGATAAGGGAAAAGATGAGAGCTCATCTAAGAGGCTAGAGTTGGCTGAAAATTTGACTTTGTAAAGGGGAAAGAATTGGCTCTGTATAGGTAATAAGGTGTGCCGAATTCTTCATTATGTTCTCTGAACATTCTCTCAAAATCTCTCTTTTTATTTTCGGTAAACTTGAACCCTCTCTTCTCTTTTCTTTTCTGACAGAAAACAAAACTCCTTAGATATCAATTGCCGAAACCCCACCATTCTTGTTCTCTTCTCTTTGGCCGAATCTTTCTATCCATTCTTTGCTTATCTTTTCAGAGCCTTTGTTCTTCCAAAAGTCGAAATCCCTAGGAACGCATTTCCTGAAGTTGCCGAATTCTCTTCAAAGGAGTTTGCTTGTGCCGAATCTTGAAGGAAACAATAGGTAAGTATTGATTTCGGGATTTCAATGTTCTTTCGACTTTTCAAAAGTCCTTAGCCGAATGGCTATTAGAAACTAATCTCTTATTTCACTCTTCTTTTCGGCATTCCGGGATTTGAAGAAGGAGGCCAATCGCATAGATTTCTAAGTTATAGAATCGTGTTACTTTCGGGATTTCAAGGTAAGAGGATTTGTTTATTTATATATATATATAAAATCGGGTAGAATACTAACAATGGCCGAATATAGAAGAGGCCTATTTTCGCAATTTTTTCGGCTTTTGAGCAAGGCTATAGATTGAGGATAATAGATCTGGATAGCAAGGACATCGACTAAGAATATTGGATTTTGCGATATCAAGTGTGTAACTCTCCACACCATCTAGATCTGTCTGTTAAATATATGATTATAAGTCTTATATGTTCTGTTAAATGCCGAAAACCCGGTACAACGTTTGAAACCCAAGAAGGGTAAAGCAAATCACCAGGTTAGTGATTCCTGTCGTTCTAAATGAATGTTCTAATTAAATGATATGAGTATGCCGATTTTCTATAATTGCATGGGTTGGGTTTGATGAAATGAGGAAGTTATACGTTGTAGCAGTTTTTACCGTGATCTGTTGTAGCAGTTCCTTACCGTGATTTGTTGTAGCGGCTTTTCCCGTGATCTGTTGTAGTGGCTACGGCCATGATCTGATGATGAGCAGCACGACTGTCATCAAGGCGTGTAGCGGTGTGGGTTGATTGTAGAAATCCCCAATAGTGTGAATGGCTGGTACGTGGGCGTGTAGCGGATGGAAACCTAGGATTTGGGTTGGGCTTTGCATATTATTTTTTGTTATGTATATTAATTATTCTGTTTTATGAGGCTAAAGCCCAAATCTAATGGTGCATGAGGGTTGCACACTGAGTCTCGTGACTCACCCTTTTAATTTAACACTTTCAGGTGACACCTAGTGCATCAGACCGGGCTAGAGAGGAACGCAAGGTGGCTATGCAAAAGAGAGCAATTGGATTCAGCTAAAAGTCTTTAGTCTATTTTTTTATATTTTGCAGATTTTAAGTATGGTTGTAATAAGGCCACGGCCCACTAGACTATTATTTTTAATTGGGTTATGTTGGTTTTTTTTTTAGTTTTATGTTTTCAATCAAGTTAAGACATGTATGAAATTTCAGTTTTTATTTAAAAATCCATCAAGATAATTTATAACTTAATATTTTATACTTTAATAAATTCTTAAGCTTACGGAATAAAGGTTTAAACCTAGTAATTGTTTTCCAAAATGCGACGTGTTTTGTAAACTCCCTTAAGTGACATACCAGATCTGGTCATAGCATTTGGGCCAGGTTTGGGGTATTACAAATTGGTATCAGAGCCCGGTTCAAAACTCGACTCTGGGGTTTTTGGGCTCAAAACATTTTCTAAAGATGGGCTTTTAAAACATGCATGTTTTTAAATGATAACAAGTCTGTTAGCTCGGCATGGCACCTGCGTCTCCGGCCCAAGTCCACCAGGTAAGTACTCTAAACCATTGTGTGATATACATGTGGGCTTTATGGGCTTTATGGGACGTAGATTAGTTAAATTATAACTTGATGGACTTTAGGCCTAGTTGAAACAACTCTTAAATCTCATAAGACTTAATTTCATTAAACAAACCCATGAACAAGCCGCAAGACTAGGGTGTGGTAACAGGCATACGCATGTCTAGGATTGGATCCAGAAGAGCCTGGTATTTAAGCAGTTCTAGTTACTCACCTTCTCTTCGCTGGAATCCTACCTGGTGCGTAGTGACTGTTCACCTTAGCCGAGTTAGGGTGTGGCAATGGGCATACGCATGTCTAGGAGTGGATTCAGGGAGAGCTTGGTATTTAAGCAGTCCTAGTGACTCACCTCCTCTTCACTAGAACCCTACCTGGTGCGTAGTGACTATTCACCCTAGTTACGAGGACTTGTTGATGGGCTAAACCTTATAATTAAAACCCGAAAGGGACCAGCCACCCTAGTTTGAAAAAAAAAGAAAAAAAATGAACAAAATTTCTCAAGTTTTGCAAAATTTTCAAAATACATTTGATTTTTGAAAACTTCCAACCAGCCATGAATTTGTAAAATACCTATGTTTTGAAAATTTACCCGAAAATCTCATGTTTGTAAGAGTAACCCGGACCATGAAACTAGATTTTTTCCCAAAGTACCCTGTTTGAAAAAAAAACAACATCATCGAAATATCCCTGGTTTGAAAAATTACCAACCTACCCTTGTTTTGCCAAATGACCAAAATACCCCTGGTTTGTACAATTACCAAATTACCCCTGATTTGTAAAATTAGTAAATTGCCTCTGATTTCAAAATTACCGAAATACCCTCAGATTTCAAAATTACCGAAATACCCCTAAATTTCAAAATTACTAAAATACCCCCAGATTGTAAAATTACCAGAATACCCTTACTTCACGAAATCAACAAGGAACTTTATTATGAAAAAGTACGAAAATACCCCTGTAGGATAAAATTACAACAATACCTCTGGGTAGTGAATCAACGAAAACAACTTTACGTGAAAAATGTAAGTGCTTGGATGTTATTTGTATGATGTACGTGTTTTATTTTAGATGTTACAAACTTGAGACTATATTGTGAATGCGAATTCGAGAGAACTACTCTTAAAACTATTATTCATAAGACTGTTAGTGGTTAACTAGTGAAAGAAAACTAATAATCCATAAAATTCTTAATTAGATAAACGTCAATCGGAGGAATGAGTTCGAGGGGTCGAGGACGTCTGCCGCATGGACGTGGTCGGGGTAGAATGACCGCGTCAGAGCCAGTAGGGTCTGGCCACGGGTCAGGAAACGAGATGCCTGAACTGCCGGCTGTAGAAGGAGAATTTTGGGATGAGGCACCCGGAGATGATGCTGTATCTCAGGCGATGTTAAGGGTTTTAGAGAGGGTTGTTGGAGTAGGCATGGGCACAGGAGCCCGAAAATCTGTACCGGAGCAACTTAAGGCCAATGGGGCAGAAGTGTTTAGGGGAGTTTCTGGTGTAGCCCCTAACACAGCTGAGTATTGGTTGAAAGCGACTGAGCGTATAATGGATGACTTAGATTTCACGGTAGAGGAGAAGTTGAAAGGGGTCGTGTCTCTTCTTCGAGACGAGGCCTATCAGTGGTGGCTCAAGGTGAAAGAGGGTACTGCCGCAAACTGTATTGACTGGGATTTCTTTAAGGAATCATTTCAAGGGAAGTATGTTGGGGCCAGCTACGTGGATGCACAGAGGAAGGCATTCCTGAATCTGGTGCAAGGAAGTAAGTCCGTATCTGAATATGAGGCGGAGTTTCTGTGCTTGAGCCCCTATGCTCGGAGAATGGTAGCAACGGAATATGAACGTTATGTACGGTTCGTGGATAGGCTACGGAATGAGTTAAAGGTCCTGATAGCACCGCAGCGAGAGAGAGTTTTTGCTGTTTTGGTAGATAAGGTTAAAATAGCTGAGGAAGTGAAACGGGTCAAGAGACATGAAAGGGATAAGGATCGGAGTAAGAGTAAGAGAAGTTTTGGGCCATCAAGAGCATCTGGGAACTTTCAGAAGAGGCCTAGGACTGAAGGGGCAGCTCATGCTCCGACGGGTCAGAATCGAGCATGTCCTACATGTGGGAGGACACATTATGGGGAGTGCAGAATGAAAACCGGTAGATACTTTAGGTGTGGATCCACAGAACATCAGATTAAGGACTGTCTTCAGATGGATCGGGTATAACCAACGGGCCGAGGTTCTGATCAGACTAGGAGAGGTGATCAGCCTGGACCAAAGGGTCGGGGTGCAGCCAGAGGAGGAAGTGGATCTGGTCGGGGTCATGGAGCACCTGGTAGGGTCCAAAAAATGTAGATGCAAGGCAGCCGGGTCTTGTTTATGCAGTTCGACGATAGGAGGATGGTGACACACTGGATGTTATAAACGGTACGTTTCTTATTGCTGATAACCATTTTCTTGCCTTGATTGATATTGGGTCAACCCACTCCTATGTTGCATGTTCAGTATCTGAGACTCTAAGTATAGACCATGAAATAACCACTAGGAAGATGACTGTGGTTAGTCTTCTAAGACAATCTAGGGTAGTGGACAAACTGTTTAGGGAGGTACCTTTAGAGACTTAAGGGGTAGTGTTCCCGGTAGACCTAATAGAATTACCGTTTGGAGAGTTTGACCTTATCTTAGGAATGGATTGGTTGACTAAGTATCGTGCTAAATTGGACTGTGAGAATAAGCGCATGGTGTTGAGTACCCCGGAAGGCAGGGAGGTGGTTGTGTTAGGAGAAAGGAGGAATTATTTGTCCAACATAGTATTGGCATTGAAAGCTGTTAAGATGATTCGAAAGGGATGCAACACGTCTTTGGTTTTTATTAGTGCATTTGATGCTAAGGAGGTAACTATCAATGAGGTTTGAACAGTCAAGGATTTCACGGATATTTTTTCGGAGGAATTGCCCGGATTACCCCCGGATCGCGAGGTGGAATTTGGAATAAAGTTACTTCCGGATACAGCTCTGGTATCCATTACTCCTTATCGAATGGCGCTGAAGGAGCTGGTGGAGCTCAAAGCTCAGATTCAGGAACTGTTGGATCGAGGGTTTATTCGATCGAGTGTGTCTCCATGGGGAGCGTCGGTCCTATTCGTAAAGAAGAAGGACGGGTCCATGCGTATCTGCCTAGACTATCGTCAATTGAATAAGTTGACGATTAAAAACAAGTACCCATTACCAAGAATCGACGATCTATTCGATCAGCTCAAAGGGACTTCGATCTTTTCTAAGATTGACTTAAGGTCGAGATATCATCAATTAAGGGTTAAGGAAGGAGATATTCATAAGACGGTATTTCAGACTCGGTAAGGTCATTATGAGTTCTTAGTGATGCCGTTCGGGCTGACGAACGCGCCAGCAGAATTTATGGATATGATGAACCGGGTGTTTCAACCATATCTTGATAGGTTCGTCATGGTATTCATTGATGATATCCTGGTTTATTCTAAGTCTGAGGAGGAGCATGACGAACATCTTCGTGTGGTGTTGCGAACTCTGAGGGAAAGGCAGTTGTTCGTAAAATTCAGTAAGTGTGAGTTCTGGCTGAAAGAAGTGACTTTCTTAGGACATGTAGTCTCTGCTGAGGGAATTAGGGTAGACCCTTGAAAGATAGAGGCTATGTTGGATTGGAAACTGCCAAAGTCGGTGGCAGAAATTTGAAGTTTCTTAGGATTGGCCGGGTACTACAGAAGGTTCATTGAGGGGTTCTCATTAATAGCCGTACATTTAACTAAGTTGTTAAGGAAGGAAGCATCGTTTGTGTGGATAGAGAAACAGCAGGATAGCTTTGACAAGCTAAAGAGGATCCTGACGCAAGCGCAAGTGTTAATTCAGCTAGAGGCGGGAAAGGAATTTACCGTCTATTGTGATGCGTCGCACAGATGTTTAGAGTGTGTGTTGATGCAAGATGGAAAATTTGTTGCATATGCGTCTCGACAGTTGAGACCGCATGAGTTGAACTACCCTACGCATGATTTGGAATTGGCGGTGGTAGTGTTTGCTCTGAAGATTTGGAGGCACTACCTGTACGGGGAGAAGTCGGTAATTTACACCGACCATAAAAGTTTGAAGTATTTTCTCACTCAGAAGGAGTTGAACCTAAGACAGAGAAGGTAGATCGAGCTGCTAAAGGACTATGACTGCTCAATTGAGTACCATCCAGGTAAGGCAAATGTGGTGGCAGATGCGTTGAGTAGTAAGGCAATAGCGGACTTAAGGGCAATGTTTGCTCATCTTAGGTTGTATGAGGATGATAGTTTGATAGCCGAACTACAAGTAAGACCTATGTGGACAAGTCAAATCAAGGAGAAGCAACTTTTGGATGATGTCTTATGTACTCGAATCCGACAAGTGCAGGAGGGTGAAGTAGAGGACTACAGTCTGAACAATGATGGAGTTTTGTGTTTCCGTGGAAAGGTTTGTATGCCAAAAGATGAGGAGTTAAGGCAGATGATTCTTCGGGAATCACATAATAGCCCCTATGCTATGCATCCTGGAGGAGTTAAGATGTATCGGGACTTGCGAGAGCAATTTTGGTGGCCAGGTCTGAAGCGAGAAGTGACGGAGTTTGTGGGGTAGTGCTTGACGTGCCAACAGGTGAAAGTGGAACACAAGTTGCCTTCGGGGTTGTTGTAACCGGTGAAGATCCCACAGTGGAAATGAGAGAGAATCACGATGGATTTTGTTAGTAGGCTACCCCTTACGCCCACTAAAAAAGATTCAATTTGGGTAATTGTGGATCGGTTGACGAAGTCTGCTCATTTCATACCGGTTCGAGTGGACTTTTCTCTACAAAAGTTGGCTAATTTGTACGTAGCTGAGGTTGTAAGATTACATGGTATACCAGTGTCAATCATATCGAATAGGGACCCTAGGTTCACGTCACGATTTTGGAAGGCTCTTCATCAAGCAATAGGAACAAGGTTAGACTTTAGTACCGCTTTTCACCCACAGACTGATGGTCAGTCTGAGAGGGTAATTCAGATCTTGAAGGATATGCTAAGGGGTTGCATCATTGATTTTAAGGGTAGTTGGGAGGAGTATTTACCCTTGGCTGAATTCGTGTACAACAATAGTTATCAAGCTAGTATTCAGATGGCGCTTTATGAAGCGTTATATGGAAGGAGATGTCGTACTCCTACTTGTTGGACGGAGTTGGGTGAACGTCAAGTGTTGGGTCCAGAACTAGTTTCGAAAACGGAGGAGAAAGTTAAGTTAATACGGGCTCGATTGAAGGAAGCGTCTGATCGGTAGAAGTCTTATGCGGATCTAAAGTGGAAGGAGGTGGAATTTGCAGTAGGAGACCAAGTCTTTTTGAAGGTTTCTCCATGGAAAAAGGTAATGAGGTTTGGATGGAAGGGTAAGCTAAGTCCCCAGTTTATTGGACCTTATCGGGTTTTGGAATGCATGGGACCTTTGGCTTACCGATTGGAGTTGCCTTCAGAGTTGGAGCAGATACATGATGTGTTTCATGTCTCAATGCTGAGACGTTATCGATCTGATCCTTCGCATGTGGTGCCGGTAGAAGAAATTGAAGTAAGGCCAGATTTATCCTTTGAGGAGGAACCAGTGCAAATCCTGGATCGAGACGTAAAAGTGTTGAGAAGGAAGTCCGTACCTTTGGTCAAAGTCTTGTGGCGAAATCACGACGCAGAAGAGGCAACGTGGGAGCCAGAGGATGTTATGCAACAACAATATCCCCATCTCTTTTGATCAGGTAAATTTTGAGCACGACATTTATTTTAAGGGGGTAGAACTGTAACATTCTGAATAATTGGGTCTGCGCATTTTATGTTTTTGAATGCTTAAAATATTAATTTGAGAATTTGAGGTACAATTGGGGCTCAAATTGGGCTGAGGCCTTGTTTTAAATATTTTTGTTTAGACACTCTAAGGGCTTAAATTGAGGTTCTGGCACTTGTGCATGAGGAAGGCCCAAATTTTGGCAGCTTAAAGCCCAAGTTTTAGGGCTAAATTTTGGCACTTAAAGGGAGCAATAGGGGGGCGGCACAAGGCTATTTTTTTAGGAATTTTTAATGTTTATTTTATGTTTAATTATAAGGATAATAGGCAGATAATGAAGAGAGGAATTAGGGCTATTTTTGAGGAGATAATGGATCAAGATAAGGGAAAAGATGAGAGCTCATCTAAGAGGCTAGAGTTGGCCGAGAATTTGACTCTGTAAAGGGGAAAGAACCGGCTCTGTATAGGCAATAAGGTGTGCCGAATTCTTCATTATGTTCTCTGAACATTCTCTCAAAATCTCTCTTTTTATTTTCGGTAAGCTTGAATCCTCTCTTCTCTTTTCTTTTCTGACAGAAAACAAAACTCCTTAGATCTCAATTGCCGAAATCCCACCACTCTTGTTCTCTTCTCTTTGGCCGAATCTTTCTATCCATTCTTTGCTTATCTTTTCAAATCCTTTGTTCTTCCAAAAGCTGAAATCCCTAGGAACTCACTTCCTGAAGTTTCGAATTCTCTTCAAAGGAGTTTGCTTGTGCCGAATCTTGAAGGAAACAATAGGTAAGTATTGATTTCGGGATTTCAATGTTCTTTCAGCTTTGCAAAAGTCCTTAGCCGAATGGCTATTAGAAACTAATCTCTTATTTCACTCTTCTTTTCGGCATTCCGGGATTTGAAGAAGGAGGCCAATCGCATAGATCTCTAAGTTATAGAATCATGTTACTTTTGGGATTTCAAGGTAAGAGGATTTGTTTATTTATATATATATAAAATCGGGTAGAATACTAACCATGGCCGAATATAGGAGAGGCCTATTTTCGCAATTTTGTTGGCTTTTGAACAAGGCTATAGATTGAGGATAATAGATCTGGATAGCAAGGACATCGACTAAGAATATTGGATTTCGTGATATCAGGGTGTAACTCTCCACACCATCTAGATCTATCTGTTAAATATATGATTATAAGTCTTATATGTTCTGTTAAATGCCGAAATCCCCGCACAACGTTTGAAACCCAATGAGGGTAAAGCAAATCACTAGGTTAGTGATCCCTGTCGTTCTAAATGAATGTTCTGATTAAATGATATGAGTATGCCAATTTTCTATAATTGCATGGGTTGGGTTTGATGAAAGGAGGAAGTTATATGTTGTAGCGGTTTTTACCGTGATTTGTTGTAGCGGTTCCTTACCGTGATCTGTTGTAACGGCTTTTGCCGTAATCTGTTGTAGCGGCTACGGTCATAATCTGATGATGAGCAGCACGACTGTCATAAAGGCGTGTAGCGGTGTGGGTTGATTGTAGAAATCCCCAATTGTGTGAATGGCTGGTACGGGGGCGTGTAGCAGATGGAAACCTAGGATTTGGGTTGGGCTTTGCATATTATTTTTGTCATGTATATTAATTATTCTGTTTTATGGGGCTAAAGCCCAAATCTAATGGTGCATGAGGGTTGCACCCTGAGTCTCGTGACTCACCCTTTTAATTTAACACTTTCAGGTGACACCTAGTGCATCGGACCGGGCTGGAGAGGAACGCAAGGTGGCCATGCAAAAGAGAGCAATTGGATTCAGCTAAAAGGCTTTAGTCTTTTTTTTTTTTATATTTTTTAGATTTTAAGTATGGTTGTAATAAGGCCACGGCCCACTAGACTATTATTTTTGATTGGGTTATGTTGGTCTTTTTTTAGTTTTATGTTTTCAATCAAGTTAAGACATGTATGAAATTTCATTTTTTATTTAAAAATCCATCAAGATAATTTATAACTTAATATTTTATACTTTAATAAATTCTTAAGCTTTCGGAATAAAGGTTCAAACCTAGTAATTGTTTTCCAAAATGCGACATGTTTTGTACACTCCCTTAAGTGACATACCAGATCCAGTCGTAGTGTTTGGGCCGGGTTTGGGGTGTTACATCCTTGGACTCTATTTCGAGGAGTTCATAAGTATTGAGGGATTTTCCACATTATATCGACACATTCATCAATCAATCTATCTCTATTGGACTGATATTTCTACGACTGCAACACCATACAACCCAAGTCAGTCAAAGACAACTTCTCTACCTCTGACAATGCGCTATATTCATTCCATTTTAGTGAACAAATTGAACGGTTGGAGGGAGAGCATCGAGGTCGTGGGTACGTATGACGCTTACTTCTTTTGGACCATGGTGATGTGACACGTCATCAACATTGCATATTTTCTCGCATTATCTTTTTGCCACCAGTTCAACCAAAGTAGAAATGGTCCAATCTGTTTGGGCTTTTACGTGACTCACCTAGCAAGGTATTTTGGCCTTCTTGATACTCTAAAGTAGACATCTTTCTTTACACTGGTTGGATAGATGATCTTGCAAGGATTATCAATTATAAGTCACATGAGGATGATCGAGCAT
This sequence comes from Gossypium bickii, assembly GCA_025503065.1. Taxonomy (NCBI): domain Eukaryota; kingdom Viridiplantae; phylum Streptophyta; class Magnoliopsida; order Malvales; family Malvaceae; genus Gossypium; species Gossypium bickii. The sequence continues at coordinate 57,871,350 of CP106721.1, read as the reverse complement.
CGCATGGAGTGGATCCTTGTCGATACATATTGTCTCATTCAGACCCTTAGGATGAGCATGAGGATTTTCCTAACGGTGATCCTCCTCACTATGTGGACCCACCTCGTTCTCCTCCACCAATTCACCCTATGACTACTCTCACAGTTACACCCAAAGATCTCTCTGAGTAGTTTGACCACTTTGAGCAGCGATGCTTTGATCGATTTGATAACATTGAGGTGTATTTGCATTAGATTTGACAGGATCTCCATATCTCTCATCTTGATCATACACCTCATGATCCGGACACTTCTCATGACGTCGATCAATGACCTGATTTCATTTATTTATTTATTTATTTTTAATTTCATTTGTACTTTTCTTTTTATTTTTAGTTATTTTTTATGTTATTTGTGAAACTTATTTATTTTTATTTTGAACCTTATTGTTATTTTTATTATTTTGATGGTTGTTTTTGTTCAAAATTGTAATATTTTTATCTTCTTATTTGTTTTGTTTATCTTCTTATTAGTTTGCTCAGAAACATGCACTTCATTTAAAATCGCCCACGATTTCAATTTCCACTATTCTGGTAATTTCATCCCAATTCTGGCAGTTTCAGTTCTCTCTATCCCTTATGATACTATGTTTGTTCTGTGATTATATCTTTTTGTACATTGAGGGCAATGTACATCTTAAGTGTGGGGAGGATTTTATATGTTTATGCAATATAGCCCTGAATTATTGTTTGTGTTTAAGTAATCTTTTCGTACTTAACATTGAAGTAATTTCTTTTAATTTGGAGTTGTTATTGATTTTGTTTTGAGATTTATTTGTGGATGTTTTTGAATTGGATGATTTATACTTTAAGACACGAGAGAGTCAAGCAAGCTAAGTTGTTTTTCAGAAATTAATATTTTAGGTTGTTGCCTAACTATGTTAAGTACGAGATTTGATTTGATTATTTCCCTAACTATGTTTCATTATTTGAATTGTTGAATTTTATTTTGTTTAAAAAATATATCAAAAAAATAAAAAATAAAAAATATATATATAAATATTTGACTGAGCTTGAATAATTAGTTTCATATTATGTTGAAAAGCTCAGTTCCATTTGTGATTATTCTTGTTGATGTAATTTCTTTTAATTCAGCAATTGATTTTTTTTCTAGTTTAGTAACTTATCAACTCGATTCTCGATTATAACCAACTTTTCTGGCCTTTTCCATACCCTTAACCTAAGCCCCATTACAACCTTGTAAAGACCTCTTGATTGGTGTGTCATCTCATTTTATAGTGGTGGAGATTTGATTTTGAAGAAGCTTATGGTAATAGCATTTCTTATTCAACTATTGAGTGCACAATATTTGAACCTTAAACACTTTAAGTGCTTTGAGTGATCTTGAGTGAGGATGTCAATTCTTATTGATTTTGAAGTTAAGGTAATTATTTAGATAAAGGGAGACACCTACATTTTTGGGCCTTAAAAATTTCGGTTTGGACTACTTGAATCTTTAATGTCCTTTTGGTTGAATTTCCAATGCATGATTGCTTGCGAATTATCTAGAAACATTATTGATGAAAATGACAAATTAAGAAAAGTTAATCTGGATGTGGGTTGAGGATTTTGCTTAAGGACAAGCAAACGCTTAACTGTGGGGATATTTGATAAGTGCCAAAAGTAACATGTTTTAATCTCATTCTTAATGTTTTTAGATGATTAATCGATGTAAAATGGTGAATTGTATGCTTCTAATCCTTTAAATTCATATTCTATACTTAGGATAGCATTTGAGAGCAAAACAAGCGAAAATCGAAAAATCAAAGCAAGGTACAGGGGGCACACGACCGTGTAAGCCACATGGATTGCCACACGGGGCATGTGCCAGACAATTTCAAATTCGCGATTTGCACTCCAAACAGTGGAGAAATGTAATTTTTATGTTTTTTGGGAATTTTAAGACATATATGACAAAAATAAGAAGAGAGGATGGAGTCATCATAGAATGCTCAAGAAAACTACTCGAAAAACACCATTGAAGCGGATTCTAAAACAGATTTCCATCAAGCTTGAAGATTTCCTTTTCATTTCTTTGGAGATTATTATGAGTTTCTTTATTTTTTTGTGGTTATATTATCTTTGAGATGTTTTTATTTGCTATCATGAACTAATTTTCCAAATACCTAGGGAGATGAACCCTAGGATGGATTAAATTATTTGATTTCTATTTTTATGCAATAAATACTTGGATCTTGTTCTCAATTATGTGTGCTTAATTCTTGGTTTTATATTTTTAGACTATTAATCCATGTTTGATGTGCTTAAATCAGATGAGAAATAGACCTTGTTTAAGAGTAGATCTAGCGTAATTGAGTAGAGTTGCATATAATCCTAGAAATAAGACAACATAAATCTACCGGATTAGAGTCAAATCTAATAGGAGATCCATAGATCGAGTTAATGCAATAATAGTGGTTTTAATTAGAAAGAAACTTCAATTAATCAACCTAGAGTCAGTTACTCTTAGTCTTGAAGAGAGATATTATCATAATTTTGGGATTTCTATGGATCAAGATACTAAATGAAGAAATTGCGTAATTTAAATTGATAATGATAGATGAAGTCTAGGTAAATTCTTTTCTGGGTATTGTTTCGCTTCTTGGTTGTTAATAGTTTATTTTCTTGATTTGTTCTCTGTCGTGTTCTTCAGTTAACTTAATTAGTTAATTTTAATTTTTAATCAATCACTCTAATTTGTCGGTTAAATAATAGAATGATAGTAATTACTAGTACTTTTAGTCTTTGTGGGAACGATATCTTTGTTCACCGTAGCTATACTATTAATTGGTAAGTGCACTTGCCTTTGTCAAATTTTTAGTTAGTTTACGATTGTATCAGTTTATGAATTAAGGGCAATTAGACTCCACAAGCAAGTTAAGATATAAGCATCACATTTATTTATTTATTTTACTACACGTAATTATAATACACTTGCCAACCCCTCAACTTAATTGTAGAGTCAAAAATTTCATTGGCGTGTATCAAATTATTTTCCATGAATTAAATATAAATCAATTCTAATATATTCCATAAAAACCGAAAATAAACTATAAAATAAACTAAAAAAATAAAAACCAATAAATTCAATTAAATATATATAATAAGTATTTATTCACAAGCCAAATAAATGAAAAATCCATTGATAAAATGGATTAAGATGTAATCCATTATCTTTTCATCCATTTTTTTATTAATACAGGAATCATCACCATTTATACGTGTGAAAAATAAAATATTTTTGAAAAAAGAAATTAAAAGATGGTACCAGGTATGTATGGCAAAACAAACACCGCGAACGCCAAGACTCTTGCAAAGCTTCTAATAATGCCAACATTGTCGTCCTTGTGAATAACATTATACATCTTCATCCGATCCTGGATTTCGGCTTTCATATGCAGAATAGATTTGCGGATCACATACAATAGTACAAGTAGTGTAAAAAATGGGAGTATTTCAAAAATAACGAGGAGACAAAGGTTCCATAGTGACCAAGGAGTGGATGGCGATAAGATTGTCATGGAGCAGAAGTAGGAGATGACCAACAAATAAAGCGGGATCAAAAGGATTACGAATAGACGGAATTTTAAGAGGAGGAATGCCGTTAGAAAAATTGAAAGGACAAAGGTCGCGAAGTTCAAGAACCAAAACAAACCGAACCACTGCGGATTCATGACCGTCGTACCGGGTTTTTTCAATTCCAAACCGTAAATAAATTTTAAAATGGTATTATTGTTGTTGTCAGGGAAGAAGTGATTGGTAACAGTTATGTTTGAGATGGTGGTGGTGGTGGTGGTGGTGGTGGTGGTGTTGGTGGTTTTGGGAGATGAACTGGCGCTTTCACCTTGCCAAACACCTCCTGGCGGGCTTAACGATGATTGGTAGGTTGCTGTTAAAACTAGAGCCATAACCACCAGCATTGTGTTGATAACCTCCACCGACATCTTGTCCTTTATGCGATCTGCCAGTACTTTTATTCGTCTGAAAAAGTTCACTCTCTTTTCCAACTCCTTAATCTTGGCATCACCATCATCATCATCTTTGCCACTCCTGTTGAAGTCCCTTTTTATGATTTGTAGAGCTGTCAAACCTTCCGAGTTCTTAGCTTTTACATATAACCAAAGTTGTGAATCTAACAACAGTTTTAGTGCCTGCATCATTGATCAAAGGGAATGCAACTTAACGCAATCAGATAAGTAAGGATTAATATACACATACTACAGTTGCATGCATTGCAACCACTATTTAGCTATAGGAACGCATAGAATTGCATGTACCTCATCTTGTCGATTTTTAGCCGCAATATGCAACACAGTGTTGTTATCCTTGTCTTTCCAATTCGCTATTTTCTTTTCAAAGTCCAAGACACTACTATGAGTACCAGTGCTCCTTTGAAGCCATCCAATTAGGATGTTAAAAGCTTTCATCTGGTTCTTAATCAGAGCCAGATGTAGCGCAGTCTCATTCCGAACCGTCACATCTTCGATGCATTTAGGGCAAGCTTCAAGAACCTCTACTAAAAGCTGAGACTGAGAGTTTCCCATTGTAACTACGCAATGGAAAGGAGTCATCCCTTCCGTTCCTTTGACACGAACCAGATCTTTATCGGTCTGCAACAGTCGATGCACTAGCTCGGTCTTCCCATTTGCCACCGCCAAGTGCATGGGGCTAAACCCATCTGGGTTTAGCTTCCTAGCAAAAGAAGGCTTCAAGTTCATCATCTCCATTGCAAACTCAATTTGCCCTTCCTCTGCTGCTATATGAAGTGGAGTATCTGTGAAAGGAATCTCATCAATGCGTTCAAAGATGTATGGATCTTCTCGAATTAGAACGCGCAAGCCATCAACCTTTCCTCTTTCAGCTGCTTCTCTCAACCTTGGATCCATCTCCACCATATATGTATATTTGATGGGAAGCAATTGAAGAAGTCTCTAAGATTCAACAAGAAAGTAGTATTGCAAATGATGTTGAAATTAGGAGAGTGACGTCCACTTATATAGCCATCCCCATGCAACGTAACGTAAATTGCAAAATAATTGATTGTAAAGAATTTGTCCTAATTGCTTCACTTCAAGTAAAGAATGATTCAGTGATGGCTACGATGAAAATAACTAGAGCAAACAGTCTTCATAGAAACACCTCTCTACTCTCATATAAAGTAATAAACTAGAAAAAATTCAAGGATGATATATATCAAGTTGGATTTATCATTTTAATTATTAATTCTTATTATCATAATTTAGGTATATTATATGAGTGGGCCAAATTTGATGAAAATGATAATTTTAAAGAAAATTAAGAAATGGGTCAATTTATGTGATATTTAGGGAAATAGGTTAACTTTAGAAAGAGAAGATGAAAACGTGTTTTACAAACGCCTTTTTTGAGCTTTTTAATATATCAACTCATTTGGTTATATTGTTCAATGTTAATAGTTTTGTCCTTGAGTCTTGGATTTTATTCCTTTTCTATTCACATTTGTTTTTTTTTTTTATTTCATGTTGTTTCAAGCTTTGCTTTTATTTTTAATTACTGTTTTAATATTTTAGCTTCGTTGATCATATGGTTAAATAATAAAGATTTTATCCTTACGTCTTAGGTTTGATTCCTCTTCTAAGCACATTTATATTTTTTATTTCATGTTGTTTCAAGCATTTTTTAAATAAAAACTTATATTTGGCAATAATTATTTGATTTTTTAAATAAAAGAGTTATTAATTAAAAAATGAATTAAAAATAAAAAAACTTGAAAACAATATATTTATTAATTAAAAACATTAATTAAAAAATGCTTAAAACAACATAAAATAAAAAAATATATTAATGTGCTTAGAAGAGAAATAAAACCTAAGACGTAAGGATAAAATTTTTATTATTTAACCATATGATCAAAGAAGCTAAAATATTAAAACAGGAATTAAAAATAAAAGTAAAACTTGAAATAACATGAAATAAAAATATAAATGTAAATAGGAGAGGAACTGAACCCAAGACTCAAATACAAAATCACTAATATTTAACTTTTTGATCAAAAGAGCCAATGTATTAAAAGATTCAGAAAGCGTGACATGTAAGATGCATTTTCTCCAAAATCAACTTATTTCTTTAAATATCAAAAAAAAAAATACATTTCCCTAAATATTTTTTAAATCAGCATTTTCTCCAAATTTACGTGTATGATTCTACCCTTCTCAAAACAAAAATCTCAATAATTGGCTTGAAATGATAAATATATAAAACCAGTTCCATACATTTTTGTGAATTAATGGAATCAAAGAGTACAAAAATTTGTTGTAAAGAATATATGGTTATTGCTTCAGTTTGAGGAAATAATGATTCAAAGATGAAAAGCAAACTAATGAGGAAGACAGTTTCCAGGGATTTTATTACCCAATCCTCAAAGAAAAGAATTAATTAAAGCATTTTTGTCAGAAAGTCTCCTTTCTTTAAGATTAAATAAAGTTATAAAATTGCATTTATTCACCATACTTCCAGGGCTTCGAATAAAGTTCAATTCATCAATTTCACATGTTTTATTTTTGATCTAATTCTATAATTAGCCCTCTACTTAATTTGATGTAACGACCCGAAATCTATGGTAATCGGAAAATATATTTTCGAGTCTCCGTTTTCAAAAAACGGGTTCGTAAATATTTCTAATAAATATTTACGAAGTTAATAGTGTGGTTAATTAAGTTTTGGTTAGGTGAATTAGCTTGAATTAAGGTTAATTAGATATAAGGATTAAAATAAATAAAGGATAAAAGCTTAATTATTGATTAAAGAAAAGTTGAAGGACTAAATAAATAAATAAACCAATTTGAGACAAATGTATGGTAAAAATAATGTACATATGTAATAAATACAATCATACATTTGTAATACATTTATGTATCTGCTTATTATTTAAGAAATAATAATTATTATTAAAATATAATATATTAATATAATAATATAACATAAAATAAAAGAAATAAAAGAAAAGAAAATAATGAAAAGAAACAGAATAGCCAAACGAAAAATAGGGGAGAAGGAAAAAAGAAAAAGGGAAAGAAAATAAGGAAAAAATTAGGGTTTTGAAATTTCAAGTTTAATTGGTAAGTCAATTTAGTCTATTTTCTTGTAATTTTGATATTTTTGAAATCCTAGAACAAAATACTACTTGATTTATGTGGAAATTTTGTAATTTAGTAGATTTTTTTGATGTTGTTCATGTTGAACAATTTGAAGAATTAGGGTTTAAATTGATAGAATTTCAAGTTAGAAGTGAAAAAGGGATTGAATTGTAAAATAAATTATAAGTTTTGAGTAATGAGGACTAAATTGAAAGAAATTTGAAATTAGGATTTTATGGTGAAATTAGAGAGTTGAAATTGGTTTTAAGTGATAGTTGAATGAAAAATAGAGAATAAAATTTTGAAGAAAATAAAGTTAGAATTGAATAGGGATTGAATTGAAATTTAGGCAAAAGATGTGTATTAATTGAAATATGTAGTATGAAATTGTAGTATATTGATAAATTTCAATTATTTTGATTTCCGTAGCTAACATTGAGTCGGAGACATCGGCTAAGAAAGGGAAAGAGAAAGTCAACGAGGATTAGCTCGGAAAACTACAGTTTGTATTTCTATAATCTGAATTTAATTATTAATTGTTGAATTTTGATTTAAATATTTATGGTAAGATATTAAGGTAAGTATTAGCATTTGTGATGTTGAATTTAATGTATGTGAATTCGTGATTGATACGATATTTGAATATTGGATAATTGTAGTATTAAAGTTGAATTGAGTTGAATTGTATTGTATTGAATTGAAATTTATGAGTTTATTTGAATTGTGTATTGAAAGGAAATTGAAAAGTAAATTGAATACTCTATTAACAATGTTGAGCTAAGTCAGATATAGTTGGCATGCCATAGGATTGAAAGTGTTCAAGGATACTTTGACTTCGAGTCGATGAGGCACTATATGTCGTATTATTATTGCTTCGGATAAATCCGATAAGGTACTAAGTACCGTATTGTTTTACTTCGGCATGGTCGATAAGGGACTAAGTGCCGTACTGGTGTGTTTGGGTTGGATCCGCGTATCCGTCTGAGTCCGAGTTGTGTTAATAGGGATATATGAATGAATTGACCAAATGATTAACATTGAATGATACTGAATAAGAAATGGATATTGATATTGAAATTGAATAAAGAATTTTATTGTGAAATGCTACTGAATAACAATTGTGAGATTGCAATAGAAAATCTGATTATTGAAAGTGATATGGATGTTGAGATTATGAAATTAATTATTGATTGAATGATTTTTATTATGTATGAATATGTACTTAAACAATATAAAATTTTGCTTGATAGGTATTCAAATTATAGAAATACCACTGAGTTTATACTCAACGTACGGTTTGTTTCTGTGCGCAGGTTAGGTAAAGTTCGAACATTGAATCAACCTCCAAAACTAATCCCGCACTCAAATACGTGGTGAAATATTTTCTCTTTTGAAATGGCATGTACCTAGTTTGTCTTTCGATGTCATTTTGATATGTGAATATTAATAATGAATAAGATAGTATTGATTGATATATATATACATATACAAATATATGTCTTATAATATGGTTATTTACATGGTTTAATTTGGATTGGTTTGGATGGTATTTAAATGATTTGTTTAGACAATTTATGTTAGGTATCTATGAACATACATGAGTTAGATCATTATATTGATAGTTCTGACATGTTTTAGATGTATTTAATTGTATTTTGGATTAGTTGAATAAATGGTATTTGAGTTGATTGTTGTTCAAGAATTGTAGGGTTGGCAAACTTGTTGTATAAGGCTCATTTTGAGTCCACACGGCCTAGCACACGAGCGTGTGACCGGACCGTGTGAGACACACGGTTTACACATGAGGGTGTGGTTAGGCCGTGTGTCTCCTGCAACTTAAAATTTTAGAAACAGAATGCCCAGGTATTTCCACACGGGCAGAGACACGGGCGTGTGTCTCGGCCGTGTAAGGTACACGGCCTAGCACACAGGCGTGTGGCTTGGCTGTGTGAGGTAAGTCAGAGAGTTATACGGAGTAGGACACGGCCTGAAGCACGAGCTTATCATTGGGACACATGGGCGTGTCCCTAAACCATACGGGTGTGTGAGCTTTGTACATATATAAAAAAAATTTGAAATTTCGCGTAAAATTCTCTGAGTTTCTGATCAAGTCCCGATTTGTTCTTAACACGTATTTTGGGCCTTGAGGGCTCATAAAGGGGACGATATGATTAATTCATGATATGTATGTTTAATGATATGTCTATTGTTTGTGATTGATCTGAAAGTCTGGTAATGTTTCGTAACCCTATTCCAGCGATGGATAATGGTTAGAGGGTGTTACATTTAGTAGTATCAGAGCTTTGCAGGTTTAGTCAATTCTTGGACTAAAATTGAGTCTGTAATTGAGTCTAAAGGTACTGCCATAATTGAGTTGAAATTGAGTCGGGATTGGATAATGATATTTGTTTGTTTCTGTTTTATTGTGAAAATGTTGGATGAGTACTTAGATGATACTGATCAAAAAATGTATAGTGAGGATGATGAATCTCAGGAATTAGATGAAACTGAGTCAGCAACACCGAGTGTAAACCCAATGGGAAATCAACCACCTAATGTCAGAAGAGGTAATGTAGGAGAAAGAGATAATTCTGAATTACTTAGAGTGATAGCTGATGCTCTCCAACGAGTAGCAGAAACTGCCACTGCAACAGCATCTGCTCCTACTACTTGTCGAGCACCAATTAAAGAACTGCGTAAGTATGGTGCTATTGAATTTTTGGGTTTGAGAGGAGTTGATCCCTCTGCTGCTGAAAATTGGATAGAATCAACAAAAAGGATTTTAAAACAACCTGAATACACTCCCCGAGAAAGTTTACTATGTGTTATTTCTTATTACAAGGGGAAGCTTATGTATGGTGGGAATCGGTAACCCGAATGTGCCAGAAGAACAGGTAAACTGAGATTTCTTCCAAAGAAAAATTTAGAAGAAATATGTGGGTGAACTGTACATTATAGATAGAAAATAGAAATTCTTAATGCTGAAACATGGTGAAATGTCAGTAGTGGATTATGAACAAGAATTTTCAAGACTCAGTAGATATGCTGTGGAGTATGTACCAACTGAAGCCGATAGTTGTAAGATATTTTTAAGAGGTTTGCGTGACGAACTACGAGTGCAATTGGTGTCTCTTAAAATTACAGAATTTGCATATCTAGTCCAGAGGGCAAAAATGGTTGAACATGTATTGGGTTTAGATAAAAAGCCTAAAACATACCAGAACTACTACTTCAACTCCGCAACCTAAAAGATCTAAAGAATTTCGTAGTAGCTAGAGACCGAGTTTTAGGACAGAAAGAAGTGATAAAAATCATGGAAGGCAGATGACAATTTCTACTAGTAGTACTAGAGGTCCATCTCAGAATTCAGAACTTCCGGAATGTGAACACTGTGGAAATAAGCATCGGGGTGAGTGTTGGAAATTGACTGGGGGTTGTTTCCGTTGTGGGTCTACTGAGCATTTTGTAAAGGACTGTTCGAATAATAAAAATGTTATACTAGTTACATCACAGAGACCTGAATCTGCTTCCAGAGGTCAAGGATCAGACCGAGGTGGTGCAGTTATTAGAGGAGGTATTAGAAGAGGAAGTGATATTGCCACTCAACAATCAAAAGCCAAAGTACCAGCACGAGCATATGTGGTGTGGACTCGTGAAAAGAGGAAAGCAAACGATGTGGTAACAGGTATATTTTTATTGTATTCAGAACCTGTTTATGTTTTAATAGATCCGAGATCATTACACTCATATGTTAATATAAAACTGGTTGAATCGGGAAATTTAAAAACTGAAATGTCTAAAGTATCTATAGCAGTGTCTAGTCTATTGGGGCAAACTGTGTTAGTGAATCAAGCGTGTAGGAGATGTCCATTAATGATACAGGATAAAATTTTCTCTATCAATTTGTTGATTATGCCATTTGGTGACTTTGATGTAATTTTAGGAATGGATTGGCTATCCGAGCACGGGGTGATTTTGAACTGTTGTAAAAAGAAGTTCACTGTTCAGAATAAGAGTGGTGATAAGATTGAAGTTAATGGTATTCGAAATAGTGGGTCAGCTCCTATTATTTCAGCAATTCAAACTGATAAATTACTTCATCGAGGTTGTGCAACTTTTCTGGCTTATGTTATCAATTCAGATTCTGTTGTGAGTCAATATAGTAAATTTTGAACAGTCTGTGAATTTCCTGATGTTTTTCTTGAAGAGTTGTCGGGATTACCACCTAATAGGGAAGCTGAGTTTGCAATTGAAGTTTATCCAGGTACAACTCTGATATCAATACCCATATATCGTATGTCTCATATGGAATTAAAAAAATTGAAAGTGCAGTAGCAAGATTTACTGGATCATGGATTTATACGTCTGAGTACTTCACCATGGGGAGCTCCAATGCTGTTTGTTAAAAAAAAAAGATGGTTCAATGAGGTTATGTATTGATTACCGACAATTGAATAAAGTGACAATCACGTATTGATGATTTATTTGATCAGTTGAAAATAGCTTTTGTGTTTTCAAAGATTGAGCTGAGATCGGGTTACTATCAATTAAAGTTGAAAGAAAATGATGTACCGAAGATAGCATTCCAAACAAGGTATAGGCATTATGAATTTCTGGTGATGCCATTTGGTTTAACAAATGCCCTAGCTGCTTTTATGGAACTAATGAACCGCATCTTTCAACCATATTTGGATTAGGTTGTGGTGGTTTTTATTGATGACATTTTGGTTTACTCAAAGTTTGAGATTAAACATGAGCAGTATCTCAGAATTGTTTTGCAAATATTACGAGAGAAACAGTTGTATGGGAAGCTTAGCAAGTCTGAGTTTTGGTTTTTCGAGGTTGTATTTCTAGGACATATAGTACCGGCAGATGGAATCAGAGTTGATCTGAATAAGATTGAAGCTATTGTTCAGTGGAAAGCACTGAAAAATGTATCTGAGGTACGTAATTTTCTAGGATTAGTTGGTTACTACCGAAGATTTGTAAATGAATTTTCAAAAATAGCTTTGTCAATGACAAAGTTGTTACAAAAGAATGTTCCATTTGTTTGGGAAGATCAATGCCAAGAAAGTTTTGATAAGTTAAAGCAAATGTTGACTGAAGCACCAGTTTTGACTTTACCAAAGTCGAGAAAAGATTTTATTTTGTACTGTGATGCTTTTTTGAATGGTCTCGTGTGCGTCTTGATGCAAGATGGAAAAGTTATAGCTTATGCATCTCGAAAATTGAAACAGCATGAACGTAATTATCCGACACATGATCTAGAGCTAGCTACTGTGATCTTTGCTTTGAAGATATGGAGACATTATCTGTATGGTAAAAAATGTTATGTTTATACAGATCATAAAAGTCTCAAGTATCTTTTGTCACAAAAGGAATTAAATTTGAGACAGTGTCAGTGGATAGAACTTTTGAAAGATTATGACTGTGTCATTGACTATCACTCGGGTAAAGCTAATGTAGTAGCTGATGCATTGAGTAGAAAAGTAGCAATTGAATTATGAGCAATGTTTGCACAGCTCAGTATCAGTGATGATGGAAGTTTATTGGCCGAATTATGAGTTAAACCAGTGATGTTTGACCGAATCAAATCAGCTCAGTTAGAAGATGACAAGTTGATGAAGAAAACAGAAATGGTTCAGAATGGCATCGTAGTGAATTTCAGCATTGATGATCATGATTGCCTAAGATTTCGTAATTGAATTTGTGTTCCAAATGTTACAGAATTGAAAGAATTGGTACTTCAGGAAGCACATGGTAGTCCTTTTGCATTACATCCAAGAGGAACGAAAATGTACCGTAATCTACGGGAATTATATTGGTGGCCGGGTATGAAAAGAAATATTGTGGAATATGTGGCTAAATGTTTGACATGTCAGCAAGTAAGGCAGAGCATCAGGTTCCTATTAGATTACTTTAGCCTATTAACATTCCTGAATGGAAATGGGACTGCATTACAATGGATTTTGCATTACTATTTGGGTGATTGTTGATAGACTTACAAAGTCAACTCATTTTATAGCAGTTAGAACTGATCGATCACTCCAGAAACTTGCAGAAGTTTACATTCGGGAGATCATAAGATTGCATGATATTCCGGTATCGATCATTTCTGATCAGGATCCACGATTTATATCAAGATTTTGGAGGCAGTTGCATGAATCTCTTGGTACTCAACTCTACTTTAGTACAGCTTTTCATCCACAAACTGATGGAAAATCTGAGTGGGTTACTCAGATTTTAGAATACATGCTTCGAGCTTGTGTTATTGACTTTGAATCAGGTTGGGAACGTTATTTACCGTTGGCTGAATTTGTATATAATAATAATTTCCAATCAATTATTCAGATGGCTCCGTATAAAGCTCTGTGTGGACGTAGATGTCGATCACCTGTTTGTTAGATAGAATTAAATGAAAAACAAAATGATTGGGCCAAAATTGATTCAGGAAATAGAGGACACTGTCAAGAAATTTGAGATAGACTGAAAGCAGCCTTTGACAGACAGAAAGCATATGTAGATCTGAAACATCGGGATATCGAGTATTCTGTTGGTGATAAGATATTTCTTAAAGTCTCGCCTTGGAAGAAAATCCTACGATTCGATCGGAAATGAAAATTGAGCCATCATTTTATTGGGCCATATGAGATTGTGGAGAGAGTTGGGCCGATTGCATATCGTTTGGCTTTGCCTCCAAAATTATAGAAGATTCACGATATTTTTCATGTTTTTATGCTCAGAAGATATCAATCAGATCCCTCTCATGTTATTTCTACAGAGAATATTGAAATCCGACCTGATTTTTCATATGAAGAAGAGCTAGTTAGGATATTGGCTCGAGAGGTGAAAGAATTACGTAATAAGCGAGTTCTTTTAGTAAAAGTATTGTGGAGAAGTCATAATATTGAAGAAGCAACTTGGGAACCAGAAGAAAATATGAGATCATATTATCCCCACCTCTTTTAAGGTAAATTTGGGGGACAAAATTTATTAAGGGGGATAAATGTAACGACCGAAATCTGTGATAATCGGAAAGTATATTTCCGAGTCTCCGTTTTAGAAATATTTATGAAGTTAATAGTGTGGTTAATTAGATTTTGGTTAGGTGAATTAGCTTGATTTAAGGTTAATTAGGTATAAGGATTAAATTGAATAAAGGGTCAAAGCTTAATTATAGATTAAAGAAAAGTTGAAGGACTAAATAAATAAATAAACCAATTTGAGACAAATGTATGGTAAAAATATTGTACATATGTAATAAATACAATCATACATTTGTAATACATTTATGTATTTGCTTATTATTTAAGAACAAATAATTATTATTAAAATATAATATAATAATATAATAATATAAAATAAAATATGAGAAATAAATGAAAAGAAATAGAATAACCAAATGAAAAACAGGGGAGAAGGAAAAAATTAGGGTTTTGAAGTTTCAAGTTTAATTGGTAAGTCAATTTAGTCCATTTTCTTGTAATTTTGATATTTTTGGAATCTTAGAACAAAATACTACTTGATTTATGTGGAAATTTTGTAATTTAGTAGATTTTTAGATGTTGTTCATGTTGAACGATTTGAAGAATCAGGGTTTAAATTGATAGAATTTCAAGTTAGAAGTGAAAAAAGGATTGAATTGTAAAATAAATTATAAGTTTTGAGTAATAAGGACTAAATTGAAAGAATTTTGAAATTAGGGTTTTATGGTGAAATTAGAGAGTTGAAATTGGTTTTAAGTGATAGTTGAATGAAAAATAGAGAATAAAATTATGAAGAAAATAAAGTTAGAATTGAATAGGGATTGAATTGGAATTTAGGAAAAAGATGTATATTAATTGAAATATGTAGTATGAAATTGTAGTAGATTAATAAATTTCAATTGTTTTGTTTTTCGTAGCTAACATTGAGCCGGAGGCATCGGCTAAGAAAGGGAAAGAGAAAGTCAACGAGGATTAGCTCGGAAAACTACAGTTTGTATTTCTATAATTTGAATTTAATTATTAATTGTTGAATTTGGATTTAAATGTTTATGGTAAGATATGAAGGTAAGTATTAGCAATTGTGATGTTGAATTTAATGTATGTGAATTCGTGATTGATACGATATTTGAATATTAGGTAATTGTAGTATTAAAGTTGAATTGAGTTGAATTGAATTGTATTGAATTGGAATTATGAGTTTATTTGTATTGTGTATTGAAAGGAAATTGAAAAGTAAATTGGATACCCTATTAACAATGTCGGGCTAAGTCGGATATAGTTGGCATGTCATAGGATTGGAAGTGTTCAGGGATACTTCGACTTCGAGTCGATGAGGCACTATATGTCGTATTATTATTGCTTCGGATAAATCCGAAGAGGTACTGAGTACTGTATTGTTTTACTTCGGCATGGCCGATGAGGCACTGAGTGTCGTACTGGTGTTTTTGGGTTGGATCCGCGTATCCGTCTGAGTCCGAGTCGTATTAATAGGGATATATGAATGAATTGACCAAATGATTAACATTTAATGATATTGAATAAGAAATAGATATTGATATTGAAATTGAATAGAGAATTTTATTGTAAAATGCTACTGAATAACAATTGTGAGATTGCAATAGAAAATCTGATTATTGAAAGTGATATGGATGTTGAGTTTATGAAATTAATTATTGATTGAATGATTTTTATTATGTATGAATATGTACTTACACAATATAAAAATTGCTTAATAAATATTCGGATTATAGAAATACCACTGAGTGTATACTTAGCATACGGTTTGTTTCCGTGCGCAGGTTAGGTAAAGTCCGAACATTGAATAAACATCCAAAACCGATCCCGAACTCAAATACGTGGTGAAATATTTCTCTTTTGAAATGGCATGTACCTAAGTTGTCTTTCAATGTCATTTTGATATGTGAATATTAATGATGAATAAGATAGTATTGATTGATATATATATACACACACACATACAAATATATGTCTTATAATATGGTTATTTATATCGTTTAATTCAGATTGGTTTGAATGGTATTTAAATGATTTGTTTAGATAATTTATGTTAGGTATCTATGAACATTTTATATTGATTGTTTTGACATGTTTTAGATGTATTTAATTGTATTTTGGATTGGTTGAATAAATGGTATTTGAGTTGTTTGTTGTTCAAGAATTGCAGGGTTGGTAAATTTGTTGTATAAGGCTCATTTTGAGTCCACATGGCCTGGCACACGAGCGTGTGACCAGAACGTGTGAGACACACTGTTTACACATAGGCGTATGGTTAGGCCATGTGTCCCCTGCAACTTAAAATTTTAGAAATAGAATGCCCAAGTATTGCCACACGGGCAGAGACACGGGCGTGTGTCTCAGCCGTGTGAGGTACACGGCCTAGCACACGGGCATGTGGCTTGGCCGTGTGAGGTAAGTCAGAGAGTTACACGGAGTAGGTTACGGCCTGAAGCACGGGCATGTCATTGGGACACATGGGTGTGTCCCTAAACCACACGGGCGTGTGAGCCCTGTACATATATAATTTTGTTTTTTTAGAATTTCGCATAAAATTCTCAGAGTTTCCGATTAAGTCTCGATTTGTTCTTAACATGTATTTTGGGCCTCGATGGCTCATAAAAGGGACAATATGATTAATTCATGATATGTATGTTTAATGATATGTTTATTGTTTGTAATTGATCTGAAAGTCTGGTAATGCTCATTAACCCTGTTCCGGCGACGGATAAGAGTTAGGGGGTGTTACATTTGCAGAATTAATTTTTATGGTTTAATTTTAGTAAATTTAGTAGTGTTATGACTAGATCAATTAGTCACACCAGTTGCATCAGAAACTAATCGGAGTATCAATTGGATGAAAGATATAAAACCATTTGACCCAAAAATAGTAGCGGAGCTAGAAAATTTGTTCGGGTAGAATTAAACGGTATATTTTTACAATAGTAAAAAGATAATTTCATCATTTTAATAGTTTATATCTTTACAATTTTTAAAGGATTAAATCAAATTTTTATTATTTTTGGGGGGCCAAAGTATAATTTTACTATTACTAATTTAAAATTTTATAAATTATAATGGCCCTAAATAAAATATTTTCTATTTTAGGGGGTCGAAGCCCTGCTAGCCCCTTGGTTCCGCAATTGCCCACAAACTAGTACAAACTGTTTGAACTCAATAAAAAATCAGATTTTATATTTTTTTAATAATTTATTTAATTTGAATTGGTTAGACCAAAACTTAATAATCTAACCAATTTAACCACCTACGTGATTTCTAATATTAAATTTAGCCATTGTAAATCTTACTCCAACCATTAATTTTGCTAATTTATGCTGTTAAAATTCATGAATGGCAATACAGAGCGAATAGAAGTGCGGCATGTGTACATAATTTTGTAAAATATTCTGAATTTGTTTGAGTTTTTTCTTTGAATTTTCTAATCTTTTTAGGTTATTTTTTAAAAAAAACTTTACATAATTTTACATTATTATAAATTTGGAAAATTTTTATCATTTAAAAAAAATTCTGAACTTTTAAGAATTTTTCTCGATTCCTTTTGTATTTTTTATATATATATATATATATATATATATATATATATATATATATATATATATATATATGTATTCCTTTTATTATGCTTGACATTAACGATTGATGTGGAGTTCTATGGATGCTACGTTTTTATGGGTCGGTTATTGACATATCATTAATTTTAATGGCAAACCTAATAAGACTAAGTGAAATGCAATGACTAAATTTAATAAAAATTAAATTTCAGACACTATTTTAGGCAGGCAAAATAATTCTGAACTCGAGAGTCTATTCGTATTGATTCGACCACTAAAAATCTAAATTTAAAAAATTTTAAATTTGAGAAAATTCAAGCCTGAGTTGATGTAAGTCCAAGAGAACTTAAGTCTGAAATAATCTTAACCCAAAATCGACTCAAACTCAAGCCTAGAATTGATCCGATGTAAAACCCAAATTTTTGAAGACATATTTTAAATATTGTATAATTATATTAAAAAATATAAATAACAATACATAATTATTTAAATTATAAATTAAAATAAATTTTAAAGAAATTAATTATAAATATAGAATATTTTTTAATACAATTATTATATATATATATATATATAAAATAAATTTTCGAAGTTGATAATTATTCAAATTTATAGATTTAAAGTTAATGGCTATATAAAATATATAGTGATGTAAGATATTAATATAGTAATATAAAATTTAAATTAAGCTTAAAGAATTCGCATATCGAATTTGTTAAACTGATGAAATTTTAATGGTATTCACATGATAACTCACATAGTAGTTCAAGTATACTTTATAAAAGTTCCAAAAAATAATAATAAATATTTAAAATTCTAACAAATTAAAAAATAATAAAGATTCAACAATAAAGTACACCTAAATTGCCATGTCCAAGTCATTAAAATTTTAATTAATCAATTAGTTTTTTTCGTCAAATGAAAATAATTTGACTAAATTTTAAAATTCGTGGGCCAATGATATAAACAATAAAATGATAATGATAAATATTAAGAATTAAATGTATCATTATACCAAATATAAATAATTTTTTTAATGAGAAATTGGTTATATTGGGAAGAGTATAATCCTAAGTTATCTAGGTTTTAAGTCATATAGAGGGTGATTTTTATTTTATTTTAGAATACTTGAAATAATTACCATTTGTAATTTTTTAACTAAATTATATACAATTAATTCATGACACCAATCAAATATTTTATTTATGGTCGAGATAAATAAAGAAATAAGGCTTTATTTACAATTTACCCATCGAACTAGACTCATATTCCCATTTTAGTATCTAAATTTTTTTTTGCCTCATTTTGGTATCTAAATTTTGCATCGTTACTTGTTTTGGTGCTTAACAGCTAACAATGTTAAAAAAATGTCAAACAATTAGAATGCACCATGTCATTGGTGACATGGCAAGTTGATCGGTGACATGGCAAGTTGACCATGCATTACCGATGTTGATTGATGTTGACCGGTCAAAATTATTAAAAATTACAAAAAATATTTAAAAATAAAAAATAGAAAAATTAGTAAAGAATATTTAGAAAATTTTAAAATTTATTTTAAAATATTAAAAGTTGTAAAATTCTTAAAAAATTAAAAAAAATTAAAAAAAAGAAGAAAAATATTGTTGAAGTTAAGGGATTGAATATTCATCCTTATGCCCATGGGTTGGCAATGTCATGAAATTCATGCATTATTTGGAAAAGTAGGCCTCATTGTCTAATTCACTACACCAAAACAGTATTTTCGTGAAGTCAAGAAAATTGGCTTTCCATGACCTTTTTTGCGAAATGTCAAAACGCGTTACAAATTAACCGTATGGGAAAGTTTTTATAATGATACAAAATGTCACGAAAAGTTAATTTTGTGACATTAAGTCTAAAAACGCCACTAAAAATTCACTTTTTGTGACATTTCTATGTGTGCATTGACTAACGAAAACTCACCAAAAACATTAGTTATTTGTGGTGCACTAAAATCTCACGGAAAAGTAATGTGAAATGTCAGAAAATATTGGGAAAAAAAAAGTATTATTTGTCTATTTGAAAGTAACAAAATAATTTTTTTGGTTAGTTTTGTTTTCATAACAAAGGTAACTATATCACAAAAACTATTAGCTTTCACAAAAACAACCAAACAAGTACAAATATATAACGTCCACTACAATCCAACAACCCCTAGACCTCAAAATTTGAAAAAAAAAATCCCAACTTTTAACATTCCAGTACTTAAAATAATCCTACAACATATTATAAAATCATATCAAAAAAATGACACTACTTTCCTACATTTTTGTTGGTGTTAATAATCATTCATCTATGTTTCTACAAGGAAGAAACAACAATCATACAACAAATATCAATAGAAGCCAATAAAAAGAAAACAAGAATTTCCGGCTACACTAAAGAGATAATTATTAGGCACTCACATTTACAGGGGCAGTAGGGATGGGCAAAGACCAAATTTTGGTGCCACCTAATATCTTCTATCCTTGAGCTTTGCTTTTTATTCATCCCATTTACAGATGGACAAAAATCAAATTTTGCATTGTTTTAAGTTGATGTATGAACTTAAGCATTAATAATGTATGAAATACAAATGCTTTATTTTGGGGATATCAATAGGAAATGAAAGTTGATGGGTCTTTCTATCAGGGTCCTTGTACATTTTGGAAACGTGCTGCAACACCCTCTAACAGCTTCTTTCGACAGAAACCCCTTCTTGTCCTTGGCTACATAATACAACAGCAACATTTCCACTTGGATACAATCCTGCAAATCCAGAAGATCACAGTTAAGAGCTTGAAAATAAGAAAAAGAAAAAGGGGCGATGGTTGGAAGACCATCCAATGAAGTCGAAAGCGGTCCGATTTCCCTCAGTCATCTGCCAGAACTCTCTAAGAGATAACTTGTCGAGCTTTGTGAGAGCATACTTGGTGATCATGTTCTCCAGGTTCACTGGCATGAACCTGCATTCAACAATTTTGCATATCCGTCCACTATCCAAAATCCCAAACAGATCTCAGAGCCAAAATCTCAAAATTAAAAAAAAAAAAAAAAAACAGTGATAAGACAAAGAAAAAGATTGAAATTTGTCACCATCAATGTCGAATAACAAGTAAAAATTAGACATGAAAAAATACAAAAAAGAAAAAAATGAGATTAAGGCTGAAATCTTTAAAAAAAAAAAGAAAAGAAAATAGAAAAGGAAGTACCAGTGAAATCTTTAGGCTGAAAAATGGTTGAAAGCTTTGAATCAAAGAAAACAGACTACTAAAAGAGGGATTTAGGGCTCAAATCTGAATTGCCCGTTTAAATCGAAAAATATAACTTGTCTTATATATATATTCATCTTTTTCATTGTTTTTTTCTTTTTTCTTTTAAATTTTCTTTTATAAATTTTAATATAATTTTACATGCATGGTTTATTAACATTTATGAGGGACTTAATTTCTACACATGCATGGTCAAATGGTGTTTAAAGATTTTACTGGAATAAACATAATTAAAAAATAGTATATTATATACTCTAACGTGAAAATGAAAAAAAAAAAAATCTAATTATTATGTGTTCTAAATTACATATGTAATCATTCTATATATCACCATACTTGTCATATATTATTGTTTCATCAATTTGTTTGGTTAAATTTTGTTATATTTTTTTCTATAATTTCTATATTTTTTATAATTTTAATTTAGATTTTCTAATAAATTTTAAAAGGTTTTACAAGTTTTATAATTTTTATAATTTTTTTATTTTTTAAATTTAAAAACGTCACGAAAATATGTGAAAAACATCACCAAAAATGTTTTAATTTGGTAAGATTTAAAAACATCACGAAAAAATGTGAAAGAAAAACATCACCAAAAATGTTCTGTTTGGTACATTTAAAAAACATCACGATATATCTTAAATTGCTACTGAAAAGTCAATATTTTGTGACGTTTTAAAACATCACTGACCGTTACCTATATGCGTAATGCACTCTTTCGTGATGTTTCCATTAATTTTACCTTTTTGTACAAAAAGTCACTAAAAGTAGCATCTTTCATGACATTTAGAAAAATGTCATGAGAAAGGTCATACTTCTTGTTGTGATTGAAAATTGAAAAAATAAGCATTGAACTCGAATATTAGAAGATAGTTTTTAAAAAACTGTAAAAATCATTACATATCTTTTAAAACTTTTTGGATTTTCACATTTTTTTTAAAGCATTTTGAATCATTTTCTAAAAAAATTAATGATGTTTTTATAATTTTTTTTAACAATGTTTTACATTTTAAGAACTTTAGAACTTTTAATAGTTTTAAATAATTTTTACATTTTTAAAATAAAATTTAAAGTTTCTAAATATTCTTTTACTAATTTTTGTATTTTTAATAATTTTTGCAATTTTTATTTTTAAATACTTTTCTAATCTTAAAATAATTTTTAATGAATTTTGACTGGTCGATGGCCGGTTAATATGGATCAAGACCGGCAACGACTAGTCAACATTAGTCTACGGAAGGTCAATATGAGCCAATGTCAATCAACGGCTGGTCAATGGGTTAACAACCAATCAACTTAGACAATGTGCCATGTCACCGGTCAACTTGCCATGCCATCAATGATGTGAGGTGTTATGAATGTTGACTTTTTTAATGCCATTAGGTGTTATGTGTTAAAATGAGTAAAGGCGCAAAGTTTAAGTGTCAAAAAGGACAAACGAATTTGCATTATGAGAATAAAGGCAATGGATTTCTGGTGCCAATATCTTAAATCTAATTTAGAGTTGAAGATTATGTTTAAGATAAATACATTATTTGGTATGAGGAGAAAAACATGTTTAAAGTTTTTCACCCGTATATTTCCTAAGGCATTTTGCATGTCCGATGACCCTAAACATTATAGGTAAACTAAGTAAAGGAGCAAAAGCAATGAATACAGGAGCATGTTCCGGAGATATGACATAAGTAGAACCCAATAGGCAAAAATATAAAAGAAGTAATGGCGGTAAAAGAAGCCAAGTTATCCCACTGGCAACAACTGCAAGCAACCCCAGTGTCAGAATAAATGTCATAATGAATGCTATAGTGTTTGGAACGTAAAACAGAAGGAAATCTCTCGAATTTAAAGTCGATTTACCACCTTTGGAGTTCATATGATTGGATTTTTTGTCACCTTCAACCTGAGACTTTGAAGATCGGCTATGATATATATACATATATCGAGACTTGAATCCATAAATTTGAAGCGTTTCTGGTGGGGCAAAACCGTGAGAGTCTTGGTTGGTTGGATCTTTGGAATCAGCTTGTAAAAGACCGCCTGGAGGGCTAAGAGTGGCTTGGTAAGTTGATGTTAGAATCAAGACTAATATTACAAGAACTGCACTGCTTCTTTCGGTAGACATGTTTGTAATATCTAGAAACAATTCACCCAATGCTCTTTCGAGGCCCGTAATATTTGTTCTCAATAATTGGTGTAAGTGTCGAGGTCTTGGAGTTAAGGAAGCATTCAAAGCTTCGGCATTGCGAAGAATTTTCATGGAATCTCTCTTTGAAGCTTCGTCTGGGGTTTGAAGTTCTTGTATGACATCCAGTGGTGTTTTACCACTTGAATTGATCTCATTCACTTTAACTTTGCAATCTAATAGGAATTTGATCATCTGCTTAATTGATATAAAAATCAACATCAATTAATCGACAAAACAATAACACCATTAACTAAGACTAATTGTCCGAAAGAATAACGGGTACCTGAGGTTGATTACTGTATGCAGCAACGTGCAACGCAGTGTTACCATCCTTGTCTTTCCAATTCAATAGCTTTTTCCCCATAGAGGAGCTGTAAAAATAAGTCCTTCGTAGCGATTGCGCCAACACTTGAACAGCTTCTAGTTTGTTGTTCTTTGCAGCAATGTGTAAAGCAGTCTCGCTCCTAATCGTCACATCCCGGACACATTCAGGATAATCGACCAAAAATTGGGCCAAAAGACGAAGGTTTCCTAGTTCAGCTGCGCAATGTAAAGGCGTATAGCCTTCTCTTCCTTTGACACGAACAAGATCTTTATCGATTTCTAGGAGGCGAAGTGCCATTCTCTCGTTTTGGATTGCCAAGTGAATCGGACTATAGCCATCTGTATTCAGTTTCCTAGCTAGTGATGGCTTCAAATTCATAACCTCCACTGCGAAATCATCCTTCCCCGATGTTACAGCTACGTGTACAGGAGTGTCGATGAAAGGAACTTGATCGATTCGGTCTAAAACATATGGATCCTTCCGAATTACCGCATACAAGCTATCTATATTTCCTGCCTTAGCAGCCTCTCTTAACTTCCCACACGAAATCATAGCAAGATATCCGTAAAATTGATTAAAAGAGGGAAACCAAATTGAAATGGTTTTACTTGGTTGCCTATATATACTAATCTAAAACTTACTACATCGGGTCTTGAACAAGATTTTTATGAATTCGGGTCAACATTTTAGGGTCTGAATTCATAATAATAATCAAATTTTTTAATTTTTAATATTTTTTTAATCAGTTGGGTCAAACCAAAAAATCAATAACTTAACCAGATCGACCACCAATCCGATTTCAAAAATAAAAAATTCAAATATTTTCTAGAACAACACAAAGTAAGGATGAGATTTACAAAGAAAATGATCCTATCAACCTGTAAAGATTCTAATGGGATCGTTTCTTAAGAAGGAATGATTCTCCTAGTCCAGGTCGAATTTGACATTTTTGTTAAGGTTAAAACACAGTCTAATTTTCTAACAAAATTCACCGTTAATCCAATCCGTTTACCAATAATTACTTGATCATAATTATAATATTACTCATGGGAACTTCTTTTTAATCGATATCTTTCTCAGTAATAGCTATTAACTTGCTCATACTATTTTCTTTTTTAATAGTTTGGATATTAGAGACAAAATATTAACGATAGGATCGAAGTCTGATAATTAAATCGGGAGTAACTGGTTTCTAATATATCCTTTTAGTTGTACTTTTTATCAATTCACCATTGTATTCCTTGATGAACAAAATCCAGTGTGCAAGAGACGCAATAAGTTTTGTTCTTTTAACATTTTCTTTATTGTTAGAATAAATCAATTATGCAGTGAGGTGTTAGCACACAGTGCCGCAACTTTGTTAGCAACAGTACGAGCATCACGACTAATGTCGTTTTTTATATGTAGTTAATTTATTGATAAATATAGGTATAATTTAGAACTTACGAAATATGAAATTTATTCTTTTATCTTTTTAAGGGGATGTTGCTGAGATATTTTGAAAGATTATGTGATCTAAGGGATATATTTGGTATCATGATCCCTATTATCTAGAGGATGATTTCTATTTGATAATCTATTGAAATTTTGTGAGTGTTGATTATAACTTTCAATAGGAAAGAGAGTTCACTAAAAGCGTGTGACGCTATGGCTTCAATAATCTTTGAATTGATTCAGTTGTAATTAGTGGTTGTACTATTGGCTTATTAATAAATTCAATCTCTGGGTGAGGCCATGCAAATGTAGGTGAGTTCACCAAATTGTATAAACAATGCTTGGTCTGCTGTGCATTCTGTTTTTAAGTTGTTTTTCTTCAGTGTTTCACAAAGTGTTTCCACAATTTGAGCAACATCTCACATAACCAGCTATTTTCATTTTGGTATAGAAGTCTATCACCAAATGTATATGGTGTGATGCTATGTCTAGTTAAGTAAATATGGAGCCCACAAAGAAAAAAAGTTCAGTTTCACAACCTCTTTTGCTATGGATCCAATTAAGCATATTAGAAAGCTTGTTTGAGAGATTTTATGAAGGCCATTAATAAGAAGGCCTAGAGAGCAATCTTAACAAGTTGGAAACCACTTGAAACAACTAATGTTGATGTTATCAAAGCAATGAAACCTGAAGAAATTTGGACCATCGAGGAAGATAAAGTTGCAAACTAAAACTCTAATGACCTTAATTGAGAATGCCCAGAGAATAGTCTTAACAAGTTGGAAACAACTTGATACAACCAATGTTGATGAAGGTATCATATCAATGAAACCTGGAAAAAATTGGACCATCGAGGAAGGTAGTTTCAAACTACAACTCCAAAGCCCTTAATGAAATTTTTAATATTGTAGATATTCAACAATTCATACTTATCTCTAAGTGTGTATCATCACAAAAAGGATGCAATGTCTAAGTGCCAATTTAGTATTGCTTCTCAAAAGCACTTTTGGGACAAAAAGTACTTTTGAGATAAAAACATTGCTAAACAAGATGCTTTTGAGTTTTTTAAAAGTGCTTTTGGAATAAAATGTTTTGCAAAAATATTTTTTTGGCCAAAAGCAGAAGCATAAAATTTTAGCTTTTGCTCGAAAGTGTTTTTTTGGCCCAAAAGAGTTTCTAAGAAGCAATGATAAATTGAACCTAAGTTGCAAATGCTTACATTCAAGTGTCAAAACCTTAGAATGTACGAAGATGAATCTATTTCTAAATTTAATGCAAAATTTTGTGAAATGACTAATGAAGCTTTTGCCTTAGGTAAACAATATTATGGTATAAAACTATTTTAAAAGGTGTTGAGACATTTATCAGAAAGAATTGTTATTAAAGTTGTTGTTATAAAAGAAACCAAAGACATCAATACCATAAGGCTGGATGAGCTAATTGGTTTACTATGAACTTTTGAGATGAGCGTGGAATAAAATGCTCCATTCAATGTAGAAACCTTATTGCATCAAATGCAAAATCCTATTCCTCAATAGAATAACTAGAAGAAAAGTTGGCATTCCACACCAAAAACTTTGACAAGGCCTTTGAAAGGTTATCTAAGAGAAGCAAAAATCTGGATGTAGAATAATTTACCAACAAGAATAGAATAAAAAACTATGGTAACTGAAAAGGAGTCTCATAAGGAAAAAAAAAAGGGGGGGGGAGTCTAGTGCCATAAATGTAAAGGATTTGGCCATATTCAAGTAAAGTGTGATAATACTTTGAAAAAGAAAATAATGAAATCCTTTAATGTCACCTAAAGTAATGAGGAAACAGAAAGTGAAGAAGGAGATTATGAAGAGAATGTAATCATCTATGTTGCTTTTATAGTCAAATTAAAGATTAGTGCTTCCAATGTTGCAACATTATCAT
Source organism: Gossypium bickii (assembly GCA_025503065.1). Classification (NCBI taxonomy): domain Eukaryota; kingdom Viridiplantae; phylum Streptophyta; class Magnoliopsida; order Malvales; family Malvaceae; genus Gossypium; species Gossypium bickii. The sequence continues at coordinate 57,844,492 of CP106721.1, read as the reverse complement.
GGACAAAAGTCAAAAGAGGAAAGAGATAATGATGATGACACCTCTTGAGTAGAATTGGAGGAAACTTACAAGTCATGCTAGATAAATAAGTTAAAAGTCCATGAAGGAGGAAATCCCAAATATCAAGGAGAATAAAAAATTAACATAAACCATAAAGGAGAAAAACAATCTTCTTACTGATCAAGAAGACCAGTTAAAGTAAATAGAGAAAGGATTAAATAGAGCATAAGTCAACTTAAAGAAGTTTAGATCAAGAAATGAAAGCTTGATGACATTTTAGTAGCAGGTAGATTATGATAGTAGAGGGTAAAATGTAGATACTTGTTTTGTTTTTGTTTTTGTTTTTTTTTATTAACGCTTCTATCAATAGTAGTGTGTTAGGAATAATATATTCCTTACAGAATCACTCCATGTTAAAAAGGCTGTGAGAACATGGCTAGAAGCTTAGATACATATATGATTAAGAATGCTACTTCTTAACCTTTTTATGGAATACAAGTGTTTTTCCCTCCCTCTTCTTATTGATTAAGCTATGCACTTGCACTTAATTTTGCAAGTAACACTCTCCTTAACAAAATGAATTACATAAGTGTAACTTTCACAAAACTACCACTATATCCATTATCTTCATAACTTCTCTCCATTACTCGCTACAAGTATCATGAACTTGATTTTATTCACACTCATGAACCATAATACACAACACATTCTTGTGAATTAATCCACATTTCTCTCATGTCCTATAAAATATGCCACTTATTTCATAATTGTTTTTTGGGGATAACTACTTTGGGAAAAGCTATGAATAGAAGTTCCAAAGTTTCATTAGGGGACTTTTTGATCTTTTGGCAAACTTAGCATCTAAAATTCTCTATGTAACTTTTTCTACAACTACAATAGCTCTCATCATTCTTATTATCTTATTGAGTCCATCACAACCGCTTGTCACCAAACTTGTTTTCCAAACTTTGCTTTGATCTTCCTTTCCGCTATCTTTTCACAACGTCTCATTTTACTAGATTGTAACTGTTGAAAAAAAAAGGTAGATTAATTTAAGATATATTAGCTGTAAGATTATTGTAATTATAGAATAATCAACTTGTATAAAATAAGAAATGATTAATTTACTCTTAGATTGATCGCCTGCTATCACCTATATATAGGTGTTGTATCACTATTGTAAAAATATAAAAAATAATATTCTTTTCTTATTTCCCTTCTAGCTTTTATATGGTATTAGAAAAAAAAATCCTAGCTCCTATAGTAACCCTAAAAAATACTTTCAACAGATTTTAGCCATGTCAGAAACTTCATTAGACTCTACTTTCTCATTGGTCCAACCAAAATATAATGGAAATCATATTTTCAACTCTGAATCACATTCTATTCAAATCACCAATATCAAATTAAATGGTGATAATTTTTTGCGTTGGTCTCAGTCCATTTGAATGTATATTCGGGGACAAGGAAATATTGGCTACCTGACAGGAGATAAGGAAGCATCAACAGGCTGAACCCCTCTTATGCTCTTTGCGATGCTGAAAATTCCATGGTTATGACATAGCTTGTAAATTCCATGGAGGAAGATATCAGTTCCAACTATATGTGCTATTCTATAGCCAAAGAACTCTGGGATAATGTTAATTAAATGTATTCCGATTTGGAAAATTAGTCCCAAATTTATAAGCTAACTATAAAACTTGGAGAGATTCATCAAGGAGAGGACAACATCACCAAGTATTTCAATTCATTGAAAAGATTATGGCAAGGTTCGGATTTGTTAAGGATTATGAATGGAAGTCTCCAAAAAACTGGACTGCAAGAACTATAAAAAGATAGCAAAAGACCATCGCATTTACAAATTTCTTACTAGATTAAATGTTGAATTTGATAAAGTAGGGGGGAGAATAATAGGTTGGCAGCCTCTATCTCCCATTGGTGAAGTATTTGCAGAAGTTAGAAGAGAAGAAAGTCGCAGGAACACGTTGCTTGGAAAAAGAGTCTTCTATACCACTTGAGAGTTCAGCCCTAATGACTTTTGATGCCAACAAAGCCCAGCTGAGGCAGCAAGGATAAAAGTTTTAACTGTGGTATGATTTCTGCAAAAAACCACGCCATACTCGAGAAACTTGCTGGAAAATTCATGTGGCAAACCAACAAATTGGAAGAGAAAAAGATCTGGCGATAAGCCTAATAATGCTTTTTCCTTTACAGTGAAGCTGACAGGTCCGTTCAGTAAAGAGCAACTTGATCAACTTCTAAAACTGCTAAAATCCAATTCCTCATATGGTATTCCTATTGGTTCTCTCGCTCAAACAGATAGCAACTCTAATGCTCTATCTTGTAGTCAAAATTATTTTCCATGGATCATTGATTCAGGAGCTTCTGATCACATGACCTCTTTGTCACACTTGTTTGATACTTATTACGCCTGTTCATTGAAAGAAAAAGTTAGGGTTGCAGACGGTAATTTTCCGTCTATTGCAGGAAAAAGAAAAATAAAAAATTCAAAGGATATACATCTTGAATCTATTTTGCATGTTCCTAATTTTTCTTGCTACCTATTATCAATCAGCAAATTAACTAAAAATTTTAATTTTTGTGTTGTTTTCTTTGATTTTCATTGTAAGGTTTAGGGCCAAAACTCGGAGAGGATGATTGGCAATGCTAGGATGATCGTCGACCTCTATTATTTTGATGATAATTGTTCCGCGAATAAAACAGATCAAGGCTTGAGTAGTATTAGTTCAAGTTCTATTCATGACCAAATTATGCTTTGGCATCATAGATTAGGACATCCTAATTTTTTTTATTTAAAATACTTGTTTCCAAATTTGTTTAAAATTTTAATTTATTCTTCTTTTCAACGTGAGAGTTGTGTTTTATCTAAAAGTTATCGTGCAACTTATCTTACAAAATTATATCGTGCATCAAAACTAATTTACCTAATTCATAGTGATGTGTGGGGACCTTCCAAGGTTACCACCATGTTTGGAAAAAAATGATTTATTGTTTTTGTTGATGATCAAACTCGTCTATGTTAGGCCTACTTGATGCATGAAAAATTAAAAGTAAAGAATGTGTTTAAAGAATTTTATAAAATGGTTGAAAATCAATTTGAGTCTAAAATCAACATCCTTCGTTCTAATAATGGAACTAAATATTTCAATGATCATTTGGGAAAATTTTTTAAAAGAAAAAGGTATTTTACAACTTGTCGTGATACTCCTCAATAGAATGGAATTGCAGAAAGGAAAATTAACCATTTACTTGAAGTGGCTCATGCCATTATGTTTTCTATGCAAGTTCCAAAATATTTGTGGGGAGAAGCTATTTTGACTGCACCATATCTTATCAATAAGTTGTCTACTTGTGTTCTGAAATATGTCATACCTGTAGATCATTTTAAAAGGGATTTTCATGAGTGTAGAATTTATTTAGATTTGCCATTAATATTTCTGGATGTGTTGTTTTTATTCTCATGCCTAACAAGTTCTAAACTTTATCCGGGAGCGAAAAAATGTGTTTTCATTGTGTATGCTTCCGAACAAAAAAAGATTGTAAGTGTTACAATCCAATAACTAAAACTTTTTTTTTGGTAAGCATAAATGTCACATTTTTTTGAAAACCAACCTTATTTTCCTATAAAATTATTGCAGGGGCAGCAAGAAAGAGAAGTGAAAATTTTTTGGGGAAAATTCTCCACTCTTGTCAAATCATGATTGTAATGATTTATCATCATCTCTAGAAAAAGTTGCTAAAGATGTTAGGCATAAGGAACATCCTAATCTGTTACATGAGTCACGAACAGGGGGAGGAATACTATAAAATGACAAATTCAATCCTAAACATGAGCTCTTGATTTATTCACGAAAAAAGAACTCAAAAAAAAAAGGTAATGAGTTGTCGGTCACTCTACCAAAAAACCATTCAAAATCCTTAGGGAAAAGTTCTACACCTGATTCTGGTAATCTCGATCCTATTTTGATTTTTGAACTTTTTTTTTTTTTTGTTTCTGTCTCTAATTCTGATTCATCTCTTTCCAACAAACCTTTTGATTTTGACATCCCTATAACCCTTAAAAACAGAACTCGAACATGTACCTAACATCCTATTAGTAAATATTTATCCTATCATATGCTTTCAACTCGTCATAGAGCATTTGTTAGCAAATTGCCTAACGTGTTTGTTCCAAGAACTATCCAGGAGGTTTTAGATGATCCAAATTGGAAGTTAGCAATTATGGAGGAAAAGAATGCTTTGAAGAAGAAGAATACTTGGGAGATAGTAAATTTACCCAAAGATAAACAAACTGTGGGATGTAAAGGGTAATCAACGTGAAATGCAATGTTGATGGAAATATATAAAGGTAGGCAAGTGTCGTTGCTAAATAGTTCACTTAAACCTTTGGCATTGATTATCGAGAAACCTTTGCTCCTGTTACGAAACTCAATTCAATTCAAATTTTATTTTCCTTGGTTGTGAATCAAAATTGGCCCTTACACTACTTGGATATTAAGAATGCTTTTCTAAATGAGGATTTTGAAGAAAGAAGTCTACATGAGTTTACCTCCGGGTTTTGATAAAGGGTCAGGAGAAAATAGGCTTTGTAGGTTAAGAAAGTCTTTATATGGACTCAAACAGTCATCTAGAACTTGGTTTGAACGATTTGAAAAGACGGTAAAAGCTCTTGGTTATTGTCAAACTCAAACAGATCATACCATGTTTTACAAGCATTCAAATATAGGAAAAATAGTTACTTTAATTATGTGGATGACATAATATTGACAGGTGATGATCATATTGAACTAGAAAAGTTAAAGAAAAGATTGGCTAAACAATTTGAGATAAAAGACCTGGGAGCACTGAAATATTTTCTTGGGATGGAATTCTCTCGATCTAAATAAGGTATTTTTGTTTCTCAAAGAAAATATATTTTGGACTTGCTTAAGGAGACAAGTTTGCTCGAATGTAAATCGACTAAAACCCTATTTGAACCCAAATATTAGAGCATGCTAAAGGTGAAAATGTGGTGAATGTTGACAAGTTTCAAAGACTTGTTGAGAGGTTACTTTACTTATCCCATACACATCTAGATATTACATTTTTTGTAAGTAAAGTAAGTCAGTTCATGCATTCACCAAGACAAGATCATTTTGAAGCTATATATAGAATTCTAAGATATATAAAGGGAACTCCTGGTAAAGGGCTATTGTTTAAAAGGCATGAACATTTGTTGGTTGAAGTCTATAGTGATGTAGATTGGGCTAGAAGCACTATTTATCAAAAGTTTACATCAGGTATTATACTTTCGTTGGAGGAAATTTAGTCACTTAGAGAAGTAAAAAGCAAAATATGGTAGCTAAAAGTTGTGCTGAAGGTGAATTTAGAGTAATTGGGCTTATTTACCAAAATATACTAAAAAAATTACGGAAATGGGCCGAAATCTGGAATATTTACAGAAAAGGGCCATTTCCTCCCAAAACGCGTCCACGTCAGCGAGTTTTGGGGGAATGCAGCAGGAAAGCGCACCCCTGAGGGCACTCTTTGTGCCACATCAGCACAAAATGCGCTGACGAGGATGCGCTTTGCTGATGTGGCACAAAGCGCGTCCTCAGGGGCACACTTTCCTGCTGCAATAGTCAAATTGTTTTTTGACCGTTGGGCCTCCAACGATCAGAAAAAAAACTATAAAACTCCCCACCCTTTTATTTTTTTCACAACAAAGTCCTTATTCATTTTTCTCTCAACTTTCTCTCAAATTCTTCTCTTCTCTTAAATTCCTTGAAACTTCCTATCAAAATTCACAATAGTCCTTTAATATTTACAAAAAAGCCATTTTTAAAATTTTATGAAATATATTTTTTGATAAATTTTAAGATATTCGATCGTATTACCAATGGCCGGGCAATTAATTCGTCTCGACTATAAACACATATCCGTCGATCAAATGCAAATGGTAAGTTTTAATTTTAATTTTTCAATACTATTTAATATTTTTTAGGTTTATGCAATTTTAATTAAAATTTATTTTATAATTTTTTAAACAGTCTGTAGATCGGGTGCTGCAATTCTATATTCGCAATATTCCTGGTCCGCCATCACCGTTGGTTGAGAATTACCTGCGAGAAGCGAGTTTTTGGCACGTGGCCATGATAGGTCGGGGGTGCAAGTTGGAGTCGAATTTAATCAGTGCATTGATAGATAGGTGGAGACCCGAGACGCACACTTTCCATCTTCTATGCGGAGAGCGTACTATCACTCTGGAAGACGTGCATTTGCAATTGGGATTGCTAATGGATGGGTACGTAGTCACCGAGTTCGTAACTTTTGGTGATTGGGGAGCCATATGCTACGAGCTTCTGGGTGCTATTCCGAATAACATTATTAGAGGTCGGATCGAGATGGGCTAGTTACGAGACACCTTCCCGGAGCTGAATAATAATTTAACTGAAATAGAAAGAATACTGTATGCTCGAGCATATATTCTTGAGATTATTGGAGGCTATCTGATGCCGGACCTGTCACGAAATCTCGTACACCTGAGATGGCTGTTGAAACTTGTTGATTTTGGAGCAGCCGGTGAATTGAGTTAGGGTCTGCCGTGCTATCAAAATTGTATCGGGAGATGTGCGGGGCGACGCGGCCGAGTAAAGCGAAAATCAAAGGTTTCCTATCACTACTGCAGTCATGGGCACGGTTTCGATTTTTATTTTTACGTCCTCGAGTCGACCACCCATATACATTCCCACTCATAACGAGGTAAATTTAATATTATATTTTACAACTATTACGTAGATTTAAAGTATAATTGTATGCTAAAAATTTATTTAATTAGGTGGAACCATTCGGTGATTTATGTTGGAATACCTACCGAGCTTGAAGATATACGGCTTCTATTAGAGCAACGGTCGAAATCACAAGTAAGTATTAAATAAAATATATTTTCGTAATAAAATAGTCGTTTCGTAATTCGTATTTAGAATTTAGTATTTCATATTTAGTATTTAGTATTATGTATATAACTAATATTTTTATCATGTTAATATAGTTTCAATAGACACCATACGAGGATCCGGCAATTCGGGCAATAATTCTGGAAGAGTTCTTTCAAAATTCAAACATTTGGCATGTGAAGGTCTCATTGATCAACTATGCCACCGTGGAGATGCACCAGTCAGATCGGGTTCTGCGACAATTTGGATTCCGATAACCGATTCTCGTTCCACCTGAGGTGCTCGATGATGAGCACAAAGTCGACTTACGGTAATTGCACACGGATTGGCCAAGATTTTGGTCAGTATATATCGAAATGTGGGAGAACCGGTATGATTATATACCTATTCGGGAACCCATCGTCATTCCTGAGTTAGCATGCGTGCCGGAATACATGCCATGATTTAGGATCCATGGCAAGCCGTATATATTGTCGGAAGAGGAGAGGCGACAGTAACTTCGTCAACAAAGGGAACGACGGGGCCCTTTAAATCCAAGGAGAAGGGGTGATGAGACGGGACCATCAATAGCACCGACACAGTCACCAGGCCCATCAACAGCGCCCACATAGTCACCGGGCCCAACACTTCAGCCGACGACACCGACATCACAGCCTTTGGCCTCTATGTCAGGTGCGTACCCTAGCCCTTATATGTATCCTAACCCATATATGTTTCCTTTTCCCTGTCCCACTGCAGGTTGGAATGCATAGCCCGATTCGAGTCCATTCCCGACTACTCTGACTGGCCAGCTGATCTTGAGGCTGCCGTCGCATGAGGGATCACGCGAGGTCCCGTCGGGGAGCTCTTCTTTTTACCAGTCTCCTTCACCTTATGGGATTCAGACACCCCCGCCATGGTTTAAGCAAACACCTCCACAGTCGTTATTTTATCAAGGTGGGTCATCCTCCCAACACCCACTGCCGGAGGAACTAGAATCCCCGTCTGAGGTTCCATGACCCCCGTCGGAAGCTAGAAGAAGAAGGAATCCAGCGCGTAACTACCGACCACCCCCTTGTGGCACTAATTCCAACCGGCACCAACATTGATTCCGACCGCCTTTTTTATTTTTTTAATTGTAATATAATTTTTTATTTTTTAATAAAATAAAAGTTGTTTTTTTTATTTTTGTTTGTAATTTAATTTTAATATCTTTAATAAAATACAAGTTGTTTTTTATTTCTTTTTGTAACTTAATTTTAATATCTTTAATAAAATACAAGTTGATTTTCTTTTTTTAATTTAATTTTAATATCTTTAATAAAACAAAAGTTGTTTATTTTTTTTTTGTAATTTAATTTTAATAGAAGTCCAAGATTTGTGTTTTTATTGTAATTTAATTTTTATTTTTTTTGCAAATTAGTTCTTCTACAAAAGTTACATAGGCATATTGTTTAATTTTATTGTAATTTAATTTAATTGTTTATTTTTATTATAAATAGAATTTACATAGCCACCAAGAGACAAAAAGGCTAAGAAGACTGTCAACTATTCCGATTTGGACACAAGCGAGACGTATGGCCTAGGTTCCTACACCATCCACACAACCTACGTTGGTTGGTCGTTTCTCGGATATCCATATTGTTGTGTATTCTAGTCGAGTAAGGTCGACCTTTTGGTTTGTGCCTCAGTTGTTTATCCGGCAGTAGCTTATACGGTGTAAGCGATATAGACGGCCACTTACGTTCATCTAGGACTGGTGGGAATACGTGTCTCCACACGTTGTACATGTTTTCTATTTTATACACTTCATCGACATAGCTCATGGGATCAAGACGGAGATTCAGACAAGCCGCAAGTACATGAGCGCATGGGTAATGAAGTGCATCAAATATCCCATAGTCGCAAGTCCTATTTTTCAAGTGTACACGACATTACCCGCCAACAATACCTTGGTTCGGTCTGTCAAACTCCGTCACACAAAACCATAGGTTGTCGCCATCGTGACACACTGTATGCATGGTGTTGGCCCGTACCTTCCCCTTGTTAATTTCTCGCAACACCTTCGCGCACCATACATGGCCTCCTTGCATTTGGCCTTTATAACTCGCTGCTCGCTTCGAAAATAGTGCCGCTAAACAAAAATATGTCTCGCGCACAGCCGATGTTATCAGCAAATGACGTGTTCCTTTTAGAACAAAATTTATACATTCGGCCAGGTTTGAGGTCATATGACCATATCGTAGGCTACCGTCGTATGCTTGTGTCCACTGTTTGAAAGGAATATTGCATAGGTAGTTTACGCCTTCTTTGTTAACTGATCACAAACTCGCCAACATCTCATGAAAACTGTCCTTATTGATCTCGTACCCTACCAATATAAGTTGATAGTGAATATTACATACCACTCTTCAATTAAGAATAAATTGAATATTACAAAAGAAATTATATTAATAGGTATTACATACCCATATTAGTCACTTGCCGTCGTTGAATTGTAGATCGATGTTACACGTGGTAATTGGACGCAACATGCCTTAAGCAATATCGATGGTGTGTGTGATGCCACAGGCTTCCCTGTCACTCTATTGCGACTAGTATTCCAAGGTCCCGATTCGATATAACGCATATATCAGGTTGGGGGCAGATATGCATCTTTAACCTAGATAGGAAGAAATCCCAGTCATCAGCTGACTCCCCTGGTGTTATTGCAAACGCAATTGGAAGGATTCTCCAACTACTGTCCTGTGCCACAGCTAGCAATAGCCGATGCGTATATCTACCATACATAAAGGTACCATCAATTTGTACCAATGGCTTGCAGTATATAAACGCATCTCGGCATTGCTTAAATGTCCAGAAAAGAGGCTTGAACACTGCGCATCCATGAAGCAATCGATCATTGTAGTACGCCAGTTCCGTTTCAAAGTCTGTTATGCTGCCTGGGACATATCTCTCTAACACCTGACACCACTGCCACACTTCATTATATGAAGCGTCCCACCGACCATGCAACTTTTCCAACGCCTTCTGCTTGACAATCCAAGTCTTCCAGTAAGAAGGCGTGTACCCCAGTTGGCTACGAATATTGCCAATTAAGGCCGACACTGAAGTCTTGAGATCGGCCTTTGTCGAAACCATTCTTTGAAAAACGGGAAACGACTTGGTTTTGAAAATGAAAATAAAATGGGAGTCGCCACCGATCTTTAATTGGTGTGATCGAATCACCTTTGTTTTAATAAAATGTTTCAGTTTACTAAAACAGTGTTTTTGGTCTACGAAGTTTTGAGAAATTGGACTCGGGAGTCGGTTACGTGCGAGGAAGGGTTAGCACCCTCGTCACGCCCAAAATTGGTACCGAATTGATTAATTAATGTCCTTATGTCAAAAGTTGGAAATTTGGAAAAGTTATAAATTTTCTAAGGAAGATTAATCAATATTGAATTTGAATCTCAAGATTAACTCGTTTCGAAGGAAATAAAAAATATCACATCCAGTACGTTAGGACATAACACTTTTATACCCCGACACTGAGATCATCTTTGATCTTCAAGACATGCAATTAAAGAAGGGTATTTGATCATCTGGTTGGACAGAAAATTGACACCCAGTATGTTAGGGCATCATTTTCTGACTTTCCAAACGCACAAATATTGCCTTGGTTTAGAAAATCTTATCTCGAAATAACGAAGCGTCACATCCAATAAGTTAGGACACAACATATCAAATTCTCGAAAATAAGCTTTTATTTTTATTCAAAACTTTTTATTTTAAAGAGATATTTCGCTATTCAGGTTAAACGAGAAAGATCGAAACCCAGTAAGTTAAAGCACGATTTTCCCGAATTTCTAAACATGAAATATTGCCTTTATGAAAGAAATCAATTTTGTGTTGGGTAAAATGTAGCACGAATTTGTAACAAAATGCAGAAAATGAAATACAATGTTAGCAAGCATATAGAACAAGTATGTTAAATACAAACGATAATAATAAGACGAAGATAGAAATAAAATGAGTAAAACCAATATGCTAAAAAAGGATAATAAGCAGAAAATGAAAGAATAATAAGCAAAATGAAAGCTTTACAAGAAGATAGGAAAATAAAAATAATAACAATAATAATAATGATAATAATGATAACAAAAATGATATTGAGATGTAAATATAAATAGGAGTATATAAAATATGATAATATGAATGAAAATAGAAGTATATGTGAAATAATATAAATATAAATATATGAGTGAAAGTTAAATAAATAATAATGGTATTAAATTAAGAAAATAAATATAGATACAAATATAGTAGATATAATAAAGCTAATAATAATACTAATAATAATGATAAAATCAAATAATAATAATAATAATGATAATAATAGTGTGGTGTAATAATAATAAAAATAATGACAGCAATGTTAATAATAATAGCAACATTAATATTAAAAGATAGAAATAGCGAAATTAACCAAAGAATATTAAAAAGGACAAAATCAAGAGAAAAGCAAAATCAAAGGCCGAAATTTAAAATAAAATGAATTGGGGCCTCTTTGTAACGCGCGAAAATGGGGAGGGACCAGATGGGAAATAATCTCAGTCCTTGTGCGCTGCGTTTCAAGTGACCTGGACGCAGACCAAATCAAAAATGAAATAAAACAATAGGGCCAATTTAAAAAACAAAAATGCTAGCAGGGAGCTGATCGAATGCGCTGAAAAGGGGGAGGGGGCCATCGCGCAAATATCCCTTTTAAGGGATATGCGCAGTTCCTGAAGCCAAACGGCGCCGTTTCATTCAATGGTTTTTAAACCTAAATTTCATATTTTTCATTTCAGACTCTGCCTTTTCAAAAATCAAAAAGCTAACAGCCCCTTTCTCTTCCCCCTTTTCGTCTTCCCATCGATCTGGCTCCTCAGGCCGTTCACCGCACCACCACGCCACCACCGGATTGGTGGCCAGTGACGCTCGAGACGACGGGTTTCAGCCCCACTTTCGAAGCCTTGTTGAAAAATCGTCTCTCGGCGCCCGAAGCGAGGGGAGAGGACCTTCGGCACTCCTCCATGAACCGAGCTCCGTCGACCAAAAGGCGGACTCCCGACGCTGCGACTGAGAGGGCTCCAGGTAAGTTCTTTTCTCTTCTTTTTTGTTTCTTAACTGGTTCTGGTATTCGGTTTCAAAGACAGTAAATGAAAATAAAAAAAATAAAATGACAGGGTTAAAATGAAAATAGATCGACCTTTTCGAACTTCTATTTTTGTTTTTTTCTTTTGTATTTCCGATCTTTTCGTTTTCGATGGTGCGTGTTATGGTTTCGAAAATAGTAAAAAATGAATAAGTAAAAGACGAAAGTAAATAACGACAGAGAACAAGAACAAGAACAACCTTTAAAGTTTCTCTTTTGTTTTTTGATTGCTGAAAATTTATAAAAAAGCCGAAGAAGAGTTACAATCGTTTGCTTCGGTTTATATAACCGATTTACATCTATTTTTTATTGTTTTTTATTGTTGTTCTTTGCTTTTTATCGTTCGTGCTATCTATTTTTCTTGCAGGGCGTGGACGAGACACGCGGATGGTCGTTGATCAGTGTGCATAGTGGCGTTGGGGCAGCAACGGCGTGCTTGGGGTCGTCAGAAGCATGCTGAGGGGCACATGGGGGCTGTGGCCGACGAGGGTGGCTAGTCAGACCTAGGGTTTGGGGTTATTTTGTTTTTTTTTTCTGAAAATGTTGTGAGCTAGGTCTTTGGGTTAGGGTTAGATGAATTTGGGCTAAGTTTTATTTTGCTCGGGCTGTTGTTTCGGTGGGTTGTTAATTGGGTTTTGTAATTGGACATTTCTGGACTGTTTTATCTTTTATGGGTTTTGGTTTAATGGGTTTTGGTTGTTTCTGACGGGCCCGGGCAAAAATGGGTTTCTACAGCCTTCATCATCGGTATTATTAAGTCAGCCAACATCTCTGAATCCATCTTCGGATGATCTTGTGAACACCTATCAACGAAGTACGTTAAATAATGCAACATTACGTAATATTAGTATTATGCAAAAACATTGAACACATAGTGAAACTGTACCGGTAAGACATGTATATGGACCTTTGTACTTTTTGATCTCCCACAAGCCTGTCCTTTTCCTTAATGAGGCCATGATTTTTCATGAACATGTACCGTCTTGCACTGCACACTTTGCCTTGTACTTATCGAGCTTGGATTTAACCACGTTGTAGTTAACCCCGTTCTTGATGTTGTATTGTTTCAATGCACCAAGAAAAGCATTCTTGTTGGAAAACTCTTTACCAACTTCTAATTCGCTCGAATCCAACAACGAACTTGTACGATCACGCTTCCGGTGTGGTAGTTCAGGAAACTCCAATGTGTCGTCTTGAGATAGATTGAAATTATGCATGTGGGTTGGAGGCGAGTACGCCCTGACTAGCGGATCTTCTTCTTCTTCATTTAAACCGCCCTCAACATCTTCAGGTACGGTTGGAATAGGCTCCGATTCAAAAAATAATACAACTTTTGCACCATTGGGCCCGGGCTCTCGAGGTGGATCCACATCGGAATCATCATCCAACCCACCATAATCTGCAACGAACGAGGGCCCCTCGCCTGTAGATGTCGTGGGGAGTACATTATCCCTCCTGAAACATCTTTCGTAACGTTCCTAATCATATGTGGATTGCCAACCACGAGAAGTTGATGATGTTTCCCAATACATATTTCTATTATCGAACGTCGAAGGACAGATATGCATGTCCCATCCACCAATCGAGTGTCGTGCAGGGTTTATATTTTTCATACTACCACCAAACACGGGCACTTTCGTAGTCTGCCTCCCACTAACAGAGTGTCGGTTTGAGGTCGTGTATTCCCCTCGAACAGCAGTAGATGTTGAGGTTGAAGGAATATCACTTGACGATGAAAATTGTACATATACCTCAAGATATGGTGATCCACTAGCAAGATGAGTCTCCACCATTGCCTCAAAGCTCCGAGGACCTTTGATGTCGAATTAGTCATATCTCACCGGATCAACTGAAGCGCAAAATCTATACTTAATAGACTGAACTTTCATTGGAGTTGTTCCAAAGTTACACCTAATTCTTTTACGAAGTTCTGTCACATCTATGTTCCAATTAAAACCCAGTCGCATTGTGTTCTCCGATAAAAAAAACACCACCATTTTCAGTGTCACAAACCTCACCATCGTAGTAAATAATAGTATTAATACGTTCACTCATTTTCAGTTTATATTTTTCTTTTGCCTCAATTTTTGTTATGCAACCTGAGAATGAAATTTGGCTGATTTATAGTCTAAGGATTGTCAGAGACTACTGTAGCAAAAGAGTGTCCACGTGGGAGCTTTTTTTTTAAGATTTTGCCGGTGCATCCGAGAAACTATCAGAGTAAAAAGAGCGTCCATGTGGGAGCTCTTTTCAATACTCTTGCTGACAGTGCATCCTGCTTGAAGCGTTTTGGGCACTATTTGTTCAGAAGCGTCTTCTCAAAATTATTTTCTTGGAGACTCTTGTAGCAAAAGAAGCGCCCACGTGGGAGCTCTTTTGAGACTTTTCTTGACGATTGCATCTGCTTGAAGCATTTTCGGCACTATTTGTTCAGAAACGTCTTCTCAAAATTATTTTGCCAGATACATCTGTAAAAAAAATTCAAATAATTTTTATTTTGCTAATATGTTTTCCCTAAAACCCTAAACATATTTTTACTAAACCCTAATTAACCCTATAATCTAGACCATTAATTTTCTCTTAAAAACCCTAAACCCAACGACCTTAAAAAACCTTAAAACCCTAAAATCTCATACCCTAACACTAAAAACAGCTGAAAAAACAGTCGGGGGAAGGGGGCAAAAACGCGCCCTTGAGAGCGTGCTTTATGCCACATCAGCAAAGCGCATCCTTGCCAGCGCATTTTGTGCTGATGTGGCACAAAGTGCGCCCTCAGGGGGGCGCTTTCCTGCTGCATCCCCCTAAAACGCGCTGACGTGGACGCATTTTAGGGGGAAATGGCCATTTTCCATAAATATTCCAGATTTCGGCCCATTTTCGTAATTTTTTTAGTGTATTTTGGTAAATAACCTGAGTAATTGCCCATAGTATTTGTGAAGTTTTGTGGATTAAAAGGCTAATGAAAGATTTAAGAGTTTAATGTTTTTTGCCCATAAAAGTCTATTGCGATGACAAGGCTACAATTGCAATTGCAATTGCTCACAACCCTATTCTTCATGATCGAACGAAACATGTAAAATTGATAAGCATTTTATCAAAGAAAAAATTGAAAAGGGACTGATTTGTATGTCATATGTACCAACCACTGAACAAATTGCATACATACAAGAAGTTTGATCACTTAATTGGCAAGTTGGTAATGGAAAATATTTTTCAACTTGCTTGAGAGGGAGTGTTGAAAAGAAAAGTAGATTAATTCAAAATATGCTAGCTGCAAGATTATTGTAATTATAAAATAATCAACTTGTATAGAATAGGAAATGGTTAATTTACTCCTAGATTGATGGGCTGCTATCACCTATATATAGGTGTTGTATCACTATTGTAAAAATATAAGAAATAATATTCTCTTCTTATTTTCCTTCTAGTTTCTATAGTAACATCTGCTCACCTTACCAAAAGAATCTTCTACATTCCCTAAACAAGACTCAAAAAAAAAAAAAAAAAAAAAAAAAAAAAAAAAAAGAGAAATACTCTGGCCAATCCCCTTTTATTCTTACGGTATGAATATTTAAGGCTAGAAATGAATAAGCAAAAATGGTTTTTTTTTTTTAAGTCATACGGTGAAATGTTAGGTAATTAAATCATTTTTACTTTTATAGGAAAATATGATTTAGATTTCAAATGCTGATATAGATGCACAATAACCACCTATCTGACAACCAAAATCTTGACTTACATGATTAATGAGTTGGGAAGGAAAATAATGGAAAAAGAAAAGAAAAGAGTGAAGAAATAGATTGAACTGGGACTTTATACAATTCCGGAAAAATGCACAATGCTCTCAATCAAGAAGTATATATATGTCGTTCTTCCTAATATGATTGTTTTTAAAGTTTTGCACAATCATGCTTCAAACATTGAATATCTTAAAAGAGTCTACCACAGTGAGTAGTCTCTCTTTCATCTTATCCCACCTTCTCTCATTTGCTCCGGTTGTCAATGTATAAAATTTACCTGAGAAAACATGCCATAAAAGAAGACAAGAGAACATTATGCAATCGATTGATTGTTCATGGGAAAATGATGGAATAAACAAAAGTATGAAAATGATGTACAAAGATCAACACTTCATTTACTCTCGTGGACACAAATTCACTCGGGCATTTGACAATCTCAGATTCCAAATCTCTAGTTCTAATGGATTGAAAGTAGTCGTAGCCTCTTAGGTTTTACCATTTTTGTTTCTTTGGTACCAAAGAAGTTGTGGTTTGGGATAAGAAGGATTGCAGATGCTGGCATTCGAATATTGAATTTGTTTTTAAACATCGTTTCTTAAAAATGCCTACTTGAATCAATTAAGCTAGTCTCAGGGTTACAAGTCTATAATTTGAAGCCATGGATGGGTCGCACACAATAAGATTCAAACCTAAAGCCAGCTAAATACTAACTCTTATAAATAATTGCATAAACTAATTAAGCTATGTTCTAGACTTAATGAACAAAGAGTACTTTCCATGTGCTTAAAGTATTCATATAAAATTATGAACTTTTATTTTTTATTTTTGCCAATGAGAACTAATTAAACAATAAGACAATTTATGGATGCTATAAGCAAATTTCATAACTATGCTAAGTTACTCAGACTTAGGTGTGAGTGTGGGTTAGAAGTATGTGTCAAACAAGTGTTTGTCAATTTTATCTAAGCCTTTGGAGGATCATATCCTCGTAACCATGTCCAAAATTGAATCCAACACAACCGTTGGAAACGATATTTTAAGAAAAATGAAGAGATGGAATAACATAGTAACCATGCGTATATATAGAATATACATACCATTTCCAATAGAAACTGCAGTGAGAGCATGTCGAGTGTAGTTTGGAGCCTGAGTGACAAACTCGAATGTATAATAAGTTTTTCCATCTACATCATGCTGTAAGATATGTACAAAACACGTCAGTCCATAATGTTTTCATACAAATTCTAATTTTTCAAACAGAATATTAATATCTATATGACTAGGGTCAATGCTACTCTGGCTTGGGTGTGAGTGTTGGATACAAGTATGTGTGACACTAGTGGGTTCAACTTTATCTAAGTTTATCTATGTATTTTGAGAAGTAATTGTATGAAACTGTTATTCCACGTCATCCTCATCCTTTTTCAATAGGAGAATAACAAATCAGATTTTTCCTCCTAATTTTCAGCTTTTTTTTTCCTGAAAAAATTCAAATCCAACTAAAAAAGCTGAAGATAAGGAGGAAAAATTTGATTTGTCATTATACTATTGGAAAGGGATAAGGATGAGGTAGAATTACAGTTTAAATACAATCCCTTCTCATATATTTTAAGGGTTTTAGATGATCATATCCTCATACCTATGTCCAAAAATATATCCCGTACAGATGTCAAATACAGATATTTCAAGAAAAATGAAGAGTTAGAGTAACATAAACTAGGAGACTATTTGACATTCAAAAGCTCAAAGTCTATTTAGCAATTCCATATACCATAAATGATACGAATGGATCTGTTAATTAGACAGAACATTAATTCATTACATGAAAATAACTAAAAGATGACACAACATGAACACATTAATCCATTCAAATCTTATGTTTTGTCAAAGTTTATATTGTTGCATCAAACATGATTAAAATGTGAAACTAACATGGGCACATAAAAAATACGCGTATTGTTAAACCTACCATCTTAATATGATCGACACCTACACATGCAGGTCCAAACAACATATCATAACAATCCCTAGAACACTACAAGAGGGTAATTAGATGAACTAGTTGAGAAACTTGTCCAGATAAAAGTAGGGCTGCATTCCAGGAAAATATAAACACTATAATAGGATGTGTTTTCATGTATGAGGCCTTGTATCCATGTCTGGATATGCATCGTCAGAACCAAGTGTTGGACATGAATACTTTAAGAAAAATGAAGAATCAGAGCAATATAGTCAAAAATAATAAAGGCAGTACAATAAAAGAAAGGGTAACAAATCCATCTTTGAATCAAACAAAAATGCAGGAAACAAACCTCTCCTGCCTGAATTAGCTTTGTTTTCTGAGTTGGAGGAGCCAAAACTTTCTTGATTAGTGTTTCAGCAACCTGTGAGAATTTATCGTGAGAACTAAGGTCTCACTCTCTTTTTTTTTATGTTCTCAATATGATGATATATAATATAGACAATCCATGGCAAACCTCTTGTGGAGATCCGAAATCTCGAATATCTTGTTTGCTGGTTGGTATCATATTCACACTAACGCTTTCTAATGGCTCAATAACATCTTTGAACACCTTGTCTTGACCTTCAATAACTACTTCCTAGACACTTCCAAGTGAGACTAGTTACTGTCAATTCTAATTTTCATTAAATCGAATCCGTAAGTTACTATGTTACTCTGAATCGAAGACACAGCTGTATCTAATACTCACCCTCGAATCCGAGTAACATAGAATAGGGGTAATTAAATGCACAAAGTTTACCTGCCACCCAAATGGATAGAGAAATGTGTATCCATCTTTCTTGTCAGTGACTGGAAGAAATCCCTTCTTAGTTTCTGCAGCAACTGAACAATATGAATGTGTCCTCTTAGCATATCAGGAAATTTTATTCAAAGAAGCAAGTTGACTTGAGATTTTAATTAGATCCAAAAACATTGGATGGGATAATAACATTGGATCGAATATACATACATGCAATAGGAGTTCGGTCGACAATTGAAACAAAAGGAGCAGTGATGCCAACGGCAATCATTCGGCGTCTCCCACAACTATCTGAAAATTAAGAAAAGAAAAATGAAATACAATATAAGCAATAATATATAGAAAAAAATAATAAAGAAATGCTGTATAAAATCTCCACAAATACCTCTAATCTCTATGCCAGAATTTACAATTACTGGATTAAGAAAAATAAATTAAAAGAAGAAGAAGAAGAAGAAGAAGAAGAAGAAGAAGAAGAAGAAGAAGAAGAAATTAAATTCACCTTGAAACTGAGAAGAGCTAGAAGAAGCAGCAGGTGGAGATGATAATTGTTCACCCCGGACATGAAGAGAAACACTTGTTTTACAGAAAAGAAATGCTCCATGAGAAAGCTTCTGCAACCCTCTCTGTTTAACGAATGGAAGGAGCAAACTCCAATCATAAAGAAAAAAAAAAGAAAAAAAAGAAAAGACCCAAAGCTGTAAAACAAAATAGATTGACAATGTTGATGAGAAAAGAAACCTGGGGAAAGGAATTAGTGAACAATGTATGATGAAGGGATGGCATAGAATTCTGCAAAGCTGCCATTGTTTAATATTTTGTGTCTCAGTTCATATGAACCAGTGAAGAAAAAAAAAGGAGAAATCTTCATTGATGGTTTTGTGGTGGAGATTTGTTCATCTTTGGATTGTTATCCGTTGAGAAAGCGTGCAAGTGGCTTTTCATGTCACACGTATATAAGCCTTTTTGAAGTCTACTAGATTTTGGCTTGTTCGATTCTCTTATTATATTTTTCTTTTCTTTTTAATAAATCTTCGACTTGCTAATTTGTAACTATTTTGTGTAAGAAAAATTTTCAGACTTAGGCTTTCAGACTTAGGCTTCCTTGCACCGTAAGCTCATATTGAATCATAATAAAAATAGATAAGATTAATTATTCTAATGATTGAGATTAAAATTAATGATGTGATAAATGTTTGAATATAAAAATAATAATGACAATGAAATTAAAATTTAAATGATTATTAAAGATATTAAATTAAAATGTGAATATATTAAAAATAAATAAATAATATTATATTTATGTTAAATAATGATTCATAATATCAAAAGTTGTATTATTACTTTATTAAAAATATATTATGGAAAATATTTAAGTTGTTTTTTGGGTTTGAAATAATTTCGTTAGCTGGGAGGGAGGTTTAAAGTAAATGGGCTGTTCACCAGAAAACTATTCAAGCCAGTGGAGCTTTCAATGGTTGCGAGACATTGATAGTGTGATGAGATTGCAATTGTTCGGTGTCGGTGCAAAAGCATGAAGGGGTATATACCCGTTAGGGTGAGTTGAGATTAAAAGGAGTCATTGGTGTTCGTAAATTAATTTAATATTTTATAACTACTTAATTAACATTCTTAAAATATATTTACGTGTAACTGACAATTAATATCATAATAACATGTGGCAATATCACATTTTAAGGTTTGAATTTTTTTACACATGCAGATCGAATTTGGACCATTGGTTGTCCAATTCATTTTAGAATACCTTTTTAGTATTTATATGTGTATATATATATATTATTTTTTATAACATATCAGATTTTTTATATTTTATTATTACCTTAAAATTTAAACATATAAAATTTAAAAAAATTTAAAATTTATAAATTTACAATAATATTAAAAATATTATTTTGGCACTAGAATGAATATGGATAACTAGTTATCCAAATACATTTGCATATGAACAACCATTTGTTGGAATGCATTCTAGACATGTTTTTTTTTTTGAGTAATTTTATATATTTTTAATATTTCATATTATGAACATATTTTTATATTAAATTAAAAATAAATAAAATCTGATATTTTATAAAATTTTATATTTTATACATTTTTTATTTTATGTGAATCATATATTTTTTATATATTTTATAAAATCTAATATATTTTTATTTTTATAAATTTTATGTGAAATAATATATTTTATAAACATAAGATGTTATATATGTTTTAATTTCATAATAATATAATAATATAATAATTTATGAAAATTAAAAATATATACAAGTACTCAAAAACATGTTTGAAATGAATTTAGACAACCTGTTGTCTGGGTTCATTCTAGTGTCAACAAATATTTCTAATATTTTTACATATTTATATATATATATATAGAGAGAGAGAGAGAGAGAGATTTTATATATTTTAAATATCAAAATAATAATATAAAAATATAATATGTAATGAAAAGTTAAAATATATAAAAATATTAAAAAAAATTATGTCTAGAATGAAGTTGGACAAATTGTCCATATACAAATGAACCTAGACAACCAGTTGTCCAACTTCATTCCCCATATGTAAAAATATAATTTATTTTATAAATTTTAAATATTTTATTTTCTCAAGTGTCAAATTATGAGGCTGCCACGAGTCACCATGTTATTGGTCATTAATGTCACATGAGCGTGTTTTAATTATGTTAGTCAGATACCTAAAAAAATTACCAGGTTGGCTTATGGTTTTCAAATTTAAGTACCAATTAGGTCCATAAAGATAAGGTATCAAGTGGGTACAAGTTGCTAAGTTCAAGTACCTCCGTATATATACTATTATTTAAACTCATTACTGATTTGATATCACGAGTCAACCAGACACCAACTCGGTTAGAAAATTACATGAATGTCATTCTGTAATTAAAATAAGTAATATTATTCGAGGTATTTTAATATTTTTACTTTTAAAAAAAATATGCACGTGATAGGATTCGAACGTCACACTAATTGTTTTATTAAAATTTAGAATTTACCACTCGACTAAAGCTTTATTTTAATATTTTAATATATTTTAATCTTATTATACACACTATATTATTTCCATTAGTTGTATATATTAATAATATATTTGATTGAATTGGTGTAACTAGTTAACTCGATACTGACTCAAGATTAATGACAACATCATGGTAAACAAATTAATCTAATTTTTTTTTTCGTAACATAAATATTTCATATGTTATTAATTTCATTATTTATTATATATTATTTTTAAACACATATTTATGTTTTAAATTTATGATTTCCACACGAATATACGTGTGATAAGAATTCTAATATATATTAACTTTTTTATAAAACTACACAAATGGTTTAAGTTCATGTGTTTGCTACCTAAATATAAAAAAGTATATTATGATAATTCACTTTACAAAATTGCAACATTTTAATACTTCTTTCATTAATTTTCGTTATTCTTTTAAGAATATGATAACATGGTATGTAGCATAAGGATTAATAATTAATTTAACTCTTAAATTATACCTAAAATTTTAGTTTAATACAATTAAGTATCAACTTAATTGAAAATTAATTAAAAGAATCATAATTTTCAAAATAAATTATATGAGTACAATTATATTTTGTTTTTTTTTTATTTTGTATTTTTATATACATCATACACAAAATGATATTTAAACTTATGATGCTATCATTTATAAAAATTTAACTTTACAATTTTAATAAAAACTTCATTTGGTTGTTACATAATTTTTTAATAAATATTTTTTTATTTAATTATTTTTATCTACATCATGCATGTGTACAGTAATCTAATATAAATAGCTTTATTGGTCGTCAAATTAGATAATAAAATTTTGCTTTTTTGTAGTTCATATAAATTCTACCTTAATTCTCCGTTTTTTTGGGGTTTTTTTCTTACAAACAATTAATTTAGAATTATGCATGCAACCAATAAATATATACGTTTTTGCAAAAATATATATAAGAAAAAACCCTAAAAGTAACCCATATATTATATTATTTTTTTATTCCATGCGAAGCACATGTTAAGTTGTATATATCAATTTTATATTTATTTATTAAAAAATGTTACAAATTAAATAAAATATATGTATATTTTAAAAATTATTAAAAGCAAATTTTAATACTTATTATAATCTTGTAATGATTTAAAACGGAATTAGGTTTCGTTATAGGAATAAATTAAGCGTGACAAAAAGTTGAAAGCCCTATTCTGCAAATTTTACACTAAATTAGAAAAAAGAATAAAACTAATTAGGGTTTATTTATATGCTTGTCAATAGTTGAGGAGTCAATTAATGAATATATCCCAAAAGCGAAAAAAAATTTCAAATCTCATTCTTGTGTGAATGGCTGAGTTGGGTAGCAGTTATTTCCAATTAAAATTTATTATATAACTGTTTTACTTTTACTTTTTTTTTTTGTCATTTCATTTTGAAACCCTAAAATCTAATATCATTTCTGGTTCATTAGAGTAAGTTTTTAGAATTTTAATTTAATAAGGGTAAACTACGAAATAAAATATAACTTTGAAAATTATTAGTGCTAAACTTTTGGATTATTGGTGAGGAATATCTCAAACACATAAACGGAACATGAAAAACTACTTAAATTGAAAAAGCACATCAATACGATAAGGGTTTCAAGTGTGCATTAACCACTATTTTAAGAGTATATTTGTTGTTATCGTGTGAAAATAATTATATAGAAATGAACCTCAATGATACAATGAAGTTCAATGATTATTTGTTTTTTTCACTAACAAAAATAATCTATTAATGTTTGAGCAGATTATAACAAAAAATCAATTTCTATAAAAATTGTGTAACAATTCTTTACATAACAATCTAAGAATAGTAAAAGATGGAGGAAGAATAAAAATGAGTTTTGTTTTTTGAATTTTTTATATCTCGTCCAAAAAAAATTTCATTAGCCATAATTTTCAATTAGTTTCTTTTCTATATAATCACATCTCTTAAATAGATATAACTATTTAAATAATATTACTTGAATAGATATAATTATTTGTTAAAAAATCAAGTGATATAATTCTCCGTATTTAAAACACTCAATTTATCATTATGAATAGTCATAACTCTTGATTAATAACCGGAAATTATAATTTTTGATTACTCGCAACATTTCATTTTTAATTATTAAAATACTATATATATTTTTAAAATGTTCCCCCACTTTAGGCTTTTTGCATTTAAAACAATAAAACTCAACAAGAAATATCATAAATTAATGAAAATATTTTGTACAACATATCAATTTACAACTTAATAATGTGGATAATCATAATGTAATATTTGATAGTTGAGTGATAAAAAAAACTAAACTTAGTTTAATGAATAAATGTGTAATTTACTCCTTTTTTTTTTTTGTTAAATGGTTTTTGTATTTATTCTAATATCAAGAAATGGATTAGAGTAGACTTCACCCAAAAGTTGTATAAGTGTTTAAAATAAGTTAATACATTAAAAGTGTATTTTTTTTTATTTTATAAGTAAATTTAAAAATTTAATTTAAACTATTCTAATTAATTTCAACAGGCCATTGTGCTTCTATTGTAGTTAACTAAGCCATTGTTGCATACTTTTTTATTCATCATAGCTTTTGATTTTAATTAAAATAATAATATTATTTTACATGAAAATTCAGTTCATTAAAATCATCAAGAAATAAACTCAAAAGTAACAATGGTTTCTAAAAACATGGAGCATTTCTCTATCTAAATCTATTCCTCCACAAGCCAAATATTTCTCTTTTTGCTCCTTTCATAATCATCCCAATGCTTGGTAAATCCTCCTCACTAATTTGTCAGCTTTTAACAACTCAATCCTTCATAAACCCAACTCCGTAATAAAAGTCAGAGCCCAACAAGCTGCTATTGCTTCAAATTGAGCTGAGCTATTAAATTAAACGTTATTAACGATACACTGGTAAAGATAAATAGAGGAAATAAAGGCAAAAAAAAAAAAAAAAAGCTAATTCATTAGATTATTATTCAGAAAACCATGTTCTCTACAACAATAAATTAGTACTTTTAAATAGATTCATAAAAATGTTTTTTTAATAGATTTGAGAATAAATCCAAAAGAGGTTGCAGCCGCCTTGTAACATGGCAATGGTCCAGCTGTGAGAATATATAGCTTATTCACAATTCTTGCTAATATTCACCATGTTTTCTGGCCTTTTGTTCATCAAAGAAAATGCATCATTGTAAGAGACAACACAATTTCTCTCGTAAATCTTGGAATAACTTGAACAGGAGAGGCTTTGTAAAAATGTATGCTACTTGGTGCTTGGCAGGAACATATCCGACATGTAGTTGATTGTTGAACACCTTTTCACATACAAATGAAGATCCAAATCAACATGCTTGATTTTTTTTTTTTTGAATAAAGAACAAGATTAGCAGCCACGACAACTGTGCTTGAGTTGTCACACTAGATCTTGAGTGGTTCAGCCAAAGTGATGCAGAAGTTCGATAGCAAAGACTGTATCCAGACGATATCAGATGATGTGTAACACCTCTAACCTATCTCCGTCGCCATAGTAGGGTTATAGAGTATTGTTGTACAATTCCAAACAAGCAATATTAAATAACATAAAATTTTGCACTTTATTTATCGACATTCATATATCATTTATATTGCAAAAAAACATACATTTATGAGCCTTAAATTAAGCCTACGAGGCCTTAAAAATAGTTTAGAAATAATCAGGGACCAATTCAAAACAAACTAGAAAGTTTAGGAAAAATCTAAAAATTTTCACAACAGGGGTAACACGACCGTGTGTCCAGGCCGTGTGGCTATCCCACACTCTCGTGCACGACCTCATATGCCAGTACATGGCCTCACACGCCTGTGTGCGTGGGCTGTGTAACTCACTAACTCAGGTCACACGATCGTGTCTCAGGCCGTGGGCCCTCCTATGTGAACCCTGCACCTAACACGCTTGGGGCACACGCTCGTGTGGTTTTGCCCATGTGTGACATATGACTGTGTGGTAGCCCGTGCCCCGGGCCGTGTATGCCCGAAAATGTCCCAAAACATGTCATTTACACCCAAATGCTTAGGTACCTAAACCAACTTACTAACACATGATCACAAGCCCTTAAAACACATTCATGAACATTCAAAACATGCCAAATCAATCAACCAAAGATCTAACTAATAAGTCATCAAGGACACCATAACTCTATCATTTAACATTTCATTACCTTAGTTAGACTTCCAAGCTATGAATACTTAATCTCATCTAGCATACATTAAGATAACTAAGCTTCCAATTGACTCACATTAACTAAGCTTCCAATTGACTCACATTGTAATGCCCCAATTAATTTATTTCTACTTCTGTAAAATTTGACACAAAATGTGTATCTGCTTCAGTGGTTAGTGCTTTGGGTGTGTGTGGGAGGCCTTGGGTTCAAGTCTCATCTTTGCCAAATTTTGTTATTTTTGGATCCAAGCCTTATCATTGTTCGGTGGACTTATATAAAATTTTCTGTAAATCAATATCAGAATGAGCTTGTTGGTTCAAGTGGTATGACTGTTGGTGTGTTAGAGGTCCTGTGTTCAAATCCCTTCGCGAGTGTGGGTATTATTTTTGCTTAGTTAGCTGATAGAGTCTTGATGGAGTTGGATTCTGAGAAGTTAGATGTTAGTGGGTTAGTGGGGAGTAAAATAAGGGGATTTGTGATATTACCTTATTTTGTTTTTGTTTGTTTGTTTGTTTTAAAAAAAAAAGGTTTTTCTTTCTCTTCCAAAGAATTTTAACGTCTCCACTCTCCCTTTTCTGTTTCTTTGCAAATTTTTCTCCGTCCTCATCTATACTTCGATTCTGTCACTTTTTTTTTTGTGCTAGTCGTCTTGTTTCGACATTCTAGTGATCCTTGTGCATTTCTAGTAAGTGTGGTAAGTGTGGCTTTGGCTTTGTTAGGGAATCTGTTAGTTGATTGGTTTCGTTTTGTGACTTAGGAGAAGTTCAAGGGGCTGGAGGCTGCTAATCAACACTCTTGTTATATGAAATCTTTGCTACTCGTTTGAAAGTAAGGATTTTGATGGATGTAAGAGTTGCCTATTTCATTGTAGGTCAATTTTAATTTGGTTTAAAACGTCTAATTATGTGTTTTTGTTTGTCAATATTAGGTACTGTTCGCTTTAGGAGTGCTTTTTTTTCAAAATCGTACTATGTGTGTTCCCAAAACGTGGAAAATTGAGTTTCAGCAAAAGCCAAAAAACTGTATTGTTGACGCCACATAGGTGTGTGGTCGCTCGTGTGGATGACTGTGCGCGAGACACGGCCGTGTGATCGACGAAGGCTTGGCCGTGCGCAAGACACGACCATGTGGTGGTCTGAGTGTGGCCGTGTGGGCCACACAGGGGTGTGGGCTCACACGGGCATGTCACATGGGCGTGTAGATTTTTGGGCCAGGCCGTGTGGGCTCACACGGGCACGTAGGCCCATAAATCTAAAAATTTCCCCAGGGTTGCATAGGCCACTCTGATCAACTATTGGCTTACTGTAGGGTCGGTAAGGCCTAACTAAACACTAATTTGAATTCTATAATATTCTGATAGACTGATCTGAGTAGGATACTAAATGTATGCCTGACTATACTAATGTATGTATATCCATTATTTGTATACAACATGTTGAGCACGTTTAATTTGTTATATCTGTATCTGAATATCTAAATCTATTATTGGGGTGGGATTTGTATATGAGGAGGAAGTATCCTGTTCGGTGTTAATCACCTTTATTCTGGCAGCTTGGCTACATATTATCTATTATGTGTCTTAATGGCACAACGTGGTATGTAGGGATGGGTGGGTGTTTTGAACCCCACATGGTGTGATGGGATAGACGAGGTTGGTATGTAGAAGATGGGGGATGGATTCTGCATATCTGAAACTGAATCTGTTATCTGAATCTATATCTGTATCTGACTGTGCATATAGTTTTGTATGTTTGCATGCTTAATGCTGTTGGGTTACACACTGAGTTTTCATAAACTCACATCTGTGTCTGTTTTGTCAGGTAATCCACAAACTTAGGCGGATTGGTGCGGCAAAGGCTTTACGATGAACACTTGACCGTAAATTGATTTAACGTAGTAATTTATGGTTTTATTTGTGTTTTGGTATTATTTTCAGAATGTGTAATATTTGGGACTCTCTGGACTTTTGGTTTTAAACTGTTGTTTTTTCAAGTTGTTTGGTAGTTTGTTTGCTTTGATAAAGTGTTTTATGCAAACAACGGTTTTACGCAAACAAAGGATTTTCTGAAAATGCAAACTAAATTTCTGAAATAGAATGGTTTTTAAAAACTTCCGCTGTAAAAACCCGTTTAAAGGCAAAATAATTAACTAAATAATGTTTTGACATTGGGTATAAGCAACTAAGAGTTGAAAAGACACGTAAATGTTTTTATCGTATTGAATTTATTTTCAAACTCATTCTTTGTGACACCTATGGATTCGGCCATAACGTCTAGGCCGGGTTTAGGGTGTTACACACACAACTACATCCATTTGTGTCTACATTGGAATCATGCATACATATATATCAAGAAGCTGTAAAACACATCAAGACCAAAAGCATAACAAGTTATTCAACATAAGCAATTATGCATCTTTATAATCAAACTTAAATCCTTTTATTAGATGCCAAATAAGCCAAAATGTATTCAAAATCTACCAAGAGAGCCCTTGGATAGTGTAATTTCTTCAAGTTGATCTGATCTCCTGATTTCCACAAAATAATAATCTACAAAGAAAAAGACAAGAACACAAGTAAGCTTTCATAAAGGTTAATTATTTTGTATGATAAAATGATAAAGCTTACCGAATTAAACAAAACAATTCTAAGTACAAGTTCAATAATCAAAACTTCCTATCAAACACAATTAGAATAGGTGAGTCGATGCTTAAATAAAATATAGATCAACTTTCTACATTTTAATAACATTTGAGCATCACTAAAACATTGTCGATGAACTTTATATGGATATGAGTACATGGTGAACCATCTTAGAACACGCCAAATGCTCATATGAGATAATCCAACCGATAACACACCTTGACACTAAGTACCTAGCCCGTAGGCTAACATCTGCCCTCAATAACACACCAGAAAACACTGTAATATAACACGATAGTTCGCAACAAATGTAGGACCTCAGTATATTCAGTACACAAGAAATATACATGAATCATCATCACAACTCACAAATCTCATACCGCACGGAAAAAACCTGTTGGCATGCCAATCGTACTCTATCCTACGTTCATCCGGCTTAAGATATTTCATCAGTATTCGGTTACAAGCATTAATACATTATTCAACACTCAACAATTAAATTCATATGAAATATATTTAAATTGTATTAAAATTAAACCAAACGAACTTAGCAGACTAAACTGTAGAAATAACGAAAGCACAAGGACTATTCCGTAACTTTTTCTTTTCCTTGATTTTCAACTCGTTCTTGATCTAAAATAATAACTTCATTCAATTATCTAATTCCAACAGCAAAAATTAACTTATTTATGCTATTAAGTCCTTTTAAAAATTTTTACAAAATTACCCCTAATATTTTACTTTTATGCAATTTAGTCCCTAAGTCCAAAACACGCAAATTAACCATTTTCAATAAAACCTAATCTTAGCCGAACAGTATAGGACTTCACTGCAATCTATATTTGTAGTTATTTCACATTAAGTACATGCAATCTTACAACTTTCACATTTAAGTCCCTAAATATCAAAATTACAAAAAACTACTTTACAAAATAGTCCTATCTAACAACCAAGTTCAATAATTTACTATAAAACTTATATTGAATAAATGTGTAATTTACTTTCTTTTCTTTTTTTGTTGAATGGTTTTTGTATTTATTTTAATATCAAGAAATGGATTAGAGCAGACTTCACCCAAAACTTATATAAGTAGTGTTTAAAATAAGTTAATATATTAAAAGTGTATTTTTTATTTTAAAAGTAATTTTAAAAATTTAATTTAAACTATTCTAATTAATTTCAACAGGCCATTGTACTTATATTGTAGTTAAATAAGCCATTGTTGCATACTTTTTTACTCATCATAGCTTTTGATTTTTATTAAAATAATATTATTATTTTACATGGAAATTCAGTTCATTAAAATCATCAAGAAATATACTCAAAAGTAACAATGATTTCTAAAAACATGGAGCATTTCTCTATCTAAGTCTATTCCTCCACAAGCCAAACATTTCTCTTTTTGCTCCTTTCATAATCATCCCAATGCTTGGTAAATCCTCATCACTAATTTTTCAGCTTTTAAGGACTCAATCCTTCATAAACCCAACTTCGTAATAAAGGTTAGAGCCCAACAAGCTGCTATTGCTTCAAATTGAGCTAAACTATTAAATTAAAGGTTATTGACGGTACACTGGTAAAGATAAATAGAGGAAATAAAGGCCAAAAAAAAAAAAGAAGAAGAAGCTGATTCATTAGATTATTATTCAGAAAACCATGTTCTTTACAACAATAAATTAGTGCTTTTAAATAGATTCATAATAATGTCTTTGTTTTAATAGATTTGAGAATAAATCCAAAAGAGGTTACAACCGCCTTGTCACATGACAATGGTCCACCTGTGAGAATATATAGCTTATTCACAATTCTTGCTAATATTCACCATGTTTTTTGGCCTTTTGTTCATCAAAGAAAATGCATCATTGTAAGAGGCAACACAATTTGTCTCGTAAATCTTGGAATGACTTGAACAGGAAAGGCTTTGTAAAAATATATGCTACTTGGTGCTTGGCAGGATCATATCCGACATGTAGTTGATTGTTGAACACCTTTTCACATAAAAATGAAGATCCAAATCAACATGCTTGGTTTTTTTTTTATGAAGAACAAGATTAGCAGCAACGACAACTGTGCTTGAGTTGTCACACTAGATCTTGGGTGGTTCAGCCAATTGATGCGAAAGTTTGATAGCAAGGACTGTAACCAGACGATATTAGATGATGTGTAACACCTCTAACCCGTCTCTGTCGCCAGAGTAGGGTTACAAAGTATTGTTGTACAATTTTAAACAAGTAATATTAAATAACATAAAAATTTGCACTTTATTTATCGACATTCATATATCATTTATATTGCAATAAAACATACACTTATGTGCCTTAAATCAAGCCTACGAGGCCTTAAAAATAGTTTAGAAACAATCAGAGACCAATTAAAAAAAAATCAGAAAGTTAAGGAAAAATCTAAAAATTTTCACAACAAGGGTCACACGACCATTTGTCCAGGCCGTGTGACTAAGCCCCAATCGTGCGGCTCAAGGCATGGCCATATGCCTATCCCACACTCTCGTGCACGACCTTACATGCCTGTACATAGCCTCACACGCCTGTGTGCATGGGCTGTGTAACTCACTAACTTAGGTCACATGACCGTGTCTCAGGCCGTGGGCCCTCCTATATGAACCTTGCACCTAACACGTTAGAGACACACAGTCATGTGGTTTTTCGCATGTGTGACACACGACTGTGTGGTAGCCCGTGCCCCGGCCGTATATGCCCAAAAATGACCCAAAACATTCCATTTACACTCCAAATGCTTAGGTACCTAATCCAACTTACTAACACATGATTACAAGGCCTTAAAACACATTCATGAACATCCAAAACATGCCAAATCAATCAACCAAAAATCTAACTAATAAGTCATCAAGGACACCACAACTCAATCATTCAACATTTCATTACCTTAGTTAGACTTCCAAGCTATGAACATTTAATCTCATCTAGCATACAATAAGATAACTAAGCTTCTAATTAACTCACACTATAACGCCTCAATTAATTTATTTATGCTTCTGTAAAATTTGACATAAAATGTGTATCTACTTCAGTGGTTAGTGCTCTAGGTGTGTGTGGGAGGCATTGGGTTCAAGTCCCATTTTTGCCAAATTGTTTTATTTTTGGATCCAAGCCTTATCATTCTTCAGTGGGCTTATATAAATTTTCTGTAAATCCATATCAGAATGAGCCTATTGGTTCAAGCGGTATGGGTGTTGGTGTGTTGGAGGTCCTGTGTTCGAATCCCTACGTGAGCGTGGGTATTATTTTTGCTCGATTAGCTGATAGAGTCTTGATGGAGTTGGATTCTGAGAAGTTGGATGTTATGGGTTAGTGGGGAGTAAAATAAGGGATTTGTGATATTATCTTGTTTTGTTTTTGTTTTAAAAAAAAGAATTTTCTCTCTCTTCCAAAGAATTCTAAGGTCTCCACTTTCCCTTTTTGATTTCTCTGTAAATTTTTCTCTTTCCTCATCCATACTTCGATTTTGTCACTTTCGTTTTTGTGCTAGTCGTCTTGTTTTGACATTCTGGTGATCCTTGTGGGTTTCTAGTAAGTTTGGTAAGTGTGGCTTTGGCTTTGTTAGGGAACCTGTTAGTTGATTGGTTTCATTTTGTGACTTTGGAGAAGTTCAAGGAGCTAGAGGCTGCTAATTGACACTCTTGTTGTATGAAATCTTTGTTACTCGTTTGAAAGTAAGGATTCTGATGGATTTAAGAGTTGCCCATTTCGTTGTAAGCCAGTTTTAGTTTGGTTTAAAATGTCTAATTATGTGTTTTTATTGGTCAACATTAGGTATTGTTCGCTTCAGGAGTGATTTTTTTGTCCAAATCGAACCAAGTGTGTTCCCAAAACGCGAAAAATTGAGTTTTGGCGAAAGCCAAATGAGAAACCATAAATGTAACATATTTTAATTCCATGCATGGCATATTTTTGGATGATTTATGATGAGAATTAGTGAATTTGATGCTCATAATACCTTAAATTCATGTTTTGAAACACCCCTAACCCGGCCCACGAGCCTTGACCGGATCTGGTATGTTCCTCGATGTAAACTGATTCAAAATTCTTTTGTTACTTTGGAAAATCTGTGTGTTTTGAAAGAAAGATTGTTTTGGGTTGGGCTCGAGTTGAGAACAAGTTTATCTTTTATTGAAAACCCCCCCTTTTTTTAGGTGACAAAACACTTAGAGTTTATTTTAAAATAAATTTACTTAATCTCTAATTGATAAAAAAAAATTCGTAACATAATAAATAAAAGTAAAAATAAAGTAGTTCAACTATGGCCTTATTACATCAAAATAAATCCCAAAATTAAATTCCAAGTACTTAAAATAAAAAGTCCAGATAAAATGAATTCCTTGCTGAACATGGCCATCCCTAAGCTTCCGCCGACCCGGTCCATCACTGATCATCACCTGAAAAATGCTCCCACAACGGGGTGAGTCAACAGACTCAATGTGTAACCACAATACTAAGTCCTAATAGAGTCAAGCATATCAAATCATACATGTATGCATATAGCATTTAAATAATATGATGCAAACCCGAACCCAAACCTAGATAGCCATCCGCTACACGTCACTCGTACCAACCTGCACACTGTGGGGACTACTAAGTCAACCCTCCATCCGCTACACACCATCGAAGGCAGTCGCTGCAGTCGACGTGCTCATCGCCCTTATAAAATTTTGTGGCATAGCCACCAGGTAATTATTTTGTGTCATGTGACACCACATTCAGATAATGTGACCGAAGTCACCACATTCATATATCGTGACAATAGTCACCACATTCACTTCCCCTTTCATAATCACCCAAATGCCCATGTCACACAGATCATGCATTATCATGCCATGTTCTCTATTCACATTCTTATAGGTTCGCGTATGTGCCATAATCAATCATGTTATAATCCTACTAGGAGTGGGAAAACATACCTAAGTACTTTGTACCATAGCATGGTACCTTTGGCCACATTCACATTATTATAACCATACATATATTAAATAGATGCCATAAATCTATTAAGAAATAGTGTGGGGTACACACCTGATTTATTTAATAAGTTCACTGAAATCCGATCTATCGCTTTAGTTCTTTAACTCCTATATTCGGCCATTTCTAATATGTTAGCAACAAACCATTCGGCTATAATACCAAATCCCGAAGGATTAATGTAATCAAATTCTTACCTTGTTGCCGATTTGCTTGCTAATCAATCCCGAAACGTTGTACTCCCTCTTCCTCGTAATCGGCTTACGATTCTAAATTCCCGAAAACTTATTTCTTGTCTTGAAGATGTCGAAAATACCAAAATAAATTCTTCTTTCATTCACATTCCAAAAGTTCCTTACAAATGGAAAACATCACATATTTATAGGCCAAGGATAGGTAGCCAAATGTTTCAAACAAATTAAAATTAAAGGAAATTAAAAATTATTCAAGTCGTGACCGTCCTATGCTAGGTGCCAAATGCTTCAGGTTGTTGTGCCGTTTTGCTCCACTAGGATCATCATGTTGATTAATCAAATGCTTGTGCCCTTTATGCACTACACACCCAATTGCTTGATTTTATTCTCCACCATAGCCGTCCATCATGTTCATAAGAAGACAAGGCCTATGTTTATTTTATTCAACAAACATGCCATCCAAGCTTCCACTTTGTTTATCCTCCCATTTGTTTAATCACCAGTAATTGTTCATGCCGTCAATGCCTTATACAACTAAGCCTATTTTAATAAAAAAAAACAATCATGCTCTATTTAAATTGCCATTGCCGTCCAAGTGCTCACCCATGCCTTGGTGGCCTTCATTTATTTATTCTTTTGTGCCGTCCAACATTAAGCCATCTCCAATTGATTTCTTTTTTTTTTGTTTATTTAATTCATGCACATCCTTCATAGCCGTCCATATGCTTCAAGTTGCTCCCCAATATTTAATCAATTCCATCATCTTAAATTAATGGAGTATGCCGTCCCCATTCTTTCAATACTAGTGCCGTCCCTTGCCTTTAAGCACAATAAACAATGAAAACTCCTATCATGGTTTGCATTCTAATTTTATTCCAAGCACCACACCAATATTCTCCCTCCTTATTATCTTTCCATGCATCAGAACGTGGAGCATTCTACAAACATATAACCCAAAATATTAGTGAATTTTCAGATGAGCATAGTTAGCACACACTTTAATCACTTTATTTGAAACACTAACAACACACACAAGCATGCTATTTCATATAATTTAGTACCAATGCATAAGCTATAATCCAAGATGTCACATGTTTATATACTTAGAAGAGCATTTGGGAGCAAAAGGAACGAAAAAGGGGCCAAAATCAGAGTTTTCAGGATCCACACGGGCTAGCCACACGCCCATGTGCCAGCCCGTGTTGATTTCGCACCCTGCTTCCCTGTTTCACAGAAAAACCCAATTTTTAGGGTTTCTGAGTATTCAAAAGTCTATAAATACATACTAGAAGAAGACCTAAGGGGCATGTAGAGTAGAACGAAGAAATTACTCGAAGGAAGCCGTAGGAATCATCTCGGAAGCAGATTCACTCCAAGATTAAAGATCTCCATCAAGTTCTTTAGAAGTTTTTGAGTTCTTTATGCCTTGTTGTTTTCATTATTCTAAGATTTTTTCCTCTTACGTTATGAACACTACAACAAAACAGTCCTATAGCGACAATTACAGGGCGACACTTTTGTAGTGTTGGGATAGACTGGCCAACATACACTTTAGACAACTCTTTTATAAGGGTTGGGATATGCAAGCCTAAGGCAACACTTAAATAAGAGTTGGCTTTATTTAGTCTTAAGAGACACATTTGGGGCGACACTTTCCTAAGTGTTGGTATAGACTTCCAACATACGCTTTGGCCAACTCTTTGTATAAGGGTTGTGATATGTATGTCTAAGGCAACGCTTGAATAAGAGTTGGCTTTTGTATAGTCCTAAGACGATAATTTTGTGGCAACACTTTCCTAAGTGTTGGGATAGACTTGCCAACATACGCTTTGGCCAACTCTTTTTATAAGGGTTGGGATATGTCTGCCTAAGGCGACGCCTGAATAAGAGTTGGCTTTTGTGTAGTCATAAGACGCCAATTTTGGGGCGACACTTTCCTAAGTGTTGGGAGAGACTACGCTTTGGCTAACTCTTTGCATAAGGGTTGGGATATGTATACATAAGGCAACGCTTGAATAAGAGTCGGCTTTTGTGTAGTCCTAAGATGACACTTTTGTGGCGACACTTTCCTAAGTGTTGGGATAGACTATGCTTTGGCCAACTCTTTATATAAGGGTTGGGATATGTATGCCTAAGGCAACGCTTGAATATGAGTTGGCTTTTGCCTAGTCCTAAGATGATAGTTTTGGGGCGACACTTTCCTAAGTGTTGGGATAGACTTGTCAACATACGCTCTGGCTAACTCTTTGTATAAAGGTGAAACGTCCTAAATTTCCTTAATTCTGGCTTTTTTTGAATGCATAGCACCAAAAAATTGGATTTAAAATATGAATATTCTTAAAATTTTACATCATCAGTTTGTTAATAATTATATATATTCAAATTAAAAATAACTTAATAGGTTCGAGTGTGAATAAGGTTTTTAATAAAAATGTCACAAAAATTAAATTTAGTTTAGGTTTAAGGTTTAGAGTGTAGGGTTTAATGTTTAGGAATTATATTTTAGGGTTTAAGGTTTATGAGTTTAGGGTTTATCATTTTAGGAGCATGTGATTATGTATTTAAGGTTTAGAGTTTAAGGTTTAGGGGTTAGTGATTATATTTTAGGGTTTAAGGTTTAAAGTTTAGGGTGTAAGGTTTAAGGGTTATTGTAACATCCTCAAAAGGGCCTATGCATTTTCAGTTTAATTGTAAGAAATAACAAGTCTTAAGCATAATGAATAAATTTTTGATATTTTTGGATACTCAGAAATGTACGAAAATGAATGGAAATGAACATTTTTGGCAACCTGGAAATGCATTAGGACATGAACATTTTAGGAAACCTAGAAATGTAAGGAAATGGTTCAAAAATGGAAAGTACACATTTTTGGAAACACAACATTTTGGAAACTGAACATTTTGGAAACCTGAACATTTTGGAAATGAACATTTTGGAAACTGAACATTTTAGGCCCGAACATTTTAGGAAACTGAACATTTTGGAAACTTGGAATGTAAGAAAAATGGCAAGTTCTGAGCCGATCGAAAATTTTAGGAAACTTAGAAATGACCAGAAATGATGAGTTTTAAAGTTTAAAATAGGAAGTAA
Organism: Gossypium bickii; assembly: GCA_025503065.1. Taxonomy (NCBI): domain Eukaryota; kingdom Viridiplantae; phylum Streptophyta; class Magnoliopsida; order Malvales; family Malvaceae; genus Gossypium; species Gossypium bickii. The sequence goes on along the minus strand of CP106721.1, from coordinate 57,807,681 downwards.
AGGCAAGAGGGCCTTAAAAGAAAAAGTTGGTAGAATTTGACACACAAACAGGCTTGGAAAAGTGTGGCTGAAGATGTCACTTAGGGCCTATGGAAATGGCACCTTATATGGGAGGACTTGGCCTGAGTTTGAGTCACTTGGGAAGCAAATAAAATAAGTTTTATTTTTGCTTCTAGAGACACCAAGGTGGACGGCACAAGCATTCTAGAATGGGGTGTTTTATTTCCATTAATATTGCTTAATTAAGTGATAAATAAAAGCTTTTTAATTTGGATTATTTGGAAGAGATAATAAGGATTTTTCTCTAGTTTATTTTAAATAAAATAGATGATGGAAGAGTGGTGGCCAAGTCTAGGACTCTTGGCTTGTTAAATTCGGCTAAAGAGGGAGAGTTTAAGGATTTTCTCTCATCTTTTCAAGTGTGTGAAATTTTCATAGTTTCTCCCCTCTCTGTAGAAATTTCTTTAAGCAAAATCCATCTTCTTCTTCTTCTATTTTCTTCTCCGATTCTTCTGTCAAAGCCGAATCCTTGTTGATTCTAAGTAAAGGAGCAATCAACCACAACATCAAAAGGGTTTCCCCCATTATTGAATAGAAGGATCAAGGATCTAAGGTAAGAGGAATGAATATTTGGTTAAAGGTTATGATTCATATTTTCAAAGTTAGATTTAATCTAACACAAAGTTATAGGGATTTTGACAAGCATATAAAGGAATCCTCTTCAGATTTGGAATTTGTAAGGTAAGTGATATTCGGCCAAGGCTTGTTTTTTTTTTAATATTTAGGATTATTTCCCATTATTTCAAAAGCCGAAAACTAACATGGTTACATGACTAGTGTTAGCCGATTTCAAGGAAAAAGAATACTAGCAAATTTTTGGGACTTGATCATCTAATTCGGCAACAAGGTAAGTAATACAAATCCTACTAGGATTTGGTTTTCAAACCAAATAAGGTTATTAATATATTTTAATGATTGGCCGAATATAGGAGTGAAAGATCTAGATCGGTAGATCGTTCTTCAGGATTCAAGGAACTTATTAAGCGAATCAGGTGTGTACTCACACTAACTTTCAATATGTTATGGCAATAATTATTTTAATATGTGAATGCGCATAAGAATGAGAATGTGGTTATGTACCACAAATGTGGCAAAAGTACCCAGATACGTTTCCTACTTTTGATAGGATTATGAATGTGATATATTTTGAATAAGTAACATGAATAAGAAATAAGTTATGCATGATATAAAATAATTGGGGCATTTGGGATATATGTGAAAGGAGAAAGTGAAGGTGATGACTACGGTCTCACCAACGAATTATGGTGACTACGGTCACATTATTGAATATGGTAACCGGTTACATTATTCGAATATAGTGTCTAAAGACACAACGTAAGTGGGCGATGAGCACGTCGAGTGCAAATGATCGCGCCGATGGTGTGTAGCGGATGGAGGGTCGACTTAGTAGTCCCCACGGTGTACAGGTTGGTACGGATGGTGTCTAGCGGATGGACAAATAGGTTTGGGTTTGGGTTGCATCATCCTTTATTTTTATATGAACATGAAATTGATATGACTTGTATGCCTGATTTGTTGAAAATTAGTACTGTGTACACATTGAGTCTGTGGACTCACCTGTTGGGGAATTATTTTTTGGTGATGAGCAAGTAATGGACCGGCCTGGCGGGGAGCTAAAGATGGCCATGCATCACATGAAGAAATTATCTAGAATATGGACTTTATTAAATTTTAGTACCTTAAATTTTATATTTGGGTTTATTTGATGTAATAAGGCCATAAGGCCCAGTTGGATTTTCTTTATTTCTGCTTATTTTTATTTGATTATGTTACAATTTAATTTTGATTAAAGTTAAGTGAAACAGAAATTTATTTCTTTTGAATTAATAAACCCTAAAATATATTTTGTCACCATACTTACATGGATTTTCTAAATTCACTAAATGGGTTCCAATCTAAGCCCAACCCAAAACAACATTTTTTCTAAAATTTACAAGTTTTCTCTAAGTAACAAAGAATTTGAAAACCAATTTACTTAAGGAACATACCAGATCTGGTTCAGGCTCATGGGCCGGGTGTGGGGTGTTTCAGTTATATTTTAAGGTTTAGAATTATGAGTTTAGGGTTTATCATTTTAGGATTCTGTGATTATGGATTTAGGGTTTAGAGTTTAAAGTTTAGGGGCTAGGGATTATATTTTAAGATTTAGGGTTTAGAGTTTGGGGTTTAAGGTTTAAGTGTTATATTTTAGGGTTTAAGGTTTATGAGTTTAGGGTTTATCATTCTAGGATTTTGTGATTATGGATTTAGGGTTTAGAGTTCAAGATGGAAGCATCAGGCTTATGTTTTTAGAATATGCTCTGATATTTTAATATCGGTGGGACATCACAGCGTTTCAAGGGGCTAAGAAATTAAATATTTAAGTTTATATTAAGAGAAAATGCAATTTGAATTGGCAAAGATCATTAGGAAAGAACAAAGCTGAAAGAGGAAGTTACAGTGTAGTGGAAGTGAAAAGTGAAGCATGTGAATTAGTCGCTGGAGTTAAGCTTTCAATTAGGGAAGGATGCTAACTTCCACTTATCTCTTCTAAAGTAGTGAAAAACACTAATCGATTTGAGTTGGAATTTTTATTTTTTAAGAACATCTTAAAGATTTTTAATTTTAACATTTACTCATGAAATATTTAGTGTGTAAATTTTCATCAAAAGATTAATTTATTTTTTATTCTTTTAAATATATTTTAACTTAATGTAATCTTTGTCAAAACCACACCTAATATCAATTTTAACTTTAAAAGTTACAAAATAGTTATTAAATTTTTCAAAAATTTCATTCAAGTCGTGATTGCTAAAATCACTACTGATCTTTTTATTTGCACTATTTGCACCAATTGAAAGCTCTCATATTGCTCTCCTCTTCTACGATTCTTGTTTTTTCATGAAGCTTTTTGAACACGATAATCTACAAACAAAAATCATGATGACTTTCTTTTTTATCTTTAAATTAACTTGAATATTTGATAAATATTACTATATCGTACCGATTATTAAATCACAACTTGAAACTTGATAGCTGGATCTTTAAATATATAACAACGTAATAACTTGAATAAAAATTTATTATTAATTAAATGATTTAATTTCAAATAATTTAATGACCGCTTTTTGAAATTTGATGTTCAAAATGATAAGATGTTAACTTTATGTAGTTCACCCTTAATTTAGTGGACAATTAAGTGAATTGCTTTTCTAATGTTGATTTCTAAATTAAATTCACTATTGGGCTACTGGTTTTAGTCATTTCAGTCCAAGGAAAAGTTATCCCATTAGAGATTTGAATTATGGACTTTGAAACAAATCTAAATCCGAAAATCAGATTAAACAACCCACCCCTAAAACGCAAGCGTTTCGGAGTTGATTGTACTCTCCGATCCATCCTCACCATATCTCGATTTCCCAAGGTAAGGTGAAGTCAGGAAGCTTTCTCTTTGTTTTCTTCTATGCTTCTAGGTTCAAAAATTCGAAGAAAAGGGGATTATTTTATTGAAAATTTGGATTTTAGTTTCAAAATGCGTTCGACTTTTTTGGGATTTTTGCTGTTTTGTCATTTCTATTGTCGTAACCATTTTTTTGGAAAAACGGGATTCGACTTTGGGTTTTGAAATGAAAATACAACAGGAGTCGCCACCGACCTTATTAGGTGTGGTCGGGTCACCTTTGTTTTAATAAACATTTTGATTTACTAAAACAATTTTTTTTTGGTCTACGAATTTTGAGAAAACGGGCTCGGGAGTCGGTTACGTGCGAGGAAGGGTTAGCACCCTCGTCACGCCCAAAATTGGTACCAAACTGATTAATCAATATCTCAATGTTGAAGATTTGAAAAGATTTTTAAATTCGGATCTTTAAAAAATGATTGAATAGTTGAGGCCGAAATTTGAAATTTCTTTATTCCGAGAGGATACAAACATCACATCCAGCACGTTAGGACACGATATTCGAAGCCTTCGTAATCAAAGTTATCTCGAAGTTTGTGAAATTTATTAAAAGGATGTTTAGTATTTTAGTCAAACGGAAAATCGCAACCCAGCACGTTAGGGCACTATTCTCCGAATTTCTAAATGCGAAACATTGCCTTATTTTAAAACCTTTAGATGTAGTGCAGTAACTTACAGAATGTACGGTGTCACATTATACTAAGCAAATAGGCATAGGGGTTTGAGTCAAAATTAGAGATTTCCTTGTTACGAAAAGATATAAACATCACATCCAGCACGTTAGGACACGATATTCTAATCTCTCGTAATCAAAGTCGTCCCATGATTTACAAAGTTTCGTTAAAAGGATGTTTGGTTATTTAGTTAAACGGAAAATCGCAACCCAGCACGTTAGGGCACTATTTTCCGAATTTCTAAATACAAAACATTGCCTTATTTTAAAAAAAATTTAAAGGAAATATGATAATTTTCAAAATGTATTTTGTTTAATAATATAGCACAAAGCTAAGAAAACAAATACGGACGTAAACACAGTAAATATAAAAATACTACTACTACTAACGATAACAATGACAATAATAATAATAAATAAACTAATAATATTAATAATAGTAAGAAAAGTAGAAAAAAACATAAAATGATAACACATACGATCATAATAATAGATGATAGTAATAGCAAACAACAAAAAAAATAGTGAAAATAATGAAAATAAGAAATAATAATAATAATAGGTAATAAATAATAATAAAATGATAACAGTAATAAATAACATACGAATAATGATATAGTAATAATAATATAATAATAATAGTAATATAGCAAAAATGATAGAGAATAAAAAATAATATTAGAACAATGACTATGAAAATATAAATAATACTAATACTAATATATAATGTATAAATAATAATGTAGAATAAAACAAAAGATAAAATGATAATAGTAATAGTCATTAATAAATAATGTAATACATATGCAAAAGAATAAGCAAATATATATTTTAATATAATAGTAATAGTAGAGATATAGTAATAATAATATACATATAAATAAGTAAGATAATAGTAAAATAATCAAAGTAATCAAAAAGGGGCCAAATCGAGTTTAAAACGGAAGTTCGGGGCTTAATTTGAAATAAAAAGAAAGAAAAGGGACCCTATTGTAGTACGCGAAAAAAAAAAAGAGGGACCAGAAGAGCAAAATCCCCCCACTTGAAACGCGCAGCATAAGGGGGGGTCAAAATAAATATTTGTAAATTAACGGGCCAAATTAAAATAAAATAAAACTTGATTGCAAGAGTATAAAAAAGCGGAGGGACTGCGCGCATAAATTTCCCATTTGTAGAAAACACGCGGATCCTGATGCGGGTCGGGTCAACACGCGGATCCTGTGGCCAAACGACGTCGTTTTGGGCGTTAAGGCTAGCCCCAAAACGACGTCGTTTTGAGGGGGCTATTTAAGGGCAAAAATCAGCAAAAAAATGGCATTTGAGCTGTGTGCTTTTTTTTTTTAAAAATTCTGATTCTTTCTTGTTTCTCTGCAGGGGGAGTCTCCGGCGAGTGGGCCGCCACTTATCCGTCGTCGGCGCCGGCACCAGCCACTGCACACGGTGGCCGAAAAGGTAAAGTTCGCCCCTTTTTTTTTGTTTTTTTACTGTATTTTATTGGGTTATTTATGCATATTCTGTTTTAAAGATAAAAAAGAAAAGCATGCATATGGGTTCGAATAAAAACAAAACAAAAAAAATGATAACCTTTCAGTTGTTTCTGAATATCCGAGTGCTTTTACTACTATTGATAATCGAAAAATGAACGAAGGAGAATCCTGGAATCTGTTTTTGTTTTTTTTTTTATCTTAATGGAAGAAGGAAAAAAAAAAGCCCCTTTTGCAAATGAATACAATTGGCTTTTATAGCCTCTTCCTATTGCTTTCTGTCTTGTCCGTTTAATGTCTTGCAGGTGCAAGTTGCAGAGTGGCGGTGGCAGAGAGCAGGTGGAGCAGGTGGGGGTTGCAGCGCTGGGCAGAGCAAGTGGAGTCAAGACCTATGGCGGCTAGGGTTAGCGTTAGGAAAATTTTGTTAAGGGTTTTGGGCTAATTGGGTCAAAATTGGGTTTAATTTGGGCTTAAGGTTGTAAAATGGTTTAGTATTGGGTTGGTTTTAGGGTTAATGGGTTGATTAATCTGGGCTAGTGCTTCTGTTGGGTTGTTGATTTTATTTAGTTGGGCTTGTTAGCCCGGGCAAAATTGGGCTATGATAGTTGCCCCTCTTTGCTCATTGTCGTATAACGGGAATGGAGCAAAGACTTTCAAGAAAGGCCAATTTTGCCCGGTCTCCCTGAGTCTTGACTTCTTTGGTGCTCCTTTTCTTCAGGTAGCTTCATTCCAGTCTACTGTATCTTGTTGCTTTGATCTGCTTCACTGCAACCTTGTAGTAGATCTCACCAACTGCAACTTCAGAGTTATAGGATTTTTCGCTTTAATCCGCTCCACTGCAAACTCAGGGAAATAAGATTTGATGACTTTGATCTGCTTTCTTCAACTTCAGGAATGTCAGATTTGCTTTCTTCAATCTGATCCCTAAAAACTCAGGGATCAGTAGACTGATGTCTTCGATCTGCTTCCTGCAACTTCAGGAATGTCAAATCTGCTTTTTTCTCAATCTGATCCCTACAAACTCAGGGATCACTAGAATGATGTCTTCGATCTGCTTCCTGCAACTTCAGGAATGTCAAATCTACTTTTTTCTCAATCTAATCCCTACAACTCAGGGATCACCAGACTGATGCCTTCGATCTGCTTCCTGCAACTTCAAGAATGTCAAATCTGCTTTCTTCAATCAGTCCTACAAACTCGGGGATCACGATCGATGTCTTTGATCCGCTTCCGCAACTTCGGGAATGTCGGACCGCTTTCCTCAATCTGATCCCTACAAACTCAGGGATCACCAGACTGATGCCTTCGATCTACTCTCTTCAATCTGATCCCTACAAACTCAGGGATCATCAGACTGATGCCTTCGATCTGCTTCCTGCAACTTCAGGAATGTCAGATCTACTTTCTTCAATCTGATCCCTACAAACTCAGGGATCACTAGACTGATGTCTTCGATCCGCTCTCTTCAATCTGATCCCTACAAACTCAGGGATCATCGATCGATGCCTTCGACCGCTTCCTCGCAACTTCGGGAATGCGGATCGCTTTCTTCAATCTGATCCCTACAAACTCAGTGATCACTAGACTGATGTCTTCGATCTTCCTGCAACTTCAGAAAGTTCAAATCTGCTATCTTCTATCTACTCCACTGCATACTCGTGGAGGCGAGATCGCGCCAACCGCCTTTGTCCTCTTGAGGACGTAACCTGTAGAATGAGTACATGCTTATGCCTAATGATTAGGATGCCATGAGCATGATGAGTCAGAATGTTATGAGTGTGATTTCCTATTTGAGGTATTATCATCTATGTATCTGTCAAGGTTTCGTCTTTGTTTCCCTTACAGTAACTGTTTTCATATGAACGACTTGCCCTTGTGGGAATTTCAAGGCCCATTTTAGGCTTCAGGACGCGGGCCTATATTGACTTCTAGCTGTCTTTGCTAGGATTCTCAACTCCTCCTCGAAGGTTACCCGGCTTGGTTCGTTATGGGTTCGTTCCTTAGCGATTTAGGGTTTTCGAATCTTTCCTTGTCAAAAATTGACCAGTCGTACCACTTTTTGGATGACTAGGTAACATTGTTTATCTCCATTAATGAATTGGGCGAGGAACTTGAAGAAAACGGTTCCCCTTGAGACCCTTCTTCCCTCAATGTCTTTAATCGGGGTACGTAAAAATTCTAAACAATTGTCCTGTTTCGGTTTCTTGCTTTGTCTAGAGATTTCCAAAGTAATATGTAGAACTTTCTTTTGTGAAGTTATCAGTTCATCAATTATTTCAATGCAACATGTTTATGAATGATGGGCAACAAATTAATTTCAAGTAGAGTTTTTTTTTTTTAAATTATCAATGATACGAAGAAATTGATTGGGGACATATCCTTTTTTGCGGAGAAAAAAAATCCAACAATAGTAAAAATGAGCAAGACACAAATCAAACACCCTAGACATCGCAGATTGGGCTTCTATACAAGTTTCATAAAGACTGTTTTAAGCTTTAGCATGTGTTTAAAAGACTCAAAGTTCTTCGTTGATGCCCCTATTATGCACGTGCTTCCTCTTCTATTGATTCTAGCGCTGCAAGATTGCCACGTGTCCATTCAAAGTTCGAGCCGCCCTTTTTGGGTTTTCAACTCAAAAGCCCTTTAGTCTCAAGGCGCCCTTTTGTGGGTTTTCGCCTTGGCCTCTCCATTTTTTTTAAAGTCTCAAAGCGCCCTTTGCGGGTTTTTGCCTTGGCCTCTTCTGTTTCAAGCAAAGTACTTTTTAACCGAATTCGAGTTCACGGGATTGGGCAAGCTTTTCCCGTCTATCTCAGTTAGAATCAGTGCGCCTCCCGAGAAAGCTTTCTTTACCACATACGGCCCTTCCCAGTTTGGCATCCATTTTTCTCTGTAATCCTTTTGTATGAGAAGGATCTTTTTTAGCACGAGGTCCCCCTCATGAAATTCTCTTGGTCGAAATTTCTTGTCATAAGCTCGCATCATCCGTTTTTGGTACATCTGACCATGACGAATGGCCTTCAATCTCTTTTCTTCAATTAAATTCAACTGATCATATCGAGCTTGGATCCATTCGGCCTCATCCAGTTTTATTTCTGACAACACTCGAAGAGAAGGTATTTCCACTTCAATAGGTAGAACCGCTTCCATCCCGTAGACCACTGAGAAAGGTGTTGCCCCAGTAGAGGTTCTGACGGATGTTCGATAAGCATAGAGTACAAACGACAACTTCTCATGCTAGTCTCTATAAGTCTCAGTCATCTTTCCCACTATCTTTTTGATGTTTTTGTTGGCTGCTTCCACTACCCCATTTATTTTTGGACGATACGGTGATGAATTGTGGTGTTTGATGTTGAATTGGCTACAAACCCCTGCTATCGTTCTATTGTTTAAGTTCAGTGCATTATCTGATATGATCCTCTCAGGCATTCCATATCGACAAATGATCTCTTTTTTCAAAAATTGACTAACCGCTGATTTAGTGACGTTAGCATATGAAGCCGCCTCTACCCATTTTGTGAAGTAGTCAATGACTACAAAGATAAACCGATGTCCATTCGAAGCCTTCGGAGATATTGGCCCAATGACATCCATGCCCCACATGGAAAATGGCCATGGAGAAGTCATAACATGTAAAGGTGATGGGGGCACGTGAATCTTGTCTCCATAAATCTGGCATTTATGACATTTCTTGGCATAGTTGATATAGTCTTCCTCCATGGTGGACCAATAATATCCAAACCTCATTATTTGTCTGGCCATTGTGAAACCATTGGCGTGAGTTTCACAGACACCTTCATGGACTTCTTCTAGGATTAACTTAGCTTGGCCAGGCCCACACATCTCAAGTGAGACTTGATCTTTCCTTTTCTTGTATAAGACTTCTTCATCCAGGACGTAATCACAGGCTAGTCTTCTCAGCGTCTTTTTATCGTTCTCAGTCGCTTGACCTGGGTATTCACGATTTTTCACATACCGCAGTATATCGTAGTACCACGGTGGGCCAGTTTTCTCTTCTTCCTTGACATTGTAGCAATGGGCTGGGTCTTGATGAATGCTCATTTGTATTGGCTTCATATCTTCGCTTTCGTTTATTTGGACCATGGAAGCCAGGGTGGCCAGAGCATCAGCCATCTGATTCTCGTCTCTGGACAGGTAATTGAAAGTGATGTCATTGAACTCTCTGATAAATTCTTGGGCCAATCTTTTGTAGATAACCAATTTTGGATCTCTGGTTTCCCAATCTCCTTTGAGTTGATAGATTACCAAAGCAGAATCTCCATAAACTTTCAATGCCCTGATTTTGCGTTCGATAGCGGTGCGGAGACCCATAATGCAAGCTTCGTATTCAGCCATATTATTAGTGCAATCGAAATCCAGTTTGCAAGTGAATGGATAATGGTCTCCTTTTGGGGACATCAGGACTGCCCCAATTCCATTGCCCACAGCATTTGATGCCCCATCGAAATTCAGTTTCCAAGGATGGTCTTCGGAGGCGTCTTCTTCAGTGTCTGCTACGTACATCAAATCTTCATTAGGGAAATCAAAATCTAAGGGCTCATAGTCTTCAAGGGCTCTACTGGCTAGAAAGTTTGCTATCGCGCTCCTTTTTACCGCCTTTTGGTTTACATAAATGATATCAAATTTAGAAAGTAGAATCTGCCATCTGGCCATCCTTCCATTCGAGGCAGTAGATTCCATCATATATTTAAGGGGATCTAGCTTTGAGATGAGCCATGTTGTGTGATACAGCATATATTGCCTCAATCTTCGAACTGTCCAAATCAAGGCACAACATAATTTCTCGATTGGCGGGTACCTCGTTTCACATTCGATGAATTTTTTACTAAGGTAGTATATTGCTTTTTCTTTCTTCCCTGACTCATCATGCTGACCCAGCACGCATCCCATCGAATTATCAAGTACTGTTAGATAAAGGATTAGTGGCTTGTCTGGTTGAGGCGGCGTTAGTACTGGGGCATGGGACAGGTATTGTTTCACCTTTTCAAAGGTCTTCTGGCATTCTTCATCCCACGTGCCTGGATTGTGTTTCTTGAGGAGACGGAATATGGGGTCACATCTCTCGGTCAGTTGTGAAATGAACCGGGCGATGTAATTTAGCCTTCCTAAGAAACCTCTAACTTCCTTTTGAGTACGTGGTGGAGGCAACTCCTGTATGGCTTTGACTTTATCCGGGTCAACCTCAATCCCTTTTTGCTGACTATGAACCCGAGTAACTTCCCGGACCGAGCTCCGAAGGTGCACTTTGACGGGTTAAGCTTCAACTAGAATTTTCTCAGCCTCAAGAATAATTTTCTCAAAACCTGCACATGTTCTTTTTCAGTTTGGGACTTGGCGATCATATCATCGACGTAAACCTCAATTTCCCTGTGCATCATGTCATGGAACAAGGTTATCATAGCTCGCTGGTATGTCGCTCCCGCATTTTTTAGCCCAAATGGCATTACCTTATAGTAAAATGTTCCCCACATGGTTATAAATGTTGTCTTGTCCATGTCCTCAGGATGCATCTTTTTTTGGTTGTATCCCGAGAAACCATCCATGAAGGAGAACAACGAATAGCCTGCTGTATTGTCTACCAAAGTGTCGATGTGAGGCAACGGGAAATTGTCTCTTGGGCTGGCCCTGTTCAAGTCTTTGTAGTCCACGCACATCCATACTTTCCCGTCTTTCTTGGGGACCGGGACAATATTAGCTACCCAATCTGAGTACTTAACTACTTGCAAGAACCCCGCGTTAAACTGTTTCTCGACTTCGTCTTTTATTTTTAACAAGACATCCGGTCTCATTCTTTGGAGCTTCTGTTGGACTGGCTTGCATTCTTCTCTTATGGGCAATTGGTGTACTGCGATATCAGTACTTAGTCCGGGCATATCTTGGTACGACCATGCGAACACATCCTTGAATTCATGGAGTAATTCGATGAGGTTCCGCCTGGTTTCTGTAGTAACACGGGCTCCAATCTTCACTTCTTGCCCCTTTCCTAGGTTCACCATTTCTACCGACTCTTTATGGGGTAGGATCTGTTTTTCTTCCTGCTCTACCATTCTCAACAAATCTGGAGGCAATTTGCATTCTATGTCATTTTCAAAATCCTGAGATTCCTCTGAACACATGTCTTGCTCAAAGCAGACTTCTGAATCCGTAGTATCATTACTCATATTGTTGATGTCTAGAGACCTGTAATGGGTATCAAAGGGTGTACAAAGAACAAATGAATTTGAGGACAACTATTCACATGATATGAATGAGAACAAAGAATAAATGATAAAAATGTAAAATGAGAGAATATTTAGCAGAATTGAAGATGTATTTCATTGAAACAAAATGTCCGAACATGAGCCTATTTCACAAAAGAAATCTCATTGTTTCTAGGCTTAAAAACAACAAGTGTGTTCTGAGTATTACTCTGTATCATCTTTAAAAACTACAGGGAATTTCTCTGCAGTCCAATTGTCTAGAGTGCTTCCAGGTTCATATGGGCGAATGCCCGACAGGTTTCCTTGATTAGTCACCTCATTGTGTATAGCATTGATGTGAGGATATTCATCTCCAGGAGATCCTTTTCCCCGGTAAATTATTCCTCCTGATATGAAGGTATGAGATATGTGGGGGAATGTCATCGGTTCCCATTTAACGTCCTCTCCGTTCAGCCGGGCCCTTCTCCTTTCTTGCTTCTTTTCCATTTCCTTCTTCATTTGTTTAGCATCTGGTTTGAAACCTAAACCAAAGCGGTCTCTTTTCTCCTTCAGCATTGGGGTCTGGACTTTTCCTCGGAGATATTTGCCCAATCCTCTTCCGGGTAGTGCTCATTTTCCCATCGTCATTTGTAATCCCATCTTGGCGGTCTTGGATAGCTTGGGCACCGGAACTTCACTTCCTTCCGCGATGAATGTCGCGTTTACGAATTCTAAGGATCGAAAGGAACATTCGATGGCCTCCTCATTCGTTTCTAGATACGGCGCTTCGCTGGTAACTGTCGCTATGACGTCCTCTTTTTCGTTTATAGTTACCAACCGATTTTCTGTTACTAGTTTCAATTTTTGGTGCAGCGATGAGGGTACCGCCCCTGCCAAATGAATCCACGGCCTCCCCAGCAGGCAGTTATACGAGGGTTTGATATCCATGACCAGGTACGTCTATTCTCCCTATCACTCTTCTTTCAGTACCGTCAAACGCTCTCACTATGTTCTGGCATGCTTTCAGGTGAGAACTGTCTATTGGCAACCTCTTGAGTGTCGCTAGTGGTAGGACATTCAACACTGACCCATTATCTATTAGCACGCTTGGCAGAGTGTATCCCTTACAGCGGGTAGTTATATGCAAGGCCTTCGTTGATCCCATGCCTCCGGGTGGGATTTCGTCGTTGCTGAAGTAGATGAAATTGTCAGCGCTTATGTTACTAACCAGACGGTCCAACTTGTTAATGGATATATCCTTAGTAACATAGGTATCATTTAGTACTTTCATTAATGCTTCGTGGTGCACCTCTGAGCTTAGAATTAGGGCTAACACGGAGATACGGGCTGGTTGTCTGTGCATTTGTTCCACCACACTATATTCGCTGTGTTTCAAGAATTTCAAGAATTCTTTGGCCTCTTCTTCTTTTACGGGTTCGTTGATAGGGGCTTCGGGTTCCTTTTTTAGCCCAATCAGCATAGTCTTCGGTCTCATTGGTTCTTCTCCTCTGTTTTCAAGATCATAACGCTTCCCACTACGCATATAAAACCCCTCATTCCTGCCCTCCTCAGGACTGCTAGTGGAGCTTTCCGCCCCTGGCATCGTCACATTACAATTATAGTTCTAAGGTACCTTTTTACTATCTTTGTAGGGAAAAGAAGCAGGTTTCTGAATTATAATTTTCGGCCTTCCCTGTACTCTGCCTTCCGTGTTTCGCAAAATGATGATTCTCGGGTAATTAACTCCAGGCTTTGTCAATTCTTCCTCGGTCGCGCATATATCCTCTTCCTCTACTCATTCTTCATAAAACTCCAGTTCTTTGTTGTCCATAAGGCCTTGCACCAAAATTCTAAACTCGGCGCATTCTTGAATTTCGTGTTCCTTTGTCTTATGGAGTTCACAGTAGTTCTTTATATGCCTCCCGTTCTCTTCAAGATCTGAATCTATCGATTCTCTTTTTGCCATTTCTTTCCAGACTATTCGCAATGGGGTTTTCACTTCTGTGACATCCTTCTTGATCTTCCTCACCTCTTCCTCACCAATCGCAGGTGTTCTTCTAGCGGTTGGGTATTTTCCTGACTTGATGCGGGGATGTTTTCATTGACTCTTTAAGTCCACCATCGGTCATATTCAGGAGTTGTCATTGGATTAGCAGCAAACTGTTTCATTCTGTGAGTCCGGCTCCAAGCATTCGCTATTTCACGAACTCTCTTTTTGCTATGATTTCCTTTATATTCAAACTCACATTGCATTAACCCTTGTGTTACTGGCGTAAACTGTCTTGATCTATACTGTCTCAACACGAGGAGAGAAGCGTACCATTCTACATCTTCTTCTTGCAAGCTTTGCAGAATCGTCATCCATCTTTCTTCGGTAAGATCGTCTCGTCTTGTTGTAGCTGTTAATGTTTTTAGCGGAGAATATTGTTCGAAAAAGATCCGACATGATACTTTTTCTGCTTTCTAGAAATGGGCGTGGAACCATGTCAGCAAGAGTTGCGCACAACCGATGAATCTTCCTTCGCCCGCTCTTCGGCATGTATTTAGGGATCTGAAAGTTTCGGCTAAAATTGCAGGAATGGGTGTGACGTTCCTATCCAATCTGTCAAATAAGTCAGAGACCGCCTCGTCCACATATCCTAGAGCCTTCGGGAAGACGATCAGTCCATAAATGCTCAAGGCGAGGATGTCGACCCTTTTCTTCACATCTGGGTGCGCTATGATTAAATCTCTTAAACTTCTCCAAGGGATGCACTTGCAATCTCCCTTTTGTTTTATTCGGGCAGTAATCCACTGCTCGCTCATTCCCGTAATATTCATTAGCTTTTTCAAAAATGTAGGGACATTAACGGGTCTCACATATACTTTGTCAACTTGAATCTTCGGGCAGCGAAGCAAAGCCATGTATTCTTCTATAGTGGGTAACAAATCTACTTTCCCGAAAGTAAAGCAGCTATAGGCAGGGTTCCAGAACTGGACTATAGCTTGGAATAAGTGTTGGTCTATCTTGACATCAAGCAGATGAGGCAAATCGCCATAATGATAGTAGAATAATTGCTTGACTTCGTCGTCCCACTGACTCCATATTTCCCTCATCTCTTGGAGACTATTTTGGGTAACGCTGACGCGTGTGAAATCCCATAACTCTAATGTGTATCCCACCGTAAGACTATCGCCTTTTTCTTGCTGTACGGTCTCGGCCCATATTCGGACAGCCGCGTTGTCTTCCACTTTATCAAAAACCCCTTTTCCATAACAAGTTATCTATACAACAACCGAACGTGAATCAACACCTTTTTGATGAATATGTCAATGCAATCAAAATAAATGAGGTGAATATTTCATAAGTAAAGAATTCAAAGGCCTAATCGGGTAACCTCCTAGGGCTTGGCGTAGCTCTGCCTGGGGTGGCTTTTAATGTTTGCTATATGAGGTTTGGTTCTAGGGTAAAGGTACCTGAACCAGCAGATTCCTCGATCCTCACCCATTATAGGCTCATATGGACCGAGTTCGGTTCAGGGGAATACATTTCCCTATGGCTGCACGGAGATGAAAATCTCACGAAGCCATAGGTATGGATGTATTCCGAAAGTGATCCACTATCCTGCACGGAGGTGAAGACCTCACGAAGGAGTAGTTTCTCACTCCCACTTAGGGGTGTGACCATAACGGTCATGCAATGCAATGCCAAAGTATATCAAAAGTTTATAGCATATAAGGGCATATAAATGCAATAATGAAGATCGTGGCCCAATGCATATAAAGAAAAGGATCGTATGTTAAAACAAAACTTTCAATCTTCGACCAAAGGACAAAAATTAATCAACTCGTGGCTTGACTCTCTTTTTAAAGTCCCCAGTGGAGTCGCCAAGCAGTCGTAACCATTTTTTTGGAAAAACGGGAATCGACTTTTGGTTTTGAAAATGAAAATACAACAGGAGTCACCACCGACCTTATTAGGTGTGGTCGGGTCACCTTTGTTTTAATAAACATTTTGATTTACTAAAACAATTTTTTTTTTGTCTACGAATTTTGAGAAAACGGGCTCGGGAGTCGGTTACGTGCGAGGAAGGGTTAGCACCCTCGTCACGCCCAAAATTGGTACCAAACTGATTAATCAATATCTCAATGTTGAAGATTTGAAAAGATTTTTAAATTCGGATCTTTAAAAAATGATTGAATAGTTGAGGCCGAAATTTGAGATATCTTTATTCCGAGAGGATACAAACGTCACATTCAGTACGTTAGGACACGATATTCGAAGCCTTCGTAATCAAAGTTATCTCGGAGTTCGTGAAATTTATTAAAAGGATGTTTAGTATTTTAGTCAAACGGAAAATCACAACCCATCACGTTAGGGTACTATTCTCCGAATTTCTAAATGCGAAACATTGCCTTATTTTAAAACCTCTAGATGTAGTGCAGTAACTTACAGAATGTACGGTGTCACATTATATTAAGAAAATAGGCATAGGGGTTTGAGTCAAAATTAGAGATTTCCTTGTTACGAAAATATATAAACATCACATCGAGCACGTTAGGACACGATATTCTAATCTCTCGTAATCAAAGTCGTCCCATGATTTACAAAGTTTCGTTAAAAGGATGTTTGGTTATTTAGTTAAACGAAAAATCGCAACCCAGCATGTTAGGGCACTATTTTCCGAATTTCTAAATACAAAACATTGCCTTATTTTAAAAAAAATTTAAAGGAAATATGATAATTTTCAAAATGTATTTTGTTTAATAATATAGCACAAAGCTAAGAAAACAAATACGGATGTAAACACAGTAAATATAAAAATACTACTACTACTAACGATAACAATGACAATAATAATAATAAATAAACTAATAATATTAATAATAGTAATAATAGTAGAAAAAAACATAAAATGATAACACATACGATCATAATAATAGATGATAGTAATAGCAAACAACCAAAAAAATAGTGAAAATAATGAAAATAACAAATAATAATAATAATAATAATAATAATAATAATAATAGGTAATAAATAATAATAAAATGATAACAGTAATAAATAGCATACGAATAATGATATAGTAATAATAATATAATAATAATAGTAATATAGCAAAAATGATAGAGAATAAAAAATAATATTAGAACAATGACAATGAAAATATAAATAATACTAATAATAATATATAATGTATAAATAATAATGTAGAATAAAACAAAAGATAAAATGATAATAGTAATAGTCATTAATAAATAATGTAATACATATGCAAAAGAATAAGCAAATATATATTATAATATAATAGTAATAGTAGAGATATAGTAATAATAATATACATATAAATAAGTAAGATAATAGTAAAATAATCAAAGTAATCAAAAAGGGGCCAAATCGAGTTTAAAACGGAAGTTCGGGGCTTAATTTGAAATAAAAAGAAAGAAAAGGGACCCTATTGTAGTACGCGAAAAAAAAAAGAGGGACCAGAAGAGCAAAAATCCCCCAAGCAAACGCAGCATAAGGGGGGTCAAAATAAATATTCGTAAATTAACGGGCCAAATTAAAATAAAATAAAACTTGATTGCAAGAGTATAAAAAAGCGGAGGGACTGCGCGCATAAATTTATAAAAAAGCGGAGGGACTGCGCGCATAAATTTCCCATTTGTAGAAAACACGCAGATCCTGAGGCGGGTCTGGTCAACACGCGGATCCTGTGGCCAAACGACGTCGTTTTGGGCGTTAAGGCCAGCCCCAAAACGACGTCGTTTTGAGGGGGCTATTTAAGGGCAAAAATCAGCAAAAAAATGGCATTTGAGCTGTGTGCTTTTTTTAAAAAAATTTCTGATTCTTTCTTGTTTCTCTGCAAGGGGAGTCTCCGGCGAGTGGGCCGCCGCTCATCCGTCGTCGGTGCCGGCGTCGGCCACCGCACACCGTGGCCGAAAAGGTAAAGTTCGTCCTTTTTTTTGTTTTTTTACTGTATTTTATTGGGTTATTTATGCATATTCTGTTTTAAAGATAAAAAAGAAAAGCATGCATATGGGTTCGAATAAAAACAAAACAAAAAAAATGATAACCTTTCGGTTGTTTCTGAATATCCGAGTGCTTCTACTGCTATTGATAATCGAAAAATGAACGAAGGAGAATCCTGGAATCTGTTTTTGTTTTTTTTTTTTATCTTAATAGAAGAAGGAAAAAAAAAGCCCCTTTTGCAAATGAATACAATCGGCTTTTATAGCCTCTTCCTATTACTTTCTGTCTTGTCCGTTTAATGTCTTGCAGGTGCAAGTTGCGGAGTGGCGGTGGCAGAGAGCAGGTGGGGTAGGTGGGGGTTGCGGCGCTGGGCAGAGCAAGTGGAGTCAAGACCTACGGCGGCTAAGGTTAGCGTTAGGAAAATTTTGTTAAGGGTTTTGGGCTAATTGGGTCAAAATTGGGTTTAATTAGGGCTTAAGGTTGTAAAATGGTTTAATGTTGGGTTGGTTTTAGGGTTAATGGGTTGATTAATCTGGGCTAGTTCTTCTGTTGGGTTGTTGATTTTATTTAGTTGGGCTTGTTAGCCCGGGCAAAATTGGGCTATGACATCTAACTTTCATGATCTTCTTCTGCAATTTGTAATCCCCTTAGAGTTTTTTTCCTGTTATTGAAAAAAAAAATACAAAACCCCATACCCGAAATCAAAACCCCCCTTTTCTCCTCCCTTCCCCTAATCTCTTCCCCTAATCAAAACCCAAAATCAAGATCCAGTAAGTTGTAACATCCCAAAAATGGGGCTATTTGAAATTAAATTATTTTTCTTATGTATGAACTGATACGATATTATTTATGGAATAATAGTGATTAATTTAAGGCTTTGAGTATGCATGGTTTAGTAGAAAATTTTAATTTGGAGCTAAAAAAAAAAAAGAGGGGGAAGCTTGGCTTTGGAGGGCTTAAGAAGTTTATTTGGAAAATTTCAGCATAAGAAAGACTTTGGTACAAGTGGCGTGGGGCGCCTAAGAGTTTGCTAAGGGCCTTGGGTTCGATTCGCGGAAGAAGCAAGGGGGAAATATTTTTCCTTTTGGGTTGGGCGTTAGGCCTAGAAAGGCCTTTTAACTAAATTAGGAGGACTTATTGACATGGAAGTGGGTTGGTTAAAGTGGCTGGCGTGTGCTACTTAGGCGTTGAAGGGAGAGATAGAGGTATTTGGTTCGAGTGGGGCAAGCAGCAATTTTGGGCGTTTTTATTTTTGTATGGATGATGGGTCAAGCAGGAAGGGGTTAAATTTAAATGGTGGGGGTTTATGGCATAAAAGGCGGGTTGGAAGAGTTGGCAAGGGCGCTGGAAGAGGGGCTGATGCGTGAGGTCCTGCGTTCGAACCCCAAAGATGCAAAGAATGGTGGTTTTTATTTTTCAAGGTGGCGTGAAAAAATTTGCCTGCACATGGGGTTCCTTGTTCGGCTAGTTGATGGCACATGTTTTTGTTTTGTTTTATTTATTTATTATTATTAGATAATAAGGGATAATCAAGGATAATATTATTATTATTTAGATAACAAGATAAAAGATAGGATAATAAAGATATTAGTTTATTTTTTATCTTGGATTATTATGGAATTATTATGTGATTATTATTTTAAGTATTCAAATTCAATTTGAATTGCTTCAATGAGTGGCTTGGAGTAAATCAAGAAGTTGGCTAGAATTTGAACACTATGGTAGAAGCAAGCTAAATGGGGGTGTCGAATGCCTATAAAAGCACCCATTGACCACTTTGTTTTGTTTTTCCATTTTTCTTAGCCGAAAATTTTAATCCTTCTCCACCTTATTTTTCTTTTATTTTATCAAATCCCTTTTTGTCGAAATTCTCATTTACTTTTCTTCTCCATTATTGCCAAGCAGAACATACCCAAGTGGAAGTGCCGATTTCTTTCCCTCCTATTTACTCACTTTGGCCGAATAGTATAGTGGTGTAGACTTGGGATTTTGCTAGTATTCAATCAATTGTGAAGGTAAGTAAGGTTGGTAGAATGCCTATGTTTCCTTTCCTAGTCTTTGCCGATTTCTATTAGGGGTAGGGTGTGGATTTCGGCAATGATTGTGAGGCTTCTAAACGCTTTTGGTAACCGATTCTTCTAGGTACGCAAGGAAACAAAGAAGTCGACTCGAGCCCCGATCTTTAGTATTCGATTTACGGTAAGTAATGGTAAGATCTACTTTAGTTAGTAAGTTGATATTCGATTTAGCAGAGAAGGCTACTAACTTCTTGAGTGCCGATTTTAGGGTGGTGAAACAAAAGGTCGATACTCAAGAAATTCGGGTAAGGTTTTGGGACTCATAAGAGAACCCTCTTAAATTTTGGATTTGGCCGAATAGGCCTTTGGATACTAACATTAACAGATTGGTCAAATATAGGAACAAGTGGATCTGTGGTGACCAACGTTTCTTTTAGGATTTAGAACATCCAAGGGTGATGTGTGTACATACACACCATTTAACTTATTAAATTATGCTATGTAATGTGATTGCTAATTTGATGTATGTAGCAATGGTTTGAATACCATAACGGTATACGGGGTAACGAGTAAGTACTGCAGGTGCATATGATTTGCTACTTTATGCTTTTGGGAAGCATGTTGTGATAATACATATGATAAATCTGTGATATGATCGTTGACCATGTGGGTTGATTGAGAGGAGGCGGTGTATTCGTCGCGTCGACGGGCACCGATGTTTTGGTAACACTGCTCGTGACTACGGTCACCGAGGTTTGGTACCTCAGAGGTTTGGTACCTCATAGCGACTTTGTCCTCGTGGTTGAAACCACCGTGGGTTGGCCCCACTTGAGATATGGGATCGTGCGCGGTGATTTGGTATCACACGATGGGTTGGCCTCATCACCCGATTTGTGTCTACGGACACCGGTGCTTTGGTAGCACATCGTGACTATATGAATACCATGTGGGTTGATTGAGCGGAGGGGGCAGTGTATTCGTGCCGACGGGCACCAGTGTTTTGGTAACACACTGTGACTACGGTCACCAGTGGTTTGGCACCACCAGTGGTTTGGTACCACAACGGGGTAGAAAGTGGCGTATGGCTGGCTAGGTTGGGTCACATGATGTCTTGCATATTAATTTGTTAAATCAGTGTGTATGGAATTGTTTAAACCAGGGAAAGGGTTACATCTCGAGTCTTGGTGACTCACCTTCTCCTTTACATTTTTAGTGTAACGAGTAGATCGCGGATGTGGAGCCGGGTTGACTCGAGGTGGCCATGCAGTTGGAGTTAATTTTTTTTTCAGACTTTGAATTTCAATTTATTTATCATGGGATTGTGGATTTAAATTTTATCTTTATGTAATAAGGCCTCCTAGTATCTTATTTTTATTTTATACTATGCTTGAATAATTCTTTTAATTATCTCTTTATGAAATAAGATGGAAGGGTTTTCTAAACTAAACTCGCAAACGTTTTTATCGAGCCATCGGGCACATTAAAATTTTTTTAAATAACTTGACTTGTTTTAAATTTTCGATTAAAACTAAGTATGATTTAGTAAATTCAAATAAATGAAGGGTTTCTCAAAACTTAAGTTGGATTTCAAAAAGGAATTTCAAAAATGTTTTCTCTGTAGCAGACCAGATTCGGCCATAGCATTTGGGCCGGGTTTGGGTTGTTACAAAATTGGTATCAGAGCCCAGTTCAAAGCTCTCGGTGTGGGGGCCCAAGGCCCAAAAATGTTTTAAAAGGCCTTATGAAATAATTTTTGGATTTTGAAGCAGCATGGCCCGAGTCTCAAAGACCGATCCGCCTGTAAGTACTTACGAACCTCTTGGTGAATTATATTCGTAGAAGGGTAGGAAGTATGGAACGTAGAGATAGACTTATAGGACTTGAACCCAGGATTAGATTACTCAAACACATGAACCAAACATAAGACATTAAAGAACTAAACCAATCTATGACTTAGCCGGTGAACTAAGGTGTGGTAACCCCAGACGCATGTCGAGGATTGGATCGGGAAGAAAACACGGTATTTAAGCGGTCCGTGTGTGACTCACCTCCTCTTCGCAGTATATCCCACAGTGCGTAACCTTCGGTTCACCCTAACTCGGAGGGCTCGGTGGTGTGGCAACCTCGTGCGCAAGTCTAGAAAGGTCGGTGAGAGCTTGGTATTTAAGCGGTCCGCGTGACCCACCTCCTCTTCACTCGAATCCCGCTGCTGGTGCGTAGCCTTGGTTCACCCCGATCAAGATGGCTCTGGCCATAGCTAAACCTAATGACTAAAACCGAAAAGGAATTAGCCATGTCTTGAAAGCGAAGCGAAACAACAACAACTCAAATGTTTTCAAAACTCTTGCAACAACTCTTTCAAATCGAGAAAACCTCATATTTACAACGTTTTCCTAGAAAAACTCAAATTTTTGGAAAATTACAAAAATGCCCTTGTGGTAAAATTACTAAAACGCCACGACTCATAAAATACCAGTTCAATGGTTTTGCTCAAAAATTTCAACTACTTTACAAATATCCAACAACTTAGTTTTGAAAATCAACATCAAATATTTTGGTTTTGGAAAATTATTAAAACGCCTCAATTTGTGGAAATTACCAAAATGACCTCGATCTTTGAAAATCTTTACAAACATCACCACTTGAAAAAAAAAAGTTTTCAAAAAGAGAACCTCGAAGTTTTACAATTGTTACAAATACCTCTGATTTATCGAATTACGAAATTACTGGATGACAAATTACCAAAATACCCCGGTTTTCCAAAACGATGTTATTTTGCAAATTTTCAAAAACAAGCTCCAATCTTGGAAATTTGAAATGACATGTTTAGCAGAGTTTTAAAATTTCCTTTATTACTAAAAATACCCTCAGTAGGAAAAATGACGAAAATACCCCGGGTTAAAAATGGGCAGAAATGTCCGAAGAGCGAGTAGGTAGGGAAAGTATTAGGGAATGGATGCACGAACTCTTTTGTGTGACCTAGGATAGAAGACTGAAACCTTGTTTGCTCGAAAGAATCCCTAATTAAATTCAGTTCATAAAATTTCTTCGTGAATAAGAAAGTGAAACAAATGCTAACACATAAAATTCTCTTAATCAGTTAAAGCGCGCAGTAGATAGAATGAGTTCTAGAGGACGTGGGACGCCGTGGGACGCGGTGAGGTAGGATGATGATTATGTTCGAACCCGTCAGTCAGTCAAGGCTCGGAAAACGAGGTACCACCGCCACCACCACCTCCTACTTTTAGGGCTGAGGAGCAGGATCAGACCGGTGGTGAGGCTGTTTCGCAAGCCGTGTTGCGAGTCCTCGAGTTGGTGGCTGGGGCTGGTGGAAATTTAGGAGCTCGGAAATCTGTTCCGAGCGAAGTCGGGCCTAACTGAGTGAGGTATTAGGTGTGTCGGGTGTGGCACCCAGTGCAGCAGAGTATTGGCAGGAATCGACTGAACGGATCATGGACGATCTAGACCTGTCTAATGAGGAAAAGCTGAAAGGAGCAGTGTCGCTCCTGAAGGATGAAGCATATCAGTGGTGGCTCACGGTTCGGGATGGAGCCACGGGAGATGATCTCACGTGGGATTACTTTAGAAATGCCTTTCAGAAGAAGTATGTGGGTACTAGCTACACGGATGCTCAAAGGAAACTTTTTCTAGGGCTAGTGCAAGGAACTAAGTCAGTAGCGGAATATGAGGCAGAGTTTTTAAGGCTAAGTAGGTATGCTAGAGGTATCGTGGCTACTGAACATGAGCGCTGTGTCCGCTTTGAGGACGGACTTAGGGATGATTTGAGGCTACTGATTGCCCCACAGCAGGTTCGTGAGTTTTTGTCTTTAGTGGAAAAGGCTAAGGTAGTCGAAGGGATCAAAGAAACCGTAAGACAGAAGCATGATAGGAACAACCAGAAGAGAGGCTTTGGATCGCCTGGATCGGGCAGTAATGTGGAGAAGAGGGCTAGATTTGGGGAATCTGAAAGAACCACAAAGCTCGCTTTCAGTGCCCCCTCGGTGTGTTAGATGCGGAAAATCCCACTCGGGAGAATGTTTGGCTGGAAGTAGAGGGTGCTTTGAGTGTGGATCGTTGGATCACCGTGTAAGGGACTGTCCTCGAAAGTTAGCTAAGAATCAACCAGAGGGTCAGAACCGTGCTCAGGTTAGAAATGAAGGATCACCACAGAGGGGTCGAGGTGCAGCTAGAGGTAATGATAATGGTAACGGGCGTGGCCGAGGTGCTGATGGTGCACAGGCGAGGCAACCAAGGTTGATTTATGCAGTTGGCCGTCGCGAGGAGGAAGATGTGCCAGACATGACAACGGGTAAGTTTCTTATTTTCGGAATACCCTCAATTGTCTTGGTAATGGTTTTGTTGGTTCATTCTTATGATTGCTAGTAAAGTGTATAAATTTGGATTATGAACGTAGGAAATGTTTCTAGGGTGTATGATAGTTCTTTAAGATCAGAGTGCGCAGCAGTGGCGTAGTGTGTCGAGTTAAGGATGCACGATTGGACGATAGTAAGTAATTTCGAGGACGAAATTATTTTAAGGGGGGTAGAACTGTAACATCCCAAAAACGGGGCTATTTGAAATTAAATTATTTTTCTTATGTATGAACTGATACGATATTATTTATGGAATAATAGTGATTAATTTAAGGCTTTGAGTATGCATGGTTTAGTAGAAAATTTTAATTTGGAGCTAAAAAAAAAAAAAGAGGGGGAAGCTTGGCTTTGGAGGGCTTAAGAAGTTTATTTGGAAAATTTCAAAGCATAAGAAAGACTTTGGTACAAGTGGCGTGGGCGCTAAGAGTTTGCTAAGGGCCTTGGGTTCGATTCGCGGAAGAAGCAAGGGGAAATATTTTTCCTTTTGGGTTGGGCGTTAGGCCTAGAAAGGCCTTTTAATTAAATTAGGAGGACTTATTGACATGGAAGTGGGTTGGTTAAAGTGGCTGGCGTGTGCTACTTAGGCGTTGAAGGGAGAGATAGGGCGCTGGTTCGAGTGGGGGCAGCAGCAATTTTGGGCGTTTTTATTTTTGTATGGTGATGGGCTGAAGCAGGAAGGGGTTAAATTTAAATGGTGGGGTTTATGGCATAAAAAGCGGGTTGGAAGAGTTGGCAAGGGCATTTGGAAGAGGGGCGATGCGCGTGAGGTCCTGCGTTCGAACCCAAAGATGATGTGTGGTGGTTTTTATTTTTCAAAAATTTTGGCGTGAAAGGGGTTGGCTGCACATGGGGTTCCTTGTTCGGCTAGTTGATGGCACATGTTTTTGTTTTGTTTTATTTATTTATTATTATTAGATAATAAGGGATAATCAAGGATAATATTATTATTATTTAGATAACAAGATAAAAGATAGGATAATAAAGATATTAGTTTATTTTTTATCTTGGATTATTATGGAATTATTATGTGATTATTATTTTAAGTATTCAAATTCAATTTGAATTGCTTCAATGAGTGGCTTGGAGTAAATCAAGAAGTTGGCTAGAATTTGAACACTATGGTAATAAGCTAAATGGGGGTGTCGAATGCCTATAAAAGCACCCATTGACCACTTTGTTTTGTTTTTCCATTTTTCTTAGCCTAAAAATTTTAATCCTTCTCCACCTTATTTTTCTTTTATTTTATCAAATCCTTTTTGTCGAAATTCTCATTTACTTTTCTTCTCCATTATTGCTAAGTTTAACATACCCATTGGAAGTGCCGATTTCTTTCCCTCCTATTTACTCACTTTGGCCGAATAGTATAGTGGTGTAGACTTGGGATTTTGCTAGTATTCAATCAATTGTGAAGGTAAGTAAGGTTGGCCGAATGCCTATGTTTCCTTTCCTAGTCTTTGCCGATTTCTATTAGGGGTAGGTGCCGATTTCGGCAATGATTGTGAGAGCTTCTAAACGCTTTTGGTAACCGATTCTTCTAGTACGCAAGGAAACAAAGAAGTCGACTCAGGCCCCGATCTTTAGTATTCGATTTCTGGTAAGTAATGGTAAGATCTACTTTAGTTAGTAAGTTGATATTCGATTTAGCCGAAGGCTACTAACTTACTGAGTGCCGATTTTAGGGTGGTGAAACAAAAGGCTGATACTCAAGAAATTCGGGTAAGGTTTTGGGACTCATAAGAGAACCCTCTTAAATTTTGGATTTGGCCGAATAGGCCTTTGGATACTAACATTAATGAGTTGGTCAAATATAGGAACAAGTGGATCTGTGGTGACCAACGTTTCTTTTCGGGATTTAGAACATCCAAGGGTGACAGGTGTGTACATACACACCATTTAACTTATTAAATTATGCTATGTAATGTGATTGCTAATTTGATGTATGTAGCAATGGTTTGAATACCATAACGGTATACGGGGTAACCGGTGAAAGTACGGTGCATATGATTTGCTACTTTATGCTTTTGGGAAGCATGTTGTGATAATACATATGATAAATCAGATATGATCATTGACCATGTGGGTTGATTGAGCGGAGAGGCGGTGTATTCGTGCCGACGGCACCAAGTGTTTTGGTAACTGCTCGTGACTACGGTCACCAGAGGTTTGGTACCTCCAGAGGTTTGGTACCTCATAGCGACTTGTCCCCGTGGTTGAAACCACCGTGGGTTGGCCCCACTTGAGATATGGGATCGTCGCGGTGATTTGGTATCACACGATGGGTTGGCCCCATCACCCGATTTGTGTCTACGGACACCGGTGCTTTGGTAGCACATCGTGACTATATGAATACCATGTGGGTTGATTGAGCGGAGAGGCGGTGTATTCGCGTCGACGCGGGCACCGGTGTTTTGGTAACACACTGCTTGTGACTACTACGGTCACAGTGGTTTGGCACCACCGGTGGTTTGGTACCACAACGGGGTAGAAAGTGGCGTATGGTGGCTAGGTTGGGTCACATGATGTCTTGCATATTAATTTGTTAAATGTTTGTGTATGGAATTGTTTAAACCGGGGAAAGGGTTACATATCGAGTCTTGGTGACTCACCTTCTCCTTTACATTTTTAGTGTAACGAGTAGATCGCGGATGTGGAGCGGGTTGACTCGAGGTGGCCATGCAGATTGGAGTTAATTTTTTTCGGACTTTGAATTTCAATTTATTTATCATGGGATTGTGGATTTAAATTTTATCTTTATGTAATAAGGCCTCCTAGTATCTTATTTTTATTTTATACTATGCTTGAATAATTCTTTTAATTATCTCTTTATGAAATAAGATGGAAGGGTTTTCTAAACTAAACTCGCAAACGTTTTTATCGAGCCATCGGGCACATTAAAATTTTTTTTTTTAAATAACTTGACTTGTTTTAAATTTTCGATTAAAACTAAGTATGATTTAGTAAATTCAAATAAATGAAGGGTTTCTCAAAACTTAAGTTGGATTTCAAAAAGGAATTTCAAAAATGTTTTCTCTGTAGCAGACCAGATTCGGCCATAGCATTTGGGCCGGGTTTGGGTTGTTACATAAGTACTTTGTTCATTAGCAAATTTCATATAATATATGACGGTAGGAGGTTTTTTCTATCATTTATCCTCAATTACTAATATATGAAACTTGCCATTTCACCTCCATGCCTCAGGGTATTGTTGAGTCTGTTTAGAGGTTAGCTGTTTCTTTGGTTTGCTGCATATACAGGATAAGGTTTCCGTATCCATTTCAAAGGGGAAGACCACATTTTAACGCTGGAGATGCTTTTGCAGTCATAGCTGCGTCCTTTGTTGCCATCATTGAGGTGTGTTGTGGGACATTAGTACTGATATATACTGGTAGCAGTTGTTTTCTTATCTCAGGTGATCTACATTCTTAACCCTTTGGTTACAAAGAACATTATTTAATTTGCCATTACCGTGGGCATGTAAAATGGAACTGTTGTGTGCATGTGCAATATGTGTTTACATGCATTGTCAATTCTCCAATCCTGGAGAACAAAAGAGGTTCCCTGTTGTGTTGAGAATTTGATGGGGTTTTTACTTTTCAATTTCATGTTATTGTCTTGATATAGTAATTGTTCTCTTCAAAAAACATCTTTCTTTCCCAAGCCAAAATTTAGTATCTGATGTCTTGTTTGCTGTTACTGGTTTGTTTCTATGTATTGTTGGGTTCTTTGTAAAAAATGAGGGTGAATGTACCCTCCTTGAGGAACCCCTTTTAAATGGAGATTCTAGTGTTTGTAATGGTGTAGTGTTGAGTAAGGAAAAAGGGGGTGATACTGTAACCCCATATTCAGAAATAAAATCATACATCGAATACAACTAGGTGGTGGCTTCCAAACATAAAAATGTAATTGATAGGTGACTGCGAACATGGTTTAAACTTCAAAAAAAAAAAAATTCTGGCAACTAATAATTGATTTAATCCGTTTCTGTATAATTTCAATTCATCTTGGCCTACAAAAGCAACACTTCAACTGCTAATACTACACATAGCATTAGATTCTTAATTCGTATCCTTTGGGAAAATAGTAGACGTACAAGATGTGTATTTCTCTTACTTGCTAATATCTGTGCGGATGGGCTAGATTTCACATTTGCTTGTACCATGATCATTACCATAATTTGTTTCTCTTCTCACTAATTTGCAACTAGTGATGACTTAATTTTTTGAGTTTCCAATTGATGTGGTTTATGACTAATGCCTTTGCAGTATGTTCCACATTTCCTGAACATAATATGAGGACGTATCATGAGATGAATCCCTGAAAAGAAAACATTTGGACTGTGAATTAGGAAACACAGGGTGGATCCCACTCATAAGTACCTTTCTTCAAATTCATTTCCCCTTTTTTAATTCTTATTCTTTCTCAATCCTTCTCTTTTTCGAGGACTCATTTTTATCGTATTCTTTGCTTTTTATTTTTATTTTCTGAAGAAAAAAAGTCCTTGCTTTCTGGGTAGAGAAAACAAAAGAAAAAAAAACCCAATAAACAAGTTTACATTATGATTGGGATTGGATTAGTGGTTATCACAACCAAATCTTTGTTCTTTGGATTGCTTTAACAGTAAGTATTAATATTTCTGATTCTTCGTTTCCATATTTGTTGCCTTTATTTTGGGTTCATTGAATTGTTTTTTGTAGTTTGACTTAATTAGTTTTCCTTTTTTATATTGTTTAATTTGGAGCTTGAATATATGGCAACTTTTGATTGATTTTTGTTTTGGATAAATTAAAACTATTGTCATTTTGGAAATTTAGAAGGTTGATGCTTTGGTTATTTTATCCATTTTGCACAGATCATTTGACTTTGAAAATCAAATTCGTTTTTTTTTTTTGCTAAAGATTGCAAATCAGCCTTGGATGTTGGTTTCATCGTCTTCCTTTTGTTCTGGTATATGCTTATTATTATTGACCTTTTTTTTAAACTTCTTGAAATTGCAGTATGTTGTCACTGTTTCCAATGAACTATGTTTGATCTGATACTATGTTCTCTATTTAGTCTATTTTGTTTCACTGTATTTGATTGTTTTAGAAACACCTATAATTTTCAGGCTTTGGACTCTGGTTTTCTTTTTGACATAACAAAATGTTTTTTTTTTGTCTGATTGTAGAAATTTTGACAAAGAAATTTGGTGCTTATGATAACAAAGCTCCTCAAACTCGATTCATTGCTATATTGATCGATTCAGGCTCATCGATTGCTACACCTTGGTAAGGTCATATGTATATATATATATATATATATATATATATATATATCAATAAATTGACGTTTTAGTTTTAATAATTAATGGTTGATGCAAGCAAAAAGAAAAAAAAAAGACAAAAAAGAAACCAGTAGTCATCTATTATCTTATGCTATTTTGCTGTAATTTAGTGAAAATGCATGTCCATTGAGCTTGCCTCATATAAAGCTTTTTTTGAGTTCTATTGTTGATGGTTTCATTTTTGTGAACTTGTCAGGCTAAATTAAAGATCCCGAAGCATATACCTTTTTACTATAAGTGAGATATACGTGACATTGGATTTACCAGTTTGATATAACCAGAAGGTTAGTTAACCTTTTCTTTTCCTTCTTTTTTTGGTCTTTTTTATTTAGGTTTAAATTTTTCTATCTTTGTATTTTGGACTATTTTATTTAGGAATTTAGATATTATTTATCATAAATTTT
Organism: Gossypium bickii; assembly: GCA_025503065.1. NCBI lineage: Eukaryota > Viridiplantae > Streptophyta > Magnoliopsida > Malvales > Malvaceae > Gossypium > Gossypium bickii. The sequence goes on along the minus strand of CP106721.1, from coordinate 57,777,736 downwards.
AATATTATTTAATCGTCATAAAGATAAATTTTATTTATTTTAATATTTAAATTTGTTAATTTATTTATGGATAAATTAGGTAGTTTTGGTTGCTGTTAGTTCACTAGAAAGCTCATCTATTTCCACACATGAACCTTAGGATTAGGCATTAGATACTCAATTTTAATAGTAATTACTTTAACAGATGGTTGATAAAAGTTGGATGGACGCTCCAAGATTTAGCTCCAATCATCTAGCTGGACTAGAAAGATTTCTATCATTTGTAATTGGAAAATCACTTTCTAACGGAAAAATATATTGTCTGTGCCATCGTTGCAATAATAGGATATTGCACGAACCACATATTGTGGGTGAGCATCTTCGTCTTCATGGTATAGTAAAAGAATACAGGCATTGGATTTTTCATGGAGAATCCATTGAAAGAACATCGGTGCAAACCGACCAAACAGTGAAAACTTCTCCGTCAATTTGTACGTTGTCACAAGACAACGAAGCTGATTTAAGAGATCTCATAACGGATGCTTTAGGTATCAACATCCCAACTCTCAATGAGAGTTTTGATGGAGTTTCAAGCGAGTTTCAGAATAATGGTCGGGAGTATGATGTTAATGAGGCCCAAAGGACTGCGGAGAGAGCAACTACTCTTCTAGATGATTGTGAGATTCCGCTCTATCCCGGTTGTGTTAAGTTCTCACGCATCTCATTCCTTCTTCGTCTTTACCACTTCAAAGCACTTTTTGGATGGTCAGCAAAATCTTTGACATGCTTATTGGAGTTTTTAAATGAGGCATTTCCAAATGGAAACACAATCCCGACTACATACTATGAAGCAAAGAAAAATATTTCTGCACTAAATCTTGGGAATGTCAAGATTGATGCATGCCCGAATGATTATATGTTATACTGGGGAGATGCTAGTAAAAAGATCAGTTGTGATGTCTGTAAAAGCTCAAGGTGGCAATCTTCTAATGAATTGGATGTAGATGAACAAGTTGATGGTAGTTGTCGCCGTCCTAAGCCTGCCAAGGTATTGCGGTACTTTCCTTTGATTCCTAGACTTAAAAGATTATTTCAATCCTCCAAGACATCACAATCCATGAGATGGCATAAAGAAGGATGAACCAAAGATGGTATATTGAGGTATCCAGCCGATGGTTCTGCCTGGGATGCGTTTGATAAGAGGTTTCCTGATTTTGCATCTGATCCTCGCAATGTTAGGCTAGGTTTGGCTAGCGATGGATTTAATCCATTTTAAACAATGAGTACAAGTCATAGTACATGGCCCGTACTTCTTATTCCTTATAATTTGGAACCTTGGGCATGCATGAAACAATCATCAATGATACTCTCAATGGTTATCCCTAGAGAAAAAGGACCTGGCAATGACATTGATGTCTACATGCAGCCTTTAATTAAAGAGTTGAAGCAATTGTGGACAGGAGTTGATGCTTTTGATTCATCAGATTTTGAATCTTTCACTTTATGGGCTTGTCTTCTTTGGACAATCAATGATTTTCCAGCTTACGCTAATCTTTCAGGGTGGAGTACAAAAGGTCAGGTTGCTTGCCCAGTATGTGCTGAAAAAACTAAATCTCGATGGCTACGGTATGGTCAAAAGTTCTGTTATATGGGTCATCGTTGATGGTTATCAGCTGAACACCCATTTTGGAAACAAAGTCGTGAATTCGATGGCACTATAGAGTATGAGGTAGCTCCTATACCACGATCTGGGGAAGATATCTTAAGGGAAGTTGAAGGTGTCAATTTTATTTATGGAAAAGCTCGAAAGAGGGATAGGAAAGAAATAGATGAAAGGTCGGTAGAACTTGATGTAGACGAGGGGTGTGATTTGTTTAACAACTTTGAAGAATTGGTTGTAGAAGGTGATGAAGAAAATTTCATAAATCAAGACGAGACTTTATGGAAGAAGAGGAGCATATTTTTCGACTTGCCTTATTGGCATTACAATTTACTTCGTCATAACTTGGATGTCATGCACATCGAGAAGAACGTATGTGACAATGTCGTTGGCACCCTTCTTAATCTCTCACGTGGAGGTAAAGATAATATCAAGGCACGCAAGGACCTACAAGATATGGGCATCCGAAGTCATCTCCATCCAAAAATGAGAAACGGGAAAGAGTACCTACCGCAAGCGTGTTACACTCTTGCATCCAAGGAAAGAGATATATTTCTTTCCATTGTGAAGAACTTGAAGGTACCCTATGGTTATGCATCAAACATTTCTCGATGCGTGAATTTGAAAGAGCACAAGTTCAGCAACCTTAAAAGTCATGACGGTCACATTCTCATGCAAGATTTGCTTCCTATATGCGTAAGATGAGTTGTAGAAAAGAAGGTGTTAAGTGTTATTACAAATCTATCAGATTTCTTCAAGAGATTATGTGTAAAAAGTCTCGATCCACAAGAACTTGATCAACTTCAAAGCCAAGTCGTATTAACACTTTGTGAAATGAAGAAAATATTTCCTCCAAGTTTCTTCACAATCATGATTCATTTGATTATTCATTTGCCGATAGAGGCTAAGCTTGGTGGACCTGTTCAATACCGGTGGATGTACCCAGTCAAAAGGTATATGAAATATACCAATAATATTTCACAATATTATTTTTTTTATATTTTAATATATAATATAATAAGTTTGTAAAAAAAATATATGTGATGTAGGTATCTTATGGGATTGAAAGCATCAGTGTGAAATAGAGCTTATCCCGAAGGTTCCATTGCTGAAGGGTATATAGTTTCAGAATGTCTTACATTTTGCTCCCGTTATTTTTCTGATATTGAGACTATATTTTCCTGTCCTCCGAGGAATGATGGGAATATTCAAAAACGGTACATTTTCTCTTCTGGAGGACGTCAAATTGGCAACATGAACACGAAGATATTGGATACGCGATCTCTTGCACAAGCAAACCGCTATGTTCTATTGCATAGCGATAAGTTATCGCCTTACCGTCAGTGAGTTTCCTGAGGAAAATCTTGTCATTAGATTCTTTTTCTTAACCAATAGACAAATAAAGTTATCACATAATTTGTATACATTTTGACAACATTTTTCCCAATATACTGAACATATGATATATAGAGAATTTTTGGAGTCTGAGCGAGCTGTTTATGGTGGCATTCAAATTAGTAAACGCATCGAGGACAAATGGTTGGTTGAAAAGTTCCCAATATGGCTTGCGAAACAGGTAAATTGTCACTATTAAAGTAATTTATTGTATTATTTATGTAATGAGGGAATATTGTAGAAATTTGATCATAGAATAAGAGTTAATTGATTTCTTACTATATGGCTAGATTCTAAAGATGGAAGTTGAACAAGTTGATGCTGATGTAATTGCTCTCGCCGCATAAGGTGGTTTCCACATATGATGGACTTATGCTTAATGGTTTTAGGGTCCACACTAAAAAACTTGAGCAATATCGTAAGACTCAAAACAGTGGCGTGATGGTTTTTGTTGACGGTAGAAACTATTATGGCAATTGCATTGAAATTATTGAGCTAAACTATTATGATAGGTTTTGGGTTATCATGTTTAGATGTGATTGGGTGAATATTAAATCTCCTAAAAGTATGAAGAAGGATGCAAATGGTTTTATTATGGTAAAATTTTCTGAGCTTATCCATACAGGGAATCGTGATTCAGACGATCCATACATATTGGCTTCTCAAGCGAAATAAGTATTTTATGTTGAGGATGGCAAGAATGAAGGATGGCTCCATGTTATCGGAATAAAGCCAAGAGATTTGTTCAATTTAAGCTTTGAAACCCCCGTAGAAGATGATGAATATTCGCAATGTGATCATCATATTGTAACTTAATAATTTTATTTTTAATTTGAACAAGAACGATGTTTGAAGTGCAAATATTTTGTATAATTGATATATTTAATGCAGTATGAATTGCCCTGAAGAAACAGAGCACTCAGCTGAAGATGACATTCATATTATATTAACATCTATGTATGTTCATTTTTATATTTGGAGACATTTTGTTAGTATTATATTTCTATTTAAGAAAAGAGAGAATATAAGTTTTTAAGTTCTAATGCATATCGGTTTTTTCCATTTGTGAAAATTCCTGCTTCACTGTCATTTGAGCTTTTCTAATGTTCCAAGTAATTTCCTTATTGTAATGTTAGTCGGCACTAAAACACAATGCAGTACGCTGTATTATGAGCTGCTAAATTCTTGTCTATCTGTATGTAATTGAACAATCTTTAGTAGGGTATCTAGCATAGATATCCTCAAAGTGGTTGTTTCTTTTTGAGTCTTCGGTAACTATTCATTTGCATATATGACTCTTGTCTATTTGTCCATAAGTTTCGCTCATTTGACGACTTTCTTTTGTGTGTTTTGGTTATATGACTCAAATTTTTTTGAATATTTTGAGACACATCATAATTAAAATGGAATCAATCAATCTCCTTATCCCGCTAGTGATGTAGGTTTGGTACAAAGGTCGAGTCCCGTGTGAGATATTGGAATATAGGTGTATCCATATTTCAACCTTATGCATTTGTGGTTTAAGAGGCTCTTTCTCCAACATTTTAATGATTAACATCTCTAAGAGACTAAGTGTTTTTCAGTGTAACATATCAACAATTTGAATTCCATCAAAGCTGTTCCTTGTGATAGCAAATTTAACTTATAAACAGAGTAGTTCATTTTATTTGTTGCCACATATGGATGCTTATACTTGTTACATTCTGTGATAAGACATGGGATTCGTTTTTTTCCCCATATTTGTGGATTTGATAGGTTTTGAGGAATATATTATTAAAGCAAGAAGTAAATCTTGTTATTATTTTAATTATGTCTAAGTTGCTATAGAATTAGAATTCGCGAAATGTAACATACCATTGCTCCGCGGAGATGACATGTAGTTTTATGTCAGTTTTCAAGTCTTCTCTTTACATTGTCATGGTTCTTTTGATTACGATAAATGATCATGGTCTATTTGAATTTCAAGTCATTAATTAACCATGTCAAAAAATTGTTTATTTTTTAGAAACTCAAGTTACTTAGATACATATTTGGATCCTGCTTTCATGTCCTCGATGAAAGATCCGGACCAGAGACGCCAGAACAATGGGAAAAACCGCTCAAAGCCCGAGGTGGTTGGAATTGTGCTAAGATGCTTGGTTTTGGTGACATAGTGGGCCTCCATTATCTGCTGCAGAAGAATACTCACTTCACTCCAGATATCTTGCTAAGGCAAATTCTCTTAATCTTTCTGAAATTGCAGAGATGAAAATTCGGTAAGTTTATCATGCAGATCTCCTTCTATTTTTCCCATCTTGAATTAGCTTTCCTTGTTATTATATTTCATTATCTGTCAGAATTGGTTAAACTCTTGATTTTTCACTGGATGTGGGGAGGGAAAAAAAAAGTCCTTTAACTAATATGCCTTTTGCTTTCAAGTTTATTTGATGCTTTTGGGTCCACAAGGAGAATGGATTTTATCTGGAAGAGATGGTGTTGATGACTCCACAATATAGGTCATGCGTGGCACATTCAATCTTTTTCCTTGTAAAAAACAAACATTATAATCAGTTTCATAAATTAAAATTGTTGTTAATTTATTATGTATATGTTTAAAAAATATGCTCATGTGTGTCATCATCAAATTCATGCATATATCATGCATTTGCTGTCATATACGTGGGTCGCATGAAGTTTATTTCTAGTTAAATTCACTGTTAGTTCGTCTATTTTGTAAAAGGTATGAATTTAGGACCTGTACTTTAATTTTTTCAATTTTAGTCCTAGACTTTTTAAATTAGTCAATTTTAGTCTCTACACTTTTCTTATGCTATATATGTAATTAGAGCAGAGACAATTTGGGCTGTTTTTTTGTTTTCTTTTTTGGGCTTCATTTGGGTTTTTTTGGGCTGTTTATTTTGGCCATGCTTTTAATAAAGTGCAGTACATATATTGGAAAATATATAAAAGCCAATTCTCCATCTCTTCACTTTGAAATTGCCGTCCAACCCTACACGGTAAAAGAACAGGTAAGTAAATAAAGAAGAAACCCTTGCTCCAAATTTTTCCCGGTTGAAAATTCATATTTTCCCGGTTTTTCCTCCTCAAAACCCATGACTTTTTCCTTCCTCTGCTGCTTATTTCATCTTTAACCAGCACCACTTTGTTTCTAGGAAAATGATTCGCAAAGGGCGCACATTAAAAGGTGTACGATTCTCTTCGAGGGGTTCTTCGACAGGTTCGAACACCTTTGAAAATGCTGCTACTGATAGTCAAAGCACAGGAGATGGAACTCCAACTCAGTCAGCAGAAGCAGTACCTGCAACTCCGGCTGGTACCTTTGCCTTCTCATGCCTTATTTCTCTGGTTTTAAAGACGGGTTCTTTTTTTTTTTTTAATTTCCTTCATAGATTCCTCTTCGTTACCATTTTGTTACATTTTTTTCTATTTGTTACCATTTTGTCACTACTTTTTTTTTCTTTTTTTTTTCTTTTCTCACTGCTTTTTGAAATTTAGAGGTGTATGTCGAGCCAAATTTGGTCTGACATATATACATGTATCGTATTAATATTTTATTAATTATTTGTTAATTAACCTTCTGCTCTTATGTATCTTATGTAGGTGGTTCTTGATTTCATTTATGTAATTTTCTTATGAGGTGTAGGTTGAGCCAAATTTTTTTTCTTTTTCTCACTGCTCTTCCTTTTTTTTTTCTTTTGTCACTTTTTTTTAGCTATGAAATTATTGGTTATTTGAACAAATAGAAAGAATTTTTGTTATTGTTCAAAAACCCTTCTCTTACATAAATAATTTTGATGCTTCTCTAACTTTAGCCCTATTTGAGGCACTTCCACATTACAGGTAATAGCATAAAAGAAACTTGTTTATGTATTTTTTATGATAAATAAAATCTTTTATTATGCTTCTGTATAATTAAGATTGGTTTTTGTTCTTTTTTTTTTACCATATTCACAATTTGCTCATGCATCATATTTATTTTTTTCAAATTGATACATAATTTTTTTTTTTCAATTTTCATATCAAAAATATAATTGTCACTTTTGACAGAGGCTACCAAGGGTACTAAGAGAAAGAGAGGGTCTACAAACATGAAAGATATATGGAATCTTGAACCTGGAACTCGTATAGTAGTAGATGCCAACCAATATGGCCAGCCTATTGGGAAGAAAGCGTCCAAATTGGCTGAATTTCTCGGTACAATTTCAAGGACTGGTTCTATCTGTCCTTTGAATACAAAACATTGTAAACATCTTTCTAAATATGTGTTGGAAAACATATTGAGAATCGTTCATGTATGTAGTACATAATCATTTTCTAATTTAATATATTGCAATAATTTTGAATTATTTGAAATCGTATGTAATGAGTAATTGTTACATTATTTTGTTATATGTGTAGGAAAAGTTTGATCTCCAAGGTAAGATGGAGGACTCTGACATCCTCTCACATGTTGGAAAACTCTGAAAGGAGTTTAAATCGACTTTGAAAACTAGATACTACAAAGAGATGGTCCAATAAGGTCGAATGATTGAAGAAATATACGAAAACAATCCTCCTGGTGTGGATGATCAATGGAAGTGGCTAGTGGAGCAATGGGGAACACCGCAAGCTGCGGTATACACTTTTATTAGACTAAATGTCTCATTTTTCCTGCTTCCACTTACGATATCATTAAAGTAGGGGGTGCATAAATGCGTGATTTGTTGAATGAGGCATAATGAACTTAGTTTTCCTATTACACTCATATTTTTCTCATTAATTTAAACAAATAGGCACAATTAGAAAAGGCCAAAGAATCTCGAACAAAGGTGCGTTATGCACACACTGCTGGTAGGACAGGATATGCGACCCTAAATGCACAGTTTGTAAGTATTACATATTAATCAATATGTAACTTATATTAATTATTCTGCACTCATTGCTGAATATTGTTAACAATTATTTTTTTGTTGTATAATAGGCTGAGAAGGAAGGCCGTGAACCCTCGCGTTTGGAGCAGTTTAGATTTCAACATTTGCGCAAAGATGGGAGTGACAAATTGAGCAGTCAGGCAGCAGAACAAGTTTATGTAAGAAACAAATGGGTATTATTTATTTATATTTATTTTGACATCAATTTTTTTTTCAAAATAGATTTTTCTAATTAAAGAGAACTATAGGATAATGCATGCAAGATGGTTAAAGACTCTATGCCAGCACCTGAGAGTTCTTTCGCACCTCAAGATAATATTGCATTAGAAAATGAGGTTTATACATAATTGTTCGTCCCTGAAAAGGATGGAATAATGTTGGGGTATGGACGTGGGATGACCAAATCTAGGTTGTTTGGCTATGGGTCAGTCACCCGAGGAAGCCAATCTACATCAGCCATCAGTCCATTGATTGAAGAGATGAGCGCTAAACATGTCGAGCAAATACAAACAATTCAAGCCGAACAAGCAGTTCGAGAGAAAACTCTACTCGAGGAAGCAGAATCTCGATTTCGTACGGAAGCCGCGGAGCAAGAAGCTCGTTTGATAGCTGAGGCAGAAGAAAGATTTATGAAATTAACTGAAATTCGAGAGGCAAAGTTCATGGATATGATGGATGCTCATGATAAAAAGTATAAGGCTCTCATCGATGAGTGTATGGCAAAGGGAATGTCAAGTAAGTTCCAAGGTTTTTCATAGTAAACATATTAAGGTCACTATTTTATAACTATATTGTCAACAACTTTGTTAATGGTTTAATAGACATTGGCTGTTGTAATTGAATGCTAGGTTCTTATTTAATGTCCTCATTGCTTGCTCAACTAATATTTTATGGATGTATCACTTTGAAAATTCTTTATTTAGCTTCAATTTATGGTTCTTTGGTTAATATTAATAGTCTTCCCATGTGTTCATGTTGTTTCTCATTTAACTCGTATAAATAGAAAATGTACATTGCTATTTTTGCAGTTGAATTTCAGAGTAGCGGACTTGATGATAAAGCCTTCAATTCGGATGATTATGAATGACGTCTACTGCATATTATGTATTATATATATGTTAATAGTGGTTGATGAATGCAGTTGTCCCATAATTTTTTGGTGTCATGGGAATCAAGTTGACAACATGTTTGCAACGTATTGACTGCTTCTGTTAGGATTTTGTATAATTTTTTGATATCATGGGAATCAAGTTGACAACATGTTTGCAACGTGTTGACTGCTTCTACTAGGATTTTGTATAATTTCTTGATGTCATGTGAAATAGGTTGACAACATGCTTGCAACTTGTTGACTATTTCTATTAGGATTTTGTATATAAATTACTAACTACATTATTTAATGATAATTTTGTATTTATATGATTATTTTTATGTTAATTAATTGTTCAATTAATATTGACTCATCGAAACTCAATTCATACAAATTTCCTCATATTTCACTAAAATGGGCTCTTAAAAATCAGAAAAAATATCGTAAAAAAAATTGACATGAGAAAAAGATCTATCCCAACCTTTTTAAGTTTGTTTTAGATAGGTTTGCCCTAACCTTTTTAAGGATGCCTTAGACGGGTTTCTTTCAACTTTTTTTCAGTTGTCTTGGAAAATATCTATCCCAACTTTTTTAAAGATTGTCTTAGAGAAGGTCTATTCCAACTTTTTCAAAAGGTTGCCTTAGGCATGGTCTATACCAACGTAGTTAAAGTTGCCTTAGACTATTCTATCCCAATCCTTTTTTAAAGGTTGCCTTAGACAAGGTTTATTGCGACTATTTATAAATGTTGCCTTAGACAAATTTTATCCCAACTTTCTTTAAAAGGTTATCTTAGACTAGTCTATACCAACCTTTTTAATGTTGTCTTAAACAGGTATTTGGCAACCTTTCTCCAAAGGTTGTACTTGACTAGGCCTTCCCCAACCTTTTTTAAAAGTCGGTATTGACTAAACTTTTCCCAATACATAAATAAGCGTCGGCTTATGTTGACTTATAGCGACACTTTTTCAAAAGCGTCGCAATGCATATACCAACCCCATTATATATGACCATTTTGGAAGCGTCGGGCGAAGCGTCGCTGAACCTATGGCAACCTTTTTTGTGTCGTCTTATGTCAAAAAATGTGTTGCTATAGGACTGTTTTATTGTAGTGGAACTAAACTCCCTAAATACCTAGGGAGGATAAAACCTATGATGAATCTTATTATTTAATTATCTAAATTACATGATAAATGCTTGTTCTTGTTCTTAATTATGTGTTCTTAAGTCTTGCTTTAATATTTTCAGGATATCAATTCAAGTTTAACGTGCTTATTCAGTGGAGGAAAAGTCCCTTCTTAAGAGTAGATCTAGCATAATTAAGCGGAGTTGATTGCAATCCTAGAAATAGGACGACATAAATCTGCTGGATTAGAGTCAAATCTAATAAGGGAATCCATAGATTGAGTTAATGCGACGATAGGGGTTTTAATTAGAAAGAAATTTCAATTAATCAACCTAGAGTCAGTTGTTCTTAGTCTCGAAAAAGATATTAACATAATTTAGGGATTTCTACGGATCAAGGCAAGTGAATAAATCGTTTAATTCAGAGTCAGAATAATAGGTGATGTCTAGGTGGATTCTTCATTGGGTATTGTCTTTATTCATTAGTTTATTCGTTTACTCTCTTCACTCTCTGTCGCATTCATAATTAATTAGTTAGTTAAATTTTAGATTAAAACAAATCCCCTTAATTATTAGGCTAAATAATAAAAATATAGTTATTACTAGTAATTTTAGTTGTTGTGGATACGATATTCCGGACTCATCAAAGCTATACTTCTGTTCGATAGGTGCACTTGCCTTTGTCGAAATATTAGTTATTTTCGAGCCTATCAAGTTTTTAGCACCGTTGCCAGGGACTAGAATATTAGGAACGCTTAATTTTTATTACTTTAGCCACTTTTTATTGCAATTTATTTGTTTTTATTTTAATTTACTAACTTGTCTTTTATTTGCTTCTGGCAGGTATTTTTAGTTTATGACTAGAAGAAACTCGTTAGGACCTTTACTTTTTTATAGTGAAATCGAAAGCACAGCTCACAGAAATCATAGAGAAATAAGGCAAAGTCTACAGTATATAAAGGAAGAGCAAGAGGGTAATACCAATATTACCGAGGAGATGGCTGATAATCAGGATAACCCGCTACCTCCTATGGTTGCCGCGAATCCGGTGAATCAAAATCCTGCTTCTCGTACTATGTACAATTATGCTAAGCCCAGTTTAACTGGAGCTAAATCGAGTATTGTTAGACCTGCTATTGCTGTAAATAATTTTGAACTGAAACCTAACACTATTCAAATGATTCAACAGTTTGTTCAGTTTGATGGTTTGCAGAATGAGAACCCAAATACTCATTTGGCCAACTTTCTAGAATTTTACGACACTTTCAAGATTAATGGTGTTTCTGATGATGCCATTCACCTTCGGTTATTTCCTTTTTCATTAAGGAATAAAGCAAAGCAGTCGTTGAACTCGTTACCACGAGGTTTCATCACTACTTGGGAACAAATGACCGAAATTTTTTTATTAAAATATTTTTCACTAGCTAAAATGGAAAAATTGAGGAATGATATCTCTTTTTTTGTGTAGATGGATTTAGAAACTCTTTATGATGCATGGGAGAGGTATAAAGACTTATTGAGAAATTGCCCTCACCATGGGTTACCTTTATGGCTAGAGGTTCAAACTTTTTACAACGGTTTGAACCCCTCAACTAGGCAACTGATTGATGCAGCCGCCAATGGAACTCTGAATAACAAAACACCTGAAGCAGCTTATGAGTTTATAGAGGAGATATCGCTAAATAATTATCAGTGGCAAGTCATGAGGAGAAAGCCTAAAAACGTAGCCAGTGTTTTCAACCTTGACGCGGTCACCATTCTATCTAACCAGGTAGAGCTTTTAAATAAAAACTTGATGGTTTATGTGTTTCTATGCAGGTACATTTGGTGATGCAATGCGACACAAATGGAGGAGAGATGAACACCACAGAATATCCATCTTACAACCCAAGCACAGAGAATGAGCAAGACCACTATATGGGTAATAATTCTAGGCCTCAGAATAATCCCTATAGTAATACTTACAATGCAGGTTGGAGGAACCATCCCAATTTCTCATGGGGTGGTCAAGGAAATCAGAGACCACAACCCCCTCCAGGCTTTCAACAATAACCCTACCAGCAGGAGAAGAAGCTGAACCTTGAGGAGATGTTAACAAAATTCATCTCAGTGTCAGAAACCCATTTTCAAAATACCGAAACAATGCTAAAAAATCAGCAAGCGTCGATTCGAGGTCTTGATAACCAAATAGGTCAGCTTGCTAAGCTGATCTCGGAATGACCACAAGGCAGCTTGCCGAGTAACACCGAAACTAACCCGAGGGAGCAACTCCATGCGATCACTGTACGCGACGAAGAAAGGTTAGTAGAATCTGAATCTGAACCAATGCAAGAAATTATGGTAAGTAAAAGTAAGGTTGAGGTGAGCCACAGTGCACAAAAACCGGTAAGTAAAGAATATAAACCTCTCGTGCCATACCCCAATACAACGAATAAAGACTATACCAATGAGCAATTTGGTAAATTTCTTAAACTCTTAAAAAAAATTACATATTAACTTACCGTTTATTGAAGCTCTTTCGCAGATGCCCAACTCAGTTAAATTTTTAAAGAAGCTTTTGGCAAACAAACGAAAGTTAGATGATGGGTCGCACGTGGAGCTAAATGTAGTCTGCTTAGCCATTTTACAGAATAAACTACCCAACAAATTAAAAGATCTAGGGAGTTTTACTATTCCTTAATTTATTGGTAGTTTAAATGTAAATAATGCTTTAGCTGATTTAGGGGCAAGTATTAATGTCATGCCTTACAAAGTGTTTAAACAACTAGGTCTTGGAAAACCCAAACAAACTAGGATGAGTATTCAATTGGGAGATAAATCCATTAGATTTCCTAGGGGTATTGTTGAATATGTACTCATAAAAATTGATAAATTCATATTCCCAGTTGACTTTGTTGTTTTAGACATAGATGAGGATAGTGATATACCTTTAATTTTAGGACGACCCTTTTTAGCAACTACTAGAACTATTATAGATGTTGGCATAGGTGAATTGATACTTCGTGTAGGTGATGAGACGATTAAACTCCAAGCTCGTGATTCTGTTAGGATATCTAGTAATCGAGATGATATTGCAAGTTCTTTTGAGTGAGTAACCTTGTGGCTCAACCTTCTTTGCAGGAAATTCCTCGGAAAAAGGTGATAGAGCCACAGTCCAGCTAAACTAACGAAAATAGAATAACTCATGAAGAACAAAGGTTCAGATCGATGAACTAGATGAATGGCGGATGCATGTTAAGGAGAAACCAAGGATACCCGATGTAGAACTTAAACAACATAATAATGAGTTTTAAGATGAAACAAATCAATTTAAGGTTGGAGACTAGGTACTGTTGGACAAAGCGGACCCTCGAGTTGTCATTTCAAAGCCCAATGCAAATGGAATAACTCCTTTTACAGTACTGAATGTCTTTCCACACGGTACGGTCGAGGTAAATCATTCTAAATTAGGCACCTTTAATGTAAATAGCTGAAACAGCCCAAACCCGGCCCACGAGCTTTGACCATATTTGGTATGTTCCTCAAGTAAACCAGTTTCAAATTCTTTTGTTACTTAGAGAAAAACTTGTGTGATTAAAAAAAAAATATTGTTTGGGTTGGGCTTGTGTTGAAAACAAACTGGATTTTTATATTAGAAAACCCCTTTTTAATATTAAGTGATAAAACATATAGAGTATATTTTAAAATAAAATACTTAGTCTTTAAATTAATCAAAATTTGTAACACAATAAAACAACAAGTAGAAATATAATCGTTCATCGTGGCCTTATGGCCTTATTACATCAAATAGTTTCCAAAATATTTCAAAGTACTAAAATAAATTCAAGAGTCCATAAAAATATAAACTTCATGTTGAGCATGGCCACCACAAGCACTGCTAGCCCCGGTCCATCACATTCATCACCAAACATGGTCCCACAACGGGGTGAGTCAAAGCAGACTCAATGTGTACACGACACTAAATCATAATAGAATCAGGCATACAATAGTTACATATTCAAAACATAAAATACAAGTTATGATGCATTCCCAAACCCAAACCTAATTGTCCATCTGCTACACACCCCGCACTGCGGTCACATCGTCGTGGGACTACTAAGTCAACCTCCTTCCGCTACACACCATCAAAGGCGATCCACTGCGATCGACATGCTCATCGCCCATATAAATTCGTGGCATAGCCACGGATAATTGTGTCATGAGACACCACATTCAGATAATGTAACCGAAGTTACCACATTCAAGATAATGTGACCGAAGTCACCACATTCAGATAATGTGACCGAAGTCACCACATTCAGATAGTGAGACCGAAGTCACCACATTCACTTCCCCTTTCTCATATAACCCGAGTGCCCCATATTATTCATATTATGCATATCATACTTAAATTCACATTCATGTCACTTTTCACATGTTAAATATAACATATTTCGTAATCCTAGTAGAAGTAGGAAACGTACCTGAGTACTTAGTACCATATCATGGTACTTTAGCCACTTTCATATACTTAATAACACATATATTAATAAACATAGCCATAATAAATATTAAGAGTTAGTGTGGGGTACACACGTGATTCGCTTAGCAAATTCCTTGAGATTTCGAAATCTGATCTACCGCTTAATTCCTTAATCCCTACATTTGATTAATCACTTACTAATTTAATAAAAAGCTATTCGGCCATAAATCCAAATCCTAGTAGGATTAGTATTCTTAAACTTACCTTATTGCCGATTGGGACACCAATAAATCCCAAAATTGATCCTCGTTTTCCTAGGAATGTCGAAATTCCTATAACCTTGAGTTAGATTTAATCTAACCATTAAAACATAAAACATGGCCTTTGGCCGAATATACATATGTCTTACCTTAATCTTAGAAATCCCGAAACTCACCGAACAGCTAGGGAACACGTGGCCTATGGTGTACCTTCGGGAAAAGAACTTCTCCTTCCTTGTAGTCGACACTTAGTAAATCCCGAAAGATCCTTACTTGAAGAAATCGATTGCACCTTCACTTCAACCTTCAGAGATTCGGCTATGGCTAGATGATGATCTCACAACTTTCAGTTTTGGAGGAATTAGAAAGAAAAGAGAAGGAAGAATAAAGATGGAGGATTCGGCTAGCACACAAGGTATTTCGGCTTGGCAAAAATAAAAGAAGAAGAAGATTTGGTGAAGAGAATTTGGCAGAGGCTTCAAAAAGAATGTAAAATAATGTAGAATGGCCTCTCTTTTCCTTTTATAGCCGAAATTACTAAGCTAGAGTCCCTTACTTGGCCACCACTCTTCTATTTTGATAGCTTTATCCCTTTAATTATCATAAATAAAAGAGTTTAATCCAACATTTATCTCTTCAAACTATTCCAATTTAAAAATCCTTTATTTATCACCTTTTTAATCGAATATTTATGAAAATAAAACACCTCCTTTCTAGAAGCATGTGTCGTCCACCTCAGTCTTCTGGAAGCAAAAATAAAACCTCCTTTATTTGCTTCCCAAGTGACTCGAACTCAGGCCCATTCCTCTTGTATATGGCGCCATTTCTATAGGCCCTAAGTGACATCTTCAGGCCACTTTTCCAAGCCTGTTTGTGTGTCAAATTTCACAAACTTTTTCTTTTAAGGCCACCTTGCCTTAATTTCCCCTTTTAAACCTTAAAACTCGTCATTTCTAGGTCATTTCCAAGTTTCCAAAAATTTTCGTTCGGCTCTTTAAACTTGACATTTCCTTACATTTCCAAGTTTCCAGAAATGTTCATTTTTTTTTTGAATCATTTCTAAATCATTTTCCTAGTTTCCATAAATGTTCACTTTCCTCTTTATTCCTTTACATTTTCAGGACATTTCCCTACATTTCCAAGACAAGGCATTTCCTTACATTTCCTTGCATTTCCTTACATTTCCTTGCATTTCCTTACATTTCCATACATTTCCTCACATTTCCATACATTTCCTTACATTTCCTTACATTTCCTTACATTTCCATACATTTCCTTATTTCTAGAATTCACATAACACATTCATAATTCATAAAACATGCCATTTTACCACATGGTTCCTTGTGTCATGCTTCACACGGAGTTTCTTTTAAAGCCTCATTTACCTAGCTCCCCTTTTTACTTAAAAACCAATAATTTTCCAAAGCTTTCTTCTTCCATCCTAGAATTCTAAAAACCCTTAATACACTTCCAACACTGCCAAAACCTACTAACTCATGAATTAGGCACGTACGCATAACCCCTAATCTAGGATGTTACAGTTCTACCCTCCTTAAAAATAATTTCGTCCTCGAAATTACTTACTAACAGTCGTACAATCCTTCTCACCGCACTATGCTTACGCTGCGTACTCTGATCTTAATAGAGCCATTATACCTTCTAGGCACAATCTCTAAGTTCACATCCATTAGAACTCATTTTCTAACGTCGTGATTTAATCTGATTTAAGAGTTTTATACATTAGTACTTTTGTTTCACTGATCAACCGCGAACAGTTTTATGAAAAGAGATGTTTAAAAGTGGTTCTTTCGATCAAACAAAGTTCTCAGCTCAAGTTCACCATTCAGAAAGTCACGTTCACATTCATCAACCAATTACGAACTTTCGTTCATTCAGAGAAATGTTGTAGTTTTCATTGTTGTTGTTTTTCCACTACCGTGGGTATTTTCGTAATTTGTCCCTCTGTGGGTATTTTCGTAATTTATCAAAATAAAGTTCCTTGGTGATTTTGTCAATATGGGTATTTTGGTAATTTTGAAATCCCGGGGCCTTTCGGTAATTTTGAAATTCTAGTGGTATTTCGGTAGTTTTTTTTTACAAACCAAGGTAAATTTGTAAAGTTTAATAAATCAGGGGTATTTCAAAATTTATGAAGCTTGAGGGTTCTTTTTGAGAATTTGTTTTCCAAATCGGTACTGTTGCAAAATTTTGAAAACAAGGGTCGTTTTGGTAATTTTGTAAGTTAGGGGCAATTTCGTAAATTTTCCAAGTTCAAGGTATTTTTGATAATTTGCAAATTAGGGTTTTTGAACATTTTATAAAGTAATGAAATCTTGATAAGAACTGTGGGTATTTTGGGAATTTCATAAACCAAAGGCATTTTTGTAATTTTACCACTAGGGGTATTTTAGTAATTTTGCAATTCAGAAATATTTTGGGAAAAATTTTCCAAACTAAATTCTGCTATACTTTAAAAGGGGAATATGGTGACTTTAAAACTAAGGTTTTCATAAAAACACGGCTAGTTCCCTTCGGGTTTTAATTATTGTGTTTAGCTATGGTGAGTCCTCTTGGTCGGGGTGAACCGAAGCTACGCACTGTGTAGGATTCCAAACAAGAGGAGGTGAGTCACTAGGACCGCTTAAGTACTGTGCTCTTAGGATCCAATCCTAGACATGCGCACAGGGGTTACCACACCCTAACTCGGCGACTTAGCCATAGGGTTGTTTAGTTAGGCACTTAAGTCTTATGTAAGTGTTTGAGTAGACTAGTCCTAGGGTTCGAGTTCCTATCATGCTATTCTAAGTTCCATGCCTTTTCTACCCTTCTAATATTCATAACATAATTCACATAATCAGCCAAATAGTTAGGGGTACTTACCTGGTGGACTGCGGGTCGGAGACTTGGGTGCCATGCCAGAAAACCTGCTCATCTTCAAAAATACTTTCATAAAACTCATTTGGGCTCGATTTGAAAACATTTTGGGCTTTAAACCCTAGGCCGAGGGTTTGAAACTCAGGCTCTCGATACCAAAATGAAACACCCCAAACCCGCCCACGAGCTTTGACCAGATTTTGTATGTTCCTCAAGTAAACCTAGGTTTCAAATTCTTTTGTTACTTAGAGAAAAACTTGGGTGATTAAAAAAAATATTGTTTGGGTTGG
The DNA here is from genome assembly GCA_025503065.1 of Gossypium bickii. Classification (NCBI taxonomy): domain Eukaryota; kingdom Viridiplantae; phylum Streptophyta; class Magnoliopsida; order Malvales; family Malvaceae; genus Gossypium; species Gossypium bickii. The sequence continues at coordinate 57,759,691 of CP106721.1, read as the reverse complement.
GCTTGTGTTGAAAACAAACTGGATTTTTATATTAGAAAACCCCTTTTTAATATTAAGTGATAAAACATATAGAGTATATTTTAAAATAAAATACTTAGTCTTTAACTTAATCAAAATTTGTAACACAATAAAACAATAAGTTGAAATATAATCGTTCATCATGGCCTTATGGCCTTATTACATCAAATAGTTTCCAAAATATTTCAAAGTACTAAAATAAATTCAAGAGTCCATAAAAATATAAACTTCATGTTGAGCATGGCCACCACAAGTACTGCCGTCCCGGTCCATCACTGTTCATCACCTGAAACATGGTCCCACAACGGGGTGAGTCAAACAGACTCAATGTGTACACGACACTAAATCATAATAGAATCAGGCATACAATAGTTACACATTCAAAACATAAAATACAAGTTATGATGCATTCCCAAACCCAAACCTAATTGTCCATCTGTTACTCACCCCCGTACCTGCCAGTCACACCGTGGGGACTACTAAGTCAACCCTCCTTCCGCTACACACCATCGAAGGCAGTCGCTGCAGTCGACGTGCTCATCGCCCATATAAATTCGTGGCATAGCCACCAGATAATTGTGTCATGAGACACCACATTCAGATAATGTAACCGAAGTTACCACATTCAGATAATGTGACCGAAGTCACCACATTCAGATAATGTGACCGAAGTAACCACATTCAGATAGTGAGACCGAAGTCACCACATTCACTTCCCCTTTCTCATATAACCCGAGTGCCCCATATTATTCATATTATGCATATCATACTTAAATTCACATTCATGTCACTTTTCACATGTTAAATATAACATATTTCGTAATCCTAGTAGAAGTAGGAAACGTACCTGAGTACTTAGTACCATATCATGGTACTTTAGCCACTTTCATATACTTAATAACACATATATTAATAAACATAGCCATAATACATATTAAGAGTTAGTGTGGGGTACACACGTGATTCGTTTAGCAAATTCCTTGAGATTTTGAAATCTGATCTACCGCTTAATTCCTTAATCCCTACATTTGATTAATCACTTACTAATTTAATAAAAAGCCATTCGGCCATAAATCCAAATCCTAGTAGGATTAGTATTCTTAAACTTACCTTGTTGCCGATTGGGACACCAATAAATCCCAAAATTGATCCTTGTTTTCCTAGGAATGTCGAAATTCCTATAACCTTCCGTTAGATTTAATCTAACCATTAAAACATAAAACATGGCCTTTGGCCGAATATACATATGTCTTACCTTAATCTTAGAAATCCCGAAACTCACCGAATAGCTAGGGAACACGTGGCCTATGGTATACCTTCGGGAAAAGAACTTCTCCTTCCTTGTAGTCGACACTTAGTAAATCCCGAAAGATCCTTCCTTGAAGAAATCGATTGCACCTTCACTTCAACCTTCAGAGATTCGGCTATGGCTAGATGATGATCTCACAACTTTCAGTTTTGGAGGAATTAGAAAGAAAAGAGAAGGAAGAATAAAGATGGAGGATTCGGCTAGCACACAAGGTATTTCGGCTTGGCAAAAATAAAAGAAGAAGAAGATTTGGTGAAGAGAATTTGGCAGAGGCTTTCAAAGAACAGAAAATAATGCAGAATGGCCTCTCTTTTCCTTTTATAGCCGAAATTACTAAGCTAGAGTCCCTTACTTGGCCACCACTCTTCTATTTTGATAGCTTTATCCCTTTAATTATCATAAATAAAAGAGTTTAATCCAACATTTATCTCTTCAAACTATTCCAATTTAAAAATCCTTTATTTATCACCTTTTTAATCGAATATTTATGAAAATAAAACACCTCCTTTCTAGAAGCATGTGTCGTCCACCTCAGTCTTCTGGAAGCAAAAATAAAACCTCCTTTATTTGCTTCCCAAGTGACTCGAACTCAGGCCCATTCCTCTTGTATATGGCGCCATTTCTATAGGCCCTAAGTGACATCTTCAGGCCACTTTTCCAAGCCTGTTTGTGTGTCAAATTTCACAAACTTTTTCTTTTAAGGCCACCTTGCCTTAATTTCCCCTTTTAAACCTTAAAACTCGTCATTTCTAGGTCATTTCCAAGTTTCCAAAAATTTTCGTTCGGCTCTTTAAACTTGACATTTCCTTACATTTCCAAGTTTCCAGAAATGTTCATTTTTTTTTTGAATCATTTCTAAATCATTTTCCTAGTTTCCATAAATGTTCACTTTCCTCTTTATTCCTTTACATTTTCAGGACATTTCCCTACATTTCCAAGACAAGACATTTCCTTACATTTCCTTGCATTTCCTTGCATTTTCTTGCATTTCCTTACATTTCCATACATTTCCTCACATTTCCATACATTTCCTTACATTTCCTTACATTTCCTTACATTTCCATACATTTCCTTATTTCTAGAATTCACATAACACATTCATAATTCATAAAACATGCCATTTTACCACATGGCTCCTTGTGTCATGCTTCACACGGAGTTTCTTTTAAAGCCTCATTTACCTAGCTCCCCTTTTTACTTAAAAACCAATAATTTTCCAAAGCTTTCTTCTTCCATCCTAGAATTCTAAAACCCTTAATACACTTCCAACACTTGCCAAAACCTACTAACTCATGAATTAGGCACGCACGCATAACCCCTAATCTAGGATGTTACAGTTCTACCCTCCTTAAAAATAATTTCGTCCTCGAAATTACTTACTAACAGTCGTACAATCCTTCTCACCGCACTATGCTTACGCTGCGTACTCTGATCTTAATAGAGCCATTATACCTTCTAGGCACAATCTCTAAGTTCACATCCATTAGAACTCATTTTCTAACGTCGTGATTTAATCTGATTTAAGAGTTTTATACATTAGTACTTTTGTTTCTTCGATCAACCGCGAATGAGCGCTTTTATGAAAAGAGATGTTTAAAAGTGGTTCTTTCGATCAAACAAAGTTCTCAGCTCAAGTTCACCATTCAGAAAGTCACGTTCACATTCATCAACCAATTACGAACTTTCGTTCATTCAGAGAAATGTTGTAGTTTTCATTGTTGTTGTTTTTCCACTACCCAGGGGTATTTTCGTAATTTGTCCTACAGGGGTATTTTCGTAATTTATCAAAATAAAGTTCCTTGGTGATTTTGTCAATATGGGTATTTTGGTAATTTTGAAATCCCGGGGCCTTTCGGTAATTTTGAAATTCTAGTGGTATTTCGGTAGTTTTTTTTTACAAACCAGGGTAAATTTGTAAAGTTTAATAAATCAAGGGTATTTCAAAATTTATGAAGCTTGAGGGTTCTTTTTGAGAATTTGTTTTCCAAATCGGTACTGTTGCAAAATTTTGAAAACAAGGGTCGTTTTGGTAATTTTGTAAGTTAGGGGCAATTTCGTAAATTTTCCAAGTTCAAGGTATTTTTGATAATTTGCAAATTAGGGTTTTTGAACATTTTATAAAGTAATGAAATCTTGATAAGAACTGTGGGTATTTTGGGAATTTCATAAACCAAAGGCATTTTTGTAATTTTACCACTAAGGGTATTTTAGTAATTTGCAATTGAAATATTTTGGGAAAAATTTTCCAAACTAAATTCTCGCTATACTTTAAAAGGGAATATGGTGACTTTAAAACTAAGGTTTTCATAAAAACACGGCTAGTTCCCTTTCGGTTTTAATTATTGTGTTTAGCCTATGGTGAGTCCTCTTGGTCGGGGTGAACCGAAGCTACGCACTGTAGGATTCAGCCAAGAGGAGGTGAGTCACTAGGACTGCTTAAGTACTGTGCTCTTAGGATCCAATCCTAGACATGCGCATGCGAGGGGTTACCACACACCCTAACTTCTCGCGACTTAGCCATAGGGTTGTTTAGTTAGGCACTTAAGTCTTATGTAAGTGTTTGAGTAGACTAGTCCTAGGGTTCGAGTTCCTATCATGCTATTCTAAGTTCCATGCCTTTTCTACCCTTCTAATATTCATAACATAATTCACATAATCAGCCAAATAGTTAGGGGTACTTACCTGGTGGACTGCGGGTCGGAGACTTGGGTGCCATGCCAGAAAACCTGCTCATCTTCAAAAATACTTTCATAAAACTCATTTGGGCTCGATTTGAAAACATTTTGGGCTTTAAACCCCTAGGCCGAGGGTTTGAAACTGGGCTCTGATACCAAACTGAAACACCCCAAACCCGGCCCACGAGCTTTGACCAGATTTTGTATGTTCCTCAAGTAAACCGGTTTCAAATTCTTTTGTTACTTAGAGAAAAACTTGGGTGATTAAAAAAAATATTGTTTGGGTTGGGCTTGTGTTGAAAACAAACTGGATTTTTATATTAGAAAACCCCTTTTTAATATTAAGTGATAAAACATATAGAGTATATTTTAAAATAAAATACTTAGTCTTTAACTTAATCAAAATTTGTAACACAATAAAACAATAAGTTGAAATATAATCGTTCATCATGGCCTTATGGCCTTATTACATCAAATAGTTTCCAAAATATTTCAAAGTACTAAAATAAATTCAAGAGTCCATAAAAATATAAACTTCATGTTGAGCATGGCCACCACAAGTACCGCTTAGTCGGTCCATCACTGTTCATCACCGAAACATGGTCCCACAACGGGGTGAGTCAAACAGACTCAATGTGTACACGACACTAAATCATAATAGAATCAGGCATACAATAGTTACACATTCAAAACATAAAATACAAGTTATGATGCATTCCCAAACCCAAACCTAATTGTCCATCCGCTACTCACCCCCCGCACCGCCATCACACACCGTGGGGACTACTAAGTCAACCCTCCTTCCGCTACACACCATCGAAGGCGATCCGCTGCGATCGACGTGCTCATCGCCCATATAAATTCGTGGCATAGCCACCGAGATAATTGTGTCATGAGACACCACATTCGAGATAATGTAACCGGTTACCACATTGAGATAATGTGACCAAGTCACCACATTCGGATAATGTGACCGAAGTAACCACATTGAGATAGTGAGACCAAGTCACCACATTCACTTCCCTTTCTCATATAACCCGAGTGCCCCATATTATTCATATTATGCATATCATACTTAAATTCACATTCATGTCACTTTTCACATGTTAAATATAACATATTTCGTAATCCTAGTAGAAGTAGGAAACGTACCTGAGTACTTAGTACCATATCATGGTACTTTAGCCACTTTCATATACTTAATAACACATATATTAATAAACATAGCCATAATACATATTAAGAGTTAGTGTGGGGTACACACGTGATTCGTTTAGCAAATTCCTTGAGATTTTGAAATCTGATCTACCGCTTAATTCCTTAATCCCTACATTTGATTAATCACTTACTAATTTAATAAAAAGCCATTCGGCCATAAATCCAAATCCTAGTAGGATTAGTATTCTTAAACTTACCTTGTTGCCGATTGGGACACCAATAAATCCCAAAATTGATCCTTGTTTTCCTAGGAATGTCGAAATTCCTATAACCTTCCGTTAGATTTAATCTAACCATTAAAACATAAAACATGGCCTTTGGCCGAATATACATATGTCTTACCTTAATCTTAGAAATCCCGAAACTCACCGAATAGCTAGGGAACACGTGGCCTATGGTATACCTTCGGGAAAAGAACTTCTCCTTCCTTGTAGTCGACACTTAGTAAATCCCGAAAGATCCTTCCTTGAAGAAATCGATTGCACCTTCACTTCAACCTTCAGAGATTCGGCTATGGCTAGATGATGATCTCACAACTTTCAGTTTTGGAGGAATTAGAAAGAAAAGAGAAGGAAGAATAAAGATGGAGGATTCGGCTAGCACACAAGGTATTTCGGCTTGGCAAAAATAAAAGAAGAAGAAGATTTGGTGAAGAGAATTTGTGAGAGGCTTTCAAAGAATGAAAAAATAATGAGAATGGCCTCTCTTTTCCTTTTATAGCCGAAATTACTAAGCTAGAGTCCCTTACTTGGCCACCACTCTTCTATTTTGATAGCTTTATCCCTTTAATTATCATAAATAAAAGAGTTTAATCCAACATTTATCTCTTCAAACTATTCCAATTTAAAAATCCTTTATTTATCACCTTTTTAATCGAATATTTATGAAAATAAAACACCTCCTTTCTAGAAGCATGTGTCGTCCACCTCAGTCTCTGGAAGCAAAAATAAAACCTCCTTTATTTGCTTCCCAAGTGACTCGAACTCAGCCCATTCCTCTTGTATATGGCGCCATTTCTATAGGCCCTAAGTGACATCTTCAGCCACTTTTCCAAGCCTGTTTGTGTGTCAAATTTCACAAACTTTTTCTTTTAAGGCCACCTTGCCTTAATTTCCCCTTTTAAACCTTAAAACTCGTCATTTCTAGGTCATTTCCAAGTTTCCAAAAATTTTCGTTCGACTCTTTAAACTTGACATTTCCTTACATTTCAAGTTTCAGAGAAATGTTCATTTTTTTTTGAATCATTTCTAAATCATTTTCCTAGTTTCCATAAATGTTCACTTTCCTCTTTATTCCTTTACATTTTCAGGACATTTCCTACATTTCCAAGACAAGACATTTCCTTACATTTCCTTGCATTTCCTTACATTTTCTTGCATTTCCTTACATTTCCATACATTTCTCACATTTCCATACATTTCCTTACATTTCCTTACATTTCCTTACATTTCCATACATTTCTTATTTCTAGAATTCACATAACACATTCATAATTCATAAAACATGCCATTTTACCACATGGCTCCTTGTGTCATGCTTCACACGGAGTTTCTTTTAAAGCCTCATTTACCTAGCTCCCTTTTACTTAAAACCAATAATTTTCCAAAGCTTTCTTCTTCCATCCTAGAATTCTAAAACCCTTAATACACTTCCAACACCGCCAAAACCTACTAACTCATGAATTAGGCACGCACGCATAACCCCTAATCTAGGATGTGTTACAGTTCTACCCTCCTTAAAAATAATTTCGTCCTCGAAATTACTTACTAACGACAATCCTTCTCACCGCACTATGCTTACGCTGCTGCGCACTCACGATCTTAATAGAGCCATTATACCTTCTAGGCACAATCTCTAAGTTCACATCCATTAGAACTCATTTTCTAACGTCGTGATTTAACTCGATTTAAGAGTTTTATACATTAGTACTTTTGTTTCATCGATCAACCGCGAACAGTTTTATGAAAAGAGATGTTTAAAAGTGGTTCTTTCGATCAAACAAAGTTCTCAGCTCAAGTTCACCATTCAGAAAGTCACGTTCACATTCATCAACCAATTACGAACTTTCGTTCATTCGAGAGAAATGTTGTAGTTTTCATTGTTGTTGTTTTTCCACTACCGGGGGTATTTTCGTAATTTGTCCTCTGTGGTATTTTTAGTAATTTATCAAAATAAAGTTCCTTGGTGATTTTGTCAATATGGGTATTTTGGTAATTTTGAAATCCCGGGGCCTTTCGGTAATTTTGAAATTCTAGTGGTATTTCGGTAGTTTTTTTTTACAAACCAGGGTAAATTTGTAAAGTTTAATAAATCAAGGGTATTTCAAAATTTATGAAGCTTGAGGGTTCTTTTTGAGAATTTGTTTTCCAAATCGGTACTGTTGCAAAATTTTGAAAACAAGGGTCGTTTTGGTAATTTTGTAAGTTAGGGGCAATTTCGTAAATTTTCCAAGTTCAAGGTATTTTTGATAATTTGCAAATTAGGGTTTTTGAACATTTTATAAAGTAATGAAATCTTGATAAGAACTGTGGGTATTTTGGGAATTTCATAAACCAAAGGTATTTTTGTAATTTTACCACTAAGGGTATTTTAGTAATTTTGCAATTCAGAAATATTTTGGGAAAAATTTTCCAAACTAAATTCTGCTATACTTTAAAAGGGGAATATGGTGACTTTAAAACTAAGGTTTTCATAAAAACACGGCTAGTTCCCTTTCGGGTTTTAATTATTGTGTTTAGCCTATGACTGAGTCCTCTTGGTCAGGGTGAACCGAAGCTACGCACTGTAGGATTCAGTGAAGAGGAGGTGAGTCACTAGGGATCGCTTAAGTACCGAGGCTCTTAGGATCCAATCCTAGACATGCGCATGTGGGGTTACCACACCCTAACTCTGGCGACTTAGCCATAGGGTTGTTTAGTTAGGCACTTAAGTCTTATGTAAGTGTTTGAGTAGACTAGTCCTGAGGTTCGAGTTCCTATCATGCTATTCTAAGTTCCATGCCTTTTCTACCCTTCTAATATTCATAACATAATTCACATAATCACCAAATAGTTAGTGGTACTTTACGGTGGATCATGGTCGGAGACTTGGGTGCCATGCCGAGAAAACTCGCTCATCTTCAAAAATACTTTCATAAAACTCATTTGGGCTCGATTTGAAAACATTTTGGGCTTTAAACCCCTAGGCCGAGGGTTTGAAACGGGCTCGATACCAAAATCAAACACCCCAAACCCGCCCACGAGCTTTGACCAGATTTTGTATGTTCCTCAAGTAAACCGGTTTCAAATTCTTTTGTTACTTAGAGAAAAACTTGGGTGATTAAAAAAATATTGTTTGGGTTGGGCTTGTGTTGAAAACAAACTGGATTTTTATATTAGAAAACCCTTTTTAATATTAAGTGATAAAACATATAGAGTATATTTTAAAATAAAATACTTAGTCTTTAACTTAATCAAAATTTGTAACACAATAAAACAATAAGTTGAAATATAATCGTTCATCATGGCCTTATGGCCTTATTACATCAAATAGTTTCCAAAATATTTCAAAGTACTAAAATAAATTCAAGAGTCCATAAAAATATAAACTTCATGTTGAGCATGGCCACCACAAAGCATCGCTAGTCCCTGGTCCATCACTGCTTCATCACCAAACATGGTCCCACAACGGGGTGAGTCAAAGCAGACTCAATGTGTACACGACACTAAATCATAATAGAATCGGGCATACAATAGTTACACATTCAAAACATAAAATACAAGTTATGATGCATTCCCAAACCCAAACCTAATTGTCCATCTGTTACTCACCCCCGCACTGCCGGTCACACACCGTGGGACTACTAAGTCAACCCTCCTTCCGCTACACACCATCGAAGCGAGCGTTGCGATCGACGTGCTCATCGCCCATATAAATTCGTGGCATAGCCACTCGGATAATTGTGTCATGAGACACCACATTCGAGATAATGTAACGAAGTTACCACATTCGAGATAATGTGACCAAGTCACCACATTCGGATAATGTGACCGAAGTAACCACATTCGGATAGTGAGACCAAGTCACCACATTCACTTCCCTTTCTCATATAACCCGAGTGCCCCATATTATTCATATTATGCATATCATACTTAAATTCACATTCATGTCACTTTTCACATGTTAAATATAACATATTTCGTAATCCTAGTAGAAGTAGGAAACGTACCTGAGTACTTAGTACCATATCATGGTACTTTAGCCACTTTCATATACTTAATAACACATATATTAATAAACATAGCCATAATACATATTAAGAGTTAGTGTGGGGTACACACGTGATTCGTTTAGCAAATTCCTTGAGATTTTGAAATCGATCTACCGCTTAATTCCTTAATCCCTACATTTGATTAATCACTTACTAATTTAATAAAAAGCCATTCGCCATAAATCCAAATCCTAGTAGGATTAGTATTCTTAAACTTACCTTGTTGCCGATTGGGACACCAATAAATCCCAAAATTGATCCTTGTTTTCCTCGGAATGTCGAAATTCCTATAACCTTCCGTTAGATTTAATCTAACCATTAAAACATAAAACATGGCCTTTGGCCGAATATACATATGTCTTACCTTAATCTTAGAAATCCAGAAACTCACCGAATAGCTAGGGAACACGTGGCTATGGTATACCTTCGGGAAAAGAACTTCTCCTTCCTTGTAGTCGACACTTAGTAAATCCCGAAAGATCCTTCCTTGAAGAAATCGATTGCACCTTCACTTCAACCTTCAGAGATTCGGCTATGGCTAGATGATAATCTCACAACTTTCAGTTTTGGAGGGATTAGAAAGAAAAGAGAAGGAAGAATAAAGATGGTGGATTCGGCTAGCACACAAGGTATTTTGGCTTGGCAAAAATAAAAGAAGAAGAAGATTTGGTGAAGAGAATTTGGCAGAGGCTTTCAAAGAACAGAAAATAATGCAGAATGGCCTCTCTTTTCCTTTTATAGCCGAAATTACTAAGCTAGAGTCCCTTACTTGGCCACTACTCTTCTATTTTGATAGCTTTATCCCTTTAATTATCATAAATAAAAGAGTTTAATCCAGCATTTATCTCTTCAAACTAATCCAATTTAAAAATCCTTTATTTATCACCCTTTTAATCGAATATTTATGAAAATAAAACACCTCCTTTCTAGAAGCATGTGCCGTCCACCTCAGTCTTCTGGAAGCAAAAATAAAACCTCCTATATTTGCTTCCCAAGTGACTCGAACTCAGGCCCATTCCTCTTGCATATGGCGCCATTTCTATAGGCCCTAAGTGACATATTCAGGCCACTTTTCCAAGCCTGTTTGTGTGTCAAATTTCACAAACTTTTTCTTTTAAGGCCACCTTGCCTTAATTTCCCCTTTTAAACCTTAAAACTCGTCATTTCTAGGTCATTTCTAAGTTTCCAAAAATTTTCGTTTGGCTCTTTAAACTTGACATTTCCTTACATTTCCAAGTTTCCAGAAATGTTCACTTTTTTTTTGAATCATTTCTAAATCATTTTCCTAGTTTCCATAAATGTTCACTTTCTTCTTTATTCTTTTACATTTTCAGGGCATTTCCCTACATTTCCAAGACAAGACATTTCCTTACATTTCCTTGCATTTCCTTACATTTCCATACATTTCCTCACATTTCCTTACATTTCCTTACATTTCCATACATTTCCTTACATTTCCTTACATTTCCTTACATTTCCATACATTTCCATACATTTCCTTACATTTCCTTACATTTCCATACATTTCCTTATTTCTAGAATTCACATAACACATTCATAATTCATAAAACATGCCATTTTACCACATGGTTCCTTGTGTCATGCTTCACACGGAGTTTCTTTTAAAGCCTCATTTACCTAGCTCCCCTTTTTACTTAAAAACCAATAATTTTCCAAAGCTTTCTTCTTCCATCCTAGAATTCTAAAAACCCTTAATACACTTCCAACACTGCCAAAACCTACTAACTCATGAATTAGGCACGAACGCATAACCCCTAATCTAGGATGTTACAATAGCACTCGACTTAAACCTTACTTTGATATTAGAACTGATAGTAGGAGAGAGGAGTGTCAACTCCTCGAAATACCATGGCCATACGAATGAAAGGTAAGTCGAGCTTAGACTCTAAATAAGCACTTCTCGGGAGGCAACCCGAGCACTAACCCTACTAATTAGTTTATTTTTACATTTTTTCATGTTTAAATGCAAGTTTTTGACCCACACGGCCTGGACACATGGGCATGTCCTTGGCCGTATGGAAACAGGGCTAAAATTTTCCCAAAAAATTGACAAAGACACGGCCTTAAATTAAACCACACGGGAGTGTGACACAGCCGTGTGAACCACACGGCCTGGACACACAGGCGTGTCATAGGCCGTGTGAAACCTGGAACAATTTTTTTTCTTTTTTTTAATTTTAAAACAAGTCAGAGAGTTACACGGGTAAGGCACATGGCAGTGTGCGAGGCAAGGCACATGGCCGTGTGCGAGGCATGACCTAGCCACACTGGCGTGTGAGAGGTCACACGGGCGTGGGGGAAGTGAAGGATGATATATACATGGTGTGATGGGATGGACGAAGTTGGTATGTAGAGGATGGGGTTTGGATTCTCGCATATCCAAATCGAATCTGCATTATCCGAATCAGATCAGATCTCAGATCAGATTCGATTGTGCATATAGTTTTGTATGTTTGCATCCTTAATTCAGTTGGGTTACACACTGAGTTTTCATAAACTCACATCTGTGTCTGTTTTGTCAGATAATCCACAAACCTAGGCGGATTGGTGCGGCAAAGGCTCCACGGTGACCACTTGACCGTAAATTGATTTAACGCTGTAATTTATGGTTTTATTTATGTTTTGGTATTTATTTTGAGAATGTGTAATATTTGAGACTCTCTGGACTTTTGGTTTTAAACTGTTGATTTTTTAGCTTTTTGATAGTTTGTTTGTTTTGGTAAAGTGTTTTATAAAAACGACGGTTTTACGCAAACAAAGGATTTTCTGAAAATGCGAACTAAATTTCTGAAGTAGAATGGTTTTCGAAAACTTCCCCTGTAAAAACCCGTTTAAAGGTAAATTAATTAATTGAATAACGTTTTGGCATTAGGTACAAGCAAATAAGAGTTGAAAAGACACGTAAATGGTTTTATCGTATTGGATTTGTTTTCAAACCCATTCTTTGTGATACCTCTAGATTCGGCCATAATGTCTAGGCCGGATCTGGGGTGTTACACACACAACTAAATCCACTTGTGTCTAAATTGGAATCATGCATACATATATATCAAGAAGTTGTAAAACACATCAAGACCAAAAGCATAACAAGTTATTCAACATAAGCAATTATGCATCTTTACAATCAAACTTAAATCCTTTTATTAGATGCCATATAAGCCAAAATGTATTCAAAATCTACCAAGAGAACCCTTGGATAGTTTGATTTCTTCAAGTTGATCTGATCTCTTGATTTCCACAAAACAGTAATCTAAAAAAAAAAAAAAAAAAGACAAGAACATGAGTAAGCTTTCATAAAAGTTAATTATTTTGTATGATAAAATGATAAAGCTTACCGAATTAAACAAAACAATTCTAAGTACAAGTTCAATAATCAAAACTTCCTATCAAACACAATCAGAATAGGTGAGTCGATGCTCAAACAAAATATAAATCAACTTTCTACATTTCAATAACATTTGAGCATCACTAAAACATTGCCGATGAACCTTATACGAATATGAGTACATGGTGAACCATCTTAGAACATGCCAAATGCTCATACGAGCTAGTCCAACCGATAACACATCTCGACACTAAGTACCTAGCTCGTAGGCTAACTTCTACCCCCAATACACACCAGAAAACACTGTAATATAACACGATAGTTTGCAACAAATGCAAGACCTCGGTATATTCAGTACACAAGAAATATACAGGAATCATCATCATATCTCACAAATCTCGTACCGTGCGGAAAATAACCTATTGGCATGCCAATCGTACTCTATCCTACGTTCATTCGGCTTAGGATATTTCATCAGTATTCAGTTACAAGCATTAATACATTATTCAACGCTCAAAAATTAAATTCATATGACATACATTTAAATTGTATTAAAATTAATCCAAACGAACTTACCAGACTAAACTGTAGAAATAACAAAAGCACAGGGACTATTCCGCAACTTTTTCTTTTCCTTGATTTTCAACTCGTTCTTGATCTAAAATAATAATTTCACTCAATTATTTAATTCCAACAACAAAAATTAACTTATTTATGCTATTAAGTCCTTTTAGAAATTTTTACAAAATTACCCCTAATATTTTACTTTTATGCAATTTAGTCTTAAGTCCAAAACACGCAAATTAACCATTTTCAATGAAACCCAATCTTAGCCAAACAGTCTAGGACTTCACTGCAATCTATATTTGTAGTTATTTCACATTAAATACATGCAATTTTACAACTTTCACATTTAAGTCCGTAAACATCAAAATTACCAAAAACTACTTTACAAAATAGTCCTATCTAACAACCAAGTCCAATAATTTACTATAAACATTCAAGAATATACAAAACTCATCAATGAGATAATCCATAACATTGAACAGTTTTACAAATTAATCCTTGTGTTAATTTGATCAAGCTAATACGAGCTCAAAAACATAAAAAATAACTAAAAAGGGTAAAATTTACCTATCAAATTGGAAACCCTAAGCTTGGCCGCACTTGCTTCTCCTCTTCTATGGCTAACAGGTTCTCAATTGCTTAGTGAGGAGATGACTACTTTCTTTTAATGTTGTTTATGTTATTTATTTATTTATTTTACCATTTTACCCTTTAAAAATTAATCAAATTTCATGCATTTAAGCATCCAAAACCGTCCACTATAACTTTAAATGGTATATTTACCATTTGAATCCCTAACTTTGCCTATGCCATTTGACACATTCCTCTAGTAGTAACAAACTTTTACAACTTTTATGATTTAGTCCTTTTTACTTAATTAACTATCTAAACTATAACATTTCCTAACCAAATTTTAATACAACACTAATGAATTTGTAAATATTAAATATTTACGGATTGGAACGTCAGAGTTGTGGTCCTAAAACCATTGTTTTCGACACCACTGAATAGCGGGCTGCTACGTAATGTATCAGCGAGGCTTTTGTACTCCGCTTCAACAGTCGAGCGAGATACTAACCTTTGTTTCTTGGAGTTCCATGAGACAATATTGGTTCCTAGAAAAGTACAATGACCAGATGTGGACCTTTGATTATCAATGTTACTTCCCCCAATCGACATTAGAGTACGTAGTCAGGTTCATCACTGTACTAGAAGAGAATACTAGTCCATAATCAATAGTGTCTCTCAAATAGTGAAGGATTCATTTGACAACAGCCTAATGAGATTCTCTAGGGTTGTGTATATATTGTGCAATCTTATTGACGTTATATGATATGTCGAGTCTTGTATGGAATAGATATTAAAGTGACCCGATTATGCTCCTACAATGTTCAGGCTTCAATGGATATTTATAGTTCAAAGGATGTTGGATATCAAGAGGGATTAAGGTTTGGAAGTAAAAATCAATTGAGAGAGTTGGAAGAGCAAGAAGGAGCGAAAACTCAATGTTGGGAATGGTTTAACATGTAAACAAATTGGAGAATGGGGCATTAGGTTGAATTTAAAATTCTGGGTAAATTGTTTCATAAAAACTTTCTATTTTTACTTTTTTTTTTACAAATCAATCCTATTTTTAAAATTAAAGGTATGTAAAACTCATTTTCAGAAATTGACTTAATTTCCTAATAGCCATTGTTGAAAATATTATCGGTTACCAACCTTACAAAATTTCGAGCACATGTAGGCCAAAAATCCTAAAATACCCTCGAAACTTTTAGGCCCAATTTTGGGGTGTTACACAGAGTCTTTGTCGAGGCATTTGTATCAATGATGTATTAGGCTATAACCTAAAAAACATTGGCTTTTGAGAAAAAAATCCAACTTGTGGGACTTAAACATATGAAGATGATGAAAGTATTGAGATCCAAATACCTGTAGGAAGTCATAGTTTGGTTACCTACCATAGAGGTTTTTTTTTTTTTTTTTTGTGGTGAGATTCCACCAAGAACTCTAGTTAGGAGTCGATTTATAAGGTAGATGGCATTAAGAAAAGCATCAGTCTAGAACCTGAAAGAAAGATTTTCTTGAAATAATAAATTGATGCTCGTATCAACAATATGTCTATGTTTTCGCTTGATAATGACATTTTGTTGAGAAGTATGAGGGCAAATGATACGATGTTGGATTCCACAATTTGACAAGTATTGAGGTAAAGTTTCAAAATTCACCTCCCTAATCTGTTTGAACAGCAACAATGTGAGTCGAACATTGATTATTAACAAGTTTTTTAAAGAGGTCAAAGGAAACAATGGTTTGATCTTTCGATTTCAGTAAATACAACCAACAATTCCTTTAAAAGGCATTAATACAAGATAAGTAATAACGATAACTAGATGAAGATTCATGATTTGATCCCCATAAGTTGAGCTCAACCAATTCAAATGGCTTGGTGTAGGTAGTAGTAGAGCTAGTGAAAGGTAAACCATGATTCTTCTCAATGCAGCACGCCTCACACAAAGGAATGTGCTGACCTACAAACTAAGATTTGTTGCATTGCTTCAAGACTTTATTTTGTACCTCAACTGAAGAATGACCAAGACGCCCATGCCACAACCAAAATTTAGGAGACAAAGAAGATAAAAAAAAACAAAAGCATCCATAACAGTAGTTTATAGTAGCCATGGGGTAGTTTTTGTAGCAAGAAAGTGATAGAAACCATTATGTTCCATGACATGCAAGAGTACTTCGTTTGTGGATTCATCCTTGACAAGACAATAACCAGGATGAAATTTAAAATAAACAAAGTTGCTTTTGGTGAACTTTGAAACATAGAGCAAGTTGTGAGAGACAATGAGCCCATGTCACACTTTGTTTAACAATAACAACCGAGAAGAAGAAGGTATAGTAAAAGTGCCAATATGGTTAATTGGAAGAGAAAAATCATCACCCACAGTAACTTTACCAGACCTTGTGTGGAGAATATTAATGGAGAGATTGGCAAGATTGTTGATGACATGTCTGCGCTATGAGTGGAATAGTTGCAACAAAGAGCGAAGTTGGGACTTGAAAGTTGAATGTATCATTGGAGGTAACAAGGGTAGAAATAGTAGTGTTGAAGCTCATTGAGTCAGAAGTAGGATGTTGCAAAAACAGACAATACCCATTTGATGGAGTGAAGATTTGAGGGATGGGCACTGTAGGTATAGGTATTTTCAGTAGGGTTGGTAGCTGCTGGTTGAGGTAGAGCATAGGATTGGATGCCTGGGAACGATTGGTCAAAGCAGTAGTAGCAACGATCTACAAAATGTCCCATCCCACCACAAAGTTAGCATTGCAATCAAGGAGTGGTTTTGCCTCTGCCACGATTGGGATAATAAGAACATGGTTTGAGAACAAAGTGGGTAGAGGTTGCGGACCCTGAAAAGTGGGCTTGACCAGAAAGGGGAGAAGAAAAACTGGATGGGCCAGAGTTAGTGAGCTTAGGGCGTAAGGTGGAGTCAAGGTTTATATAGGAGGGAGCTGTAACTTGTGTTAATAGGCATAGGGAGGTGGAGAGGATTTCGAAGTTGAGACTTTGCATCCATGAGAACAGATGTCATACGGTCGAGGATATATGGTTCATGTCTAGAGGTGATAACAACTACGAAAGAGTTATAGTCCCTAGGTAAGCCATTCAAGATAGTTGCAATGTGTTCTATGGTCGAAATAGGACTATCACACGAAAGAGTTAATCTGGGAAAGATAATCTCGCATGAAAAGGGCACCTTTGCGAAGAGAGCAAAGCTTGCAATGGAGATGCATTACCTTGGTTGTGGAAAGATATAAAAATAGCTGAGTCAAGGTGGACCAGATGGAAGTGGAGGTTTCTGCTCTAACAAGTTGATGTAGGATATCAGGGCTCATGGTGGACAAAATCCATGAAGGAAGTGCACAATCTTGTTTAGCAAAGAGAGTATAGGCTTCATTTGGGACAGATTCGCCAGATTCTGTGACTAAATTTTTAGGGTGGGGAGGTTGAACTGTCAAGGAAATGCTCCAAGCTATGGCCACGAATGGTAAATAGAACTTGTTGTTTCCAGATAAGATAATTTTTTTCATCCAATCTGGCATTGACATGTTTGGTGGAGAAGAAAGACCTATTCTTTTCGCCAGAAAGTTGAGGGAGGAGAGCAGATTCATCAATAGTATCAATCACGATGAACAATGGAGGGGTATGATAGGCTAAGTTTTAGGTATGGAAGGTCGAAATCATTGGCTTTGATGCCATATTAATGATACACAGGTGAAGATAAATAGAGGGAATAAAGGGAAAAAATAATTGACCCATGAGATCATTATTCAGAAAACCATGTTCTTTCCAACCATAAATGAGTGCCTTTAAATAGATTCATAAAAATGTCATTTTTCTTAAAAGATTTGAGAATAAATCCAAAAGAGGTTGTAACCCCCTTGTAATGTGGCATGATCCAGCTGTGAGAATATACAGCTCATTCACAATTCTTCCTAATAAAGTTCATATGAACATGATCCGAAAAATTTTCATCAACATTTTCAACCACTTTAAACTTGTACGGGTACTTCCCTTTCTTCTCTAACTTGGCTACTTTCACTAGATGCTTCAAATATTTCCCTTTTGATTTTGATATAATAATAGGATTATTGTCTCCGAATAAAGGTAATAATCGCCTTGCCATGAAAATCTCCTTTTTTTCATCTGCAAATCCTTCTAGTTTGACAGTTTTGAGATCATTGAGCTTGCCAGGAACAGTGACTAAAGTTGAGAATTTTTCTGTGCTAGGCATGTCATAGCATTTTGGATCGATCTGCAAGTTTGATCAACAAATATTTACTAAGATATATGTATTAGTATAATCATTTGAATATATAAAAGGAAATTGAAAGGAATAAATAAACATATATGTACCAATCTGAAACTTATCCTTGTATGCAGAACATTGCTATTTGTACCATAAAATATGCAAAATGGAAACACTTACGGTGATATAAAGTCTTTCCAAGTTAGGACAAAGCTTCAGAAAGCGAAGGCGTTAATAGATTCTCTTTCCATTGAACAATCAATCCACCAAAGCTCTTTTAGTTTCCTCAAACAGAAAAGAGGGTCTCTACTTGAAAAGGGCAATTTCTTGCACATTGATGTCTAAAAAAACAATCAAGAAGATGAAAGGTTAGTAACTATGTCGCTTCGGTTTTTCTTTGTGAAAGCACTCAATCGAAGAAATCTCCAAATACATGAAAAATCTTAGAAAAAAACCATGTGCTCGCGGTTATTACCATGGAAACATGAAACTGAACATTTCTTTACTCAACATACCTCGAAAAGTCATCTGCATATTGTTAGAGATCGAAAACCATTTATAGTTCTTAAAATTGAGTCGAAGCATTTATACTTGTTGGCGCACTCACAATCGTTTCTTCCCAAATTCAAGAGACCTTTATAATAAGGAGAAAAGGAAGGCTTAAAGTCCCATGTCCATTCTGTTAGAGGACCTTGCCTAAGATCAAGCATGGCATCTTCCTGGTGTAGTCCACAGTCACGTATATAAAACCCGCCAGAAGAATTATATTTGCAGTACAATTGAAACCGAAAGGAAACTAAGAGGCCCCTGTATCTGAAACACTCCAAACGGCAACCTTCAAAACTGAGAGATTGTAACTGGGGGTAATCGAGGACCACTAATTTATGAAGCCCTTGGGTCTCTTTTATCTGTAAAGATTGTAATCCATTGCATTTGGCGATAGTCAAGCTTTGCAGAAATGGCAAATATCGCACCAATGAAGAAACTGCCATATTAGACAGTTGGCTTACTGATATGAGATAAAGTGATTTTTTTTTTCATTGTGTTTGAAGATGGTTGTTGGGTTTGCAGTGGGTGATTTTCCTCATGCCTCCACCAATCAAACCACATGTATGGAGGCGATAAATGGTTAGTCGATGCAAGATTCGGCTTCAAAAAAAATCAAATGGCCTTGGTAATTTTTGTTTATCATCTGAAAAATCAAGTTGAAGTGCACCCTTGCTGGAAATGCTAGCAACAAACTTGCCTCTTCCATGACTAAACTCAAATCTGAACCCCCATTTATTTCTAGGCCTATAGTGTGTATCGAAATCATCAACAAAGCTTTGTATGACTTTAGTGGTAGCTACCATTCTTATTACATCATGGACTGGTTCCAACAAAGCCTCTTTCCAGAGGCGTTTCCAGTGAGTTGAAATGAAAGAAGTTCGGACAGCGGATTCAAAAGGGAGGAAGGAAATGATGTGGTGAAGGATATTATCAGGCAAATGACTGATGTAATCATTAGGGTCCATCTTATTACTGTTCCAAAGGGAAAAAAACATTGATCATATCAAAACTTAGAACTTGTTTGATCATAAAACAAACATAATCCCAAAGTAAAAGCATATATACAAGTTCACACTTAGCTGACCTTTTTGGGATATTGAAATGATTATACGATTTCTCTCCATCATACTTCCATATATGGAAAAGTGATGGAATAATACGGTGAAGGACATCATCATTTAGACTACTGATATCCAAATACCTGATCAAATAGAAAAAGGTTGAACTACAATACTGAAAATTTAGAAGAAAATGATAATTAATTAATAAAGAGTTGTTACCTGGAGCTTGAAGTGGTTATTGGGTTGTTATTATCATCTGGATCATGCCTCTGTTTCTCTTGGTTAGTATTCTTGCTTCTTCTCTTCTTTCCCATTTTTTGTTTTTCTTTTCCAATATTTTTGAGTTCTTGTTGACTATTAAAAACATACAAGCGAAATGACTTTTAACTTGGGGCTTGGAAGAGGTCAAAATTCTTTTTAAATTTTATAACTGGAGCCTTTGCTAATCATTTAGTTTTAATTTTTATAGTCAAAGAAAGTTTATGATAATTAGATAAGCATAATCAATCATAAAAGTAAATATTTTGTAAAAGAAACAGAACAATTGCTATTGTTGCATTTATTATAATAAAACAAGTAACACAAACATGTTAATATATAGGGATAATTTTTTTTTCGAATTTTGCAACTAGGTTTAGTTGGGTAATTTTTTTACTTAGTATTTAAATTTAACAATTAGATTTTAATTTCTAAATTTAGATTATGTGAAGTTTTAATGTTGTGACCAGTATTTTTGAATTAGGATGGTTGAACCGACTGGATCAAGACACAATTGATATATTGATTTGAACAAAATTGTTAAACCAATTGAATCAACAACTGCTCAAGGCCGGTAAGAATTGAAATCTGGGACAAAAATTAATAGTTGAACAAGTTAAATTGGTTTAATTAAATTTATTTCAATTTTTTAACAAAATTTTATTTATTTATTTATTTATTGTTGGTCTAATAGTTAAATTGATCAAATTGATTGAATCAGGAACCAGTGGTCTGACCGGTTCAATCATTGATCAGTTTATTAGAATATTGTATGTAACATTCTAAGATTGTACCAAAATGTACATAGTTGTCAAGTTTAGGTACCGAAACAGATAAAAGAAAGTACATGTACTAAAATAGACCTAATTATCAAGTTCAAGAACCAAAATTTATATTATCACATGTATAATGGAAGGCAGCCCGAACTTTAATGCTTGTACTTGAGGTCCCACTATCTGCAATTATGATGAATAGGCCTTAATCCAATTGTATGTATATATTATACGTGAATTTTGTCAGACTCTTTCCAAATTGATTCAATTTTGTCCAATTTTTGATTCATTGAACTAATCAAACATAAATTTATGTATCTATATTTGTATCGGTAAATCTATCAAATATATAAAATGGTTAAGGTCACCATCCAATTCCATAAATTATGTGGAAGAAGTGATATTAATAAAGAAAACATTCATAATTGATTAACTTAATAGTAAAAATAATAAATAAAATTTTGTTCCAACAGAAGATTGTTACTTTTTAGGGATATATACAGCAATGTTTTTATAGTAATCTCAGCCAAAACTATACCACAAGAAATTGACTAATTGTTATGAGAGTTAATATATAAACCAAGACATTTTCTTGAAAAAACAACAGATGCTTTCATCACCATTTTTAACTAACCTCTACATTGCAAATTTTGAATTTAAAAGTGATGAGTTTAGTTTGGATTAATATTGCTATTAATATCAATCTAAAAAATTTCTTCAAATTTATTTATGTTTAAAAAAACTTAACCCAAGCCCATTTAGAATTGTTTATATATAAATATAAGTTTTAATACAACATAATTCTTACATGAAAAAAGTAATATAATTAAACATTTTTAATCTTTAAATTCATATGATAATATTAACTGTTTTATTTGATATTATATTTTTAAGGAGTCTAAGCATAAAATACAAATATAGTTCAAAATTGTTAGTTATGTAGTGATAGTAATACAATTAAACATTATTAAACAAGTATTGAAGTCGAATATTAGAATTTAATTTGAAGAATAATTGTAAAAGTTATTATGATTTTTCACAATTTTTAAATCATCTTTGCAATTTTTATTCATTTTTAAAAAAAATCAATGATTTTCATAATTTTTTTATATTTTTAAAAATTGACAATTTTTACAACTTTTTAATATTTTCAAACAATTCTAAATTTTTTATATATTTTTAAATAATTTTTAAAAGTTTATAAATAAATTTTTGGTAATTTTATAAAATTTAAATAATTTGTACAATTTTTTTTTCAATTTTGGATTTTTTATAATTTTCAATTTTTTTACCGATCAACATGCCACATCATCTATTAAAATATTTGAGGTTCCTACAATGTGCTAAAGGATGTGCTGACCCGCACAACGTGTGCATATTAAAAACAACGAATTTATGAAATCATTTAAAGAGTTGGTTTTAACTATAAGCGTACTGTGTCAGTTGTATTATTTATAGTTTCAATGGAACACGAAGTATTCCAATGCGTCGAACCCAAAAGAAGAGGCAATTGAGCAATAACTAACATACATAATAGAGCCTAAGTAGCTACTAATACGATTTTATAGTACAACAATTCATAAAAAAATGAGTTTGCAAGAAAATTAAATATTCTACTCTAAGGACTAAATTGCAAGAAATGTAAAATTAGAGGGATCATCTAGCAAATAACTAATGAGGGTTGGTTGACTTCAATGTGGTTCACCAAATCTTAGACTAGGGACATAAATCACGTAAATTACCAAGTGGCCCATTTTATCTTCCAATCTCAGTTTTACCGACTTAGACGAATTAGGTCCAGTTTATCTTCCAATCTAGTCGTTTAATCCGGGAATAACGAACGGGTGCGCAACAAGATTACCTTCTGGTCTCACTTTATCTTAATATTCCCTTAGGTGTGTCACTACCTAAGTTTTTAGTTCTATTCAAATTAGTCCAATTTGTTATGATTTGGTCCTTTGTCCAAGGAATGTTAGTTTACCCACTTCTCCATCAACCAACCTCCTTAAAGGTTTAGCTACACATGCTCAAAGTAAGGATTTTTTTTATTGTATGTTATTTTTAAACACATATTTGTGTTTTAAATTTATGATTCATATAAAATTTCTAGTATATATTAACCCTTTTTTAACTACAAAAATGGTTTAAGTTTAGGTTTTTGCTACCTAAAATAAAAAATTACATTATGTTCGTTCACGTTACTAAATTGCAACATTTTAATAATTCTTTCATTAATTTTCGTTATCCTTTTAAGAAAATGGTAACATGTTATGTTAGCATAATGTTTAATAATTAATTTGACTCTTGAAATATAGCTAAAATTTCAGTTTGATATTTTTATATTTTTAACGATAATTCTAAAATAATTCTAAAAACCTATCACATTTAAAAAATCATAATTTCTTTTCTAAAATTATAAAAATATTTTTAAAAATTATAATTATTGTAAATTTTTTAAAAAGAAAAATTAAAAATCATAAAATTCTAATCAAATTATCCTAATTCGGTTCATATAATTAATGTTCTCCGATCCATTTTATGTCTTGACATTATAGGGGTGAGCATGCATAAAATCGAGTTGAGTTGAATCGAGTCAAAAAATTTCAAGATAGTCAAGTTAACGAATCTTATTTTAGCAGCCAAACTCAATTTGAATTTTTTTTTTCAAATAGAGTCGAATCGAGTAAAAAACTTTTGATTCAAGTAGAGTCGAGTTAATAAATCATATTGTCGAAACTATTTTTTATTTTTAAAAAAAAAAACAAGGATCGACTTTAAAAACATGAAGTCGCCACTAATCTTTTTTGAAGTGCGATTAGGTCACCTTATAAAACATTTTACTCTACGAATCTTAAGAAAACAGGTCCGGGAGTCGGTTACGCACGAGGAAGGATGAGCACCCTCGCAACGCCCAAGATTGGTACCTTATTGATTGATTAATGTCCTAATATCAAAAATTGAAAGAGATTTTAAAATACAAATCCTTTAGAAAATGTTTGGATAATTCGAATTGGATATCAAAATTCTCTTGTTCCGAAAGAATGAAATATCACATCTAGCACGTTAGGATACGATGTTTCAAACCTTTGACACCAAGATCATTTCATGATTTCCAAAATTCATACATTGTAATTTTAAAAGGGTGTTCCATTATTTGCCCAAACGAAAAAACCGAAACCCAGCACGTTAGGCCACGATTCCTCGAATTTTTAAACATGGAATATTGCCTTATTTTTGAAGTTAAGAAAACACGGTCAAAATCTTAAAAGGATATTTAATCATTTGAATGAATGAAAAATCGAAACCCAGCGCGTTAGGGCACGATTTTCTGAACTTCCAAACAAAAAATATTACCTTTGTAAAAACCCTTTTTATGAGTTCGGGTAAAAAAGTGGAAAAAAATAAAAGATAAAGTCAATGTAACCTTTAAAATAGAAAATCGGTTAAAACGTAAAAATGGTCATACTTAGTGAATAGTGATAATGTAAACACGATAATAATAACAAGCAACATAACCTTGCAGGCATATAAAGACGTAAATAAATAAATGGGTAGGTTTATAATACGGATAATATATAATAGGACAACAATAATGAGAACAATAATAAAATAAAATGGAATGAGCAAAAATAATAGAAGGAATAACAAATAAAGTAACCCAAAAAATATTAGTAAAGGCTTAACTTAAAATATCGAGTAGGCATAAAAAATAAGTAGGAAAGTTTTTTAGAAAAATATGATAATTAATAATAAAAGGAAAATAACAATACTATAATAATAAGTTAAAAAAAGAAAAAAATAATAGTAAATATAATGATAATAATGAAAACAACAATAATAAATATAATTATAGATAATAATATATAAAAAAATAGAGGGACTAATAAAAGTAATAATAATACTAATGAATATAATAATAATAATAAAGTTAAGGGAAAAAAATGAATAATAAGTATAACGATAATAATAATAGGAAATAATAATAAGAAAGCTAATGATAGTAATATTAGAATAACAATGATAACGGATTATTCAATTTAATAATAAAATAACATAAAAATTTGAAAAGGGGCTAAATTGAGTTTAAAATGGAAATTTGGGGTGAAATCGGAAATGAAAACATCAAACAGGGTTAAAATGTAACGCGCGCCAAAGGAGGGGGGACCAAAAAGAAATTAACCCTGGCCTCCAAAACGCACAACCTGGGGAGGGACCAGATTCCAATTGCAATGGAATTGTGGGGCAAAAATAAAAAAATAAAAACCTGATTACGAAATCATGAAAACGCGAAAGGGCTAAAAGCGCAAATAGCCCTTCCGCTTGAAAACACGCGGATCTTGGACGAAGCGGGTCGGGTAGCA
Organism: Gossypium bickii; assembly: GCA_025503065.1. Taxonomy (NCBI): domain Eukaryota; kingdom Viridiplantae; phylum Streptophyta; class Magnoliopsida; order Malvales; family Malvaceae; genus Gossypium; species Gossypium bickii. Next base: position 57,734,490 of record CP106721.1, on the reverse strand, counting down.
CGAGTCGGAGCCAAAATGACGCCTTTTTGGCGTCCAGACCTAAGGCACTAAACGGTGCTGTTTTATCACCCTATTTAAGTCAAATTTTTTTGCCAAAAAATCATTTTACCCTTCAAAAAAAAAAAAACCAAAAACACTTCCCCCTTTTCTCAAACTGGATGATTTCCGACCTTGGGCTCAATGAGAGCTCCCGCACGCACCACCGTCTCATTGTCGCCACCGCCGCCAGATACTGCAATGATCGGAGACCAAAAAAACAAGTATTTTTTTCTCTTTTTATTTTAAAACTCTTATATAAAAAATGAAAAGGAAAAAAAAATCTAAAAAAGAACATATTTGAAAGTAAAAAAATATAAAAAATACAAATCAAAACCTTTCGTTTTTGCTGATTTTCTTTGAATTTCTTGTATTGATTCGGAATGAAAAAAATCCTCCCTGTTACACTGTTTTGAACGGCTTTATATAGCCGAAAATACAATCGTTTATTCTATTCATGTGTTTACAGATGAAGGCGAAGATCACGGAGGCTGCGGGTGGCGCAAGCAACGACGCATGATGCGGAAACGGGTAGCAACGGGTGGGGAGTAGCCGTACTGGCGCAGGGCGTGCGGCGCGAGGGCTCAAGCAGCAGATCTAGGGGCTGCTAGCTTAGGGTTTCTACTTGTGTTTTGTTTGTTTTGGGCTTAGTGGGCTTGGTCTAGGTTTGGGCTTTTGAGATTTGGGCCTGCTGTAATTTTGTTGTAAATGGACTCTTATATTTTTTGTTTTGGGTTTAAAAATGGTTAATGGGCCTGGGAAAAATTTGGGCCCTACACATATTATTTATACTCAATGTTGTGTTTACATGGACTGATTATTTAAATAGTAGACAAGTACAAGATTATTTACATAAATAAGGTTGATGGGTAAACATTTATCAAAACGACGTAGTTTTGCCTTTTCTTATTCGGATTTTCAAATAACTTAAATTGTGTAATTCATATTCGAGTTAAACTGAAAAAAATAAATTTTTTATTCGAGTTGATCCAAATAACTCGAATACCTCGAACTATTTAATTCAAAATTTTAATTTTTTATCGAATTTTTTGAATCGAATCGGATTTTGCTCACCTCTACTTGGCAATACAACTTCATCTTTGTATGTTTTTTTTTTTAGATTGAAATTTGGATGTCCACATTTTTTAAGAAGAAAATTTGGATGTTGTTTATGAGAGTATTCAAGATTTGCTAATATGAATTAACACTTATTATCTGACTTACACGCTGAATTTATATATATTATATTCAAAACTTTGATTAAGTTTATGTTACAAGTTAATAGGACATTAACTCAATTGAAAAATAATTAAAATAAATCATATTTTTCAAAATAAATTATATGATTATGATTGTGTTTTTGTTATTTTATATTTTTATATAAATCAATAAAAACATGTACAATACAATATTTGAACTTAGGACACTATGGTTTATAAATGTTGAGTATGACTCATATTTTAGTCAAATTTGAGAGATAATCTCCCAGTTAAACTCTGTTTATTTGTTTCAGTCAAACTCTGATTAGCCTAGTTTATTTTATTATTATTTGACATATGAATTTAGCCTATAAATAGGCTCTTTTACAACCCTATAAATTACACCTATTAAAAATTAGAACTCATAACATTTTTGGAGAATTTTGTGTTTACGTTTTGAAGGTTCTTTGTTTTTCGAGTTTCGGGGTTTAGATTTTATCCCCATCTTTTGTACTCTTCGTTCTTTTACCATTATAGTAAAATTATCTTTGCCCGTGGTTTTTTATCTTCTTTGGAAGGATTTTTCCATGTTAAATTTGTGTGTTTAATTTCTCAATTTCTTCCGTTATTTTTACTTGTTCGTTACTTAATTGGGTCGATCCCCAACAAGTGGTAACATAGCTAATTCAATTTTTTGTAGATCAGTCCGTTCAAAGATGGCAACAACAAGGTTTGACATTGAGAAGTTTGATGGTGTCACAAATTTCAATCTGTGGCAAGTTCAAATAATGGCAATTCTAGTTCAGACCGACCTGAAAAAGGTCGTTACCGGTAAAAAGCCTGAGAATCTAGATCAGACAGAATGAGAACAGCTTGATGAAAAGGCCCTATTTGCAATCCAGTTGTGCCTTACGAATAGGGTATTGCAGGAGGTATTGATGGAGAAAATCTAATCCAAATTGTGGAAAAGGTTAGAAACTCTTTATGCGACTAAGTCTTTGGCTAACCATTTAGTGTTGAAACAACGTTTATTTACGTTTCGTATGAACGAAGGTGAGCTTCTTAGATAACACATTAGTCAATTTATTACTCTTTTGAATGATTTAAAGAACTTTAAGGTTCAGATTGACGATGAAGATCAAGCTATGCTATTATTTTGCTATTTACCTCCTTCATACAAATCTTTTAGGGAGACTCTGATTTATGGCAGAGACAAACTCTTGTTTGAGGATGTGAAGGGTCATTTTTTGAGTAGAGACAAAATAAAAAATGAGTTTGGTTAGGATATCAAGGCAGATATGCAAGCTTTTGTTTTGATAGCATCAAAGAAGCGAGACAAAAGGTGTCGCTATTGTAAGAAGTTAGGTCACATCAAAATAGATTGTTACAAACTGCGAAATAAAATGGCTGCTGAGAGTAACGAAGAAGATGTAGCTGGTGCTAATTTGGCCGATGAAAGTGGTGATGATTTCTTGTTAGTGTCAACGAGCGATAGCTTTGAGCTTACGCCCGAGTGGATCCTAAATTTGGGATGTTCTTTCCACATGTGTCCCAATCAAAAATGGTTCTCCACATATAGTTTAATTGAAGGTGGAGTTGTGCGCATGAGAAATTATTCATCCAGTAAGGTAATCCGTATTGGTATTGTTAAAATTAGGATGCACGATAGGATGATTAGGACACTCTTATATGTCAAGTATGTACCTGACTTACCAAAGAATCTCATCTCCTTGAGTATTTTAGACTCGAAAGGTTGCAGAACCAATATCAAGTCAAGTGACATTAAGGTGTCTTGTGGGGCTCTCGTTTTGTTAAAAGGCAAAAGGATCCACAATCTTTATATTCTGGAAGGTTCTAAATTGACCGATGAAACTGAACGTCCCTCGTTTGTTACAGAGTTGAAGTCAACTCATGTGGAGCGGAGACAACTTAGTCATAGAAGGGAAAAATGTATGACCGTTTCATTAAAGAGAAGTTCTATTTTGAATGCAGGTTTTGAAAAGTCAGGGCACTGTGTTTGTGAAAATCAAACTTGGGTTAGTTTTAATTTGGCAGTGCACAAGTCGAAAGCTAGAAGTCTTCTAGCTTCTAAGCATAGATTTGTGTAACATCCCAGATTAGGGGTTATGCGTTTGGAGCATAACCCAAGTGTTTGTAGGCTTTAAGTGTGGTTGGATATATTTTAGGGGTTTTTGAGAACTTTAGGTTAAGGGGAAAAACTTTGGAAAATATTGGAATTTTAAGTAAAAAGGGGAAATTGGGCTAATGAGGCCTTAAAGAAAATTTCAAGAGTTTATGGACATAACCTTGGGCTTAGTAAAGTGGCTTGGGGCGCTACTTTAGGGGCCTGGGAGGCTTGCATGAAGAGGGAGTGCCAAGGGGAAGGGGTTCAAGCTGCAGGAATCGCATTTTGGAGTTTTTATTTTTGGCGTTAAAGGGGAGCAAGGCCAGGGAGGCTTTAAGGGAAGTTCGTGAGGAATTTAGGACACAAGGGTCGGCCTTGGTAAAGTGGCTTCCATGCGCCACTTAAGGCCTGGGGATGACGCCAACAAGGGCCTTGGTTCGAATCCCATTGGCGGCCTAGGCGTGTTTTTATTTTTGGCTTTTGGGCATTAAGGCAAGGGGAAGCTAACGAAGGAGCCCTTAAAAGAATTTGTGCCGAATTTATGTCACAAAAAACGCTTTGGCCGAGTGGCCTAGGGCGTTACCTGAGCGCTTGTTCCAGTAGGTCTGGGGTTCGAAACTTAGGGGCAACAACATGGATGGTTTATTTTTACTTTTTTTTGGCGTCAATGGAGAAGAGTTGGTGGCCTGCACGTGGGACTTTTAGTTTGATAAGGATAAAACTTGTTTTTGTTTTTGAATTCGGCTGGAAGTATGGAATAAATATTATTTTATTTCTTTTATTTTTTTATTTGAAGAAGTGATAAGAGATAGGATGGGAGATAATGTTGTTTTATTCAAATGGGTGATAATTATTAGATTATCACATTAGGGAGCAACTAAGTACCGAATTTTACTTAAGGAAGTTGTCCATCTTTTTGATTTTTTTTTTAGTCTCCATTGCCAAATCCCTTTTGCATTTTCTCCTTATTCTTTTTCTTTTCTTAAAACCTTATTTTCTAGTAATTTTCCTGTATAGCCGAACACCATACAAATCTTTCTTTTTCCCTCTTTTTTTGTTTTAGCCGAATCTTTATTGCTTCTCTCTTCTCCATGTCGAAATTTTCCTCTTTCTTCTAGTTCCATTGCTGGCCGAATATCAATCAAGGGTGGATCACTTTTTGGTTCTTCTCCAATCGGTTTTGAAAAGGAGTAAGGGTTCTTGACCGAAACTTCACTCTCATTCATTCTTCTTCTCTGTCGACAACCGTAGATAAAAGCCTAATTCGATTGGTTGTTAGTAATGTTAACTATTATTGGGAATTGATTTCTTATAAGGCCATCGGGACCTTGGAAGCAGTCGTTCTAAGCATCTTTTCTCTGTTGATCAGATACGGTAAGTGGTGGTAAGGACTCATTCTAGTAGGCCATTCTTTTTATTATTCAAAAAGCCGAAGGCTAACTATTATGTGATCTCAAGGTGTAGCCGATTACAAGTGGTGTGTGTGGCTTCGGGATTTGGTTGGAAACCAAATCGGTTTAGGGGTCAAGAGATATAGCATAGTAGATCGGATCTTCGGGATCTAGGATTCGCGATAGTAACAGGTGTGTACATACACACTTCATAACTAATAAAAGTGCTAATATATTGTATATGCTAAATCGGATTTATGTAGATTTGGATTTATTACCGTAAAGGTATGAGCAAGGATTCAGGTAAGTCCTTGTCGATATGAGCTTACGATATAATGCATATGGATGCATGACATATTTGGTATATGTGATACGTAAAAATATGGTTTATGACCTATTCAGTGTATGTTATTATTTTTAAGAATGACTGGCATGATTTCTTTTACATGCATATTATGCTATGGTGGGTGATCTGAGTGGAGGGGGAAGTGATATCCGTGTCTTTGGACACCAGTGGTTTGGTACCACATTTCGTGACTTTGGGTCACCAGAGGTTTGGAACCTCATAGCGACTTGTCCCAGTAGCTTAGAGCCACAGTGGGTTGGCCCCACGATTGATATTATGGGATCGTCACCACTGATTTGGTATCACACGTGGGTTGGCCCTACAACTTATTATTTGTGACTTCGGGTCACCAGTGGTTTGGCACTACAATATTGATGGATATCGTGACTTGGGGTCACCAGTGGTTTGGCACCACCAGTGGTTTGGTACCACACGGGGTAGAGAAAGGTGTTTTGGATGGCTAGGTTGGGTGCATGTTAAACTTAGTTGTGATTTGTGTATGATGTTACATTAAACCGGGGGAAGGGTTACACATTGAGTCTTCGTGACTCACCTTCTCCTTTAACTTTTTCAGGTGACTCGTAGATCGCGGATGAGGAGCCGGATGGACTCGAGGTGGCCATGCAGTGGAAATATGGTTTAAATGAACTTTCAGTTATTTTCGTTTTATTTTCGGTTTCATTTGCTCAAGTTGTAATAAGGCCTCCTAAAATTACGTTTTGATTATTTTACATGTTGGATGAAATTTTAAATTACTTAATGACTTTAATATGGTTAAACATTTTTTCTTAAATTCAAACGTAAATGTTTTTTTGTGCCATCGGGCACCTTGACAAAATTGGTAACAACATGACTTAATAGATTTTTAATAACTAAGCCAAGTGTTGTTTTCTCCATACACCTTACTTGTTTTAAACAAGACAATATCCTATTAAAAATAAAATGTTTTTACAAAAGAAATTGAATCGGTTAAAAGGGATTTTCAAAATATTTTCCTCTGTAATATACCAAATTCAGTCGTAATGTTTGGGCCGAGTTTAGGGTGTTACAAAATTGGTATCAGAGCCCAGTTCAAAACTCGGCTGTGGGGGCCCAAGGCCCAAAATGTTTTTGGTAGGCCTTTGAGAAAAGTTATGGAAATAGTTTTTGGTTTGAACAGCATGGCATCGAGTCTCCGGCACCAATCCGCCCAGGTAAGTACTTTTAACTACTGTGTGAATTATTATCTGTAGAGTGGTAGGTATGGAACGTAGATAGTGTGATAAGTGTGTGAACCCTAGGACTAGTTTACCCCAACAAAGTACATAAGACTTTAAATGCCTAATTAAACAAACCTATGACTAAGTCGCCGAGTTAGGGTGTGGTAACCCTGGTGCGCATGTCTAGGATTGGATCCGAAAGAGCCTGGTACTTAAGCAGTCCTAGTGACTCACCTCCTCTTCGCAGGAATCCTACCTGGTGCGTAGCTTCGGTTCACCCTAACCAAGAGGACTCGGTCATAGGCTAAACACAATAAATAAAACCCAAAAGGGATTAGCCATGTTTTTATGAAAACTCTAGTTTTAAAATCATTAATGTACCCTTTAAATAGTAGAAAAAATTTATTTTTGGAAAATTTCCAAAATATTTTTGACTTACAAAATTACCAAAATGCCCTAGTGGCAAAATTACTAAAATGCCCTTGGTTTCTAAAATTTCCGTATTACCCCGATTTCAATAAAACTTTTACTTTGCAAAAGTATCCAAAAAAAACCCTGAATTTCAAAATAATATCCTGACTTTGGAAATTTATAAAATTACCCTAGATTGACAAAATTACCAAAATACCCCTGGACTCCAAAATTCTGCCATACTTTTAAATTGAGAAATTTTGAAAATACCCTCTAGTTTTGGAAATTTCAAAATGTCCTGATTTATTAAAGTTTTTAAATTTCCCTGATTTATTACAAACATACCCCTGTAGGCAAATGACGAAAATACTCCTAGGATAGGAACGGACAGAAATGTCCGAAGAGTGAATGTGTATGAAAGGTATTAGGGAATGGATGTGCTTTTCTGTGAACTAGGATAGAGGACTTGAAACTTTGATTGATCGAAAGAACAACTTCTAAACTCTTCCATAAGATTCCTTCGCGGATAATCAATGAAACAAGTACTAATCCATAAAATTTCTTAATCAGATTAAAGCGCAATAGTTAGAAATGAGCTCTAGAGGACGTGGCAGTCGTGGACGCGGTAGGGGCAGGATGACCGTGTCAGAACCCGTTAGGTCAGGTCAGGGGTCTGAGAATGAGGTACCACCGCCACCACCACCCTCAACTTTTGGTGCTGAGGAGCAGGATCAGACAGGAGGTGAGGCAGTATCGCAGGCCGTGTTGCGAGTCCTTGAGATGGTGGCCGGGGAAAGTGGAGGTATGGGAGCTCGAAAATCGGTACCCGAGTGACTCCGAGCCAATGGAGCTGAGGTGTTCCGGGGTGTATCGGGAGTGGCACCCAGTACGACAGAGTATTGGCTGGAATCAACTGAGAGAGTCATGGATGACCTAGATCTGACGAATGAGGAGAAGCTGAAGGAGCAGTGTCACTTCTCAAGGATGAGTCTTATCAGTGGTGGCTCACGGTTCTGGATGGTGCCACGGCAGATGATCTTACTTGAGAGTACTTCAAAGCAGCTTATCAGAAGAAGTATGTGGGCACCAGCTATGTTGATGCACAACGGAAAGCCTTTCTGAGGTTGGTGCAAGGGAATAAGTCCGTGTCTGAGTATGAAGCAGAGTTTTTGAGGTTGAGCCGCTATGCTCAGAGAATTGTGTCAACGGAGCATGAACGTTGTGTCCGCTTTGAAGACGGACTTAGGGATGATCTAAGGTTACTGATTGCTCCACAACAGGAGCGTGAGTTTTCAGTCCTAGTGGAAAAGGCTAAGGTAGCCGAAGAGATCAAGGAGTCCGTAAGACGGAACCACGAAAGGAACAAACAGAAGAGAGGCTTTGGATCATCTGGATCGGGCAGTGATGTACAGAAGAGGGCTAGATTTAGGGAATCAGAAAGAGCCGCAAAGCCTGCTCAGTGGCCACCCCAGTGTGCTAGATGCGGGAAATTCCACTCGGGAGAATGTTTGGCTGGAAGTAGAGGGTGCTTTGAGTATGGATCAATAGAGCACCGAGTAAGGGATTGTCTGCGGAAGTTGGCTAGGACTCAAGCTGAGGATCAAGGACGTGGTCAAATCAGGAGGGATGGCTAGCAACCACAGAGAGGTCGAAGTGCAGCTAGGGGTAATGGTAATGGTAACGGGCGTGGCCGAGGTACTGAAGGTGCAGAGGCGAGGCAACCAAGGTTGGTTTATGCAGTTGGCCGTCGCGAGGAGGAAGATGTGCCAGATGTGACAACGGGTACGTTCCTTATTTCTGGAATACCCTTAATTGCTTTGATTATTGTAGAGTTTTCTTGTATTGCTAGTGAAGTGCCTGAAACCTTGGATGTGACCTTAAAGATTGTGCCTAGGAAGTATGATGGTTTTATTAAGGTTAGAGTGCGCAGCGTAAGCGTAGTGTGGTGAGTAGGAGTGCATTTAGCCAAGTAATTTCGAGGACGAAATTATTTTTAAGGAGGGTAGAACTGTAACATCTCAGATTAGGGGTTATGCGTTTGGAGCATAACCCAAGTGTTTGTAGGCTTTAAGTGTGGTTGGATATATTTTAGGGGTTTTTGAGAACTTTAGGTGAAGGGGAAAAACTTTGGAAAATATTGGAATTTTAAGTAAAAAGGGGAAATTGGGCTAAGGAGGCCTTAAAGAAAATTTCAAGAGTTTATGGACATAAACTTGGACTTAGTAAAGTGGCTTGGGGCGCTACTTTAGGGGCCTGGGAGGCTTGCGTGAAGAGGGAGTGCCAAGGGGAAGGGGTTCGAGCTGCAGGAATCGCATTTGGGAGTTTTTATTTTTGGCGTTAAAGGGAAGCAAGGCCAGGGAGGCTTTAAGGAAAGTTCGTGAGGAATTTAGGACACAAGGGTCGGCCTTGGTAAAGTGGCTTCCATGCGCCACTTAAGGCCTGGGGATGACGCCAACAAGGGCCTTGGTTCGAATCTCGTTGGCGGCCTAGGCATGTTTTTATTTTTGGCTTTTGGGCGTTAAGGCAAGGGGAAGCTAACGAAGGAGTCCTTAAAAGAATTTGTGCCGAATTTATGTCATAAAAAACGCTTTGGCCGAGTGGCCTGGGGCGTTACCTGAGCGCTTGTTCCAGCAGGTCTGGGGTTCGAAACTTAGGGGCAGCAACATGGATGGTTTATTTTTACTTTTTTTTTGGCATCAAGGGAGAAGAGTTGGTGGCCTGCACGTGGGACTTTTAGTTTGATAAGGATAAAACTTGTTTTTGTTTCTGAATTCGGCTGGAAGTATGGAATAAATATTATTTTATTTCTTTTATTTTTTTTATTTGAAGAAGTGATAAGAGATAGGATGGGAGATAATGTTGTTTTATTCAAATGGGTGATAATTATTAGATTATCACATTAGGGAGCAACTAAGTGCCGAATTTTACTTAAGGAAGTGTGTCCATCTTTTTGATTTTTTTTTTTAGTCTCCATTGCCGAATCCCTTTTGCATTTTCTCCTTATTCTTTTTCTTTTCTTAAAACCTTATTTTCTAGTAATTTTCCTGTATAGCCGAACACCATACAAATCTTTCTTTTTCTCTCCTTTTTGTTTTAGCCGAATCTTTATTGCTTCTCTCTTCTCCATGCCGAAATTTTCCTCTTTCTTCTAGTTCCATTGCTGGCCGAATATCAATCAAGGGTGGATCACTTTTTGGTTCTTCTCCAATCGGTTTTGAAACGGAGCAAGGGTTCTTGACCGAAACTTCACTCTCATTCATTCTTCTTCTCTGTCGACAACCATAGATAAAAGCCTAATCCGATTGGTTGTTAGTAATGTTAACTATTATTGGGAATTGATTTCTTATAGGGCCTTCGGGACCTTGGAAGCAGTCGTTCTAAGCATCTTTTCTCTGATGATCAGATACGGTAAGTGGTGGTAAGGACTCATTCTAGTAGGCCATTCTTTTTATTATTCAAAAAGCCGAAGGCTAACTATTATGTGATCTCAAGGTGTAGCCGATTACAAGTGGTGTGTGTGGCTTCGGGATTTGGTTGGAAACCAAATCGATTTAGGGGCCAAGGGATATAGCATAGTAGATCGGATCTTCGGGATCTAGGATTCGCGATAGTAACAGGTGTGTACATACACACTTCATAACTAATAAAAGTGCTAATATATTGTATATGCTAAACCAGATTTATGTAGATTTAGATTTATTACCGTAAAGGTATGAGCAAAGCTTCAGGTAAGTCCTTGTCGATATGAGCTTACGATATAATGCACATAGATGCATGACATATTTGGTATATGTGATACGTAAAAATATGGTTTATGACCTATTCAGTGTATGTTATTATTTTTAAGCATGACTGGCATGATTTCTTTTACATGCATATTATGCTATGGTGGGTGATTTGAGTAGAGGGGGAAGTGATATCCGTGTCTTTGGACACCAGTGGTTTGGTACCACATTTCGTGACTTTGGGTCACCAGAGGTTTGGCACCTCATAGCGACTTGTCCCAGTGGCTTAGAGCCACAGTGGGTTGGCCCCACGATTGATATTATGGGATCGTCGCCACTGATTTGGTATCACACGTGGGTTGGCCCCACTGATTTGGTATCACCAGTGGTTTGGCACCACAATATTAATGAACTAATCGACGACCACCAAGATAAATCGATGTATACTAGAAATTTTGCCGTAATTGGCCTGCCCCACATAGAGAAAGTCTGTGAAGAAATTAATGAGGGATATGAATCTTGTCTCCTTAAATACGGCATAACTGATGCCATCCCTTTTTGTGTAGATTACCAGTACCCAAACCTCATGATTAGCTTGGCTATTGTAAAACCATTAGCATGTGTCCTTCTAACATCCTTATGGACCTCTTTTAAGATTTCAACGTACTCGCGTCTCAGTAGCCCAGGCATGTCCTGATATGATCGTGCAAAATCATCTTTGAATTCTTGAAAATAACTCAATGATGTCTTGTCTTATTTCTGTGGTGAGCTAGGCTACACTCTTTACCTCTTTTCTAGGCTCATAATATCCACTGACCTTTTGTAGAGTAGGATCTGTTTTTCATCTTGTTTTACCATACTTAACAAATCAGAAGATAGGTTACAATCTCTGTCATCTTCAAAGTCCTGAGATCCCTCTAGACACATATCTTACTCGAAAGGACTCTGAGTCAGTAGCAGTGTTGCTCACATCGTTGATATCTGGAGACCTATTGTAGGTTCGAAGGAAGATTCAAAGAATAAATGATTCAAATAATGATTATTTGTATGGTCATGAATGAAGAATGAAAGAATACTTAAAAGAAAGTCCAAAGGACAAACAAAAGAAAAAAACTAAGAACAATTGTTTGTACAATATGAAATGGAAAAAATAAAAGAATATTTGCTCAAAAAGATGCATTTTATTGAAATAAAAATTTTGAACACGAGCCTATTTCACAAAAGGGTTCTTATTGCCCCTAGGCTTAAGGCAACAAGTGTGTTTTGAATATTACTCTAGATTAGCTCTAAAAATACAGGGATCTTTTCCACAATCCCATTATTCAAAACACTCCCAAGTATGCAAGGGCTTGGAAACTTTGTTCCCCGGTTCCCTCTTCGCTTTTGACTTCTTCAAGGAGTCACAATTAAAAGGCTGTAATGAGGCTTAGGTTAAGGGTATGGAAAAAGGTCAAAAAAGTTGGTTATAATCGAGATCGAGTTGATAAATTACCAAACTATAAAAACAATCAAATGTTGAATTAAAAGAAAGTGCATCAATCAAGACTATTCAAGAATAGAAACGAGCTTTTCAAGCAAAATATGCAACTAAAAATTCAAGCTCAATCAACAAAAAAGAGTATATATATTTCTGTCCAATTTTTTTTTATGGTTTTTAACTGAGAGCAAGATTAGATTCAGCAATTCAAACAAAGAAACATAGTTAAACAACTAACCAAATCAAATCTCGACAAAAAGGAAGTCAATAAAACAAGAAAGAGTCACAACAAAAATTTGGGTTATGGGTTAACATTAACGGGTTAATCAAGAAAAGGTGTGTTAGGCTTAATAGGGTTCACTAAGGGTTAATTCAATAGGTTGGGTTAAAACCTAAGTTCATTTCAGTATATCAAATCAATGGTGTAGTCTCGGCATGCATAATCGAAGCAAGTTCTAGAATAACAAATCAAGTTAACACACTCATAACCAATAATAAAATGAACATAAAAAATGAATGAACATAAAAAATGTATGCTTTATAGGCTCAAAGTCTCACAAAAAATCATGGTTTTGATGTCAAGCTTGCAAATTTAGTACTTCAAGATAATACCTCAATTTAGGGAAATAACCTAAAATATTTATTTATGAAAAATAACTTATCATGCTTGACTCTCATGTCTTAAATTTAAATCAACTAATGCAAAAATATCTACAAATTATTCCAAAACAGCATCAATAAAAATCTCAAATCGAAAACAATTCACTCTAATGGAGGTATGAGAACATTACTTAAACACAACAAATAATTCAAGGATTTTCTAATAATTATATAAACAACCTCCCCACACTAAATATATACATTTTCCTCAATTTGCTAACAAAAATAAGTACAGAATAAATAGAATATCAAAAGAGAGGGAGAAAGCTGAAACTGCCTTGAATATGGATGAAATCTCCAGAATAGTGAAAACCAGAATTGTGGGAAAACCTAAACGTAATACATGGTCCCGGGCAAACTAATAAGAAAATAAACACAAATAATGAAGAAGATTAAGAGGTGACAAACTCAAATAAGAAAAACCATAAAAATAAAAATAAAAACATATTTCAAAAGAAAATAAATGAAAGGAGTTTAAGAAATAAAAATTAAACAACCAAGAAAAAAAATAAAAATAAAATTGAAAAGGAAATAAATAAAGCAGATCAGTGATCTTCATCATGAGAGGCATTGGGATTGTGAGGCGCAGGCTCAGTAGAAAAAATGTGAAGATGTTGACAGATCTGCTGCAAAGTAGCATCAATATTGTCGAACTGCTCAAAACAGTGCTGCTCGAAACGGGGGAATTGCTGCAAAGTAGCGGCAGGGTGACTCGAAGGTGGTGAATGAGGTAGATCCTCATGGGGAAAAAAGACATCATCAGGGAAGTCCTCATGCTCATCCTAAGGGTCAGAATGGAATAGCCGGTATCGAGGATGATCCAGTCCACGCAGTCACTCGATCATCCTCATATGACTCATACTCGATAATCCCTATGGGGTCATATGTCCAATCAATGTAAAGGAGGAGTACTTCGGAGTGTCGAGGTGGTCAAAATTTTGTGCTAGACGAGTCACGTAAGGGAATAAGCAGATAGGACCCTTCCTACTATGCTCTATCTAATGGCGGCAAGCAAGGTCAAAGGTGCGCCTTGTCTCCATGTTCCACAAAAAATAAGCATCGAATGTACTGATGACCTTGGTCCTCTCCCTCTGACTAGTTAACGTCTGGGCCAAGATGGCATGGATATAGCGCATGGCTGGAGGTAATGAAGTCACCTTTGACCGACTCAGGTCATAAGGCGTCATACTAGCAGTCAGCTCTATCCAACATAAAGATGGTGAATAATGGATGTGCCGGTATAAGGTGAGGAACCCCTCGGCACTCATGAACTTCTCAGTATAGAGTCCCAAGGTAACTCTGAAGTTAGGGATGCTCAGATGATGCATCATATCGCCGAGTCTAAAAGGAATGGTGCGTGGCTCATCATGGCTCGACATCATGTGCTGTAAGATGAAGGTTGAACAAAACTCAAGGGTAAACTCCATGTAGGTGGGCTCGATGATAAAGAAGAAATAGTCCCAAGGATCAGTAGCACTTAGGGTTCGCACTCTATTAGCTATATGGATCTGCTCTAAGGCTGCTCAATCAATACAACAGCCTAATCCCAATGGCCGCTATCAGAGATGCTGACATAGGCCCTCTTGAGGACCTTGTGAAAATCGTAGAAATGGATGACGTGCATCGGTCGGAGAGCCCGAGGAAGAGGTCGAACTCGGGGTCTTTCACTTTTTCGAAACGGGAACAGCGATCTTAGCTTATTATGTCCCTGAAAGAAAATAGAATAACCACATATCATCATCAAATGAATTAAACAGACAAATCAATACAGTAGGGGCAATCCAATAACCCAGACAATAAGAATCAAATTCAATGTCAACAATTCGATGAATGAAAATAATATTAAAACCAAGAATCAGAAATAAGAATCACTAACAGAACTAAAAATAAAATTAAAAATAATAGAAACAAGAATAAAAAAATAATATTAAAAGCAACAAAACCAAATAATAATAAAAAGAATCAAATAAGGAACAATACTATAAATAATAATAGGAATAATCATTAATATGAATAATAATAACAGTAAGAAAAATGCCAATGTGAAAAGTAAAAATAAAAAAATAAACATCACCAATAATAATAAAAATAAAAGTATATGAATAAATAACTAAAAATAATAAAATAAATAAATCAAAGAAAAAGAAAAGGTTAAGGACCAAACGGTGGGGTTTAGGGTGCACGGTAGCAGTAGGGGCGGAGGCGCAGCGATCGGTGGCGTGAGGGATGGTGGAAAGGAGGAAAGGAACGAGAAAGGGGAAGGTTGCGTATGGAGGGACTTTGAATGCGGCTGTAATGGGGGAAGAGGAGAAGGTTCGGTGACGAGGTTTTAGGGCTTTGGTGGATGGAGTGAGGAGAGATGGGGAATGAAGATAGGTGCGGAGAAAGTGCGGGAAGAGGATGAATGGTGGAAAGGGGAAGTAGAAGGAGGGGAAGGTGAGGGGTAGGTGTTCGCACAGGAAGAAAAAGGAGGGGTGAAAGGGGTTGAAGAAATTGGAAAGGAGGGGGAAGACAATGGGGAAAGAGAAAAGTAAAAGGGTTGTTTGGGGGTGGTTATGGCGTGGGGGAAGGGGAAATGGCTGAACTGCAGAGGGGAGAAGTCGGATGGCGGCTAGAGTTTTTAGGTATGGGGTTGGGAGGAAGAAGACAAAAACAAAAGAAACATTAAGGTTTTAAAAGGATACGATCATGTTTAGGCCTGTGTTGGGCCACACGGTCGTGTGGTGCTTCCTCAACTCGTGTTCATTTAAAAAAAATAAGCCCGTTGGTCACACGACCTCAGACACACTCGTGTGTCCAGGCTATGTGTCACACACGGCCATGTGCCATGTAACACCCCTAAACCTTCTCTGTCGCCAGATTAGGGTCACGTGCATTTCTAACAAATCAGAACAAATAATCAATCATAATTAAACATGTAAGCTAGCCATTAACATTATAATATACAGGGGCAAGTCACGACAATCTAATACTTTCATACTAGAATCTTAAACAATCGAATAACAAATCAAGTTATGCAATGCTAAACTTGGTCTTCTATTGTCTTCACTCTTATCACTATTTATATCTTCTTGAATGCTAGAAGTTGGCTACATACAAGACTATTCCAATTATTAGCATCAAAGTATTGGTCCATGCTCCGACTATTTAATTTCTTTATATTCGATGATGTTAGTAGAATGCACTTAATTTAGGTTTGCTAATCCACTCAATTCAGAGTAAAAGTCACTCTCACAGCCCCTATTTTGAGTCTACGAGACCCTAAAAATAGTTTAAAAATAGGCAGGGACTAATTCAGAATAATTTTTGAAGTTTAGGGTCATTTTAGAAATTTCTTAAGAATAGGGGACGCATGGCAGTGTGGCCAGGCCATGTGGAATGCCCCAGGCTATGTGACTCTTGAAGTTGGGACACACGGTCGTGACCCAGCCTGTATCCTTGCCTGTGTAACTCACTAACTGAAGACACACGGCCGTGTCCAAGCCCGTGTAACTCACTGACACGGGTCACATGCCCGTGTGTGTTTGATTGTCAAAATCAAAGTCTTAAATTTATAATGAGAATGATTGAACCTAGAAACTAACTCTGACAATGATTTTAGGGCAAGCGTACCTGTCGAACAGTAGTATAGTTTAGGCAAGACCGGAATATTGAATCCCAAAGGAACTAAAAGTACTAATACTAACTCTCTTTCTATTATTTAGCCTAAGAATTAAGTGAAGGTTTATCTAATCTAAATTTAACTATCAACTAAACTAAAGACGGAAAGACAAAAAGAATAAATTTGGGAAAAATACTTAGAAGAAAAACTCAGTTGATTAAGACGATACCCTTAGGAAGAATCCACCTAGACTTCACTTGTTATCTAACACTGAACCAGACGATTTATTCACTTGACTTGATCCGTAGGACTCCCTAATGTACATTAGACCCTCTCTCGAAGCGAATAACGACTAACCCTAGGTTGATTAATTGAAATCTCTTTCTAATTAAAACCCCTAGAATCTCATTAACTCGATCTATGGATTCCCGTATTAGGTTTCACCCTAATCTGAAAAAGTTTCGTCACCCTATCTCTAGGCGCGCGAACAACTCCGCTATAATTATACTAGATCTATGAATAGACAGAGACTTTTGCTCCACCACCTAAACACAACATACTTGAATCAATATCCGCGAAATATCAAAACAAGAATTAAGCACACATAATTAAGAACAAATCAAATATTTATCATATGGTTTAGAAAATAATAACAAGATCCATCATAGGTTTTATCCCCTTCAGGTATCTGAAGGGTTTAGTTCATAACTGTAAAAGAAAACATCTTAGAAGAAATGATAAAACAATACATAAGAAATCCCTAAAACCCCCTGAAGGAATTGAAGGAGAGATCCGCCGTCTTGAGTATGATTCTGGCTTCTCGAGATGGATCAACTGGCTATCTTCGAGTGATTCCCACAAATCTGACCTTCTCAGCTTGGCTCCTTGGCCTAGCTAACCACCCTGACAGAGGGCTTCTGCCAAACTCCCTTTCAAATTGCCCCCTAAGGTGATTATATAGGCTTTAAGATGCCTTACTTGGCCTTCAAGTATCTTAATCCGAATAGGATTCCTATTAGGGTGTTTGAATAGGCTTTGGAATGTGTTTCTTTGCCTCCAAGTATCCAAATCCGAGTGAAATTGCTCTTTCCAATGACAGGGACACGCCCATGGCACACGCCTGTGTAAGTTGTGACCAGGTCGTGTTCGAGCCTATTGAATGAGGCACGGCCGTGTGATCTTTGGGCCAGGCCATGTTGATTTTGTGATATGGCCCATTTACTCCGTTTTGGGCCCGTTTTTCGTTCTTTTCATTCTTGGGTGCTCTCCTGGGTATAAAACATGAAAAAAAGGATTAAGAGCACCAAATTACATAAATCAAGGCTTAAATCATCCAAAAGCATACTAAATATGGGATTAAAATATGTTACTTTTACGATTTATCAAATACCCCCACACTTAAGCTTTTGCTTGTCCTCAAGCAAAATTCTCAACTTACAATTAAAATGAACTTTCAGTGATTCATAATTCCTATTAACAATGTCTCATCATAATTCATAGATAATTTATACATGGATAATTTAACTCAAAGAGTCTTAAACATTCAAATAAGATAAGTCATATATTTGTGATTACAAAAACGTAGGTGTTTCCCCTTATCTAAATAATTACTTTTAATTCAAAACCGACAAGGATTTGACATCCTCAAAAAAGATTCACTCAAATCACTCAAAAAGTGTTTAAGGTTCAAAGTTAAGTGATCGTGTGTCTATCGAGTTTTAAAATTTATAAGAAGAATGATCGAACTTGGAAACTAACTCTGACAACGATTAAAGGCAAGTGTACCTATCGAACAGTAGTATAGCTTAGGCAAGACCAGATTATCGAACCCAAAGGAACTAAAACTACTAATAGTAACCTTCTTTCTATTATTTAGCCTAAAATATGTGAAGTTGCTTTAATCTAATCTAAATTAACTACTAAGCTAAAGACACAAAGACAAAAAGAATGAATTGGAGAAATAACTTTAGGAAAACTCAGTTGATTAAGATGATACCCTTAGGAAGAATCCACCTAGACTTCACTTGTTATCTAACACTGAACCATACGATTTATTCACTTAGTTTGATCTGTAAGACTCCCTAACTTATATTAAACCCTCTCTCGAGGCGAATAACGTCTAACCCTAGGTTAATTAATGGAAATCTTTTCTCGCTTAATAACCCCTAGAATAGCAGTAAATCGATCTATGGACTCCTATATTAGGTTTCACCCTAATCCGGCAAAATCTCATCACCCTATCTTTAGGCGTGCGATCAACTCCGCTTAATTATGCTAGATCTACTATTAGGCAGGGTTTATTCCTCCTCCACCTAAGCACATCAAATTTAGATTAAGCTCACATAATTAAGAACAAACTAAGTATTTATCATATAATTTAGAAAACAATAACAAGATCCATCACAGGTTTCATCCCCTTCGGGTATCTCAAGGGTTTAGCTCATAACAAATAAGGAAAACATCTCAAGAGAAAAGATAAAACAAAACATAAGAAATCCCTAAAACTCCCTGAAGGAATTGAAGGAAAGATCCGCCATCTTGAGTAGAATTCTGGCTTCTTGAGATGGATTAACTGATTATCTTCGAGTGATTCCCACAAATCTGATCTTTTCGGCTTGGCTCCTTGGCCTAGCTCACCGCCCTTTTTTCAACTAACACTTAGGGGGTTTATATAGGCTTTTGAAATAGGTTTCTTTGCCCCAAAGTATCCAAATCCGAATGAAATTGTTCTTTTCCATGACAGGGGCACGGCCATGTCACACGCCCGTGTGACATGTCTTCAAGCCGTGTTCAGATTTCTTTAATGAGATACGACCGTGTGGATCGAGGGTCAAGCCGTGTTCTAGTAGCTCAGTGAGGCACGGTCATGTGGGCTTTGGTCCAGGCCGTGTCGATTTTGTAATATGGCCCATTTACTCTATTTTAGGCCCGTTTTATGTTCTTTTTATCCTCGGGTGCTTTCCTGGGTATAAGACATGAAAAGAAAGGATTAAGAGTACCTTTTTTATACGAAACAGGGGATAAATCATCCAAAAGTATACTAAATGTGAGATTAAAATATGTTACTATTATGGTTTATCATTAAGCACTCATAAGTCGAACCTAAAAAGTTAATCCCATAGGCTTGCCTGAAAATCAAATCTCGACCACTGTAAAATGGGATGATAAACAGATCAAAAGGTCTTTAACAGGGTTGTAACAGGGCTAGGGTTAAAGGTGTGGATAAAGGCTGAATTAGAAGGTTAGAATCGAGATTGAATTGACAAGTTACCTATCTAGAAAAATGAACTAATCCTAAATAATTACATCAATTGAAATTTTAATAAAATGAGCTTTTCCTTCAAGATTTGAACTTTTAATAATATAAGCTCAGCTAATCATAGAACTAATGAATATACTTCGATTTTTTTTAAGAACAAGTCATTATAATAAGAAAGAACTTTTACAATTGAAATATAGAACATAGTTAGGAAACTGTTCAAAGTCAAATCTTGACAAAAAGGGTAGTTATTAAAGAAATGTGATAACAAATACAAAGGGTTTTGTGTTACAATTAGTGGGTGAGTCAATAAAAAGGGTTGTTAGGATTAAACGGGGTTCACTAGGGGTTAATTTATGAAGGTAGGCCTTTTAGTGGTGTTGGTTAGATCCTAGGTGCCTTTGTCATCTCTGTATATCAAATCATAGATGTGGGCTTGACATGTATAATCAAGGCAAGTTCTAGAATAACAGTTCAATGTTGACACACTCATAATCAAAAAGTGAGCAGGAAAAAGAATATATGCTCTATAAGTCTCAAAATCTCACAAAAATTATGGGTATTTTGATATCAACCTTGTGAATTTCAAAATTCAAGATAATATTCAGATTCAAGTTAACAACCTAGCAAAAATTTTAATTCTGAAAAATAGACTTATCATGCTTGATTCTCTAGTATTCTTCAAATTTAATCATCAGTGCACAATTAACTATGACTTACTCAAAAACATGTCAATAAAAATCATAAATCATTAGGAATTTCATCCTAATTAGTAATATAAGGAAATTACTTCAAAACAAGGCTAAATTCAAGGATTTGAGAATAATGAAAAAAAGTTAGGCATAATAACTATTCACCCCCCACACTTAAGTTGTACATTGCCCTCAATGTACAAAGATAGATAATATCAAAATAATCAAAAAATCAAAAGATAGGGAGAGAAGTGAAACTTCCTGAATTATGGATGAGATCCTTAGAGGAGGTGGAAAATACGTTGGAGGTGATTGTGGGGTAGTGCCTTGAAGCGTTTCAAATTGAATCCTCGAAGTAGCTGGTATGATTTTATTGTATCCTAAGATAAATCTAAATAGCATGAAGAATAAGAAGAAAATAAAAAATTAAAAAATTAAAAATAAAAATAAAAATAAAAATAAAAATAAAAATAAAAGTGAATAATGAAAGAAGAACGATATCGGGAAAAGGAAAGGAAGAATGGGGTTTGACTAGAGATGCATTCCACGCTCGTGTTCCTTCCTGTGGTGCCCACACGGCCACGGCCATGGCCGTGTTCAAGGCCTTGTGGTATGGAAATCTGTACTTTGGTTAGTTTATGGTTAGGTGCTAAAAGGAAAAATAAAAATAAAAAATGTAAAAATTAGTGGTGTTAGTGCTCGGGTTGCCTCCTGAGAAGCGCTCGTTTATAGTCTTAAGCTAGACTTTACCTCTCATTCGTATGGTCATGGTGGTTTGAGGCGGTGAAAATCCTTTCTCATGCGATCAATTTGGTTATGGATATATAGTTCAAGTCGAGTAGTGTTTACCTCAAAAGTGATTTCTTCATTTGCCTTGAGGTCTGAATTGGTGATTCAAGGGTCTTCCTTATTCAACAATACCTGATCCCCTATTTTGAAGTGATTTGTTGTTCCTATCAGCTCGTCTGGGTTTTTCTTTGGTTTCACTTCGTGTATTCCTAGTTTCTCTTTGAAGTGTGACTTCCACTCGTCTGGTTCATCGATCCGAAGCCTTCGTTCTTCATGAATTTCTTTATGGGTATAAGGTCTAAGATCTGGCTCAGCTAGGTGTTTTCGTGAAACTTCTTGTAAAGAAGGTTGAACCAAATGGTTATCAATAGAATTAACGTTTGTACCTTTATTACTTGATGCCCTAGCTGAGTCGAGAGCTTGAAGAGTGATTGTTTTGTCGCCTACACGAAGTATGAGTTCACCTACATCGATATCAATTTTAGCTCTGGCAGTTGCTAAAAAGGGTCTTCCTAAAATTAAAGGGATATTATTGTCCTCATCCATGTCTAAAACGACAAAGTCTACTGGAAATACGAATTTATCAATTTTGATTAGAACATTTTCTATTATACCCCTAGGAATTCTGAAAGTTTTATCAGTTAATTGAATGCTAATCCTAGTTTGTCTGGGTTTCCCTAGACCTAGTTGTTTAAACATTTTATAAGGCATAACATTGATGCTTGCCCCTAAATCAGCTAAAGCATTATCAACAGTTAAACTACCAATTAAACATGGAACTGTAAAACTCCCTGGATCTTTTAACTTTCATGGTAGCTTATTTTGCAACATTGTTGAGCATACTGTGTTTAATTTCACATGCGGCTCCTCGTCTAGCTTCCGTTTGTTTGTCAACAGCTCTTTTAAAAATTTTATATAATCGGGCATCTGCGAAAGAGCTTCGAGAAACAGTAAGTTAATATGCAATTTCTTTATAAGTTTAAGAAACTCACCAAACTGTTCTTCTGTGTTGTCCTTCTTCATTGCTTCGGGATATGGTACACGAGCTTGGTACCCTGTATTTACCAGTTTTGGTAAATCATGGCTTATCTCAACCTTACCTTCACTTACCACAGGTTCTTGCCTTGGGTCAGATTCCACTAACCTTTCATTGTTATGAGCTTGTACGGCTTGAATTTGCTCTTTTGGGTTAGTTTCGGTGTTGCTTGGCAAGCTTTCTTGTGGTTGTTCTAAGATCAGCTTAGCAGGCTGACCTAATTGATCCTCGATCCCTTGAATCGATGCTTCTTGTTTTGTTTCTATATTTTGGCATCGTGCTTATGTGTTTGCTATGAATTTTGCCAGCATCTCTTCAAGGTTCGACTTATCTTCTTGTTGGTGAGGTGGTTGTTGAAAATTTGGATTTTCTGTGGCTGCTATGAATTTTGCCCGCACCTCCTCAAGACTCGACTCCTCTTCTTGTTGGTGAGGTGGTTGTTGAAAATATGGAGGAAGTTCCTGTCTTTGGCTACTTTGATCATCCCACGAGAAATTGGGATGGTACCTCCAACCTGCATTATAAGTGTCATTATAAAAATTATTTGGAGGTCTAGAATAGTTACCCATATAGTGGACTTGTTCGTTCTCCATGCCATATCCATAGGGTGGGTACTTAGGATTCGCCATGCCTCTTGGATTCGAGTCATATTGCATTACTGGGTGTACCCGCGAGAGACTACACAAACCATCAATCTTTTTTATTCATCATCACTAGCTGGTTAGATAACCTGGTGAACACGTCGAGGTTGAAGGCACTGGCTGCTTTAGTAGGAATTGTCTTCATGATTTGCCACTGATAATTATTTAGTGCCATCTTCTCTATAGACTAAAATTATCCGCCAAAAGAAAAATAGAGGAAAATTTAGCAAAGTAAAATAAAATAAAATAAAATAAATTGCAGAAAATAAAAAATATGGCTAAAGTAATGAAAATAGAGTTTTCTTAATATTTTGGTTCCCCGGCAACGGCGCCAAAAACTTGATTGTCGAAATCAGAGTCTTAAATTTATAATGAGAATGATCGAACCTGGAAACTAACTTTGACAAAAATTTTAAGGCAAGCGCACCTATCGAATAGTAGTATAGTTTAGGCAAGACCGGAATATCGAATCCCAAAGGAACTAAAAGTACTAATACTAACTCTCTTTCTATTATTTAGCCTAAGAATTAAGTGAAGGTTTATCTAATCTAAATTTAACTATCAACTAAACTAAAGGCGCAAAGAGAAAAAGGATAAATTTGGGAAAAATACATGGAAGAAAAACTCAGTTGATTAAGACAATACCCTTAGGAATAATCCACCTAGACTTCACTTGTTATCTAACGCTGAACCAGACGATTTATTGACTTAACTTGATCCGTAGGACTCCCTAATGTACATTAGACCCTCTCTCGAAGCGAATAACGACTAACCCTAGGTTGATTAATTGAAATCTTTTCTAATTAAAGCCCCTAGAATCGCATTAACTCGATCTATGGATTCCCATATTAGGTTTCACCCTAATCCAGCAAAGTTTCTTCACCCTATCTCTAGGCGCGCGAACAACTCCGCTGTAATTATGCTAGATCTATGAATAGACAGGGACTTTTGCTCCACCACCTAAACACAACATACTTGAATCAATATTCGCGAAATATCAAAACAAGAATTAAGCACACATAATTAAGAACAAATCAAATATTTATCATATGGTTTAGAAAACAATAACAAGATCCATCATGGGTTTCATCCCCTTTAAGTATCTGAAGGGTTTAGTTCATAACAGTAAAAGAAACATCTCAGAAGAAAAGATAAAACAATACATAAGAAATCCCTAAAACCCCTTGAAGGAATTGAAGAAGAGATCCGCCATCTTGAGTATGATTCCGGCTTCTTGAGATGGGTCAACTGACTATCTTCGAGTGATTCCCATAAATCTGACCTTCTCGGCTTGGCTCCTTGGCCTAGCTAACTGCCCTGACAGAGGGCTTCTGCCGAACTCCCGTTCAAGTTGCCCCCTAAGGTGTTTATATAGGATTTAAGATGCCTTACTTGGCCTCCAAGTATCCTAATCCAAATAGGATTCCTATTAGGGTGTTTGAATAGGCTTTGGAATGTGTTTCTTTGCCTCCAAGTATCCAAATCCGAGTGAAATTGCTCTTTACAGTGACAGGGACACGCCCATGGCACACACCCATGTAAGTTGTGACCAGCCCGTGTTTGAGCCTGTTGAATGAGGCACGGCCGTGTGATCTTTGGGCCAGGCCGTGTCGATTTCATGATATGGCCCATTTACTCCGTTTTGGGCCCGTTTTTCGTTCTTTTCGTCCTTGGGTGCTCTCCTGGGTATAAAACATGAAAACAAAAGATTAAGAGCACCAAATTACATAAATCAAGGCTTAAATCATCCAAAAGCATACTAAATGTGGGATTAAAATATGTTACTTTTACGGTTTATCAGTGTTGCCCGTGTGGACACACAACCGTGTGCCAGGCCGTGTGCACCAAAATATACCTTAAAACTCAAGTTTACTATTTTGTACTTGCTTGAGCACTAAGCAACTCAATTACCAACCATTTAACCTATCCAAAACACAATTAAACATACTCAAAATATGCCAAAACAATAATCCAATATGCCTAACCAATGTACCCATATTGGTACCACATTTTATATCTTCAACTACATCAACAACACAACAAACATTCAAGACTTTCATTCATATCATATTTACCATAATTGAACTAACTTTCAACTCCTAAAGTTACCAAATTTGAAGCTAAGCACATGCCAAGCATTATGCTAAGCTACCATACCAACATTGCTTCAACTATAACCACATATATATATACAACTATCCATCATTTCACTAGAACCAAAATAACAACACTTTATAAACAACATCAACAAAGGATTCCCTAGGTACATACCATTACAAAATAAGATATCACCACACTTGAGCTTAGGATTCGTTATTGGATGATGAGTTGGTGATAGTCGGAAAGTACCTAGTCTATGCACAAAAAACAACACCACAGCTGAGTAAAACTCAGTGTTATTTCTATAATCAAAATAATATAACTTAATTTGAGTAATCAAAATGTGAGAATGTAAGAAGAAATGTTATGCACTTATGTTTCAAATCAATAATACAAATTTTCTCATTCTTTATTACATCCACTAAATTCCACATGTTCAAGTATAAATATCAATGGCATTTCATATAACATTTGAATACTTTAATCATGTAATGACATGATCCATCTCTTTGATCAATACATGAATTCATTTCAAGTTTCACACCTCATTTCATCATTTCATATTTCATTTCTCTTCTTTGCCATTTCAATATTTTCTCATCTCATATTCATTTTTCATCTTTGCCATTTCAATATCAATCACATAAACTTATTATTTAATTTCCCTTATTAACGCAACTTGGACTCCAACCAATACACCAGTTTGGCACTCAATGCCTCATCGGATAAATCTGAAGTAATAACTGCGCCCAGCGCTATATAAATTGACACCCAGTGCCTCATCGAGTTGACGTCAAAGAAATATGGCATGCCATCTATATCTGACTTAACCCGAAATAGTTAATAGGGTTCCATTTCACTTTCAAATATATCCAATGTCCAATTATCATATATGCACATTATCACATATAAACATATTTTCAATTCAATCTTCATATATTCAATAAATTCATAATATACCAAATCAATCCATTTCAATCGACTATAAATTCAATTCAGTTTCAAAGTACAATAGTATTCACCTCAAATGCTTACCATTTGCAATAATTTAAAATGCAATAATGTAACACCCCAAACCCGGCCTAGAAGTTAAGCCCGAATCTGGTGTGTCACATGGAATTTTTTTTTTTTTCAAACCATCTTTGAGATTGTTAAAAACTTGTTTGAGAATTACAGCCTCTTTGTTGAAACCCAAAACACTTAAGCAATTGTTATTTACTTGAAAATGTAATTATCTTTAAAAACCTTTTTGGTTGTGAAAATATATTTGAAATAAACAATTTACGAAAATGAGACGTTTGGGAATAGAGTTGCAGAAGCATTTTGAAAGAAAATCTTAGGCCTTATTACAACATTTAACCCAAAATAGTAGAGTAATAAAATAAACAAGAAAGAAGTCTAAAGTCCAAATAAACCATTTCTGAAGTATGGTCTCCATCGAGTCATCCATGGCCCAAGTCCACGTCACTGAGCATTACCTGAAAAGGTTAAGAGAAAGGGGGGTGAGTTACAAGAACTCAGTGTGTAATCCCTTTACCATCATCCACTGGGTCGGAACACACATAGCAATATTTTGGGCCTAAGCTCATTTACAATTATAACATAATAACATGTATATAATATGCATATGATATGCAAATCCCAAACCAAACCTAATTTCCATCCGCTACACACCACCCGTACCAACCAGCACACCTGTGGGGATCAAGTCAACCCACCCCGCCAACACACCAATCGCAGGCATAAAGCCATTTAAAATGTAGGCGCAAAGCCTTTTAATAACATAGCGCAAAGCCCTTTTATAACATGGCACAAAGCCTTTTTATAACATGGCACAAAGCCTTTTTTTATAACATGGCACAAAGCCTTTTTATAACATGGCACAAAGCCTTTTTATAACATGGCACAAAGCCTTTTTTATAACATGGCACAAAGCCTTTTTATAACATGGCACAAAGCCTTTTAAAATGATTGTGGCAGAGCCACCGAACTAGATTTTGGCAACAGGCCTTTCTTCTCTTCATCAGTTATCCCAACCCATGCAATCATGTATGCATATACAAAGCATAACAATATTCATAGAATAATTTCAACATAAGGCCCATAACACAAGTTGGCCCATTAAGCAATCTAGAAATTTTGGCCCATTAATCGATCTAGCAAATATCACATTTGGCCCATATAACAAATATCACATTTGGCCCATATATCAAATATAACATTTGGCCCATATAGCAAATATCACATTTGGCTCATATAACAAATATCACATTTGGCCCATATAGCAAATATAACATTTGGCCCATATAACAAATATCACATTTGGCCCATATAGCAAATAACATTTGGCCCATATAACAAATATCACATTTGGCCCATATAGCAAATATAACATTTTGGCCCATAAAGGGTATTTTCGTAGTTTGGTCCATAGGGACATTTCGTAATTCGACCCATTAGGGGCATTTTCGTAACTCGGCCCGTAAGGGCATTTTCATAATTCGATAATCATACCCACTAAGGGTAACTCGGTAATTTACTCTCTAAGGGTAATTCATAAATTTTACCCAATAAGGGTAATTCGGTAATTTTCGCCACCCAAGGTTATTTCAGTAATTTACCCTCTAAAGGTATTTCGGTAATTTTGCAACCGATGGGTATTTGGATAATTTACCCTCCACGGGTATTTCGATAATTTCAAAACCCAAAGGTATTTCGGTAACTTACCCTCCAAGGGTATTTCGGTAATTTCGCAACCTAGGGGTATTTCGGTAATTTACCCTCCACGGGTATTTCGATAATTTCAAACCCAAAGGTATTTCGGTAATTTACCCTCCACGGGTATTTCGCTAACTTACCCTCCAAGGGTATTTCGGTAATTTCATAAGCCAAAGGGTATTTCGATAATTTACCCTCTAAGGGTAATTCGGTAATTTCACAACCTAAGGGTATTTCGGTAATAATCCCTCTAAGGGTAATTCAGTAGTTTTACCCACCAAGGCTAATTCGGTAATTTACCTTCCAAGGGTAAATTCGGTAGTTTTACCCACCAAGGGTAATTCAGTAATTTACCTTTCAAGGGTAAATTCGGTAGTTTTACCCACCAAGGGTAATTCGGTAATTTACCCTCCAAGGGTAATTCCGGTAATTTTACCCACCAAGGGTAATTCGGTAATTTACCTTCCAAGGGTAAATTCGGTAGTTTTACCCACCAAGGGTAATTCGGTAATTTACCCTCCAAGGGTAATTTCGGTAATTTCATATTCAACGGTGTTTCCGAAGGCCTACTATCGCCTCAAGTGATATAGAACTCTATTTCGGTCTCTACGGAACAATTGGGTCCAAATCCATTTTAGGCCCAAACGGGGTAATTTCGCAACTAAAACTTAACTAGTAATTTGGGGCATAGAAATTCAAACTGTCCATTTGCATCATACTGACTAAATTGGCTATAACTCGAGTTAGAAAACTCGAAATCTAGATCCGTAAAATTTCCTTGAAACTAGACTCATGTATCTTCTTACTGTAATTTTTCCAGAATTTTTAGCCTAGCCATTTGGTACAATTTATTCATTAAATTTTCCCTTGTTTCACTGTCCAACTATTCTGACTTCTCTTAACTTAATCTCAATTATCTTACTGTACGATTTTCATATACTTCTCCCACTTGTTTCTTTTGAAAATAGGTTCACTAAGGAATCTATACATATCAATTATAACCCATAATTGATTTTGTAAAATTTTATAAGATTTTTCCAAAACAGATCAGTGAACCCCGAAGTTAATCAGAACCAGTCTCACTAAAATTAAGATATCTCAGAATATAAAATTCCTTTTCCTTCTCCATTTCTTCCATATTAAAATAGACACAGTAAGCTTTAATTTGATATCTTATTCACTTTCTAATTCCTTTTCTGCTATTTTTAGTTATTTTTCAAATACACATCACTGCTTCTAACCGAAACTGTTTTATTACGAAATACGATTACCACTACGATCATACGCACACCCGAGTGATTGCAGATGTCGGTTTTTAGTTTTCTTCAGTATTTCCACTGATTAACAGCATATTTCATACAAACTTTCAAAGAAGTGTGATATTACACACCATTTCAATCATGTATACGAAAGGTACGGGATTACACACCTTAATAACGAGTTGTGCTTTCCACCGATTTCAACACCTAAAATGATAGTTGTGAAAGTTAGTCTCAGACTTTGATAATCGTAACACTTTACTAGGCTAACTCCACTTACCACGAATGTGATCTCCCTCGATCCTACCCTTTGCCTACTGAAATCCCATCCTAACAATATTTGGTGAGCGAGAGAGTTGTTAGCAATTATCCCACCTTTGGCCAAAACAAATCTTTTAACAGCGCTCTTACCCCACTTACTTGGCGAGTCGACGATAACGATTGATTAATACCATTCACTTGTGCTCCTTCACCTTGTTAAAAATCCTAAGCTCAACGGTGGCCATATCACAAAAATGTATGTAACTTAGACCCAATCGGGAGAGAAAAGAAGAACACACGATTATTAATGAAGAACTCGAATGAAACAAAGTTATTGACAAAGAGAGAACTACTACTTACCGATTCGATCAAGATGAGGTTTTCCCACACGATAGAGAACGAAATGATGAAGAAATAGGATGATAATGGGTTCAACTATAGAGAAAATCGAACAAAAAGATGTGATTACAAAGTGATGTTGATTAAAGAAGAAGAAAAGGTTGATGAAATGGTCAATAGAAGAGAATGGATGGGGAAAGTGTTTTGGTAGTTTCGGCTATCAAAGAAGATGAACAAGAGATGAATGTTTTGACCAAACAATAGAGAAGAAAAATGCACAAATGTGCTAGGAGGATTCGGCAAAGAAAATAGCAATTTGGAGAAAATGACACAATTGATGCTATAGAAATTTTGACCAAAACAAGCACTAAAGCTTTACCAAAAGACCAAGAAAAATAAAGCTACCTCTCCTACACACAAAACCATCCACATTCTTTCCCCTAAAAGCCAAAATTTGCCAACTACACTTTCCATAGCACTCTCCCTTTTTTGTGCCACCAACCCCACTTTCCATAATTCTCTCCCTTTTTTTTGCTCCATGTTTTCCTCCATGTTTTGCTCCATTTGTCCCCTTCTCTTCTTTGAGCAAAAATAGAACTCTCTTGTTACTTGTCATGAGATTCGAACCCTTGCTCCCTTCAATAGCTCAACACGCCACTTGCCACCAAGCTACAAGCTCCCTTGTGTCTCTTAGATGCACCCACTTATTCTTAAGTCTTGATGCCACCTACCTTCTCTCCTTAATAGGCTTAAACACAAAATTTTTATTAGGGCCCAATTCAACCCCGAGCCCTCATTGAACCCCTAACTTTCTAAAATCATCTTCTTAATAAATCCAACTTGAAAAGATGCCGTTCTCAAAAATTTTAAACATTCCTACGCCGAAGGCCCAATGGGCCCAATCCTACTAGGCCTAATTTCGGGATGTTACAAATAATTTATAACTTAGTTTAGATTACAGAAACACAAACTGTGAATTTTGAGCTATTCGACATTGATTTTATCCTTCCTCTTTTTACTCGAGGATTCCGGTACTACGTTAGCTACAGAATAAAACAATTAAAATATATTAATATTACACAATTCAATTTCACATTAAATTTCAATTTTTACACTATTTTTTGCTTATTCTTCAATTTCGTTCCTAAACCAAGACTAATTTAAACCTCTACAATTGAACTCAAATTTTTATACTAATTTCACTCTAAACTAAATTTAGCTCCCTCTTTCCCAATTCAACCCCTTAATTTTGATTTTTTTCTCAATTTAGTCCCTATTGCTCAAAATAAGCAATTTATTTCGCAATTTAGTCATTTTCCATTTCTAGCTTAAAATTCTATCTATTTAATCCCTAGTACTTAAACTATTCAACAATATCAACATCTAAAATCTTGAACAATACTAAAAATTACAACATGGGTCGAGTAGCCCTAGGTACCGAGATTCCAAAAACGTAGAAATTACAAGAAAAGAACTAAATTGCACTAACTAAATTGAACTTGAACTCCTAATACCCAAAGTCGTGCGTTCTCCCTTTTGCTATTTCTTTCTTTTCTTTTATTTCTTTTATGTTTTCATGTAATAGTTTTGTTATTTATTACTATTATTATTATTATTATTATTATTATTATTATTATTATTATGAAAGTTACTTTAATATATATGACATATATATGACATACACATACAATTTCAATAAACCATGTCCGATCACCACTCAACATTTAATTAATGGTATATTTGCTAATTTAGTCCCTCCAATTTTTTTCAATCTATAAATTAACTTTTAGCCCTTACACGATGTAGTCCCTCTACCTTTACAATTCTTAATTTTACGAAAATTACTTATCCAAAATTTAATTAACTACACAACTAACTTCGTAAATACTATTTCGGTTTACGGGAATGAAGTCCCGGAAGTGCACCTTTTGACTCCCCTGACTATCAGGTCGTTAGAATTTTCCCCCTAAATAAATTTTGTCTCTGAAATTTACATGAAAATAGGTGGGGATATTGAGATCTCATTGTCTCTTCTAGTTCCCAGGTCGTTTCCTTGACACTATGACTACGCCATAAAACTTTTACTAATGGAACACGTTTATTACGCAACTCTTTTAGCTCTTAGGCTACAATTTTGACCATATCTTCTTCATAAGACAAGTCAGGTTGAATTTCAATTTCTTCCATTGAAATAACGTGTGACAGATCCGATCGATACTTTCCAAGCATTGAAACGTGGAAAACGTCATGTATTTTCTGTAATTCCTCTGGCAATGCCAATCGATATGCCACTGGTCCCACTCTTTCAATGATTTCATACGGTCTAATAAAACGAGGACTCAGTTTCCTTTTTCTGCCAAATCGCAGAACTTTTTTTCCAAGGTGACACTTTTAGAAACACCTTGTCACCAACATCAAACTCAATATCTCTATGTTTCAAGTCGGCGTATGACTTATGTCTATCAAAAGCTATTTTCAATCTATCTCTGATTATCTTAACAATATCTTCCGTTTCTCAAATCAATTCCGGCCCAATAACTTCTCTTTCACACAATTCCATCCAACAAGCAGGTGTTCGACACCTATGACCATATAAGACTTCGTACAGAGGCATTTGAATACTATATTGGAAACTATTATTGTATACGAATTCGACCAAAGGTAAACAACACTCCCAGCCTGATTCAAAATTGATTACACAAGTGCGAATCATATCTTCCAAAATCTGGACAACATGTTCAGATTGTCCGTCTGTTTGCGGGTGAAAGGTTGTGCTGAAATTGAATCTTGTACCAAGATATTCATGCAACTGTTTCCAAAATCTCGAAGTGAAACACAGATCTCGATCAGAGATAATCGACATAGGGACACCGTGCAATCTCACAATTTCTTAAATGTAAACTTCAACTAGTTTTTTAAGTGACCAATCTGTCCTAACTACAATAAAATGAGTCAATTTTGTAAGTTGATCAACTATCACCCAAACAACATTTTTCTTGCTCGAAGATAATGGTAATCCCGTTACAAAATCCATCATAATGCGTTCCCATTTCCACTCACGAATAACAGCAATGGCAACTGTGCTTGATTTGTCACACTAGATCTTGGTTAGTGATGTATCACGAAACTAACTAAAAATACGACAAAGGCAAGTGCACCTATCGATAAATAGTATAGCTATGGTGGGTAAAGATATCGTGGACTAAAATTACTAGTAATTACCATTTTCCTATTATTTATCCGACAAATTGGAGTGATTGATTTAAGCTAAATATACTAAATTAATTAACTAAAGAACTCAGCAGAGAATAATTCAGGAAAATAATTAAATAATAACCAAGAAGCAAAATAATACCCAGATATAATCCACCTAGGCTTCATCTGTCATTATGAATATGAATTAAAAGATTTATTCACTTGGTATCTTGATCCGTAGAAATCCTTAGATTAGGCTAATATCTCTTTCGAGAGTAAGAGCAACTGAGTCTAGGTTGATTAATTGAAATTTCTTTCTAATTAACCCCCTATTATCGCATTAACTCGATCTATGGATTACCTTATTAGATTTGACTCTAATCTGGTAGATTTATGTCGTCCTATTTCTAGGATTGCATGCAACTCCACTCAATTATGCTAGATCTACTCTTAAATAAGGACTTTTTCTCCTCTGATTTAAGCACATTAAACATGAAATAATATTTAGGAAAATATTAAAACAAGAGATAAACACACATAACTGAGAACAAAATCAAGTATTTATCGCATAAAATAGAAATCAAATAATATAATTCATCATAGTGTTCATCTTCCCTAGGTATATAGAGAACTAGTTCATAATTGTAAATAAAAACATCTCAAAGTCAGTATTGTAACACCCTAACCTGTATCTGTCACCGGAACAGGGTTACGGAGCATTACCGAACAATAGAATAGTAAACTATTCAAATCATACATCAATGCAATATATATTCTAATTTCATTCAAATACATTCATCACGTCCCTTAATCGAGCCCTAGAGGCCCTAAAAATACAATAGGAACAGTCTGGGACTAAATCGGCAACATTTCAAAAATTTAGGAAAAAGTTAGAAAAATTTACACTGTAGGGGTCACACTGCCGTGTAACATTTGAAATAGGGACACACGGTCGTGTCTTAGCCTGTGTCTGTGCCCGTGTAACTCACTGACTTGGGTCACACGACCAAGCCACACGCCCGTCTGCCAGGCCACGTAACTCTCGAAATGGCCTTGCACGCCTTTGTGCCAGGCCGTGTGCTAGGCCGCGCAACTTTCGAAAAGCAACCATTAACAACCTACAGGGAACACACGACCGTGTTGCCTGGCCATGTGTCACACATGACTGAGATATACGCTCATTTCTTAGGCCATATGGACAAGAAATAAGCTAAAATCTAGCCTTTTCTTTCACCCAATTACAACAAGTACCAACACGCCAAATGAACCTATGATTAAGGCACCAAAACAT
Organism: Gossypium bickii; assembly: GCA_025503065.1. Lineage (NCBI taxonomy): Eukaryota > Viridiplantae > Streptophyta > Magnoliopsida > Malvales > Malvaceae > Gossypium > Gossypium bickii. The sequence continues at coordinate 57,700,740 of CP106721.1, read as the reverse complement.
GCCAAAATATGCATAATAAGACCATTTCAATATTCCAAAAGTCCATTAAACTAATATGCCATTTAGGCACCTCAATCACAACCAAGTATTCATACTTACATTTGCATCAAAATGACCATGTTTCATCCAAACAACCTTAACTAAATTCCATATCAACACGTAACCTAATTGACCACATTTCAACCTTGCCAACAGACACCACTTTGGCCATTTAACCCTTTCATCAATTTGTCAATAAAAACATCAACCATCAAGGCATCAAATGCCGAAAGCACACCAACCATATTACCATATTTACAAGCCAAACATAACAACATCTCATCAAACACAGTTCACCTATACATGCCATTATAACCTTGATCAAGATATCAAATCTACCGATATAATCACTGGATAGTGTTATATCTCTCCGACAAGCTTCCAACCTGATCGAGCTTCTGATAATCTGGAAAGTAAAGGAAAATAACTACATAAGCAATGAATGAGTAGTAAGCTCGTATGAATATTAAACATAACATTTCATCATATATATGAACTTTATACGACAAATGTAAAGCTTTACCAATTCCACAAGATTTATCAAACTATAAAACTATCAACTCACATATACTTTCTATTCATAATATAATAAGATCTTATAAGCCGTACTACATAATCATATATATGAACTTTATATGACAAATGTAAAGCTTTACCAATGCCACAAGATTTATCAAACTATAAAACTATCAACTCACATATACTTTCTATTCATAATATAATAAGATCTTATAAGTCGTACTACATAATCATCAATATTTTCTTAAAATGATGAACCATTCCACTTACTTACTTTCCATTCCATTTACTTAGCATAAGATTAATTACATTATCAATTCACTAATTATTGTGATTATTCATGACATGGGTAAATTCACCTTTAACATAAATAAATTTCTCACATATAGGTAAGTACTTTAATTCATTAATCCTTTTATCTTATCACATTACATTTCCATTGTGAACTTACCATTTCATTACCTTTTCTCACCCGTTTCATTTGTATAACATAAGACAAACATAAACATCAACCATAACCACAAGCTTGATACAAGCCTAATCGTCATCATCAATACACAAGTTAGTACATTTATACACAACACTTTTGGGATCAAGTGCATGATAAATCATTTCATAAGAAATTACATTTTTTGATTTATAGTAACTTTTCATGAACATAAGCATATTTCCATTTGAACACTTACCATATCAATGTATACCATTAAGATTAAGCATGATATAATCCAATCTTAAGCTTGACACAAGCCTAAGTATTATCCACAACACATGTTAGTTCATCAACTTGCAAATAACTTTTTATTATTTTTCTTTACTCTTTTCATTTGCATAGTGCAAAGTATAAACACAAAAATTAATCATATGTGTTCCTATCATCCACAATCTCAACAAGTGAATTGAAATAATCAATTCAAGCTTAATATATGACAATTCCATCAAAATCATTAAACAAGTTACCTTATCGAGATTTACAATCAGATGAATTCATCTATGTTCAGATCAATATTCAATAAATAACAAATATGTCAAATTCATTAAACAAATTACCTTACCGAGATTTTCCATTCGAAAAATGACTTATGGATAAGAGCACATCGTCAGATCAACTGAACACACCAAACAAAAGCTCATAAGAGCTTATCTAACTGAAACACGCGAAACAAAAGCTCATAAGGGTTGATCCAACCGAAACATCCCAAACAGAAACTCATAAGGGCTGATCCAACTGAAACACAACAAAAAGAAGCTCATAAGAGCCAACCCAATTGAAACACGCCAAAACAGAAGCTCATAAGAGCTGATCCAACCGAAACACGCCAAACAGAAAGTATAACACAAAAGTTCACAAAAAATGCTAAACCTCAATTTTCTCGGGTAATATACTGATATCTCCCTCCAGTACCATCTCCATTCCAAACTCTCGTAACACACCAAACCACAATTGTACTCTATCCCGCGTTCAATCTAAACCGAACATCAAATTCAATATTATATCTCAAATTACCATTAATTTTCAAATAATAAAAATAAATATATAAGTTGTACCATGTTAATTTACTCAAAAATTCATATTGATGTTAAATTCTAACCGTACGAACTTACCTAGCTAAATTTGCAGAAATGTCAAAGTATAGGGGCTATTTGGTAATTTTCCATTCTTCTCGATTTTCCACTTGATCTTGATCTAAATTAATAATTTCATTCGATTCATTAATTTAGATAATAAAACAATTTATTTTATGCAATTTAGTCATTTTTACAAAATTGCCCCCTAACATTTTACTTTTATTCAATTTAATCCTTGAGCCTAAAACATGCAAATTAACCATTTTTACCCAAATTTAAGTTTAGAAGAAAGTTCATAGCTTCCAACAGAGCCTATATTTATAAAAATTTGACATCAAATCCTTGTACTTTTATTATTTTAACAATTTAGTCCCTAATCGATAAATTTATCAAAATTACTTAACAAAATACTTTCAAATAACAACTAATATCTGAAATTCATCATTTAACATAAAAAATCACTAGGTTCATCAATGACAACATTCAAAATCTTTAATAGTTTCAAAATCAAAGGTACGGGCTAACTGAACATAGTTGCAACAATCTGAAAAATATAAAAATTATTAGAAAAGGATGAAAAATAGCATACCATGCATAAATTTTACCATGGCCGAACCTTGAATATATTTTCATGGAGGTTTGGTGATGAACCAAACAATTGGAGAAGAAACCTATGTTTTCTTATTTTTTTTAACATTTTAATCTTTATTTATTACATATTATTTACTTTATTAACTTAAAATATATCACATAAATTAACAAAAATTAGTCACCAACCGGGCACTAATTTATGGTATGGTATATTTTCCATTTTAGTCCCCTTAGTTACCTTTCCTTAGCTATTTAACACTTTTAATTAATAGAATTCAACTTTTGCATCTTGTACAATTTACTCCTTTTTAATTAATTAACTATTGAAACATTAAAATTTCTTAACGAAACTTTAATACAACCTTAATAACACTTCGTAAATATTTTTATAAATATTTACAGGTCAGTTTATAGAAACGAGGTCTCGATATCTCATTTTCTAAAACCACTTGACTTTTAGGGTCTTACCACTTGAACTTAATTAATCATTTATATAACATAAATTACCATATCAAAAACCTTTTTAAAATCATATTTGACTCGTAAATATTAAATAATAATATTTACAAACTTACTCGTCGGATTTGTGGCCCCAGAACTATTATTTTTAATACCACTGAAAAACTGGATGTTACAAGTATAACCACAAGAGATAAAGAAACTCATAAAAACTTCAAAGAAATTAAAAGGAGGTATTCAGTCTTGATGGAAATATACTTCAGAGTTGGCTTCAATGGTGTTCTTTGAGTTGTTTTCTTAAATCCTCTCTGATGGCTCCCTATTCTCTTCTTCTATTTGGTATTTATAGACTTTAGAATGCCCGAAAAGCCTAAAAATTGTGTTTTTCTACGTGTTTGGGATGCAAATCATGAAATCGACATGGTCTGGCACATGGCCGTGTGTCCAGCCCATGTGGAAGGCCCATCCCATGTGGCTCCTAAAATATGCTCTATTTGTCTGATTTTAGCTCGTTTTTCTTTCCTTTTGCTCCTAAATGCTCTCCTAGGTATAGAAACATGAATTTAAAGGATTAGGAGCATAAAATTCACCAATGTACATAAATAATCATCCAAAAACACTTTAAGAACTGGATTAAAATATGTTACTTTTGTCACTTATCAAGTAGTTCAGCCAAATTGATGCAGAAGTCCGATAGCAGGGACTATAACCAAATGATATTAGCTGTTGTATTAGTGAGGCTTCTGTACTCCGCTTTAGCAGTCGAGTAAGAAACTGACCTTTGTTTCTTGGAGTTCCATAAGACAATTTTGGTTCCTAGAAAAACATAGTGACCAGATGTGGACCTTCGATCATCAGTGTCACTTCCCTAGTCGACATCAGAGTACGCAGTCAGGTTCATCACTATACTAGAAGAGAATACCAGTCCATAATCAATAGTGCCTCTCAAATAGTGATGGATTCACTTGACAACAGCATAATGAGATTCTCTAGGTTCATGCATATATTGTGGAATCTTGTTGACACTATATGATATGTCGAGTCTTGTATGGCAAAGATACTGAAGTGACCCGATTATGCTCCTATAGTGTTGAGGGCCATGAAGTGCCTACCGTCATCTTTAGTTAATTATTTTTTCAACTGTCATAGGTGTTGGCATGGGTTGAAAACTCATCATGTCATCTTGAGTAAGTCCAAGGTATATTTCTTATGGTTAATAAAAAGGTCATTACCAATATTTTGAATTTTAATTCCAAAGAAATATTCAAGACTACCAAGGTCTTTTAAGGAGAATTGTTTTTGTTGTTGAGCAACTGTATTTTTGATGGCATCTTGTGAACTTCCTGTTAGCAATATATCATTGACACAAACAATCATTTAGGTGACACTTTTCTCATTTTCAAGAATGAACAATGAAGGGTTAGCTTTAGAAGAGGTGAATCTGATGGTATGAAGGAATTGCTAGAGCTTTTGATGGTAACAAACTTTACTACTGAGTTGTAAGTTCCGTGAAAGTCATGTCTAGGGACTTGTGAATAACCTTTGCCAACAAGTCTTGACTTATGCCACGCCACTGTACCATCTGGGTTTTTCTTTATCTTAAAGAGCCATTTGAATCCAACTGGTTTGCGATTAGGTAGTAATTCAACTGATGACCATGTATTATTTGTAATAAGGGCATCATACCCTAACATGACAGCTTTTTGCCATTTTGTATCAACCAATGCTTATTGAATATTGATTAATTCATGTTTTTCAAGGATGGCAGAATAGAGCTTAGGCTTGTATATGTTATTTTTGCTACGAATGATCATAGGATACACATTAATGGTTGGATGGTTGCTACTAGGACAAGCACCTTAAAGAGATTCATCATGAGTGATAGGTCGATTGGGTGGTGGCTTTTGAGAAGAAGTTGCACCATTTTTGTGAAGATCGTGCAAGTTTATGAGAGTTTTAGGGTGACTTGTGAAAAACCGTAATATGAACATATTTTAATCCCACATTTAACATACTTTTGGATGATTTAAGCCTTGAATTGTGGAATTTGGTGCTCTTAATCCTTTGTTTCCATGTTTTATACTTAGGAAAGCACCGGAGGATGAAAAGAATGAGAAACGGGCCTAGAACCGAGTAAATGGGCCATATCACAAAATCTACACAGCCTGGGCCCAAGCCACACGGTCGTGCCCCCCTTAACAGACCCAAACACGACCTGGCCACGATTCACACGGGCGTGTGCCATAGGCGTGTCCCTATCGTGACAAAGAAGAATTTCACTCGGATTAGGGTACTTAGAGGCAAATAAAGCCATTCCAAAAGCCTATATAAACACCCTAAAGACAAAACTCCAGGGAAGAGTCCAGTTAGGCGTCCAATTAGGCCGAAGAACCGAGCCAGAGAGGCTAGAATTGTGGAATTTACTCGAAGAAGCCAATTGATTCATCTCAAGAAGCCGGAATCATACTCAAGATGTAGGATCTTCCCTTCAAATTCTTTCAGGGGGTTTTAGGGTTTTTCTTATGTTTTGCTTTATATTTTCTTCTGAGATGTATTATTTTATTATTATGAACTAAACCCTCAAATACCTGAGGGGGATGAAACCTAAGATGGATCTTGTTATTGTTTTCTGAACTATATGATAAATACTTGGTTTGTTCTTAATTGTGTGTTCTTAATTCTTGTTTTAATATTTCAGGATATTGATTCAAGTATTGATGTGCTTAGGCAAAGGAGGAATAGACCCTGTCTAAGAGTAGATATAGCATAATTAAGCGGAGTTGATCGCAACACTAGACATAGGATGACAAACATCTGCCGGATTAGGGTCAAACCTAATATGGGAGTCCATAGATCGAGTTAATGCAATCCTAGGGGTTTTAATTAGAAAGAGATTTCAATTAATCAACCTAGGATTAGACGTTAGTAGCCTCGAGAGAGGTATTAATATAAATTAGGGGATCCTACGGATCAAGTCAAGTGAATAAATCGTCTGGTTCAGAGTTAAATAACAAGTGAAGTCTAGGTGGATTCTTCCTCGGGTATTGTCTTAATCAATTGGTTTTTCCTACAAGTATTTTCCTCAAATTCATTCTCTTTGTCTTTGCATCTTTAGCTTAATAGTTAGTTAATTTTAGATTAATTAATAATTCCTTTAATTCTTAGGCTAAATAATAAAAAGAAAGTTAGTATTAGTACTTTTGGTTCCTTTGGGTTCGACAATACGGTCTTGGCACTAAACTATACTACTATTCGATAGGTGCACTTGCCTCAAGTCGTTGTCACAGTTAGTTTCTAGGCTCGATCATTCTTTATATAAATTTTTAAGACTCTGACATAACGATCAAGTTTTTGGCGCCGTTGCCGGGGAACTAAAATATTAAGAACGCTCAATTTTTATTACTTTAGCCATTTTTATTTTTGCAATTTACTTTTATTTTTATTTTTCTTTTAACTTTACTAATTTTTCTTCTTTTATTTGCTTCTGGCAGGTAATTCTAGTTTATGACTAGGAGGAACCCATCAGGACCCTTGATTTTTTACAGTGAAATAGAACATACCGCTCACAGAAACCGAAGAGATGTTACTGAATAATTATCAGTGGCAAGTCACGAGGACAAAGCCTACTAAAGCAGCCGATGTTTTCAACCTTGACGTGGTCACCATGTTATCTAACCAGGTAAAGCTTTTAAATAGAAAAATTGATGGTTGGTATGGTTCTACTCAGGTACATCCAGTAATACAGTATGATACAGATGGAAGAGGGGTGAACAACACAGAATATCTATCCTACAAACCTAGCACAGAGAATGAACAAGTCAACTATATGCGTAACTATCCTAGACCTCAACATAATCTCTACAGTAACACTTACAATGCAAGTTGGAGGTACCATCCCAATTTCTCGTGGGGTGGTCAAGGTAATCAAAGACCGTAACTGATCGTTGTTTTATCGAGTTTTAAAATTTATACTGAGAATGATTAAACCTGGAAACTAACTATGACAATGATTGAGGCAAGTATACCTATCGAACAGTAGTATAGTTTAGGCAAGACTAGATTTAATCATCAATGCACAATTAACTATGGCTTACTCAAAAATATATCAATAATAATCATAATTCATCAGAAATTTCATCCTAATTAGTAATATGAGGAAATTACTTAAGAACAAGATATAATTCAGGAATTTGAGAATAATGAAAAAAGTTAGGCACTTTTACCCCCCACACTTAAGATGTACATTGCCCTCAGTGTACAAAGACAGATAATAACAATTAGTAGATAATCAAAAGAGAGGGAGAGAAGTGAAACTTCCTGAATCATGGATGAATTCCTTGAGTTAGGAGTCTCGAGATGTGGTGGCTACTATCGAGCTCTGCGTTTAGATGAAGAAATTGGGAGCTCATAGAGAATTAGCCAGTAATCATTAAGATACATTTAAAATCAACTAATTATATAAATAAAGACAAGAAAGATAAAGAGAAAGAGACTAAGAAGGAAAATAAACTAAGGCTCGAAGATAAATGGGCTTGAGAATCCTTACTGGTAGATGGTTCGCGAGGCGGGTGTGACGTCTAAGGCGACGGAGGTGCTGGCAGTGGCGGAAGTGGCGTGATTCCCAAGCAGCCTTTTAAACCTGACACTAAGAAACTACAATAAAATAAACTAAATTAAGCATAAGATTGTTAAATAGAGGGAAAATAAAGGAGAAGATAAAAATAAAACAAAAGATAAATGGTCTTAAAGACCCTTGGCTTGTTGTTTGGATGAAGTGGCTAGCATGAACTTATATATAGGGTTCTCCCTTGAGGAGACTACACTTGCCTTCTTCCGCTTCTTTGACATGGTTTTGCTGTAGCTCAAGGGTATAGAGAATTATTATGGGGAGGGGAGAATTCTGAGAAAGGAAGGAAGAAAGAAGATAGGGAGTTAGTGAGAAGAAGGGGAAAGAGAGTGTGGGTTTAAATAGAGTTTTCGTTTCTGATGCTCTCCCACGCCCGTGGACCGAGGGCGTGTTGATTCACACGGCCGCCTCTCACGGTCGTGTTTTGAGACGTGTTGTTTCTCCCATGCCAATTTTTTAGATTGCCACGCCCGTTGGTGATCAGTCAGTGTCATCCACGGCCACGTCGCAGGGCCGTGGCATGTTGTCGGTGCCCGTGGGGTGGTGGTTGGAGTCCGTGATTTTGAAATTTGATTTTCTCTGTAACACCCCAAACCCGGTCAATACGCCATGACCGAATCTGGCATGCCACGAAGGAAAACGTTTTGAAGAAAAACGAGTTAACGATTAAATTTTAGTGAAAAACTTTTTGATATTCTAAATTCGTAGAAAATTAAATTGAAAATTGATAAATTACTTTGAAATTCCGTAAATAGATCTTTAAAAAAAAAACTTAGCCACAGCTTAGATTCGTAAACCATTTATAAATTAAAGAGAAACTAAAGCAATTAGGTTGAAAATCGTATCTAATAGAAATTCAGAAACTTAAGTTTTGGAAAAATAGTATAAGTTATCGAAAACACTTAAGATGTTAAATTTTATCAAATAATTTATGTTACCCGATGGTAACGGTTTGAAAACTATCGCGTTTTGTATTTTAGAAAACTTTGTGCACATACCATTAATTAAACCATATAATTTGTAAGTCATATTTAAATCAAATCGAAAGCATATAAATAATCCAAAACATAATTAAACAGGCCATATTACAAATCCATAAAAAGATGAAAACCAAATTAAAATAAAGTACCCAAATGGAAGTTCATGTAAAACCAAATTTTATTGCATGGCCTCCTCGAGTTCATCCGGCTCCTCATCCGCGAATTTACGCATCACCTGAAAAGGTAAGGGAGAAGGTGAGTCACCAAGACTCAGTGCATAATCCCTCTCCCGGGTAATTGCCACGTACTTACACAAATTATAACCAAGCAATATATATATATGATGCACCCAACCTAGCCATCCGTAACTCCTTTTTCTACCCGTGTGGTACCAAACCACTAGTGGTGCCAAACCACTGGTGACCAAAGTCACGATATTCAATATTGTGATACCAAATCACTGGTGACCCAAAGTCACAATAATCAAAATGTGGGGCCAACCCACTTGTGATACCAAATCACTGGCGACAATCCCATATCTCAAAAGTGGGGCCAACCCACGGTGGTATTAAACCACAGGGACGAGTCGCTATGAGGTGCCAAACCTCTGGTGTCCCAAAGACACAAATGTGATACCAAATCACTGGTGACCAAAGTCACGAATAATCATGTTGTGGGGCCAACCCACGTGTGATACCAAATCAGTGGTGACAATCCCATATCTCAAAAGTGGGGCCAACCCACGGTGGTGTTAATCCACAGGGACAAGTCGCTATGAGGTGCCAAACCTCTGGTGTCCCAAAGACACAAATGTGATACCAAATCACTGGAGGTGCCAAACCTCTGGTGTCCAAAGACACAAATATCATATCCTTCCCCCTCCTCTCATATCACCCATCACAATGCAATATTTGTACAAATCATGTCAACATACTTTATTATGAATCACATAACAAATATATCATAAATCGTAGATCATGATTTCAATCCACATGTATTAACAACATATAGAAACGGACTTACCCGAATCCTCATTCATACCATCATGGTATCATATCCAGATCTTATCGTTTTCCCACTTTGAGAATATGATTAGTAAATTAATATTATAAATACATATACATAACCGAGTTATAAAGTGTGTAAGGTACACACCTTTCACCAATGCAAATACTAACTTCCGAAGATCCGATCTACCGCACTAGATCACCTGGTCCTAAAAGCTTACCCAAAACGATTAACAAAGAAATGAGGCTTAGATTGATTGCTTCCAACGTCCCGAGGAGCCTAAAAGAATAATCGGTTCCTAAAAATGGTTAGAAACTTGCAACAAATGCCCATAGGTTCGGCCTTTGTCCACAAGAAAACGACATAGAAAAGAGAAAGAAATGAAGGAAAACGGCCATGAACACTTACCCTTTTCCAAAACCGATTGAAGAAAACCCAAAATGAATGCCTACCCTTGATGATATTCGGCCAAAACAATACAAAAAGGGAGTGGGAAGTTTCGGCAATATGGTTATGAAAGAAGAAAGATATGTGTATAAAAAAGTAAGGAAGTATGTGAGTAGAAAAGAGAATAAAAATGAGAGAGAGAGAATTCGGTTTTAGCAACAATGGAAGAAAAGAAAAGTGAGTTTTGGGAAGAAAGAGGTTCGGCCAAATGAAAGGAAAAGGAAATGTGGTTGAGCAAATATCAAAAGAAGAAAAGAGAGAGATGGGAGAAAAAGGTTCGGCCAAGCACCTAGTTTGGCGAAAAGAAAAGTGCACAAAATGTAAAAATGAGTTTTCGGTTTCAAACAAAATGAGAGCTAAAACCAAAAGTAAAATTGCACAAAATGCTTATGGTGCATTCGGCCAAAGAGGGATTTGTTTGGAGAGGAAGAGAAAAATATGCCTAAAGGTGCACAAATGCTAAAGTTGGCCAAATATCCCCCCAAACCTCCTATCAACATTCGGCCACCCCCTAGCCACACATGCCGTCCACATACATGCACTAAAGGCCTTGGAATAGTTTCCAAAACATCTTCCTTAAGCCAAGCCTTATGTCCCCCCATCCTTCCATAACCTTAAGATTCCTTTCCCAAAGTATAAACTTTCCTAAACCAATATTCAACTTGCCAAAAATTTGAAAGTCCAACCTTCCATATGTAAAGCTTGACCGTTCATTAATGCTAGGATGTACAAAAATAAAATCCTCAATATGCTTTCCATGCTACTCGAACCACTTCCCTCAAGCAACCTTTCAAGCTCCTTATCCACTATGCCACTAACTCCTCATGTGCTTAATTTAACACTTAAATTAACTTAAGTGTCAAGTTCACCTAATCCACTTCATTAAATTTTCAATACTAAAAATTATTCTAGCTTAGCTAATATTTCCAAGCCTTCAAACAAATATACTAAGCATACAATAACAATCATATCCAAGCTAATCACAAGTAACAACATGATGCTCTAATATTTTTAGGATATTACAATTCTACCCCCTTAAGAAAATTTCGTCCTCGAAATTACCTGATCAAAAGAGTTGAGAGAACTGCTGCCTCATTACATCCTCCGGTTCCCAAGTAGCTTCTTCCATGCCATGATTCCGCCATAAAACCTTCACTAAAGGAACTGGCTTCTTGCGCAAAACTTTTATGTCTCGATCTAGAATCTGCACAGGTTCCTCTTCCACTATCAAATCTGGACTCACCTCTATTTCCTCTACTGCCACGACATGCGATGGATCAGAACGATAGCGTCTAAGCATGGAGACATGGAACACATCGTGAATCGACTCGATTCACCGGGCAACTCTTCTTTCGGTGATAAGCTCATCGGTCCCACTCGTCTCAACACCTTATACGGCCCAATAAACCTTGGACTTAACTTCCCTTTTCTCCCAAATCTTAACACTTTCCTCCATGGCAAGACCTTCAAAAAAATTTTGTCACCCACGGCAAACTCTATATCCCTCCGCTTGAGATCGACATACGACTTTTACCTATCCGAAGCTTCCTTCAGATGAGCCTAAATTATCTTAACCTTATCCTCAGTCTCTGCAACCAACTCTGGTCCTAACATCTGACGCTCACCCAACTTAGTCAAGCATTTAGGTGTGCGACACCTCCTACCATACAACGCCTCATATGGTGCCATCTTAATGCTTGCCTGATAACTATTGTTGTATGCGAACTCAGCTAACGGTAAAAACTCTTCCCAGCTACCTCTGAAGTCCAAAAAACATCCTCTCAACATATCTTCTAAAATTTGAATAACCCTACATCGCCTCGCCGATCGTGTGAATGAAATCGCGATCTTGAAATCCAACCGCGTACCCAAAGCCTGATGTAACGCTCTCCAAAACCTCGACGTAAATCTTGGATCTCTATCTGAGATGATCGACGCTGGTACACCGTGCAACCTTATTATCTCCGCTACATACAACTTATCTAACCTCTGAAGCGAGTAATCCACCCTTACCAGAATGAAATGAGCTGACTTAGTCAGACGATCCACAATCACCCAAACTGAATCCTTCTTACTTGGCGTAAGGGGTAATCCACTGACAAAGTCCATAGTGATCCTTTCCCACTTCCATCGTGGAATCTTCACCGGGCAGGAGTAACCTGCATGACAGAATCGATGTTCAGCCTTGACTTGCTGACACGTCGGACATTTGCCCACAAACTCAGTTACCTCCCGCTTCAGACCTGGCCACCAAAACTGCTCTCTTAAATCTCGATACATCTTGCTACCTCCAGGATGCATAGCGTATGGGCTGCTATGTGCGTCCCGAAGAATCCTTTACCTCAACTCCACATCCTTCGGCATACAAGCTCTCCCTTTAAAACACAAAACTCCATCACTGGACAAACTATAATCCTCTAAACCTCCGTTCTGAACCCGCAACCTCCGATCATTCAAACCATCATCCTCTAACTATTTCTCCTTGATTTGCTCTAACCAAGTCGGCTTGACTTGCAATTCAGCCAAAAGACTCCCATCATCATATAAGCTAAGACGAGCAAACATCGATCTTAAGTCAGATACAACCTTACGTCTTGTAACATCCTGGAAAGGGCCTATGCATTTTCGGTTTAATTGTACGAAGTGACATGTTTTATGTTCTAAGAATAAATTTTGAATATTTTTGGAAACCCAGAAATGAATGAAAATGATTTGGAAATGAACATTTTTGGAAACCTGAAAATGTATGGAACTGATCTGGAAATGAACATTTTTGGAAACTTGAAAATGTATGGACATGATTTAGAAATGATTCAAAAGAGGAAAGTGAACATTTCTGGAAACTTGGAAATGTAAGGAAATGATTCAAAAGAGGAAAGTGAACATTTCTGGAAACTTGGAAATGTAAGGAAATGTCAAGTTTACAGAGCTGAACGAAAATTTTTGGAAACTTAGAAATGTCGAGTTTTAAAGTTAAAAGAGGAAATTAAGGCAAGGTGGCCTTAAAAGAAAAAGTTGGTGAAATTTGACACGCAAACAGGCTTGGAAAAGTGGCCTGAAGATGTCACTTAGGGCCTCTGGAAATGGCGCCACATGCAAGGTGTTGGGCCTGAGTTCGAGTCACTTGGGAAGCAAATAAAGGAAGTTTTATTTTTTGCTTCCAGAAGCCTGAGGTGGACGGCACAAGCCTTCTAGAAAGGAGGAGTTTTCATAAATATTCGATTAATAAGGTGATAAATAAGGGATTTAATTTGGATTATTTTTGAAGAGATAATAAAGGATTATTCTCTAATTATTTTAAATTAAGGAGATAAACTTATCAATAAAGAAGTATATGGCACACCAAAGATTAAGAACGTACCGGTTATGACGTCCGGTGCATCGCCCTCCTCTCGACGTCTCGCTGCATACACCAAACCAGGTTGTCTTGCCTCAGTGTTGCTAGTACCTCTGCCAGATGCTCCACGGCCTCGACCAGAACCATTACTTCTTCTACCATTACCACGACCTCTCTGCGGTGGTGGTCCCTCCTTTCTGAACTGAGCACGACCTTGACCTTCAGATTGATTCCTGGCTAGCTTATGTGGACAGTCTCTCACACGATGATCCAGCGAGCCACACTCAAAACATCCTTTCCCTCCGGTCCAACATTCGCCCTAATGATATTTCCCACATCGGTTACACCGTGCTTTGGTCCACGATTAGCGAAGAATGTGCCTTCCGCATCGATTCGCCCACTCTGCCTAGCCCTCTTCTGAGAATTACCGGCTGACCCGAATAATCCATAACCTCTCTTATGCTTATTCTGGTCGTAACTCTGCCTTCCAGATTCCTTTATCCCTTCGGCTATCTTAGCCTTTTCAACTAAAGCAGCAAACTCTCGCTCCTAATGTGGAGCAATCAGTAATCTCAGCTCGTCTCTCAAACCGTCCTCGAATCGAACACATCGCTCATGCTCCGAAGCCACGATACCTCCAGCATACCGACTCAATCTTAAAAATTTGGCCTCATATTCTGATACGGACTTATTACCCTGGACCAAACTCAGAAATGCTTTACGCTGCACATCAATGTAATTAGACCCAACGTATTTCTGCTGATACGCTGCCTTGAAATAATCCCAAGTGAGATCCTCCGCTGCAGCACTATTCCGTACCATGAGCCACCACTGATACAACTCATCCCGAAGAAGCGACACAATCCCTTTCAGCTTGTCCTCAGCATTCAGATTCAAGTCATCCATGATTCGCTCCGTCGCCTCTAGCCAATATTCAGCCGCACTAGGAGCTACACCTGAAACACCTCGAAATACCTCCGCTCCATTGGATCGGAGTCACTTGGGTACAGATTTTCGAGCTCCCGTGCCTCCACCCATTCCAGCTACCCTCTCAAGGACTCGTAGCACCGCCTGAGACATTATGTCATCCCCCGTTTGGTCCTGATGCTCAACTCCAACCGCTGGTGGTGGGGGTACCTCATTTTCGGATCCTTGACCAGACCTCACTGGTTCAGACACAGCCATCCTACCACGACCGCGTCCACGAGTAATACGACCTCGACCTCGAGTACTCATGTCTAAAATCTCGATTTAAAAGTGTTATGCATGAGTCATTATTCCACTTTCTTTAAAACAAAGTTTTATGAATAATTTTAATAAGAGATTGTTTCGCGAGTACATCCAACCTATAGTTTTGGGTCTCTAGAGTAATTCCTACTACTATTCAGTCATGCCAACATCATCATATCATATCATCAAAATCAACAGTTTGATGTACTTACCAAGGCGGATTGGTGCCGGAGACTCGATGCCATGCCTTTCCAACCATAAAATTTTCAAAAACATTTTAAAACCATACTTTAAAACATTTTGGGCCTCGGGCCCATAGTCAAGCTTTTGAACTTGGCTCTGATACCAATTTGTAACACCCCAAACCCGGTCAATACGCCATGACCGAATCGGGCATGCCACGAAGGAAAACGTTTTGAAGAAAAACGAGTTAACGATTAAATTTTAGTGAAAAACTTTTTGATATACTAAATTCGTAGAAAATTAAATTGAGAACTAATAAATTACTTTGAAATTCCGTAAATAGATCTTTAAAAAAAAAAAAAACTTAGTCGCAGCTTAGATTCGTAAACCATTTATAAATTAAAGAGAAACTAAAGCAATTAGGTTGAAAATCGTATCTAATAGAAATTCAGAAACTTAAGTTTTGGAAAAATAGTATAAGTTATCGAAAACACTTAAGATGTTAAATTTTATCAAATAATTTATGTTACCCGATGGTAACGGTTTGAAAACTATCGCGTTTTGTATTTTAGAAAACTTTGTGCACATACCATTAATTAAACCATATAATTTGTAAGCCATATTTAAATCAAATCCAAAGCATATAAATAATCCAAAACATAATTAAACAGGCCATATTACAAATCCATAAAAAGATGAAAACCAAATTTAAATAAAGTACCCAAATGGAAGTTCATGTAAAACCAAATTTTATTGCATGGCCTCCTCGAGTTCATCCGGCTCCTCATCCGCGAATTTACACATCACCTGAAAAGGTAAGGGAGAAGGTGAGTCACCAAGACTCAGTGCATAATCCCTTTCCCGGGTAATTGCCACGTACTTACACAAATTATAACCAAGCAATATATATATATATATGATGCACCCAACCTAGCCATCCGTAACTCTTTTTTCTACCCGTGTGGTACCAAACCACTGGTGGTGCCAAACCATTGGTGACCAAAGTCACGATATTCAATATTGTGATACCAAATCACTGGTGACCCAAAGTCACAATAATCAAGATGTGGGGCCAACCCACCTGTGATACCAAATCATTGGCGACAATCCCATATCTCAAAAGTGGGGCCAACCCACGGTGGTATTAAACTACAGGGACGAGTCGCTTTGAGGTGCCAAACCTCTGGTGTCCCAAAGACACAAATGTGATACCAAATCACTGGTGACCAAAGTCACGAATAATCATGTTGTGGGGCCAACCCACGTGTGATACCAAATCAGTGGCGACAATCCCAAATCTCAAAAGTGGGGCCAACCCACGATGGTGTTAATCAACAGGGACAAGTCACTATGACGTGCCAAACCTCTGGTGTCCCAAAGACACAAATGTGATACCAAATCACTGGAGGTGCCAAACCTCTGGTGTCCAAAGACACAAATATCATATCCTTCCCCCTCCTCTCATATCACCCATCACAATGCAATATTTGTACAAATCATGTCAACATACTTTATTATGAATCACATAACAAATATATCATAAATCGTAGATCATGATTTCAATCCACATGTATTAACAACATATAGAAACGGACTTACCCGAATCCTCATTCATACCATCATGGTATCATATCAAGATCTCATCGTTTTCCCACTTTGATAATGTGATTAGTAAATTAATATTATAAATACATATACATAACTGAGTTATAAAGTGTGTAAGGTACACACCTTTCACCAATGCAAATACTAACTTCCGAAGATCCGATCTACCGCACTAGATCACCTTATCCTAAAAGCTTACCCAAAACGATTGACAAAGAAATGAGCCTTAGATTGATTGCTTCCAACGTCCCGAGGAGCCTAAAAGAATAATCGGTTCCTAAAAATGGTTAGAACCTTGCAACAAATGCCCATAGGTTCGGCCTTTGTCCACAAGAAAACGACATAGAAAAGAGAAAGAAATGAAGGAAAACGGCCATGAACACTTACCCTTTTCCAAAACTGATTGAAGAAAACCCAAATTGAATGCCTACCCTTGATGATATTCGGCCAAAACAATACAAAAAGGGAGTGGGAAGTTTCGGCAATATGGTTATGAAAGAAGAAAGATATGTGTATAAAAAAGTAAGTATGTGAGTAGAAAAAAGAATAAAAATGAGAGAGAGAGAGAATTCGGTTTTAGCAACAATGTAAGAAAAGAAAAGTGAGTTTGGGGAAGAAAGAGGTTCGGCCAAATGAAAGGAAAAGGAAATGTGGTTAAGAAAATATCAAAAGAAGAAAAGAGAGAGATGGGAGAAAAAGGTTCGGCCAAGCACCTAGTTTGCCGAAAAGAAAAGTGCACAAAATGTAAAAATGAGTTTTCAGTTTCAAACAAAAGGAGAGCTAAAACCAAAAGTAAAATTGCACAAAATGCTTATGGTGCATTCGGCCAAAGAGGGATTTGTTTGGAGAGGAAGAGAAAAATATGCCAAAAGGTGCACAAATGCTAAAGTTGGCCAAATATCCCCCCCAAACCTCCTATCAACATTCAGCCACCCCCTAGCCATACATGCCGTCCACATACATGCACTAAAGGCCTTGGAATAGTTTCCAAAACATCTTCCTTAAGCCAAGCCTTATGTCCCCCCATCCTTCCATAACCTTAAGATTCCTTTCCCAAAGTATAAACTTTCCTAAACCAATATTCAACTTACCAAAAAATTTGAAAGTCCAACCTTCCATATGTAAAGCTTGACTGTCCATTAATGCTAGGATGTACAAAAAATAAAATCCTCAATATGCTTTCCATGCTACTCGAACCACTTCCCTTAAGCAACCTTTCAAGCTCCTTATCCACTATGCCACTAACTCCTCATGTGCTTAATTTAACACTTAAATTAACTTAAGTGTCAAGTTCACCTAATCCACTTCATTAAATTTTCAATACTAAAAATTATTCTAGCTTAGCTAATATTTCCAAGCCTTCACACAAATATACTAAGCATACAAAAACAATCATATCCAAGCTAATCACAAGTAACAACATGATGCTCTAATATTTTTAGGATATTACATTCTCTGACTCGTACCATCTCTGCCAAGCCAGTATAGAGATTTTGTACTTCCACACGGCCACGGCCGTATGCAAGGCTGTGTGGCCTGGGAATCTGCGTTTTTGGTTAGTTTACAACTAGATGTTCTAAAAGAAGAAAGGAAAAGAAAAGAAAAAATGAAAAAAGTGTGAAAGTAAATTGGGTTAGTGCTCGGGTTGCCTCCCGAGAAGAGCTCGTTTATAGTCTTAAGCTAGACTTTCCTCGTATTTGCAAAAATTAGGGTGGTTTAAAAGTTTGAATATCTTCCCTCATGCTTTCATTTTTATTTCACTATAAAGTTTAAGTCGAGAAGCGTTTACCTTGGGAGTGCCGAATGTTGAATTGCTTACCTCGACTGTTCTGTATGGGAAGATATTGCGTACCTCAAGAAGGATTTCTTCGTTTGTGTTTAGGTCTGGTGTAGTGATGCGAGTATCTACTTTATCTAACAGTACCTAATCTTCTATTTTGAAGTGGTTTGATGTTCCTATGAGCTCTTCTGGAGGCTCCTTCAGTTTTACTTCGTGTAGTTCTGGTTTTTCTTTAAATTATGTTTTCCACTCTTTTAATTTGTCGACCCTAAGGATTCGTTCCTTATGTAATTCTTCTTTGTTGGCATGTGTCCATGATTTGGCTCAGGTTTGTTACCTTGTAGTGTTTCCTGTGATAAAAGTTGAACAAGTTGGTTATTGACTGAATTTACTTTCTCACCTTCATCAATTGTTGTCCTGGCCGAGTCATGAGCTTGTAAACTAATTGATTCATCACCTACATGAAGGATGAGTTCTCCTGTGCCAACATCAATTTTTGTTCTAGCAGTTGCTAAAAAGGGTCTTCCTAAAATTAAGGGAATCGAATTATCCTCATCTATGTCTAAGACAACAAAATCTACTGGGATAACGAATTTATCAATTTTTACAAGAACATCTTCGATAATGCCCCAAGGAATTCTAACAGTTTTATCAGCTAATTGAATGCTCATCCTAGTTTGTTTGGGTTTCCCTAGATCTAGTTGTTTAAACATTTTATAAGGCATGACATTTATACTTGCCCCTAAATCAGCTAAGGCATTATCAACAGTTAGTCTGCCAATTAAACATGGAATTGTAAAACTCCCTGGATCTTTTAGCTTTCGCGGTAGTCTATTCTGTAACAATGCTGAGCATACTACATTTAATACCACATGTGGCTCCTCGTCTAACTTATGCTTGTTTGTTAAGAGTTGTTTTAAAAATTTTCTCGAATCTGGTATATGTGAAAGAGCTTCAAGAAGAGGTAAGTTAATATGTAATTTCTTTAAAAGTTTAAGAAGCTTACCGAACTGTTCCTCTGTATCATCTCTCTTCATCACTTCAGGATAAGGAATGCGAGGTTGGTACTTTTGATTACCGGTTTTTTGACTTTTCTTGTGTTACCTCAACTTTACCTTCCTTTACCTCGTTTTCTTGTATTGGATAGGGTTCATCTAACCTTATACTATCATGAGCTGTGATGGCTTGGATTTGCTCCTTTGGGTTAATCTTAATGTTGCTTGGTAGACTTCCTTGCGGTCGTTCGAAAATCTCTGATCGAATTTCTGAAACTATCTTAGTAAGTTGTCCAGCCGACTTAGTAAGTTCCCCGACTTGGTTCTCGATCCCTTCGATTGATGCTTGTTGATTATTGAGCATTGTCTCAGTTTTTTGGAGACGGGTTTCTATGGCTGCCATGAATTTTGTCAGCATCTCTTCGAGGTTCGGCCTCTTTTCCTGTGGATAGGGCTGATTTTGGAAATTTTGAGGAGGTTGTTTTCTTTGATTTCCTTGATTTCCTTGACCTCCCCATGAAAAATTTGGATGGTTCCTCCAACCTGAATTATAATTATTACTATAAGAGGTATTATTAGATCTAAAATTATTACCTATATAGTTCATCTGTTCGCTTTGTGTGCCTGGTTGGTAAGGTGGGTACTCAGGATTCGCCACAGTTCCACTTGCGTCGCACTGCATGAATCGATGTACCTACGAAGAACACAAACTATCAAGTTTTTTATTTATCATTTCTACTTGTGTTGATAGCATGGTTACTGCGTCGAGGTTGTAAACTCCGGCTGATTTTGTTGGTTTTTTCCTTGTAACCTGCCACTGATAGTTATTCAGTGACATCTCTTCAATAAACTCATAAGCTACTTCAAGAGTTCTGTTGGTCAAGGTTCCACCGGCGGCTGAATCAATTAGTTGCCTCGTTGAGGGGTTTACACCGTTATAGAAAGTTTGGACTTGGAGCCACAAGGTTAAACCATGGTGCGGACACCTTATCAAGAGATCCTTGTATCTCTCCAATGCATCGTATAATGTCTCTAAATCCATCTGCACAAAAAAAGAGATATCATTTTGTAATTTGGCCGTTTTAGCCGGTGGGAAATCTTTTAATAAAAAATTTTCAGTCATTTGATCCCATGTAGTGATTGACCCTCGTGGTAGCGAGTTTAACCACTGTTTGGCTTTATTCCTTAATGAAAAGGGAAATAACCGAAGACGTATGGCATCATCAGAAATGCCATTTATTTTGAAGGTATCACAAAACTCTAAAAAATTAGCTATATGAGTATTTGGGTCTTCGTCCTGCAAACCATCAAATTGAACAGATTGCTAAATCATTTGTATAGTGTTAGGCTTTAATTCAAAATTATTAGCAGCTATAACAGGCCTAACAATACTTGATTCTGCTCCTGTTAAATGAGGTTTAGCATAATCATCCATAGTACGTGGAGCATTATTTTCCGCCACATCTTGTGGTGCTGGATTATTCTCATCCATCCCTTCAGTAGGATTGAGTCTGCCTTCTCGCTCTTCTTTTGTATAATTTGGGGCTCGCCTAATTTCTCTGCAATTCCTATGAGCAGTAGCTTCAATATCATTGTCGCATACTAATGGTCCTTTCGAGTTCCTTCTAGTCATAAACTAGAGGTACCTGTTAAGAAAAGAAGGAAAGAAAATTTAGCAAAATTAGAATTTAAATTAAAAATAAAAGTAATTTACGGAAAATAAAAAATAATGGCTAAAGTAATAAAAATAGAGCTTTCTTAATATTTTAGTTCCCCGGCAACGGCGTCAAAAACTTGATCGTTGTTTTATCGAGTTTTAAAATTTATAATGAGAATGATCGAACCTGGAAACTAACTATGACAACGATTGAGGCAAGTGTACCTATCGAACAGTAGTATAGTTTAGGCAAGATCGGATTGTCAAACCCAAAGAAACTAAAAGTACTAGTACTAACTTTCTTTTTATTATCAAGCCTAAAATGAATGAAGTTGTTATTTAATCTAAATTTATCTAACTATTAAGCTAAAGACGCAAAGACAAAAATAATGAATTGGGGAAATACTTGAGGAAAAACTCAGTTGATTAAGACGATACCCTTAGGAGGAATCCACCTAGACTTCACTTGTTATCTAACACTGAACTAGACTATTTATTCACTTTACTTGATCCGTAAGATTCCCTAAGTTATATTTCTCTCGAAGCGAATAACGTCTAACCCTAGGTTGATTAATTAAAATCTCTTTCTAATTAAAACCCCTAGAATCGTATTAACTCGATCTATGGATTCCCATATTAGGTTTCACCCTAATCCGGCAAAATCTCGTCACCCTATCTCTAGGCATACGATCAACTTCGCTTAATTATGCTAGATCCACTCTTAAGCAGGGACTTTTTCTCTTCCACATAAGCACATTCAACTTGAATCAATATCCCGAAAATATCAACACAAGAATTAAGCACACATAATTAAGAACAAATCAAGTATTTATCATATAGTTCAGAAAACAATAACAAGATCCGTCTTAGGTTTCACCCCCTTCAGGTATCTGAGGGATTTAGTTCATAACAATAAAAGAAAACATCTCAGAAGAAAAGATAAAACAAAACATAAGAAATCCCTAAAACCCCCTGAAGGAATTGAAGGAGAGATCCACCGTCTTGAGTAGAATTCTGGCTTCTTGAGATGGATCAACTGGCTATCTTCGAGTAATTTTCACAAATTTGACCTTTTCGACTCGGCTCCTTGGCCTAGCTAACCGCCCTCTTTCAGGTTATACTTAGGGGGTTTATATAGGCTTTTGAAATAGGTTTCTTTGCCCCTGAGTATCCTTTTTCGATTAGAATTGCTCTTCTCCACGACAGGGACACGGCCATGGCACACGCCCGTGTGAATCGTGGCCAGGTCGTGTTCTAGTTTATCAGGGAGGCACGATAGTGTGGGCTTAAGTCCAGGCCATGTCGATTTTCTCTTTGGCCCAATTTGGTCTGTTTTAGGCTCGTTTCTCGTTTTTTCTATCCTCCGGTGCTTTCCTTAGTATAAAACATGAAAAGAACGGATTAAGAGCACCTTTTTACATAAATCAAGGGATAAATCATCCAAGAGTATGCTAAATATGGGATTAAAATATGTTACTTTTACGGTTTATCAGTAACTTCCTCTAGGCTTTCAATAACCACCTCACTAGCAGGAAAAGAAGCCGAACCTTGAGGAGATGCTAACGAAATTAGTCTCGGTGTCAGAAACACGCTTCCAAAACACCAAAACAGCACTTAAAAATCAGCAAGTGTCGATTCAAGAGCTCGAGGATCAATCAGGTTAGCTTGCTAAGCTGATCTCAGAAAGACCACAAGATATCTTGTCTAACAACACCAAAACTAACCCAAGAGAGCAACCTCAAGCAATAACTTTTCACGATAGTGAAGGGATAGATGAACCAAAATTGAAGCAAGAGAATGTGGTAGAGGAAGGTAAGGTTGAGGTAAGCCATGATAAACCAAACCCAGTAATTATAGAGTACCAACCACATGTGCCATGCCCAAATGCGATAAAGAGAGACCACATAGAGCAACAATTCGGTAAATTTCTTGAACTTCCAAAAAAATTACATATTAACTTGCTGTTTCTTGAAGCTCTTTCGCAAATGCCAGATTCAAGGAAATTCTTAAAAGAGTTTTTGACAAACAAACGGAAGTTAGACGAAACGTCGCAAGTGAAGCTAAACGCAGTGTGCCCAGCAATTCTATGAAATAAACTACCACGTGAGCTCACATTTTGTGTACTTTCAGATGCAACCGACCCTTGAATAGCCACTTCAGAGCTTAATACAAATGGTGTGACTCCTTTTTCAGCATGTAAGGTCTTTCCATGCGGAACGACCGAGGTAACACATTCTAATTTTGGCACTTTTGAGGTAAATATTACCCAACTCAAACCATATGTTGATAGAATTGATAGTAAGAAAAAGGAGTTTCGACTCCATGATCCACCGTGGCCATACAAATAATAGGTAAGTCTAGCTCAAGATTCTAAATGAGCACTTATCGGGAGGCAACCCGAGCACTAACCCCACTAACGTCCATATTTTCGAATTGTAGCATCTAACTAAAAACTAACCAAAATTTTTAGGTGTAGGTTTCCCTACCACACGACCTTACACACGGGCATGGCTGTGGCCGTGTGGACACCACGAATAGGTACATGGGCGGGGCAAAGATCGTTCAGAAACAAGATGAAAATTTTTCCCAAGATACGGACTCTAATTAAACGCCACGGTCATGCAACGCGGCCGTGGTCGAAACTGCCTAAAGAACATGGGCTGAGATAAATCCACATAGCCGTGCGAGGCGGCCGTGGTTGACATTATCAGCTTTTTCACATATTACCGCCACCACCACCTCGAGATCACTCCGATGATGAGAACCTTTGAGGCTTTTTCTTTATTTTTATTTTTATTTTTTATTTTATTCTTATTCTTATTTTTTATTTTTATTTAAGTTAATTTTCTTTTATTATTAAACTCTTTAAAATTTTAAGTATAATTTGATTTCTTTTATCTCTAGATGTTTAACTCTCGAGTAACTATAACAAACGTCCATTAAATAAGAACTTCCTAAAAACTTTACTGATGACTTCGCAGTCTAAAGAGGTTTAAGGTGCCACTCAAGGGACGAACACACCACCGGAGTATTCTCCACCACCTTCACCTATGCCTAGTCATCATGTTCATCATTGATCTTCCTCTAAAGGTTACATCCGAAATTCAGGAAGTTTCATTTCTCCCTCTCTCTTATGATATCATGCTATTAATCTTTAGATATATATATATCTTTGTACATTAAGGGCAATGTACATCTTAAGTGTGGGGGTGTTAACTATAGTATTATTTGAAAATCTCTAAATTATATCTTGTTCTTAAATAATTTTCTTAGATTACAATTAGAATGGAATTTCTTTTGATTTATGATTTTCATTGATATGTTTTGGGATTAAGTCATTGATAATTGTGCAATGATGATTTAAACTTTAGGAGACTAGAGAATCAAGCATGATAAGCCTATTTTAAAAAATTAAAATTTTGTTAGGTTATCTACCTGAATCTAATTATTACCTTGAAGTTTGAAATTCACAAGGTTGGTATCAAAAACCCATAATTTTTGTGAGATTTTGAGCCTTTTAGAGCATACATTCTTTTGTGCTCAGTTTTTGATTATGAGTATGTCAACATTGATTTCTTATTCTAGAACTTGCTTCGATTATACATGTCGAGACCATATTATTTAATTTGATATACTGAGATGATAAAGGCACTTAGAATTTAACTCACTCACTCCACTAAAAAGCTCACCCTCACAATTAACCCCTAGTGAACCGCTTTGATCCTAACAACCCTTTTTATTGACTCACCCACTAATATTAACCCCAAATTATCACCATTCCTTGACTCTCTTTTTGTCGAGATTTCATTTGAGCAGTTGTCTAACTATGTTTTATTTTTTAGTTGTTTAAAGTTCTTTCTCATTATTGCAATGATTTGTTCTTAAAAAAAATGAAGTATATTCATTATTAGTTTTATTAGTTTTATGATTAAGTGAGCTTATATGTTTAAATTCCATATCTTGAAGAAAAAAGCTCGTATTAGTAATATTACAAATTTTTAATTAATGTAATTATTCAAGATTAGTTTATTTTTCTAGTTAGGAAAATTGTCAATTCAATCTTGATTCTAACCTTCTAATTCAACCTTTATCCTCAACTTTAACCCAAGCCCAATTACAACCCTTTTTAAAGACCTTTTGATTTGTGTATCATCTCGTTTTACAGTGGTGAAGATTTGATTTTCATGCAAGCCTATCGGATTAACTTTTCATGATCAACTTTTGAGTGCTTAATTTTGAACCTTAAACACTTTGAGTGATTTGAGTGAATCTTTAGTGAGGATGTCAACTCTTGTCGATTTTGAATTAAAGGTGATTATTTAGGTAAAGGGAAACACCTATGTTTTTATACTACAGAAACTATGACTTTGATTGTTTGAATCTTTAGGACCCATCTACTTACATTATCAACGTATAAATTATCTATAAATTATGATGGAACACTATTAATGAATATTATGGATCAAGGAAGTTCATTTTAATTGTAAGTTGAGAATTTTTCTTGAGGACAAGCAAATGCTTAAGTGTGGGGGTATTTTATAAACCGTAATATGAACATATTTTAATCGCACATTTAGCATACTTTTGGATGATTTAAGCCTTGAATTGTGGAACTTGGTGCTTTTAATCCTTTGTTTTCATGTTTTATACTAAGGAGAGCACCGGATGATGAAAAGAACAAGAAACGGGCCTAAAACAGAGTAAATGGGCCATATCATGAAATTGACACGGCCTGGGTCCAAGACTACACAGCCGTGTCTCATCAACAGACCCGAACACTGCCTAGCAACGACTTACACGGGCGTGTGCTATGGGCATGTCCCTGCCATGACAAAGAGGAATTTTACTCGGATTAGGGTACTTAGAGGCAAAGAAAGCCATTCCAAAAGCCTATATAAACACCCTAGAGGCCAACCTTTAGGAGACGTCCAGTTAGGGTCTAGTTAGGCCTAAGAGTTGAGCCAGAGAGGCTAGAATTGTGGAATTTACTCTAAGAAAATGAGTTGATTCATCTCAAGAAGCCGGAGTTATACTCAAGACAGAGGATCTTCTCTTCAACGCCTTCAGGGGGTTTTAGGGTTTTTCTTAAGTTTTGTTTTATATTTTCTTCTGAGAAGTATTCTTTAATCATTATGAACTAAACCCCTCAAATACCTGAGGGGGATGAAATCTAAGAAGGATCTTGTTTTTTTTTTTTTGAACCATATGATAAATACTTGATTTGTTCTTAATTATGTGTTCTTAATTCTTGCTTTGATATTTCAGGATATTGATTCAAGTATTGATGTGCTTAGGCAGTGGAGCAAAAGTCCCTGTCTAAGAGTAGATCTAGCATAATTAAGCGGAGTTGATCGCAACCCTAAAGATAGGATGACGAAAATCTACCAGATTAGGGTCAAACCTAATATGGGAGTCCATAGATCGAGTTAATCCAATTCTAGGGGTTTTAATTAGAAAGAGATTTCAATTGATCAACCTAGGGTTAGACGTCAGTAACCTCGAAAGAGGTATTAATATAAATTATGGAATTTGATCGTGCGTCAGAGTCTTAAAAACTTATAAAAAGAATAAACGAGCCTAGAAACTAACTATGACAATGATTGAGGCAAGTGCACCTATCAAACAATAGTATAGTTTAGTGGCAAGATAGGATTGTTGAACCCAAAGGAACCTGAAGTACTAATACTAACTTTCTTTCTATTATTTAGCCTAAGGATTAAAGGAATTTTTATCTAATCTAAAATTAACTACAACTAAGCTAAATATGCAAAGACAAAGAGAATGAATTTGGGAAAATACTTTGGGAAAACTAATTGATTAAGGCAATACCCGAGGAAGAATCCACCTAGACTTCACATGTTATCTAACTTTGAACCAGACGATTTATTCACTTGACTTGATCCGTAGGATTCCCTAAGTTATATTAATACCTTCGTCGAGGCTACTAATGCCTAACCCTAGGTTGATTAATTGAAATCTCTTTCTAATTAAAAACCTTAGAATTGCATTAACTCGATCTATGGACTCCCATATTAGGTTTCACCCTAATCCGGAAAAATCTCGTCACCCTATGTCTAGGCATGCGATCAACTCTACTTAATTATGCTAGATCTACTCTTAGGGAGGGACTTTTGCTCCTCCACCTAAGCACATCACAATTGAATTAATATCTCGGAAATATCAAAACAAGAATTAAGAACACATAATTAAGAACAAATCAAGTATTTATCATATAGTTCAGCAAACGATAACAAGATTCCTCTTAGATTTCATCCCCCTCAGGTATCTGAGGGTTTAGTTCATAATCGTAAAAGAATACATCTCAGAAGAAAAGATAAAACAAAACATAAGAAAAACCCTAAAACTCCCTGAAGGAATTGAAGAGAGATCCTCCGTCTTGAGTATGACTCCAGCTTCTTGAGATGAATCAACTGGCTTTCTTCGAGTAAATTCCACAATTCTGACCCCTCTGGCTCGGCTCTTTGGCCTCACTGGACGCTCCTTGAAGGTTGGCCTCTAGGGTGTATATATAGGCTTTTGGAATGGCTTTCTTTGCCTTTAAGTACCCTAATCTAAATGAAACTCTTCTTTCTCACGTCAGGGACACGCCCATGGCACACGCTCGTGTGAATCGTGGCCAGGCCATGTTCGAGACTATTAATGAGGCATGACCGTGTGACTTTCGGCCCAGGCCATGTTGATTTCGTGATATGGCCCAGTTACTCTATTTTGGGCCCGTTTCTTGTTCTTTTCATCCTCTGGTGCTTTTCTGAGTATAAAACATGAAAACAAAGGATTAAGAACACCAAATTACACAATTCAGGGAATAAATCATCCAAAAGCATGCTAAATGTGAGCTTAAAATATGTTACTATTACGGTTTATCAAATACCCCCACACTTAAGCTTTTACTTGTCCTCAAGAAAAATTCTCAACTCACAATTAAAACGAACTTCCCTGGTTCATAATATTCAACAATAATGTTTCATCATAATTCAAAAATAATTCATACATTGATAATTTAACTCAAAGGGTCCTAAAGATTCAAACAATCAAAGTCATACGTTTATAGCACGAAAATATAGGTGTTTCCCTTTACCTATATAATTACCCCTGATTCGGAATTGACAAGAGTTGACATCCTCACAAGAGATTCACTCAAATCACTCTAAGTGTTTAAGGTTTAGAATTAAGCACTCAAAAGTCAAACATGAATAGTTAAACCCATAGGCTTGCATGAAAGTCAAATCTCCACCACTATAATATGAGATGATATACAAATCAAAAGGTCTTTAAAAAAGGTTATAATGGGGCTTGGGTTAAAGGTATGGATAAAGGCTGAATTAGAAGGTTAGAATCGAGATTGAATTGACAATTTACATAACTAGAAAAATGAACTAATCATGAATAATTACATCAATTGAATACATGTAATACTAATACTAATAATACGAGCTTCTTCTTTAAACAATTGGAATTTAACTGTTTTAAGCTCATAGAACATAGAACTAATAATGAATATACTTTGATTTTTTTAAGAACAAATCAAGTAATAACGGATGAATTCAACTACTGGAATAAAATAATTAGGAAATTGATCAAATCAAATCTCGATATAAGGGTAGTCAAAAGGAATGGTGATAACAAATACAAAGGGTTTTGGGTTAATATTAGCTGGTGAGTCAATAAAAAGGGTTGTTAGGATCAAAGGGGTTCACTAGGGGTTAATTATGAAGGTAGGTTTTTTAGTGGAGTGAGTGGGTTAAATCCTAAGTGCCTTTATCATCTCTGTATATCAAATCAATAATGTGGTCTTGACATGTATAATCGAATAAAGTTCTAGAATACCAAATCAATATTGACACAATCTAATAAAAAAGTGAGCACGAAAAGAATGTATGCTCTTAAAAGCTCAAAATCTCACAAAAATTATGGGTTTTTGATATCAAACTTGTAAATTTCAAACTTCAAGGTAATAATTAGATTCAGGTAGACAACCTAACACAATTTTAATTTTTGAAAATAGACTTACCATGCTTGATTCTCGAGTATCTTTAAAATTTAATCATCAATGCACAATTAACTATGACTTAATCCAAAACATATCAACAAAAATCATAAATCAAGGGAGATTTCATTCTAATCATAATATGAGAAACTTACTTAAGAAACAAGATATAATTCAGGGATTTTCAAATAATACTATAGCTAACCCCCCACTCTTAAGATGTACAAAGATAGATAATAGTAAATAATAAAATCATAAGATAGGGAGAGAAGTGAAACTTCCTGAATTTTGGATGGAGTCAATAAGAAGAAATCGGATAGGATTGGGTGGAAGTGAATGTGGGGGGGCACCTTGACCCGTTTGAATTTGCTTTCTTGAAGCAGCCGGCCTGATTTTATTGTATCCTAAACTAAATCTAAATGGCATGAAGAATAAGAAGAAAATAATAAAATTAAAATTAAAATTAAATAATGGAAAATGAAAGAAGAAAGACAATTGGAAAAGAAAAAGGAAGAATGGGGGTTTAAATAGAGATGCAACCCGTGTTTTGGAAAAAAAATTGTCCTGTTGCCACACGTCTATGGCAACGCCCTTTTACTTACCTGTGGTACCCACACGGCCACGACCATGGTCGTGTGCAAGGCCGTGTGAGTATGGAAAACCTGCACCTAAACATGGAAATAGATAAAATTAAACTAATTAGTAGGGTTAGTGCTCGGGTTGCCTCTCGAGAAGTGCTCATTTAAATTCTTGAGCTAGACTTACCTCTCATTCGCATAATCATGGTGGTTTGAGGAGGTGAAAAGCCTTTCTTATGCGATCAATTCAGTTATTGATATATAGTAGTGTTTACCTTAAAGGTGTTGATTTTAGGACTAGTTACCTCGACTGTTCCATCTGAGAAGATTTTGAGTACCTGATCTCCTATCTTAAGTTGGGTTGTCCCATCATTAAGTTTTTCATGGAGTTGCCTTGTTTTTACTTCGTGTGTTTTTAGTTTCTCTTTGAAGTGTGTCTTCCACTCGTCTAGTTCATCGATCCAAAGCCTTCGTTCCTCATGAATTTCTTTTTTATCGACACGAGGTCTAGGATCTGGCATCTGTAAAAGAGCTTCAAGAAATGGCAAGTTAATATGAAATTTCTTTGGAAATTTAAGAGACTTACCGAATGGTTCCTCTGTATGGTCTTTCTTTATCGTATTAGGGTATGGCACACGGGGTTGGTACTCTGTAATTGCTGATTTTGGTATATCATAGCTCACCTTAACCTTACCTTTATCTGCCACGTTTTCTTGCCTTGGTTCTAGTTCATTCAATCCTTCATTATCGTAAATAGTTATGGCTTGAACTTGCTCTTTAGGGTTAGTTTCAGTGTTGCTTGGCAAGCTTCCTTGTGGTCATTCTAAGATCAGCTTAGCAAGTTGACCTAATTGATTCTCGATCTCTTGAAGCGATGCTTGCTGATTTTTGAGCATTGTTTCGTTGTTTTGAAAATGGGTTTCTGACTTTGCGATAAATTTTGTTAGCATCTCCTCGAGGTTCGGCTTTTTCTCTTGTAAGTAGGGTTGTTGATGAAACCCTAGAGGCAGTTGCGGTCTTTGATTACCTTGACCACCCCACGAGAAATTAGAATGGTTCCTCCAACCTGCATTAGAAGTGTTACTATAAAAATTATTTTGAGGTCTAAAATAGTTACACATATAGTTAACTTGTTCGTTCTCTGTGATAGGGTTGTAGGATAGATATTCTGTGTTGTTCATCCCTCCTCCATTCGTATCGCACTGCATCACTAGATGTACTTGTGATGAACTACACAAATCGTATATTTTCTTACTTAAAATCCCTACCTAGTTTGATAGCATGGTTACTGCGTCAAGGTTGAAGACATTGGCGGCTTCAGTTGGCTTTGTCCTCATAACTTGTCACTGATAGTTATTCAGTGCCATCTCCTATATAAACTAAAATTACTTATCAAAAGCAAATAAAATAAAAATTAGCAAAGTAAAAAAAATAAAAATAAGAATAGAAATAAATTCCAAAAAAATGGCTAAAGTAATAAAAATTGAGCTTTCTTAATATTTTGGTTCCCCGGCAACGACACCAAAAACTTGATATGTGTATCAGAGTCTTAAAAATTCATAAAAAGAATGATCGAGCCTAGAAATTAACTATGACAACAATTGAGGCAAGTGCACCTATCGAACAGTAGTATAGTTTAGTGGCAAGACCGAACTGTCGAACCCAAAGGAACCTGAAGTACTAATACTAACTTTCTTTCTATTATTTAGCCTAAGAATTAAAGGAATTTTTATCTAATCTAAAATTAACTAACAACTAAGGTAAAGATGCAAAGACAAAAAGAATGAATTTGGGAAAATACTTTGGGAAAAACCAATTGATTAAGACAATACCCTAGGAAGAATCCACCTAGACTTCACTTGTTATCTAACTCTGAACCAGACGATTTATTCACTTGACTTGATCCGTAGGATTCCCTAAGTTATATTAATACATCTGTCGAGGCTACTAACGCCTAACCCTAGGTTGATTAATTGAAATCTCTTTCTAATTAAAACCTCTAGAATTGTATTAACTCGATCTATGGGCTCCCATATTAGGTTTCACCCTAATCCGGTGAAATCTCGTCACCCTATGTCTAGGCGTGCGATCAACTCCGCTTAATTATGCTAGATCTACTCTTAGGCAGGGACTTTTGCTCCTCCACCTAAGCACATCACACTTGAATTATTATCCAGGAAATATCAAAACAAGAATTAAGAACACATAATTAAGAACAAATCAAGTATTTATCATATAGTTCAGCAAGCAATAACAAGATTCATCTTAGGTTTCATCCCCCTCAGGTATCTGAGGGTTTAGTTCATAATCGTAAAATAATACACCTCAGAAGAAAAGATAAAACAAAACATAAGAAAAACCCTAAAACTCCCTGAAGGAATTGAAGAGAGATCCTCCTTCTTGAGTATGACTCCGGCTTCTTGAGATGAATCAACTGGCTTTCTTCGAGTAAATTCCACAATTCTGACTCCTCTGGCTCGGCTCTTTAGCCTCGCTGGATGCTCCTTGAAGGTTGGCCTCTAGGGTGTATATATAGGCTTTTGGAATGGCTTTCTTTGCCTCTAAGTACCCTAATCCAAATGAAACTCTTCTTTCTCACGTCAGGGACACGCCCATGGAACACGTTCGTGTGAATCATGGCCAGGCTGTGTTCGAGACTATTAATGAGGCACGGCCTTATGGTTTTGGGCCCAGGCCGTGTTGATTTCGTGATATGGCCCATTTATTTCATTTTGGGCCCGTTTCTGGTTCTTTTCATCCTCCGATGCTTTTTTGAGTATAAAACATGAAAACAAAGGATTAAGAGCACCAAATTACACAATTCAGGGAATAAATCATCCAAAAGCATGCTAAATGTGGGCTTAAAATATGTTACTATTAAGGTTTATCAGAATCCTACGGATCAAGTCAAGTGAATAAACCGTCTGGTTCAGAGTTAGATAACAAGTGAAGTCTAGGTGGATTCTTCCTCGAGTATTGTCTTAATCAATTGGTTTTTTCCCACAATTATTTCCCCAATTCATTCTTTTTGTCTTAGCATCTTTAGCTTAATAGTTAGTTAATTTTAGATTAGATAACAATTCCCTTAATTTTTAGGCTAGATAATAAAAAGAAAGTTAGTATTAGTACTTTTGGTTCCTTTGGGTTTGACAATCCTATCTTGCCACTAAACTATACTACTGTTCTATAGGTGCACTTGCCTCAAGTCGTTGTCACAGTTAGTTTCTAGGCACGATCATTCTTTATATAAATTTTTAAGACTCTGACATAACGATCAACTTTTATCAACTAAGTGAGAATCAAAGGATGGCAACAGAGGAGATAGTCTTAAGGACCAAAATTGAATAGTCTGAGGAGCCGACTAAAATGAATGAACCACAAGGAGAGGAGGTGACTTAAACTCAGTGTTTCATTGAATAGTCTGAGGAGCCAACTAAGATGATTGACTAGTTGTAAAGGGAAAAACATGTTCATTGAATAAAAGATGTCTGGAAATATAAACTTTGCCAAAGTCTTTGTCGAGGCACTTGTATCTATGATACATAGGGATATAACCAAAAAATACAAGCTTTTCAGTAAAAATCCAACTTGTGGGACTTAAACAGGCGATAATGAAGAAAGCATTGAGATCCAAATACCTGCAGGAAGTCATAATTTGATTGCCTAGCATAGAGTTTTTTATGTGGTGAAATTCCACCAAGAACTCTAGTTGGAAGCTGATTTATAAGGTAGATCGCACTGACAAAAGCATCAGTCTTGAACCTAAAAGGAATATTTTCTTGAAATAATAAAGTGAGACCTATCTCAACTATGTGTCTATATTTTCGCTCGACAATGTCATTTTC
The DNA here is from genome assembly GCA_025503065.1 of Gossypium bickii. NCBI lineage: Eukaryota > Viridiplantae > Streptophyta > Magnoliopsida > Malvales > Malvaceae > Gossypium > Gossypium bickii. The sequence continues at coordinate 57,667,286 of CP106721.1, read as the reverse complement.
TTAAGAAGTATGAGGGTAAGTGATACGATGTTGGATTCCTTAATTTGATAGTGGTAAGCAACCAACTTGAATAGTGTGAGGAGCCGACTGAATAAAGGAACCACAAGGAGAGGATGTGACTTAAACTCAATGGAATCATTAGCCAACTAAGATGATTGACTAGCTATAAAGGGAAAAACATGTTCATTAAATAAAACATGTCTAAAAATATAAACTTTACTAGAGTCTTTGTCGAGGCCCTTGTATTTATGATGCATTGGGCTATAACCCAAAAAAATATAGGTTTTTGAGTGAAAATCCAACTTGTGGGACTTAAACAGGCCTAGATGAGGAAAGCATGGAGATCCAAATACCTGCAGGAAGTCATAATTCGGTTGCCTACCATTGAGTTTTTTATGTGGTGAGATTCCACCAAGAATTCTAGTTGGGAGCCAATTTATAAGGTTGATGGCACTGAGGAAAACATCTGTCCAAAACCTGAAAGGAAGATTTTCTTGAAATAATAAAGTGAGACCCATCTCAACAATGTGTCTATGTTTTCGATCGGCAATGCCATTTTGTTGAGAAGTATGAAGGTAAGTGATATGATGTTGGATTCCACAATTTGACAAGTATGAGGTAAAGTTTCAAAATTCACCTCCCCAATCAATTTGAATAGCAATGTGAGTAGGAAATTGATTATTAACAAGTTTCTTAAAGAGGTCAAAGAAAACAATGGTTTTATCTTTCGATTTCAGTTAATACAAGCAACAATTCCTTGAAAAGGCATTAATACAAGATAACTAATAACGGTAACCAGATGAAGATTCATGAGCTGGTCCCCATAAGTTGAGCTCAACTAACTCAAAAGGCTTGGTGTAGGTAGTGGTAGAGCTATTGAAAGGTAGACGATGATTCTTCCCCAGGTAACACGCATCAAACAAAGGAATGTGTTTACGTAGAAACTGAGACTTGTTGCACTGCTTCATGACTTTATTTTGTACCTCAACTGAAGGATGGCCAAGATGCCTGTTCCACAACCAAAATTTAGGATACAGAAAAGATAAAGAAAAACCAACAACATCCGTAACAATAGTTTGAAACAACAATGGAGCAGTTTGTGTAGTAAGAAAGTGGTATAGACCATTTTGTTCCTGCCATGCAAGAGTACCTTGTTTGTGGATTCATCCTTGACAAGACAATAACCATGAAGAAATTCAAAATAAACCAAGTTGTCTTTGACAAACTTTGAAACATAGAGCAAGTTGTGAAAGATAGTAGGCACATGTAATAATTCATCTAACAATAACAACCGAGAAGAAGAAAGTATAATAGAAGTTCCAATATGTTTAATTGGAAGAGAAAAACCATTACCCATGGTAACCTTACCAGACCCTGTGTTGGGACTATTAACGGAGAGATTTGGCAAGATTGTTGGTGACGTGGTGAGAGGCTCCAAAGTTTGTGACCCAAGTCTGCGCTATGGGTGGAGTAGTGGTAACAAAGAGAGTAGTTGGGACTTGAAAGTTAAACACATTGTTAGAGGCAACAAGAGCAAAAATAGTACTGCTGGAGCTCATTGAGTCAGAATTAGGATGTTACAGAATCGGGCAATACCCATCGAATAGAGTGAAGATGTGTGAGACAACTTCATAGTGTGGGGGTTAGGTCCTGTAGGTGTAGGTTTTTACAGTAGGGTTGACAGTTATCGGTCGAGGTGGAGCATAAGATTGGATGCTTGGGAATGATTGGTCAAAGTGATAGTAGCAGCGGTTTTCAAAATGTCCCATTCTTCCACAAAGTTGGCACTGTAGGCGATGAGTGGTTCTGCCTCTACCACGATTGAGATAAGGAGAACATGGTCTTGGAATAAATTGGGTAAAGGTTACAGATCCTAAGAAGTGGGCTTGACTAGTAAGGGGAGAAGAGAAACCGGATAGGGCAAAGGTTGTGAACTTAAGGCTCAAGGTAGAGTCAAGGTTTATAAGAGAGGGAGTCTTAACTTGTGTTGTGTTAATAGACATCGGGAGGCTGAGAGGGTCTTGTAGTTGAGACTCTACATCCATGAGATTAGATGCCACACGATGAAGGGTATATGGTTCGTGACCAGAGGTGAAAACAACTATAAAAGAGTCATAGTCACGAGGTAAGCCATTCAAGATGGTTGCAATGTGCTCGATGGCCGAAATAAGACTGTCACACGCAGAGAAAGTGTCACATACTTCTTTAATATAGGAAAGATTAAAGGCACATTTGCGGAGAGATCAAAGCTTGTAATGGAGATGCATCACCTTGGTTGTGGAAAGATACAAAAATAGATGAGTCAGGGTGGACCAGATGGAAGCCAAGGTTTCTGCTTCAACAAGTTATGGTAGGATATCGGGGCTCATAATGGAAAAAATCCATGAGGCAAGTGCACTGTCTTGTTTAAGAAAGAGAGTGTAGGCTTCATTTGGGACAAATTCACCAACTCGATGACAATAAATTTTAAGGGTGGAAGGGTTGAACAGTTAAGGAAATGCCCCAAGCTATGGCCACGAATGGTAAATAGAACAGGCTATTTCTAGAGAAGATATTTTTTTTCATCCAATCTGACATTGACATGCTTAGTGATGAAGAAAGACCCATTTTTATCGCCATAAAGCTGAGGGAGGGGGAGCAGATTCATCAATAGTATCAAATCATGATGAACAAGAGAGGGGTAGGGCAAGCTAAGGTTTAAGTATGGAAGGCCGAAATCACTGGCTCTGATGCCATATTAACAATACACAGGAAAAGATAAGCAGAGGAAATAAAGGGAAAAATAGCTAATCCATTATATTATTATTCAGAAAACCATATTCTTTTCAACCGTAAATGAGCACCTTTAAATAGATTTATAAAAATGTCCTTTTTTAACAGATTTGAGAATAAATTCAAAAGAGGTTGCAATAGCCTTGTAACATGCAAGTGGTCTGTGAGAATATACAGTTCATTCATAATTCTTACTAACAAAGGTTCATATGAACATGATCCGAAAAATTTTCATCAACATTTTGAACCACTTTAAACTTGTACAGGTACTTCCCTTTCTTCTTTAACTTGGCTACTTTCACTAAATGCTTCAAATATTTCCCATTGGATATTGATATAATAATAGGATTATTGTCTCCTAATAAAGTAAATAATCAACTTGCCATGAAAATCTCCTTTTCTTCATCTGCAAATCATTCTAGTTTGACAATTTTGAGATCATTGAGCTTGTTAGGAACAATGACTAAAGTTGAGAATTTTCCTGTGTTAGGCATGTTATAGCATTTTGGATTGATCTGCAAGTTTGATCAACAAATATTTACTAAGATATAGGTATTGGTATAATCATTTGAATATATAAAAAGAAATTGAAAGGAATAAATAAACATAAATGTACCAATCTGAAACTTATGCGTGTATGCATAACATTGCTATTTATACCATAAAACATGCAAAATGGAAACACTTACGGTGATATAAAGTCTTTTCAAGTTAGGAAAAAGCTTCAGAAAGCAAAGTAAGGCGTTAATAGATTCTCTTTCCATTGAAGAATCAATCTACCAAAGCGCTTTTAGTTTCCTCAAACAGAAAAGAGGGTCTCTACTTGAAAAGGGCAATTTCTTGCACATTGATGTCTAAAAAATCAATCAAGAAGATGAAAGGTTAGTAACTATGTTGCTTCGGCTTTTCTTTGTGAAAGCACACATTCGAAGAAATCTCCAAATACATGAAAATTCTTGAAAAAAAAACATGTACTCGCGGTTATTACTATGGAAACATGAAACTAAACATTTCTTTACTCAACATACCTCGAAAAACCATCTGCATATTGTTAGAGATCAAAAACCATTTATAGTTCTTAAAATTTAATCGAAGCATTTATATTTGTTGGCGCACTCACAATCGTTTCTTTCCAAATCCGAGAAACCATGATAATAAGGATAAAAGGAAGGCTTAAAGTCCCATGTCCATTCTGTTAAAGGACCTTGCCTAAGATCAAGCATGGCATCTTCCTGGTGTAGTCCACAGTCACGTATATGAAACTCGCCAGAGTAAATACATTTGCGGTACAATTCTGTTAAAGTATGGCCTCCCATGCAACCCATGCAACGTCCAGAAGCAGCTCGTGCAGTCTAGCTATACTGGAACCATTATTTCATGTGCATTAAGTGCTTATTTTGTTGTTTTGTAATCCTAAGTTAATGTAACTTAGTTTAGTTCACTTTGAACTATGTTATGTTGATATTTTATGTCATTTTGTTAATGATTAAGCTGATTAAATTAGCAATACAAAGTATACCAGTTAACATTTTCAAGTTTTCATGTAATTTAGTGGTGTTAAGTAAAGATTAGGTGTTGACTAGCTATGATTTATTTTCTCATTAGCTGATATAAGTAATGGCCGTAAGCCAATGTTATTTTGTAATGAAAATCATTAGATTTCATTCAGTTCTAAGCTCCATTTCTCTTGCTTCTCGTTCTCACTTCAAGTTTCTGTTATCTTTCTTTCTTTCTTCTGCTGCAAGGCTCGAGCCTTGCTACTCAAGCTTCTTTCATTGTTGCTGCCAATTGATCAAACACCAACAATTGGTATCTAGAGCTCTTATCTTAGAGGACCTGTTTCTAATAAACAAAAAATCGAATGGCTTCATCAAGCTTTTCACCAGCTGCACCACCAGTTTTCATTGGAGAGGGCTTTCACATATGGTAGGTTAAGATGAGGACTTACCTGCAGGCCTTCGTTCTGTGGGAAGTTGTAACCTCAGATGTCGAGCTAGCACCCCTTCAAGCCAACCCAACGGTGGGATAAGACAGCATGCAGATGAGAGGACCAAGAGTCATAAGGCCATGTCATGCATACAAAACTGTGTGTCTGATGTGATCTTCACAAGAATCATGGCTTGTGAGACACCAAAACAGGCCTGGGACAAGCTCAATGAGGAGTTCCAAGGAACTGAAAGAACCAGGTAGCAGCAGCTCTTGAACTTAAGAAGGGACTTTGAAAATTTGAAAATAAAGGAAGAGGAGACAGTGAAGTAGTACTCAGACAGAATTATGGCTGTTGTAAACAGCATAAGGCTGCTAGGCGAGAAGTTTAGTGAAGCAAGGATAGTGGAGAAAGTGCTATCTACCTTACCTGAAAGGTATGAAGCAAAAATATCCTCCCTCGAGGACTCAAGGGACTTGTCCAGCATCTCCCTAACTGAGTTGATTAATGCTCTCTATGCACAAGAGCAAAGAAGGGCCAGCAGAAATGAGGGGCACCAAGAAGGTGCTTTCCATGCCAAGGCTAAAACAGCCTCAAACAACTCTACTATAAAGGTAAGAGGACCTGGAAAAGCAGGCCTAAGCCTGATACTACTAGAAGTGATGACCAACTTTGTAGATTCTGCAAGAAGCCTGGTCATCATGAAGACAAATGCTGGTTTAGGCCAGATGCAATATGCCAGCATTGCAAGAAGAAGGGCCATGTTGAAAAGGTTTGCAAAAACAAGGGCAGACCAAGACAGGCTCAACCTCAACAGCCAAAGGCTGAGGCTCGAGTAGATGAAGAAGGTAGTGATCATGAGGAGCAAGTTTTTGCTGTGTCATGTTTAGATGGTCAGAAGAAAAGCTCACAAGGTTGGCTCCTTGACAGTGGCTGCACCAATCACATGTCACCAGATGCAAGTATCTTCAAAACCTTGGATAAAAGCTGTCAAACCAAGGTTAAGGTTGGAAATGGTCAGTTTATCAAGGCTGAAGGCAAAGGGGATGTGTTGATATGCACTTCCGCGGGTAACAAGCTTATTTCAAATGTGTTGCTTGCACCTAAAATCGACAGGAACTTGCTCAGCATAGCTCAGCTGCTAGAGAAGGGATACTTAGTGGTGTTCAAAGGCAAGCAGTGTCAAATTGCTGATCCAAGTGGATCAAGTTTCATGACAGTCACTATGACTAAAAATGCTTTGAAGTAAATTGGCCAAGTGGTTCAGACTTAGCCTACACAGCCTCAACTGATGAGTCTAAGCTATGGCACCAAAGGCTCGGGCATGCCAACTTTAGATCAATGGCTCGGATGGTCAGTGAAGATTTGGTTGAAAACTTCACCAACTCAGTAAGCAATGATGATGTTTGTAAAGTATGCCAGCAAGTGAAGCAGGCCAGGCAACCATTTCCCTTGAATCAAGCCTGGAGAGCTTTAGAAAAGCTTCAACTTGTATACACTAATGTGTGTGGTCCCATGAAGACTCAATCTCTCAATGGAAACAGGTATTTTATCTTGTTCATTGATGATTATTCAAGATATTGCCGGATTCATTTCTTGAAGGAAAAATCAGAAGTGGCTCAGGTGTTTCTGAAGTTCAAAGCAGTTGTTGAAAATGAAGTAGGCTACAAGCTCAAGACCATCAGGTCAGACAATGGGACTGAGTATACTTCAGCTCAGTTTCAAGCTCATTGTGAGAATGCAGGTATCAAGCATTAGCTGACCAATGTCTATACTCCTCAGTAGAATGGAGTCAGTGAAAAAAAGAACAGAAGCCTCATGAATATGGCTAGGTGCTTGCTGTTTGAGAAGAACATGCCAAAAACTATGTGAGCTGAGGCAGTCAATACTACTGTTTATCTACAAAACAAGATTCCAACCAAAGCCTTGGCTCACAAAACTCCATTTGAAGCTTGGTTCGAGTTCAAGCCATCATTAGCTCACCTTAGAACCTTTGGTTGTCTATGCTATGCATAGGTTTCAGTTGTTAAAAGAAGTAAATTGGATGAAAGAGCTCAAACTGGCATATTGGTTTGCTATAGCTCAATCAAAAAGGGCTATAGAATTCTGGATCCCTCAACAAACAAGGTCCTAGTGAGCAGAGATGTGGTCTTTGATGAAAAGGCATGCTGGAATTGGGAAAAGAATCAGCTAGTGGCTACTTCTGAAGAACTCACAATAGGATAGATTGAGCCTGATCGAGGTGGTCCAGAAATGGACTTTGATGATGTGCCAGTTAGGGGAACAAGGCCTCTAGCAGAAGTTTATGAAAGGGCACAAGTGGCCATTATCGAGACAAGCTATTTTGAGGAGGCTCAAGCACATCAAGGTTGGCAGCAAGCTATGGTTGATGAAATTCACATGATTGAGAAGAACCAAACATGGGAGCTGGTTGAGAGGCCTACAAATAGGAAGATCATTGGTGTCAAGTGTGTCTATAGAGCCAAACAGAATGCTGATGGGAGTCTGAACAAGCTAAAGGCCAGGCTAGTTGTCAAGGGCTTTAGTCAAAAGTATGGCCTAGACTACATGGAAACCTTTGCTCCAGTAGCTAGGCTCGACACCATAAGAATGTTGGTAGCTTTGGCTGCACAAAAGAAGTGGATGATCCATCAATTAGATGTGAAGTTTGCTTTTCTCAATGGTCTTCTTGAAGAGGAAATTTACATAGATCAACCCCAAGGTTTCATTGCTCTTAGTAAGGAACATATGGTCTACAGGCTCAAAAAGGCCTTTTATGGCCTAAAACAAGCCCCTAGAGCTTGGTATGCACGAATTGATAACCATCTGATGAGTCTAGGATTTGAGAGGAGCATCAGTGAACCAACTCTATATGTCAAGAAAGAAGAAGCTGAAACACAGCTTATAGTGTCCCTCTATTTTGATGATCTTTTAGTGACAGGAGGAGACCAAAACATAGTGGCTAACATCAAGGCTAGAATGATGGACATGTTGGAAATGTCAGACTTGGGGCAGATGACTTACTTCCTTGGAATGGAGGTGTCCCAAACAGCAAAAGGGATCTTCTTGGGCCAGTAAACATTTGCCTTGAAGATCTTAAAGAAATTCTCTATGGAGAATAGCAAGCCAACAAGCACACCAATGGCTGTTGGAATGAAAATGTCAAACAAAGGTGACTATGATAGTGTGGATGAATCTGTCTACAGAAGCCTAGTAGGATATCTTCTATATTTGACAGTAGCCAGGCCAGATATCATGTTTGTTGTAAGCATGTTATCAAGGTTCATGCATTACTGCAATAAGCAGCATCTTCAAGCAGCAAAAAGAGTGCTCAGGTATATCAAAGGCACCTTGAGCTATGGCTTAATTTTTTGCAAGGTTGATAATATGTAGTTGATAGGCATTACAGATAGTGATTGGGCTAGATCAAAGGATGACATGAAGAGTACCTCGGGTTATGCTTTCTGATAAATCGTAAAAGTAACACATTTTAATCCCATATTTAGCTTACTTTTTGATGATTTATTCCTTGATTTATATAAAAAGGTGCTTTTAAACCTTTCTTTTCATATCTTATACCCAGGAAAGCACCTGAAGATGAAAAGAACGTAAAAAGGGCTCAAAATGGAGTAAATGGGCCATATTACGAAATCAACATGGCCTAGCCCGGAGACCACACGACCGTGCCACGCCAACCATCTAGAACATGTCCTCTCCCCTGATATACACGACCGTGCCTCATTAAGAAATCTAAACACGGCCTGAAGACGATCCACACGGGCGTGCTCCATGGCCGTGCCCCTGTCATGGCAAAGAGAAATTTCATTCAGATTTGGATACTTTGGGGCAAAGAAACCTATTTCAAGAGCCTATATATACCCCTTAAGTACCACCTTTGAGGGGGAGGCGAGTTAGGCCAAGGAGCCAAGCCGGAGAGGTCAGAATTGTGGGAATTGCTTGAAGATAGCCAGTTGATCCATCCCGAGAAGCCAGAATTATACTCAAGACGGCAGAATTCTCCTTCAATTCCTTCAGGGAGTTTTAGGAATTTCTTATGTTTTGTTTTATCTTTTCTCTTGAGATGTTTTCTTTCTTAGTTATGAACTAAACCCCTCAAATACCTAAAGGGGATGAAACCTAGATGAATCTTCTTATTTGATTTATGAATTTTATGATAAATACTTAGTTTGTTCTTAATTATGCATGCTTAATTCAAATCTGATGTGCTTAGGTGGAGGAGGAATAGACCCTACTTAAGAGTAGATCTAGCGTAATTAAGCGGAGTTGATTGAACGCCTAGAGATAGGGTTATGAGATTTTTCCAGATTAGGGTGGAACCTAATATGGGGATCCATAGATCAATTTACTGCTATTCTAGGGGGTTATTATAAGAGAACGAGAGTTCCACTAATTAACCTAGGGTTAGACGTTATTCGCCTCGAGAGAGGGTTTAGCATAGGTTAGGGAGTCATACGGATCAAGCTAAGTAAATAAATCATATAATTCAAAGTTAGATAACAAGTGACGTCTAGGTAGATTCTTCCTGAAGGTATCGTCGTGATCAACTGAGTCTTTTTCCAAGTTATTCCCCAAGTCATTCTTTTTGTCTTTGTCCTTAGCTTAGTCGTTGTCAAATTTAGATTAAAACAAACGTCACTTTATTTTTAAGGCTAAATAATAAAAAGGAAGTTAGTATTAATACTTTTGGTTCCTTTGGGCTCGATATCAGGTCTTGCCTAAGCTATACTACTGTTCAATAGGTACACTTGCCTTTAATCATTGTTAGAGTTAGTTTCCAGGTTCGATCACATTCATTATAAATTTTAAAACTCTGATTTATAGCGATCAAGTTTTTGGCGTCGTTGCCAGGGAACTAAAATATTAAGAAAACTCTATTTTTGGCATTGCAGTCCTAACAATACTTGGTTCAACACTAGAAGGAACCCGAGAGGACCTTTAATATATGACAGTGATATTGAAGCTACCGCTCGAAGGAATCACCGAGAAATCAGGCGAGCCTTTAACTATACAGAAAGAGAGGAAGAAGACAGATCCAATCTTACTGAAGGGATGGACGAAACTAATCCACCACCACACGATGTGGGGGAATGCAATACTAAACGTACCATGTTTGATTATGCTAAATCGCATTTAATAGGAGCAGAATCAAGTATTGTTAGGCCTGCTATATCTACTCAGAATTTTGAATTAAAGCCTAACACAATAAAAATGATTCAACAGTTTGTTCAATTTGATGGTTTGCAGGACGAAGATCCAAACACTTATATAGCTAATTTCTTAGAGTTCTGTGATACCTTCAAAATAAATGGAGTTTCTGATGATGCCATACGTCTTCGGTTATTCCCTTTTTCATTAAGAAATAAAGCTAAACAGGGGTTAAACTCGTTACAACGAGGGTCAATCACCACATGGGATTAAATGACTGAAAAGTTTTTAATGAAATATTTCCCACCGGCCAAAACGGCCAAATTACAGAATGATATCTCTTCTTTTGTGCAGATAGATGTAGAAACATTATACAACTCATGGGAAAGATACAAGGATCTCTTGATGAGATGTCCACACCATGGCTTACCTTTGTGGCTCCAAGTCCAAACATTTTATAACGGTGTAAACCCCTCAACAAGGCAACTGATTGATTCAGCAGCCGATGGAACCCTGAATAACAAAACTCCAGAAGCAGCCTACGAGTTCATTGAGGAGATGTCATTAAACAATTATCAGTGGCAAGCTTCAAGGACCAAACTGACGAAATTAGCAGGAGTTTTCAACGTCTATGCCATGATTATGCTATCAACGCAGCTTGAGATAATGAATAAAAAGCTTGATAATTTGTGTTCTTCATAGGCACATCCAGTCATGCAGTGTGACATAAGTGGAATAGTGGCGAATCTTGAGTACCCACCCTACCAACCGGAAGCAAAGAGCGAACAGATGAATTATATAGGTAATAATTTTTGATCCAATAATAATCCTTATAGTAACACTTACAATCCAGGTTGGAGGAACCACCCAAATTTTTCATGGGGAGGTCAAGGAAATCAAAGGCAACAACTTCCTCAAAACTTCCAAAATTAGCCTTATCCTCAAGAGAAGAAACCTACCCTCGAGGAGGTGATGGCAAGGTTCTCAACAGACACAGAGAAACGTATTCAAGAAACTAATAGAACAATCAAAAGCAACGAGAGCCGAATTAGTGAAATTGCTAAGTCAGTCAAGGAAGTAACTAACGCAGTAGAACAACTCGCAAAGCTAATGTCAGAACGACCGCAAGGACGTGTACCAAGTAACACCGAGATTAACCCTAAGGAGCAAATTCAAGCCATCACAGCTCAGGACAACGAGGAGTTAGATGAACCCAAACCAATTCCAGAAAGTAAGGTAGACGACGGTACAACAGAGGTAACACAAGAAAAGTCGAAACCGGTAATCAAGGAGTACAAAACTCGCATACCTTATCCCAAAGCTTTAAAAAAAGATGATCCAGAGGAACAATTCGGTAAGTTTCTTAAACTTTTAAAGAAATTACATATTAACTTACCTCTTCTTGAAGCTCTTTTTCAGATGCCAGATTCGAGGAAATTTTTAAGACAGCTCTTGACCAACAAACACAAAATAGATGAAGAGCACCATGTGGAACTGAACTCAACATGCTCAGCAATGTTACAAAATAGACTACCACAGAAGCAAAAAGATCCAGGGAGTTTTACAATTCCATGTTTAATTGGTAGTTTAAATATTGATAATGCGTTAGCTGATTTAGGGGCAAGCATAAATGTCATGCCTTATACATTGGTTAAACGACTAGTCTAGGGAAGCCCAAACAAATTAGGATAAGTATTCAATTTGCTGATAAAACTGTTAGAATTCCTAGGGGCATTATTGAAGACATTCTCGTAAAAACTGGTAAATTTGTTTTCCTTGTAGACTTTGTTGTTTTAGACATGGATGAGGATAATTCAATCCCCTTAATCTTAGCAAGACCTTTCCTAGCAACTACCAAGACCAAAATTGATGTTGCCACAGGCGAGCTCATACTTTGTGTAGAAGACGACTCAATTAGTCTTCAAGCCCTCGACCCAGCCAGGTCATTAAAGAACCAAGGTAAGAAAGAAAATTCTTTTGATGACCATCCAATTACACCTTCTTTTCAGGAACCACCGAAAAAAGGAACGATTGAACTGGATCCTCAGTTCAGTGCCAACAAAGAAATAACTCACGAGGGGCAAAGGATTCAATCCAATGACTTAGACGAGTGGAAAACGCACTTCAAGGAAAAACTAGGGTTACACGAGGAAGAACCAAAATCACACGAAGTAAAACCGGAGGAACCAACAGAAGAGCTCGTGGGGACAACAAATCACTTTAAATAGGAGACCATGTACTATTAGACAAAACCGATCCACACATCACCACAACAGACCTGAAGGCAAAGGGAGAACTTCTTCTTAAGGTACACGATATCTTCCCACAAGGAATAGTAGAGGTAAGCAATCCGATATTTGGTAATTTCAAGGTAAACGCTTCTCGAATTCAACTTTGTCAAGAGAATAAAACCATAAGCATGATGGAAGATATTCAAACCTTTAAACCTCCCTAAAAATTTTCAAATATGAGGAAAGTCTAGCTTAAAACTATAAACAAGCGCTTCTCGGGAGGTAACCCGAGCACTAACCCTATTTATTTTACATTTATTTGATTTTATTTTTTTCTTCTTTTTTTAAACTAACCAAAAATGTAGGTTTTCCAGGTCACACGGCCTTACACACGACCGTGTCCGTGGCCGTGTGGACCACCAGAACCGCCACGCTAATAGAACAAAGGCCGTGCAAGTCAGTCCAACCACCCCCAATGTCATGGATCCAAACACCCTCCCCACGGGCACCGGCAGAAGAGCACGGCCGTGCTCCTCAACTGTGTGAAGCTACTGACTTCCACACCACGGGCAGAACACGCCCGTGCCTACAAATTGTGTGAAACTACTGACTTATCGAACACGAGCATGAGGATCCGAAGCATGGGCATAAGATAACAACACACCCAAACACACGGTCGTGCGAGTCAGCCGTGCAAATTGATACACCCTAGGACCACAGTCGTGGGAAAGCATCAGACCTTAACCCCTATTTAAACCCCACAACTCTCCCCCTTCCCTCCATCTAGTTTCATCTTTATTTTCCTTTCTTTTCACTCTTTTTCCTCTCAGATTTTGCACTTCATAAATCTCTAACACCCTTGAGCCACATAAAATCATGTCGAAGAAGCGGAAGAAGCTAAACAGAGGCTCCTCAACAAAGAACGATCAACATGAGTTCATGCCGGCAGCTTCGTCTCAACACCAAGCCAAGGGTCTTTGAGATCAATTTATTTTTTCTTTTTGTTTCTCTTCTCCTTTATTTTCCTTATCTAAACTTCTCTACTACTCTTTTTGTTTAATTTTCTTTTAGTTGCTTAGTGTCAGGTTCGCCAGGCTGTTTGGGAATCACGCCGACCACCACGATAACCTCTTCACTTCTGCCACTGCCATCACATCCCTAACCTTAGTGTTGATCCCCACCTTGCGGACCATCCTTCAATAAGGACTTCACAGTCCATTAATATTCTCTTTTCATTTTAGTTTTCTTCTTAGTCTCCTTCCCTTTAGTTTGTATTTCTTTAATTTTATATTTAGTTTATTTTTATTAGGTTTTAATAAATCCTGGCTACTTCTCAGAGCGCTACCCAATTTCTTCATCTAGCGCAGGTTCGTCATCAAGATCGACTATCACCACCGCCAAAGACACTCCTCCGGGAAAACATCCAAAACTCAGGGAGTAATTCTTTCCCCTTATCTTTTGATTTATCCCTTAAATATTATTATCTATCTTTGTATATTGAGGGCAATGTGTATCTTAAGTATGGGGAGCGAATAGTTATTCTGAGAAAATGCCTAACTTTTTCCATTATTCTCAAACTCTGAGGATAAAAATGCCTAACTTTCTACATTGTTCTCAAATCCCTGAATTTAATTTTGTTTTAAAGTAAATTTGTCATATTACTAATTAGGATGAAATTTCTGATGATTTGTAATTGTTATTGACATGTTTTAGAATAAGTCATAGTTAATTGTACATTGATAATTAATTTGAAGATTATTAGAGAATCCAGCATGATAAGTCTGTTTTTCAGGAATTAAAATTTTGCTAGGTTGTTAACCTAAATTTGAATATTACCTTGAAATTTGAAATTTACAAGGATGATGTCAAAACACCCATAATTTTTGTGAGATTTTGAGCCTTATAGAGCATAATTCTTTTTCGTGCTCATTCTTTGATTATGAGTGTGTCAACTATGAACTGTTATTTTAGAACTTGCCTCGTTTATACATGTTGAGACCACACTTTTGATTTGATATTACAGAGATGATAAAGGCACCTAAGTTTAACCCCACTCACTCCACTAAATAGTCGACCTTTACAATTGACCCTTAGTGAACCCCGTTGATCCTAACAAACCCTTTTTATTAACTCACCTACTAATATTAACCTAAAGCCCCTTTGTATTTGTTATCACCCTTTCTTTTGACTACCCTTTAATAGAGATTTGATTTGAGCTAGTTACCTAAGTATATTATTCTGGTAGTTAAATTAATCTTGTATTTAGTTTGTTCTTAAAAAATAATAATAATAAAAAATTTTGAAGTATTCAATATTAGTAGGGTGAAAAAGTGAGCTTACACAATCAAAGTTTATTTCCAAATGAAAACCGCGTATTAGTAGGTTTATTACTTTTCAGTTGATGAAATTTTAGAAAAGTTTTAGGTAGGTACTTATCAATTCAACCTCGATTCTAACCTTCTAATTTCAACCTATGACCACACCTTTTACCTTAGCCTAGTTACAACCCTAACAAAGACCTTTTGATCTGTTTATCATTTCATATTACAGTGGTGGAGATTTGATTTTCAGGCAAGCCTATGGGATTAACTTTTCAGGTTCGACTTACGAGCGATCTTTTCCTGAACCTTAAACACTTTAGAGTGATTTGAGTGAATCTTTAATGAGGACATCAATCCTTGTTGGTTTTGGATTAAAAAGGTAGTTATTTAAATGAAGAGAGACACCTATGTTTTTCGAGGTACAAACTCATGACTTATCTCGTTTGAATCTTTAGGACTCTTTGAATTGAATTATCCATGTATGAATTATCTATGAAATAGGATAAGGCATTATTGGTAAGAATCGTGAATCATGAAAAGTTCGTTTTAATTGTAAGTTGAGAATTTTCCTTGAGGACAAGCAAAAGCTTAAGTGTAGGGGTATTTGATAAACCGTAAAAGTAACATATTTTAATCCCACATTTAGCTTACTTTTTGATGATTTATTCCTTTTATACAAAAAGGTGCTTTTAATCCTTTCTTTTCATATCTTATACCCATGAAAGCACCCGAGGATGAAAAGAACGTAAAACGGGCCCAAAATGGAGTAAATGGGCCATATCACGAAATCAACACGACTTGGCCTGGAGACCACACAGTCGTGCCACGCCAACCATCTAGAACACGACCTCTCCCCTGATTTACACGGCCGTGCCTCATTAATAATCCGAACACGGCCTGAAGTCAATCCACACGGGCGTGCTCCACGGTCGTGCCCCTGTCGTGGCAAAGAGCAATTTCATTCGGATTTGGATACTTTGGGGCAAAGAAACCTATTTCAAGAGCCTATATATACCCCTTAAGTACCACCTTTGAGGGGGAGCCGAGCTAGGCCAAGGAGCCAAGCCGGAAAGGTCAGAATTGTGGGAATCGCTTGAAGATAGCCAGTTGATCCATCCCGAGAAGCCAGAATTATACTCAAGACGGCAGAATTCTCCTTCAATTCCTTCAGGGAGTTTTAGGAATTTCTTATGTTTTGTTTTATCTTTTCTCTTGAGATGTTTTTTTGTTTAGTTATGAACTAAACCCCTCAGATACCTGAAGGGGATGAAACCTAGATGAATCTTGTTATTTGATTTATGAATTTTATGATAAATACTTAGTTTGTTCTTAATTATGCATGCTTAATCCAAATCTGATGTGCTTAGGTGGAGGAGGAATAGACCCTGCTTAAGAGTAGATCTAGCGTAATTAAGCGGAGTTGATCGAACGCCTAGACATAGGGTTACAAGATTTTTTCGGATTAGAGTGAAACCTAATATTGGGATCCATAGATCGATTTGCTGCTATTCTAGTGGGTTATTATAAAAGAACGAGAGTTCCACTAATTAACCTAGGGTTAGACATTATTCGCCTAGAGATAGGGTTTAGCATAGGTTAGGGAGTCCTATAGATTAAGCTAAGTAAATAAATCATATAATTCAAAGTTAGATAACAAGTGAAGTCTAGGTGGATTCTTCCTAAAGGTATCGTCGTGATCAACTAGTCTTTTTCCAAGTTATTCCCCAAGTCATTCTTTTTGTCTTTGTCCTTAGCTTAGTCGTTGTCAAATTTAGATTAAAACAAACGTTACTTTATTTTTAAGGCTAAATAATAAAAAGAAAGTTAGTATTAATACTTTTGGTTCCTTTGGGTTCGATATTCGGTCTTGCCTAAGCTATACTACTGTTCGATAGGTACACTTGCCTTTAATCGTTGTCAAAGTTAGTTTCCAGGTTCGATCACATTCATTATAAATTTTAAAACTCTGATTTACAGCGATCACTTTCACACTTGGTTCAACAATGTTTTGCTGGTGCTCAAAGAAACAAAGTCTTGTGGCTCAGTCAACACCAGAAGCTAAGTATGTTGTTACTGCAAATGCTGTTAATCAGGCTATTTGGTTGAGAAAAATCCTAGCTGATCTGAATCTATACCAAAAGGTAGCAACAGAGATCTTTTGTGACAACAAGTCTACTGTTGCAATTGCAAAGAACCCTGTCTTCCATGGTAAAACTAAGCATTTCAGCATTAAGTTACATGTGGTAAGGGAGATGGAACAAGCTCGAGAGGTGGAGCCGATTCATTGCAATTCTGAAGAACAGATTGTTGATATCTTCACAAAGGCCCTCAATCCTACAATGTTTATTGAACTGAGAAAGAAGTTAGAAGTATGCAGCATGGAGACCAAGGAGGAGTGTTAAAGTATGGCCTCCCATGCAGCCCATGCAACATCCAGAAGCAGCTCGTGCAGTCTAGCTATACTGGAACCATTATTTCATGTGCATTAAGTGTTTATTTTGTTGTTTTGTAATCCTAAGACAATGTAACTTAGTTTAGTTCACTTTGAACTATGTTAGGTTGATAATTTATGTCATTTTGTTAATGATTAAGCTAATTAAATCAGCTATACAAAGTGTACAAGTTAACATTTCCAAGTTTCGATGTAATTTAGTGGTGTTAGGTAAAGATTGGGTGATAACTAGCTATGATTTGTTTTGTCATTAGCTGACATAAGTAATGGCTATAAGCCAATGTTATTTTGTAATGAAAATCATTAGATTTCATTCAGCTCTAAGCTCCATTTCTCTTGCTTCTCATTCTTACTTCAAGTTTCTGTTATCTTTCTTCCTTTCTTCCGTTGCAAGGCTCGAGCCTTGCTACTCAAGCTTCTTTGATTTTTGCTACCAATTGATCAAACACCAACAAATTCAAACCGAAGGGATACTAAGCAGCCTCCGTATCTGAAACACTTCAAACAGCAACCTTCAAAACTGAGAGATTGTAACTGGGGTAATCGAGGACCACTAATTTATGAAGCCCTTGGGTCTCTTTTATCTGTAAAGATTGTAATCCATTGCATTTGGCGATAGTCAAGCTTTGCAGAAATGGAAAATTTCGCACCAATAAAGAAACTGCCATATTAGACAGTTGGCTTACTGATATGAGATACAGTGATTTTATTTTCATTGTGTTTGAATATGTTTGTTGGGTTTGCAGTGGGTGATTTTCCTCATGCCTCCACAAATCAAACCACATGTATGGAGGCAATAAATGGTTAGTTGATGCAAGATTCAGCTTCAAAAACAAATCAAATGGCTTTGGTAATTTTTGTTTATCATCTAAAAAATCAAGTTGAAGTGCACCCTTGCTGGAAATGCTAGCAACAAACTTGCCTCTTCCATGACTAAACTCAAATCTGCACCCCCATTTATTTCTAGGCCTATAGTGTGTATCGAAATCATCAACAAAGCTTTGTATGACTTTAGTGGTAGCTTGCATTGTTATTACATCATGGATTGGTTCCAACAAAGCCTCTTTCCAGAGGCGTTTCTAGTGAGTTGAAAGGAAAGAAGTTCAGACAGCGGATTCAAAAGGGAGGAAGGAAATGATGTGATGAAGGATGATATCAGGCAAATGACTGATGTAATCATTAGGGTCCATCTTATTACTGTTCCAAAGGGAAAAATACAACATTGATCATATTAAAACTTAAAATTTGTTTGATCAGAAAACAAACATAATCCCAAAGTAAAAGTATAGATACACACTTAGCTGACCTTCTTGGGATATTGAAATGGTTATACGATTTCTTTCCATCATACTTCCATATATGGAGAAGTGATGGAATAATATGGTGAAGGACATCATGATTTAGACTACTGATATCCAAATACCTGATCCAATACAACAAGGTTGAACTAAAATACTGAAAATTTAGAAGAAAATAATAATGAATAGAGAGCTGTTACCTGGAGCTTGAAGTGGTTGTTGGGTCAGGATCATGCCTCTATTTCTCTTGGTTAGTTTTCTTGCTTCCTGTCTTCTTTCCCATTTTTTGTTTTTCTTTTCCAATATTTTTTAGGTAAAAAGATACAAGCGAAATGACTTTTCAACTTTGGTGGTTTGGAAGAGGCCAAAGTCTAGCTAAATATTATAACGCAACCAAATGAACTTTATGATACTCATGAAATTATAAAACTATTTTAGGGGATATGAAATATAATTTTTTGAAAAAAAAAACATAATGTAAATTTACATTGACAACAAACATAATGTAGCATGTGCTTTTTTTTTTTTTTTACTAATGGTTTTTCCGCTTCTTCGAATGTTGCTATTGTTGGAGAACATGTTTGGTTTCCTGATTCAGGGGCCACTTCTCATCTCACTCGAGATGCTTCCAGTGTGATAAATAGTGTCTCATATACTGGTACAGGTAAGGTTATTGTTGCTAATGATCAGTCTTTGTTAATATCTAGCGCTGGCCAAAATATCTTGCTTACAAATAATAGACCTCTCTATATGAAAATTTTGATGTATTGACCTGGCATGAAAAATAACTTGATGTTTGTCTCACAGCTCTCAGAGGATAATAAGGTGTATTTCAAATTTCATGCTACAAAATGCTTTGTTAAGGATACAGGTGTTGTTACAAGGAGTTGAGCAAGATGGGCTGTACAAACTAGAGGTCGTTAATACCAGTGAATTTGATTCTATAATGAATGTTGAAAAATCAAATGTTAATGTATACAGTGTTGGTGTTTCTTATGACACATGGCATAGAAGACTTGGCCATTCCTCTTCAGATGTGATGGCTTAAAATTTTCATTCTTGTAAAATGAATGTTCCTAAGAATAAAGATGTTACTCTTTGTGTAGCTTGTCAGATGGGAAAGAGTCATAAACTTCCTTTCTCGCTTTCAAAAACAATCTATACCATGCCTTTGCAGCTCATTAAGACTGATGTCTGGGGTCCAGCTCTTGAATATTCAAGTGGTTTTCGATATTATGTCACATTTGTTTATGCCTACTCACGTTATAATTGGATTTATTTTCTACCATACAAATCCGATGTTGTTGTTGCCTTCTTACAATTTAAAAAATAGGCTGAGTTAGAGTTTGATAACAAAATTAATGAGGTTCAATCTGACTAGGGGGAGAATTTCGAAGCTTGTCATCTCAACTCACCTCTTTTGGAATTAAGCATTAAGTCTCCTGTCCACATATTTCTGAACAAAATGATATCGTAGAATGAAAATATCGATAAGTGGTGGAATTTGGTCTTAGTTTGTTGGAACATTCCTTTATTCCTATGAAGTACTAGTCTGATGATATTTCCAGTGCTTTGTTTTTAATCAACAAACCTCCAACCAAGGCTCTTCATGGGTTTACTCCTCATGAGATGCTTTTCAAGACTCTGTCAAACTATTCTTTCTTGAAGGTTTTTGGTTGTTTGTGTTATCCTCATCTTAGGCCATTCAATAACAATAAAATGTAGTTTCAATCAGCTCATTGTGTTTTCTTGGGATACAGTAGCATGCACAAGGGTTACAAATGCCTTGATTCTAAAGGCAAAGTGTTTATCTCACGCCATGTGGTTTTTGATGAATCTATTTTTCCTTTTTTTAGGAAGTTAGTTGTCAGTGTATTCTCACATTATATCCTAAAGATGGTAATTACCAAGTTTCCTGATGTCTCTTCAACAACACAAGGTTTATCAGTTGATTCAGTTGTCTCGTCAGCAGCTACTTCAGCTAGTTCTTCTACTTCTGCTTCTAATGACTTAGCTATTGATTTTCCATGTGAATTCTCTTCAAGCTCTAATATGAGAAGAGTCACTCCATCACATGGTCGTATTGATTCTGGATTTGCTTTTTCCGTTTTGGATGTTACTTCTGGTTCTTCTGGATAGCCTGGTCCACCATTGGTTGACTCTATTAATGAGTCCTCTACTAATAATCATCCTATGATTTATAAAAGTAAGGCATGAATTTTCAAGCCAAAGGTTTACTCTTCAGAACTTCAGTCTTCAATTTTTCACGAGCCTCGAACTGTCTATGAGGCATTGGCTGATCCTCAGTGGCGTGCTACTATTGAAAAAGAATATAATGCTCTTGTTCAACAAGGCACTTGGAGCCTTACTTCATTACTTTCCAATCGAACTACAGTAGGGTGTAAATGGATTTTCAAGATAAAAAGGAATGCGGATGGTACTGAGGCTAAGAAGAAGTCTAAATTAGTGGCTGAAGGCTTTTCTTAACAAATTGGACATGACTATAGGGAGACTTACAGCCTTGTGATCAAGGATATAACAATTCAGATTATTTTTACACTTGCTTTGTCTCACAAATGGAAGTTACACCAAGTGGATTTTAATAATGCTTTTCTTAATGGATATTTATAAGAAGATATCTACATGGTGCAACCAATAGGGTTTGAACGCACTGGATCAAATGGGGAGCAGTTGGAAGTAAACTCCATGAAATATGATTATTTCCTAGAAAAACCACATATCCTGAAGTCATGAAATATGATTGGTTTACAAGAAGATATCTATATGCTCAAATCCACGCAACTTCATTTTGTTTGAGAGCATGTAGCAACTAAAAAGTTGGAAGTGAACTATGTTCCCTCTTTAGAACAAGTAGCTTATATACTGACTTTTATAAATAAATAAATAAGCTGATATACTGACTAAACCACTAGTTATTGGGTCGTTCAATTACTTCAAACTGAAACTAAAAGTGTGTGCACCTGATGAGTTCCAGAAGAAGGCTACTGAGTGAATTTTCTTTCTGTTGCCATAAGGGAATGTTAGCATTAAATATATAGTTCGCTAAGTCTGTTAGATTGTTAGTTAGTTAGCTAACAAATGTTAGTTAGCTGCAGTTATTCATCTTTGTTATACTTTCTTGATTCTCTTCCTGTATATATATGGTTGCTTATTTGTGTATAAGTTTGACATATGAAATACAATATTACTTTCTCTATTCATCTCTTTTCTAGTCTTCTAATATTATAGAACATGAAAAAAGTCTAAGCAAAATAGAGATTGATTTTATCTTTAGATTCATACGACAATATTAATTGTTTTATTTTGTATTATATTTTTAAGGAGCCTGAGCATAAAATAGAACTATAGTTCAAGATTATTAGCTATGGTAGTGATAGTGATAAAATTAAAAAAATTTAAACAACCATTGAATTCAAATATTAGAAGCTAGTTTTAAGAAAAATTGTAAAACTTATTATCATTTTCACAAGTTTTACAAAATTTTAAAATTTTTATGATTTTCACAATTTTTAATTTTTTTAATTTTTAATTACTTTAAAATATTTCAATGATTTTCATTTTTTTATATTTTAAAATTATTATAAATTTTTTTACAATTTTTTATAATATTTTAACAATTTTTTAATTTTTAAACAACTTAAATTTTTTTTATATATTTTAAAATAAATTTTATATTTTCTAAATATTTTTTGGTAATTTTATAATTTTTACAAGTTTTTTTTTCATTTTTAAATATTTTTAATGATTTTCGAATGATTTTTGGCCAATCAATGTGTCACACCAACGATCAAAGTTTAACGTGCCACATCACCTACTAAAAATATTTGAAATTGTTGCAATGTGCCAAAAGAAGTACTCACTTCCTTCACCACTACGATAAAGCAACAACTTACCATATTTCAAATATTGGCTATTTATTGAACCAAATCTTTAGGTTGTGTTGATATCGTGGAATGATTCAAACTCATCAATGAAGATCAACTCACTTGGAGAAACATGTCTTGAGGATCGAATTGGATCGAGTATGTCAAATCCTTTGGACCAAAGAAGTTGGATCAAATCAAAACTTGACTTACCTACTAACAATTCATTTTACTTTGGTCGTTAATATTATAATGTACTTAACTAATCTAGCTACTATATAGAAAGGACTATGATTGATCTTCATTATGTTAGCAAGTCTCAAAGTCCTTATATAGTCGAGAGATTTGTATAGGTTTTTGGTACAACACTTATATGTTCACTTAGGAACATTATTTGTGAGAGTGCATTCTTGATTGTAAAACCTTTATGTAGTTGGTTTTGCAAGCTTAGTTCTCAATGGGAGAATTTAGTGGTGAAAGATCTAGTCTTTTGACTACAAAAGTGAGGAGTCTTTATTAGGTGTGTTAGAACTAGGTTCATTGGTTTTTTTGTTCCAAAGATATTGGATTCATCTCATTGAGCTAGGCTCCGTAGATGTAGGGAAGCCAAATTGCGTAAACACCTTTGTTGTCCCCTATTTTCATTGTGCTTGTCACAATTATTACGGGAAAGCCTACTTTTGTATTTACTTCAACTCATATTACGTTTCTT
Source organism: Gossypium bickii (assembly GCA_025503065.1). Classification (NCBI taxonomy): domain Eukaryota; kingdom Viridiplantae; phylum Streptophyta; class Magnoliopsida; order Malvales; family Malvaceae; genus Gossypium; species Gossypium bickii. The sequence goes on along the minus strand of CP106721.1, from coordinate 57,644,523 downwards.
GTAAACTTATCAATTGTTTCAGGTCAATAATTGGTATTAAAGTTTCTAACCACAAGTTATGAAGGGATCATCAACCACTCGTCCCCTTATGTTGGAAATTGGCCATAATACCTACTGGAAGGCACGTATGAAAGTGTACATCAAATCTATTAATGAGAAGGCTTGGTGCTTAGTTCTTATAGGATGGGAGCCTCTTGTGATTCACACTAAAGCTGAAAGAATGGCTAAACCTGAAGTACAATGGACAGCTAAAGAGGAACGTCTTGCCAATGCCAACCCTAAAGCATTGTATGCCATCTTTAATGGAGTAGATTTCCAAGAGTTCAAGAGAATTGCAAAGTGCATGATTACCAAAACAACCTAGGATATTTTACAGACTACCCATGAAGGGACTAACAAATCTATGTAATCAAAATACAAATGCTTACCTCCAGATTTAAAGCTTTAAGAATGCAAGTGATAAACCATAATTTACACATATTTTAACCCCATGCTTGGCTTACTTTTGGATGAATTTCCATTGGATTTGATGAATTCGATACTCTTAATCTTTTAATTTCATGTTTTATACTCAGGAGAGCTTAGGAAGTCGAAAAGAACGAGAAACGGGCCAAAAAGGGGGCAAAATGGGCCTAATTAGGAAATCAACACGGCCTGGACCATTGGACATGGCCGTGTGTTACGAGTAAGATCAACCACATCCTGGACTATCGTCCACAGGCAGACCACACGGCCGTGTGTGGCGAGCAGAGTCGAGCACGGCCAAATCCATCACCCACGGGCGTGTCATATGGGCGTGTCCCTGCTGACCCTAGGTTTAATTCTATTCAGAAAAGGCTACTTATGGGCCAAGAAAGGCGTTCCAAAGCCTATATAAACACCCTAGGAGGAAACCTAAATGGGGACACCGAGTAGAAGGCAGAAAATACTCCAAGACAGTCGTCGGGAACAGCTTAGGAGAAGGATCTCCATCAAGACTGAAGACCTCCCGTCAAGTTCTTTAGAAGTTTTTGGGTTTTCTTATGTTTTGTTGTTTTTCCTATTTTAAGATTTTCCCTCTATTAGTATGAACTCAATCCCTTAAATACCTAAGGGGATGAAACCCAAGATAGATCTTAATATTATTTGATTTATAAGATAAATACTTGTTCTTATTCTTAATTGTGAGTTCTTATTCTTGTTTTGATAATTCAGGTTATTGATTCAAGTCGAATGTGCTTATTCAGTGGAGCAAAAGTCCCTGTTTAAGAGTAGATCAATACAATTAAGCGGAGTTAATTGCTACCCTAGAAATAGGGCAATGAAAATCTACCGAATTAGAGTCAAATCTAATAATGGAATCCATAGATCGAGTTAATGTGACAATAGGAGTTTTAATTAGAAAGAGATTTCAATTAATCAACCTAGAGTGAGTTGTTTTTTTGTATTGAAAGAGATATTAACATAAATCAAGGATTTTTTATGGATTAAGTCAAGTGAATAAATCATATGAATCAAAAGTAATAAGTGAAGTCTAGGTGGATTCTTCCTTAGGTATTGCCTTTATCATATAAGTTGTCTAAAAGTATTTTCCTAATTCTTTTGTTGTCGTGTTTAATTAGTTTTAGTTTAAACGAAATCACTCCAATTCTTAGGCTAGATAATAGTAAGATAGTAATTACTAGTACTCTTGGTCCTTGTGGATACGATATTACCGGTCTTACCAGAACTATACTATAAACGATAGGTGCGCTTGCCTTTATTTTGATCATAGTTAGTTTTAGACACATCAAGTTTTTGGCGTCTTTGCCGGGGACTAAGATATTAGGAAAACTAAATTTTTATTACTTTAGCCATTTTATTTATTTGCAATTTATTTTAACTTTGCTAATTTTTCTTTTATTTGCTTCTGGCAGGTAATTTTAGTTTATGACTAGAAGAAACCCATCAGGACCCTTGATTTTTGATAGTGAGATAGAACATACCGCTCGCAGAAACCGAAGAGAAATAAGGCGAAGCCTGCAATACATAGAAGAAGAGCAAGAGGACGAAATCACTAATACCGAAGAGATGGCTAATAATAATCCGCTACCTCCTGTGGTTACCGCAAATCTGGTGAATCAAAACCTTGCTCCTCATACTATGTATGATTATGCTAAACCAAATTTAATATGAACTGAATCAAGTATTGTTAGACCTGCTATTGCTACGAATAATTTTGAACTGAAACCTAACACTATACAGATGATTCAACAGTTTGTTCAGTTTGATGGTTTGCAGGATGAGGATCCAAACAATCATTTGGCAAATTTTCTGGAATTCCGTGACACTTTCAAAATTAATGGTGTTTCTGATGATGCCATTCACCTTCGGTTGTTTCCTTTCTCGTTGAGAAATAAAGCTAAACAGTGGTTGAACTCGTTACCACGAGGATCAATCACTACATGGACCAAATGACTGAAAAAATTTTACTAAAGTATTTTTCGCCGGCTAAAACAGCTAAGTTGAGGAATGATATTTCTTTTTTTGTGTAGATGGATCTAGAAACACTCTACGTTGCATGGGAGAGATATAAGGATCTACTAAGGAGATGCCATCACCATGGGTTACTTTGTGGCTACAAGTTCAAACCTCTTACAATGGTGTGAACCCCTCAACTAGACAGTTGATTGATTCAGCCGCCGATGGAACCCTAAATAACAAGACCCCTAAAGCGGTTATAAGTTTATAAAGGAGATGGCACTGAATAACTATCAGTGGCAAGTCATGAGGACAAAGCCAACAAAAGCCGCCAGTGTTTTCAACCCCGACGCAATGACCATGCTATCAAATCAGGTAGAACTGTTAAATAAAAAGATTGATGGTTTGTATGGTTTTTCGCAGGTACATCTAGTGATGCAGTGTGATACAATTGGAGGAGGGACGAAAAATACAGAACACCCACCGTACAACCCTGGCATAGAAAACGAACAGATGAACTATATGGGTAACAATTCTAGACCTCAAAATAACCCTTATAGTAACACTTACAATCCAGGTTGGAGGAACCACCCAAACTTTTCATGGGGTGGCTAAGGAAATCAGAGACAACAACGCCCTTCAGGCTTTCAACAGCAATCCTACCCACAAGAGAAAAAGCTTAACCTTGAGGAGATGCTAAAAAAATTTATCGCGGTGTCAGAAACCCGTTTCCAAAACACTGAAATAGCACTCAAAAATTAGCAAGCATCGATTCAAGGGCTCGAGAACCAATTAGTACAACTTGCTAAGCTCATATCTGAACGACCACAAGGTAGCTTGCCAAGCAACACTGAAACTAACCCAAAGGAGCAAATTCATGACATTATTGCTCACGATAGTGAAGGGTTAGATGAGCCAAAATTAAGGCAAGATAATGTTGTAGAAGAAGGTAAGGTTGAGATAAGCCATGAAAAACCAAAACTGGTAAGTACAGAATACCAACCTCGTGTGCCATATCCCAATGCGACAAAGAAAGACCGCACAGATGAACAATTCGGTAAATTTTTTAAACTCTTAAAAAATTACATATTAACTTACAGTTTATTGAAGCTCTTTCGCATATGCCCAACTCAAAAAAAAATTAAAAAAGCTTTTGACAAACAAACGGAAGTTAGACAAGGCATCGCATGTGGAGCTAAATGCAGTGTGTTCAGTAATCTTACAAAATAGACTGCCACAAAAGTTAAAAGATCCAGGGAGTTTTACGATTCCTTGCTTAAATGGTGGTTGTTAATAATGCTTTAATAGATTTAGGGGCAAGCATAAATGTTATGCCTCATAAAATGTTTAAACAGCTAGGTCTAGGGAAACCCAAACAAATTAGGATAAGCATTCAATTGGCTGATAAAACAATTAGAATTCCTAGGGTATAATCGAAGATTTCCTAGTAAAAATTGATAAATATTCCCAGTAGACTTTGTTGTTTTAGACATGGATGAGGACAATAATGTTCCTTTAATTTTAGAAAGACCCTTTTTAGCAACTGCTAAAACTAGAATTGATGTTGGTACAGGTGAACTCACACTTCGTGTAGGTGACGAAACGATCACTCTTCAGGCTCTTGACTCGATTAGGATATCGAGTAATAAAGGTGAGAACATAAATTCTATTAATGACCAATTGGTTCAACCTTCTTTTCAGGAAGCACCACGAAATTACACAATTGAGCCATATCCTAGACCTCGTGCCAACACAGAAATAACTCATGAGGAGCGAAGGCTTCAGATCGATGAACTAGACGAGTGGAAGACACATGTTAAGTAGAAACCAAGAACACACGAAGCAAACCCGAGGCAACTCCACAACTAACTTAAAGACGAAGCAAACTACTTCAAGGTTGGAGACCGAGTTCTAATGGATAATACAGATCCTCGTGTTGCCACTTCTGAACCTAATGGAATAACTCCTTTCACAGTACTTAATACTTTCCCATACAGTACAGTCGAGATAACTCATTCTCAATTTGTCACCTTCATGGTAAATCGTTCTCATCTAAAACTTATGTTAATACAATTGATAGCAAGAATGAGGAGTTTCAACTCTTCAAACCACCATGATTATACGAATGAAAGGTAAGTCTAGCTTAAGAATTTAAACGAGCGCTTCTCGGGAGGCAACCCGGGCACTAATTCTATTAATTTTCATATTTTTTATTTTTAGCACCAAACTAAAAACTAACCAAATTAATGAAGCACAGGTTTCCCTACCACACGTCTTTGCACACGGGCGTGGCCGTGGCCGTGTGGACACCACGAATACGCACATCGGCGTGGCAGAGACCGTGCGAACCAAGGATGAAAATTCCCCAAACCAAGGGCGATGATAAAATGCCACGGCTGTACGATACGACCGTAATCGACACTGAGAAAGTAACACGGGTGTGCGACACATGTGTCCCTAGGCCGTGGTCGACACTGATTAATCAACATGGGTGTAGACACCTCTACACAGGCGTGGGAGAAACAAACTAAGCACTACACGGCCATGCTATACGGTCGTGTGACCTAACACGCCCATGGAACATGGGCGTGGGCCACGACCATGTGCCTTGATTCCTATTTAAACCCCCTTCTTCTCACTTCCTTCCCAAATTCCCCTTCCTCCCCAACCCTAGCCACCACACCAACCACTATCCCTGCCACCGACGGTCACTCTTTTTCCCTTTATTTTTAAATTCATATCTCTTTTCCATTATTTATCTTCATTTTCTTTCTTATATTGTTCTTATTCTTCATACCATTTAGATTTAGCTTAAAGTACCATAAGTTCATGCCGGCTGCTTCATCCACTCGATAGGTCAATTTCAAAAGGTTCAAGGCGCTATTAAGGATCGACTACACCACCAGAGTATCCTCCCACCTTTCACCTCTTCCTATTTCATCATGCTTATTTCTAAGGAGTTCATCCAAAATTCAGGAAGTGAAACACCCCACACCCGGCCCACGAGCCCTAACCGGATCTGGTATGTTCCTCGAAGAAAACTAGTTCAAATTCATTGGCACTTTGAAAAAAATTTGAGTGATTTTGGAAGAAAGTTCGAATTGGGTTGGGCTTGAGTTGAAAACAAGTTTGTTTTGTATTAAAAGCCCATTTGTTTCAAGTGACAAAATATTGAAAGTTTATTTTAAATCAAATTGACTTAATCTTTAATAAATAAAAATGTCGAAACAAAGCGAATAAAACAGAAAATAACTTAGTTCAGTTGTGGCCTTATTACATCAAATAAAAACCCGAAATAAAATTATAAAATACTTAAAATAACAAGAGTCCAAAAATAAGGAAAATCGAACTTCGCATGGCCACCACTAAGCTCCTGCCGACCCAGGTCCATCAGCATTCGACACACGAAACATGTTCCCACGACGGGGTGAGTCAACAGACTCAATGTGTAACCAACACTAAAATTTAATAGATCGGCATTCATTATCATGAAACATATCAATACATATTAACAGATAAAAATAATGATGCAACCTGAACCCAAACCTAGATGCCATCCGCTACACATCCCCGTACCAACTTTTGCAGTCGTGGGGCTACTAAGTCAACCCTCCATCCGCTACACACCATCGAAAGCGCGCGGCTGCGATCGGCGTGCTCATCGCCCATATAAAATTTGTGGCATAGCCACGGATAATTTTGTCATGAGACACCACATTCGAGATAATGTAACGAAGTTACCACATTCAGATAATGTGACCGAAGTCACCACATTCAGATAGTGAGACCAAAGTCACCACATTCACTTCCCCTTTTTCATATAACCCGAATGCCCCATATTATTCATATTACACATATCATGCTTAAATTCACATTCATGTCACTTTTCACATGTTAAATATAACATATTTCGTAATCTTAGTAGGAGTAGGAAACGCACCTGAGTACTTTGTACCACAATAAGGTACCTTAGCCATATTCACATTCTTATTCATACTTATACATACTTATATTAAATGTTGCCATAAATCGTATTAAAAGTTAGTGTGGCGTACACACCTGATTTTCTTAACAGATTCCTTGAGATCCCGAGATCTGATCTACCGTTTAGATCCTTAACCCCTACATTTGATTAATCACTTACTTCTTTAAAAAAAAACATTCGGCCATAAATCCAAATCCTAGTAGGATTAGTATTCTTACCTTGTTGCCGATTGGGACACCAACAAATCCCGAAACTGTTCCTTACTTTCCTAGGGATGTCGAAATCCCTAAAACCTTACGTTAGATTTAATCTTAATCATCAAAACATAAATCAAGGCCTTTGGCCGAATCTTATAGTTTCTTACCTTAGATCCTTTTGAATCCCGAAATATTCCTTCTTGTAGTCTACTGTTGTAGAAACCCGATAGAGATCCTTTGTAGATTCGGCCATAAAACAATAGTAGAGATTAGATCTTAGTTTTTGACAAGCCTAAGAGAAAAGAATGAGAACCGAATTGGATCTTACCCTTTTATATGGAAATCGGCAACACCTTTATTTGAAGCCCTTCAAAAATTCGACTATGAAGACTTGCTATGATCACTGATGTATTCGGCTTCAACTGAATTGAAAAGAGAGGGATAATAGGCTCAGAAAGATTCGACACTTAATGGAAGAAGTTGTGGCTAGAACATAGGATTTTTCGGCTTTGGAAAAAGAAAAGAGAAGAGGGGATTTTTGCTAGAGATTTTTTGTGAGAAGAATTGTGAAGAGGAAAGAATGAAAGCCCTAGTTCTCCTCTTTGTGCCGAAATTACTAGGCCAAGAATCCTTGGCTTGGCCACCACTCTTCCTTATTGATAACTTTATCTCTTTAAAATAATTAAAGAATAATCCTTATTATCCCTTGAAAATAATCCAATTAAAAATCCTTTATTTATCACCTTATTAACCGAATATTAAAGAGAACAAAACTCTTCCTTTCTAGAAAGCTTGTGCCGTCCACCTCTGGCTTCTGGAAGCAAAAATAAAACTTCTTTTATTTGCTTCCCAAGTGACTCAAACTCAGGCCCAACACCCTTGCATGTGGCGCCATTTCCAGAGGCCCTAAGTGACATCTCCAGGCCACTTTTCCAAGCCTGTTTGTGTGTCAAATTTCACATACTTTTTCTCTTAAGGCCACCTTGCCTTAATTTCCTCTTTTAAACTTTAAAACTCGACATTTCTAAGTCATTTCTAAGTTTCCAAAAATTTTCGTTTGCCTCTTTAAACTTGACATTTCCTTACATTTCCAAGTTTCCAGAAATGTTCACTTTCCTCTTTTGAATCATTTCCAAATCATTTCCTTACATTTCCTTAGTTTCCAAAAATGTTCAGTTTCCTCTTTTAACCCTAACATTTCCATACATTTCCAAGTTTCTAAAAATGTTCACTTTCCTCTTTTAACCCTAACATTTCCATACATTTCCATGTTTCCAAAAATGTTCAAAATATATTCATAACACATAAGATATGTCATTTCGTACAATTAAACCGAAAATGCATAGGCCCTTTTCAGGATGTTACAGGAAGTTTCACTTCTCACCTTATCTTATGATTTTCTATATTGTCGATATCTATTTTTGTACATTGAGGACAATGTACATCTAAAGTGTGGAAAGGTGTCAACAGTACTGAATTATGCCTTGTTCTTAAGTAATTTTCTCATATTACTATTAGAATGAAATTTCTTTTGACTTATGATTTGTACTGATATGTTTCGGATTAAGTCATAAATAATTGTGCATTAATGGTTTAAACTTTAAGATATTAGAGAATCAAGCATGATAAGTTTATTTTTAAAATTAAAATTTGATTAGGTTGTTTCCCTAATCTTAAATATTACTTTGAAGTTTAAAATTTGCAAGGTTGGTATCAAAAACCATAATTTTTGTGAAATTTTAAGCCTTTAAGAGCATATATTTTTCTTGCTCAATTTTTTGATTATGAGTGTGTCAACATTGATTTGTTATTCTAGAACTTGCTTCGATTATACATGTCGAAACCAGACCCTTGATTTGATATACTGAGATGATAAAGGCACCTAAGTTTTAACCCACTTAATCCACCAAAAAGCCTACCTCTATAATTAGCCCCTAGTGAACCCCTTTTTAGCCTAAAACCATTTCTTGACTTAACCATTAATATTAACCCAAAACCAAATTTTTACTTCTCCTACTTTGACTCCCCTTATGTCGAGATTTGATTTGATCATTTGCCTAACTATTTTCTTTATTTCAGTTGTTAAATTCTATCTTATATTGTAAATACTTGTTCTTATTCTTTAAAAAAAGTTTGAAATTTATCTTTTTTTAGTTCAATATTGTTGAGCTTAAGCAATTAATTTCACATTTTGAGAAGAAGCTCGTATTATTTGATGTAACTATTAAATTAGTAGTTCATTGTTTCTAGTTAGGTAAATTGTCAATTCAATCTCGATTCTAACCCTCTAATTCAACCTTTATCCACACCTTTAACCGAAGTCCCATTATAACCCTTTTAAGAACTTTTGATTTGTGTATCATCTCATTTTACAGTGGTAAAGATTTGATTTTCAAGCGAGCCTATGGGATTAACTTTTCGTGTTTGACTTATGAGTGCTTAATTTGAACCTTAAAACACTTTGAGTGATTTGAGTGAATCTTTAGTGAGGATGTCAATTCTTGTCAATTTTGAATCAAAGGTAATTATTTAGGTAAGGGGAAACACCTATGTTTTCATGCTATAATAATTTATGACTTAGATTGTTTGAATCTTTAGGATTCTTTTAGTTAAATTATCAATGTATAAATTATCTATGAATTTTGATGAAACATTATTAATGAGGATTATGAATCAAGGAAGTTAATTTTAATTGTGAGTTGAGGATTTTGCCTGAGGACAAGCAAAGTCTTAAGTGTAGGGATATTTGATAAACCATAATTTACACATATTTTAACCCCATGCTTGGCTTACTTTTGGATGAATTTCCATTGGATTTGATGAATTCGATACTCCTAATCTCTTAATTTCATGTTTTATACTCAGGAGAGCTTAAAAAGTCGAAAAGAACGAGAAACGGGCCAAAAATGGGGAAAATGGGCCTACTTAGGAAATCAACATGGCCTGAACCAGTGGACACGGCCATGTATTACGAGCAGGATCAACCACAGCCTGGACTATCATCCACGAGCAGACCACACGGCCGTGTGTAACAAGCAAAGTCGAGCACGGCCCAAGCCATCACGCACAGGCGTGTCCCTGCCGACCCTAGTTATTCGAAAAAGGCTACTTGTAGGCCAAGAAAGGCATTCCAAAGCCTATATAAACACCCTAGGGGGCAACCTAAACAGGGACGCCGAGTAGAAGGCAGAAAATACTCCAAAACAGCCGTAGGGAACAGCTTAGGAGAAGGATCTCCATCAAGACTGAAGATCTCCCATCAAGTTCTTTAGAAGTTTTTGGGTTTTCTTATGTTTTGTTGTTTTTCCTATTTTAAGATGTTTCCCTCTATTAGTATGAACTAAATCCCTTAAATACCTAAGGGGATGAAACCTAAGACAGATCTTAATATTATTTGATTTATAAGATAAATACTTGTTCTTATTCTTAATTGTGAGTTCTTATTCTTGTTTTGATAATTTAGGTTATTGATTCAAGTCGAATGTGCTTATTCAGTGGAGAAAAAGTCTCTGTTTAAGAGTAGATCAACACAATTAAGCAGATTTGATTGCAACCCTAGAAATAGGGCGACGAAAATCTGTCGGATTAGAGTCAAATCTAAAAGGGAATCTATAAATCGAGTTAATGCGACAATAGGGGTTTTAATTAGAAAGAGATTTCAGTTAATCAACCTAGAGTCAATTAATTTTAGTCTTGAAAGAAATATTAACATAAATTAGGGATTTCCACGAATTAAGTCAAGTGAATAAATCGTATGAATCAAAAGTAATAAGTGAAGTCTAACTGGATTCTTCCTAAAGCATTGTCTTTATCATATAAGTTGTCTAAAAGTATTTTCCTAATTCTTTCGTTGTCATGTTTAATTAGTTTTAGTTTAAACGAAATCACTCCAATTCTTAGGCTAGATAATAGAAAGATAGTAATTACTAGTACTCTTGGTCCTTGTGGATATGATATTACCGGTTTTACCAGAACTATACTATAAACGATAGGTGTGCTTGCCTTGATTGTGATCATAGTTAGTTTAAGACACATCAGCAAGAATCAGAGACCATAGGAGAATTTTATGAAAAGTTCTACAATCTATTAAATCAGACATTTACTCTAAGAGAAGAATATTCCGAAACCAAACTAATTAGGAAAGTGCTGAGATCTTTTCCTAAAAGGTTCTCTATTAAGGTCATTGTTATTGACTAAAGACTTTGAAATATTGGAAATTAATGAACTCATTGGTTCTATGTAAACCTTTGAAATGAATTTGATGAGGCTTAATGCAATAAGACATAGGGTGAAAAAAATATTACCCTCCAAGTAGGGGAGAAGAAGTGCCAACTTCTTACAACACTACGATTAAAGAACTTTAGGAGCAGATTACATTACTCATACAAAATTCCAATAAGATATTTAAGAAGTAATCAAGGAGGATCATGAAGGTTGAATCTACATAAATGCACCAAGGAAATATCCAAGAGGGTAATCATCAAAGAAGAATATGATAAAGATAAGAAGAAAGATGTGTAATGTATGTCAATGATATGGACATATCTAATCTGAGTGTGCTAACACTCTAAAGAAGAAGAATAAGTCACTATGCATGACTTAAAATGATGAAGATTAATCTAGAATTGAGATTTAGATGAAGAGCATCTCAACAACTTTGTGGCATTTACAGCTAATACTATGAAAGGATCTGAAGTTTATTCAAATAAAGATTTTGATGGTGGTTTTGATAAGGAATTCCTAAAGACTTATAGAATCATACCTGGAAAATGGGAGCATGTATGTGATATGAATGCTCACCTTTGAAAGAAATAGCCATTTGAAAGAAGAAAACACCAGGCTAGGCATGTAAATAAAAGTTAAAGAATCTCTTCTTGCTAAATAACTTGATAATTTAGTAAAAACCTAGAAGGAACTTGTTGCAACCAAGCTTATGCTTGAGAAATTCAATTTTTGCAGTAATAAGCTTGATGAGCTCCTCACTGTAGGGAAATGAGATCTAGGAAAATGAAGAATTAGTTATATAGACAAAGGAAAGGTTATAATCAAAAGTCCTACTATCTTTTTGAAAGCATCAAAAAGCTCATGTTAGACCAAGAAGGAAATGAATTCCCATAAAGTAATGTTTCATTATTGTAGTGCCCTCGACCATATTAGACCTTGATATTTCAAGATGATGTAACACCCTATACTCGACTCAATCTCCAGATTCAATTTAAAGGATGCCACATTCGTTGTCGAAGCAACTACAATCATTTTATAGACAATTAACATAATTTAACGACTTAAATAAATCAAAAACATACAATCAATAGGTTAAACAATCATTATCGGGCTTGTTACGAGCTTACGAAAGCTCTAAAACTAATTCAAAATCAAAATAAGACTACGTTGAAAATCTCCAAAATTCAGGGTTAACGTCGCGACGTGAGGGGTTCCTTATCGTGACACGACATACTGACTTAGCTAAATGGCCTCCTCGTCGCGATGACGTAAACTCTCGATATGCCATGGCATGGGTTTAAAGCGCGTCTTAAAGACCTGTAATCGACATTACAATGTGGTTTTCTCATCGTGACAATGTACGAACAACACCACAACATCACAGACTGTTTCTGCAAAATTCGTTCAAACAAAAACCTGCAATTCAAAGTGATCGCTGTAAATCAGAGTTTTAAAATTTAGAATGAATGTGATCGAACCTGGAAAGTAACTCTTGACAACGATTAAAGGCAAGTGTACCTATCGAACAGTAGTATAGCTTAGGCAAGACCGGATATCGAACCCAAAGAACCAAAAGTATTAATACTAACTTTCTTTTTATTATTTAGCCTTAAAAATAAAGTGACGTTTGTTTTAATCTAAATTTGACAACAATTAAGCTAAAGACAAAGACAAAAAGAACGACTTGGGGAATAACTTGGACAAAGACTCAGTCGATCACGAAGATACCTTCAGGAAGAATCTACCTAGACTTCACTTGTTATCTAACTTTGAATTATATGATTTTTTTACTTAGCTTGATCCGTAGGACTCCCTAACCTATGCTAAACCCTCTCTCGAGGCAAATAACATCTAACCCTAGGTTAATTAGTGGAACTCTTGTTCTCTTATAATAACCCCCTAGAATAGCAGTAAATCGATCTATGGATTCCCATATTAGGTTTCACCTTAATCCGGTAAAATCTCGTAACCCTGTCTCTAGGCGTTCGATCAACTCCGCTTAATTACGCTAGATCTACTCTTAAGCAAAGTCTATTCCTCCTCCACCTAAGCACATCAGATTTGGATTAAGCATGCATAATTAAGAACAAACTAAGTACTTATCATAAAATTTAGAAATTAAATAATAAGATTCATCTAGGTTTCATCCCCTTCAGGTATCTGAGGGGTTTAGTTCATAACTAAGAAAGAAAACATCTCAAGAGGAAAGATAAAACAAAACATAAGAAATTCCTAAAACTTCCTGAGGGAATTGAAGGAAAATTCCGCCGTCTAGAGTATAATCCTGGCTTCTTGGGATGGATCAACTGGCTATCTTCAAGCGATTCCCACAATTCTGACCTTCTCGGCTTGGCTCCTTGGCCTAGATTTGACGCCCTTTTCAAAGGTTGTACTTAGGGGATATATATAGGCTCTTGGAATGCGATTCTTTCTCCCTAAGTATCCTTTTCCGACTGAAATTATTCTTTCCAGCAACAGAGGCACGGCCATGGCACACGCTCGTGTGAATCGAGACCAGACCGTGTTCGGATTTCTAACTTGAGGCATGGCCGTGTGAGGTGAAGTTGAGGCCGTGCTCTAGGTGTTCGTCTAGGCACGGCCGTGTGGATTTTGGGCCAGGCCGTGTCAATTTCTTGCTAAGGCCCATTTACTCTATTTTGGGCCCGTTTTGTATTATTTTCATCCTCGGGTGCTTTCCTGGGTATAAAACATGAAAAGAAAGGATTACAAGCACCTTTTTATATAATTCAAGGAATAAATCATCAAAAAGTAAGCTAAATGTGGGATTAAAATATGTTACTTTTACTTTACGGTTTATCAAATACAAGACACTTAAGCTTTTGCTTGTCCTCAAGCAAAATTCTCAACTTACAATTAAAACGAACTTTCCATGATTCATAATTCTTATCAACAATGCCTTATCCTAATTCATAGATAATTCATACATAGATAATTTGATTCAAAGAGTCCTAAAGATTCAAACGAGATAAGTCATGAGTTTGTACCTTGAAAACATAGGTGTCTCCCCTCATTTAAATAACTACCTTTTCAATCCAAAACCAACAAGGATTGATATCCTCACTAAAGATTCACTCAAATCACTCTAAAGTGTTTAAGGTTCAGGATAAAATCACTCGTAAGTCGAACCTAAAAAGTTAATTCCATAGGCTTGCCTGGAAATCAAATCTCCACCACTATAATATGAGATGACAAACAGATCAAAAGGTCTTTGTTAGGGTTGTAACGGGGCTAGGGTAAAAGGTGTGGTCATAGCTGAAATTAGAAGGTTAGAATCGAGATCGAATTGACAAGTACCTACCTAAAACTTTTCCAAAATTTTTTAAATTGAAAAGTAATAAACCTACTAAAAATAGACTTTGATTGTGTAATCTCACTTTTTATATTTACTAATATTGAATACTTCAAATTTTTTTTAAAGAACAAACTAGGTAAAACAAGATAAAGTTAACTACCAGAAAAATATTCTTAGGTAACTAGATCAAATCAAATCTCGATTAAGGGGTAGTCAAAAGAAAGGGTGATAACAAATACAAAGGGGCTTTGGGTTAATATTAGTAGGTGAGTCAATAAAAAGGGTTTGTCAAGATCAACGGGGTTCACTAGGGGTCAATTGTAAAGGTCAGTTATTTAGTGGAGTGAGTGAGGTTAAACCTAGGTGGCTTTATCATCTCTATAATATCAAATCAAAAGTGTGGTCTCAACATGTATAAACGAGGAAAGTTCTAGAATAACAGTTCATAGTTGACACACTCATAATCAAAGAATGAGCATGAAAAAGAATGTATGCTCTTATAAGGTTCAAAATCTCACAAAAATTATGGGTGCTTTGACATCATCCTTGTAAATTTCAAATTTCAAGGTAATATTCAAATTTAGGTTAACAACCTAGCAAAATTTTTAATTCCTGAAAAACAGACTTATCATGCTGGATTCTCTGGTAATCTTCAAATTAACTATCAATGTACAATTAACTATGACTTATTCTAAAACATTCAATAACAATCACAAATCATCAGAAATTTCGTCCTAATTAGTAATATGACAATTTTACTTTAAAACAAGATTAAATTCAGGGATTTGAGAACAATGCAGAAAGTTAGGCATTTTTATCCTCAGAGTTTGAGAATAATGGAAAAAGTTAGGCATTTTCTCAGAATAACTATTCACCCCCCCACACACTTAAGATGTACATTGCCCTCAATGTACCAACATAGATAATAACATTTAATCGATAAATCAAAAGAGAAGGGGAAGGAATTACTCCCTGAATTTTGGATGTTTCTTCCCAGAGGAGTGTCTTTAGTGGCGGTGATGGTCGGTCTTGATGACGAACCTGCACTAGATGAAGAAATTGGGTAGTTCATTGAGAAGTAGCCAGGATTTATTAAGACCTACTAAAAATAAACTAAATATAAAATTAAAGAAAAACAAAGTAAAGGGAAGGAGACTAAGAAAAAAACTAAAATGAAAAGAAAATATTGATGGACTGTGAAGTCCTTATTGAAGGATGGTTCGCAAGGTGGGAATCAACACTAAGGTTGGGGATGTGATGGCGGTAGCAGAAGTGAAGAGGTTATAGTGGTGGTCAGCGTGATTCCTAAGCAGCCTGGCGAACCTGGCACTAAAAAACTAAATTAAATTAAAATAAATTAAACATAAGATTATTAAAGAAAAGGAGAATGAAAGGAAAGAGAAATGGAAAATAAAAAATAAATGGTCTCAAAGACCCTTGGCCTGTTGTTTGGATGAAGCGGCCGGCATGAGCTTATGTGTAGGGTCTCTGTTAGAGAGACTATGCTGGATTGCTTCTGCTTCTTCGGCATGGTTTTTGCATGGCTAAAGACTCTGGATACCTTCTCTAAGGAAAGGGAAAAAATTTTGAAAGGAAGGAATGAAGATTGAAGATGGGGAGATGGGAAAGAGCTTATGGGGTTTAAATAGACTTCAAATCTAGCCTGCTCCTACGCCCGTGGACTGAAGGTATGTCGATTCACACAATCGCTGCACACGGCCGTATGACTATGCGTGTTGGCTCTCCATGCCCGTGCTTCAGCCCTCCACGCCCGTGCTTGATAAGTCAGTATGTAGGTACGGTTGGGCGCCATGGACATGTGTTGGTCATGCTATGTAAGTCAGTAGCTTCACACGGCCAAGAGGCACGATCGTGTCATTCTGTCAGTGGCCGTGGGAGGGGTGGTTGGATCCGTGATGTCGGGGAGTGGTTGGGCCTGGGTTGCACGGCCTCTGCTCTGTCAGTATGGTGGTTCCGGTGGTCCACACGACCACAGGCACGGCCGTGTGTAGGGCCGTGTCGCCAGGAAAACTACACTTCTGATTAGTTTACAAAGAAGAATAAAAAGGAAAAAATAAAGTAAAATGAAAATAAATGCAAAATAAGTAAGGTTAGAACTTGGGTTGCCTCCCGAGAAGCACTCGTTTATAGTCTTAAGCTAGAATTTCCTCATATTTGAAAATTTTAGGGAGGTTTAAAGGTTTGAATATCTTCCCTCATGCTTATGGTTTTATTCTTTTGACAGAGTTGAAGTCGAGAAGCGTTTACCTTGAAATTGTCGAATATCAGATTGCTTACCTCGACTATTCCTTGTGGGAAGATATCGTGTACCTTAAGAAGAAGTTCTCCCTTTGCCTTTAAGTCTGTTGTGGTGATGTGAGGATCGGCTTTGTCTACCAGTACCTGGTCTCTTATTTTAAAGTGATTTGATGTCCCCACGAGCTCTTCTGGTGGTTCCTCAAGTTTTACGTCGTGTGATTTTGGTTCTTCCTCGTGTAACCCTAGTTTTTCCTTGAAGTGCGTTTTCTACTCGTCTAAGTCATTGGGTTGAATCATTTGCTCTTCGTGAGTTGTTTCTTTGTTGGCACTGAACTGAGGATCCGGTTCAATCGTTCCTTTTTTCGGTGGTTCCTGAAAAGAAGGTGTAATTAGATGGTCATCAAAAGAATTTTCTTTCTCACCTTGGTTCTTTGATGTCCTGGCTGAATTAAGGGCTTGAAGACTAATTAAGTCGTCTCCTACACAAAGTATAAGCTCACCTGTGGCAACATCGATTATAGTCTTGGCAGTTGCTAAGAAAGCTCTTCCAAGAATTAAGGGTATTGCATTATCCTCATCCATGTCTAAAACAACAAAGTCTACTGGGAAAACAAATTTATCAACTTTTACGAGAACGTCTTCAACAATGTCCCTAGGAATTCTAACAGTTTTATCAGCTAATTGAATACTCATCCTAGTTTGTTTGGGCTTCCCTAGACCTAGTTGTTTAAACAATGTGTACGGCATGACATTTATGCTTGCCCCTAAATCAGCTAACGCATTATCAATATTTAAACTACCAATTAAACAAACATGGAATTGTAAAACTCCCTAGATCTTTAAGTTTCTGTGGTAGTCTATTTTGTAACATTGCTGAGCATGTTGCGTTTAGTTCCACGTGGTGCTCTTCATCTAATTTGAGTTTTTTGGTCAAGAGCTGTCTTAAAATTTTCCTCGAGTCTGGCATCTGAAAAAAAGCTTCAAGAAGAGGTAAGTTAATATGTAATGTCTTTAAAAGTTTAAGAAACTTACCGAATTGTTCCTCTGAATCGTCTCTTTTTAACGCTTCGGGATAAGATATACGAGGTTTACTCCTTGATTACCAGCTTTAGCTTTTCTTGTACTACCTCTGTTGTACCTTCGTCTACCTTACTTTCTGGAATTGGTTTGGGTTTATCTAATTCCTCGCTGTCTTGAGCTATGATGGCTTGAATTTGCTCCTTAAGGTTAATCTCAGTGTTACTTAGTAGACAACCTTACGGTCATTTTGAAATTAGCTTTGCGAGTTGTTCTACGTTAGTTACTTCCTTGATAGACTTAGCAATTTCACTGATTCGGCTCTCGTTGCTTTTCATTGTTCTATCAGTTTCTTGAATACATTTCTCTGTGTCTATTGAGAACCTTGCCATCATCTCCTCGAGGGTAGGTTTCTTCTCTTGTGGATAAGGCTGATTTTGGAAGTTTTGAGGAGGTTGTTGCCTTTGATTTCCTTGATTGCCTTGACCTCCTCACGAAAAATTTGGGTGGTTCCTCCAACTTGGATTGTAAGTGTTACTATAAGGATTACTATTGGATCGAAAATTATTACCTATACAGTTTATCTATGCGCTCTCTACTTCCGGTTGGTAGGGTGGGTACTTAGGATTAGCCACAGTTCCACTTGTGTCGCACTGCATGACTGGATGTGCCTGTGAAGAACACAAACTATCAAGCTTTTTATTCATCATCTCAAGCTGCGTTGATAGCATGGTCATGGCATTGACGTTCAAGATTCCTACCGATTTCGTCGGTTTGGTCCTTGAAGCTTGCCACTGATAATTGTTTAATGACATCTCCTCAATGAACTCGTAGGCTGCTTCAGGAGTTTTGTTATTCAGGGTTCCACTGGCTACTGAATCAATCAGTTGCCTTGTTGAGGGGTTTACAACGTTATATAATGTTTGGACTTGTAGCCACAACGGTAAGTCATGGTGTGGGCACCTCCTCAAGAGATCTTTGAATCTCTCCTATACATCGTATAGCGTTTCTAAATCCATCTGCACAAAAGAAGAGATATCATTCCTTAATTTGGCCGTTTTGGCTGGTGGAAAATATTTCATTAAAAATTTTTTGGTCATCGATCCCATGTGGTGATTGACCCTCGTTGTAATGAAGTTTAACCCTTTATTTGGCTTTATTTCTCAATGAAAAGGAAATAGCAGAAGATGTATGGCATCATCAGAAATGCCATTTATTTTGAAAGTATCACAGAACTCTAAAAAGTTAGCTTTATGCATGTTTGGATCTTCGTCCTGCAAACCATCAAATTGAACAAATTGTTGAATCATTTGTATTGTGTTAAGCTTTAATTCAAAATTGTTAGCAGATATAGCAGGCCTAACAATACTTGATTCCACTCTTGTTAAATGCGGTTTAGCATAATCAAACATTGTACATGGAGCATTGCGTTCCCCCATATCGTGTGGTGGTTGGTTATTCTCGTCCATCCTTTCAATAGGATTGGAATTTTCTTCCTCTCTTTCTATGTAAATTAAGACACACCTGGTTTCCTGACGATTCTTGCGAGCGATTGCTTCAATATCACTATCGTATACCAAAGGTCCTCTCGGGTTCCTTCTAGTCATAAACTAGAGGTACCTGGAATGTAACATCCTAAAATTGGGGTTATTTGGAATTGAATTATTTCTCTTGTGTTTGACTTGCTGTGATGTATTCATAGTATGAGAAGGCTTAATTGGGGGTCTTGGGTAGGCTCGGAATAGAAGAAAATTTTATTTGGAAGCCTTAAAGGTAGGGAGCCTTAGTAAGTAGGGGTTACAAGAATAAGTGAAGGATTATTTGACACTAAAAAGCCTTGGAAAAGTGGCAAAAGGGAGGCCACTTAAGGGGCTGGAATTGACGCCATCAAGGGAGAGAGAGGGCCTGGGTTCGAGTCGCGAAAATCCCCTTTTTACTCCTTATTTTGGACGGCAATAGGAAGAGAGTTTTTCTCAGTTTAAACTCTTTTTGATAATGAGGATATTATTTAGATTTTAATTGGATTATTAATTGATTAATCTTTAATAAGTGGCAAAGAGAAAATATAGGAGTTTGAGTGTTCAAATAATTTTGAATAATTTTAAATTAGTGGCCAAGAGTGAATTAAGGTAGTTGTTGAATTTTAAACTCTTCAAGGAAGAGTGGGACTGGCAAAGCATAGGTGTAGGGGAGGCCGAATTTGCTTAAGTGAATTACTTGGAATTTTCGGCTAGCAATTTTCCTAGCCTTCATCTTTTCTTTTTCTTTCTTTTTCATTCTCTCTCAAAACCGAAAACACTCTCCCTTACACTTTCTTTTCTCTTCTCAAACCCTTAGCCGAAACTCTTACTTTCACTTCCTTACTTTCTTTTATCCCATGCAAAGCCGAACCCTGATTGATTGAGTGAAGCAACCACAGCCGAATTCCCCTTCTCCATATTTTGTGAGGTCTTGGCCGAATATTAAAGCAAAGGTAAGTGTGCCGAAACTCTTCTCCCATATTTCTTCTCTCTGTCGACTTGGTTAAATGGAAAAGCCAAATTATTTCAGTGGCTAATCAGTGATAGAATCAATTCTATGTAGGTGCCGAGATCTTAAGGTATACGATCCAAGCCCCATTCCCTGTCAAGCGATTTTGGTAAGGATCTATATATTTATTCAGTATTCGTTTAAGCCGAAGGCTATTAACTTTAGTGATGGCCGATTGTAGGGAGTGAAGGAGGAATCGCATATCGAGTACTGAAGCGAGTACTCAAGGGTGATAGGTAAGGTTTCGGGTTCACAAGGAACCCTTCTCAATTAATTTGGTTTGGCCGAATAGGCCATGGCACTAACCTAGTGTTTGGCCGAATATAGGAGCAGGAAGTCTAGGGTGCCGATTTGATTCTTCGGGACTTAGAACGACCGTTGGTGACAGGTGTGTACATACACACTTTATGATTAATAACTGTACTAAATCTATTGTGTGCTAATCGGATCTATGTAGATTTGGATTGAATACCATGAATGGTATAAGCAAGGATTCAGGTAAGTCTTTGTTGATTATGAGATTATTTTACGATGCTTTTGGTAAGCATGACACATTTGGTATGTGTGACTTAAGACATATGGCTGATGTTAAATCTATTAGATGATGTTAAATAAATCTATTAACATGAACTTTGTATATGCATGTGATTAATTGATGTGGGTTGATGAGAGGAGGGGGCAGTGATATTCGTGTCGACGGACACCAGTGGTTTGGTACCACATTGTGACTACGGTCACCAGAGGTTTGGCACCTCCGGAGGTTTGGCACCTCATAGCGCGTCTCGTCGTCGGTGGCTTAGCACCACAGTGGGTTGGCCCCATAGTTTACATTACGGGATTGACGCCAGTGATTTGGTATCACACGATGGGTTGGCCCCATCATTGGATTGTGACTTCGAGTCACCAGTGGTTTGGCACCACAAGTATTGACGGACATTGTGACTATAAGTCACCAGTGGTTTGGCACCACCAGTGGTTTGGTACCACACAGGGTAGAGAAAGGTGTTCGGATGGTTAGGTTGGGTGCATGATTAGTGCATGTTAATTTATTATAAACTGTGTATGATGTGGCATTAAACCGGGGGAAGGGTTACACATTGAGTCTTGGTGACTCACCTTCTCCTTTAACATTTTTCAGGTGACTCGTAGATCGCGGATGAGGAGCCAGATGGAATCGAGGTGGCCATGCAGTGGAATTAGATTTAATGAACTTCGAATCTTAGTTTATTTTTCTTTATTGTTGGTTTTGTTTTCAATCAAGTTGTAATAAGGCCACCTAGGATTATTTTTATTATTTTTACATGTTTTGAATATTTTTGATTAAACTGTTCCCATGAAATTAAAACAAGTACACATGTTTTTCTCAAGTTGTGCGCAAAATGTTTTATCGTGCCATCGGGTACTTTTAAAATATGTAACAACTTGACTTAATAAATACACCTAAGTATGGTTTTCAAATACCTCAACTGCTTTAAACAAAGACACTATTTTTATCAAAAACTCACATCGGTTTTAAGAAGTTTTTACAAAGCATTATCTCTGTAGCACACCAAATTCGGTCGTAGTGTTGGGCCGGGTTTGGGTTGTTACAAAATTGGTATCAGAGCCCAGTTCAAAGCTTGGCGGTGGGGGCCCAAGGCCCAAAATGATTTGGTAGGCCTTTTTGAAGTATTTTTGGTTTTTGGAATAGCATGGCACCGAGTCTCCGGCACTAATCCGCCCAGGTAAGTACCTCTAAACTTCTCTGTGAATTATTACTTGTAGAATGGGTAGGAATGGAACGTAGATAGACTTATAGGAACTTGAACCCTAGGATTAGACGACTCAAACACAAAAACAAAACATAAGCTTTAATGAACTAAACCAACCTATGGTTAAGTCACTGAGCTAGGGTGTGGTAACCCTTGTACGCATGTCTAGGATTGGATCTGAAAGAGCTTGGTATTTAAGCAGTCCTAGTGACTCACCTCCTCTTCGCAGGTATCCTACCCGGTGCGTAGCTTCGGTTCACCCTAACTCCAGAGGGCTCGGTGGTGTGGCAACCCTCGTGCGCATGTCTAGGAATGGTTTGGTGGGAGCTTGGTATTTAAGCGATCGCGTGACTCACCTCCTCTCTACTCGAATCTGCACAGTGCGTAGCTTTGGTTCACCCACGACAAGGGGGCTTGGTCATAGGCTAAAACATAATGACTAAAACCCGAAAGGGAACTAGCCATGTTTTCAGAAAAGAAGAAGACAACAAAACCCTAGTTTTTCAGAACTTTTAAAATTACTCTTTCAAATTTGAGAAACAACCATCTTCACAACTTTTTCCAAAAAAATTTGATTTGTGGAAAATTACAGAAATGCCCTTAGGCTAAAATTACCAAAATGTCCTTGGTTCATAAAATATCAACTACTCAATGGTTTTGCCCAAAATTTCATTATTTTACAAACATTCAGAAACCCTACCTTGCAAATTGTCAAAAATACTTTGGTTTTGGAAAAATTACGAAAATGCCCGCAACTTGCAAAATTACCAAAATGACCCTGAGTTCTAAAATTTTTGCAACATCATCGTTTTAAAAAGGGAAACTCTCAAAAAGGAACCCTCAAAGTTTTACAACTGTTAAAATATCCCTGAATTACTAAATTTACAAAATTACCCCTGATTGACAAAATTACCAAAATACCCCTGGTTTCCAAAAATTTTGCTATATCTTTAAATTGCGAAATTCTTCGAAAATACTCTCTAGTTTTGGGAAATTTCAAATGTTTTGATTTATTAAAGTTTTAAAATTTCTTTTATTATGAAAATACCCCTATAAGAAAATAACGAAAATACCCTTGGGATAGAAACAGGACAGAAATGTCCGAAGAGTGAATAAGTACGAAAGATATTAGGGAATGGATGTTCCTCTCTGTGTGAACTGGGATAGAGAACTTAAAACACTTTGTTTGATCGAAAGAATCCCTATTAAACTTTCCATAAGATTTCTTCGCGAATAACCAAGTGGAACAATTACTAATGCATAAAAATTTCTTAATCAGATTAAAGCGCGGTGGTTGGAATGAGTTCTAGAGGACGTGGACGTCGTGGACACGGTAGAGGCAGGATGACCGAGTCAGAACCCGTTAGGTCGGGTCAGGGTTCTGAAAATGAAGTACCGCCGCCACCACCCCCAACTTTTGGAGCTGAGAATCAGGATCAGACGGGGGGTGAGGTAGTATCGCAAGCTGTGTTCCGAGTCCTCGAGATGGTGGCCGGTGCTAGTGGAGGAATGGGAGCTCAGAAATCTATTCCTGGCGACTCGATCTAACTGAGTGAGGTATTAGGGGTGTGTCGGCGTGGCACCCAGTGCAGTGGCGTGGAATCTTTGGTTAGAGTCGACTGAGAGGATCATGGATGACCTCGATCTGACCAATGAGGAGAAGTCGAAAGGAGCGGTCTCGCTCCTAAAGGATGAGTCATATCAGTGGTGGCTCACGGTGAGAGATGGTGCTACGGCAGATGACCTTACTTGGGAATACTTCAAAACTGCTTATCAGAAGAAGTATGTGGGTACCAGTTACACTGACGCGCAGAGAAAAGCTTTTCTGGGGTTGGTACAAGGAAGTAAGTCAGTGTCGGAGTATGAGGCGAAATTCTTGAGGCTGAGCCGCTATGCTCGGGAGATGTGTCAACCGAGCATGATTGTTGCGTCCGTTTTGAAGGCGGACTTAAGGATGAGTTAAGGCTATTGATTGCTCCGCAGCAGGAGCGTGAGTTTGCTGTTCTGGTGGAAAAGGCTAAGGTAGCCGAAGGGGTCAAGGAGTCTGTGAGACAGCATTATGATAGGAACAAGTAGAAGAGAGGCTTTGGGTCGTCTGGGTCAGGTGGTAATGTTCAGAAAAGGGCTAGGCAGAGTGGGCCAAGTCAGGCAGGAAGGCCCATGGCTACTAATCAGAGACCGGCCCAGTGCAATCGCTGTGGAAAATCACATTGGGGAGGTTGTTGGATCGGTGAGAGGGGTTGCTTTGAATGTGGGTCTCTGGATCACCGTGTAAGGGATTGTCCTCGGAAGTTAGCTAAGAATCAGCGAGAGGGGCAGAACCGTACTCAGGATAGAAATGTGGGACCACAGAGGGGTCGTGGTAATGGTAGAGGAGGCAATGGTTCTAATCGGGGTCGCGGGATTCAGGGCAGAGGTGCAGGCAACACAGAGGCTAGGCAGCCTGGCTTAGTCCATGCAGCGAGGCGTCGCGAGGAGGGTGACGCACCGGACGTCATAACCAGTACGTTCCTAATTTTTAGTCTTCCATATGTTGCCTTAATTGATGCGGGTTCAACGCATTCATACGTTGCTAGTAGTGTGGTAGAGACTATGAACTTAGACTCTGAGACTGCTTCTAGGGAGATGACTGTAATTAGTCCTTTAGGTCACTCTGTAGTCGTAAGCAAGCTTTATAGAGATGGACCCCTAGAACTCCAAGGGGTAGTGTTTATGGCCGATCTGATGGAACTGCCGTTTGGGGAGTTCGATTTGATCCTTGGAATGGACTGGTTGGTTAAGTATCAGGCGAGATTGGATTGCGCTGCTAAGCGCATGGTTCTTAAGATGGCTGAGGGTGATGAAGTGGTCATGATAGGTAATAGAAGAGATTACCTATCCAATGTGGTGTCTACTTTGAAGGCTGAGAAGATGGTCAAGAAGGGTTGTGAGGCGTTTTTGGTTCGAATATGTGCCTTGGAGGCTAAGGAGTCAGCAGTTGAAAAGGTTCGAACGGTAGGGGAATTCACTGATGTGTTCCCGGAAGAACT
Source organism: Gossypium bickii (assembly GCA_025503065.1). Lineage (NCBI taxonomy): Eukaryota > Viridiplantae > Streptophyta > Magnoliopsida > Malvales > Malvaceae > Gossypium > Gossypium bickii. Next base: position 57,619,780 of record CP106721.1, on the reverse strand, counting down.
TCTAGGTCTGCCTCCAGATCGGGAAATTGAATTCGGTATAGACTTGCTACCCTGAACGGCACCTGTGTCTATAGCACCTTACCGAATGGCACCAAAGGAATTGGCGGAACTGAAGGCTCAAATTCAGGAGCTTTTGGATCGAGGGTTTATCCGACCAAGTATATCTCCGTGGGGAGCACCTGTGCTGTTTGTCAAAAAAAAGGATGGTTCGATGCGGATGTGTATAGACTATCGCCAGTTAAATAAGTTAACGATCAAAAACAGGTATCCGTTGCCTCGGATTGACGACTTGTTTGACCAACTGAAGGGTGCATCGGTATTCTCGAAGATAGATCTTAGGTCGGGTTATCATCAACTTAAGGTGAAGGAGGTTGATGTGCACAAGACGGCATTCCGTACTCGGTATGGGCACTACGAGTTTCTAGTGATGCCGTTTGGGCTGACCAACGAACCTGCAGCGTTCATGGATTTAATGAATAGGGTGTTCCAGCAGTATCTGGATCAATTTGTCGTGGTATTTATAGACGACATATTGGTTTACTCAAAGACAGAGGAGGAGCATGACAGGCATCTGCGTATAGTTTTACAAATGCGAGGAGAAGCGGTTGTATGCCAAATTCAGTAAAAGCGAATTTTGGCTTAGGGAGGTGGCTTTCTTAGGTCACGTAGTATCAGCTGAAGGGATTAGAGTGGACCCTCGCAAGGTTGAAGCGGTATTGGATTGGAAACCGCCTAGGTCAGTGGCGGAAATTTGAAGTTTTCTAGGGTTAGCAGGGTACTATCGAAGATTTGTGGAAGGATTCTCTTTAATTGCAGCGCCGTTGACGAAGTTATTAAGGAAGGGAGTTCCATTTGTTTGGTCGGAGAAGCAGCAAGAAAGTTTCGATAAGCTAAGGAAGATTCTGACAGAAGCTCTAGTTCTGGTACAGCCTGAAGCAGGGAAGTTATTTACGGTTTATTGTAATGCATCCCATACTGGTTTGGGATGTGTGTTGATGCAGGAAGGGAAGGTAGTGGCCTATGCGTCCCGTCAGTTAAGACCGCATGAGGTTAACTATCCAACACACGACTTGGAGTTAGCGGCAGTAGTCTTCGCGTTGAAAATATGGAGACACTACTTGTATGGGGAGAAGTCGATAGTCTATACAGATCACAAAAGTTTGAGGCATCTTTTGACTCAGAAGGATCTGAATTTATGGCAACGTCGATGGATTGAACTGTTGAAGGACTACGACTGTTCAATAGAATACCATCCGGGCAAGGCTAACGTGGTGGCTGACGCGTTGAGCCAGAAGGTCGTGATAGACTTAAGAGCAATGTTCGCTCACCTCAGTCTATATGACGATGGAAGTCTTTTGGCAGAGCTACAAGTTAAGCCAGCTTGGATCGAGGAGATTAAGGAAAAGCAATTGATGGATGATAGCTTGAATGCTCGAAGGTTGCAAGTGCAAGATGGTGGGTTGGAAGGGTATAGTTTGACTGAGGATGGCGTACTATGTTTTCAAGGGCGGCCGTGTATGCCGAAGGATGTGGAGTTGAGGCAAAGAATCCTGCAAGATGCACATAGCAGCCCATACGCTATGCATCCTGGAGGTAGTAAGATGTATGTGGATTTACGGAAACAGTTCTTGTGGCCAGGGTTGAAACGTGAGGTAACCGAGTTCGTGGGAAGATGTCAAACATGTCAGCAGGTTAAGGCTGAACACCAGTTGCCATCAGGGTTACTTCAACTAGTAAAGATCCCTCAATGGAAGTGGGAGAGGATCACTATAGATTTCGTCAGTGGGCTACCCCTCACGCCCAGCAAGAAGGACGCAGTTTGGGTAATTGTGGACCGCCTGACTAAGTCAGCTCACTTTATACCGGTGAGAGTGGATTATTCCCTCCAGAGGCTAGCAAAGTTGTATGTGGCGGAGATAGTAAGATTGCATAGTGTACCAGTGTCAATTATCTCGGATAGGGATCCGAGGTTCACGTCAAGGTTCTGAAAAGCGTTGCATCAGGCTTTGGGTACATGATTGGATTTCAGCACAGCTTTCCATCCACAGTCTAACGGGCAATCGGAAAGGGTTATCTGAGATCTTAGAGGATATCCGAGAGAGGTGTGTGTTGGATTTGGTGGAAGTTGAGAGGAGTATCTACCATTGGCGGAATTCGCTTATAACAATAGTTATCAAGTGAGTATTCGAGATGGCTCAATAAAAGCAATCGTATGGGACGGAAATGTTTGTACTCTACTACGTGTTGGACGGAGTTGGGTGAACAGCGAGTTTTGGGTCGGAATTGGCGATGTAAACCGAGGATAAAGTTAAAGTGATTCGGGCTCGCGTCTTAAGGAAGCGTCGAGATAGATGTAAGTCCTATGCTGATATTAAGCGTAAAGAAATGGAGTATGCGGTAGGAGATAAAGTCTTTCTGAAGGTGTCACCTTGGAAGAAGGTGTTGAGATTTGGGCAGAAAGGGAAGCTAAGCCCAAGGTTCATCGGCCCATATATAGTTGTAAAGCGAGTAGGACCGGTAGCTTATCACCGAGTGCCGCAGAGTTGAGCTAGATTCATGATGTCTTTCATCGATCTTTGAGGCAGTATCGTCGAGATCCATCACACGTTGTGTCAGTGGCTGAGATTGAGGTGAACACGGACTTATCTTTCGAGGAAGAACCAGTGCAGATCTTGGACCGAGATGTCAAAGTTTTGCGTAGGAAGTCAGTACCCTTGGTGAAAGTGTTTTGCCAAAACCATGGTGCAGAGGAAGCTACGTGGGAACCCGAGGATGTGATGCCGCAGCAATACCCCCACCTCTTCTAATTAGGTAATTTCGAGGCCGAAATTATTTTTAAGGGGGGTAGAACTGTAACATCCTAAAATTGGGGTTATTTGGAATTGAATTATTTCGCTTGTGTTTGACTTGCTGTGATGTATTCATAGTATGAGAAGGCTTAATTGGGGGTCTTGGGTAGGCTCGGAATAGAAGAAAATTTTATTTGGAAGCCTTAAAGGTAGGGAGCCTTAGTAAGTAGGGGTTACAAGAATAAGTGAAGGATTATTTGACACTAAAAAGCCTTGGAAAAGTGGCAAAAGGAGGCCACTTAGAGGGTTTGGAATTGACGCCATCAAGGGAGAGAGAGGGCACTGGTTCGAGTCGCGAAAATCCCCTTTTACTCCTTATTTTGGACTGGCAATAGGGGAGAGTTTTTCTCGGTTTAAACTCTTTTTGATAATGAGGATATTATTTAGATTTTAATTGGATTATTAATTGATTAATCTTTAATAAGTGGCAAAGAGAAAATATAGGAGTTTGAGTGTTCAAATAATTTTGAATAATTTTAAATTAGTGGCCAAGAGTCAATTAAGGTAGTTGTTAAATTTTAAACTCTTCAAGGAAGAGTGGACGGCAAGCATAGGTGTAGGGGGAGGCCGAATTTGCTTAAGTGAATTACTTGGAATTTTCGGCTAGCAATTTTCCTAGCCTTCATCTTTTCTTTTTCTTTCTTTTTCATTCTCTCCCAAAACTGAAAACACTCTCCCTTAGACTTTCTTTTCTCTTCTCAAACCCTTAGCCGAAACTCTTACTTTCACTTCCTTACTTTCTTTTATCCCATGCAAAGCCGAACCCTGATTGATTGAGTGAAGCAACCATAGCCGAATTCCCCTTCTCCATATTTTGTGAGGTCTTGGCTGAATATTAAAGCAAGGGTAAGTGTGCCGAAACTCTTCTCCCATATTTCTTCTCTCTGTCGACTTGGTTAAATGGAAAAGCCGAATTATTTCAGTGGCTAATCAGTGATAGAATCGATTCTGTGTAGGTGCCGAGATCTTAAGGTATACGATCTAAGCCTCGTTCCCTGTCAAGCGATTTTGGTAAAGATCTATATATTTATTTTGTATTCATTTAAGCCGAAGGCTATTAACTTTAGTGATGGCCGATTGTAGGGAGTGAAGGAGGAATCGCATATCGAGTACTGAAGCGAGTACTCAAGGGTGATAGGTAAGGTTTCGGGTTCACAAGGAACCCTTCTCAATTAATTTGGTTTGGCCAAATAGGCCATGGCACTAACCTAGTGTTTTTTTCGAATATAGAGAGCAGGAAGTCTAGGGTGCCGATTTGATTCTTGGGACTTAGAACGACCGTTGGTAGACAGTATGATTAATAAGCGTACTAAATCTATTGTGTGCTAATCGGATCTATGTAGATTTGGATTGAATACCATGAATGGTATAAGCAAGGATTCAGGTAAGTCCTTGTTGATTATGAGATTATTTTACGATGCTTTTGGTAAGCATGACACATTTGGTATGTGTGACTTAAGACATATGGCTGATGTTAAATCTGTTAGATGATGTTAAATAAATCTATTAACATGAACTTTGTATATGCATGTGATTAATTGATGGCGGTTGATGAGAGGAGGGGCCAGTGATATTCGTGTCGACGGACACCAGTGGTTTGGTACCACATTGTGACTACAGTCACCAGAGGTTTGGCACCTCCAGAGGTTTGGCACCTCATAGCGTCTCGTCCCAGTGGCTTAGCACCACAGTGGGTTGGCCCCACAGTTTACATTACGGGATTGACGCCAGTGATTTGGTATCACACGATGGGTTGGCCCCATCATTGGATTGTGACTTCGAGTCACCAGTGGTTTGGCACCACAAGTATTGATGGACATTGTGACTATAAGTCACCAGTGGTTTGGCACCACCAGTGGTTTGGTACCACACAGGGTAGAGAAAGGTGTTCGGATGCTTAGGTTGGGTGCATGATTAGTGCATGTTCATTTATTATAAACTGTGTATGATGTGGCATTAAACCGGGGGAAGGGTTACACATTGAGTCTTGGTGACTCACCTTCTCCTTTAACATTTTTCAGGTGACTCATAGATCGCGAATGAGGAGCCGGATGGACTCGAGGTGGCCATGCAGTGGAATTAGATTTAATGAACTTCGAATCTTAGTTTATTTTTCTTTATTGTTGGTTTTGTTTTCAATCAAGTTGTAATATGGCCACCTAGGATTATTTTTATTATTTTTACATGTTTTGAATATTTTTGATTAAACTGTTCCCATGAAATTAAAACAAGTACACATGTTTTTCTCAAGTTGTACGCAAAATGTTTTATCGTGCCATCGGGTACTTTTAAAATATGTAACAACTTGACTTAATAAATACACCTAAGTATGGTTTTCATATACCTCAACTGCTTTAAACAAAGACACTATTTTTATCAAAAACCCACATCGGTTTTAAAAAGTTTTTACAAAGCATTATCTCTGTAGCACACCAAATTCGGTCGTAGTGTTGGGCCGGGTTTGGGTTGTTACATGGAAAGAAAAGAAAGAAAGAAAACTAAGCAAAATTAAAAATTAAACTAAAAACAAAATAAATTGCTAAAAATAAAAATAATGGCTAAAGTAATAAAAATAGAGTTTTTTAATATTTTAGTTCCCCGGCAACGGCGCCAAAAACTTGATCACTGTAAATCAGAGTTTTAAAATTTATAATGAATGTGATCGAACCTAGAAACTAACTCTTGACAATGATTAAAGGCAAGTGTACCTATCAAACAATAGTATAGCTTAGGCATGACCGGATATCAAACCCAAAGGAACCAAAAGTATTAATACTAACTTTCTTTTTATTATTTAGCCTTAAAAATAAAGTGACGTTTGTTTTAATCTAAATTTGGCAACAACTAAGCTAAGGACAAAAACAAAAAGAATGACTTGGGGAATAACTTGGAAAAAGACTCAGTTGATCACGACGATACCTTCAGGAAGAATCCGCCTAGACTTCACTTGTTATCTAACTTTGAATTATATGATTTATTTACTTAGCTTGATCTGTAGAACTCCCTAACCTATGCTAAACCCTCTCTCGAGGCGAATAACGTCTAACCCTAGGTTAATTAGTGGAACTCTCGTTCTCTTATAATAACCCCCTAGAATAGCAGTAAATTGATCTATGGATTCCCATATTAGGTTTCACTCTAATTCGGCAAAATCTCGTAACCTTATCTCTAGGCGTTCGATCAACTCCGCTTAATTACGCTAGATCTACTCTTAAGCAGGGTCTATTCCTCCTCCACCTAAGCACATCAGATTTGGATTAAGCATGCATAATTAAGAACAAACTAAGTACTTATCATAAAATTCAGAAATTAAATAACAAGATTCATCTAGGTTTCATCCCCTTCAAGTATCTGAGGGGTTTAGTTCATAACTAAGAAAGAAAACATCTTAAGAGGAAAGATAAAACAAAACATAAGAAATTCCTAAAACTCCCTGAGGGAATTGAAGGAAAATTCCGCCGTCTTGAGTATAATTCCGGCTTCTTGGGATGGATCAACTGGCTATCTTCTAGCAATTCCCACAATTTTGACCTTCTTGGCTTGGCTCCTTGGCCTAGCATTGACGCCCTTTTCAGAGGTGGTACTTAGGGGATATATATAGGCTCTTGGAATGCGATTCTTTCTCCCTAAGTATCCATTTCCGACTGAAATTGCTCTTTCCAGCGACAAAGGCGCGGCCATGGCACACGCCCGTGTGAATCGAGACCAGACCGTGTTCGGATTTCTAACTTGAGGCACGGCTGTGTAAGGCGGAGTTGAGGCCGTGCTCTAGGTGTTCGTCGAGGCACGGCCGTGTGGATTTTGGGCTAGGCCGTGTCAATTTCTTGCTAAGGCCCATTTACTCCGTTTTGGGCCCGTTTTGTGTTCTTTTCATCCTCGGGTGCTTTCCTGGGTATAAAACATGAAAAGAAAGGATTACAAGCACCTTTTTATATAATTCAATGAATAAATCATCAAAAAGTAAGCTAAATGTGGGATTAAAATATGTTACTTTTATGATTTATCACAAAGGTATAACCATGCAAACATATTTCAATTTTATTTTAGACCAAATTAACAGTAAGTAAACAATTTTAAGTTGACCAAAACATGCTCATATCATATTTAAAACTTCAATTTCTATACAACCAACACAAACATCCTCAATAGCATGAACAAACATACACATAAAACATATACCATTCATATGATATAACCATAAAAAACCTAGTTCACTAAGAACATAACATTAACAACATTTTCTAACATTTTAGTTCATGCTCAATGTCTATTAATAAACAACAATTAAGTTACCATTTCATAACTTGACATATCAACCTACAAGCATATATACATATGTAAAAACCAAAAGACTCAACCTAGGTACATGCACTTGTAATACAAAATAAGAGGATTACAAACTTTTTGAGTCGGGAGTCATTTGCTGGATGTTGTAACTACACTCAATCTATTGGGATTTTACTGTACTTGCGCAAAGAGAAAACAAAACATATGTTAAGTAAATATCTCAATAGTAATACTATGATTTAAAGCCTTAGGTAAGATCCTAAATGTGCATATCATTAATTTTTAACATAATTCCATGCCAATTCGCATCGACACTCAAATCTTAAATAATCATGCTCTTTCCCACTATTCATACCCATAATTCACTCATTCATGTTATTCTACCATTTATATATATACACAATCTACATGTATACCCAATTCCCATATTATCTTTAATATCAATTTTTGAGCTTATGCCTCTTGATTCTCAAGTACTCCTCGAGTTCATTATCAACTTAATAATTTTGTCATCCCTGGTTGCCTATCAACATGCCTTCTATACAATACCTACCACCCAGGCTACTCAACAGTGATGGTTTTTCCTCATATCAAATTATTCATCCCGATTTGCTCGACAATAATGACTTTGTTGGATTTGGTGTTCTATGTGTAGTATTTTCGTCTAAGTACACTTGTAATTTTTTCAAACAGATTGGTTAATAAAACAAATTCATTGATTAAGACTAATATACTTTGTATTATTATCCTCAAAATGGTTTTTGCACACAAAGCAAAATGGAAGCAAATGTTTCTCATTGGTTTTCTAATGTTTAAGTAATACTAAGCAGTATTACATGTTCGGATCGTGATACAAAAAGACAACTTATATTAGTAGACGAAATTAAACATGACCTTAGGCTAATAAAAAATGAGTAAATTGATTGAAAGACTAATATGTCGTCTATCAAGTCCAATTGGAGAGATGTCTTGTCTTGGGCTTCGAAGTAGATGACTCCCAGAAGATAGAGACATAGATGTGACTGACTGGACCAACAGTACATCAGATTTGACCCAAGAACAATATATCCTGAATCTGTTTATGGATTTTTTTTCATTTGAGACATTCTTAGTGCGGCATACCTAAATCCTGAGTGGATGGCAAACAATGTATGCGTGACTCGTAGACTTTGATGTAAGTAAAAGACTGAGTTCAAATAGATAAGGAACCAAAAGCTAGTGCGTTGGGTGTATGACTTCTGTAGTATGTAGCGTCATTTACAACAGTGGAATTCATAGCCCGAGACATGGGTAAATGATATCCTTTCATTGTCATTACATGGTTGATGAAAAGTAAACATGGCAATGGGCCTTGTCTTTATGATGAATGACTTAATTACTATTTGATAGTAATTGACTTTTTATGAAGGAACATGTGATGGTTACTATAAGATAAAATAGGATTATATTGGGAGAACAGATATTATCCCAAAAAGATCAAGGATATCTTATGAGGGTAACACACTTATGACAAGGCCAATGAATGAGCATTGAGTAGTTGCTTTCGTAATGGTATGTCGTTGGGGAGAGTTTAGCCCTAATACTATAGTGGAATGACTTCATGACTAAATGAGTTTATAATTAATAGGCAAAATGCTGAAACTTAATCATAAATCATTTGATCCTTAACTATATATGTCCAATCGGTTCCTCCGCTAGCTCGTTGAAACCAGAAATGAATTACATGTTTGAATAGAAATGAACGGAATTAATAGAAAAAGAGAAATGAGAAACATTCATGAATGATTATGGTTTTCTCCGAAATAGAGAAATGGAATCATTTGGAAATAAATGTAGGTTTCCAAAAATGAAAATGGAAATGATCCAATTGCAATTTTATACGAATTAGTTAAAAAGAATGAGTTTATATTTTTGAGTTGTTTTGAAGCCCAAAAATGAAAATAAACCATCCAGTCATAATGAATATGTTTAGTTGTGAAATATTGAATGAATTTCTCAAAATTTTAATAGGGGTAAAATCGTGAAAATTTTACTAAGGGTAAGATCGTCAAAATTTTATCAAATGGATGTTAATAGTTCCTTCTTGAATGGATTCCTGAAGGAGGAGATGTATGTGGCACAACTTAAAAGCTTTGAGGACCCAACAAAGCCAGAGCATGCTTACAAATTGAGTAAGGCATTATATGGTGTAAAGCAGGCCTCTCAAGCTTGGTATGAGAGAATGTTTCATTTTTTTATTGGTCAGGTTTCTAAAGGAGATTTATGGATAAGGCATTGTTTTTATTGGTCAGGTTTCTAAAGGGGATTTATGGATAAGGCATTGTTCATTCGAAGGCATAAAGACACTACAATCATGGCCTAAATTTAATGACATAATATTTGGTGTTACATTAATAACTGCAAAGGACACATTTGTAAAGATGATGCAAAGTGAGTTCGAGATGAGCATAGTGAGAGAGTTGTCATGCTTCTTTGGCTTTCAAATCAAACAACCTGAGGATGGTAGGTTTTTATTTCAAGAAAAGTATGTAAGAAATTTGGTAAATAAGTTTAGACTAGAGAGATCTAAGCATGCCAAAACACTGATGTTTATCAAAGAAAAGTTATTGCAGATGCTAAAGGAGTGCCCACCTCTGCAATTACATTCAAAAGGATGATTGATAGTCTACTTATCTTACAGCCAGTTGACCTGATCTATGTTTCAACCATGGTGTATGTGCCCAATACTAGGTAGATCCAAAAGAATCTTATGTCAAAGCGGTCAAACAGGTCATTAATACATTCATGGAACACTTGATCTTGGAATTTGGTTCTCTGAAGATAGTGTACCGAGTTCAGTAAGGTACAGTGATGCTGACTTGGGTGGAAATGTGGATGACCATAAAAGCACATCAGGTGGGTGTTTTTATTTGAGATCAAGTTTAGTTTCCTGGTACAATAAGAAGCAAGGATCAATTTCTCCTTCAACATCAGAAGCATAATACATAACTGTAGGTAGATTTTGTGCTCAATGGCTATAGATGATACATATGATGAAAGATTTTGAGATTGTCATACATGTTTCAACGACTTATTATGGCAATACTAGTGCATAAACATTTCAAAGAATCATGTGCTACATTAAAGAACCAAGCACATTGACAACAAACACTATTTAATTTGAGAAAAAGTTGAGAATGAGTATGTTGAATTGAAGTATGTTTCTACTTAAATCCAACTAGTTGACTTGTTCACAAAAGCCTTAGATTCAAACAGATTTGAGAGCTTGAAATGTTCAATCGAGGTCTGTCGAGCTTGAGTTGTTGACTGTGTTTCGGAGGCATCTAGACGACATTGCTTAATCCATTTTGATTTTTCTGGGCAACTATGATGATAATTGATTTTTCAATAATTTTGGTGGCTAATGAAAATTGTAGCACCATATTTTTTTATTTTTGGTGGGGAAATATTGTATTTGAAAATTTATCTTTCCATATCTTGGAGAGATTTTTCTGGGAGGTGCCAACTCTCTTTTGCTATAAATACCCAAGAATATCCCCTTATGCATTCATCTGTGAACCCAACCTTCAACATCTCTATACTCCCTCAAGCTTAGCCTGCCTAAAAACTTCCAAGTTCTTGTTTCTTAATAAAACCCTAAAGCATTTCTTCAAAAAAAACCTTTCTTTCTTTCTTAACAATGACTCGCGTAAAGATAACCTCTGTTGAGCAATTCGAGAAGGAACAACAAAACCAACAGTTGGTGAGGAAACATCAAACCCCTCAGTCAAAGAGCCCGTTCAGTCTGTCAAAGAAGACATGAATCTGTCGGACCATCTCAATAGACTTAAAGAGCAGCTGATGAGATTAATGTGCTGTTGAATAACCCTCCTATGCTTGAGCATACTCCAATTGCAGAACACAGAATTGTTGCTGCCGCTATAGCAAAACCATCTTCTTTAAAAAGCCTTATGGATCCTTTTGCTTTTACCACCAATATTCAAAAACCTGTGGTGGAGCCTAAAAGATTGCCTTTAACAATATCATTTGTAACCAATGAAATTATTCAAATAAGTACAATTTTTATCATATGATTTTGTTATATCAACCAACATATCAATATAAAATGTCAAATAGTTTAAAATTCTAGAATGTTGCTATTTCAATTAAAATCAGAATTTCAAGCCAAAATATTCTAAAATTGTTAAAAACAAAGAAATACTTGAATCGATTTCTTAAGCTACAACATCCTAATGCCGTAATTGGAAATATAAAATATTCGGATCCAATTTTTTTTGTTTGGATGTCCAATAAAAAGTATGGATTTGGATTTAAGCCAATCCAAGCTCAATTTCATATGATTTCAACAAAATTCTGGATCAATTTCTTGATAGGAATTGAGCATTAATTTAAAAAAAAAAATTAATGATTCAGATTAAGTTAAAGGTTAGCATGAACATGATTCGGAAAATTTTCCGAAACATTTTCAACCACTTTAAACTTGTACGGATATTTCCCCTTCTTCTCCAACTCGGCTACTTTCATTAGATGCTTCAGACATTTCCCATCTGATTTGGATATAATGACTGGATTATTGTCTCCAAATAATGGTATCAATCGCCTTGCCATGAAAATCTCCTTTTCTTCATCTGCAAATCCTTCTAATTTGATTGCTTTGAGATCACTGATCTTATCAGGAACAATGAATCAAGTTGAGAATTTTCCTGTGCTAGGCATGTTATAGCATTTTGGATCGATCTGCAAGTTTGATAAGCAAGTACTTACTAAGTTATAGGTATTGCTACTTATAACATAAAATATGTAAAATGGGAAGACTTACAGTGACATAAAGTCTTTCCAAGTGAGGACAAAGCTTCAGAAACCAAAGTAAGACATTGATTGATTCTCTGTTCATTGAACAATCAATCCACCAAAGTTCCTTTAGTCCGCTCAAACAAAATAAAGGGTCTCTACTTGAACTGAGCAAGCAACACATCGATGTCTGAAAAAAAAATAAAGGTTAGTAATTATGTTGACTTTCCATTCTTAAAAGCATCTATTCATGTCAAACATGTATCCGTCATTCTTATACAAATTTGAGTAACATAGGTTAGTACTACATGAATATGAAAGTGAACATTTCTTTATTGAACATACCTCGAAAAACCATCTGCATAGTGTTAGAGATTTAACACTCCTTATGCTTATCAAATTTGATTTGAAACATTTTTTATTCGCGGTGCAGCGACAAAGGGTTCGTTTATACAGATTATAAGAATAACGATAACCAGGAGGCTTTTCAAAGTCCCATGTCCCTTCTGCTAGAGAACCTTGTCTGAGATCAATCATCGCATCTTTCAAGAATAAACCACACTCACAGATACAAATCCGGCGAAAAGTAGTACATTTACAGTACCCTTGAAACCGAAAGGACACTAATTTGCCTCTACATCTGAAACATCTTAAACAGGAACCTTCAAAACTGAGAGATTGTAACTGGGGGCAATCAAGAACCACTAATTTATGAAGCACTTTGGCCTCTTTAATCTGTAAAGATTGTAACCCTTTGCATTTGGCTATAGTCAAGCTTTCGAGAAATGGCAAATTTGGCACTAAAGATGAAACTGCCACATTAGACAGGTGGCTTACTGATACGAGATACAATGATTTTACTTTCATTGTGTTTGAATATGGTAGTTGGGCTTGCAATGGCTTCAAAGCCAAATCAAAGGGCATTGGGAATTCTTGTTTACCAGCTGAGAAATCAAGTCGAAGTGTACCATTTCTAGAAATGCTAGCAGCTAAGATGTTTCTTCCATTACTGAACTCAAATATGAAACCCCACTTATTCCTTGGTCTACAGTGTGTATCAAAACCATCGAGAAAGCTTTGTATGCTTTAATGGCAGCTTCCATGGTTACATCATGGACTGAATCCAACAAGGCCTCTTTCCAAAGGTGTTTCCAGTGAGTTGAAAGAAAAGAAGTTCGGACGGCAGATTCAAACGGGAGATACGAAATGATGTGGTGAAGGATATTGTCAGGCAAGTTACTGATGAAATCATTAGGGTTCATACTATTACTGTGCAAAAGGGAAAAAAAATTGATCATGTCAAGACTCAAAACATGTTTGATCATAAGCCATATGACAAAATCCCAAAGTGAAAATATACACAGGTTACCACTTGACTGACCTTTCTGGGATATTCACATGATTATACAGTTTCTCTTGATCATAATTCCATATAAACGATGGAATAATTTGGTGAAAAAGGTCATCTTTTAAACAATTGGTATCCGAATACCTATCAAATACAACAAGATTGATCTAAAATACTGAAAGTAGAGAAGAAAATATAGTGATCAAGTAAGAGTCGTTACCTTGAACTTGAAGTGTTTATTGGGATAGTATCATCTGGTTCATGACTCTGTTTCTCTTGCTTAGTTTTCTTGTTTCTTCTCTTCTTTCCCATATTTTTGAGGTCTTTGTTCAGTCAAGAGAGGCCAAAGTCTTTCTAAATATTATAATACAGCCTTTGTTAATAACTCAGATCAACTTTATGATATTTGTCAAGGAAAATTAGAATTTTATTTTAGTGGGGGGAATGAATTATAAATTTTTCCATTTCCTTGTAATTTTATAAATATTAATATAATCTAATATGGATTGAAAGTTTAATTAATTGATCATTATTATATTGATAATAAAAACATTAATAATCGAATAGTTATAGTTATAATTTTTATATTCAAGATTTAATAGAAATATTACCAATAAATAATTATTTTTATATTATATTATATTATTAGTTTTATGGATTTAAAAATATGAAAAATATACCTAATACAAAATAATAATTCTTAATTGCTTAACTTTTTGTAACACCCCAAACCCGTATCCGTGATCGGAATAGGGTTACGAGCATTACTGTACAATTGGAACATTTATAATTAATTTCATTCAAAAATCATAAACATAACTTAAACAACAAGTTTACTATTTCAAGCTTACTTGGGCCTTAAGCAATTCAAATACCAATCATTTAACCTTTTCAAATTACGATTATACATACTCAAAACATGCCAAAACAATCATCAAAAAGTGCCTAACCAATGTACCCTCGTTGGTACCACATTTTATATCATTAAAACACATCAACAATGCATCATCCAAATCAAAGTTTAAAGTAAGCTAAAATCATTCAATTTAGCCTAACATAAAGCTACTTAAGACATCAACTTTAAGTTTCATACACATATCAAGCCTTTGGTCAAAACACATACTAACATTTAGCTTCAAACATAAACATATACGTATAACTCAATTTACATCACATTCACAAAACAACTAACAACCAAAGACATCTTAGGTACATGCCATTACAAAATTCAACATCACCACACTTGAGATCGGGATTGTTGTTGGATGTTGACTTGGTGATCAAAAGTGAGTACCTAACTTGCACACGGAAAATAAAACTGCACGCTGAATAAAACACAGAGATATTTCTATAATTTGAACATTTTAATACATGGTATGATACATGAATGCTCAAATTAAATTATGTAATCATACTACTATTGTAACAGCCTAATTTTCAAAGCTATCGGAAATAGTGATTCGAGATCTCTAAATTCGACGAGTAAGTTTAAAAATTTAATAAATTAATATTTATGAATCAAGTTTTATTTTTGAAATATTATTAAATTAGTGAATTTTGTGATTTAAAAGAATTTATTAGGTAAATTGGGTTAAAAATGAGGAATTGAGACCTCAATTTCATAAATCGAGCCGTAAATATTTTTATAAATGTTTACGGAGTGTCATTGAGTTAGTATTAAAATTTTGTTAGAAAATTTTAACGTTTTGATAGTTAATTAATTAAAAAGGACTAAATTGAAAGAGGTCCAAAACTTGTTAATTAGAGAAATAGGGATTTAATAGCTCAAATAATAATTAAGAGAGGACCAAAAGGGTAATTAGACACCCATGGAATAGGCTGGACGGCAATGTGTATAAGAAAACAACAAAGCTAGTGTGAACAAGGGGCAAAATTTGAAAAGAAATAAAATTTAATAGTTAAAATTGGACTAAATTAAATATCTACATATTTATTCATTTTTCTTCAGCTAAAACACCTTTTAAGAACCCTTAAGAAGCTTGTTTTCATATTTTAGCTTCATGTAAGTTTAATTCTTGCTCTTTTCTGAAATTTTTGTGTTTTTAAGACTTTTGCAATTAGGTCCAACTATTTAATTCATTAGTTTTTTATTCTATGGGTAATTTTGAAAGTTACCATAGATGAGTTCTGGATATTTATGATGAATTAACACGGATTTGAAGCTTTAATTTTATTATATGATGATTTTATCAAGTATTTTCAATAGAAATTGATTTTAGGACCTAACTGTGAAAAAGTTAAGAATTAGGGTTTTGTGTTGAAATTCTGAATATCAAAGGATCTATAGTATCCTAAAATAATTTTATAAAGTTTTAATTGAGAAAAATTAGCTTAATTGATGGGTTAATTGACTAGGGACTAAATTGTAAAAATTGTAAAAAATTAGGGTAAATATGTAATTTCAAATTTTTAAGGGCATAAATTGTTAAGTGAATTGGAATTTAATTTGATGATGATGAATGAAAAATTTTATATTATAGATCAAGAACCCGAAGATAAATGTGGAAAAGAGAAATTAATAGAATAGTTCCTGAATTTCTACAACCTCTACAAATTACCCCAGGTAAGTTCATATGGTTGAACTTTTATGATTATTTGTTAATTTAGGAATTATATAATGTATTAATTCATATGTTTGTTATTGAATTATGATTATTGTAAAAACATGAAAATTGGAGCAAAAGTTCAAATTAAGTGGAACGTAGGATTGAGTACTATCGTTCAGTGACAAAAGTATGAATTGACAGGTAAGACCATGGTTGGACCATGGCAATGTCTAAATGTAAGACCATAGCTAGGTTATGGCATTTTAGTGAAAAGACGATAACTGGGTTATGGCACCGTGAACGTAAGACCATGGTTGGACTATGGCAGTATATGTATATGTGTAAGACCATAGCTGAGCTATGGCATCCTGATGATAAGATCATAACTAGGTTATGGCATTACGAGTGTAAGACCATGGCAGAGCCATGGAAATATACGTGTAAGACCATAGTTGGACTATGGCATCAAGTAAATAATGTACTCAATTCCGTAAGACGTTCTCTAATTTGATAAATATTGGTAAGTGTCATATGGATTACAGTGATAGAATTTAAGTAATTTGTGATATTGAGCTCAATCAAGTGAATTCATCATTTGAAATTGTGATTAGCAAGAAGTGATAGTGAATTGCATGTTTATGATTTGTTATAGTATGTTCGGTAAGATTTAACTTTAAAACTAATGAACTTACTGAGCTTCATTAAGCTTACTCATGTTGTTAATGTTTCTTATAGATTAACGTGAGATTGGAGGATCGAATCAACACATCGGGCCATACTATCCAAATTTCTCCGGTAGATTTTGTAATACAATCCTATGGTTTATATGGCATGTATAGGGTTGGACAGAAAAGAGTTAAACTTGAATTATGAATGTGAATGATGCATATATATACATGTTTGTTTGCAAGAATTTAGTAGTAGATATTAGTAAATTAATAAATGGATATTTTGGTAAGTTTATGTAAATGAGTTTTGCGATGACATATTATATTTAATACATGATTTTGGCCGGAATTGGTTGCTTGGTTGGGATATATTAGTGTACTTCTATGTTATGTGTAGGTTTATATTAAAAAGGGTGAGAAAAGTGGCCTTAAAATGGCCTATTTTCGTCCACACGGGCAGAGACACAGGAGTGTGTCTCAGCCGTGTGTGACACACGGCCTGGAACATGGGCATGTGGTCTGGTCCCCTGTACCTTGAAATTTCAAAACAAAATGCCCAATTTTTTGCACACGGCCTAGCACACGGGCGTGTGACTTGGTCGTGTGACCCAAGTCAGTAGCTACCTTAATTTGAACACGGGCTAGGACACGGCCGTGTGCCTCACATCGAATGCCCATACGGCCTAAGGCACGAGCGTGTCTCTTGGCCGTATGAGCCACACGGTTGGCCACACGGGCGTGTGTCCACTACTCTTAAAAAAATTAATATTTTGGGAAAAATTCCCTGAGTGTTTGGTTTAGTCCCAATTCACTTATAAAGTGTATTTCTGGCCTCGAGGACCCATCTAAGGGATAATATGAGTGTTATATGATTTATTCTTGATTTTGTATAATAAAGGTAATGAAATATTTGCAATTAGTCCATAAAGTCTGATAATACTCCGTAACCCTATTCCGACGACGGATAAGGGTTTGGGGTATTACATTTATTGATATCATAGCTTTGGTTTAACCAATTCTCAAAATGAATGTAACATGTAGAGTGTCTAGAAATAGATGTCATATAAATTTGTGATAGTGTGATATGTATGATCCGATCTAATCTTTGTTTTTCTTATAGATTGTAAAGATGTCTAATAGATCCGAACATGCTGAACGTGATGAAGCTAATAGCAGAGTACAAACATCTAAACACAAGTAGTAGTGTCCCAATTTCTCCAATGTGACAACAAGGACTTAAAAATATGTTCTATGAATTTATGAACCAATGGTTTAATGAGATGATGCAAGAAAGAACTCAGGCTTAGCAACCTCCTCACCCTATTGCACCATCTATAGCACCCCCAGTTGTACCTTCACCTCCTCCGGTAACTGAATCAAATAAGCGTCCTCCTGTAGAAAAACTCAAAAAGTTTGGGGCTGAAGAATTTCGGGGCAGGTCAGATAATGACCCAGTAAAAGCTGAGTATTGGCTTCAGAATACAATAAGAGTTTTTAAAGAAATGCCATGCCCTCCAGAAGATTATTTGAGGTGCACTTTTTCCTTACTGAAAGAGGAAGCATATAATTGGTGGATGACAATTGTAGCTGTAGTGCCAAAAGAGAAAATCACTTGGGAATTTTTCCAAAGTGAATTTAAAAAGAAATATGTTAGTAAGAGGTATCTGGAAAAAAAGAAGATAGAATTCATTGATTTGCGACAAGGTAACTGATCAGTTGCTGAGTACGAAAGGGAATTTGTATACCTCAATAGATATGCCCGGGAAATTGTATCAACCGAAGAAGAAATGTGTATTCAGTTTGAGGAAGGGTTAAATGATGAAATCAGAATGATGATTGGGGGCACAGAGATACAAGAATTTATGGTTCTGTCAAATCGTGCTCAGAAAATGGAAGAGGTGTACAATAGAAAAATGCAACGGGAAAGAAGGAATAAAGAATCCTATAAGAGAATCTCATCGAAATCATTTTCAGCATTTTCAGCTAAAAAGTTTAGATATGATTCCAGTCGATCTACCTCAATGTAGGAACGATCGAGTAAGAATAAGTTGATTCAACATGATTTCAGGGTAACTGTTAAACCTGCAGCTAGTGTTGGCAGTGTACAGAATACTCCTAGACCTAGATGCAAATATTATGGGAAACCTCACTCCTACGAATATAGAGGCAAGACAAGAGCTTGTTACAAGTATGGGGCTACTGACCATTTTATTCAAGATTGTCCTCAACTGCTTAAAGAAGAGGGAGAAAAAAAAAAAGAAAAGTAATTAGCTACTTCTCAAAGAAGTAAACATTCAGGACAAAGCAGTGCTACTGGGACTGCTTGTTCGGGTATGAGAGATTCGGCTACTCGGTCAGAGCCTAGGGCACCTACACGTACATATGTTATTTTAGCTAGAAAGGAAGCAACAGCTCCAGACGTAATTGTTGGTACTTTCTATCTTTTTGATGTTACTGTGTATGCATTAACTGACCCTAGGTCTACACATTCTTATGTTTGCACTGCATTAGCATCAGAAAAGAAATTGTTTGTTGAACCTACTGATGATGATGTTCAAGTCACTAATCCATTAGGTCAAAGTGTGATAGTGAATCGAGTGTGTGGTGACTGTCCACTGAAAATAAAAGGCTATGAATTCCCTGCTAATTTGATGCTACTACCTTTCGAGAATTTGATGTTATTTTGGGAATGGACTGGTTGACAAAGCATGGCGCTGTAGTAAAAAATTTATCTAAAATGTCAGACAGGTTAAATGATTATTGTTGAGTCTAAAAATCCGAAAGGAACTGTTAGAATTATTTTAGCTTTTTCAGCTCAGAGGTTAATGCGAAAAGGTAATGAGGCATTTTTAGCCTACATTCTTGATACTCAGGGTTTTGAATCGAACTTAGAACAGTTACTAGTTGTTAATGAGTTTACTGATGTTTTTCCTGAGGAAATATCGAGTTTACCACCTGATTATGAAGTAGAGTTTGTGATTGATGTGATTCCTTGAATAGCTCCGATATCAAAAACACTGTATAGAATGGCACCTGCCAAATTAAAGGAATTAAAGACATAGTTGCAAGAGTTACTAGAAAAAGGGTTCATTAGACTGAGTATGTCTCATTGGGGTGCACCTTGATGTGTCTAAAACTAACTATGATCACAATAAAGGCAAGCGCACCTATCGTTTAAAAGTATAGTTATGGTAAGACCGGTAATATCATATCCACAAAGACCAAGAGTACTAGTAATTACTATCTTTTTATTATCTAGCCTAAGAATTGGAGTGATTTCTTTTAAACTAAAACTAATTAAAAGTACGACAGAGAATGAATTAGGAAAATACTTTTAGACAACTTATGTGATAAAGGCAATGCCCAAGGAAGAATCCATCTAGACTTCACTTATTACTTTTGATTCATATGATTTATTCACTTGACTTAATCTGTAGAAATCCCTAATTTATGTTAATATCTCTTTCAAGACTAAAAACAACTGACTCTAGGTTGATTAATTGAAATATCTTTCTAATTAAAACCCCTATTGTCGCATTAACTTGATCTATGAATCCCCTTATTAGATTTCATCCCCTTAGGTATTTAGGGAATTTAGTTCATACTGATAAAGGGAAACATCTTAAAATAAGGAAAACAACAAAACATAAGAAAACCCAAAAAACTTCTAAAGAATTTGATGGGAGATTTTCAGTCTTGATGAAGATCCTTCTTCCGAACTGCTCTCGATGGCTATCTTCCAGTATTTTCTGCCTTCTATTCGGTGTCTCCTTTTAGGTTGCCCCCTAGGGTGTTTATATAGGCTTTGGAACGCCTTTCTTGGCCCACAAGTAACATTTTTTGAATAGGATTAAACCTGGGTTCGGCAGGGACACGCCCGTGTTTGATGGCCTTAGGCCGTGCTTACTTTTACTCGCCTTACACGGCCGTGTGTTCTGCCAGTGTGCGACATTCCAGGTCGTGTTTGATCCTGCTCGTAACACACGGCTGTGTTCGATGGTCCAGGCCGTGTTGATTTCCTAGGTAGGCCCATTTTGCCCCTTTTGGCCCGTTTCTCGTTCTTTTCGACTCTCTAAGCCCTCCTAAGTATAAAACATGAAATTAAAGGATTAGGAGCATCGAATTCATCAAATCTAATGAAAATTCATCCAAAAATAAGCCAAGCATGGGGTAAAATATGTATAAATTATGGTTTATCAAATATCCCCACACTTAAGCCTTTGCTTGCCCTCAAGCAAAATCCTCAACTCACAATTAGAATTAACTTCCTCAATTTATAATTCTTATTAATAATATTTCATCACAATTCATAGATAATTCATACATTGATAATTTAACTAAAAGAGTTCTAAAGATTCAATCAGTCTAAGTCATAAATTTTTATAGCACGAAAACATAGGTGTTTACCTTTATCTAAATAATTACCTTTGATCCAAAATCGACAAGAATTGACATCCTCACTAAAGATTCACTTAAATCACTCATAGTGTTTTAAGGTTCAAATTAAGCACTCATAAGTCAAACATGAAAAGTTAATCCCATAGGCTTGCATGAAAATCAAATCTCTACCACTATAAAATGAGATGATACACAAATCAAAAGGTCTTAAAAGGGTTGTAATAGTGCTTGGTTTAAAGGTGTGGATAAAGGCTGAATTAGAGGGTTAGAATAGAGATTGGATTGACAATTTACCTAACTAGAAAAATTGACTAATACTAAATAATTACAATAAACACGTGCTTCTTCTCAAAATGTGAACTTAATAGCTTAAGCTCAAATGACTAAATTTCCAACCTTTTTTTTAACAATAAGAACAACTGAAATAAAGAAAATAGTTAGGCAGCTCATCAAATTAAATCTCAACATAAGGGAAGTCAAAGTAAGAGAGGTAAAAATTTGGTTTTGGGTTAATATTAATAGGTGAGTCAAGAAACGATTTATTCGGCTAAAAAAGGTTCACTAGGGGTTAATTATGAAGGTAGGTTTTTTTATTTATAGAGTAAGTGGGTTAGATCCTAGGTGCCTTTATCATCTCAGTATATCAAATAAAGGGTGTGGTGTCGACATGTATAATCGAAGCAAGTTCTAGAATAACAAATCAATGTTGACACACTCATAATCAATAAAGTGAGCAAGAAAAATATATGTTCTAAAAGGCTCAAAGACTCACAAAATTTATGGTTTTGGATGTCAACCTTGCAAATTTTAGAATTCAAAGTAATATTTAAATTTAGGGAAACAACCTAGTAAATTTTTAATTCTGAAGTTAGACTTATCATGCTTGATTCTCTAATGTCTTTGTCGTTTAAACCATCAATGCATAATTACCTATGACTTAATCTAGAACATATCAATGAAAATCATAAGTTAATAGAAGCTTCATTCTAATAGTAATATGAGAAAATTACTTAAAAACAAGACATAATTCGGGGATTTTCTGATAATGAATCAAATAACCTCCCCACACTTAAGATGTACATTGTCCTTAATGTACAAAGATAGATAATAGTAATATATTAATAAAATCATAAGATAGGGAGAGAAGTGAAACTTCCTGAATTTTAGATGGAGTCAAGGAAAAGAAACAGTAAAGTTGGGCCGAGGTGAAGGTGGGGGAGGATACTCCAATGGTGGTGTGGGCATTCCTTAATAGCCCCTTGAACCTAAGTTAAAGAAATCAAAATACAATAGTATAAATTAAAGACAAGAAAGATAAAGGAAAAGAATTTAAAAATGAAATTAAAAGAAAAAGAAAAAATAAATGGACTCAAAGGTCATTGTCTTGTCGGGTCGATGAAGCGGCCAACATGAACTTATGTAGAGTGGTCGCGTATGTGGAGACTGCGCCAGGATCCTTTCGCTTTTTTGACATGAGGGTGGTGGCTGGTGGTGGTAAAAGAGAAAAATTGTGGTGGCTAGGGTTGGGGAGAAAGGGATTTGGGGAAGAAAGTGAACAGAAAAAGAGGTTTAAATAAAGATTGGGACCCATGGTCGTGGCCCACGCCCGTGGGCCACGGGCGTGCTAGGTCACACGGCCGAGTCACATGGCCGTGTGATGCTTCATTCGTTTCTCCCACTCTTGTGTAAAGGTTTCCACGCCCATGTTAATTGATCAGAATCGACCATGGCTTATAGGCACGGGCGTGTCGCATGCCCGTGTAGATTTCTCAGTTTCAACCACGGCCGTATTGCACGGCAAAACTAGATGTACCTGCGAAGAACCACACAAACAATCAATCTTTTTATTTAACAGCTCTACCTGGTTTGATAGCATGGTTACTGGGTCGAGGTTGAAAACACCGGCTACCTTCATTGCTTCATCCTCATAACTTGCCACTGATAGTTATTCAGTGACATCTCCTCAATGAATTCGTAAGTAGCCTCAAGTGTTTTATTGTTTAGTGTACCGCCGGCAGCTGCATCAATCAACTGCCTAGTTGAGGGGTTCACACCATTGTAAAAAGTTTAAACTTGTAGCCACAAAGGTAATCCATGGTGTGGGCACCATCTCAACAAATCCTTGTATCTCTCCCATGCGTCGTAAAGTGTCTCTAAATCCATCTGCACAAAAGAAGAGATATCATTCCTCAACTTAGTCGTTTTAGCCGGCAGAAAATATTTAAGTAAAACTTTTTCGATCATTTGTTCCCATGTAGTGATTGATCCTTGTGGTAAATAGTTCAACCACTGTTTAGCTTTGTTCCTCAATGAAAAGGGAAACAATCGAAGGTGAATGGCATCATCAGAAATGCCATTAATCTTGAACGTGTCGCAAAATTCTAGAAAATTTGCCAAGTTATTGTTTGGATCCTCATCCTGCAGACCATCAAACTGAACAAATTGTTGAATCATCTGAATAGTGTTAGGTTTCAATTCAAAATTATTTGCAGCAACAGTAGGTCTAACAATACTTGATTCAGTTCCTGTTAAATTAGGTTTAGCATAATCATATATAGTACGAGGAGCAGGATTTTGATTCACCGGGTTTGCGGCAACCACAGGAGGTAGCAGATTATTATCAGCCATATCTTCAGTAGTATTGGTATCGTCCCCTTGCTCTTCTTCTATGTATTGTAGACTTCGCCTTATTTCTCTTTGGTTTCTGCGAGCTGTACTTTCAATCTCACTGTCAAAAAGTAATGGTCCTGACGGGTTCCTTCTAGTCATAAACTAAAAGTTCCTGCCAGAAGCAAAGAAAAGAAAAAGTTAGTAAACTTAAAAATAAATAAAAATAAGAATGGCTAAAGTAATAAAAATTTAGTGTTCCTAATATCTTAGTCCCCGGCAACGGCGCCAAAAACTTGATGTGTCTAAAACTAACTATGATCACAATAAATGCAAGTGCACCTATCGTTTAAAAGTATAGTTATGGTAAGACCTGTAATATCGTATCCATAAGGACCAAGAGTACTAGTAATTACTATCTTTTTATTATCTAGCCTAAGAATTGGAGTGATTTCTTTTAAACTAAAACTAATTAAAAGCACGACAGAGAATGAATTAGGAAAATACTTTTAGACAACTTATATGATAAAGGCAATACCCAAGGAAGAATCCATCTAGACTTCACTTATTACTTTTGATTCATATAATTTATTCACTTGACTTAATCCGTAGAAATCTCTGATTTATGTTAATATCTCTTTCAAGACTAAAAACAACTGACTCTAGGTTGATTAATTGAAATCTCTTTCTAATTAAAGCCCCTATTGTCGCATTAACTCGATTTATGGATCCCCTTATTAGATTTGACTCTAATTCGGCAGATTTTCGTCGCCTTATTTCTAGGGTTGCAATCAACTTCACTTAATTGTGTTGATCTACTCTTAAATAGGGATTTTTGCTCCTCTCAATAATTGTGTTGGTCGACTTGAATCAATAACCTGAATTATCAAAAAAAGAATAAGAACTCAAAATTAAGAATAAGAACAAGTATTTATCTTATAAATCAAATAATAATAAGATCCATCTTAGGTTTCATCCCCTTAGGTATTTAGGGAATTTAGTTCATACTGATAAAGGAAAACATCTTAAAATAAGGAAAACAACAAAACATAAGAAAACCCAAAAAACTTCTAAAGAACTTTATGGGAGATCTTCAGTCTTGATGAAGATCCTTCTTCTGAACTGCTCTCGATGGCTATCTTCCAGTAGTTTCTGCCTTCTATTCGGTGTCTCCTTTTAGGTTGCCCCCTAAGGTGTTTATATAGGCTTTGGAACGCCTTTCTTGGACCACAAGTAACCTGTTCCGAATAGGATTAAACCTGGGTTCAACAGGGACATGCCCGTGTTTGATGGCCTTAGGCCGTGCTCGCTTCTGCTCGTCATACACGGCCGTGTGGCCTGCCCGTGTGTGACATTCCAGGCCGTGTTTGATCCTACTCATAATACACAGCCGTGTTCGATGGTCCAGGCCGTGTTGATTTCCTAGGTAGGCCCATTTTGCCCTTTTTGGCCCGTTTCTCATTCTTTTCGACTCCCTAAGCCCTCTTAAGTGTAAAACATGAAATTAAAGGATTAGGATCATCGAATTCACAAATCTAATGAAAATTCATCCAAAAATAAGCCAAGCATGGGGTAAAAATATGTATAAATTATGGTTTATCACACCTGTCTTATTTGTGATAAAGGAATATGGGTCTTTGAGATTGTGTATTGATTACAGATAGTTGAACAAGGTCACAATTGAAAATAAATACCCTTTTGCCACAAATTGATGATTTGTTTGATCAGCTAAAAGGTGTTGCAGTATTTTCGAAGATAGACCTCAGATCCAGGTATTACCATTTGAAAGTTAAAGAGTGTGATGTGCCAAAGACTGCTTTCAGAACTCGGTATAGTCATTATGAGTTTTTGGTAATTCTTTTTGGTTTGATTAATGCTCCTACTACTTTTATGGATTTAATGAATGCTCCTACTACTTTTATGGATTTAATGAATCAAATTTTCCAATCATATTTGGATAGATTTGTGGTTATGTTTATTGATGATATATTGATCTATTCCAAGACAGAATCCAAGCATGCACAAACTTGAGAATTGTGTTATAGACTTTGAGAGAAAAACAGTTGTATGCAAAGTTCAGCAAATGTGAATTTTGGTTACATGAGGTTGGATTTCTGGGTCATATTGTATCAGCTGAACAAACTCGAGTGGATCCGAGCAAAGTGTCTGCAGTGGTGAATTGGAAAATTCCAAAGAATTATAACAAAAGTGCAAAGTTTTCTGGGATTAGCAGGATACTACAGCCGTTTTGTTAAGAATTTCTCGATGATTGCTTTATCGATGACCCAATTACTATAGAAGAATGTTGAATTTGTGTGGTCTGGCGAATGTCAGCAGAGTTTTGATAAGTTAAAGAAAATGTTGACAGAAGCTCTAGTTTTGACTCAACCAGAGTCGAGTGTGACGTATGTTGTATATAGTGATACATCTTTGAATGGTTTGGGTTGTGTCTTAATGCAGTCAGGAAAAGTAGTGGCCTATGCTTCTCAGTAGATAAAACCAAATGAGAAGAATTATCCTACGTATGATCTCGAATTGGATACAATCGTATTTGCTTTGAAAATCTAGAGACATTATTTATACGGTGAGAAATGTTATGTGTACACAGATCATAAAAGTCTGAAATATTTGATGACTCAGAAGGAGTTGAATCTAAGATAGAGACAGTGGCTAGAGCTATTGAAAGATTATGACTTGGTTATTAATTACCATCCGGGAAAGGCAAATATAGTTGCTGATGCACTCTGTCGAAAGTCGTCTTTGTTTGCACTTCAGGTGATGAACACTCATTTGTCTTTTAATGAAGACGATTCTGTATTAGGAGAGTTGAAAGCAAAACCTTTGTTCTTTCAGCGAATTCGGGAGTTGCAAGATGATGACTCGAAATTGGTGTTAAAAAGATAGATGGTTAGGGACAAGTTGAGTTCTGAATATGCCATTGATGATAACGGTATGTTGCATTATCACAATAGAATTTGTGTTCCGAACAATTCAGATCTGAAAAATGATATTTTATTTGAAGCTCATAGTAGCATGTATTCCATTCATCCGGGTAGTACGAAGATGTATTATGATTTGAAAAAGATGTATTGGTGGCCGGGTATGAAACGGGAAATCTGCGAATTTGTGGCAAAGTGTCTGATTTGTCAGCAAGTCAAAGTAGAGCATCATGTACCAATGGGTTTGCTACAGCCTGTCATGATTCCTGAGTGGAAATAAGAACATGTCACGATGGATTTTGTATCTGGATTACCTGTGACTCCGAGAAAGAAAGATTCGATCTGGGTGATTGTTGATAGATTGACTAAGTCGGCACATTTTATCCCCGTCAGAATAGATTTTTCACTTGAGAAGTTAGCAGAATTATATATGTATGAGATTGTAAGACTACACGGGGTTCCAACATCTATTATTTCAGATCGATATCAGAGGTTTACTTTGAGATTATTGAGTAAATTACAAGAAGCCCTAGGTACTGAGCTAAATTTCAGCACAACATTTCATCCTTAGACTAACGGGCAAGCAGAACGAGTGATTCAGATTCTAGAAAACATGTTGAGATGTTGTATACTCGAGTTTGGATATAGTTGGGAAAGGTACTTACCCTTGGCCGAATTTGCATATAACAATAGTTATCAGTTCAGCAAAAAAATGGCACCATTTGAATCTCTTTATGGTAGAAAATGTAAGACTCCATTGTATTGGTCTGAATTGAGTGAATTCAAGTTAGTAGGAGTCGACTTGATCCGAGAAACTGAAGAAAAAGTTTGAATCATCCGGGACAGTTTGAAAGCTGCTTCAGACTGTCAGAGATCATATACAGATTTGAAAAGAAGAGATATAGAATTTGCAGTTGGCGATCGAGTGTTCTTAAAAGTTTCATCGTGGAAGAAAGTGTTACGGTTTGGCAGAAAAGGGAAACTAAGTCCAAGATTTATTAGACTGTATGAGATAATTGAAAGAATTGGCCCTGTGGCTTATTGATTAGCTTTACCTCCAGAAATTGAGAAAATTCATAGTGTGTTCCATGTATCCATGCTGAGACGATACCAATCAGATCCTTCACATGTGATTCCTCATAGTGAAATTGAAATACGACCAGATATGACGTATTCAGAAGAACCAATGGAGATTTTGGCTCGAGAGGTTAAAAAATTACAAAATAAACGAGTATCGTTAGTTAAAGTGTTGTGGCATCATCATGGTTCGGAGGAGGCAACTTGGTAAACAGAAGAATCAATAAGATCATAGTATCCGAACTTATTCTGAAGTAACAAATTTCGAGGACGAAATTTGCTAAAGGGGGAAAGTTATAACAGCCTAATTTTCAGTAGTGTCGGAAACAGTGATTTGAGATCACTAAATCCAACGAGTAAGTTTGAAATTTTAATAAATTAATATTTATGAATCAAGTGTGATTTTGGAAATATTATTAAATTAGAGAATTTTGTGATTTAAAAGAATTTATTAGGTAAATTGGGTTAAAAATGAGGAATCGAGACCTCAATTTTATAAATCGAGCCGTAAATATTTTATAAATATTTACGGAGTGTCATTGAGTTAGTATTAAAATTTTATTAGAAAATTTTAACGTTTTGATAGTTAATTAATTAAAAAGGACTAAATTGAAAAAATCCAAAACTTGTTAATTAGAGAAATAGGGATTTAATAGCTCAAATAATAATTAAGAAAGGACCAAAAGGGTAATTAGACACCCATGGAATAGGCTGGACGGCAAATGTGTATAAGAAAACAACAAAGCTAGTGTGAACAAGGGGCAAAATTGGAAAAGAAATAAAATTTAATAGTTAAAATTGGACTAAATTGAATCTCTAGATATTTATTCATTTTACTTCAGCTAAAACATCATTTAAGAACCCTTAAGAAGCTGGTTTTCATATTTTAGCTTCATGTAAGTTTAATTCGTGCTCTTTTCTGAAATTTTTGTGTTTTTAAGACTTTTACAATTAGGTCGAACTATTTAATTCATTATTTTTTGATTCTATGGGTAATTTTGAAAGTTACCATAGATGAGTGTCGGATATTTATGATGAATTAACATGGATTTGAAGCTTTAATTTTATTATATGATGATTTTATCAAGTAATTTCAATAGAAATTCATTTTAGGACATAATTGTGAAAAAGTTAAGAATTAGGGTTTGGTGTTGTAATTTTGAATATCAAAGGCTATATAGTAGCCTAAAATAATTTGATAAAGTGTTAATTGAGAAAATTTAGTTAAATTGATAGGTTAATTGATCAAGGACTAAATTGTAAAAATTGTAAAAAATTAGGGTAAATGTGTAATTTCAAAAATTTAAGGGCATAAATTTTTAAGTGAATTAGAATTAAATTTGATTCTGATGAATGAAAAATTTTATATTATAGATTAGGAACCCGAAGATAAACGTGGAAAGGAGAACTTAATAGAATAGTTCCTGAATTTCTACAACCTCTACAAATTACCCCAGGTAAGTTCATATGGTTGAACTTTTATGATTATTTGTTAATTTAGGAATGATATAATGTATTAATTCATATGTTTGTTATTGAATTATGATTATTGTAAAAACATGAAAATTGGATCAAAAGTTCAAATTAAGTGGAACACAGGACTGAGTACTATCATTCAATAACAAAGTATGAATTGCCGGATAAGACCATGGTTGGACCATGGCAATGTTTAAATGTAAGGCCATAGTTGGGCTATGGCATTTTAGTGAAAAGACCATAACTGGGTTATGGCACCATGAACGTAAGACCATGGTTGGACCATGGCAGTATATGTATATGTGTAAGACCATAGCTGGGCTATGGCTTCCTGATGATAAGACCATAACTAGGTTATGGCATTACGAGTGTAAGACCATGGCAGGGCCATGGCAATATACGTGTAAGACCATAATTGGACTATGGCATCAAGTAAACGATGTACTCAATTCCGTAAGACGTTCTCTAATTTGACAAATATTGGTAAGTGTCATATAGATTAAAGTGATAGAATTAAGTAGTTATTTATATTGAGCTCAATCAAGTGAATTCATCATTTGAAATTGTGATTGGCAGGAAGTGATAGTGAATTGCATGTTTATGATTTGTTATAGTATGTTCGGTAAGATTTAACTTTAAAACCAATGAACTTACTAAGCTTCATTAAGCTTACTCGTGTTGTTAATGTTTCTTGTATATTAACGTGAGATTGAAGGATCGGATCAACACATTGGGCCATACTATCTAGATTTCTTCGGTAGATTTTGCAATACAATTCTATGGTTCATATGGCATGTGTAGGGTTGGATAGAAGAGAGTTAAACTTGAATTATGAAAGTGAATGATGCATATATATATACACATGTTTATTTGCAACAATTTAGTAGTAGATATTAGTAAATTAATGAATGGAGTTATTTTGGTAAGTTTATGTAAATGAGTTTTGCAATGACATATTATATTTAATACATGACTTTGGCTGGAATTGGTTGCTTGGTTGGGATATATTAGTGTACTTCTATGTTGTGTGTAGGTTTATATTAAAAAGGGTGAGAAAATTGGCCTTAAAATGGCCTATATTCGTCCACACGGGCAAACACGGACGTGTGTCTCGGCCTTGTGTGACACACGGCCTGGCACATAGGCATGTGGTCTGGCCGTATGTCCCTTGCACCTTGAAATTTCAAAACAGAATACCCAGGTTTTTGCACACGGCCTAGCACACGGGCGTGTGGTTGGCCGTATGACCCAATTCAGTAGCTACCCTAATTTGAACACGGGCTAGGACACGGTCGTGTGCCTCACATCGAATGCCCACACGGCCTAAGGCACCGGCGTGTCTCCTGGCCGTGTGAGCCACACGTTGTCCACACAGGCGCGTGTCCCCTGCTCTTAAGAAAAATTTTAAGATTTTGGGAAAAATTCTCTAAGTGTTTGGTTTAGTCTCAATTCACTTCTAAAGTGTATTTTGGGCCTCAAGGACCTATCTAAGGGACAATATGAGTGTTATATGATTTATTCTTAATTTGTGTAATAAAGGTAATGAAATATTTGTAATTAGTTTGTAAAGTTCAATAATACCCCATAACCCTGTTCCAATGACGGATAAGGGTTTGAGGTATTACAACTATCTAAACGTACAATTACAAGATATCACCATTTCAGTTTCATACATTTCATCACCTTATTTCATGCTATACTCAATTTTCACAAGTATTCACATTTAGTTGGTTTGAACATATATCTCAATTCACATCACTTGCTATATAAATAAGTTTACATAGATCAATCAACAATTTACTTATATTATGGCACAAACCAATCAACATTAAGCAACTTCACTTATTCGAATAACCACAACCATATCTAAAGCATTTGAATTTATTTCACAACTTTAATAATCTAACTCAAGAATATATCATATCTTCTAATGAATAAATGAATATACATAAGTAAATATAATCTTCTTTAATAATACCTATAATCATCCTTCTTAGTGGATTCATAAAACCTTGTCGTATAGTTCGGTTGATATACGGCACCTGGTGCCTAGCGGATAATCCGCGAAAGAGTTTGCACCCAGTGCTAGGCGGATAAACTGACAAATAATTAGTGTGTCTAGCTCTAGTTGGATAAACTAACGATATTTGTGCCCAGCGCTAGTCAGATAAACTGAAGAATGTGTGCCCAGCACTAGTCAGATAAACTGATGAAAGTTACATCCAGCGCTAGTCGGATGAATCAACAATATCAATTACTCATTCGCAAGTCCATGAGATCACATTTCATAATCTCAATATCACATTTCATAACTTAATATCACATTCACTTCAATTATCTATTAATCAACTCAGTATCACATTCACTTCAATTATCTATTGATCATTCATTAATTTATTCCATAATGTTACAGTCTATCTATTTATGATTTTGTCAATATCCATTCAATAGAGCTTAACCAAATACAAATAAAAACATAGTTAAATAATAATTAACAATTAACTAATTAAATTAAATAAATAGAGTTCGAGTTCAAAGACTATGAACTTACCTAGCATGTAAACCCGAGATTTTATTTAATTCCATACATTAACCAACATTACTCAACTTCAATCTCATCATCTGGCAATACATCTCCATATATACCATTTCCATACTATCAATTTAAATTCTAATAATTTATTGATTCATTTCATATATATAATCTACAATTTCTCATTTCATAATTTAATCATTTGCATATATGTAAATATAATTAAGTGTTTAAATTAAATAAATAAAGTTCAAGTTCAAAGACTATGAACTTACTTAGTTAAACTGTAGCAATGACTAAGTACAAGAGCTATTTGGTAATTTTCTCTTCTCCTCGATTTTTCCACTCATTCTTGATTTAAATTAATAATTTTATTCAATTCATTAATTTAGATAATAAAATCACTCCATTTTATGCAATTTAGTCATTTTTAACATTTTTAGAAAATTATCCTCAACTTTTTAGTTTTATTCAATTTAGTCCTTACGTCCTAATCATGCAAATAAACCATTTTTATTGAAAATTCATACCAGTTTATGTTACTAGCATCCAATACAGCCCACATTTGTAACAATTTCACATCTAGCCCTTGTATTTTTACTATTTCAACAGTTTAATCCCTAATCGTTAAATTCATCAAAATCACTTAATAAAATACTTGTAAATAACAACTAATACCTCAAATTCATCATTTAACATCTAAAATCACAAATATTCATCAATGACAACATTCAAAATCTTTAACAATTTCAAAAACAAAGGTACGAACTAACTGGACCTAGTTGCAACGATCCCAGAAACATAAAAGTTGTTAGAAACGGACCTCAAAATCTCCCACATGCATCAAAGTTTGTTTGGCCCAACCACGAATGCTCCAAAAATGGAGTTTCTCTAGTCCAAGAAGAAGAACATAAAAAAAGAATATGTTTTTCCTTTCTTTTATTTTAGTTATTACTTATTATTTAATTTATTAATATTAAATTATATCATATAAACTAACAAAAGAATAATCACCAACCGCCCACTCATATATAATATGGTATATTTACCATACTAGTCCTTGGATTTACTTTTTCATAGCTATTAAGCACCTTTAGTTAGTGGAATTCAACTTTTATACTTTTTTATGATTTAGTCATTTTTACTTAATTAACTATCCAAACATTAAAATTTCTTCACGAAACTTTAATACAACCTTAATAACACTCCATAAATATTTATAAAAAATATTTAAGGTTTGGTTTATAGAAACGAGGTCCCGATATCTCATTTTCTAAAATCACTTGACTTTAGGGTCTTACCACTTGAACTTAATAAATCATTTATATAACATAAATTAGCATATCAAAAACCTTTTTAAAACCATATTTGACTCGTAAATATTAAATAATAATATTTACGAATTTACTTGTCAGATTTGTGGTCCCGAAACTATTGTTTCCGACACCACTAAAAAATGAGTCGTTACACTTTTTTATCTTAATTTTTCAAATAGATATGAGTAATATTATTTGTCGAGTCAATATTTATGTTGGATCGAACTAATTTGATTAAATGCAACTAATGTTTATAAAAAATAATATTATTTTAATTATAAAATATATAATTTATTATAAAAATATTTATTTATTTTTAACATATAAATTAAGAGTAAATAAATTTATACATTATAGATTAGACTACTAATATATTGATATTATCTTTTTATTTACATTATGTTAATCTCACACATTTAATTTTTGTTAATTATAAAAAAAATGGTTTTAATATTATTAATTATTATAATATTTAAAATAAAATTATATTTATATATATTATTTTTATTTAATTAAAATATTTAATTTAAAAACTTAGATTTTTATTATTTTTAATTCATCCAATTATATTTAATGATTATATAGATTTACAAATTTATCAATTAATAATATATTATGTTATTTTCTATGTAGAACTCTTAAAAAATATGACCAAAGAAATTAATTTCACTTTAATACACTATCATACATATATAGATTAAAAAAACTAAATGACAATATTTATCATTTTGAAGTCAAAGCCATTATGTCACGAGGCTAGATCTTTAGCCTGGAAAACCGTACAATCTTAGGCGATTTTTTGGGTTCAAATTCTGTCTAAGTCAGCCTTCTCTTAGAAAATGAGAATTCTTAGCAAAAATTATCTAAAGCACTGAAGCAAAGCGGAAGCAAACTTGAAAGATAAAAGAAGTTGTGAACCAAAAAAAAACCACAGAAAAATAACGCATGCCAAGTTTTTAAGTAAATGCTCTCAATAATATTCAATTATTATGAAGAATTACAATTGAATGAATACAAATGAGGAGGAATGCCTCTATTTATAGTTGAGCGCAACCAAAACCAACAATACAATTTGAGTTACATCAATGGTCGAGATTAGAGCTTATCTACAATTAATAGTCCTAAGAGATTTAAACTTTATACAATCTCATCCTTTTAGGATTTACACTATTTACCCTGGTAACTCTAGTTTTACTAGAGTGTTTCACTGGGCCACTAAGGCTTCAAGTAGATGGGCTTCTTCATGGGTTCCACGAGTCGGGCCACTTCATGTGGGTTAAATGAACTGATACGGAATGAGGCAGATGAACGCGGAAGCAGATCATAAAGTTTGTTCAAGTCGCAGATTTGACTAGGACTCTGGACGTTGGAAAAGAAACTTGGATTTTGACACAACCTGAAACGCAATTAAATCCGAGTTAGATAAAATAATTAAAATAGAATAATAAATCTACGATTAGAACAATAAGAAAGAAAATAAATACGATAGGTGGAAAGATAGAACGTGGTATGTAGAAGTCTTAAGAAGCCTTAGAAACACGAAGAATCCACAACTCTTTTCAAGCGGCTCTAATTTCCCCTCCATGAAAGAAAATTTGGTAGGAAAAAGTTTGAAGATGATCCACACAATTTGAAAAGATTGTTAAAACTCTTTTAAAAGAAACTCAAGAGAAATTCTTGAAAAAAAAAAACTCAAAGAGAATTTATTAACTCAAAAGAGAAGTTGAATAATAATGAACTGTTTGATTTGTATACAATGTAAAGGCCTATATATAGACTAGCTAAATAAATCTAAACAAACTATTAAGTATACTAGAATTCTAATTAATCTAAACAATAAGTAGTTTTCAACTAAACTTTCTTGTTGAAATAAAACTCCTAAATAACTTAAACTACTTAATAATTATTAAAATTTCAGAATAATAAAATAACAAAATAATAAGAGCTAATAAATACAATATTGGGCTTATATATAATAAAAATTAAGCCTAAAACCCGAACTTAATATGATTTAAACTCGAATTAAAAGCCCAAAACCAAGTGATTCAAAGTGCGTTTCAAAGCTAATAGATAGATCTTCGAATGCCATGCAGACATCTCATCCCAGAAATTCCAGGATCGCACTTAAAAAGTTGTTGCAAGTCTACTGATTTCTTAAGCTTGAAAATTGGCAGTTTCGATGAATGGAATTTAATAAATTCCATCCCATCCATACATGCATCATGAACCCCATTTAATAAGTTGACCTTTATGGGGCATTCTATGCGCAATGGTTACGTGCTTTGATTTGCGGCCTGTGGGATTCTCCTCCACCCATTCTCGTGATGCTCTCGTCGCGTTCTCAAAATTAGCACTATTTTAACTTGTCTCGAAACGGTTTCGATGCCTTGGCTAATTCCCAACTACTCTCTCCGTTAGGTAGTTCTGCCTCTCGGAACATTTGCCTCGGCTTATATCTTTGTCGTCGCCTAACTCATATTGTATTTCTCTATTGTATATCCAGATTGTAAGAGATCACTGCTCTTACTTGCCCCCATTATGACTTGCCTCGATCAGGATCCTCTTGATTCGCACAAGTAGGCTTTAACACAATCACATTGAACATTGAGTTAGCTTTGAGTATTCCCGCCAACTTTGGTTTGTAAGTCCCTTTGGCTTACCCGCTTGAGAACTCTAAAAGGGCCCTTATGTCTTTACCAAGCCAATGGTAATTTAAAATGTGAAACACTACCAAAGTGTTCGAGATGTACCTCGCTCATAGCATTTACTCACTGTAATTGTCCAGCTTGCATCACTACTTTTCCTCCGAAGTCTGATGCACAACCCACCTCTCTTATAGGTGTAGCCCCACTGATAACTCAACAGGCTTCATATCGGTATTCTGCTCCTCTAGCATTTCCAAGGGGGTTTTCAATACACTTTCATACCAAGTCAATATTCCTACCATACGAAATATCATTAGCTAGTTGGATTGCCGACAATATTTTGTTCCGTCTTTCATGTCTCAACTCACCGACACAACACATTATTTTTGTCAAGTGTCCAAGATGCATATATAGTCGACAAAAGGAACCAACATTAATCTTGTCAAGGAAATTCAAGCCATGAACAAAATCGTAATCATCCAAGTGGATTACCTCAAAGTGTTCCTTGCCTTTCCATTGAATGATCTATACCTTAACCTTTTGTGCTACTCCCACAGTCGAAACATCTTTGGAACTAACTGTAACACCCCTAACCCGTATCCATCACCGGAATAGGGTTTTAGAGCATTACCGGACTTATCAATTAAACAATCTTACGATTTTCATATCCAAACAAATATCATTCAAATACAATCATATAGTCTCTAATATGAGCCCTCGAGAAAAGCATTAGAAGTAGATCGGGACTAAACCGAGAACTCAAGAAAATTTTTAGAAAACATAGAAAGTTTTCAAAATACAGGGGACACATGCCCGTGTGGCCAGGCCATGTGTCTCACACGGCCAAAGACACGCCCGTGTCACAGGCCATGTGGACATTCGAAATGGGATCACATGGTTGTGTCCCAGCCCGTGTCTTACCCGTGTAACTCATTGACTTGGGTCACACGGCCAACCACATGTCCGTGTGACTAGTCTGTGTACCCTTCAAAATGGCCTCACACACCCGTGTGCCAGGCCGTGTGCTAGGCAGTGTGAAAATTGGAGGGTATACTGACATATGCCACACAGCCAAGTCACACGCCCGTGTGCTGGGCCGTGTGGAGCTACTGACTTAGTTTCTAAATAAATACCAGGGGACACACGACCGTGTCACCTAGCCATGTGTCACACACGGCTGAGACACACGTCCGTGTCTCTGCCCGTGTGGACACAAAAAGGCTATGTTTCAAGCCATAATTCTCATCCAAAATGATGTCAACCTAGGTTCAACAATGCACAAACAACCAATGTATAAATAGGCACTTATAACCAACCAATTTCAAGCCAAAATTATATACTACCAATACCAAAAACCAAAATGCTCATAAGCATCCCAAATAGCCATTCAAATTTATACCAATTTCACATCCAAAAATCACTTTAATGATCAAACTCACTTATTAGACTTTGTGCCTAAATCAACATGCATACCACCTCCTCAGTTCAATCATTTTATACTCAAAATACCAATTCACAACAAGGCATTCACATAGCAATTATAATCCAAATAGAAAAAGCCATTTACACATATATACATAACTAAGTATAACCAAAATAAGCCAAGTCAAATGGCTAAACACATAACCAAAAACATATATCATTTACAAGCCAAATCAATTGACTAAATACATTACAAATGTATAGGCCATCTTAACCACAACACCTATACATGCAATATAACCAAGTACACAAGTTCAAAAGTACTAAAACAATGGCTGGATAGTGTGATGAGATCTCCGACAACTCTCAATCTGAGCAAGCTTCGAAATCACTAAAAAAACACGAAAAAGTAAACAGAGTAAGCTATTAAGCTTAGTAAGTTCGTATAGCAATAAACTCAACTTACTATATGAACACAATTTAAGTAATCAAACATATCATAATATAACTCATATTGATCCACAAACCTATTACATATTCATTCACAAGGTTAGATATGAAATTCACAAGTTTCATAGACTCAAAGCTTATATGATTCACATACATATCTATTATGATACGTATCAATCCCTTATTCTTTTATACCATCAATATACCCGTTGAACCATTTGGAATAATATCGGATACTCGGGAATCTCGCACCCTAAGTGCCAATACATGGTCGAAACCAACTCAATCTCATATCTCATATGTAAATGCTCATCTCGAGCTACCACCGGGTCTGCTCACACAAGCTGACGGTCAAGACGTAGCTACACGGTGCTGTTCACACAAGCTGATGAGTAATCGCAACATATGCCAAAAAAATCAGACACTGGTAGAACGTACGAACCAGCACCCAAAACACAATAACCCCTAATGACATGTCATTTGTATCCTATCTATTCCTAAGGTTCAACCGAGATTTCACACTTTGCCATATCTTTGCCGAATATTTCTGTGAAGTTGTATTTATCAATAATATAATAATAAAGCATTTAAAACAAAATTACATTAATGTTTATTAACATACGAACTTACCTCGAATTTATACAGAGAGAATCAAGCTATCAATCCACTATTTTGTTTTTCCCCTGATCTAAATCCGAACGTTGCTTTTCTTGATCTATATATAATCAAATTTAAATTATCTAAATATCATTCTATTCGATTTAACCCAAAAATCATATTATGGCAAAATTACACTTTTACCCCTTAAATTTTTAAAATCTTTACAATTTAGTCCCTAGCTCATAAAATGAAAAATTCATGCAATTCCATTTCAACCCATACTAGCCAAATCTATATAGACTTATAGCAGCCCAAAATTTTCATTATTTCACAATTTCACCATGAATTTACACATTTTACAAATAAATCCATAATTTGCAATTTCAACCAAAATCGCTTAACAAATGTTGTTTATCTAACAACAACCATTTATTTTCTACCATTAAACTTCAAAACACATACATATTCATAA
This sequence comes from Gossypium bickii, assembly GCA_025503065.1. Classification (NCBI taxonomy): domain Eukaryota; kingdom Viridiplantae; phylum Streptophyta; class Magnoliopsida; order Malvales; family Malvaceae; genus Gossypium; species Gossypium bickii. The sequence goes on along the minus strand of CP106721.1, from coordinate 57,581,335 downwards.
ATGGTAAAACCCTATATTTTTAACAATTTTGCAAATTAGTCCTTAGGCTAGCTAGATTAAGCTACAACAACTCCAAAAACATAGAAATCATTAAAAACAAGACGAAATCACACTTACATGCACAATGAGACTTGGCTGAACCTTGAAACCTCTTCAATGGAGTTTCTAAGTTTTATTTTCGGTGTATGAAAGCTTGTTTGGAAGATGACATTTTGTTATTTTTTAGTTTAATTAGCTAATTTATTCATTTACTTATTTAACCTTTGTTATTTATCATTAAAATTTAATTAATCATGCACATAACTGTCCACTCATATTTCAAATGGTCTACTTACCACATAAATCTCTTAACTATTTAATTTCATAAGTACCTTTAACTTATAAAACTCTAATTTTCTACTTTATGCGATTTAGTCCTTTTTATTGAATTGAGCAAGCAATTTATAAAATTTCTTAGCAAAATTTTTATACGACACTACTAACATGCTCTAGACATTAAAATAATAATAAAATAAATATTTTGACTTTAGATTTGTGGTTCCAAAACCACTATTCCGGTTTGACTAAAAACGGGCTGTTACACTAACAGTCTTGATCTTCTTAGTTGACTCGTTCATTGAGAGGCCAAGTTTACCCACTACTTTTTCCGATATGAATAGATCTGACACCCCTGTATCAACATGAGTACACTTTCTTTGACTTGTGATGTTGATGTCCACATACATCAACTCTTTCTTCTTGTGATCATCGACCCAAGCTTTAAAGCCTCATTCTCTGGCTCTGCTTCAACTTCTTTATTGTTCGCAAATAGCTTAGAGCGCTTTGGATAGTCTTGATCCTATGAGGTCCACAACATAAGAAGTAGTTTACTGGCTTCTTCTCATTCTCTTTGACTCTCTTGGCTACGACAGAACGCACAATCAAACCAAGTCTCATTGATGCTCTATTTGGATCATCGTTCCTTTCGATGGAATAAAGCACAAATTTCTTCGGACAGTCTCTCACCATATGCGGACCGTTACAAAGGAAGCATTTCATTAGCCCATTAGTATGTTGTTGGGCTTTTCATTTCCTATTTTGTGGTTTCCTATTACCATCATTCTTACTATTTCCATTTTCATCTTCCTCATGGTCTCCTCCACCATTACCCATCTCTTTAGGCTTGGAGGATTCCAACTTATTTTTATTCAAACCAAGCTCGATAAAAGACTCCGCTTCGACCATGGCTACAATAAGCTCGGTGATACCTTTTAGACGCAACTCTTGTTTCACACAAAGCTTGAACCCATATTTGAACAAAAAAAAAAAAAGCTTCTTTGTCATTTAGGTTAGAGATTTGAAGCATCAATTAACTAAAGTCTCTAACATAGTCCTGAACAGTACTTTGTTACGTAAGCCAGCGCAACTTAGCTCGAGCCTCCTCTTCGGCATATTACGGGTAAAACTGCTTCTTCTATTCTTTTTGGAACTTCTCTCAAGTCCCAATTACGATAGCACTTTATCTCTCATCTGTGGACATACGACACTACCATAAAAGAGTGACTTCAGTAAAATAGACAGCAACAATGTTTACCTTAGTGGCATCATCATCGATACCTATCGAACGAAAGTACTGTTCCATCCTAAAAGAAAATGGTCCAGATCTCTTGCGGACCTCGTCCCCCAAACTCTTTCGGCTAAGGGACATCTATCTTACGTTGCTTAGGAACTAAAGCCAACATCCCTCTTCCCATAACAACTCTACACACAGCAAGCTCTCCCTTGAGCTCCTTAATCTTTCCCATCATAACCTCAGTTTCCTTCTTCAAAGCCACAACCATTGCTTCAAGAGCATCATTTCTCTTAGTTAGCTTTTCGGTCTGACCATCCATAGCAGCATTGAGGGTCACTTTGATTGCACCCCGATTGGAACTAATAGTCCTTGTCACAAAGTCCCTGAGTTGTTTTCCCATTGAGTCTAACTCATCGTTACCTCCTTCAAATACCTCAAGTGTTTCCTTCACGCCATCCATGGATTCTTCGAGATTAGTCACCCGACCTTCTAGAGCCGACAACATATCCCTCGATCTGCTATTTTTCCTAGACCTCTCACGGGTCTCTATCAGGACATTTTACTCGTCTTCTCCTTTCATCATCTCAACCGACGCCTTTAAACACTGAACTGATACCAATTGCCATGGGGCTAGATCTTTAGTTTTGCAAACTATACGACCTTAGTCGATTTCTTGGGTTCAAATCCTATATAAGTCAACCTACTCTCGAAAAAGAAGAATTCTTGTAGAAATTCTCTAAGGCACCGAAACAACACGGAAGCAAACTTAAAAGAAAAAAAAGAAGCTATGAACGAACAAAAAGCCACAGAAAAATAGCGCACACCAAGTGTTTGAATAAATGCTCTTAATAATATTCAATTACTATGAAGGATTGCAACTGAATGAATACAAATGAGGGGGAAGACTTCTATTTATAGTTGAGCTCCCCCAAAATCGATGGTACAAGTTGAGTTACATCAATGGTCGAGATTAGAGCCAACATTTGTTGCGAATTCTCAATTATATGTGACACAGGTTTAACTCAGACAAGTAACCTGATGTGTCGTTATAAATGTTTAGCCTGGACGAATAACCTGATATGTATATGTTCAGCTCAAACAAGCAATTGGTGTGGTGTAGATACCTATGTATCCGAGTTCATTTACTAGGCTTCATCGGGTGAATAAGTTTATATGAAAATGAAAAATTGAAATGGGATGAATTGAACTTGATAATCCAAATGGCAAATTATTAAATAAATTGAGCAAGAAACATTGATTTAGGTAATGCCTTTGATAAGTGTGTGAGTATATTATCCCTTGATTGAATATGAATTGGAGATTGTTACCTAATGTGACATGAACTGGTATGTTAAGCACTTATGGTATTGATTTTTAAGCAAATGCTTAAAATGTTAGCTTTTTCATTCGGGCCGAGCTTGGGCAAAAATTTTAGGCCCATTTTCTGATCAAGCTGAACCAGACCTTATAAAACGAGCTTAAAATTTTATTATAACTCAAATCTGACCCATGGTCACCTCAAGTCCGAAATCACCAAATCCAACTTCAAACTTTCATACTTCCAAACTTTCGATTTGACTTTTTAACTACCAGATCATCTTACAAATTAGACAATAACTTCTTCTCATTGATCTTAAGCCTTTCACCACTTAGATTTTTGAAATGGCATCTCTAAACCTGCAACCATGAAACTTAATATGTTTTTTTTTCTTTTTTCTTGTTTTATCCTGCAATGGTTTTCCGTTGAGGATATCTAAATGTTTAACGTTTTTATTTTTTTATTTTTTCCTTGTAAAAGGAAAATGGAAAATTATTTCAGAAACTTGACATGACCTATTAGTATCTTTTTCTACAAAAGTATGACACAAGGCATTACAATAGCGATCCACATATTAAGCTTTTAACATCGTTAGACCCAAGTATCAGATTAGATTACAGAATAAAAGTATAGGGGCACAGTGACCATTTAGAAACTGTAGGTACCACATTGAAAATTTTGGTAAAGTACAGAGGGCAAAGATGCCATTACCCCTAACCAAATTTTATGTTTTAACGGCCACGATTTTCACCTCATTCTCAACTGGTACCCAAATCACGATTGATGCCACGTGTCTGATGGAAATTAAGGAGTCCATTAATTGAAAATCCTTCGGCAGTACAGTATATAATTTCTCTCTTTCCTATTTAAAGGCTGGGGCGCTCTGAGTCTTTTTTTCAATGTATTCCGTACTACTCACCTTCACTTCAAAAAAAATTAAAAAGGAAAAAAAATCGGTTGATTATCTCCGGTGAGTTCAAGCCGGGAAGTCTTACCGGCGATCTCTCCGGAAAAGGTATTGGCTTTAGAGACTCGCTCATTTATTGTAATTTCTAGGCTTTTGTTTCACACCATTGCTTGCAAAAGCCAGTTTAAGTTCTATGTAAAATTCAGAGAAAACTGAACAAAAGTTGGGTTTTTTAACCTTATTTTTATAAATAGAAAGAAATGTTAATATTTCCTTTTTTTTGAATCGAGTAATGCATGCAAAATTTGTGACTAAAGGTCTATTGATTTGATTAATTTGTCTTTTCAACTTCTGAAGGTGTTTTGGAGGGTGAAAGAAGCTTGGTTTTTGATTGAGTGAAGACGAGTCTGATTGTAAGGTTGGCGAGAAATGGTATGATCGCAACTCTTTTCGGAGCTCTTTTTTTTGCATGCAAATGTTTTGTTCGAGTTTCGTTGTTTTCTTGTTAATTTAAAAAAAAAAAAAATTCTCCTTTTCATTCCTCATTTCATAAGAGTATTTGTTTGATTTCATAGTCTGTTTTGTTGTACTTGTCTAGGTATTGTTTTGAATATTTTTTTTAATGAATTAATGTGCTTACATGGAGTATTTATTTTCTCACGAAGTTGAATGTTGTTAGTTGAATGGTACTTTGGTGCGCCAGAAATTTAAAAATGTGGATGGTTTGTGCTTTATATATGCATAATTGCATATATGATAGCTTTTATTGTGTTGGAGCTTTGAGAAATTTAAAATTTTATGTTTTAACAGTTATTGTGATGATGGTTTGTTTTAGACATATAACTGGTGATATATACTTGGTTTCGTTAGGTTGGAATTTGAAGAATTAAAATGCATTAGTAAAAATAATCTGATTATCGCTTGCCTTTGAAATGCGGTTATGGTGATTAGTCTTAGGTTCCTTATATTTCACAGCTTTAAGGCATTTAAATGTGTCTTAAGGATGCAGATATGTTGGTTAGTGTAAGGGTCCATTATTTAGTAGCTTTGAGGAATTTAAATGTTGTAATCAATGTTTCCGTGCTATGAGTGTAGCCCAAATATGGAGATATACTGATTTATGTTAGTTTTGTATGCAAAGTAATCAGAATGATTACTTTCTTAGTCAAGAAGATAAGGTGCATTATGTGACGTTTGATTAGGTTCGAATTAAGGAATGTAAATACTTTAATAAAAGTAATGGTGACAATTATGTCTGCTAGACATACAAAAATGTTAATTTATGCTAGGTTCTCTACTGCTGTCAGAAGTTCAAGGAATGTGAATATCCTAATGAAAGCAAATAACTAAATTGGATGATCATGCACCTTAGATATGTACATGCTGATTTATTTTAGGTTTAATTATGCTGTAAATTGAGGGATTTTAATTATTAATGAATGCAATGCTGACTGTTACGTGCCTCGGGTAGGCAGACATGGCGATCCATGTCATATTCAAGCAATTTGGAGCTTTGGCATTAGCAATTTCAGTGACTGATAACCATTTGCATTTACCAGCTGTTGGTTTTTCTGTATATTCCCTTTGGTTATGCACTAGTTGATGGTCTGAGAGTCAATCGATCATATAAGTTGGGTAGAATCCGTCTAAAATATGCACTAGTTGATGGTCTGAGAGTCAATCGACCATATAAGTTGGGTAGAATCTGACTAAAACAGAAAGGACACATTTGCTTCAGAGAATATTAATTGAAAATATTCTTGTGGTTACTACTGTAGACTTTAACATTATCAAATATATATATTATAAGAAAAAATCTAATAGTTTTATGATTTAAAGTAAAATAAGTTCTCTAATAACAAAAGGAAGGAGATCCATATAAATCACTATTTTCTTTGTTAAGTCAACTAATTTTTTCAGCTCACTTTTTCTTAAAATTTCAAGGTGAAAAGAGCTTTGTTTTTCTTTTGACTACATTAACTAATTGCACTGTGGTATGTTTGTCCATTATGCGTATTATCTAAAAGGCTGAGTTGCGCTTTGCTTAAAGTTTTGGACTTGCATGTTTGACCTAAAAGTATCCATCGTAGGGTATGGATACCCACATCTTGTTAAAATTTCATGGAAAACATGAAAGACAATGCCTTATGTATAAATAAGATTTCTTTTTCTATTTTTTCTTGATCAAACAACAGTACTCTTTTATTGGAAAAATAAAAAATTACATAAACAATTATATAAATGCATGGACATTTATTATGTTTGCACATGCTTTATGAAACTTCAGATGATTCTCATTTCGATTCTATGGTGTGGGGGTGCTTATATTCATAACATGTAGAATTGAAACCATCATGGTCTTGACAACTATTTTCTTTAGTTGCTTTTCGTTGTTTCAGCATCATCATTGTGCACAAGCTTCTACAAGGAAACAGCAAAATCTGTATGGTGAATAACTCATTTCAATGAGTGACACTGTTTTCGTCTTGGGCTCCTAGTCTAATATGGGTTACACTTGCAGTTGTATCCCTTTGCTGCCTTGTTTGGATTATATGTTAAGATAAAATTAAAAAGATGTCACTGTTGAATGCAACAGGACATGAGTAACTTGCAAGGTAATTTGTTTAATATCATTTGAATGCCATAATTCTGATTCAAAGGCTGAGAAAAACTTGTTCCTGGAAGAAACTTTATGAGTAAATAAAGTTGCCTGTATATCAATAAAGTTCCGAATAGAGTTTAACGAATAGTTGACTTTTATATTTGTTGGAAGAAAATTTAGGTTATGCCTGTTGCAACTTCAATGCCTTGAAAATTTTCGTTTTTGGTCCAAATCTTAAGTGTTGATGCTTCTATAAGTTTTCAACAAATTGCAGATATCTGGCAATATTAGGTCCATCTAGGGAGAAATAAAAGGCAAGTTTTTGAATGTTACGAAGTTGAATAGGCTAGCTATAGCCGTAAAAGGCTAGCTATAGCTGTAAAAGGCAAGTTTAGCTGTCCTTTGCAATTTTGCGCGCATCTTTAGGCAACTCTTCGAAGATTTTAATTGGCATGATACGATTCCAGAGAAACTTCTCTGTTGAGCTAAGCTAATTTGTTTATAATTAGCCTCATTATATGCATACCTGTACAATGAGCTATCTTGAAAGTGTTACCGTCAACGTCTAAGGGTGGAAATGTTTCAAAGGATTCTTTTTCTGAGCTTTCATTAAGATATGAAAGAAACTGGAAATTTTATCATTCCTGCTTAGAAGAGCTCGCCAATTGGATTTGAATTTTGTTCGTGCAAGTAAAAGGTGAACCTTTTGGTTTTCACTTTTGATTATTTGTTTCCTTGTAGTTCCTATGTTTTTTTAGCAGCTAAGTCATACCCTGAAACTTATCTGATATCTCTGGTAGGATTTTTAAAATTGATTTGAAAATCCCTCAGATGGATCTATCAGACTTTAGCCAGTTTTCAAACACACACACACATATATATACACATATTTGTCTCTTACTGATTTTAGCATGCAACATTTTGTGCTTGATATATATACATTGTAATTTTCTGATGACATGATTTCTTGAGGGTTGGGTTTGTGTTGTGATAGGGGTTCTTATTCCTCACTTGTTAGTAACTCTTGTTGTCATATGATAATAAATGCTCCCAGTTTGAACTTTGCTTATTTTGTATTATTGATTTTGGGCAGTCTTTCCAGCAAAAGAGTTTATGGATGCCGAGAGATGGTTCATTTCTAACTAACGGAGAGATGGGTTATGATGATTCTTCAAAATCTGAAGCAAAACGGGGTCATCAATGGTTTATGGATGCTGCTGCATCAGAATTGTTCAGCAACAAGAAGCAAGCAATAGAATCCTTTAACAGCCAACCAGTTTCAGGAATTGCAGACGTCAGTGTTTCTCCTTGGCAAAATGCTTCCTGTTTTCAGTCGGTTTCTGGCTCATTTGGTGACCACCTATTTGGATCTGAGTCCATACGAACGGTCAACTTGGTTGATAGGAACATTTCTTCTGTTGAGACTGGAAATTTGAATATGGGAAGAAAGGATTTTGATGATCAATATGGTAGTGATTCATCTGCGGCTTTGTCTATCTCCCATACCATTGAAGATGCCTCTTCATGTCTCAGTTTTGGTGGATTAAGGAAAGTTAAGGTCAATCAAGTTAGGGATTCCAACAACGACATGCCAACATTAATGGGGCACCCGTATGGCGAAGGATTTAATAGCACTATTTCAATGTCTACCATTTTCGGTAAAAATGGTAATGCTATATTGCTGGGCCCAACTTATCGAAGTGAGGATGAAAGTACCGGACCAATTGGCCCAACATTCAGTAAGACAGATGGCAATTTTATTTCAATTGGCCATACCTTTAACAAGAGAGCTAATGACTTTATACCTGTGGGCCACAATTACAAGGGAAATGAGAGTATCTTATCGATGGGTCAGCCTTTTGACAAGGAGGATGGCAATTATATTTCAATCGGTCAGTCATTCAAGGGGAATGCCAACTTAATTTCATCAAGCCCTTTTTATGGTAAGGGACAAGAAAATTTCATTTCAATGGCCCCTGAATATAGTAAACCGAATGAGAGTTTGATTTCAATGGCATCCTCTTTTGATAAGGAAGGTGATAATATCATACCAGTGGGACCTTCCTATCATAAGGCAGACTGTAACATCACAGCCATGGCTCCTAGGCAAGACAAAGGAGAGTCTAATATTCTATCTATGCATCATAACTATAAGAAGGGTGAAAGCAATACAATATCTTTTGGGGGCTTCCATGATGAATCCAGGGAAAATTGCTCAGGTAGTATTATTAGTGGTTATGACTTATTGATGAGTAATCAGAATTCAGTACAAGCTTCGGAACTGCTCTGCCAGCAAGTTTTGGGTGAGTCGAATCCAGATTCAAATGTAAATGGTGCCCCCCAAAATAGTTCTACAACTGATACCAACCCGAAGCATAAAGAATCAAAGACTTCTAAAAAGGTTTATCCCAACAATTTCCCTTCCAATGTCAAAAGCCTGTTATCAACTGGTATGCTTGACGGAGTTGTTGTGAAGTATGTTTCTTGGTCACGCGAGGTGAGTTATTTCCTATGCCTTACCTTTTCACTGGTGGGATTTCACTTATGTAACATAACCTTTTCATTGGCAGAAAAGCCTTAAAGGATATATACAAGGGACTGGGTATATGTGTGGCTGCAAAGACTGCAACTTTGAAAAAGTAAGCAACTCATATAGACTATGTTCACTCCACTTTTCAGCCCTGTTTTAATATGCCAACTAGTGTTCTTTGTTGCAAAGTTATAGGAAGAGATCTATATTACTAAATCGGAGTATCATTGCTGTAAAATTCAAAATCTATTGTGCAGGCTCTTAATGCATATGAGTTTGAGCGCCATGCTAATTGCAAGACCAAACACCCAAATAATCATATTTACTTTGAGAGTGGGAAGACCATCTATGCTGTTGTTCAGGAGCTCAAGAACACTCCACAAGAGTTGCTTTTTGATGCAATTCAAACTGTGACAGGTTCTCAAATCAACCAGAAGAACTTTCGCATCTGGAAAGGTAAAGCTGCAGTTTAGTTGACTGAACTAGCTATGTTGCTTCTGCTCCATATTTGGACATGGTTATGAGGATATGATTCTCAAAAGACTTTACAGTATTGATCATATTTGTATCAAACACACTCTTATTTAATATTCACACTTGAGTTCGTGAAATTAGCAGTCCATTTTTCTTTTAAAGTTCTCTAGACTCAAATTCCTTGTTTCTTTTTTGCAGCATCATATCAAGCTGCCACCCGTGAACTTCAGCGTATATACGGAAAGGATGATGCTGCTGTGTCATCTTGAGATGAAGACTCAGCCTTTCAAATCTTGTTGTGAGGTGGGTCAGATCTGTGCATTGCAGCTTGTATTTTTGTATTAAACTATGGACTTGTTTTGGGATTTCAATAATTTATGCAGATGAATGCTTTAGATATCTTGGCTTTCCAAATTTTTCTAAATGAGACCTTTATTGATTTTGATTATCAGATTTGTTGTGAGATGTAGAATTTTACTTGTTCTGAATGTGTAAACCCATGTATTTCATACCCGTAGTATTTTGGACACATTTTAAACATGTCTGAATAGGGGTCAAACAAAAATACCTGCTAGAAATATTTTGAACAAAATGACACATACGGACAAGAAGCATCTTATTACGAACATTAGCTCAATCCATGTAGGGGAAAAAACTTGTGGAGAAATTTTGTTTTCCTCAAACAGATTCTTTGGTAGGTGTCACCTTGTTGCTGGTTAAATCCAGGACGACGGCAAAATCTTGATTTGAAATTATTGATGTCTGGTGATCATCAATGACAATCATTTTCTGATCATTTGATGCTTCTTCCACTTTGATGTTCTGATTTGATGAACATTGGTCCTTGCTCTTACCCCACAAAACCATATAGAGGCCAATAACAATTACGATTGCTCCAATTATCCTACGTAGGTTGCACCATATTAGCAAAATTATCAAGATTATCTATAATAGATTTAAATAGTAATTAGCAACTAGAATCTCTTATTTTATCATTTCAGTTAAGAGGTATAAACTACACATTTATATATGTAAGTTAACAAAGAAGTTAAATTTGGTTTAAATTACTGTGAAGTTGAGTTTGAGCAACTTAAGAACACTTGTAAAATTGAACCTTGATAAGGTATGAGATCAATCCGGTTATCCTCAAGTCTAAAATTATTATAATTGATTATAATAATAAAATAATCATAATTTAAATCCTAGCAATATTGAGAAGGGGGATTGATATGTACCTTCCTAAGTAGAGTATTTCGGATAAGATAAAGGAGCTCAAAATTGCAACAATAACCATGCTCAGAGGATTAAATGCAGTCACAAATACAGGTCCTCTACTTCTCATTATTACTCCTTGAACATAATAAGTAATTCCAGAACAGATTACTCCCTACAACCAACCACAAGAGTCGTGAATAAAAAGAAAATTACATAAATCCTAAATTATACTTCAAATGAACGGAGAGTATCTTACACTGTAAACTGCAGCCAACAATTTAACATCGAAATGAATAGACCACACGGCGGCATTGCCAGCTTCCATTGCCAGCGCTACAATGCTTCCTCCAATGGTGCCCGCCAAGCAGATAAACGCTGTTAGGGAGAGCTCAGCAGGGTATGATTTTAGGGTAATTGCCTATACAAGAAAGCGCAACACTTTTTTGAATTATTTCTTGTGGAAATGGAAGCTTTATGATGGGAAATATTAGAGAAATGAAAACAAAGTTAAAAAATGAATGAGGAAATTTACTTGTAAAATGATGAAACCAGCCCAGCAAAAACAGCCAAAAATGATCATGAGAGCACCTTTGATTGGATCTTGCTTAACTGCTGATGCACTTGAAAATACATGATGGTTATTTGATTTAGTCCAGGGCAACGGCAACATTGGTCCATTAATCAATGTCATCAGCATTGCTCCCCCAAATGTCACAATTGTGCCTAATATCTTTGCCTGGCTATGGAGTTTTCTTATGTTAACCTTCTCAAGCCTGCATCAAATTTCCCCCACTCATTTAATCCATTGCCTAACTCAACTTCCATATATACTATTTTTTTATAATATAAAAACATTAAAATTTTAGGAAATTTGGAGGGCTAGGGGGAGTTAGACCCCTGCTTGTCCCTCGTCCCTTCCCTTTGATGCACTCGAGATTTGATCAATTCATAAAAGTGTTGTTATCTTTGGGCATTTGCTGGTTCTCGAGTGCAAAAGGCTTTTCATAAGAGAGAAATACATTGTTTGAACCGAAGGAAGTATACCTTCGATTAATAAAAGTACCCAAAGAAGACTATAACTTTTATATAAGAATAAGTGGAAGTAATAATCAAATCCTAATGCGTAGAATGACACAAGTAAAACATCGTAAGCTGGTTATTATATATATATATATATATATATATTTATGCGGGTGATGATAAGTAGAATTTAATTACTTGACGATCCAGGCAAGCAAAAATACAAATGCTGGAAGAACGTTGGTCATGGCAGATGTGAAGGTTGCCGTAGTATATTTCATGCCTGTGTAAAGTAAGTTTTGGTCCATTGTTGGCCTGCAGAAATAATTAAGTATTCGCAATTAATTTGAATTTAGAAAGGGAAAAATCAATATATAATAATATTCAAACCCCCCAAAAAGCAACTTTTTACTTACTCTAGTAAGGCTAGAAGCAGTATCTTAACAAAGACAGACAGGCTCATTTTTGGCCTAATTTTCCTGTGAAGTAAAAGGTCAGACAAATGGGTTAGTTAGAATTCGGGATTCAATCTCTTTGGTTTATGTAGAATTTATAAAATCTAATATCCATTAAGTATAAGTTTTGACTTTTAGTGTGATAGTGTCTTCAATCTCATCCCTTATTTGTACATAACAATATTTCTTATTTTTATAAAAAATTAAATAAATAACTAGAGTGAAAATCGGAGTTCAACCCGATTGGCTACTACACCCATCCATCATTAAGAGGTACCATCCAAAGCTTTGAAACTCAACATTTATTTTTACATTTCATAAATTACTATTAGAAAAAACTGAAAGCAATCTCTTCCCTTATTACCTTAGCACTGCCATTTATGTAAAAATTAAAGGAAAAGAAACAGAATAAGAGAGAAATTTAGACCTTTCCAAAACAATGGCAAAAGGAGCAATGACAAGAGTGGCAATGGCATGCCGGTAGACAACCAAAACATGCTGGCTCATGCCTTGGTTTAAAGCAAACTTAGTAATTATAGACATGCCTGAAATCCCAAACTGCAAAAAGAGTACAGCCAAAAATGGCTTAGATTGATCTAAAATTGCACCCAAAGAACCCATTGACAATGTTTTTTTTTTTTTTTTTCCTTCTTTATGATCTCTCTTTTATCATTAATGCTGAATGATCAAGCACAATGTGGACTTCTTATATACAGGGCAATTTTCATGTAAAATATTTGTAAGCATCCACATGTCTTGTATCAAAGTCTAGGGATTCCATTAAAACGAATTGAAATACCATTCTTGAAAGAATTTTTAAAAAATAAACAACAGAAAGGAAAATAGAAAAGCTCTTATTGTCACTAAAAAGTAAAAACATCATACAAACCAGCAGCAGTCTTGTTTCTACATAAAACACAAACACCTAAACAATTGGCTACTAAGAGAGAGAAACTTAGTGGGATTTGATTTAGTTATACGTAACATTGTCGAGTCCAAACAAAACTTTTACATGGCTTTTGAGTCTTTTGTTGTCAATGTTTTAGAAAAAAAAGTTTAATTCTTAATTTGGTATGGAAGTTTTACAATTTTTTTATGCAGTATATGTGTTATTTTTTGGTTCAACATGATATCTGTATTTGATAACAATTATACATTTACAATATTTATACATTTTTTAGTTCAATAATGTTAACTTTTTAGTGTTTAGGTTTTTAGCAATTAACTTTCAACAAATCAACTTTAAAACTCGAATCAAATCATATCCATCATATTGTATTTGACAAATTAAACACAAAATTAAACAAATTTACAATTAACACTAAATTTAATCTATTAACAAAATCATGAAAAATTCAAACTTAATAATATTAGTAATTAATTTTCATCAAATCAATCCTAAAACTCAAATTAAACACTAAAAAATTAACACCATTACCTTTAAGTACCAAAATAAATAACGTTTGTCAAATAAAGCTATCAGATTGAACTAAAAAAATAATACATGTAGCATATTAAAAAATATCAAATGTAAATATTGAATGATATATTAAATCATTTAAAAAATATTTCAAAATTAACTTAAATAAATCCTCAAGCCAGCATTAAAAGATGAATAAGTCTGAAGTTGGAATTTTAATATCTACTCATATTGAAGATTAAGTCTAATGAATTCTTATAATATTTTTAAGGGATATATCCAAAATTCCAAATTTGAAATTTTAGTATATGTGAGCATAACTTCCTTTGTAAAATAAAAGAAAATAAAGGAAATAAAATTTTGTTAAAGCGTCATTTCCTCTTTTATGAACATTGATATTCGTCATTTCTTTGGCATATGATTCAATGTGAATTTGGTGACGTAAGCAAGGCAAAAATGAATATATTCCCCTTAGACCAATGGTTAGAATATACACCAACCCTCCCATCTTTTGAAACATAAAATCTGAGAGTTCAATGCGTCAAAGCAAACTAACTCCTATGAATCGAATTTGACACATGACATCAAAAATTTGTAGGCCATTCAACTTCTAGTTACTTAATGAAACTTTCTTCCATACCAGATCTCGGATGAGTGAGACCCAAAACCAAACCTTTATATATATATATATATATATATATTTTTATATATTAAAGTCTATTTGGTACACCAACGTTATAATTTATATATATATATAATATCTAAAATTATCTATAATCTCTCCTCAACCTTTAAATAGGAGTGTTGACCTGAAAACAATCGCTAACCCAAAGCTAATTAATAGTAGAAGTGCTTGCGAAAGTGTCACATCCCAAAAATCGGGTTAGTAGAAATTTGATTAGTGAAACGTGAGAGTGGTCATGCTTTGTTTTTGTGTTAAATATTGTGAAATTGTGTTAAAAAAAATTAATTTGTTGTAGTGGTTAAGTGTACGGGTGAGTGTTCGATCGAATCGAATGAAAAAGCTTCGAGTTAATCGAGTTGATAAATCCTATTTTATCATCTTAACTCGATTTGAAATTTTCTCGAACCGAGTCGAGTGAGATGAAATTCGAATTGAATCGAATATAATATATTTGTTCGAGTTAAATTAAAAAAATGATTTTGATCCTTATAATCACTATCACCCACGTAATTAAATTAGTCCATTGTAATCAAATTTGTTATTAACTTTCATCTCCTCATAATTTATTTATTAATCCTTTATATACGAGTTAGCTTATTTGCTTGCTTAGTTGCTTCAATTATCTTTTGATTCTTGTCACTAAGTATTTTGAAATTAAAAAATATATTAAATGTAAAAAATGTGATTTTTTAATAAAAGTTAGTCTTAAAGATAAAATGTGAAATTGATACCAGCATAAAATTTTAACACGAATATTTTACATCATCATCAATAAATCAATTTTAATAAAAAATTTATAAAGATTTAATATGATTAAACAATTCAATAATATAAATAGTAAAAAATGTGAAATTTAATTTAATAATATAAATAGTAGATATAAATAAAATTATTACTATTTAGGTTTAGAGATTTTTTTGGATGATTTTAATTTTTGATTTGAGAGTAAAATGTGAGAAGTAAAAGTTTAGGGGGAAAATAAAAAGTTTTGGGGGTTGAGAGAGTAAAATTTTGGGGGGAAAGTAAATAAGGAGAGAATTTTTTTGGGGAGGGGGAAAGTGTTTGGGGTAAAAGGGGGGTGGGAAAGTAAAGAGGTTTGGGAATTTGAGGTAAAAATATAAAATATTATAGTTTGGAATTCGATTTATTCGAGTTATTCAAATTCGAAAACTAAACTTGATTCGAACTCGAAATTTTTGAATAAAAGATTCAAGTTGACTCGAATAATTCGATTAATTCAAATAACTCGATTCATTTAACTCAAAATTCAATTTTTTTTTCGATTTTTTTGAGTCGAATCGAGTGTTGCTCACCCCTAGTTAAGTGTTAGTTATGTGTGCTTAAGGTTTCATGTTCAAAACCCTTCCCTTGAATTTTTGGTATTTTTATTTCAACCCCTAACTTTGGATATTTGAGTTAAATATAAATTTATCACAATTGATGACAAAATGAGCTTGTTGGTTCAGTGGTAAGGTTTTAGCTTACTTTGCAATTTTGTGTTCGAATCCTGTGCTATATCTATGTAATAGATCAGTTAATTGTTGCTTCTCCTTGTTGTGTTATCCAAGCTGTCAGAATTTTAGTTAAAGTCAACTTGGAGAAAAATATGATAGGTGGTTAGAGAATAAGATTTAGTGGGATTTAATTTTTGAAATTATCCTCAAAAAGTTCCCAAAAATTTTCATCCACTAGTTTAAGTTTTTTTGTTCTTCTCTTCTCTTTTTTTGTTCTTGTTCTTTCTCTTTTCTACTTTTTGTTTCTGAAAATATTGTTGGTTAAGAAAAATTATTCTAGTATTTTACATTGTTATCCTTTCTGTCATTTCACGTTTCCTATAACAGCCCGATTTAAGGGCTAGTCGGAACAGTGGTTTCGGCACCACTAATTCGAGATTGAAGAAAATTATTTTAATATTATTTTATGTGTTATAGCATGATTATATGAGTGCATGAAAATTTTGGTGCATTAATTTTAGCGATTGCATGCTTAATTGTGAAAAAGGGCTAAATCGCATAAAGTGCGAAAGTTCTATTTTACAAGCTAAAGGTGTCTAATAGCTGTAGAATATTAATTGGAGGCCTTTAATGTGCAATTAGACCTTTAGAAAATGGAGTGGCCGGCCATAGGGGACAAAGAAGTGAAAATAGGTCAAAGTTGGTGGAGAATTAGGTGATTAATTAATGTTTTATAATAAAATAAAGAAAATAAAAGATATAATCTTTTCTCTCCATCTTCTCCACCAAAATTTTCAGCAAAATAAGGGGTTTTTGAAGCTCAAACTTTCATCCAAGTCATCCTCTTGGAAGTAAGTGATTATGATGGTTATTTTTGATGATTTTTGTGTTTTTAGAACCCGTAAAGCTTAATCTAGCTAATGAGGGGACTAGTTTGCAAAATGGTTAAAATTTTAAAGTTTTTCCATGAGAGTGTTTATGATGTTTGCTGAGATTTTATGGAAGAAAATGAATTATGGTTGTTAAATAAACAACTTATGTGAAGTGGTTTTCATGAAAACCCTAAAGAATGACCATTTTGTTTAGGATATAAATTATGTGGTAAATGTGTGAAATGATTGGTATTGTGAGTTGTTATAAGAGTAATAAATGTTCATCTAGGCTTGTTAAATGAGAAAATTTAATGAAAAATGATTTACGAGCCTAGGGGCAAAATAGTAATTTTGCCAAAGTTTAAGGGCAAAACAATAATTTTGCCAAAGTATGATTCATGAGTTATTTTAGTCAATGTAATCGTTAAACAAATGAAATTATTATTATCGATCAAGAAACACGAAGCCTGGACCGAAACCGAGGTAAGAACAAGGTGGTGGATTAAATTGAACGATTCCACATATATTTTGGTACCGAGGTAAGTTTGTGTGAAATTAAAGTTACATAATGCTATTATATTCTAAATTTCTTGATATCATGAAAAATGTTTAGTATTTCTATGAAATTGATTATTGATCCTTGATGAAAGTATAATGCTATTAAGTTGAGTGGAAGCCCCGGTTGAACATTAGGAATAGTAAGGATACCATTATCACAACATGAGATAAAAAAGGTCCCGTATAAGACCATGTCTGGGACATGGCATCGGCACCGAAGAGAGATCTTGTGTAAGACCATGTCTGGGACATGGCATCGACTGTAACACCCATTACCCATATCCTATGCCGGAACTGGATACGAGGCGTTACCGAACTTAATTCACATGGTCATACAACTTTGGGCTATCAAATTCCATTCCAAACTAAATCTTTTCCATACACACCTCAAATACCCTTATAATGGACCTACGAGGCCCTAAACAGGCTTCCGAAATATTTCGAGAATTAATCGGAGACTTTTACGCACTTAGGAAAATTTTGCCTAAACAGGGGCCACACGCCCGTGTGGAGGGAATGACACGCCCGTGTGCCATCTCACACGCCCGTGTTCGACGCCTGTGGTCGACACTGACTTGTATCACATGGCCCAGCACATGCCCATATTGCTAGCCCGTGGTCGCACGCCCGTGTGCTTCAACCGTGTGGTGATTTAAATTCCAAATTCAAGGTGTAGACTTCACACGGCCTGGGCACACGCCTATGTTCGTGGCTGTGCCTTCCACACGGCTGAGACACATGGCTGTGTCTCTGCCCGTGTGCTTACTACAAGGCTTACTGACCTGGAAAAACTAATATGCAGGGGACACACGGCCTGGTCACACACCCATGGGACTGACCGTGTCTCACACACGGCTTAGACACACACCCGTGTGCCTATCTGTGTGGACAAGAACAAGGCTATTTGCCAAGCTCTTTTCGCCACCCTAACTCATATAACATAAATTCATCCATCCAAATCACTAACCAACTAAATTATGCAACATAAACTTCCATGAATACCTTCATCTTTTCATTTAATAAAAACAATAAGCCATCAACTAAGGCTATATACAAAAGAGTTCATCTCTACAGGAGCCAACACTCTCTTAGCCAAAATAACAAAACAATTTATCTAGTCTAGCCCCTATACATACCATATTCAAAACACTAAGTCTAGATATACCGAGATGAGCTGATAGTGTGGGCGATCATCCAATTATCTTCGTATCCCGACTTGGCTCTTTAACTCTATAAAACAAGGGAAAAGAAAGGGGAGTAGGCTTTAAGCTTAGTAAGTTTACATGTAAACAAATAACATCATAGTATGTGCTAAACAATAAATAGTATTACATACCAAACAAGAACGATCCACACTCATAATCATGCTTACTCATTTCCTCCTTTACCACATTCCAACCATATCACAAGCTTAATGCTTACACTCATTAAATTGCATCCCTGCACTTATCATCACAAATTCACATGATACTACACATCATAAATTCTCACTAATCCATTCATAATACCAAATCACTCGGTGGTTTCGCACTTAGCCCACCATCAATCTTTAATAGGGTGGTATCGCACATAGCCCACCAAATGATAAATAGACGATGGTATCGCACATAGCCCATTGTAATTAAGCAATAAGGTGGTGTCGCATTTAGCCCACCGTCAAGTGTTGTCATTACACATTTACATATCTATTTCGTAATTCATACGATAATTATTCAATAACTACCACATTCAATCCACTTGAATCATACATGTTCTCAATCATGACAAGCATCAATTAGCAACATCAATGTGTATATAAAATGCATCGTTTACACATAAACTTACATTGGTGCAAAATGTTTCAATTCGCAGTTTATTCCGTAACCTCGCCTTTTCCCCGATCAAGGTTAATTCTGTGCTCTTCTTGATCTATAACAATAAAATTCACTCATTTAGATCACTCTATTATCATAATACATCAAAATCTACACTTAGACAAAAATGACCATTTTGCCTTTGTACTATGGCAAAATTACGATTTTGCCCCTAGGCTCGTAAATCATTCTTCAACTCACTTTCTCATTAAACAAGCCTAGCTAAACATTTTTTTCTCTTACAACTACTCACAAATCCAACTATTTCATGCATTTATGATACAATTACAATCTTTGCATTCAAGTCCTATTTAGGTGTTTTCATGCAACCACCTTTCACAAAAGTTGTTTCCCATCTCCTTAACATTTATCTTCTTCCATAAAAACTCAGATAACAACATAAATCTCTCATGGAAAGTCCCTATACTTTCAACCATATTGCAAATTAGTCCCCTCATTAGCTAGCTTAGGCTTTGGGGATTCCAAAAGTACAAAAATTATCAAATAACACCACCAAAATCACTTACTTGAATGAGAATTGAGTGGCTGAAAGTTTGAACCCTAAAGACCTCTATTTCTCTTCAATTTTTGTGGAAAGAGATGAGTGAATAGTGAAAGATGATAGTTTTTCTTTTTACCATATTTTATTCATCTTTTCTCACCTAATTCACCCAATTTGAATAAAAATTAAAAGCACTTGTCCCCCTATTTCATATGGCCAGCCAACACTCTTCTATTGGCCTAATTTTACTTTAAAGACCTCTAAATTAACATTCTATAGCTATTTGGTACCTCTACCTTATAAAATAGAACTTTTGCACTTTATGCGATTTAGTCCTTGTTCACAATTAAGCATGCTATCACTCAAATTAAAGCACCAAAGTTTTTATGCATCCATATAATCATGCTACAACACATGAAATAATATGAAAATAATTTTCCTCAACCTCAGGTTAGTGGTCTTGAAACCACAGTTCTGACTAGCCCCAAAAATCGGGCTGTTACATCGACATCGATATACGATCTCGTATAAGACCATGTCTGGGACATGGCATCGACATCGAGATATGACATCTCGTATAAGATCATATCTGTTTATAATTGGTTTCTGATATGAATGCTATAAGTCTTGAATTTATCTATTTATCTGATCTGTAAATTTTGGTAATGCTCAGAACCTGCATCTGACGATGGCACGAATCTGATTTTAAGGGTGTTACAAGAGGTTATCTTAGTACGAGCCATAGGTAAACCCCTCATTAGTTGATCATTATTGAGATTGTTGGAGCTTTTCATATTCTTCAGTAGAGGTGATCTTAGTACGAGCCATAAGTAATGAGCAAAACATGTTTCTTATGGGAAAAGTTAAGGTTGGGTAAAGAATGAAGAACTTGTTAACCTAGAGACTGGTACAAATTTTAGGGAGTTTAAGGAAGGTAAAAATCAATAGTACACATCCTAGATTGACATGCTTGAGTATTTATAGAAGGCAAAAATTTGTCACTTCCTAATTAATAGACGTTCCCTCCAGATCTGGAGAGAGAAAATCTTTAAAGTATTTTCCCACAAAAAAATAAAAAAAATTAGAGCTAAAATAATATTTTAATGGCTCTTAAAATTTTCACAAATAAATAATAACAAAATTATCACAAAATATACCAAAACGACATTAAGAATCGTCGTATAGATGCCTTCCATAATTGCCAATACTTTCAAGCTCAACATATCCTAACAAAGCTTCTCAAACTCTCAAACCTATTGGACTCCAATGCTTTGGTGAACAAATTAACTAACAGGCCTTAAGTGGTCACATACCTCAGCTCAACAAACTCATTCTCAAATAAAATGGTGTCTGATATCAATGTACTTGGTTCTTGAATGTTGCACAAGATTTTTTTTGAATGTTTATGGCATTAGTGTTGTCATAATAAGTCATGACAATAGGAAAATCAAACCCAAAGTCCTTTAACATTTACCTCATCCATAACAATTGAGCACTGCATCTGCTAACAACAATATACTTTGCTTATATTGTAGAGAGTGAGACCGAACCTTGCTTTTTGATGTACCAAGAGACTGGGTTGCTTCCCAAGTAAAAACATCCACTAGATGTGCTTTCACGATCATCTATATTCACAGCCCAGTTAGCATCATTGTACCCTATTAAGAACATTGCACTATCTTTAGTAAACCAAATGCTAAGGTTAGATGTACCATGAATGTACCTAATGATTCGTTTGATTGCTTTGATATAAGGTTCCCTTAGATTGGACTGGTATCTTGCACACATTCCAACACTAAAGTACATATTAAAATAATTAGTCATACGATATGAAGACTGCCAATCATACTTCTATATGTGGTTCGGGAAGTGGGCACTCCCTCAACATATACGCACAACTTCTCTTTTATAGTCATAGGTGTCCTACCTGGTGACTTGAAAACAATTGCTAACCAACAAGCTAAGTAATAACAGAAGTGGCTACCAAAGTGGGCACTTCTCTAAGCACTGTGAAAACACAAAGTAAACAGAGGAAAACAAAGGTTTGTTTGCACAATTCGATTTCTTTATGTCAATGGAGCCTAGCTCAATGAGAAGTAACCACTATCTTCAAACACATACAACCAATGAACCTAAATTCATCACACCTTAGTGATAATTTCCTCACTCTTGTACATTTGAAGATTAGAACTCTCACCCTTAAATTCCCCATAAGAACATAGCTTGTAAAACCACAACACAAATGTTTTACAATCAAATGCACTCTAAAAAATAATGTTCCTTACTTGAATAGATGAAGTGCTCTTCAAAAAATTTAGTACATAAACCTATACAAGTCTCTAAATTATATAGGTTTTTTGATACTTGTTAACGTAATGAAGATCTGTCACAATTCTTATTAAACAACAATGAAACTAGTTGAATACAATATAATAGTAACAAACAAGGTAAATAAGGACTATTGGCAGCTAAGTCTTCAACTTTCTAATTTGATCCAACTTCCTTGATCCAAGGAATTAGATAGACTCGATCTAATCCAAAATGATTCTCCAAATATGTTTCTCCAAGTGAGATGATCTTCATTAATAGGCTAGATATAAACCACAATATTAGTTTAGCCCAAATATCTGGTTCAATAATTTTCAATCACCTAAATATGGAAAGTTGCTTGTCTGTCATAGTGGTTAAGAAAGTGGGCACTTCCTCAAGCACATCTTAGTCATTCTATATTTTTCAACAAGGAGGATGAACACGTTTCAGCACGCTCAAACCAACGTCTTCCTGCACTGGCGATAATGCCAATGCCAACCATGATAAGACTTAATCAATCGGTGCCATAGTTTTTTAATTACAGAAATGAGATTGTATACTTGTTTGATCTTTTAAAAGATAAGCTTAAATCACAAAATGGTACCTTAAGTTTACCCATTTTCGCAAGTTGATACTTAAACTTTTTTTTGGTCACAAGTGGTACCTAAACTATACTTCGTTACCCAAAATGACATTTATAAAAAAAACTTTTAGCCAATCATCTTGTCGCACATGACAATTTTTAACTAAAAATCACCCAAAAGTTAAATATTAATTGCTTAATTTTTTTTTTTAAAAAAAACATATAAACATATTCATCTTTTTTTGTTATTCACTCAAGAACTCCGTTGACAAAAATTCAATATCCTATTGAAAAACTCATAGGTTTTGAATCGAGGTGAGGAAGGAATTGAAATTGAAGTTTAAAAAAAGAAAAGAAGCTCACCAGAATCTGGTTTTTGTCGCTGAATACTAGGTTTGGACGAGTTCTTAAATTTTTCGTCACCAAAATCCTTGGGTAAACAATAAAAGATATGAATATATATAACTTTTTGAAGGAAATGATATTTAACTTTTTGTTGGATTTTTTTTTAGTTAAAAATTGTTGTGTCACAAAGTAATTGATTAAGAGATTTTTTTTGACGGTTGGGATAATTTATGTAATAAAATGTAGTTTAGATACCACTTGTGAGAAAAAAAAATTAGTAGAAGAATGAATATAATTTAAGTACCATTTTATTATTTAAGTAAAAAAAAAAAGACAATTTCTTAATTTCGTTTATGAGAGTTTAAAAATATATACATTATATAATAATCCAAATAACAAGAAGGATTTAGAAACACTTAACAACTTTTTAATTTCACTGGTAATGACTTGAAAGTATGAAGATTTTGTCTCATAAACAAAATACTTTAATTGTAAAATTTTCAATTCAAAACAAACAATTGGAGTTTCCATTTAAAATAATCATTCTATAATTAATTCAGCTTTTTAAGTGGTTAAAAAAAGAGTAGAAATCATTTTTTTTTCAAGATTTGAAGTGAATATCATTGAAAGAATTTTATTTAAATACAACCTCGATTTTAACAGAATTAATCCCAAACTATAGAATAGATATAAACAGTTGTATTATATATATATATATATATATATATATATATATATATAAAAGAAGAGGAAGGGAATGTTCAAACATATTGTCTCATGTCAAATTTGGAACATATCAGCATCCCACTTTATCAATTTTTAATCAATTTTTGAGGAACTACCCCTAAAAACTTTGGCATCCTAATCAGTGTACATTCACAGCATCTTTTTGCTTTTACTTCCGGTTCTTACATGAGCTGCCATGGTTTTCATGGATGATTCAAAAATCAGATCGAAATCTGAATAGGTGATGACTTTATTATAATTAGGTTAAGCTCATTTTAGAGAAAAAAAATTAAATAATGAATGCATACTTTTTAGTATTAAATAAATATTCTGCATTTTAATATTCATGGCAAGGTTGAATCCATGTGATTTTTGAAATCTTTGGTCTTAGTACTACCATGAGTTTTTTTTTTATTATAATTATTTTAGCTTAAATAATAGTTTTCTCTAAATTTATTTTGGTTTATATCTAGTTATCATTTTGATTGTGCATTATAATATTGATTTTAGTTATAGTTATTTGGTTGCATTGATTTATAATTGCAATTGCAATTATATTTTTAGCCTCTTAAAAAAATTGAATAAAAAATAAAAAAAACCTAAAATTTGTTTTCTTTTATCTATTTTAATTTAGTAAGATATATGTTACATATAAATTCTCTAAAATTTTAATTTCCAATCCGTTTTACCGGATAACCCAATCCGATAACAGGATTTTGAGAACTACTAATCTACAATTGGAAGTCAGACCTCCACTAATTTCTTTAATGGAAAATTTAACTTGGTGGGATGCCAAAAGTTGGTTAATAGTTTAATGTTGATTTTGCATCTTTTCTGTGGATTATAATTAGCTTTAGCCGATGGAATTTAAAGTCAAGAAAATTACATATAAATTAAACAAGCATAACTCTTGGCCTCAAATGTTGATTTGGTTTGGTGGATGGAATTCATGGCTCTAAATTAAAGCATAGTAATTAAAATGTTAATGTGGTACACTGTCACACATAGATTACCCACCTAATTATCATGGTTATTAATTTGGCAGTGTTTCGTAAAATTTGATAATACTGTACGTGTTATGTAATTGCTTAAATTACAATGCTGCTTTGGGCTTTATGTTATATGGACTTTGTTTAAATTTATTTTATTTAAATCAAAACATATTTTAATTATTAATTATAATTATTTGAATATGTAGATTTGTAACTATGGATATATTTGTAATTATATTTAATTTCTAAAAGAATTATTAGTATAGTAAATGATATGTGATTAGATAAATTACAATGCGAAAACAGTAAATTCAATTACGTCACTGGTCACTACACAAATCGTAAAACTATGGACTGTCTTCCAAGCTTCTGTTTTTTTAGTTACTTTGCCTGCTATTGCTGAAGTAGTGCATCATCACGTGGTGGAGCATTATAAGCTAAAAGAGGAACCTAGCCAACCGAACCGCTTATATATGTGGTCCACATTTCATGCAAATAACTTTGGCTTTTGAAATGCTTTCAATAATTTAAGCGTTGAATATAGCGGTGTTAGTCAAACAAAACACCGCTCTATGTGTTTGTTAAATTTCTACATTTAGTAAAACCTAAAATAAGAGTAAGCTATCATTCAACCATTTGAAATTCCTCATTTAAGTTATCCTTCCCTTAATTTGTTGACCAACATCAACCTGAGCTGATTAAAGGCATTATTCTTTAAATACTCCATTATTGTCCTAATTATTAGCAAATTTGTTTGTCACCCAACTAAGAAAAATAATAAAAATGATCATCGGCATTATTGATCTATAACGTTTTGGCCACTTGTGCGTAGAGATATTCAGGGCCAAGCAATTCACCCAACTCGGTTAACTTGACCCGATTTAGGCTGATTTTGGGATTAAAGTTTTTAAACTTATGCTAGCCCAACCCAACCTATATTGTAGAAAGCCTATGAAATCATCAATCCGTAAGCTATCAATATCCTTAGTTTCCTTATTGCAGTTACCTTGATAGCAAATCTCTTAGGAAGATCATTTTGCAAAGGCTTGATAGCTCCCAACAACCTTGTTGAACGCATTGGCCATAGCTCGAAAAAAGTGTATCTAAATCAGGTATAGCAGCACCTATCGGCATCTCCGCATTAGGCACTTTAAGGTTGTTCTCACATCTTCTCCAACAATCTAAGGTAGAGGTGCATGACTCTCGACCTCCTCATCTACTCCATGATGAGAATTAGAAGACATTTTCAGTCTATTCACAAGTAAGATGTAAACAACATTAGAGTCTCAATGCAATTCGAAAATCGCTGTTCAAATTCCTAACTAGCATGTACACTAGATTCTTTATCTATTCATACTTGATTAGAACTTAGGGTCGGCTAAGCCTAGGCTTTGATATGACTAAATGTAACACCTTTCACCTAGTCTAAAGACTCGATTAGACAAGGAGAATCACATTAGTTGTTGAAACGATGATGATGGCTCTATCTTTTGACATTTCATATTCAAATATGACTTCGTAACAATCAAACAACATTTCAAGCATCCATAAATCATTAAAAATAAAAACAAGTTTAAAGTGGGTTGAAAATGTTATTCGAAAGCCCAAATAGGAAAACAACTATTCAAGTATCGATACCAAGATCATGGGTATCGATCCTTTGAATAGAATTTAAAGAATTTTAGGTTTGATTGTAACACCCTTTACCCAGTCCGGTCGCTAAACTCGAGTAATAGAATGTTACAGACAAATGCATGCGAAACATTTACTTACCAAATAATAGTTCCAAAATTCAATTCAATATCAAATAGTCATATTTAATCATGTATAACATGCAATTCAATCAATTTCGAGTTTATATTGAGCTTACGAAAGCTTAAAATCAACCCGGTAACAAATAGGGATAAATTTGAAACAAATACATAAAGATGGGAACATTCTGCAAACAGGGGTCACATGGTTGTGTCCCCTGACCGTGTGAAAGGCTAAGGCCATGTGGGACAAAAGTGCAAATATTCAAATGATGTCAGATGACCGTGGCCAGGTCATGTAACAGACTATGGCCATGTGTAGCAAAATGAACCTAAATGTGCAATTCACACGACTGTGCATGGCACACAAACATGTGTCAGATTGGTTTACATGTAGAAACCTTTCATAACAAGCTTGTTACACCTAATTCACTTATGCCACAAGCAGCACATTATACAAATTTTCAACCAATTCAAAAGCGTTGATATTATACCAAAACATTACTTATAACAACCAACCTAAGTGCCTAACCAATATGCCACAATTGGCATCTCAATTCAACAATTCAAGTTCAAACAAAACACCACGTCAAACCATTCTAATATGTGTTTCAAGGCACCTAAAAACGATTGACATGACATACACCATTTATGTAACACCCCAAACCTGGCCTAGACATTATGGCCAGATAATGAAGTGTTATGTAATTTCATTGAAAATTTTAGCTTTCCTAAATTTTGATAATAGTCATAAACACTTAAAAACCCGGATTATTCGAAAACATTTCTTATCCAATTTTATTATTGAAAATGTTGTTTGATTATATTTTCTAAAAATTTATAATTTGCAGTGGAGCCTCCTTAAAAAGTGATATTTTGGAAAACAGTTCGTTGTTTGAAAACCATTAATTTTGTAGAAAAGTGAATATTGTCGATTAAACGCTTAAACGATATTAAGCGAAATACAGAAGTAAAATTCTAAACCCAAAACGGTCCACAATGTCTAGAGAGTCCAAAATTTACAGAACTCTAAAACCCAAATTTAAATAAGTCAAATTTAAGAAAATAATGATTTAACCGGGCTCTCGATTGCACCGATCTGCCTAAGTCTAAGGTTACTTGAAAATAAAAGTCAAACAG
The DNA here is from genome assembly GCA_025503065.1 of Gossypium bickii. NCBI lineage: Eukaryota > Viridiplantae > Streptophyta > Magnoliopsida > Malvales > Malvaceae > Gossypium > Gossypium bickii. Next base: position 57,554,071 of record CP106721.1, on the reverse strand, counting down.
AAAGTGAGTTTTCGAAACTCAGTGTATAACAAATAGCTCGAACAGATAATTTATATCAGACAGATTTAACAGTACATAGTCTTAATAGAGTCTTAACAGAGTAGTACAGATACAGATATATTTCCTACCCCCATCTGCTATACACCATCTTCAACCATCCCCAACACACAATATGGGGTATGAAACACCCATCCAACCCTACACACCACTTAGTGTCGTTAAGGCACTTACAAAATATTTGCAGTTGTGCTGCCAGTATAATGGGCGAGATATGGCGACTCAAAGAAACACTCCCTCCACATAACATAACCTATCCCAGAAACATATATAATTAGAGCATAATTCTTACATGCTACAATTTTACATGCATGACATATCAAACACAAATCACATTCATAACATTTTCCGGGTTTACATATCACATGGCATCTCAAAAATACTTACAGATAACAAAAGTTACACTAGCAGATGACCATATTTTATATGTTACAGTACATTTAATCACATACTGACCCTACGGAAGACCCACAGTCAATTGGGACAACGCGTTCAGCCCTAGAAAAAATCTTGAATTTTGGGCCCACACACCCGTGTGGCCCACACGGCTCAAATAGCCTTGACCGTGTGTCACACACAATCCAGCACACAGTCTGTCACACGGCCATGTGGCATTGATAGTACCCAATTTCGTCTTTCGTCGTTCGCTGATTTTTTTTTTAATTTTTCGTTACAAACCTTGTATTTTCTAGAAACAAACCCAAACACGAGCAATCCCACATCTAAAATAACAATTAACACAAGTAATTTCAAAAAAGATTAGGGAACTCAACCAAAAATCAATCTCAAATGAACTAACTAAAATCCTACAACACACCCCAACCTTTACCACTCGAATGAACAACAACCACGCTCAGATTAAATTGTTGGAGGAATATCAAACCTCTCAAAATTCTCCCCTTATACGAGCATTCAAAAACAATTACACAATAAAAAACTACCTCCTTCACAAGGGATAAAGAACCCAACTCACACAACAACTAATCCCAAATAAAAATTCACCTACCTTGAAACTTACTGAAGAAATTGAAAGCAATGTAATTACGAATAGAGCAGAATTGCAAAGTTTGGAGAAAAAGAACTAGAGTTCGACTTTAATTTTGTTTGTTTGAAAAAAAAAGACTTGTAAAAAGGGACGGTAAGAAAAAACGTGAAATATGGTGAGACTTTTAGGAGATATTTTTGGAATAAAAATTAAAGAAAAAACTAATTGCCCCCACAAACCCTATTGTACAAAAATCCCAATAACTACGGTAACCTACAACCAACTAACAACTCAGAATTTAATTCCTAACCCAACACTACTCCATGCCCCCTTGACAGAAAACTAAAAAAAATAATACTCTTTCATTCCCACCGAGATTTGAACCCAAGACCTCCAACTCTCCACCAAAGCCCTTAACCCTTGCAACAAATACGTACTTACGAGAAAATGAAAAAAACAAAGCTTAATATTTTTGGGACGTTACAATTTAACCATTTGTAACACCTTATAATTATGATTCAATATCAACCATGCAAACATGCACAAAGCCTTACCTAATTCATTCAAACCTAGCATGTAACAGCCCATTTTTTGAGTCAAATCAGAACAGTGGTTTCGGGACCACAAATCCGAGGTTAAAATATTTATTTTATTATTTTATTAAAGTTTAAAGCATGATATAATTATTATGTGAAAGTTTTGTAAAGAAATTTTACCGTTTGAATGCTTAATTTAGATAAAAGGATTTAATCACATAAAATGCAAATGTAGCATGCTATAAGTGATGTTATTATGCCTTTGATAAGGTTAATGGACATTAATGCCCTTATATTTGATGATTAAATAGTTTAATAACCAAGGGTAAAATGGTAAACTATGTATTAATGTGTAATTAATAAAACAAAACATAAAAATTAGTGATATTATTCATATTTCTCACCAAAAATCAAAAGAAGAAAGACCATTTGAAGCATTTTAGGGTTCGACCCTTTGTATTCTTGATTGAGGTATGTTTTGAGTTCGATTTTTGATGATTTCTACATTTTTGTGATCGTTGCTTCGTATTCTAGCTAGCTCGTACCTTAATTTTTGAAATTGTTAATGATTTTATGAAGTGACATTATTGAATGCTTGAGATTTTTAATGTTTGATGATGGATTTTGATTAATTTTTGATAGTTAAACTAATTTTGTAAAGTGATTTTTGACAAAAATGCAAAATAAGGATTAAATTGTGAAATTGTAAAATGTGGTGTTTACAAGTGTGAATAAAATGGAATTATGGGATGCTAGTAATATGAGAAAAATTTGACTAAGCATGTAATTGTATTAAATTGCATGAATTTGTAATTTTATGTGAAAATGACTAAATTGTAAAAATGTGAAAAGGATAAGGGCAAATGTGTAAATTGCCAAAATTATGTATTAAGGGCTAAATTGAATTAATTGAACACTGAATGTACTGAATTTGATAATATATAGATTAAGATAAGTTGAGATTGAGTTTAGATCAGGGAAAAGAAAAGATCGACGAATAGCTGATAGTTTTTATCCGAGCAATACGAGGTAAGTTCGTATAATTATAATTGAGCTTTTAAATATTTTTATTTATTTGAAATGTATGTATATGATTTGAGGAATTGATATACTTGGAGTAAAAATGCCTAATTGATATATATTGATGGTTACCGAGCCCCGTTTGAACCGTAAGAATTCGTAGGATACGAGTGACATGTCACTAGGGTTATCATTTTGGTCGAGCTCCTGCATTTGTTGTGGACTTACCACAGCTCGTATGAGCTTACCATTATATCAGCTTGTAAGAGCTTGCTATTCTCAGCTCGTATGAGCTTACTGTTTTAGCTCAGGAGGAGCTTACCGATCATGGCTCGAAAGAGCGAAAATGATAATGAATTGACAGATTACTGATGTAAGTTCTAATAGGTTCAACGGGCCTAAATACTATCTATATTGATGAGTATGATTTTTGAATGAATTATTGTTTATACGATTGAAAGTAAAATGTTATATATGATGTATATGATGTATGTGAGTTTAATATGATACAATGTAGTGAGTAATAACATTGAGTTAATGGATGGTTTCATCTATTTTAAATGACTAACATGTGATGAATGATTGTGTTTAGGCATTTGGTAATTGAATTGATTACACCTTGATTATTGCTTTGATTAGGTATAAATGGTAAGTTTATTTCTAAATTATACGGGCTTACTTTATTTCTAAATTATACGGGCTTACTAAGCTATAAAGCTTACTCTGTTTTATTTCCTTATTTTATAGAGGTTCAATAGCTCACTCGTTTCGGAAAAGGTGGAGTTACACATTACACTATCCAATTACCGATTGGTACTTTTGAACTTGTGGATATATGTAAATATGGCATGTATAAGCTAGTTATAAAGATGATAGTTATGGTTACTTGAGATTGTGAATTTGATATAATTTGTGTTATAAATCTAAGCCATGTGATTTGGCTAAATTTGATATTATGTTTTGGTAAGTGTTAGATGGAATGAAAGTATGCAAATGTATCTTGTTTTATGGTAGACATATGAGTGGAAATATGTATGATATTAGTTAAGTATTTGAGTACTATGTGGATTTGGTATCATATGTGTATGAAATGCTGCCTATTAGATTATGAAATGTTCTCATTTATGCTTGTGTATGCTTGTGAAAATAGGGTGGCAAAATTGGCTTTGCAAATAGCCTATTTTTGTCCACACGGGCAGGGACACGGGCATGTGTCTCAGCCATGTCTGACACATGGTCATGTTACACTACCATGTGTCCCCTGGTGTTAGAATGGAAATGAAGTTAGTATGCTCCACACGGCCTCGCACACAGGCGTGTGACCGGCCGTGTGGTACAAGTCAGTATACCCCCTAAATTGCACACGGCCTAGCACACGGGCTTGTGACTTGACCGTGTTGATAAGTCAGTATACCCTACAATTTTGGCATGGCTTGACACACGGGTGTGTGTGGCCATTTCGAAGGGCAGACGGGCTAGACACACGGGCGTGTGGTTGGCTATGTGACCCAAGTTAGTATCCTCTCCAGTTTTCACAAGGCCTGGCACACGAGCGTGTCCTCGGCAGTGTGACACAAGTCAGTATGTATGCCCTATTTTCACATGATCTAGGACACAGGCGTGTCTACTAGTCGTGTTAGGCACACAGCTTGTTCACACGGGTGTGTGATACTTGAAATGTTGAAATTTCTCTAAGTTTCCAAAATTTTCATATGTTACCGATTTAGTCCCGAATGCATGATTTAAGCTTTGTATGCTCGATTTAAGTACATATTGAATGTGAACGAATGATATTTATTAAAATGAGATGATATTTGTTAAATGATTGTTCTCAAATGAGTTACAAGTCCGGTAATGCATTTTAACCTATTCCGGCGACGATTATGGGTTAAGGGTGTTACATAGCATGTACATACCATTCATTTACTAAGTATATTTCAAACATGCCAATTAATCTTTAGAAGCAACATTGCATAATGACCAAGTCCAACTTTATCACTTTCAAAAAGTAACTTCAAAATTCATGATTCAAAAACACAGCTATAACATATAACCATTCCAAATAGAAACCATAGTCAAGAACCAAAATATCAACATTCAAGATTAACAAAAAATGAATCACCTATATACATGCCACAAAATCTAGTTTTAGACTATAGAAAGACTACTGAATTAATATTGGGATAGTGTGAGCTTATCGACGGTCCACCTGACATGTTACCTTAGGTTATAATTATACGCTACATGCTACCTAGCTTGGTAAAGTTTGCCTATCATGGCGAATCACATATAAAAAATGTGAGCTCAACATTTATCATACATACTATATATTAACTGAATCATGTTATATTTCAATTCACTTAATTCAACATTTCAGTATCATTCGTAAAACAAACATCATTTAATCAATTCATTATCTTAATCATATCATACAATTTAATTAGTCATAATACATCTCATTTCAAATTAATGCCAAACATTATTTTTCATTTCATAGTTTGAATTCTCAATCAAATTCATATTAAACCATATAAACTTCATTCCTATTTCATATCAGTTCATCTTTATACCAAATATATATATCAATTGCCAATTCAATATCAATTACTACTTCATTTCATAATACGAATTACAAATCACATACAACCTCAATTTCCAAATTCATGAATTCATTGAATATAATCAATTTGTAACAACCTGCTCGGTGGAGTCTCTGTATCTGGTAATTGTTTGGTGTGTTATTGGTAAAATAAGGATAGATATGAGAGAGTAAAGTGTTTGTTTTGACTAAGTATAGGATTTTGTGTGATGTGCCATTTGACAAACTCTTTGTTTTGGTATGTTACACAATCAATGTTCGCAATTCATTCCACAATTTCATATTTCATGTCACATTTCACTTCCACTTCACATCATTTGCCATTTCAAATATCAATTTTTTTTTTACGATTTATTCTTCTATTATCAAGACTCAGACTCAGATGGATAAACAGATGCAACCAACACACCAGATTGGCACTCAATGCCTTATCGAATAAATACGAAACAAATAGTTGTGTTGAATGCTATCACTATTTTTGAAACATAGTGTCTCATTGGTATAACCAGAGAAAATTGGCACCCAGTGCCTCCTCGACTTGTAGTCCAAAGTAATCCTGAACTCTTCCGATCCTATGACATGCCAACTATATTCGACTCTGCTCGAACAATTAATAGGGTATTCATTTCATATTTCATTATCAACTAATACCTCAATTTACATTTATTTTCATCATAAGTACATATATCCAACATATGACATCAATAAATCATCTCAATATATGCTCAATTTCATATTATAACATTATATTATACTATCACATGTATTCAAATTAGTCATTACCACTATAAACCAGTCTAAATCAAATCAAGTTAGCTCATTTCATCAAATCATCAGTTCATCACATAGTATATCATATTTCAGTCCAATTAAGGTCAATTCCATAATTATTCAATTTGCAATTCATTGTATTCAATTTAATTCTCTATCCCACCTTTTTTAATTGAATTGTAAACAATTAAAATTTTAATTAAACATATTACAAATATATTTCTAAATGCATAAAAATTTAACAAACATACCATATGAACTTACCTGGTCTAGACAACAAACAAACAACTCTCTAAGGGCTAATCAACAATTTTTGTCATTTTCTCAATTTTTTTCAATTTGGTCCAATTTTTGATCTATTCAATTTATCAATTCCAAATATCTTATATAATTCTATTATAAGTATATATATCATTTTAATTTTGTTATTCGAATCCCCCTAAATTTTTACATTTTATTCAATTTAGTCCCTAAAACCGAACTTATTATATATTTTGAATTTGAACTCCAAATTTTAAACCCACTTAAATTATGTCCATATGTAGCCTCCTATTATCACAATTTATAAAAAAATTCATACCAATTTTAAGATATTCACAATTTAGTACCTAAATTCAAAACTAACAAAATTTACTTAACAAATAAATCCTATTTCATTTCTAATATTAAAAATCTACCATAAACATTCAAAATCTTGAAATAACATCAATGAAAACTTTTTAAATCTTTGACATTTTTTAAAATGGAGGTACATGTTAGCTAAACCTAGTTGCAACGATCTCAAAAACATAAAAATTACAAGAAATAAATTTGAAAAAGCTTACCATGCAAGGTCTTAGGCTTGAACGAAGCTTGGATATTCAACAACGGTGCTTTAGGTTTCTCCTATCCAGTGGAAGATAAAAAAAAATGAAGATGACATTTTATGTTTTCATATTTTTAACCCTTACTAACCTTTATTAACCTTATTTTAATATTAAAATTAACATGCAAATGGCTAATTATGAAGCATTAACCGTCCAAGCTAACTCATTATTGCCTAATTGTCATTTAAGTCCCTTAAATGATGTCATCTAAACCTTTTAAAATAAAAAAAAATAGCAATCCACTTCTACGATTTTTATGATTTAGTCCTTTTTCCTTAATTAATTAATAAATCATCAAAATTACCTGACCAAACTTCAATCCATTTATACAAAAAATCCATAAATATTTAATAAAAATATTTACAAACTCGATTTATGAAAACGATGTTCCGATACCTCATTCCCCAAAACCACTGACTTTCGGTACAGACCACTTGTACCTTGACTAACTAACCAATTAATAAAATCTATAGAATCGAAATTCACAATAACATCATATTTAACTTGTAAGTATTAAATAATAATATTTATGGACTCACTCATCAGAATTGTGGTCCCAAAACCACTGTTTTCGACACCATTGAAACATGAGTTGTTGTATCGATGTTTAGGTTCACCAATACTCTAGCGGTAAGTACCAATACTTGGTCCCAAGTACTTTTACTTGGGTGTCATGTATCGATAAATTCTCCCTTATTTTGAAAGTTGACTACTATTTGCAAAGGTATTGATACCAAAGATCTAAGTATCGGTACTCTAGACAATAGGTATTGATACCAAGGCTTGAGGTTCCGTTACTCAAGCCCGATATTGCATATTCTAAGCCAAAATAAACTAACCAAACATGAACCATAATACCAAAACGTGTTAAACGTGAAACCAAAGCATCACCAACATATTTGGCACTCTAATTCACAATCAAAACTAACTTATTAGGGAGCATGCATCAACTAAATTGAACATCTTAGTAAATGAAGGAGTAAAACAATCGTACTTTGCACATTAAAACCTTAATTCAAAGTCCTATCAAGATGTTGTATAAGCCAAAATTTGTTTAAAGAACTTTCATGAAACTTATGTCGTTTTATGTCATAGTAAAAGGCTTAAATTAGAATTTATCTTAGGTACATGTAGATGCTATATCTTAAACTTGGTTTAGTCTTTAAGAAAAAGATAGTGCAGAGACTCCAGCAAACTGATGTTGCTTTACCAATAAATCCTTTGAGAACTTCACCTGTGATATGCATATGAAACAACAAATCCAAATTATAAGTTTTCCTCTCAATGGTTATCAAATAAATTCTAATAAATACTAGACAAATAACCTATATTTTCAACATACTAACAAGAATAATACAACATTTAGTCTAACAGTAAACATTTAATCAACACAATTTTAAGTTTGATTACTAAGTAAGAGATTCTCATTAAGCACCAAATCTATAATATTCAATATGACTTTATTAAAGTATTATCAACAAACATTACAACATTTTATTCTAACACACAAATCAACATTCTTTTTAACTTTTAGCCTATTCAATCATATGTGGGAAAATCATGTCGGATACACGAGTATCCATCCAAACCCCGTAAAAATATGATAATTATGTTTAGCGATACTCCGGTGTGTGAAGCATGAATTAGCCAAGCATACTCCATAATGCGTAAAGCACAACAATACAACACTCCCAAGTATAATTAACTATGGTCTCAATACTCTATGGCATGCCAATTATGCCTAAATAGTTTCCAACACCATTTACAAGGGTCAATATTTATGAATTAATTTTTTTTTTCTCATTTAAACAAATAACAAGTTCATGATTCATTAACTAAACAAACATATTCACAAATTATAGATGCAAATATATATATTAATAATAAAAACATGCAATTTAACATATTTATATAATATTTTTAGATGTTAGAGAACATAGATTGAGGTTTCAAGCATTCAACACCTAAAATCAATCAATCATCAACGATCTTTGCTTTTTCTTTTGCTGTGGAGGATTCCACAACTGCTTTCGCTTCATTAACACAACGAAAATACTATTACAAATAAAATTATTAACAAACAAACATCTAAAAACTCTATTAGACTAAAATGACTACGATTCAATGCGACAAAACCTCTCACTTTGATACCCAATCAAAAATCCTATCGAAAGTAAACACAATATCTTCTAGAATTGATTTCTAATGATTTAGAAACTAATTTTTTATTGTTATCACCCCAAACCACCCAAAAACTATGAAAATCAATAAAATAATTGAACTCTCCACTCCTTAGGCAAGGTTCGATGAGAATGGGGATAGGAAGGGATATTGGGTTTCTTTTCCAAAAATGAAAAATCCATTTATTTTGGTTAGAAAATCATGGAAGGGGTTGAAAAATCACACTTTATTACCTTCTTGGTTTGGTGAATTTGGTGTAAGATTGAAGAAAGAACAAATAAGAAAAGTTTTTTCTCTTTTGTTACCCAAGTTGATAGCACAAGAGAGAAGAAAATACATGAACCTTTGTTTCAACTAGGCTTTGGGTTATTGGCCATTAGGTCTTTAGGGTAACTGCAACATAAACCCCTCTTTTCTTCCTAGATAAAAAATCTAATACTTGAAAATTGTATGACTGAATTTGAATTTTCTTACAAATTTGTTAATAACCTAGTTTAATGAAATCCCAATCCAAACTAATTAATGGATATTGTCATTGTAAATTTATTTTTTACCAAATTATTCAAATAATTTGATATCAATTCTTGGAAAAGTTCATGGTAAAAATTTCAAAGATATCGAAATTTTCAAGGCATTACAAGTCCATTCATCCTTTGTTTAGTTCTTTTCTTCTAATAGTATGAATCTTATCTAGATTTTAACTCCTAGAGCTCAGATTTTTCAAAATGACATGCGTTGTAGTTGCTCTTTCATAGTTGCCTCAAGTTTGGATCCTTTCTCATTTACCAGGGAGTCCTTCTCTTGAAGTTTCTTCAAAAGCTTTTGGTTCTCCTATTTTAACATAGAGATTTCTTTAGTAAGTCTCACATTTATTTTGCAAAGTTGATTCTACTTATCAAGGATTGTCTTGTAAGTGTCCATGAAATCTTTGGTGGATTTAGCATCACTGCCACTATAGTTGTCTGAGTCAGTTGAAACTTCAACTGCATAATTACTCAAGTGCTCCTCATATTCTTCTAGTTCAATAAAAGAATCATTATCACTTCAAGTCATGTACAAAGATTTCTTCTTGGTTTGTAGTGTATTGGTATACTTTACTTGAATTTGGCCATATCTCTAGCACTCATGGCACTGAATACCTTTATTTTTCTCATTGCGGCCTTCTTCATGGACAATAACAACTTTCCATTTTCCTTTATTTAAGTTATGACCCCTCTTAAAATTTTTTGTCTTCCTTGAGTACTTTTTCAATGCTCTATTAAATTTTTTTGTGAGAATGAGCTTCAGATCTTGATGGTAGTTTCTTATTCAATTGTAACTAAGGATGCAATTTGCAAGGCCGTTTTCTTTTCTTCTTTAATCTTACTTTTCTCAGGCTCCTTATGGTTAATCTTAATGGTTTATAGAGATTTATTGAACTCATCTATCCTCATCTATCAATGTATTTTTCCTTTTGCATAGCAGTCACATTGATAATAAAACATTCAGGTAGAGACCTCAAAACCTTTTGAACCAGCTTGGCATTTTTGTACTCCTTACTAAGAGCAAAGACTTGGTTTGATGTATCTTATAGTTTTGCACATAATTTAAAGAATGAATCATCTTCAAGCATTCTAAAAGTTTCAAACATGGTCAATAACATCTGAAGTTTGGATTGTTTGACAGTAGAAGTCCTTTAATGTAATATTTATAATGTTGTCCAAAATTCATGAGAAGTTGTGCACTCATATATCTTTTTAAACTCTTGAGATTCCATATCATTGAAGGTGACATTTAGTACTTTGTAATTTGCATTAGCTAGTTTGCCTTATTTTATGGTCAATATGGTTTCTAGCTTTGGCATTTTCACTTCACTAACATTAGTAGTTGGAAGCTCCCAATTAGTAAGCATAGCTCTTCACGCCCTCTAATTTAGTGACTTGATAAAGACCCTTATATGAGTTTTCTAGTAGTAATTGTTGGATCTATCAAGCATATAGAGTCTTTAAATCAAGCTACCTTACATCTCGAAGCAATTCAATAAGATCCTCACCTAATACATCAAATGTGTAGCTTTGATACCAATTGATAATTTTAAGTTTCTTGCCAATTGTATGTTAAGTTGCAACTAAAGAAACAAATAAAAGATGAACGTAACAATGATATGCATGAGAATTGATTACGCAATTCATAACCCTTTTCTATGTCTACGAGGCTTTTCCTAAATTGTAATCCATCATGAATCAATAGTACAAGTCATCATTTAAGTTCAACTCACCCATCAAGTTGCAACCTTACTCATTTACATTCACCTACGATCACTCACCCACTAAGACTTTTCCCCTTATAAGCTTAGGTACAAACTGAATAACAATAGTTTGTTTACAACCAAATTACACTTTAACAAGTTCCAATAATGAACAGAATAGTGTTCTCTATAACTCGTAGATCATGTAAAAAAAACCATTTTATATGTATATGATTTAATAGACATGTAATCTTCCAGATTGTGTGATCGAATTATGAGATTGCACCTAAATTGGTCTTTGATTAGGAATAAAATAGGAAGAGATCTTCAATACTAAAAAAATTTCTAGAAAACAATATCTTTAACACCCTTCGCCAACCAGATTGCCAGGTTTGAGCTACATGTTGCTACATTTGTTGCTGGAGGAACTACAGTCAAATATACAGTATGAAATCATCCTTACATGCAATTCAGTGTCGATCACATTCACGTTATGTTAAGCAATCAATTTTTTGTTTTAATCGAACTTACGAAAGCTCTTTTATCAACTCGAGCACAAAATTTGACCAAATCACAAAGCTATAAAAAATTCAGGGCTGGCGTCGTGATGTCATCTTTTCCACGTCAAGATGTTGTCAAATAGTTTGTCACATGGTGACATTAAGCCACTCGACATCGCGACGTGACTCATTGTTGGCCGACTTTGTGACGAGATAGGTTGGTCGTTGGGACTTGGACTATATTTTTTGGTAAAAATGAACCATTTGGTACCTATTTCATAGTTTCAAACCAAACCTATTCATAAAATCAATGTAATACCAATTTCTTTTGAACCAAAACACATCAAAACATATCAATTGAGTTCAAACAATCACAATCAACTTTTTAAAAACATTTATTGCCAATTCAACAATCAGATTTAACATATCAATGTCATGGCATACATATCAACCAAGTTATGTAATGCCTAAACTTTCCTTGGAATATGCCAATTCAATTTCAAAACATGTTCAATTCATTCATAAACACTTTAATAGTTTGTATACCTTAGTCATGAACCAAATCAACCATTCACTAGCACATATCTCAAGCATGACAATAAGATATACCATTTCAACTAGGTATCAACCATTTCCAATGCATTCCTAATTCGCATACCAAATAAATAGGTTCATGTTCTAACTTACCAAAAGCATCCAACATTGCTAAGTCAAGTAACAATCAACCCATTTGCTATGAACAACATTCAAAATCATTTTCATGTCAACTCATTAAGGATTTTATACCTTTAGGTATGTACCAAGATACTTATATACATGCCACAACCATAGGTTTAAAATGATCAAACATCTACTGATTCAATGATACGATAGTGTGAGCTTTGAAACAAATCAGCTTGACGCATTCCGTAATGTGGCAATCTACAAGGAAAAGGGAAACAAACAGGGTAAGCATATAAAAAGCTTAGTAAGTTCATAGGTATTAAAAAAAACTTACCTTATCTTTCATTTAAATACATTAAGCTACTATATTGCAATTCAGAACATTAACTAGGTGAGTATTAACTTGTAAATAAAACATATGACACCACAAACGCATATCATTCCAATTGATCGTGCTTCGATGTGCGTGCATCGGGGCTTGTAAATCTGCATATAAAATGCTTAGTAAGTTCATAGGTATTAAACAAAAAATTACATTATCTTTCATTTAAATAAATTAAGCCATCATATTATTGGCATAGTTTGGCTAGTCATGGCAATTCACAATATTAACTAGGTGTTTATTAACTTGTAAATAAATATATGCCACCACAAACACATATCATGCGAATTGACTGTACCTCGACGTGTATGCGTCGAGGCTTGTAAATCTGCAAATAAATATAACAAGTATAGTGTGATATCTGCAAGTATACACGATAAATTGTAATATAGTTTTAGTGTTTACAACAGAACACAAGGAAGTATTCTGATGATCGTACCCAATGGACATTTGATTAAACTAAATTGTGATTGTAACGACCCAATTTCAAGTGGTGACAAAAATTATGATTTTGAAATTCCATTTTCGTAAACTGTTTCTATAAATATTAATATTTAATATTTACGAGGCTAGTATAGAAATATATTAAAATTTGGTCTAGTAATTTTTGTTTAATTAATAGTTAATTAAGATACTAGTGTAACGATCCTAAAGTCAATGGTATTGAAAAATGTGGTTTCGAAACCCAATTTTCGATGTTAGAACCATAGATATTATTATTTAATATTTACGAGGTTAGCATAAATTTTAATTAAAGTTTCACTTTTAATTTTGTCAATCAGATAGTTAATTAAGGTACAAGGACTACATTATAAAAGTTTTAAAAGTTAATCACTACAGATTTTAATTACTAAAGGATTAATATGGTAATTAAACTAAAGTCTAAAATGGTAAATAGAACATTTGAGACTAAAGTGGACGGGTAGGTGTGGTTTATGTGTATAAATTACGTTAAATTTTAGTTAATAAAAGTATAATATAAATGTAAATATATTAAACAAATAAGAAAGTGGAGAAAAGAAACATGGTTTCTTCTTCTTCTTTTTCCTTCAAGAAGCAATATAAGAAAGAAAATATATTTTTAAGCTTGAAACATTTGGCCTTCCTTGGTGAGTGATTCTAAGTTTTTTTTTTTCTCGTAAATTTTATATTTTTGAGATCGTTGTAGATCGATTTAGATAACCAAGTGTTATTTTCAAAATTGCTAAAATTTCAAAAAGTTTTCATTGATGAATGCTTGAAGCTTTTGATGTTAAATTTGTAGAATCTAAGCTTAGAAGTGAAAAATGACTAGTTTGTAAAGTGTTAAATTCAAAATTGATGTTAAAATTTTGTAGTTATAGATAATAGAGGGTTGTAGAAGGATGTAATTGAAGTTAGATTGTAAATCAAAGCTCAAATCTGAAAGACATAACTATTTGAGCTTTAGGGACTAAATTGAATAAAATGCAAAATCATAGGAAGCTTTTGAAAAATGAAATTGAATTACTATATTATTGCTAATCGTGTCAGAAAATCTTAATATTTATATAATGAATGATCGAGCCTAGAAACTAACTATGACAACGATTGGAGGCAAGCGCACCTATCGTTTGGTAGTATAGCTATGGCTAGACCGAAATATCGAACCCAAGGGAACCAAAAGTACTAATACTGACTTTCTTTTTATTATTTAGCCTAAGAATTAAGGGAATTGTTGTTTAATCTAAAATTAACTAACTACTAAGCTAAAGATGCTAAGACACAGGGAATGAATTGGGACAAATAATTTTAAGAAAAACCAATTGATTGAGACAATACCCGAGGAAGAATACACCTAGACTTCACTTGTTATTTAACTCTGAACCAGACGATTTATTCACTTGACTTGATCCGTAGGATTCCCTAATTTATATTAATACCTCTTTCGAGGCTACTAATGTCTAACCCTAGGTTGATTAATTGAAATCTCTTTCTAATTAAAACCCTTAGAATTGCATTAACTCGATCTATGGACTCCCATATTAGTTTTGACCCTAATCCGACAGATTTTTGTCATCCTATTTCTAGGGTTGTGATCAACTCCGCTTAACTATGCTAGATATACTCTTAAACAGGGACTTTTGCTCTACTGCCTAAGTACATCAATACTTGGATCAATATCCTGAAATATCAAAACAAGAATTAAGAATACATAATTAAGAACAAATCAAGAATTTATCATATAGCTCAGAAAACAATAACAAGATCCGTCTTAGGTTTCATCCCCCTTAGGTATTTGAGGGGTTTAGTTCATAATCAAAAAAGAATACATCTCAGAAGAAAATATAAAACAAAACATAAGAAAAACCCTAAAACCCCCTGAAGGAAATTGAAGGGAAGATCTTCCGTCTTAAGTATGACTCCGACTTCTTGAGATGAATCAACTAGCTTTCTTCGAGTAAATCCCACAATTCTGACCTCTCTAGCTTGGTTCCTTGGCCTACCTGGACGGCCCCTTGAAGGTTGGCCTCTAGGGTATGTATATAGGCTTTTGGAATGTCTTTCTTTGCCTCTAAGTACCCTATTTCAAATAGAATTAAAACAGGTCACTGCAGGGACACGCCCGTATGGCACGCCCGTGTGAATCGAATCCAGGCCGTGGTCGGGTCTGCTAAAGAGGCACGACCGTGTGGCTTGGACCCAGGCCGTGTAAATTTTGTGCTTTGGCCCATTTTCTCCTTTTTTTGCCTGTTTCTCGTTCTTTTCATCCTCCGGTGCTCTCTTAAGTATAAAACATGAAATTAAAGGGTTAGGAGCACCAAATTCCACAATTCAGGGAATAAATTCATCCAAAAGTATGCCAAATATGGGACTAAAATATGTATATATTATGGTTTATCAAATACCCCCACACTTAAGCATTTTCTTGTCCTCAAGTCACAAATTTTTGTAGCACGAAAACATAGGTGTTTCCCTTCATCTAAATAATTGCCTCTTATTCAAAACCAACAAGGATTGACATCCTCACTAAGGGTTCACTCAAATCAATAAAGCACTCATAAGTCAAAAATGAAAAGTTAATCCCATAGGCTTGCATGAAAATCAAATCTCCACCACTATAAAACGAGATGATACACAAATCAAAAGGTCTTTAAAGGGTTGTAACGGGCTTGGGTTAATGGTATGGATAAAGGCTGAATTAGAGGATTAGAATCGAGATTGAATTGACAAATTTCCTAACTTAGAAAGATGAACTAATACTCGAATAATTACATCAACTAAAATTTCATAACATGAGCTTCTTCTTAAGATGTTGAATTTAAACGTATAAGCTCAATTAAAATAGACTAATAATGAATATATTTTGTTTTTTTAAGAACAAATCAGAAAAATAGAACTTAACAATTGAAATAAAGGATGTAGTTAGGCAACTGATCAAATCAAATCTCGATATAAGGGTAGTCAAGAGAAATGGTGATAACAAATACAAGAGGGGTTTTTGGGTTAATATTAGTGGGTGAGTCAATAAACGGTTTGTTAAGATCAAAGAGGTTTACTAGGGGTTAACTATGAGGGTAGGCTTTTTATAGAGTAAGTGGGTTAAATCCTAAGTGCCTTTATCATCTCTTTGTATCAAATTAAAGGTGTGGTCTCGACATGTATAATCGAAGCAAGTTGTAGAATAACAAATCAATATTGACACGCTCATAATCAATAAAGTGAGCACGAAAAATGTATGCTCTATAAGGCTAAAAAATCTCACAAAAATTATGGTTTGTGATGTCAACCTTGCAAATTTCAAACTTCAAAATAATGTTTAAATTTAGGAAAACAACCTAGCAAATTTTTAATTCTGAAAATAGACTTATCATGCTTGATTCTCTAATATCTTAAAGTTTAAATTATCAATGTACAATTACCTATGACATAATCCAAAACATATCAATACAACTCATAAGTCAATAGAAGTTTTATTCTAATTAGTAATATAAGAAAATTACTTAAGAGTAAGACATAATTCAGGGATTTTCAATTGATACTATAGTTAACCCCCCCACACTTAAGATGTACATTGTCCTCAATGTACAAAGATAGATAAAATGACAATATAGTGAGAAAATCAAAAGATAGGGAGAGAAGTGAAACTTCCTGACTTTTGAATGAAGTCAAATGAAAAGAAACCGGATAGGGTTAGGCAGAGGTGGGGGAGCATCTCAAATTGTTTGAAATTGACTCCTTAAAGCAGTCGGCCTGATTTTATTGTATCCTGAGCTAAATCTAAATGGCATGAAGAATAAGAAGAAAATAATAAAGGAAGTAAAAATAAAAATAAAAATAAAAATAAGAATAAAAGTAAATATTTAAATAGAGATACGGTCCACGCCCATGTGCCTACTCATGGTGTCCACACGGCCACGGCCGTGTGCAAGGCCGTGTGGGTATGGAAAACTACGCCTAAATATGAAAAGAAATAAAATTAAACAAATTAGTAGGGTTAGTGCTCGGGTTGCCTCCCGAGAAGTACTCGTTTAAAGTCTTAAGCTAGACTTACCTCTCATTCGCGTCTTCATGGTGGTTTGAGGAGTTGAAACTCCTCTCCTCTGCCATTAGTTCTATGATCACTATATGGTTCGAGTTGAGTGGCGTTTACCTGATCTCCAATTTTGAAGTGATTTGCTGTTCCTGTAAGCTTGTCTGGGGGTTCCTTCGGTTTTGCGTCGTGTGTTCCTAGTTTCTCCCTGAAATGTGTCTTCCACTCATCTAGTTCATCGATCTGAAGCCTTCGTTCTTCATGAATTACTTCTTTGTTAGCACGAGGTCTAGTATTTGGGTTAGTTGTGTGATTTCTCTGTGTTTCCTGTGAAGAAGATTGAACCAAATGATCTTTAATAGAATTCATGTTTTCACCTTGATGACTTGATGTCCTAGCCGAGTCAAGAGCCTGAAGAGTGATCGTTTCGTCATCTACACGAAGTGTGAGTGCTGTTTCGGTGTTTTAGAAATGGGTCTCTAACACCGCGGTAAATTTTGTTAGCATCTCCTCAAGGTTCGACTTTTTCTCTTGTGGGTAGGGTTGCTGTTGAAAGCCTGGGAAGGGTTGTTGTCTCTCATTTCCTTGGCCTCCCCATGAGAAGTTGGGGTGGTTCCTCCAACCTGAATTATAAGTGTTACTATAAGGGTTATTTTGAGGTCTAGAATTATTACCCATATAGTTCATCTGTTCGCTCTCTATTCCGAGATTGTAGGATGGATATATAGTATTATTTGCCCCTCCTCCATTTTCATCACACTGTATCAATGGATGTACCTATGAAGAACCACACAAACCATTAATCTTTTTATTTAAAAGCTCTACCTGGTTTGATAACATAGTGACTACATCGAGGTTGAAAACACTGGCGGCTTTTGTTGGCCTTTTCCTTGTAACTTTCCACTGATAGTTATTCAGTGACATTTTTTCAATGAATTTGTAGGCAGCCTCAGGTGTTTTTTTGTTTAGGGTACCGCCAGCAGTTGAATCAATCAACTGCCTAGTTGAGGGGTTCACACCGTTGTAAAAGGTTTGAACCTGTAGCCACAAGGGTAACCCATGGTGAGGGCACCTTCTCAATTGATCCTTGTATCTCTCCCACGCATCGTAAACTATTTCTAAATCCATCTGTACAAAAAAAGAGATATCATTCCTCAACTTAGCCGTTTTAGCCGGCAAAAAATATTTAAGTACAAATTTTTCGTTCATTTGTTCCCATGTAGTGATCGATCCTCGTGGTAACGAGTTCAACCACTATTTAGCTTTGTTCCTCAACGAAAAGGGAAATAACTGAAGATGGATGGCATCATCAGAAATGCCATTTATTTTGAAAGTACAGCAAAATTCTAGGAAATTCGCCAAGTGATTATTTGTTTCTTTATCCTGCAAACCATCAATCTGAACAAATTGCTGTATCATCTGAATTGTGTTATGTTTCAGTTCAAAATTATTTGCAGCAATAGCAGGTCTAACAATACTTGACTCAGTTCCTGTTAAATTAGGTTTAGCATAATCATACATAGTTCGAGAAGCATGATTTTCGGCCACCTCTTGAGGTAGCGGATTATTCTCAGCCATCTCTTCGGTAGTATTAATTTTGTCTTCCTGCTTTTCTTATATGTATTGTAGGCTTCTCATTATTTCTCTTCGGTTTCTGCGAGCTGTGCTTTCAATTTTACTATCGTAAAGTAGAGGTCCTGACGGGTTTCCTCTAGTCATAAACTAGAATACCTGCTAGAAGCAAAGAAGAAAATTTAGAAAAATAAAAATAAAATTTAATTTCAAAAATAAAATATGGCTAAAGTAATAAAAATTAAGCGTTCTTAATATTTCAGTTCCCCAACAACGGCGCCAAAAACTTGATAGTGTCAGAAAGTCTTAATATTTATATAATGAATGATCGAGCCTAGAAACTAACTATGACAACGATTGGAGGCAAGCGCACCTATCGTTTGGTAGTATAGCTATGGCAAGACCGGAATGTCGAACCCAAGGGAACCAAAAGTACTAATATTGACTTTCGTTTTATTATTTAGCCTAAGAATTAAAGGAATTGCTGTTTAATCTAAAATTAACTAACTACTAAGCTAAAAATGCTAAGACACAGAGAATGAATTGGGAAAAATACTTTTGGGAAAAACCAATTGATTGAGACAATACCCGAGGAAGAATACACCTAGACTTCACTTGTTATTTAACTCTGAACCAGACGATTTATTCACTTGACTTGATCCGTAGGATTCCCTAATTTATATTAATACCTCTTTCGAGGCTACTAATGTCTAACCCTAGGTTGATTAATTGAAATCTCTTTCTAATTAAAACCCCTAGAATTGCATTAACTCGATCTATGGACTCCCATATTAGGTGTGACCCTAATCCGGCAGATTTTCGTAATCTTATTTCTAGGGTTGCGATCAACTCCGCTGAACTATGCTAGATCTACTCTTAAACAGGGACTTTTGCTCCACTGCCTAAGCACATCAATACTTAAATCAATATCCTGAAATATCAAAACAAGAATTAAGAACACATAATTAAGAACAAATCAAGTATTTATCATATAGCTCAGAAAACAATAACAATATTCATCTTAGGTTTCATCTCCCTCAGGTATTTGAGGGGTTTAGTTCATAATCATAAAAGAATACATCTCAGAAGAAAATATAAAACAAAACATAAGAAAAACCCTAAAACACCCTGAAGGAAATTGAAGGGAAGATCTTCTGTCTTGAGTATGACTCCGGCTTCTTGAGATGAATCAACTGGCTTTCTTCGAGTAAATCCCACAATTCTGACCTCTCTGGCTTGGCTCCTTAGCCTACCTGGACGCCCCCTTGAAGGTTGGCCTCTAGGGTGTTTATATAGGCTTTTGGAATGTCTTTCTTTTCCTCTAAGTACCCTATTCCGAATAGAATTAAAACAGGTCACGGCAAGGACACGCCCGTATGGCACGCCCGTATGAATTGAATCCAGGCTGTGGTCGGGTCTGCTAAAGAGGCACGACCGTGTGGCTTGGACCCAGGCCGTGTAAATTTTGTGCTTTGGCCCATTTTCTCCGTTTTTGGTCCATTTCTCGTTCTTTTCATCCTCCTGTGCTCTCCTAAGTATAAAACATGAAATTAAAGGATTAGGAGCACCAAAGTCAACAATTCAGGGAATAAATCATCCAAAAGTATGCCAAATGTAGGATTAAAATATGTATATACTATGGTTTATCCATTGCAATGGGTTACTATAAGATGTTTGGAATCGATAAATTGAATTGAATTATTATAGATCGGTATTTGAATCAATCGAAAGATGATTGAAGAAAAGAAAAAAAATGTGGAATAGTCCTTGACGCTTTGTTGGTTGCTGTTTTCCCAGGTAAGTTCATATGGAACTTACTATAAAAGTTTTGTGATATGTTTGATTATTTTAATGTTTATTAGTTTAGATTAATTATAATTTTGATGAACTTACTTAAAAGGGACTAAATCGTAAACTATTGTATGGTAAATATGAATAGGTACTTGGAAGTTATTATAATCTGATTATATGCTTTATCTTTTATAGATTATATGCTAGAATTATATAAGTTGAAATGGCAATGTGGCATAAATGATTAGTGACTTGTTGGTATAGGTATGTTTTGATCATGTTTAAAATACTTAGGTGAATTGGTAACTTTAAGGAGTGAAATGGTATGGTAAATGCTAAATTGTGCCTTATTTAGTTGGTTGTTTTGGAATTATTATACAAATGGTAATGTTACAATTTAGAAATGGTATGTATATACGACTAATATATGTGAAAATTTGGATGGGTAACACTTATATGAAAGAATGAACTTGATGGTGAATTGTTAGATGATGCATGCATTATTGGCATGGAAAATTAGTGATCTTAGGATATGAATTTAATGTTGCGTAGTCTTGGTATAACTTTTTCTACATGATTTATATACTATGATGATGGTGTATATATTTGGTTAAGTATAAGTAAATTATAAATAGGCTTGAATATGGTATGAAGCGTTATCATCGTAATTGGATTTAGTAGTCTTTTTATTATTCCAGACCCTGTTATGTGGCATGTATTTAGGGGATGTATTGCATATATAATTATTTTGAAAGTTTACAAGTTAATCTGCATGTGATGCCTAGTTTTTGAAACTTGCATATAATGCTTATAAGTATGTATAAATGTCAAATGTTGAATGGGGCTTGTTTGAGCTAATTTGGTGTAAATGGAATTAAGGAATTGGCATGAAAACATGATTGAAATGTGGTAGGTTAAGCTTGAATGGTTTAAGTAGTTGAACTGATTGTATTGATACATAATACCTTGATTTGTATTGGTGCCAATGTGGCATATTGGTTAGATGTTTAGGAGAATGATATATGACATGTTTTGGCTTGGTTTTAAGATGATTTGTGTAGGTTTTAAGTTTACAAGAATGTATGTTTTGAGGTTTTGGAATAGTTGGCTTGAACAAGGATCAAAGTGGTACATTTTTATACCATACGAGTTGCACATGATCGTGTAACACCCATGGGCCGGTGACACAACCGTGTGATCACTAGAATGTAGGAGATTTTAGAACCACACGATTCCCATTTGTTACTTGGTTTGGCCACACGACCATGTGACTACTGGAAGAATTGATTTATTTTGGTCCACACAACCACAGTGAGTTACATGGTCTAGGAACACTACCGTGTGACCCTTGTTTTGCAAACTTTCCATTATTTTTGAAAATGTATCCAGTTTAGTCATTTTTTGTTCTCGGGTCAACTTAAGAGCTTTCATAAACTCGTTTGATGTTTAAATGAAATTAATTGCTATAAATGGTAAGTGTTTTATTATGATATATATGGTAATATTCCGTAGCTTGGGTCTGGCGATTGGACTCGACAATTGGATTGAATTACGAGGTGTTACATATTAGGTTTAAATTATTATTACAAATATAATGATTTGTCTCTGTGAATTATAATGAAGTAGAAAAAAAGTGTTGGTTTTGTTCACATAACAAGATTATTATCGAGAATGTTAAGCTTGATAACTTCAAGTTATAAGTATATGGTAGATATATGCATATAGATATACGCGTTTATTTAGGTAGAATTGTTAATGTTAATAGTATCTATTTAAATTATAGAAAAAACACTGAATGTTTTACTCGGCATACGAATTGCTTTCTCTATGCGCAGGTTAGATCTAATTCAAGATTTCCTTGCATCGACCACAGCATCTGATCCATAATCTCAACCTCAGTCATATTTGTTAGTTTTCAACATTACTTATATTTGGCATGTACCTAATAGTTTAGATTTTGTGGTAATTGAATGATGGTATAATCAAATGTTATATATTAAACTCTAGTAGTAATTTATATATATGGTGGATTTTTTGTATGTGATTAGGTGCATATATAAATGAAATATGTGTTGAAAAAAATCCTATATGAAGACTAGTTTCTTGCACAACGAAAAATTAAAATTTTGGAAATCAAATCGGTTTGTGATATTTATAGCAATAAACCTTGAACCGAAATCATACATGTGTTTTCGAATAAGTGAATCCTTTACGTTTTTTGGCTTTTAACTAAACAATCTTCTCCGCTATTCTCGTACCACGAACTGCGTAGAGTGTGGGCTTAATCCAATTGAATCAAAATACAGAATGTCACACCTAGTTTCCAATAAGTCTAGAGTTTGGGAGGATTTGGGAGTCAATTGAATTAAATAGAAAGTCGGTGGGATTAACTGGAAAACTTGGAAATTTTGTGGCTGATTGGTAATTATTTGAGTTTCAATTCTAGTTCGGTTAAGTTGGAATCGACAAGTTCCTTAGTGGGAGAAAAAATGATTAACGAGGGATGATTATTTTGGACTATGGAGATCTTACGAAATAGGGGCATATATATATGTGCGAAAAGGGATATTTCTGCAAGGGAATTTTTCTCAATTCTATTTATAATTTTCTTCTCATCTGCATCATGTTCTTCGATTACTTTAAAGAAGAGAAAGGTAATGACAGTCCTGCATGTAGCAATGATCGTGAGATTTGAGACTAGTAAGTAGAAAATTTAGGGAAATGGTAAGCTTTTATATCTTCTCTTATCTGTGAAATTGACAAAAGAGAAGTAAGATTTTTGAAATCTTTGATACAATTCCTATATGAGACTAGATTCTAGGTTTCTAAGTTAAATACCTTCAGTTTATTTGGTGTATAGGTTGTCGTCATACTTAGCTTCTAGGAAAAAAAAAGGCTCTGGAGTTTGGACAAGCTAAGCTGGCGAGGACGAAGGATTTAAGGTGAGTTTCTGTACTCTACTCTGTACTCTACTTTAGGTGTTTGTTTGTTGTTGTGTTGCTAGAATGTTCTGCTTGTGTGTCCATCTGAGTTCAGCCTGAAATCCATGGTTGTATATTATTACGATGAATGAGCAAATTATGCATGCATAATGCCGAGGACATATATGGATGATTGCAAGTATTTTCTCTGAATGCACAATGTGTTTGTGTATTGACGTATTAAAATATGGCGTACTATATGTTATAGTAATAAGTGAATTATTGTGTGTGAAAAGTATGTTTATAAAATATGGAGAACAGAGGGAGTTTATAAAATACGGAGAACAGAGGGAGTTACTTTGACAAGTTAATTGAAGATATGAAAGTTGGAGTAATAGAGGAATAGGCGGCCTGATCGGGGATTCAAAGGAGTTTGGTAGCATCATCGAACGGTTATCTACTGGTCCTTCGAGGTGACACCATGTAAACGGTATACAGTTCCTATGGGGTGACACCTTGAAAGGGGTTTACTGATTTTTCGAAGTGACGTCGTGAAAGATGATTAGATTCCTAATTATTTTCTTCTTGAAGTTCTAGAGCGATCGTGGAATCCTTTGACTTTCCACTAATTTTTGTTCCTGGTTGTCTCTCCTATATAAGGACAACTAGCTAGCATGTTTTTACGTTTTACTTCTGCTATATTTATTGTAAATCTTAAAGGATAATCATGCATAGAATTTAAATCCCTTAGGACTCTTTTAGTGTAGATGAGAACTAATTTTAACCATTGATGTAATTTAATCTGTATCGTTGAATCTGGAGGAGATCAACTATAAAAAGAGGCCTCCCCCTTCATTTGTAATCACTTCATTCTTTCTGATTTAAAGAAATTGAGAGCATTTACTCAAACATCTTGTGTGCATTGCTTCGTGTGGCTTTTCAACTCTCTTGTTATTATTTTCGGTTCAAGTTGCTTCTCCCATATTCTTCAGTGCCTTAGAGAATTTCTGGGAGAATTCTTATCTTTCGAGAGCTAGATTGACTTAGGCATATTCGAAGTAAAGAAATCGCCTAAGGCCGCACGTATTGTCAGGCTTAAGCTGTAGCCTCGTGAGACTAACATGGTTAGTGTCGTAAGTCAATCGGGCACCAATTCGGTTATGAAAATTATGAAATTGTCATCCCGTAATTAAAATAAAATATATTATTTGAGAATATTTTAGTTTTTTTATTAGAAATAAAAAATTGCGTGTGGTTGAATTTAAACTCATACTATTTACATTAATAAAACTTTAGCTTCACCACTAAACAAAAACTTCATTTTCATATAATGTTGTCATTTTAATTATATTAAGTATACCTTATGACAACATAATAAATAATTGTAATGCATTGCGTATTCTTAATATAATGTATTTACGGCCAAAACAAACCAAAATCTTAACTAGAACAACTAGGTTACTTGGAATTGGTTGAGAATTGGAACAACATGTACCAAATGGTGGGACCAATATTAATACCAGTATAATATCAACTGCCATGATTTAAAAACACAAGCTTTTGTTTTCTATTTATTCTCATTTGCTTCACCCAACCCACTCTTCTAATATATTTTTTTGTTGTTGTTGTCGTTGTCGTCGCTGAACTTATCAAACACCCTTTGAGTAGATATTGAAAATTTTAATTATACAAAGGCTTTTTTAAATTTTATTTTAATTAAGAATAGTTTTATGCCTTCAAATAAATAACAAGAGATAAGTTTATACAATGGCGTCGAAATTTTTTTACCAACAATCTTTTTAATGAATAATAATTTTATGTCTTTACATAAGTTCATGCAGTGGCTTTGCAGATTTTTTTTATAACTCAAATAACCTTATAATAAAATATGAATTAGTATTAGATACTAAAATTGAAAGTCGATTAATTTTTTTCTATTTTTTTTGTAAATTTTATAGTTTTTATTATAATTTATTTATTTTTTAAAATTTTTTAAAGGGATTTAAGTTCACATCTAAAAAATGTTTTTTTAAGAAAATATTTTTGAAGTGATTTAGGTCAGATAATTTTATATGTATCTATATTAATAAAAATGTTTTTAAACTTAAAACTAGTTAAAATTCAATCTAAATTTAAATTATCCAAACTTCAAATTTGAATTGATTCAAAACCTTGATTGTCAATAATCTTAGTTCCTAAACAAAGAAATTAGAAATCATTAATTTGTAAATCATGATTTTCAAATCTAAAAGTTTGGATTCCACATTTAAATTTTAGTTCTCATATGCTACTTAAGAGATAAATTTTGGATTTCCAAAATGGAATTTTCAAAATCCAATATTTTTTCTCTCTTAACTCTGCGTTCAAAACAATGTAGTAAGTTATCATGTTTCTTTAGGTATTGACACATATTAGTACCTATGTGTTTCAAGGTACAAATTTGAGTTTATCGTAAATATTTTTCACATATATAATCTTTTTTCTTTCTTAATAAATTGTATGTTATATAAATGTAAATATGTCTCATTTATATGCATATAAATATATTTATATACAAATATAAATTTTAAAATTATTAATTGATAAGTATCAAAAGTAACATATTTAAGTCTCATTTTTAGTGTATTTTAGGTGATTATGTAGTATTAATTATGAATTATATACTCCTAATTTTTTATATTCATGTTTCGATGCTTAATTGGATGCTTGAGAGCAATAGAAGTGAAAAACAATGAAATGAAAACATTCAAGCATTTCGAAAGCTGTACACATGCAACAAATTTTGACACGGCTATGTGTCCAAAGTGTGTTGATCTTGGCAACTGTATGCGCTAACAGCTAGAAGATACAATTTTTAGGGTTTTTTTTAGCACTTTAAGTGATATAAATAGTGAAATAAAAGGGAAAAAGAGGCAGCCACCAAGGGAGAGCACGAAATTACCTTGAAAACACCATTGAAGCCAATTTCCAAGCAATATTCCACCAAGATTCAAGAGTCCAAGTTGATTTTCATGGGAGTTATCATGGATTTAGTTTATTCTAGTGGTTATATTATATTTTTTATGTAATTCTCTTAATACCTAGGGAAGATGAACCCTAAGATGGATTTATTGTTTGATTTCAATTTTTATGCAATAAAATCTTAGTCTCGTTGTTTTCAATTATGAATGTTTTATTATTCTTGGGTTAACAATTCTAGAGTGTTAATACATGTTTGATGTGCATAAGTCTGAGGTTGAATAGACCCTTCTTGTGATTAGATCTTACATAATTGAATGGAGTTGCATGGAATCCTAGAAAGAGGAAGACATAAATCTACCAGATTAGAGCCAAATCTATTAATGGGATCCATAGAGCAAATTAATGCAATAATAGGGGTTTTAATTAAAAATAAATTTTAATTAATCAACCTAGAGTTAATTGCTCTTACACTTGAAAGAGATATTAGTATAAATTAAGGATTTCTACATATCAAAGAGCTAAGAAAATAAATTGCACAAATTAGATTGAGAATTATAGATGATATCTAGGTGGATTCTTAGCTAGGTATTGCTTTGTTACTTGGTTAATACTTGATTGTTTTTGTGTTTTATTCTTCGGTGCATTCATTAGTTAATTTAGCTAGT
This sequence comes from Gossypium bickii, assembly GCA_025503065.1. NCBI lineage: Eukaryota > Viridiplantae > Streptophyta > Magnoliopsida > Malvales > Malvaceae > Gossypium > Gossypium bickii. The sequence continues at coordinate 57,526,882 of CP106721.1, read as the reverse complement.
TTGATTTAATTTAGCTAGTTTCATTTAATTTTAATAAATCTTTTGAATTATTAGGTTAAATAATAGAAATGTGATAATTACTAGTAATTGTAGTTCTAGAGGGAATGTAACATCCTAAATTAGGGGTTGTTCGCAATTTTATTATTTTTATTATTTTCACATGCTTGAAGAGATGGAATGCTATGCTTATTTGACTTGTTTAGGGTCTAGTCATAACCCCGGGCTAGGTCCGACTTAGGATTAAAAACTTCTTTTAGCACTTGAGAAGAAAAAGGCTAAGTAAGGAAGCTTTAAAAATTTTTGGTGTGAAACATGCCACAAGGAAGCAGGTGATAAGGTGGTTGGGACGCTACCTAGGGGGCTAGAAGGTGCGGCAGAACAGAGGTTCGAGCTGCCAAGTTTTCGCTTGGGGCTTTTACTTTTGCGTTGTGTGTGGAGTGATGGGCTAGGAAGGTTTTAAAGATTAAATGGTGCGGTTTAAGGGCGTGAAAGTCGGTTTGGTAGAGTGGCTTGAGGCGCCACTTAGGGGCCTTGGTGTAGGGACTCAGGTTCGAGTCACCATGGGAGCGCAAGGTGTTTTATTTTGGCTTTTGGCATTAAGAGGAAAGGGAGCTAACGAGGGAGTGCTTAAAAGGAATTTGTGGCGAGTTGTGTCACAAATGAGCGCCTTGGCAGAGTGGCTGCAGGCGTTAGTGCAGCTGCTCCCTCAGGTCCCATGTTCGAGCAATGTGGGCAGCAGGGAAGGATGATTTATTTTTGGCTTCTGGCATTAAAGCAAGGGGAAGCTAGCGAAGAAGAGCTTAAAAGAAAATTTTGATGAGATTATGTCACGAAATAAGCAGTAGGAGAGTGGCTGGAGGCTTGGGGTGTTTCATCAGGTCTCGGGTTCGAGACCTAGGGGCAGCATCTGGATGGGTTGTTTTTTTTTTTTATTGCTGGCATGAGTTAGTGGCTGCATGGGCACTTAAGTGCATGAAGCAATGCTTGATGGGTGTTGCTCTTTTCTAAATATTCTGCTGGAGTATGGAAATTTTTACTTTATAAATTGTTGGAAGATGGGGTAGTGATGGGCAAACTTATTAAACAATGTTTTATTTTTAAATGGTGATAGAAATTATCACAAAAAGGGAGAGCATGGCCAAATGAAGGATTCTCTAGGGACTATCATGGTCGGCCTTGAGTATAGCAAGGGAAGCATGGCCGAAATTCATTAAGTTGTTTTTCTTTTCTTCCCAAATTGTTCTTGGCCAAAATAGGGACTTTAGGGGCTTGAGTTTCGGTTTTGAAAGAGTTCTAGGGATTATTTCGGCTAGCACATGTTACTTGCATTGTTTTCTTTCATTATTGTTCAAACCAAAACTCCTTTCTCCTCCTTTGCTACTTTTCGATTTTTCTTTGTAGCATACCGTTGTCCTTGTGCCGAAAACCCTTCATCCATCTTTGCCAAGTCTTTCCTTTCATCTTCTTTCTTTCTCTCAAGCCTGACTCCATACTCTTTTCCTTGGGACCGAATGTTCCTTGCCATTTAGAGCATAGGCCGAACCCCCCAAAGGAGGGTGCTATCGATTTCGAAGGGTGGTAAGTGTCTCATTTTAGCATTCAGTTTCTTTTCTCTCTTTTGGTATGCCAAAAGCAATGGTAAGCCTTAATATTTTGGGTTGGCCGAATCTTATTAGGACCTTGGTTTCATGTCTTGTTTTGTAGTCAAGGGAGGATAGCGTTAAAGGAGTAAGAAGATCTTTCGGGTTTCGCTTCTTCAAGGTAAGGTGACATGTAGTTTCGGCCAAGGGCCATTTGTTAAGAATTTATGCTTAAAGCCGAAACTAATATGTGCCATATAGGGATCTCAACGAATTCAGGAATAATAGCATTTTCAGGATTTGGTAGGAGACCAAATCGGCAACCAAGGTGAGGGTAACTTCGAGTACGACATATTTTTTGGGGTTATTAATATAGCCGAATGGCTATTAGATCTTAAAGTGTGGGTGTTTGCCGATTGTAGGGGGAAACAATATCACGGGATTTTGCTAGTATAGCTCGGGATTCGCTAGTCTCGCAAGTAATCAGGTGTGTAAACTCTTACACACTTTATTAGTATAGACTGTTATTATGATGATATATGACCTCTCGTGTAGTAACTTTGCCTTGTGGGCATAGGCTTGGATTCCGGGTAAGTCCCCTATTACGTGATCTACGATGTGTGTTCGTGTATGCCATCATATGCTGTTAAATGCTATGCTATATATAAATGCATGATATATGGGATCATGATACTTGTTATGTGAGCATGATAATGGTGGGACTGATGAGAGGAGGGAGATGATCTCTATGGACTGTCACCAGTGGTTTTGACCACACGATGGGTTGGCCCCATCACTTGATATATTTGTGACTTCGGTCACCAGTGGTTTTGACCACCAGTGGTTTTGACCACACCATTGATATAATTTGTGACTAAGTCCTAGTGGTTTGGTACCACCAGTGGTTTTGACCACATGTTGATATTTGTGACCTATGGTCATCAGTGGTTTTGACCACATGATGGGTTGGCCCCATCACTTGATATATTTGTGACTTCGGTCACCAGTGGTTTTGACCACCAGTGGTTTTGACCACACGGGGTAGAAAAAGGAGTATGGATGGCTAGCTTGGGTTGCATATTTGCATGTCTTACTAATATCTTGTGTATGAGTTGCATTCTCGAGTTGGGGAATTATACACTGAGTCTTGGTGACTCACCCCTTCCCATATCTTTTTACAGGTGAGTAGATCGCGGAGATAGAGCCGGAGAGGGCTCGAGGTGGCCATGCTTGTTTCCTTGGATTTGAAATTTTATTTCGCACCGTTAAAGTTTATTATTTACTAAATTTTGGTTTGGTTTGTAATATGGCCGCTAGTTGTTATTTTGGATGTTTAAGTAGTTGTTTTTACTTTACTTCTATTATATTACTAATGAACTTATAACCTGTTAAATAAATCGGTTAAAAGTAACGTTTTCAAAATAGGCAACCTTTACGAGTTTTGCAAAGATGTTACCATCGGGTAGCAAAACTTACCAAGTTAACAATAACCCTGATGTTTCTAAAAATTAAATGATCAAATGGTTTCAAAGGAAAAAGGTTTCAACTCAATCGTGTTTATCAAATCAACCCATCTGAGTTTCAGCAAACACCGTTTTATAACCTCAACAATATTTTCAGATTTCCACTGTTAATCCAAATCTTTCAAAGCGTTTTTACTCTGTGACATACTAGATCCGGTCAAGGCTCATGGGCCGGGTTTGGGGTGTTACAGGGAACGATATTTGTGATCACCATAGCTATATTATTAATTGATAGGAGCAATTGTTTTAGTCAATGTTAGAGTTGTGTGACCCGAATCCCATCACTTGTTAAAGAAAATAAAGTGGCAAAATAAAGGGATTTGTGAGGGCGAAAGGCCGCCACAGATCCCTATTAAGCATAATACTGGATTGGGGTTGGCCTCCGCGATATAGACCATACCGCACAAATAGAATCCGTATAGAACTCCACTTCTTCTTTTTGTCATTGATTAGAATAAGGTTTTTCAACCTTCAAATAGATGTAGTCGAAACTCATCTTGTATCATTCATTTTTCAACATTAGTAAATTTTTTCTCCTCTGCATGTGGTTTTTTCCCGAAAGGGTTTTCACGTAAAATTTATGTGTTTTTATTTTTTTGTTATTTTGCGATCATTCTATTGTCATTACCGATGTCTATTATAACAGTCAATTTATTAGTTAGTTTAGTGGAAATCATTAATTACATTCAATAACTTAATAATTATAGTTTAATTTTAAATATAATAATAAAAAATTAATGATACTTAAATATTTTTGAAGTGATTTAAGTTAAATTATTTTATACGTATGTATGATACTTCTAAAAAAAATAAATATTTTTAAAACTTAAAATTAGTTAAAATCCAATTTAAAATTTAAATAATTCAAAATCTTAAATTCCAAATATTTTAATTCTCGAAAATAACTTCAAAATCATAAATTTCATTTCCCTTAAAAGGGATTTATTGAAACGTCGCTACACAAATTGCTTGGAAAACTCTTTCTTAAAATATCCATATTCAAAGAAGTCGGAAAGAAAATAATTGTTTTATTATGCATTAATGATTTGAATATTTCACACGTTAAAAGAGATGTTTATATATATATATATATAAATTCAAAGTCAGTAGTCAATAGTCATTACTTGCATTTTAGCAGTCCAGAAAACCAGATCTATGCGATTTTATTAGATATTCATTTGTGGAGTGTTTTGACAGGGTGACAAATGTCTGCAGGAAAAGTTATTAAAAGAACAAAACAGAAAACGCCTGCACGAAAATTTATTTGATTTATATGAACGTAATTGAAAGAACCTCCACAGTTGAAGAAAAAATGGGGACCAAAAGCAAGATTAAGAAGAAGAATCGAGAGAGAAAACAGGATCGCAATGACTCTCACAGAAATACTTCAAGGGAACAACTGTTAGTATTTTCTCTTCAATTGTTACTTAATTTTGTTTATTTATATGATCAAAACTGAATTTGCTCTTTGTCAACAAGTACCAATTCTTACGAATGAGTGCATCAACTAACTAAACTAAGTTCAAGATTCAGTTGCCTATCTCTTTGTTATGATTAAACTATATAACCCTGATGTATTTCGTTTTTACTGAGATCACACTGTTCTCTTTCAATTCATTTTCAGATAAATCTTTATTTTTCCTAACAGGAACACCGAACCTCAAGATCACATCAGTTGTTTTCCGGATGACATTCTTTTCCGAGTCATTAGCTTCCTCCCTTTTGAATCAGCTGTCCACACCACTTTCCTTTCGAAACAATGGAAAGACCTTTGGAAAAAGAATTTGATACTTAATACAACCATGGATGATATTGTTGTTACTATACTCAATCTTGTTTATGATTTTTCTGAACTTCATCCATCAAAAAACAAGTGGGGATTACAATTTAACCTTGACCAAGATAGGCTTCTCTTTGTTTCCATTACACCTAATAGAACACTTCATCTTGATTTCTCCCCTGCTGAACAAGTATTTCCAGCTACATTTGATTGGCTCTTGCCATTGAGACTTCCATCAGCTTATAAGCCTGATGAGATGATAATGAAGTTAAATCCCCCATTGTCTTTATATGCACAAATCAAAATAAAAACCCTTTATCTAATTTCAGTAAGCCATCTCTCTAGCAAAGCAGTTACTCGTCTGGTGTCAAATCTCCCATTTCTTGAGAGCTTGATCATTGAAAAGTGTAATGGAGTACAATCTTTAGTTGTACAAGATGCTGGTGTTCTTCAGAAGTTAATTGTCTTGGACTGCCCCCAATTACAAACTCTTAGTTTTCAGGGTCCTCATTTAGGGTGCTTCCGATATAGAGGCAACTTAGTCTCCTTTCGGTTCAAAGGATGCTGCGGATGCTCTGACATTGACATATATTCTCAGTATACATGCGAATGTGGAATATACCTGGAAGATGTCATGCTTGATCTCAGACAAGGTCTTCTAACACAATGGACATGGGACGTTGAAACCAACACCGATCATCCTTATTTTCCTTCCCAAGGAAGCTACCATTGCGGATGCACCACCAAGGATAAATGCTTCAAATCAATTTTAAGAACCATAGATTGGGTTACTTCTCTAACAATATGCAGATGGTTTTTTAACGTATGTTCAGTCAAACAAACATTCATTTTTGTGGTTGTAGTACTACTAATCTTTGATCAGTTTTCTTCTTTTCTTTCTTTAGAAAACAATTTGCAAGGACTTATTTTCTTCAAGTAAAGGCCCTGAATCTTATTTTAGCCAACTGAAAGAGTTGTGGTGGATTGATTGTTCAATGACGAGACACAATATCGATGTCTTACTTTGCTTTCTAAAGCTTTGTCCTAACGTGGAAAGAGTCTATGTCACTGTAAGTCTTCCCATTCCCTTTATCTACTTTGATCGTTATTGAGACCCAGATATGTGTCTGATGCGATGTCGAATACAAATACTTTTGAAAAATAAAGAACTGAATAATATAGGTAAGTTTGAATTAATTTTGGTTTTGTTTGCTCAGAAACTAAATATGCTTCAGTGGTTGATGAAAACTTGCAGATGGATCCTAAATGTTATAATTTAACTAGCAGTATCCCTGAAAATTTCTTAGCCATAGTTGGTGCTCCTGAAAATCTCAATGGTCTCAAGGTTGTGAAACTAGAGGGATTTGTCGGGGAGCAAATGGAGATTTTCGTGGCAAGGCGATTGGTACCATTATTCGGAGAGAATAATCCAGTAATCATATCAAAATCATATGGGAAATGTTTGAAGCATCTGGTGAAAGTAGACAAGTTGGAGAACAAAGCAACGTATTCTTACAAGTTCAAAATGGTTGAAAATGTTGATGAAAAAATTCTAGATCATATTCATATGAACCTTTAATTTAATCTGAGTAAATAAGGTTTCACTTACATATTATTTAAGTTTCTCCAGGAAACTGTCATGATATCTGGACATAGTTACCCCGCAGGTTTGAGCAGTTGATTCAAAACTCCAATCATGTAGGAATCATCCTACCTCATCGTTGCATGAACTATTTGGGTTAAGTCCAAGGTTCATTTTTCTTTAGATTACTAGTTGATATGTTAATCAGTGTCCTTGTAATTTGAAATCAAAATCTTTATATTTGGCAAGCTAAGCTACCTCTCAAAAGAGGTAATTTCTTTTATGACCTCAATTATATATAAACTAGATCTCATAAACTTTTGTATCGTGGCATGCATGTTGCAGCAGGACAACATGCTGCTAATGTTTGTATTTTGTATTTTGCTACTTAGTTACATTTGAACTAAGTTGACTATGTATTTGTTTTGATTAGGTGCTGATTGACTTGATTAAATCAGGTTATCTAAGTGTACAAGTAAAGTTTTATTAGTTTCAAGACAATTTAGTGGTGTTAGGTATGTTTAGGTGACAATTTTGCTTTCAGTCAAGCTGTTTGCTTGTTTAAATGGTTGTAAAACTTCAGCTATCAATATGTGAATCTTTTAGCATTCCTTTCTCTTGATTTTTGAACCTTGCTAAGCATTTTTTCTTAAGTTCACAGCCTGATCTTTTGTTATTTTTTGCTGCAAGTCATTGAAGCTTGTTGCTCAAGACTCAACTTTGTTTTCGAGGGCCTTTTCTCTTTTTAGTTCTAAAAAACAACATGTCTTCATTTCTCTCCAACTCCACCACCAGTGTTTAATGGTGAAAGCTACCACACTTAGGTAGTAAAAATGAAGACCTACCTGCAAGCATTTGACTTATGGGAGGTTTTCAATGCTGATCTTGAACTACCACCCTTGAGAGCTAACCCCACAGTAGCTCAGATCAGGCAACACTCTGATGATAGAGCCAAGAGGTACAAGGCAATGTCTTGCCTCCAAAACAGTGTGTCAAACTTGGTTTTCACAAGGATTATGGCCTGTGATACTCCATAGCAGGCTTGGGACAAGCTTAAAGAAGAGTGTCAAGGCACTGAAAAAACAAGACAGCAACAACTCATCAATTTAAGGAGGGACTTTGAAAACTTGAACATGAAGGAGACAAAGACAATTAAGCAATATTCAAACAGGATTATGATTGGGTAAACAATATAAGACTCCAATTCAGTGAAAACAAAATAGTGGAAAAGGTTATTGCAAGCTTACTTGAGAGATATGAAGCCAAAATCTCTTCCCTAGAATACTCAAGAGATTTGTCAACAATCTCTTTGACTGAGCTAATCAATGTTCTTTATGCTGAGGAACAAAGAAGAGCTAGCAGATAGGAGAAGCATCATGAAGGTGTATTTCAAGCCAAGAGCAAACTAACCTCGAGCTCCTCCAGTTACAAAAAGGAGAAGACTTGGTCAGACAAGTCTAAAAGAGATGGAGGAAGGAGAAAATACCTACCATGCTATCATTGTAAAATGACTAGTCATCTAGAAGCATACTACTGGTACAAACCTGATGTGCAATGCAAGGTTTGTAAACAGTTAGGCCATGTTGAAAAGGTTTGCAAGAATAGGGACCAACAAAAACAACAACAATCACAGCAGCCTAACTGATGGGCTCGAAACTAACTAATATTTCAACAAAGGCAAGCGCACATATCAAACAGTGGTATAGCTTGATGATCTGGAATATCGTATCCTCAAGGACTAAAATTACTAGTAATAACGATCTTTCTATTATTTACCTAATATTTAAAGGGATTTATTTTAATCTAAAATTTAACTAACTAATTAAACTATGAATGCGACAGAGAGTGAAGGAAACAGTCGAATAAACCAATGATAAAGACAATACCCAAGGAAGAATCCACCTAGACTTCACTTATTATTCTGACTCTGAATTAAACAATTTATTCACTTGACTTAATCCTCCCAACTACCTTAGAAATCAATCACACAACTCCAAAGCATATCCTCCAGTATTTGAATCACCCTCTCAAATTGACCATCGGTCTAAGGATGGAACGCAGTACTGAAGTCCATTCTCGAACCGAGAGCCTCGTGTAATTTCTTCCAAAACTGATAAGTGAAACGAGGATCTCTATAAAAAATGATCGACACCGAAACTTCGTGTAGTTTAACTATCTCAGAGATGTAAAGTTTCGCTAACTTCTACAGAGAGTAGTCTGTCCGAACCGAAATGAAGTGAGCAGACTTGGTCAATCGATCCGCGTTGACCCAAAAAAAAATCCTTCTTAGTGGGAGTCAAGGGTAACCCACTAACAAAGTCCATCGTTACTCGTTCCCATTTCCATAAGGGAATCTTAATTAGCCGCAACAAACCTGAAGGCAACTGATGTTCAGCTTTAACCTGCTAGCACGTCAAACATTGAGCTACAAAATCAGTAACCTCTCGCTTCAAACCCAGTCACCAGTATAGTTCACAGAGATCCTGATACATCTTATAACCACTAGGGTACATAGCATAACGGCTACTATGCGCCTCCCTCAGAATCGACTGTCTCAGATCAAAATCATTTGGCACACAAATCTGGCCTCAAAAGCATAGCACACCATCATAATTCAATCCTAAGTCAGAAGTAGAACCACTCTAAACCTGACTGAACTGCATACCCAAAGTCTCATCCACTAACTGTCTATCCTGAATCTGACCAATCCATGATGGCTTAACTTGTAACTCGGTCGACAGACTCCCATCATCAAATAGACTAAGGCGAGTAAACATCACTCTCAAATCAGACATCGCTCTTTGACTGAGAGCATCGACCACCACATTAACCTTACCAGGATGATACTCAATGGTACAGTAATAATTTTTAAGTAGTTCAATCCATCGCTGCTGCCTAAGGTTCAACTCCTTCTGAGTAAGGAGATACTTAAAGCTCTTGTGATTGGTATAGACAATACACCTCTTACCATACAGATAGTGCCTCCAGATTTTCAATGCAAAGACTACTGCAGCCAACTCAAGATCGTGCGTCAGATAATTTCCCTTATGTGTCTTAAGCTACCAGGAAGCATAGGCCACAACCTTACCATCCTACATCAGAACGCACCCCAAACTGACGTACGATGCATCACTGTATACCACAAACTTCTTATCGGATTCCGGTTGTATCAAAACAGAAGCCTGAGTCAGAACAGACTTGAACTTCTCAAAGCTTGATTTTTGTGCATCAATCCAGACAAATGGAACACCCTTACGCAGAAGCTTAGTCAAAGGAGCTACAATCAGAAAGAACCCCTCGACAAACAGCTGATAATATCCCGCCAGACCCAGAAAACTACAGATTTCAGACATGTTTTTAGGCTGTTTCCAATCAAGCACAACCTCAATCTTTTGAGGATCAACCCAAATTCCCTCAAAAGAAACCACGTGTCCCAGGAAAGTCACTTAACGCAACCAGAACTCACACTTGTTTAGTTTAACATAAAGTTGTTTCTTACGCTGAATTTGAAGTACAACTATAAGACGCTCATCATGCACATTCTCGGTCTTAGAGTATACCAGAATGTCACTATGAAGACCATGACAAATTGATCCAGATACGGCTGAAACATTCAGTTAATCATATCCATGAATGCGACCGGAGCGTTCGTCAATCCAAAAGGCATAGTAAGGAACTCGTAATATCTATAACGAGTCCTAAATGCAGTGTTATGAACATCAGCTTCCTTAACCCTCAACTAATGATACCCAAATTGAAGATCAATCTTAGAGAACACTGATTCCCCACGAAACTGATCAAACAAGTCGTCGATCCTCAGAAGCTGATACTTATTCTTCACAGTCAACTTATTCAACTGCCGGTAGTCAATACACATCCTCATGATCCCATCTTTTTTCTTAACGAATAGAATTGATGCCCCCACGGAGACACACTAGGACGGATGAAACCACGGTCCAGAAGCTCTTGCAGTTGAGCCTTAAACTCAGTAAGCTCTTTCGATGCCATACAGTATGGGGTAATAGACACCAGAGCTATACCTAGTTGAAGCTCAATTTTGAACTCGACTTCTCAGTTCGGAGGTAAACCAGATAACTCCTCAGAGAAAACATCTGGAAAGTCCCTCACTGGTCTTGTATCCCCAACAGAAAAACCCTCAGAATCAAAAATACTGATGTAAGCCAAGTACGTCTCACACCCTTTCCGAACCAGTTTTTCAGCCACAAGCTCAGAAATCACATTGGACAGATAATCTCGACGCTCGCTAATTATAACCACCTCATTATTGTCCTCAATCCTCAGAACGAACATCTTTTTCGCACAGTCCAAACTAACTCGGTGCTTGACAAACCAATCCATGCACAGAATTAATTCGAACTCCCCAAACAGAAGCTCCATCAAATCCGCAAGAAAAACAATCCCTTGTACCTCTAACGGAACCTCTCTATAGACAAGTGCAGTCTGCCTCGCCTCAGTCTGTCCAACACCTCTGCCCGATGCTCTCTATCCATGGCCCAAACCATTACCACCCCTAGCCGCTCCATGGCCCCTAGGTGGCTGCTGAACTGCCCTCTGAGGTTGCACAAGACCCAGAGCTTGCGTCTAATCTGCCCGCTATGGACAATCTCTAATACGGTGCTCTAAAGATCTGCACCTCAAACAAGCCCCAATTCACCTCCAACACTTGCCCAGATAGTGCCTATCACGGTCACCGCATGGCTGTAACCTAGCTGGAGCAGCAGGAGCCCTGACTCTAACAAGCCCATCAGACCTGGCCTTTTTCTTAGGCCACAGAACAGAACTAGAGGGCTCTGAATCCCTCTTATTATTGTCTCTCTCTCGGTCTCTATTCTAGCGCTCCATGCGCATAACATCCTCGGTAATCTTCACTTTCTCAACTAGAACTGTGGACTCACGTTCCTTCTGTGGAGCAATTAGTACCCTCAGATTATTCCTTAGTCCATCCTCAAACTGAACACACCTCTCATACTCAGACGCCACCATGCCTTGAGGGTAGTGGCTCAACCTCAGAAATCCGGCCTCATACTTGGCCACAGACCTGTCCCCTTACGTGAGATTCATGAACTCATGTCTACGAGCATCCACATAGCTCGTTCCCACATACTTGCTCTGGAAAGTGGTCTTAAAGAAGTTACAGGTCAGACGATCACGTTGAGTACCCTCTTCAACCGTCAGCCATCACTGATAAGCCTCATCACGAAGCAGAGAGACTGTACCTTCAGTTTCTACTTAGGAGTGCAATCTAGATCATTCATAATCCTCTCCGTGGCCTCCAACCAATATTCGACCATGTTAGGGGCGACTCTAGTGGCACCCCTAAACAGTTCAGCACCATTAGACCAGAGTCGTTCAGTTACCGACCCATGTCTCTTAGAACCAGAATGGGGTCCAACGACCCTCTCCAAAATCCTCAGCATGGCCTAGGACAATGCATCGTCCCCAGCCGAACGAATCAGAAATCAGAGTCCTACCCCCATCCTCTACACACCATCTCTGTCCATCCCTACACACAATGTGAGGTTTAAAACACCCATCCAACCCTACACACCATAATGTGTTGATACGACACATAACAGATAATATGCAGCATTACTGCTAGAAATTAGGTGAAAGTCGCCTATCAGAAAACTTCCTCTCTATATATATACCACCCGAACCCCAATAACAGATACAGAAATCAGATGCAGATATACAAATTAACATGCTCAACATGCTATTACTCAATCAATAGATAATCATACAAATAATAATCAGATATGCACGGTATTTATCATGTTCCAGAACAGAATATCAGACTTTTGGATTTAGAGTTTTAGGGTTGGGTTAGTCTTTACCGACCCTATAGTAAGCCCACAGTCAATCGAGGCGACCCATGCGACCCTAGGAAAAATTTCAGATAAATGGGCCTACACGCCCTTGTGGCTTGCCCGTGTGGCCCACAAGCCCAGATTGGCCTTTTTAGTGTTGATCACATGGCCTTGCCCAAACACCCACACGCTTGGGTGCCATGCTTATGTGGGCTCACACGGCCACACTCGAGCCACCACACGGCCGTGTGCTGCGCAAGACCATGCCTTCATCAATTACACGACTATGTTCTCGCACACGGCCTACCACAAGGGCAAGCACACACCCGTGTAGTGTCGACAGTTTGCAATTTCGACTTTTGCTTAATCCCCTTTTTCTACGTTTCGGGTACACACCTTGTACTGTTTCACAGCAAAAATACTTTTGAGTCTTCTGAAACCTAAAATTAATCAATTAAAACCCCAATCAGACACTTAAATCAACACTTAACCGTAACTTCAATGAGATAGACACACCTTTATCCATCAAAATCCTTACCTTCGACCGAATGATGGCGATTCTACGCACTACAACACCGTTTGGGAAAAACTTCAATCCCTTAATCCTCTCCTAACACAAAACAACCCCCTTCAATAACGATTTACTAAAACCAAAATAATAATCACGTTATCCATACTTACCAGAACAAACGAAGAACACTGACAGAAACGAGACACAACAAGCAGCATACAGGAAAGAAACAGAGACGAAATAGGGGAAACAGAGAAGGAGAAATTAGCAAAGGGGAATCGACAGAGAGGTGGGAAAAGAATGGAACGTCAGAATTTGGGAATGAAAACTGAAAAATTTTAAAAAAGGGAAAATAAAATTAGATTTGATAACCCCTAAATCCCTTAGTTATCTCCCACTAACCCATTACCAACCCACCACTCAGAAACCATTTCCAGCAGAACTCTAACCGAGAATCGAGCAAAAAAAATACCCTTGCCAACATAGGGAATCGAACTCAGAACCTCTAACATACCAATTCCCTTACCACTTAAACCAGCAAACTCATTCTGATATGGCTTTACAGATAACTAATTATAAGCCTGCTCCTCAAGTGTAAGGCTTGGATAAAAAAAATACCAAAATTCACCCAAGGTAGGGCTTGAACTTGAGACTTTTCACACACCCAGAACACTTAACCACTGAAGCAGACAAATATTTGAGTTAAACAATTACAGAAACATAAACAAATATTTTGAGGCGTTACATTGTTTTTTATTTTTTTCAACTTGGACATGTTATCAGTAACTTTCATACTTGAGTAGTCCAAGTACATTAGTCAAAAGAACAAAGTCCTAGAAAATATAGTCCAAGAATTGAAAATACGAGCTGAACTAAACCAAAGGAGATAGCTTTTTTGATTCCATGTCCCATGATGATGTTCAACTTCTTTTCTTTTTGAATCATTTGATATATATATTTTTTGTATTGTTAATACTTATGTTTTGGTTTTTCATTTTTAATTTATTTACACTTTTTAGATTTTTTAAATTTGTTTTTATATTTTTTATCAAAATTTGAATTTTTAAATATTTTCCTTTTTTTTTTTGAAAATTTTAGAATTAGAACTAAATTGACAAATTTTGTAAATGTTTAGGGCTAATTTTATTTATTTTTTATATTTTGAGATCAAATTGATAAAATCTGTAAACATTGAGGGATAAATTTTTTGTCAGGCCAATCAAAAGAAGCCCACGTCAGTGTTCCCTCACTTGACCTAACGAAAACAAATAGGAGAGTGACAAAAATATTCATTTTCAAAAATTTGAATGACTAAATAAAAAAATTAATAATTAGGCAATCAAAATAGATCACTAAAAGTATAATTGGGTGACTATTGTTATTGTTCACCCTAAAGCCTAAGACATACAAATAACTTCAATTTAAAATTATGAGATTCAACCTAATTCATGTATTGAGTTAAACTCGAATTACTGAACATGTAATGATCACAACTCAATATGACCCAAATCAAAATTAACATGAACTCAAAATTGACACAAACCTATAATTGATTTAAATTCAAAATTGATCCAAGTTAAAATAATTTTAAAATTTTAAAACTCAAATTACCGGGTATAAATTGAAGTAATTGCAAACCAAACTTACCAACCCAACTCAGATGTTTACTTCATCAAGGTTTTCATTTGTGTTTGAGTCCTAATTTGCATATTTAAACCCATAAAAGACAATCTTTGTAACATCCCGAATTAGGGCCTAGTCGGAACAGTGGTTTCGGGACCACAAATCCGACGTAATAAAATTTATTTTTATTATATTTTTATGGTCTACAATTTCATGAAACAATTTCCTGAAAATTTCGTTCGAAAATTTTGACGTTTGGCCACTCAATTTAGTCAAAAGAACTAAATTGTAAAAAGTGCAAAAGTTGAGTTCTACATGTTAGAGGTGTCCAATTGTTATGAAATTTTAAATTGGAGGTCCTTAAATAATAATTAGACCATTGGTTAAGTTGGTGGACAAAAATGGACATGGATGGGTATGTTTCAAAAGATTTTTTTTAGGGGCATTTTGGTAACTTAGTGAATTAAATGAATTAAAAACAAAATTTAAATGCCAAATATGTCCATCTTCTTCCTTAGGCCGAATTTTCAAGGGGGGACTCCATAGCTAGGGTTTCCAAGCTCCATAATAAGTCAATCCAAGCCCCGTTTTCATGTTCTTTACGTTTTTGGAATCCCGGTAACTCGATTTAGCTTATTCTAGCAATATTTTAACCTAGGGTTCATATTTGGAAAAATACCCATAGGTGAAGTGTGTTTATTTTGATGTTTTATGATAGAATATGAAAGCTGAAATTACGTTAAACAACTTTTGCTAAGCGATTTTACGTAAAAACGAGTAAAACGACATAATCGGTAAAAATACCTAATGTTCATAAGTACATGTTAGAGTGAGAATTTGATGTTTCCATAGAAGGGAAAAATTTTCAGCATGTCCTAAAATGTAGGAAAATAGGATGAAGTTTAATTTTCGAGCCTAGGGGCAAAATTATAATTTTTGAAAAGTTTAGGGGCAAAATTGTAATTTTTCCAAAGTTTGAGTTAGGGACTGTTTTGAGTAATACATTAATTAAATAAGTGAAATGTGATGTTTTAGACCTCGAAAAACAAGATTTGGACCTAGAACGGGAGGAAAATCGAAAATCGAAAAAGTTGGTAAATTGTCGTTTCTGGATCCGAGGTAAGTTGGTGTGTAAATAATAATGCAATAATGTCATAATGTATGTTTGAAACCTAAATTGTGGTATTAAATTGATTTTGTTGAATTACATGTTTTGTATATTATGTTGGTGAATTGATTAAATAATAATGTTTATGATAAAAGGTGACATAGGTGACATGGAAAATGGGTCGAAATGTTGTGCTTAAAGGTGTTTTCTATGACTATGGTTATTATGTGAGATGGAAAGTTGATATGTAAATAATGCATTTATTTTACTTGTTCAATAATAATTTTGCTAGATATTATGGAAATCATTAGGTGATAACTATAATATGAAAATGTATGGAATGTGAAATTCTCGATTGAACCTTCGAAAAATCGAGAGATACGGACAATATGTAGCTAGGTCACACGAGTGATAAGGGACCTTCACCGTGTGTACAAGAAAGCTACGAGATGGAAAATTTTGATATGTAGCTAGGCTACATGGATGATAAGGGACTTTCACCATGTGTGCAAGAAAGCTACGGGATAATAATTTCATATGTAACTAGGTCACATGTGTAATACTATGTGTATACCATATGTATAAGAAATTTACGGGTTATGAGTAGCTAGGTCACATGAGTGGTTCCTAGTGTTGGACACCATGTAGACAAGAAAGCTACGAGATGGAATGGCTAGGTCACATGGGTGATAAGAGACCTTCACTATGTGTACAAGAAAGCCGAGTTATGTCTAGGTGGAGCTATGTGCTGAGACCACCGAGTATCGGGTGTTTTCCGAAGGGGTTCAATGAGATAAATTACTAATGGCGATTGGTGCGATCATGTTATGAATAAGTGCAAGAGTGAATGTGATCAATTGAGAAATGTAGCAAATATGGTGTGAGCAAGGGTGCATGTGACTATGTGTATATGTGCATAATGTGTTTGATATGTGATACGTGATTGAAATTGTGGTGAGGCTAATATGGTGTGAGCGCCATTATGAGTACTTGTAAATATTGGTGATGATTATTCATTTGTATGGCTAGTATTGAACATGCTTGGTGTTATGTGTGCATATATGGAAGTAATATAAAGAAAACATGGGAGAGTAAAATTTTTCAGTAAAATAGATTGAAACAGCAACACTTACATGATTTTGAAAAATCACCATAAATGGTAGAAATTGAATTATATGCTGGATGAGATATTCATTTAAAGCTTATTGAGTCTATTTTCATATGGAAGAAACAGAGAAAGTAAAGGACTTGTGTAGTTTGAGATATTTTGATTTTTGTGAGACTGGTTCAGAGTGATTTTGAGATCCCCTGTTCTGACTTGGAAAAATCATTAAAAATTCTAAAAAAAATAAGTTATTGGGTATAAGTTATATGATTGAAATCCTTAATTAGTCTATTTTCAAATGAAATAAATTTTATCATCATATGAATTCTGTACAATGATAAAATTGGTTTGTAGTGAAAAGTAGTCAGAGCAGTCGAACAGCGAAATAGGGGAATCTTTAATGAATAAACTGTACTAATTGGCAAGAGCAAAAATTCTAAAAATTTTATGGTGAGAAGATAATGAGTCTAGTTTCAGCGAAAATTTACGGATCTTAATTTGGAGTTCTGTAGCTCAAGATATAAATAATTTAGTGACTATGACTCGAGTAGACAGCTTGAGATGAACATGAATAAAAAGTGGAACTATGTGCAATTATGATTGTATTATCTTGAGAACATACTGTGAAGATTTATAAAAGCCTGTTAATAAATCAATTATTATTTACATACTTACTTACTAAGCTTTGTAGCTTACTTCCCTTCCTTTCCCATATGTTATAGGGTTGTATGCTAACTCGAGTTGGAGATCGTCGGAGATGTAATCACACTATCAAGCTATCATTGAGGGGTAAAAGTGAATACAAACCTCTTAAGTTTATGGCATGTATAGGGGACTTAGTCATTTGTATACGTTATAATCGGTTTGGCTTAAAATGTTGGCCTTTAATATTTAGCAGTTCATTTTGTATAATTTGGATGAAATTTTATGACTTGGTTTAATGCATTTACAAGTGTATGTGTTTCGGTAATGCCTCATACCCTATTCCGGCATCGAATACGGTAAAGGGTGTTACAATCTTCTTGCTCCGGACGTTGCTTTAGGATTGTTTGGAAATGATGATTTAGTTTTGATTTAAAAACTTAAATTATTTGTTTAGATAAACATAAAAGTTGGATTTCATTTTCATAAGAGTTATATTCTAAATTTTAAAATAGAATTAATTAAATAATTAATTTTAGTTATAATACTGTATCATCAATAAAATCCAAATTTTTTAAATTTGTACGAAAAAAGCAACGTCATGATTTTCAATTCCCAAAGAATTTTTTCCAAGAAAATGCCATGATTTTCTGTTATAATTACTCTGGTTTATTATTGTTTCATGTTGGCTCATGTATTAACAGTTTGGTGAATTTAGTGTTGGCTGAAATTCTTAAAAAAACATTATTATTTATATCCCTAATTAGTAGTCGTCTTCTGTTGGAATAATTTTTATTTATTTTGAATAATGAATGTTTTGTTTATTAATATCACGTTCCCGCATAATTTATCAAATTAAATGGCGAGTCTTATCATCTATAGTATATATATAAAAGAAGGAATTTGAGTTGTAGATAAGTTGCTCAATCCTAAGATAAATATGTTTCAACTCAATCCACTCTTTTTCAAATTAATTACTTATCTAATTATCATCAACTTCCTTTCACTACAAAAATTAAAATTAAATGATTACAAAAGGCTCCATTATAAAATTTAAACAGATTTTTGGCCTCTTCCAAGCCTCCAAAGTTCATGGGAAAGAAGAGAAGAAACAAGAAAATTAACCAGAGGCATGATCCAGATGATAATAACAACCCAACAACCACTTCAACCTCCAGGTAACAACTCTTTATTATTTATCATTTTCTTCTAAATTTTCAGTATTTTAGTTCAACCTTGTTGTATTGGATCGGGTATTTGGATATCACTATTATAACTGATGATGTCCTTCACCATATTATTCCATCACTTAACCATATATGGAAGTATGATGGAGAGAAATCGTGTAATCATTTCAATATCCCAAAAAGGTCAGCTAAGTGTGAACTTGTATTTATACTTTTTACTTTGGGGTTCTGTTAGTTTTATGATCAAACAAGTTCTAAGTTTTGATATGATCAATGTTGTTTTTTTCCCTTTGGAACAGGGATAAGATGGACCCTAATGATTACATCAGTCATTTGCCTGACAACATCCTTCACCACATCATTTCCTTCCTTCCTTTTGAATCCGGTGTCCGAACTTCTTTCCTTTCAACTCACTGGAAACACCTCTGGAAAGAGGCTTTGTTGGAACCAGTCCATGATGTAATAACAATGGAAGCTGCCACTAAAATCATACAAAGTTTTGTTGCTGATTTCGATACACACTATAGGCCTAGAAATAAATGGGGGTTCAGATTTGAGTTTCCTCATGGAACAGGCGTCTTAGTTGCTAGCATTTCCAGCAAGGGTGCACTTCAACTTGATTTTTCAGCTAGTAAACAAGATTTACCAAGGCCATTTGATTTGTTTTTGAAGCTGAATCTTGCATCGGCTAACCATTTATCACCTCCACACATGTGGTTTGATTGGTGGCAGCTTGAGCAAAATCACCCACTGCAAACCAAACAACCATCTTGGAACACAATGAAAGTAAAATCGTTGTATCTCATATCAGTAAGCCAACTGTCAAATATGGCAGTTTCTTCATTGGTGCCAAATTTGCCATTTCTCCAAAGCTTGACTATCGCCAAATGCAATGGATTACAATCTCTACAGATAAAAGAGGCCAAAGGGCTTCTTAAATTAGTGGTCCTTGATTGCCCCGGTTTACAATCTCTCAGTTTTGAAGGTGTCTCTTTAAAATCTTTCAGATATAGAGGCAACTTAGTGTCCTTCAAAGTGTCCTGCAAATGTAAGCCTATTGCCCAGTTTTGCAGGTGTGACTGTGGATTAATCTTGGAAGATGTCATGGTTGATCTCAGACAAGGTCATCTAACACAATGGACATGGGACTTTCAAAAGTCTATCCGTTGCCTTTATCATTATGATCTCTATAAAAAAACCCGTTGTCGCTGCACCAACAGGAAAAGATGTTTCAAATCGATTTTGATAAGCATAAGGGGAATTAAATCTCTAACAATATGCAGATGGTTTTTCGAGGTATGTTCAATAAAGAAATGTTCACTTTCATATTCATGTATACTAACCTATGTTATTCAAACTTGTGTATGGATGAGGATACATGTCTGACTTGAATGTATGCTTTACGAATGAAAATTCGACATAGTTACTAACCTTCATAATTTATTTCTACTGAAATTTCTTTTAGACATCGATGTGCAACTCGTTGCCCTTTCCAAGTAGTAGAGACCTACTACCTAGTATGAGCCAACTAGAAGAGCTTTGGTGGATTGATTGTTCAATGGAAAGAGAATCTATTAACGCCTTACTTTGCTTTTTGAAGCTTTGTCCTAACTTGGAAAGACTTTTTGTGACAGTAAGTCTTCTCATTTTTTTTTTATGGACTTTGCATATTTGATGGTATAAATAGCAATGTTATGCATACTCGAATACCTATATATGTCTGATACATATTTATTAAAAATTTCTTTATATATATTTAAAGAATTATGTCAATACCTATATCTTATTAAGTATATGTGGATCAAAACTTGCAGATCGATCCAAAATGCTATAACATGCCCAGCACTGGAAAATTCTCAGATTTAGTCATTGCTTCTGATAAGCTCGATGATCTCAAAGCTGTGAAACTTGAAGGATTTGAAGATGAAGAAAAGGAGAATTTCATTGCTAGGAGACTGATACCTTTATTCGGAGAAAATAATCCAGTTATTATATCAAAATCAGGTGAGAAATGTATAAAACATCTAGTAAAAGTAGCAAAGTTGGAGAAGAAAGGGAAGTACCCATACAAGTTTAAAGTGGTTGAAAATGTTAATGAAAATTCTCCGGATCATGTACATATGAAGGTCTAGTTTAATAGGGCAGCCCAACCTGAAGCAATAGCATCTTGCAGGACCTTGAGTTTAATTAGGAGTTGGGTTTATGAAGGATTGAGCACAGGGATGACTGTGAAAGGAGGAAAAAGAGAAATACTTGGCTTCCACACTTGCAGAATCGCTCACACTAAAAGAGATAACAGTTGTACAGCTCACGAACTTGCAAAATATGGGTCAAATGTTAAGGAGGAAGCCATTTGAATAGAGTAGTGCTCGATGTTCTTAGAAACCATTGTTACTTTTGAGCATGTTTATGTCAAAGGGTTTTTATTAGTCAAGGTCTTATTTAACTACAAAATTGCAATGGCTTGTTTAAACAAAACGGAATAGTTTAATGAGTTTTTTTTAAATGTATTTCTTATTTTAATCACTTTTATGCTAAGTTTTATTTAATCATATTCTAAATAAAAATTCAAAAATAAAAGAGATAAATATGACTATGATCATTCATTTGATATAGGTTCGAATTGTATTATCTATTATATATAAAAAGAAAAAACTAAATTTCCATTATATTGAAATTATAAAGTTAAATATTTAAAATTTATTGAGTCATGATTTCATATCTTATCATGATTGATTTTTTATTTATTTTATAAAAGTACAAAAATATCTTTATAATAATATAACCTACTTTATATATAAAAGGATATTTTACTATATTTTTTAATTTGGTGCCTTATTCACTCGTGACATTAACTCAATTAAGGGCTTAGATATATGTATAGATAAATTATTAGAATGTACATAAGGATTCTATGATGTAATGTTTTATGCAAGTTTTTCTTCTTTTGTCATTTAATTATCAGATGTTAAGTTATGATGACCTATTTTATTGAATTTTAATTTATATGTTGGAATTAATTTGTTTGATTTTTATGATATATGATTAAAAACAGAAAGATGATGGAGATGTATTGAAGCACAATTTTTGCATTTGGGAAGAGGGAGCTGGAAATAAAAAAATACTCTTTGCTTAAGGTGTGGATGCATTTAATTAATTGTTGAGTAAAATATAAATTAGAAAGCTTTTCTCCGAGGCATGGGCACACTTAAATGCATTTTTTTTTATATAAATTAGGAAAGAGAGGTAGATTTTTAATATTTGCTGTAGGACCCAATTCAACCAAACCAGTCACACAAAAAAATAATAAAAAATGCTAATATTAACAATCCATTAACAGTCCATTTAAAAGTGGCCCAAAATTTAACAAACCCAACAACAATGCCTAAACCACATACACGGCCCAATACCTAACTAAGCCCAAAATCTAAAAAAAAAAAAACATAGCCAGGAACCCTAGCCACCAAAGCCAGCGCCGCAAGCCTCCAGCGCCGTAGCAGCCTTCAACTCGCCACGTCCGCGCGTACGGCCTCCGTACTCTTCCACTGCGCACAAGAAAACGAGCAAATAACAGTAACTATAAAAAAAAAAGAGTTGTATTTTTTGATTTTTCATTTCAATTTTATTTCAATTTCGGCCTTTAAAAGGATCGAAACAAACCATTGTAAGGGCCCCTTTTTTATACAAAGAAACAGAAACAAGAGATTCGAAAAAAAAGGTTGCTTTCTATCTTGTGTTTTCTCTTTCGCTTCGTTTTTTTGTTTGTTTGTTCTTGAGTCGAGTTAAATAAATTTACAAAAGAAAAAGAAAGGTTCATACCTGTTGCTTGGCATCGATCTAGCTGACGTTCACCTCTTCGGTCAAGGGGGTCGACGGATCCTTAGGGATCCGGTTAAAACCACGAAGGTGGTGGAGGTGCATTAGGCACCGATGAAGCCCAAGGGTCGATTGAAGAGACGGAGGCTGAAACGTTTTAGGAAGGGGTTTTGAAACCTGTTTTGAAGGGGTGTTTCGGCGATTGAGAAATGGCAGATTGCCATTAGATTATTTTTTAGGGTTTTAATAGCTATTAAAAAACGGCATCGTTTGGGGTCTTGCAATTCAGGTGCCAAAACGGCACCGTTTGGTGCTCAGCCCATGTGTCCAGATGCTGAAACAACACCGTTTGGTGCTTAATCTATCGCCCCGATCCGATCCGACCCGAAAACCTGGAGGATCCGCGTGTTTTATTAAAAATGGGCTAATTGTGCGCTTAGTCCCTGCATCCCATGTGGCGATTCGATTAGGCCCCTTTCCTTTCTTGTCATTTTTTTAAAAATTTGGCCCAGTAATTTTGCGCATCTTTAATTTAGCTCCTATTTAAACGCTGCGTTCAATAACCTGGGTAACTTGAATTTTTAGCCCCTTTTGATTCACGTACATGGCATTTTAGTCCTTTTTCGATTTTTCTTAATTTATGGCTTTTAGTTCTCTAATTTTTGTTCTGATTGCAATATAGTCCTTTAATTATTTTTGTTAATTATTTGTTTATTTTTTTTGTTATTGTCCTTTTAAATTAATATTTAATATTATATTTTAAATCGTTCTAGATTTTATTTATTTCCTTTTATATGATTAATTATTTTTTATATATTCTTTTATATACACATATAATTTATATTAAATTATTTATATATATTACTGATTTCACATTATTTTTATATGTATTTTCTTTTAAATCTCTTTATGTGTATAGGTATATTTTTAAATTTATTTATTTGTTTAGTTTATTTCCTTTTTATTCCCTATGTTATTATATATATATATATATGTATATATATATATTTGTTTATTTTAATAACCTTGATATATTATTTTCATGCACAAATTATTAACTTTAGTCTTGTTATTTTCATGTATATTACTTATGTAAATTAACAAACACATATTAAGCTTAAAATGGTCCTCAAGAAGTTTGAACAGAGAAGCTCAGGCCGCGATATCTGGGGCACCTAGTTTCCATTTTATCCATTTCAAAAATGTTTATTTGGATTACCTTATTCTTTTCAAAGAATGCTCCCAATAAAATTTCTTTGCATTTGCTATCTTGAATTAACTTATTTGTTTCGAGCTATGCTCCTAATTAATTTCCTTCCTGTCCATGGTTATGATCTTTTCAAGCATTTCGCATTGAAATAATGATTAGTGGACTAATAATACTTTCATGAAAGGAGTTTCGCATATTACTCTGGAAACTTCTAAATAATACAAGAACTTGAAACAGGACTATAGTTTAAAAATCACCAAGTTTAAGGAAGAGTCTGAACTGAAACTAACTCTTCGGATTTTTGTCAAAAATGGTAATTGAACAAAATGACAAGGTATTGCGCCAGTGATACAATCTTGACGAAAAATGGGCAATGTTAACCCAAGTGCAAAAGGGGAATCATTCTCGAAAAAATGATATTCTGCATCCATGCAAATATCATGCATACACATTTGGTTAGGTTACCTGAGGAGTGATCAGTTGATTGAACAAGTTACAGCCCTCTACCCCTGAGTTGCGGTAGTATGGATGGAAAATGATACAAGTCTTGTACCCTTGAATAGCAATGGGATGGATTGAAAAAGAAACAAGTCCTATATTTTGAAGTCGCAATGGGATGGATGGGAAAAGATTCAGATCCTGTACCCCTAAGTCACAATGAGATGAACCCTGAGGTTACACTGGGGCAAATCTGTTGAACAAAATATAATTATTTTCTCAGGTTTTCTATTGAGAATACCAGCCGAACAAGATGACATTACAATACGTCAGTGATAAAGCCCTGATAAACAATGAGGGATGACAGTTGAAACAGGAATCATTCTCATAACATTTTTGTATTTATATATCATGGCATGTCTAAATAAGAGCATTTGACTCATTTCGATCATGGCACCCTAATTATTAGGCATAAGCATGTACCCATTATACAGGTTATGTACTCAAGAGGACCATATAGTAAGGTAGATCGAAGATACCAGTCTGGCATCCCTGAGTTTGCAGTGGAGCAGATTGAAGATAGCAGATCTGGCATTCTTGAAGTTGCAGGAGCAAATCGAAGACATCAGATCTTGTCTCCCTGAGTTTGCAGTGGGGCAGATTGAAGATAGCAGATCTAGCATTCTTGAAGTTGCAGGAGCAGATCGAAGACATCAGATCTTGTCTCCCTGAGTTTGCAGTAGAGCAGATTGAAGATAGCAGATCTAGCATTCCTGAAGTTGTAAGAGCAGATCGAAGACATCAGATCTTGTCTCCCTGAGTTTGCAGTGGAGCAGATTAAAGATATCAGATCTCGCATTCCTGAAGTTGCAGGAGCGATCGAAGACATCAGATCTTGTCTCCCTGAGTTTGCAGTGGAGCAGATTGAAGATAGCAGATCTGGCATTCTTGAAGTTGCAGGAGCAGATCGAAGACATCAGATCTTGTCTCCCTGAGTTTGCAGTGCAGCAGATTAAAGATAACAGATCTGGCATTCCTGAAGTTGCAGGAGCATATCGAAGACATCAGATCTTGTCTCCCTGAGTTTGCAGTGGAGCAGATTGAAAATAGTAAATCTGGCATTCCTGAAGTTGCAGGAGCAGATCGAAGACATCAGATCTTATCTTCTTGAGTTTGTAGTGGAGCATATTGAAGATAGCAGATCTGGCATTCCTGAAGTTGCGGGAGCAGATCGAAGACATCAGATCTTGTCTCCCTGAGTTTGTAGTGGAGCAGATTGAAGATAGCATATCTGGCATTCCTGAAGTTGCAGGAACAGATCGAAGACATCGGATCTTATCTCCCCGAAGTTAC
Source organism: Gossypium bickii (assembly GCA_025503065.1). Taxonomy (NCBI): domain Eukaryota; kingdom Viridiplantae; phylum Streptophyta; class Magnoliopsida; order Malvales; family Malvaceae; genus Gossypium; species Gossypium bickii. The sequence goes on along the minus strand of CP106721.1, from coordinate 57,501,596 downwards.
GGCGGAGCAGATTGAAGCTACAAGTCTAGGATCGAATGCAGTGGGATGGAATGAAGCTACTCGAAGAAAAGAAGCACCAAAAGAAGTCAGGACTTGGCAGGTCCAGCTAAAATTGGCCCTTTTATATTCTTTGCTTCATTCTTGTTACACGATATGAGCAAAGAGGGGCAGCTGTAGGACCCAATTTAAGCTCGGGCCCAATTAACCAAACCAATCACACAAAAAAATAATAAAAAATGCCAATATTAACAATCCATTAACAGTCCATTAAAAAGTGGCCCAAAATGTAACAAACCCAACAATAATGCCTAAACAACATACACAGCCCAATACCTAACTAAGCCCAAAATCTAAAAAAAAAAAAAAAAAACATAGCCAGGAACCCTAGCAACCAAAGCCAGCGTCACAAGCCTCCAGCATCGTAGCAGCCTCCAGCTCGCCGCGTCCGCGCGTACGGCCTCCATACTCTTCCATTGCACACAAGAAAACAAGCAAATAACAGTATCTATAAAAAAAGAAAAAGAAAAAGAGTTGTTTTTTTTATTTTTCATTTCAATTTTATTTGGATTTCGGCCTTTAAAAGAATCGAAACAAACCATTGTAAAGGCCCCCTTTTTTTTTACGATTTACGGATATACAAAGAAACAGAAACAAGAGATTCGAAAAAAAAGTTTACTTTCTATCTTGTGTTTTCTCTTTCGCTTCGTTTTTTTTTGTTTGTTCTTGAGTCGAGAATTTACAAAAGAAAAAGAAAGGTTCATACCTGTTGCTTGTCATCGATCTAGGCAACGTTCACCTCTTCGGTCAAGGGGGTCGACAGATCCTTAGGGATTTGGTTAAAACCGCGACGGTGATGGAGGTGCATTAGGCACCGATGAAGCCCAAGGGTCGATTGAAGAGACGGAGGCTGAAACGTTTTAGGAAAGGGTTTTGAAACCTGTTTTGAATGGGTGTTTTGGTGATTGAGAAATGGCAGATTGCCATTTAAATTATTTTTTAGGGTTTTAATAGCTATTAAAAAATAGCGTCGTTTGGGGTCTTGCAATTTAGGTGCCAAAACGGCACCGTTTGGTGCTCAGCCCATGTGTCTAGATGCTGAAACGGCACCATTTGGTGCTTAGCCCGTCGCCCCGATCCGATCCTACCATAAAACCCAGAGGATCCGCGTGTTTTATCGAAAATGGGCTAATTGTGCACTTAGTCCCTCCATCCCATGTGGCGATTCGATTAGGCCCCTTTCCTTTCTTGTCATTTTTTTTTAAATTTTGGCCCAGTAATTTTGCGCATCTTTAATTTAGCTCCTATTTAAACGTTGCGTTCAATAACCTGGGTAAATTGCGTTTTTAGCCCCTTTTGATTCACATACATGGCATTTTAGTCCTTTTTCGATTTTTCTTAATTTATGGCTTTTAGTTCTCTAATTTTTGTTCTGATTGCAATATAGTCCTTTAATTATTTTTGTTAATTATTTGTTTATTTTTTTGTTATTGTCCTTTTAAATTAATATTTAATATTATATTTTAAATCGTTCTAGATTTTATTTATTTCCTTTTATATGATTAATTATTTTTTATATATTCTTTTATATACACATATAATTTATATTAAATTATTTATATATATTACTGATTTCACATTATTTTTTATATGTATTTTCTTTTAAATCTCTTTATGCGTATAGGTATACTTTTAAATTTATTTATTTGTTTAGTTTATTTCCTTTTTATTCCCTATGTTATTATATATATATATATATATATATATATATATATATATATATATAGTTTCTTTTAATAACCTTGATATATTATTTTCATGCACAAATTATTAACTTTAGTCTTGTTATTTTCATGTATATTACTTATGTAGATTAACATATATCATTTTATACTTTGATTTTCTCCTTACCTAATATTTTATTTTAGAATCTATTATGTATATAATTTATTTTTTTTAAGGACTCTATTTTAAATTACATATTTATTAATTCCAAACATTTTTACATATCATTATTTTTTATATATATATACATTATTTTATATCGAGTTTTTATTACATATGTAGTATTTAAATAAACAAATATCTTATATCATTGGTTTATCTGTTTTAAAACTTGCTATATGTTATTTGTATTAATTGACTTGCCATTGAACGTACCCAAATTCATTCCCTTCAAATTTCATATTACGATCATTCATTAGTATAATATTTTATCCATGTATATTATTCAATGTTAGTAATCTTGTTTATTTACATTATCGCATTGTGATTCAAACTTTAACATCTTGATTGATATTAGTAGTTCCATTGTTATTCCAAATAAGCTAAACAAATGCGTTATGAGTTGTTTTATAATTACTTATGAAAAACTTCTCAAAATAAGGCGATATATCGTGTTTGGAAATTCGAGGAATCGTGCCCTATCGTGCTGGGTTTCGGTTTTCCGTTTGACCACATAACCAAATATCCTTTTAAAATTTTGTCTATGTTTTCTAAAAAACAAGGCAATGTTTCGTGTTTAGAAATTCGAGAAATCGTACCCTACCGTGCTGGGCTTCGATTTTTTTTCATTTGTCCAAATAATTGAATATCCTTATCAAAATCTCAATGCATGAACTTTGGAAATCATGAGAGGATTTTGGCATCAAGGGTTTGAAACGTCATATCGTATCATGCTGGATGTGATATTTCATTCTTTCGGAACAAGAGAATCTCAATATCTAATTCGAGTTATTTAAAATTTTTTTAAAACGGAATTGTATTCTAAAATCGTTTCAAAATTTTGACATTAGGACATCAATTAATCAATTTGGTACCAATTTTGGGCGTTGCGAGGGTGCTAATCCTTCCTCGCATGTAACCGACTTCCGAACCTGTTTTATTGGAATTCGTAGACTAAAAATAATTTCTTTTAAAATAAAATAAAATAAAATATTTTATAGGTGATCCGATCACACCTAAACAAAAAGGATTGGTGGCGACTCTATCTATCATTTTTAAAGTCGATCCCCGTTTTTCTAAATCCGAAAAAAATTGTTTCGACATTTGCGATTATTTATTTCATTAGAGTTATCTTTCATTTATATTCTCTTTTAGTAATATTTATAGAGGAGGAATCTATTTATATAATTTAAAAATTAAAATAGTTTTATATATTTTTGTAATTATTTATATGAGTAATATTTTAATTCTCCAACTTTTGAATTTATCAAAATAACTATACTTGTTATACATATAAATTTTTAAATCAATCTGATACCTCTATCATTTGGTTAAATTTTTTAACGTAAAACAAATAGTTAGAAATTCTAAATTTACATCAAATTTGACGTGCATGATCTATATGAATAGGCCATGAAAATATAACTATTGAATCATTAAGATATTAATCATATAAATAATTACGAAACTGTGTAAAACTACTTTAATTTTTACATTGTGTAAGTTGATCTCTCCTCAATATTTATATTTATTTTTAGCAAGATAAATATTAATAAATTTTTATTTAGGGTTTTAATCTTTATAAATAAAGACTTTTAGACTAGACTGAAAAATTAAGTATTAAATTTTTAGTGCAAAATTTTTTAAGCATTGAATTTAAATTAATCACGGAATATATATTTTTTTATTTGATAACTTAATTCTTGAATTTTAAAAATTTATTATTTCATAATTTTAATCTTATTAATATTGTATTAATTATTTTACTTTAAATAATTTTGAATAAAATTTAAAGATAAATTTTGAATATTTCAATATTTTAATAAAATGAAAAAATAAAAGTTTTGTTAATATTTTTCACATCAAGTGATAAGTAGTATCTACTTAATATATTCAACACTTTTTTGTTGAAAATTTTATATTAAGTAAAATGTTAATATGGTTATCAAACAAAAAAAAAATTAGATGTTGAAAATTTTCTTAATAATTTTAAACTTTTTTTCTTATTTTAAAAATATACATAGACTTAATTTTTGAGTAGGGAAAACAATGTAATGTGAAATTTTTAATGAAATGAAAATTCGAGAGACATTTTTTTTTTCTCACCTTGTTTTTTTCTAGCTTGGAAATGTTATTAGTAACTTCATACTTGGGTAATCCAAGTACGTTAATGACCAAAGTCCCAGAAAATCTAGTGGTTGAATTAAATCGAGGGAGATAATTTTGTTGATTCTATGTCCTATGAGGATGTTCAACTTCATTTTTTTTTTAGCAATCATCAATTCATTTCGTATTCATAGCTTTTTGAATACGTATGTTTTGGCTTTTCATTTCTAATTTATTTACACTTTTTAATTTTATAGATTGTTTTTATAATTTTTTATCCAAAATTGAATTTTTTTTTAAACATTTTTCCTTTTTCTTCAACTTTTAAAATTAGAACTAAATTGTCAAATTTTGTAAATTTTAGGGATAACTATATTTATTTTTTATATGTTAGGATCAAATTGATAGAATGTGTAAATATTGAAGGTTAAATTTGTTATTAGGCCAATCGAAAAAAGCCTACATCAACATTTTGTCACTCGACCTAATGACAACAAACAAGAAAGTGACAAAAATATTTAATTTCAAAAAGTTGGGTGACTAAATAAAAAATTAATAATTAAATAATCAAAATAGAACTAAAGGCATAGTTGAATGATTATTCTTATTGTTCAGCCTAAAACCTAAAACACACAAAGAAGTTCAACTTTAAAATTACGAGATTTAGCATAATTCATGTATTAAATTAAACTCAAATTGTTGAACATGTAATGATCACAACCCGATATGACCTAAACCAAAATTGACATGAGCTCGAAATTGACAAAAACTTATAATTGACTTGAACTCAAAATTGATCCGTCTTGAAATAAATCGAAAATTGTAAAAATTGAATTACCCGATATAAATTGACGTAATTGTAAAACTAAACTCGCCAACCCAACTCAAATGTTTACTCCATCAAGGTTTTCATTTGTGTTTGAGTCCTAATTTGTATCTTTAAACCCATAAAAGACAATCTTCTTGTTCCTGTTTCTTTTGGACGATGCTTTAGGGCTTGTTTGGAAATTATGATTTGCGTTAAGAAATTTGGATCTTGATTTAAAATTTAAAATTATTTGTTTAGATAACAAATTAAAGTTGGATTTTAAGAGTTATATTTTAAATTTTAAAATGAGTTTAAAATTTAAATATTTAAAATTGAAGATTAATTAAACAATTAATTTTACTTAGAATGAAATTTAAGCTTTTCAAAACTGTAGGGATAAATTAATATCAGGATTTTCAGTTCTGAAAACACTAACCTAAGATTTTTTCCAAGAGAATGTCATGATTTTCTGTTATAGTTACTGGGGCTCATGTGTTAGTCTATATTAATTAAATCTGAGAACAGAGTAGTCAATTTCTTGTGGTTTAGTGTTGGCTGATTGTTTATATCCCTATCTAGTAGTAGTCTTCTGTTCCACCAATTTTTATTTTTTTATAAATGAATTATGAATGTTTTCTTTACTATTATCAAGTTCCTGCATAATTTATCTGAATTTTATCATTTATATTATATTAAATAAGGTACATGAGAATTTAAGTTTTAAAATATATTTTTAATACAATTCAATTCAAATTAAACTTCCTAATTATCTTAAACTTCCTTTTACTATAAAAATTAAAATTAAATGATTAGCAAAGGCCCCAAAGTTAAAAGTCATTCGGCCTGTATGTTTTAATTACTCCACAAAGATCCCAAACATATTGGAAAAGAAAAACAAAACATGGGAAAGAAGAGAAGAAGCAAGAAAATTAATCAAGAGAAACAGATGCATGATCCAGATGATAATAACAACCCAACAACCACTTCAACCTCCAGGTAACAACTCTTTATTATTTATCATTTTCTTCTAAATTTTCAGTATTTTAGTTCAACCTTGTTGTATTGGATCAGGTATTTGGATATCACTAGTATAACTGATGATGTCCTTCACCATATTATTCCATCACTTAACCATATATGGAAGTATGATGGAGAGAAATCGTATAATCATGTCAATATCCCAAAAAGGTCAGCTAAGTGTGAACTTGTATTTATACTTTTTACTTTGGGGTTCTGTTAGTTTTATGATCAAACAAGTTCTAAGTTTTGATATGATCAATGTTGTTTTTTTCCCTTTGGAACAGGGATAAGATGGACCCTAACGATTACATCAGTCATTTGCCTGACAACATCCTTCACCACATCATTTCCTTCCTTCCTTTCAACTCACTGGAAACACCTCTGGAAAGAGGCTTTGTTGGAACCAGTCCATGATGTAATAACAATGGAAGCTGCCACTAAAATCATACAAAGTTTTGTTGCTGATTTCGATACACACTATAGGCCTAGAAATAAACGGGGGTTCAGATTTGAGTTTCCTCATGGAACAGGCGTTTTAGTTGCTAGCATTTCCAGCAAGGGTGCACTTCAACTTGATTTTTCAGCTAGTAAACAAGAATTACCAAGGCCATTTGATTTGTTTTTGAAGCTGAATCTTGCATCGGCTAACCATTTATCACCTCCACACATGTGGTTTGATTGGTGGCAGCTTGAGCAAAATCACCCACTGCAAACCAAACAACCATCTTGGAACACAATGAAAGTAAAATCGTTGTATCTCATATCAGTAAGCCAACTGTCAAATATGGCAGTTTCTTCATTGGTGCCAAATTTGCCATTTCTCCAAAGCTTGACTATCGCCAAATGCAATGGATTACAATCTCTACAGATAAAAGAGGCCAAAGGGCTTCTTAAATTAGTGGTCCTTGATTGCCCCGGTTTACAATCTCTCAGTTTTGAAGGTGTCCCTTTAAAATCTTTCAGATATAGAGGCAACTTAGTGTCCTTCAAAGGTGAGCCTAGTGGCAGGTGTGGCTGTGGATTGTTCTTGGAAGATGCCATGGTTGATCTCAGACATGGTCCTCTAACACAATGGACATGGGACTTTCAAATGTCTCCCCGTTGCCTTTATTATTATACTTACTATAAAAGAACCCTTTGTGGCTGCACCAACAGGAAAAGATGTTTCAAATCAATTTTGATAAGCATAAGGGGTGTTAAATCTCTAACAATATGCAGATGGTTTTTCGAGGTATGTTCAATAAAGAAATGTTCACTTTCATATTCATGTAGTACTAACCTATGTTATTCAAACTTGTGTATGGATGAGGATACATGTCTGACATGAATGTATGCTTTAAGAATGAAAATTCAACATAGTTACTAACCTTCATAATTTATTTCTTCTGAAATTTCTTTTAGACATCGATGTGCAAGCCGTTGTCCTTTTCAAGTAAAGACCCTATACTTTGTATGAGCGAACTAAAAGAGCTTTGGTGGATTGATTGTTCAATGGAAAGAGAATCTATTAATGCCTTACTTTGCTTTTTGAAGCTTTGTCCTAACTTGGAAAGACTTTTTGTGACAGTAAGTCTTCTCATTTTTTTTTATGGACTTTGTTAATGGTATAAATAGCAATGTTATGCATACTCGAATACCTATACATGTCTGATACATATATATTTATGAAAAATTTCTTTATATATATTTCAAGAATTATGTCAATACCTATATCTTATTAAGTTTCTGTGGATCAAAACTTGCAGATTGATCCAAAATGCTATAACATACCCAGCACTGGAAATTCTCAGATTTAGTCATTGTTCCTGATAAGCTCGATGATCTCAAAGCTGTGAAACTTGAAGGATTTGCAGATGAAGAAAAGGAGAATTTCATTGCTAGGAGACTGATACCTTTATTCGGAGAAAATAATCCAGTTATTATATCAAAATCAGGTGAGAAATGTATAAAACATCTAGTAAAAGTAGCAAAATTGGAGAAGAAAGGGAAGTACCCTTACAAGTTTAAAGGTGTTGAAAGTGTTGATGAAAATTTTCCGGATCATGTTTCATATGAACGTCTAGTTTAACAGGGCAGGCCAACCTGAAGCAATAGCATCTTGCAGGACCTTGAGTTTAATTAGGAGTTGGGTTCATGAAGGATCGAGCACAGGGATGATTATGAGAGGAAAGAGAGAATACTTGGCTTCCACACTTGCATAGTCGCTCAAACTAAAAGAGAACAATTGTACAGCTCAAAACTTGCAAAATATGGATCAAATGCTGAGGAGGAACCCATTTGGATAGAGGAATGCTTGATGTTCTTAGAAACCATCGTTACTTTTTGAGTATGTTTCTTGATGATTTTAATTAAATCAATTTCCATTTAAAAATATATTATTACTTTCATTAAAATCAAGGGTTTTGATTAGTGAGAATGACAAAACAATGTCTTATTTAACTACAAAAGGGAAATGGCTGTTTAAACAAAATGGAATAGTTTAATGATTTTTTTTTTTAAATGTATTTGCTTATTTTAATCTCTTTTATGCTCAGTTTTATTTAATCAGATTCTTGATTTTTAAATAAAAATTCAAAAATCATTTGGAGATAAATATAACTGTGATAATTCATTTGAAATGGTATTATCTTTATCTTTTACTTTAGTATTTATAAAAAAAAAATTTAGATTTCCTGAAACTTTTAGCTTAAATATTTAAAATTCATTATGTCATGAGTTCAAATTTTATTATGCTTGAATTTTTATTAATTTTATAAAAATATATAAAAAAAACAAAAATATCCTCATAATATTATGACTTATTTTATATATAAAAGGATATTTTATTTTTTTTCAACTGAGTTAGTACTCCGTTGACTTGTAACATCAACCCAATCAAAGACTTGGATATATTTATAGATAAATTAGTAGAGATTTTCTCTATGGCTTGGGCACACCTAAATGCAATATATTATAGATTTTTAATATTTGTGATTATTTATTTCATTATAGTTATCTTTCATTTATATTCTCTTTTAGTAATATGTATAAAAGAGGAATCCATTTATATAATTTAAAATGATTTTACACACTTATTTAGTATGGGTTTAAACTGTGCTATCTCTATTCCCTATCTCAATATTATATAAGAAAAAACTTGATTTTCATTATATTTAAATTGTAAAGTTAAATATTTAAAATCTATTGTGTCATGGGTTTAAATCTTATCATACTTCAATTTTTATTGATTTTATTTTTAAATCTAAAAAGATAAAAATACCCTCAAAATAATATAGTTTATTTTGTATATAAAAAGGTATTTTAATAATTTTTTCAACTGAATTGGTATTCTGTTAACCCGTAACTTAGATATATGTATAGATGAATTGTTACTATGTATGTAATGTTTTTATGGTTCGGAGAAATCCATGAACTTACAACTTGGATGGTGTTTTCTTAGATTTTAGCAATGGTGTCATTTTTCCCGTCTGTGTTGTCATTTTTCAGTAGCAAAAGCCTGCATGGGGCTGAGTTCTAATGATGCTTACCTTTCATGGCTGTAATGCAATAATAAAAGCAACATGGGAATCAATATGGGCTATGGCTTTCAAAATGGTTTCATATAATGGTTTTGCACAGTTTTTGTGTTTTAGCATTTCTGTTTGTTTCTATTCACCAGTTGATTGTGGAAATTACCATTAGGATTGATAATCTTCTGCATTTTGATTATAACTTTGACGTCATCCAATGTGGATTTTGTAAGGGAAATGCATATATCTTTTACAAAATAAAGACGTCGAACATCAGATCATGAGTTTCTACTAAGCAGGAACGAAGTCAGCAACTCATTATTGGAGATACCAAAATAAAATTTTAGAAATTTGGGATCAAATTTTTAAAATTTATTAAAAAAAACTTAAATTGAATAGTTCATAACTAAGAAGCTTGAAGACCACTGTATGCCTCCACTAGCTACCCCTACCACTAAGAACTTGAAATCGAAGACTTTTACATGTCTGACAAGGGCAATTTAAGTTTTCCCATTGAGTTGATCAAGGAGATTTGGTTGATGTTGCATTGTTGCAGAAATAACTCTCACATATATTTTAGGGTTAAATTTTAATGTTTAGGTTAGTTTTTATTATATTTTATAATTTTATAGATTAATTTTGTTTATTTTCTATCATTTTTGAAATTAGATTGAATTTGTTTGTTATTTCTCTTTTTCCATTGAAGGCTCAAAGTGAAAAATAGAAGAATTTGACCATAAAGTAAGAAATGGTGAAAAGAAGTCTTCTAGTAAGTAACTACTCCACCGCAATTCTATCTTCATTGGAGGACCTCGATAAAATCCAAGAAAATAAGGGTTATGAGTTTTAAAAGCATTGAGGAGAAAGAAAATAAGAAGAAATCACTTGGAGGCAAAAGAAAAACTCTCATACAAAGACAATAAGAAAAGGAGATATGAGGAGCTCGATTCATATTTTTCATCAAATTTCTTTCTTTTACTTTTTATTGATGTAAGTTTATGTAACGCCCTTAAATTTCTATTGTTGATACTATTAAAATATGACATAAATTTGTATTTGTTTCAGTGGTTAAGTGTTTTGAGTGTATGTGTGAGGTCTCAAGTTCAAGCCTTACCTTTTACAAATTTTGGGTTTTTTTCTAAATAAAGCCCTATCTCTATTCAGTGGGCTTGTATTAAATTATTTATTAAACCATATCAGAATGAGTCTACTCGTTCAAGTGATAAGGGAGTCTGTGTGTTGTGTGGAGGTTCTGTGTTTGAATTCTTGTGCGAGCGTGGGAATTTATTTTTGCTTGTTTGACTGAGAGAGTTTCGTTCGAACAGGAATGTTGAGGGGGTTGAGTAGTGGATTAGTGGAGAGATTTGAGGAATGGGGGAGTTAGTTTGGTATTATCACTATTTTTATTTATTTTCAAAATTTTCTCTTTTCCGAAAATTTTTTTGACGTCAACTCTTCCATCTTCTCTGCTAATTTTTTTTTTTTTTACTTTTCTTTCTCATCTTTCCGATTTTCCAAACTCACCTCTGTTCGGTGCAACGTGTGACTGTGTTCACTGGTAAGTTTTGCGTTGTTGTGATCTTCGTGTTTATTGGCTAGTGTTCTGATAGAGGTTATTTTCTATATTGTTCTTGGTTAGGGGAAGGTCAGGAAGCAAGGGGTACGTTTTCAGCGATTTGATCGTTAGGGGAATCTTTGTTGTTGGTGGTAAGTTTTCAAACTCCACGGTAGATGCTGTTAAGTTGTGTATGTGGATTGGTTTTGGATTGAGTTTTGCAATTGTGTAACGTACTAGTGTTTTTGGTGGCTGTTATATGGGCTCGGTGGTCTCGGGAGTGTTTTTGTGACGAAAACAAACCAGGTGTATACCCGAATCGCAAGAAAATGCATTTTTAGCAAAAGTCAAAAATCTTTCTGTCGACGCCACACGGCCGTATGGTAGGCAATGTGATCGACGAAGGCCAGGCCATGCGCAAGACACGACCGTGTGATGGTCGGGGCCACATGAGCTAAACCAAACTGGGCGTGTGGGCCACACGAACATGCCACATGGGCGTGTGATATCTGGGCCAGGGCGTGTGATCCACACGAGCGAGGCCAATTTGGGCTTGTGGGCCCACACGGGCAAACCACATGGACTTGTGGGCCCATTTAGCTAAAATGTATCTTAATTTTGCACGGGTCGCCCAAGTCAACTATGAACCTACTGAATGATCGGTAAGCGCTACTTTGACCCTAAATTGTGTGATCTGAATATACAACGTATGTATTGAGCTTGTTAGATCCATGCGTGTTACTGATCTGTATGTATGACTGATAACTGAATGTTAGCATGTATGCATGTATTCTGTATATCTGCATTAAGCATGTCTAGTTGCATCTGCACTAGGGTGGGATGATTGATTATTGGAGGAAGTGTTTTGAAAGGCTTTCATGCCAATTATCTTACAGCTTAGCTGCAATTTTATTGTTATGTGCCGCATTCGGTACGACTTGGTGTGTAGGGTTGGGTGGGTGTTTTAAACCTCACATGGTGTGTAGGGATGGTCGGAGATGGTGTGTAGAGGCTGGTGGGTGGGATACTGATTTCTGATATTGTTTGCATATTGATGGGCTAAGGCCCTAATTTATATCTAGAACTGAATCTGTAATGGGCTCAGGCCCAGACTGCATTTGACTTATAACTATTGTTTGACTGTATGCATGTCCTCTGTGGGGATTACACACTGAGTTTACGTAAACTCACCCATTTTTATTTTATCTGTATAGGTAATCCCTAGACTTAGACGGTTCGGTGCGGCGGAGGACTCAGCGGTGACCACAAGTCTATTGAACGGTTTTAATTTCTTTAATGGCTTTAATTCCTATTTGCTTTCTAGGTATTTTTTATGTAATTTGGGACTTTTTGGACTGTTTACCATTGTTTTGGGATTTTAATTGTTTTCACGAACTTTTGAACCGCAACAAAACTCAGTTTCTTTAAACATAACATTTTTCCTAAAGACGAACGATTTTCTTTAAATATCACGGTTTTAAAAGCTTCCACTACAGAATAGGATTCAAATGAATCAAATTAACGAGAAAATAGTTCTGAAATTGATGAAAGATAAATAAAAGCTAATAAACAGAAATAGTTTCAACTTGATAAATTCGTTTTCAAATTCCATTTTATGTGACATTGCCAAATTCGACCATAATGTCTAGGCCTGGTTTGGGGTGTTACAGTTTATTTCCAATTTTACATGTTCTATCAATTTAGTTGTAATTCTAAATAAATTAAAACAACTTAATAAAATATTTCAAAAATCTTTTTATAAAAATATATAAAAGTTTTATAAAAATATATCAAATTTAAAAAGTGAAAATATATATAAAAATTTAAAAATTTGAAATTCACATATTCCCTTAAAGATAATTAAAGAAAACGATAGGATTTATAAATATATATATATATATATATATATATATATATATATATATATGTCTATCTATATAGCAACAAATCCTTAAAGATCTGGAGATGCTACAAAAAAGTGATTAGTTGTAAATCCGGTTCCCGACTATTTTGGAAAGCAACATAAACTTATGGTACTTAAAAACCTGTTTTATTTAGAAAACGTGTTTGTCATGCTTATTTAATTTAAACAGTTGTTTGTTTACATTTTCTAAATAAATTGAATATTTTGCAACGGAAAATTCTTAGAACATTATATTTTGGAAAATGAAGTTTGTTTTCTTAAAAGAGTTGATTGTAGAAAAATAGTCGTTTTATAAAAAATCGTTTAATTGAGTGTCATGCCAAAAATCCAAAATAAAAGTCCAAATCAAAAGTAAACCCAATTCTCCAAAGAGTGCAAAATTTACAAAACTCTCAAACCAAAATTTTAAACAAGTCCAAATTAAAATAGATTAAGTTTACGAACATATGGACATAAACGAGCTTCTGTCGTACCAACCAGCTTAAGTGTGAGGGTTACCTGAAAGTTTCAAACAAACAGAGAGTGAGTTTTTATAACTCAATATGTAACTTAACAAAAAACAGAATTGCAAATTTATTTCCAGATTTACTACATAGTAGAGCAGATACAGATGTATATCTCATATAGAATCATATGCAAAATACAATCCCACCCCCATTCGCTACACACCATCTCCGACCATCCGTACACACCATGTAGGGTCTTAAAAACCTATCCAGCCCCACACACCACTTAGTGTTGGTATGACACTTTTAGAATATTCGCAATAGTGCTGCTAGTATAATCAGTGAGATATCGCCTCTCACAAAACCTTCTTCTACATAATACATGTCCCACCCAATAATCAGATAAAAAACAGAAATAACAGATGTAGAACATGCTTTATACATAACAGATCATACATATCGCATCACAATACATGAACCTTATATATATTATACACGTATTCACGTCAAGTTTTATATTAACAAATTAACAGAATTAATGTTTTATAGCTTATATAATCACATACCGACGCCACGGAACGCCCACAGTCAATCAGGATGACGTGTACAACCCTAGGGAAAAATTCTAAATTTTGAGCTCACACATGCCCGTGTGGTCCATAGGGCCCAAAATGGCCTAGGTCGTGTGTCTAGCACATGGCTTGTCACAAAGTCGTGTGTCACACATGGCCTACCACACACGGCCTGACACACAGCCGTGTGGCATCGATAGTGCCCAATTTTAGCTTTCGCCATTCGCTGTTTTCTGGGTTTCTCGTTACACACTTGGTTGGATTTTAATGTCGAAACACACGAGTAAACCACCAACCTAAATTGACAGAAAGTACATTCAATTAACACCTTCATTCATCGAATCTAAAAGATAAAAACGACAATATCATGGCCGAATTACGCCATTCGAAATTCCCAACGCCACATTAATCGACTTACCCACAACGCAATAGCCGAACACCATAGAACTAAACAGTTAATATGAAATAACTCATTACACACACCCTGTAACACCCTTAACTCGTATCCGTCGGAATAAGGTTACAGAACATTACCGTAAAATCGTAACTTAAAACATTCATTTCCAAACATTAGATAAACCATAGCATAATTCATTTAAACACATGCATATCGTCCCGTATTCGAACCCTTAAGGCCTTAAAAACACTTTAAAAATGATTCAGGACGAAATCGGGAACATATGAAACCTTAAGGAAAAAGTTGGAAAAATTCACACTGCAGGGGTCACAGATCCGTGTGGCCACGTGTGGGTATTCGAAATAGGGACACATGGCCGTGTCCTAGCCCATTTTCCATCCCGTGTTCGTGCCTGTGTAACTCACTGACTTGGGTTACACCACCAAGCCACACGCCCGTGTGCCAGGCTATGTACCCTTCGAAATAACCCCACACGCCCGTGTGCCAGATCGTGTGCTAAGCCATGTAACAACCTGACTTGCAACCCTTTGAAAGCTACAGGGGACACACGGTCGTGTCACCTGGCCGTGTGTCACACAAGGCTAAGACACACGCCTGTGTCTCTGCCCATGTGGACAAAAATAGACAATTTTGCAAGCGGTTTTTATCATCCAACTTGTCATGTACCTACAACCAAAATTTCACATATTTTCAGGTCATATCAAGGCACCAAAATCATGCATACTCTAGCTTTTTCAAACATGGTATAAGAACATACAACCAATATGCCCTTAGGCACCTCAAATGACAATATGTAACATGTATCATGTACTCAATTTGGCCAAAATATTCAACTAAATTCTAAGCATATTTGCATTAATACATATCATTGAATTTACTTATAAAAGCATACCAAAGGGTGCAAAACATGCCATTCAACTACTAGGATTAACAATCATATATGTCATTCACAACAAAGTACCAATTCACCATATTTCCAAACATGTCAAACACTTATCAAGAATTAAGTATCATAACTACTTAAAACCAAGATAATTCATATAGCAAACTTAAAGTATTCAATCATCATCACTTAACACCAAAATATTTATGCAACTTCTACATATATATATTTCAAAAGTTTTACCTAATTAAACACACAAGTTTGACTATCTTAACTAGAAACAAGCATAACAAGTTACTTCCAATATTTACATCCATACAAAATATTCAAGTACTATAGACCATTTCCTAATACATACCACTTAAACCAACTAGTAAGAACCAAAATGACTACCGAGATGTTGATGATACTGTGCGAGCTTCCGAGTCGATCCAATTAAAGCAACGATTCCAAAGGTAATACAAGAATAAATCAAACTAATAAGCATCAACAAGCTTAGTAAGTTCGATATAAGTTTCCTTTAATAATTAGCCGAAGACTATCCAATTAATGCAAATTTCAATACATCGGCACACAGCCCGCTAGGCACATAGCCCGAATAGTCACCGGCACACAGCTTGCTAAGCACATAGCCTGAATAATCACCAAATTTCTATTACGATAAACATAACTCAATA